>CM028134.1:355407500-357907500 GCA_016271365.2 Neoceratodus forsteri
ACAGTAAGCATGTTTGTATTATAAACATCAATACCATGATTTAAGCAGATGCCTATATTTCAATAGCTAACAAATGATGAAACACACAGTATGTTATCTACAGATAGCTATATTGAAAATGAGAGTTTGGATAATCCTACCAACAGTCATTGGATGTTTGCATTTTTTTTCTGATAGAGTGAGTCAGTCCTAATAACAAACGGTAGTAATAATAAAAATAATTTTTTCTAGTATAGTTTACAAGTAACATGTGAAAACAACAGTTGTAACATCCATAGCTAACCATAACATGCTGCTAATGAGTATTTCCAGGTATCGCAGCAATATAACAACATGTGATGGTACTAGTTTCATACCTGAGCAGTATCTGAAAAGTATTATGTATGTGTTAGCTCTATCTTTCCTGCTACCACATGCCTGTGTGGTAGCAGTGATACCTGCAGTGAGCCAATTGTTGAATTATGACACATAAATATCAATATTTATAAAATTTGTACAGACTAAGTTTCACTGTATGAAGAAGATATGCCAGCAATAATGTGTCATCATACTGTGCTGGCAGTATAGAGTTGATCATACTGTATTTGTTTTTTTCATTACATAGTGTTATGTGAAATGAGTACAGTGTTGTGATTATTGTGCTTACAGATGTGATTGGCTCATATAGTGTCTTACAATCATGCATGTGTCTTGCATGTGTGTGTGTGGGGGAGGTGGGGGAATGTGGAGTTAGGGTTTTGAACTCTAAAACCACATTTCCAAACTTTGTTGCTGTGCTATTAACCCTAACTGATGCATTAATGGAGTTTTTTGCAATGAATTTCCCTTCTTTTTGAGAAAGTGTAATGTAACTGGTAACTAGTATGTGGCAGTGGGAGCGCAGGCCCTCTGGGCCTGTGCTTCCTTCATATTGCACATTTTTTGTGTGATGGTATGCGTATGTGGGAGCACAGGCCCTCCGGGCCCTGCGCTTCCACTTTCACATAACTGCGGAGCCATATAGCAGCCCTATAGGGAAAAGAACCCTTGTAATACTAATTTGCCAATATCTCAGCAACTGTAGAAGCTATGAAAAAAATTTAAATGTCATTGTAATCATGATAGCAAGCCCTCTATGTGAGATAAATTCAACCATTTACAAGCTAGCGGCACTGAAATGCACTGAAAAGGCACCCTTGGAACCCCTGTGACACTGATTTGCCAATATCTCCATAACCATAGCAAGTAGGAAAAAAAAATCCTCTGCTGGTGTAATCTATGATGTCCAAACTTGTTTCTGTAGCTTAGAGCATGTGAAGGTGCAAAAATACCTAAAAATGGCCTAGATATCAACATAAGTTCAAAACACCTTTGAATGCCATTATACATAGCTTACCTTGATTCTTTGGTTTGTGGTTTGGCATTGAAGAGAACAGATGTGTCCTGGTCTGCAGAAGATGACAGCGCTGACCTCTGGGGGTAAATATAGGGTGAGAGAGGGTGTGGGGAGGTTGGTGCTCTGTGGGACAGTGGGGATGGGGAAGGAGGCTATGGGGATGAGAGTGGACCATTTTCTTTTTTTCAGGTATGAAAAAACAAAAAGACATCGGGGAAAGTTTTCTTCTTTATAGGGCATTATTAAATGAGTTTTGGGGACACTGGGATTGGACTCCCTACACTGGCACTAGCAGGGGGGACGCCTTTCAGTGGGAGACATATTAGGACTCTGGGAGTAGTTTCCCCAGTGTCCCACAGTGCTTGGGAGGAGCTTGAAATTCTGGCATGGGGATTGGGACCCCGATGTTGGCAAGCACAATTAATATTAGAACAGGATAGGGGGCATCCGACACTGGGAGTGGGCATCCTGGTGTTGGAAACAACATTTAAAAAGTTAATGCTTTCTGTGCATTGGGGCAGAGATTTTGCAGAATTATATTTTGCCAGGGAAATTCCTATGAAATGAGCAATTGCGCTGTGCAAAATGTTTTGCAAAATTTGCCCATTATGAGAAATATTTCACTGGGTGCGAAATGTGGAATTTTGCCTGCAAAATGCGAAATTTCACTTTCTGCAGACAAAATTTTGCCTTCAACAGGTAAAATTTTACCTTCCACATGCAAACGTTTGCCTTCCATAGGTGAAATTTTGCATTCTGCATGCGAAATTTCACCTTCCACACGCGAAATTATGAATTTCGCTTTCACGAAAAATTTCGTGAAATGGGCAAATTTTGCTAAATATTTCACGTAATGAAATTTGCCAATTTCACACATCTCTAACTGGGGGTCAGCTCCCCACTATTCCACAGTAGTGAAGGATCAATAATTATACCCCTTGTGAAAGGTATACTTCATTCATTTCTCTCACTAAGCAGAGAAACAACATGGCTAGCAGCATATTATGTTTGACCTTGAATCCCACATCGCAGCTGCTCCTGCAACATGGTATCCTTCATTGTGCTAAACTTCTATTTTTTCCCATAGGATCAAACTCTCCCTCCACCACACCACCCCAGTTTTTATAGCGGGTTTGTACTGTGCCCCTGACTCCCCATCTATGGCAATCATGGCCCATCTGGGCTCCTTGAAATCCTGTGCTATTGGGCGAGCTACATATCCTGGGGGATTTCAATTTAAACTGGCTTTCCAGTGCTACCTACAAGCTTCAAAACCAGGTAGCTGCTCTCAACCTGGCACAGCTGATCTCCGAACCAACACAGCTGAACCTGAAATCAAACAATCACTTTCTCCTGGACTGGTCCCTTATCTCTCACCAGCATTGTATAATTTCCACAGGCCTACTGCCTGACTCACTATACGACCACCATATGATATGCATGATCTGGAAAATATTCAGGCCTATAGCACCCCCCCAGAACCATCCTAACATGGTCATATAAACCCCTAGATCTTACCTCACTCCTAAATGACCCAGCAGCCACAGACTGGTCCTTTATCTCGCATGCAACATCAATTGACTCCACTGGAGTATTTTAAGCACAAGTTCTTAATGGTGTGGGACTACTATGCCCCTGTTAGGCGGACTCATGTGAGGGGTACTCAACTGCTTTGGATCTCTGCTGACATCATGTCCTTTATCAGAACCAGAGACCAGGCTTGGAAGACCTGCAAAGCCTCCAGCTCCCCAGCACTTCATACAACGTACAGCTCTCTGTGCAACACTTACACTAGGCAAATCAGTCAAGAAAAAGCTAAATACTTCAAAGCCTCTCTCCAGTCCAATCTAAATCAGCCATCTAAATTCTGGAGGGTGGTCAAATCCCTTTTCTCCCTCCCAGCCCTTCACCCCTGTGTTAAATGTAGGCGGCACCGCAATAGCTGACCCCGTAGCAGTCGCCACGGAATTCAACTCCTTTATTACATGCTGCACCTCGGCCCTGCTCACCACTCTTCCCCCTTTCCAGCCCAACCGCTCTCCCTCTGCTCTCCCCATTCAAGTTCCTTCCTCTGCTCCATCTTTCTCCTTCAGTCAGGTCACCCACTTGGAAGTCTACAATGGCTTGATCTCCCTAAACCCTATTAACGGTAAATGCCCCCTGGGCTAGACTCCAAGATGCTCCACCTGGCTGCTTCTGCCATTGCCACCCCCTGGCTGCTCTTTTCAATCTATCTTTCTCCTTAGCAACTGTTCCTTCAGAATGGAAGCATGTAACTGTTATCCTGCTCCCTAAGGGTGGTGACCCCTCAGCCCCCAGTAACTATCGGCCTATTCCTCACCTCTCAATTTTGGCAAAGCTTCAAGAGCACCTTGTCCTCTCCCTACTTTCCCTCTTTCTGAATTCCTCCTCCTTCTTCTCCCCCTACCAGTGTGGCTTCTGCAAGGCCCACTCCACCACCACCTCTCTTCTATGGCTCACAGACTCCATTCTTGATGGTATGGACAAAGGTCACGTTACCTCCGCTATTTTTGCAGACCTGGCAAAGGCATTCAACACGGTCTTCCATGCTCTCCTCCTAGCTAAGCTCTCCTGGGCTGGGCTCTCTGTCATGATCACCAGCTGGTTCCATTCTTACCTGGTAGGCTGATCCCAATCTGTGAGAATAGGCAATGCCTCCTCTTCCTCCCTTTCAGTTACTACAGGAATCCCCCAAGGCTCAGTCATAGGATCACTTCTATTCTCCATCATCCTTAACGTCCTGCCTGCTGCCTGCCCATGTACATACAAACACATGTATGCAGGTGACACGGTTCTGTATGCATCTGACCCTTCAACTGCTGTTGTAGTGACCAAGTTACAGCAGGACTTCGATGATGTTCAGCTCTAGTTTTGCACAAACCAGCTTTTCCTCAATGCCAAGAAGACCATCTCTATGACCTTTGGCACGAGGCCTCGTGTGGCTTCCCACTACCCCCTCCTTCCACACCCTGGATGGGGCCACTCTGGAGGCTTGTTCCTCCTTTAGATATCTCAGGGTCTGACTCGACCAGCACCTCAACATTTCTGTACATGTCAATGCTATCCACAAGAAGCTCAACCCAAAACTGGGTGCCCTCTATTGCAACCGTGGAAGTATCCCACTGCCAGCCTGCCGTGAGCTAGTACAGACAACGATTCTTCCTATATTCAGCTACAAGAATGTAGTCTACAGTGCCTCTCCCAAGTCCACTCTAGCCAGACTGGACTCCCTTTTCCACTCTTTCTGTTATTTTACCCTTGATTGCCCACCCTGCACCCATCACTGCAAGCTCTATAGGACTCTGAATCTTCCTTCGCTCCATGACCGCCATCAGTCCCACTGCATCAAGCTCATGGCCAAGTACTGGTCCAAGTTCCTACCTCTGTATCTTGCCTCTGCTTTAGCTGGACCTATCCCTTCTGTGTGCTTACTCAGAAACTCAGACACCTGCCTTTTGGCCGTACCACGCATGGTCTTCTTGATTGGTCAAGTAGCATTCCACCATTAAATGCCTAAGTTATGGAACTCCATCCCTGCAGACATCTAGCTCATGCCCTCACTACAGCATCTAAGTGCCCTCATCAATGCCCATTTCTCCTCAACATGTTCCTGCGGTTAAGTTTAGCTGTTATTTTTTTCACCTTGGCCTGGTTACACAACCCTTGATATGACTCTAGTCCTTGACCTTTGTTGTTCTGATTTCACAAATTGCTACATCTAGAGCTGTTAAGTAACTACTTATTCTGCTAATGTACAAATTATTGTATGGCACTGTACTATTGCACTATGTATCCTTTGTACCTTTGCTCATGTTTTATGTATGATCATTGTTGCCTTTTACACTCTCTATTCTATTGTACTGGTTATTTTCTCCCATGTCCCCCCTTCCCCAAGACGTGCCTGGAATCGAGCAGTAATCTACTGAGTGTGCCCGCCTAGTAAAACATTTAAATAAATAATGGGAAATGCAAAATTGAATATCTTTGGAACGGATTCATATTTTTCAGCAAACCTTCAAAGAGCACATCTGTGAGGCCAAGGCTTTCAACACTGAAAATTCCAGCTGAGAAGCTAAAACTGTTTCTGTTAAAGGTTAACAAAAAAAACCCTCAAAAACCTTTTTTTTTTTAAACAGTCTGTATCTTAGTGACTACACGAGAGATTTAAACCAGATTTGCAAATTAGGTGACCTCTGCCTTAGGTTGATGCATGTCAAATTACATGCAAATCCATTGAACTATTCTAAAGTTATTAAGCTGCAAAAACTGCAACACAGAATCCTTGTTCAGTGCAGAAATGTGACACAGAATCCTGTTTTGTACTAGATACCTATTTTGTCCCATAGGAAATAATTGGAAAGTTGAGATTTAATAACTTTGGAATGTAGTACTATTTTTTCACCAAACCTTCAAAAGGCACATCTCTGAGGCCAAGGCTTTCTACCCTGAAAATGTCAGCCCAGAAGCTAAAGCCGTTTCCGAGATACAGGTAGACAAAAAGTGCCCAGACTCCCAAATCTTCTTTATTTTTAACATTCTGTCTCAGAAACAGCTAAAGCTATTGAGACGGACTTGGCACGTGATGGCTGCCTGAGCAAGATGCTTCCCCACAAGCTCCCAGTCTGCTTTTGATTTAAACACTAATTTCTGTGTCTTTTCTGGAATTATCCTATAATTCTGGCTACAGACACACTGAAAAGGGGGTCTAGAACTATGCTGGGAAAAAAACTGTTTGCAAAGGAAGCAGAAATAAAGAAAGTCTGCCTGCCATACCCCACACGACACCGACTGGATAAGAACAAGCGGGCCAAAGCCTCCCCGAGTGGCGGAGGGGCGGGTGCGAGCTCCCAGGCCACACTCACAGAGAATAAATTTCTGGAGGGGATCTCACTGATAAAAGCCATGCTAGAAGCATTGACCTCCTCTGTTCAAACACTTACCTCCTCCCTGGTGACTTTATCACAGCATACAGGAGATCTCAAAATTCACATTTCTTCAGTCAACGATTGGAGAGTGAGGACAAACCCTGAAATTATCCAGCTTCGTCAATGGCTGAAAGCAGTAGAAGGCAAAATGGAGGATCTCGAGGGGAGATCCTGCAGGAACAATGTAGTAATATTGGGCTTCCTAGAAGGAGAGGAAGGATCCTCTCCTATTCTCTTTGTGCAGAAGCTCTTTGCTAAAATTTGTAGGGGCCTCTCCTAATGGCCCTGATTATATCATTGAAAGGGCTCATGATCATTACACCCCACACCTCCCCCAGGGGCTCCTCCATGTCCTTTGCTCTTTCAGCTACTCAATTTTCTTGATAAACAACATATACTCAATAAAGTAAAGGAACTGAGCAAAGTGCAATGGGAGGGAAGGAAAATATGCATTGTTCAAGATCTACCCAAATCAGTACGACAAAAAAGAACAGAATTGCACCCAGTAGTTGCCAAGTTGATTGTGGCTGGAATTCAGTTCAGGATGAGATACCCTGCTATTCTCCAGGTGCAACACTGTGAGGAATGGCAAAGTTTTGACTCATACGAACAAGCCATGTCTACCCTGAAAGGCTTTTACCTGGACCTCTTCAAGTGAGCTGCATATACTGAGAGACACTTGAAAAAGAACCGGTGTGAATCTGCCTGGAGGTTTCTGTATAGGAGACATGGAATTGCATATAATTGTTGATTTTTCTGAACAGTTTTTCCATATTTGCCATCTAATTTCAGTGGATGCTTGAAAGTATATATCATGAAGGCATGGACTACTTGAATTCTAAAGTGAATCCCCCTTGAATAGACTGCTCAGGAGGGATAGTGGAAGCCCATTGATCTTTGTTTAAATCCTAATTTCATTTGGGGCCTCGGCACAGAAATAGTGTCTTTTCTAGTAAATAAGTCATTTACTAGCATTAACAACCAGAACTCTCCTTTTCTTTAGACATTTTTATTTTTCTTTCTTTTTCCTGTAGTGCAGAGGACCAGAGGGAGGCTGCTTAAATGAATAAGACTATGCTGTGCATCTAGAATAGCCAGGGGCTTATTGCCCTTACAAATCTTTATTTGTATGAAGGAGAGATATCAGTTTGCTGTTTCCAATGTTTAGTCCAATAGCCAAAGCAACTACTGGTAGTATTAGGGTAAATATTTGGTTATTTAGTTTGCTGGGCAGAATCAATATAGGATAAAAGTAAATGTTTTATACTATGTCTAACTGAGCAGTTTAGTATTAAGGGTAGCACGCCCACATAGAGTAATACAAGGCCGATTTTTCTTTTCTTTTTTTTACTCACTGTAAAAAGTGTTAACCATGGAGAGTGGGGTTGGGCAAAATGTGTGTGGTTCTTTGGGGCAGTAAAAAACATTATGGCCTGGATAGTTAGGGGAATGCAAGAAATGCTTACAATAAGGGAAGGGGAGGGGAGGAAGAGGACAGTAAGAATCTTTAATAACACAGGGGGAGGGAGGGAGAGGAGGGGAGGGATATCACCTGTGTTCTATATAGGGCAATATTTGAGAATATTACTCTGCTCCCATTTCCCAAGGAGTCCTGCTGAACAATGATTAAATACATATCTTGGAATGTTAAAGGAGCATGTACCAGAGTTAAGAGATACCAGATTCTAAAACATTTACAGATACTACAATGTCAGCTTGCCTTCCTTCAGGAAACCCACTTATTGACAGTGGAGAAATTACTCTTCCAGCACCAAGTGGGGCAAGTGTATGCAGCAGGTGACTCCACCACTCAAAGGGAAGTGGCCATTCTTATTTTTAGGGGGGTCAATTTCCAACTACTTACAGAGGTAGGAGACATGAATGGTAGATACCTCCTCTTGCATTGTATCCTAGAGCAATGTTAGCAGGAGATTGGAATGTTACCATCATGGCAGACCTTGACAGGTCAGGTGGGTGACCTCCTAAACTTTCCACCACACAGCAGGTCTTAAGAGAACTCCTTAGCACAGGGGGACTATGTGACCCTTGGAGGATGCTCCACCCCAAGGAAAAGAAATTCACTTTTTACTCCTCAGTGCACAAATCTTCTTCCAGAATATTTTTTTTTTTCTGATTAGTGCATCAATCTTGCCTGAGATAGGGACACTGATATAGCTTCAAGGGATCTATCAGACCACTACCCGATATGGCTAATTCATGTTCCTTCCCCAACATTAAAAAGGGACAAAATCTGGAACTGAACACAGCTTCTGAAAGACTTGTGGGTGTTAGACAAAATAAAACCCTTAATAACAGAATATTGGAAAGTTAATAGAGATCCATAGCAGATATGGAAAAAGTTTGGGCAGCACTAAAATGTGTCATGCAGGGCAAATGTATTTGCCTGGCATCTATCAAAAAGAAGAAGAGAGAATCCACATTATGTTCCCTTCTAGACCAAATCAAGACTCTAGAAAATCAGGATGCTATATCTGAGACCACAATGGTCACTTTAACCAAATTAAGACAACAATACACAGAACTCCTAAGTGAAAAAACAGAATATGCCCTGTTAAAAACACAGGCATCTTATGTGGACCAAGGCGAGAAAGCAGGGCACCTACTAGCATTGTGCCTCCATCAGCAAGAATCCTCTTGGTTAGTGCATTCCATATTGCCCCAGATGGGTCCACACCCATGACTTCCCCTGTTGAAATCACAGAGGAATTCAACAAATTTTATACATATCTTTATACCCTCCCACCAAATCCCCCAGTGAGACTCAGGGGTACCTAGATTCCATTTCACTTTCCACGCTATCCCCAGACCAGCAGGAATATCTCATGTGCCCCATAATTGAGGCTGAGATTCTCCTGGCAATACAATCTATTTTTCTAGATAAGTCACTGGGCCTAGATGGTCTGCCCTCTATCATAGGAATCATAGGATACATCAAGCATCATAGACTACAGTCCTTATAGCTTGCTGGTCCCTTATATTTTAGAACTCAGTAGTTCTATCCCTACAGAAAATGTCCAATCTTAATTTAAAGGTATCCATATTAGGGCTACCTACTACCATAGCCAGAAGATTATTCCACAATGATATTACCCTCTAGCTACACCAATTTTTTCTAGCGGTTAAATTCCATCTGGACAAGAAGAGCTGCTTGTTATGCCTCCTGTCACTACACCGACTGGTCTTGAGTGCAAATCCTAATTCTTCCCTCAAGTTAATATCTCCCATAGCTTTAAACAGCACGCACATGTCCCCACTATACCTCCTATAATGGAGTGAATAGAGGTTCAATGCTTCCAACCTTTCCTTGTATGATCTAGTTTTAAGGTTGACAATAGCTTTGGTGGCCCTTCTCTGTACCCCTCCACTCTGAGAATGTTCTCCCTTTTATATGGGGACCACACTTGTACACAATACTCCACATGAGGCCTAACCAAAGCACTATACAGTGGAATCAGAACCCCCCTCCTCCCTGCTGGATATGTGTCTCAAGATACAGTTGAGATTTTGGTTAGCCTTTTTTATCTGATCATTATAGTGTGTACTAAATTTAAGTTCAGTAGTAATCTTGACTCACAGGTCTCTTTCCTTATGTGTTACTATTACTGGATCAGTTCCAAGTTTATAAACTACTTCATTATTATGCCTACCCAAGTGCATTATCTTGCGTTTAGCTGTGTTAAACTCTAGTTTGTTCAACTTGGTCCATTCTAAGATTTCATTTATTGCCCCTTGTAAGCAAGTCATTTCTGCAGAGTTATTGACAACCGACCCCACTCTACAGTCATCTGTGAAGTTATAGAGGCAAATATTTAGGTTTTTTATTTTTAGGGTGGAAATGTAGATATTGAATAGGCACGGCCCCAAAACTGAACCCTGCAGAACCCCCGCTGGTGATAGGTGCCCAGTCTGATAGTGCCCCTTTTATAGTAACCCTCTGCTTTCTGTCCTGTAACCATTCCGATATCCAATATACAATATTGGTCTCCAGCTTAATCTCCCTTAGTGTGGTTAATAGCTTTAAGTGGGGTAGTTTATCAAATGCCTTAGCAAAGTCCATACAGGCAACATCCACTGAATTCTCCCCATCTAGTTCTTTATTAACTTTCTCGCAGATGGTAAGGAGATTAGTCTGACAGGACCTTGATTTTGTGAATCCATGTTGTAGGGGATCGGTCAAGCCCTGCTCCTCAAGAAAGGTTTGAATTTTTTCTTTTAAAATACCCTCCAAGATTTTACCCATAATAGAAGTTAGACCTACTGGCCTAAAATTTGATGGAACTGTCTTAGGCCCTTTTTTTAATAGTGGGACCATGGTTGCAACCTTCCAATCTTGTGGAACCTCCCCACTATCAAGAGAGGATTGAAAAATATGGGTTGGGGTAGTGCTATAAGTTCTTCCAACTCATGTAACACTCTGAGATGTAAATTATCTGGCCCTGATGATGTATTAATGTTCACCTTATGTAATCTCTCCAGAACCTCATCTGGGTCAATTATTATTTGTCCAGGGGATGGGTGGTTGTTATTTATGAATGGGAATGAAGCTTTTTTGTTAAAAACTAAACAGAAATATATATTTGGATGCCCGCCATTTCTTTATCTGACGTTGACAATCCATTATTATTATTCTTAAAGGGACCCACGGTACTTGGATTACTTCTCAATTTATTAATGTGGCTAAAAAAGGATTTCTTGTTATCCTTAACCTTAGTTGCTAAAAGGATCTCCTGCTGCACTTTTGCCTCTTTGATGACTGTTTTAACTTTCTTTGTAAGAGCCCTAAAGACCTGATGGTTAGCCTGAGTTTTGTCTCTTTTATACTTTTTGAACATTCTATTCTTTTTATTTATCAATTTTTTAATTGATGAGTTGAGCCAACTTGGATACTTTTTCACTGTGATTTTATATTTTTTAAAACTGGGTACGTGTTTTTTTGTCTGATCCCTTAATTTTGTGAGAAGCAAGTTCCACATCTCATTTACTGAATGATTTTTAAAGTCATTACCCCAGTTACAAAGTGAAATTTCCCTTCTATACTGGTCAAAATCTTCCCCACTGAAGTTTAGCTTTGTTGTAGATCCTTGCTCTGTCAGAACTCGAGACTCCTTGATTCTAAAATAGACTGTACAATGATCACTATTACTGAGTGGATTATCTACCCTAAGATCATCAATTGTATCACCCATATTTGTTAATAAAATATCAAGGTTGTTTTTACATCTTGTACTATCTAGCACCTTCTGCTCTAACCTGAGTTGGTCAAAATATCCAAAAACCCAGTACCTGTTTTGTTCACTCCCTTCGATAACTTCCAGTCTATACTGATTAAATTAAAGTCTCCCAGTATTAGTATTCTATCTGCTGGATCCAGAGCAGCTATTTGTTTTATCAAGGCTCTGTCATTGTCTGCTGATATTGTGGGAGGTCTATATATCAACCCCATTATAATTTTAGAGCTATCTTGGGGTAGAAGTTTGACCCAGAGAGTCTCTAGCTCTGCTACATCCTTTTCCAGTTCAATGCTTTTTATTGACTCATGTACAGTATATACATGGCAATGCCTCCCCCCCTTCCTATGCATCCTAGATTTTGACTATAACTTATACCTCTGTATAGATTTATCCCAGGTGTCCTTTTCATCACACCAAGTCTCTTTGACTACTGCCAGTTGAATGTTTTGTGATGTTAGCAGGAATTTAAACTCATCAAACTCTAACCTCTACAATATCTTTGCTCCTGAACTGGCTCCCATTTTGACCCAGGTTTTTTCATATCTTTGTGAGAAGAGATTATTAGATTTGTCCCTATTAGCTGACATTATTATAGTTTTACCCAAACCTCACAAATCTGCAGATAGAGTCACCAATTACTGTCCAATCCCCCTCATAAACAGTGACATGAAGGCATTTGTCAAAATTTTAGCCACAAAAATTATGAGGGTTTGGGAAGCTCTGATTGGTCCAGAGCAAGTGGGGTTAATGAGAGGACAATCCTCTGTGGATCACCTCCAGAAGCTCAATCATGTCTTCTCTGAGGCCAAGGAGGCTAAGAACCCTATAGTGTTGGTCTCTCTGGACGAGGAGAAGGCATTTGACAGGGTTCGTTGGGACTTTCTCTTCCTAGTGAAGGAAAAGTTTGGCTTTCCAACTAAATTTATTCAGTGTGTACAAGTATTATATACCAACCCAAATGCTAAAGTTTATTGTAATGGTATACTCTCCAAATGTTTTTCCCTTCAGTCGGGCACCCATCAAGGTTGCCCACTTTCCCCTCTCCTCTTTAACATTTATTAAGAACCATTGATTAGGACATTAAAGGATTCCCCAGTCCTAAATGGTATTCCGATAGGCCCTCTTAACATTAAGATGTCAGCTTACGTGAACAATATATTACTACATGTCTCGCATCCCTCTACTTCCATGCCAGAGGCCCTTTGTATTATCTCCCATTTTGGGAAAAACTCCAATTACAAACTGAATCTGGATAAAACCACAGTTATGCCACTAAATCAACTAGCTCACTTCTCAGAATGTGAGGATCTAGGACTAATATGGGAACCCACACTTCTTTATCTGGGCATTACCCTGTCCCAAACACAATCTCTCCTTAAGAAGCTTAACCTGGATAAAGTACTGGATAAGATCACACAAGATCTCTCCAGGTGGACACTGTTACCACTATCACTTCAGAGCCGTATTAGTGTGATTAAAATGAATATTCTCTCAAGTGTCTTTTACCCTCTAAATATGTTTAATATCTTTCTCCCATATACCTGGTTCAAAAAAACTCTACTCGCTTGTTTCTCATGTCCTTTGGAAAGGGAAATCTCCTCATAGAGCTTTTCTTTGGCTGGTGGCCATGAAGCATCTAGGAGGACTCAAATTGCACGATTTTTACCTTTACTACCTGGCCAGCCATGTATCTAAGTATGCACACTGGGGCTCTCTTCCTGAGAGGGGAGAACCTACTAGCTACTCTCCCATTTGGTTACAAATAGAGAGGCATCTAATATTATCAGCAGATATCTCCCCATCAGGTCTTTTTTTTTGTTTCCCCTACTACCTTTGGAGCTCAAGAAAACTTATTTACACATCAGTAAGAGTGCATAACCAGTTATGTAGAGTTATACAATATAAGAATGTACAGGATATATCACAGCCCTTATGTCATAATCCCAATATCAGAATAGAGGGGAAGGTCCTGAACCCCCCCAATGGCTCCAGGGGATTAGTGGTAAACATGTTGTAGATTTACTGCAGGATGGGAAACTACCTGATAGTCAAACTCTGCTAGAATTTTTTCATTTACCCAATAGGCACATTTTTAAAATATATCAGCTTAGACATACACTGATTAAGTGGTTTGAGGCCAGTGCATGGGAGATTGACAACAGAGATTTTCTCTCCCTTATTCCTTTTTTTTTTTGTTATTTTACCAGGAGAGACACACTAAGCTGAAAACTTGTTTACAGGTGTGACCTGGGAGCACAAGGGAGTTAAGTGACTTGCTCAGGGCCACACAGAATGCAAGTAGGGGCTGTGGGATTCAAACCCAGGTCTCCAGGTTTGTAGCTTATTCAATCCCATTCAGGTCAACCCCATGCAGAAGCGAAACTAGTACCCCTCTTTTTCTCACAACTATATCCACAAGTAAATGGCAGCTCATCCTATTGGGAGTGGGAATATCCCACCTTAACTCTGGATTGGGAGAGTTTATGGAAGGATATATACTATTACCTGTCTAATGACAGACTACACCTCACCCAATTTCATATTCTACACAATATATACTCCACCCCAGTTCATTTGCACAAAATGGGCAAGCTCCCAACTTCAACCTGTACTAGATGTCAAGGTGCAGAGGGTTCATTAAAGCATATTTTATGGGAATGCATTAAGGTAACACCTTTGTGGGAAAGGATTAAGATATTCCTGGACTCCTTATTGGGCCTAGCTGATTGTTTCACCCCAGAAATATGCCTATTGGGTAAGATTTCCTCAATTCTGGTAAAAGAAAGAAAATATCAAATGTCTTTAATAGTGTTGACTGTGAAATGACTAATCTTGCACCATTGGGATAGACCAAGAGAACATCTCTTACACAGAATGGTTACAAGATATCCTGTACAACCTAAGAGTGGAAAAAACTATTGCTAGCTTGAAGAATTGTATGCATGTCTATTCTAAAAGTTGGAACAAGCTGGAAACCCTGCTGTTGGAACATACCTCACAGTGAGGCAAGGTCTTAATGTCTGCTAGCCATAGTATGATTTTGTTAAGCTCTGACAATATCCTCCCATTAAGGGTGGTGTTTACTACATTGTAACTGGTGTGGGGGGGAGGGGAGGAGAGGAGATAGGCAGGTTGGGGGTGGGGAGGGTATATGTGATAGATGTATGTCATGTTTTGTATTATGTTGTATTGTAGTGTATGTATGAGTGTATCTTAACTATGAAAACTAACAAAGTACCTTAAATTAAAAAAAAAAGCTATTGAGACATAATTTCCCACATACAAACACCTACGCATGGCAATTATGTGCGCCAAATTTCATAGATATCACTTCAACCATCACAATGTTATTAAGATCCAGAAATTGACCTTTAACATTAAACACTCTCATCAACTCTAATATACAGGCACTGCCGTGCCTGTATAATATTGGTAACATCAGTAGACCTACCCTAAAAAAAATTATGCGTGCAAACTTTCACACATATCTGTTGAAGGGTTGCAAAGTTAGTAAAAAGCAAATTATGCAAAACTGGATGACTGCGAAAATGGGAAAAATATGTAAATTTAAGGATATTTGAGACACAGTATCTTCAAAATCACATAAGTGATTCAAATGGAATTAAACACATCCACAGACTGATCCCACATAATTAAGTGTGCACAATTTTATGCACATATGTTGTAGGGCTCCAGAGTTATTAAAGTGTAAATTATGCAAAACTGGAAGACTGTTAGTAAAAATGGAAAAACATGTAAGTTTAATGATTTTTGAGTCACAATATCTGATGAATAGCATAAGAGGTTCAAATGAAATTTATAAGGCACAAATATGCAAAACTGGAAGACTGCAAAAATGGGAGTAAAACGTATATTTAAGGATGTTTGAGACCTAGTATCTCAGGAAAATTACAATAGATTCAAAAGGCATTTACCACATCTAGAGATAACCCTCCCGAGCTTATGCATGCCAAACTTTATGTCAATCTGTTGGAGGATAGTAAAGTTATTAAGGTGCAAAGTATTCAAAACTGGATGACAGTGTGTGAACAGTACTTTCTCATCTGTTTTCCCATAGGAAATAATGGGAAATTAAACATTTAATAACTTTTGAATGGATTAACATTTTTTTCACCAAACCTTCAAAAGGCACATCTGTGAGGCCAATGCTTTCTACCCTGAACATTTCAATGCACTACTTAAAAGGGTTTATGAGATACAGGTGAGCATAAGGAGTGCCAAAAAGCCCCAAACCTTCTTTATTTTCAACACTCTGTATTTCTGAAATGGCTAAACCAATTGAAACAAAATTTGCCACATACAGAGACCTACCCAAGGCAATTATGCATGCCAAATTTAATACACATGACATAAACTGTTACAAAGTTATTACGGTCCAAACATTGACCTTTAACATTAAACACTCTCATCAACCCTACTAAACAGACACTACCATGTCTGTATAATATATATACATATATTCATTGCAAAAAAACATCGTTAATGTATCAGTTAGTGTTGAAGTGACAAAAGAAGGGAAATGAGGCATTGGGGTTGACACCCTAACACCCCCCACCCTACCACCCTATCCACTACAGACCAACAGGAGGGTGTGCCTTGGGGTCATCGGCCCTAACTCTCACACCATTCTATGTGTAACAAACCTTACAAGATACAGTACAGGAGAATGGGGTGAGAGTTAGGCCTGAAGACCCCAAGGCACACCTGTTGGTCTGTGGTGGGTGGGGGTGGGGTGGGTGGTAGGGTGAGGGGGTGTTAGGGTGTCAACAACATTAACAAAGTTGTTTGCAATGAAGTTCCTTACTTTTTGAGAAAGTGTAATGTAATTGATAACTGGTATGTGTTGGTGGGAACACGGGCCCTCTGGGACCCATGCTCACTTCAAGCTGCACATTTTTGTATGTATGTAGCTGTGGAAACATAGAAACATTGAAACATAGAATTTGACGGCAGATAAGGACCACTTGGCCCACCTAGTCTGCCCATTTTCCTACCTAACAGATAAGCTGCAGATCCTAGTTAACCAACAGCTTACTTCCTCTTACCCGCCCCTAGGACTGCCTTATGCCTGTCCCATGCATTCTTGAAGTCCACCACTGTTCTTGACTCCACGACCTCCTCAGGGAGGCTGTTCCATGCATCCACAACCCTCTCAGTGAAAAATACTTCCTCACATTACCCCTGAGCCGCCCCCCCTCTATCTTCAAATTGTGCCTCTTGTTCTTGCACATCTCTTTTTCTGGAAGATGCTACCCTCTTGGACTTTGTTAATTCCCTTGAGGTACTTGAAAGTTTCTATCATGTCCCCTGATCTGAGGCCCCTACACTTCAACACATTAACTTACGAGGAGGCATAGCGAAATTACAACAAATAGTCATAACTGTGCCATCTTCAATAATTTTCACCTCAAATGTTCAGCATAACCTTTTTATCACCTCACCATATGTACCCAGTACAGAAAACTTTCAAATCCCTGTCAAAATGTAATTCTGCACAACTGTAATGCCGTTTTGTACTACAGGTGCGAAGAAACTTTTTTACCAGGATTTTAAAAATTGCAGCTGTACTATTCGTGAGGTGGTCTGAACATATGGTAATGTTGAAAATCTGGAGTGAAAACATGAAAAATCGGGGAAGTTATGAGTGTGCGTAGAAACTGCTCATAACACGGTCATTTGTTGAAATGTTTTCACCTGATTTTCAACATCAGCTTTTTGTGACCTCCCTTCATGAACAGTGGCATTGTGATTTTGTTAATCTATCCAGAAAGTTGATTTCACACAGCAACCGCGACATTCTGCACCACAGGTGTGAAAGCACATTTCAGGCAGGATGTGAAAAAATGGCAGCTCTACTGTTCATAAGGAGATGTGAAAAATGGCAATGCTGAAAATCTGGAGTGAAAATATTAAAAATTGGTGAAGTTACAAGTGTGCGTAGAAACTGCACAATGCATACTCGTAATGCAGTAATTTTTTTGAATTTTTTCACCAAATTTGCAACACAGGCTTTTTGATACCCTACCTCATGAACAGTTGCACTGTCATTTTGTTAATCAGTCCTGAAAGGTGATTACATGCAGTGACCGTGAAATCACCTTCCAGGACTTAGTAACTAAATGACAGTGCCAGTGTTCATGAGGTTGGGTGCCAAGAACCCCATGTTGAAAAATTGTTACCAAAATTCCAAAAAATGGCTGAGATATCTACCTAACTTGACCAGCCATTGACTGCCATTATACAGTGCTTACCTTTGATTTTTCAGTTTGCAGTTCAACTTTGAAGAGTGCAGACATGTCCCAGTCCAGAGAAGATTGCTGCTCCCAACCTCTGGAGGTAAGTATGGGGTAAGGGGAGTAAGGGGAGGTGGGTGCTCAGTGGGAGGGTAGGCATGGGGGAGGGGGACTGGGAAGATGACGAGGGACCGTTTTCTTTTTTTCAGATCTAAAAAAAATAAAATACTTTGGGGGACAGTTTTCTTTATTCACAGGTATCTCAAGGCACAAGCAATATTTATTATCCCAAGCAGATATGATAGACCGATAGGTCGCCTTCTGCTAGCTGTTTTCTTATGTTCTAATGTATTTTTCAATAGTGTTTATTTGGGCACACTGGAGTGGGCTCCAAGTGTGCCATATTAGTGTTGGGGGGGAAGATACATGCCGACATGGGGAATGGGCGTGTCAGCACATATTTTCTATGTGGTATCTTGGGACCCCACCTCATGAACACTGGCACTGTCATTTCATTACTCGGTCCTGGAAAGTGATTTCACGGTCGCTGCATGTAATCACCTTTGAGCCAAAACAGCCACAAG
Source organism: Neoceratodus forsteri (assembly GCA_016271365.2). Taxonomy (NCBI): domain Eukaryota; kingdom Metazoa; phylum Chordata; order Ceratodontiformes; family Ceratodontidae; genus Neoceratodus; species Neoceratodus forsteri. The sequence continues at coordinate 355,425,912 of CM028134.1, forward strand.
CCAGGTACAGCTGAAACTCCTGAAAGTCTACTTGCCCTGAGCAGTGGGGGGGGCTGCTTGATGTTTGGGGTGGTGTTAGCCCCGTCGACATTACATGTCAACTGCCCCCCCACCAGACATATTGGGAAAGCATGGTCAAATGACCGATCACGTGATGCAGCACTGATTCTCCTAAGTGCCCAGTTTCCCATTTGTAAATTATATTCCCCCACCACTAGGAGTCACTAGCAGCCCTTATCCTCCACCCTCTTCTCTGTATCCCTCTCCATCCTCCTACCTTAGTGTTTATCACTGCCCCCTGGTGTCATCCTCCAATTCTCCTGCATCACCTTGCATTCTATGTTTTGGAGGCAGCTGGATTCAAACTCCCAACCCCGTACTAAAGATGGGCACTCTGCCACTGCGCCATTTTTGCAGCCTCACTTTCTCCTGCACCTTTTTGTAATCTTAACCTCTTCAACATATTTACAGGGCACTCCACAGTACATGACCCTGCCCCCCGGGTTAATACCTTTACTTTTCCACAGCATCTGGCAAGCAATCCTAGTTTTTTATTGCTTTTAATATGTTTCCCTTCCTAGCACCATACTTCTGCCTCCCCCCTTCGGCGATGTCCAACACATCTTCTCCTTATAGCTATCCTACCAGGCATCATCAATCATTTAGCCCCAGATGAAGCCCCTCCTTTGCCTACAATCCCACTGCTTACACCCCCCACTTTGCCCCCTCCCATTGTACTTCTGCATCCACTATATACTCCACACCCCCTAGTACTCCCCACCCCACACTCAGGTTGACTCTCATTTCCCCCTCATCTGTCATGTCCATCAGAGTGCTCTCCCTTTTCTGCATTGACTGTAACCTTTGCACTATTGCCCCTCTGGTAAACCCCAATCCCTCCTTCCATGCCTTGGGTGCTCCCAGAGAAAGAAAGCAGTTGCCTCCATACTAAACTTTGCAAAAAAGCTAATACTATTGCTTCTCCTTTGTTCAGGCAATGTGGAAATCATCTCAGGCCTCCCACAGCCCTTGTCTCACCCTCAGATTTTGCAATTGCATCAGGCCTAAAAATGATGCTATGCAATGTCCTGAGCCTAACCAAGAAATTTGCCATGCTCCAGGCCTGGATTGCCCATACTAACCTAGACCTCTTCATAATCACTGAGTATTGGCTCAAATGCATAGTCACAGATCAACAAATTGCCCTACCAAACTATAATCTCTTTAGGGCAGATAGGGCATCCAGAGGAGGAGGAGGTGTGGTTATCTAGTCCAAAGATAAATATAATATCACTGTTGTCCAATGTGTATCCAAGCCAAAAGAATATGAGCTGGTTTCCCTGAAAATTAATTTACCATCCACAGAAAGCATTACTGTAATAGGATGTTACAGGCCCTCAGCTGGTGGATCAGACATCCTCGCAACTTTTAAGTCATTAGTTACCTGAAACTGTCATCATCGGGGACCTGAATATGGACTGGTTCTCCTCAAAATCCAACAGCCTCAAAGGTCTCTGTGATGACTTCGGCCTCACCCAGGTCACCAGTGAACCAACAAGGACAAACACTGCCAACCACACAAATAGTTCCCTCCTTGATATCTTTCTAACCAGCCATCCACATAAAATCCTACAGTCTGCCATCTTTCATAATGATCTGAGCTACCACAAGCTAGTTGTTTGCACCAGGGCCCACCCCAAGGTCCATTTCCTACCCAAACATTTGTCAAAGCGATCCTTCCATAAGTTTAGCCTCGAGTGCTACATGCTGGACCTTAGAAATGCAAGCTGGCAAGGTCTCTACCTTGCCAAAAAGGTAGATGAGGCTGTTGAGATATTTAATGATAAACTCACCTATCTGGCTAATAAACATGTACCCATCATTAAGGTTTGAGCTCATAAGTTCTCCCACCCTTCAATTATACCTGATCTTAAAGCCTCACTCACCAACTGAGACAAATTTTGAGCTTGTGCCAGACACGCCACATCCCTGCATGACTGGCAGATCTTCAGAGTTGCCAGGAATGACTGCATCAAGCTCATATGAACCACAAAATCAAACTTTTACATCTCTACCCTTGAGCAGGCAAATGTAAATTCAGCCAAAATCTGAAAAACCTTAAACTCAGTAGAAGGCTGCAAATCCACCTCTTCCATCCCCACCAAAGTTCTCAATAATGGTGTGGTTGTTAAGGATCATAATCAGATCCTTCAGGAACTTCCTACACACTTTGTCACCACCAGGTTGGCTTTTGACTCCTCCCTGTATGCCAGATTTGTCAATACAGCCCAAGTTAGTAACCCCTCACAAGTCTCCGCACCACCCCACTCCTTCCAGCTTCAACATATTTCCTTCAAAGAAGTTGAGGATCTCCTCCTTAAGATAGATACCAGGAAGGTTGGTGGTAAGGATGGTTTGATCCCTTCCTTCTCAAACTAGATCACTACTGCCTTACAGCCCCCATACTACACTTACAGTATTTAACCTTTCCATACATACCACATCGGTACCCACCTGCTTGAAAGCGGCACACAAAATCCCTCTTTTCAAATCAGGTGACCCATGCCACTGAAATAACTACAGACCAATCTCTATCTTGTCTACGCTCTCCAAAATCTTTAAGAAATTAGTCTACAACTAGCTTAAGCACCACCTCGAAAGTTACTCCCTTCTCAACCCCAAGCATTCAGGATTCAAGACAAATCATAGTGCCATCTCTGCCATTGCAAAAGTTACCAATTACTGGATTATGGCCCATGATATAAAGAAACTCACAGGTGCCATCTTCCTCAAACTCAGCAAGGCATTCAACACTGTCGATCACAAACTTGTCATTTAAAGCTTCTGCAACATAGGTGCCACCTGCTCTACCACACTGTGGTTTGCCAGCTACCTGTCAGGTTGAATCCAGAAAATGAAAGTGAACAGTGTCTTCTCAGCCCCCCTCTTCCTATAGCCAGTGGTGTCCCCAGGGGTCCATTTTAGGCCTGATTCTTTTTTCCATTTATATCAACAACCTTGGCTCTAACATCAGTGATTCCAAGCTACACTTTTTTGCAGATGACACAGTCCTGTATTCATCAAAACTAACCATGTCTGAAGTTTGAGAAGAGCTTCAGGCAACCTTCTCACACCTCGAGCAGAACCTCATAGATCAGAAGCTGCTCCTCAATTCAAAGAAAACCAAGGCCATGTTCTTTACCCCCAGCAACTTCCCCTCCTTGCCAGCCCAGACAAATGCCACCATTATCACCCTCCTTGGGGAACCCCTCAAGACAGTGTCCAAGTTCAAATACCTAGGCATATGGCTTGATTGCAAGCTCTCCTTTAGCAACCATATTGACACCCTCACCAGAAGGATAAACTCTAGATTAGGTTTCTTCTATAGAAACAGATCACTCTTCCCAAAGGAGACTAGAGTCAGGCTTGCCCAGGCCACCCACTTACCCCTTCTCAATTACGGTGATCTAATTTAAAAATCCACCATGGCTACCAGTCTACACAAACTGGACATCCTCTATCACAGAGCCTTATGTTTCATCACTAATGCCACATATAGAACTCACCTTTGTGACCTATATGCTTTCGTCAGCTGGACCTCCCTTGTTACCAGATGCTTGTTACATTTGAGCATCTGGACACTAAAAATTATCTTCAAAAAGCTCCTGGGCTATCTTTTGTCCCTTGTCCACATCGTCCAGAGTGCTTGGTCTCTCAGGAAGTCTGACTTCATGTATCTAGATGTCCCCAGGACTTGTACTTCCTTTGGCAAAAATGGCATCCCCTATACCCTACCTACCAATTGGAACAACCTACAGTCTGTTCTTAACCTTACTAGCCTCATATCTGTTAATGACTTTAAAACCTTAACCTTAAGACTAGTGAAAGAAATATGCAACTGTTGTTAACTGTAAACCTGGTATCTGCTAATGGTTCATTAGTGTTTGTGTAGCCCCATTTCCCTCCTTCACAGGTCTATACATACCCCCTCATACCCTCCCATCCACCTCTTAGACCTTCTTCATAGCCTTCTTTCCTTACTCCCCTTCTTTATTTTCTTCCCCTCTCTGCTACTCCCCCTCTCCTCCCACCCTCTCATCTAGTCTTCCACCTCTCCTTCTACCTCATCTTTTTCTCCAGCTTTGCACCACCAGCATACCAAGACTTTATGACTGTGCTTTTGGCAGTCTATCTATGCCACTGTATCCAACTTTAGGCCTTGCACTTTATGTATTGTATTAGTGCAGTCACTTAAATTTGCATGCCTCAACTCCATTTGTACTTCTGCTGTGCTTTGGCACATTTGTTACAATTTTTTTTATTTTCTGTAGACCATGTCTGTATAAACTACACCTTGATACTCTTGTATCTACTCCTATTAGGTCTATTTTATATATTGTATCATGTGTGTATGTACACTATGTTGCCACCTTCATTATGTGTGTATTTATGTATACTATGCTGCTACTGTGATTGTACTCCTGTTATATGTCTCAGGACCTCCTTGTGAATGAGCTTGCTCAATGGAGCTATTCATGCCATAAATTTGAAAAACTTGAAAACTTGAACCCTGATGTTGGCATTTAAACAATAAGTGATCCACCATTGTGGATCCCTGTTCCCCAAAGCCATCCTCATTCCCGAGGTGAGATAAGGACCAGATCCTATCTGACCATCTTGTCTTCATCTCATAAATGGGGATTTTGGCAGCTGGCAAAAGAGAATTAAAAACACCAATCCCCTTTCACAAAGTGTCAAAATCCCCTTTCACCAGATGATCCCCTTTCGTGACATGAAAAAATCCCAGTTCGTGAGCCAATCCTTGTTTATAAGATAGGGTCCAGAACTCACGATCTAGGATTTTGACAGTTCGCAAACAAGGATCAACTCGTAAAAAGGGATTTTGACAGCTCACGAACAGGGATTTTACCAGCTTGCGAAAGGGGATTCAAAAAACCAGTCCCCTTTTGCAAGCTGGCAAATTCCCCGTTCATGAGCAGATCCCCTTTCATAAACTGACAAAATCCCTGTTTGCAAGCAGATCCTTGTTCGTGAGATAGGGTATTTAGTTAGTTAGTTTTGTTCTTTCTTGTTATCTGACACCAGGCTGCCTACCCTCGGTGTCGGATGCTTCCTCCCTGTGCAGTCACTTGATTTATTATAACTGCCAACATCGGGCAGCCCAGTCTCCATGTCAGCATTTACATCCCCCACCTCCAGCAGTGTGGGACACTGGGGAGCCCACCACCAGTGTCCCAAAATAGTGTTATTATTTTTTCATATACCTGAAAACAAAACAGCATTCCGCAACATCTATTTTGTTTCTTAACCTGAAAAAAAGAAAATGGTCTGAAAATCGTGATCAAGGATTTTGACAGCTCATGAACAAGGATCATTAGTGAGTGATGACCAAAGAATTTTAAAATGTAAAATGGCCTTTTATGTCAAAATCAAAGAAAACCAAAACCATGGGTTTGTACAGGGCATCTCCCTGAACAAAACCCATACTTCTAATAGCACACAGCACACCTGTGGGAGAAGATAGAAGGTTTTATTTGTGGAGGAAAATGAAAACAATATGGCGACTCACAAAAGGGGGATTTTTCTGAACTGTCAAAATCCTTGATCGTGAGCCGAATCCTCATTCGCTAAACAGACATATAAATCAAAGACTGAACTGAGCATGCTCAGAATCCAAACATTCAAAATTAAATAACGTTGGAACGGATTAATATTTGTTCACCAAACCAATGCAGGATTGTTCTTTGGGACAACCTCTTACAACCCGGAACATTTCAGACCAAAATTCCAAATAGTGTGGCTGCAGTCTGATGGGCAAAAATCAGCAAAAATGTGCAAAGAAAAAGCAATAAATGTGTTTTTTTGCACTTCATTGCACAAAAACCACAAATTTGATCAACAGAAAGCTGGTAATGCCAAGTTTTGTGAAAATCTGTTGAACAGGTGCAGAGTTATTAATGTGCAAAATTTGGGGTTTAACATTAAACTGCCAACTCAACTGTAACTATAGGGGCACGACCATGCCCCTAATATATATATATATATATTATATGCAAAAAACTTCATTAATGCATCATTTAGGGTTCTTCTACAGTGAAAAAAGTGAGGACATTCGATTTTAGGGTTCTCACCCCATGCACCCAACCCCACCCTGCCCCCACCAACAGGCATCAGGGTGTGCGTTGAGGTCATCAGCCCTAACTCTCACCCCATTCCATGTGTAAACAAGCTGAAGTGGTGCAGTGTAGGAGAATGGGGTGAGAGTTAGGGCCGATGACCCCAACACTCACCCTGATGCCTGTTGGTGGGGGCAGGGTGGTGGTAGGGTGCAAGGGGTTGGAACCCTAAAATTGAATTTCCTCACTTTTTTCACTGTAGAAAAACCCTAACTGATGCATTAACAAAGTTCTTTGCATAAAATTTCCTTACTTTTTAAGGAAGAATACAAAAGTAGAAAGTTGCACAAGTTGGTGGGAGCACGGGGCCTAAAGGGCCCTGCGCTCCCACCAACTTGTAAGTGCCAAGCCACATTATACACCCAATGACTAAATAGTACATTCATAACAGCAAGGCCAGTCACCAAACAAATGTTAATCTAGTACAACAATAGAAAACGCTGTCCACAAAACGTTAACTGCGCCACACAATATCTTCGAAAAAATATTTTCCAACACATAAATACATCTGTTAACAGGACATCCTGTCAATGCCCTCAAAATTTCAAGTAAAAAGACCAAACCGTATCCAAGATGTTACATGTCACAATTTTAAATTTTCTTTCGTCAGAGTGGCACAGTTCCACATCTGTTGACATTTAACACACATAGCAACTGAAAACTACATCCACGACACTAGGGCTAGGCATCCTATCAATTTCAAGCCACCACCACAAGCAAAACACTGTCCGCAACACATAAAGTGTGCCATGCCATATCTCCAGCAAAACAATTTTTTCTGACATATAAACATTGTAATTTATATCCACAGGACATGCCATAAACACCCTCCAAATTTCAAGTAAAAAGACCAAACCATTTCTGAGATATTCAATGTTAAAGATTGGTACAATTTCCCTATCTATTCCATTACAAAAAATCTGTCCATCTTGTCCTGCCCTCATGATCAAAGATGGCGATCAAAGAATCTCATAATCAAAGAATTTGCAGGCTCGCAAATAAAGAATTTGCAAGCTCATGAGCAAAGAATAAAAAATGCTATAAATCAAAACATTGAGGGAATGCTGGCAAACCACCACCATGGTTCGACAGAACGAAGCCCCCTGAGCAAAACCCACCCTCATTTGACTTCCTAGGGCATCCCTGGGCTGAAAAAATTGATTTTTTAATCTGGCCATCTCGTCCTCCCCTCACAATGCACTATCGCAATCAAAGAATCTCACGATCAAAGAATTTGCAGGGTCACAATCAAAGAATTTGCAGGTTCACAAACAAAGAATAAAAATGGTTGTAATTTTAAAAATTGAAAGAACTGCGGCAAAACCACCACCACCATGGTTCGACAGAACGAAGACCCCTGAGGAAAACACACCGTCATTTGACTTCCTAGGGCACCCCATGGCTGAGAAAATAGATTTTTTTCATCTGGCCATCTCGTCTTCCCTCATGATGCATGATCACGATCAAAGAATCTCACGATCAAACAATTTGCAGGGTTGCAATCAAAGAATTTGCTCACTTGTGAACAAAGAGTGAGGGATGAGATGGCCAGATTTAAAATCCCTTTTCACAGCCCAGGGGTACCCTACAAACACAAATGAGGCTGGATTTTGCTCAGAGGGCTTCGTTCTGCCCCATCTGAATAATTATAATACTTAATGACATATCCCTGGTAGTCTAGTGGCCCCCCATCATAGTAAATAATGTAATAATGTCTAATCTCCTGGCACTGTAGTTGCCCCAGATTTTTTTTAATCCCTGGCAGTCTAGTGGCCCCTGAGTTGTATAAAAAAATAATAAGTGTTGATATCCCTTGGAGTCTAGTGGCCCCCCATCTATGTGAAATAATATGCACTGTGAATGTAGATATCCATGGTAGTCTAGCGGCCCCCATTATATCTAGTGCCCCCCCAAGTTGTATAAAAAAATAATAATTGTTAATATCCCTGGTAGTCTAGTGGCTCCCCATCTGTATAAATAATATCACTGTGCCTGTAGATATCCGAGGTAGTCTAGCGGCGCCCCTCCATTATAATAAAATTAAGAATAATTTCACATTCCTGGTAGTCTAGTGGCCCCCACCCAGCCATGCCAGCCCGCCCAGCACCCCCCAGCCCTTCCCAGGCGGCTGCTGGCACAATCCACCTCTCACCTCCATGGCCAGCCATGGACTGTGTGCATTACGAATGGTAATGCAAGAGGCACTCTGAAAATGTTTCTGAGTGCCTCTTTACATTAGCACTGTAATCCAGACAATCGGCAGCTGGCAGTGGAAGTGAGGTGGGCTGAACCAGTCTCCAGCTGAGGGAAGGGTGAAGTGCTGATGAGCTGGCATGGCTAGATGGGGGGTGAGGCCACTAGACTACCAGGAATGTGAAATTATTCTTAATTTTATTATAATGGTGGGGCCGATAGACTACCACGGATATCTACAGGAACAGTGATATAAATTCATACAGATGGGGGGCCACTAGACTACCAGGGATATTAACACTTTTTATTTTTTTATACAACTTGGGGGGCACTAGATATAATAGAGGGGGGCCTCTAGACTACCATGGAAATCCACACTCACACTGCATATTACTTCATACAGATGGGGGTGCACTAGACTACCAGGGATATCAACACTTATTTTTTTATACAACTCGGGGGGGCACTAGACTGCCAGGAATTAAAAAAAAACATTGGGGGGCCACTAGAGTACCAGTACATTAGATATCATTACATTATTTACTATGATGGGGGGGCACTAGACTACCAGAGATATGTCATACACTATTATAATTATTCAGATGGTGCAGAACGAAGCCCTCTGAGCAAAACACAGCCTCATTTATGTTTCTAGGGCACCCCTAGGCTCATAAAACTAACTATTAAATCTGGCCATCTCATCTTTCCCTCTCAATGCACGATCGCGATCAAAGAATTTGCAGGCTCATGGTCAAAGATCGTTAGCGAGCCACGAACAAAGATTTTAAATGCTAATAACTGAATTTTTGTGAAAGCAGCAGCCTGTACTATATGACACAGTTGTCTTTAAAAAATGACAACTGTGTTGTATAGTACTTACCACATACTACACAGCTGTTCCTTATTAAAGACAGCTGTATCGAATAGTGCAGGCTGCTGCTTTCATCACTCATAGGTCAGGAACAAGGCTAGTGTCAATGTTGCCCCACAGGCCTGATTGTGCCTCAAGTGAACTGTTATCTGCACACTGGGGGCCCAAAACCCTGGTGGAAGTGTATGTATGTATTTATCTAGTTAGTTTTGTTCTTTCTTATTGTTATCTGACATCGGGCTGCCCACCCTTGGTGTCGGATGCTTCCTCCCTGTGTATTCCCTCGATTTATTATAACTGGCAACATTGGGTGGCCCAATCCCCATGTCAGCATTTACATCCCCCAGCAGTGCTGGACACTGGGGAGCCCACTCTTAATGTCCTGAAATAGTGTTATTATTTTTTTTCATATACCTGAAAACAAAAAAGCATTCAGCAACATCTATTTTGTTTCTTAACCTGAAAAAAGAAAATGGTCCCTCATAGTGGCTGCTGTCTCCCCACCCCAACCCTCCCTCCCACTGAACACACTTTACCCCATACTTACCTCCGGAGGTTGATGTCATCTTCTGTAGACCAAGACAGGTACAACACAGCTGTCTTTAATAAACAACAGCTGTATCGTATAGCGCATGTATTATACAACACATCTGTCTTCGGCCAGTGCACTAAGAGTGACTGGGGTTTTTCCCCCTCCCTGAGTTGCATCCCCCCCCAGAGTTAGTATATTTAGAATGGGGGTTGTGGGGGCAAAGCTCCACAATGATACAGGAATTGCTGTATCTCCAGTCATCCAAATGTACTCACCCTTTTCATGAGTCACTGAAAAAAAGTAGCTCTTATCACATGGAACCAGCCCTGCCAGCCTGACTGTGTCATACTTAAACTGTTATCTGTACACCAGGGGCCCCAATCTCCAGTGGCAGTATATGTATCTAATTAACTAATTTTTAATTTTTAAATGTTTTATTATACTTATCTGACACTGGTATGCCCACCTACAGTGTTGGAAGCTCCCCCCATGCAGCCCTTGTTTTATTACTACTGTCAACATCAGGGGCCCAATCCCCATGTCAGTATTTACACTCCTCAGCAGTTTGGAACACTGGGGAGCATACCCCCAGTGTACAGAAATAGTGTTATTTACTTTAAGAATTACCTGAAAAGAAAGAAAAATCCCATGATGCTTTTTTTGTACCTGAAAAAAAGAAAACTGTTCCTTGTCATTGCCGCTGTCTTCCTGCCCCCAACCCTACCCTCCCATTGAGCACCCACCACCCCACACACACCCTTACCCTATAGCTACCGGTGGAGGTCAGCCGATGCTATCTTCTGTGGATCAGGACAGGTCTGCACTCTTCAAAGCTGAATCACAAACTAAGAAATACAGATAAATGTTGTATAATGCATTTACAATGGCGTTTTGAACTTATACTGATATCTTTGTCATTCTTTTTGAATTTTTCACCAAATTTTCAACATGGCCTTTTTGGGACCCCATCTCATGAACATTGTCACTGTTGTTCTATTAATTGGACCCAGAAGGTGATTTCACAGTCGCTGCATAGAATCACCTTTCAGGACCAATAAACAAAATTGCAGTGCCAGTGTTTATGAGGTGGGGTCACAGAAAGGCCATGCTAAAAATGTAGTGAAAAATTCCAAAAAATTGCCAAGTAATGAGCATGTGTTGAAAATGTTTTATGCAGGTGCGTAACTTTGGTCATTTACAATATTTTGACTCCAGATTTTCAACATACCCATTTTTTTCACACCACCACATGAACAGTAAAGCTATCATTTTTCACATGCTGTCCAAAATGTGCTTTCAAACCTGTGGTACAGAATGGCATTTCAGCATGGATTTGAACATTTTCACCTACGGGGTTTATGAGGTGGGGTCTTTAGAAGACTATGTTGAAAGTTTGGGGTCAAAACATTGAAAAACAAAGAATTTATTAAATAACATTGTTTGTGGGGATGTCTGTTGCACCTCTTGTGAACAAGCTGCATTACTGTGACAGTGAGCTGAGTTTAGCTGTGAACTCAGTGATCCAGTTTACTGAGACAAGAATGATGAGGTAGGTGCTGCAGCATGCAGCACAAGTCATGTCCTGTGTTGGAATGGAACAGTGTTTTGGTGCAGACACAACACCCTGTGGTGGGTAGAGGTGGGTGAAATGACAAAAATTCGCTACATGAAGTAATCTGTGAATTTTGCCACTTTTGCATAGCAAAATTTAACTTTGTAAGATGAAATTTCAGTTTCCAATGTGAAATTTGGCCTTTAGAGGTGAAATGTCACCTTCCAAGGAGGTGAAATTTCACCTTCCAAGGTGAAATTTTGCCTTCCGCAGGGAAAATTTTGCCTTGGCAAAATCAGGCTAAAGGGGGAGAAATTCACAGGTTACTCCACGTGGCAGAATTGGCCACTTCACCACAACTTCGCCGGCAAATTTTTAATTTGCTGCATCTCTAGTGGTGGGTCAGGGAACCTCACCCACAAGGTATCGACATGTGTTTTGGGGTCTGTAGGGCCCATGCACTGCACCAGGACTGTCTCCAATATTATATTTTTCCCATTTTTGGGACCTGCGCAAATAAGGATACAGTTCCACTTTCACAAAAGAAGGGAAATTAATTGTAAAACCTATGTTAATGCAGAAATTAGGGTTGTAAAATGCAAAGCGCACAAAGATGGGAAATGAAAAAACATTAGGGATTAGGGTCTCCAGAGAACTGGTGAATCAGTGGTGCCTTGAAATCTTCCACCCTAATGCTCACCCCATTCTCTTATGCTGTATCATGCCAGCTTTCTTACAGATGTGAGCATTAGGGCTGATGACTTTAAGGCACACCCTGACACCTGTTGGTCTGTGGAGGGTGGGTGGTGGGTAGTAGGGTTGGAAACCCTAACGCCTATTTCCTACTTTCATTGCTTTAACCCTAACTGATGCATTAACAAAGTTTTTTGAAATGAATATATGTTATATGGTACAGTAGCACCCCTATAGTAAGGGTTGAGTAGGGTGTTCAATATTAAACCCCTAATTTTGAACCTTAATAGCTTTGGCACCCTTTGACAAAACTAACTGAAATTTTGTATGTGTTGTCTAGGAGGCAAGATGTACAGTAAATCGGTGGAAAGTTTTGTGACAGCAGTTTCTACAATCCATATATGTGATTTTTCTATAGATGTCTGATCTTTTTCCTATACATAACATGGGATTTTTTTTTTTTGCTCTCACCTACAGCCTACAAGGAATGGATTTTATTTCCCCAAGCTTTCAGGGTACAGGTGTGATTTCCTACCATAGTGACTTTGATAGGTTTCATGAATAAATATTAAATGGTTCCAGAGTTATATGGTTTTAAAGTTTTGTGTTTTTCCGTTCTGAGCATGCTCAGTGGGGTTCTTGGGATAACATTCTGATATGGTACCACAACTTTTGTGTTGCAGGGCTGTTTTTGGTTCCTCACAACTTGCTTCTCACAACATGAAGCATTTTTTTGTGCTGTGAGACCCACCATCTTATTTCATTTCTCATCAAAATAAGCATAGACATTACATAAAAATGCCGTCACTTAAAAAACAGACACCAGAACCGAGCTAAACAGGATCCATTTAGCTAGATTATTATGTTTGTTTCTTCAGTTAATGGCCAGAAATATATTTTCTGGGTGCCCCAAAATCCTGGATGCCCAGCTTAGCGAGAGGAGCTGTTGACCCGCTTTCTCTGTATGAGAACAGTGGGACTTTCTTGAGTTCTGCAACTACAGCTGGAAATCGTGCTGCAGGCTGCTCTGAGAGCAATAATCCACCATTTCCCTGGTGTCTAGTGGTGCTCCCCCTTTGCCATCCCTTTATGTATGTAATGTTTCCCTGGTGTCTAGTGGTGCCCCACACCCACCAACCACTGTCCCATTAAATATGTTACCTTTCCATGGTGTCCAGTGGCACCCCCACCCTCTGATCACTGGCCCTGTATTTATATGATGTTTCTCTGGTGTTTAGTGGTACCCCCCACCCTCCAATTTCCATCCCTGTATTTGTATTTTGTTTCCCTGGTGTTTAATGGCACCCCCTTCCACCCTCTCTTCACTGGTCCCTTATGTATCTCTAGTGTGTAGTGGTGCCCACACCCTCCAATTGCCACCCCTTTATGCATTGTTTCCCCTGGTATCCTCCACACCCTCTGATCACCATCCCCTTATGTGTGTGTTTTCCCTGATTTCTAGTCGAACCTTGTACCCTCTGATCACTGCCCTCTTATGTATTATATTTCCCTGGTATCTAGTGGCAGCCCCACCCACCAATCACCATCCCCTTATGAGTGTGTTTTTCCTGGTGTCTAGTAGTGCCCCCCACCTTCTGATCACCATTCCCGCATTAATGTTCCATGTAATGAAGAATACCGTCCCTCAGTTTGTTTAGTTAGACCTGTAAAAATGAAAATGGTCACTCTCCGATCACCCCCCACCCTGACCTCCCACTGAGCACCCACCAGCCCACACACCCCACCCCCACATGCCCTCACTCACCCAAACACAACCCAGGGTAAAGATCCACTCTCCAATTGAAGACACATCTTGCTACTGAAACCTGTGACTGCCATGTGAGAAACTAAGGAAAGTGTTGTTCAATGTATTTCAATGTTTTTTTTTTAACTTTGATGCATAACTTGGTCATTTTATCATATTTTAACCCCACATTTTCAACATAGCCCTTTTGGGATCCCACCTCGTGGACAATGGAGGTGGAATTATGCAAATCAGGCCCAAAAGGTGAGTTTGTGGTCATTTTGCAAAATCACCTTTCAGACAGGATTTAAACATTTTCACCACCCTTGTTCATGAGATGGCATCATAAGAAGGTTATGTTGAAAATGTGGGGTCACAATATATACAAATGGCAAAGTTATGCACATACCTTGACATTTTTCTATGCTCACTCATAATCTGGTAACTTTAAGTATTTTAATCCAAATTGTTTAACTTAGCCATTTTTCACACCACCTTATGAACATGACAGCTGCCATTTTTTAAATCTTGGCCAAAATGTGTTTCACACCTGTGGCGTGAAATGACATTTTGGTGGCACAGAAAGATGTTTTGGCAGGGATTTGAAAATTTTCACCTACCAGGTTCATGAGGTGGGGTATTAAGAAGGCTATGCTGAACATTTGGTATACAAATACAGTAAAATGCCCAGGTTATGAGTGAATGTTGCAGTATTTCAACATTCACTCGTAACTTCTCAAATTTTAAATATTTTGATTCAAACTTTAAAAATAGCCATTTTCCACACCATGTCATAAAAAAGATGGGCTGGATTTTCAAAGGGACCTTAGATCCATGCAAGCTGCATCAAATAACCAGCTTGAGTCAGATCTAGGTGCACCAAATACTGTGCACCATGTTTTGCATGAAAAGCGTTCTTTGTGACAAAGTTCCCCAAACTGATGCAAGAGGTCCACTGCATCAACAAAATGGCATAATGGATGAGAATGATGCAAGCTGCACCAAAATAAATGGTGCAAGTTGAATCAGAAATGGTGCAAGCTGATTCAAAAAATGACACGAGGAATGAAAATGACACAAACTGAGTACAAAAATGGTGCAAACTGAGTAAAAATGGTGCAAGCTGAGTAACAAAAATGGTGTAAGCTGAGTCAAAAAAATGGTGCAAGTTGAATAAAAAATTACACAAAGGATGAGAATGACACAAGCTAAGTAAAACAAAATGGCAGATGAAATGGACAAAACTAAGCCCCCCAAAATGTTCTAAACTAGTCCTGCAGGAGAATACTGGCCCTTAATAGTAGCATAGTCAGGTCTGACCACCTGCTTTGGGTCTCTTTATATGCTCTAGTGTCCCTTAGACCAGCTCTGGCTGGTCTAACAGTGACAGGCATCTTAGGCACAAGAAGAGAACTTGCATTCTTTGAAAATACCAAATAAGGGGATGGTGCATCATTTCAGTGATGCAGACATCCCTTCCAACATGGTGCAGTATTTGTTTGGTGCAAGCATGGTGCAAGCCACTCTGGTGCATACAGACTTGTTTTTGACGCAAGCACCATTTGGAAATCAGAATTGGTACAAGGTTTTTGCATCCTGCTCCTTGCGTCAGTTGTTTTGATGCAAGCACCCTGCGTCATTCTCTGGCCTTTGAAAATCTGGCCCAATGGGTCATTTTTTAAATCCTGGATGAGATGTGTTTTTGGATTTCTGGTGTGAAATGACATTTCTTCCAATATACTATAAATGGTACATATGATGTTTATAAGGTGAATCATGAAACGTAAATTTTGAAAATTTGGGATCAAAATTAAAAAAACAATAAATACATTTATTTTTTAACAAACTTTGTGTGAAGTGCAAGTCTTGACCTCAGTGGATGTGCTTTGTGATCCTATGCCAGTGAACTGAGTTTGGTGGCAAGATCAATGACTCAGCTGGTTGAGGTGAGGGTGGTGGGATGGCACTGTTATGTGACACCCCTCCAGCCAAGGTATGAAAGATGCAGGGTTGTTTGCATGGGCTCAGCTACCATATAGTGAAGACAACTATCCTCTTGGCATAGGACCCTGCACCTCTCCTCCCTTGGGTGACAAAGGACCCTGTACATTGGCTTACAGATGCACTCTTTGCTCTGTGCATCTGTTGCTGTGGCCACAGGGCCCTGCGCTTCTGCAGCACACCAGACAGCCCCATGAATTCTTCACATCCATCACTGCACAGAACTGCAGGGCCCTTCTGTAGGTGGACAGAGTCTTCCCATGGTGCAGAACATCTGCATGAGGATTCCACTGTATCAAAAAATGATTTGCAAAAAAAAAACTTAATTCACCAGTTAGGGTAACTTAACACCACAAAAGTAGAGAAATGTGGTGCTACGGTTTCCTAACTCCCCTTCCCCTCAGCACAAGGAAACAATATTAGTGTTTTGGGTCTCCAAAGTCTTGACCAATCAGTGGTGGGGCCTTCCTTGCGGCACCATGCAATTCTGCTTAAAGTTGGACCAGCATAACATTCTGTGGTGATTTGCATATGCAGCCCATGATGCTTCGCATTGTGTGGGCATGTGTGATTTTGTATTTTCTATCAACCCTAATGTTCACCTCATTCTGTGAGCAAACAACATCGCACATGGTCTCCTTTCTTTATGCAGGGATTGCAGGGCCCTGCATGAAGAAAGCTACAACAAATTGTGCTGGCAACATGTGGTGAGACATGATTTTCTACCTCTGAACAGTGTATCACTATGAGGAATTGACTTGAAGCTGTTCCTCTTTTTCTTGTGCTTTGGACTACTGGCTATGGGATGGGGGAAGGGGACCATTAGGGCTGACAACCCCAAGGAAGACCCCATCACTGATTTGTCAAGACTCTGGAGATCTAAAACTCTAATGTTTTTTCCTTTTGCTGCTTGAGGGGTGGGGTAGTTTTGTGATATTAAGTTACCCTAACTTGTGTATTAATACAGTTTTAGCAGTGTGTGTGTGTGTGTGTGTGTGTGTGTGTATATATGTATGTATTTTTTGTTAATTTGTTTATGCATCAGTTAGGGTTCTTCTACAGTGAAAAAAGCAAGGACATTTGATTTTAGGGTTCCCACCCCTTGCACCCCACCCCACCCCCACCAACAAGCATCGGGGTGTGCATTGGAGTTGTCGGCCAGAACCCCATTCTTTGTTCGCAAAACATACATATAAATTTTCCCATTCACTTATAATGGGAACTTAAAAAACTGCTAAAACTTTTGAATGCCTCAATATTTTTTTACCAAACGAAAAGAGGCATGTTCGGTCACCAAAGCTCTTTCAAACAAGCCATCTCACAGAGTGGCACAACACATAATGGCTGCACAGGGTCACATCCAAAATCCCAAAAACTGCCTCCAAAAATGGATAATTTTGCATTTTTCAGCTTTTTTGTATGCGGAGTTAGGGTTTTGAGGAGGGAGCGGGGGGTGGGGTGGTGGGGTGGTAACCCTAATGGGAAATTTCCACACTTTTGTCAGTGTGGAAACAACCCTAACTGATGCATTAATGACATTTTTGCAAAGAATATACAGTATATATAAAATTGTTTGTAAAAAAAAAGAACTTTAGTTAGGGTTTGTCACAGAGACAAAAGTGGGGAAATGTGGCATTATGGTTTCCAACCATAACATCCCATCACCTCCCTACAGGCAGCGACAGGGTGGGGTGTGCCTCGGGGTTTTCATCCCATTCTCATATACTGTACTCATCTCAGCTTATTTACTCACAAAATGGGGTAAGCATTAGGGTTGAGAACCTCTAGGCACACCCCTGTTGCTGCCTGCAGTGTGGGGTGTTAGGGTTGTAAACCGTATCACCACATTTCCCTACTTTTGTCACTGTAACCAACCCTAACTAGTGCATTAACAAATTTTTCTGTAAAGAACTTCCTTACTTTTTGGGATAGTATAATCATATCTGGCACATGGTCATAATGTCGCAGGCAATAACAGTGCAATAAAAAACAGCAAAGCCAAAATGCTGACAGCAAAGATAGCGCACAATGGCCACTTTGCCAAATTCAACAAAAATACTTTGTTTTTGTGGGGGCTGTGCCCACCACACCCTCATACCCTCTCACAGTCTCTGTTATAACTATCTCCTGGGTGGGGCTTCTCAGGGACAGGGAGGAATCTTATAGGGGGATTGTTGAGGAGAGGAACAGGAGAAAAAGATGTCCCTGGGAGATGAAAAAAATATGTTAAATGTCCCAGGACAGGGAATCGATTCCTGGGGCATCAGTGCTTCACTGATCTCCCTGCCTATAGGTCCACCCTGTGAGCCACACAAGCTGCTCAGCAGCACAGTGCCAAGCACACGCGTTACCCTGCTTACCCAAAAGCAATATAGCTACAGGGATAGCAGTTTTGACCATTCGCTATAATATCCGTGTAACTATTTTGCCTTTAGCTGTTTTCACTTTATGGTTTTGCCTGTGCTATATTCTTTGCAACATTTTGACCTGGTACGTTGTATCCTCATTTGGCTTTTGGAACGCAGTGCCCTCTGGGCACTGTTTTCCCATCCCTCCATAGATGCATACATGTATGTTGCTGTGGAAGCATTTCAGCCAAAATAGCAACAAAATTGTAAGCATAGCCTTGTTATTACCCCATCTCATGAAAGCTGGGCTGAGAATTTTCAAATCCCTGCCAAAATGTCATTCTTTGCCACAGGCAAAAAAACACATTTTGGCCAGGATTTGAAAACTGATAGCAGTCACATTTATGAGGTGATGTAAAAATAAAGGTTCTACCACATAATAATGTCTGCAATACCACCGACATCCCCAACAGCGACAGGAACAATGTCGACTGTTGGCATTGCTCCCATTGGGAGAAAGTCTTTTTCTGTGGGGGACCTCACCCCCTACCACCCCCCATCTTTAAATAACCAACTCTGAGTCGGAGTTGGTTCAGAGTGGGGGCGCAACTCTGGGAGTTGCGGTGTCAGATCACAGTGAACCACCACAGTGAACAATCTTGACCTGGTGAGATTCGTTGCTGTGGTGGTGTTCACTGTAGAAATGTCACAGTGGTGGGGTGATACCAAAAATAAATGGCTATGTAGAAAATTTGTGGTGAAAATATTGAAAATTATAAAAGTTACAAGTGAGTGTAGTGAAATGTCAACAGATGTACACAATTTCACCATTTTAATATTTTGATCCCAAATTTTTAACATACCCTTCTTTTGATCCCACCTCATGAACAAGTAAGGTGAAAATTTTGAAAATCTTGGCCCAAAAGGTGATGTCACCAACTGACCGTGAAATCACCTTTTCAGCAGGATTTGCAAAATGACACCAAGGTTGTTCATGAGGAGGGGTCTCAAAATGACAAACTTATGCACCAAAGTTGAAAACCCCATTGAAGTACACTGAACAGCATTTACCCTAGTTTCTCAATTCCATGGTAGTCTAGTGGTCCCCCCCTCCTCCATTCTCCAATTACTGTCTTGTTTTGTAAAAAATAATTCCCTGGTAGCCTAGTGGTCCCTCCCTCACGCTCTGATCGCTATTCCATTGTGTAAAAAATAAGTGGTCCGCTGCCTCTCTGATCTCTGGCCTGATCATAGTAAAAGTAACCTTATATCCTGGTGCTAGAGGTGTCCCTCCATTGCTGATCTCCTGCACAAGATGGACATATGTACATAGCTACTGTATGCCCTGGTGGTAGTGGTCCCGCTTCCACCATGTTCTCTGTTTGCCAGCCTCTAAGTAACTAAATAGTTTCCCTGGTGGGTAGAGGTCCCTCCCCTGACCTGAACATCTGCCCAATATATGTATTATATTTTCAGTGATGTCCAGTGTAATACCACCATCCCAATCCCTTGGCAAATAAAGTTCCCCATTGTCCTGGTGGTCTAGTGGATCCCCCACCTTGGCAGGTAGTGAATGACTACCCCACTCCCCTTCCCCTTCCTGACCCCCAGCCGGTGACTGGCATAGCCCTCCTCTCACCACTACAGTTGGCCACCACCTGAGCTGTCACCATGCGGGTATTGTATACAGTACTGCCCATTGGTTGACAGCTGCTGTCAACCAAAGGGTGGTACTGTATACAATACCCACTCAGTGACAGCTCAGTCAGCAGCCCACCATGGTGATGAGGGAAGGTCTGTGCCAGTTGCCGGGTGGGGTCGAGAAGGGGGGGAAATTGGTTGTTCATTACCAGTCAGGGTGGGAGGTCCACTAGATCCTGCCAGAACAATAGGAACTGTATGAAATATGGTATTACATTGGACACCACTGGACAATATTATACACATATTAGGTGGGTGTCTGTGGGGGGACCACAAGACTACAGGGAAACTATTTAGTTAATTATGGGCCAGCTATTGGGGAACATGGGGTGTGAGATGTGGGACCACTACCACAAGGGCACATGGTAGTTACATACATATGCCTATCTTGTGCCAGTGATCGGCAATGGGGGAACACCACTAGCACCAGGCCATAGGTTTACTTTTACCATGGTTGGGCCAGTGATCAGAGAGGCAGCGGACCACTTGTCCACCAGAGTGAATCCCTTATTTCTATGGGGCCATCTATTGACAAGAGAGTGGATCACTAGACCACCAGGAAAACTGTTTATGATTAATCAGACTGGCTATATGTGATGGGGGGCACTAGCCACTATGGACTGTCCTCCAATTTCTTTATTTTTTACTTGGGACAGCAACTGGACAACAGGGGAGTGACCACTAGACTACCTGGGAATTATTTTTTACACAACAAGATGATGATCAGAGAATGGGGGAGGGACCACCAGACTACCAGGGAATTAGTTTTTTACACAACAAGACAGCAATTGGAGAACAAGGGAGGGATCACTAGACTACCAGGGATTTATTTTCATAATGGGATGGTGATTGGAGAATGGGGGAGGGATCACTTGACCACTGTGGAATTACTTTTTACATAATAAAACGGCAATCATAGAACAGGGGAGAGGGGAGGGACCACTAGATTACCAGGGAATTATTTTTTACACAATGGGACAGTGATTGGAGAATGGGGGAAGGAGATAGGACCACTAGACTATCAGGGACTTATTTTTTTATACACCAGGATGGTGAGTGAAGAATGGGGGAGGGACCACTAGACTACCAGAGATTTTGTTTTTTACACAATGGGATCTCGATCAGAGGGGGGGAGGGGAGACCACCAGACTAATGGACTTTTTTTTGCTTGTTTGTTTGTTTATTCCCCTGTCCTGTTTGGCTTACATTCATGCAGGTCCTCCCAGCCCCATCCCCTGACCCAACAGGACTTACCTTCTCCCATCTTTCCACATGGCTTGCCCTCCATGGCAGGGTGGTGGGGAATCCTTAACCTCCCGAGACCGGATCGAGATTTGGGGAGGTGCCTTATAGTTGGGACTGGAGCCTGTGGAGGCTGACAATCATATGATGTGCCTGGGACATTTTTCCACCTTCCTTGTTTGGCCCCCAAGTGCAGAGGCAGCACATGAAATACCAACAATGGTCAAGCAGCATGCATACCTGCATGCAGAACGTCGGTCATCTGCTCTGCCTCTGCCCCTCCTTTGTATGGGACCCAGCACACCAACACACAGCCACCACTAGGTGTCAGGCAGACATAGATCTCCATTCCCCTCCCTCCCAGGGAGAGGAGAGGAGAGGAGAGGAGAGGAGAGCTGTCCTCCAGATGCTCAAACCTCTCCCTCCCCAGCCAGCCCTCAGCAACCAGTTCATACTGTGGACATGGGTTACCAGTGTGGTAGGAGGTAAGAAACGATGCATCAACCCTCCACACCACTGGGCTGGCCAGGGACTTTGTTTTTTACACAACAGGATGGTGATTGGAGAATGGGGAAGGACAACTAGACTACCAGGGAATTATCTTTTACAAAACAGGACAGTGATCAGAGAATGGTGGCAGGACCTCTAGACTACAAGGAAATTATTTTTTACACAATGGGAAGATGATCAGAGAATTGGGAGGAACCACTAGACTACCCGAGAATTATTTTTTACACAAAAGGACAGAGATTGTAGAACAGGAAAAGGGGCAAGACTACTAGACTACCAGGGAATTATTTTTCACACAACAGGATTGTGATCAGAGAATGGCTCATGAAAAAGGATCATTTTTAATGACTCAGGATACAAAAAAAGAATCTTTTTTGTATCATAAGTCATGAAAAAAGATTTCTCATCAAAAAAAAATCAGGGGCATTTCTTCAACAGATAAGTGCAGAATCCAGCTGATGGAGTCCAATAAGCAAGCTACAAGTGTTGATTTCTACTCAACACATAATTGCTTTCAGTTATTTGACTTTTTTCCCTGGCTAACTATAAAACAATATGGCAGCTGCATCAAAAAGATTTCTCATTTGAGACACATGATGACCCATTTGCTAAAAAGGATTACCCATTTGTGACAAAGGATCCTTTTTTGAGGCTCACATCTAACTAGAGAGTGAAATTCTCATTAAAAATAATGGGAAACTTTAAAATTTAATAACTTTGGACCAGATTAATGTATTTGTTTACCAAATCTTCAAAAAGCACATCAAATACCCAAGACCTTTCTACCCTAAAATTTTCATACCAAATCCCTAGCTGTTTTTGAGCTGCAGTGTGACAAAGAAATGAATAAAAACAACAGTAATTTTCAAATTTTTCACATTCTGTATCTCCGCATCCACACATCAGACCAGAATGAAATGTGCACATATAGAGATCCTCAGTCCCTGATAGTGCATGCAAAATGTTATGCAAATCAGATGAATGGTTGCAAAGTTATTAAAAAGGAAAATTTTGAGTTTGATATAGTAATCATTCAACCCTAACTATGGGGGTGTGACTGTACCACAATAATATATAGATAGTTAGACAGATAGATAGATAGATAGATAGATAGATAGATAGATAGATAGATAGATAGATAGATATCCTTTGCAAAAAACTTTGTTAATGCACTAGTTAGGGCTAAAGCAACAAAAATAGGGAAATGTGGCATTACAGTTTCCAACACTAATAACCCATCCCCACCCTGCAGGCAGAAGCAGGAGTGGGGTGTGCCTTGCCATTGTCAGCCCTAATGCTCACCCCATTCTATGAGTAAGTAAGCTGAGATGGGTACAGTATATGAGCATGAAGTGAGCTTTAGGGCTAACAGTGGCAAGGCACACCCCACGCCTGCTGCTGCCTGCAGAGTGGGAGTGGGGTGTTAGGGTTGGAAACCCTAATGCCACATTTCCCTACTTTTGTTGCTTTAATCATAACTAATGCATTAAATACATTCTTTTCAAAGAATTTCATTACTTTTTGAGAAAGGACAATCATATTCTTATTTATGTGTCCGAGTGCAGGGCCCATCCATCCATAATTTTTGATATAGTGTAATCATAGCCTTATTTCCCTGGGAAAGCACAGGGCCCAGAGTGCCCTGCATTCCCATCAATCCATAATTGTATCCTTATTTGCATGTGGGAGCGCAGGGCCCAGTCCATACTGGTATCCAGCACTCCCATCCAAGCATTAATTTTCAGTTACAGTAGTAGTATCCTTATTTGCCTGTGGGAGCGCAGGGTCCTCTGGGCCCTGTGCTCCCATCCCTTAGTATACATTATCAAAAAACACCTCATATTGCAACCTTATCCTATAAAAAACAAAGCAAAATTTGAAAGCTGTGTAGCTTGACGCAAAATTAATATATTTTCTCAAAACTACCAAATAACACATTGGTAGAACAAGGTCCTTCTACCATAACAATTTCAGAGCAAATTTACAAAACATCTCTTAACACCACAGTGACAAAGAAATGGCTCTGTAAACTTTCCAGTATAATGTTATCCTAAGGGAAATCAACCAACATTCAAATCCACAGAACTCCAAGCTAAAGTATTATATATTCACAACACCAGCAAAAGGCACATCTGTGGAGCAAGCCCTTTCTACCCTAAAAATGTTAGTCCACAATTTTGTTTATTTGCTATGAAGTGACAATGAAACAGGTATATACATTTTTTTTTTGCAAATTGCAAAACAGAATCCTGTTTTGCAAATCCTTTTTCGTAATCAGTGGTAAAAGAAAATCCTTTTTCACAAATTACATAAAAGGATCCTGTTTCACAGTAAACATTTTCCAAGATTTGTGAGACAGGATTTCTGTAGCTAAAAAAACATGCATTTCTCACAAAGTGATTAAAAAACTAACCACAGAATGTGATTTTATGGGCCCCAATTAGGTAAACACAACTGTGGGTGTTTACCAAAGCCCTATGTTATTTTTGAAATTTAAGATGGTGGCAGAATGAACTAGGATTCCACGTTTGTGATCAAGAATCCTGTTTTGAGCCTCACATCTAACTTTTTCCCATAAGAAATAATGGGAAACTTTAACATTTAATAACTTTGGAACAGGTTAATATTTTTTCACCAAACCTTCCAAAGGCTCCACTGTGACCCAAGACCTATATACCCTAAATATTTCAGACCAAAATTCCACACCCTTTTTGCATAAAGCAGTGACAAAGAATTTAAAAAAAGGTAATTTATGTAGTGTTTAAGACTCCATATCTCTGCACTTGCACATCAAACTGGAACAAAACTTACCACGTCAAGAGATCTTTAATCCCTGATGACATATGCAAAATTTCTTGCAAATTTTGTGAATGGCTGTGAAGTAATTGAAGTGCAAATTGAGATCAAGAATCCAGTTTCGTGATCAAGAATACTGTTTCGTGTCTGACATTTAACTGTTTCCATAGGAAATAATGGGAAACTTTAAAATTTATAAAATTTGGAGCAGATTAATATTTTTTGACCAAACTTTCAAAAGGCACCACTGTGACTTAATATCTATATATCCTAAACATTTCAAACCAAAATTCCATACTGTTTTTGCACAACATGGTGACAAAAAATTTGACAAAAATGGTAATTTAAACATTTTCTGAGACTTCATATCTCCACACCTACACATTCTACTAGAACAAAACTTGACACATCAAGAGGTCTTTTGTCCCTGATAGTGCATGCCACATTTCATACAAATCACTTAAATGGTTGCAAAGTTATTAAAGCACAACATTTTCAGTTTAACATAGAAATGAAGATTTAACCCTAACTATAGGGGTATGACCGTGCCCCTATAATACACACACACACACACATATATATATCTATTAATTGCAAAAAAGTCTGTTAATGCACCAGTTAGGGTTGATTCCACACTGACAAAAGTGTGGAAATTTAACATTAGGAGTTACCAACCCTACCTCCCCACCCCCCGACCCCCCAACCTCCACACACCACACACCAACAGGCATTGCGGTGTGTGTTGGGGTCATCAGGCCTAACTCTCATCCCATTCTCTTTTACTGTACCACCTCAGCTTGTTTACATATGGAATGAGGTGAGAGTTAGGCTGATGACCCCAATGCACACCCTGCCTGTTGGTGTGTGGAGGGTGGGGGGTGGGGCATGGGTTGGTAGGGTTGGTAACCTCAATGTTGAATTTCCACACTTTTGGACTCAACCCTAACTGGTGCATTATTGGAGGTTTTTGCAATAAATTTCCCTTCTTTTTGAGAAAGTGTAATGTTACTCACAAGGAATCCATGGGTGGGAGCAGGGGCCCCCCAGGCCCTGTGCTCCCAGGCATCCATAACTGTGTCCTCAGGTTAGCAAAATGGAATACACTGTTGGCATAACTGCTGCACATGATATTCCCACAGAATAGCAGCCATACAAAGTAGAATTTTTGATATGAACTAGGATCCTGCATCATATCACGTAATATGATGTAGGATCTCAGTTCGTATTAAACTTTCACTGAAACCAAACTGTACATTTTTACAAAACAAAAATTTCTCATGTGTCGAAGTGTATAATATTCATAAGGTGGCACAATAAGTTAAATGCACAGGTTTACTCCTTTACAGCAGATCATTTTGTGAAGTTACTTCACTTGCCCCAATGGCTAAGAACAAGATGGTGTCCATATAACGTAGAATTTCTCATACAAACTTGGATGCTACATCATATCACATAATATGACATAGAATCCTATTTTGTACCACGCTGGCACTTAAAGGAAGTTGTAAATGAATAAAAACAAATGATCTGACCTATTACAGTTCAGAATATGCTTAGGGGGTCACAACAATCAAGCTACATGGGTTGATCCCTCCTCATAAGCCCATTTTGGGATGTTTCCATATTTAAATGTTTCAGATAAAACAATAAACAAGATGGCATCCATTTGACATAGGTTTTCTATACGAACTAGGATCCTACATCGTATTACATAATACAATGTAGAATCCTACTTCATATCATGCTGGCACTCAAAGGAAGTTGTAAATTAATAAAAACAAAAATTCTGACCTAGTACAGTTAAGAATATGCTCAGGGGTCACAACAATCAAGCTACATGTGTTGGTCCCTCCACATAATCCCATATTTGGAGGTTTCCATATTTAAATGTTTCAGGCAAAACAGAAAACATGATGGCAGGATTCACGTGATGCAGCTGGCTGAATAAGACGTGTTCTTTCTGTGCTCCACTCACCTGACCTCCACAACTTCAAATTTCTGGCTAATTTTGCACAAATTAGTGGCAACAGGGTTCATCCACAGCACTGCAGACCTCTCCGGCAGCAGAATACAAAATTTTGTGCCCGATATGGAAGTTGAGATGTGGCAGGTGACTCCTTGGCACATGCCACCTGTCTCACTGGAAAAGACACCCAAGAAGCCTAGAGTGCATTCCTCCGCATCAGGTCGAGCTCAGACTACAGCAGTATCCCCATCTGGGGCCACAGAATTGAATCCCTTAACTCTGGAGTGCTTCTTGCTGGAATTCCAGCCATTCAAGGAGGAAGTGTGCTTGCTAGTATCTTAGTTAAAGCCCTCTCAGATGCCATGGATGAGGTCACAAGGCAGAAACTATCAAGAAGCTAGAGGCTAAAATTGAAGGCCTAGAAGGCAGAAGCAGGCACAATAATTTGGTGGTTATTGGTTTACCTGAGAAGGAGGAAGGTGCTGATACCATACAATTCATGCAGAAACTGCTCAACAAACTGACAGGGCCCTCCCCATATGGGCTTGTGTATACAATCGAATGAGCACATCGGGCACTTAGGCCCATATCACCACCAAATGCTCAGCCTAGACCCTTAACCTTTAGACTCTTGAATTTGCAAGAAAAACAGCACATTCTCTTGAAATTGAAGGAAATACAGGACGTTCTCTAGGAAAGAAAGAAAATAAGAATAACTCAAGATTTACCCACTACAGTCCATCAGCACAGGGCAGCCTTTCATCCAATCATCTCCAAATGTATCACTGCTGGCATCAGATTTCGCATGGTATATCCAGCAAAACTACAGCTATTTCTAGATGGAGCCTGGGCCTCATTTGAGGAAGCTGACCATATGATGGAATTTTGCAAGCAGAAACAGCTTGTCTTGTTTATGGATTGTTGAATGGGACTTGAGCACTCATGGGCTTAAGCTGAGTAACATAGAAACATAGAAACATAGAAGTTGATGGCAGATAAGGACTGCAAGGCCCATCCAGTCTGCCCATTTCTTTTTCTACCTTATAAATATGCCATCGGCCTTTGCTCTGTCAGTGACCTATCTATTCATAGTCATTTGTATTGCTCCCTTATGCCTATCCAATGCCTGTTTGAAGCCCTGCACTGTATTCATAGCCACCACTTCTTGTAGTAAGCTATTCCATGCATCTACCACCCTTTCTGTGAAAAGAATTTCCTTACATTCCCCTTAATCGGCCTCCCTCTAATCTCATGCTGTGTCCTCTTGTCCTGCTATTTTTCTTATATTTAAACATGTTAGACTCTTTCACCTTGTTTATGCCCTTAAGGTGTTTAAATGTCTCGATCATATCCTCTCTCTCTCTCCTCCTTTGCTCAAGGTATACATATTGAGCTCCGTTAATCTGTCCTCATATGTCTTCTGATGCAGTCCCTGCACCATTTTGGTGCCCTTCTCTGGACTGCCTCAATTTGGTTAATGTCCCTTGTGAAGGTGTGGCCTCCAATACTGCCGCAGTACTCCAGATGGGGCCTAACAATGTCTTGTACAGAGGGATTATTACCTCCCTCTTACGACTTGTGATACCCCCTACTAATACACCCTAACACCCCTAGCCTTACCTACTGCTTTAGAGGTCTGCTTGATGATTTTAGGTCATCAGTGATGATGATGCCCAAGTCTCTTTCTTCCTTTGTGACTGCTAGCAACTCCCCTCCCAGCCTATAAGTGGCTTCAGGGTTTCTCTTCCCTATGTGCATGATTTTGCACTTCTTTGCATTAAATCCCAGTTGCCACTCTTCTGACCATTTTGCTAGTTTATCCAGATCTCTTCTCATTCTGCCCACCCCATCTGGATCATCTACTCTATTGCAGATCTTGGTGTCATCTGCAAACAGACAAGCCTTGCCCTCTAGTCCACCTGCGAGGTCGCTAATGAGGATGTTGAATAGGACTGGCCCCAGGACTGATCCCTGAGGTACCCCACTTGTGACTTGCATCTCTTCTGACTGTATACCATTTACCACCACTCTCTGTTTTCTGCCAGTCAACCAGTTTGCCACCCAGTTGACCAACTTCTGACCCACCCCGAGCCTACCTAGCTTATTTATCAATCTTCTATGTGGAACAGTGTCAAAAGCTTTGCTGAAGTCAAGGTAGGCGACATCAACTGCTCCCCCTTGGTCCATCACTCTGGTTACCCAGTCAAAGAAATCTATGAGATTAGTTTGACAGGACCTTCCTTTTGTAAACCCATGCTGTCTTGGATCCTGTGCCCCTATGGATTCCGGGTGTTGCACTATCCTTTCCCTAAGGAGTGCCTCCATAATCTTGCCCACTACTGAGGTAAGACTGACTGGTCTGTAGTTCCCCGCCTCCTCCCTGCTACCACTCTTGTGGAGCGGGATCACATGAGCCCTTCTCCAGTCTTCTGGGACCTCTCCTGTGCTCAGAGACTCACTAAACAATTCTGCTAATGGCTCTGCTAGTTCCTCCTTTAGCTCCTTAAGTACCCTGGGATGTATGCCATCAGGTCCCATTGCCTTATCCACCCTGAGCTTAAAGCTCTTGTAGGACCCTTTCTTTTGTGAAGGGCGTAGTGCTTACCTCCCTCCCCTGTGTCCATGATGCTGAGCTGTGGGCCCTGCCTACCTTCTCTTCAGTAAATACTGAGCAAAGTATCTATTTAGGATAGATGCCTTTACAGGTCCTCCTCCCACATGCTCCCTTTTCTCCATTAAGCTTAGCAATACCCCTCTGGACTTTCTCCTTTCACTAATGTATCTATAGAAAGTCTTGTCACCTTCTTTACTGTTCGTGCTAGTGTTTCCTCAGTTTGGGACTTTGCCTGCCTTACTGCCTTACCTGCTTCCCTTAGGGCAGTTT
The DNA here is from genome assembly GCA_016271365.2 of Neoceratodus forsteri. Taxonomy (NCBI): domain Eukaryota; kingdom Metazoa; phylum Chordata; order Ceratodontiformes; family Ceratodontidae; genus Neoceratodus; species Neoceratodus forsteri. The sequence continues at coordinate 355,455,142 of CM028134.1, forward strand.
GGTATGCCTCCCTATCTTCATCCCGCTGTGTTCCCTTATATTTCCTGAAGGCCAGCCTTTTGGCTCTGACCTTTTCTGCTACTGTATTAAGACTCTAAATGGACAGTTCAATAATCTGGGGTTTTTATTTTATGTCCTGCTGTGGTTCTGGGTATAATGGTTTAATAAAGCATAAGAATTCCCAGGTTTCTAGGTATATATTTGCTTTGTTTGCTTGTTTGGCTCAGAAAAGGAACCTATTTTTTTAAATGGCAGCAGATCGAACTTTCTTTTCATGCACAGAACACCACTCGGACCTCTGGAGTTTGACTATGAACATTATTAATACTTTTGAATTTCTCCCTCGTTATAAGAGGTGCACAGAATCATGGTTTCATCTTTGTTCCGGACTGGGGCTTGGCAGGTGTTTGGATCAGGTTCATTAAGTGGGCTTTATTTGGATTATTAGGGGACTTCAATGATGGCGACTTGCTTAGTCTCTCTTTCTGTTTAGTGGTGCATATAACCACGTGCTCAGTTTTCTAGTTTGGTAATATAATCTGCTCGGCTCCGGTGAGAAACCCAGTTTAATTGGGTATTTTCTGTTTTAATTAAATTTAAATCTTGAAGCAGATAAAAACCATCTAGATATTAGTTAGCGATCGTTATGACAATAGGAGAAGTTTCTCCCTCTATAACCCCTCCCCCTCTTTTATCTCAGGGTCAGTTTAACTCAATTAAGGTTTACTGGGATGGTCAGTGGTTCCTCTCTGTGGTATTTCCCAATTAAACCAGTCACTACACTTATTACCCCCTGGTGAAGCCTTCCCTGTGGAACCTTATCAATGGGGGGGGCAGGGATGCACCTGCATATAACATGTCAAGTGCAATGTAGGACCCCCATGACTCCCCCCAATATGCTTCTTTCTAGAAGGGAAGGGCCTAATTTTCTTACTCCTTACTTTCCCTATTTCCACTCACCATCCCTCATTTTTCATTGTTCCATTGCCCTATATATTTTTAAGGGTAAAGACGGGAAAATAATGCCCATGTTTATTTAGGGCCTCAGTAAACAGAGTGCTCTGGTGAAACTTAATTAGATGCAGTCTACTTCACCTAGAGAACCACTGATACCAATGGGGCCTTGATATTATACCAGAGGCTTCTGTTTTACCCTCTGGGGAGGAGAGTATATCTTCTGCTTTTAGTGATAGTAGGAGACATAACAAGTCTGAAGGCAGTCTGGTGGGTGGAGGGAGGGTCATTGGTAAGTTGATCACCACGGACCTGCATAAAGGGGGGAGGAGTGTTCTTGTTCTTGTTCAATGTTCTCTCTCATTTGTGTTAGAGGATATAACTGCTACTTATCTCATAACCATTGTTCTGGCTGCAAGATTGATTATAATGGGAGGGGAAGTTGAGGGCAGTTTTGAGAATTAGAAAAGGGGTAAGAGGGATGGGAGTGGTTGTTTTTTTAAGGGAGAGGGTGGTAATGGTGCCATATATATCTAAAGAGCAGGGTTGCATGCATGAGAATGGTTATCAAGTAACATGGAGCAATTCACTATTTTTGAATATTAATGATGGCCCAAGTTTTTAAGTTTTGCTCGTGGAATGTAAAGGGGGTGGGACATCCTTTAAAGCATATGAAACTGTTGAAGCATTTAGGATTCCTGCATAACGATGTAATAATGTTACAGGTAACCCATTTACTAGAGAAGGAAGGAACACAACTGAGATGGCAACAAGAGGGACAAACCTTTACCGCAGGCGATAGCAGGAGCAGTAGGGGAGTGGCAATTTTACTCAAAAGAATCTTTCCATTTTCCTGTGAACAATGCATAAGAGACACAAAAGGCAGATATGTTTTATCAGAGGTAAAATCCTATCCTTTGAGATAATTCTCAGTAGTATTTATGGCCCCAAAGCTGATTCCCCATCTTTCTTTATGGAGATTCTCTCCGTACTGACTCCCTTTTTAAATACTCCGATAGTCTTAGGTGGAGACTGGAACCTCCCCTTTGACCCCCTACTGGATAAATCAGCTGGGTCAGGGTGTAGGGGACTCTCTCCTGCACAGAGAGCTATCAGAGAGTTAGTTGACCATATGGGGCTCTGTGACCATTGGTGGCTCTTACATCCTGCAGAAAAGGAATTCACATTTTGCTCAGCAGTTCACGGATCGGCCTCAAGAATCGATAATTTTCTGCTTAGCAAAGTCTTGTTAAGTGGCCTGATAGAGACTAAAATGGAGTCTGGAGTAGGCTCAGATCACTCCATAATGACCTGTACGCTATCTCTCTCTCTAAATTGGGATCAGATAGTTTGTGGAAGTTAAACAATCAACTTTTAAAAGATAAAAAAATACTGATAACATTAAAACCCCCCTGGACCAATTTAAAGGAGATAACTGGGGCACAAAACTATCCCCATCCCTGGAATGGAGTGCATTAAAATGCTTTATAAGGGGGCAGTTCATTAAACTAGCATCAGCTAAAAAGCAGAGGGAAAAAAGAGAAATTAAATCACTTTTAGCCCAAATCAGAGAGAAAGAAAAATACCTATCTACCAGGTCCACGGAATCAGATAGGGTTGAACTGTTAAAATTGCATGACAAATACTCTGAACTGCTGAGGGAAAAGCAGAGTGGATGATTTTAAGAACAAAAGTTAACTATGCCGAACAGGGAGAGAAGGTGGGCAAACTTTTGGCCCTCAGATTGAAAAAGCAGGAAGCATTGAGATGTATTGTGGCTATACAGCAAGAACCCCAGGGTCTCCTCTTAACTCAAGCCAAGGAAATAGTGGCTGAGTTTGAGCTTTATTATAAAAATATGTATACCCAGATGCCAAACCTCCCCCCTCAAGGCATAGTGGACCTAGCTAATCTCCCTCTGCCCACACTTGCAGCAACCCTAGTGGAGGGCCTCACTACCCCCTTTACTGAGGAGGAGATCCTTGAAGTTATTAAGGAGCTACCTCCTGATAAGCCACCAGGACCAGATAGCTATTCAGCCAATTTCTACAAGAAATTCACCTCTTAGCTAGCCCATGGCTAGGCTACTGGCAGTATAGTCAAGTATGTTACAGGTAAATTCTGTCAATCATAGGCTGTTAAAAGCTATCATCGTAGTATTTCCTAAACTAGAGAAAGACCCCACCCGGGTGTCAAATTATAGACCAATCTCTCTTCTTAATTGTGATATGAAAATATTTGCCAAATTACTTGCCCACAGATTGGATCAGGTACTCCCCTCTCTCATAGGTTTCAATCAGGTTGGTTTTATGAGGGGGAGGTCTTCGGTACAGCATCTCCGCCAGTTGTCCCATGTCTTCTCCGCGTCCCGGGAGACTTGCCAAGCTAAAGCCCTGGTCTTCCTGGATGCAGAGAAAGCATTCAACAGGGTATATTGGCAGTTCTTGTTTAGAGCTTTCAGTAGGTTTGGTTTCCCCTCTAAATGTATTTCTTGGATACAGGTCCTGTACTCGAATCCCTCCACCCATATTTTTTGTAATGGGACCTTATCCCCTCCCTTTTCATGGGGCTGGTATGAGACAGGGATGTCCCCTGTCCCCCCTGTTATTTAATTTATATCTAGAGCCCCTCATTGTAGCTATAAAGGTGTCCCCGGATAGTAAGGGAATTTGGTTAGGGTCCAAGGAGGAGAAAATTGTGGCATATGCAGATGACATTCTGCTGCATATCATTAATATTACACCCTCAATTCAAGGTCTTTTGTGAATTATACAGGAATATTGCTCACTCTCTAATTATAAATTAAATACAGGTAAAACCTTAGTCTTTCTGCTGAACGATGAAGTTTCCAAGGAAGAGATCTCGAATTTAGGCTTCATATGGTCCCCCAAATCTCTTAAATACTTAGGTTTATACCTCTGTACAAGTAAGTCCCAATTGTGTCACTTAAACTTAGATGCTTTACTTATAGCTATCCAACAAGATCTAAAACAATGGTCAGACCTTCTCTTAGCTTTATGGGGAAGGGTAAACACCATCAAAATGAATATTCTTCCAGTCCTTTTTATCCCCTCAATCTATTAAATTTATGGATCCCCAAAGTTTGGTTTAAAAAGGTCCACTCACTTCTTTCAGTTTTCCAATGGAATGGGAAAACCCCTAGGAAAGCTTTCCATAAGTTAGCTGCCTCTAAACATCTTGTTGACCTGAAGCTTCCACATTTTGGTTTATATCACTGGGCCAGTCATCTTAGCAAGTATTTGAGATGGGAAGAGGCACATAGCCCTACGGACACGTCCGTATATATCCCAACATGGCTCAGAATAGGGCAGGAAAGAATATCCTCAGCTGGTATAAATCTGGCTTCATTGCCATATATCAAAATAGGGAAGCTTCCATCAACCCTCTATCACACACCACTGGGACACTCAGTTTGAACACACTCACAATGGTGTTTCAATGAAATAAGTAAATGCACACAATTTAGCACAGCCCATTTTTCAGAATCCTAACCTCCTCCTGGGGGAGCATATGATCCCGTATAATTGGATTCCACTAAGGAATTCTTGCACTGTGCAAGAATTCCAAAATCAGGCCAATGATTGGTTGACCACACAGGAGATACTGAACAACTTTGGCTTGTCCCCAAGGTGGTCTTTTTGGATATACCAGATCCGCTATATGTTGGTGGCGTATTTTGGGCTCAATATTGCTCAAAGTAGCCCAGGGGACTGGGTTTCTACCTGTAGAAGCCTGGCATCGGCTCCACATGCTGTATCCTCAATTTACTCATTTTTATATCAGTTGGTCTTTCCAAACGTGAACAGTATCCCAAAGTATTGGAGTAATAGGTTTCCCATTTCCACCCCCAGATGGTCCAAGATTTGGAAGAACCATCATTAATTTATCACGCAAGACAGGTTGCGTAGTTGCCATTGCAATTTCTCAGTGATAAGTATTTAACCCCTTATCGTTTGTACAAAATGGGCTATGCTCAAAGCCTAGTTTGTTACAGTTGCAGGCTAGAGTGGATCCTCTGTTAGGGTTACAGGACTACTTTACCCCAGAAGTATGTTTGTTAGGGGATTTCACAGGCTTCCCACAAATGGCTTGCCATTACCATATTTCCATGATCGCTTTGTTGGTCAAAAAGATTATGCTGAAACACTGGAAACACTCCTTATTGCCCTCATATTTGGAATGGAAACAAGAGTTCCTTCATAATACAAGGGTTGAGAAAATGATGGCAAGCATATTTAATCACGTGGAGTAATATAAAAATAGATGGGAAATGTTATGTGTTCTGTATACTATATGTCTCCCCTATAGTAGATTAGGGTCCTCCTAATTATAAATGTAATCATGTACCCCTCATAATGTTTCTTTGACATCAGTCACAGGTGGCACCAGAGAAAGGGTGGGGGGGTGGGTAGTGGGTGGAGGGGTGGGAGTGTGAGTGTTGACTAATTCTGTACTTTGTCAATATCCCTATATTGTGGTGATGTATGTTTGTACTGAAATAAGGATGGAAACTAATAAACTATAAATAAAAAAAAAGAAAACAAGATGGCGTACATGCGAACTAGGATCCTACATCGTATCATATAATACAACATAGGATCCTAGTTCATATCATGCTGCCACTCACAGGAAGCTGCAAATTAAAAAAAAAATGTTAAACTGGTAAAGTGCAAAATATGCTTAGGGGATCATATTAAGCAAGCTACATATGTTAGATATGTCCCAGAAGCTTATTTTGGGTGTGTTTCCATATATGAATCTCAGGCAAAACAATAAACTAGATGGTCACCATACGAAGTAGGATTTTTTCCATACAGAACAGGATTCCTACTTTGGATCATACAGCTATATTGAAGTGCCTACTGAGCATGCTCAGAAATTATTTTTTCAAATTTTTTAATTGCAGTAACTTAAAAACAGTGTATTATTTTTTCACCAGACTAGCAAAGGGCACATCCATGGGATAATCCCTTTATGTCCTGAAAATTTTGTATCAATCAAACAAACCTTCTGGGCTGTAGGCAAGTTCAAAGAAAAATCCAAGCAGAGTCAATGTGTAAAAACATGTTTTTTCACCTCTCCATAACTCGAAAACTGCACATCCGACCAGAACAAAACTTTCCAGATCAAGAGATCTACCCCACAAGAAGTGCATACCAAATTTCATGCAAATCCATTCAATGGTTGCAAAGTTATTGCAGTGCAAAATTTTGAGATTAACATTGAAGTGTGTACTTAACTCTTACTATAGGAGTGAGACTCCACCTCTGTAATATATATACCTATGGCAAGTATATATATATATATATATATATATATATAAAACACAGATAAACCATGGTAAGATGTGCGGTCACACTCTGATACACGAAAGCCTTGGTGTGCATTGTCAAACGTCCAAGGCGTGTGTATATCAGAGCGCTACCTCATACCTCAGAGTGGTTTAACTATCTTATAAAATGTCAGAATTGTTTTGGAGGTGGGTAAAAATGCAGGTGTGTGGTTGCGCTCTGATATACGCACGGTCTCCTGATGGTCTTTCACCAATTGATTAGCTTCTTTTTCAACCCCATTTTATAAATATGTACAGTATATATTTTTTGTTTTATGTAACGGCAGTGAGGATAAATCCTTGCAAATATTTTTGATATTTCCAGTGTGGTCTGACCTACAGTGAGGATATCACATTTATCTTCACTGTAGGTCATTTATCCACATAGTAGTTAACCCAGAGGCACTATCTGCACTTAACCTCTTGAGTGTAACAAACTGAACTTAGTCTGCAGCTCAAGATAGCCCCCTGACTTCACCCACACATCAGCTGCTGTGAACCTCTTCAGTGTGAAACCGACATTCACACTGAGAGGTGTTTTTTTTTTTTTACATTTTACTGCATCCAAAACAACTTAAAAATGGAATAAAACCATCCCAGCAGCAAAAGATAGCAGTACAATACCTCGCTCCCTTCCCAACTCCAACCACAAACAAGCCAACCTCTGATTGAGTCACTGTACCTCTGCTAGCCAGGACCAAGCTGCACCAGTCTGCACAAAAGAGCTCTGCTAACTGCTCCTGTACTAGACTCCAACTCTCAATGCTAGGTACTGCAGCGGACAAAAAAATAGCAATATCAACCACATGGCACACTGGAAAATGTAGGATCAGCCATGTTTTAAAAAAACACAATTATTGACAAAATGGCAACACGGTGACCTAGCTCCCTCTTAAGAGAGACCTCCCACCACCATGTTAAAAAAACTGTTCAGCCTGCCCAAATACACAGCATTAGTCAATCAAATCTTGTTGACAAAAAAGGAGAGACATACTGACCATAGCTACCATGGAAGTGTACATAAGGTGGCATAGAACGAGAAAATCAGCTTCATTACATAAATTAAATATGCAATGGGTCTACTGGACCACCGCTCGTGAGGTCATAAGGTCAAACTGCACTCAGGGAAACATCAGGGATATTGCCAGTAGCCCCATTGCGTATCCCTTATATATATTATGGGATCTGCAATGGGGATGAGTTAAATAAACTATTTAAGTGCACAAGAGCAGTTTGACCTCGGGAAACCTCATGAGTGGTGTAAGCCATGAGTGAGGTGTCCAGGGCCAAACTTCTCAAGTGCACATAAATCATTTGTTTAACAAGTTCCTCACTGTATATTTCATTTATGCAACAGGGAGAGAGTTTAGTGGAATGATTTTAATGCATTTTTTAATTTAGTTTGTGTTTCTTTTTTTTATAAAATAATGGAGCTTTACGTTGTGACCTTCTGTGTATCATTCCCTTGTTCACAGCAGGTTGCTAGGGGTGCAAGTATTGTTACTATGACCACAACATCATCATGTTTCTAGTGCAGCATTCCACTGGGTGGGAGTTTGTTTGTCAGAAGGCTAAAAACTTAAAAAAAACATGGCGGTAGCTTTTGCTTTGTGACAGAGCCAGGTTGCCCCTTTCTACAGTACTTTGAGTTTGTGTTTCTTTTTTCTACTATCTGGCTGATCCTGCTTTTTGATTTTGGTGGTGGTGGTAGTATGTGGATGTGGTCAGGGATTGCACAATTGGTAATGCATCTGTTGTACCATGCACTCACTTGATTGATATGCACAGTTCAGACAGTTAATTCAAAAAAAGCTTGCTTTTTTACATTCATCTGCTGTATGGTGGACAGAATTGCTGTAGAAAAGCCCTATTAGATCAGGTGAGGAGGAAGTGTCAGGCACCATCGGGAGCTAGCGTGTGGGCAGGTAAGTGGTTGCAGATGGAGGAAGGGAATGAGCTACAACAAATGTGGATCTGGTGAAGTGACAGTCAAGCGGGTTGCAATTGACAGATGTGATTCTGCGCTGCTAAAAGTGAAAATTACAAGTGTTGAAGAAGAAGGTACATTTTTTCTAAATATGTAGCAGGAAAAGGCATACAGTATTAGAAGTTGCAAGTTGACCAGTGTTGCTGGGTAAGGGTAACAAGGCCTGAGTGAGTTACAGAATGAAAAGTGGTTAGTGAAAGTGGGTTTTAGGGAAAGATGAAGTGATGGCATTATCTGTGATGACTGGCAGCAGGGGTAGAATAAATCTGCATTCTAAAAGTTATTTAACACAACTAGAAAGAAATGAATTAATTTAACTGATACTGTTTAGTTATTTATTTGATTTCAAATTTGGTAACCCGGAAAGGCACACTGAGCCAAAGCTCATTTCCATGTGTGACATTGTAAAGGGGGGGATGAAGTAAAACAGCAGGAGATGATAGCAAAACAACATCTGAACAGACAGATGAGCAATGTGTCCACATTTATTTAGTCATTTATTAATTTTTTATGTTTTTGATAACTGGGTGAGCAAACTCATCCAAAGAATCATTTTAAGTTGCCAACTGGGCCATACAGTGGCACAGACAGTAGGTACAAGTGAAATACAGAGATACATATAATACAGTGAGTACAGTGGTATCAGAAACAGTGATACATAAACATCATATCTTAAAAATAGGGGTTAAGGACATCAAAAACTAGTTCATGACAAATAAAGGGATGCTCCCCTGCTTGCAGAGAACTAGGACATACACTTACAGCAAATCAAGACATTATTCAGCCAGTCTAATGTTTACAAATAAAGTGCATAAGGTATTACAATATAGCAATCAACACTTTCACAATGGAGTGAAAAATGTGTCAGTTGTATATGTAGTAGCCAGTACTTAGGAAGTAAGGTAAATGGCACACTGAGACCCTAAGGTAGATTTCTGGTGAGGGTGTTACCAAGGAAGCAGGCACAGGTGGCCTGAGACATGAGCTAATCTCTTAGCTTCAATTTGAAGAACTGATGAGAGGGTAACATACAGATAGTAATGGTATTCTGTTCCAGAGGTAGGGGTCAGAGACAGAGAAAACCTTGCTCCCCATGATAGTAGATACATGGGGGACTACCGGGGGGGACGGAAGAGACCCTGAGACACCAAGTTAACACCCTGTCGGTGAGAAGCAAGGAGTATGGGGACTTATGTGAGTTCCTGAAAGAGGTGTCTACTAGACAGTCCATAGCATATTCAAAATGGCCCTGCAGAGAGAGCCAGCCTAAGGACTGATATAAAGAGCAGTGATGAGTGGAAGAAGGGACCTGAAGGGCAATGAAATAGATAGAGTTGTATGTGATATTTAGATGAGAAAGAAGTGAGGAGGACATGGAGGAGAACACTGGGGAACAAAAGTCAAGTAGGGTAGAAGATTTCCCTGGGCAATTGCAAGATGAGCCTCTGGGGTCAGGAGGTGGTTAACATGGTTTCTGGTGGACTGTCTTCATAGTGTTAGAAATGTGGTCATTAGAGGTAAGGGAGGGATCAAGAGTCACTTCTAGGTATTTGAAGGAGGAAACAGTATCAAGAGGAGGGCCTGCAGGGGTGATTATGTGTAACGAGGTTTTTGATTTGGTGGCCTTTGCAAGATATGGCTTTGAGCCACAGAGCATGGTCTTCATTTTTTTCTCATTTACAAGAGTTTTTTCACAATTTGCAAAGAGTGCAGGCAGAAAGACACAGTCACGTGTTTCACCCTATCAGGACTCAACAGTGTGCCTCATCTGTATCACACCCCAGGGGAAGTGAACCAGCCATCATCTACACTGGGGTGTGATACAGACGAGTCACACTGATGAGTCCTGGTAGGATGAAACATGCATCTGTCTCTTTCTGTTTGCACTCTTTGCAAATTGTTTGAGAGGCCTTTCGGCACCATGCATTCTTGCTTAAAGATAAAGCAGCCTAAAATGGCATGGTGATTTGCATATACATCCCATGATGCTTTGCATTATGGTGGTATGGGTAATTTAGTAGTTCTTTGAAAGTTGACTTTATTATTAATTCCCTTTGGGGTAACCTTGCCTCAGTACTTCCGTACTGAGATCCTTTGTCTTTTAGCCTGTTTTTTTTTGGGGGGGGGGGCTCATCATGACCCTAATCCATAAGACCAACTTAGGGCTGGTTCATTTCTCCTGGGGTGTGATACAGATGAGGCACATTGATGAGTCCTGGTCGGACAAAACTTGTGTCTGTGTCTTTCTGTTTGTACCCTTTGAAAATTGTGTGAGAGGCCTTTTGGCAACATGCATTCTTGCTTAAAGCTGAACAAGTCCAGTAGGCCCTTGAAGACTCTTTGGGTCGAGATGCTAGGGGTAAAGCTATCACTTGGATTTCCTGCATTTTGTAAGTTTGCAGCACTCAGCAACAACAGTAACATCTTTTGGTTGTTTTATTTAAGAGAATGCTACCTTGTTCTTTATTGCACACAACATTTGCCTTTTGGACTTGTCTTGTGTAGAGGTTAGCCACCTCTTGAGCGATACAGCAACACTGGGTGTGTGCTCGAGTCATGGTAAAGCTCTGTTTGGTCCTGTCATTTGCTTAAAGCTGAACCAGCCTAAAATTTCATGGTGATTTGCATATACGTCCCATGATGCTTAAAATATTATAGTGGTGCAATAGCATCACTATAGTTCGGGTTGAGTAGGCTATTTAATGTTAAACCTCAAATTTTGCACTTTACTAACTTTGCAGCCATTCAGCAGATTTACACACAATTTGGCATGTACTGTCCTGTGGGGTAGCTCTCTTGACATGCCAAGTTTTGTTGTGATCAGATGTGCGATTTCTGTGCAGTGCATAGTGAAAAAAATGTAAAAGTCACTTTTTTCACTATTTTTTGCTGTTTGTACCTCATTGCACTGTGGCCACACTGTTTGGAATTTTGGTCTGAGATGTTCAGGGTAGAAAGAGCTTGCCCAACAGAGCAAGTCAGCATTGGGTTGGTGAAAACATATTAATCTGTTCAAGAGTTATTCAATTTTGAAATTCTGGGTTCTGAGCATGCTCAAGTTCCATCTTTTGGATAGCTGCACAGTTGCAAAAAGGGATTTGGGCTCACAAAAAGGGACTTTGACAGCTCATTATGAGGGACTTATAAAATCCTTCTTCATAACAAAACATTCTCTCCTTGCGAGCCACCATCTTGTTTTCATTTTTTCTGCCCAAACTAAACGTTATAACTTACCCCAGGGATGTCTTCTGTAGACATCCAAGTATGAGTTTTGTTCATTGGGACACCCTGCACACTTCTGTGGCTTTGGTTTACTTTACTTTAGTCAACAAAATGGTCATTTTTACACTTAAAAATCAGTTTTTGCGACTCACTTCTGATCCCTTTTCACGAGCTGTCAAAATACCTTTTTGTGAGTCAATCCCTTTTGTGAGCTGTCAAAATTCATTTTTGTGAGATGACAATCAGATGATCCTACCTCCTCAAAAGGGATTGGCTCATGAAAAGGGATTTTGACAGCTCATGAAAAGGGATTACTTTTTACAATCCCTTCTTGCGAGCTGTCAAAATCCCTTGTTGTTAGCTGTCAAAATCCCTTTTCATAAGCTAATCCCTTTTTGTGAGCTGTCAAAATCCTTTTTTGTGAGATGACAACCACACCACCCCAACCTCACCCTCCACACACCAAAAGGCGTTGGGTGTGCCTTGGGGCTGTCGGGCCTAACTCTCACCCCATTCTGCTATATTGTTCCATCTCAGCTTCATTATACATGAAATGGGGTGACAGTTAGGGTCGATGACCCCAATGCAACCCCAACACCTGTTGGCATGTGGAGGGTGGGGGCAAGGTGAGTGGTAGGGGTGGGGGGTTAGGGTTGGAAACTCAAATACCTCATTTTCCACTCTTTTTATTGCTTCAACCCTAGCTGATGGATTAAGAAAGTTTTTTGCAATATATATATATATATATATATATATGTATATAATCTCTCTCTATATATATATATATATTAAATATCTATATATATATATATATATATATACACACACCAGACAAAATAAAACATATATATTTTAACTAGTGACATCCCATAGTCTGGGTAACAAGCTCCCTGAACTAGTGACTTGATGGAATAGGGGGGGCCTGGATATCATGGCAGTCACAGAAATATGGTACACAGAGAACCATGACTGGGATGTCAACATTCCAGGGTACACAATCTACATGAGGGACAGGGAAGGTAAAAGAGGAGGAGGGGTAGCTCTCTACATAAGGGAAAGAATCAAAGCAACAGAACTACAAGGTAAACAGAGAGGGGAGGAGGCAATGTGGGTCACCTTGGAGACAGGAAACGGCACCACAATCTACACAGGGGTTGTTCATAGACTCCCATCTCAGAGGGAGGCAATGAACAAGGAAATGATAGAAGGAATCCATAGAATGGAAGAAAAGGGAGAGATATTGTTGTTGAGGGACCTGAATGTGCCAGAAGTTATCTGGAGCACCTTTACTGCCGCCACATCCAAGAGAAGGGTCATTCTCAATGCCCTACAGGGGACATGCCTCTGACAGCTAGTGTTGGAACCTACTCAGGAGGGAGCAATCTTAGACCTTGTACTCTCAAATGGGGATGGAGAGGATCTCAGATTTAGAAGTGGGTAGACATCTGGGAACATGCGACCACCAAACAGTATGGTTTACAATAAACACAGCTGTAGAGTCAAGCCATACAAAAGCAAGGGTGTTTGACTTTCGGAAGGCTGACCTTGGCAAAAATGGGAGAGTGCCTCAGAAAAGCACTAGCAAACAGGCAAGAAGGAGGGGTGAAGGAACAATGGAGAAAATTCAAAACTGCCATCACAGAAGCAACAAGCCTTTGTGTAAAGCAAATCAACAAAATAAAACAAAGGAAAAAGCCACTACGGTTCTCAAGAGAAGTGTCAGGGAAGGTTAAGGAGAAAAGGATAGCATTCAGGAAATATAAGGAAACACAGAAAGAGCAGGACAGAGAACTATATCGGTTAAAGCAGAAGGAGGCAAGGAAGGCAGTCAGAATACCAAAAGCCCAAACTGAGGAAAAGATAGCCAGCTCTGTTAAGAAGGGGAATAAAACCTTTTATAGGTACAATAGGGAGTAAAGAAAGACCAAGGGAGGGATACTGAAGCTTAATAAAGGGGAGGGAATGTAAGCAGAGGGTGACATTGAAAAAGCAGGGATACTGAATGAATGCTTCTGGTCAGTATTCACAAAAGAAAAGGAGGGGGAGGTACCTAAACCAAACAATGGAAACACTCTGGATAGAGGAGCTGATACCAGTCCTTTCACAAGAGGGCACCATCATTAGTGATGGGCAGGTAGTCAGGGCAGCCCAGGAGTTTTGTCAAACCCAGGTGACGTTGTGCAATGCCATATCTGTCCGGAACAAGACTGCTGTGATTCTGATCTTGTTGTCTCAACAGATCTGGCTTGCATCACTGAGACTTGGCTGGATAATAATGCGGGACCAATTTTGGAGGCCACAATTCCAGCCAGGTATACGGTGATACATCACCCGAGGTTGGACCGAGGGGGTGTTGCAGTCTGTTTTAAGACTGAATTGTCTCTCACTAGTGTTCCAGTTGAGGAGACCATCTCCTTTGAATGTGCTGTTGTAGCAGGTGTGGGCTATCGAATTGATCTCATCTGCCATCCACCAGGAGATGAGAAGCAGTTCCTTAAGGAAGTAGTGGACTTCATTGTTGACTTGGTCTTTGAGTCTCCCAGGCTGATGGTCCTGGGTGACTTTAATGCATGGGTCAAAGATGAACTCTAGCAGATTGGACAACACTTCCTCCAGTTAATGGATTCACTGGGCCTAACACAGGTGGTTACCACTGCTACACATAAAGGTGGCCATTCTCTTGACTTGGTCTTCCTCCTGGGGCTCGAGGCCTCTGACGTGGGGGTGGAACCAGTCAGTTGGTCAGATCACTACACTGTGAGATTCAATTTTGGTGCCCCACCTTGTAGGCCGACCCCTGTGGAGATGGTCAAGTACCACCCTTTGTGGAATATTTCTTCCAATGGCCTTGCTGTGGTTCTTGACCTATCACAGTTTTATGGGCATTGCAATTATCCAGAGGCGTTGGTTATGGCTTATAATACTGCCATTGCCTCTGCCCTGGATTCTATTGCTCCAGTTCGTGTGCATCCTCTCTCCCTTTGACCTCGGGCCCCATGGTTTGATGGGGTCTTGAGGGAGTTGCAGCAACTTGGACGCAGGTTAGAACATTGTTGGCGGAAGTCTGGCCTGTGTGCTGACCACCTTAGACTGTTAGAACATTATCAATTCTATCAGTCAGAAATCTCTCGTAAGAAGGCAGAGTTCCTGTCCAGGGAAATTTCTGCTGCTCAGAACTGACCAGCTCAGCTATTCAGAACTGTGGACAGATTGTGGTTCCCAACCTGTCTACAGCTCCGTAAAGCATTTTCACAATTACAGTGTGATGAGATTGCTCAGTTCTTTGCTGATAAGGTGGCTGGCATTAGGTCAGACATCTGTTTGACATGTTCTATGTGGGTTGCAAAATCATGGATGTTATGTGGATTGTCCAAGAGCTGCATCCTATCTGCTGTAGTTTAGATCCAGGCCCTACTTCCCTAATTTTAGGGTGTGGGGAGCTCATTCTACTGGTTATAGCACAAATAGTCTGGTGTTCCCTTGACACGGGTGAATATCCCTGTTCCTTGAAAGAGGCAGTGGCAACACCCCTGTTGAAGAAAGCATCTTTGGACCCAGACTGTCTTGCTAACTACAGACCCATCTCAAACCTTCCCTTTGCAGGGAAAGTAATCGAGAAGGTGGTGGCAGTCCAGTTGGAGAACCATTTGACCATCCATAGCATCTACAAACCTCTCCAATCAGTTTTTCAAAAGAGGCACAGTACTGAGACTGCACTGGTACGGGTGCTCAATGATCTCCTGATGGCAAGAGACCAGAGAAAATGGTCCATCGTGGTACTATTAGATCTGTCATCAGCATTTGACACCGTTGACCATGGGGTACTACTTGAGCACCTAAGATGTATTGTGGACTCTCTGGGATTGTTCTCAGATGGTTCACTTCATACCTCACCAGAAGAACTCAGAGGGTGGTGTCAGGGGTCTTTTCCTATGATCCCATCTCTCTATTTTGTGGGGTTCCTCAGGGCTCTATATTGTCTGCCAGGTTATTTGCAGTGTTCATGCTTCCCCTTGGAGACATTGTGAGATGGTATGGGCTAGGGTTTCACTGTTATGAAGGTGATACCCAGCTGTACCTGTCCTTTGCATCCAACCAGGAAGGAGCTATCTCAGTATTTAACAGCTGCCTAAATGAAATCCAGGATTGGATGAGGTCCAGTTGGTTGAAGTTGAACCTGGAAAGATGGAGGTGTTGGTATTGGATCTGGATCACTGGATAGGGGGACCTACGGTCAGCACCCCATCTGGGGTGTTTTGTGGGGATGTTGAGCTATGGGTCTCTGAACAGGTGCATGATCTGGGGGTGATATTAGATGTGGGGCTGACTATTCAATCCCAGGTGTGAGCTGTGATAAAATCATCTTTTTATCATCTAAGAAACATCACCAGAATCAAGCACCTCATTTCATCTGGCGATCTGCCAACTTTGATCCATGCCTTTGTGACCTCATGCCTGGACTACTGCAACTCGCTTTACCTTGGGCTTCCGGGGGTTGATATCCGCCACCTGCAGCTAGTGCAGAATTCAGCAGCCTGAGTACTGATGGGTACTCCTAGATCTTCCCATATTACTCCAGTGCTGCAGGAACTGCACTGGCTGCCAGTTCAGTGGCGGATCACCTTCAAAGTCAGATTACTGACTTTTAAAGCCCTGCATGATCTGGGCCCTGATTACCTGAAAGAACTCCTGATCCCTTACCGCCCTGTGAGATTGCTCCACTCAGCTGACGAGGGGTTGCTAGAGATTCCTAGGGTAACATTAAAATCAGCTGGGACCTGGCCTTTTATGTTTGCGGCCCCCTCCCATTGGAATTCTCTACCCCATCGCATAAGGGAGTGTACGACCATGGGGAGTTTTAAACAGGGCCTCAAATCCTTTTTGTGGGAAAGGACTTATGGTCTGACTGCTTATTAATTTGTTGTGTATGTTTTATAATATTTATTTGTATTGCTGTTTTTGTATCTTGTACTGTATCTCATTTTATTGGAATGCACCTTGACATTTGAAAGGCACAATATAAATAAAAATTATATTATTATTATTATTAAAAGAACTCTTAAAACAGAAGGTGGACAAAGCATTGGGGCCTGATGGGATTCACCACATAATTCTAAAAGAATGAAGGGCAGAATTAGTGACACCACTGACTATCCTCTTTAACAAATCATGGGAGGATGGGGTGGTACCTGAGGACTGGAGGAGGGTGGATGTGATTCCACTTCACAAAAGTGGGAGCAGGGCAGAGGCAGGAAACTACAGATCTGTTAGTTTAACCTCAGTGGTAGTGGAAATGATGGAATCTGTTCTGAAGGAAAGAATTGTTGAGTACCTAGAGGCCAACGGGGCACAGGACCCAAGGCAGCATGGATTCACAATGGGAAGGTCATGTAAGATGAATCTAATAGGTTTCTTTGACTGGGTGACCAAAGTTGTAGACCAGGGAGGGGCTGTGGACATGGCCTACTTAGACTTTAGCAAGGCATTTGACATGATCACACACAAAAGATTAATATACATGTTAGTCAGCCTTGGAGGGGGTCCCAAGGTGGTAGCCTGGGTAAAAAATTGGCTGAACAACAGGACACAGAGGGTAATAGTAAATGGAGTCCACTCTGAAGAAAGGGGAGTTACTAGCAGGGTACAGCAGGGTTCAGCACTGGGACCAGTCCTCTTTAATGTCTTTAAAAGTGACATTGCAGAGGGACTGGAAGGAAAAGTATGTCTCTTTGCAGATGACACAAAGATCTGCAACTGGGTTAATACCAAAGGTGGGATGGAAAGGATGAGAAGGAACTTGGCAAGGTTGGAGGAATGGTCAAATGTATGGCAGCTTAGATTCAATGCAAAGAAGTGCAAAGTAATGTACCTGGGAAACAAAAACCCAGGGGAAGATTACTGATTTGGGGGGGGGGTGAGATACTAACAATAACAAAAATGGAAAGGGACCCGGGGGTAGTCATATCAGATGACCTAAAGGTGGGCAAGCAATGTGAGAAAGCAATAAGGATGGCTGGGGGAATACTGGGATGCTTAGGGAGAGGCATCACCAGTAGAAAAGAGGAAGTTGTTATCCCTCTATACAGACAGTTGGTGAGACCCCATCTGAAGTACTGCACGCAGTTCTGGAGACCGAATCTCCACAAGGACATAAACAGGATGGAGGCTGTCCAGAGGCGGGCAACTAAAATGGTACAGGGTCTGTACCAGAAGACATATGAAGAGAGACTAAAGGAGTTTAATATGTATACCCTCGAGGAAAGGAGGCAGAAAGAAGCAGGGAGGGAAGTCAGAATAGCAAAGGCCCAAACTGAGGAAAAGATAGCCAACTCAGTTAAGAAGGGGGATAAAACCTTTTATAGGTACATCAGCGAGCGTAGAAAGACAAAGGGAGGGACAGTGAGGCTGAATAGAATAAACGGTGGGTGGGCAGAGGGGGACAGTGAAAAAGCAGGAATACTGAACGAATATTTCTGCTCAGTATTCACAAAAGAGGAGGGGGAAGTGCCTAATCCAATTAACAGAAGCACTCTTGATAGGGGGGTCGATCCCAGTCCTTTCACAGAAGAAAGGTTCTGCAAGAACTCCTAAAACTGAAGGTGGACAAAGCAATGGGTCCTGATGGAATTCACCCCAGAATTCTAAAAGAATTAAGGAAGGAACTAGAGAAACCACTGGCTACTCTTTTTAATAAATCATGGGAGGATGGTGTGGTACCCGAGGACTGGAGGAAGGCGGATGTGATTCCTCTTCACAAAAGTGGGACCAAGACAGAGGCAGGAAACTACAGACCTGTCAGTCTGACCTCTGTGGTAGGGAAAGTGATGGAGTCACTTCTGAAGGAAAGAATAGTTGAGTACCTAGAGGTCAGTGGAGCACAGTATCCAAGGCAGCATGGGTTCACAGCGGGAAGGTCATGTCAGACGAATCTAATAAATTTCTTTGACTGGGTGACCAAAGTAGTAGACCAGGAGGGCTGTGGACATGGCCTACCTAGACTTTAGCAAGGCATTTGACACAGTCCACACACAAAAGATTATTAGTCAAATTAACCAGCCTGGGAGTGGGTCCCAGGGTGGTAGCCTGAAAACATTGGCTGGACAACAGTACACAGAAGGTAATTGTAAATGGAGTCCACTTGAAGAAAAGGCGTTACTAGTGGGGTACCGAGGGTTCAGTATTGGGTCCAGTCCTTTTAATGTCTTCATCAGTGGCATTGCAGAGGACTGGAAGGAAAGTATGCCTTTTGCAGATGACACAAGATCTGCAACAGGGTTGATACACAAGGAGGCGTGGAAAGGATGAAAAGGACTTGGCAAGGTTGGAAGAATGGTCTGACATGTGCAGCTAGGATTCAATGCAAAAAGTGCAAAATAATGCACTTGGGAAACAAGAACCCAGGGAAGAATACACAATGGGTGGGGAGTAGTAACAACAACAAAACAGGAAAGGGACCTGGGGGTAATCATATCAGATGACCTTAAGGTTAGCAAGCAATGTGAGAAGGCAGTAGGGAGGGCGGGGTATACTGGGATGTATAGGGAGGCATCAGCAGCAGAAAACAGGAAGTTGTTATCCCTCTGTACAGACAGTTGGTGAGACCCCATCTGGAATACTGTGTCCAGTTCTGGAGACCCCATCTCCGCAAGGACATAGACAGGATAGAGGCAGTCCAGAGGAGGGCAACTAAAATGGTGCAGGGTCTGCAAGAGAAGCCGTGTGAGGAGAGACTAAAGGAGCTTAATATGTATACCCTTGAGGAAAGAAGGAGGGGGGACATGATAGAAACTTTCAAGTACCTCAAGGGAATCAACAAAGTCCAAGAGGGTAGCATCTTTCAGAAAAAGAGACTTGCAAGAACAAGGGGACACAATTTAAAGATAGGAAGGCGGTTCAGGGGCAATGTGAGGAAGTATTATTTCACAGAGAGGGTAGTGGATGCATGGAACAGCCTTCCTGAGGAAGTTGTGGAGTCTAAAACTGTGGGAGAATTCAAGAATGCATGGGACAGACATAAGGCAATTCTTGTGGGGGTAGGAAGATATAAGGCTGTTGGTTAAATAGGATCTGCGGCCTATCCTGTAGGAGAGAAATGGGCAGACTAGATGGGCCTAGCGGTCCTTATCTGCCGTCAAAGTCTATGTTTCTATGTTTCTATGAGGGAGGACATGATAGAAACTTTCAAGTACCTCAAAGGAATCAACAAAGACCAAGAGGGTAGCATCTTTCAGAACAAGAGATGTGCAAGAACAAGGGGGCACAATTTGAAGATGAGGGGATGGCTTAAAGGTAAAGTGAAGAAATATTTTTTCATGGAGAGGGTTGCAGATGCATGGAACGGCCTTCCTGAGGAGGTCATGGAGTCAAAATTGGTGGGGGAATGACAGAATGCATGGGACAGACATAAGGCAATTCTAGTGGGGGTAGGAGGAAGTAGGCTGTTGGTTAACTAGGATCTTCAGCTTATCCATTAGGTAGGGAAATGGGCAGACTAGGTGGGCCATGCGGTCATTAACTGCCATCAGATTCTATGTTTCTATCAGTACAGCAACATATCAAAAATATTATTGTTACTGACGTCACAATGGACATTTTTAAGATTACTGTTATCACAATGGAATACTGAAACAATCAGAGGGCAGCTTTCACAATGTTGATGACATCACAATGTCTAGAGCAGCACTGAGCAAGAAATCAAAGAGAAACAGCAAACTCCTCAAACAAACTGCAGATTAAAAAGCTATAACTTGCAAACTACTGTTGTATACGTCGAATATACAATAGCCTGACTTAAAATAGGCAACTAACTGCATCATTACTTGTGAGTGGGCAGGACTTTCTTAACTCACTTATGGACCTGCCACTCATAAGTTATGGCCTTGCCCCTCACATCTGAAAATAAATTGCATATTTTGAGTCAGCTTATTGCATATCCTCTCTCTCATTCATTTTCTCTCTCTATATATATATATATGTGTGTGTGTGTGTGTGTGTGTGTGTATATATGTATATATATTTTTTTTTTCATTACAAAAAACTTTGTTAATGCATCAGTTAGAGCTCAGATTAAAGCAAGAAAAGTATGGAAATGAGGTTTTAGGGTTCCCAACCTTAACACCCCACACCATCCTCCCCCCCACAACTAATCATACCATACCACCTCACCCCACCCCACCCTACACACAGCAACAGGTGTCGAGGTTTGCCATGAAGTTGTCAGCCCTAACACTCACCCATTCCAGGTGTGGGGAAGGTGAGATGTTACAGCATAGGAAAATGGGGTGAGCATCAGGGTTGACGACCCCAAGGCAGCTTCAACTGTGCAAGTATAATATATGTATATCTGCTTTGCAAACAACTATGTTGATGCACCAGTTTGGGTTTATCTTAATGCCACAAAAGTAGGGAAATATGATGTTAGGTTTTCCAAATATAACTCCCTCCCACCCCACCAAGCAGCAAAGGACAAGACCACTCAAGCAACCACAGGCAGACATCATCTGGTTAGACAAACAATAAATAACAAACAACTGTTTCTGCACTCACTACCCTCTTAGACCAGCACAGAGTAGCTATTTTAACCTAATATGGGCTTTCAAAGGTAACATTTTACTTCTTGGGGGGGGAATGCTAACTGTAAACAAAACTGCTACCCCCTTGAAGAATTTCTAGATCCACTGCTGAAACCATGATAGCCATATTGCAATCCATCTGCAGAAGTGCAGACTAGAATGAGGCCTGTACTTCTGCAGGTACGGGTACTCATACACACTGTTCGACATACACAGGCAATTGTGGTTGCATAAGTGCAGTCCCCTGTGGGGCCTATGCTTAAACATCCACAGCTACTGTACTAGTGGTGGGTGAAGTTAGAAAAATTTGCTCCACAGAGAATTTTACTAATTTTTCCAAATGTGTGAATTTTTTAAATAAAATTTTCTTTTATTTATAATTACAGTGTAACCCCCCACTGGCCCCTTTTTTAACTATTAGGCACACCTCTCATAGTCTAGTGGAAAAGAGAGAGGTGGTGTACAAAGCAAATTCCAAAAGCAGAAGAAAAACACAGAATGTGTGTGTACTAGACACAAACAGACCTATACCAAAACCCAGGTCCTGAGGAGAGAACGTTTGCTAAGGGCTATGCTAGGTTTACACTTCTGGACAAAGGTACCCAGAAAATCCACACAGGAAGCAGTAACTAGGCTGTCTATACCATGTTGGGATTCTAGACTGTGGCTTTATTCCAAAACAAAGTTGGAACACAAAAGCAAAGATGGACCCCCAAGGGTTTACACTCCATAGCACAAGGCAATGCAGATCACATCTGTAGAAAAACAGAATTTGAACCTCCCATAGGACTAAACATCTGGAATTGTGGAACTAGCCACAGTGAACACATAACATTTCTCCTGAAAAGTGGTACTAGGCCAGTACTTAGAACAGTTCCCATATGGTATAGGATTAGAAATCTGGAATGTGGAACTAGCCACTGTGAAAACACACAAACTCTTCTGGAAAGCGGCACTAGGCCATTACTTAGCACAGTTCCCATATGGCATAGGATTAGAATGTGGCACAATGGCCACGATGGAGCAGTCAAGGCTCAAAACTAGAAAGAAACCCACATATAAGTGGTAAACTTCTTCAGGGACTGGCCACATGCACTGAAAGAAAACAAGCACCCTTACAAAACCTGAAGTGCTGAACTGGTCACTCCAGATGGGGGTCTCCCACCTTTTGCTTCCATGTCCATACCCAACCATTCTTTCAGAGTTACACCTCACAAATACTGAAACTGTAGAAAATGATGCCATCTTGAAATGTTTAGCACATTTAATATCAGGAACACCACTAGGATGTAAGGTTAAAGTCCTGAACAAAGGGCAAGTCACATATGGGACATCCACTGTTGTCAGAGATCTTTAAAACACAAATCTTCATGAGGGAATCCTCACAGAAATAGATGAATAGGTCCCTTTATCAGAGAGTCACCCCATAAAAAAGGCCGGTACATATCCTGGGTAATTCTGACAGAAATCTACTCACAGTTTGTACAACAAAGGCAGCTTCACAAAAGTTCTGGGTTAGATCAGAGGATTGCCCCTAAAATCCTCTGCAGTCCCCTTCATCCCACATGGAATAAAGGCACAGGAACCCCTGAAGATGGTTTCCACCACTTCACAAGTCAGGAAAAAGAAGTTCTCCACTAGGGTGAGAAATACAGACACTCACTCACTGAGCTACCACACTGAACTAACTTCAGAGTTCTAAAAGTCCCCACTCTCACACAAGCTGTGTGACTTATGTTGCTGTGAGAGCTCTAAATGACATCACCGCTCTACTCTCAGATGAAACCAAGCGGCAGAGAGGGACTAGGTGAAAATCCATTTAACTAGATATTCATCAGCTGCCTTCTCTACCTAATACTAACACTGATGGGATTCTAGTAACCCCAGGGCACTGGGGGGGGGTTAGATTCACCCAGAGTGAGGTAAATGACTGTCTGCAGTCATTTCTATACCCAGCACTAGGCCATCCTACCCTCTGTGTTACCTATGTGGAGGTAGCGCTACATCTCCCCTACCATGTGCCAGGCACAGGCAGGCAACACTAAAGGCACAGAGGCCAACAGCTGAAACTTCAGCCTCTACTCTACAATCTATCTATGGAAGATCAGTGGCTGCAAGAAAACTGCCTGAAGCATGCCCTACTAGACCAGGACTGAGGCCCCTACTGCAGGTCAGGACCACAGCCTGTCTATCCCCCAGCCCTCTAGGGAAAATCTATCTTACCAAGCTGCCCACTGGAGAACCTCACCCCAAACCCATGGTACCTGCAAACAAAACACCAGAAAACAATACATTACAATGCATTACATTTCCCACACTTTCCCAACTTACACCTGTGAAGAAAACATGTTAACACCCTGTTAACAACAACAATTCTAAAACTCCACAAAAAAAAGGAACTTAAATGAGCTCCCGCATCCTCTTCTTTTCTTCTCTTCTCTTCTCTTCTCTTCTTTTCTTCTTCAGGAACACCTGTAAAAGAGGAAAAACAAAACACCACATTCTGCATACCACACAGTGTCTAATCCTCTATCTGAACACTAAAGAATCCCAAAAAGTATTTTTTAGAAAAGTACAAGGTAGAGAAATAGAAAAACAGACATTATACAACACATTTTTGGGGGATGGAATGCCCTAAATGTCCAACACTAATGACAGAATGTTGTTGCCCTAGGGCAAGGTCCATAAAAGAATCTCTCCTGGGCTGGAGCCTGCTGAAGAACAGTTCTGGAACAGGGCAGGGACTGAAAAGCATTGCAATACATGGGGAGTCTTTGAGGACAGTTCAAACAGTTTCTGAATGTAGGGTGTGTTGTGCAACGTCAGTTATTTCAAGTTTAAGTTCAAGTTTATTGTAAGAAAACTCTGTTGAGCAAGCTCATTCACAAGGAGGTCCTTTGACACAGACAGGTAGTTACAGATTGCATAATCAAAAAAACAGTACAAATTCAAGTACAGAATTATGGGCAAGCATTAACATTTTGCATAAAAATGACAATTACATAGAAAAATACAAGTACAGAAAAAAGGTACTAAGTGCTTGTTTTGGAGTAGCAAGGCAGCTAATTTCTAGGTAAGTAAGAGGAAGCAGTGGGGTAGGGTTAGAACAGTGAGCTAGGATTTAGAAGCAGCTGCATGTATCTTTTACTTTTGCTGCAGCCAACCTTTTAAATAGGCTGACAGTGACAGTACCAGGAAGCTTCGGTATGCCTTGGAGCTGGTTCCAGATAGTTGGGAGTACACTCGATATAGCCCGCTTGCCGAGTGAGGTGCAAATTCTCGGTACATTAAGGAGAAGGAGGTCATTTTTCCTAAGAGAATAGGCACTATGGGAAATAAGGAAAAGGGTTGTGAGATAGTTTGGGAGCTTGCTCAGGGGTAGCTTAAGAGTCCAGATACCAGCATGAAGCATACATCTAGTCGAGAGTGATGTCCAGCCAGCAGCTAGGTACAAATTATAATGGTGGGTTCAGTAGGGTAGGTTTGTCATGAACCATATGGCGTGGTGGTAGAGGACATCTGGTTTGCTGAGTCCTGAGACCACTGTGGAGGAATAGATTAGATCCCCATATTTGAGTAGCGACAAGAAAGTGGCCTGGACCAGGCTAGTTCTGGTATCCAATGGAAAGAGGGACTTGTTACAGAAGAAGAACCCTAGCCTAATTTTTAGCCTCTTTGCCAGATCGTCGAGGTGGTCTTGAAAGGAAAGCTTGTTGTCTTGCCACATACCAAGATATTTGAATTTGAGAGTGATTTCAAGGGTTCACCTAGGAGGTAGTTTACATTCTTTGTGGTGATTTCTAGTTGTGCAAAGTTGGCTTGAGTACATCCCTCACTTCAGCCAGTGTAGGGCTTGATGTATACAGTACAGTATCATCAGCAAATAAATGCAGATAGGACTGGGATATATGTGCATCAAGGTTATTGATGTACAGGGAGACAATGATGGGACCTAATATGAAGCCTTGTGGGACTCCTCTAACAACTGGCAGGGATGCAAGAAAGAGGTCACCAGCTTTTACTTTCTGGGTCCTTCCAGATAGATAGCTGGTAAACCACTGGGCAGCAGAGGGGGTGGTGCCTACTTTTATTAGGGTTGAGACTAACAGATTGTGGTCAACAGTGTCAAATGCTTTGCTGAGATCTAAAAATACTGCACCAGTAACTTTCCTGAAGTCAATGGCTGTGATCCATTCATTGGTAACTTTGGCTAGAGCAGTGACTGTACTATGGTTGGGCCAGAAGCCAGACTGAGCAGGGTGGAGGACTGAAGATGATTTGATATGGAGTTTCATTTGGGAGTAAACTAGCTTTTTGAGGACTTTGGAGAGGACAGGTAAGATTGAGATGGGCCTATAGTTGTTTAAGTCGCATGGGTCCCCTGACTTGAATAATGGGAGGATGTGGGCAGATTTCCAGCAGGAGGGAACAGTGGCAGTGGAAATGGAAAGACTGACTATGTGGAGGATAGAGGCAGTGAGGATGATATAGCCTAGTTTAAGAAAAAAAGGTTCTAGACCATCATCTCCTGCACTGTTTCGAATGTCTATATTAAGTGAATCTTTGACATCTTTATAGCTAAGCGGGAACAACTAGAATGGGTGGGTCAAAGTTTGTGAGTCAATATTATTACAATCTTGGTTGCTACCACAGGCTGCATAAGGCGAAGAATCGAAAGCTAGGCCAGCAGTTACAAAGTGATTGTTGATTTCCTCAAGTGTTAGGCAGCTATTTTCCACAGCCCTATCATTGCTGAGGACCTTCAGCAGGATGGAGGGGCTACAGGACAACCTTCAATGGACTTGAGTGTCTTCCAGATTTTTTGGGAATTCCCTTTTGCCTGTGCAAGGGTGAAGACATAATAGTTGGCTTTGCTTGCAAGGATTTGTTTAATGCAGGTGTTTCTAGCTGCTCTGAATGCTTTCCAGTCAGCTGGGCTTTTGGATTTTCTAGCCTTAGCCCAGAGTTTATCACAGCATCGGAGTGTAGCCTTGAGATCTGATGTAAACCATGGATTGGATGTTTTACACACCCTGACTTTGATCAAAGGGGCATGCTTGTTGCAGCGCAGTGAGGTTGTCGTTAAGTACAGTGACTGCCTTATTGATCATTTTGGCAAGGTAGAGGTCTTGCCATCTAATTTTGCTGAAGTCAGATAAGTAGTCTGATGCATTAAACTTGTGAAAGGTCCACTTAGTTATGAGTGTTGGTTGCTGTCGGGCTATAATTTGTGATCTTGTACAAACAACCATTCCATGATCACTCATGTCATTGTGGAAAACTGCAGAGTGAAGAATTTTGTGGAGATGCGTAGAAAGTATGACATCAAGGAGAGGACTGCTGTCAGGACTGGATGTATTGGTTCTAGTGGGTTCACCGACTAACTGGGCCAAGTCGACTTGATCACAGAAGGATTTTTCAGCTGTACGACTTGGGGGTAAGCCAGTCCATATTGAAATCCTCAAGTATTAAAATTTCAGTGTTGGTGTAGGTGATTAAGGATTTAAGTATGGTGAGGATGTCAGTGCCACCAGATGAGGGGGCAATAACCACCAATAATAGTGAGACATTCAGTGGATAGAAGGTGTAAATTGACAGATACGATTTTGTACTCCATAGGTGTAGATTTACAGTGAATATCACTGACTGTAAACTTAGATTTAGTGTAGATGGTCACACCACTCCCTCTGGCTTCCCTATCTGCCTTGTGCAGATTGAAGCCAGGAAGGGAGACATATTGATCACTGTTTGACTTTTTGAGCCAAGATTTGGTTATAATAATGAGGTCCAGCTCAGTATTGGCAGCCCATACTTGGAGCTGATCAAACTTTTTTGCGATACTCAATACGTTGGCTAACATTAACTTAAGTCCAGGTGCAGATGCAAATTCTGTGGGAGATGCAAGTGGTAATGGGGGTCCAGGGTTTAGCTCCACATTACCTGAACAGAAAAGGAGCAAGAGAGGCAGTTTCTTTGATCCAGTTTTTGCATGATAGGAGTGCTTTTTTCCTTTGTGACCTTCTGCAAGGTGATGATGGATGTGATGTAATGCTAGGGCAGCAGTGAAGGGTAGCTAAGGATAGTGCTTTGATCAACATATATGGGGAGAGCAGAAAGTTTAAGGGTGAAGGATGTGGGACCCGGATAAAGGGAAGTGGACATGTTAAATAAGGGGAGGTGCAGTGGAATAAGGTTCTGGTTACTGGATTGGAAATTTCCAGAGGTAGACCTGATCCTTGTTTTTTGTTGTGGTAAGCCAGTATGGATAAGGTGGTTAGGAATAAGAAAAGGCTTGAGTATAAGGAGCGTGCCATGGCACCGCAAATACGAGGGCTATGAGAGTTATGGACACAGTCAGTTAAGTGGATAGAAGACAGGATTAGGAAGTGTCGTGCCTACCAGAGACAGCAAGCCTGGTGTGCAGATCAGTAGCTCTAAGGAGCAGTAGAAGCACACAGAAGGATTGGGTAGGAGCTTGGCCGAGTGTGGCTAATCAATCAGTATCAATCAGTAGAAGACAGAGCGGGCAAAGACTGATGAATAGTGATAAACTGACCACATAATAAATGAAATGAGACACGAATTGTATTGTATTGCATTGGGTTGGATTGGGTAAGTGTGCTTATAACTGAGCCCTCTAGTGGCTAAAAGATATAATTTGCTAATGGAAAAGTCAGCACTTAAAAAAAAAATAAAGAAATTTAGGCAGCAAATTGATGAGCTCCAGGGGATGGTGCCAGGCAGTTCAAATCTCCAGGAGCTGTAGCCAGTCAGGGAGAGAAGGAGTGCTGAATCTGCCTATAGTAGACTCAATTTTAGGCACCATCCACCAACTGTTAGAACATAGAAAAATGGGTCTTACCAGTTCCTTGAAGACCAAAACAAAGATCACCTTATTTCTCCAAGCCGAAGACTCTCACCCACCAGGTGGCATCTTCAGATACAGCAAGAATTATGTCCTTTGAAAAACCAGGTGATAAAATAGGAAAACAGCTAGGATGATGCCATCTTGGAAACTGAACCATGGAACAGGAAAACAGCTGGGTTGATGTCATCTGGGAAACCAGGTGATGAATCAGGAAAATAGCTGGGTGAGGTCATCTGGAAGGCCAGACAATGGAAATGGGAAAACACTGCTGGGATGATGAATCTGTATGCACCTGAAGTGCTGCATCTTCCTTCTTGGATACTGCTGCTGCTGTATGACAGACACTGCACTACCACTGCTTTACTTCCCTCGGGGCATGTTGGGCATATTCACAGGAAGTGGCAACATTAAGGGTAATACCACTTGGGATGAGGTGCAAGAACTATGACACCATCTGGGCATTCAAAGTTAATGTTGTGGAATGCATCATTCCCTGCCTTGTCCCCAATTCGCACAGTGTCCATAAACAAAGTTCTGCCCAATTTCTAGAATTTCAGTCTATCAGTGATGACTCTGTCTGACACATGTTGCTGCACCAGGATGCAAATTCTTGCTTGCCTCTTCCAATAACCAGGATGAAAAAATTACTCACCTTAGTAATGTTGTTTCTTCTAATGGAGTCTTGCTATATTATGACATATGCAGTATAACCCCAGGTTAGAACTGCTCCAGAGGTGAAAGAGTTAACTTCCATGCAGAGCATGGAATCTTGAGCATGAGCTCAGTTGAATACTCTGTCTGTTGAAGCTCAAACTTAAACTGTCAGATCTTTACAAGCAAAAACTCACTAAGGTTCAGTGTGGAAGCCGTAAACCTACACTAGCCGTTGGCTACTAACTACAAAAACACCTTTTTGATCTTGATCCCAAACAAAGACTCAAGTCGGGGGATTCAAGAAGAAACTTAAGCATAACACCTAAGCACCCTAGAAGGGTGAAATAAAGTGGGCATCAAAGAAGTGCCAACATTGCATTGCCCACCCACTTCCCAAAAACAGAGGTTCTGAGAGGGGCAGGCTGGGGGGGAGGTCATAATATAGCAAGACTCCATTAGAAGAAAGAACATTACTAAGGTGAGTAATTTTTTTCTTCAAACAACATGTAGTCTTGCTATATTATGACATATGCAGACTACACAGCAGTACCTCCATGGAGGAGGGACAGAACCTACTTGGGAAATAGGCTCTGAAGCACAGCTGTGCCACATCGAGCATCACTCCTAGCCTGGACATCCAAGGAGTAATGCTTAGTAAAAGTGTGAACTGTTTTCCAGGTAGCTGCTTGACATATCTCTAGGATAGGAATGTCCCTGGCAGCAGCCAGAGACGCAGCTGTACCTCCGGTAGAGTGAGCCCTCAGGCCTGAGGGAGGAACCGTAGCCAGTTTTTCATAACAGAATTGGATACAAGAGACAATCCACCTGGCAATGGATCTTTTAGTGGCAGGTTTCCCTTTACCAACCTCACCATAAGTGAGGAACAATTGGAGGGATTCGAACCTGTGACCCTTGGTATGTTCTATATAGTAACTAAGGGCTCTTTTGACATCTAAACTGTGCAATCTCCTCTCACAAGAGGAGGAATGGTCAGTGAAGTACACAGGAAGAGACATGGATTGATTAAGGTGAAGTCGAAACCACCTTGGGCAAAAACTTCCTGTTAGTCCTGAGGACTACCTTATCTCTATGAAAGGAGATAAAATCAGGCTCCACTGACAAGGCTTGTAGCTCACTTATGCGCTTGGCAGAGGTGATGGCTACCAGAAACACAGTTTTCCAAGTCAAGTACTTCAGCCCTGCTGAAGGCAATGGCTCAAAAGGGGGTTGCATAAGCTGAGCGATGCAAATATTAAGATCCCAAGCAGGGGCAGGATCCCTGAATGGGGGACTGGTGTGAAACAACCCTTTAAAAAACTTGGAGAACACAGGGTGAGCTGATAAAGAAGAGGGCTTACCTGCTGACAAGAAGACAGACACAGCTGCCAAGTGCACCTTTAGGGTAGCTGGCCTCAGCCCCAAGGAATTATAATGCACCAAATAATCCAGGATCGTGGGCACACCAGCAGATTCTGGGGAAATATGTTTACCAGCACATCATATGGAAAATATCTTCCATTTTGAATTATAGGTAGCCCTGGTGGAAGGCTTCCTAGAGGCCTTCAAGATATCCAATACACCTTGAGAAAGGTGTAGGTCAGCAAACTCTAACTCTTCAAGAACCAAGCCTTGAGATTGAGAGATTTGCGGTTCGGATACCAAACTCTCCCCTGGGCATAGGTTAACAGGTTGTGATTCCTGGGAAGGCATAGGGGAGGGTGGACTGCTAAGGACATGAGGAGTGGGTACCAGGGCTGCCTGGCCCAATCTGGAGCAATCAGGATCATTTTGCAGGATTGAGATCTGATTCTGACTAGCACTTTGAAAATAAGGGGAAGGGGGAAAAGCATAGAGAAACTTCCCTTCCCAACTGAGAAGGAAGGCATCCAGAGGGACTGAGCCCAACACTGGGGGTCTGCAACAAAAAAGGGGAAGTTGGTGATTGTCTGGGGCTGCAAAGAGATCTATTTGCAGAGTGCCCCATCTGGCAAATATTACCTCCAGTACTAGGGATCCAGTGCCCATTCGTGATGGCCCTGGGAAATCCTGCTGGAGAGCATCTGCTAGGACATTGTCCTTGCCTGGGAGGTGAACTGCCGTGAGGGGCGTTCAGAGAATATGCCAGAACCACAACTTCTAGGCTGCTTGATTGCACAAGACCATAGACCGAGTGCCCCCTTGTTGATGTACCACATTGTAGTGGTATTGTCTGTTCTGACCTGAACTACCTTGTTCTGGACAGCTGTGGAAAACCTGAAGTGCTAGAAAAACTGCTCTGAGCTCCAGCAAATTGATGTGGAGCAGAGATTCCTGAGGGACCACAGCCCTTGGGTGGAAAAATGCGCCCATGTGAGCTCCCACCCCAAAGGGATGCATCTGTAGTAAGGGTCAAGGAATGAGACTGGGAGGAAGGAACCCCCTGTCCCAGATTGTTCTGATCCTGCCACCACTGGAGGGCCTGGATCAGGGTTCAGTCACTGGAATCAATTTGGTTAGGGGATCCATCCTTTGAGACCAAAAGGCTCTCAAATGGAACTGAATGTCCCTCATCTGAAATCTCTCCCTGCACTACTGCTGTAGAAGCAGCCATGTGCCCAGGAGCTGTGAAAATGACTTGCTGGTCAGAGACCTGCAGGGTGAAAAGAGGCCAGAGACACCAGGGTCCTTGCTCTCTCCAGAGGAAGGAAGGCTCTGGCTTCTTTTGTGTTCAGTTCTGCGCCTATAAAGGTGAGAAGCTGGACAGGCTCCAGAACTGACTTTGGAAGACTGAGAAGCAAACCTAGAGATGTAAGCAGGTGCTGGGTTACTTGTAAATGAAGTTTGACCTGTTCTGGAGACTGGCCTACAATGAGCCAGTCATCCAGATAAGGAAAGATGGCAATCTTTTGCCTTCTTAAATGAGCAACTGCTACTGCCAGGCATTTTGTGAACACCCTTGGAGCCGAGGAGAGGCTGAAGGGCATTGCTCTGAACTGGTAATGGCCTGAGGGCAGTTCGAATCTGAGAGTGCGTTCGATGGGAGCTTCTGATGAGAACATGGAAGTAGGCATCCTTGAGGTCCAGGGAGGCTAGCAAGTCCCTGGACTTAGAGAGAACAAAATAATCCCTAGGGTCACCATTTTGAACTTTGGTTTTAAAAGGTGCTTGTTTAGATACCTGAGATTCAGAATGGGCCACCATTCTCCTGTCTTTTTTGGGGTAAGGAAGTACCTGGAGTACAACCCTTTGCCCTTGTGTATGGGTAGAAGCCTTTCCACAGCTCTGAGAGCCAGGGGGGCAGAAATTTCTGCTTCCAGGGCAAGTGCCTCTGATGGGTTTGCAGGTGGAAAAGATCTGGCTCTCATCTTCGGAAATTTTTTGAAGCTGAGAACCAGTCCCTGGCTTACTACTTCCAGGACCCACTTGTCTGATGTTAAAGACTTCCAGTCCTGGACAAAGTAAGCCAGCCTGCCCCCTACCAGTAGTGGAGAATCAGCCCTGGCTACCCCATCAGGGAGCCTGTTTTACAGGGGCTTTGGGTTGAGGGGTAGAAGCAGACTTACTAGAGCCCCTTCTGCCCCTTCCTGTAAAGAACCCCCTCTGGGCATAAGCAGAAGAGGAGGCCTGGGCTTGGTAAAATGGCCTATGAAAAGGCCTGCCCCTGCCCCTGACATGCTGTCTTTGAGGAGTGACTTGCTTTTCTTTGGCCTGTGCACTCCTATAGGTGGTCCTATACTCATCCATTTTCTTCATATAATTCTCTGTCTGCTCCCCAAACAGAGAATTTCCTACAACAGGAAAATCCATAGCCTTAGACTGGGTATCCTGTGACAGGGCAGTACATCTGAGCCAGGCCATTCTGTGAAGAGACACAGATGTAGCCATAACTCTAGATGAAACATCATTAGAGTCTACAGCAGCATGAAACTGCACCTTGGATGCCTCAATACCGTCTGCAGCCACCTGCTCCAGCTCCCTGGCAAGCTGTTCAGGGGCCTGTTTTGCTAGGGCCAGGACAGTATCCCACCTGGATTTCTGGTACCTAGCTGCGTAAGCTATATAATTTGCCTGTCTGCATCCCAAAGATGCTGCCATGTACTGCTTTTTTGCCATGGCATCCATCCTCCTGGAATCCTTTTCAGGAGGGTGAGAAACTAGAGGAATATTAGCCTTGTCACAGGCTGCAGCCTGCACTACCCCCACATGGCTGCACTGCTGAGATAGGAACTCTGTATCAGAGCCTGATAAAGCATACCTCTTGTCCATCCTATTATCCACAGGGAGGATAGAATGAGGAGTTTTCAGAATTTTTACTGTCTGTTTCCTAAGAGATTTATGCAAGGGAATAGACAGTCTCCTAGAGTCTGGAATATCCATCATTTCCACAAAATCAGGCTCTTCTTGATCATCAACAGCTTCCTCAACAGGAAGTTGCAGAGTGTCAGCAACTTTCTTGTAAAACAAAAAATGAGAAGGGGACTCAGATAGCCCGGGAGGGGATACTCCTGAGGGTCTGTCTGGAGAGATGTCCGGTTCAATGGGCACATCCAGACTGCCAAAATCACACTCACTCTCCTTGTACCCCTCCTCCCCTTCCCCGGTTCATAAAAATCTTTAAAATCATAATCTTGAACTGAGGGAACTGACCGAACCGGGCGCTTGCCCAATGGTGCCGGTTCGGACGGAACTGGGGAAAGAGACTGGACAATTTGGATAGCTTTGGCTATTTCCTCAGCTGTTGGAGAAACAACTTTTGGCCCCAAACTAGCTGACCTTCTAGCCCTTTTAGTTGGAACTGGCTCCTCAGAGCTGGCTCTTCGTTTGGCCGAGGAAGCATCGCCCTGGTCAGAGGGCGCTCCCTCAGGTCCGGTTGGAACCGAACCAGACTGGCCATCCGGGTCAACAGACTTTATGGCCTCCCTTTCCCTGAGCCTACCAACTCTTTTTTCCACGGTGGCAGCAGGAAAATTCTTACAAATCTGGCAGTCTGCATTGAGGTGGTCAAACCCCAGACAATATACACAAATGGTGTGTGGGTCAGCCTTGGCAAAGGCTTCCCCACAGAGGCCACAGTGCTGAAACCCAGTGGGTCCGGTTTTTCTTTTGGGTTTCTCAGACATAGTGCCAGTCTAACCAAAACTTGCCCGTTAATGGCAATCCACCAAGCAAGACTCTCTTATCGGTTCCCAACCGTGTCATGGGTAGTGGAAAAAACCGTAATAAAATCCGTGTTTTTTAGAACCGATAAGAACCGGGAACCGCACTCTAAAGGGCTAGAAAGTAATTTTTAAACCCCTCTGATCTGTTCAAACTGAACTGAAAAAGATGTTTACAAGTTCCACACAGAAGAAAAAATAATAAATAAGCCTATCTATTACTTACAATACCACAGACAGAGCTTGAACCGACGACTGTGGTTAAATTTCGGTAAAATAAACCGAGAATTACACTTTAAAACCGACAAACAAACCAAGCAGCAGGAGGAATCTCCAGAGCGACTGTTCAGTGAGGCGGAGTAAAGAATCTGACAATTTAAGTTTGAGCTTCAACAGACAGAGTATTCAACCGAGCTCGCGCTCAAGATTCCATGCTCTGCATGGAAGTTAACTCTTTCACCTCCGGAGCAGTTCTAACCTGGGGTTATACTGCATATGTCATAATATAGCAAGACTTCATGTTATTTGAATGCCTGTTCTGTTCAATTTCCTCCCAGACTCTACGAAGAAAGGTAGGAAAGGACTTCCTATATATGGCGTCGGCCCTCCTATGTACCAGTCTCTCCTCCTTATTACTCTTCACATGTGTACAGTCCATGGCTCCACTTGGGGGTGGCCAGTCCTGGTTAAGCCAGTGCCGCATACTTAACAAACAGAAGAACTTACCACTGATCATCTCTGTAGGCAGGGCAGTGGAGCCATCTTTTTCTCTCTCTGGCTCCTCTGAGGCAAGAACTTGAGGCCACAGACTGGGACCCTCAACATGAAGATACATCTCTTCATTCTCCTCTTCCTCACTTAGGATCTGAGCCCAGGAATGGACAGTCATCCTTACTCCTGAGACAGTCCACTTCTCACTGGGCATGGAGGTAGACACCTCCCAGTTCAATGTCTCTTGAAGTTCATCCTCCCCTACTAGGCTAGGACTAGGACCCTCCATCCATGGGTCCACAGATACATCCATCACACTGCCCATCTGAGATACAGGCATGGAAACATCTCAAGGTGTCTGTCCTTGCAGTAGATCCATACTCTCTCCTTCTGTGCTGCACTCTATGAGGCCTCCTCCACCAGGTTCAATCTGGTGCTGTGTACTGCTACTTGTAGGGTTTTCTACTTTGGTCCAAGTGGGAGCCAATTGAATTCGTGATGCCCTCTCTGGTGGTGCACCCCTTGACATACCATTCTTCACTAGGCAATCCAAAAAGTGGGGTATCAGAAACACATCCCTTCCAGCCCTGAAGCACATAATACATAGTATCACTGGACAACTAGGGATTGCTATATCTGGAGGCAACCTTTCACCATAGAAAGTTATATTTCCCTTAGTGTGGCCACCTCCTCTGCTATCATAGCTCAGGCATGAACCAGATAGCGGAAAGTTCTCGAAGCCAAGACTGCAATTAAAACACATAAAAGTTCATTGTTACTTCTTTGTTTACTAGTCTCAGTACAGTCTCACAAAATGGCTCCCTGCTGCTGTGTTTACATTGCTAACCCTGCCCTGTAATGGCAGCGGTAGGTCTCCTCATACATCAAATCTGTTTCTGACTCAAAAATTGCACATCCGTCCTTTTTTGCTACTGATTTTGCTCAAACTGTTATTGCTTGCACTGCTTGTATCTCTCTCTCAGCATATTCATATGATTTTACAGGACTTTGCTATTAGCACATGAATTAGACTTTTTACACATGCTCAAAGTCACTTGCAAGCCACAGTACTTCTTTTACAGGATTGCCTGTTTGATGCAGGATAATACAACACACAGTCTCTCACTTGCTTTAAGAACATGTTACTGCTGCTGAACCCATCATAAATACTCACAGTCTATGCTCCGAATTCTGTTTGCTGCACTTGCTGTTTACAACTCACTGGTCCTCTTTGCAAAACAATCTCATTGCTTGCACACATATTCAACTGGCTTGAAAATCACAACACAGTTTGAAGCACAGTTGGTTAGGGTTTGTACTCACTGGAATCAGTAGCTGGCTTTCTCTGGTGGAACTCTCCAACCTGGAGCTGATCCTGGAGGGCCTCTGGTGTGAAATGGGCTGACAATCCATCCAATTGTTACCACGAATGCCACGATCACTTTCCAGTCAGTTGGATAATGGATTTGTACAGCAAAAGTCTGTTTTGTACAGAATAGAACATTCACAAGCCCCTCAATGATTTATCCAGTCTGACCAGCTTGCACGCCACTCACTTTCTCCTTCTCAAACACTGGGCTGCACTCTGAAGCTGGCTAAGGGATGGGACTGATTGCAGTCGCACCAATCATTCGACACTATGCAAATGAGCCTCTCTCTCTCTCTCTCGCTCTCTCTCTCTCTCTCCCCTCATGCTCTTTCTCCATGGCAATCATCAAGCAGGGCAAATTTAAACTGCAAACTGAACTTTTTTTCTCAGTTGCAATTTCAAGGCAGGAGCACCGTTTTTGACCATTTCCTCACTCAGAACTTGCCAATTTCTTTAATGACTCCCCCAGTTTGCACACAAAGCACATGAAACATTCAGGGCACATTTCTCTCTTTGTTTCCTAAAGTCCGCAATACTTTTGGCAATTAAAACTTGAGATTAAAATTTCTGTAAAATGTCCTGGATGCAGAGACAAGGATATACACTATCTGGCTTTACAGCCCATTGTCAGTTGGTACAAACACACAGCAGCACTGTAATAGCAGGCACACAGTGGCATATATGGATGGCACTCTCCTGGGCAATATCTTTTTGTGTAAAGCTTCCTTTCCTGATTTAGGGCTACCAAACTGCCAGACAGACAAAATGCTAGCCATACCCTAAGCAAACAATCTCTTGTTCTCTCTCTAAATTAAACAATATCCTGGATGAGTCCCCATTTTTGTAACCTCCTCACTGGCCACTTATTTAAGTAGTAGGCACACCTCTCATAGTCTAGGGGAAAAGAGAGAGAGGTGGGGGTACAAAGCAATTTGCAAAGCAGAAGAAAAACACAGAATGTAGGTGTACTAGACACAAACAGATCTATACCAAAACCCAGGTCCTGAGGAGAGAATGTTTGCTAAGGGCTATGCTAGGTTTGCACTTCTGGACAGGGGTACCCAGTAAATCCACACAGGAAGCAGTAACTAGATTGTACATACCAGGTTGGGATTCTAGAGTGTGGCTTTATTACAAAACAAAGTTGGAACACAAAAGCAAAGGTGGACCCCAAGGGTTTACACTTCATGGCACAAGGCAACGCAGATCACATCTGTAGGAAAACAGAATTCAAACCTCCCATGTAGCATAGAATTAAACACCTAGAACTGTGGAGCTAGCCATGGAGAACACACAAAATTTCTCCTGGAAAGTGGCACTAGGCCAGTACTTAGAGCAGTTCCATATGTCATAGGATTAGAAATCTGGAGTGTGGAGCTAGCCACTGTGAGAACACACAAACTCTTCTGGAAAGTGGCACTAGGCCATTACTTAGCACAGTTCCCATATGGCATAGGATTAGAATGTGGCACACTTGCCATGACGGAGCAATCAAGGCTCAAAATTAGAAAGAAACCCACATACAAGGGGTAAACTTCTTCAGGCATTGGCCACATGCACTGAAAGAAACAGACACCTTACAGAACCTGAAGTGCTGAACTGGTCACTCCAGACTTGGGGGGTCTCTCACCTTTTGCTTCCACATCCATACCCAGCCATTCTTTCACAGTTACACATCATAAATACTGAAACTCTAGAAAACAATGCTATCTTGAAATGTTTAGCACATTTAACATCAGGAACACCACTAGGGTGTAAGGTTAAAGTCCTGAACAAAGGGAAAGTCACATGTGGGACATCCACTATTGTCAGAGATCTTTAAAACACAAATCTTCTTGAGGGAATCCTCACAGAAATGGGTGAATGGGTCCCTTTATCAGAGAGTCACCCCACAAAAAAAGGCCGGTACATATCCTGGGTAACTCAGACAGAAATCTACTCACAGTTTGTACAACAAAGGCAGCTTCACAAAAGTTCTGGGTTGGATCAGGGGATTGCCCCTAATATTCTCTGCAGTTCCCTTCATCCCACATGGGATAAAGGCACAGGAACCCCTGAAGATGGTTTCCACCACTTCACAAGTCAGGAAAAAGAAGTTCTCCACTAGGGTGAGAAATACAGACACTGCTCACTCACTGAGCTCCTATACTGAACTAACTTCAAAATTCTAAAACTCCCCACTCTCAAACAAGCTGCCTGGCTTATGCTGCTGTGAGAGTTCTAAATGACATCACCTATCTGTTCTCAGCTCAAACCAAGCAGCAGAGTGGGTCTAGGTGAAAATCCATTTAACTAGATATTCACCAGCTGCCTTTCCTAGCGAACATTGACACTGATGGGATTCTAGTAATCCCAGGGCACCGGTGGGGTTACTCTAGCATACAACAAGCAAAACAAGCCCCCAACCCTCCACCCCTACTCCTTGCAGATACAAGGGAGTAGAATACATCAAAATCCAGGCCAAATCCAGAAATAAAAGATAGTACGCAACAAGAGAGTGAGGACTTTCCACAAAAAAATGATACAAAGCAATGTAACAAAACAATATCAGTGTATCCACATTGACCAGAGAAGGGCATAAGGTAACTCCCTCCAGGTCAAACTATAAAGAATAAAGTGTGTGCAGCCTGCTCCATTTCTTAATGTTGGAATTGGATCTATTATGGACACTGGCTATCATCTTCTCTAACCATAGGCTAAAGAGGAGTTCATGAAACCACTCTTGACATGAAATCATGTCTTCATCCAGCCAATGCCTAAGGACTACCATTTTAACTGAACTCAAGATCATAGCCATAGAATGCTTCTGTTCATTTACTGAAATCCCACCATAATCCCTTACAATACACACTTTCAGGGTAAATAAATGATCAGTATCCAAAAGGTGATCAGCTTGAGACTTAATGGCTTCCAATTGGGTACAAACTTTACAGTACTCCCAAAAGATGTGAAGAAGGGTACCACACCACTCCGACACCTAGAGTGAACTGTCAAATGAATATGACCAATTGTGAACAATCTTTGAGGAATATAATATAACTTGTTAAAAATGTAAAACTGCATGAGGCATATTTTAGCAGTGGCTATATAGATATACATATCCTAACAAATGCAATTCCAATCAAATTGACTATTGGGAAAAGTCTTATCCCAGTAATGACAAAACTTCATGAATTTACTCCACAAGGCAAATTTCTACTTTGTGTAGAAGTAGAAATTCAGAAAAAGTGAACAATAGCAACTTTGCCTAACAACACCTATGAATTATGGTTCAATGCCAAAATTAGCAAGAATTCATGGGGTAAGAGGTCACATGAGCTGTTTTTCCATGCATAGGCTGAATTTGGTGTAATGTGAGGAAGAGGGAGTTGGAGTTACTTGTGATCCTGAGTTGTGTGCAATAAAAACCCTAAAACCACTGTGACATCACCGAGTGAGAAGCCACATGCTGCTGAGCAAGGAGCAGGGAGCAGAGTCTGCTGAGAAACATAAATTTTACCTGGAACATGTGCGTTTTGTGTTTCTCCTAGGAGGGAAGCTGAACATGGAGCCAGACAGGAGAAACACCAGGGGACCATTCGGGAAGGTTCAGGCCTACGCAGGTGAACCAAAGGAAGAAGGAAGTAGTGACTTATTAGAGAAGGACTGCTGAGCAGTGAAGGTCTGAAGAGAAATAGTAACAAAAGTGAGGCTGGTGAAGAAAGAAGGAAAAAAGTGACACAGGAAGCAGAATGTGATCTCCGGTAAACTTGCTTGGACCTGAGTATTGAATGCAGGGAAGAAAATAAAAAATTAAGATGCTAAGATATGTTAAGATATAAGACATGAGACATGAGTGGTAAAGTAAACAAGCAAACAAACTGAATAACTGGGTAACTAAGTAACTGAGTGATTGAATTGAATAACTGAGCATTCGAGTACTTTTGAGACTTGTAAAAGAACTGGGGCAGAGGAGATGGTGCTGCTGAGGGGAAAGTGCAGTGAATGCAGTTAATACAGTCAAAATGCTAGAGTTCCTTTGGATTTGAAAGCGTTTATGTCACTAAGTAAGGAGGTGAGAAGGCAGATGCTGATTGAAAGGAGATAGCTGGAAGCGCAGCGAGGTGAGGCCACCGCAGTCATAGCATACAGTGAGCAGTTCTAACTTCTGAAACTCCCCAAAACCCCCAAATTATCTTCTCAGGACAAAAACAGAAAAAAACATAGAGAAAGAAGTGGTTTGTGAGAGAAAGCAGTTTGGTATTACATCTTTATACTTTTGGCTGAAAAAGCAAATGCAAATGTACGTGCACATGCTTAGTGCTGATTATTGAAATGTTTCTCCTGCTTGTACATTCTGTATGAAACATTTTGTAAGCCAATTTGCTGCCTGTATAACAGCTGAGAACAGTGTTTAAGCTCCATATAAGTGGGTTGTGATTTGCTTAAAAACTGTTTGAAAGAACTTGAATAATAAAAAAAAATAGAGCTTTAAAAAACTTTTTGGGCTTCGAGCAATGGCCGTTGGGCAATGGCTGGAGTAATTAGTTGGGGTAAATAGCTAGTAGCCAGCAGTTAATTGTACTTAATTGTACTCAGTCATTATTGAACTGAAGTGCACTGATTAGAGCATCTAGTCAGCTGGCATTCGGCAAGTAGCACTTTATCACAGACACTTTACTTATCTTCACTTAATATAGCAGGCATCCCTTTTTGTTTTTTTGAGCTTTTTTTGCCATTTGATTTGAGGAGGAGCCTGCTTGGAAACTTAAATTTAAGAGCATAGAGTTTTATTCTTTGCTAAATTGTTGAAAGTGTTTATGTGGAAAGGTAAAAAGTGTGATGAGGATGTTCACCAAATCAGCTGCAATATAATTAGTAGATCAGTTGAGCCAATAACAATCAGAGTGAAGTGCACTGCACTAAGAATGTAAGCATAAAGCATCTGACAATTTGTAGTTCCCACTTTAATTATTCTGGCTGCTATCTGTCTGCTACTTAATATCTTGCACAAGGTTCAAGGCACATGGCACATTATATTTGTATATCTAGTCTGCACAGTGAATGTAACTAGATAAGCTGGATAAGCTTGAATAGCAAATGTAAATGAAGTAAAAAAAACAACTATTATAGTAGGAGATGGCAAATGTAAGGCACCTGAAGATACATTTGAAGATATTAATAGTTATTGATGGGAGATGTCAATGATGAAACATTGAAGCATTACTTACTGTTTTATGAAAATAATTGCATTGTTTTATGCAATTTTTTTCCTTTTTTTTCTATTTTTGGGTATATACTAGAAGCAGAGCAGTACATTGAAATATTTATGCTGCCTTGGTCTTTGAGCTTGATCTGAGGGAAGACTATTAGGAAACTACCAGAATGAGGAAAAATCTG
The DNA here is from genome assembly GCA_016271365.2 of Neoceratodus forsteri. Classification (NCBI taxonomy): domain Eukaryota; kingdom Metazoa; phylum Chordata; order Ceratodontiformes; family Ceratodontidae; genus Neoceratodus; species Neoceratodus forsteri. The sequence continues at coordinate 355,496,346 of CM028134.1, forward strand.
GTTAGCTACAGTTGCTCCCCCATCCATAAAATACTCAGGTTAAATGCTGAGCAAATATTAAAAAATTAAAATGCCAGTTGAGACCCAAAGTGGTAAAATGAGGAACAAAACAGCAGAAGGAATTCAGAGCAAGCAAATTCCAGAAACACAGGGGCAGCTGGTAGCACTAAATGAAAGTACTTCCAAGATAAATAAGCAAAAACGATTAAGTAAAAGAATAAAAAACTCAGCTAATGTTAAAGCCAAAAAAGAAAGATTCCTATCTTTAATCTCAGCATCAACACCCATGGCTAGGAGGAACTTAGATATTAGACAGTTTCTAGAAAACAAAACCCAGATAAAACAAGGGGAAAAGACACAAAAGTTTGAAGAAAATAAAACCAAGATGGAGGAAGAATAGGGAACCTGTAGAAATTCAGAAAGTGCAACTGCACATAAGCTTGAAGAAAGAACTAGCAATATGGATTTCATGGGGTTCTAGTCAATCTATAGTCACTAAGTAAAATGGTGGGAGACATGAGAAATACATTACAAGACTCTAGAAATATCAAGAAAGATAGGAATAGGACAATGATAGGAGAAATGGGTATATTAAAAGGCAATAACAAAGACAGCATGGAGAACACACAACACAATGAAGTAATGGAGAATTTACAACAAGGGGAATATAGGGAAGATAATGTCAATGACTTTAATAATGCAATAGATCTGGAAGAATCTTATTACAGTCAAACAATGAGCCCAGAAGATTCTGAGGATGAAATTGTATATGAAAAGATCACAAAAGTATGGCTAGAGCCATATCAGGCTAATATAATGATATTTGAACAAAGTATAACAATAAACCAAGAATTATCATTTATGAAAGGTGTTTGCTTGGATAATAGAATATTATTGGAGAACACCAGGCAAAAAGAAAAAAGAGAAAGACAAAACAAGGAAATAGAAGAATAGGGCCTAAACTGTTAGGAAAAATTAAATGAAAATAGAAAATGTGAGGAAGAGGAAACACAAAAAGTGCAGAGGCATGATGTGATAATGATGGGTGTTGAAGAAAGTATTAAAACAGATGATGAAATACAAAGAATAGAAATAAATGCAGAAAGTATGGAAGGCAAAGAAACCACTATAGAATCAGAGACAGAATCTGAATTGATAATGTTACCAAAGGAAGACAACAGGAAAGACAGTATAGTGGAGATGCTAAAAGCAAGACATCCAGTTTTGTGGGGAAAAAGGGAGAGCTCAAAATGAGAGAAGACAGAAAGAAAACAAAAAGAAAGAGATGAAAATAAATTAGAACAAACAAAATAGGGACATATCAAAAGGGGAAAAAAGAGACGAATAAAAAAGGGAAAACTGAATTAAATTCAAACCCCGAGTATCAATTTAGAAGAAGAAACAGATGTAAGTACAGCACAAAAAATGCTGATTAAAAGGGGAAAAATGGAAAAATATAAAAAAAGAGGAAAAAAGGTAGGGGACAGTATTGAAACAGAGATAGATGGGAAAAGGTGGATATAAAGAAGCAAGAAAAAGTTAAGAAATAATGGGGGAAGACTGACAGGAACTGACAAATTAAAAATGGATGATGTGGAAAATAACATAAACAAAACAGGAAAGAACCAGGAAAGATTCCAGGAATTTCTGAAAAAGACTAAGGGGTCAGACTATGTACTGCCACTACACAAAGTAGGCATTCTACCAAATGAGGATGGAGAAAAACTACATAGTATATTAATGAAAATTCTAACTGCAGTAATAGAAAGAAACATAAATTTAACAAAATATATCAGTGTGTGCAGACCAATAGACAATTTAGAATTGGTACTCTTGGTCTCAGATCAATACTATATATTAAAAACCATAGAAAATGTGGCAGATAAAATAGGAATCATGGGAACTGAAGTTGGCAAAGTTACCAATCTGGATATGACATTCCCAGAATATTACAATTCAGTAAATAAGTTAACCAACAAAAGAAGAAATTATACAATATCCATATTTGGATTGGAATATTTCCCAAATGAAACAAGATAAAATTTGAAAAGAAAGGTGGAAGAAGTTTTCCAAAATATACTAAAATTAGACAATCTAAAGAGATACATGGACAAAATCATAAGATGGGAGCAGGATGGTCAAATATCATTACGGGTTAATAACAAACAAGTACAGTATATACAGAGATATTGAGTAAAATGACAACACTAGACTTACTAGGGATATATACATATAATAGAGGATAGAAACATTGAAACATAGAAACATTGATGGCAGATAAGGACCGCTTGGCCCACCTAGTCTGCCCATTTTCCTACCTACTGGATAAGCCGCAGATCCTAGTTAACCAACAGCCTATTTCTTCCTACCCCGCACAAGAAATGCCTTATATCTGTCCCATGCATTCTTGAATTCTCCCACAGATTTAGACCCCTCAACCTCCTCAGAAAGGCAGTTCCATGTGTCCACCACCATCTCTATGAAAAAATACTTCCTCAAATTGCCCCTGAGCTGTCCCCCCTCTATCTTCAAATTGTGTCCCCTTGTTCTTGCACATCTCTTTTTCTGAAAGATGCTACTCTCTTGGACTTTGTTGATTCCACTTAGGTACTTAAAAGTTTCTATCATGCCCCCCCTCCTTTCCTCAAGGGTATACATATTTAGCTCCTTTAATCTCTCCTCATACGGCTTCTCTTGCAGACCCTGGAGGATTTTAGTTGCCCTCCTCTGGACTGCCTCCCGATAAATATTTTAACCAGAAGAGGCACACAAAGCCGAAGCTTGAGTCCATATGTGACCTGAGAGCACAAGAAAGTTAAGTGACTTGTTTAGGGTCATATAGTAATGCAAGTGGGGACTGTGGGATTCAAACCCATGTCTCCAGGTTTGCAGCTCAGAGCCTTAAACCACTGTGCTATACTGTTTCCTTTGAAGAACAAGGAAATGACAAATCGGAAAACTTTGAAAGCTGGATGGACCAGATACAGTCAAAAAATATATTTGCTCCATTAGTGAACCTAGAAGAGAATTGACAAAATCATGCAAAAAACCATAAAGGCACAAATTCTGAGGGGGAGGAAAAGGAAACTCTGGGAATAGGCAATAAGAATAATACAAATAACGTAATATCTTGGAATATCTCAGGCTAAGGAAATAAATTACGTCATCCAAAATTTATGCAATATATAAATAACTTTGACCTGATATGCTTTCAGGAGACCTGGCAAAAAGAAAACATAAACATAAATGGATACACATTGTATTACAAGGCAGCAATAAAACAAAAAATTTCAGAAGAAAGTCAGTGGAAACAATAACATTGAGTAAAAAAAAAGAGGAGTGAAAACCCAAGAGATAAAAATAGAAGACGAGAATATTCTAGGAATAAGAATATGGGAAGAAAATGATGAGATTGTACTTCTAAATGTATATCTTCCACTAAAAGCTAGGAAACAAAAAGAAAATAATAATCTGAAGTGCGTTAGATAATTTATAGAGGAACAGATGGAATCAAATCCTCAAAGTAAAGTAATAACAATAGAAGATTTCAATGCAAAGGCAGGGCAACATCTTAATCCCTCAGAAGAAATAGCTGAAGTAATAAACAATAATAAAAATATGACATATTTTAGAAACTCTATGGACAATAAATCTAATGAGAGAGGAAGTAAGTTATACAAAATTATGACTGACTGGAATTTTCTCCTGTTAAATGGAAGATTACCAGATGATCGTAAGGGAAACTACACATATATAGGTCATAAAGGAGCATCAATAATAGACCTGGCATGGGTTTCATATAACATAATTTTGGAGTGCAAGAACATTAAAATAGGAACAAAAGCAGAAAGTGTTCATGCCACAGTAGAAGTGAGAATTAAGATAGGCAAAATAAAAAATACTGAAGAAGAAATAACACAAAAAGTGATGGATAAGATTAGCAGAAAAAGAAACTGTATACAATGGGTCACAATTAATAGAAGAGATTTCTTAGAAAATCTACAAATATATGGGATTATAACAGTCTTTTGCGAAAGCATAGAGAGCAAAGTAGAAGATACTCATTTTACAAAAATAGGAAATATATTAACCAGTACAGTTAATATAATAAATAAAGAAAAAAAACATTTAAAACAAGAAAAGGATCTTGCTAATTTGACAATGAATGCCGAACTGCAAAAAGAAAATTTAATAAATGTTTAAGGGTAACAAAGCAGAACCCCAATAAGAATAATAGAAAGGTGCTTAACAACTGAAGAAAAGAAAAGAATAATATAATTAAAGATAAGAGAATGAAGTATAGAGATAACATTTGGAGAGAATTTGAACAAACTGTAAAAGAAAAAGATAACAAATTTTGAAGAATGGTGTCAAAAAGCATAGACAACTACACAGAAGAAGTAGAGGACTATATAGAGCCAGAGACATGGGTACAATATTATAAAAACTTGTTATTGGAAAATTATACAGAAGATTATACTGATAGAAGTATTTGGGAGGTAATGAAAGACACAATAACCCGAGAGGAAATAGAAGAAACCATAAAGGCATTTCCAAACAGGAACACACCAGGCCATGATGGGGTACTGATGGATGTATTTAGGAAAGGAACAGAAATATGGTCAGAGTGAAAAATTCCTTAAATGTGCCAGGAAAATATAATAATACCATTATATCAAAAGGGAGACAGAAGAAATCCCAGTTGCTACAGGCCAGGAAGCTTGTTAGATAATACATAAAAGATTTTTACCAGGATAATAAATAATAGGATTTTGAAATGGGTTAAAGAAAATAAAATTATTGGTGATGCGCAGGCTGGCTTCATGATAGCACAATAGCACACTCTACAATAGACCAATGTTTCATGCTAGTACACCTATTACACAGATACAATAATATTAAGGAGCAGAACATATTCTGTATATTTGTCAATCTGAAATCAGCTTTCGATAAGGTAAACAGGAATACATTACAGTATATAAAGTATTAAAATCCTGTAGACTAGAGCAAGCATTGATTAACATCATAATGACACTATATCAGAACAACATGACCAGTGTAAGATATAGGAAGGATGGTAATAAAAGTAACAGATTTGGTACAAACAGCTGCGTGAAACAAGGATGCGTATTATCTCCAATATTATTCAATCTAGTCATAAACCAGATACTTAAGAAACGTTATAATACAGATTTTCATATGCCAAGCGTGGGATCAAGGAGTTGTCCATACTTCGCATATGCAGATGATATTGTGCTTATATCAACTAGCTTTCTGGGAATAAAAAGAAGTTTTAATTTATTACAAAAAGAAATGGAAAACATGGATTTAGAAATAAACTATGATAAGACAAAACTTCTGCCCTGCGGCAACATTGGAAAAAAATTCTAGGAAATGATAAAATAAAAATTAATAATAGACAAATTAAGACAATAGCAAATTACTGTTACCTAGGAATACAGTATAATAGTAGATTAAAATGGGGTAAACAGAAGAAAGAAGTAGAGACAAAGGTTAGAAAGTTCTCGGCTGCAGTAAGGGGTTTTGTAAATAAAATAGGGTGAAGATCAATAAAATTATGTATTAAGATAATAAATACAAAAATAAGGAATCAGGTCTCATATGGAGCTGAGATTTGGGGCTGGGAATAAGAGATGCTTTAGAAAGCCTGATAAACACATATTATAAAAATATCTTGGGACTTCCAAAGGATGCACCAAATGCCCTTGTGGGGATGGAAATTGGTCAGCTACCAATTCAATACAACATAGAAGTAAGAATGACAAAATATTGGCTGAAGGTATATAAGATGAAGGAGACTAGACTCCCATGCCAATGTATGGAGGAGGCAATTAGTTATGCAAAACAGTTAAAAATATTCCCATGTATGCAAACAGCTGAGAAAATTATAAAACCTTTGGGTTTATTTTACTGCATTGCAGATATAAATATAAAACTGCAGGAAGAAATATACAGTTTAATAAAAGAAAGAATAAGAGATACATATATACAGACAGATATGGGACTAAGCAAAAATTATAAAATTAGCAAGTGGTTTGCAACTAATAAAAGGAAATTTGCACTGAAAAGATACTTGAATGCTATAAAAGATTCCAGAAGAAGGAAGATATTTGTGGGCCCGGATATTCAAAGAAGTTGCACCTGGCACAGCGGAGTTGTGCCGGTGCAACCCTGCATTGCGCCTTGGCGGGATATTGAGAAGGCTGCCTGGTACAGTACAAATCCTGATGTGCCAGGGCACAATGATAATGTGTGTGGTGCAGATGCAGGGGGTGAGCCCATGCATATGCAGAACATCCTGATATTCAGCCAGGGTTGTGCGGCGCATATGCCGGAGCACACCTGCACTGCGCCGCATAGGGGGGCTCAAAGTTGAGCATGTGCAGAGTAGGAGCAAATCACAGCAACCCACAGGTGGGCTGCTGTATTGCAGGGTGCAACACAGCAGCCCAGCCGTGGGTGGCCACCCACCACCCAGAACACCGTCCACAAGCACTCACATCCCTGGTGGTGTAGTGGACCACAGCTGTGATCGCACAGAATATGTTTCTAAAGATATCCCTGGTAGTCTAGTGGCCCCCTCAGTCCCTGATGCCCCGATGTGTATGCAACATGACCATCCCTGATGGTCTAGTGGTCACTCCCTCCCACCCGAATCCCTGATTCCCTGATAAATGACAATATGATCTCCCTGGTGGTCTAGTGGAAGTCCCCCCCCACCCATTTCCGTGATCGTGGTAACATCCCGTATTGGAAGGCCCAGGTGATCCAGTGGCAACCCTCACCCCACCCACTCACATAGAACCCCTTGCCCACCCGCTGCCCCCTCATTTGGGGGTGGCTGCATCCACCGCACACCACCCAGCCTTCCACCGAATGAAGGTACAGTATGGGCTGTAGCCTGTGGTCCCAGTGTGGACCAATGGGCTTCACAGGGGCATACTGTACTAAACGATCTAAATATGTGAATGAGTGTTTCACAGATCTAGGACTGTCTAGTACAGTATCCCCTGCAAGCCATTGTCCCACACTGAGGACAATAGACTTGCCCATACTATACCTGTCATTCGGCTGGCTGTGTGCGGCAGTATGCAGCCACCTGCCAATGATGGGGGGAGCAGGGTAGGCACAGAGTTCTGTGTGGGTGGGTGGGTGGTATGGATGCCACTGGATCACCATGGCATTTCAATAAGGGATGTTACCACAATTACAGCTATGGGGCGGGGGATGCCCCGGGATCCCCAAAACACATGTCATGCTGTGCAGGGCACCATACACAAGTCATCAGTCTACCCTGTGCAAGGCATGCAAATGGGGCCATAATGACATGCAAATGGTGCCATTTGCACTTTGCATATATCATGGCCTCATTTGCATGCCCCCTGCTGAATATCTTGGGTGATGCGCCTAGCACAACTACACTTGCACTGGCACATCCCCATGCTCCCTATCAGTGGCTTGCACTGGTGCAGTGTCACTGTGTCATGTGCACTATGTGCGCTGCCCGTGCCATATTCAATGGTGCTTCGCCATGGTGCAGCAAAATTGAATATCACCTGGACCTGGCTTGCACCACTGCCTGGTGCAGTCTGAATATCCCAGCTGTGAAATATAGATTTGAGTATTATGACAGCCAAAGATTAAGAACAGTTTATGGCCTGGCTGGAGGGAGCAACAGTAGATGCCAGATGGGGGAAAATGATATAGTACACTTGTTAATATTATGCCCACTTTACAAAAGAGACAGAGATAGGATATTAGGTGAAGTCTTGGCTACACTAGAAACAGAGCCGAAACAGATGGCTTTTTATTTGCTAAGATCAAGTTCAGTAGACATGTTGGAGAAGGTAGTTACATTCTGCAAAATAATTGAACAGAAAAAAGTGCACATTATTGAAAAGATAACCTAAAAAAAAAAAGGGGGAAACTGAGCTTCTAGACCCAAATGCAATACACGTACGTAAGTACTTTAGCAGGAAATTATAAAGCTTTATAAATTTAGATTATTTTTTACATGTCTATTGTGCTTTTTATTCTCTTCTTTTTATTGAAGAATTGTGAATATTGTAAGAAATTGAAATTACACAAATTGTTGATCAATAAATTATGATCTGAACTAAAACCACTTAAAATGTGGAGTTTTCTGTCCAAAATCACTCTGTTGAGTGTGTATTGTGACTTGTGCCTGTAGATCATTAACTAGTTATTGATATTTTTGTGATTTACCTAGTTTTAAGTAGTGGTTTCGGTTTCTGTATTGTAGGCAGTGTAGTGTGCTTTGGGAGAGGGAAGTTTATCTGTAGCTCCAACAACAAGAAGGCAGGCTGGCCTCATGGCCTGGACAGTGTGTATTGCTGTTCTTGTTTAGTTTAGTTTAGTTTAGTTTATTTGTTTTACCAGGATAAGGCTCCATTGAGCAAGCTCATTCTCAAGGAGGTCCTGGGAAGGACAGCATACAAGATGATTTACAAGACAACATACAAGATAATTACAAAAACAGTGGGTATATGGTAAATGCAGATCAGTGGATAGATTTTGACATACAGTAAGAACAGATACAAAATACAAGTAAACATTGTAGGTTCTACTTAGTATTTTGTGGTTATTTTTTCCTGTTTTCTGTGGTTTGTTACTTTACTTCCTTAGAACAGTGAAGTTTGTTTTACTGAATTATTTTTGTCACTGTAGTTTAACTATATTGATTTCATTTCTTTTGCTTGATAGAAGTTAGCATTAGTGCATGTACCTATAGTGTTTTGAGCATGTCCCTGAGTCTGATCTCTAGTCTGAAATCCCTGTTGTGTACTGTTTTTCTTTAAAAAAAATATACATATATAAAAAATATATATTTCTGGTGTTGTTGTTTTTGTTTACCTACTGTTTGTGTAAAGTGTTATTTAGTCTCATTTGGGTCTTCCTAGTCCCTTAAATAATCACTGTCATATATTGTTTAGCAAAAAAAAAAACAGAAAAGTAAAAAGAAAAAAAATAAGAAAAAATTATTGATGTAGTTGGTGATGTGTAAAGTCTTGTAAAGTGTTGTGTGATCTTGTGTTGGTGCCCCTAGTCCCTTAAATCCCTGTTGTGTATTGTTTTGATACCTCCCACCCACCCACCACAAACAAAGGAAAAACAATTCTGTTGTTGTTATTGTTTACTGTCTGTGTAAAGTGTTGTGTAGTCTTGCATCGGTCCCTAGTCCCTTAAATAATCCCCGTTGGGTATTGTTTAACAAAAGAAAAAAGATCAAAAAAGAAAACAAAGTTCTGCAGTAGCTGTTTATTTGTAAAGTCTTTTAAGGTGTTGGTATTGCGTCTCTCCCCATAGTCCCTTAATCCTCAGTTCCAAAACCTACGCATATAAGAAGATGCCCATAAAGAGATGCTCTTTACAGGTCTACCACCTATGGGCTCATTCATGGCAAGTGGACCTGCTTCTTCACCTGCTGGTCACTCTCTACTGAAGTGCCCACCCACCCAGATGTGCCTCAAGTCTTCCCTCCATGGGCTCATCCACGGCAAGCGACCCAGCCCCTTTGCCTGCTGGCCACTCTCCACTGAAGTGCCCACCCACCCAGAGGTGCCTCAGGTACACTCAGACCTCCATGGGATTTTTGACTTAAAAGCTGCTTTTCCTATTTGTTCCTTCCGAGCATCCAGCTGCTCCCCTATTGGCTGTGGCTCTACCTCTATCCACAGCCATTGGGCAGTGCTGATCGGCTCTGGTTTTTGAACAGAAGAGCACCTTCCACTGCACTTGCTATCCTGAACTTATGTGTACTCCCTAAGTTTACTTTGGGGTTGATTTTTAAAGTATTCTTATTGGGCTAGTTCTTTGTCTTATTGGGCTTTTACATATTCAATCTGCAATCCTGTTACCCTTATATTGATCTAATTCCTGCATAGCCAAATTGTATGCTTATTTGCTGGTTGATTTTTAAAGTATTCTTGTTCAGCTATTTTCGCTGTCTATTTGGGCTTATATGTTTTCAATATTCAATCCTGTTTAACATTGTATTGATTTAATCCCTGCAAAGGCAAACTGTATGCTTAATTGCTGCTGCTTTACTGCTTGCTAGAATCATACTGCCTTCTTTTTCTTACTCACATGCCCAATTATTTTTCTGCCTGATACTGCTTTTATTCTCCCCACCACCCTTTAGACCTTTGAATATTTTACTCCCTGGACTACACTTGCCATAGTGCACTGGCAGCCACCTCAGCCATGCCTGCATTCCCTCTGCTCTCTCTCTGTCTTTTCTTGCCCGAAGTTTCTCTGGTCCTTTATTGACTCCCAACTCTCGCTACTTGACTGTATCATGCCTGCTGCCCTTTCTGCGGCCGCTCCCTGCCACTCCTTTACATTTACTTTCACTGACTTTTCCTAGCTCGCTTCTCCCCTCACCCGCCCACTCTTGGCCCTCACTAACCTCCCTCTCCTTCCACCTCGGCCCTCTGCAAACTCTGCCATTTTTTAAACTTAACTCTGCAGTCTGTTAACTGCAGTAGTTTAATCCTTCCTTCCCCCCTCCATCCCATTATTTGTAGCTCCAATTCACCTGACATTCCCCTCTGGGCTTCTGCTCCCTAGCGTTAGGCACCCATGCCCACTAATTCTGACCTGCTCCCCCCTCTCTTTATCCTAGCAGCTGCTCCACCTCTGCTTACACTGCACTTTTGTTAAGTTCTTCTCTTTATCCATTAACTCCTACTTTCTTCTCCCCTTTACAAGTCTGTCCTCCATGGGGTCATCCACAGCAAGCCTGCCAGCTGCTCTCCACTGAAGCACCACCCGCTGAGAAGTTCCTCGGTTATGCTCAGAGCTCTATCATATTTTTGGCTTGAAAGCCACTTTTCCTATTTGATCTTTCCAAGCATCCAGCTGCTCCCCTATTGGCCACGGCTCTGCCTCTATCCACAGCCATTGGGCAGTGCTGGTCTGGCTCTGGTTTTTGAACAGAAAAGTGACTCCCACTGCACTTGCTATCCTGGGCTTATGTGTACTCCCTAAGCTTACTTTGGGGTTGTTTTTTTTCCCACCCCCCACACTCTTTAAATCAACTCACAGCAAAAGAGCCCAACCCTCATATACCCTGATTCGCTTTTGACTCAACCGGAGAGTCCTCCCTCTTAAAGAGGCATCCCAACATTTTTGCTTCTTTATTAGGCCTGCTAGGCTCCCTACCCCTGACTTTCCTTAGCTGCTTCTCTAACTAATTAAGGAACCCTGCTCCACTTACCCCCAGCCATCCAACTAGGATATTCTTCCCCCTTCTTAATGGAGAGGGATTCCCTGAGCTGCTATTTTTCTCTCTCCTTCTTTCTGTGGCTCCTCAAGGCTTCTTACACCTGCTCCTCAAAAGCTCCTGCCTCAACCTTTTAAACCCTGTTCCACTTTCAATCCTTTAAAAGGGGTTCCTTAGCTGCAAATCTCTCTCCAACTTTAAAAGGCTCTTGTGAAGGTTCCCTTCTACTGCTCCTCCCCTGCTCCTGCTCTAACTTAGGAACCCTGTTCCACTCTGCTCTAGCCAGCCAACTAGGATTCTCTCCCTTCTTAAAGGGGGGCTTCTCAAGCTGTTAATCTTTCTCCTCTCTCCTCTCTCCTCCTCTCTCATCCTGCCCACTGCTCCTCTCCCTGACCACTGTAAGTGTCACCACTGCCCCTAAAAACATGCCTCTCACTGGAACCCTCCCTCTATTGCCCCTCTTTATCATCTCTACCTTCTTCACTGGGTGGAATGCCACCCCCTCCTCCCTACTCTTCCCCCCTCTTTCCTGCCCAAACTTCACAATCCCCACTCAACACCCCTGCCACTCTCTTCCTCCTTTCCTCTCAGCTCCACACACCTCCCACTCTCCCTGTCCTCCCCTTCCACCTTCTCTCCCCCTCTAAAAACCACTCAGCCCATCTCCACCCCCCTTTTCCCTTTGTCCACCCCTCCTCCCACAATCTCACCAATAAGCTCACCATCCTGCTTGAGTGTGCCAGTTTTTGGTTAAACTCCCAAGTTACCCCCAATCAACTCCCTAGAGTAAGACTTAACAAGCTATACATCCAAGTTTACAGTAGACTTTGGAGACTCCTTTTCTTCTCATCTCTGGGTCCATTCACCCCAACCCCAGACCCACTACCTCCCCTAGTACCAACGACCCGTCTATGAATGCTATGAACACCAGGGAGTTAAAAATCATACACCTCAACATCCAGAGCTTAATGGCCAAAACATTTCTCCTTGAAGCCTGGCTGTCCATTAACCATTTTGAAGCCATTGCTATCACTGAGACATGGCTCACTGACAAGATACCCCCCACGGAAATTAACCTTGATGGTTACTACCTATTTAGAAGAGACAGAAATGGGAAAAGAGAAAGCGACTACCTAGTCTGGGTCTCAAGCCACCTTTTGGCAACTGAAATAGATTTTAACCCTTGAAACATATTGCCTTGAATCACTCTCGAGTAACGTCTTCCTTGGGAAAAACAAGCTAATCACAGTCAGCATAGCTTATCTTCCACCCGGCACTCCCCCCAAAGACCTAGAGACCTTTCTCTCCCTCAAGAACTCGCTCCCCTTCAGATGTGAATGGATTATACTTGGTGACTTCAACTTTAACTGGCTATCCCCATAGTCCACCCTATCCAGGGAGTCCATCAACAGCCACAGCCTTCATTAGATCATTTGCTCTGCCACACACATGAACTACAAGTCTGGCTATGCATCTCTCACTGACTGGATTCTTGTTTCCCACCCTTCTCATTTCACCTCATCTGGGGTAATGTCTGACTCCATCAGTGACCATTGTGCAGTCTACTGTGGTTGGTCTGTTAAAACCACTCATAGCAAACACAAGTTCATCTTCACATGACAGCAAAAAAAACTCAACCCCACTGAGTTTGCTACTGTAGCTGCTGCCACCGACTGGTCATTCCCAGAATCAATTATGGACATTGACGATGCTCTGGATGAAAAAATTCATTGCCATGTGCGACACTCTTATCCCCATGAAAAAATTTGAATTAAAGGCAATAGCCATGAATGGGTCTTTGCAGACATTTGTATACTCATGAGGAAAAGACACAAGGCCTGGGTGAACTACAGGAAAACAAACTCCCCATCTTCTCCAATGCTATAAAACTCTTTGCAGCCAATATAAGTCTGCAGTACATACTGCTAAGACCAGCTACCTATTTGACAAACAGCGTGACTCTCAGGCCAACCCCAAGCACATGTGGAACATCCTGAACCACCTCAGTGGGAGGGGGCATCACCAAGAGCAATGCACCCTTTCTAACAGCAGATCCTCAGTCACTGATCCCCTTGAAATCTTAAATCTATTCAATAATCATTTCAGTGACCTCAGCAAGAATAAGCCCAATCTCCCCCTTCCCCCTCACTCCCCCTTAATCCACCCCAACTCCCACCCTACCTTCTATTTTCACATCCTCACACCCACTGAGGTGGTCAAGTTAATCAAAATACACAACCCCTGTCCTTCTATCAGCAAGGACAATATTTATTATAAGCTCTTGAAGACAATCTGTGAATCCCATGCCATTCCCCTCACAAACATTCTTAATTACTTCCTCTGCTTAGGCACCATCCCACTCAAACGGAAATGCATCATTATTAAACCTCTTCATAAATCTGGGCCAAAAGACATCACCAATAGCAACAGACCCATCTCATTCCTCACCCCCTCTCCAAATTCCTTGTAAACATTATCCACAACCAAGCCACTGACTTCCTCAAGAAACATAGCCTCCTAACTGAGTCATAACATGGTTTCCAAGAAGGCCACAACACCAATACAGCCATGATTAAATTCATTAACTTTATCAACAAGGCCTCGGATATTGGACATTACACCAGTTCAGTTTCCGTTGATCTCATGAGAGCCTTCAACCTTGTAGACCACAATGTTCTTATTACCACCATTTCCTCTCTACACTTCTCCCCCGACATAGTTAGCTGGTTCCATAACTATCTCTCTTTCACAGGTCCCATCAAACCTTCATAAGCAGCATTCTCTTAGACTCCCGTCCCATCAAATGCAGCATGCCCTAGGGATCAATCCTTGGTCACCTCCTATTAAACCTCATGGTCAATTCCCTCCCTGAAATCTTCCAACACACTGAACTTATCTTTTATGATGATGACGCTGACCTGTACTGCAAGGATAAGAGCCCACCCTCTGCGACAAGCTACAGCATGATTTTCTCGCTCTGCACTCATGGATTACCTCCAAAGGACTTGTCCTTAATTCAAAGGAAACCAAATCCATGGTATTCTCCAACCCCCAACAAATCCACTTCCTTTGAATTCACCATCCTTGACAACAATGGGAATTCTATCGAGATAGTACATGAATTTAAATATGTCAGTCTATATCTTGACTGCCATCTGAATTTCGACCACCACTCCACCACGCTGATCAGGAAAGCACACCAATGAATCAGCATGCTCTACAGAGCCAGACCTTTTCTCACCACTGAATCAAAAAAACTCCTTGCCACCACTTTTTTACTTCCACTATTTGACTACGGAGCTCTTGTCTACTTTCCTCTCTATCACAGAATAACATCAACAATCTCCACACCACCGACCACAACATGATCCACTTTGTCATTGGTCTGCTCAGAAGCACCCACCACTGTGATCTATAGGCTGTCCTACTGGCTCCCCCTAGATGTCAAGCTCAAGAGCAAGGTACTTATCTTCTTGCATAAGCTGCCTCTCAGCCTTCTCCCCCTCCAGCATACAAGCCATTTCCCATGGACTGTCCCCCAGCCCACTCTTCATCCCTCTCTTTCATTACACCTTTCTGTCATAGCACCCATGGCCAAAAAACCCTTGCCTTCATAGGTCCCAAAATTTTCAACACCCTTCCCTCCTCCCTCACCCAGTATCACTCAATTGCCTCCTTTAAACACAACTTAAAGATGCACCTTTCTAATATCGCTCCCAAACTCCTCCTCCTCCTCTCTCTTCCCCTCTTTCTGCACCTACCCATGCACTTTGCACTTAATCTTTGTGTCCAGCTGTACACCCACCTGTTACTCAACAGTGTCAGTGGCTCAGTAAGTCGCACACTCGCCTCTGAGGCCGGGAGATCAGAGGCTGTGGGTTCAGTTCCCACATCTGGCACTTGAGTTAATATCCCAGTACTGACACTGTAGTGAAGCATGAGAGGGGTGCTACACTTCTGAGGTGCTGTCTTTCGGATGAGATGTTAAACCGAGGTCCCGTCTGCCTGGATTGGTGGTAGTTCAGGTGGATGTTAAAGATCCCATGGAACTTATTGAAAAGAGTAGGGGAATTTCCCCAGTGTCCTGGCCAAATTTCCCTCATTCACTAAAAATACCACAAACAGTTTAATCTGGTTCAAGGTCAGTTGGCATTCATCTGTATCCCCCTCCCCCGGGTCATGCCTGAAAATAGGCAGGATTTGTCTAGTGCACTTACCTGGACAACAAAAGCTAAATAAATAAATAAAAATTTATCTACTCTCCAGGTCTATTCCCTCCCCTGTTTTTGATATCTTTACCCTCCACATACAGTTCCAATGTTTCCTGTTTTTAATGTATCCTGACTGAATTAGTTCTAGTATCCTGTTTGTAATAGTTGTATTGCTTAATCGCTAGTTGATTGTACTCAGTTGTTGTAATTGCTCACTTGTGATTGTATTTATGGTACTATCAGATGCTTGTAAAAACAGGCAGCTTATGACCACAATTGCCTTTCCAGTATAAAAAATAACCTCAAACTGAAACTGAAACCGAGTTCTGCTAAAGGAGTTTCTGGTGCTGCTGCTGCCAAGAAGAGCTTAGCTTCTGTGGCTCCAAAGGGTACTGTAACCACTCCCAGTTGTGATGATGCAGGTTCATCAGGGGCTGGTATTGCTGGTAGTACTAACTGACAAGGAGTAGTTGCTGCAAGTGGAGGCATTAGTGTGGCTAAATTTTTCTCTGCCAAATATGTGGCATCAATGCTTGTGGGTGCTGCTGGTGCTGACAGTGCTTGTGGTGTAGTCAGGGACAACAGGAGCAGTGAAAAAAAATCCAAAAAGTATTCCTCTGGGAATGTGGTTGAAACTGAGGACTTGGACGTGGTTGATGTCCCCAAAAGTGTTGCAAAAGAGCCTGAACCTGAGTCGCAAGTGTGATCTTTCAGATCTGAGTGTTAGGTAATCAGATGCTACTGAGAAGGAAATACAGGGTGATGAAAGTGATGATGACAAGGAGGAGGGTGAGGAGGACATAACTCAGGAGGTTAGCATCATAGGTGGGGATAGGGATGATGATATGGACCCTATATGGGAACCAGAGAAAAAGAAAATTGGGGGCCAGGGACAGGGCATCAGTAAAGTCTGCCCCAGTTTTCCAGCTGTTGGGTCTGTTGAGCCAGTAGTAGTAATGACAGAGGATGAGTCACCAGTTGTTGCACAGCAGAAATTATGTCCAAGAACACCCACTGCTAGCCCTCCAATAATGTCCCAGTACTATTGCCATCATGTGAAAACAAAGGGTACAAAATCCCTAGTTTGGGATTTTTGCAACCTGTACTCGAAAGATGAAACTGTGGCTATCTGCCAGCCATGGTAAGTGTGTTTGCACCATGAGGAAAAAATGGTAGCCACCTTGCCACACACACACCTGAAGTCCAGGCACCGGGGTTGGACTCAGCACCAAAAGGAAGCTGGTGCAAAGGGGCCTTTTCCCTTACAGACCTCATTCCGTGAGGCAACCCAAAGTGTCACAGATCCAGGGTGGAGTTCTGAAGTAATCACAGAGGATTACTACAGGCATGAGGAGGGGGAAGACTTGATGGGATTTCCTAGCAGTGGGCAGAGTAGCAGTGGCAGTGTGAATATTAGCAGCCATAGTCAGCCACGCACATCAACCCCTTTCCCTAAAACATTCAAAATCACATTATTCATTTGTTCAGTGTCTGTGATCCCATAAGTCTAAATCTACCCCATCATCTATGCCACCAGTGCACAGAGTCCAGATGTTTGGTGTCTCCAGATCACAACCCCAAGCGGCGCAGCCTACACTGCAGAGCATGTTTAAGCGTCACACCAAATAACCACCAAATCATGCTGTTGCATGTGAACTACTGCAGAAATGCTGGAAATTGATCTGTTACCATTCTCTTTTGTGGAGAAAGCAGGGTTCCACAGGTTGATGGCACTTGTCTGTCCAAAACTGAAGATCCCATCTCGCACATATTTCTCAACCAGTGCTATTACAGAGCTGTATAGGACTGTGACACAGACAGCAAGACATGCACTACAACATTCCACATCATTATACATACATCTAAGTATTGATATGTGGACCAGTGGCAAACAGCTGGTACTGTAGCTCTTTTCTAATTATTACAGCCCATTGGGCACAGGTACCCAGGTATTTGATGCTGGGATGGGAAAAAACTGTATAAAGCCCAACTGTGGTGGTAGCAACATTCTAGGTATTCACCAACATGCCATACTGGCAATGAGGAGTGCACCAGGCTCATACACAGGTGAAAAAATGTCAGAATTGCTACTGCCAAAACTGATGAGTGGCTTCAGCCACTGTCCACAAAAGCAGGTTTAATAGCAAACAATAAAGGGTCCAATGTGGTAAAATGCATCAGTGATGGTGGGCTTCTCAGGGTTCCCTGCATGACACACTGTCTTTATCATGTAGTGCAAGAGTTTCTTGCATATCCTGTAACCAAGGCAATGTTGACTGTGGTCCATCGCATCTCTGCCCATTTTGCTTGTTCTGGAAAGGCATGTGACTTCTTTAGGCAGCTGCAGATCCAAAATAAGCTGCATCAGCACCATCTCAGGCTGGAAGTTGTCATGAGATTGAACTTGACAATGTTCATGATCAAGTGCTTGTATGAGTAGTACAAAGCCATCTCTGAATACCTGCTGCTGCACATAAGCCAAGACAGTTCAGGAGCACCCATGTTTCTGACAACCGAGCGTTGGTGACTCATGGATGGCATGATCATGATTCTGAGGCCATTTGAGCATGCCACACAGGAAGTGAGTGGGGACACTGCCTCTATCACTCAGGCCATCCCACTGCTAAGGATGCTGAGGCAGACCTTGATAAATGTAGAACAGGTGCTGGAGGCACTTGGAGATAGATCAAGCTGTGCGTTAATGGAACTCATGCTGCAAATATGAGACAGCAATACCCATATTTCAACCATTCTGTATTCTGCCACATTTGGAATTGCCATAATGCTGGACCCAAAATATAAAAGGGAGCTGTCATGCATACTTGAAAGTAGGCATGATCAAGTACAACACCTAACTGATATGCTCATAAGACAAGATCATGGGGCACAGATGTCACAGGCACAGTTCTGCAAGCCACAAAATTGCAATGATGACAGACTGAGCTTTGCTACCTCCTCATTTAAGTGAGCTGTAAAAACAGGGCTGTTCACAGCAGGACAACTGACCATAAATCCACTTTGTAATGCTTTGTCACAGGTGAGAATTGTGGATTAGGAGCAAAAGGAGGAGCAGGTTGATGACTTGGTAGGATTGTGTGCAGTACAGCATATGGTGGAGGCATATTTGGCAGACACCAGGCACCTGAACATATTGGAAGGGCAGCTGCTGTACTGGAGTAGTGAGGTGACAGAGTGGCCAGCATAGACGTATGTAGTAGTGAAATGTCTGAGCTGTCCTCCCTCCAGAATAAGCATGGAGAGTGTATTTAGTTTGGCAGGGGCCATTGTGTAAGATAGTTATACAAATCTATTGTCTAGAAATGTTGGCATGCTAACATTTATTAAAATGAATGAAGGGCACATTCCACCTAGGAAAAGTATGTCTGTGTTTGTACCACATGAAGATGGTGGTGGTGTAGAGGAGAAAGCAGAACAGCATGGTGATAGTAGCAAACTGCATTCCATTGAGGTGGATGAGGCAGTCATGGAAAAAGAATTCCCATATGGGAACAACTCCAATCTTGAAGACCGTGAGGGCTGCTTCCTTGATGAGGATGATGACAGTAGCAGCGCATAAAGAAAAAAATATTTTAGGTCCCTTCCTTCCTTCTTAAAAGTTAAATCTTTTCCTTTATTATTGAATTGTTTTTTTCTTGTCAACATTTTCCCAAAGTTGTGCCACACTTCAGTACATTTGTGTAAATACATCTGAGCAGCTAGCCAGCCTGCTTTCAGCAATCCTGCCAGCACCACCACTACCAGTAAACCCACCAGCCAGTCAGCCTGCTTTTAGACATCCTGCCAGTGCCACCAGTAATCCCACAGCCAGCCAGCCTGCTGTTAGCCATCCAGACAGTGCCAGTAACCCACCCTTCAGCCAGCCTGCTTATAGCCAATACTATCCTGCCAGTGCTAGTAAGCCCACTAGCCAGCTAGCCTGCTTTTAGCCAATTCCATTTTGCAAGTAACAGTAAGTGCACCAGGCAGACAGCCTGCTTTTAGAAATCTTGCAATGCCAGTAATCCCACCAGTCACCTGAACTACAGCAAAGGCCAACAGTGTATGCTGTCATGGTAAGTTCACTTCATTTCATTTAAAACATCAGTATTTTTTAAGTCAGCCAAAAATGTCATCCTATACTCTTTTTAGAAATGTATTCCTGACATCTTAATTTAGCATCATGCTCCATTTATTCTTACTTTGCACAGATAGTGTCAAAAGTGCTTTTACAGCTAATTTAATTAATCACTCACATCATTAAAGATGGCTACCATTCACAGTTTTTAGGGCTGGAGTGGCAGGAGCCCTGCAGACCTATTACTTTTAAAAAAAGGATTCTACATTCCTTGCATTCTTTGTGAATGAGCAACATGCCCCGCAGTTGCCTCCGTGCCCATGGAGCACTCCACTTGCACTGCACTGTTTTTTACAAAAAAAACAAACATTGGGGCATCCTGATTGCAACACTGGTGGATTGGGCACCCCCAGTGTCACTCTTATGTTTGTGGGGGGGTGCTGAGAGACAGGGTCGGGTGGGAAGGATAACTCTAATTTAAAGAAAAATGATACGACAATCATAACAGAAGACAGCACACTTCACCGTGCTCAATATGACCACCGCACTGTAATGTGCATGCGCTAGTAGTTGCACATGCACAGTAGAGTGCGGTAGCCATCTTGCACATGGCAGAGTGTGCTGTGTTCTGCTGAGACTGCCAATACTTTTTTCTTTAAAGTTAAAGTTATCCCCCCACCTGACCCTCCTTCTCAGCACCTATCACCCCACAACCCCCCCACAAACATAAGAGTGACACTGGGGGTGCCCAACCTCAGTGTCACAAGGAACACCCCAATGTTTTTTGTTTTAAAAAAACACTACTGTGCATGCTCAATAATTCTTATTTTTAAAATATGTTATATATATATATATATATATATATATATATATATATATATATATTTATACAACATATGTTTGGGAATAAATTCATGGATAAAAAGTAATATCTGAGACAGGTCATGGAGATATCACTATGGCCATGAAGATATCATTGATATCTCCATGTTCCTATACATCATAGTGCTATCTCCACATTCCTATATGTCATTCAATTGAAAGTGAAAGTCTGCCACTTTCCATTGCCCGGTCTCTTTTGTTTTAAACCTGGAACCCCCCAAACCACACACACACACACACACACACACATACCTCTATTTGGTTGATCCTGCCAATTATTTTTATCTAAAAATTTAATTTAAGCACTTATCTGGTTGATCTTGCCACTGTGACATTCAGCTGAGAATTATATTACTTTCACTTTCCCCCCTTGAAAGTAGCGTGACTGAGCGGTATGAAGATCAAGCCATTAGGAAGTTACAGCAGTTCACAGTAAAGAGGTCTGTACCCATTTAGTTAAAAAAAACTCTACACTTTTGTATTTCTTTTCGGGAAGCTGCTGAATATATTCAGAAGTCAGAGAGAGAGAGAGAGACAGAGAGTCAAGAGCTGCACAACAGCAGGAGGACCCGCGAGCATTTGTTGCTATAGCAACACACACTCACACTTCCTCCTGCTTCTCTGACGCTGCCGACTCGCACTCTCCCTGTCTTCTGAATATAGTCGGCAATTTCACAAAAAGAAATACAGAATTGCACAGTTTTTTTAACTAAATGGGTGCAGACCTCTTTACTATTAACTGCTGTAATCTCCTTATGGGTCGATCTTCCTACCACTCGGTCACGCTACTTTTAAGAGGGAAAGTGAAAGTAATATTCTCAGCTGACTATGACAGTGGTAGGATCAACCAGATAAGTGCTTAAATTACATTTTGAGCTAAAAATAATGGCAGAATCAACCAGATAACATTATTTAAATCATTTTAAACTGGCAGAATCTACCATATATATTTTTTTATTTTTTAGAACATGTTATCTCTCGTGTTCTGGGTTGTGGGGGTGTTTTGGTTTGTGTTCAGGGAGGGGTTCCATTACAATTCAGCCCAAACATATGTTTGTATAAACAGAACATGACATAGCCTGAGTGAAGATATCATATTTATCTTCACTCGAGGCCAATGATATCAAGATATCTCACTCGTGGCTTCGCTACTCGTGAGATATCATGATATCATTGGCCTCTCATGAATAAATATGATATCTTCACTCAGGCCATGTCATATCCCATATATATATATATATATATATATATATATATATATATACAGTATATATATATATATATATATATATATATATATATATATATATATAATAGTATATATATATATATATATAGTATATATATATATATATATCTATATATATATATATATATATATATATATATATATATATACCGTCCTCCCTCTGAGCACCCACCACCCCACATCCCCTGAACCATAAGAGTGATACTGGGGGCCCATTCTCCCAGTGTCCTATTGGAATCCTCCATGTGTTTTTTTAAACCCTACAAAAAGAAAACCATTAATAGATGTCTTTCGTGGCCATAACTGCTCCTCACCCATCCCTCCCACTCAGCACCCACTACCTCACATCCCCCAAACCCTTACTTACCCATCAAGGGTCCAATGCTGTAATCCTGTCTGGACCACAGACACATCATCACTCTTCAAAGCCAGACCATGAGCTGAAGAAGTAGGTATGCAGTTTAATGTACTTCAATAAGGTTTTGAACTTAGTGGCATAACTTGGGAATTTTTGCATATTTTTGTCCCAAATTTTCAACATGCCTTCTTTGGGACTCTACCTTCTGAGCAATTGTACTGTCATTGGGTAGCTCTATCCTGAAAGGTGATTTCATGGTCCCTGCATGAAATCACTTTTTGGCCAGAAGTTGAAAATTCTCTCTGCCCTTGTTCATGAGGTGGGATCATAAGAAGGCTATGTTGAAAATGTGATGTAAAAATATTTAAAAACAACAAAGTTATCAGTCTACATTGAATTTTGTGAACACAGGCTCATAACTTTGGTAATTTTCAATGTTTTCTCACCAAATTCACAACATAGCCATATCTTGACATCACCTCATAAGTGTGACAGCTGTCATTTTTTTCAAATCCCAACCAAAATGTTTTGGGTTTTTTTTTACATCCCAAAATGTTATTTTGAAGTCCCTGCACAAAATCCCCTTTTGGCTTGGAGTCTATTATTTTTCTACCCTTGTTCATGAGATGGGGTAATAAGAAGGCTATGTTGAAAATTTGGTGTACAAAATGGTGCAGAGCTCATGGTTTTGGCTTCATTGGGGACTGGGGGTCCACCAGGAGGGATACAGGCTTATACTGGCCCAATGGTCTGCATCTGTCTGGGAGGGGAAACAGGACCCTAGATTATAGGTTTAAATGCTTCATTGACAAGTATTTAAACTAGCCAGGGGAGGAGGTACTGAAAAGGAGCATGGAAATCCCAACCCCTCCTCCACAAAACAGAGTAGTTAGTGAGATAAATACCAAGGTAGAGAAGTTGATAGAGAGCAGGATAGGGTAAATGGAAAAATAGGTAAAGGCAATAAGAACAAAGATGGGGCTAAAAAGGGGTAAGGCCATCAAAAAATGTAGGGTGATGAGTACCAATGCCCATGGTTTGATTAACACACTCCCTGAACTAGAGGCCTTGATGGAAGAGGGACACCTGGATATCGTCGCAGTCACAGAAACACTACACAGAGAACCATGACTGGGATGTCAACATACCAGGGCACACAATCTACAGGAGGGACAGGGAGGGTAAAAGAGGAGGAAGAGGAGCTCTCTATGTAAGGGAAGAGATCAAAGCAATAGAACTAAATGGTAAACAGGGAGGAGAGAAGGCACTGTGGTTCACCCTGGAGACAGGAAATGCACCACAATCCACACTGGGGTTGTGTACAGACCCCATCTCAGGGGAGGAAATGAACAAGGAAATGATAGAAGGCATCATTACAGTGGCAGCCATAGACATGGTCAGATATTGCCCCAAATGTCTGTGATATATCTGGAAATTTCTCACCTGCCTGCAGTACCACGATGGACCACCATAGATAGTTTGCAAAATGTCTTGAAATATCTGACCATATCATGGCTGCCACTGTAGAATGGCAGAAAAAGGGGAGATATTGTTGATAGGATACCTTAATATGCCAGATGTTAACTGGAGCACTTTTGCTGCAGCTACATCCAAGAGCAGAGTCATTCTCGATGTCCTAGAGGCGGCATGTCTCAGACAGCTAATGTAGGAACCCATTCAGGAGGGAGCAATCTTGGACCTGGTACTATCAAATGGTGATGGAGAGAGAATGTCAGATTTAGAAGTGGGTAGACATCTGAGAACATGCGACCACCAAACAGTGTGGTTCACGATAAACACAGCTGTAGAGTCAAGTCATGCAAAAGTGTGGGTATTGGACTTTAGGAGGGCTGACTTTGGCAAAATGGGAGAGTGCCTCAGAAAAGCACTAGCACACAGGCAAGAAGGAAGGGGTGGCGGTACAATGGGGAAAAATCAAAACTGCCATCACAGAGGTAGCAAGCTTTTGTGTAAAGCAAATAAATAAAACAAAATTAAGGAAAAACCCACTATGGTTCTCAAAAGAATCAGTGGGGAAAGTTAGGGAGAAAAATATAGCATTCAGTAAGTATAAGGAAATAAAGGAGGAGCAGAACAAAGAACTGTACCAGTTAAAGCAGAAGGAAGCATTGAAGGCAATCAGAATAGCAAAGGTCCAAACTAAGGAAAATATAGCCACCTCAGTTAAAAGGGAGCATAAAACCTTTTACAGGGACATTAGAGAGCATAGAGAAACCAAAGGAGGGATTGTGAGGCTTAATATAGGGGAAGGGGTGGGCAGATGGTGATAGTGAAAAAGCAGGGATGCTGAAGGAATACTTCTACTCAGTATACACAAAAGAAGACATGGTGAGGTACCTAAACCAGTCAATAGAAGCACTCTGGATAGGGGGGTTGATACCAGTCCATTTACAGAAGAAAGTGTCCTGAAAGAACTCCTGGAACTGAAAGTAGGCAAAGCAATGAAGCTTGATGGGATTCACCACAGAATTCTAAAATTCTAAAAGAACTAAGGGGAGAACTAGTGACACCACTGACTAGCCTTTTTAACAAATCATGGGAGGATGGTGTGGTACCTGAGGACTGGAGATGGGCAGATGTGATTGCCCTTCACAAAAGTGGGAGCAAAGCAGAGGCAGAAAATGACCTGCTTAACAACCTATCAGTTTAAGCAACAATTAGACAACCATTTTAGGAGTATTAGTTAAACATCCTTAGATATACTTGCTAAGCACTATGGACGTAAGTCTAATTTATAGCTCTGTACAACCTATGATGATACCTCTGTGGTAGGGAAAATGATGGAATCACTTCTGAAAGAAAGAATTGTTGAGCACCTAGAGGCCAGCGGGGCAAAGGACCCAAGACAGCATGGATTCACAGCAGGTTCAGATGAATCTAATGGTTTTCTTTGATTGGGTGATCAAAGTAGCAGACCAGGGAGGGGCTGTGGACATGGCCTACCTAGAATTTAGCAAGGCATTTGACACAGTCCCACACAAAAGAGTAATAAACAAGTTAGTCAGCCTGGGAGTTGGTCCTAGGGTGGTAACCAGGGTAAACAATACACTGGACAACAGGACACAGAGTGTAATAGTAAACGGAGTTCACTCCAAAGAAAGGGGGTTACTAGCAGGGTACCACAGGGTTCAGTACTGGGACAGGTCCTCTTTAATGTCTTTATATGTGACATTGCAGAGGGACTGGAAGAAAAAGTATGCCTCTTTGCAGATGACACAAAGATCTGCAAGAGAGTTGTTATGCAAGGGGGTGGAAATGATGAGAAGAGGTTGGCAAGGTTGGAGGAATGGTCAAAAGTATGGCAGCTTAGATGCAATGCAAATAAATGCAAAGTAATGCAACTGGGAAACAAAAACCCAAGGGAAGAGTACACAGTGGGGGTGGGGAGATATTAACAATAACAAAATGGAAAGGGACCTGGAGGTAGTCATATCAGATGACTTAAAGGTAATCAAGCAATGTGAGAAGGCAGTAAGAAGGGTTGGGGTGATACTGGGATGCATAGGGAGAGGCATCACCAGTAGAAAAGAGGAAGTTGTTATCCCTCTGTACAGACAGTTGGTGAGACCCCATCTGGAGTACTGCATGCAGTCCTGGAGACCCCATCTCTGCGAGGACATAGACAGGACGGAGGCAGTACAGAGAAGGGCAACTAAAAAAGTGAAGGGTATGCACCAGAAGCCATATGAAGAGAGACTAAAAGAGCTTAATATGTATACCCTTGAGGAAAGGAGGGAGAGGGGGACATGATAGAAACTTTCAAGTACCTCAAGGGAATTGACAAAGTCCAAGAGAGTAGCATCTTTGAGAAAAAGAGATGTGCATGAACAAGGGGCACAATTTGAAGATAGTGGGGGGATGGCTCAAGGACAATGTGAGGAAGTATTTTTCCATGGTTATGGTGATGGATGCATGGAACGGGCTTCCTAAGGTGGTTGTAGGGTCAAAAACAGTAGGGGAATTTAAGAATGCATGGGACAGTTGTAAGGGAATTCTAGTGGAGAGTAGAAGGAAGTAGGCTATTGGTTAACTAGGATCTGCAGCCTATCCAATAGGTATCAAAATGGGCAGACTGCGTGGGCCAAGCAGTCCTTATCTGTCATCAAAATCTATGTTTCTATGCTTCTATTAAAAAATAATAACATTATGCGCCTATGTTGAATTTTGAGAATGCAGGCTTGTAACTTTGGTAATTTTCAATATTTGTGCCCCAAATTTACAACATAGTCATACCTTCACAGCACCTCATGAATGTAATGGCTGTCATTTTTAAAATCATGGCCAAAATGTTTTTTTTTTTTTTTTATATCCTGAAAGGTGATTTTGTGGCCCCTGTGTGAAATTACCTTTCAGGCAGAAGCTGAACATATTCTCTGCCATTGTTCATGAGATGGGATCACAAGAAGACTGTGTTGAATTGTGTTGTAAAAATATTAAAATACAATAAACGCATGAGCCTACATTGAATTTTGTGAATGCAGGCTCGTAACGGTGGTAATTGTCATTATTTTTTCCCCAAATACCTCAGCTGCAACCCTATTGGCTCTGGCCAGAGTCTCATTTTAAATGTGTTCTACAGAGGATACCCCAAATATTAGGATGGTATTAACACATTTTCTGCTCTGATAAAGAACAGATAGCACTGTGCCATGACATTTAATTCTTTCATGGCATGTGTGGCACAGGACTGACCTGTACATTGTCTCAGGAATCAAATAAAATGGCAAACAGCATGGGGATCTTAATATTTTTGGAAGACAAATATTATTGTTGAAGAAAACTATATACTTTGAAACATGTATTGCTGCTTTAATTGTATTTTTACTTCCTATTTGTCTCCCTCTCACTTTAGACAGCACACGCAAGCCACTGAGTGTTCCAGCAGCATCACTTGCTGTGGCACCATTGTGCCAATAATGGCATGGCCATCAATAATCTGAAGGTAAGTATGTGACATTATTGCTTTTTTTTCTGTCCCTAATTTTTAATATTATCTTTTCCTTTCACAGGTGAACAGTGATGCAGAGGCCATTCCAGGTCATGCTAAATAATGTGTTTTTCTTTCTTCACAGGTGACACTTTCTCATTCATCTGGAAAATTTCATTCCATGGCAGGGCCAGACCATCTCACATGTAAGGGTACATATCCTTTTAGAAAGTAATTTTCTGTTCTCATTTTTTAATTATGTTTTGTTTCATAGGTGTATTGCAATGCAGTATGGAGCATACTAGTGTCTAAATAATGTTGTGTTTTGTCCTCATATCAGATCTGACAGTGATACATCAAGCCAGCAATATGAACTACGTGTCATTCTTCAGCACTGTACATTGTGTACACTCCTGTAACCTGCTGTGCAATCATCAGGCAAAGCAGTCCTCCAGGCTCCCACTGACTCTTCTGTCTCATGCAATTTCCAATTTATTTTATTGCACATATGTGAAATACCTGAAATGAGAGAAATAGGAGAAGAGAAGAGAAGAGAAGAGAAGAGAAGAGAAGGGAAGAGAAGAGAAGAGAAGAGAAGAGAAGAGAAGAGAAGAGTTATCCTGCCCTATGGCTATGATCCTATGATTTTAGAAAAAAAAACACTTACTTTCCTAGGCTACGCAAGTTTTTAAAATAAAAATAAAAACATTGTCAAAACCCATGCAGCAGCAGCAATGAATCACCCTGATAAATAACTACAAGGAGAGAAACAGAGGCAAACGGTGTTTAGAAAGACAATGGTTTCACCGTCTCACACCCAGACAGACTCCCTCCAAAAATACTTACATTTGCTAGTATGTAAGTAGCTGCAAGAGATATCAGTGAGCAGCAGTAGCACAGTACTTTCTGACTTCTTGGAATACTTCTCATTTCTGGGTATCAGGAGAATTTTGCAGGACAAGATGACAATGAACTTTTGTTTGTCAGCCACTTTTATGTACTATGATGTAACAGAATAATGTAGCAGGCTGCACACATTTTTAGCACACTCCAGAACTTTTCAGAGACAATACAAGTTATGAAAATTGTGATTTTGGCACACTTCAGAACTAGGTAGTACAACAACAGGGCACTCTGCCACACACAGCATGGTATCATGTACAGATACCTGTAGCACAGTGTGACAAATTGATTCTGGTAGTTGAGAAAAATGAAGGAAAGAGAAAGGCAGATAGAGACGTAAAAGTTAGACCAGACATAAAGGTAGGAATTTAGGATATATAATTTTTGTTTTACGACAGCAGAAAAGGAACAATAAAGTGTAGCAATATACACAGATTATTAACATAGAATATTTTTTTTTTTGGTATTTTTAAACTTTTTTGTTTTCTTTTGGGGGAATGAAGGACTACAAAACTTGGAAAGAGAAAGAGTATGGACTAAAGACAATAAAGAGAAAAAGGGAACAGCAAGATGGCCGCAGGCTGCTCCTCTCCTCCTGCTGCTCTAGGTTAATTTTTTACCATCAATGCATTATTTAAGTTTACCAATAACTTTTCCAGCTTTTGCTTTTTGTAGAAGTTTTTTTTTTGTCAATTGGGGCATAAAGCTGATAAAATTTGTTTCAAGCCCAAATAAGAAAAAAACAGCCAGCATTCTGGGTGTTTTCAGCTTAAATGACTGTATTTAGCATGCAGCACTACTAAATTGATTTTTCCAGTAGCCTTCTTATTCAACTTTGGAACCAGGATGACCCTCAGAAGGACAGGAGCATGGCTGGAACTATGGTTAGCACATTTTGTGCTGATAAGCTCACATTGCAATTTAAACAGGTACACTGACATTGCCTTGGGGCTGGGGCTGTTAGCGTTGGTTTGAACCCC
This sequence comes from Neoceratodus forsteri, assembly GCA_016271365.2. NCBI lineage: Eukaryota > Metazoa > Chordata > Ceratodontiformes > Ceratodontidae > Neoceratodus > Neoceratodus forsteri. Next base: position 355,525,218 of record CM028134.1, read on the forward strand.
CAGAGCTATTGCAGTCAGAGTAGCTTTTCTCTCTGTTTTATTGACAGGACTGAATTCTGCCAGAGCCAAAGAAGTAAGGCTGAAGATGACAGAACTCCAAGAATTTGGGAAAATTCAACTTTTCATGGGAGGAAAAGGAGCATCAAGCCTGGCAGTCTTACAGAGGGAAGGAAAGATGGAAATATTTGATGGTGTGACTAATGGTCTCCCAGTCTAGGGAGATTGAGTAACTTTCAATAAAAAGCTGCCTGCACTCTTATGGCTGATTTAAGTGAAAATGAATGCATGGGCGACTTATGGTGGGCAACCAGAAAGTAAAACTTATGTCCGCAGAGGAAAGACCCTCTTTCTTTGCACTTAGTAATGCTATAGATGCAGACTCTTTTAAAAAGAGAATGCTGTTGGATCTATTAAGATGTTAAATTTGAACCAGCCTGCTCATGAGCATACATGTTTTTTCACCTTCTACAAAAGCTGAGGGGTATTAATGGCATGCTCAGAGAGGTAAAAAGTTGTCTGAAGCCATAAAGCATGGAGAAATGGGAACCAGAGAGGAAAGGAGCCATTGACCCATATAAAGGTTTTGAGAATTTATTATAATGGATTGAGAGTTTAAAAGAAATTTTCTGGGGAGATTCGACTACCCCAATACTTGAACTCCTGAATTACAAGCTGGGAGCCAAGTTTGTTTCACCTGAGGCAATTTGAGATGCCAATTTGCTTGGTGAACTCCCCCTTAAAAACTGTCAACTTCTTGAGGGAGCATGACTCTTAAGGACAAATATTCAAAACTTATCGCAGCGCACAAACCTTTTGCACAGGATTAGCACTGGGTTAGCATGGGTCAGCCATATTCAAGGGAGGAGATCGCGTGCACAAAATGCACTAGTGCCGGACAAACCCATAATGTATGCAAGGGGCAAAATGAGGGGGCGGGTACCTGCATATGTGAGCAATGGGATATTCAGAGAGACAGCACTGTGCAAGGCACCATTGTATGGAACATAGCGCGGCGCTAGATACGGTCTATAAAAGGCAGGTCTTATCCCAGGGCAATCCACAGAGGAGGGAGTGGCTAAACCAGGAAGCTAGCTATCATGAGGTTTTTTACCAGTGCTCTAGTGCTACACCTCATGGGAGGAGGTTGTGGAGGAGGAGGAAAGGGAGCAGGCACAACAAGGCCCACACCACAGGCCAAGGAGGAGATATGCTGCGCAAAGGTTGTACTGGCCCAGAATTTCCTTCATGACCCTGCCTAATGAATACATCATTGGCCAGTACAGGATGGACATAGGAATGTTGAGGCAGTTATGCGAACTCCTGCATGACCAGCTGCAGCCAAACACCAGATGCAGCCATGCCATGTCAGTTGAGGAAAAAGTGACAGCAGTGATGTGTTTCCTAGCCATCGGAACATTCCAGCACCCAACGGTGGACACCATTGGGGTATTGCAGTCTGCCACCTCTTGCCTCCTGACCCAGTTCCTTGATGCTTTCCTGCCACATGCTGGTGAGTTCATCATATTCCCCAGCATGGCAGCAGAGCGCAGAGTGACCATGCAGCAATTCCATCGAGTTGTGCACCTACCTGCCGTACTTGGTGCCATTGACTGCACCCATGTCACCATCTGTGCAGCACTTGGTGATGGCAGTGGTCTATATGTTAACAGGAAGGGCTACCTCTCCATCAATTGCCAGGTGGTGTGCGATGTGACTGTGTGCATCAGCAATGTCTTTGCACAGTACCCCAGCAGTGTCCATGATGCCTTCATCTGGCACCAGTCCCAGCTGTGCTGGGAATTTGAGGAGGGCAGGATACCCAGTGAGCACCTAGTCAGTGAGTACAGGCAGCCACAACAGGGTAAGAGAAAAGAGGGAGAGGAGGGGATGGGCAAGGGAAACCAGGAAAGGGGCAGGGGCAATCATACACAGCAGCAGTGGGCACATTGCAGGACAGCAACACTAACAGCTGGCATCTCTCCACAGGGGACAGTGCCTATCCCCTGCTACCCTGGCTGCTGATACTGGTATCTCGGCCTGCCACATTAGCTGAAGAGCACTACAATGAGGCACATGCTGCTACCAGGAATATCATAGAGAGGGTCTTTGGGATGCTAAAGATGCTGTTCCATAGCATAGACCAGTCAGGCGGTGCCTTACAGTAAAGACCTCAGAAGGTATGCCGTATCATCCAAGCCTGTTGTAGCTACACAACATGGCACTTAATCATGGGATACGTGCACCTGAACCTGAGGAACAGTCTGACAGTGAGCCAGAGCCAGAGATTAGGGGGATAGCAGAGCAACTCAAGAGGTGGGATCCACACATGGCCTGCAGGGCCATTGAGCACAGGAGCAGCAGCATCAAGACACTATCCCAGAGTGGACAGAGAGTAAATACAACACAGGCAACAAATAGTACATCAACAGTGCTTTTACTAGTAGGGCAGATACAGTACAGTGTGAACAGTGAATCACTCAGTTGATGTACAAGCTGCCATTTTGATGAAGTGATGTTGTGCGGTGTGTGTTGTGAGGTGCCTGCCATGCAGGTGTGCAGAGTGAACAGCTATGTGGATGGGTGTCGGCATGTGGCATGACATGGGAGTAAACAAGACCCATGGAGTTGTGTGTGCGTGCAGGGGACAAGGGATGTGGGAGTGTGCTTGGGCGTGCATGTGAGTGGGACATGGCCACACCATGCATGGGGTGTTGCCCATCAGCTGCGTCTGCCACTCCACACACGACACACACCCTGTGTATGTATCACACTGGTAGGCATGCTACATGCTGAGGACATGGTCGGGGTGGACTGAGGTGAGGTTGGGAGGGTGGTTCGCTTGTGGCTATGCTGGGAGGCTTGCACAGGTGTGGAGGAAGGGCACACATGATGCCGTGGAAGGCCTGTGGAAGACCGTGATGCAGATGTGGAGTAGCTGACACCCACCCTGCATGCACCTGTGCCATGGGCACGGCCACGCTGGGGTCTGGGTGCATCCTGTATTCCTGCCATGATTGCCTCCTGCATCACCTCTGCATGGGCCTGCACAGCGGCAGTGAGTCCCCCAAAGCCACGTTCAATGGTGACAAGGATGTGGGTCATCTGCTCCTCTGCCCACTGCTCCACATGGGCAAGGCCAGTGCCCACCATCTCCTGCAGCTGAGAAATCTCATGGTGCAGCTCTCTGTGGATGTCATGCAGGTCCTGTTGGGCCACATGCTGTGAAGCCAGGGCCTCCTGGAGCATGGGCCATGCACTCTGGCCATCCTGTGCAGGTGGAGCATCAGTGACCTGCACCACTGACTGAGGTTGCTGCTGACATTGGGCAGGGGGTGGTGGACGTGTCAGCACCTGTGGTGGCATCTGCTGGTGGTGAGGCTGCTGCTGCATCTGTGGGCTGACAGGTGGCAGAGCATGCTGCATGACTGGCACTGTGACCATTGTCCTGTGGGACATGTCCAGCGGGCTACACTATGTGGGCACAGGGACAACATCCATGGGCACCACAGTGACATGTGGCTGTGAACCCCACACCCCCAATGCAGTCATGTGACCATCCCCCCACTGTTCCCAACACAATGCTGCCAATGTCCAGCCCCCCCACTGGCAGAGTGGTGCCATCCTCTGCATCCCAAGTCATGGTTGCTCATAACAGTCACTATCACCACAGGCTCACCACTCAGGTGTTCCACCTGGGCATCCTCATAGGTGTTCAAGGACTCAAGGAATTCTGTATCCTCCTCCTCCTCCAATGTTCTGGAATACTCCACAGCCACCTGTTGTCCATGGCCACACACTGTCCCGACATCCAGTGCCACTGCAGGTCCACGTGTGGCAGCCATGCCTGAGGTTGTAGGACACACCTCTGCTGCATTGTCATCCTCCTCCTACACCACTGTGCCTCGCACCACCTGGGACATGGCCTGCTGGACACCCAGTGCTGTAACAGTGGGGTTTGTTTTAAGTTGTACAGTGCTTTGGAAAATAGAAAAGCGCTATATAAATAAAAAAATTATTATTATTATTTATTAACGGAACAGACATATGTCAGTGGACACTACAGTAAACAGTCAACCCACACACAACCACCACCACCACCACCACTGCCACATGCACCCCCATCAGTGTGTGCCCCACAACACACCCATGCACACCCCACTGTGCAGCCCATGCAAAATCAGCCACTGCTCTATGTGCACACCGCACCACAGCACATATGCACTTACAACACGTGCACCACCAGCAGATGCACACCACTGTGCAGCCCCAACACCACTCACACATTGTGACACATCCATGCATGCCCCATGCATGCCCCATGACAGTGGGCAGGTGTTCCTCAGCTCCATTGGTGTTGGCCAGGGAGTGGCAGCTACATACCACAGACATACCTGCCCTGGGTGGTGTGAGTGGTGTTTCACACCCACCAGCCTCAGGATACAGGCTACTAATGCCATCAGTGGGTCCCAGTCCCACTACTCCATGGTCTGTGGCCCCACTGCCAGTCAGCAGCCAGTCCCTGATACATTGTGCCTCCTCCTCCTTGGCTCTGCATAGCAGATTGTTTCACTGCTTGTGAACAGCATCGGTGCTATGGCCACATCCACCCACAGCATTCACAGCTGGGGCAATCTCCTCCCACATCTTCCTCACAGTGGCATAAGTGGACTTATTTTGCCCCAGGATCATCTCCCACTCCTTAACGGCATGTACCAGGGCATGCAACTCATCCTCTGAAAACTTGTGGGCCCTAAGCCATTCCTGCCCTGCAGCATCACCTGTGTGGGATAGAAGGCATGACATTGGTTACACACAGTAGTGGATGACCATTGCACTGCTGTAACAGTATCAGAAGGGCATAGCGCAACACACAGCCACCATGCATGATCCTACCCTGTGTGCATTGCCAACAGTGCATGCACATCGCAACACACAGTGTTGTGGAGGTCTGCACTCCATCACATGTTGAGACCATCAGTGCCTGTGTAACACACGTTTGTGCTGCCTATGCCGGTGACCTCTGGCATGTGTCTGTGCTGTTCTGGCTGCACATGGTGGCATGGACAGTGGCACACCACCAGGCACACACCAGGCCTACAGCCACATGCACTGTCCTGCATGCACATGTGTGTGAACAAGCAGACATGGGTGTACATGCCTGTCCCTGAAGCCCCCCGGGACACATCCACTGGCATGGTGGACCTGTGCACACCCAGCACAGTGGCACACATGCTGTGGAAGCACACACCATGGTGTGCATGCCCACAACAGGACTACATGGCTGAGCAAACAACATGTGCCACTAGTGGCACTGGACAAACACTGTGGCATGTGCCAGTGCATGTATCAATGCAGGCATATTGCACACACACACACACACACACACACACACACACAAGTGTGGCAGATGAGAAGGCAGACGTGGTACATCTGTACCCCAGGACTGTGTGTGTGTTTCCCCTTGTGGAGCTGTATGTAGGCCTGTAGAACTGCATGACACAGGGGTATGGAACCCCCCATCATGTGTGTACACACATGGCATGCCCTGAATGTCCACATTGTATGTGCACAGTCCCATTATGGTGGTAGAGACCTTGGACTGCAACACCAGTGGCCGTGACCCCACCCCTGCTGTACACATATGTGCACAGACACCGGTTGTCTGCTGGTCTTGTTCTGCTGCCATGGTGTATTGCTGCAGCTCAGGGTGTATGTGCAGCCATTCCTGCAGGAATAACTGATATAATGGCATATAGAGACATGTCCTGGCCACAGCCAGGCCCATGTATGTCAGTAAACTGCACGTCATGAATGTGAGACTAGGAGGCTGGAGGGTGGTCCTTGCAAACAAAGAGAATGACACAGCAGGTCTTCAACTCAGATCAGCAAGGTACATTTAAATGTCTGTACAGTGCAGAACCAAACCGATTGGGGCCAGTTTGACGGAGTGGTGCGGCTTGTTCACATCCTGGCCAAACTGTGATAACTAAGTGCCCCTGTATAAAGTGTGAGAAGCAGTTTATTCCTCCATTACAGGCCTGTTCGGGCAGTTTGGGGGGACTTGGACTGTTTCATTCATTGCCATGTGTGTCTCCTACTCCACACAGCTGAGGATGAATGCGGACTGGCAATGGGACCCATCTGCATGCGACAGACATTGTGGACAAGGCCTATATATATCATGGTCAAAGTACAACACACAGGGACACAGCAGCATACTTGGGGATATCCACCCAAATAGCTGGTATGTTATGTACCCTAGTGCACAACACATGTTATTGTGTATAGTGGAGTGTAGTTCAGAGTGGTCCATCCCTTCCAGAAGGCTGGTTTACCACAGTGCAAAGGTCATGGACTGTGATTGTACCCTACTGTGTTAGAACAGCATCCTAGAAACTCTAGTGACTGCATAAGTCATTTCCATTTCGACAGCATGACAACTCACTTACATGTATCTCACACAGTACTGTATGCTAGGACTAATACAAGCTGTGCAACTCTATGCACAAGCAGTGTGTTTTACCAACTTGGGGTTCCAATTCCCATGCATCTCTCGAGCTTTTCCCTTGGGGTTACAGGGGATCAGAACCCCTCTGTGGCAGAACACACTGGTTGTGCCTAGTGTCCCATACAGTATTCTCTTTAGACAGATTATAGGCCGGTAACTTGGATTGCTGACATTATCCTGTGCTTACCATCCACACTTGACTGACCAACGGATACACAGATTTCAGTACTGAGGATATTACATAATACCTGTGTGTCGTCCCTGGAAATAAGATACATTTAAGATGTCTGAGCCTGACCCCTCATGCAATACATACATGCCTGCCCCTGCTGTGTCTCCTGAGACATCCTGTGCTGTGTGCTGCTGCAGTAATTCCTGACTAACATGTATTACCTATCAGCAACACAGGTGGAGTACTGTTTGCCCTTAAATAGCACTGCCGGGCAGATTGTGTAGAAATATTTGCAAAGTAGGGGGATTGGCTTTGCTAAAAGGAACCAGATTAACATCAGATTTAAACGCTGCCCTAGATAGCTTCTGGCACAGCATCAGGAAGAAGGAGCTGCTGGCATAACTAAACTTCTCTACTGGAACTAAGAACTAGAACTCTTGTACTGGGACCTTCAATTTAGGGTAAAAAAAAGCTAGTGTGTTTGTCAGAGTTACTTGAAGTGAATTGTTATCTGTTATCTGTGTAGTTATCTAGGTGCTTGTCACAGGTGGCTGAAGGGAATTGTTATCTGTGAAATTAACTAAGTGTAGAAAGATTTGCAAAGTAGGGGGAGTGGCTTAGCTAGAAGGAGCCAGGTTAAAACCAGATATAAACACTGCCCTAGATAGCTTTTGGCATAGCACCAGGAGAAAGGAGCTGCTGGTATAACTAAACTTCTCTACTGGGACTATATTGCCCTCCTTCCCTCCCCTCCACCCCCCCCCAAAGGCAGTTCTACTTTTATAGGCACAGGATTTGACTGACAACAGCAACTTCCTGTTTGGGAGCAGGAAGTGAGTGATCACAGAGCCACCAAAGACTCAGCATCCTAAAAGGGCAAGAGTAGCTCTCCGTCCCCCCCAGCTGCTGGAGGTCTGACTCTGAGCAAATAAGGAGACTACTGAGAAATATAGGAACTTCTTGTCTCAGAACAGGAAGATCAGGAGCTAAAAGGGCACAAAGGCAGTAAGTAAGTAGGGAGAGAAAAAAAAGAAATAAACAAACAGAGGAAAGAGTAAGTATTCCAAAAAACAGTTAGGGGGCCAGCAATAAGACATGATAGGAGTGGTGTAGTGCAGTTGCTGTGGAGCAGCAGTCTTCCAGGAGATGTTCTGGAGGATGCGGTGTTGTCCCATTTGCAGGCACCTCTCTGGGCTGAGGGAGGAGGTTGCTCATCTCCACGCTGAGTTGGCCAGGATTTGTGGGACCTCCTCTCCCACCCAGGGACTACCAGGGTCACTGTCGTTGCATCAGAGGTTGCCAAGAAAGATGAGCAGTTGGACCACAGTGGGCTCAGGGAGGGTGAGGGTGGTGGAACAGAGGCACATCCCTCCAGTTGTACCTCTCCACAATTTTTATGCCTTTCTGGAAAAGTGTGATTCCTCTATGGAGGCACCCACAGTGGAGACCGAGGAGGATGCTGGGAACCTCCACAAAGGAGACCCACAGGAGGGTGGCATAGGACCCTACAGGGGAAGGAAACAACTCCTGGTGGTGGACTTCATTGTTAGGAAGGTAGAACTGGGGATGGAGGGAGGGGAGAGGGAGGTAAGGTGCCTGCCTGGCACGATGGCTTGGAGGGACAGGGAGCGAATCCTCAGGATTGCAGGAGAAGCTGCACGGGGGAGGGAGCTGGATGTCATTGTCCACATAGGGACAAATGACCTGTCTAAGAAAGGGATCAGAGCAGTGCAAGAAGCATTTGTGGAGATGGGGAGGGGTCTTAGACAAATAGCACACATGGTAACCTTCTCTGAGGTGCTGCCTGTCTATGGCACGGGTGAGGCTAGGGTGCTCCACACCATGGGATTCAATCAGTGGTTGAAAAACTGGTGCAGAGCTCAGGGATTTGGCTTCACTGGGGACTGGGGGTCCACTTGGAGGGATGCAGGCCTGTACTGGTGTGATGGTCTGCATCTGTCCAGGAGGGGAACCAGGCTCCTAGGTGACAGGTTTAAATGCTTCATTGGCAAGCATTTAAACTAACCAAGGGGAGAGGCACTGGAGAAGAACAGGGAAATCCTACCCACCCAAAAAAATCAGTGTACTAAGTGAGGTAGACACCAACATAGAGATGTCAATAGGGAGAAGCGCTGGGGTAAATGGAGAAAGTGACAAATGCAATAAGGACAGGGATGGGGAAAAAAGGGGTAAGGCCATCAAGAAATGGAGGGTAATGAGTACCAACACCTGTAGTCTGGGCAACAAGCTCCCTGAACTGGTGGCCTTGATGGAAGAGGGATGCCTGGATATTGTAGCAGTCACAGAAACATGGTACACAGAGAACCATGACTGGGATGTTGACATACCAGGGTACACAACCTACAGGAGAGACAGGGAGGGGAGAAGAGGGGGTGGAGTAGCTCTCTATGTAAGGGAAGGGATAAAAGCAACGAACAAAAGTGTAGTATGGCGCAGTGGGTTAAGGCTCTGAGCTGCAAATCTGGAGACCTGGGTTTGAATCCCACAGCCCCCTAGGTGCATGCTGTGTGACCCTGAGCAAGTCACTTAACTTCCTTGTGCTCCCAGGTTGCACCTGCAAACAAGCTTTCAGCTTAGTGTGTCTCACCTGGTAAAATAATTGGTAAAAAACAAAAAATAAATAAACAGGGAGGAGAGGAGGCACTGTGGGTCACCTTAGAGACTGGAAATGGCACCACAATCTGCACAGGGGTTGTATACATACCCCCATGTCAGGGAGAGGGAATGGACAAGGATATGATAGAAGGCATACTTAAGATGGCAGAGAAAGGGGAGATACTGTTGATGGGGGACCTTAATATGTCAGATGTTAACTTGAGCACCTTTGCTGCAGCCACATCCAAAAGCAGGGCCATTCGCAATGCCCTTCAGGTGGCATGCCTCAGACAGCTAGTTTTGGAGCCTACTCATGAGGGAGCAATCTTAGACCTCATACTCTCAAATGGGGACAGTGAGAGGATCTCAGATCTAGAAGTGGGTAGCCATTTGGGAACAAGTGACCACCAAACAGTGTGATTCATGATAAACTCAGCTACAGAGTCAAGCCATACAAAAGTGAGGGTTCTGGACTTCAGGAAGGCTGACCTTGGCAAGATGGGAGAGTGCCTTAGAAATGCACTAGCAAACAGGCTAGAAGGAGGGGTGAAGCAACAATGGGGAAATATCAAAACTGCCATCACAGAGGCAACAAGCCTTCATGTGAAGCAAATAAAAAAATCAAAATGAAAGAAAAAGCCACTATGGTTCTCAAAAGAGGTGACGGTGAAGGTTAGGGAGAAAAAGATAGCATTTAGGAAATATAAGGAAACACAGAAGAAGCAGAACAGAGAACTGTACCAGTTAAGGCAGAAGGAAGCAGGGAGAGTAGTCAGAATAGCAAAGACTCAAACTGAGGAAAAGATAGCCAACTCAGTTGAGAAGGGGAATAAAACTTTTTATAGGTATATCAGGGAGCGTAGAAAGACAAACGGAGGAATAGTGAGGCTGAATAGAATGGACGGTGGGTGGGCAGAGAGGGACAGTGAAAAAGCAGGGATACTGAATGAATACTTCTGTTCATTATTCACAAAAGAGGAGGTGGGGAGGTGCCTAATCCAATTAACAGAAGCACTCTGGCTGGGGGGGGTCGATCCCAGTCCTTTCACAGAAGAAAGGGTTCTGAAAGAACTCCTCAAACTGAAGGTGGACAAAGCAATGGGGTCAGATGGAATTCATCTCAGAATTCTAATAGTGACATAACTGACTACCCTTTTTAACAAATCATGGGAGGATGGTGTGGTACCTGGGGACTGGAGGAAGGCAGATGTGATTCCGCTTCACAAAAGTGGGAGCAAGACAGAGGCAGGAAACTACAGACCTGTCAGTTTGACCTCTGTGTTAAGGAAAGTGATGGAATCACTTCTGAAGGAAAGAATTGTTGAGTACCTAGAGGCCAGTGGGGCACAGGACCCAAGGCAGCATGGGTTCACAGTGGAAAGGTCATGTCAGATGAGTCTAATTGATTTCTTTGACTGGGAGACCAAAGTAGTAGACCAGGGAGGGGCTGTGGACATGGCCTACCTAGACTTTAGCAAGGCATTTGACAAAGTCCCACACAAAAGATTAATAGTCAAATTAACCAGCCTGGGAGTGGGTCCCAGGGTGGTAGCCTGGGTAAAACATTGGCTGGACAACAGGACACAGACGGTAATTGTAAATGGAGTCCACTCTGAAGAGAGAGGGGTTACTAGTGGGGTACCACAGGGTTCAGTACTGGGTCTAGTCCTTTTTAATGTCTTTATAAGTGACATTGCAGAGGGACTGGAAGGAAAAGTATGCCTCTTTGCAGATGACACAAAGATCTGCAACTTGGTTGATACACAAGGAGGGATAGAAAGGATGAGAAGGGTCTTGGCAAGGTTGGAGGAATGGTCAGAAGTATGGCAGCTTGGATTCAATGCAAGGAAGTGCAAAATAATGCACCTGGGAAACAAAAACCCAGGGGAAGAGTAAACAATGGGGGGGTAGTAACAACACCAAAATGGAAAGGGACCTGGGGGTAATCATATCAGATGACCTTAAGGTTGGCAAGCAATGTGAGAAGGTGGTAGGGAGGGCTGGGGGGGATACTGGGATGTATAGGGAGAGGCATCACCAGCAGAAAACAGGAAGTTGTTATCCCCCTGTACAGACAGTTGGTGAGACCCCATCTGGAGTATTGCATCCAGTTCTGGAGACCCCATCTCTGCAAGGACATAGACAGGATGATGGCAGTTCAGAGGAGGGCAACTAAAATGGTGCAGGGTCTGCAAGAGAAGCCATACGAGGAGAGACTAAAGGAGCTTAATATGTATACCCTTGAGGAAAGGAGGGAGAGGGGGGACATGATAGAAACATTTAAGTACCTCAGTGGAATCAACAAAGTCCAAGAGGGTAGCATCTTTCAGAAAAAGAGATGTGCAAGAACAAAAGGGACACAATTTGAAGATAAAGGGGGGATGGCTCAGGGGCAACATGAGGAAGTATTTTTTCACAGAGAGGGTGGTGGATGCATGGAACAGCCTTCCTGAGGAGGTTATGGGGTCTAAAACTGTGGGAGAATTCAAGAATGCATGGGACAGACTTAAGGCAATTTTTGTGGGAGGTAGGAAGACATAGGCTGTTGGTTAAATAGGATCTGCAGCTTATCCTCTAGGTAGGGAAATAGGCAGACTAGGTGGGCCAAGTGGTCCTTATCTGCCATCAAAGTCTATGTTTATATGTTTCTATGAGTCAGTAATGATATGCTAATCACCAGGTTAGCACTATGCATACACAATGAACCTAATTTACATAGGCCGTTTGTTATATTGCCTGTGTTAGCGCCGGGCAAAGCGTATAGCGCCTGGCTATCTTACCAGTTCATTGCGCAACACTGCTGCGATAGTGCAGCGCTAGGACACATTGCGCAGCCCCTATGCATACCTGGTTGGTCCTATGTCTGCGCAATCATGCCTGTGCTGTGTAGCACAGCGCTGCACTATGGACAGTACCGCGATGTCACTGCGCATGAGAGCAACATCAGTGCAGGGGTCGTGGCGGGGTCAAGCATGCGCATTGCGCTAACTTCCGGGTAGCGTGGCACTAGTTCACACAGCTGCATGGCACTATAGACACTTCTTGAGGCGGTGAAGGGTGTGGCCCAGTATTTGCCATTTGTGACCTAAACACCTGTACTGTGTGTATAGCCATGTCTTGGAGACATAAGTAGAGGGCAGTGGTGCACCGCGACCGGTGCTGGGATCTAGTTGAGACTTCCAATCTTGTGCAACTGGTCCAACAACAGAACAGGTGCCTGTCTGGGGAGGTCCTGGAGGTGTGGGCATCAATTGTCCATCATCTGACAACACTGACTGGCATACCACATGATGGTGAGAAGTGCCACCACCGTTATGTGGACCTAAGCTTCTAGAGAGATGCAGGATAATGGTTTGGAAGGGAACTGTGCCCGTGACAGGTAGGTGATGGCTAACACCAAGGAACTGTGTCCTGTGGGGGGGCACTCTGGTGTGTCTCTGTGTTGTATGGTGTGCCTGTGTGTGTGCAACATGCCCCATTCAGATGCCTCCCTGGGGGCTCTTGTGCTGTGAAGGTGTCATTGGGTACATCTGTTGGACATGTGCCATTTGGGCATGTGTCTGGAGGTGTGTGGATGGGGAGTGAATAGCGGGCAACAAGGGGTTTGGGAGTGTTGGATGCTGTGTTTTGCACTGTGGTGCATATGTGCACCATACCACCAATAGTGGCTGTGTAAACCCACAACACCTGCCCCCTGCCTCATCCACTGTGCTCTACCATGCCGGCAGGGGGCTGTGTGCAGCTGTGCCTGCTGTACACAGCGGCGACATGTGGTAGGGTTGTTGTCTTGATGTGGGGTGCACCTCCACCACTGTGTGTATGCCATGTCACTGTCCTCGTGCATGTGTCCATGGTCCATGGCATCATTGACATGCTAAACTGCACACTGTGGCCATGCAATGGGCCATTGTGCCATCACCTGTGTGGTGCTGGGCATGGCTTGGGTGCTGCAGTTTGCCTGGGGGCCACATATGCGTGTACTGTGCCATGCTACTGGGGGCAGGGGTGTGTGGTGGGATAACTTGTGTACCATGGACACTGCTTTGGCATACCCTGGGGGATAACATTGTAGTAATGGTGCTGTACCCTCTTCACACTGCAGAGCGCATCAACCAGACTGGCATAGGAAAGGCAGACCAGCAGGCTGACCAGAGACCCATCAGGGACAGGCAGAGGGTACCGCCAATGCCTCAGTGGGCAGAGGAGAGCAGCGAGAGTGAGAGGAGTGAATTGCATGAGTACTATTTGACAATGCTCCTTATATATATGGGTAGTCATTGCAGGCATTGCAGAGCTGAGAAGCTGGTGTAGTGACAAAGTCCAATGGGTCCTACTGTGCTGTGGTGGTTTGGCTTGGTCACATTGGGATTCCATTATGAATAGTAAGAGGGACCACTTTGTCATGGTGACTATAGTAAGAACAGCACACAGGCAGTTACATTGTTTACTTCTGACTATGTGCCATGTTTTGGGGGGGTAGTGCACTGGATGCTACACACCAATGGCACCATTCAGTGGACATGTGAATTACATTTTATGAGCAATGCAAAGGTTAGAGCGTACTTTTTGTGTTCTCTTGCATGAGTACACTGTTTTGCCATATGCTGCACAACTTGTGACATGGGTGGGTCTATCCATGGGCTGACAGTGCTGTTCCAGCCATGTGCACTGCAGTCTGCCAGGTACCATGGCATGTGCAACATGGTCCTATGTTATGCACCGATGTGGCAGGGTGCAGCATGTATGTGCGTCGGTAGCAGCCATACACTGTGCCTGCTGAGGGGGGATGTCCAGGGTCAGCATGCTGTACTGGCGGTTGCTGCTGTTGCCATGTATGCAATGGCTTGACTGTTCCACTGTTCACATGGTGTGTGTCATTTACATTACCTTGTCTAGTGTGTCGGCATTACTGCATGGCATGTTGTAGGTGCATGCCAGTGATGTTCAAACTGTGATGTATAGGGGTCCGCAGAGTGGCTTGTGGACTGCATCACCCTGCTGGTGTATTGCTGTTGCATTATGGACACTGGTACAGTATGGTGTGCCCTGGCATGGGATGGGCAGTGGCCATACACTGTGCCTGCTTGGGGGGGCATGTCTGGGGCCATAGTGCCATACAGACCTGTGTGTCTCTGCATGTCATGTGTGCCTGTCACAGTTAGTTGTGTTGGGGGAGCCATGTGACTCTACTGGGTAGTGCTCCCTTGTCCCTGCAGTGCCTGGTGTTTGTATACAAGGCATGCATGGAGGGCGCAGGGAATGGTCAACTGTGGTGGCATGGTGTGCTGTGTTTCAGACCTGGTGGTAGGTGATGTTCCCACCGGTGGGGGGTTGGGAACCAGCCCTACTGTGGCCACCAGGGTGACACTGTCCTGTGTATGTCTTTGGCCTACCACTGTCCTTCCACTGGTGGCCCATGGCCTGTGTCCCTGTGTCACATGGGTGTGGCCTTACATGTCTACCTTGTGTGTGTGCTGCTGCTGTGGGTGGTGGCACCGCCACATGCCATGTTGTGCTACAGTACTGGCTGTATACCATCATACTTTATTGTGGCTGTGGCCTTTTCTCCAGTGGGTGTCATTTGTGTTGTGTATCATAGCTCTGTTACTCTGGGCAGCATATCCCAACATGTGTCATCCCATGTTTGTGTCGTGCATTGGCCCATTGTCATTCGCATCTCAGGGACTGGATGTCTGTTTGCACTGTTACAATATGCATGCCACTGCACTGTGTGGGTTCCACTGTTGTTGTGCTTTCAGCATACATCCATCTATGTCCATGTACATTGGAGTGATGCATGCTGCCTGTATCATTCTGCCTTGTCCTGCAGGCACATGTCAGGTGTGCATTGTGTTTTGTTCTGTACTGACACATGCGCACAGTTGTTGGGACATGCTGTCCACCCATGTGGTAGCACATGGGCTTACACGATGCCTTTGTGTTGTTTTCCCATCCTGACATGGTCTCCCTTTCTCCTGTATGTTCACACCATTCTTCACTGTGGGCCACCCATCCGGAGGAGTCCGAGGGGAAGGATGCGCTCCTGTACTGAGTGGTGCGGCAGCAGCAGACACTAATTGAACAGCAGGCTGTCCTCATT
Organism: Neoceratodus forsteri; assembly: GCA_016271365.2. NCBI lineage: Eukaryota > Metazoa > Chordata > Ceratodontiformes > Ceratodontidae > Neoceratodus > Neoceratodus forsteri. The sequence goes on from CM028134.1 coordinate 355,540,614, forward strand.
GTCAAGACCAGAAGGGCAGTATCCATCCTAGAAGAATGGCTGCCAGCACTCTCCAGCACCCAGTCTTAACTGTCTCCCTTTGTCTTGTTTTGCTTCTCGACCCCTTTGCCTGCCCTCTGTTTGTCCCATTCTGTGATCCTCCTTTGCTCCCTGTGTCCACTTCCCTATGCCCTTCCCCTTCATTTCCACTGCCCCTTTACATATGTAAATATCATATATAGTTTCCCATTTTCCTTGCATTTCCTGTGTTTGCCATTGTTTTTCATCCCTTTCAGTTTCCTGCCAGTTATACTGTTTCTTTGCTTACTGTGTTGTCCTCCTTTCCTTATTTCCCTATTGTTTGTTGCTGTTTTTTGGCCAGCTTTTCCTTTGTGTTACTGTTCCTGTTGTTATCCTGCCATTGTTGTTGACATTTTGAATAATACATACTTTTTGTTGCCATACCTGCCCTGTGTCTTTATGGGGGGCTTGGGTGTATTGGGCATTTTGTACAGTTCCATGGTTGTCAATTGTGGGTCCTGATTGTTCCTTGCCATTCACTGGTACTGCTGTGCTGTCTGCTCCTGTGTTCACATTCAGGACTGTTTTACTTTGCATGTGTTCCTGGGTGGCCACTTTCACCTCTGCACTGTGTTTCTGTGGGTGTTTACACTGCCTGTCTGGGAGTTATATTCAGTGCTGTCTTATTTGCTATATTCAGTGCTGTCTTATTTCCAGGCTATTTTTGTCCTGCACTCCTGGCCCTGTTTGCCCAGCTTCCTTTGCATGCCATATTCAGTTGGTTTTGCACTGGCCCATTCCTTTTGAATATAGCTTGCTTTTTGCTCCAGGTTAAGTTTGCCTGTCGGGCAGTGCTAATTTAGCCCCGAGGCAAAGTTTTGAATATCTGGTCCTTTGTGTTCAAATAATTTATTTTAAAGCATAGTGCAAAGTGCTATTTTTAAAAATGAAGCCATGCACATGTCTCCCAGATTTAGTTTGAGCCTTAGAAAGGCTGATATATACGTGACTATGCTTACAAGCTTAACATGTTTAGTGGAGTGGCTCCCCAAAATATACTATACACTGCAGTAAAATGTGATTCTTGTTAGTGGGATCCCAGCCTTTTTTACTTTGGTTCACTGGCCTCATTTGTTGTTTTTCATAACCATCCAATGTCTTCACCTCCGAGATTCAAACTGGTTTATGTGCAAAACCTTGGTAAAGCCTTTGACATCCTGAATCAATTTAAATGTATTTGAACCTGAAATGGCAGTAAAAATGTTATGAACTTTTTCCCACACGATTTTGAATTAATGACTCATTCTTAAAATTACAGATGAACATATGAAATTGCCAGCAGATACAGGCCTTACGGTCTCTCTAGTCTGCTCGAGTGTGCAGCTCTTCAGTCATTTAGACTGCAGCTGCCTCACCCTTGCCTCCCTCCCCCACTGTTTTCCCTCCTGTTTCCCTCACACCCACCTCCTGTCTACTGCCAGTTTGAACCCTGCCTTTGATCCTGACCCAACCCCTCTTGAAGTTGTTCACTGTCTGCAGTGACACCACGTCCTACAGCAGTGCAGCCCATGCTGTGACCCCCTTTTGGTGAAATAGTGCCTCCTCCTTTCCCTCCTGAATCTACCTCCTTCCAGTTTTAGACTGTGTCCTTTGGTTTTCCTTTCACCTTTTAGTTTGAAAATACTCTCAGTGGTTACTCTGTTCATTCTCTTTAGGTACGAGAAGGTCTCAGTCATGTTCCCCCTCTCCCTTCTGTCCTCCAGGGAATACTTATTGAGCTCTCTCAGTCTCTCCTCATGAGGTTTATCTCCCAAACCCAGGATAATTTTCATTGCCTGCACTGCACCTCCTCCAGTAGCTTGATGTCCTTCTTCAAGTAGTGGTACCAGTACTGCACACAGTACTCCAAGTGCAGCCTCACCACAGACCTGTACAGGGGCAGGATGACTTCCCCTCTCCTAGAAGTAATTTCCCTTGTGATGCACACCAGCATTCTGTTGACCTTTGCTGCTGCCTTTCTGCACTGGACTGAGTGGTTTATTTCCCCTGTTACCAGTACACCCAGATCCTTCTCCTCTGTTTACATGGATAACTGCACTCCTCCCAACCAGTAACTATTTCCAGGGTTCCTGGCTCCCAAGTGTATGACTTTGCACTTCTTGGCATTGAACCCAAGTTGTCATGTGTTTGATCATTCTTCCAGAATTACCAAGTCCTGCTGGAGTACTTTGCCACCATCCCCCATCCACTTCTGCACAGATCTTAGTGTCGTCAGCGAAGAGGCTGATCTTACTTTTTATCCTCTTTGAAATGTCAGCTATAAAAAGTTAAACAACACTGGTCCCCCCACTACTACCTTCTGCTGCCTATCCTGTAACCAGCTCTTGACCCATGTGACCAGTTTCCTTTCCACTCCCAGGTTGCTCAATTTGCTGGTCAGCCTACCATGATTCATCGAGTCGAAGGCCTTACTGAAGTCCAGGTAAAGGACATCCACTACATGACCTTTGTCCAGTGCCTATGTCACCCAATCAAAAAGGTCCATCAGGTTCATCTGGCACGATCTGCCTGAGACAAACCCATGCTATTTACCATCCTGGAAATCATTATCTTCCTTACCAGCCTTTCTTTGAGGATAGCCTCCATTAACTTGCCTGCAGTTATAGTAAGGCTCACTGGTCTATAGTTCACTGGTTCATCCCTTGGCCCACACTTATGGAGGGCCACCTCATGAGCCACCCTTCAATCCCTGTGCACACACCCCGTGTCCAGAGAGGTGTTGAAGTGGTCCACCAGTGGCCCACACAAGGACCTCTGCCAGCTCTCTTAGGACTCTAGGATGAACTCTGTCAGGCCCAGATGCCTTATCTTTCCTCAGGGACTTAAGGTTCTCTAATACCCTTTCCTCTGTGATTACTCCATCTATGACAACCTCCCCCATACTCCCACCACACCCTTCTCCTTGGGTATGGGCCCTGCCCTCCCCCTGGTGAATACTGAACAGAAATACTAGTTGAGTACTTCTGCTTGCTCTGCTCCCTTTTCCACCCAACCACTGCCATTCCTGATCCTAACAATCAGAGCCTTAGGGTTTCTCTTCTCTTGCATATACAGTACCCGAAGAAATCCTTTTCACCTTCTGTGATCCGCTGCACTAGCCTTAGTTCTTTTAATACCTTGGCTGCCCTTACTAGTCTACTCACCTCCCTGGATTTCCTCATGTATTCCTCCCTGTCATCCTCTCTGTTGAATCTTTTGTAGATTTTAAATCATGAATATTGTGTGTACGATGGAATGTAACAAAAGTTTGATTCAAGATATATAATTGTTTTGTATTTTTTGCTTTGAATCACATTTCTGTACTTTTGTTCTTAGTTAAAAGTTGTCTTAATTCTTTTTAGTTGTTAATTGCTTAAAGGTATGTGGTGAGATTTCAACTGGTAAGAACTGCCAAGCTCTGTTCATTGCACACTTACTTAATAGGTGGTAAATGCACTTCTGTTTGTTAAGGAAAGTCTTTTTGTCACATATCATGTTTTGTATCAATATACACTTTTAGTGTTTTAAGGCTAAGAACAATTAATATGCCTTAATTCTACTTAAAGCACTGGGTAATTGATTCTGATGAAACCTATTAAGGGGCTCTCCCTTTCTGCTGGAGGTTTAGTATGTCTGCCCTGGGGTGGCTTAGCAGCTTTGCCTGGGACTGGATGGAGGTATTCTTTAGGTGCTACTGCTGGTTCTACACACTGTTACTTAGTATGAGAAATCAGGGGTGAAACAACGACTAGTGGTTCAAATGTAAATACTGTAACAGGACCTGTTATCTTGCTTTTTACTGGCATCATAGCTCCTCAGGACCCTAATTCCCAAGTTTGGTTATTAGGGATTATGATTGATCTAAATGGAATGTCTACCTAGATCTTCTATTCAGGGTGGACTATTACTCAGATTTTGTATGGTATAGTGAAACCCAGAGGTAAAAGGAATTTATGAGATATTGCTTTTGCCGACATATAGTGAGATCTTTATGGGTGGAGTCCCAGTTAACTTATAGAAGGACTACAGAACAGAATGGACCCCAGACAGTACCTGAAATGTTTTATGTGTACTAGGATTAACAAACGATGGTTCTGATGGACTGCCCCATATTTGTAAAACAGGTACTTTTGTGGTAGTACCCTCTATAATCCAATAGATTGCCTCTGCTGGAAGGGGTGGAGAGTCTTCTATAGGTCCATTTTTATTTACTTATTTATTTTACAGAACATGGTCTCAGTAGGAATTTAATGTATAAATTGTAGATGGTTCGGAGCAAGTAACTTAAATTTAAATTAGATTTTTTTTTGAAATGGAAAATTAATCTGAATCAAATTTGTTCAATATTGAACTGATTCCTTTTTGACATTATGTTATGAAATGTTACTGGTTCACTTACTCAGCTGCTGCTGGATACTCACCGTGGTGCTTGATGTTAATCATTGTCATTTTTCTGTGCATTTTATATGTATTATATGTGGATTTTTGAATTTATATTAATTATTTTTAAATCTACTTAATTTTTTAATGATTTGTCCAACCGACCAACAATAAAACCTATCACTATAAAGAGAAAGAGGATAGGACAATTTTTTTTACACTTCTGTTTTTTTTTCTTGGGATAATGAAGAAGGACTACAAAATTTAAAAAGACTATATACTAAACACTATAAAGAGAAAGAGGATTAGGCAGTTTTTTTTTTTGTACTTTTATACTTTTTTGGGATATTGTTTGGTTTTTGGGGGAACACATGAGTATAAAACTTGGAAAGAAAGACTATAAGAGGTATAAAACTTAGAGAGAAAGAGTGTATGATGATAGGACAAACTTAAATGGGAACAGGACTAAGATAGGAAAAAACAGATCAATTCACAATCATATAACCCCACGTCCACCCGCACCACCACAGTGGAGCTTCTCCATCACTTCCAGACCCTTCTTCTGGTTCTCTATAACAGCTATAATGTTCTGCTGGACCTCAGTAAGATGGGGGTGGAGTTCAGCCACTTTCTACCTCACTGAGGCCAACTCTGCTGCTGTTGCTGCTAGTGGTAGTGTGGGTGGTGCTGCCATTTCCTCCGGAGGATGGTGAGAAAAAGGAGCTGAAACAGGGGGTATTGATTCTTCACAGCTGCCTCACAAGGACACTTGCATGCTGAGTCTCATGACAGGTCAGCCTACCCACTGCCTGCACAGGTGGGCCACCATCCCCATCCCACTTACTCCTTCCCTTCAAAGCCTGGCATCCCACTCTGCCCATTGGTGTAACAACAAGTGGGTCCTCTACCCCCTCCCAAGATGGCTACCTTTCTTCCTCCTGCAGACCCAGTTGCTGCATATATTACAAGTGATCACATTCAGGTCACTTGGGTCACTCATAAAAAAGATCACACATGTGATGACCTGGGGTAGGGGTGGCATCGGCAGGCTGCTGCTGGAACAATGGGCTGTTCTGTGGGGGGGAGGTGGAGGTAATGGTGGTGCTGCAACCATGGGGAGGTGGCAGGGGTTCCTCCACCATTTCTTCACCCTCATGCTGTTGATGCTGCTGCTGCTCCTCCTCCTCCTCACACTCCTAGACAGGTGGACAGGTGGGGGGCAACACTCCTGTCCTCCTGCGGCTACTCAAATGAGGCTACTGCTGCTGCTGCTACTTCTGGATCAGTAGGTATGGTTACATGGGTGCTCCCCAAGGAACTGTGCCTGATTCTGGTGGATGGTTCAGGACCCGCCATGGGTCTGGAGACCATGACGGTCAAGTGTACCAACTCCAGATTCCATTGGAGGAAAAGTGCAGCAGTTTAATCAAAAAAAAGGAAAAAGAGAGACATAAAGCAAACAATAAAGGAAACAAGAGTGTAAAAAACAATTATAAACAAAGATTAAGTTATTAAGAAAGTTTTAGAAATAGAAGTTTTCTTTAAAGTTCTTCTGAAATGTATGGTTTTCTCACACTCCAGTCCTGCCCACTGCAAGCTCAACTCACACTATCTCACTCACTACACTGAGACAAACTGAAGCAACACACTTCCTGCCCCAGCAATACAACATGTGACCTTCAGAAGGTCTCTCATGTGACCAGGACTTTTTTTGGTAAACTTTGCCTTTCTAATGCGATGGCAAAGTTTAAAGGTGAAATTGAAAGGCAAAGTTACTATAGGTGAATTTCCCATTGAACAGGTGAAATTCATGAACTCGCCCATGGAGGTGAATTGGGTGACTTTGCTTGAACTTCATCTGTGTATTAAAACTTCCCAACATCTCTAACTGCTACAAATCCATGATGGTAGCACATGAGTGCTACTGGATTTGTGTCACCTGGAAACAGTTGTATGTTATTTGTCTTACTTGATGATGGCTGTCTGTGATTGCTTGTGTGGAATTGTCCCTTTGCTGCTTGGGGGTGTGGGTGAGGAGTTAGGGTTGGGAATCTTAATGCCACATTTCTCAACTTTTGTTCCATTAGGTTAAACCCTAACTGGTGCATTAATGCAGTTTTTGCAAAGACTTTCTTTTCTGAGTGGAATTTCTTAGCTTTTTGAGGTAGTGGAATTGTATTCTCATTCAAAAAGGGTCCTGCATGAACAAATGTTGATGCACAGGGCCTTCTGGGCTCTGCACCAAGAGAAGAGTCCATCTGCCTGCAGAAGTGCAGGACCTTTGACACTCTGCACTTCCATGTGGCAGTGGATGTCAAGAATTTGTAGAGCAGCCTGGCAGGGTGTGAAAGTGCAGGGCCCTCGAGATCTATCACTTCCATGAGCTTATAGATACAGACACACAAGGCAAACTGTTCACATCTTTGCTAAGGCATAGGACTCTCTGGCAGCCACAGGTACAGAGGTGTAGGGCCCTATGCCAAGAGAAGATGTATTTTCACTATATGATACTTTGGCCCAGGCAGGTAACTCTGTACCTTCCCACCCAAGATTGGAGTGGTAGTGCATGTGACAGCACTGTCCCCCCAGCCTCAGTCCATCCACCTGGTTCACTGATCTCACCCCTGAACTCAGTTCACTAGCAGAGGATAGCAAAGCACTACTCACTGTGGTAAAGGCTGGGACTACACCAAATGTGTCTTGATACAATGGAGCCCACTTATAAGAACATCAGTTAAAGGAACATTCCACTTAAAAGAACATTGTGCTGATGTCCTGATTTTTTACAATGTATTTCTATGGGTCAAAAGCCCATGTATAAGAACTATCAGCCCAGTTAAAAAAGCTTTTTTTTTCAGTCTTTAGCTGCCAAAGTGAATTCACGCCTGCCATGAGTCATTAGCACCTTCTCCAGTATCAGGCTAGGTGTAAATTACAGTAAGTTAAGCACATTCCTGTGTGCCTTCATGGCTGTAATACCTATTGTTTCTTCACTAGCATTACCTGACTCTCCCCCAGCAACTGAGAAACCACAGTCATTGAGAGACATAGGAAATGCACGACAAAGTCCCTGATCTGGAAAACCTACTCATATCCTGGGAACCAAATGAAAGAAAAAAACACACGAAGGCTTCTGTGGGTGATGTAACTGCTGCTTCAGGTAATTCTGTTTCTGAGTTTAAATTGAGGTGGGCTGGGATTGTGTTGCCACAGTTTGCAGTGGGGGAGGAGCAAACAGGCCACAGCAGAGGATGTCAGGAGCACAGTTTGGAGAGACATAAACTTGAACCTTATATTTGTTTCTTTTACCAGCAAGGGCATAAAATGGCCAAGGGTTGCTGCAATTTACTGTGAGGGGGTTGATTGTCTTGTAGAGACTTGGGGTAGACCCAAACCCACCCTCCCAACCCTCCCTCCCTGCATCATCTCCATTTATAGTGAGGCTGCTGCCTCCTGATTGGAGGAGAAGGGACTTCCTTAACAGGGACTTCCCTAACAATCACATGTATTGATGTAAGATTATGGTCTGACCTGTGCAACAGAATTAAATGATCAAGGAAGATATCATATCTTAAATGGTATCGAATTAGGATAAAGTACTAGATTGGGGAGCATTGGAACTAGGTAAGTAAATAGTACCTGGGGATTGGGCAGGCAGGCTTCAAGGGCAAAGGCAGGAGTGGGGGCAGGCACTGGGTTGTGGAGGATGAGCAGGAACAGTGCAGAAGGGGATGTAGGAAGAATAGTTAATTGCAATGGATGTGGAGCTGCCATCTTAAAGATTGCATGAAGGGCAGGGGTGTGCTTAGTGTGCAAGCAGCTTGTGCAACTAAAGGAGGAAATTTCATGGCTGAGGAGGGAGCTGTATGGAAGAGAATAAAGGGGTGGATGGACCAGCTGAGAACAAGGGACCAAAGGAAGACTTAATCAAATGGCACATATTGCAGGCACTGAATGGAACAGGTAGGGGGAGAAAATGGGCCAACACCACTGTAACCTCATGAGCCACTAGAAGAAGAGGCAAAAGGATGGACAATGGTCCAAAAAAAGGGTTAGACATGGACCTGGGAGAGAACAGAACTGGAACACTCAGTACAAAGGACCAGGGACAATCCTAGCAGAGATGAGAGAGGACAGCAACAGGTGCTCTCTGTGCTGGCTAGTCTGAAGGAGCTGGATGGCAGGAATTTCAAGGGGGAGACAATAGCAAGGGGTAGGAGAAACACAACAGAGGTCATCGTTCTGGCTCATGGCAAGGTCAGGGTGCCAGAGGATACAAGTAAGATAGCAGAGACTAAGGAAGGGGGTGGAATGGAGGAGGCATTAGGAAAGGGTGAGCAAGCAGATGGTGGGCAGGGGTTGAATGAAGGTGGTAATGTTGATGACAATTGGGGTCTGGGAGGGCAGACAAGAGGGGCAGGTAGTGAGGATGACAGTGGGCCAGCTGGTGTTACAACATAGGTGGGGGTCAGGAGTGCATTGGAACTTAAGAAGGCTTCAGGAGGGAAGGAGGAAGAGGTAGAGCAGGAGAAAATTGGGGTATGGGGAACGAGGACCCACATGGGGACTGTGGCCTGCAAAGGGGATGTCAGCCAGGAGGCAAGCATGATGGAGTGGAAAAGTTAATTGGATGCAGGGACCAGGATATAGGGGAGTGTGGGAATCACACGGATCATGGGAGACAGGAGGGAGGGCAGAAACACTATACCAGTAAGAGAAAAGAGTCTCTCCCTGAAGAGAGCACAATTAAGAAAGCAGAGACAAAAGAGGATGATGACAGTACTGGAGGGGTGGGACAGTGGAGTAAGAGGCAGATTATGGGTGAGAGAACTGGGGGGCTGCAGGGATTAGAGCAGAGGGTCTTCATACTGGGTGACACTGTAGTGAAAGGTACCAGGTGGGGGGCAAAGGAGCCAGGAAGAGTTCTATCTGGGTGGAATGCATGCTAGGTATCTTTATTTCATTTATTTATTAGAGTCTAGGATTACAATTACCTTTGAGCCAAGGATCTTTTGCAAAGGTTCCACATCAGAATGAGAACAAACAAGCAGGACATTAACTATTACAGGATAACAGGTTACAGTTGTTTATCATCACATGAGTACATACAGATTAGGCGGTACTAGGGGCATGCACAGGACAGGGATAACATTGATAACAAGAACTTGGTGAGACACAAGAAGAAGATGCTGCCAGAGGCAATTGTCAAAACACACAGGACGTGCAAGTGGAAAATGCAAGTAAGAGGAGGAGGGGGGGAGGTACAGGGGGAGAGTAGGGGGTGGATGAGAAGGGATAACAGCCAGAAAGGGAACAGCAGGTTAGAGAAGACAGTCGCATGTGCTAGAGGCAGAGAGCAATAGGCAGAGGTTAGATTTGAATAGACCTAGCTTAGGTAGGGAGGAGATGTCCCTGGTGAGATCATTTAGCCAGCTGGGAGCTCTGTAGGCAAAGGATCATTGTCCCTGTGAGGTCTGGCATCTTAGAATATGCAGTAATTGAGATTCAGAGCCCCTGGTGAGGTGGGGATTCTATGCAAGTTGTACCAGAGTTTGAACTCTGGGGGGGGCAAAGCCCATCAATGTTTTTTTAGCCATTATGCATGTTAGATACTTGATGCGGCTCCAGAGTTGAAGCAAACCAGTTTGGGCGTATAGGTCACACATATGGGTGAGACAATGGGATCCAGTGATGAGTCAGCAAGCTTTGTTCAAAGCCATAGATATGCACCTGAGGGTGGTGGTGGAAGCAGAACCATAGATGATGAAGCCATAGTCGATAGCTGAGATCACCGAGCTCTGAACTGCGATCTTTAAGGCTTCCAGAGTTAGGCATTGCTATGCCTGTAAAGCAGGCCAATACATGTGTTAGTTGCTTTGGTAACATTGTCAATGTGAGCCCCATAGGATAGACAACTGTCAAGAGTGATTCCAAGGTATTTGAAGGTTTGCACTTGTTCTAGGATTGCACCTAGACAGTTTGCAATAGTGAGGAGGTGGTCCCGGTGCTTGTTTTGTGAGCTGCAGAAGAGCATGGACTTTGTTTTTTTATAGTTGAGGGCAAGTTTGTGTTTAGTGAACCAGTTTTTGACCGAGGAGAAGCCATGCTGTAGTTTGCTTTGCAGAATGTGGGGGTCATTGTGGGTGGCGTGGATGACAGTGTCATCAGTGTATAGGAGGAGTTGCTCCAGACAGGATTGTGGAAGACTGTTTAGGAAGATGCTGAAGAGAAGAGGCCCAAGGATTGACCCTTGTGGCACTCCAGAGCACACTGGTCTGGCATCAGAGAGAAAGTCAGCTATTTTCACTCTTTGTGAGTGCTTTTCCAGGTACCTTTTAAACCATAATGTAGATTCAGGGGACAGTCTGGTATTTAGCAGCTGAGAGAGTAGTAGATGATAATGGACAGTATCGAATACCTTCATCAGATCAATGGAGACCGCCCCTGTAAGAAGACTCTTGTCCAAGGAACTATGGATTGCACTAGGGAATTCAAGGAGTGCTGAAGTGATACTGTGACCTTTTCTAAAGTCATGCTGCTGAGCACACAGGACATCGTAGTTATCAAGGTATTCCATAAACTGATCCAATAATATACACTCTATGGCCTTGGAGAGCGAGGGTAGTATGGAGATGTGCTGATAGTTCACCAGGAGGGCCCTGTCCCCGCTCTTGTGGACCGGTGTGACAGAGGTAGATTTCCATCTGTCAGGGAACTGGCTGAGAGAGAGGGTGAGGTTGAAGATTTTTGTTAATGGCAGGAGCACCTCCTTGAGGGTGAGGGCAAGCAGCTTGAGGTCAAGGGAGTCCCCACTTGACCTGGACCTAGCAATAGCTTTACTGATTCAGTTGCAAGCTTCATATGGATTGACTGATTTGAAGTAGAATGGAGGCTGGTTTGGAGAGAGGTTGGGACTTGAGAGGAGAGTTTGGGGGTCAGCTTCATTGAAATAGTCAGGTGGAAGAACAGAGCTGAGGTCAGTGAAAGCTGAGCTGAATGAATTTGCTATGGTAGTCGGGTCCAGCATTGTGATACCATCTATGACCAGCATAGTGGGTGAGGTTTTTGTTGACTTTCCTGTAATTTCTTTAATATTATTCCAAAATGAATTCTCCTTGCCCCAAGTGTTTGTCAGGGCATCCTTATAGTAGGTACTTTTCTGTTGGTGGACTAATTTTGTGCAGTTATTACAAACTTGTTTATAATTCTGTATGTTGATTTGCTTTCCAGTTTCCCGAGCCCATGCCCAGAGATGGTTCCTGGATTTTAGTTGTGCTGGTAGTTCAGAGAAGAGCCAGAGGTTGTACAGGCCTTTTCATTTTCCGCTTTTTGAAAGGGACATGAGAGTCACAAGCAGCATTAAAGGTTTTGATGAAGAGGTCAAGGGCAGTGTTGACATCCAGAGAGTGGAAGATTGGGGACCTATCTTGCAGTCTTGGGTGGGATTTTAGGTGTTTCAATTGCCCACGTGGAAAGACTCTGCTGTTGAATTTTTTTGGGGGTCATGGTAAATTTCTTTGTCCAGATGCAGATTACAGGGGAATGGTCACTTAGAGTGTCAGGAAGGACAGAGACGTTTGAGATGTGGGATGGGTGACTGGTCAGTATCCAGTCCAGGAGAGTGCATTTGCCTGTTTTGTAATTTTTCCTAGTGGGGGAGGCAACCAGTTGAGCAAGGTTTGCTGAGGAGATGACATCTATGAGACCCCTGATTCTGGAGCAAGCTGGTTGACATTGAAGTCACCCATGAGGATTGTCTCAGAGTCAGGTGGTTGGGATCGGATGAGGTCAAGGACTGAGTTGAGGCCTTTTCCTTGTTATTTAGGGGGATGTAAACTGTGACAATTGACAGGGCTTTATTGTGGGCCCCTAGTGGAACTTTGACAGTGAGAATCTGGGAGGATGAGTCAGAGATGGGTGTTTTTAGAGGGTGGCCTTGGAGAGAATCTTTGAGATATAAGGCGCAGCCACCACCTCTTTTAGCGATTCTGTCAAGTTGGAAAATGTTGTACCCTGGCAGGGTAATAGCCATGTCCGAGATTTTAGGTGAGAACCAGGTTTCAACAACTGCAAGGATGTCTGGCTTGTGCTGATTTATAAATATTTGCAGGGCATCAAGTTTTGGCAGGAGACTACAAATATTTACTGTAGCAAGGGTGAGTTTTCCTGAGTGACTCATGGTGAACTACTGGGGTCCTGAAAACTGTTTTTCCTGTTGATCAGAGACCCAGACTGTGTTAAATTCCCAAAGGTGATGAACATTGGCCTGGGGCATATGCAGGATGTAAAAATCCTTTGTTAGTATCTTCCCTTTGTTCTCCAAAATAGTTGGGAATAGACCTCAAAGACAAGCACACACCCTTTAAGAACAAGTCAGATGGAAATGTGGATTCAATGCAGCACTTCACAATTCAGAGCTTGTATAACAGAATTACTGACCTTACTTTTGCTTTTGATGGCTTCCAAAAGAGTTGATTTATGATAAGAATGCCAATATTTTCTGGTGAAGTTTTGCAGTTTCTTAGTCCAGGAAATGTTCATAGATGTTGTGTCAAAGAATGGTTCAGTTCCTCCAAGCAGAAACACATGAAAACCCACAACAACTGAACTACTGACAGAGACAAACACAAACAGCCAGCCTCACAGGTTCTAGTCAAGTCAAAGGTATGATGGCAGGTAGTGTAAGATGGCAGGTTACTAAATTTGTGAGAAAACAGTAGGTGAAGCCCCACATAGTGGTGCACTTAGGAACTAATAATCTGGAGGGCAGCAGAAGGGAGGAAGTGCCGGACAGTTTCAGGGAGTTGGGCAGGTTGTGCAGCATCGAGGGGCAGTCACATTCTTTGAGATCCTACCAGTACCCAGCACAAGCACAGCCAGGAAACAGAGAATCATAGAATTTAATACATGGCTGGCAGAGTGGTGTAGAACTATGGGTTTGGTTTAGTAGTGGGTTGTGGGGCAACATGGGATAACAAGAGCCTCTACTCACCAAACAGGCTTCACCTGAGCAAGTAGGGTTCCGGTGTCCTGAAACAGAAACTGGAGGAGTTCATTACAGCCAAAAATAATTTAAACTGACTGGGGGAAGGCTTAGCACTGGCAGAAACCAGAACCAAAAGGAGAAGGAGGCAATGTACCTCCCCACTAGCTAGCAAGGAGTGGAAGGGGGGGCAATCAAAAAGCAGAGGAGGTAGAGCAGAGGGGAGTACTGGGGTAAGCAGGGGATCTGGCTTGAGGGTGGTGTCACTAGATGCAAGGATCTTGGGGAACAAAATACTTGAGCTCCAAGCATTAATGGCAGAAGGGGAGGTGGATATAGTTGCCATCACCGAGACATGGGCCAACCAACACCATGACTGGGACATCATGTTACCAGAATACAGACTGTATCACAGGGACAAGACAAAAGGGAAGGGTGGAGGGGTGACTTTATTTGAGAGGGAAGGGATAGTGAGCAGTAGGGAGGAGGGAAGTGAAGGGAAGCCAGAAGCCTTATGGTTTCACCTACAGAACAATAAAGGTAAAAGGGTCATACTGGGGGTTATGTATGACCACCATCACAGTCAGAGGACATTGATAGAGAACTGGCAGATCAGTTATAGAAATGCTCTGGAAGGGGTGGCACTGTGGTGGTCAGGGATTTCAATCTACCAGGGGTAGATTGGAAAACCATGTCTAGCACAAGCGCTAGGCAGCAGGTCATCCTGGAAGCCTTCCAGGATGTATTCCTGTCACAAAAGGTAGAGGAACCAACAAGGGAGGGGAACATCTTGGATCTTGTGCTTGGAGACTACATGCAGGGTGTATGGACTGAGGAACCCCTAGCAGGTAGTGACCACTGAACAGTTTGGTTCTCCCTGGATATGGGTAGGGAGGGGATGTATACAAAAACCAAAACAGAGGACTTCAAAAAGGCTGACTTCTGCAGGATGGCTGACATCCTCAGGGGGCATTTGACTAGCATCACCCCTGACATGAATACCATCAAGAAATGGGCCATCCTGAAGGGAGATCTGTTAGCAGCCACAGACACCTGCACAAAGAAATGCAATAAGAAGGCAGGGACCAAGAAGCCATGTTGGTGGTCAAAAGAGGTGCAGATAAGGGTGACAGAGAAAAAGATGGCCTTCAGAAGATGTAAGGTGTCCAAAAGAGAGGAGGATAAGGAGGTGTACACAAGGAAAACCAGGGAGGTAAGCAGAGCTGTGAGGGCTGCCAAGGCTTCAAATGAGCTAAGGCTAGGCAGAGGGGATTAAGGAGAGGGATGAGGCCTTCTTCAAGTACATAAGGGAGAAAAGAAACTGCAAGTAGCAAATTCCCAGGATAAAGAAGCATGGAGGTTGGGTAGAGAAGGAGGTTGAACAGGCAGAGGTGCTCAATGAGTCTTCTGCTCAGTTTTTACCAGGAAGAGAGATGGGCCAATATTGCAGGGGCAGGGCAACACTGGCATGGGAGGAGATAGGATAATGGATGGGGAGATCCCTGTGAGCAGAGTGCTTGAGGGCCTTAAGTCACTGAATGGGACAAGGCTCAATGGATGGATGGGCTGCACCCCAGAGTCCTGAGGGAGTTGGCTGAGGTCCTGGCAGCACCATTGGCAGACTTGTTCAATACCTCCCTGCAGATGTGGTGCATGCCTCAGGACTGGAGGATGGTACATGTGGTACCTCTGCACAAGGGGCAGTCCCAATGATGAGCCTGGTAACTATAGACCAGTCAGTCTGACATCCATTGTGGGTAAGCTCATGGAAACAATCTTAAAGGAAAGGTTGGTGACCTTCTTGGAGGTGAACGGTCTTACGGATAAGAAACAGCTTGGGTTCATCTCCAGGAGATAATGTCAAACAAACCTGGTTCACATTTTTGACTGGGTGACAAAAGAACTAGACACTGGTAAGGTCATAGATGTCCTGTAGCTGGATTTCAGCAAGGCCTTTGACTCTGTACCACATGGCAGATTAACTAGTAAATTGAGTAACCTGGGAGCAGGGGGAGAAACTGGTTAAGTGGGCTGGTAACTGGTTGGGAGACAGACATCAGAAGGTGGTTGTGGGGGGGACTCTCAACTCATAGGGCAGTCACCAATGGGGTCCCACAGGGTTCAGTGCTATGGCCGGTGCTGTTTAACATTTTCATAGCCAATATAGCAGTTGGAATTAAGAGCAGAATCAGTCTATTCATGGATGACACCAAGAAGGGGCAGTTGTGGATGGGGTAGAGAGAAGAAAAGTCCTTCATGAAGATTTGGGAATGCTAGAACAGTGATCAGACACTTCACAGCTGGGTTTCAATGCTAAGCAGTGCAAAGTCATGCACTTCAGTGCGAGGAATCCTGGGTACAGTTACCATCTGGGAGGGGTTCAGCTGTTCGTCTCTGAGGAGGAAAAGTATTTTGGGCTAATGGTCACAAAGAATATGAACCACTCATCTCAATGTAGGAAAGCAGTGACAAAAGCCATAAGAATGCTGGGGTGCATTGCTAGAGGAATCATCTCTAGGAGGGAGGACGTCATTCTGCTACTGTACAGGTCACTGGTGAGGCCGCACTTGGAGTACTGTGTACAGTTCTGGAACCCATACTTAAAGAAGGACATCAGGTTACTGGAGGAGGTACAGTGGAGGGTGACTAAAATGATCATTGGTTTGGAGGGGAAGCCTTACAAGGATAGGTTGAGGGACCTCAACATGTACTCAGTGGAGGAGAAAAGGGAAAGGGGTGGTATGATTGAAACCTTCAAGTACTTAAAGGGCATCAACAGGGTTAGTACAGAGGGCATGTTTCAATTAAAGGGAGGAGGAATTACTAGGTGACACAGCCTGAAGTTGGTGGGGGGTACAGTCAGGAGGGAGGCAAGGAAGCATTACTTCAAGGCAAGCATGGTAGTGGGATGGAACGCACTCCCTGAAGAAGTGGTATCTCTTAAAACAGTGAAGAGCTTTAAAAGGGGGTGGGATTAGGTTAAGGGCAATATACTAGTCAGTGGGAAGATGAGGAGGAAGAGACAGGAGCAAGGGGTGAGGAGAAGCAGCAGGAGTCTAGCCTCTGTGCAGCACAATCCAGGAGATGTGATAGACCATTTGGCCTATATCTGCTAGGTATTTTGTATGTTTGTATAAGAACATGCTCACTTGACTGAAGAGGGTACAGCTGAGAAAAGGCTACACTTTGAACAAAACCACAAAACAACCAGCACAGCAAACACAGACACATGGATGAAAGAGCCTTCAGTCACCACTGAATTAAAGATTCAGCTGAACAGGTGAGGACAGATGACAGGCAGATTATGGCACCTTTATTTCATTTGTAAAGGCAGTCTTGCATTATACAGTATTTATGACACAACACAGTACTTGTTAATAAAGTAAGGAGTTGGCTTTGAACTGTTTTAACACTCAAGAACAATCCAAAAGTGCTTGCAAATATTATTTCGGCATTACCTTAGCACCACTTTGTGTCAGGTTAGTGTTTATACATAAGCCTGTATATAGGAACAGCCCAGGTATAAGAACATTTTTCTTTGGCAAATAGGATGTTCTTTTAAGCAGTCTCCACTGTAATCATATATTTTTTTAAATTTTTGACCCCAAGTTTTCAAGATAGTCATTTTATTAGCCCTGTTCTAAAATGACATGTGGCATTTATAGCATAGTGGATGAAACTTCATTTCACAACACAAGTGTGAAAATATGTCTCATCCAGGATTTCAAAAATTACACTTGTCATATTTATTAGGTGATGGTGGTGGGGGGGTGGATATGTTTAAAGACTGGAGTCAAAATATTAAAAATCATCAAAGTTCTCAGTGAAAGTTGAAATATGTAAATGTTCACTCGTAACTTGGTCATTGTACTATATTTTAAACCAGATTTTCAACATACTCCTTTTATGACCCCACCTCATGAACCTGGTAGGTGAAGAGTTTTAAATCCTGCCCAAAATGTGATTTCACAAAGTGACTTTCAGCACAGATTTGAAAAATTTCCCCTGCGTTGTTCATGAGGTGGGATCTCAAAAAGGCCATGTTGAAAGTTTGATGGAAAAATATTGAAAATCAATAAAGTTATGAGTGAAGGTTAATCTATTTTAACATCTTCTCATAATTTGGTCATTTTACTATATTTTTTCCACCAAATGTTCAACATAGTCTTCTTATGATCAAACCTCATGAACCTGTTAGTTGAAAAATTTAAAATCTGCCTGCAAAGTGATTATGCAAAGCAACCACAAAATCACCTTTTGGAATGGATTTAAAAACTTTCACCTACTTGTTCATGAGGTGAAGTCCCAAAAAGGCCACATTGAAAATTCAATGTAAAAATATTGAAAAATTACAATGTTATAAATAAAAGTTCAAAATGTATTGAAATACATTAAAGGGACTGACCTTGTTTTCTAATATCACAGTCACCGGTCCCAGCAGCAAGATATGTTTTCTACTGGAGAGTGGATCTACACCATGGGACACTTTTAGGTGAGTGAGGGTTTGTGGGGAGGGTATGGGTGGTGGGTGCTGAGGGGAGTTGGGGTGGGTGTGAGTGTTGGGACATCATTGATGGACCATTTTCTCCTTTTCACATTTCTTTAAAATAAAATAAAAAATCAATGAGGGATGTTTTCCTTTTTAGGGCTGCAGTGGGTGGAGACCTACAGACCTCTTGCTATGAGAAAAGCACTCAGCACATTCCTTGTGATTGAACAAAATGTTGGAGTTGCATCACAGTTGCCTCCACGTCTGTGAAGTCCTCTGCTCATGTTGTCCCTGTTGACTTAGCACTGCACTATTTTTACAGTCCTGGCAGTCACAGCAGAACAGTGCACACTCCACTGTGTCCAAAATGGGCACTGCACTCTACGGCGCATGCGCTAGTGGTCACGCATGCACAGTAGCATGCAGCTGCCATCCTGGCACAGCAGAGTGTGAACTGTTCTGCCATGACTGCCTATTTTAATTTTTTTTATTTATTTTATTATAAAAATTCCCCCACCTGACCCTCGCTCTCAGCCCCCAGAAATATAGCAATGACACTGGGGTGCCCAATTCCCAGTGTCAAGATCATCTGGTATTTTTAAATATTTTCTCTCCCACCCAACCCTCCCTCTCAGTACCCCCAGAAATATAACAGTGACACTGGGGTGCCCAATCCCCCAGTGTCATGGTCAGGTATCCTCAGTGACACTGGGGATGCCCAATTCCCAAATGTCATGATCGTTTGATCCTTTTTTTGTAAGTATTTTTATACCCCCACCTGATCCTTTCTCTCAGCACCCACAACCCCCCCCAAGAAACATAACAGTGACACTGGGGGTGCCCTATCCCCTAGTGTCACAATCGGTTATCCTCGTTCCTTTTGTTTTTTCTTACACTGTAAAAAGAAAACTATCTATTGGTGTATTTTGCACTGTTTCTGACCCCCACCTGACCCTCCCACTCAGCACCCACCACCCCACTACTCTGCAAGCCCTTACTTAACCATCAGGGAGGCAATGTCATACTCCTCTCTGGACCGCAGATACGTTTTCACTCTTCAATGCCGGACCACGAACTGAAGAAACAGGTATGCTGTTCAATGTATTTCAATAGAGTTTTGAACTTAGAGACATAACATGGCAATTTTTGCATATTTTTGGCCCAGATTTTCAACATGCCTTCTTTGGGACCCCACCTCAAGAGCAATGGCACTGTTGTTAGGTAAACCTGTCCTGAAAGGTGATTTTGTGGTCCCTGCACAAATCACCTTTCTGGACAGATTTGCCTAATGACAGTGCCATTGTTCATGATGTGGGATCAAAAGAAGACTTTGTTGAAAATTTGGTGTAAGAATATTTAAAAACAACAAAGTTATGAGCCGATGTAGAATTTTGCGACTGCAGCTTCTTAACTTTGGTAATTTTCAATACTTATACCCCATATTTACCACATAACCATATCTTTACAGCACCTCATGAATGTCACAGTTGTCATTTTTCAAATCCTGGGCAAAATGTGTTTCTGCATCCCCAAAAGTTGATTTTCCAATCCCTGCACAAAAAACACCTTTAAGCTAGGAGTTGAACATTTTATCTGCCCATCTTCATGAGGCAGGGTTATAACAAGGCTATGTTGAAAATTTAAGGTAAAAATATTAAAAAACAAAGTTATGAGCCTATGTTGAATTTTACAAATACAGCCTCGTAACTTTGGTAATTTTCAATATTTTTACCTCAAATTTACAACATATCCATATCTTTACAGCACCTCATGAATGTGACAGCTGCCATTTTTCAAATCATGGGCAAATTGTGTTTCTGCATCCCCAAAAGTTGATTTCCCAGTCCCTGCACAAAAATACATATAAGCTAGGAGCTGAGCATTTTATCTGCCTGTCTTCATGAGTCAGGGTCATAACAAGGTCATGTTGAAAATCTGATGTAAAAATATTACAAAACAACAAATCTATGAGCCAGCATTACATATTGCAAAAGCAGGCTCGTAACTTTGGTAATATATAATATTTTTGCCCCAAATTCCTCAGCCACAGCCCTATCGGCTCTGGCCAGAACTTGTTTACAGGAAAACTTCACTGACACTAGGGATTGGGTGTCCTAGTGTCAGAATACTCTGGCAGCACTGGGGGTTGGAACCCTGCTGCTGCTACCTATATGAAGCTGGGGTGGGTGACCTGGGGGTAGAAAAAGTGGTACCGGTAGTGGGCTCTCAATATGCTTAACTTTTAAATTATAAATTACGTATTGGGAAGGAGGATGAACAATCTGAACGGGAGGGGGTAGAAAGTAACAGCACCAGGTTAGCACTCTGGTCCACTTAAGATAGACAGGATGGAGATACTGTAGATAGACAGGATAGATAGATAGATAGATAGATAGATAGATAGATAGATAGATATAAACTGGGACAGAGAACTGCTCATTAGCAGGGCCACTGGAAAACTTCAGAAAAAGTTGCTCAGAATTGCAAAGATTTTTTTGCAAAAATTGTGGGGAAATTACAAGAGTTCTACTATGGACCCTGAGTGTTTCACAATAAATCTTTTACTGTTTTCTGCAGTATATATTAGTCAGTATAAACTGCTAAATGAATACACTGCCTTTTGAATATGTTTTAAACATAAAGAAAAGCTTATGTTCCTAAAATGAATACAAAACTGATAAATGTGTTGCCTATCTTCCAAAATTTAAAAAACATTTGCCTCATACAGTGCTAAATAGATTCCATTTAGTGAACCACAGCAAATCAATATTAAATAAATACAGAATGAAAAATTTGTTTCTGTTTCTGAATGTAGAATGAAGCCTGATGAACAGTTGTTTACAGTAGTCTGTCAACTATTCATGCACGTTGGTGCAAGAAAAAATAAGCAGATTGAGTGGTGAATAATTGAGTTTTAGTAAAATGTTGTTAAAGTGTTTAATATTCATAATTTGCACTGTAGGGACTCACACTATTTTTAAAATCATATATTAAAACATTAAATCTGGGGGGTTCTTGGGGCTGTCAGTATAGCCTAGAGGTTAGAGTAACAAACTGTGAATGAGCTGGGTACATCTAGCAGACCTGGGTTTGATTCCCACAACCTCCACTTGCACACTGTGTGACTCTGAGCAAGTCACTTAACCTCCCCAGTACTCCAGGGCTGCTGCTAAAAACAGGCACGTGTGCCTAGTGGGCCTTACCTGGTTACCAAAGAATATAAAAAAGTACTAATACATTTTTACTGCCTCACAGTAGTCAGGGTACCCTGTAAATTACCTTTGTTTTACTCTGCCTGCAATTATTTTGTTTAGTTAAAGATAAATGTTCTGTTACTTTTTATGTGTTTTATAAGCTTGTTTTCAGACTTTAGTCATGTTTTATTGTAGTCTTAGCATGTGAGCAACTAGATGGTAGATTGCTAAGAACGATATCACTGTTACCAACTAGTTTATTCAAATTAATAATAATCACTGCCATCCAAAATCTTCAGCTGTTTGAATCAAAACTAGTCTGAATGAATGAATGCTCACAAGGAAAACCCTGTCCTACCACTTAAAAAAGGCTTCATAGTTAGCACCCCATTTAGGTGAATGGGATAATTTGCATTTTTTCTTCCATCTTTTGTTTCAGTCTCTGTGGCAAAAAAAAGTTTTCTGATAGTCTGCTTCAACACAAGCCAAATGTTAAGTGCTTAACTGTACTTATGCTTCACCAGTGGATTTTGAAACCAAATGGGACAAGGATTCAAAGGAAAGCAGTGTCACATAAAACCCTTCCCCCACCCTGCACTGCATTGTTTCGACTAAACCCAAGTCTGCATGCAAAATTGTCAATATATTTGAGGGTATTTTATTAAAATGTATACTTCTTACACAGTTGAAAGTAAAAACTAAACATTTTTTACTTTCAACCGTGTAAAAAGTATTAACATTTTTAATAAAATGCTCTCAAATATATTGACAATTTTGCAATAAATTGCAGAACATGTCACTTTTTGCAGAGAATGGTGAAAATTACAGATTCCACAAAAAAATTGTCGGTGCAGTTTTCCAGTGCCCCTGCTCATTAGACCACTGGCTCACTGCTCCTACTGAAGTCAGCAGCCCAACTCCAGCTGCAGCTGCACTTATCAAGAAAAGTCCTGATATTTTCTTACTGAGAAAGTGGATGAACAGCTGCTCTTGCTTAGTGGGGCACATAGGATTTGGGGTGCCCAAAAACCTTATTTCCAGCATCATGTTAAAAACAAACACATGATTCTAGCTAAATGGTTCCCATTTAGTTAGGTTCAGGTTTTTGTTTTTGAACACATCATTTTTGGTATTTTCTAAGTTTTTTTTAGTTGCAAAAAAAAAAACAAGATGGTGGCAGTCATGAATAAAAAAGTGTGTTCAGTTCATAAGAGTCTTTAGTGATGTAAACTAAAAATGTTCAGTTCATATCAGAGGGATAACTCAAAACCCTATTGAGCAAGCTCAGAAAAAAAACTTTAAATCCTTATAACTCTGAAACTGTTTAATATTTTTTCATGAAACCATTGAAAGGCACTACCTCAGCACACACAGCTTCTACCCTGAATGTTTTGTTAAAAAATTCCATAGCATCTTGGCTGTAGGTGACAATAAAAAATGTATTAAGTATAGAAAAGAAACCCACACTTTTTCAAAAATTGACATTTTGTAGAAACATAAACATGTTGGCAGAAGGGGGCCTTCTTGTCCATTTAGTCTGCCCGTTGTTTGTATTTTAAGCTGCCCCCACCCCCACCCCCAATTTACTTTATACTACCATGTACCAGGATTCCTTTGTGTATGTTCCAAGCACTCTTGAACTCATTTATTGTTTTCAACTCCCCCACCTCTTTTGGGAGCCAGTTCCATTGATCCACAACTCTCTCAGTGAAGAAAAACGTCCTTGTGTTTTCTCAGAGTTTGCCACCCCTCAGTCTTATTTCATGGTCCTTGTTCTAGTTTGACTGTGCATCTGAAAGAGGTTGGTCATTTCCACCCTATTTATGCCTTTGAGACATTTGAATCTATCATCTTGGAAACCACACAAGATACCATCATGAAACTTTTCATGTCATGAGACTCTACCAGCCAGACCATGCATACCAAATTTTGGGCAATTCCATCACATGCAGCCAAACTTATTAAGGTGCAAAACTTGGATTTGACATTGAACACCTTACTCAACCCTAACTATACTGGTGCTACTATGCCAGCTTAATGTTTATCTATATTCTTTGCAAAAGACTACATTAATGTATCAGTTAGTGTTGAGGATAAAGTGACAAATGTAAGGAAATATGACCTTAGGGTTTCCAACCCTAAAACACCTGCCCCACCCCTGAAGTGAATGAGGGGTGGAGTCTTCCTTGGTGTTGTCAACTGTAATGCTCCAGTGGTCCCTCCCACCTCCCCCATTTTCCAGTCACCATCCCTGTGTAAAATTTATATTCCCTGGTAGTCCAGTGGTCCCTCCCCCATTCTCCCCAGTAGAGTACACACATACACACACACACACACACACACACACACTCACACTCATGTACAGTATGTCAGCAGCACAGATATCTATTACCCATAGTAATGATAAACAATGAAAATATAATATAAAAATGCTTTATTGCAGTGAGTATTAAAATAAAAAAAAATTTAAACAGACACACAAGTTCACCAGTGATTAATATCATGTTAGTGACACTAAAAAAGGTGATATGATTGCATGCACCATATCAGGGAAAGTAATGCATGAATATCTCTACTAAAATATCCTGTAATAACATGTATGCATCTATGGAGGGATGGGGCCTAAATGTTACATTAATGCAGTGGTTTGCAAAGAATATATACTATAGGGGTGTGGTAGAGTCCCTATATTTAGGGATGAGCAGGAGTTTCTATGTTAAACCTCACATTTTGAACTTCAATATCTTCACAATCATTCAATGGATTTGCATGACATTTTGCATGTGCAGTCCCATGGGGTTGGCCTTTTGATGTGTAAAGATTCATTCTGGTCAGATGTGCAGATTCCGACACACGGATAGTGCAAAAACATAAAAATATCCTAGTTTTTTTGCTGCTTTTTTGTCATCACCTTGCACCCCGATGGCTTGAAATGTTGCTCTGACATTTTCAGGGTAAAAAGAGTTTGATCCCAGATGGGTCTTTCGCTTGTGTGGTGGAAAATCATTCATCAGTTCCAAAATTATTACATTTTAAAATTTTGGTTTCTGAGCATGCTCGGTACAGTCTTCTGGAAAGATGTTTGGAACAAAAAAATAATTTGGTCCAAAAGTAAAAGGATCCTTTTTCATTTTGGGACAATCTTTTTGTTTGGAAAAATACTTTTTCAGTTGCCATCATCTTGTTTTCCCTTTTCTCTGGAAAAAAATTCAAAACCCAAAAAAATGACATCCTGTAGAGAGAGACCCAGACATGTATCTTGCTTATTGGGACACCACTAGGGTGATTCTGCAGTTAACTGTTGGAAAACTGACCCCAAAATGTTGTTTTTTTCTTTGTAAATCCTTTTTCGTGACTCACTTCCACTTTTTCCACATGGATTTTTTTGTTCACATGAAAACGATCCCTTGATATAGAAAAAGATTTTGAACTTAAGGGTTTTTTTTCCACTTTTTCCATATGACCTTTTTTGTTCAACAAAAAAGGATCTGTTCATATTGAAAAACATTTTGGACTTAGTTTTTGCTTAGCTTTTTTTTTGTTTGAAGGCATCCTTTTTCATTTTCTTATTTCGTTTGATATGGAAAAGGATTCTTGCAAATGAAAAAAAGGATTTTGCACAGTGATCCCATAATTTTCCTGATATTATGTATTTTATTCCTGGTGTCTGGTAACACCTGATCCTCCAATAGCTGCCCCCATAATTTTGTTTATTTTCCCTGGTGTCTAGTGGCACCACCCACCCTCTGATCACTGTAACCCTTTTTTGTATTTTTCCCAGGTGTCTAGTAGCACCCCCACCCTCCTATTGCTGTCCCTGTAAATATTTAATTTATCTGTGGTGTCTAGTAGCACCACCTACCCTCCAAACACCATCCCAGTTATTACTAAATTTATCCCTAGTGTCTAGTGGCACCCCAACCCTCCATTCACTGTCCATGTCATTATTAAATTTATTCCTGGTGTCCAGTGGCACCCCCCCACCCTGCAACTGCCACCCCTGTAAATGCTTAATTTATCCCTGGTGTCTAGTGGCACCCCACACCCTCTGATACTTGCCCCCATGCTGTCCCCCTAATTGTGGTATTTTTCCCTAGTGTCTAGTGGCACCCCCCCACACACACACTGCGATCACTGTCCCCATTGATAGTTTTTGTTTCCCTGGTATCTAGTGGTACCCCTACCCTCAAACTGGCATTACCAACTGAAATAAAGAACACAGCCCCTCGATGTCTTTTTTACCTGTTAAAAAGAAAATGGTCCCTTGCCAATACCACCCTCCTCCCTGACCTCCCACTAAGCCCCCCACCCTGCACCCCCACACCCCTCACCACCTCAACAGATCCCAGGGTGAAGAGCCACTGTCTGACTGAAGACACTTCTTGCTGCTGGAACCGGCAACTACTGTATGAGAAAGTAAGGTAAGCGCAGTTCAAAGTATTTCAATGGGGTTTTCAACTTTGGTGCATAACGTTGCCATTTTTACATATTTCGACATCAAATTTAAAACATGGCCTTTTTGAGACCCCACCTCATGAACAATGGGTGTGGAATTACACATAATTCATGGTCAGTTGGCAAAAACACCTTTTTGGGTTGGATTTAGACATTTTCACCACCCTTATTAGTGAGGTGGGGTCATAAGAAGGGTATGTTAAAAATTTTAGGTCAAATTATGTTGAAATTTAGTTACCCTTGCTTGTAACTTTCATAATTTTAAATATGTTCACCCCAAATTTTCAGCATAGCCATTTCTTTACACAAGCTCATGAAAATGACAGCTATCATTTTTCAAATCCTGGCCAAAATGTTTTTTCTCACCTCTGGCATTGAATGATGTTGCATTGAACAAGAATTATGTTACAGTGGGGATTCAAAAATTTTCAGTACCAGGTTCATGAGGTAGGAGTAATAAGAAGGTTATGCTGATAATGGGTGGAGGCTGGAGGGGGAAGATTCAGGGGAGAAAGGAGGAGGTGCTACTTTACTGAGAGGGTGGTGGAGCCATGGAATGTGCTGCCTAGGGGGCTGGTGGAGGAAGAGATGGTGGAGGGGTTCAAGAGGGGGTGGAACAGGTACAGGGGAAGGGTTCTGGAAGCAAAATCCAATACAGCAAGAATATCCGGAACTGGGAAGGGAGAAGCCAGAGAAAGCAAGGGGGGCAGCAAGGTCAGCTCCCAGGGTGGGGTCTGACCAAATGAGCAGACACAAAGGACCTTTAGGTCTATTCTGCTGGCATTTTAGTATGTTAGTATAACATGATTGCTGTTATCTCTCTGAACCCTACACTTCCACATCAACATACATATACTCATCTATGGAGGGATGGGAGGGCAGGGCCTCTGCTCCCAGAGGGAAATAAGGATATGATTACACTATCTGAAAAAGTATGGATGGATGGGAGTTCAGGGCTCGTACAGTGGTAGTTATAACAAAGTTGCATGCTGTTGCGGGTTGATGAGGTATTAGCGGAAATGGCAATGGTATGTGGTTTGTGGTAGGTGGTATGTGGATGCAGTATGTGGCATGCGGTGGTTTCTGAATCAATTCATTTAATTGTCATTTTGTTCCCGGCTGCCAAAATGAACCAGGTGGAACTGTTTCTGTGTAAATGTGCCTGATAATTTTGATTTTGCTGGCAGGTGTCTCCATAGTCCATAAGGGATATAATCCCTTGGAAAGATTACACAAGTAGGAGATCAGTTGAGCACTTGACCCTTCGTTTCTATCTTCAATCAGGTGACAGTGTTGGCAGCACAATTGTGTAAATCTAAATTTCAAATTGTATCTCTTGCATATATGCCTTATGGCCTCAGCAGCTAATAGAAAAGTGACCGGCTCACTTCATGAACCCCTATGTAATGAATTTGGAGCCTCATTGCTTCATAACTGACAGCACAGTGTGGTCCTGAATTTAAATTATTTGGTTAAAATGTGTTTTAAACTGCAACTGTCTATGTGAGAAATGGAGACTTTCTGTCATGATTTTTTGTTTTCTTTCTGTGTCAGCTTTCTAAAAACACAGTGTACTAACACACCTTGTATTACCATATGTTTCAGACCTCTGAAGTGTTGTGATTTGTTAAGTGCAGTAGTGAAATAAGTTGTTTTCCTCAGTTGCTGGACCATAAAATTACTCACCACGTTGACTTTTCATTATTTTTGTATTCCTCCTCCCCCCCTTGAATTGTGATGTGCTGCTTGGTGTTCCATGATGTATAGATCCATGGTGTTCCATGATGCCTAACATTTGGGTCTGCAACACCCCCCCAGTTTAAGCCATTTTGCATTTCTTTTTAGCTGCATGAGCAGCCCCACCCCCCTGCCTCTCTTATTTGTTTTCCCTCTGTCCTCTTTTCAGGTAGTCTGAGAATCACAGCCATGGTTATCTGACAAACCCGACCTGCCAGACTGCCATCCGCAGTCCAGATTGGAAGCCACCAGCCCCTCACAGAAGCTCAGGTATGGACTTGCCCTCAGGAACTGATTACCTCAAGGAAGAGAGCCCTCGCTGTCTGATTTTTTGCCTCCCAACCCACCCCCACCCCCGGTCCTGTTTAAATACACTTAAACCCCGCCCCGGCTTTCTAGCTCACTCCTACAGGCTACTGCCAGACAGCTGCTCAAGCTTTGAGTGACAGCATCACTGTCTCTTGTGAAGCATTTCCCTATCTAGTGTAACTCCTCCTTCTAGCTCTCTCTAAAATCACCAAGTACTGTGGCTAACTGGACAGCCTCTCTTTGGCACCAGTGTATCAGGCTTGATGACAGAATCAAGCTGCCATGTCCCCTATCAAAGGGTGCTATCTACTTCTGCTCCTTGCTACCTGGCTTGGTACAACTGGCACCAGATGCCTGGCTGAACCACTGCTACCCTCCTCTGAACCACTATTGGATAGTGCATGGCTGTTAAATGCACCTTCAGAAACTGCTTCACTTGGCTGTGGGCAATGACTCACTCGGCCTTACCCTTCAAACACAGGTGGCCAGATGCCCTCCCCTCGCATAGGCATAGTAATGGTTAGCTATACCCTGATAATTAAACCAGTGTCCAACCACTTGAATCATCTGAAGCATCTGTGGTGGAAGGTACAAACCAAATTTAGCATTAACCTTTCTTCCAGAAAGGTCATCTTTATGCTCCTGCTCCTTTCTGGCAACATTCACTCGAACCCAGGCCAACTCACTTCAACGGGCCCTGGTGTCCATAAGGTTAAAGACCTAAAAATATTCTCACAGAACATCTGCAGTTTAACTGCAAAATTTGACCAACTTCAGGCATGGATGGCCCTCCTTACTCCGACATCCTCTGCCTAACGGAAACTTGGTTGACCAGTAGGATTAAAGATAGTGAAGTTGCCCTCAAAGGCTTCCAAGCATACAGGATTGATAGAATAGGCAAGAGAGGTGGGGGATGCCTCATCTATGCCAGGAACTCTCTGCAGTGCATTGTCCTCCCTGGAACCAGGGTGGCTGAGGACCCTGAGATAATAGTGATAAAGGCACAGGTTAGTCAGAATGGCAAAACTCTCATCCTTGCCACAATCCACCTACCCCCAAGAAAGACACAACAGGCTTTCCCACAATTATGGACGTTATCAGCACCCTTCCAAAGGGGATGGAGCTTGTCATTACCAGGGACTTTAACATAAACTGGGATAGAAAGGAGGCTGCCCCTTTCAGGGATCTGATAGCCACCTCCAACGTGTCACCTGCCCCACCAGGCAGAACTATAAGACAGGAAACAGTACCCTCCTTGACTGGATCCTAGCAAGCTCACCATCCCAGATGTCTGAGATCAAGGTTCTCCCAGACATGCTAAGTGACCACTCCCCAATCACCTTCCTGTAGTCTAATAAATTTACCAAAAGCCCACCCATCCTCATTGAAAGCAAGGTCTTGAGGAAGAGTAAACTTGGAGCCCTCAAATTAGCCCTTGCCCTGTATGACTGGACTCCTAGCGACCTGGTGCCTACCCTTGATCAGGCCCTCAGTTATTTCATTAAGGGCTTTAGCTCCATCTGTGACTTCTATGCCCTGCTCACCAAAAGAAAAATTTGGGGGCAGGCAAATGGCTGGATTGATGGGGAGCTCCTCTCCCACTTGAAAGAAAGGGACATTCACTGGGAAAAGGCCAGAAACACAGGTAGCAAGCATGACTATCAGTACTACAGAACAGCCAGGAACCGCTGCACCAAGCTAATCTGGCTCACCAAAGCCAACTATCATAAGGCCTTGCTTTGCAATTCTTCAGGTGATGGGAAAAGATTCTGGGATAACATCAAAAGCATCCTTGGAAAGGAGGACAAGAAGCACCCTCAGCTGCTCAGTATCAGTAACACCCCTAGTATAGACCCTCTAGCTGTTGCAGAAGCCTTCAATAAGGCTTTCACTGATCTTACCCCAGTGCTACCACCTGCCTTTTTTCAACCTGATTTGAACCACTCTAACGACGTGTCTACCCAGTGTTCTCACCCGACCTTCTACTTTAAAAGGGTGACGGTGAAGGAGGCCTTACCATGGTCAAGAAAATACTAGGTAAGACCAGACTGGGCAGAGATGGGATAGACATAAGACTTCTATCCCTCACCCTGGACATTCTTATAGTATCCATTACCATGCTGTACAATAAGTCCCTGGTCCTGGCCCAGTTCCTGGTGGTTTGGAAGCAGGCCCTAGTTATGCCAGTGCATAACGGAGGCAACAAGTCTCTGGTAGCCGACTACAGACCCACCTCAATCCTCTCCCCCGTGCCCAAGGCAGGTCAACTCATTGATTACCTCAATAAGTATAATCTACTATGCCCCAACCAGCATGGCTTCAGACAAAATCATAGTACCACCACTGCCCTGCTGGACTACATGAACTATGCACATAAGGCCCTGGATGAAGACAAACTGATGGGGTCTGTCTTTATTGACCTCATCAAAGCCTTCAGTACAGTCAACCATCCCCTGTTACTGACCAAACTGCAAAACATGGGTGTGGTGCCCAATGCTCTTTGCTGGTTCCAAGACTACCTGTAATGGAGAAATCAATGTGTTAAAATTGGGCAAACAGTATCCAGCACAAGAGAAGTATCATTGGGGTACCCCGGGGTCAACACTGGGGCCCCTACTCTTCAGCCTCTTCTTAAATGACCTTCCCACAGCCTGCAGCACCAAACTCATACTATATGCAGATGATGCTGTGCTCCTGAGCAGCAGCACATCTCAGGCTGCCCTACAGTCTGAGCTGCAGAACTCCTTCTCCAAACTCGAGGACTGGTTCTGCAGTCATAAGTTGCTACTAAACTACAAGAAGACCAAGGCCATGCTTATGTCCAGCCCCCACAACAAAAATAAGCACTAAATACCCCCTCATCATCTCCAACTCATGCAGTGAGCCGCTGGAACAAGTTCACTTGTTCAAGTATCTGGGGATCATAATAGATGATACCCTCACATTTGTGCACTCTATTGACTCTCTGGTCAAGACAGTCAATACCAAGATAGGTGTCCTGTACAGGCACAGGCAATGCCTCTCTCCGGGAGCCCTCCACCTCTCAGTCCACAGTTCAATTATATCTACTATTGACTATGGACTAGTGGTCTATGGGGCGGCAATGGATACAGTGCTCAAGAGGGTTCAGACTGCGCTCAACAAAGCCTGCAGACTCACCCTGGATGCTGAGCATGACACTCACACCTGTACTCTGTATGAACACGCAGATTGGCTGTCATTAAGAAACAGGGTCAAATTCCAGACTTGCATCCTAGGGAAGAAGGCTCTATTGGGTAAAACACCACCTTGTGTAGGCAATTTGATCAAGGCAGCCAAATCATTACAGGTCACCAGAGGGAGGACTAGAGGGGCCTTGGCTATCCCCTTTTATCACACCTCACTTAGGCAATGTGCATTTGCCTACTGTGCCCCCCATGGATGAATGAACTCCCTGTGCACCTCTTGGCCACCAATTGTCTGGCACAATTCAAAACTGACCTCAAACAGCACCTAATAACACTCTTTAAATGCACCTGCCCCTTAGTCCAGCCACACTTGCTCTCTCTGCCCCCAGCAAGCACTAGGCAGGCCTCAGGTACCCTCTCCCTCTGTCCCTACTCATGACTTGCCTCAGCAATCAGTCTGCATCATGCTCCTTCGGCATCCGCCACCCCACCCTCCCCAACTCACAGTCCCGTGAGTTTCCCTAACAGTCACTACTAATGCAGGCTGCCTGACCATGCCCCCTCACACCCCACCATTTACTTTTGCATGTCTTCTCCACTCAGCCTCCCCTTACCCCACCATTTATCCCTATACCTTATTGCCCTTCTTCCCCCACCCTTCACCTCCACCGCATTACATATCTCTCTTGTACCTCCTTTCTTCACCCCACTGCCAGCTATCCCTGTCCCTCTGAACTACTGACAAGGCACTCTGTGGCTGCTTATTCCCCCACCACCCTCATAAAGTGTTTTTCTTCTTATTTTAACTTGTACCTATGTTTTGAGTTATTCTGTAAGTTCTGAATCCAAGCTGTAGCGTTCATTGTAATGTATCTTTGCTTTCTCCTATTGTTCTTTGTTTTGTAATCTATGACGTGGAACCTTTATAAAAGAGCTTTCACTCAAAGATCTTTTCTGAATCACTAAATAAATAAATAAATACATAAAATGTACTGTAAGCAGCCTCTGTGGCATATACAGTTGACAGCAGCCTTGTTTCAGAAGTCTCTGCACTAAATATACATGCAGGTATTTTACCTGGCCCAATTGTATTAACTTACTGTACTTGCATTTGTCCAATTCAGAGACAGATTGTGATTCTCTGATATTCGTTCCTTTCCCCTCTGTCAGCTTTACAAAACAAAATTTAAGCTGACACACCATTCAGTTCCATGTCTGTCAGACTTCATATGTATCTGGATATTGTAAATGCAATGTTGAGGTAAAAAGCAAATAACATTTGTGTACTATGTTGCTTGTCTGCATATTTACACACCACTGTGCATTTTGTTTATACTTTATCTTTTCTTATTTCTCTTTTTAAGACCTGTGTTAAAGTCAGTGTTAATTGATACCACTGATCTGTCTCATATGCATGGATACTACCACACTTGGTATTTCTTTATGACTGCACATCTAAATAGTATGTATATGTCAAGCAATCATTATATAATTATGTACGACCTTTATGGAACACATCATCATAATTCCAGATTGCATAATGACTTTCTAAATGCATAACTCAATATGATGAAAGTTTTTTGTGCACTCTGTAATGTGTGTAGTTGGCATATATTCTGTTCATTTTCATGAACTCTTTCAAATTAGACAGATTCATATGCTTGTCTGTCTACAAATTTTGTATTTAAAAATATACATTAATTTTTCAAGTCCAGGCAAATGAGACAGCATTGTGTGTGCATTGTATTTAATATACCCATAACATCTACTTGTTTTTTTTTTCTTAAAGTTTTAGTATCTATATATAGTATACTTCATATAAGCATATAAACATACAGATTGACAGCAGGCATTGGCCAATTGGAACATCCCCATCTGTCCAATTCCCTGACCTACTGTGATATTGCATACCCTACCCTACTTAGTCTCCAGCTGTAAACTCCTTGTCATAACCAGTATGGATCCCTTCTGCCTACTGTATCCCATGTGTTCTTTAATCATGCTACAGTTCTTTCCCCATCACCTCTGCTTTGAGGCTGTTACTGGCATCCACCACTGCGTAGGTGAAGTAGTTCCATGTGTCCCTGGTACCTACTCCCTCTTGCTTCATAGCTTGAACATTTGTACTTCCTCATCTTAATTCCATGGTCACCCACACAAAATAAATAAATAAATAACCCAACACCCCCAGTCTAGAATTTTCTTTCTTACTAGCTGCTGCTGCAGCTTTTATACAGTCTATATCAGTCAGATTGAAGTATCCCACCAGCGGCTCTTATTGCATGTTTTTTTAACTTATGTTTGGATACGTCTAGAACCTTAACCTACTCCTCATTTAGTGCTGAATGCCTGTTGATCACTGCAGTGCAGTAAAATGCTATATTCACCACATCTAGTTTTATATACATTACTGCTGTCCCTCCATATTTTCCCTGTAGCTACTGTATTCTAATCTAATCCCGTCACGCACAGTAACTGCCACTACTCCCCCTTTATTGCTCAACCTATCCTTCATGATAAGCATATGGCCGGGGTTGGTCCATAACCTTACTTCCCTGAATCCTAGTGTTTGTGCACTTGGGGGTCCAGATTCATTTTTTTCCCTGTTTGAACATATTATTATTTTTCACCAAACCAGCAAAAGTTTCATCTGTGTGCCAAGTCCTTTCTATCTGGAATATTTGATAACAAAATTCCAAATTGTCTCTGTGCTATACAATGACAAAAAAAGAGAAGAAAATAAGAGTTTTAAAAACTTTCCACTCCCCCAGCCCCTCATTTGTTTACCCTGAAGTTGTGTTTTTATACCCAAAGTGTGTGACTTTGCATTGCTTTTTTCTTGGAAACCTAGCTTATACTACATGGACAACTCCTCCACCTCACCAGTCCTATACCTAATCATTCATTCATCCCTCCACAGCCCATCTTTTGCTGATTTTTTGTGTTCTTTGCAAAAAGACAGACATAGGGCCAGATATTCAAAACTTTGCCCCTGGGCTAAGTTAACACTGCCCAGTGGGCAAACTTAGCCCGGAACACAAAGAAAGCTATATTCAAAAGGAATAACCCAGGGCAAACAGCTTCTGAATATAGCATGGAAATGAGGCTGCGTAAACTGGGCTGGGAGTGCAGGGCAAATGTAGCCCTGGAATAAGACAGCACTGAATACAGCAACCAGGAAGTGCAAACCACAACAACAATACGGTGCACAGTGATGTGAGGGCAGGTAGAGATGAACTATGTGGCCAATGTGTGTGCCAGAAAATGCTTGGACCATGTACAGCTGCAGGCAGCAGCAGATGTGAAAGAACAGTGATCAGAATTGTATAATATTCCCCAAACTGTTAGCTTGGATCTAAGCTGTTTACCCGGTGCAAACACATTTGCCAGGCGCTAAGATTTGCTATATTCAAAAGTGACATGCAAATGAGCCTACTTAGGTAGTCTCTGGGCAAACAGCCAAATTAGCATTTCCTTATTCCCTGATTTGCATGCAGTTTGCCCAGCATTACTGCAGGGTCCCACAGCTTCACCTGTAGGTCAGTCTGGAAGTACAGGGGCTTACCAGGTCTGGCTGCAGTGCCACCTGTAGGTCAGTCTGACAGTGCATGATGGTTGCTGCAGGCTACATGTATGCAGTACAGCATAGTATTGTGTGCCCCAGGGGACAACAGAGCATAGGCACAGGCGGTGGTGGTGCTGCATGAAACCATCACACTGTAGGCCATGCTGCAGTGCACAGCGGACACTACAGTAGCAAGGGGGCTGGTAGTGTGAGGGACACAGCAATGCCTATGGTATGTAGGGCAGTGATGACCACTGCACTGTACACAGTGACAGGCCCAGCTTGCAGGTGATTACTGACAGTGGACAGTACTGTTTCACTGCTGTGTGCTCCACAGATGCTGCACCTGTGGCATGGGATGCTCACAGTGACATATACATGGCCAGCTGTGTGTGCTGTGGCATCTGTACAGTTGTGCGGTATGTGGCTGGGGGGATATGTAAGATCCGATAGGCACACAGGTGGTTGGGTATTCCCACTGCTGGCCCATGTGCACTGCATGGTGTGTCCCAGCCTTGTGGCAACACCTGGGCTGTGGTGAGGTCTGGCCACCGGTACACCCACCCCTCAATTGCCACCATGCCCACAGTGCTGCATGTGTGTGCTGGCATCTGTTAGTCACCACAGACATATGGTCTGCAGGTGTGTGCTGTATGGCCACACTACCATGATGTCTCCTGTGGGTTGGATCATCCCTTACTGTCTGTGCTTGGCTGGGACTGGTGACAGCTGTTGGCATCATGGTGGTGCCATCAGTGAGCAGCATGTGTCCTCCATGTCTGGCATTTTCTAAGTGTCAAGATCTTATGTTAGGGTCATGCAAGCCATGCTAATCCCATGCTAACACTGTGCAAAGCACCAATGTCATGCAAAGCTGTTTTCCCAGGGTTAAGACCAGCTTTTCCTGCACTGAAATTTGTACCACACTAAGGGTCGCACTATGTCACGCTAAACACCTTAGCACAGTGCTAGTCGCTGAATATCTCATAGCACCTGTATTCATGTTCACTTTGCCCCTTGCATATAATTATGGTTTGCACAGTGCTAATGCAGTTTGCATGTCTTATTTGGCCTTTTGAATATGGCAGACCCACGCTAATCCTGCGCAAACGGTTTATGCACCATGCAAGGCTTTGAATATCTGGCCCATTGCCTTCTAGTCCATCTGCAAAGTTACTAAAGAGTAAAGTTAAAAATATAAAATAAAATTGTTTGTAATTTCTAATTTTGTTTCATTTTTGAATAAGATGCAAGCAGGGGAAGAGAGGTGAGGAGTGGAGTGGAGCACTGCAGCTTGAATGTGTGATCAATAGCTAGTGTACAGCAATTTGAAATCCTTTAGTAAAAAAGCTGTACAGTAGTTTGGGGAAAAAAGTGTGCACAGCTAAAATTAAATCTGCAGTGTATTCATAGCCAAAGTGACACAGCTTAATTTAAAGTGGATTTCCTCTGTACCCAGGAGCAGCAATCAAAAAACTGGAAAAACAATTATAATGTTGAAATTAAGAGTCATTATATGCTTGTAATCACATTTGATAGTGTATCCATGTCATTTGTATTTTAAGAGCAGAAAAGGAAGGAAGCACTGAGAATGGGGACTTGTTGGTGATCAAAATGCATGCCTTGTTTTCTGTGGTACTGTACAATGCTAGCTTCAGTCCATACCAAAAAATGCCCCCCCCCCAAGAAAATGGCCATACAACTCTAAAACAAGATGACTAGACTTTAGTTCCGTAACAAAACCCCTTGACAAGTGTGCCAGAAAAAAGGCATTCTGCAGCATTACAGGTGATTTTGTTGTTATACCCATACTAAAAATTCAGATATCACATAACGCTGTTTCTGCATTTCTCGTAAGCATGTGCTAGTTGTATGACAAGATTTTGCACTACATCATGAAAATGTAGAGGTACATCTTTTCATGACCATTCATAAATAACCCTGAAGACAAGTCATGATCTAAGCAAGAGTCACTATGCAAAATTAACACAGTCAGATTCATAAAGCATAAAATCATTTATTTCTGCAGTGAAATTTTTATGATCCTTCAATGCAGTACATTTTCGGCAGTGCAGAGCTGAATCCAGATGACATTACGATCAGCTAGTGACAGTACTGACAGAACTAGTATGCAGATGACTGGGACTGGGACTTCCTGCTGTAACAGACTGTCATCCCACCCAGGGCTGACCTACACCACTGGTGCCACGGCCATCAAGCAATCATGCCATGGTGTGGTAAAGGCTCCACCTTCTGATGGGTTCAGTGGTTCATGCTGGTAGTGGCATGCAGTAGTGCATAAGAGTGACAGCCAGTTCCCCTAACCTTGAGAATCTATGTTGGTGATTTTGGGGTGAAGATTATTCCAAAGTGGAGGTTGCTCCATATTTATTTGGCTCAGCAATATCGAGTTAAGTGCAACACAAGCAAGTAAGCACTAACCTCTGATTCAATAAGTAATCATGTCATGGTGTAGGAAAGTCTCCACCCTCTGATGGATTCTGTGGTACATTCTGGTAGTGGCAAAGAAGTAGTGCGTAGAAGTGGTGCCCAGTTCTCCTAACCTCTGGTTGTATTATGTCATTTTAATACATAAAGTTATGAGATTTTGTTCGGGTTGGCAGACAAAGGCCAATGAAAACTGTGTGCAAAAAAGTGATTTTTTTTCAGGGTTGCTGGTTCTTGATCATTTTTACAGAGGTGATTGGGGGAATTTTCATTACGATTTTTGGAGAGGGACATGGGTGGGGATGGGTAACATATTTTGTGTAGCGCAGCAGTTTTTTTCAGAAGGTCTTGTGACTTTAAACATGTTTTTTGATGTTCCATAAAACAATTTGTATATGGATTGTAACAGTAGTTACTCCCATAGCACTCCCTACCCCAACTTAACAAGTTGTACTGTGACCCCACTCTCCTGAAACAATGATTGCCGTCACTTGACAGACATTTGTACTCCTTCCCCAGCTTAGAAAATTGCCCCAAGTCCACCTCATTATTATGTTTTTTCACCAAACCAGTGAAAGTCACATCTGTGTGCCAAACCCTTTCTACCTGAAATATTTGATAACAAAATTCCTAATTGTCTGTGCGCTATACAATGACCAAAAAAAAGCCAAATAAAAAGATTAAAAAAAAAACTTTGCACTGCCCCCAAACTCCTAATTTATTTTATCCTGAAGTGTTTTGCACCCAAAGTACACAACTTTGCATTGCTTTTTCATGGAAACCTAGCTTCCACTGTACAGACAACTCTTCTACCTTATCAAGATCAATAATCATTTATTACCCCTCCACCCTTTGCTGATTGTTTGTGTCATCCTCAAAAAGACAGACATTGCCTTCTAGTCCATCAGCAAAGTCTCTTACAAAGCTACTAAAGAGTAAAGTTAAAAAAATAAAATAGATTTTTTTGTAACACTGATTTTGTTACTTTTTTGAAGGAGAAGCATACAGGGGTAAAGAGGAGTGGAGTGGAGCACTGCAGCTTGAATGTGTGAGCAATAGCTAGTGTGCAGCAATTTTAAACAATTTATTTAAGAAAGATATACTCTGGGAAAAAAGTGCAAAACTAAAATTAAATCTGCAGTGTAGTCATAGCAACAGTGACATACTGTAGTTTAACTTAAAGTGGATTTCCTTTGAACACAGGAACAGCAATCAAATTCTGGAAAAAATAATAATGCTGAAATTAAGGGTCATTATATTCTTGTGATCACATTTGGTAGTGCATCTATGTCATTTGTATTCTAACATCAGAAAATGAAGGAAGCATTGAGAATGGGGACTTTGTGGTGATTGAAATGCATGCCTTGTTCTCTATGGGGGATTTCTTTTTTCAGGGTTGCTGGTTCTTGATCACTTTTTACAGAAGTGATTGGGGGACTTTTCGTTATGATTTATCGGAGAGGGGCACAGGTGAGGATGATGGATAACATATTTTGGATAGCAGAGCAGTTTTGGTCAGAAGGTCTTATGACTTTAAACATGTGTTTTTCTATGCTTCCTAAAGTAGCTTGTATATGGATTGTAATAGTAGTGACTGCCATAGCACTCCCTTCCCCTAATGCAGCAAGTTGTACTGTGACTCCACTCTCCAGAAATTAGGAAACAATTCTCCAATCTCTCAAACCACTTGCTGCCCCTCCCTAATCGCATCCTACACCAAAAGCAATACAAAGAGACAGAGGGGGAGGGATAGTACACATTCTTTAAACATCAGCTTAAAATTAGCAAACAAGAAGGAGGACATTGCTGAATACAAAAAGTGTCCTAATGATTGCTGGCATTGTTTTGCACAAGCATTGCATTGGGTTTCAAGTTACACAGCTATACTATCCTGAATGAGAGGGATACATTTTTTATTTTGTTTTGTTTTAGTCTTTGGTAGCTGGGTAAGGCCCACTAGGCACTAGTGTATGTTTTCAGGGGTGACCTGGGAGCACTGGGCAGTTAAGTGACTTGCTCATAGTCACATAGTATGCAAGTGGAGGTTGTGAGAATCAAACCAATGTCTGGTCTGCTGGATGTACCAAGCTCATTTACAGCTAATTACTCTAACCTCTAGGCTATACTGCCAGCCATATATGTTAAAGGAATATTTATTATGAGCAGATTCCTTGTGTGATGCTTGATGCAAACTATGAATCCTTTTGTGAATATCCAGAGTGTCTCATCTTCCTGCCTGTTCAGTTTGAATTTGATGATATAGTGCCTTTGCCAGCCTTGAAAGGATTCTGCACCTATTAGCACTTTATATTTGCATTGCTTGCCACTTTTGTAGCACTTAACACTTTTTACATGGTATTCTAACAAGTACAGTATTTCTGGAGTTGTTCCTATGATTAGGACACTGCAGGTTCAACAGTGACATTAATTTTCTTATTGATATAATTACAGTCATATCTTTGTGGTTTGGACATGAATGCCTACCAGATTTATAGAGACAGACAGTATGTTAGTTACCCTGACCATCTTGGTAGTTCATCTCTGAATGCTGGGAAGTCTTTTAATATCATTCTTAAGATAAGGGAACCCAAACTGTGCTTTTATCTTAGTAAACAACATAGTTTTAATGAGAACTGTATGTTTAATTCTTAATGTAAGTTAAGTATACTTCTATATTTTTATGTTCCTGTGTGTGTGGGGGGGGCATTAGACTGTCTAGATTTCTTTGTGTCAGGCACTGCAGATGTGAAGCTGCACTGTAACTTCATGACACACATAGAGGGCATCTTACAATGTTCCATTGCACCATGTCTGAGAGCATTCACCTGGATGTTAGCTAGCACAATCCCCCAATCTGCATCATGGGCTAGGTGTCAGAATTGCATGTAGTGGTGCACATTTTGGGGCTTAAAGCACACATTTTGGGCTGTCCCTGATTATGGTGCAATATATCCTCCATAATGGCCTGTGGCACACTACGAGTGTCTCTAAATCCTCTCAAACTTTAAAGAGCTAGAGTAGGGGCTAAAATTAACATTTATTTAGTTTTTTATTTTATTTTATTTTTGTTGACCAGGTAAGGTGTACTAGTCATGAAAATGACTATTTTCAGGCATGACCTGGGAGGTTACAGGAAGGACATTACAGGTAAAAAGACATCAAATTACATCAATATCCAAGAACTAGGCAATAATAAGGTGGTAAATACATTAGAACAACTAAGACAACAAACAATCAAATTCACATCAAAAAGAGTTAAAGCAAATAAGACAAAACAATACAGTAATGCAACAAAGTAAATCAAAGTAGAGGTGCAATTAAATATCCTAACACAAGACAATAGGATAGGAGGGCTTTTTAACAACATTTGAGAAATAAAGGGTAGACATAATGGCATGGAACATAATCTTGAAGAGCATGGAAGGCTAGTGTAAAGAATAGAGAAAATTAGCTAAGGTACAGATGATTTAGGAGCAGGTAGTAGGGGAGCTAAGGCTAGGAGGGCTAAATGAGTACAGGGATCAAGGATAGGGCTCAGGATATTGGGAGGTGAGTTTAGGGCCAAAGAGGAGAGGGAGGGAACAAGAGTAAAAGATGAGGAGAGGGAGGAGAGGAAAGGTGAGACTGGGGAGAGACCAGGAACATTTAGGAGTACTAATAGGAGGCTGTGTTAGGCCTACTCAGGAGTTTGTTGGATAAACCAAGGGTACCAAAGAGGTGGTAGAAAAAGGCAGGGTAGAGGTAGAAAAGATGAGAGAAAGGTCGAAGGGAGCAGCAGGATGGGATATGCAGCAAGGTAACAATGCTGGATACACAAGTATGGTAGTATGGAAAGAGGGCAGTGGTCTTTAAGGGTTCTAATGGTAGATGGTCTAGGGTGGGTTAAAGCAGGTACAGCTAGCAAGGTCAACAAGTAGATTTTGATGCCTTTTTGTAAAGTTGTGATGGCTTGACACCTCACATATCTCAGGTGGTAAGGAGTTCCAATATTTAGGAGCAGAGTGGGAAAAGGCACTTGTGCCTTTAGTAGATTTGCATCTGGGGACTAGTAGCTGTGTTAAGTTTGAGGAGCGAATTCTATATGGAGAGGTCTGGGGTGTGAGAAGTGAGCCAAGTGTCAGGGGAGTGTTAGATCTAATGATAGCATCCAGTAAGGATCCTAAGGCCAGTAGTCGATAGGAGTGGGGAGAGACCCAATTTAGGTCAGCATAGAGCTGACAGTGGTGTTTGAACCGAGGGGACGCAGAGACATGGCAACATATGTTATTGTAGGCAACATCCCACTTGTGGATAGTGGCTTTAGGAGTGTTCATGTAGATTATAGATCCATAGGTTAGAGATGAAAGAAGAATTTCACAGTCAATTGCACATCTGGCTGAGGGTGAGAGAGCATAGCAGGTTTTATAGGCCACACTGAGTTTGCTACTCACAGGTTTGTAAATGATCTTAATGTGTGTATCAATGCTGAGTGTGGCATCAAGGTGCACTCCCAGATGATTTAAGGAGGTTACAGCTCTGAGAGGGGCACCATTGGCACAAGTTATGGTAAAAATCTTGCTGCACTCTTTCAGTTTTGCAGCTGTACCAAATAGCATAGCCTGTGTCTTAACCACATTTAGAGCCAACTTATTCCTAGTTAGCTATGAATGGATTTCCTGAAAGGCATATGTGAGGTAATGGTTGATATCAGTGACACTGCTGGCATTAAAGTAAAGGACCAGGTCATCAGCGTAGAGGATGGTGGTGCAGGGATGGGTCCTGACAGGTATTCAATTGACAAAGATAGTAAAAAGGAGAGGCCCCAAAATAGAGCCCTGAGGGATGCCAGTGTTGATAGAGGTAAGTTCTGAGAGGATGTTGTTGAATTTAATCATTTGAGTCCTATTTGATAGGTAATTCTGGAACCACACCACCGATTGAGCTGAGAAACCAAGGGATAGGAGATATTCTAGGAGGAGAGGGTGATCAACTAGGTCAAAAACTTTGTCAGATCTATAAAGATGGTGCCCATAAGTTGGCTGCCATCCATAGCACCCAGTATGTCATTGGGAAGTTGAACAAGGGCAGTGAAGGTGCTATGACCCTTCTGGTAATCATGTTAGTAGGGTGATAGCAGATTGTATTTGGTGAGGAAATCAGTCACTTGCAAGAACTCCAGTTTCTCAAGTATCTTACTCAGGACAGATAGTATCGCAATGGGCCGATAGTTAGTGATGTCTTTTCTGTCACCCTTTTTGAAGATGGGTGTAATCCTAGCCATCTACCATACATGCAGAACATGACCTTTGCATAGAGATACTGTGATTATTTTGGCTAGAGGAGATGCAATGATGGGGGCAGCCAATTTTTGGAGCCTGGGTTCTAGTCCATCACAGCCAGTACTAGCACTTTCTGATATATTCATAATCAGTTTAAGGGCTTCAGATCTAGTGACAGATTTAAAGTGGAAAGGAGGATGCCTAGACCTAGAGTGGGGAGGCATCAGGAGTGACTGGCCAGCCATGCCATCAGGGAATGAGGCAGTAACCTGCAAAAGTCATAAACTATTAATTCTTACTGTATATATGAAGCATTTTTTTTGCCCTTTTGCTAATTAGAGGATTTTCTACCCTGTAACTCATGATGTGAGATGTGTAACATTGTTCTCTGATGAACAAAAAAGAAAATACCATACTCAAGAAATAAAATGTAAAAACTGGCTACTTAAAAAAAAGTAGCATTTTTAGTTGCTGTTTTTGGCACTATTGGCTCTTTAAAGAGCTCACCATTTTATGAGTGTACTGGAAGTAAAATATGCTTTCTAGAAGGCATGAGATTTTTGGTGTACAGCACTTGAGAACCGAGAGTACACTGTTTACACACAGTTTGCTAAAGTGACATCTATGGCAAAACATTCAGCAGCAGCATTCTCCTCTCTCTGGCCCATGTCTGGTAAACCTTGCTTAGGGGGATTCAGTGGAACAATGACATAAAAATATTCAGTGCTTTAATTATACGAGCACACACTATTCGCTCCAGTAAAGGTTTTAGAGAATAAAAAAAAAATGCATGACAGTTGTGTTCCTGGCCTCAAAAAGCCACAACAGATGGGGATAATCCAATATCCCAGAAGAGGGGGCTACAGTAGCATAAACCACAAATGCATAATCTGTGTTTGGTCTCTGATTTACTGGAGGTTTTTGTATGGGGTAGGAGATTTAATCATACCATATATTAATGTCACAGTCTGTAGGTAGTTTGGTATAATATTTGTCAATTCAAAATATTGATGGTTCTGGCCTGTTCCTGTGTTAATATTAAATATACCCGTCTCCCTGTATTAGCTTGGGTTGGGGGAGGGATGGGAGTAGTCTAATTTTCTTCTTTGTTATAGTGTGTTGGTGTGTTCTTAAATTCATTTTGCTTTTGTTGTACTAGTTCTGACAATGTTGTAATAAATAAAAGTAAAAAAAGTATGAAACCTATTGAAATGCAACGCTTGCATAATTAAATGCAACACATGCATTGTTTAAAGTCCCCCACAGTATTTTTTATTGAGACAATGAATCCCAATACACAGGAGGAGGAGGAGGACAGTAAGAGAAGAGGAAGGGAAAAGGAAAAATGTTCCACTGCCCCCCCCCCTTATAGTGGGATACATTGTCCTCATAAAATAATAATGTGGGGGATTTTCAACAATGTATGTGTTGCATTTAATTTTTTATTTGTTCTGCCTGCATTGCAAGTACAGATATTTTTATGTATCAGTAAAAGTTTCATCTGCCTGTGTCTTCCCATATGGGACATGTGCACTTGGTTAATCCTCTGTGGAACACTTTTTGCCTTTTTTAGAAAATACATAATGGCAACTATTAGAGATGTATTAGTGATGTTCAGTATGCATGTACAATCA
Organism: Neoceratodus forsteri; assembly: GCA_016271365.2. Lineage (NCBI taxonomy): Eukaryota > Metazoa > Chordata > Ceratodontiformes > Ceratodontidae > Neoceratodus > Neoceratodus forsteri. The sequence goes on from CM028134.1 coordinate 355,584,272, forward strand.
TTCACTGTGAACTAGTACTCTTTCAGGGATTTGTTAAAAAGCCTCAGTAGAAGGGTAATTTTGCAAAACTGCAGGAACAGATGCTCAGGCTGGAGCTGCTCTATAAATAAAGGACTGCTGCCCTATATTAGTACACATAAAGTGATGAGGGTGAGCAACCTGACAGCTTTCAGAAAAAGGCACAGTGGTACAACAAAAGATGATGAGATGTCAGATAGGGTTACGTGTAATCAATCCCACCTGCACTAATCACTCCCCTAGGTTTTCACAAGGATACTAGTTTTTTTTAAATCTGGTCCCTGATTGCTGGCCCATGGGTAAAAGTACAGACTTGCCATATTTTAAATATATCTCTGCCTCTTTGTACAGTTTCTCCCTCCCTGTTTTCACAGTATAAATTCCCCTGCCAGGTTGCACCATGTCTGGGTATAAAACAATGCCTAGCAGGAAGTTGAATTAATCCAATTCTGCCTGTGTTTTTTTTATTGAAAAAAAAATCACAATAGCCAGATTCCAGACTAGGATGATAAACACACCAACTGCAGATTCTTCTCAACAGCTGTCTAAAGGATTAGGTATTCAAGCAATCAAACCCTCCTCCAATTAAATGACTACATTTGTTCAAACAGTGTGTCTAAAAGACAGGGGAAACATGAATTGAACCCCTTCCCCAACTAATTTCACCTTCACACCCTGCCTGTGGGAAGAAACATTAGCCCATCCACACAACTGTCTGTTGTCATGGTGACTAATTGTTCTTCTTCAATGGGACTCCAATTTCAGTGGAGACCAAAGTGATCAAACACAGAATGAAACCAGTTATCTGTGGTTGTGGGGATGTAAAATAATAATTATGTTCAGGTCAAAATTGCAGACAGCTTCGTTTTTTTTTTAAAGGATACATACTCACATCACATCTACAAACAGTACAATTTAGATACTACAAGTAAACTCCATGTTTTTGTTGTTTGGGGGATTATTTAGAATTTCAGGATCTTAGTGTTCCATATTTATTTATTTATTATTTATTTAAACAGCAATTTGGAAAACCTTTGAGCCATAGGCTCATTTACAAAGGTACCTTGTCACAGTAAGACAAACGGAAATACACAGTATAACAGTACAACACAGTATAACAGTAACTTAAGACATAGAATACAAACAAGCTGGTACAGGTAGGATTGATGCAAACAATACCAGAGTTATGTTTGAGTAACATTAATAACAGTACTGTGTTCAGACATCTACTACCAATAAATATTAAACATGGATTGACAGCCTGGGGCTGTCATGCTTACTTAGTGGTGTTGCATTTAACTCCATATTACTGTGACAAATAAATATGGAGCAGGCTGCAGTTTGGAATAATCCCCCCAAAAACCACAAATACAGATTCTCATGATTACTTGCAGTATATGAAGAAATATTTGCCAGTACCCCAGGATGAAATTAACCATGGTGGGGATCCCAGCTGGAAGACTGGATGGAAGTCAAAAGTGGAGAACAAGCTTACAAAACACAAATGTTGTGCTTGTATATTTTTATTTAAAAGACAGTGGTTTAAATGAAGAAAAAAAGAGAGAGATAAACTTTAACAAAAGACACCAGTTCATTCAAAACAAACAAATGGGGATTGAAAATGACATGTTTTGCATGTGCTGCTCTCTGCCTTGTGGTAGACATATCATTTGATAAGGAGGGAAGCATGCTGATAATCAGATCTGCATTACTCATTATAGTAAACTTTTTTCCAAATGGGGGGGTTGAGAGTAGTTGGGTGTGAGTCGGGTGAACATCGGCCCACCATGATCCTCTTCCCCGTGTAGTGATAGGTTGAATTCTAGTTAGTGTGGGTTAGTGAGTTAGTTTATTTATTTATTTATGACTTTGTTAACTGGCTAGGTACACGATCCCAGGGATCATTTTCAGGCATGACCTGGGCCACGTAAGGCAGAACAGAGTAGAAACATCAGAATAACAAGAACATAATAAGAGCAGGTAATACATAGTGAAATGTTACAGTTGTTACATTTGGCAATACACAGTGGCAGTAGTTGCGGTACAACAAATAAAGCAAATTAAGGCTCATGGTGGTACAGTTTCAGTAAATAAGAGAACCTATTTGGCCCTACTCCCAGAACCTATGGGGGGGCTAGTCCTTAAAGCAGTGGCAGGTGGATGCCAACATGTGCCAGTCTTTGAGGTAAGTCTTGAACTGGTGGTGAGTGTTTATGGTATGCAGTTCAGTGGGCAGCTTGTTCCATAGTGTGGGGCTGCTACAGACAGGGCTCTAGTGCCCATGTTCATGGCTACCCTGGGGATTTTCAGGGCGGGGATACTGGGTGAGCGTAGGCAGTGGTGTGAGGTTTGGACTGTGAGAAAGGGAACAAGAGGGGATTTCTGGCAAATATGGATGCAAGAATGAATAAAACTGTACAGTGTAAGGTCAAAGCAGACTTGTAGTGTGAGCCACCCCAGTATAGTGTAGAGTGTACAGTGGTGTTCAGAGAAAGAAGCCAGCAGGGAGAAGCAGCAGGCACTGTTGTATGCTACTGATAGTTTTCCAATGGTGGATGCAGAGGTCCTGGAGTAGATGGGCAAGCAGTAGTCCAGGATAGATAGCAGGTTTCCCTGGATGATGGCATGGTGGGCCTCAGGGGTGAGGTATTGCCAGTACCTGTAGACAGCCCCTAGTTCTTGGTGAAATCTTAGAACCAGGGAGTTTATATGCTCTGTAAAGGAAAGGGAGGGGTCAAGCACAACTCCTAGATATTTGAAATGTTTGATGTCCTCTAGGGCATGGCCACCGGGGGACATGATGATTAGGGGTGGGTTAGATTTGCATTTCATTAGGAAGGGCTTAGATCTGAACAACTTTATTTTTGTTTTTTTTTGGCATTCACCAGAAGGAGGTTGTCAGAGAACCAATTGTGGGCTGTGGAGTAGTTTTGTGAGAGGGCTGCAGAGATGAGTGTAGGAGACTTTTCACTGGAGAACAGAACAAGGTTGTCAGCATAAAGGACTGAGTGGCAGTTGAGACTATCCTCTGGAAGGGAGTTAATGAATAAAGAGAAAACTAGGGGTCCAAGGATAGAGCCTTGTTGGACCCCAGTAGAGACAGGCAGGGTGGGTGAGTGGGCTGGCCAATGCACACAAACTGGGAGTGCCCTGTAAGGTAGCTTCCGAACCAGGTGGTGACCTCCAATGAGCACCCAAAGTGATGCAATTTGGAGAGAAGGAGCGAGTGATTGACCAGGTCGAAGGCTTTGAAGAGGTCAACGAAGACTGTGCCAGTTGCATTTCCACGGTCCATGTTTTTGAGGATGTGGTCAGTTAGGAGTGCGAGGGCAGCAGTAGTGGAGTGATTCTTGAGGAAGCCATGTTGTTGGCTACATAGTAGGTCATATTTACCTATGTAGTCAGCAAGTTGGTGGTGGATGGCCTTTTCCAGTAGCTTGCTTAGGTGAGGAAGGATGGAGATCAGGTGATAGTTGACTGTGGATTGTGGGTCCCCAGCTTTATGAATGGGAATGAACTTCACAGTTTTCCATGTATCGGGCATGGAGGAAGTGGTCAGGGCGAGGCTGAAAATGAACGTTAGAGGGACAATGATGGCAGGGCAACTAAGTCTAAGGAAGACAGGGAATAATCCACCTGCTCCATGGGAGCTGTGGTTTAGGAGGCTCTTTAGGAGTTTAGCTATGTCAGTGTGTGAGAGTATTTTAAAGAAAAAGGAGGGAGGTGGAGATTGAGAGGTAGGCCCGGTGGGTGATGTTGTGGGGGCATGCTGGAGAAAAGGGTTTTTTGCAGGTCGTTTGGGAGTTTGCTTAGGTACATAATGAGGTCAGAGAATTTGTTGTTGAGGGCCTTGGCCACTTCTTGGGAATTGGTAATGAGGCCAGTAGTAGTGTGTAGCTGTGGGACAGGCTTACTGGAGGGGGAGTTTAGTAGTGAGCCAATGGATGCCCAGAATTGTTTAGGGTCCCCGAGGTTAATTTACTGGAGATTGCAAAAATGTGTCTGTTTGAGAGCTTTGACCAGGTGTTTGCAAAGGTTCCTCTGATGCCTGTAATCAGCCCATAGGGTAGGGGATGGGGATGCTTTATAGGTTGACTAGGCATGGTCCCTGTCTTTCATGCAGTAGCATAGGAAATACCCAGAGGGCCTGGGTGCAAGGTGATGTTACAGGGCCCATCCTCAGTTTTGAATAAACATCAAAATTATGATTTGGGCCCCTCAAACCTCATGGGCTTGGGTGCCACTGCACCCCCTGAACCCTTGTAGCTATGCCCCAGCTTTCATGAGGGTAAGGAGGTCTTTCAAGACCCATCACGAGTGGTCACCCCCCATCCTTCTGGTGGTGACTGTAAAATGCTTGTCCTGAAGAGTCAGGAGAGATTGAGTGAGCATGGATGCTTCCTGGGTTGCATTTGATTCTGAGAAAATGGCAGACCAATCCAGTTCCCGTGCCTCAGAGAGAAGGATGGAGGTGTCTGGGCTTCTGAAATTACAGAAAGACAGGTATTTGGGCAGCGGCCATTTAAGTCTGGATGACCATAGAAGGTACATAGGGGAGTGATCACTAATGGAGTCAGCCATGGTACCAGCATGCAGGACACTGTCCTCCTGGTTAGTTACAATCTGATCCAGGAGTGTCTGTATGCCTTTGCAAGGGTTCTGCCTTGTGGGAAGCTTAATAGTTTGGGCCAGGTTGTATTGTTTTAGGAAGGAGGCATAGTCAGGCTGGTGGGAACTGAGCCAGTTTGGATTGGGATCACCCAAGAGAACTGAGTCTCTGTGTGGGGATATGGAGCCCAGGCCAGAGAGGAAGCTGTTTAGACATTTATTTATTTATTTAGTTTTTGTTGACCAGGTAAGTGCACTAGACAAATCCTGCCTATTTTCAGGCATGACCCGGGGAAGGGGATACAGATGAATGCCAACTGACCTTGAACCAGATTAAGCTGTTGGTGGTATTTTTAATGAATCCACTTTGGTTCCAGCTGTAGGGGGATTGTAGCAGCACCCAATGTAGAGTTTTTTTTTCTAGTTCCCAGGGTGAGTTCAGTGAGGAGCCATTCACTGGGAGAGGTTGGGTCAGAGTGGAGAACTATGATGGCTGATAGTTACTGGGAGGTTTCCAGTGCAGGGGGTAACTTTATGGGTGGAAGTGCTGTTCCAGCAAAACAACAGTGTGACTCTGTCCTTGCTAACTTTAAATCCCTTGAAGTTGTTCAAGTCACTTTTAACAGCAATGGACTGAAGTAAAACATTTGTGCACATTTTACAGTAAGTCATTCAACTGTTTAGGATGGTTTATTTTCAGACTGGTTTTATTGTGAGACTCTAATACTATTCTTGTGGTTTGAAAAAAATAAATATCCCTGCTTGTGCTACCAGTACCCACCTCCCCCTTCCCCTGCAGCCTAATTTGTATAATAAAGATGATGCAAGTCCACCACAACCAGCCCTGCATCAGTAATAACTGAAGGGAAGCAGCAAAAGAAAAGGAGTGGCTAACCTCAACACACAAAATATGTCCAAAACATCATTGCACTCCCATGCTGAACAAACACACTGTTCAAGCACTTAATATACAGTACTGTACAGTATATTTAACTCTAATGCTTTTCTTAAGAAAACACTAACATACAAGTTGGTGATGGTAGATCACACTGTAGGGACCATTACCATTTCTCTTTGCTAGTAAGGCTTCATCAGTCTGCAGAGACTACTGTGCAAACCTGCCCATTTAAGCACATTCTCTATAAATCATTAAAACCAGTTGACAAACACACACCTGTTGCAATAACCATTAGATTGTCATAGTGACAATATTCTAATATTCCAACTGGCAGGTTCACAGTTGGTTAGTGGTGTTGCTTTAGGTAAACAAACAGAGTGAATACTGGATAAGTCTCCTCACAGTCCAACTAAATTCAAAGCAACCTGTGGAAAAAAAGGTCCATTATTATTCCCAATTCTGTGCGGGAAGCAATAGATTTAATTTTTTTTCCAAGTCAAATTTATTGTTTTACAACTGTATAAAATTCATAGAATTATCACATATAAAATCATACAATTCTTATCCTGTGTACAGTCATCTCCTTGCACTGGTCATCTGACATGCTCATCCCACAGAGGAGCTCACAAAACATAAAAAGTAGAAATCCAAAAATAAGAGACATTTAAATGAAACCTAAAATCATATTGGAGTGATTCACTGCCATATAATATGATTAGGGGTACAATAACTGTTGTCTCCAACTGTTCAACAAGTGTCTCTCCCACTGGTTGGGCAGACAGAATTGCTCAGCTTTGCATTGCGGTCCTCTTGCCCAGCCATCATGAGAGACACCTGCCAAACAGCAAGAGCCAACAGCTACCACACCCACAATCACATGAAATAGTCCTTTTTCTGTGAAAGATACAGCAGTCCTCTCCATGGATTGCCATATCTCAGGATCACTTGTAGAAGCAGACCTGTTGATCCATTAGGTAGCTGGACTGGCTCTGTTTCTTCTCCCTGGTAACCTTCCTTTGTGTGCAATGACACTTCCTTTTGCTTAGGCCCATACCCTGATCTAGTGCCTACTTAAGGATTCTTTATAAAATTTGAACCAGCTTGTTCCTGTGTGTGTTTTGGGAAAATAGGAAAGTTACGTGACTTGCTCTGGTCACTCAATATACAAGTAGAGTATGATGGAATCAAAACCCATTCTGCTGGATGAACAAAGCTTGTTCACAACTCTTTGCTTTAACCTCTAGGCTATACTGCCAGCCGATAATCAAAAACTTCACATTTCAAGGCTGGCCCCATGATGCCAGGTCAGTAGGTACATAGCCACATTTGCATTTTGTAGACCTACGTTCACACCCAACACTGTAAGAAAAAAGGCTGTAAGAGATGGAATGGAAAAAGACAGAAGATTGTGCTGTAGTAGCCACAGAAATCTGTACTGACATGAATACAGATAGGGTTTAGAAATCCTGATATGGGGCCCCAATACCTTTTGGCACCATAGAGCCAGCTTTGAGATGTGTATTTTTTGATGCTCAGCTGGCAGTATAGCCTAGAGGTTAAAGCAACCCTATAGAAAGATTATTTTTACTAACAGTTTGAAATGTAAGGATGATAACTCACTACTTTCAATGCACATACACATCAAGTATTATAAATGTAGAAAGTGTTGTAATAATACCTTAAAACACATGTAATAAAACAGATGATTTTGTATTTAACCTACAATCGATGGAGGGCCAAGATCCTTGGTGACATCATTTCCTGTCAGAAGCCTAAACATATGGCTGCTCCCAGCCTTTAATTACAAGTGGATTTACATATGAATAACTCTAGACTGCAAAGACTCAAAGATAAACATAATTTCTCAGTCAAATTAGCTGTTTATGGTGTTTCCGACATTAAGAAACCCTGTTGATGACAGTTCCCCTTTAATCTGCAGCTTTGCTCTGGAATACACACTCTGACAGCAAACTCAATTTGGCCATGAAATGTATAACCTATTTTGGGCAACATTTATCATTTTTCTTTTCTCCAGTGAAGTACTGTAGAATAGTTTGCCTACTACAGTGGTCTTGTGTAGTATCGAAGTGCATGTTTTTTTTTAGAAATATTTTGTGAACAATACAGATCATTGGATCATTAAGCAGATTGGGCTACTAAACAGATGGGTTATTAAACCGATTGGGTTGTGGAACTGGGGTTAGTGGGTACCACTAACGCCAGGGATCTTTATTATACGGATCGAGATGTGGATCACAGAACTGGGACTTGCACTCACTGAGGACACTTGCCCTTAGGTTTTGACATAAAAATAAAATGTGTAAGCATTTCTAAATATTCACCTTTTGCCAGACTGTCAAGCATTTTTTTGTACTGTGTATTTTTTATGGTTGCACCTGTTTGATTTCAATCTAATTGTTAATGATCTACCGGCACTGAATTGTATTTTAGTTTTTTCTTAAAAAAAGTAATGGAGTTACAGTACATATATTTTAAGTGCTTGGACAGTGTGTTGTGCAGTATCAGAGTGCAGTGATTTTTGAGACATATGTTGTATATAATAAAGATCCCTGTTTTTTTTTAAAAGATCTGGCTTTTATTTACAGATTTAAAATACAGATTAAATCTAACAGTGTCCTTGTAAAGCAATCTGACACCATCAGTTGGCAGATTCAGGGGGGACAATATCTATTCACATTTCAGGCACAGAATGGCTCGTGGTAGCCATCCTGTGGAAAAGTGAGTAAGCACATTTAAACAACTGTTGAAATCTGGCATTCCTCACTGTGGTAATGTGCTACCACTTCTCTTCCACACCACACAGAGCGGTGCCAAGTGGTATACCAGGATACCAATAAACTTTTGTATAATTACCACTGTACATATACTCATCTATGGAGAGAGAGATGCTAGTACAAGGCCCTCCTGGCAAATAAGGATATGATTATACTCTCTCAAAGAGAAAGGAAATGCTTTGCAAAAAACTGCACTAATTCAACATTTCGGGTTCAAGCTAAAGTGAAAAAAGTAGAAAATGTGGTTTTAGGGTTTCCAACCCTAAAACCCCACCCCACCCCTGAAACAAATCAGGGGGTGCAGTCTTCCTTGGGGTTGTCAACCCTAAAACTCACCTCATTAGGCATGTATGATTCTGGACAGTATAGAATGTGGTGATGTGTTTTGGTAGGCGGAACATGTCCGGAAGGTTTCCTGTACATACTGTGAGTGATTTTCCTTTTTCCCTTTAATTTATTATGTGTAGTGTTTAATTTTTTGTTCTATGCTGCTGTGCATATTTTTTTCATTTGTGGTTGGCTTACATGTTATTTGTTTTGGAATATCTGTGAGAAGCCCCATGGGAACTACAGGTGAGAGAGCAGTTTCGATTGTACGAGGTGCTTTAGTTGTCATTGAGACACTCAGCTTTATTTTTTACTGAGACTGACAGCAAGACTTACACAGTTTCAGAGTATATATCATGTAAGCAATACCAGTTTAAAGAGGTCATGTTTAGGTTGCTGTACCATGTGAAGAAATGAAATTAAGAACTGAAGGCTTCAGTGTGGAAATATGTGTGCTGTACAGTTCACTACTATGTTAGTCAGAGTAGGAGTCTGTAGACAGATTTTCTTTATGTTTGTTATCACAGAGATCATAAATGGGATGCAGTGTGAGAGACTGTACAACCACTCAGCAGCTTGTAGTACAGAAATGTGCTGTTTTAGGTGTGTACCATTTGGTGTAGTGAGGACTGTGCTGCTGCAGGCTTCTGGCATTTGTGAAACTGCAAGCAAAGAATGAAGAATACAGACCAGCTGCTTAATTAGGTACCTCAAACATTTCAGTTTCACATTTAAAAGAAGTTCTAACTTACATTGGGGACATGCTGCTGGAGTGAGAATATTGGCTGATTACATAGCTACGGTATGTGTAAATGTAAATATTTTCACTGTAGCTATGTCATCAACCATTTATCTCACTGGGGTGAGAATACATGATTTTATTGTCAACGAATAAAACACCACTATTGTGTGTGTGTGTGTGTGCGTGTGTGTGTGTATATATATATGTATATATAAATATAAATATATATATATATTTATATATATAATACTGGTGCGATAGCACCAGTATATTTAAGGGAGAGTGCAAACTTCTATGTTAAACCTGACTTTTGAACATTAATAACTTTGGAACCATTCAACAGATTTGCACAAAGTTTGGCATGCATAGTCTCTTGGGGGAGGTCACTGGTCATGCAAAATTATGTGTGAATATGTTTTGTGGTTTTTGAGACACAGAGCATCACACAATCCCTACATTTACCAGTTATTTGCCATTTCTTTGTCCACCTGTGTCTCAGAAACAGCTTTAGGTTGTGATTTGAAATTTTCAGGGTATTAAACCTTGGCCTCACAGATGTGCCTTTTGAAGGTTTGGTAAAAACATATTAACCTGTTCAAAAGTTATTACATTTTTAATGTTCCCATTATTTTTGATGGGAAAAGTTAGATGTCCCTCATAAAAATACTTTTGTTTTCACAGGAGGTGCTCCATTTTTGCATGTTGGGTCACATATAGCCTAGTTTGTTTTTATAGGAGCTACTGTTATTTGGCATGTAGGGTCACATATAGCCTGCTATAGTTTTGCAGAGCTCTGTCCATCATCTTGTTTCCTTATTAGCAAGATAGAGAAAACAAGTAAAAATAGATGTGATATAAAAAAAGAACCATTAGAATTTCACTAAACTGAACCTGTTTAGCTAAATTTAGAGTTTTTTTTAATGTACTGGTCAGAAACACCTTTAGCGGGCACCCAACATTTTAGGTGTTGAGGTTAGTGAGAGGACCACTGGTGCCACATTCTCTGTATGAGAACAGTGGGATTTTGTTGAGTTGTGCAGCTGTAGTTTGAAACCATGCTGCTGGCTGCAACATTAGCTGTGAGCCACCACTTCCCCAGTGTCCAGTGAAACCCCCCGCCCTGCAGTCACTGTCCTGTATCCCTGGTGTCTAGTGGCACCCCCACCCTCCCATATGTTTCCCTGCCATCTGGTGCCATCCTCTCCCTCTGATTCTGATATATATAGATATAGATATAGATATAGATATAGATATAGATATATTCTGACACCGGGGTGCCCACCGCACCCCGGTGTCAAATGCCCCCCTGCAGTCCATTTCTTCTGGTGTATGCCGATATTGAGGGGCCCTATCCCCATGTCAGTGTTTCATGCCCCCACCCCCAAGCAGTGTGGAACCCCCCAGTAGTGTGGGGCACTGGAGAGCCTACTCCCAGTGTCCCAAAATTTGTACCTTTAAAAAGAAGACAGTCGCCTAAAAAAATGGTCCCTCATCATCCCTGCCATCCCCCTCTCCATCCCAATCCTCCCACTGAGTTCCCACTACCTCACACACCCTCCTTGCTTTATACTTACCTCTGGAGATTGTGTGGTGTCATCTTCTGTGGACCAGGACAGGATCACTGTTCTGTCAACTGGATATTTGATGTTCAAAAATGTGGTATGTGCAAAACTAGGTGCAGCATATTTTTCCACATGCTGCATCTGTGAACATCTAGTAGTCAGTTGATTGACACATTTGATAAGTATAGAAAAAGCATTTTAGTTGCGGTGTTTCTTCTATGGCACAGAGGACAAGGCACAGGGATGGGACATCAAGGGTGTTGGGTTTGAAACCACTCTCTTTATATTTATTTCCACCTACAATGAAGGTGGAAAAAAATATAGAGTCTGGCCTTGAACTTAGGACCCTTGAATATTCCCTTCCTGTGCCTTGTCCTCTGTGTCACAGGAAAAGCACAACTGCAGAGGTGTTTTTTGTATATTTATCAATGTTGTGAATTATATGCATGTTTGGCCTCAAGTGGATGACAGATGTTCAAAAATGTGGTATGTGTGAAAATAGGCATAGCCTATTTTCGCACATACCATACATTCAAACATTAAGCATGCATTTGCAGCCAAACATGCAAAGTGACAGCCATAAGCCCCCTTTTCCCAGGAGTGCGGGATGCCGGGGAGCCCACTCACAGTGTACCTGGACATGTATCTCCCCTCAGCAGTGTGGGACACTGGGGAGCCCACTCCTAGTGTCCTGAAATATGTGTTTTTCTTAAATCTTGTAGGTAAATAAACCAGTCCCCCCAAGTCTTTTTAATTTTTAAACCTGAAAAAAAGAAAATGGTCCCTCATCTTCCCTGCCATCCCCCTTCCCCACCCGACCCTTGAACTGAGCACCCACGACCCCACACCCCCCTTGCCCTATACTTACCATCACAGGTTGTTCACTGTCATCTTCTTAGGATCAAGACACATCTGCACTCTTCAAAGTCGAACCGCATACTGAGGAATCAAAGTAAGTGTCATATAATGTATTTCAATGGTGTTTTGAACTTATGTTAATATCTTAGCCATTTTTATGTATTTTTTCACCAAATTTTCAACATGGGCTTTTTGGAACCCCACCTCATGAACACTGTCTCTGTCATTTTGTTAATCAGGCCCAGAAGGTGATTTCATGGTCGCTGCACAAAATTACCTTTCAGGAATGATTAATGAAATGACAGTGCTAGTGTTTATGAGGTGGGGTCCCAAAAAGCCTATGTTGCAAATCTGGTGAAAAAATTCCAAAAAATGATGGAGTTTCATGTGGTCATTGAAACTGCTCTACACACGCGTGTAACTTTGGTAATTTTTTATAGTTTCACTCCAACTTTTCAACATAGCCAATTTTTCACACCACCTCATGAACAGTACAGCTGCCATTTTTCAAATCCTGCCTGAAACATGTTTTTACACCTGTGGTGCAGAATGGCATTTTGCCATGGATTTGAACATTTTCACTTATGAGGTTTATAAGGTGGGGTCATAAGATGACTATGTTCAAAATGTGGCATCAAAATATGAAAAAATGCAAATGTTATGACAATTCATTGCAATTTCAGTAAGCCCACTTTTAACTTTGGAAATTTGAGATATTTTGACCCCAGATTTTCAAAATGGCCTTCTTATTACCTGGCCTTATGTATGTCACAGCTGTCATTTTTCAAATCCTGTCCAAAATGAGTTTTTGCACCTGTGGTGTGGAATGGCATTGAAATTGAGCAGAATTATGTTTCTGTGGGGATTTGAAAATGTTCTCTATGGGATTTATGAAGTGGGGTCATAAGAAGACTATATTCAAAATTTGGGGTCAAAATATGAAAAATGCAAAAGTTATGACCATTCACTCCAATTTCGGTATGCCGTCTTGTCCCTTTGGAGATTTTAAATATTTTGACCCCAGATTTTCAACATAGCCTTCTTATTACCCAACCTCATGTATGTCACAGCTGTCATTTTTCAAATCCTGTCCAAAATGTGTTTTTGCATCTGTGGCATGGAATGGCATTGCAGTTGTGCAGAATTATGTTTGGTGTGAATTTGAAAATGTTCTCTCTTTAGGGTACATGTGCTGGGGTAATAACATGACTACATTGATAATCTGGTCATGCATCTATGGAGGGATGGGTTCACAAGGTTCGAAGGACCCTGCACTCCCACATTAAAATAAAAAAATCATGAAGCATGTGACATAAGGACAGTTATGGATGGTGGAAGTACAGTGCCCAACAGACAAATAAGGATACTATTAAACTATCTGAAAAAGTAAGGAAATTCATTGTAAAATACTTCATTAATGCACCAGTTAGGGTTGTTACTAAAGTGACAAAAGTAGGGAAATATGACGTTAGGGTTTCCAACCCTAACGCCCCAATCTGTAGACACTGACAGACATGGGGGAAGTGCACCTTGGGGTTGTTGACGCTAATGTTAACCCCATTCTCCTATACTGTGCCCATCACAGCTTATTTACTTATGGAATGGGGTGAGCATTAGGGCCGATGACCGCAAGGCACACCCCAATACCTGTCAGTGTCTGCAGAGTGGAGGTGGGACATTTTAGGGTGGAAACCCTAATACCATATTTCCTTACTTTTGTAGATTTAGTAACGACCCTAACTGGTGCATTAAGGAAGATTTTTGCTATGAATAGATAGATAGATAGATAGATAGATAGATAGATAGATAGATAGATAGATAGACAGACAGACAATACTGTATACTTAGATATAAATATATATTAGTTGCAAAAAAAATCCATTAATGCATCAGTTAGGGTTAAGTGACAAAAGTAGAAAAATGAGGCATTAGGGTTTGCACCCCTAACACCCCAACCCCACCCTGCACACACCAACAGATGTTGGGGAGGTGCCTTGGGATTGTCAGCCCTAATGCTCACCCCAATTTCTTATACTGTATACACCTCAGCCTTTTTACTTATAGAATGGGGTGAGCATTAGGGCTGGTGACCCCAAAGCACACCTCAACACCTGTTGGTTTGCACTGGGTGGGTGTGGGGTGTTAGGGTTTTAAACCTTCCCTACTTTTGCCACTTTAAACCTAGTTAATGCACTAATGGAATTTTTTGCAACATATATTGCTCCACTGTAGTTAAGGTTGAGTAAGCAGTTTAATGTTAAACCCCAAATTTTGTACTTTAATAGCTTTGCAACCATTCAATGGATTTTCACAAAATGTGGTATGCGCTGTCCCATTGGGTAGGTGTCTTGACTTGCCAAGTTTTGTTTCCATCAGCCATGCAGATTTTGCATTACACATAGTGAAAAAAGTGTAAAAGTGGCTTTTTTTTTGCCCATTTATGTTGATTTTTCCTCATCACATTGCGGCCACATCATTTGGAATTTTGTCCTTAAATTTCAGGATAGAAAGAGCTTGCCACAAAGAACAAGCCAGCATTGGTTTGGTGAAACAATATCAGTCTGTTCAAAGTTATTTAATTTTGACATTTCAGGTTCTGAGCATGCTCAGTTTAGTCTTTTGGATAGCTGCACAGCTTCAAGCAAGGATTTTGGCTCACGAACAGGGATTTTGACAGCTCGCAAACAGGGATTCAGTAAATTCCTGTTCATATGAAAAAATATTCCCTGTTCAGAAGCCGCCATTTTGTTATCAATTTTTCCAAACAACAAAATATTGTGACCTGTCCCACTGATGTCTTTTGTTGAGATTGAAGTATGGGTTTTGTTCAGGGTGACACCCTCTACAAACCCATGGCTTTGATTTCATTTAGTTTAGTCAGAAAATGGCTGCTTTTTAATTCCAAAATCCATGCTCATGACTCGATTCCGATCCCTGTTCATGAGGTGTCTCAAATCCCTGTTCACAAGCCGATCCCCATTTGTGAGCTGTCAAAATCCTTGTTCATATTGGGGAAACCAGATGGCCCTATCTCTCAAACCAGGATTAGCTCTCGAACGAGGATTCTGACACCTCGCAAACAGGGATTTGACTAAAAAGGAATCCCTGTTCATGAGCTTTCAAAATCCCTGTTCGTGAGCTGTCAAAATCATTGATCATGAGAAATCCTTGTTTGTGAACTGTCAAAATCCCTGTTTGTGAGGGGACGACTAGATGGCCCTAAAAATCCCTGTTCATGAGCTGTCAAAATCCTTGTTCTTGAGGTGTCAAAATCCCAGTTCATGAGGCAATCCCTGGTCATGAGCTGTCAAAATCCTTGTTAGTGAGTGGACTATAAGATGGCCCTACCTCATGAACAGGGATTGGCTCATGAACAGTGATTTTGACACCTCACAAACAGGGATTCAGCTCATGAACAAATATCCTGACAGTTCATGAAGAGGGATTTTTAAAGGCTGCTGTTTCTTTGCCACTTCACTGCAAAGAAACAACACTTTTGGCTTGAAATTTCCTGGGTAGAAAGGGGGTATATAAGAGATGTGACTTGTGCTGGTTTGGTGTAAAAATTTGCAATAATTCCACAGTTATGGCATTCCAAAGTTAAGAAATTTCCCATTAGATAACATTGTGCCGAACATGGCTCCTTTTGCTGCCTATATCTCAAAAACTGTTTGAGATACGGGATTTTTTGCTGAAGTTATCACTCCATGATTACAGCTGCAGTGAATTTATTTCCAAAGTTGCTATGGTTACTAATATATTGTACCATTTACAGCACAAGGCTTTCTTGCAATGTGTCTAGGACTGCGCTACATCTCTATAATTATACAGTAGGTAGGTGGGATTGCAGGGCCCTCCACATATTTATTTGCCGATGACACCATTATTTATTTTTCTCATTCTTTGTTGTCAGGATGGGTTTAATAATCTCCAAACTTATTTTTCTAACTCAAGATTAAAAATAAACATTTCAAAAACTAAATGTATGTTATTTGGAACAGCTTGAGAGGGAATTGTGTATTGAAAATTATTGATGGTTCAGGAAGTACATTAGAATGGATAGATAATTACAAGTACTTAGGGTTTTGGCTAGATAGGTTATGTTCAGGGAATACCCATGTAGATAAGCTTATAACCCAATTGAGTAAGAGGGTGAGTGCTCTTTATAGATATAAAAAATGCTTTGATTCAGAAACTTTAAATTTAATCATAAAAGTTCAAATTCTTCTGTTAATAGATTATGGAGACATTTTGTATGACAATGCAACTAGTGACAGGCTGTCAAAATTGGATATGTTTTTAAATAGGCTGGCTAGATTGGTGTTACATTGTTCAAGATTTACTCATCGTTCTGAGATGTATAAGAAATTAGGATGGTTACCCTTATGTGATGCAAGGGATATCTATAAATGGTTATTTGCCTATAAATGTGGATTGGGTCTTATTCCCTTATATTTGAGTAAGAGGTTAAGTTTTAGGAAAATAGAACCATCTTTGAGGAATTCTAGTGCAAGAGAAATGTTGGTTCCCTTCTATAAAACAAAATGTTACCACTCTTGCTTTAGTTACTATGTTCCAGTTCTCTGGAACAGTCTTCCTCACACATTTAGGATCCAAACCAGGCAACCTCCATCAGTTTTTATGTTGAAAAAGTATTTGTAGTCCCTGGAAAAGCAGTGTAATTGTCTTAACTGTGTTATTGTGTTGCTTTGTTTTCTTTATATTTATTGATTGCTTGTGTAATGCATGAATGAAGGCTACAATTACAAATAAGTTTATACTCAATGGTCTTAACTCTGAAATAAAAACAAACAAAACAAACAAATATGGATACCATTATGCAGTAATCGGACTGCTGTGCCATCCATTATGCAATACTGGGAATGCAGGGCCCTAGGGAGATGACAGTTCATTACAATGTCTGTGCACTTATGGATACAGGCCCTGTGCTCCAAAAAACTGATACCATGGGAACACAGAGCCCTGGCACTGCACTTCCCATGTGGATACCATTATTCAGTAGTGGGACTGCTGGGCTGTCCATTATGCGATACTGGGAGATCATGGTCCATTACAATGTCTGTGCACTTATAGACAGATGGGAGCACAGGGCCCAAAAACTGATACCATGGGCATCACAAAACCAAATAAGGGTAAGATTACACTTTCTCAGAAAGAAAGGAAATTCATTGCGAAAAGCTTTGTTAATGCCATCAGTTAGGGTTGAAGTAACAAAAGTAGGGAAATGAGGCATTAAGGTTGACACCCTAACACCTACCACCCCACCCCACCCCCACCCTCCACAGATCAACAGGTGATGGAGTGTGCCTTGGGGTCATGGGGCCTAACTCTCACCCAGTTCTCCTATACCGTACCTTGTCAGCTTTCTTATACAAGGAATGGGGTGAGAGTTAGTGCCGACAACCTCGAGGCACACCCCTTCACCTGTTGGTCTGCGGAGGGTGGGGGTGTTAGGGTGTCAACCCTAACACCTCATTTCCCTACTTTTGTCACTTCAACCTTAACTGATGCATTAACAAAGTTTTTTTTGCAATGAATATATATATATTGCAAAAACATTCATTAATGCATCCATTAGAGTTAAACTGACATAAGCAGGAAAATGTGATGTTAGGATTTCCAATGCTAACATCCCCCCCCCACCCTGCACAGATGAAGAGGCATCAGCAGCACCACTGGGGTCATCTGCCCTAACGCCCACCCTATTCCATTAGAAAATAAGCATGGTGGCTGCAGCATAGGAGAATGTGGTGAGCATTAGGGCTGATGACCCCAATGCCACCCCAATGCCTCTTTGTCTGTGCAAGGTGGGGGGAGTGGAGTGTTAGGGTTGGAAACTCTAATGCCACATTTCCCTACTTTTGTTGCTTTAACCCTAACTGCTGTATTAACAAAGTATTTCGCAATTTTATTTCCTTACTTTTTGAGATAGTATGAGTATACTTATTTTCCTCCATTGAGGTAGTATAACAGTATCCTTATGTTATGGTGGGAAGTACCTTACACTCCCATCCCTCCATCGAGACAGTATAACAGTATTCCTATGTTATGGAGCTCCCATCTCTCCATCGAGATAGTATAACAGTATCCTGTTATGGTGCCTCCATTAACAAATCATCATGACTCTGCCATTTGTACTCATTTTTACCCCAAGCGGTAAACAAAGCCATCATATGACCTCACCATATGTACTCAGCACAGAACATTTTCAAATCCCCACTAAAATATAATTCTGAACAACTACAATGACATTCTGAGCCACAAGAGCAAAAATACATTTGGGCCAGTATTTTTACCAAGCATTTATCAATGCTGAATGTTTGCTTGCTGGTATTAGCATTGGAAATGCAGGAGTTAGAGGGATGCAGAATAGGAATGGCAGTGAAGTATTGAACTTCACGCCAACCCCACCTTCACCCTGCAGAGATGGACAGGCATTGGGGTATGCATTTGGGTTGTCGCCCATAATGTTCATGCCATTTCACTTCACCCTATCCTGCAGACACCGACATGTGTTGAGGTGTGCCTTGGGATGTTTGGCTGTACAGTCACCCCATTCCATAAGGACATATGCTGAAATGGGTTCAGTATAGGAGAACGAGGTGAACTGTGGGGCTGAAGAGTTCAAGGCACACCTTGATGCCTGTCACTGGCTGCAGGGTGGTGGGGTGGGGTGGAATGGCATAAGCATTATAGTCAGCAATCCAAAGACACACCTCTGATGCCTGTCAGTCTGTACAGGGTGGGACATCATGGTTAGACACCCTAACACCCCGAGAGTTTGTTTGCATTTACACTACACATTTTCAACACAGCCTTTTTGTGACCCTCACCTCATGAAAGCATTTGGGACCTCTTCCCATGGACAGTGGCACTGTGATTTTGTCAATGTGTCCTGAATTCTGAATTCCCACAGTGACCGTGCCATTCTGCACCAGATGTACAAAAAACCAGATTGGGCAGGATGTGAAGAAAGACAGCTGTACCATTTATAGGGAGCTGTGAAGAGATGGTAATGTTGAAAATCTGTAGTGAAATTATTAAAAATACTCAAACGTCCGGGCTTATGTGGAAACTGGGCAACACATGTGCTTAACACAGTCATTTAGTGGAATTGTTTCATCAAATTTTCAACATTGTGTGACCTCTGCTCATAAACAGTGTCACTATGATTTTTCTAATCTGTACTGAACATTGAATTCCAACAGGTATCAAGCTATTCTGCACCAAATGTGTAAAAAATGCATATTTCAGGCAGGATATGAAAAATGACAGCTGTACTGTTCATAAGGAGGCATGAAAAAATGGCAATGTTGAAAATCTGGAGTGAAAATATTACAAATGCACATAATTACGAGGGTGCATGAAAACTGCACAACGTACACTCATAACACAGTCATTTCTTGGACTTTTGTCACAAAATTTTCAACATAGGCATTTTGGCACCTCTGCTTATGAGCACTATTGATGTGATGTTTTTTCAATCTATCCCGAACACTGACCTACCACAGCGACCGCACTATTCTGCACCAGAAGTGCAAAAACACATTTTGGCCAGGATGTGAAAAATTACAGCTGTACTGTTCATAAGGATGTGTGTAAAATGGCAATGTTGAAAAGCTAGAGTGAAAATATTACAAATTCGCGAAGTTATGAGTGTGCATAGAAACTGCACGATGCATGCTTGTAACACAGTCGTTTTATAGACTTTCGTCACCAAATTTTCAACATAGGCATTTTAGGACCTCTGCTCATGAACAGTGTCACTGTGATTTTCTTAATGTGTCCTGAACATTGATTTCCCACAGCGACCGCTCCATTCTGCGCCGGTAGAGTGAAACCACATTTTGGATAGGATGTGAAAAATGACAGCTGTACTGTTCATAAGGAGGTGTGGAAAAATGCCAATGTTGAAAATCTGGAGTGAAAATATTGTAAATTCGCGAACTTACAAGCATGCGTAGCAACTGCACTATGCACACTAGTAAAATAGTAATTTCTTGGATTTTTTCCACCAAATTTGCAACATAGACTTTTTGAGAGCCCCCCTCATGAACAATGGCACTGTCATTTCATTAATCGGTCCCAGCAGGTGATTCCATGCAGTGACAGCGAAATCATCTTTCGGGGCCGATTAACACCGTGACAGTGCAAGAATTCATGAGGAGGGGTCCCAAAAACCCCATGTTGAAAATTTGGTGCCAAAATTCTAAAAAATGACTGAGAAATGCAGCAAAGTTGAAAAAACCCTATCTATCCCATTATACAGCTTACCGGCATTTCCTCAGCTAGCGGTCAGCTTTGAAGAGTGCAGACGTGTTTCCAGTCCACTGAAGACCGTCGCGCCAGACTCCAGAGATAAGTATGAGGTGAGGGGCTGTGGGGAAGCAGAGTGCACTGAAGGTGGGCGCGAGTTGGGGGCAGGAACACCAGACTCAACAAGGGACTGTTTTCTGGTTTTCAGGGTAAAAAAAAAGACAACAAAACATTGTGGGACAGTTTTCTAGTCTGACTGGGGCATTTGGCACACTAGGGTGGGCTCCCAGCATGTCCACCTGACTGTTTCTTTTGAGGGGTCTGTAGCCAATGGGGATTAGGCACCCCATTGGCTTTTATCTGAGGGAGGCATAAGGTGAGAGTTAGGCTCTCCCTCGGCAGAAAGCAACAATTTTTAGAGACATTATGCGATGGGGAGTGGACTCCCGTTGGCAAATTAAACTTAGGCAGGATGGGATAGAAGCCGATGGGATTGGGCCCTCATCGCAAACAAAGACTTTTTTGGGGGGGCGCATGATGCCGAGGGGGATTGGGCATCCCCTCGGCACACAACAAATTGAGGTGCAGTGGCAGCAATCCGCCACCATGTTAAATTTATTGTTTGACTTAGGGAGGTACCACCCTGCAATGACGGGTTGCTCCCTCATTGCAGCAGAATGGCTGACATTGCAATGATGAGGCGGCCCCACATTGAGCGGCAAAAACATTTGTACTTGATGCACCTTTGGAAACCAGTGTCATTGGCACACTGTGCCTCTATTGGTCCACCAGCACCAAGCCTCCAAATGCAGTGCCTCTGTTGGCTGCCACTGTGCCACAGTTCCACAACCCTCTTCTCTCCTAAGCTGCCACATAATGTTTCTTGTGCATGAGCGCAAGCAAACATAAAAATGACAGCTGTTACATACATGATATGAGGTAATAACAAGGCTATGCTGAAAATATAAGGTGAAAATATAGAAAATTTACAAAATTATGAGCGTACATAGCCAGATAGCAATGAACACTCATAACACAGCCACTTCTTTATGTGTTGCTCCCACATTTTCAACATAGCCTTCTTATAACTCCACCTCATGAGCAATATATCTGTCCTTATGCAAATCCTTCTGAACAGGTGATTTCACCAACTGACTTCAACATCACCTTTCTGGCAGGAGTTGCCTAATGACAGCCATGTTGTTCATGAGGTCAAGTCCCCAAACAGCCATGTTGAAAATTTTTCGTCAAAAGGATGAAAAACATCTGAGTCAGGGTTGAACAGTGAACACCCCCCCATTGTCTATTCCTTTTTCATGAGGTGTCATAATCCTTTTTTGCCAGCCGATTCATTTTTCGTGAGGTGTCATAATCCATTTTTGTCATGAAAAAAGGATTAGAACTTCTCTGAAGAGATGGCCCTGCCAGCAATCCTTTTTCATGTGCTGACAAAATCCATTTACATGATGTGAAAAAAGATTATGACAACTCACGAGAAAGGAATTCAAATGATGAAAAAGGAATACAGGCGGGCCACCTGGTTTGAGAAGTCCAAATCCTTTCTTGCATGATGAAAAAGGATTATGACACCTCACAAAAAAGGAATCGGCTGGTGAAAAAGAATTATGATGCCTCACGAAAAAGGATAACTTTTTTAATCCTTTTTCATGAGGTGTCATAATCCTTTTTTGCCAGCTGAATCTTTCCCATGAGGTGACATAATCCCTTTTTGTCATGCAAAAAGGATTAGGACTTCTCAGGCAGATGGTCCTGCCAGTAATCCTTTTTTGTGAGATGTCAATGTTTC
The DNA here is from genome assembly GCA_016271365.2 of Neoceratodus forsteri. NCBI lineage: Eukaryota > Metazoa > Chordata > Ceratodontiformes > Ceratodontidae > Neoceratodus > Neoceratodus forsteri. The sequence continues at coordinate 355,606,164 of CM028134.1, forward strand.
GTGATACAAAAAAGGATTATGATGTCTCACAAAAAAGGAACAAAGTGATTCATGAAAATGGATTTTTAAAATTAGAAATATGCATTGTGAGGCCACGTAGCATTAAGGTAAATGCACAGCACAATGAAGGACATGCAGATGAACAAGATACATACTTGGATGTCTCCAGAAGACATCCCTGGGCAAAGTTATATTATTTTGTTTGGGGAAAACAAAACAAGATTGCAGCTGATGAAAAATATTTTTTTTCCAGATGGCAAAGGATTCTAAGAATCCCTTTTTGTGAGATGTCAAAATCCCTTTTCATTAGACCAAAATCCTTTTTCATTCCATGCAGCTATCCAAAAGACTGAACTGACCATGTTCAGAAGCCAAAATTTCTAAATTTAATAACTTTGGAACATATTCATATTTTTTCACCATACCAATGTTGGCTTGTTCTTCGGGGCATGCTCTTTCCACCCTGTAAATTTCAGACTGATATTCCAAATGGTTTGGCCACAGCACAATGAGGAATAAACAACCTAGAAAAGTGAATTTTAGCATTTTTTTGACTATGTGCAGGACAAAATCCACCAATCTGATCAAAATGAATCTTGACAAGTCAAGAGATCTACCCCACGGGACAGTGCATACCAAATTTCATGCACATCTGTTGAACTGTGCAAAGTTATCAAACTGAAAAATTTGAGGTTTAACATTAAAGTGCTTACTCAACCTTAACTATAAGGGGGTGACAAGGCCCCTATAATATATGTATACATGTATGCATATGTAAATGTGTGTGTGTATATATATATATATATATATATATATGTTAGGGTTCATTCCACACCAACAAAAGTCTGAAAATATGATATTAGGGTTACAAACCCTACCCCCACACACACACACCCTCCACAGACCAACATAGCCGAAGTGAACCTTAGGGTCACTGGGTTTAACTCTCACCCCATTCCATGTGTAAACAAGCTGAAATGGTACAGTATAGGAGAATGTGGTGAGAGTTAGGCCCGATGGCCCCAAGGCACACCTTGGCACTTGTTGATATGTGGAGGGTGGTGGGTGGAGGTAGGGTTGGTAACCCTAACATCAAATTTTCAGACTTCTGTTGGTGTGAAATCAACCCTAACTGATGCATTAATGAAGTTTTTTGCAATGAATTTCCATTTCTTTTGAGAAAGTGAAATGTTACTCATATGGTATCCATAGGTGGAAGCACGGGGCCCTCTGGGCCCCATGCTCCCAACCACTCATAAGTGTAGAGGTATAGTACAGGGGGGCTTTGTGCTCCCAGTTTTGCATAATGGAATGCATATTTGGGAGCACTCCCACTTACCCACCCAAAGGTGTAGAGACATAGTGCAGGAGGGCCCTGTGCTCCCAGTATTGCAAGATGGTTTCCATGGGTGGGAGCATGATCCCTCTGGGCACTGGGCTCCCACCTACCTGTAAGTATAGAGAAATAGTGCAGGAGGACTATGGGCCCTACACTCCCACTCACTCATGAGTATAGAGGCACAGCTTAGGAGGGCCCAGTGCTCCCACTTTAGCATAAATGGTATGCATAGGTGGGTGCATGGGCCCTCTTGGCCCTGCACTACCACCTACCCATAAGTACAGACACATAGTGCTGACCTAGAGGCTTTCCAAGTAACCACTGTACTGCAAATGTGGCAATATCTCAGTAACCATAGCAAGTTTGGGACAAAGTCCTTTGCAGTTGTATTCATGACCTGGCCACCTCCATGTGTGCTTAGTACACTGCTCTCAGTGAAAAATCCTTGTCTTGGACCGTTTTCAAGATACACGTGTCGATAGGTGCTGCAACCTCCACAGTTAGGGTTGTTCCACAGCAAAAAAGCTAGGAAATTTGGGGTTATGTTTGAAAGCCCCCCTTGGACCCCCCAGCCCACCCCCCAACTGGCATCAGGGTGTGCATTGGGGTCATCGGCCCTAATCACCTCATAACATGTGTAAAGAAGCTGAGTTATAGGAGAATGGGGTGAGAGTTAGGACCGACGACCCCAATGCACACCCTGATGCTGGTTGGGGGCTAGTCCAGGGGGGATTTCAACCCTAACCCCAAATTTCCTAGCTTTTTTTTGCTGTGGAACAACCCTAACTGATGCATTAAACTGAGTTTTTTGCCTCTAATTTCCCTTCTTTTTGAGAATGAGGATGATAAATAATGAAAGGAATGCAGTGGTGGCAGTGTGGGGCCCTTCGGGCCCTGCGTTCCCGCCACATGATGTCTTGTTACACAGTAACAGGAACTGCAAAGCAAACACAAGCGGCAACAGTAATGCACATGGCAAAGCAAATGTAAATGGCAAAGCAAACGTTAATAGAAACACAAGCGTAAAGTGATGCCGAACCAAACAGTTACATAAACAGAGGCATCAAACAGAAGTGCATACAGAACACAACTGGTAACACACACATTCACGGTGCCACAATTGTAAATGCAAATGGTAACAGTAACACCAACAATAACACCCAAGTAAACAGAAACACAAGCACATATGAAAACACAAACCGTAGCTCACACACTCACGGAACCACAGTTGTAAATGCAAATGGTTATGGTAACAGCAACAATAAAGCCAATAAAAACAGAAACTCATGCACATACGAAAACACAAACTGTTACACATAAGGTCATGGTACCGCAATAGTAAACGTACATGGTAACAGTAACAACAACAGTAAAGACAACAGAAACAGAAATGCAAGTGCATGTGAAAATGCAAACCGTTACGCACATGGTGGTGTAGACGGGAACGGTGATTCAAATGGTAACAGAAGCACAACTGGAAATGCTAACTGTCACAGTAACAAAAGGGCACACCCTTCTTTTCCCCAAAAACTGCATTGAAAAAACTAATTGAAAACAAAGAATGTATGCATTATAATTGACGTCAGAGTAGAAAAGTACGACTTGGAATACTAAATTGCTTATATCTCAGGAACCGTATGACGTAGGAAAAAAATAAAAATTTTGTATGAATTACTACTTCCCTGGCTAGTTTTTTTCTTTCATTTTTTTGACAAAAAGGCCGTATCTTTCACCGTTTCTGAGATACAGGTCCTGAAAGACGCGTCGGATGCCATAATGTTACCCTATGGGACAAATCGTCAACTTTGGAGTGCTGTCAGTTTGCCACCCTGTAATATTTTTTCTCAAACCACCAAAAGGCACATTTGTAGGATGTTGGCTTTCTTCCCTCCAAATTTCTGCCCAAAAGACCAAACCATTATTTTCCAGCAGAGCAGCAAAGAATTCCTGTAATATGGCAGACTCCATAATGTTATCCTATGGGAAAAAGTGCCAATTTCATAGTGCCATAACTTTGCCACCCTGTAATATTTGTGAACAATCTACTAAAAGGCAAATCTGTGGGATGTTGCCTTTCTTCCCTCCAAATTTCAAGTGAAAAGACCAAACCATTTCTGAGACATTCAATGTCAAAGATTGGCAAAATTTCCATTATTCTATTCCATTATAAGAAATCTGGCCATCTTGTCCCTATTTTGCAATCAAAGATCACAATTAAAGACTCTCACGATCAAAGAATTTGCAGCCTCACGATCAAAGAATTTGCAGGCTCATGAACAAAGAATAAAAAATTTAATAATTCAAAAAAGAGAAGCAATTGCAGTAAACCACTGCCATGGTTCAACAGAACAAATCCCCCTGAGTAAAACCCATCCTCATTTGACTTCCTAGGACACCCCTGGGCTAAGAAAATTGAATTTTAAATTGGGCCATCTTGTCCCTCGCTTGTGATGCAAGATCGGGGTCAAAGAATCTCACGATCAAAGAATTTGCAGCCTCACGATCAAAGAATTTGCAAGCTCACGAACAAAGAATAAAAAATGTAATAAATCAAAAAATTGGAGGAATTGCAGTAAACCACCACCATGGTTTGACAGAACGAAGCCCCCTGAGTAAAATCCACCATCATTTGACTTCCTAGGGCACCCATGTGCTTAGAAAAATTATTTTTAAATTTGGCCATCTCGTCCCTCGCTCACGATGCAAGATCGCGATCAAAGAATCTCACAATCAAAGAATTTGCAGCCTCATGATAAAAGAATTTGCAGACTTATGATCAAAGAATTAAAAAAGGTTGAAATGCAATTTATTCACTGATTTGAACCAAACCAATGGCATGGTTCAACAGAATGGACCCTCCTGAGCAGAAAAAAGCCCTCATTTGTGTCCCTAGCCCACCCCTGAGCTGAGATATTAGTGTTTTAGGTCACGATGCAAGATCGTGATCAAAAAATCTCACAATCAAAGAATTTGCAGCCTCACAATCAAAGAATTTGCAGGCTCATGATCAAAGAATAAAAAAGGGTGAAACACGATTTATTCACCGATTTGAACCAAACCAATGGCATGGTTCAACAGAATGGACCCTCCTGAGCAAAAAAAAAGCCCTCATTTGTGTCCCTAGCCCACCCATGAGCTGAGATATTAGTGTTTTAGGTCACGATGCAAGATCGCAATCAAAGAATCTCACTATCAAAGAATTTGCAGGCTCGCAATCAAAGATCATTAGTGAGCCGCGAATTAAGATTTTAAAAGCTTATAACTCTATTTTTTGACCAATTTGGATGGAACCAAAGACATGGCTTGATAGATCACAGTCCCCTGAGTAAAACCCATTGAAGTTTTACTTCAGAAGTGACCCCTGAGCCGAGATATTTGTGTTTGTGTGATTGGAAAACTGAAAACAAGATGGCGGACCTTGCGGTCAAAGAATTTTGAAAATTCCTTGGGAACAAAGATTCTTGAACCACGAGGCTGCAAATTCTTTGATCGCCAGGTGAGACCTGATGGCCAGAACCCCCATTCTTTGATCGCAAGATATACATATAAATTTTCCCATTGACTTATAATGGGAACTTAAAAGTGCCATAACTTTTGAATGCCTTAATATTTTTTCACCAAACAAAAAGCGGCATGTTCAGCCACCAAAGCTCTTTCAAACAAGCCATCTTGCAGAGCAGCACACCACACAATGGCCATGCAGGACCACATTAAGAATGCCAAAAGGTGCCTTCAAAAATGGATAATTTTACATTTTTCAGCACTTTCATACACAAAGACCAGCACTCCGACGTAAATGCAATTTGGCAGATCAAGAGATCTAGTAAGCCCAAATGCATGTACCAAAGTTCAGACAAATCTATTGAATGGATCCCTAGTTATTAATGTCCAAACTTTTGACTTTAGTACGTAAGTGGCTGCTCAACCATAACTATAGTGGCGTGACTGTGCCACTATAATATATATGTATATATCTTCTTTTTAAAAAAAAACTTTGTTAATGGATCACTTCGAGTTAAAGCAACAAAAGTTTGGAAGTGTAATGCTAGGGTTTCCAACCCTATCACCCGACTCCACCCCCACCCTACACACACCAACAGGTGTCGAGGGTGTGCCTTGGGTTTGTCAGCCCTAACACTCATGCCATTCCAAGAGCAATGTGCTGTAGTGCCTCTTCATAAGGGTGATACCAGGGAAGAGGCTGGTAACTACAGGCTGATCAGCCTCACATCAGTGCTAGAAAGGCAAATGGAGGCCCTGATTAAACCAAATCTAGCAGACTACTTGGATAAGCATGGCCTACAGAATGACAAACAACATGGCTTCATTACAGGCAGGTCATGCCAGACAAATCTGATTACTTTCTTTGATTTGGTATCTAGGAAAGTGAATAATGGCAGGCCAGTGGACCTCCTCTAGCTTGACTTCAAGAAAGCCTTTGATTCAGTATCACACAAAAGATTGCTGAAGAAGTTAAATGATCTGGGCATAGCAAGCAGCATTATTAAGTGGGTGGGAAACTGGTTGGACAAAAGGAGGCAAAGGGTGGTGGTCAGTGTAGAGATGTCAGGAGGGAGAAGTGATGAGTAGGGTCCCATAGGGCTTGGTCTTAAGCCCAATCTTGTTTAATGTGTTCATCAGTGACATAGAAGTAGGTAGCCAGTGCAAGATTGCACTGTTTGTGGCTGAGACTAAATTAGAACAATGGTCTTGTATTTGGCAGCTGAAATGTAATGCCAAGAAATGTAAAATGATACATATTGGCAGGAATAACCCTAGAATAACCTTTTGGTAAACAGGGTCAAATTAAGTGGCTCAAAAGAGGAAAAGGATCTTGGAGTTATTTTTAGCAACACCCTTAAACAACCAGCCAATGCAACACAGCATACAGTAGGGCCAACAAAATGGTGGGATGCTTAGGGAGAGGATTTGACAGTATGCATAGGGAGGTAATACTTCCACTGTACAGATCTATGGTGAGACCCCATTTGGAATACTACATACAGTTTTGGAGACCATACCTTAAGAAGGATAGGGACAGGATAGAGACCATTCAGAGACGGGCAACCAAAATGCTACAGGGGCTTCAGGGACTGCCAAATAAAGGTCATCTGGAGGCACTAAACATGTACTCACTTGAATCTAGGAGAGAAAGGAGAGATATGATGGAAACCTTTAAGTACATGAGGGGTTTAAATTCAGTACTCTATGCTGAACTATTCACCAAGGCTCCAACTCAAACATGATGATTATGGATAGAAACTGAGGGGGTGGGAGTTTCAGGAGGGATCTTAGGAAGCACTATTTCTTTTAAAGGATTGTGAAGCAATGGAACAAACTACCTCCAGAGATGGTAGGAGCTAGGACCATATCAGCATTCAAAAAAGGTCTGGGATAAGGAGTATGCTAGAATCAAATCTGTAAGAGAATCTACCAGCTAGGACCTGGGATCACATAGGATCTCAAGGACAAACCTGATGGACCTTTGATCTCTTTCTGCCATTGCTTTTCTAGGTTTCTATGTTTCTAGTAGATAAACCAAGATGAGTACAGTATAGGAGAATGGAGTGAGCATTTGGGCTGACAACCCTAAGGCATACTCCGGCACCTATTGGTGCATGTAGGGTGGGGGTGGGGTATTAGGGTTGGAAATCCTAACACCACAGTTCTAAACTTTTGTTGCTTTAATCCTAACTGCTGCATTAATGCAGATTTTTGCAAAGAATTTCCATACTTTTTGAGAAAGTGGAGGGCTTGTAATTATATCCTTATTTACCTCTGGGAGTGTAGGTCCTTCTGGGCCCTGCACTCCCATTAGTCCATAATGGTATCTGGGATCTATGATGCCGGTTTGTCAACTCTTTTGTCGGCCGGCATCACATCGATGGGATTTATGTTGACAGCAAGTTGCAGTAGACATAAATCCCAAATGCTTCCCGGACCTGCTTTTCTAATGGGGGCTTCACCCCGAACCCCCCATGTGGGGGTCTCTGCCTCCTGCACCCCCTGTACTATAGATTGTCAACTCCAGTAAGAGCTGACTCAGGTAGGGGGTACAGGACCTGTCTCGGGTGCACCAACACAGTGAGCTGTTGGCAAACTGTGGATTTTGCCAACAGTGAGGTATGTCGCTGTGTTGGTGTCGCCGTTGATCAGCATACCTGATATCCATACAGTATATACAAGTAGTAGCAAAGGGTCTGGAAGGCCCTGCGCTCTCATCCATACATAACTTTTCAGACAGAGTAGTGGTATCCTTATTTGCCCGTGGGTACACAGGGCCCTCTGTAACCTGCATTCCCATGCTGTAGTATACAGCATCAAGAAACACCTCACATTGCAATCTTATCCTATGGAAAACATAGCAAAATTGGAAAGATGTGTAACTCGATACCAAATTAATTTTATTTCTCGAAACCACCAAAAGGCACATCGGTGGCATATGCACCTTATACCTTGGAAACTTCAGATCAAAATTGTAAACAGTTTGTTAACAGCATAGTGACAAAGAAATGACTCCATAAGCCTCCCAGTACAATGTTGTCCTATGGGAAATCAATGAAAATTTAAATCTGTAGAACTCCAAGCCAAAGAAATATATGTTCAACAAACCAGCAAAATCACATCTGTGGGGCAAGTCTTTTGTACCCTGAAAATGTCAGCCCAAAATTCCAAACCTTTGCTATGAAATGACAAAGAAACAGCTATATAATTTTTTTCACAAATCGTGAAAAGAAATCCTTGCCCCAGCTTCATTTTCCACAATTTGCAGAAAAAGAAAATCCTTTTCACAAATCGCAAAAGAGGATCCTGTTTTGAAAATCCTTTTCCATAGTTTGCATTAAAAGAAAATCCTTTCTTGCAGATTGAAAGAAAGGATCCTGTTTCATGATAAAGGTTTTTCTTGTTTTCCAGCAAAGGATTTCCGTGGATAAAATAAACACATTTCTCCATATGCCAGAATATGATTCCTCAGGCCCCCATTAGGTAAACACAACTGATGGTGTTTACCAAAGCCCTGTATAATTTTAGAAATTTAAGTTTGTGTGCCTCACTAACTGAAAACAAGATGGTGGCAGCACGAACTAGGATTTCACATTTGTGGAACAGAATTCCGCATTTGTGAATGAGGATTCTGCATCTGAGGTCAAGATTCCTTAATCGAGCCTCACATCTAACTTTTACTATTGAAAATAATGGTAAACTTTAAAATTTAATAACTTTGGAATAGTTTAATATGTTTCACCAAATGTTTAAAAGGCACCACTGTGACACAAGACCTATATACCCTAAAAATTTCATATCAAAATTCCACATAGTTTTTGCACAATGCGGTGACAAAGAGTTTGACAAAAAGTGGTAATGTACATGTTTTTTGACACTTTGTATCTCCACACTTGCACATCTGATCAGAACGAAACATACCATACCAAGAGATATGTGGTTCCTGAAGGAGAACGTCAAATTTCATGTGACTCGCTTGAATGGTTGCAATGTTATTAAAGCACAAGATGTTTAGTTTAATATAGAAGTGAAGATTTAACCATAACTATAGGGTGCAATCGCACCCCTATAATATCTATACAACAACGAAAGGGTTTACTGATCATGGTCTCATGACCAAAGCATTAGTACACCAGTGCTAAAACATGATACAAATGCTGATTCAGTTGTTAAGTTCCATAGTAGCTTAAATTTACTTTCCTGTTGGGGAAATCTAGTTTCCTGACAGGGAATGTTTTCCTATTAAGTTTAAGAGCTTTAAGGTTGGACTTGAAGGCAACCCAAGTGGTACAGAAAATGTCATACTGAAACTATTTTTAAACTTTTCAAAAAATTTAGAGCTTTCACACAGCACCTTGCCTAGTCCTCTCACTGTCTCAGAATAGTTTCTCACAGCAGATATTCTTGTAAACTAATACAGGCCAATGTAATATTTTTCTTCTGATGCACCATGGGTAATTTCCATTTATATTATAACTCACAGAGGCTAGGGCATCAGATTACTAGGGGCTCAGCAGCATAGAGCTATACATTTACACCTGCATAAGGAATCCCATCTCATTTCTCCAAAGCCAGTACCCTCAAGGGGTCCTTAATCTGCACACCTTCCTAACCTGGATCAGCCTTATTTCTCTTCAGATATACAGGCAGTTAACCATTAGACATTTACTTTTTGACTCTCAACCTCCTTTCAGGGAGAAGGGCATGGAGTGCCAATTAATGTAGTTGCACAGCCTTTAATAGTTCCATTTTGCAGCTTCATGTTACCAGGTTGCGTCAGATCTCTTTGTCAATAATGGTGTGCAAAGTTGGAAAAATTCACTTTGCGAATTAATTTATGAATCCACTGCAATTCATGAAGTTAATCTGCATTGTGAAGTGTCAATTTGCAGTACAGGAATAACTTCACAAACTGTGAATTTGATAACTTTACTGGCAAAGTGGAGCTGACAGGCAAAGCTCATAATTTGCTATGGGACTGGAGGTAACATGGTACTCAAATAAGCTATATGCAATGCAGTGGTTGTGTTGAGTGCAGTCTTCTGAAGAGAGATTTGCACAGAAGTCTGTCCTTGCTTGTCTGAACAATTTTTTTAATTAATCCAAAAACTGAGTATTTTATTATTGATTATTTTTTATTGAAATTTTGTTAACCGGTTGAGCCCTCTGAGACATAATGTCCCTTTTTTCAGGGGTGAATTACAATTACAGTAATAGGAATACAAGTTTAAAACCATACCCCAGTTTACATATAGGGACAAGTTAATGGCAAAAATTAATGAAATTGAGAATAATAAACAGTATTATTTAACAAGCACATTATGAAGAATAGTTATGCAGGATGAATGAGCACATAGTGCACATACGTAATACAGAGACCAGGTACCAGCAACAGACAGTAGGTACACATAATCACATTAGATACATACTACACATAGACATAATTGCTTCACAGTATTCAGTTGGGTTACATATTATTAATACTGTACTAGATCCTGGTAGTTTGATTGGGTGGAGAAGTAGCAGGTAAGTGCTAGGTATCACATATGATTAATTTACAGCTACACTGATTTACTACAAGTGAGCTGGATTTTAAGGCCTTTTTGAACAAGTTTAGTGATGTACACTTGGAGATTTCCTGCCATGACCCCCCCCCCAGCAGGGTTCTCAACATCCTGAAGGGGGAATCAGGAAATGGCTACCCCTTCTCCTCATATTCACATATTCAGTTCTTGCCTCTCACCCTTTCTTCTCCACCTTCCCTTCTGGGTCACCTGTGTGCACAACCTACCCCATCCTTTTTACTCCAACAACACTTGCGTACTACCTTGAGCCTTCTCCTGGTACACTCATGCACTATAATGGTTCTGTTGCTTTAATACTGTTTGGTGCATTTATATGTTCTTTTGTATGATTTTGGACATGTATTGAGATTTGCCCAATGTTCCACTACTGTTTATTGTACAATGCCTTGTGTTCCAACTGTTGCATAATCTTACAATGTTGCATTGTTTGTACTACCCACATACTATTGTAACTGATTATCTTTCACAACCCTATGTAACCCCTTCCACCCAGGTCACACCGTGAGATGAGAAACTTGTTGTTCAGTGTGCCCTCCTGGTGAAACATTTCAATAAATTAATAAAAATAAAATAGACTTCTGACGGTAGTCTGTTCCAAAGGGTAGGGGCGGATACTGCAAATGATCTATTGCCAGTGCTTGTTCTGGACCTAGGGACTGCCAGAGTGGAGCAAGTGTATGATCTAAGTGATCTCTTTTGGGTTTTGTAGTGGAGTAACCCAATGAGTCTGGGGGGAGCTGCTTTGATTATCTTAAAGGCAAGACAGATGGTGGGGTAGGCTAGTCTCTCTTCAAGTGAGGGTCAGTTTATAGAGGTGAGAACATTACAGTGGTGTTCTCTGGGATGTGCTGTGGTTACAAAGTGAGCAACTTTATGGTAGAACACCCTCAGGTTAGTAAGTTCCATGTCAGGGATAGGTTGAAATAGAGGTGCCCCATACAGTAGGATTGGTAGCAGAGTTCCAATGATGACTGACATTCAAGCTTCATTACTGATATACCCTCCGAGTCTGTATAGGAGCCCAATTTTCTGGTGCAATGTCTTTGTTACTGACTCAACATAGGATTTTAGTGTAAGCTCTTGGTCAAGTTGCATCCCAAGGTATTTTATGGAGTCAGGGACATCCAATTTGGTGCCGTTGGTGGATGATAGATGGATCAGGTTACTTCTGTCAGTACCCAGGTGTCGAGGACCAACGAGCATGGCTTTGGTTTTCTTTAGATTGAGGACTAATTTGTTATCCAAAAGCCATTGTTCTTGGGTCCTGCAGTCAGTGTTTAGGTACAGGTTTATCTGTTTAATGTCACTTGAGCTTCTGTATATAACGGCATCATCTGTATAAAATTGGACCTTAGCCTCCCCACAGTACTTCGGCAGGTTGTTTGTAAATGTTGAGATTAACAGTGGACCAAGGATGAAGCCTTAAAGGACACCTTGAATAACACATTTTAGGTCAGACATAGTACCTTTACATTTGACCAATTGTTTCCTCTCATTAAGTAGTGGTGGACAGAATCATTTGCATGCATGAGTATCTAGGCCAAGATGACCATGTTTGGCAAGAAGGAGATTATGATTCACCATTTTAAATGTTTTTGTGAGGTCTATCAGTATGGCCCCAGTGGCAAGACTGAGATCCATAGCCCCTAGGACATTGGTAGTGAATTGGATGAGGGCCGTGTCCATTCCGGGATTCTTTCTAAATCCATGCTGCGCATCTGAGAATAGATGATGGGACTTCATGCGATCCTGGATCTGATTATATACTAGGTTTTCCAGAACTTTTCATTTGTATTCTGAGGATTGATATTAGTCTGTAGTTCTCCACTGCATCTTTGGTACCTCCTTTATGGATAGGGACCACTATGACAATTTTCCATTTGGAGGGAAAGTGCCCTAGCATTAGGGATTCATTGAATAGATTTTTGAGTGGACTGACTACTATGGGGGTTGCTGTTTTCAAGTGTTTAGGTTCCTGTTTGTCAAAACCTGCAGAGCCCTCAGGTTTAATTGATCTCAGAAGAATAAGCACTTCTTTCCTGGGGATTAGGTGAAAGTGAAATTGAGGGGGGAGCTTGTGCATCAAGGGAGAGAGTTCCTCATATCCCCTGGTCTTGGGTCTACATATTTGTCCAGGTTGGTGAAAACATTGTTGAAGGCATTTGCTAATGTGGTAGGTTCTGATATCAAGAGACCATTGACAGTAATATTCTGAGTAGATTCAACTGCATGCCCTTTAAGGAGGTAATTGATTTGTTTCCAGAAGTTTTTAGCATTGGATAGGTTCAAGGCTTGGAAATTTTTGTTGTATGTCCTTTTGGCACTTTTTAGCTCTTTCTTACTGGAGTTTCTTAGTGTCCTGTATTTGGGCCAATCAGAAAGCTTTCATGAGTGTTTGAATTGCCCCAAGCCTTATCCCTTTGCTTCATCTGTTTCTTTAGATCTCTATGTGGCCAGTACCAACATTGGCCCCTGTCTTTGCACTGTTTCAGGTGGGCAAGCTTGTTGAGTATGCTAAGGAAGTTATTTATGAAGAAGTCCGAAGCTTGGTCAATGTCAAGCAGGAAGCCTAAATCATTCCACTATTCTTCACTTAGGTAGTTAAGAAAAGCAGTCATATCAAACTTGGAGAGGTCCTAAGCCATCAATAACTTTGGGGGAGGATTAGGTGAATTGTTCCTCCATATAAAGAAGACTGAGGTGTGGTCACTAAGAGAGGTAAAAGGCCTGCTACTTTGATCCAATCAGGCCTGTTGACTAGTATCCAGTCCAGTACCATGTGTTTTCCAGATCTTGTGTTTGCCTTCTGGGTTCACTAATTAATTGGGTGAGGGATGCATCAGTTAGTGAAGTCTTGTCTACAACATTACCTTACCAATTTAGACCAAAATCTTCTAAGAGTATTAGTTCTCTGGGGGAATTATTTATTATGCTGATTATGAGAGACGCCAGTGCACACTTTGGCCATTTTCGGGGTGGTGGTATGCACAACCTATTGTTATGGATTTTGTCCCACCAAACAGTTGTTTAACTAGTAACCACTCTGAGGTTACATTCTCCTGGACAGGAGGACTGAGTTCCTGGGCATTTAGGGAACTCCTTATGTATATTAGTACCCTTCCACCTTTCTTGCCAATCCTGTCCGTCCTGAAGGCACTGTATCCTGGAAGATCAATTTCATGATTAAATATATGTGGCTTTAACCAAGTTTCAGTGAAGGCACTGATGTCTGGGGAGCAGAGATTGACCTATGCTTCAAGCTCATGCAGTTTTAGCCTGAGACTGCAGATATTCATCTGTACCAGTTTCAGTCCCTTAGTACACTTCCTGACAGGATCAGAGGGGGAGGAGACATTGCAGTCTGCTGGCCCTGGGTTAGTTTCCATGTCTCCTGACAAAAGAAGCACACGCTTTTTTAGATTGTTGTAAGGGGTTAGGGGTGGCAGTCAAGGGCATCCTTGGATATTTAAGAGAAAGTATGCAATCATTTAGCAGTTGCCCTTAGATTTGAGATCATGGAGTATCACCAGGGCAGGAGAGTATTCAATAACAGAGTAATACGTATACAGGGGAGGGTGGGGAACTTTAAACTGGTTATATTCTGGTACAGGGAATAGAGCAATAAATAAGTCCATGAAGGTCAGGGAGACAAGAATAGTAATTGTTTTATTATAACCTTTAGAGAACGTTGTCAGGTTGTTCAAGATTTTATTCTGTATAGAGAAAATGGGGATCAGGACAACCTGTCTCAGGTCTAGTTTGTAACCTAGAAAAGAGGAGGATTTGGGGGGGGCACGCAATACCAGCCTCTCAACCCTCAATGGGACTATGGGTTGTAGATGATTTGATCTTGTCTACTGATTAGCAGAATATATTCAATATACTGATTAGCAAACTATGCTCAGTATATACACAATTGACCCAATCAGACCAAAGATAGATTACAAAAAGAAATACTGGCTAGATATTGTCTACAATAGCAGTGTATACCTACTATTAATCAATTCATACCAGGGATGAGTAACATTAGTAACTATAATCTGTAAGGCTTATATGTTTAGTTCACTGTACAGGTCATCAGAAGGTAGGATGTAGTCCTGACATTCAGCACGAAGTTCAAATCAACATAGAATCACCCTTTACCTTGAGCCTGAGTGGCTGTCCAGCAAGGAGGACTATTTAATACCCTGAATAGTCCAAAAGCATAATCTCTGAGAAACTACTGTGATCAGTGCAGATCAGAGGTTCCAATTCAGATTTGAATTGCCTGTCTTTTACTAGGATATCCTAGTCTTCAAAGTCACCCTCTGCCATAATGTTACAGACAGGTTTAAACAGCGTTCTTATTGGAGGTGGATTTTGTTAGTCTGACGGGCCATCCTGGATTCTAATCAATCAAGCTTGTAGTCCTGCCCACTCTTGAGCATTGCCCTAATCCTCTAAGTGAGGGTCAAAGTTCAGATGTCAATCATACTTGTTTCTATTTCTTAATTGGGCGGGTGGAGGGTGGGAGACGGCAACAAAACAATGGCTGCTGGCAAGTCCATGTTGGCTGCAGCAGTCCATGTGTGCCAGCGTGTGATCAGTAAATCAGAAGCAGGTCTCCTGAATTAAGGCTCAAAGTCTGTTTTTTTTAAATGTTGTTGTCCTTGGTGCAGGGGGAGGGCAAGTCACATTCTATCTGTAGCTGCCCTCCAACCCCTGGTTACTTCTGCAGCTCAGGAGGCAAGAGTTCAGCAGGCTACAACAGTCCCAGAGTTAACTAGCCAGCCTCCTCCAATTCAAATGTTGATGCCTTTTAGAGCACTGTTTCCATAGGTTGACTCCCAACAATGACTGTTGGCAAGTCTGTGTCAGCTGCAGCAGTTCATGTGTTCTGGTATGAGGTCAGTAAATAAAAAGCAGGTCTCCTGAATTAAGGCTTAAAAGTCTGTTTAAAAAAAATGTTATAGCCCTTGATGCAGGGGGGAGGGCAAGCTGAATTATGTCTATAGCTACCATTCAACCCCTGGTTCCTTATGTGGCTCTGGTGACTGCCTTGTGTAGCTAGATTGGTGTTGTTTGTTTCTGATTTTCCTGATTTATTTAGTTTAAAGTGGTAGCTTTATTTGCATGTTGAAGACCTTCTGTATGGGGGAGGGGTGGTGTTTCAGCTAGCAAGGCAGCCCATGAATATCAGTGGCTCTGAATGTTTTTACTGTGAGTACTAGTCTATGTGCAGCAAATATCTCATATTTGTTTTCTCTAAGTCATTCTTGTTTTTGTTTTTGTTTTTTTGTCTGTGGTGTGTGATTTCTCATTTTATTTCTGTAGCCCAGTTTGGTGTGGTTAAGTGAAATACTGAGTCAGTCTCTTTCTGTATTAGTAGTAGTTATTTTGTTTAGTTCTTTAAGTGACAGTGTTCCTTACAGTAACTTGTTAGTCAACTGAACAAAAAAGGGTGCTAAACTTTTGGGCAATAGTTTCCATCAAGCAATCAATTGCCCAAATAAACTATTTAAAAACTGGTAAATAAGGGGCAAAAAGGGGGGAGGCATTGCTTCCTCTCAGAAGCATGGTGTTAAGACCACTAAATTCACAAAATCTAAACTAAATGTGTTACTTACCAATGCAAGAAGTCTTCATTACACAAAAAAGATGAATTTGAGCTCTTGTTATTAAACAATAATACTGACATTGCAGTTATCTCAGAAACCTGGTGGGATGAAACCTCCACTTGGAATAAATCAATCCCAGGATACAACATTGTTCATAAGGATAGAGATAATAGAAGGGGTGGTGGGGTGGCACTCTATCTTAATAAAAATATTACCTTTAGATAATTAGATAACACCTTATATGAGTCCAATGAAACTTTATGGGTTGAAATGGAGACCACAAAAAATAACAATCTATTGGTGAGTATGTGCTATAGGTCTTCTGACATTAAACTGTCTGATCATCATTTTTTGCTTGATGATATTTCAAGTACATTAAAACACAAGGACACGTTACTACTTAGTGACTTTAACTCTTCAGGTGTCAGTTGGAATGATTATTCTGCCTCTACCATTCAGTAACAAGCTTTACTGGATCTTTGTATTAATAATGGACTACAACATGTAGTGGATAAACCAACAAGTGGCAGAAATATATTGGATCTTGTCTTCACTAATACTCCAGAAAAAATTATAGACCTGAAAATATCTGATCCCTTGTTTAACAGTGATCATAACATCATTACTTTTTCTATTAAAAACCAATTCATTAAACAAGTTGGTATTACCATTGTTTAGGACTTTAGAAAGGCTAACTTTGGAGCTATTAATAAAGAACTAAATGACTGGACTTGGAGTGATGAATGTGCATCTGTGAATAGTTTATGGAATAACCTAAAGAATAAGACCCATGGGTTGAGTGATAAATATATTCCAAATAGCACATTGTATAACAAGAAAGGAAAACTGCCAATGTGGTATACAAATAAAGTTTGCAAATCCATATCAGTTAAAAAAGAGCTTATAAGGTTGTTAAAAGGGACAATAATGATTATAATAAAAATAAATATAAGGAGGTTTTAAGAGTTTGTAAAACTAACATTAAAAATGAAAAATGGAAGATAGACTTTAGACTGGCACACATAAAGGATGGGGGGAATCTTTCTTTTCCTACATAAATAATAAAAAAATCTACTTCTAACATAATTAGACCAATTAAAGTCTCTAATACCATCATAAATGAACCATCTGATATGGTTAATGAATTTAATGATTATTTTTGCTCTGTGTTTGCACATGAAAATAATTACTGTTCACTTGACTTTGGAAGCAGTACCACTGAGGAACTTAATATAACTAAGGTTGAAATATTCCATAAGTTAAATCATATTAAAATAAATACCTCCCCTGGTCCAGATCTACTCTATCCATGGGTTTTTAGAGATATCAAATTGTGGTTAGTTGAGCCACTACATACCCTCTATAATAAATCTTTGACTACTGGTGAACTGCTAGATGATTGGAGACAGGCAGTAGTTGTTCCTATATATAAAAAAGGGGACCATAGTTGTACAGCAAATTATAGCCTGATTAGCATAACTTGCATTTTGGGAAAAGTGATGGAGTTCATTATCAAAGATAAGCTCACCTTTGATCTTGAATCAAGATGCTTTATTAACAACACACAGCATGGCTTTAAGTCTCAAAGATAATGTCTCACTGCAAATCTCTTTTTTTATGAAACAGTAAATTACTAGAGGACAAAAAACAGTTGATATTATATTCTTCAACCTTTGTAAAGCCTTTGATAAAGCCTCTCATGTAACTCTTGTAGAAGAAGTTCGTAAATCTTGAGATAAACAGCTTTATTATCAGATGGATAAATGCACGGTTGATGAATAGAGAACAAATTGTAAAAATCAGAGGTTTTACCTCTAGTACGGGTAGGGTAACTAGTGGGGTGCCCCAGGGGCTGTCTTGGGCCTCTTATTGTTCTCTATCTTTGTCTCTGATACAGATAGGGAGTTAAATGGACACACAGTCAAATTTGCTGATGATACAAAAATCACTACAGATGTAAATACTGAGGATGGATATTACAATCTTTGTAATGATCTCTTGAAAATGAAGAACTGAGCAGACAGAAATGGCATGGTGTACAACTTAGATAAAAGTGTAATTATACTCTTGGGTAATAATAGCCCATGTCACAACTATACTCTGGCCAGGAAGCTGTTACAGTCTGTGGATAATGAAAAGGACTCTGGCGTACTTGTTTCAAGGGATTTTAAATTCAGTTCACAGTGTACAGAACTAACTAAGAAGGCTAACAGACTTATTGGCTGTATTAGATGATCTGTTACTTCTGGGAATATGGCTTGTTTAATTCCCTTATATAAGGCCTATGTACGACCCATTTTGGACTATTGTTTTCCTTTGTGGAGCCCTTTTTTGTGTAAGGATGCTAAAAAAGTGGAAGGGGTCCAGAGGAGAATTACACAAATGGTTCATGGACTTCATAGGGTTGATTATAGCTCTAGACTATGCTCCTTAAATATTTATCCACTGGAAATGAGGAAATATAGAGGTGACCTTTTATTAATGCTTAAAATCATAAGGGACCCAACGTTATTTGCAGAACTAAGTTTCATTCAAATCCAAAGGGACTTCCTATTAAGAAGTCACAAATATTAGCTAAGGCTTATTAACCCAAAAAGTCAGTTAAGAAGAAACTTTTTTATCCAGCGTATTATTCCTATGTGGAATACCCTTCCAAGGAATGTTGTAGAAGTTGATTCTTTTGACTGCTTTAAGACTAAACTTGATAGTTTCCTACTGAACTTAGGTTAAGGAGACGAATGCCTACTTTTGCAGGAGATGTATATAAATGGGTTGTCAGCCTTCTGTACATCTAATTTTCCTAGTATGACATCCTAGTAGTATGACCCCTGTCTTGTTAATCTCTGTCATGTTAACAAAAACTGTTTTGGTGGCTTTATTGTAACTACTATTAGGTCATAAACTGTTTTGTTCAGAATTAGATCATACTGCTAATCCTTCAGGCAGGTGTTGTCTGCTGCTGTTATTTAGTTTTACTGCAGGGTTTCTTTAATTTGTTTTCCTCACAAATATTATAAATCTAAATATATAAAATTACTAGGAAGAGATGTTCAGCTAAAGAGAGAGATGCCAGGGAGACAGCAAATAAGTACATTAGTTTTGTGGGGCAAAAGGGTGTTGCAGCTAAAAAACTACCTCTTACAGCAACATTATCTATGGGTTCTGGGGGTTGGTAGTAGTAGTAGTAAAGGAGTAGTTGGCTGCACTGGTGGTGGCATTAGTGTGGCCAAAGTTTTCTTTTCCAAATTTGTGGCATTCATGCTGGTGGGGGCTGAGGAGGTGATGGCAACAGGAGCAGTCCAAAAGGTAGCAAAGTGTCTGGCTCAGGCACAGTGGTTGAAAAAGAGATTGTTGGTATCTTTGTGACTCACAGTAATGGTGGTGGAACTGAGCCTGATCTTGGTGATAGTTTCCAAGTCCCAAATAAGAGTGTGGAGCTTGACCATGAGTCAGAGCCTGAGGAGGGAGATCTGAGTCTCAAAGTGTCAAAGAACATAAATCATTCCAAAAAAGCATCCATTTCCACACCTCCCCTGTTCCACTCCCTCCACCATATAAAATCAAGGGGTACAAAATCCTTAGTTTGGGATTTTTATGTGCTGGACCCAGTTGACAAACAGTTGCCATCTGTCAGCTGTGTCAAGAGTGAGTTATTGGAGGGAAAAACTAGCAGTCACTTAGGCTGCAGTGTGAGTGGCTCAGTAGGTAGCACCCTCACCTCTGGTGTAGGAAGTTCAGAAGGCTGTGTGTTCTAGCCCCACACCTAGTACTTGGGATAATATCCATAACTGACACTGCAGTGCTCTACAAGGGGGGCGCTGAACTGGTGAGGAGCCATCCTTCAGATGAAATGTTAAAACTGAGGTCCCTTCTTCCCATCTCTCATCACTGTACAAGTGGAAGTAAAAGATCCTGTGGCACTTATTGAAGAAGAGCAGGGGAGTTTCCCCAGTGTCATGGTCACCATTTCCCCTGTCAATTAAACAGGACCATGCAACCCACCCCTCAGGATGCACCTGGAAACAGCTATAAAAGCTTGGTGTACTTTTCCTCATAAAATAATTGTAAAAATTACAAATAGGCACTGGTAACCAAAACATACACCTAAAGTTCAGGTACCTGTTACACTCAACTCAGCAGCAAAAGAAAGCTGGTATGGAGAGTCTCTCTCCCTTATCATCTGCATGTTCCAAGGCATCAAGAAGCAGCAGGGGAATAGTCCTGGTGGAGGGAGAGTTGACTGAGAAGGATTACTACAGAGATAAGGAGTGGACCAGCTTAGTAGTAGTCATAGCAGCAGTGGTGGATTGAGTACTAGCACCAAGAGGCAGCACAACACAGCAATACCAGTGCAGAAAACTCCCCAAATCACTGCTTTCATTCAAGCAGCACCCATGAATCCCCATTAGTCAAATACTATCCCACCAGCCATGCCACCACATTGAGTCCAGCTATCTGGTATCCCAGTACCCAGAAAGGTCCAGTCTCTGCTGCATAGCATGTTTGATCATCAAACCAAATACCTACACAATCATGCTATTGCATGTGAACTGAATGCAGCAACAGCTGAAATGCTGGTAATTGATGTAGTGCCATTCTGTTTTGTAGAGTATGTTGGATTTAGAAGGTTGATGGTGTGTGCCGGACCCTCAAGAACTTAATTCTCCACATGTACTTAAACCTTATGGGAAAGTGTCACACATAGTATTCCATACTCTGCTTTATTCAGCATCACCATACATATATCTCAATATGAATATGTGGACCAGTGACCAAACAGCTGGTAGCTTCTATCTGTGCATTATAGCACACTGGACACCCGGTACCTGGGTTGGTATCTGATGCTGGCAGGGGAATAATTGTACTACACCAATTGCACTTATGGCAACACTCTGGGAATTTGTCAGCATGCCACATTGGCAATGAAGAGTGTAACTGCATCACAGACAAGTCAGAAATCCTAGAACTTTTTCTGAGATTGATACTCCACCCCCCATTCACTAAAAATGGGTTTCACTGCAAGCTATAATGACTCAAATTTAGCAAAATATACCAGTGACAGGGGATTACACTGTCTTAATCTCAGTCTGCAGGAGTATCTAGCAAATCCTGATATGAAGTCAATGTTGACTGTAGCCCATCGCATCTGTGCCCACTTTACACATTGCAGAAAGTCCTGTGACCATCGTTGGCACCTGCAGAGCCATATCAAACTGTCCTAGCACTATATAAAGCTGGACATGGTCACTAGATGGAACTCAATACTGTACATGATTGAGCACTTATACAACCAGTACAAAGTCATCTCTGCAAGTTGTGACATACTCTGATAACAGACCAGTAGTGATTAATAGATGGCCCATTCATAATTTGAAGGACATTCACACATACAACACAGGCAGTGAGTGGGAACACTGCCCATTTTAGTCAGGCCATCCCACTTCTGTGGTGCTGAGGCAGATGCTGTTGAATGTGCAGCAGGTGCTGGAGGCCAGTGGTAATACAGGAAGCTGTGCCTTAATGGAACACATGCTCCATGTCTTGGACTGCAATAGCCTTATTTTCTGAATTCTGCAGACTGCAATTTTGGGATTGCCGCCATACTGGACCCACAATATAAACAGGGCCTGTCATCAATAGTTGAGGGTCATCATGATCAGGTGCAAAATTGAACTGATCAGCTGGGAAGACTGGTATATGGGGCACAGATGTTACAGTCACAGTTATGCAAGGCACAACATGAAAATGAACAGAGACTGGGTGTTGTTACTACTTCACATAGTAAACAGGATGATAAAACATGCAAGGTAACAGAAAAAAATAACCATAAATGCATGCTGGGATGTTTAGAGTCAGTTGAGAACTGGAGTTGTGAAGGAAAAGGAGGAGGAGGAGGCTGATAAGACAGAAGGAATGCCAGCAGTACAACAAACGGTGGATGCATATTTGGAGGATGCCAGGCACCATAACATCATAGAAGAGCACTTGCTGTACAGCAGTAGCAAGGTCACTGACTGGCTTGCACTGACCTCTGTCACAGTCAAATACCTGAGCTGTCCACCCTAGAGGGTATTCAGTTTAGCAGGACCTATTGTACAGGACAGATGTACAAATTTGTCCCCTAGAAATGTTCACATACTAACATTTATTAAAATGAATACAGGGCACATTCCATGCAACTCAGTCATTTCTGTGTTTCTGTCACATAAAGGTGGCTGTGGAGGTAAAGATGAACCAGAAGGGGCTGTTATCATATTGGCAAATTTCCTTCTATTGAGGTGGATGAAGTGCCCATGGAGAAAGAATTCCTATATGGGTACACTTATGATTTAAGGAGCAAAAAAGGCAGAAGCCCAACATCTAGCTCCTTAGGAACGATTGTAATATCTCATATTTCCATTATTTGAAATATAGTTATCCAAACAATTTTTAAATATCTCTCTAATTTTAATAATAATAATATTCTTGAGAAGTTTATTCCAAAGGCTAGCTGCTCTCTGAGTGTAAAAATATTTCCTTTTCTTAGTCCTAAAATGGTTTATGTTTACCTTTAAAGGATGACCTCTTGTTATAGAGTTAATATCTTTATACTCAATATTTAATTCTGTTATTAAATGTATATCATTCTTAATATTAAAATAAAATAGCATGTCCCCTCTTTGCCTTCTCAGCTCCATACTATGCAAATTTAAATATTTCAATCTTGAAGTATATGACAGATCTGTAAGTATCATAATAGACTTGGTATATCTGCGTTGGACCCTTTCGACCCTGTTGATGTCCTTCATCGTGTGTGGGCTCCAGATCTGGGTTGCATAATCCAGCTGTAGTCTCACGTATGACAAATACAAGGGCATCAGTACCTCCCTGCTTCTACTTCTGGTATTTCTTTTGATAGCCCCAGTTGTCCTGTTGGCTTTAGCTACTACATTTGAGCAATGTTCTTTAAAATTTAGGTTATTATTAACTAAAACCTCCCTGTGCCTGGATGAGAATTCCTGTGCAATGCACTCCAGCATCCTATTGGACCTAGCTGCAGTCTTCCTACATTGAGCAGAGTTGTTCATGCTCCCAGTTACTATGACCCCCAGGTCCTTCTCCTCCTCAGTGACCCATAATCGCACCCTACCATTCAGCAGACCTGAGTTTGATTCCCACAACCTCCACTTGCATACTGTGTGACTATGAACACATCACTTAACCACCACCGTGCTCCCAGATTGCCTTTTGAAAACAAGCACTTGTGCCTAGCAGGCCTTACCCAGTTACCAAAAAAAAAAAAAAAAAATGATTATATGAATTATTTTGTGAGGTATGTTAGCAGTGAAACATTGTATACTAATTTAATTATCAATATGTGAATTTCAGCCAATTCCCTGATGAAGTTTTTATGATCTTGAAATGTTGCATGGTTTGGAATAAAGAATATTGGCTGATGTAAAATAAAACTATGCACTTCATGTGAAAGTAGTTCTCTGATCTGATTTCTCATTTATGCTTCAGTTTTTGTCTGGCCTGTCTGAAGCCTTTCACCATAGCATCTGAAATCTGAAACCTCCTTACTCACTCGCAGTTACCGTTGATGCTTGGGAAAGGCTGTGTGACTTGACATATTTATGAGCTATGAGACTTTCTTGAAAGAGAATTCTTCCAGACAGAAGCTTAGCAAACAAAACAGTGCTTTGAAACACTCCTCAGCAGACTGCTTCAATTAATTAGTGTAGTGATAACATAAAACCTCTAATTTTATCTAGGCCATTACGAATCTGGAGAGTCCCTTTTTTCTACTGAAACGCAAAATGCCTGCAGGGCTATGCCCATTGCAGCCATGAAAAGGGATTAAAACATGACTGTGGTAATTATAGGCCTATCATCCTCATGTCTACTGTGTGTAAGGTATTAAAAATCCTATTGAAGGATATAATTTCACTGATAATTGATGCAAAGGATGTTGAACAACATAGATTTAAAAAAGCATGTGGTACTATGACTAACCTGTTGTGCTTTTATGAAAATATCAGTAGCTTGTTGGATAAAGAAAATTCCTTGTGATGTTATATTCCTTGATTTTTAGCAGGGGTTTTGATCTTATGCTTTATTGGGCACTAATGGAAAACTTCAAGAGCTATAATATCAACAGCACTATTGTAAAATGGATAGGAGAATGGCTAACAGGCAATCCCAGTGTGTTGTATTTAATGGCAATAAGTCAGACCTTGGGGGTTGTATGCAGTATTGGTGCCTGTTCCTGAAGAAGGATATCAGATTGTTGCAGGGGTTGTAGTGTAGGGTGACAAAGATGATCCAGGGATTGGAGGGAAAATCCTACGAGGATAGACTGGGTGAGCTGAACATGTACTCCCTGGAGAAGAGGAGAGATGGGGGGATATGATTGAAACCTTTAAATACTTAAAGGGGATAAATAAGATTAATACAAAAGGGATTTTCCAGATTAGAAGAGGGAGGCATATGAGAGGGCACCAGCTGTGAATGGAGGGGGGAAGATTCAGGAGGGAAATCAAGAGAAAGTTTTTCATTGAATAGGTGGTAGACAAATGGAATGCTCTGCCTGAGGAGGCAATATCCTGTAGAATGGTGGGTAGTTTTAAGAGGGGATGGGACAGAGTGACGGGGGGGTAATAATGAAGAAGAGTGGGGAGGGTGGGGCAGCCTCAAGTTGAGGGGCTAGCTGCACAATCAGGCAGACTCGATAGACCTTGAGTCCTGTTTCTGCTGGCATTTTCATATGTTCATATGCTGATGATGTTAAAATAGGTGTCCCATGTAATACATCACAATAAATTGAAGATCATCAGAGGGATTTACTGAAAATATCTATATGGGCAGACAAATAGAGAATGCAGCTGAATGGGGGAAAAATGTAAGGTAATGCACTTATGGAAAAACAATCCAAATATGTCTTACACTTTGAATGGAAAAATGTTACTTACAATCAATAGTGAGAAAGATCTAGGAGTGCAAATCTCAGATGATTTGAAAAGTAAACAGCAAGTAAATGCAGCAATTTGTAAAAGCAACCACATGATCTGGTCGATTAAATGCAATATTACCTCAAAAAAGTCTGCCATGCTAATGCCTCTGTATACAGCTTACATCAGGTCCCGCCTTGAATACGCATCTCAAGTATGGTGCCCTTATAAGATATCTGATTGTAACTTAATTGAAGAAGTACAAATGAAATACACAAAAATGATCACTGGGCTAAAAGATAAACCCTATGATGAGAGGCTGGAGTCCCTGAAACTTATGCTACTAGAGACCAAAAGGATTATTTCTTATGTTCGATGTAGTCAATGAATGATACCTTTATATGTAAACTGGGTATTGAATTTAAAGACTGCACACAGAACATACAAGGTCATCCATTACAAACTGGCAGTAGGACATTTAATACAGTGCACTGAAGAGAAAGTATTTCTTCTCACTTAGAGTGGTTGACCCTTGGAATAGACTGCCAATCAATGTGGTTGTTAGTAAAAACAAGGCAAAATTCAAAAGAAGACTTGACAGACATATTCTGTCTGGTGCACATCTGAGTTACTATCAGTTTTAGTTATAGGAGTAGTCATGGGCAATCTTGCCTCCTTGCTCCTCATGTGATCTTTGTATGAACCTCATATGAGTGAGTTTGTTCTGTTTGAGTGGTGTCTTGGGAATTCATATTGGGAGTGGGGAGGATATTTGTGTTGGAGGAGGGTGTATAATAATTTATTTTGTGTTTGTGTATAGAAGTATGTGTCATGCAGTTTTCAGTCCATGTTTTGTCTACTCCTCAGAGCAGCTATGGAAGCTGTGTCCTTCTGGAGAAATTTCGTGTACCCTGCCTGCAGCAGTTATAAATTGTTTCAGGAGGTTGGGTCCTCACAGGGTATTGCTCAGATTGTAGACCAGCTCTGAAGGTGGAGGGAGTGGGCAGAATCAGGAGTGTGGTTTCAAGGAGGCACCACAGGAGTAAGCTTTGGCAGGTGACAGATTCCCCCCTTGCCTGACTGCTATTCACTAGGCTGCTGTAAATTCTGGTCAGCAGGTAGCTAATGGACCAGCTGACTCATCTCCTCCCCTTAGGACAGTTCTTTGTAACACCAAATCTCTAGGGGGAAAAAACAGCTGTAGTGGAGGCTTTCATCTTTAATTCCTGGGAAGATCTGGTGAGTATCATGGAGTTCTGGCTGGGGGATGACACTGGCCCTGTGCTAGAGTTGTCCATCCTGCCTGGCTATTCTGTGGTACATTGTTCTAGGTGAACACACACAAGAGACAGAGTAGCCATCTGTTTTAAATCCATGTTGGAACTGATAGCATACCCATGGGAGTGACCTGGTCATTTGAATGCCTGGCAGTGCAAGGTGGAACATGTGTAGGCTTCGTGATCATTCTCATATACTGATCTCTGGGTTATGGAAATTATTTCTTGCAGGAACTAGAAGACATCATGGCCAACTTGGTTGTGGGTTCACCTAAACTTCTTGTTTAGGGTGACTTCAATGTCTAGCTTAATGATAAAGCTTCTCTTTTTGGAATGTAGTTCCTGCAGATGATGTCTTCACTGGGCCTCGAACAGGCAAATGCCATCAGTACTCATCAGCATTGTCACACCTTGGACCTGGTTTCCTCTTTGGGTCTTGACATTAGTGATGTCAAGGTTGATCCAGTCACTTGGTCGAATCATGACACTGTGCAGTTTCATTGCAGGACTCCCCATTTAACCTCCCTGGTGGAGATGGTCAGTTAAAACCCTGTTAGAAGTCTAGAACCTCAGAGTCTCTTAGTGGTACCGGACATCTTGGGCATGAGACAGCCTGTGTGATAGCAGTGAAGAGTGCGATAGAGGTTATAACTTGGCTTTAGTGGCTGTATTTGACTCACTTACACCTCTCTGTGTTCGTCCCCTGATTCTTGTCGCAGGTCGCCACAGTTTGATGGTGAACTGGGGTTTTTATAAAGAGGCAGAGGTTGGAGATTTGTTGGTGGAGGTCCAAATCTGATGGGGACAGATTGGCAATCAGGGCTCATTACAACGAGTATCAGTTGGCAATCACTCTTAAAAGTCAGCATTCCTGTCATGGGTGATTGCTGCTATAAAGAATCAACCAGCCCAACTCTTCAAAATTGTGGACAGATTGGATTTAGTAATCTGTCTACAGTCCTGCAGAGTTCTCTTCACAGACAAGTGGGATGAGTTTAATCATTTTTCTGGGTCTGATTGTTGTAGAGATTGTCAGATGTTCCCTTTGGGGGGGTTCTTTCCATGCTGAAGAAAGCCATTGTGAAGCCTCTTTTTAAGAAGCAATCATTGGACCCTGATATTTCCTCAAACTACAGTCCAGTCTCAAACCTTCCCCTTTTGGGGAAGTTGATCAAGAAGGGGGTTGCAGTGCAGTTGGTTGAACACCTGGAGAGATATGACATCTATGAGACTTTCCAGTCTGGTTTCTGGCCCAGCCAAAGTATTGAGACTGCTCTAGACAAGATGCACCATGATTACCTCTTGGCAAGGGACAGCAGGCAACATTCCATTCTCTTCCTGCTTGACCTTTCCTTGGTGTCTGACATTGTGGACTATGGGGTACTGCTGGCTCATTTGGGGCAATATATAGGACTTGCAAGAACTGTGGTATGGTGGTTTGAGTCCTACTTATCAAACAGAGTTCAGCATGTAGCACTAGGCTCTTACATCTTGAGCAGTGCTGTGCTCTGTTGTAGAGATCCCAGGGGTCAATTTTAGCCCCCATATTGCTCACCATGTACATACTGCCACTGGGGTAGACCATTAAACACTATGGCTTGGGTTTTCATTGCTATGCTGATAATACCCAGCTATATGTGTTTTGTGCTGCTGTTGGGACACTGCAGTCTACGTGTTGAGCCACTGCCTTGGGGAAATTCAGGACTGAATGATGGCTAGCTGGCTTAGACTTAATATGCAGAAGATTGAAGCATTACTAATGGAGCCAAGTCAGCATGGTTCTGCACTGAAGAACACTGATGTGGTCCTTTCATTTTGAGAGGGCATCATGCTCAGAGCTGCTGATAGGGCAAGAAATTGGGGAGTCATTGTGGCCTCAAAGCTGACTTTTGAATATCAGGTATCAGCAGTTCTTCACAGTGGTTTTTACCATGTCTGAAACATCTCCCTGATCAAGCCTTTTCTGGAACTGGGTGATCCAGATGCTCTAGTAAATGACCTGGTAACATCTAGACTAGATTACTGTAACCCTCTGTACCTAGAGTTATCCATGAGGTTGATGTGGCACTTGCAGCTGGTTCAGAATGTGGCAGCCTGGCTGGTTGATGGAGCCTTTTGGTTCAAGAATAGCACACCAGTTCTCACTGCTCTGCATTGCCTGCCAGGGCAGTGGTGCAATAACTTCAAGGCATGCTTGTTAACATGCAAGGCCCATCACAGTCTGGGTCTGAGATACCCAAAAGATTTCCTGATTTCATATGCTCCTGGTCACCCACTTCAGTCAGCTGAGGCAAGTCTCCTCAGGTTTCCATGATCAAGACTTTAAGTCATTGGAGGAGCCACAAGAAAGTTGCAGTACTCCAGGACAAAATAACAAAATCAGAAACAAAATTCTGTGCCATGCAATGTGTTTAGAAAATGCACAAACAAGTAAAAATCACACTGGAACACAGGAGTTGCCTGCCACTAGCCCCAGTGCTTCGACTTAAGAGAAGACTTTGCAGGCAGTGTGGTTACTACGACAACAGGCCCCTCTTTTGTACATCATCCCATGAACATTCATTAAATAACAATTCAATGTGCATTTGAACATCATATTTTAATGCTAAAAAAAAGACTATTTAAAATCAGATGATACAAAAACATAACAGAATCATATATCATTGCTGTACTAAGAAATGCTTATTTCAAAAACTCACATTGAGGAGTGAAGCGCAATAATATTCATTACTTTTCATAAATATTCATCACTTTTTGTGAGTTACACCATTGCTATGGTTAACATCTTAGCTGCGCTACAGCTCAGTGATTATGGTACTGAATCTAGCAAATGACATTACTCAGGATAGAAGAATTAATTCAAGAAAAGATAGAAAAAGTCTGAGAAGCCTCCTCGATCACCCTTACTATTCTGTACTGGGATTCCAGTTCATTTAGGGATCACTCAGAGTGCTATTCCAGGCTACAAACAGAGACTAACTGAAAGATAGAAAATAAAAGACAGTATCAGTATCAAGACTTAATGAGAAAGCATAGTCATGAGAAAACAGAATGAAAACAAAAACAATCCAAGCTATTTCAAAATTTAGGTCTTTTTTGGGGAGAGGGGCACAGAAATTGATTGCATATCCATATGAGAGAGGGTTTTTTTTTTCATTTCAGAGTGAGCTTTTTAAATTTATTATTTCAAAAAAGGGGGTGGAATCTCAATGATCACGGAGACCAATTGGTCTCATACTTCTCAGCAGAAAAATCCACCTGCTCTCTTTTTTCAAAAGTTAATTTATTCAGTCCCCTCCATGTCACCCATTCAAGGCCCACTCCATGAAAACCTTCAGCATTAGTGGCATGCACTTCAGAAAAATGCAGTGCCACAGGAGTATCTGCTCTAACACTGGAAATAGACCGAATATGCTCCTAGATTTCTGTTTTAAAGCTCCTAACTGTTCTGCCTACACATGTCTTATCATAGTTACACCATAGGACATACTGTAAATTACAAAGGTGGTGTCACATGTTATGTGTTCTCTTATGTCCACATTAACTGTATTGTCTTTGGGATGCACAAATGCGTTACCTGTTGTGGTATATTTGCATATTTTGCAGTGATTACATTTAAAGAATCCCTTAGGTTTTGAAGGAAACCAAGTAGAGATCTCTGTGCCAGAAGTGATGGGCCCATGTTTACTAGATTCTAAAGAAGCTTCCTTTCCCATAAAGTGTTCCCTCCTATGAAGTGGCCTTACTTTGTTTTTGGATTGCCTCAAAAATGTGCCCCACATTACCCCTTCTCAAAAATGTTCCTTCAAGTTCAGAGGTCTCTTCCTCAAAATCACCATTGAAACTACTACACTTCCTACATATTTGGATTCATGGGAAATGGGAGATTATGAGAGATCATAGTAAACATGGATCCATCACTTTTATGGGGAAGTAGGAGCATATAAGTTTATGTGTATTGTGCATTTCACATCATTTCCCCTAAAGTCCATTACAAAAACTGTGGAGGTTGACAGACACACAACCTAGCACCATGTAGCAGCACAGTCTGACATATGTATTAGGTAGCTCAAAAACATTCTGGAGCACACAGTTTATGCCTATTGTCCCTAGAGACCTGTCCAATGAAACACAGACTACCAATTGTGTGGATGCTCAGTTGGCAAGTAATTTATTATATTCTCTTCCAAAAGTTCACTTCCACAATATTTTCATCATATTTTACAACATTATGTTCCTTATTATCATTATTATACACAATTCCCATAAACCACATTTTTTCCATTGTTTGCCCATCTTGCCCCCTGACTTAAAGCTGGGGGGCTGCCACAATATTCATAAACCACATTTTCATTCTTGTTTTCTCTTCTTGCCCCCAGACATACATCTGGGGGGCCGCTCTCATCATTTTCTTCTCTCTTGTTGGGTATGCATGTATACCCATACCACTCATCTGTCTGGTGTTGTTCTGTGGCCCTCTGAGTTAAATTCTCCCACCCCTTCTACTCCTCCCTCCCTGTTTTCTGTGCCACTTCTTCTTTGCCGTCCACCTTCAGCAGTCTGCCCATCTCATGTGCACCTACACCTTTCTTTTTCCACTAGCCCACCTCCAGCTTGCGATAGACAGTGGGCCCCCCCCAAGTAGGTGGGGTCCTCCTCCTTTCCTTTTTTTTAATATAAGACTCACTTCCTGAAAGGGCACAACCACCCTCATGCCCACAAGCATCCCCAATACCCCTTTCCTGGTAGACTTAACGTGGATCATTTCTATCAGTTTTGCATAGTAAAAATTCCCCTACAGGTCACCCATCTGACCTCCTCTTCCACCTTGTGGTTCAAAGCCTCCTTTTTCCTTTGCCATATGTCCTTTAGAGTAACTACTGACCCCTCTTGGTTATATATCTCCACCATATATATATAAATATATATATATATATATAGAAACAAAAAACTCCATTTAATGCATTAGTTAGGGTTGTTCCACAGCTATAAAAGCAAGGAAATTTGGTGTTAGGGTTGAAAGCCCCTAGGATCCCCACCCACACCAACCGGCATCGGGTGCGATTGGGGTTGTCGGTCCAACTCTCACACCCCTGATGCTGGTTGGGGGTGTGGGCGGGGGGTCCTAGGGGGGCTTTCAACCCTAACAGAATTTCCTCACTTTTGTCACTGTGGAACAACCCTAACTAATGCATTAAATGGAGTTTTTTGCCTCTAAGTATAAATATATATAAATATGGTGGAGAGATATATAACCCAGAGGGGCCAGTAGTTACTCTAAAGGACATATGGCAAAGAAAAAAGGAACAACCCTAACTAATGCATTAAACAGAGTTTTTTGCCTCTAATTTCCCTTCTTTTTGAGAATGACAATGAGAAATAGTGAATGTAATGTGGCCCCATGCTCCCGCCACGTGATGTCTTGTCACATAGTAACATTGTGCCCGCAACCACAAGTGGTAATGCGCATGGTGACGCAAAGCAAAACAGAAAGAGAAACAGTACTGTAGACACAAATGGTAAAAAATAACAGAAATGCAAGCACAAATGAAAATGCAAAGGATAATGCACATGATGGCGTAGACGTGAACGGTAAGTGAAACGGGTATGGAACCACAAGCAGAAACGGTAACGGTAACAGTAATGTAAGAGCACAAGCTGGTTTTCCCCAAAAGTGTCATAGAGAAAGACAGTGAATACAAAGAATGTATGCATAATAATGGGTCTCGGAGCAGAAAATGAGGAGTTGGAATACTAAATTGCTTATATTTCAGGAACCGTACGACATAGAAAAAAAATTTAAATGTCATATGATTTATGACTTTCCTGGCTAGTTTTATACTTAGCCCCTTTAGGGAGCTAAGCATTTTTCTGATGAAAAGTCCATATCTCGCACGTTTCCGAGATACGGGCCCTGAAAGGCATGGCAAATGCCGTAATGTTATCCTATGGGAAAAAAGAGAAGTTCAGACTGCCATAACTTTGGCTCCCTGTAATATTTTTTCACTAAACCAGTGAAAAGCACATCTGTGGGATGTTGGCTTTCTTCTCTCCAAATTTCAGCACAAAAGACCAAACCATTATTTTGCAGCAGGGCGCCAAAGGAGTCCTGTAATGCGGCGGACGCCGTAATGTTAGCCTATGGGAAAAAACATCAATTTTGGAGTGCCGTAACTTTGACGCCGTGTAATATTTTTTCAACAGAATACTGAAAGGCACATCTGTGAGATGTCGGCTGTGTTCCCTTCAAATTTCAGGCCAAAACACCAAACTGTTCTTTTGCAGCAGGGTGCCAAAGAGTTACTGTCATTTTCCCACAGCCTAGAAAAGTACTGTCGAACTTTGCGAAAGCTTTCACAAATTCATTCGACAGTGTCGCAAGTGTGAAAGTACTTTGCAAAAGTACTTTTTCCAGAAATTTGAAAAACATATTTCTGGGGTATTTTACCCCAAAATAAAGACATGGCTGGCATCCTCAGGGTCCGATTAGGTGAATACAAAAAGAATTAGGTTGCTAGAGGGTCCCAAATTTAAATGCCAAGCATTTTTCTGATCACCAACTGAAAACAAAATGGCAGATTTGTGACAGTAAAAGGGCCATTTGCAAAAGTAAAAACTGCATTTGCGACACTGTCAAACTTTTTGTTAACTTTTCCCATTGACTTATAATGGGAACTTGTTTTTTGAATAACTTTTGAACGGTTTAATATCTTTTCATGAAATCTTCAAAAGGCACGTTGGGGACCCCAGCCACACATTCCCTGAAGATTTTGGACTGGTCGTGCAAACCGTGTGACCTGTAGAGATGACCATATAATTCCAAAAAAGCATAAATGCGTGTGCAGATCATGCTTAATAACTCCGCAGCCATATATCCAACCAGTACGAAACTTGGCAGATCCCAAGGCATATGGGTCTTGATCATGTATTCCAAATTTCAGGCAAATCTGTTGAATGGTTGCAAAGTTATTAACATAGATACATAGACAGTGTCGGCAGATAAGGGCCTATGGCCCACCCAGTCTGCCCATTTGAGCCTGTAAGTTCAGTTTATGTTTTCCCTAGAAGTCTGTTGCCCCTTACCCCTGACCTCCAGAATTCCTTTTTGTCTATCCCATGCAAGGTGCAACATTTTAGGTTTAACATGTAAATGGCTCCTCAACCCTAACTATGGTAGCACTACCGTGCTACCATAATATATATATATTTTTTTAATTCACCTCTCCTGCCCTCCCCCCTTTTTCTCACTGACCTCTGTGTCCTTACCTCCTCCATATGGGGAGAGAGGAGTCACCATCAGGACCTCCCCTGGGATACAAAATCCTTTCTTCACTATGGGTGCTAAGAGCCCGTGACTTAGCCGGGTCCCATGTCCCTGGCTGTTCCTTGTTGAACTGCTCCCCCTGATGCAAAAGCAGCCTCTGAACTTGTCGGGAAGGGCTGGGTGGAAGGACCCCTGGGTTCCCTCACCATTCTTCACTGTGGGCACCAGCTGGCTGCTGTATACCTGCTTGCCCTTTTCCCATGGCTACATGGCCTGAGTCCCTATTCCTCAGTTACCCAGCAGACACCCCCTGACCATACGCTGCTGGGCCTGGGCAGGAAACATGATATTTACACTGTGGTACTGCCCCCTTCCTATTTCCTGCATCTGACTGATTTCCTTAACTCCGGACATGGAGACCCTATGATCGCACCCCAAAAGGGGACTGTTGGTCCTTGTGTTACTCCCTAAACCCCCTTACTCATTGTACGTTGTCGACCAACTATTACAGTAATTATGCTCTGCTAAAAGTCTGAATCCCATCTCCTTTCCTATTCCATGAAACCCAGCTGTAAATGATTGACCTGCCCCTGCCAAAAGTTTAGGCTTTTCCCCTTCTTTTACACCGTTCTGCCACCTTGCACCTGCCCTATTATAGGAGGAACACAGTGCCCAGCACTCAGTTCCCTTTGGACTGTAAAGGGCATGTGACTAACACAGGGTAGATGTCTGAAGGTGGTCCACTGGGCCAAATACCACAGGGGCAAGTTATCCAATCACCTTTCTTTCTTCCTCTTCTTCCCCTTTTCCCCCATGTGAAAATCTGGGTGCCATCTTGGTAACAGTGTAGACCGAAACCACTTTTCTCTCCTTCAGTTGCTTCTTCCACATATTCCTTTATCATTCCCTCTCCTTCCCCTCCCTTTTCCCCCTCTGCCATCCACCTCTGGCAGTCCACCAACCTCCTTCCAGACCCCTTACTGTCATCCACCTTTGACAGCCCATCCAAGCCCCCCCCCAAAAAAACTCTCTCCCCATTCTACTTTTGACGGGTGAGTGGGAGGCAATGAAACATCAGCAAAAGAGGCTGAAAAAGCCCTAATACCAATCTCTGCATTGTACCCCACAAAGCCTTTACCGGGCACAATGTTCCGTATGAGTGGACCTTAATGGCTATGACACCCCATGCGGTGGCCCCCCATTATTCTTTAATTGATAACTTGAAATGGTCTAGCCTGGCCATGGAAAGGGTAACTACATTCATTCTGCTAATCTGCCAGAGGCACCGGATCACTTTTGCAATGTTCTTGTGCAATGGAAATCATCGGGATAGCTGGTCTCATTTTGGTTGTCCTGCCAGCCCCCTGGCAGTTCTGTTTAAGGAGTAAATAAAGGATCCCCCCCATTATTTTTTTTACTTTGATCTGTTGCTTCAGGCCCCTATATATCCAGTGCCCGGGGGACCCTAACTTCTGACATCTCGGCTGGACATTGTTTGTCATTCTTCCTTGTGCCTACCCCACCTCCCACATTGAAAGGATTATTGTCCATTATTGATTGTTTCCTGAGTGGTGCCAAAGGTATCCCATAACCACAATTTATTTGTTTGTTTATTTATTTAATTTTGACTGCTCTGTCTGATTTTCTCCAAACCTGTGGGCTGAAACCCCCCCACCCTGTTTAACAACCCCCCTCCACATCTATCCTGCTGGGCCTCTGTCGTATTGACCCAACCTTTCCTTTTATCCAATGCCTGCAGGCCGTAAGACACATTTTCACTTCCACTGTTCCATCTCAACACCACCACCCTCACTCACATACCCCTACTTTCACTAAACTGGGTCAGATTCCTATGTGAGTGAGACATGGGAGCAAATCTTGCCACTAATCTCCCTGCTTTTCCATTTGCATAGAAACAATACGGTGCTTAATGCCAAAATGACCTGCCTGGGGAAAGATGCTCTGTGGTGATTGCCCTATCTTACTTTTAGTAGCATAACATGAAATAAAATTTCCTATGTGGACCCTGTGACTGTATTCAGGTTCAGCAGCCCATGAGAAGCCTGGTAACCTTCAATTATCAACTCAGGTACAAAAACTGTAGCAGGAACATCAGAACATATGGATGTTTCAAAGTACCCCCCCGCCAAAAAAAAAACACACTCATTCCTGGCTCTATACTTCTCTCTGGCTTAATTCCCTTTCCCGATACCCTGCCATCTGACCCCCCACATTCTCCCAGGTGCTTACCAACCATTCCCCACACCATGTAGAGGTACCCTCTGTTGTGTGGCCTCTCCTTCCTGTGTTGTGGGGCCAGCCCTGTCCATGCATTGAGCTAGTGGGTTCATTGATGGCCGCTGCCCTGTGGACTGGGGGTTGCTGAGGGAGCCAGAAAGCAATGTCACCTCTATGGAGGCCTGTGGAGTCAGAGGGGTGGTTGGGGTATTGGGGCAGACCAGGGCACAGGTTCTGTGACCAGTGTTGGTGGTGGCCCGGGCCTGCTGCTTCCTGGCTGTATAGGCCTTAAGCACCCCTCTGCTTCCCCACCTAATGCACCTGTTTTTCAACCCTCTTTCCTCTCTGGGCCCGTCTGGCATTCCTCCATGCTCATCTGCACAGTCCATAAAGGCTCTGCGATCTTCCTCTTCAGTGGTGGTCCTTCTTTGGGTGGCATGCTATGCGGCTGTGCTACTTGACGCTGAAATTAAACAGAAACTGTTAACTTTTAAAATGTCAGACTTTCTCCTTCAAATGTCCCCCCCAAAACCCTTCCCCCTGGTTCTTTTTTATGCACGCTTACCATGTCCCCCAATGAAATTCCTAAATAAACTATCTTCTGTTTTGTTTGACTTTTTTAAGTACATCGAGGTGACTGCCCTGCAGTCCAAATAGTTCATTGGTTGAAACCTCCTTTCCCCATCCTATTTCCCCCATTTTTTTTTACTGTGATGGAAACCCTCCCATGTGTTGCCCCTTGGTCCATTGTGTGCTTTTAAAACAGCCCCTAACCATGTGGACAGTTCACTGGAATCGGTCTTGTACTACTCGGGTGCCTCAGCGAGTACTTTACAAAAACTCTAACCCTCAGTACATTCCAGTATCCCACCTCGTACCAATTAACCAAATTCTGCCAACCCACCACATACTGCTGTACCATGTTGGTCTCCCTTCCTGAATTTTTTAGCAGTTTGCATAGTAATATTGTCTATTTTTATTATTATTATATTATCGTTCCTATGCACTAGGCCTGCCCCATCCCAGCTGCACCCTTCCAGCCATATGCCTTCTTAAAATGGTGGCTGCCATGCAGCTGACCATGCCTCTGAAATGGCGGCCAGCCAGGGGATCGTGGCCCACCTCCCACATTGGGCACTCTCCCCCTGCTGCCTTAACTGAAACATCTAGTGTTTATGTCTTATGCCTGTTCCCACCCCTGCCCCACTTTTTTTTTGCTTGTTTTCTTTATTCTTCCGTGCTTTGGCTATGTATGGTACCATGTCAATTGTACCGCTTGCTCCAACAAGATAGTGTCACAGGCCTAGAATCTATTCTCCCAGTGTATGACCAGCAGAAATTCCATCTGTTCAAACCCACTATCATTGTACATCCTAGTATCTATTCTTCTGCTGTATTGGCACTTTAATAATATTCTTTATTACCAAACATCAGACTGTCAAAACAAAACATTTTTTCCAGCAAAGCATGAACTCTGCCCCTTCCTACCAATGTCTACCACCCCGTCCACTGCAGCATTGTCTCCACAGTGTTCTTCAATCAGTTTCTCTTCTGAGTCTCAATTCTTATCATCCGCTGGGAGCTAGGTCTCCCTTGTCTAAGATGGTGGCCACCTCATGATCGCCTGCCCGTTTTAAAATGGCATCCACCAATCCAAAGCTCCCCCACATGGCGGCCACCTGTCTAGTCAGATACTGGTGGTCAAGCCTCTGGGTTCCTCCTACCCTCACTCGGTGGGTCAGAGGGCTGGCTACCTCCCCGGATTGCTGCACTTATTAGCCTCCTGGTGGAAGGATAAACTCCTAATTGCATTTTTTTTGCAGCCTCCCTTATGGACACCCTGTACAAACCCTTTGTCCCCTGGAGTCCCCATCATAGTCAGTGTTCCCCTAGCCCAGCATCTACTACTCTTTGAACCACTGTCTTTCATCCTCTAGGACTTGCACCTACAGCTCTATGCGGGACCACATTTCAACTCCAAACGGTCAGCTACCAGCTGCAGTTCAGACCTGGCCAACTCTTCTCCCTGCTAATACCCTCATCTGGTGATCTGCTCCCCAGCCTTTTCTCTCTAATGACCCACATGGGCATGGCCTGTACCTCTACCTTCTTCTTAAATGCTCGCTAAGGGTGTAAGCACCTGAGCTAGTGCCACTGCAACCCACACAGCAGTGTTTGTGTTTCTTTCTACTGGCTGTATCCCTTGAAATTTGGATCCTGTTAGGCCTTCCTACTCACACCATTAACCCCATAGTCAGCTATCCAACCCATTACCCCACTACCATTTCAGGGGTCCTACTAATCCTTGTGTGAGCTTTACATGTAAACTTTTCCTGCTGTTACAGGCACGGTGCTGCTACCAGCACCCTTGCATTAAATTCCTGCCCCACAGCTTGCATTCCCAAACCTCTGGCTACCGTGTTACTGTGCTTGAGCCCAACACGGCTCCCAATCACCTCCTTCTAACCTGATGGTATTCCTGACTACAGCTCTGCCGCATGGCCCAGGATGGACTAACAAACCCTTACCAACTATATCGACTGTGACTCACATACAAAGCATAGCCTGATCAAATCTTCTCAGTACTATTTCAGACAACCTGATATGTTTTTTAAAAACTGTTCTCACCACCAAAAACATGCCATTAATACCACACCTAACCTACTTCACCTCAATACCATCATTCATTATCTTTATGCAATATGGCCAGCACTACTGTTGCATAGCCCACCAATGCCATATATCCTATATATGTATTCTTTTACTTACCCCTGTAGCAAAACAACTGACTCACCAACAAAATCACCATAGTTGTCCAAAACAAACCCTGCCTGGATCAACAAGCTACCGAAAATTATCTCTCATTGGCTGAAAAGCTAAAGAAAATTAAAATCTGCTGCCAACTGACATGCTTTCACATAAAGGATTTTTACAGAAACAAAATTGTGAGCTTCCTCTGCCTTACCTGCCTCTTTTAAACCCTCCTTTGCTCACCCCTCTCTCTCTCTCTTCCCTTACTCAATTGACTTCCCTTCTCCTTTCATGATGTCATGAGGCTCTGCCCCTTTGGAAGTCCCCTTGCCCATCTCTCTCCTTGATTGGCATGCCCTCAGCTCAGCTCCCCATCTCCAACCCTTCACCCACCTTTCCTGCCTCTTTTTTCCTTGCCTACATCCACTCCATTTTCCAGGGCCAGGGTCAACTGAGTCTGCCTTTATAGGAGGTAAATCTATTTGTGCTTTTTGTTCTATCTCCCTTAAAGTGCCTTACAAGAACAGCAGTGGGGGGACTGGCACACAGTACAGCACCATGGCACAGCATGCAATAGCCTGACATATTTATTCAGGTAGTTGAGAAACACTGTGGGAGCATAGAATTTATGTATATTGTGCTTTTCACACCATTTTCTGTAAAAAGCATTACAAGGACTGTGTTGCAGAGACTGACACACAATGCAACACCTTGTAGCACCATGCAGCAGCCTTATATATTCTTTCTGGTAGTTGAGAAAAATTTTGGGAGTACTGAATTTATGTATGTTGTGTTTTTTCACAAGTTCCCCTACTGTGAATTACAAGAGCTGAGGCAGGGGGACTGACACAAAGTAGCACCATGCACCAGCCTGATCTATTTGTTCTGGTTGTTCAAAAACACTCTGGGAGCACAGAATGTATGTACTGTATATTGTGCTTTCCACACAATTTCCCATAAAGAAGATTATAAGAACTGTGGCAAGGGGACTGACACACAGCCCAGCACCTTGTAGCAGCATGAAGCATCCTGACATATTTATTCTGGTAACTGAGAAAAAATTCTTGGAGCACAGGATTTATATATATATTGTAATTTTCACACTGTTTTCTCTAAAGAGTGTTGTAACAGGTGTGGTGGGGGGGCTAACACACAAAGCAGAATCATGTAGCAGCATGCAGCAGCCTGACATATTTATTCTGGCTATTCAAAGAAAAAACTCTGGGGGCACAGAATTTATGAATGTTGTGTTTTTCTCATAATTTCCTCTATACTGTTTTATAAGAACTGTGGCAGGGGGACTAATACACAGTGTAGCACCTTGTAGCAGCATCCAGCAACCAGAGATATTTATTCTGATAGTTGAGAAAAATTCAGGGAGCAGAGATTTTTATGCATATTGTTCTTTTCACATCCTATCCTATAAAGTACATTACAAAAACAGTGTGTGTGTGAGGGGGGGTGACACATACTGCAACAGCTTGTAGCAGTATGTAACAGAGTGATATAGATTGTTTCTGTTGGTTAAGAAAAAAATTTGGAGCACAGAATTTATGTATAGTGTGCTTTTCTTACAATTTCCCCTAAAGTGGAATACACAAACTGTGGTGGGGGACTGACTTACAGCTCACCACCTTATGGCAGCTTTCAGTTATCGGATGTATTTATTCTGGTAGTTAAGAAAAATTTTGGGAGCACAGAATCCATGTATGTTGTGATTTTCTCACAATGTTGCCTAAAATGCATTACATGAAGTGTGTCAGGGGGACTGCTACGTAGCACCTTGTAGCAGCATGCAGCAGGCTGATATATTTATTCTGGCAGCTGAGACAAATTCTTAGATCACAGAATTGATGCATGCTGTGCATTTCACACAATGCAGCACCTTGTAACAGCATGCAACAACCTTACATATTTATTCTCATACTTCAATAAAATTATTGCAGCACAGAATGGGCCTTGTCCAGTTGGCAAAGAATTAAAAAAAGAGATTGCGCTTTCCTCACAATTTCCTCAACAGTGCTTTACAAGAATGTGGGTTGGGGACTGGCACACAGTGCGGCACCTTGTAGCAGGATGTATCACACTGACATATTTATACTGGTAGTTGAGAAACATTAAGGGAGCACAGAATTTATGAATATTGCACTTTTTGCAAAATCTCCCTTAAAGTGCATTAACAAGAACTGTTGCAGTGGAAGAGATGCACAGTGAAGCACCATGTAAGGGCAAGCAGCAGCCTGATGTATTTATTCTGGTACATGAGACAAATTCCCAGGAGCAAACAATGTATGTGTGTTGTGTGTTTTTTTTTTCACAATTTCCCCTGGAGTGCATTACAAGGACTGTGGCAGGGGGACAGGCACACAGTGCAGCACAATGTAATGGCATGCAGCAGCCTGATGTGTTTATTCTGGTAGTTGAGAAAAATTCTGGGAGCACAGAATTTATGTATAATGTGTTTTTCTCACAATTTCCATAAAGTGCATTACAGGAACTGCATCAGGAGTCTGTCACACAGCTTACTGTAGCACCATACAGCAGCATGCTGCAGCCTGGCATATTTTGTCTGGCAGCTGAGAGAAATTCTAGGAGCACAAAATTATGTATGTTGAGCTTTCCTCACAATTTCCTTTAAAGTGTGTTACGAGAACTGTGTCCGGGGACTAACATACAGTGCAGCACCTTGTAGCGGCATGCAGCAGCCTGACATATTTATTCTACTAGTTGAGAAAAATTCTGGAAGCACAGAATTTATGTATGTTGTGCTTTCTCACCATTTCCCCAAACTGCATTACAAGAACTGTGGCTGGGGGACTAGCACACAGTGCAGCACCATGTAGTAGCATGCAGTAGCCCAATGTATTTTTTCTGGTACCTGAGAAAAATTATGGGAACACAGAATGTACGTATGTTGTGCTTTTCATATCATTTCCCTGTAAGTGCATTACAAGAACTGTTGTGCTGGGACAGACACACAGCGTAGCACCATGTACCAGCCTAAAATACTTTTTCCTGTGCTTAAAAAAATTGTGGGAGCACTAAGTTTTTGTATATAATGCTTTTCACACTATTTCTTCTAAAGTGCATTACAAAAACTGAAGCGGTGAAACTGACACACTGTGCAATTCCATGTAGCAGCGTGCAGCAGCTTGATGTATTTATTCTGGTGGTGGAGAAAAATTCAGGGAGCACAGAGTTTATGTACTCTCTGTTGTGCTGTTCCTACCATTTTCTCTGAAGTGGATTATGAGAACTATGGTATATTAACTGTGGAAGCTGTGAGACAGCTACGTGCTATAGGACAGCAGCGAGGCATCAGTTAAACTAGTTTAAAATGTAAATGTTTTTACAGTGTGAGCAGTGAAAGGGTATAACATTCCTTTGTGTAAAGTCTCCAGTGGAACCTTGGGAGGAGATGAGGAAAGGGTGGGTTCTGTAGTGCCCTGGTGAGCCCCAGGAACTATAGACATCACTGTAAAGAGTTATTTTACTATAATGTGTGTCTTTGCACAAATTTTAATAGTTGGCAGGGGACAGGCGACAAACCCCCAAGTGCAATTTGATAAAGCCAGTAAGTGGGTGCATGAGCAGATACACAGAGAGACAAGCGTGTAAAAAGGTATGTATACCCAATGCAGTCACAATACAGATATGTTACAAAATTGTGGTTAGAAACAAAACTTATGTGTGCAAAATTGTGGACAAAACAAAACTTATGTGCTGCATTTCCCCAAAATGATGCAGGCATTTCTTATAAATGATGTGTGTCATATTTGTCATAACTCTTACTTACACAGTGACCTGTCAGAATGTGACAGCAGCTTGCTAAGGAAAAGGGTACATATATGGTTATAAAGTACATTGCATGTCTTTGTAACTGTTTGCTAAGATATTAATAAGAATTTGAACCATATATCCTGTACTTGCTTAAAAATAAGTATATCTTGTTAATGCCATAGTTTAAACTGCAATGCAATTTTTTACGTATAATAGGAAAAAGGGCACAGTTAAGTGTTTATAACAAAATCAGCTCTGATATATGTTAAGCCTAGGTGCATGTATGTCAATGGAGAATTTAAAGGCAAACTGTCATTAGTTATACAATGCTGCCATCTTGTGGGGATTGGCATTTATTACACTTAGTTCATTTAAGCCTACGTGCAGGAACTGTATTCATTCAGCTACCAAATATTCAAAATTCAGCTCATGCTCATCATAGTTTGACCAGAGGAAATGCAGATGTAAATTTTCCAGTTACAGAGCAAATATACCAACATTGCCT
The DNA here is from genome assembly GCA_016271365.2 of Neoceratodus forsteri. NCBI lineage: Eukaryota > Metazoa > Chordata > Ceratodontiformes > Ceratodontidae > Neoceratodus > Neoceratodus forsteri. Next base: position 355,648,934 of record CM028134.1, read on the forward strand.
TGTTTGGAGACAGGATGCACGTCCTGTGTTTGTTCAATTATATATAAAGCTTTGTAAGTTCTGCCTAAAAACAGAATGGCTTTTTATTTTTGTAACTGAAGCTACAACTTTTGGTATCACCTTAAATGTTGTATCCTGACCAAGTAAAGCTTCATGAAATCTCCGTTCTCTGTATGGTCTGTAAATATATATCTAGGTGGTTTAATAGAAAGTATCGAGGAGGGAACCAGCCCCTCCTCGGAGATCCCATTGGGGTCTCCTTGTTATAATCACTAAAAAGGTTTTAATTTCTTTTTAAACACCTGTGTCATTCTAGTTCTGAGCAATATCGCTTTTATAATGGGTACCTAGAACACTCTGTTTTATTTTAGTTTAATTTAAAACTCCTGAGCTTGGACAGTGCATGACCCCAGGTGAGGCATTTCTGGTTCATACAACAAAAAATACGAGCCCATTAGCGAGTGGGGTGTGTTAACTGTGGAGGTTTTGAGACAGCTACATGCTGTGGGACAGCAGGGAGACATCTGTTACATTAAACTTGTTTAAAATTTTGGGACTGGATTCTAGAAGGGCTACAACTGGCATAACCACATTTGCGCCAAAAAGAATGGCACAATTACCAAGTTACACCAGCAGTTGCGTCATTTGCAATTCAGCAAAGCAGCCTGTGACATGTCACAGGCTGATTGTGCCAAAGTGCACATATGCCACCAGATACATACTAAACCCCCTGCGACATGGCGCTGGGGGGGTTACAGCATCTATTGCACCCTATTCTGGAAGGGCAGCAACAAAGTCCCTGATCTGCTATTCTAGAACAACCCCCAGAGGACATCTGTCAAAGTACAGTTACACCAGCATTTAGCTGGTGTAAGTGTACTTACACCCTCTGGGGGTTGTGCAGATCTGCCACAGGGCTGGCACCCAATACATGTGCTCTCCCCCCAAGCCCAGCACACCCACAGTATATGCCCCACAGGGCAGCAGTGTTCCCCCAGTCTCCCAATCCCCCAAACAGTATTGCCCTGCAGTGCTGCTCACTCCCCCCAACCCCCAAACATCCACATTGGCAATAGCCCTGCAGGGCAGCAAACTCCCTCCCAGCACACATTTCCCAACCCTGAAACCCAGGTCCCTCCAGTGCACATAGTGTAGACACAAATATCTAATTCCCTGATGTCCCTGGCAGTCTAGTGGCCCCACCCAGCAGTGCCAGTCCACCCGCTCACCCGGCCCATCCCCAGCCGGCGATTGGCACAGCCCACCTCTCACCTCCATGGCCAACCATCAACTGAGCTCTTATGAGCACTTACTGTACATATGCACTCAACAAACAAATGTACATTCATTCATTGAGTGCATATGTACAGTAAGTGCTCATAGGAACGCAGTTGTCAGCTGGCCATGGAGGTGAGAGGCGGGATATGCCAGTCACCAGCTGGGGATGGGTTGGGAGTATGGGTGGACTGGCACTGCTGGGTGGGGAAGTGGGGGACCACTAGACTGCCAGGGACATTGGGGAATTTGATATCTTATTTGCGTCTACACTATGCGCACTGGAGGGACCAGGGTTTTGGGGTCGGGGAATGTGTCCTTGGGGCGAATGTGCTGTCCTGCAAGACTATTTGCAATGTGGATGTTTGGGGGCTGGGGGGAGTGAGCAGCCCAGTGGGGCAATTTTGTTTTGGGGATTGGGGGCTGGGGACACTGCTGCCCTGTGGGGCATTACTGTTTGGGGGGATCGGGGGCACAGCAGCTCTGTGGGACATTAGCCGATGGGGATTCAGGGGCTGGGGGGGTGAGGGGTGCCCTGAGGAGCTCTTTGGTGAGGGGGTGATGACTGCACCAATCTGCCAAGGGTTGCGATTTGTGACATGCCCATCGAGTACGCCCTTAGTGTGGCATACCATCCACATATCGCAAGTCACAGGACTTAGCCATGGGGACCCTGCCCCTTCTAGAATTGGGTGCAGGGTCCTTGTCCCAACTGAGATTGGTGCAAGTCACCTTTGGCAGCAGCTTGCACCACTCTATTTGAATCCCACCCCTAAATTTTTTACAGTGAGGACAGTGAAAGGGTATAACATCCCTTTGTGTACAGTCTCCAAGGAATCCTTGGGAGGAGACAAGGAAATGGTGGGTTCTGTAGTGTCTTGGTGAGACCCAGGAACTACAAACATCAGCAAAGAGCTTTTAATTTCTTTGTAAGCACCTGTGTCACTTTAATTCTGAGCAATAGCCCTTTTATACTGGGTAGCCAGAATACTCTGTTTTATTTTACTTTATTTTAAAACTCCAGAGCTTGCACAATGCGTGACCACAGGTGAGACGTTTCTGGGTGACACAACATAAAACACTAACCTCTTAGCAAGTGGGGTGAGCACGTGGTGATGTGCACAGAGATGTGTGCACCAACATGTGCATTCTGCACATGTCTGCTGGAGCCACAGAGCAACAGGGCCAAAAACTCCTGAAAAATCCAGGTTAGTTACACATATGAGCAAAGCAGTCTTGGCACACCACAGGGACACAGAAAAAAAACTCTCCACATGAAGAGATAGTATATATACTTATTTTGTTTGCCAAATACAAAAACAGCAGTTACAGATGAGTACAAAGTGCAATTGCAGACACAGAAAAACTCCTCACACATGTTTCACCCGAACACAGGCTTTGTCAAAGGTAATCACCACCAGATGTAAGGTAGCTTAAATAACACCCATTATCAGTCTCATGATCCTACTTAAAGTACTTGTGCTCCATTTATCTACCACAAATACTATAGTCTTATACATATACACATCTAGTAGTTTAAATTAAAAAAAGAGGAAAATGGGAGTCTTCTTTTCCTCAGTGCTTCTATATCCTGTTCACATAACTTTTGAAACATCATTACCGCATGGGGTAAAGGTGGACAAAAAGTGATAGTTTTTTTCCTTTTAATCACACCCTCACCTCCCTCCAACACCCCACCCACCATGTTATCTCCCTCCCTCCCCCTCCCCCCAAGAAAAATCTTAAAAGGCCATAAGCACTTCCTGAGTAGGTATAACATCTACTTCATTAGAGCCCCCATCATCACTATTCATATCTGAATTTTCCAGACTTTCTATATTAATGGATTTCCAAAAATAGCATCTTAAACTCAAAACCCTACAAAGTCTATATAGATCTACAGTAACATCAAAAAAAAGTCCACAGTTGGAACGAATGATAATCCTTTATTCAGCACACTTATTTAATTCATATGAGGACAGATTGATCACATTTGTCACATTTATCTCATCATGTCCCTCAGTTACTTCACCATTTGATGTTCCTTGTACCTCTTCTTCTGTGTGTGCATCTGTCCCCCATACACCATTTGTCCTTCCACATCTTCTCCTTCCCCTCCTTCTGCATTGATTTCCACATAATATCTGCCTTTTCTTTTCCCTTTCCTTTGGTTCCTCCGTTCCAAAAAAGGCCCTTCTGAGTTCTCCAAATCACTATTTATGCTTGTCTCTGAGCCACTTTTCCTTTTTGTTTATGATTGTTCTTTGCTCCCTTTTTCTCCCCCCTCTCCCGTGTCCCCATTTGACATTTGGGACAATATTGATGCATCACCTGACATATTTTCATTCATCAATTGCTGTGAGTAATTAGTTTAAAATAATACAAAAATCTTTTGAGATAGATATGGAAATGTATAGGGGTCCGCATTTGGATAATTTGATGAACTTCTGGCTTTTTGCTGACCATATGTTTGGGTCTGATAGTCTATAATATTGGTTAAACATAATTATCCAATAATTATGTATAATGGATAATATGATGAAGTTGACTATAGACAAATCATGTGGTCTTTTCCTCTTTTTTTAATTTAAACTACTAGATGGGTATATGTATAAGACTATAGTATTTGTGGTAGATAAATGGAGCACAAGCACTTTAAGTAGGGTCATGTGACTGAGAATGGGTGTTATTTAAGCTACCTTACATCTGGTGGTGATTACCTTTGACAAAGCCCATGTTCGGGTGAAACGTGCGTGAGGAGTTTTTCTGTGTCTGCATTTGCACTTTGTACTCATCTGTAACTGCTGTTTTTGTATTTGGCAAGTAAAATAAGTACATTTACTATCTCTTCATGTGGAGAGTTTTTTTTTTCTGTGTCCCTATGGTGTGCCGAGACTGCTTTGCTCATGTGTTTTTTTGTCTCAGAGCACCATCTCTCTGTGCGGCTCTACTCAGCTGTTCTTAGCTACACATATATAAAGCAATCTAATATCTCTCACTGTTTGTGTTTGTTAATATTGTGAACAAAAATAGGGTAGGGCTGGTAATCTTGAAACTGGGCACTGTTGTCTTTGTCTATCTTGGTGAATAGTTTTAAAGATATAATCCCCATGTTTGCCTGTGTTGTGGCACACCCCCTTTTTAAACTCCTTTCTTTGGTCTGTCTTTAAAGCATAGGCTCCTTATGTAAAGTCCATTACTTCAAGAGTGGTGCAGAAAACTTTGTGTGTGTGTGTGTGTGTGTGTGTGTGTGTGTGTGTGTGTGTGTGTGTCCCTCTGGTGACACTATCCCCAACAGCATTTTTAAATCTCTGTCATCCAATGGCCCTACTAAGTAAATTCCTAGTCCAGCATTTGTGTGTTGACCTCATCTACAAGCTAATTTTGCACCAGTATCTTTCATAATGGATTTTAATAACTCATTTACAGATAATTTCCTGGAAATTTTCTGCCAAGATGACACAATCATCAAATGCAGTAGTTGCAATATGTTCATGCAGCTAAAAGCCTAAAACTGTGACACGGCAACAACATATAGTAATTGTTTCATTTGTAACAAATGTGAAGAAAATAAGAAATTAACAGTGGAACTGACACACATGCAGGACACCTTAAACAAAGTAAAAAAAGGACATCAGTAAAAACTCAAATACATTGAATAATATAAAGATGTCTCTTTCCAAAAGCAGGAAGAGACTTAAAGCTTGCAGTGGGGACTCAAAGTAATCAGATTCTTTTGAGCAATTCTCAAAAAGGGGAAGAGACAATGGCTAGGAACAAGATGGGGACAACTGGTGCCTAGTAACAAAAAACATTTAGAAAAAGGTATGTAGGGCAATCAGTCAAAATAATTTGCCACTGGCAAACAGGTACAAAGCTTTACTGGGCTCCTCAAATCTAAGCAAACCCAAGCCTCAAAACTGTTGAAACAAGGCAATGTCACTCACCTAAATTGGTGATTGAGGACTCAGTTATAAGACCTACAGACACACATGTCTGCAGCAATGATAAACTAAACACCACTGTTATTTGTTTGTCTTTGGGAAGCAAAAAGCTTGAACATTAACAACAGGATTGATAAGTATAACATTGGTAAAAACTCCCCAGTTATTCTGCATGTGGGTTTGAATGATGTGGGCAAAATGCATGAAAACGGTTACAAGTTGCTGTTCACTGGTAAAAAGATCAAAGACATGGGTAATAATGATGCTATATCTGGAATTTTCTCCATCCTGAGGGCTTACATAGGAAAAAATTATACAATTTCCAGAATAAACTCTAGACTAACTGGTGCAAGAGGTATGGGCTCATTTTCATAAATGCCTGGTACTCATTCTGGACAAAAACCCAGCTTTTTTCAAGGGATGGACTTCACTTCAATAAAAAAGGGTGATTGTCTTAGAGGCCCTTTTTAATGACACCCTGAAAAGCCTGAGTTTAAACTACTGTAACTTCCTCGGGGGAAAGCATCAGATGTAATATCACCTTCAGGTCACCACATCATGAAGTGTCTGAGGTAAAATTAACCGATTTGGGGGAAAACGGCAGATTAAATTACACATCTAGATTGCCACATCAAAGAACTCTCGATGCTGAAACCAACAACAAAAAAGTCAAATCAGTTAACTTCTGTCTTTTCAACACCAGAAGTCTAAACAACAAAACTGATGAACTATTTGTACTAATAGAGAATGACAAACCAGATGTTATGGGGATCATTGAGATGTGGTGGACAGAAAAACAACAAATGGGGCATACATATTCATGACTTTGTACTATTTAACTATAACAGAAATATTAAAAAAGGAGGCAGTGTTGCTCTTTTTGTTAACTCAGTGCTTAAACCATTTGATATATCCAGTAAGAGGGTCAAAATGTTTCTGGTTACTGAATCCATCTGGATACAACTACTGCCTAACACTCCAAACACTTTCAGTGTAGGGCTATGTTACCGCTCCCCAGATGCCTATCCAGAGGTAACCTCACATGTCACAAGTGAACTGGAAGTAGCATGTCAAATAGGATATGTACTATTCATGGGAGACCTTCACCTAAGTGACATTAACTGGGTTAAACACTTGGCCAGCTCAACATTAAGCAAGGCATTTTTGTTTGCATGCACTCAATTTCACCTGAAACAGCATGTGTCTGAAACCACCAGGGGCAATAATACACTTGATATTGTGCTATCCTCAGCAGGTCTCAACATCTCTAATTAAACAGTCAGATCACCACTTGGCACAAGCAACCACAACTCTTGTTTACTTTGACCTAGCAATATCTTATACTCCATGTCATGGCATTTCTTACTGTTACAATTTAGTAAGGCAGATACTGTCAAAATTCATAAGGCATTGGAAGCCATTCAGTGAGAAAAGTTAGTAGCTATACTGCTAAATAAATGTGGGACAAAATTAAAACCACTATTTTTAACATATGTAATAAATATATTCTGAGGTCAATCTTAACTTTTTTTGCACTAGCCAGCTGGACAAGTTGATTAAAAATTGCACTAGCCCACAATGATAGTCAATTTTGATAGATTATACAGGAAAAATGCAAGCCAAGAAATACTCTGATTATTTCATATTTATCCTGCTGCCATATTGCTTCCTGCCCCAGCAAAAAAAGACTGCAATCCAATCATCACACGCAGTGTGTATCCCCACTGTTTTTTACCATGTGCCCCTTGCTTCCTCTTTATTCACCCTCTCCCCACCAAACCAGAGAATACCATAATAGCATATGTTCAATCAAGCAGTTCTAGCTCTGCACACACAATAGCCAACATCATCATGCACCTCACCACAGTTCCACCCTGACCTGTAGGGCAATGTACAGAGTCAGGCAGAGAAAGACACTTTCTTCACCTACCCTGTGAGTAACTAGACCTGCACTTCTGGAAGTTTTCTTATACTGCAAAGTGAGCCTTGGGCAGTTCTAGGATTTCTTTGGAGAAAGTTAAACACAGGGGCTTGGGCTGTAAGAAACTTTGACATATCTGTTTATATTTACTAGGCACAAAAGCATTAATTTAACATGCTGTGCCCTAACAACAGATTTTTCATAACAGTCTCCTTTCATCAGTCAAAGAGGGTGCAGTATACAGGCATGATGCTGTACTACCTCTCTTTCTATATAGGATGGTCTATGTGTGATAGGGCATAGCTGTTCATGGACAAAATGAGTAGTGTGACCAAGTATCAATTCTCTTAGTAGTCCAAATTTTATTTCTCTTGGTAATATTTTCTTCCTTTGCAGGACAAATGTATTACAGCAAACTCATTCACCAGGTTCACAATAGGTATAGCATTTAGAATTGTTCCACTGGATTCCTCTCCAGATTCAGATCCTCATATCCTCCCTGATCTGTCTCCTGGTCTCATCCAACATCTCTAGGATGATCTCTTTACTTTTATACACTTCTAATACTCATGTGACAGGTTAGCTCCATCTACCAATACATCTTTAAATACATTTTCTTTAAACACTCAGGAATTATTTATTTCACAGTTAAAAAAACACTTTAAATCAATATTAGAACTTTTATGACATCTCTACAGTAAATTTCTATAATTCTAAACATTTGTAACAGTCTCCTTGTGTCAAGAAGCACCACCCACCTCTAAGTGTACTATAAAAGAAGTCAGTAGGTGGACGACCGGCTCACACATTAACACCAGACATCAAGGCAGTAGCCATAAAGGCACTTACAGCAACCCAGGGAAGGGAACTTAAACCTTCAACCATAACTTATTTTTAATTGTATAATTATATCTATATTTGTACTGATAATTCCAAGGCCCCCCCAACACTTCACAGATGCACTCTGTGACACTCCTCCCTGTCTAAGAGGGCAACCATTTATTTGGTTGTCCTATTACTTCATACTTCATTATGATGGGGGGGGGATCTGTGGAGCTCCGGCCCACCCACATCTTGGAGCTCCACCCCAGGGTCTCATAGTACATCATTCATACAACATGAATTTTTATTCAACAAAAATTTCACCCTGGGGCTTGCATCCTATACTACAGGAAGGCATTTACTATAACATTGTATACTGACAGTCTCCATATCGGGCATAACAATCGTTAAGGTATACTGCTATTATTACTGTCTCCTATTTTATACAAAAAATGCAAAACAAATAAAACAATGTAAAACGACAATAGAGATATAGTAAGAAAATAGAAAGGACTGCAGGTGGCCAACCCCTCAGTCATTAGGGAGGTAACAGGAAAAACAAAAAATACAAATAAGTATATTTCAGTTCTAGTATGCATAAAAGTTACAAAAAAAAAAGGACTGCATTCATTTATCAGAATCCTACCATTCCTCTACCTTTATTTAGACTACCCCGAATGGTCACCTTTCATACCAAATAATGTTTAATCTAATTGTACCCATACTATATTTCAGTGTGCAAAGTTGTTTATACTTCAGTGCTTTGTGTTCTGTTCGTCTAGTCTCTACTCAGACAGATTTTTCAAACATGGGCATTTCAAAACCCCTTTTCACACCAGAGCATCCCTTTTTCTTTTCTCCCAATAATGGCCATAGTTATAATAATACCTGCATTCTAAGGAAGGATAACCCACACCATCCTAGCCGGTATTAACCCTTGGGCAACTACCATCTATTACCCACGCTACATGAAAACAGCCCCTTTCTCCATGGTAACCATTTACTGAGATTGTCATCCCTCTGTATGTTACCTTTCTTATATTTCCTAATAAATCCCCGTCGTTCCCGTGCATAAACCGGCACTTGCCGATACATATACCCAACCAGTGGTAATAGGGAAGGAGTTGTTCTAAACACTTACTTCTCCTGTATATTTCACTTGGGATCCCTTCTCTGTACTTATGGGGTATCACCACCCTTGCCTTTATCTGTTTGGTACGAGTGTTTGGTTTAACATGGTAGAGGGTATCCCTCTTAACTTCATATCACCATAAGGGATCCTTTTTGCCATCCATACCTATATTTTCTGTGTTCTGGATAGCATATTTACTAAGTTGTGCAATCTCAGGATCCCCTGCCTGTAAGGGTCCCCAATTAACCATAGCCAAAACACATTTATCATCATCAGTTTCAATATAAGTCCCTTCAGCATTTGTTGCCTCTTCAGGTTTGACAGTTGGTTTCACCCCATTGTCCAAAACAGTCTCACCTGGGGACTTATATATGGTCTGGTGTCCTTCATCCTCTATCCAATACATCCCCTCAAATAAAGATAAGTCAGGTAGTTCACAAGGCTTCTCTTCCAGTATCCTTGCAGGCTCTGCAAGGTTTGTAATTTCTCCAGATACTCCCAATCGGCTCTGTATTTCTTGGTATCTCCACTCAGCATCTTTCCATCAATTATCTGCCTCCATCCAACAAGTAAACATCCACTGTAGTTGTTTCATCAGAGCTAGTCCTTGATTGAACCAGGCCCCTCCATCATCCATCAACCTCAGCTCCTCAGGCTCCATCTTCCACTAGTCAACATTCAATGGATGTTGCTTCTTTGAACAGACTATTTAGCAACTCTAAAATAAAAATGTCAACCTCACTGTACTGTACTGCAATAGTCACTGTCCACCTGGCCTTATACAGGCCCCACGGGATCCCACCACTGCCACCACATGTGATAGGGCATAGGTGTTCGTGGACAAAATGAGTAGTGTGACACAAGTATCAATTCTCTTAGTAGTCCAAATTTTATTTCTCTTGGTAATATTTTCTTCCATTGCAGGACAAATGCATTACAGCAAACTCATTCACCAGGTTCACAATAGGTATAGCATTTAGAATTGTTCCACTGGATTCCTCTCCAGACTCAGATCCTCAGATCCTCCCTGATCTGTCTCCTGGTCTCAGCTAACCTCTCTAGGATGATCTCTTTTCTTTTATACACTTCTAATACCCATGTGACAGGTTAGCTCCACCCACCAATACATCTTTAAATACATTTTCTTTAAATACTCAGGAATTATTTATTTCACAGTTAAATCACTTTAAATCATTATTAGAACTTTTATGACATCTCTACATTCTAAACATTTGTAACAGTCTCCTTGTGTCAAGAAGCACCACCCACCTCTAAGTGTACTATAAAAGAAGTCAGTAGGTGGCCGGCTGGCTCTTAGAAGGGTGCAAGTGCCTACAGAGACTGAACTCAGGGCTCCAAAATGCCCACAGAAGCATCAACACCCTCACTCCCCCGAAGACCCAGAAATAACTCACAGACACCTGCAGTCAACTTAGAAGGTGAGGGAAACTCTATCCTCAGAGTTTTATTCAAAATACATTATGCTGAAGTAAACTAGAAGGCTAAATGTCTTCGCGACAGTGCGCACAGTTGATCGGGTAATAAATTACCGGTGCTCGAATTTGCACTGTCGAGTAGAAGCTCAGCAGCATAATTTCAACAGAAAAAAACATTATTTTTGTACATCTCTTGAGAGAGGAGCATTATGGGGACAAGGAAGAGAACCAGGAGGTTCTCAACACTATCTCTAAGCTTACAAAGTGAAAGCAAGCCCACAGATACACAGTAGGGCAAAACAAGGCTTTCATTAGGATATTTTAAAGCATGCCTTCTTTTCTTTTATTATTCCTTTCACCATTTTAAAAAATGCCTTAATTTAATACAAAGCAGTGGGAAAGTAATTATACTATCCTCTGAAAACACAAATATAAAACGTATTGCTTTTACTGTATCCGTATGCGGTGTCAATTATTCAACTTTTTCTTAATTCTTGCCAACTTCCCACATGACAACCTCAACTAAATCTTAAGGGATAGCTTTAACACAGTAAGATTATAGCATTAAAACACTCACAACTGTGAGTGTCATTCTGAAGCTACAATACCCGGAAGCATCGGGGCATATAACATCTTGTCCCTAGGTAAATTATTATACTGACATCTTCAAAAAACACCTGCCTTGTAAAAATTAAGATTAACAAACTGAAAGGACAATACAAGGGGAATTTTTATGCAATGTCCTGCATACTATTAAAATGAAGAATTTTCTTAATATGGATAGAACTGATATGCATGCATTTAAGCAGGGTTTTAGCCTGCCAAGTGAAACCAGTTTTAAATGTTCGTTTTTCAGGGGACAAACAGGACTCCTTTTGTACAAGGATCATAGTAAGTTTCTAAGTATTTTAGATTCAATGTGCCTTTACTCATCTATAGATTATGCTCCAACTAAAGAAGGGGCGGGGTTATTAGAAATACAAACATCTAGGAACGTCAGCTGACATTAACCAATCAAAAGGTTCAGTTACCAACTTCTTATTTTACTAATGCTTTGCCACGGCAATATAGAAACCATTCCCTTTTCTTGCCTTGCCAGACAAGATAATGTTTACATTCAAAGAAAACGTAATGGAGTGCATACACCCAGATTCTAATATAACAGCTAATCTACACAGCCTGTCTGTACAACAACGCACATTAACACCAGGCATCAAGGCAGTAGCAATAAAGGCACTTACAGCAACCCAGGGAGGGGAACTTAAACCTTCAACCATAACTTATTTTAATGTTATAATTATATCTATATTTGTACTGATAATTCCAAGGCCCCCCCCCCAACCCTTCACAGAGGCACTCTTTGACACATGCACACCAGGAATACCTATTCTAACCTTTCAAATTATATGTTTGACCAAGGTTTTGCTTTGTACCATACATGTTCCAAAGCATTATTTTTAGGATGAATTGACATGCTGGGTGGTATAAGGGTGGTACTGCATGGATTGCATTGACCAGTGTGATCCATTAAAAGGAGCTGTGGACCCCTACATCAGTCAGCAATGGCAGCTATGGGTCTATGGATGGCCACTTCAGAGTCTAGTCTGCAGTGGTGTCCAGGGAAAGTATAGAGTTGACAGACCACCTGGCTGGGTAGACAGTGTGTACATCATAGCATTCTGTCACAGCAGTGTTGGATACAGAAACTCAAAAGGCTGGGAAATGAGACACACTGGTCTTAATATTGTGGAACAAATCAAAGACAAGTTCAGCAAACTGGAAGCTAGTGACTTAACCACTCTACCCTTGATCACAGCATGCACACTAGCTGAATGTCCTAACAATTGAGTGATAATGACTCACATTGAGTCTTTTGTTGGATCCCTTTCTTGAACTTCCAGATAATTGCAACTCTTAATGAGTTGCTAATCACGCCAGGCCACCTGGAACACTAAGGGAGATTAGCAAAAGGACTACAGCCTGCTAAAGCAGGGACTTTTTCAACTTCATTAACAGCCATGAAAAACCTGCACTAGTCAAGACGGACAAGTAGAGGGTTAGCTGCACTAGCCTTGGGCAATTTGCACTAGGTTCAGGGCTAGTAAAACAATGTTAAGATCAAACCCTGAATATACAAAAAGATTTACAGGAAAAACAAAAGAAAACCGAGATTTATTTATCAAGTCTAGGATTACAAATACCTTTGATCCTTGGCTCTCTTACAAAGGTTCCACGTCAGAGAAATACAAATTATGGGGAGCATCAAGACAGACATTACAACAATGTGGACATTGCAAACAGAGTACAGATTAATACAGTTCAAGGGTAGAATTGTAACAAGGCAGCCAGTGGCATTTGTCAGAGAAAATAGACAACAGATAAGAAGTGCCAGAGTCATAGGAAGAGGGAAGAGAGGAGGGGGGAGAAGGAATGTAGGAAGGGTTGGGAGAGGGTGAAAAGTGTAGCATTGGGTATACCAAGATGTGAGGGTAGAATCCAGTGAGGAGGAGGGGACAACTAGAGCAGAAAGGAAGTGGAGAAACAAGGTTAAGTTGAGCAGTCACAGGAGCTGTTGGTAGTGAGATAGTCCTGGAGCCTAGTTTTAAACATACCAATTGTTGGGGCAGAGGAGATGGTTGGGCTGAGGCCATTGAACCAGAGTGGTGCTCAATAAGCAAGAGCATTGTCCCTGTGAAGTGTGACAGTGGGGGAATTTCAGTAGCTGTAGCGTGGATCTCCCTAAGGCACCATGTGTTAATTCAGTGTTGTAACAGAGTTGAGACCCCAGAAGGTGCAAGGCCAAGGTAGATTTTTTCACCATGGAGCAGGTGATAAACTTTATCGCAGTTTGATAGTTAAGGAACCAACCGGTCTGAGTGTACAGGTCACATGTGTGGGTGAGAGCGGTGAACACCAGTGATGAGCCAACATGCTTTATTTAAGGAAGTTGAGAGGCGTCTAAGGGTTGTGGTTGTGGCCGAGCCATAAATGATGAGACCATAGTCTATTACAGAGATCACAGAGCTCAGGACTGCAACCTTCAAAGCTTCTGGTGTGAGGTGTGGTCTGTGTCTGTAGAGGAGACCAAGCCATGTATTAGCAGCTCTAGCTACATTATCTACATGAAGTCCATAGGAGAGATTAGGGTCAAGCTGTATCGCTAAGTATTTGAAGGACCCCACCTGATCTAGATTGTTCCCCTGGGTGGTGGAGATAGCCAAGTGGTGTAGCTTGTGTGGCTTATGAGAGCTGCAGAAAAGCATAGATTTGGTTTTCTTGTCATTGAGGACCAGTTTATGATTAAGAAACCATGTCTCTACAGAACTGAAACCAAGTTGAAGGTTGTGTTGAAGAGTTGCAGGATCTTTGTGAGTGGAGAATACAACAGCATCATTGGCATATAGTATGATATGCTCAGAGCAGTGGTAAGGAAGGGAGTTTAAGAAAAGGCTAAAAAGGAGGGGTCCCAGTATGGATCCCTGTGGGACACCCGAGCGAACAGGCAGGGTGTTAGAAAAAGTGTCTGCAATTTTTACTCTCTGTGACCAGTTTTCTAAGTAGCTTTTAAACCAGAGAGAGGAGTCAGGTGATAGCCCGGCATTCAGTAGTTGGTGTATTAGTAGTCCATGGTGTACTGTATCAAAGGCCTTGGAGAGGGCGATGAAAATGGCCCCTGTGAGAAGGCCTTTGTCAAGGGATTTGTGCAAAGCTCCAGTGAACTCAAGAAGGGCTGTGGTGGTGCTATGACCTTTCCAGAAGCCGTGTTGTTGTGGACAAGGTATATTGTATTTATCCAAGTGGTTGGTAAGTTGATCAGCCACGATGCGCTCGAGTGACTTAGAGAGTGGGGGCAGTATGGAGATAGGGTGATAATTTGAGTGATTCGTCTTGTCCCCACTTTTATGGATGGGTGTCACGGTGGCTGTTTTCCATAGGTCTTGGAATTTTCCACAGCTGAGAGAGAGGTTTAGGATTTTTGTTAATGGATGAATTATCTCATTGAGGGTGAGCAACAGAAGCTTAAGGTCCAGGGTTTCGCTACTAGATCTAGATTTAGAGATAGCTTCAGTAATATAGCAGTGAGCTTCATTCAGCCTTACCTCCCTGAAGTAGAAGAGGGGATGGTTAGACTGAGGGGCTGAGGTATTTGGGGAGTAGGCCCTGTTTTCAAAAAAGTCATGGGGTAGAACAGCACTAAGGTCTGAAAAAGCTGTGTTAAAGATGTTTGCGATCACCTTGGGGTCAAGGGTTGAGGATCCATCAACCATTAACATGGCCAGAGAGGTTTTTGGCTGCTTCCCTGTGACATCCTTGATATTGTCCCAGAAAGCATGACCATTTCCCCATGTATTGGTGAGAGTGTCTTTGTAATAGGTGGTATTCATTAGCCGTATGGCTTTTGTGCAGGCATTTCATGCTTGTTTGTAATTTTGGATGTCCAGTTGTTTGCCAGTGGCCCTGGCAACTTCCCAGAGGTGATCCTTTAGTTTCAGCTATGAGAGAAGAGTCGCGGTGACCCATGGGTTAGAGAGAGATTTTATTTTGCGCCTTTTAGCGGGGGCAAAGAGGTCGCAGGCTTTGTTGAAAATTGAGATGAAGTGATCAAGAGCCAAGTTAACATCTGTTGCTTCATAGATGGGTAGCCAGTCTTGTGGAAGCAGGTGTTGTTTGAGATGTGGAAGTTTTCCACGAGGAAGGACTCTGCTAGATATAATTTTGGGAGGAGGCTTAAGGAATTTGTTAGACCATGCACACATGACTGGGGAGTGGTCACTGAGAAAGTCTGGGAGAATGGTCATACGAGAAATCCTTTTGGGGTGAGTGGTGAGGACCCAATCCAAGAGAGTACTGGTGCCAGTCTTGTAGTTAATCCTAGTAGGGGAGTTTACCATCTGAGTGAGTTTAGCAGCTGAGATGGAGTCTTTATAGGCAATGGCACTCAATGCTAACCAGTTTATAAGTTCAGCTTCGGGAGGATGAGAGTTGATAAAGTTTAGGGCATCATTGAATCCATGTTTAGGGTCCCTGGGTGGGATGTATACGGAGACAATAGTCAGGGCTTTATGGTTGGGACCTAGGATGATTTTAATCGGCAGAATCTGTGCCGAGGCAGAAAGTGATGGAGTTGCTACAGGGTGCCAAGACAGGGAGTCTTTGATATAGATTGTGCAACCACCGCCTTTTTTGGATATCTGGTCCAGCCTGTGGACATTGTAGCCCTGTATTGTTACTGCTGAGTCAGGAACTTTAGGTGTCAGCCAAGTTTCCACCACTGCAAGGATGTCAGGGTTGTGTTGGCGTATGAAGGCTTGGAGTGCATCCAGCTTTGGTAGTAGGCTGCAGATATTAATGGTTGCAAGGATAAGGACACCTGGAGTTTGTGTGTGGCCTGAGCTTCTAGGGCCAGGATTGGGATGGACGCTGCCTGAGATGAGAAGGAGGAGGAGTAGGAGTTTTAAGGAGCAGAGTCACAGCTCTTTGAGAGATAGTTTTGATCGTTGTTTCCAGGAGTAGAAGTTGCAAGGTTCTAGGCGGTATCCCATATGGACTGCAAGGTGGTACAGTGTAGAGAGGTGGCCACACTTGTTGACAGTAGTGGTCGGGTTAAGTAACCATGAATATCCAAACGGTGCACCAAGCACAAGTCTCAAGTAGAAGTGGAGAGTTCCCTTGGAGTAGCAGTGGAAACCAGAGTAGAGGGTGGCGGGGTGGGGTGGGGGTGGGGTGGCTAGGACCAGGGAGAGAGAAGGGGGGCAGGGCAAGGAGGAGGAGGAGGAGAGGTGAGAGAAAGGCAGAGAGAACCCACATGGCTTACATACTAGATAGAGAAAGAGATAGAGATATAGCTCTCTAGTGGTGAGAGGATATAATCTACTAATGGAAAAGTCAACAGTTAAAAAAACAAAAAAAAAGCTTCAAATTCACTTTTAATATCAACTCAGAACTTAAAATGACTGTAAGGATTAAACAAATTATTAAACTCTAGCACATAAATTCAACTAGAGACACAGAGGGAGATACAGTAGTTAGAGATGTGCTGAGCAGGAGATAGTGTGGGCCACTTGGAAATCAGCTTCCACTGGTACCAAATCCAAAAGTCAGAGCTAGTACCTTGCAGTACAGAGGATTTCTGAAAAACTGTCTAGGTTCCAGAAATTGAGGGATCCATGGCCTGGTCAAGGCACGCTAGATCCCTCACAGTACAGAGGATTTTTGGAAAACTGTTTAGGTTCCAGAAATTGAGGGGTCCATGGCCTGGTCAAGTCACGCTGAATCCCTTGCAGTACAGAGGATTTCTGAAAAACTGTTTAGGTTCCAGAAATTGAGGTGTCCGTGGCCTGGTCAAGGCTCACTGGATCCCTCGCAGTACAGAGGATTTCTGAAAAACTGTTTAGGTTCCAGAAATTGAGGGGTCCGTGGCCTGGTCAGGGAGAGCCTGCCACTCTTGAGGACTGACCTTTTCTTAAATCTGTTGCAACAGTTCTTCTATTTCTTAGCCTAATTTATCATTTACAATTTCTAGTCCATAAGGTTGACCACCTATGGGCACCTCCCTCCCCTTTCTTGACTATGCTATAATGTTCTCTTTAATTTTCCTTTTCCCTCTCAGGTCCTCATACAGGGAGGTTATTGTGGCGACCTCCGAGCTGATGTAAAATAACAGACTATGTTACTCATTGTTGGATTTACTATGCAATAGCACTATGTCACAAAATACCTTGATGTATATGCCTTATGTGTATGAAACCTGTAAATGTTGAAAATATCATGGCACTAGGTGTTTTTGATAAAGGTAAAAAGTTACTAGGGGATATATTATAAACATTAAGTTACTTGTGGTATTTAAAATGCATGTAAATTATAGACTGTTTGAGAGACCCTTTGGCAGCATGCATTCCTGCTTTAAGCTAAACAAGCCTAAAATTTCATGGTTATTTGCATATAGATCCCATTGCATTTTGGGGGTATGTGTGATGTTGTGTTTCTTTGAATCTTGGCTTTATTCCAATGCCCTTTGGGGTAACCCTTGCTTCAGTGCTTCTATACTGACATTATTTGTCTTTAGCTTGTCTTAAGTTTTTTTTTCCTTTTTGAGCTTCTCATCACCCAAACACACAAGACAAACATAGAGAATAAACTAATTTCCACTAAAGAGATAGATCAGTGGTTCAGTAGGTGCTGACTAAGTGCAGAAGAAGGACATGCATAGCCTGTTGCTGCAAACTGATATATTGAAGAAGGGATATACCATTGCCTAAGGTTATCTTCTGTGTTTTAAATAAACATCACAAAGGAATTGTGTGTTGAACCTGAAGTTCAGTGTCTGGTCTATCTGTTATCCCACAACCCCTCCACATGGATGAATAAGAAAATTGTAAAACGTATTAAGAGAAAGCATACCATTTCCAAAAAATACAAATAAATGCACACAGCAGCTTTTTGGGGGAAGTACAAAACACTTCGAGCCTGATGCAAGAAAGTAATCAGGTGTGCAAAAAGTAACATAGAACTTGCCCTGGCTCATAACGCATCCAAAAATAATAGTGCAAGTACAAAATTTTATTGATTGGCAATAGCCATTACAATATTCTAAACATAGAAAATCACATAAAATGCAATAAAATATTATCATAAAAATCACAAAATTGCCCAGTGCAATACAATTTTCAATGTCATTAGCAGCAATAAAATAAAACCAGCATTACTTGAAGGCAATTGTTAGCATGATATCTGTTCCAATCCTACCAAAGAAATGAATTAGAAATGGGTTGTCATGAAAAAATCTGCCAAGTTTCTGTAGAACATTAGGATCCTGGGAGGTAAAGAGATGCAGCACCATATTATCTTGGAGGAGACCAAGACCATCTATTACAGCCATCGCTTCCTGTTTTTTTCATAAAGGGGGCAGATCAAGATCACATGTTTGAGATAATCATATGTCTTATAGCCACTAGTGTTGTGCTAAAATGCCAAAATTTGACTCTTCAAAATATTTTGTGAAATTCGTCCTTTTCGCAAAATTTTTTGTGGATGCGGAATGTGGAATTTCACCCACAAAATGCAAAATTTCACCCATGAAATGGAAAAAAATTGCCACTCTCAGGAAAAATTGCACTGTTTCGGGTGAAATCTCGCAACTCAAGGGTGTCTCATCTCTATAAATCAGGCTCAGGTCTAGAACCCAGGTCACTACTATTGAGTGAGACACACCTACGCAATGCTCAGACATAATGTGTCATATCTTTCTGTAGCTCATGTGGGCATGCAACATGACTTTTTATGGGACAGTAACATCACTTAGGAACAAAACTATGATGCCACGGCACTTCACATATTCTCACCTCACAATACCGCTGAACATGGTGGTGTGGCTCACTAAATGGAAGCAAATATGCTCAGGATCTCTGATAAAGAACTGTGTAGTAATCCATCTGTTACTACAAGGAATAACATAACAAAAAAAAGATAGTCTATGCATCATTGTACTTTAGGGCGGGTAATGGCAAATTAATTAATATTTTCCCTCTCATGCTCCATGCTGCAGAAAGGGATGTACACAGCATTCTTCAATACCAGTGCACACCAGATAACCAGAGATTACCCCCAACAGTAGGGAAAAAGAGGGAGAGAAAGATCAGCTTTTGAAACATGGCTAATGACTTAGTTTCCTGGCATCACTCATTCAGGAGGCAAACAGTATCACTGTGGATGCTGTCGCACAGGTCATTTTCTTGTGTTATTTCACAAAGGTGTGTACATACAGTGACATAATCGTGGAGCCATGTTTGCTTCCATCCATGTCCCGATGACATCTGCTGCTACAGTCATCTATAGCATTGGTCCTCAGATGGCAAAAACAGAGCCAATACAGAGCACCACTGAAATCCCCCCCCCGGCAGTCACTGTGATGCTCATCCAACCTCACCCTACTGGCCATATGACACTCCAGGCCCCCTCTCATACTCAGCTTGTCAGTCCTGCAAAAGATACTTGTAAAGAAGTGCCTCTGGGTCAGCATAATTACTAACAGTTTACCATGGAGGAGATCTTTGATATTTTCTGTGTGTCACTAACAATTATGAAACATGACAGCTGACGGAAGATAGGCTTATACAATACCACCATGTAAATTGTTACAACAGTATTTTATAAATACATATCTGGATGAGTTTGATATCTAAAATGTTGTTAAACCTCTGCTCAGTTATGATGAAAGTCCCATATGTTGCACAGGGTCAGTGGTTGTTGGATCAACTGTTGCCTGACAGAATCATGCCAGTGTCCTATTGTTAAAAAAAAAACACATTCTCCATAGACCCCCCCATCCCTGATCCCCAGTCCCTG
Organism: Neoceratodus forsteri; assembly: GCA_016271365.2. Taxonomy (NCBI): domain Eukaryota; kingdom Metazoa; phylum Chordata; order Ceratodontiformes; family Ceratodontidae; genus Neoceratodus; species Neoceratodus forsteri. The sequence goes on from CM028134.1 coordinate 355,668,809, forward strand.
AAGCACTGTCCTTGAACCCTCATATTGTTAAAAGAAATCACATTCTCCATAGATCCCCCATCCCCAGTCCCTAAAGCACCCATAATCCCTGGTGGTCTAGTGCACCCCCATACTCCCACCCCTAAAGGCAGAGTCCCACCACCTCACTCCCCCCAGTTCCAACCCTGATCTGTCGACCTGCACAGCCCTCCATTCTCCTCCATGGCTGTCTGCCCACTGAATTGTGAATGAATGAGCACATGCTTGTACAAGCATTAATGAGCGCATGCTTGTACAAGCATGTGCTCATTCATTGAAGTGCTGAGTCAGGCTGCCAGCCATGGAGTTGAGTGGAGGGCTGTGCCCGTGGCCCACTCGGGGTACTGAGGGGGACCAAGGAGGCACTATCTGATGACAGGGTGGGGGATCCACTAGACACCAGGGAGTCAGGACTGGGAATTTTTTTTATTATACCGTGATGAGGAAATTGATAACTCTTGTAGGGGGGATTCTTCAATTTGGGAAATGGGGCGGTGATTGGCTGGGGGGAGGTGAGATGCTTTCAAAAGCAGTGGAAAAATCAACAAAATAGCAGTACAACTTCCCCTCTCCTAATTTTAATATATTTTCAGATTAAGTGATGCAAAACATAGCAATGCTGTATGGTTGATCTCTCCTTCCTAAAACAATTCTGGAATTCACTTATAAGTGACTGTTCATCTAACCAGTCCAAAAGTCTACCTAGGATTATTTTGGAAAAAATGTTGTGGGTTACATCAATCAGGCTTATTAGCCTATACAGCTTAGGGTCAATAGGGTTTTCTTTCTTAAATATAGGAAATATGACACAGCCCTGCCAACTAGAAGGAAATTCTTGTCTTTGAATAAATGCATTGAATACTCTATGCAATATAGGCAACTACCATTTCGGAAATGATTTAAGTATATCCCCAATGTTTTTATCAGGGCTGGGGGCTTTGTTGGATGCCAGAGACCATGGAGCTAGTTTAATTTCTTCTTCTAATATAAGCACTGGGAGAGGCAAACTTACTGAGGTTATGTTACCAAGATTGAGCTCGAGTTCCTCTTCATCTCTGGAATAATATAATCTTGAGAAGAAGGCCACCCATGAATTAGGAGTAATAGATGTCTCCATCTTAGTTGAATATTTGTTATATCCCTGTGTAACAATCCATCAAAATTGTTTCCCGTCCCTGTGCATAACAGTTTTCCTCAGCTTTTCCCATAACATAGCAGAACATTTCTGTAATTCACTTTCCAATATCTTACTATCTTTCTCTTTCCTTTTTTAATATTATGTTTTTTTTTATTGTTTGAAACTTTCTTTCTGTGTTGCCTAAGAACTCTGTTTAAATTTTGTATAGCCTTCCTGCATGTACTATTAAACCAAGTTTTACCTCTTCTATTAAGGTTTGATGTTATAAGTTGTTCAGTTGTACAATGCAGTCACAAAAGAGTACAGATATTCTGCCAGTTGTTAATCATGTCTTGCTGGTCTATCTTCCCTACTATCTGAAGGCATAGACTATAAATGTCCCCTATATTTAGTATCTCATTAAATTGCTCAATGGAATTCGCTCCCCATTTAATTCTCTTTTCATTTACTATCTTGATGCCTTTATCGATGTGTGTTGCCAGTTTTGCTTGATTTAAACTTTCAAATTCAATAGTTAAAGTTACTGGAAGCAGAGCTGATTCTGAGCGCTCCACTATATGCAAGTCTAGGACCAGTCTGGTGACATCTAGATTGGTCCAGACCAGGTCTATAGTTCAGGAGCCAGTATGCCCCATGTATGTTTATTTGCCTGCCCTTATCCCTGGGTAGTCTCCCATTCAGGATACAGAAGTTTCTTTCTAAGAGATATTTAAGCAATTCTTTGCCTCTACTGTTACATTTCTGATCTCTCCTTTCTCTTGTGGAAGTCATACAATGATTAATATGGGGGAGATAAGGTATAAAACTAGGCTGATTTCTAAGTACAGATTGAAACGATGGCAATCTAGCATTAAAATCTCCCACGATAATTATGGATGTATTTCCTTCTGTTTCTACTATTGTCTAATATGAATTTTAATTGGTTGATAAAAGAGTCTGCTGTTTATTTATTTTTTTTTTTGTGGATAGTATACATTTAGAAGTGTAAGCCTATGAGGAAAACACACCATCACTATCATCAATATGTTCTCAGTTTCTAATTCAGTTTTGGAGGTCAGTAAATTAAGTGAGGTTTTAATATATACCAAAAGACCACCTTTGTATCGCCCATGTCTTTTTTCCCCTAGTAGCAGGGTACGTATAACTAGTGTATCCTGGCAATCTGGAAGTCATAGAATCTGTACACAATGTTTCCTGGAGATACATGACATCATAAGTCACCAGAAAATCCATGACCTCCAAATCAGCCAGTTTAAGGTGAAAACCCTCAATATTCCATGAAACAATCCTGAGTGACTTATCAGAACTTCCCTGTCTTATCTTTTTCAGAATCCCCCGTCTCCATTTAGTCAATCAGTTTCTGTACATTTTAATAGTGCAAAGTTATTAGAACTGATTAAGTCTTCAATGTTAATCAAATCATCACTATGAACAGGGTATAACTTCTCATCCACAATATTCATGTTTCACCTTTCTAGATTCTCTATCCCCTAGAGTTTGTGGGCATACTATATGTATCCCCAGTATATCAAGCTTATGTGCTGATTGTAACAAGGCACTGGCCTGGGCTGGGTTTTTGAATGTAATATCTATCTAAGATGAAGACATAATAGCCCCATAGATTTTAATAACGTCTATGGAGTTTCTGGTTACGTTAAAATGTAATGATCAAGACAAGAAAGATAATTCTTCTCTTATAATGCCTACTGTGTCCTGTTTTGCCACCTCCCATCTGAAGATTGAAACAGTTCTACACTCCTATTCCCTTTGTTTCTTCTCAAAGGTTTTTTTGGTTTCTAATAGATTAGCAATGTCATCTCCTTCACTTTCTTTCTCTCTCTCTATTTTGGACTTGTTCCTCTTTATGTGCCATTGCCTGGGTAGGTGTTCCAGTACTTTCCAATGATCTAAATACTGGTACCATTTGTGAGGATTTTATCTCATTACCTCTTAACTTTAAAATGGGTCCTTTGCCCCTGATAGTTTTAGCTGTTTCCTCTAACTGGCAGTATAGTAATACAGTATCATGATAGTATGGATTTGGAGGTCTCATAGCATATAACTCATCTCTAGTCAGGTGAAGTTGGAGGAGATACTGTATGCCATCCACTCAGTTAATTTCTCTTGTGTTTCTTTTTCCAATCTCAATACACTTGTATTTCAATCAAGTATTCAGTCTCTTTATTGTCTGGATTTATATATTTACCAAAAGAAACAAAAGCACTTGATAGTTCCTCATTGTTATTAACCTGCACCCCTACCTTCTTAGTAAGATTTTGGGCTTCTTTAGGGGCTAGAATAGGGGTGGTGGTGGTCTCGGTCTCCCTCCCCATGATATTCATCGCTACATTCCCAGATCTAGTCATATCAATAGCATCAGTAACCTCTACAAAATGTAAATCATCTTCCATGCTCTTAGTCTCCAGTTCACTTTTCTCCTCCTCAGTTTCATTCATGGTAATTAGTGGTTCCATCTGAGTTTTCTGAGGAAGAACCTCATTTCCTGCACTAGTCTGTTTGCTTATGTTTTTAGTTTTGTTTTTGGTTTTATTTTTATTATTTGAATATTTGTTTTTGAGACCTTCTGCAGTAGAGGTTTTAACATAGCAGTCACATATTTTGGCTTTATCAAAAGGAGGTTGACCTGGACTTCTTTGTTTTCCTTAATTATAAGACAGGGTGGGGTTACTATTTGTACTGGGGTGAATTGTTCCAATTCAGAATTGGGGTTCAAGATACCTTTATTTAATTTAACAGAATGTGATTGTGAAAAATATCTGTTCTCAGATTGCATATTTTATCTTTGAATATAACAAGATTTTCTAGAATCGCAATGTCTGCATAGTATCTATTTTTAATAATTTCAAGCATTTGCTTGGAGATAGAGGAACTGGCCATAAAATCACCCTTGTTCATAAAATATTCTTTATTATGGTCTATTTTAGTTTCAATTAAATGGTTACCTAGGGCTGCAGGACCCTTGGTAACTACCCCAGTTTTTTAATGTCTCCCTATAGCCCCCTCTCTATAGGTTGTTTCTAATTTTTTTCAGTCCCTGTATAGTAATGCTTATTTCTTGAATTACGTCATTCATTTCTGTTTTGTCTTCTTTCCTGTCCTTAGTTGGTAATCTGGGTGAAGGTAACAATCCTTTTTCATCGCTGTTCCGGTAATTTTGAGAAATGTCAGCTCCTGGGGTACCTTCTTGATCAAAAAAGGAGTATGGGGAGAAAACTGCCTGAGAATAGTCAGTCTCATCCTCATAACTCTCCCTATGAACTGTGGTTTCTCTGCCACAAGCGTCATATGAGATTCCATCTTGAAGTTCATAATCATCGGTAGCAAGCTATTATTATCATTGGGTGTAGTTAAATCCACCACACTCCCTCCCTTGTCCTTCTTGGTATCATTGGCCCCCTTAATATGATTTTGTGTAGACAGATGTTGTGGTTCTTTAATTATTCCTTTCCAAATTTCTGTTATTTTAAGTTGTTTAATTTAATTTTATTCTATGCTTGGCCCTTTATTAGGCAGCATCTCATGTCACTTGTATCTATTACTATTTTTATTTTTACTTTTGCCTTTTTTATATGGAGTCTGTATGTCCTGAATATCCTGCTTATCCTGGCCTATAATGATGTCCTCGTGGGAATTTCCCCCATAAAAAGGGCTACTTTTTCCACTTCTCATTAGCACCATGTTTAACCTGATAAACCCAAAAGGAAATTTCCCTTGAAATCTTCTGACTACTGTTATATCAGAATGTTACTGAGTATAATTATATTGCCAGAACATCTTAATGTAAGCTTAGTGCACTAAAACTTGGTGCAAAAAGGAAAGGACAGGTCAGCAAGGGGCCACAAACACTGAACTTCTAAAATTGGTAACTACAGAGTGACATCTATCCCTGATAGCTCTGGAAAACCAGACTAATATTCCCCATATACAACAGTACTCAAAAGTACTTATAAATGTTTATACTTATGCTCTGCAAAAGCTGTAGTTAGAATATATGCACTTGGACTCTGGGTTAAAAAGCTATAAAAGCTGTAAAAAGAATAAACGTCAAACTGCAAACTTTTAAAGTGAAATCAGTGCTAACCACCACCACCACCAGCACTGAGTCCCAACTATTAGCTGTTCAGTGAAAAATGTTTAGTCCACAAATCCCAGTGTGACAGAGCACATCAGTAATGTATGCAGCGCAGGTGGGGGGGGTGCCCATGCGTACTCCGCACATCCTGATATTCAGCCGGGATGTGCTGAGTCCGCCCTGGTACGCTTCACCCGCACACAGGTAAGCCAAAAAAAGGAACAACGGCTGCCACCCACAGGTGAGCTGCCATGTTGCAGAGTGCAACACGGCAGCTGCCACTGTGGGTGGCACCAACTCCAGCATCAGTTAAAATAAATAATGTCCCATATCCCTGGTGGTCAGTGAACCACTTGCAGCATGATCTGGGCTTCAGCATAACATAATACATCCTATATCCCTGGTGGTCCAATGGACCACTGTCAGCCAGATCGTGGGCATAAGTAATTATAAGGTGAGCTCCATGGTGCCCCCTCCCCACCACCCACTGAGCCCCACCACTCCACTCCCGGTCAGTGGTGGGTGGCACCACCACCTGCCGCCTGCTGCCCACGATTGACGGTGTGCGGTGGGGCTGTCGCCCGTTGGTCCTGGCGTGAGCCAATGGGCGTGCAACTATACTTACTACAAAGTCTAGATATGTGAATGGATCCATTCACATATCTGAAATAATATGGTACAGACTGCATGCCCATTGGCTCCGCTGTGGACCAATGGGCGTACAGCTCTGTATCACTGTCGGTCAGCGGGTGGTGGGCGGCAGGGCAGGTAGTGCTGCCACCACTGACTGAAAGATGAGGCAGTGGGCTTAGTGAAGTGAGTGAGAAGAAATATGTGAGCTCACCTTGTCCGCCAGATCAGGCTGTGGCGATCACTGGACCACGGGATATTGGATGAAGAATGAATCTACACATGCACAATTGAGCAGAGGAGCATTGCCACACTGTGCAAGGCGCCAGTCCCGCGGCTGCTGCCTGGCAGGGCGCCAGGTGTAAGTCACCGAGGATCGGCACACCTGCATGCAAATGTGGCCATAATGACATGCAAATGGCCCCATTTGTGCCTTGCATACATTATGGCCCCATTTGCATGTGCACTTTTGAATATCGCAGTTGTGCATAGCGCAACTGAACTTGCGCTAGCGCATCCCCCTGCTCCACTCTGGCCACTTGTGCTGGTGCAGTGCCACTTGCGCCATGTGCACTGTTGGTGATGAGGGTGCAATATTCAATTATGCTGTGCCATGGTGCAGCTCCATTGAATATTGCCCAGTCAACACCCCTGCGCAGCGCCATGGCTTGCACCACAGCCTGGCGCAGTCTGAATATCTGGGCCTAAGTGACATACCTCGTAGCAGCATACAGCAACCTGATGTATTTATTATGGTAGTTCAGAAATATTCTGTGAGCACATAATTTAAGCATATTGTGCTTTTTACACCATTTCCTATAAAGTGGATTACAAGAACTGTAGCAGGAGGACTGACTCACAGCACAGCACCATAGTAGCAGCATGCAGCAGCCAGATGTATTTATTGTGGCAGCAGGGAAAAATTATGGGAGCACAGAATTTCTGTATATTGTGCTTTTCACACCATTTTCCCTAAAGTGCATTACAAGAATTGTGGCAGTGTGAGGGACACACAGGGAAGCACCACGTAGCAGCATGCAGCAGCCTGACATACTTATTCCTGTAGTTCATGAAAACTCTGGGAGCTCAGAATTTATGTGTATTGGGATTTTTGAACCATTTCCCCTGAAGTATATTACAAGAACTATGGTAGAGGAACTGACACACAGAATAACACCATACAGCAGCATGCAGCAGCCTGACATATTTTTTCTTCTAGTTTAGAAAACTATGGCAGCACAGAATTAATATGTATTGTGCTTGTCATTCTTTTTTCCCTAGAGTGCATTACAAGAACTGTGCTGGGGGACTGATATACCACCCAATAACCTCTAGAACCATGGAGCAGCCTGATGTATTTATTGAGGTAGTTAATTTATGTACAATATATTGTGCTTTTTGCACCATTTCCCCTAAAGTGGACTACAAGAACTGTGGTGGGGGACTGAAACACAGTGCAACACCTTGTAGCAGCATGTAGCAGCCTATCTTTTTTCAGGTAATTGAGAAAATTTTGAAAACACAGAATTTATCTGTATTGTACTTTTCTCACAATTCCCCTAAAGTGCATTACAAGAACTACGGCAGGGGGTGACACACAGTGCAGCAGCTTTTAGCAGCATGCAGCAGCCTGGCGTATTTACTCTGGTAGTTGAGAAAAATTCTGTGAGCACAGAATGTATTTATATTGTGCTTTTCTTACAATTTCTATTAATGTGCATCACAAGAACTGTGGCAGGGGACTGAAACACAGCATTGCATCATGTAGCAGCATGATGTTAAGCTGTGTGTCAGTGTAGCAGCATGCAGCAGCATATGGGAACTCAGAATTAATGTATGTTGTGATTTCCTCACAGTTTCCCCTAAAATGCTTTACAAGAACTGCAGTGGGGGACTGACAAACAGTTCAGCACCCTGCAGCAGCATACAGCAGTCTGATGCATTTATTCTGGTAGTTGAGAAAAATTGTGAGACCACATATATTTTGTATGTTGTGCTTTTTTCATGATTTCCACTAAAGTGCATTACAAGAAGTGTGGCAGAGGGACTGACACACAGTATAGCACCTTGTAGCAGCAGGGAATATTTATTCTTGAAGTTAAAGGATCAGTCCTTGGGCCCCTTCTGTTCAACACCTACGTCTCTGACATAAGGACAGGTATCAGGAGTGAGATGAGTCTCTTTGTGGATGACTCAAAACTGGGGGTGGTGGTGGATGGGGAGGAGGGGAGGATGACCCTACAGGGGGACCTGGAGGCTCTGGAAACATGGTCTAGAAAGTGGAAGCTGAGGTTCAATGCAGGGAAATGCAAGGTACTGCACCTGGGGGCCAGAAACCAGGGCCAAGTGTACACTCGAGGGGGAATGCTACAAGTCTCGATGGCTGAGAGGGGCCTGGGGTGGTGGTGGATGTCAAGATGAACAACTCAGAGACTTGTAGGAGGGCAACAGCCAAGGCCAATGGGATGCTGGGATGCATCGCTAGGGGGATCACCTCCAGAAGGAGGGAAGTGATACTCCCTCTGTATAACTGCTTGGTGAGGCCGCACCTCGAGTACTGCATGTAGTTTTGGGCCACACTTAAGGGACATTAGACTCCTGGAGGGTCTGGAGGGCAACAAAATGATTTGGGGCTTGGGGACAGGACCTATGAGGAGGCTCGAAGAGCTAAATATGTACACATTGGAAGAGAGAAGGGACCGGGAGGACATGATAGAGGTCTTCAGGTACATGAAGGGGCTAAATAGGGGAGGAACAGTCAGGGTGCTTCGAAGGAAGGAGGGACTACTAGGGCATGGGTGGAAGCTGGAGGAAAGATTCAGGAGAAAGGAGGAGGTGCTACTTCACTGAGAGAGTGGTGGAGTCATGGAATCGCTGCCTGAGGGGCTGGTGGGCAGAGGGCGGTGGAGGGTTCAAGAGGGGATGGGACAGGTACAGGGGAAGGGTTCTGGAAGCAAAATCCAATGAAGCGAGAATATTCAGAACTGGGAAGAGATAAGCCAGAGAAGGCGAGGGGGGCAGCAAGGTCAGCTCCCAGGGTGGGGGCTGACCAAACGAGCAGACGAGAAAGACTGTTAGGCCTATTCTGCTGGCATTTTAGTATGTTAGTATGTTAAAGAAAAATAGTGAGAAAAGAGGACAGTAATAGTGTAAGAACTACACAGATGAACAAGAAAGAGTACAATATAAAGAGGGAAATCAGAATTTTTTCTCTCATGAAGAAGGAGGAAGACAGCTGACAGCAGAATTTAGACAAATAGAAGGAAGCAGTATCAGAACTCAGGACAGAGAAATTAATGGTTACAACTTTCTTGTGTGGCTTTTTTTTTTACTTTTTACATTTTCTTACTACAGGTAAAGATAAGAATAAAAGAGACAGTAGGATGAATAGCATGTCTTGAGTCAAGGAGTTCAGAGAATGCTCTATTGGTTTTAGAGTAACACCTCCAAAGTTTCTTTCATCACAACAGCTTGCCAGGAGAGCTCCCCATCTCCATATGCAGCTGCTCTACTTCCATACAGGGGGATGTAGGAGAAGGATCTAAGGCTGTTCTCTCAGATGACCCCTGCAGCTTGTAAATCTGTCTGCAGGTCTTTCTTCTAGTCCCCTTTGTCCCCTCTGGGTCCCCTTCCCTGACCTGTCCACCATGTGACACCTTGCCACATCAACTTTTTGTGCCATCCACCCCCTCAGCAGTCTCAGTCCTTCTCTCCTTCACATGCTCCTTCCACTTCTGGTGGTTCCTCACCTTAATGTGGGTATGCTGCCACCTGTGCCCAATGACTGCCCCATTTCTCACGTCAAACAACATTGTGACACAAGGCACATGTCACCACACTGTTGTTGGGGACATTAATTGCAACAAAGTCTCAAACAAGGGACTTTTTCTCCTAGTGAGGTGAGGAGCCAGATGGTCCTGGGCAGGATTTTGCTTCTTCATGGGGCTTAGGTGGTGGCACGACCATGGGGGCCACAGGGGCAGGTGCTTAAGCAGGTAGAGGATGCACTGGAACAGGGTCAACTGGTGGTGGAGGTGCCACCACATGCTGCTGCTGCACTGTGTGTGGGGTCAATTTCTTGATGCTCCTGCTGCTAAAACTGGCCTCTTCAGATAAATGGAATGTAGTGCATCGTTCATGCACTCTGCATCTCCATATTTCTGGGACTGGTCCCAGTCTCCTTCTTGCCAGTCCCACTCATATTGAGTCTGAAAAAAAATAGGAGTAAAAATAAACAAGTAAAAGCAAGAAAAATAAAGCAAATAAAATGTACTTTTAAATTCCATAGAAATTTAAAAAGCATTTATGTGCAAACTGTGGATTAATTTTCCATGGACTGTGTAAACTGTAGAATAATTTTCTACAGATTGTGGAAAAAGAATCCACGTTTTATGTGAACTACGGATTATTATTCTTCAAAAAACATTTCACATGTGGAATGCTGAAATTCCACAAATAATGGAAATCAAATTTTCTCATATTCCACAGAATTCCATTCTGCCAGAAATTCAACATTCTGCACAGCCCTAATAAACAGAAACAGCATGCAAGCAAATCAACACAAACTACCAGCTACTGTAAATAGAAGATGACAAGAAAAGCATAAAAAGCTGTAAAAAAGAAGTTTTGGTTTGGTTTTCTAAATTTTCTTAATAAAGCAGGTCTGACCTCCTCCACTAACTCACTCAGTCTGTAAAATTAAACTAAGGCTCAGTCTGTACATAGAGAAGTAGCATGTAACCTGCAGGACCTGTTTCCATGTGACCTACAGGCACTTCTTTTTTGTTCACAGGAGAGCCCGGCTCGGAACTGGTAATCTTAGACCTTATGGCCCAGATATTCAAACTGCGCCCGCCTGTGGTGCAAGCTTGGGTGCAGCTCAACTTGGCTGCGCAGGGGTGTGGACTAAGCGATATTCAAAGGAGCTACGCCATAACTCAGCAGCTTTGAATATCGCACCCTGGCCACCTCCAGTGTGCATGGTGCAGTGGCACTGAATCAGTGCAAGTGGCCAGAGTGGAGCATGGAGATGCACTAGCGCAAGTACCATTGCGCCATGCACAGCAACTGTGATATTCAAAACTGAACATGCAAATGGGGCCATAATGTATGCAAGGGGCACATGTGGCCATTTGCATGTCATTATGGCCCCAATTGCATGCAGGTGTGCCGATCCCTGACGACTTGCGCTTGGCACCTGCCAGGCAGCAGCTGACAGGCACTGATGCCCTCTGCAGCCTGATCATGAGCATATGTAGTAAAAATAGTTCAAGTCCAATATCCCTGGTGGTCCAATGGACCGCTTTCTGTATGATTGCGGGCATCTGCATTAATAAAAAGGTCCAATATTCCTGGTGGTCCAGTGGACCACTTTCTGCCTAATCACGGGCATCTGTATTAATAGAAAGGTCCAATATCCCTGGTGGTCCAGTGGACTGCTTTCTGCCAATTGTGGGCATCTGTAAACAAAGAAGGTCCAATATCCTGGTGGTCTGGTGGTACCCCCCATCCCCACCACGCACTGAGCCCCACCACCCGCTCCCCGGTCAGCGGCGGGTGGCAGCACCACCCATCTGCCGCCCGCTGCCCACCGACTGACACCTTGTGGTAGGGTTGCGCGCCCATTGGTTCTGGCGTGAGCCAATGGGCGTCTGCTCTCTCTACACATTCAGATATGTGAATGAATCACATATCTGGAATGTATACTATATAACTGCATGCTCATTGGCTCATGCTGTGAACCAATGGGCATGCAGCCTAGTGTCAGATTGGCGGGTGGCGGGCGGCAGGCAAGAGAGCTGCTTCGCCCGCCCGGCTGACCGGGGAGGCGGAGTGGTGGGGCTCAGTGGGCGAGTGGGGAGGGGGTACCACTAGACCACCAGAGTGAGGACCTTTCTTTGTTTACAGATACCACAATCAAACAAGCGGTCACCAGACCACCGAAACATGAATGCTTTATTAATGCACGGTGCCGCAATCAGGCAAGCAGTCCACTGGACCACCAGGGGATATGGGGCGAGTCTTTACAAATGCCTGATCGGGCATGGGGAAACTTACTGCCAGGTGCAGCGGAACTCGGGTGACCACCCACAGGTGGCAGCTGCCGTGCCACCCTGCAATGCGGCAGCTCACCTGTGGGTGGCCATCAGTTGTTCCTTTTTTTTTTGGCTTAACTTTGTGCTGGTGCAGGTAGGGGTTGTGCATGCATGGCTCTGCACATCCCTGGCTGAATATCGGGCTGTGCAGGTTATGCATGGGCACGCCCCCCCCCGTACCTGTGCCTGCATACATTACTGATGCACTCCGGGCATCGGGATTTGTGCTGCGCACTTTTACCTTTTGAATATCGCACCAGGGCGCATCAGTGGGTTGCTCATGGTGCAACACTGTTGCACCATGAGCAACCCTTTTGAATATCTGGGCCTATGTATGCTAAATATGCCTGTTTCATATTGAACTCTCCTCGTTGGATACATAAGTGCAAACTTTTTAGGAGGTTGGGATGGCAGATAGTAGAGGAGTGGAGGAGCCTACACTATCTAGTATACATGCATAAGTGTTATGGGAACAAAGCTCCTAATTATGTAAGTGGGAACCTTCAGTTGAGAAGCATTAAAGGCTGTTTAAGATCATCAGGTGTGACTGAGTATCTATTACCAAACAGAAATTTAGAGGTGGATAGATCTCATTTTTTCTACAATTCCATGCCAGTTCACCTCAGACCAGTAGACAAGTTTATTACTTCGCACAACTTTAAGAAATGGCTTTTAGAATTTTAGAACAGTCAAAAAGAAAACTTTGCCTTGTTGCTTATTTATCAGACACAGGATGATATAGTTAATAAGCTTAATTGATTAAAGCAAACTGTATTACCATTTCACTGTATATGATAACATTTCTTAACATCTGTCCTGCTATAAAATTACTTTCTTTGTCCTCTGTGGCCTGCATATTCAAAGCAGTTGTGCATGGCTTAACAGAGTTGGGCCAGCGAAAGTGCGGATTTGCACCAAGGAGCCATATTCAGCGGGAGCCAGTGCACAGCGCAAATCTCATTGCGCAAATGCACAACTATAATGAATGCAGGCGCACCTGCAGGGGGGTGTTCCCATGAATATCCAGCACAGTGGGATATTCAACCGTGAAACCATGGTGCAAGCGCAGAGCAAATCAAAGATGCACCAAACAGACTTGTTCCTATAAATACAGGGTGCAAGCACGCATACAGCACTTGTGCCAGGTGAGAGGGAGTGAGACAGAGACAGAGAGAGAGAGAGAGAGAAACTAAGAAAGAAAGAAAGACAGACAGAGAGAGACAAACAGACAGACAGACCAAGACAGACACAGAGGGAGAGGGACAGAGGTGCCATTGAAGAGGGAGACAGGGACAGAGAGAGCGAGAGAGACAGGCAGACACACTGCCAGGCAGTGCACCAGGATGGCACACAGCCAGCAGCAGCCAAACGCCCAAGGGGATATTGGACAGCAAGGGCCATGGATAGTGCACTCTTCATGATGGAGGCTATAATGAAGGGTGTGAGGGGGCAGGAGGAACAGCAGCATGGCCATGGAAGGGTCCGTCGGTGGTATGCCTGACACAGGTGGTACTGCGCCTGCATCACCTTTGAGCAGTACAGTGACATGGAGATTGTGGGCCAGCACCACCTGAACAGGGCCATTCTGAGGCAGCTCTGTGAGCTGTGCAGTGAGAAGATGAAGGCAGCCACCAGACAGAGCCACGCCATGTCTGTGGAGACAAAGGTGACAGCCGTCATGTGCCTGCTCGCCATTGGCACCTTCCATAGACCAAAAGAGGACACCACAGGCATAACCCAGTCTGCCACATCCCTCCTCCTCACACAGTTCCTCAATGCTCTGCTGCCACATGCGTCAGAATACATCCATTTCCCCAGCACACAGGCGGAGCGTACAACAACCATACAGGACTTCCACAGGGTAGCACATATGTCTGGCATGATTGGGGCCATTGACTGCACCCATGTGACCATCCACATGCCACCTGGTCCTGAGGGATTGGTGTACATCAACAGGAAGGGGAAACTGAGTGTCAACTGCCAGGTAGTGTGCGATGCCACGGGGCGCATAACCAATGTCTGTGCCACACACCTTAGGAGTGCACATGATGCATTCATCTGGCACAGCTCTGTGCTGTGTCATAGGTTCAAACATGGGGACAACCTGACAGGCCACCTAGTGGGTGAGTATGGCATGGGCAAGGGGCAATGGGCAGAGCATACCTTGGGATGGGGGAGGGCAGGGTGTGCAAGTTGGTATGGGTGCCACATAAAAGCAAGGGGTGCAGCATGAATAGCAGAGGGCTAACCATGTCATTATCCACACAGGGGACAGCGCCTATCCACTGCGGCCCTGGCGGCTCACCCCCTACCAGCACCCATTGTTCCCAGCAGAGGAACGCTACAACAAGGCACATGCCAGCATGCACAACATCATCGAGTGAGTCATTGGCATGCTGAAAGCACAGTTCTGTTGCCTAGACAGGTCAGGTGGTGCCCTACAGCACAGCCCCTCGAAAGCCTGTGGCCTATTCCTGGCCTGCTGCATACTGCACAACATGGCCATTGACCGTGGGATAGCTGTCGAGGCTGATGAGAGCTGCAACAGCAGGTGAGATGACACCGGGACACCATTGCACAGGAGCACTATGGTGCACACAGGTAGGTGGTGCGATACACATCCATGGGCCACACAAACAGGTACAGCACACATGCAGGGGCATGCACGGCATTGGGCATGCACATGCAGAAGCATGAAGCAGTGGTAGGGGAGACAGGGGCACACACCCACACACAACCACACACAGCACCTCTCACAACCCCCCCCACACACACACACGCACTCACACACACAGGCGTGGGTATGTGGTGTGGATCAGATGCATTGCACCAGTGCACAGGTGCAACCAGTGCAAGACTGCCATCATCACGCCCATGCCACATGGCCCAGTGGATGGGCAAGCATGCACAAAGGCAGCATATGATGTGACACATAGGTGTCACACCAGTGGTAGGCACACACATCACCCATGTGCACACTGGGCAGCAGCTGCAGACCACAAGTGGGGTGGCCCACACATCAGGTCTGCTGCACAGAACCATGGCCACCACAACCATGGAAGCGGCTGTGCCTGGGCCATTCAGTAGCCACAGGATGCGCATCAGCCATAGGGGTGTGCAACAGCCCCCAGGGGTGGAACCACAGGACTGTGACTGTGTCCGTGTGGGGGTGTCAAGGTGCCCAAACGGGCCAACCCCAGGCATGCCTGGGATGCCGACATCAGAGCCCGATGTTGACTGCACTGTGGTCACCTGACACTGGGTATGCAGGGTGGACAGCACACTGCGGGGGGGTCCTCTGTGCCCAGCCACACCCCGTGGCAACCAGCAGTGCAAAGTTATCTGAGATCGCAGTGGCAATGCGATCCTGGGATGCAGTCATGGACTCCTGCATGCACTGCATACCCTCCAGGACCTGTGCAGTGCTCCCTCCTGCTGTTCGGATAACTGGTGCACCTCCGCACACAGTGTATGCACCCCAGTGGTGAGCAGCACCTGTTGCTGAATGAACACCCACAGCAAACAGTGTGCTCAGTCAGCGGGTCAGTGTCCTCGGGCTCCCAGGCCAGATGCCAATTCCCATATGGTGACCGGCCATGCTGCACAGCGCCCCCTCTGGTGGACATGGCACAGTGGGGTCTGCAGGGGGATTGGGCATGGCAGGCGCACTGGCAGTGGACCCTGTGTCCAGCTGCCTGGTGGCACCCGCAGCCTGCTGCTTTCACCTATCCAACCGCTGCACACCACCCAGCACCTGCGCGGCTGCACTACCTCCACCACAGGGCACAGCCAGGGCAGCGCACACCACTACACCCGCAGTATTGGCAGGTAGTTGTTCCACCGCTGGCAGAGCGCTGGGCATGCTGCCTGTGTCAGTGGCCTGCAGAGGGCATCTCACCCACAATGGTGGCCATGCTGTCCAGGATGAGCGTGATGTCATCATTGGTGTCGGACCCTGCCCCGATCTGTGTCTCTGCACAGAGGACACCAAGGCCAACATCCTGCAGGAACATATCCAGGGCCTCATCTGACCCCAGGTCCAGGACATCTGCCTGCACAGTGGTGGTGAGCTGCAGCCTGTCAGGCCCCCGGATGCCCGTGGAGGTGGACGGCTGGTCCTCCGGGGCTGGTCCAGTGTCCACCGCTGCTGCCACCACTGGTGCCCCATCATCTGCATGGAGGCGTGCTGGTGCTGCAAGAGAAAGAGAAGCTTGTTAGTAATGCATTGCCCACATGTGTCCTGCAGCATGGCATGTGCATGGGTGTGCACACATGCACATGACATGCATGCCAGCTGCATGTGCGCCAGCATGGCCATGTGTGCACCCCCAACACCCCCAGCTGTGCATGTCTGACATACTTACCATGCAGTGATGGGCTGCCACCCATCTGGAATCTGCTGCCAGGCACACCCTCCACCATGCCATTGCTCATGGTGGTTGCCACTAACTCCTCCTGGGCTGTGAGTGGTGGTGCATCTGCAGGCCCCCTCCGGTGGTATTCCAGGACACATAGATGGCCACCACCTTCTCCTTGATGTGCCTCTTGTCTGTGCCCACCTTCTTCCTGCACTCCTGCACTGACCATTGGTGGCTGCCCTGCTGGTTGACGCATGCTGCCACCTCCTCCCAGACCCCAGCCCTTGCCTGTGGTGTGCCCGTAGCAGCACTCAACAGGGGCTCCCTGTCAAGGTAGGCATCGAACAGGGCCTATGTCTCTGCCTTTGTGTAATTGGGCCTGTGCTTATGAGCAGGCCCACGCTCCTCACCCTCCTCACATTCTGACATGTCACTTCCTGTGGACATGGACAGCACAGTGTGTCAGTGGCAGCATCACCCTGTTCTGTCTCACCCTTCTGTGCTAGCTGCTCCCAATGAGCTGCAGCGGCATGTGCAACTTTCCTCAAAAGGATGTAATAGCGGTCCATAGCCTGTGATGTTCCATGGTACTTATATAGCGCAATGCATGCAAATGAGGTTGGGCGCAATGGTGATAACATGCTAATGCCCCCAGTGTGCCACGCATTAGCTGATGAGCTAAGTTGCATGTGGCATCTGAATATCACAATTTTGCTCTGTGCGCAATGAGATTGCTCTGGAGCAAGTCACGGCGCAATGCACATGCATGCACTGTGTGCAGGCCCACAGTGTGCATGTGCCAAATGGTATTATAGTGTCAGTCATGCACTGTGCACTGACTGCATGATGGAGGCCATAGAGCATGATGTGTCAGGCCTGCTATAGTGCACATGCGCACTGCACAGAGGCAGGCTCTCCCTGACTCCTGCTGTGACCCCTGACCCCTGGGTCACTCCACTTACCTGGTGACCATGCCTAGCCATGCCCATGCCATGCACCTCTGAGACTGCATGATGGGCGGACACAGCGCATGTTCACTCGCATCAAGCATCTGGTGCATGTCGTGGCCACATGCACTTACTGCTGCCATTTTGGTCCCCGGCTTCATTTCACAGCATGGCGCAGTGACAGTTACTGTGAGCACAGAACTGGACACAGGTCAAGCTGGTCAGCCTGGTCACCTGTGTCCAGCCCCATGCTCCCAAACTTTTTGGCGAGGTGCCCTTGAGCAGCCCAGGGTCATGGTGTGGCAGGGGATTGCTGCCACACTGCAGCAGAGGACTAGGGTGGTCAGGACAAGGAAGCAGAGCTGTCACAGTTATGGCGACCAAGTGCGGAGGGACCCAGAGCACCTGAGGAGGCTGGAGATGCATCTCAGGCATGGAGCTGTGCCACAGCCAGCTGAGTAAGCCCAATTTGCATGTGTGCCCTGGTGCTGTACTGTGGTGTTGGCTGGGCTGCCAAGAATGGCCTGCAGAACAGTGCAGTTCCATTGTGCGCATTGCAGAGTGGCATTGCCAGCCACCGCTTGCATTGCGATGCAGCTGTGTGGGACATGTTGGGCAGGGGCTCACATTGTGCACAAGGGTGGGGGTGGCAGGCAGCTGCTCTGGATATTTACTGATCTGTACATGTCTATGTTCCATTCCCAGGGCCTGAGAATCACTGGAGGGTGCAAGTGGCAGTGCCAGTGGCAGCTGCAGGACAGCAGGTCACAGTGGGCCACAGTGGTAGTGCAGGAGTGGCTCCGGCACCAGCAGGGCCATGGAGAGCAGGTAGGTACTGTCATAGTCCTTTGCACATTACATGGAGGGTGGTGGGGCGTGGGTACAGGCATGGCCGTCTGTGTCATGTGCTGTGGCAGCTGTGTGTGTCGCACTGTGTGTGGTGCTTGCCACTGTGGTGCATCCATTGGACATGAGTGCCAGCAGTTGGTGGGGTGGGTGTGCACCTGGCTGCCACTGTCATTGCTGTGGTGCTGCCAGTGCAATGTGCCATGTGACTATCATTGCGTAGTCGGGTGACCATTGTGCGGCAGGGACCACCTCTGTGCACTGTCATGGTGTGCCACATTGCTGGCATGTGTTGGCCCACCCCCATGCAGGTGGCCAGTACAGGCCCTCTGGGGGGGGTGTTCCCACTGCCCATTGTGCGCTGTGGATGGGCATGGTTCCTTGGGACATTGCACTGATCACCTCTCCTGTCCCTTGTCATAGGTGTCCAGCAAAGAAGACGGAGGCCTGCCTACTGCAGGCTGCTCCACAGCTGATTCTTATTACATCTACCACAATGGAGGCTGTCCTGCAAGTTCACCACCTGCTGCTGGAGGAAAGGAGACAGTGAGGGCAACAAGGGGTGGCAGGCCAAGGCCACTGGTAGATTGGTCCCAGCATTCCCGATTCCCCTGCTGTACCTCCCCCTATAGTCCCCCATCCCACTGTACAGTCCCTGTTCCCTGTCCCATTCCATTGCTTTCCTACCCTTTCCCACCCCCTTGTTGATGTATATAGTTTGTTTTTGCAATATATATTTTTTGACTTAAATGCCTGTGTCAGTGACTGCTTTGCAGGTGGCATCAGGAGCCATGCTGCAGTGGCCCAGTGCCTGTCCGTGTGGTGTGCATGTGTCGGGGTGCATGCTGTGCTTTTGTGGTTCACTGTTGTGTGCCTTGGTGTGTCCCACTGTGGTGGTGTCCCTTCCCTCAATCACAGGGCAGCTGTCAGGGGTGTGTGATGAATGTGTGCATGGTGATGGCACATGGGTACTGGCAGCATGCTGTGTTGGGGACCCTGTTTGGCATTGTGCAGCCAGTCTCATGTGGTCTGCCATGCTATGTGCCTCCTGGCACATTCCATGCCTACTGTGTGGGGTGCCTGTGTGGCATGTGTGTGTGTACTTGGCTGCATGGTCCTGGGTGTGGCCTGCTCTGGTCTGGGTGTGTGTGGGGAAGGGGCACGGCCTGCAGCCTGTGGGAGGATCCCTTGGTGGCCCTCCATTGGCCATTGTCACCTCCTGTTACCTACTATCTGTGCCACTGTTGTGTTCTGGGGGGTCTGGGTGCCTGTGTGCACTCTGCTGTGCTCTGCTGGTGGTGGTCTCCTGTGGCCTGTCACTGTGCTTCCCTACCTCTGTCCCTGGGTCTCTTCTCTGTGCCATGCCCCCCTCTGTTGCTCTGCTGCTCTGCTCTCACAATTGGGCTGGAGCATCTCTTTCTGCGCCATGGTGCAACTGTGCCATATTCAGCTGGGTTGTGCTGGTGCACTGCGGCCGGTGCAACCTCTGAATATGTCTTCTGTTGCACCACGGCACATTGGATTTGCACTGTGCCAGACTTGCACCTGCCTTTGGCGCATTTCTGAATATCTGGCCCTATATGTGTAATATTGTAAGGAATTTTGAAACCTCTGTAACTAGTATGTGTGAGTGTGTGGGACCTCATTGAAAATGAGCTTTGCTCAACTGAGTATCCAATTCATGCAATGAATAAAATATTTTACTACTTTACTACTACTACTTATTTACCAGATGCCTCAGTTTGTGCAAACTTCACCCAAATGCAGCCAAAAGCAAAGTTGCTGGCAAAGCTGCCAGGCAAGGTTACAAAAAGCAAGTTTACCAGTAAATGACAAACATTTGTGAATTGATCCATGAAGGCGAAGTTGGTGACTTCACCAAAAATTCACCAGCAAATTAAAATGTCACAGCATCACTACTTGTTGGTTCCCCTTGATGTTACCAGCTTGTCTTCAGTCTCTTTTTACTTTTAATCCTTGGTTGCAAAGCTGTCCCTCAGAAATCCTTCCAAGTGAGGAAATTCACCGCTTGGGGCACTGATGCAGATGGTTTTCCATCACAATTCACAAGGATTTTTTTCAAAGCGTTACTCAGCAGTAATTTTCAGGTAACCTGGGGAGATGCTGCAGGTTCTCTACCCTGGCTCCCACTGAACCATTGGTTCCTGAGCTGGTTAAACCCAGGTAGCTTGCTCTGCCCTGAGTCCTCAATCAGTGGCTTGCTGACTCAGAGCTCTTAAAGGGCACTGCAACTATTCTTACATACACACATGCCTATTAAACCTACAGGGAGCAAAACTCCTTGGGGTAAATTAGTATTATAATTATAACAAAAATGTAATTCACAGTTTTCTACCAAACATTCAACTAATCCAATGTAACAGAAGATTCAGTGGTAGTGTGAATAAGCATGAATAACCATTTAGGCATAAGGAAACATTTAACATGACATATCCCAGAGTTAGATAGGGAACTCGGGCAGACTGAATAAACCGTTGGTCTTTTTCTGCCATTATTGTCTATGCTTCTATGTAACATTTGTCAACAAACATTACAAAAATTGCAAGGCAACATTACAAACATTAAAATGTGAAGCTACGCTAAAGCAGTAGTTCACATTAAAAAGTGATGTATATCATTGTGCATGTCTTTTTAACCATTGATGTTGATTCCTGCTGTTTATGTTTCTTTCCAAATCCATTTACTGGATATGTTTCAACAGTTCATCAAGTTATGTTCTGATTGTTAAGTCTATATAATGTGGTCTGGCATTTGCCTTGATGTCCCCAGTTCCGGTTATGATCAGGGATCAGCCTGTTGCATTGTCAGGTCATCTTAATCACAAGGCTATTGATGGTACACAGTGGTATGCAAACACAATGGAGAACTGTGAGATTAATCAGGGCCACCGCTTGACTAACAAGACCCTTGTAAGTCGAGCAGTGGTCTTGGTTAATCTCGCAGTAGACATCATGCATAAAAGAGTAACAAAATCAGGTCCACATTGACTTTAATCTGATGCACCCCTCATTCTTTTCCATGGGCACACTAAATAACATGCCTGAAAGTGGGGCCGAGTGGTTCCTTTGGGATGTGGATGGGATCTGCTGGTCACCTCATCAAAGCCAAATAACAATTCCCCATGTATACGTCAATAAAAACTTTAAAATGGTAGTAACAGATTTTCACAACCTAAAGTTCTTAAAGGAAAACTACACCCAAAACTTGAAAAAATATATGCTGTGCAGAGTGTTTTAATTCGTATGTGAAGTTCTAGTGTTTCCTTCCCTCTGACTGGTATTAGGAGTTTTTCCTAAATTAGCCTGCTAGCTTTAGAGTAGTTTTACAACCCCTGGAGATCTCCATATCAAATAGGTTTATTGCATTTCTTTGTCCTACAATGCACCTTGTTTCATGCAATGGTGATGTAGCAGAGCCCATAAATCCAGCAGAAGGCATTGCATTACAATCAGTTCACAACAATAGAGATGGCTATATTTTAAAATCTGTAGAATTCAGCTTGGTGACGACCCTCATCCTAAAGGTTTTACTGTCCTGAAAAACTTTGCTGCTGGTAGTTTTTGTGCAGCTTGTAAAGCTTCCAAGATATTTAGTTTGTTTGGCATGTGTGTGCTGAATGCTGGGTCTCTCTTACATCACAGTCGTGTGAGACAAGATGCACTGTGGGAACAAGAAATACAATTACACTATCAGGTATGAAGATAACCAGGGGTCGTAAAACTACTCTAAAGCTAGCAGGCTAATTTAGGAAAAACTCCTAATACCAGTCAGAGGGAAGGAAACACTAGAACTTCACATACAAATTAAAACACTCTGTACAACATATATTTTTTCAAGTTTTGGGTGAAGTTTTCCTTTAAATGCAACAGTAGTACTGCGGGAATACAGTTCTTGGAAAAACACTTTAGAAAGGCTGACACAGACTCAAACTGGTAGTAAATAGGCATTTTAAAAGACAGGAGAAAAATGAGGATATAAAATGGAATAAAAGGGTATTGGTACATCATTTTTGTCATAACCCTTACAGAAATAATTATATGAAATGTTTTCATAGAAACATAGAAATTTGCCTGAGTTCCCCCCCTCTAGGAAGACCTCCACCCTCCATTTTCTGTCTGCTCCCTGTTGGTTAGGCCCATGTATGTATCCCAGGCTTTTTTAAATTTGCCCACTGAATCAACCCCCACCATCCATTCTGGCAGTTTGTTCCATGACCCCACCACCCTCTCAGTAAAGAATTCCCCATGATGTCACCTTTAAATCTTTCCCGTCGAGTTTTAATGCATGACCCCCAGTGGATTTGTTCTCACTCAATCTGAAGATATTGTCAACCCTCACCTAATTTATGCCTTGCATGTACTTGAATGTTTCAACCATGTCTCCTCTCTCCCTCCTCTCCTCCAGTGTGTATAGGCCCAGCTCACCCAGTCTCTCCTCATATGACTTCTCCTGTAGCCCACTCACCATTCTGGTAGCACTTCTCTGGACCCTCTCCAGCCTGTCCTTGTCCCCTTGTAAGTATGGCCTCCAGAACTGTACCCCCATATTCCAGGCACAGTCTGACCATGGTCTTGTATAGTGGCATGATCACCTCCCTTCTCCTGCTTGTAAAGCCCCTCCCTATGCATGCCAACATTCTGAGTACATTCCCCACTGCCTTGTCGCAGTGACTCCGAACCTTCAGGCTGTCTGAAATAGTGATCCCCAGGTCCCTTTTCTGTTCTGTTGTCTCCAATACTCCCCCCCAAGCCAAGATTTTGCCTTCAGGTTTCTATGCCCTATATGCATAATTCTGCATTTTCTTGCATTAAATTGTAGTTGCCCTCTTTCTGACCACTCCTGCAACCTTGTCAGAGCCTCTCTCATACTTTCCACACACCCAGTCGTATCCACCCAATTACATACTTTCATGTCATCTGCAAAC
Source organism: Neoceratodus forsteri (assembly GCA_016271365.2). Classification (NCBI taxonomy): domain Eukaryota; kingdom Metazoa; phylum Chordata; order Ceratodontiformes; family Ceratodontidae; genus Neoceratodus; species Neoceratodus forsteri. The sequence continues at coordinate 355,691,879 of CM028134.1, forward strand.
AGACTCACCTTCCCATGCAGACCCCCCATAATGTCCACAATGAAAATGTTGAAGAATATGGGTCCCAGCACTGAATCCTGGGGAATCCCACTCATCACCCTTTCCTCCTTTGAGTGCACCCCATATACCACCACCCTTTGCACCCTTCCCTCTAACCAATGCTCAACCCATTATGTGAGCTTGCTCTCCACTCCCAAGCTCCTTACTTTCCCTACCAGTCTCCTGTGGGGGATGGTGTCAAAGGCCTTCATGCCGCACAAATACAATTACCCATGTGATATGTGTGCTGCAAGCATGATTTAAATGTTAAATTGGAACTGACTGCATGCATGTGGCATGCGTGCAGCAAGCAAGAGTGGAAAGCATGCCTTTTATGTTAAATTGGAACAGACTGAATGCATGTAGCACACGTGCAAAAATCAAGTGGTCACTGATAACTGCACACATAAAAGTTAAGTGACTTGCTCAGGATCACACCATATACAAGTGGGGATTGATGAGATTCAAAGCCACGTCTTCAGGTCTCCAAGTCTTCTGGTTTGCAGTTCAGTGCCTTTAACCACTAAGCTATACTGCCTACGCACATATGGCTTGCTTGTACTTCAATAAAAATCAGCATGCTGCACAGCTGCATGCATGCGGCATGCTTATAGCCACTGTTATACTTTTTAGTTTTCTTGTCCCCCCTCATCTCAGCTGCACAGCTGAACTGTAGCACACATACCAATTGAAACACATGTGGTTCTTCCCAACCCCAATACAAACACCTACCCACAAAACTACTTAATTACTTCTGTCTGGCCTGTACTTCTACTATTTTCTCTCCATAGTTTTGAATGCTTTCATGCAAACAGACTTTAAGGGGCAAACACAAAAGTAGCAAAAACATGACACCAACCCACATGGCCAGTCCCCCACCATGCACACACACACACACACACACACACACACACACACACTGTAGTGGGTGTGGCAATGCTGCTACAGACAACCCACCAAGTATAGATATAAGTCGAGAATCTCTTACCTGAATACTAGGGAGCCAGAGGCAGAAGTCTTTAAGAGATGATGTCCATGGGTCAGAGTGCTGGGGCATACCCCCTTGAAATGAAGGGAGTTATTTTTTATTTCTATTTTATACGTTATCATGGCAAGTTGGAGAAAAATGAAGGCCACTGTTCTACTAACAAAGCCCTTGTTAGTCGAGCGGTGGCCTTCATTAATCTCTAATTCTCCAGCAATAATATATAAAACAGTAATTAAAAAAATATCCCCATTCATTTCAAGGGTGCATACCCCTGCAATCTCCCTTGCCCTATGTAATAATGTGCCTGAGCGTGGGGATGTGGAGGTCAACTTCACTGAGGGGGGTATAAGCCTGACTACAGTGGAGCTGCACTAGTCTGTGCATACCATACTCCTCAACTGTCCCTGAATGCAAGGGGCAGACCTTATTTTACCACTGAAAACTGATCTGCTCCTCATCCATCCCTCATAGAAAACATGCTGCTCACACAGAGGTTATCCTGTAAATTTATACTTTATGGTGGGGTTGACATTTCAGATTTCAGCAGGGGGAGCCAACAATCAGTGGAGGTCAGGTGCTAGTTAGCCCCTAGGTGGCAAGCTCTATAGTGTCTGTAATGTCTCTAAATGGTAAAACCTATTTGTTGTGACTGAATAGTGATATGTAAATCAGGAAAAATTCAAATGTATAAGATTCATCTGTCTATACCCCAGAGCAGTGCATCAGATTTGGGCTTAAACCCACCCAGTTACTAACCAAATTTTTCCTGGTTGAAGTTCTGACCCCCCCCCAAAAAAAACAACTTTGTTCTGACTTCTATACCAGACTCCATTCCATTCAGTACCCATCCCATATGGGTTGTGAAGCTGCCCAAAAGTGCAGAAAGGTGAAAATCACATCAATATTTCAGTCCTCCATCCTTCCCCAATGCCCCTGTAAAAAATTATTTACTTTTGCTTACCCGGTCATCTGACCAGAACCTGCAGCCTGGCCCAATGTGCCACCAGCCCAGTTTTCAGTCTGCTCCTCTTCCGTCCTTCTGCCAGAAGCTGGATGCTAGAACTGACCATCCCAGGTTCCCAACATGGGCTGCGACCAAGTCACCTCACCAACTGAAGCCACCCAACCCATGTTGCTTGCTTCTTGCTTGACTGGTGCCATGACTGTTGCTGCATTGCACTGATCAAGGCCTATGAAGGCCATCCACACTACTGTCACCGCTGCTGTTAGGCCTAGATTGCTGTCATGGGGGACCTATGCTGTTTTTTTTTTTCATGAAGTGAGCTTAGTAGAGTAAATAGGTAGCCTAGTCTCAAGTTGGCTTCTAGCTCATCCTCTGCCACCAGGGGATACCCTTCAGCCACCAAGGGAGATGAAGACTAACTAAGAATAGACAAAAAAAATATGCTGCCACAACACTGCTGTTGAGAGTTCAGTGCCCACTGACTCCCCCAAGCTGTAGTGTGCAGCCTGTCTACTCTGTGGCAGGAAAGAGTGTTAGCACTCGCATGACTCATGTGCTCTTGCTTGGCTGGAGCTCCTCCACATCACATGTGATGGTGCCTCCACTAATAGGTGGAGAGAGTAGACAACATAATACAGACACAGTCGAGTCAGGAGTGTACCTGCAGCATGAGGGCACACAGGCCAAGGGGGTATTTATTGATTAAAAGATTAAATCCAAATTTAATGCCATTATTGCCACATCATAAGAACAACCTAGGCACAAATGTGGTGGGGGAAATGCCCTCCCACCCTACCTAAATTGCACCCCTGCTTTATGATAGAAATTCATTCTCAGGTGCTAATATTGGTACAAGTAAATACTGAACACTGGTTTCCACTGCGTTCTGAGATATAGTATCTCCATGTTTCAGGATGTGTCCTGATCATCGTGAGAGTTAGTGTCCCTCATTCTCCCTCATTTTGAGAGTCCATGTCCCGCATTTCAGTGCCAAAATGTGATGTATGGTGTATGCTTCCAAGACCCTACTCAGCACAAAGAGTGCTGAGCATGGCCATAGTGTATATGCTCCATACAAAATGACAAAGAGAAAGTAAGTGAGCCAAAACAGTCATGGAGAAACACAAGTGTAGCACTAATTATGCATAAGGGGATTTGCATGGCCCAAAACAAAAAGATCAGGCTTCACAACACAGAGGCCCCCCTTCTCACATCTGAAATGAGGGATGTTGGCTGACTATATCCTAGGCATTTAATGCAGTACACAAACCATACTTTACAAGTTAATAACAATTTAATGAAAATAATCTTAATCCATTAAACAACTTGCAAAAGGATCCGCATTAATGAGTTTCATTAATTTTAATGTGAAATCAATTAAAAAGGTATTTTAATGGCTATAATTGCTAGCAGTAGTAGGAGAAATAGAAGATGATGTGTTTTTTAGATGAGATTTGCACCATCTTAGATGCTGCACACATGGCAAGTGTGCAGCATGTGAACCTGATGTGAATTTTAAATGATGGTCACACCATCTTAACTGCTGCACTCACGACAAGCATGCAACATGCGAACCTGATGTGATTTTTAGAAGATGTTCACACCAGCTTAACTGCTGCACACATATCAAGCTTGCAGCATGCGAATGTGATTTGCTTTTTAGACCTGGCTCACTTAGGTTCACTTTGTGTATGCGAACTGCATGCAAACATTGCACAATTAAGCATTTGGCATGCATTCTGCAAGTACACGGCACATTTATATTTCTGTAAGGGAAGAGCTGGGCAAATCGGTCATGCTTCTTATCATTTTTATGAAATGTGCTATATTTTTGTGATATTAGGCATCCTTCTCAAACTTTGTCTGCTTTAATTTGACTTTTGTGGCCAGGAATGGTGCACTGAGCCAAGACTTATTTCCTGGTGTGACATGGTGGGTTTACAGCAGGTGAGAGGCACTGTAAACAGGTTGTTTAAAATAGAACAAAAGATTAGTAAACATTTTTTGACCAGGAGAGGCACATTGAGCTTTGATTGCTTGTTTCCATGTGCAAGCTGGGTAATATAGACCTTTTTCTTTACATGGGGAATGTTGGCCATGACAGTGGAGAAACTTCCCTGCAATTCTTCTTCTGGAAGGACTTTTAATCTTTTTTTGTCCTTATTTTTCTATGCTTCTATGTAAACACCATGAGATCTTTATCTTCTACATACCCAAACAGACAGTGCACACTAGGTCTGAAGATTTACTGTAGAAATGTTATTATAATTACAAACAAAATTGGGGGGCATGGCCTGGCATCCAACATGGCAGCACAGTAATTTAGCACTAAGAACCTCCTTGGCACCTACCTTGACCCATTCGGCAGTCTCACTAGCCACAATAATGGGCCAATGTGCTGAATAGTAAACCGGAACATCTGGAGTGTCGCTCACAAAAATCAGCTCATCAATCAGCGGTTGCAATTGGGAGACATCAATCCTGCAACTTGAGTTAACTCAGCATGAGGCACCAGCGGCAGGGCCAGGCACAGCATCGCACCTATGGTAACGAGATACCTGCCTGAAAAGCTCCACTATACATAGTGCTGAAGGGGTAAGACCACATCATGGCATCCCCTGCTCCACCTCTGGACACAGCTGCTGAATTTGCTAAGCTGGCAACAATGATGCACAAAGTTCTATTAGGCACCTTTGAACTAAAAACAACCACGAACAAAATGAATGAAGATTTACAAAAAGTGGTTGATAGGGTGGCAAAATCTGAAGCACTGGTGCAGTGCCATGAAGCACAGCTGGATCAGCATCAGACAGCTTTACAAGAGCACCAAGCACAAATACAGTACCTGGTCAATAAGGTAGATGATACTGAAAACCAATCACATAGGAACAATGTTCGAATTTGGGGCATTCCAGAGAGGATGGAAGGGAAGGACATGATCTCTTTTCTTCAGTCAACTTTGCCTGGCATTGTCTATTCTCTTCCATTACTACCTCTTTGGAGTTTTCATGAAGATGTTGGAATATTGTGAACACAATGGAACACAATGGTTCAAATTGTTATGGTCAAATTCAACAAAGCATATTGAATTCAAAAAAAAAAAAACTTTGCCTGGCATGCTCCATCTCAACAATGCGGCTCCCCCAGAGATTGAGAGGGCACATTGAAGCCTTGCTCCCAGACCTCCCCCTAATGAAAGGCCCCATCCTATTTGTGTAAATTCTTGAAATCTCCTACTAAACAGCTGTATTTGAGGCTGGCCAGAGAACTTAAAAACATCAAGTGGCAGGGGCATGCAATACAGATGTACCAGGACTTTTCATACGATCTGTCCAAGCGATGAAAGGCCTATGCTGAGGTAAAGAAAAAACGGTATCATCTCAACATCACAGCCTCTCGCAGATACCCAGCTATGCTCTGTGCAGCATACCAAGGTGAGCAGCTTATGTTTAATCACCCCTCAGAAGTAGAACTGTTCTTAGCTGACATGGGGCAGACAGATGGACTGCTTGCTGCCCTTGTACCCCCACAAAAGGTACCCAGCCGTAGACCAAGAAAACAAACACAGGGGATCAGGCCCTTGATGGTCGAGAGAACCGCAATGGGAGGCAACAAGGAGAACCATGGCAAAAGGCCCAACGTAGCCGACCTAAAAAACATGCCAAACCAAATCAACCCAGTAATGCATTACCCCAGAGAAACAGATCTCGCAGCTGGCAATGCTTGCAAAACCTACCATATATACTCATGCATAAGTCAGTTTTTTTGGGAGCAGATTTCAGTCATCAAAATGTGGTTCTGACTTACACGCGAGTCACTGGCAGTATAATATAAAATTACTGTTCACCTCAGGAGACACAAATTGAAACCACACTTGGCTATGATTTCCGGCGAATCAGATAATTGACACATACTTTAAGAATGTACCTCACACCTTCTGAAGCTCAAACTGTGCCCAACCAGGTTTGATTGATTTGATTGTTGTAATCCCGCTTGCTGTCAATTACTCTTTGCACCTAACTGAGCCCTTGTCACTGAATGACACCACTCCATTAACACTGGCAGTGATTTCTGAGTTATAATAGTGCAGCCAGTGTTACTGTGTGAAGTGTGAATGAATGATTGAATCCCAGTAGAGCCCGTAGTCATGATTTCATTTTTTTCACTTCACACCACTCCAGATACCATAAAACTGCCAATGATTTCTGAAAGTGGAGTCGGTGTGATTCTCTGACCTGAAGTCTACAGTACACAGCCAGTGTCAATGTGTGTGAAGTCCTGAAGTCCCAAAGTCCTGCTACTTTGTTTTTGATCCTGCTTTACATTTCATTTCATCAGGTTGGAATTTCATTTTTGCTTTGTGGCATGATTCTTTATGTTAGCGAGCCCGAAGTCAAAGTTTAAAAATACCATTCTGACTTGTACACAGGGCAATGACAAAATACCCTGTCCGCAGACCTAAATAATACCCCCCCAACCTATATGCAGACCAACATATACGCGAGTATGTATGGTATCTGATGCCAGCAGTGTCTCACCAGGAGACACACCAGTTAAATTAGGGAACAGATTCACTGTGCCAAGGAACCTGTCACCAGGGAGGAATTCGCTTCCTCCTTCAGCATCACACCTTCCCCCCAGTACTGAAACTACAGAGGGCATTACGAATGATTGGTCCCCACTATGCCAGGATTGGGCAGACCACATCGGACTACAAGATAAAACAGAAGACCCAGAGTCCGCCCATCTCTTCCAAACTCTCCTCACCATTGACCCGGAGGAACTTAAATAACTGGGTTGACAATGCAGTGTAAGCTGAAAATTCACTTTATCTCAGGATTAATCATTAACTGACAGGGGGAATGGTGAAATATGGTTCTGCGACCTCACCAGGAACTTTTATTTAGCTTCCTTTACTCTGCCGTTGTTAAACTCATAGAGGGAGTGCCATGTGGCTTGTCAATGTCGCACTGCTCAAAAGGGCACCCATTTTGATCTCTTGATAACGCCAGCTACTCTAAATATCTTGTTTCTGCTCCCTAGGTTGTTTCTCATGGTTTCAACAACTGTTGTTGCTAGATGCTTTTGTACTAAAACACGACTAGGATGTTATCAGAAATCTAGCGTAAAAAGTTTAACGATAGTGCATCTTCACTGAAAAGCGGCTGCTGACAAATCCAGGAAGGGAGATGCTGTACTAAGGGATATGGGGCACTGTCCTCAACTAGAAATGGTGAAAAATGTTTAAATGCTCATTGAGAAAGGGATGACTCTTCTTCCATGTACATCCTCTTCTTTTGATAGTTACCCCCTCCCTTACCTCCTCGATTAGCGAGCAGTCTGGTACAGTGCATCAGCTGCCTGTTTGGTCATTTCATGCATAAGAAGTGATCTTGGGTATGGACAGCTGAGCACTAATGATCCCTTCAGACAACCAAAATGGAGAGTGCCCCCGATGCACCCACCAGTGTTGTAACCAATATCTCCCTCACCCTCACCCCTTCTCCAAGAGGACTCCCTCCATATGGCTCCTGCATCGCTAGCTACTCATTGTGGAGCAGCACATTGGAAACTGACTCCTGGGGCATACTGCTGCTCTGCAGGTAGTAGCTTTTTGACCTGGAGGATGTTTCTGTTCCAAAGGGATAGCAGCCCCTTTCTCCTCTACTCCCCAGTTTTTTCCCCTCTATTTTCCTGGTGCACGGCGGTAGCAGAATATACATAGAAAAATTATCATCTGGGCTAACAGACCTTGGTCAGGGTGGTGTTCTGGATGAATGCGGGTCTGGTCTTTTCTACTCTCCCCCATCATCAATCCACCCCATGTCTTACAGATCCCCTAGATTGAGTTACTCACCAAGGTAGGGGCCGAAGGCTTCAGTTGGAAAAGTTATATCAGTTTGTATAAATGTTCACAATGTTTATATTGTTAATGATGTTCATGCCTACTGCACTGTTATTGCATTTAACCACCCCAGAGGGCTCTCCATGTCCTTGGTATACCAGGGTTGGATGCACTGGACAACATTGGATAGTGCCTTCTGATATGACACCAATATTGGGTTTACTGCTGTCAAGGGACACTGGATTTGCTGGCCCAGTGGTGCTGAGGGCTGAGGCACTGGACGTCACACCTCATGCCACACCGATGACCCATGTTTGGGAACGAGCACGGGTCACCAGGGGTCGGTGGGGATGAGGAATGATTGAGCATCCAGAGGACTGCTCTCCTTCCTCATGGAGGAGGGGCCTGCCCATGCCAGTGCATTAGCACCCCCTGGTGGCTACCAGGTGATTGCTCTGTCCAGCCAGCTGACACAGGGGATCAGGGCTGCGGTGGTCACCTTTCGAGTATGCAAGGGAGCGTGGGCACATAGAGCAGGGTGTCATTGCACGTCCGAGCCCAGGGGAACAACTGTACAAGGAAAATGGACCCAACCTTTGATAGGCAACGATGGGTTCCGGGAGCTGCCCCCCACGCCCAGCAGTCATGTATGCCGGCTGTCCTCGGAGCTCCCCCGGTCCATGGATTGTCCACATGTAGGGTGGCATTCGGTGAGATGTGGAAGTCTGGAATGTGGAAGAGTTAGCCATTCCGAGTGTCAGGACTGAGTCTCAGACGTGGCGGGAAGGAGGTAGGCTGAGTGCCCCCATCTGAGAGAGTTCAGGACTGTGTGAAGGTGGATAAAGAAAATAAAAAAAGGGGGGGGGCACTGGATTTGCAATTGTGACCCTGAAGTAGAAAAAGGGGTTTCTCTACTTCTTCACAAAAATAGTGCCACTCTGTGTAATCCCCCTTTGTGTGCATGACGGCACGTCAGCAGCTTTTATGTATGGGTGTTCATATGTTACAGTGGATCTTAACAGGTATACTTGCTGATCCTTGCAGTAGGTAACACATGTTCTTGCCTAAAGTAGTTTGATTTCTTGGTTAAAGCTTTGTCGTCCCATCAGTCACTATTCTCTAATGGATAGCAAAGATACAATCACAGCCACCTTTTGGAATGTGAGGGGCTTAAACTCTCCCATCAAACAAAAAAAGATTCTATCCAGGCTTAAGAAACTTAGCACACAAGTTACTTTTCTACTTGAAACCAAACCTTCCAACAAAGAAGCTCTCAAACTGGTTAGGGAATGGTTGGGGTGGGAGGTACATAGTGTTTCGGGGACCTCCAGATGTGGGGTCTCCATACTTGCTCACACAAAACTACACTGGAAACTTCTGGAAAGTAGGAGGGACAATGCAGGATGCTTGGTAATGGCCAAGGTATCTACCCCAATGAAACAAGTGGTATTGGTGAACGCTTTTGCCCCAAATGAGGATACCCCAAAATTTTTTCATGAGATATCACAGGCCCTCACAGACTTTGCAAATGATGAGTCAGAAATTATAATGGGGAGGACCTAAATTTGACCTGGGGTCATTTTATGGACCGCTTGAACTCTAGGCCAGAACCCCCGTCAAATCTCTACAGGCCCTTAAAGACCTGTCCTCCCTCCATTGTTTGCATGACATCTGGAGGCTCCAACACCCAAAGGACAGGGACTAAACTTATTTTTCAGCTGCCCATCAAATGGTGAGCAGACTCAACTACTGGCTCACCTTCCCCTGAATTTCACAAAATGTAGTTGCATCTGATATTGCCCCCTCTCTACTTATCAGATCATGCAGCCCTTACCATAGCACTAACTGGTAGGCCCCAAAATAAGAGATCCCTAGCATGGAAGCTGGACCCCCTCCTATTGCAGGATGCTGACCTTAGAGTCTGAATGCTCACAGAAACAAGCAATTACTTTTTGGTTAACACCCCAGAGTCTGCATGATCTTCCACCATCTGGGAAGCCTTTAAGGCAAATCTGAGGGGCAAAATAATCAGCTACACTTCTCATCACCGAAAACAGAGAGAAAAAGAGGTGACAGAGCTAGAAAGCCAGCTAGCCAGAAAAGAAGCAAAATACAAGTGTAACCCTGGCTCTCTAACCTCACATCCCCTAATTTATGAGATTGAGCAACCTCAGAAAGCAGCTTAATAATTTGGCAACCAAGAAGGCGGAATTGCAGATCCAGAGACTGCACCATAAATATTGGGCATCGGGGGAGAAATCAGGGAAACTCTTGGCTTTTCACCTGAAAAGCACCAGGTGGAGAGAAATATACCTCAGCTGAAAAATTCAAACTGAGACCTCCACACCTCAGATAAAGGAATAAATCAGGCCATGATGGAATTTTACAAATCCCTATACTCCTCACATGTCCAATGGGACCCCCAAAAATACAAGCACTTTCTTGCGCCCCTGAATATGGCCACACTCTCCACAGCACTGAGGGAGATGTTAGACACACCCCTATCAGAGGAAGAGATTGGAAAAGCCATTGCATCTATGGCCCCCCACAAAGCCTCTGTCACTGATAGGTTTCCAGCTGACCTTCATAAACTAATCCAAACACAGATTTCCCTCCTTCTCTTAGATATGCTGCAGGAAGCTCTGCTAAAGGAGAAATTGCCAGATACACTGAGGGAGGCCGTAATCACTGTGTTGCCAAAGGAAGGGAAAGATCCCTCTCTATCCCCTAGTTATAGGCCCATCTCTTTCATCAACATAGACTCTAAAATACTGGCCAAAGTACTAGCTGTAAGAATGGAAGGAGTACTTCCGGGCCTGATCCACCCCACGCAAGCAGGTTTTGTGAAAGGGAGAGTCAGTGCTGAACATCTGCGAGCACTCGTCACGCTGATGCAGGGAGCAGCAACAGCCCCCACTCCCACTGCAGCCATTTCGGTAGATTTTGAAAAAGCATTCAATTAAGTGGAGTAGGAGTTCTTGCATGCTACCTACATTACCTTAACTTTGTCCCTTACTTCAGAGGCTGGGTCAGGGCATTATACAATACCTCCACAGCGAGGGTCCTAACCAACCAGTCCTTATCTGATCCTTTCACCGTCCATAGGGGAATCAGGCGGGGCTGTCCCCTCTCACCTATGCTTTTTATTTTGGTGATTGAAACCCTAGCCTGTGCAATCAGAACACACTCGGGGGTGAGAGACCTGGAAGTGGGGGCTACTACTACCCATGCATTATTGTATGCAGATGATTGTCTAATTTTAACACAAGACCTTCAAACTAGCATCCCTCATATAATGGACCTGCTTAAATCCTTTGCTAGCATCTCTGGGCTCTGCATTAATATTGGAAAGATGGAAATATTACCACTGAATTCTCTTGCGTTCCCCAACATGGTGGCCAACACAGGACTAGCCTGGGCTGAAGGTCACATAAAATATCTGGGAGTCTTGCTCTCCCCAAGACTTAACACCATCATGGACAAGAATCTCCTCCTCCTATTAACCCAGCTCCAAGCTGAAGTGCAAAGATGGAAGCACTTAAACCTCTCCATACTGGGGAAAATAGTAGCTTTAAAACTCATGTTAGCACCACGAATCTTTTATTTGATGACCCATTTACCATTAGCAATCCCTAAAAAATGGTTCCAGAAAGTAGACTCCATGATTGATAACCTTTTGTGGGGCACAGCAATCCCCTGATATAGCAGGGCTAAACTTAGAGCACCCTGGAGTAAAGGGGGATGGGGACTTCCTAATTTCCATTTGTATTCCTTGGCCTTCTCTGTTGCCAGAACATGCAGGGGATTCCAAGATTTAAGACATAACAGACCAATATGGTGTGGCATTGAACAGGGCCTAATGAGTGAGGTGGACATCTCTTCCTACTTACAAAGTGTCCTACCATTCAAATTGAAACATTGGAAGGTGATTCAGGATGCCCTTTCTGCCTGGCAGAAGGTAGGGCAGCTGTCTAAATCATGTCTTAACCCAGGCAATCTGGCTTATTTGTGGAACAGCCCAAGATGGCTCATAGACCAAAAGCCCATAGGTTGGTCAGGCTGGAGGGATAAGAAAATACTTAGGGTTAAAGACATCCTGATGGAGAATAGCCAGACCATTAACTCTTTCTCCTCCCTGAAAGGGAAATATCACTTGCCACAGCAGGACTTTTGGGAGATACCTACAGTTAAGACATGATTGTCTGGGCAACCTCCATATGCCCTGAAAATGCTGCATATGTTCCTGGAAAGATGGTAATAAATGTCCCTCTTTGCCCCTGGAAAAATGGGTCCAGCAGAAAACAGGGTTAGCAGAGATTATATATAAATTGCTATGAGATGTAGCACCTGACCCGTCTTCTAAGGCTAGGAAAAAGTGGCAAGAATTACTTGGTGTGTCCATATCAGAGGGGGGAATGGGCCTCATGTTGGTCAACTGCTAAAGGAGCTGTCTGGACCCTGGAGCATCCTGATACAAAATAAAGTGGAATGCTTGTGGTACCGCACCCCCTCTCAACTGAAAACTATGGGCCTGCTCTCCTCTAATGTATGTTGGAGGTATGGTGCACAAGGTGCCGATCTGTTCCATATTCTATGGCAATGTCCCCCGATATAGCCAGTATGAGATGGGGTTATTCTGTGTTGCTCCAAAATACTTAACAGACAAATTCCCACCTCCCCCACATTTCGGCTGTTGGGACTATCATCAAGAGTACTGACTATAACATACCCAGGCTGTGGCTCTTGCAGGCCTCGGTGGAGGTAAAAAGGGCTCTCCTTAGGAGATGGTGCTCCCCCTGAGATTCCTACCTTTCAGGAATGGGTGATGGCTATAGAAATATACTGGCAACTTTCTCCAAGTAATCTCACTTTGCTGCTGGCTCAAGCCATATTTTTATTGTCAGATGGGCCCCCTTTGATTCCTATGTTAGCCTCAGAAGCCAAACTCAACATCCTGGTCAGCGTAAAGACCTACTTAAACCCCCATGACTGCCCATAATAGGCTTTAGAATGTCCTTCTGGACTTCTGACCTATCACTGAGACTCCCTCCAGTACTAGTCCTGTTTCCTACATATCTTGTTGTGTATAGGCATTAACTATAGTTCTAAATGAAATCCTGTTGGTATAACCTCTCTGGACTGATGCAGTTACCTGTATAACATTGAATTTATCTAAGTAAATAACCAATTTGTGCCACTGTATCTTACCTCATGTTTCTTAGTTTGGATGTGCACCCTGTTGAAACCTGCCGACTTGCTCACCAATATAAATTTGTTATGTGTCTATAAAAGTTGTAACACTACTACAATTAACACTGTACTGTACTGTACTTGCTCGGTATACAATTGTTTGTTTCACTTGTAACAAAAAGAAAAATGATCAATAAAAAGATTGACTGTAAAACAAAATAATTACAAACAAAACAGAGTGCAAAATATGCTGTACAGTTGCAGTACTAGTCAGCCAAACCAAAAACCAGGCAGTAATTTTTTCCTAATACCATACCTTCCTTTGGGCATGCCGTTGTTACTGTCATAGGCAGCATGATAGTTGCACCTTTTTAGACTGATTGGAATCTGGCCTTTTTGTGTCTGTTGCATGGACCTGTTTTATGGACAGGGGGGTTGCTGGCCATGAATCGAGGGAAGTTCCCCTACTCTTCTTCAGTAAGTGCCATGGGATCTTTAAACTTCTACCTGGATAGTGATCAGAGATGTGAAAAAGGGGCCTCAGTTTCATGTCTCATCTGAAGGATGGCAGCTCAGCAGTGCAGCACCCCCAACCCCATACTACACTACAGTGTCAGCTGTGGGTTTTACCCCAAGTACCTGGTAGGGGACTAGAACACAAGACCTTTGCAATCTTCTGGACCCAGAGGTAAGTGTGCTACCTACTGAGCCATGGACACTGATGCATAACTGGACCAATACTAAGGTTGGGAAGAAATGAAAAGGTCCTGACCTGTAGTATCAGGATCAGAATCCAGGCACACATCCTGATATGTTCTTACCAGTTCCAGTTCTAGTCAGAACATTTTGTAAAATGTGAGGGAAATTGAAAATCTGCCCTACAATTACATACGATACTAAGATCTATGACACATGCATAAAATTGTGAACAGCATTTCAGGAAATGAAAACTGAGAGCTTATTGGCATAGATGTTCTGTTCAATTCTAAATACATAGCAGCATGCAAGTGACCTGGTTCCCTGTGTCCTGCCTGATTGTAGCAGAGTAAACCTATCTGTCTAACCTGAGAGGAGGATACATTTATACAGTGGGCAGATCAGTTGGTTGTTACACTAGCTGCTTCTCTGCTCCAATGAGAGTCATGCAGTTATTTTCTATGTCATGGTATCACCTCCTCCCACCCACCCAAACATATGGCACATTTACGGGACCCCTACCAAAAAATAACTGCATGTCCTTCATGTTTGAGCACAGAAATGAACAACAAATTGAGAGATGCTGCTGTTAATGAGAGGAGAAATGAGTACACAACACAAAGAAGAGTAACATGAAGATAATCATTCACAATGTCAAGATTGAGGACTGTCAGGAATGATGACAAATCAGTCAGCAGCATACCTAATTACAAGCTGGTTTTGAAAAAGAACATGTCTGCAACAAGAGGAAGCAGTGGTACATTTTAGCCTGGTGAGGGACTTTGGTCTGTTAAGTAGACAGAGGAGAGATGATACCAAGCAGATCAACAGCAGCACTGTGGTCAAGTCTGCAGTCGACAGTCTAACAACTCACCTTTATAAGGGAATGCTTAATGTGAATTAAGATAATTTTTTTTTTTATTTTGAAAGTGAATATTCAGGGAATGCAGACATTAAGTGTAAGTCAGGACATGCAGTGATTTTATTGAAAGGTGCCAATCAGGCTTTCTAAAAATTAGCTCAGTCCAATGGGACATGCTGCAAAAATTATGCCTTCAGGTTCAGACAACCCAAACATTAATTCAGTCCAGTAGGACATTGTGCAAAAATTGTGCCATCAGGTCCAGGCAACCCAAACATCATCTCAGTCCATTAGAAAATGCTGCAAAACTTTTACCATCAGGTTCAGGTAATCTAAACATTAGCACAGTCCAATTGGACATGCTGAAAAAAATTGCCATCATGTTCAGGCAATCTAAAATTTAGCTCGGGTCCAACAGGACATGCTGCAACAATTGTACCATCAGGTTCAGCCAGTCTAAATATTAGTTCGGTCCAATTGGACATGCTGAAGAAAATTGTGCCATCAGGTTCAGGAAATTCAAAAATTAGCTCAGTCCAATAGGACATGCCACAAAATGTGTGGCATCAGGTTCAGGCAATCCAAACATTAGCTCAGTAGTTAAGTCCAATGGGACATGCTGCACAAATTGTGTAGCTCACTGAAGGGCTTACTGAATGTTGTATCATGGTGACAGGTGATTCAATAGCCTTTTGAAGCCAATATGCTCCACAACTCTGAAAGGCTGTAAGTCCAGTGCTATCATCTCAGAAATTAGTTTTGTTATAGCAACAGGATGAGTATGCTGGTATTTAGCTTTATGCTCAAGCATTTAAAAAAAATGGCAGCTATCTTCCAGCAGAAGTCTTCTTCAGACCGGCCACATTAAGAATGATGGATGGTGCTAATGGTAAAAGAGGGCTGTTTCCATTATTTTCTATTGAAGACAGAGAATGAGGGCACATTAAGTCTACATCAGCAGGGCTGCTGCTATCACCACTTGCTACAACAGGATGAAGTGGAGTCTGAACTATCTCTGTCTGCATGGTGTTTTCATTCTTCTCTGTCCAAATAGTCTTGACTCAGGAGTAATGGGTGACATCTTTCTGAATGTGTTTTTAATGC
This sequence comes from Neoceratodus forsteri, assembly GCA_016271365.2. Taxonomy (NCBI): domain Eukaryota; kingdom Metazoa; phylum Chordata; order Ceratodontiformes; family Ceratodontidae; genus Neoceratodus; species Neoceratodus forsteri. The sequence continues at coordinate 355,707,567 of CM028134.1, forward strand.
TGAGGTACCTAGCGCACACTTTTTGCTCCCTCTGTTTATCATCTTTCTGCATATAGAGCATACTGCTTGCAACTCATCGTCAGCAGCCAGAGAAAATGTAAGACCACACATAAGAGGTCACCTTTTTTATTTTAGAACTGGGCATATTATACTGCTGCCTGTCACTGGTACCCTTTTATTCTTTCTCAACAGTGGGCTGATCAAGGTTTGTTTCACCCTTACCTTCATCCAGCTCTTTCAGGCCAATCTTAGTACCCAGTTCTGAATACACTGCTCTTTCATCTTGTTCCTCCTGTACCACACTATTCACTTCCTTATCCTTCAGATCCATTATAACAAAATCATCACATTCATCCTGTACATGCTCATCTGCCAGTTCTTCCTCCTCATTCTGTCTTTCCATCTCCTTTAAGTTCTCTCCTTCTTTATCTACATCTACATCCTCCATTTCAGCACCATCACTGGAATCAGATTTGTCCTCATCAGTTTCATTCAAAGTTGTATTTGTACAGTACACGTAGGTAGCATATCTTTGTTCGTCACTCCTTGTGGCGCTGACCACACCCTTTGTTTTAATTAACAATGATTTTACCTTTCCTGATTGTCTGGACAGCAATGGAGAACTATCACTTATGCTACTGGATTATGTACCATTCCCAGGAACCATTCTTTTACCGCTCTGTAATACAGTATGAGCCATATGTTTCCCCATCCCTTTCCCTATTTGTGCCTCCTCCTCCTCCTCCTCCTCCTCCTCTCCCTGTCTGCTGCTCATAGTAAACAGTTTTTTTATGTATCCGCACACAAAAATGGTTTGAGAAATTGACTGAGACTGAGATTTTATTTAACAGGGAGCTCAGCATACAGCAATGGTAGGAGAAATAGGCCACAAAAAATATTTTCACAGCAATAGATAATCATGCAGACAACTAAGAGAGGAACTCATGTGTGTGACATACAGTAACTATGTGAAAATGTTTTGCACAGCAGATACAGCAAAGTAGAGCCTCACAGCAAGTGTAGCCTATTACTACTGCCTCCACTGTATGCTGAATGAGATCTCCTTTCTGTCCCAGGATAAGTAATGTTAAACTGCTGCTGTCTGGAGGAGGAGGAGGAGGGGGCCATGTCAAGTGAGATTTTATTTAGTGTTAATGTTTGTGAGGCAAGAGAACAGCACAACATAATCAGCAGGGTAGAGTCTCATAACAAGTGCAGCTTATTATTACTGCCTCCCCTTTATAGTGAATGAGATCCCCTTCCTTTCCCAGGATAGGTAGTGTTACACTGCCACAGTCAGAAGGAGGAGGGGACCAGGTCAAGTGTAGTAGGAAAAGTACTAGGTCACAAAATATATTCACAATAACAAAAAAATCACAGTCAGCTGAGAAAGGAATTGGCCTATGTGAAGTAACTATATGAACAAGTTATTTTTATTTTTGTTATTGGAAGACAGAAGGGACCAGGGGGACATGATACAGGTCTTCAAGTACATGAAAGGGTTAAATAGGGGAGAAGCAGTCAAGGTGCTCTGAAGGAAGGAGGGGGGGCAACTAGAGGGCATGAGTGGAAGCTGGAGGGGGGAGATTCAGGAGAGAAAGGAGGAGGTGCTACTTCACTGAGAGGGTGTTGGAGCCATGGAATGTGCTGCCCAGGGGGCTGGTGGAGGCAGAGACAGTGGAGGGGTTCAAGAGGGGGTGGGACAGATACAGGGGAAGAGTTCTGGATGCAAAGTCCTGTGCAGTGGGAATATCTGAGACTGGGAAGGGAGAAGCCAGCGAGGACGAGGGGGGCAGCAAGGTCAGCTCCCAGGGTGGGGGCTGACCAAATGAGCAGACACGAAAGACCGTTTGGCCTATCCTGCTGGCATTTTACTATGTTAGTATGTGTGTCTGCAAGGCAAGAGAAAAGCACAGCATACACAGCAGAGTAGTCTCGTAGCAAATGCATCCTATTATTACTGCCTTCCTTGTATACTGAATGAGATCCCTTTCCTTTCTCAGGATAGGGAGTGCTACATGCCACAGTCAGGAGGAGATGGGGGCAAGTCAAGTGAGATTTTATTTAGCAGGGAGCTCAGCATGAAGCAATGGAATGAGAAGCTGTAGGCCACAAAACATATTCACAACAGCAGATAATCACATAGTCAGCTAAGGAAGGAACTGGCATGTGTGATGTAACTATATGAAAAAGTTTTTTTTTTTTTTTAATGTCTGCAAGGGAAGAGAAAAGCACAGACACAGCAGGCATCACAGCAGTCTGATTCTGTGGCTGTTTACTCAGTGCTCCCTCAGTGACTGTACCACTCTGTTTTGTGTGCCATGCTGTGCCAGCCTGGCCTGCTGCTAGTTTTCTCTTTCTCATACCTCCAAACAAGAGCAGTTGGTCACACTCAGTACTAGAGTCAGAGCACAGGACAGACACTACAGTTTTTTTATACTGTCCTGTGCAAAGTTGGCTGAGTAAGTCAGTAAACCCAACCACCGCTTTATTTCTTTTTTTTGTCCCTCTCCCTTCCACCTTCACTGCTCATGCTCAGTTGATTGATGTCTTTCCCCCCATATCTCCAATCCAACTGCAGCTATGATGCAGACGTGTAAAACTTTTGTAGCTGTATATGATGTCTAGGAAAAAACATAGCTCTGGCACAATCAAATGCCTCCTGACCCCCTTATGCCATCCCTGTCAGTTGATCAGTGTGGGTCAGATGGGTGACAAGGCCATCAGAGCTGCAGTCACCTGCTGAGCCACAGGAGGAGCCTGGGACAGTGATCACATAGTGGGGGGCTGGAAAGGACTGCACTGCAGAAGAGGGAGGAAGAGAGGAGTCCTGGATGAGAGAGGGAGCCAAGAAAGAGAGAGAGACAGGAAAGAAATGATGACTAGGAGAGATGGCGGCTGTGTGACACACAGAGGACAAGGTGAGTGAGTTTGGCTGCTATGCCAGCATCAGTCAAATCATTGTGGCTGTCAATCCATTGCCTTCTGTGCATGCCTTTTGTGTTTATGAGAGGGACAGGGAGTCAGGGTACTGAAAACTGCAAAAGCACTAAAATACTAACATACTAACATACTAATATGCCAGCAGAATAGGCCTAATGGTCTTTCGAGTCTGCTCAATTTTCAGCATCCGCACTGAGGGCCGATTTTGGTGTCCTCCCCTTCCCCTTGGGTTATACAGTCCCCAGTCACAGATAAGCCAGCTACTGTACATTGAGCCTGATCAGATTTACCCTTCTCCTGTACCTGTCCCATTCCCTCTAAAATCCAGCTGCAGTCTCTGCCTCTACCATCTCCCTGGGCAGCACATTCCATGGCTCCACCACCCTTTCAGTGAAATAAACACCTCCTCCTCCTCCTCTCCCCTCTGAGCCTGCCCCCTTCCATCTTACACCCATTTCCTCTCATTGTTTCTTCCTTCTTCCTTTGGAGCACCCTGACTGGGCCCCCCTTATTGATCCCTTTTATGTACTTAAAGACCTCTATCATGTCCCCCCTGTCCCTCCTCTCCTCCAGGGTGTACATGTTGAGCTCCCTGAGCCTCTCCTCATAGGTTCTCTCCCCCAGGCCCTGGATAATTTTGGTTGCCTTCGTTTGGACCCTCTCTAGGATTGTAACATCCCTCTTTAAATGTGGTCTCCAAAACTGCACACAATATTCAAGGTGTGGCCTAACCAAGCAGTTGTATAGGGGTAGGATCACTTCTGCCTTTCTGGAGGTAATCTCCCTGGTGATGCATCCCAGCATCCTATTTTCCCTTGCCACTGCCCTTCTACGGGTCTCTGAGTTGTTCATTTTGACATCTATCACTACCCCCAGGTCTCTCTCCTCCTCCATGACGTGTATTTTGTCTCTCCCAGGGCAGTACCGTAGGAAGGTGGGGCGGGTGGGGCACCAGCCCAGGCGCACCCATCCGCGCAAGTTGCAACAAAGTTCCCCTTCCCGCAACCTCAGTCAGTAAAAAAAAAAATTCAACTCTGCCTCGCTGGGGCATCCTCGCTGGGGGTGTCACATGGTCCACGCTCTCTGTCTGAAAAAGGTCACATGGTGATGTAACAGAGACAGTATAAAGGAAGGGGCGCGGGAGTCTCGCGGAGTTGATGAGAGTAGAGAGGAGAACGAGAGAGATGACATATAGTAGAGAGACTAGAGAGAGAGATGACGTGAACGAGAAAAAAAAAGTATACACTTGTCTTAAGTTTAAGTTTAGACTTTAGTTAGTGTATATGTATATCAATATCATAGTACTACTACGCTACCAAGTTAAGTGTACTACTCTGTAGAGAGGCAGTCAGCAGACTGGCAGAGGCAGACAGTTGAGTGAGAGAGAGTCAGAAGAGAACCATTGCAGTGAGACGCTACAAGTTACACGAGATACGGCCACGGCTAGTATATGTCTTCTTTCTCAGCCGGGCACCGGAACAGTCGATTCAAATCGAATACAATGCCTTACAGAGCTGAATAGCTGATGACTGTTGATGTATAAAAAATTATATATAACGCGCGCACGCTGGCGCTTTCTCAAGAGTCTGTTGGATTAGTAGGTCTCGGATTTGATCTCGTTGTGCTGCTATTATTTATAACGCTACAACAAGGATCAGAGACCATCTTCAGGGGACACACTTGTACTGGTGGTGATATTAGACAGATTTTCATGAACATTTCCCAAATTATCACAGCAGCAGTAACTCTGCCAAAGTTATTTCTAGCAGAATTAAAATTTCTCATTCTCACAGCCTTACTGACAGGCTGCCAAGTGTTGGGGCATCTCACTGTCTGCATTCATTCAAACATCAGTTTAATTATTATTATATATATATAATATATATAGTAATATAAATTCAAAAGTAAATAGGTAGGTTTGTTTTGTAAATCTGAGATTCTGCTGCCTTAGGTAAAAAGAATGATTTTTATCCACTGCTACAAGCTAGGCTCCAATCCTCCCTCCATGTGTAGCCTGTAAGGTCTCCAGTACTAGTACACCAGTTAGTTTGTCCAGTCTTAGCTCCCCAGTGCAAAGAATGTGAGCTAAGGTGGAATTAACCTCTGCTTCCATACCCTCCACATGAGAACTGCCATGGCCAATGTTCCTTTAGGTATGCAGCTGCAGTACTGTGCAATTCCCTCCCACATCATCTAAGGTGAACAAAGCTGGTCTTCCAAACAGTCCTTAAATGTTGCCTTTATGAGAAAACATGTGTTTTATCTGAAAGAGGGGTATGGAGACTGGAAAGGCACCACAACCGCAGAGGGTTGGTACAGACCCCATGTCAGGGGAAGGAATGGACAAGGATATGATGGAAGGCATTCTTAGAATGGCAGAGAAAGGGAGATACTGTTGATGGGAGACCTGAATATGCCAGATGTTAACTGAGCACATTTGCTGCAGCCACATCCAAGAGCAGGGCCATTCTTGATGCCCTACAGGTGGCAGGCATTAGACAGCTAGTTTCAGAACCCACTCATGAGGGAGCAATCTTAGACCTCGTACTCTCCAACAGGGGCAGTGAGAGGATCTCAGATCTAGAAGTAGGTTGCCATTTGGGGACAAGTGAACATCAAACAGTGTGGTTCACGTTAAACTCAGCTACAGAGTCAAGCCATACAAAAGTGAGGGTACTGGACTTTAGGAGGGCTGACTTTGGCAATATGGGAGAGTGCCTCAGAAAAGCACTAGCAAACAGGCTAGAAGGAGGTGTGGAGTAACAATGGGAATTATCAAAACTGCCATCACAGACGCAGACATGGCAGGCGCCAGAGCAGCTGCATCAAACGCTTTCATGGAATTCTTCAGATGTTTTAGTCAGAGTGTGACTTTCTTATAATTATTTAGCAGGGTGGATGCTGAAGGCTTGAATTAGTCCTGAAGACATCCTAGGTCCTGTGACCAATCTGAAACAGTGCATTCTCACTTGTAAAGTGTTCACACATTTTGTTTACTGCCTTAGAACTATGAATACTATGCAGCTGATGACATTAACATTAACAGTTTTGTCATTCAGGGCCTCTTTCTTGGTGATTCATGCTGTAAATCTTTTTTTTATACATGTGAAGTAATTCTTATTTGAAAAGGGGAAGTGCTTTTATGTGTGTCTCTAAACTTAATTCAGCACCTGCAGAGTCATTCTGTGGGATGGCTTTTATTCCAAAACATATTACTAATAAGCTATCCGAACAGTATTCAAGCTTCGTTAAAACTTGTTAAGAAAAAAAAATGTTGGCCGGAAAGTTCCCTAGACTTTAAATGGAAACAGCTGTTGGTAATATTTCACTGAATTTGGTCACATCTTTAACAGTGTCATTATGGGCTTTTTGAGTGAGGTCTTAAATTTTGTAGTGTACTAAGCAGTGTCAAGAGGCAATGTGATCCAATGTTTAGAGCATGAAGCAATGAACCAGGAGAACCTGGGTTTGAATCCTGCCATAGGTTGTGGCCCACTGTATGATCTTGGGCAGGGCAAGTCACTTGTTAAGTCAGTGTTTCAGTACCTTCCAATGATGCTACATCTCCATTGGTGAATAAATTCAATCAAGCAGGACTCAAGGGGCCAGACCCTTGGCGCAGCAGTACTGCTACCGCTCGCAATACTGGCGAACCGAATTCGTGCCAGGGTCTCAGGGGGGAAGGGGTCCCGGTCAGGGGAGAACATCTAAAAAATGCATATGTGTCCCTGTCGCCAGTTGGCAGTAGGAGGCAACGGGGACCAAACAGCTATATATATATATATAAACCTTTCCTACATCAGCATAGTACCACGAGCACATCACTTGCTCAGTACAACTCCCAGACAGCCTGGCTCCCCTTACCTCCAGTCAGGCTTGAAACAGTTTCTTTCTTTTCTTTTTTTTTAAACAGAAACCACCCACATTTTACATCCCTAACCTGATCAGGAGGGAAATCTGTCAGGCACCATCTGTCACCCCATGGTGCTGTATTTGACCTCAACTTGCTGCACTCTGTCCCCATTCTCTAATTTAGTTCTACACCACGGTCTCCAAAATAGAATACATGACTGCAAACCACCCCCCAAAAAACAAGCCCGGAGCACTGGGAGTGGAGGAGATGGAAGAGATGGGACTAAGTACCACAGAACAGGGGAAACAAAATGAATCAAGGCTGTCATTAACAGTAAAACAACTAACACTGCACTGCCCTTGACTTGAAGTATACCAGTAGAGGGACTACTGTACCAACAAAACCCACTTTCATGTCATCTGTAGTCTTTTAAATTTTTTAGTTTGCCAGTTGTACTAGAAAATGTCACATATAGCCTATTTTCTTTTTTTTTATTCAGATTTTTTCCCATTTTTTCTTGTTTTTCTCCCACTGTCCTGGGACACCAGCACACGGCAATGCATGCACATGGAGGCGCACTTGCATCCCATGGCGCAGGCTACAGCCCCTTCCAGCCCACCCTGGCTATTGCCTGGGCTCCCTAGAGCTTGGCGCTACCACTCATCCTCCACCAAGTGGCAGCCAAGAGCCAGGGAATCCCCACAACCCACCTGGGGAGAGGAGTGCTGCCTCATGGCAGCTCAGTCCAGCTCCTTGCCCTCTCCCAGCTGACCCCTGATGACCCAGGCTTATTTCTGAAACTGGGTTGTTGGCATGGTGCGAGGTATGGTATCCAGTGCTTCAACCCTCAGCACCACTGGGCTGGCCTTTAGCCTATTTTCTAAGCACAATAATACCCTCCAGGGTCAGCAATATTGGATATACTGACCTTCCCCAACCTGCCCCTCTCAGAACTTCTACTTGGGTAGGGTGGGCAAATTAGTGCAAGCACTGTGTCATGCCATTATAGGTGTTTTTTCCCTTTAAGATTTGGGAATTATGTAACCCCCTGCAAATGGGGGTTCCTAAAAGACTTCCAGGAGCTTGCTTGAATGCTCCAAGCCTGAATGGTGTTTGCATTTAAGCCATTTATCAGTGAGTGTTTTAGAACCTCTGGTACTGTCTCTTAAGAGCTGTCTGCTTGCAGACATAATTAGTTTGTATGGGGACTGTGTTTCTTGATTGAGTACCACCAAGCTGCTGCCAATTCACTTATTTTGCAGTCACTAGAGTGCAAAGGAACCTATCTGAAAGATGTAACTGTTTGCCAGAAATTATTTAGAGTAATAACGAAATTACAGTTTGTCTAACCTGCTTTCTTTGCAGTCAGAACTGTGTCTGCTAGTTCCCATTCTAGTTTTGAACTGCTGAACTGGACCAATCAGTGTGGGGTAAGCTAGCTCTAAAATGGTGCCTTGGACGAATCAGAACTTGACTCATAATCTGAGCCAGCCACAAGAGGATTGTATGGGCAGTGACTCTGGGAGATGTAGTTTAGACTTCAGTGCCTTTTTGGACCAACAGCAGCAGTCTATTGTGAGTGACAGCCAATCCAGTCAAGAACTGGGAGGAACTCAAAGGAAGTGCCCGGTTTTGTCGGTTGGAGTTTCAGTTGAGCTTTGGCAGTGAAGAAGGAAGGAGCCCTGTGCTTTTTCAGTGTGCAGTTTTAGTCAAAAAACATGTGTAAGGCCCAGAGTTCCGGTCTGCAGCTTGTTAGGACTGAATCCGTCCTGTGAAAAGAATCAAAGGATCTCTGAAGAGTAGAAACCAGGCTCACCCTGTAGAAGACTGGAGGAATTGCTGAAAATTGCACTCGGTCTGTCAGAACTGAATCTGCTGTGTGTTCTCCCGGTATTGTGCAGTAATTGCGATCGGGATACAGATGCAGCCTGCCTGGTATAGTGCTTTCTTTATATGGATGTGGAAGAGGTTTGTGTACCTCAAGTGAGCCCTGCTGACATTGAAGGACCCTATCTTATTTGGAGGTCGTGAGTACTAATTCAGGGTTGCTCCTGTTGAATTGCCACATTAAATCCAAATGGAATTACTGTACTGCTGACTGTTTAATTCTCCTTTCTCTGTGTGAAAGGGCCCCTACCAGCTGCCACGGTTTGACTAGCCACTAGGGCTTGGGTACCTAGGGACAGTAACTGATAGGGATAGGCCTGTGCACAGAGCCATAGGTAGATTATTAGAGTGATAAGCTAATTAACCTGATTTCCTGTCCTTGTTATATCCCCTAAATAAATCAGAGCTGCTTGTTTCAGCAAAGTTATACTGCCTGAGGTATTTGTCTATGTTAAAGTACTGCACTGTGATTGTTGCACTGTATCTCATTTCACAGGAGGTCCCAGTGCCGGAACCAGACCTGGGGGTAAGTGTATACTGTGAAGGTAATTCTGATATATTGTGTGGGCCACTAGTGGGAAGAAAGGGGTTGCAGTGTCCCAGAGGGCTGTGACCAAGTTAGTTTAACTATTGCAAACCCTGACCTCTGGGTGGAGGCACCCGCCATTGGATCCAGGCCCCTCAACCTGTTAGTGGCAAATCAGGCAGGGGTAGTAGCCCCTGGGATAGCGCCATCTAGGGGTTACATATGTTTCTATTGTTAATTGGTATTTTTTGTCTGGCCCCCCTCCTGGACTTGAGTCTTTGGGGGGGTCTAGCAGTGCTTGTCAGGGGTTGATATTGGTTGTTGTTATTGTTGTTGTTGTTATTAGTAGGTAGCCATTGGGCTAGTATAGGTTACAGTTTCCACACAGACTCTTAGTGAGTGTTTTGCTCTGTAAAGATCTGACAGTTTCTGTTTGAAACTAGCCAGATAGAGCTTCTAAGAGGAGCTCCGCTCGGTTTGCTTTAAAAAGACTTTTAAAACATTGTACTATATATTTAGAGTGCGGTTCCCGGTTCTTATCGGTTCTAAAAAAAACGGACTTTGTATTACGTTTTTTTCAAATACCCGTGACACGGTTAGGAACCGATAAGGGTGTCTTGCCTGGCACTGCCATTAAAAGGGCAAGTTTTTGGTTAGGCTGGCATTATGTCTGAGAAACCCAAAAGAAAAACCAGGCCCACTGGGTTTCAACACTGTGATGCTTGTGGGGAAGCCTTTGCCAAGGCTGACCCACAGACACACCACATGTGTTTATTGTCTGGGGTTTGACCACCTCCAGTCAGACTGCCAGATTTGCAAGAATTTCCCTGCAGCCACCCTGGAAAAAAGATTGGGCAGGCTCAGGGAACGAGAGGCCAAAAAGTCCGCTGACCCGGATGGCCAGCCCGGTCCAGTGCCAACTGGACCAGAGGGAGTGCCCTCTGACCAGGGCGAGACTTCCTTCGGCAAAAGAAAAGCAGTTAGCTCCTGTAGAACTGCCCCGAGAGGAAAGAGATACCCATACAGGATGGAGTTCTGAGCGAGCGCCCTTAGAAGCTCTATCTGGCTAGTTTCAAACAGAAACTGTCAGATCTTTTACGGAGCAAACACTCACTAAGAGTCTGTGTGAAACTGTAACCTATACTAGCCCAATGGCTACCTACTAATAACAACAACAATAACAACAACCAATATCAACCCTGACAAGACTGCAGACTTCCAAAGACTCAAGTCCAGGAGGGGCCAGACAAAAATACCAATTAACAATCTAGACATTTTGTGAATACCCTTGGAGCAGAGGTAAGACCAAAGAGCATTGCCCTGAACTGGTAGTGGCCTGAGGGCAGTTCGAACCTGAGGTACTTTCGGTGAGAAGGCCTGATGAGGACAGTCTCCAGAACAGGTGAAATCCCACTTGCAAGTCACCCAGCAGCTTCTCACCTCCCTGGGATTCCTGCTAAATCTTCCAAAGTCAGTTCTAGAACCAGTTCAGGTACTCACTTTCATAGGTGCGGAACTGGACACAAAGCTGGCCAGGGCCTTCCTTCCCTTGGAAAGCTCTTGGCCCTCAAATGAAACTGAATGTCTCTTATCTGGAATCTTGCTCCCTGCACTACAGCTGTGGAGGCAGCCATGTGCCCCAAGAGCTGCAAAAAGTGTCTTGCTGGTCGAGAGACCTGCAGGGTGAAAGAGGAGGCCAGGGCAATCAACTTCTCTACCCTTTCCAAGGGGAGGAAGGCCCTGGCCAGCTTTGTGTCCAATTCCGCACCTATGAAAGTGAGTACTACTTTTGCTCACAGTTATGCTGCTGTTTCTTCTGCATATATATTTAAATAAACTTGCACTTTTTACCTTTTTTTGCAACTTTAAACATGTTGTATGTGAGTGATTTCCAATTTACTATGGATGTTGAGAGCCGTTTATTTTTGTTTTAGATTCAGGTTCACAACCTCTGAATTCTTCACCCAATCATTTCTTGAAGAAAGTCTGTCCCTGTTCAACTGGCCTGAAAGATTCTCAAGGCTCCGATCAGTACAATCTAAGCCATGCTCATTGCTCACCATATTTGGCTCTGGGTGGGGGGAAATCACTTTATGACAGCAAGAGTAAAATCAGAATAATGTGGCTTACCCAGGCTGTGGTAGGAGAGATCATATCACACAGAAGAGGCAAGACTAAATACTGTATTATGTAAGCACTGCACAAGCACAGAACTGGCACACAACCCCCCCCACTGTGCACTCTGTAATTTCCTTGCTGATGTAATACAAATGCCCTTCCCTTTGAGAGTGGGTCTAAACGATTTTAAATTCAACTACTTTAGACTCTGGGAGTTGAGTGGACAGTACAGCCGAATAATACTGTATGCAGTTGTATAGCTCAGCTGTCACTGGAGGCAGCAGGCTATCTGCCCCAGTCACAGAGAACCAGCCAGTCCAGTAGTCAGTTCAGTGTAATGTGGTGTCACTCGACTCCAGTAATTAAAATGGACAGACTACATAGATGGTCTTTTGGTCCTTATCTGCCATCAACTATTATGTTTCTATGTCAGTTATCTGATTACTATCATGGGGATCAGCCTATAGGTAGCAGCACCATTGGTGGTACTAGTGTTACTGTACTTGGGTCAGGGCCCCCTGTTTTGTCTGTGAGGAGTAACTGACTGACCTACCCCACCCAAACAGAACTGGGAGCCACCAACGCTGCTATCCTCTAGGCTGGTGATAAACAGCCATATAACTGACTATAGAAACAGAGTTGGTGGAGATAAGGACCAAAATGCCCATCTACTCTGGCCCATTCTTTTCACCTTATGAATATGCCCATTCTTTCTACCTTATGAATATGCCATAGAGCTTTACTCTGTCAATGGTGGCCTATCTATTCATACTCATCTGTATTGCTCACTTATGCCTCACCTATCCGATGCCTGTTTGAAGCGCCTGCACTTATTCATATCCACCACTTCCCAGGCTGAGGCAGGCCTGACCATACTATTCTATGCATCCACCGTGACCACCCTTTCTGTGAAAAAGAAGTTCCTCACAAACAATACCCCTTAATCAGTCTCCTCTAATCTCATGGTGTGTCTTGTTGTCCGGCTATTTTTTTTTATATTGAAACATCATCATGTTAGACTCTTGCACCATTTAGCAGTACTCCAGATGGGGTCTCACACAAATTGTCTGTACAGAGGGCAGAGGCCGGGATGACAACTCCCTGTTTTATACTAGCGATGCCTTTCCCTATGCAGAGAATCTACAAGCCCTGGCTCATAACTGCCTTCTCAAATTGCTTGCCTACATTTATGTCATCTTTTGTTTGTGTTGTCTGCAAAGAGGCATACGCTTCTTCCTCTGCAGTGCACTGCCACTTACATAGATACATAGACAGTGTCGGCAGATAAGGGCCTATGGCCCACCCAGTCTGCCCATTTGAGCTTGTAAGTTCAGTTTATGTTTTCCAGAAGTCAGTTGCCCTCACCCCTGACCTCCAGAATTCCTTTATGTCTATCTCATGCATTCTAAATCCGTGATTGTCTCAGCCCCCACTTCCTCTGGCAGGGTGTTCCACTTATCCACCACCCGTTCTGTGAAGAAATTCTTCCTCATGTTTCCTCTGAATCATCCTCCCTCCAACTTCATCCCATGCCCTCTGGTCCTGGAACATCTTTTTCACTTAAAAGTAGTGTATTCCTGCACTTATAAAGACAGTAAAGAGGACTGATTCCAACCCTATGGTACATGACTAGCAACCCCCCACTTTCTTCTGCATGGACTCCATTCGTTGATTACTATTACTGAGCCATCCCTATGTCCTGTTGCTCATTCCCTGGCAATTGTTTACCCAGGTTACCAGCCTGGTATGCACTCCCTGGCTGGCTTTCTTGTTTATTAATCATTTGTGACAGTGTGGGACTGCTAGTCTAGGTAAGTCATATCCACAGCCCCTCTTTGTTCTACTGACTGGCACCCATATCCCAGCATCCCTCCTCCACTCACCCTCCCTATTTCTGAATTACTTGTAACATGCATGCCCACCTTTAGGTAACCTGAAATGTACTCTGTAATGTGTCTATGAGGAGGGGGGCTATCCTTTCAGTGAAAAATAATAAATATGTATGACTGTAGCTGATAATCTACTGTACTAGACTACTACTTAATGTAATGTGGGACTTTCATTTTATAGCCAGTGTTGAAACTGAGTACAGTCTTCTGCAGACGACCTTTGAGGGATAAGAACGACGCGACTCGGCTGAGTCTCAGTCTATAAGGTAAGGTAATGGGTTTTAAATTTGAATTTGATGTTTTCGTTATCTTTTACACCCTATTGTCATGGTATCATGTGACATACTCAAGAGGGGTGAACAACCTCTTGACATCACATCGATACCATAGCAACATAAACTTGCAAAAAATTGGGACTAGTACTTCCTTTCTGTATGTGTAAGGAGGTGCTTTGCTCTTGAGTGAAATAGCAATAAATTATGTACTTAATTTAAATGTGAACTTTCATTTGTAGGCCGAACTTGAGTGTGGACTCCAGACCATCCATCACCATCAGATCAGAGAGTTCCTGTCCACATAAGTAGCAGCAGTCACCAGAGGCCGTGAGTCACCTTCAACAGTCAGTCTTATTAAAGGTAAGTCAATGTGTTTTAAATTGGGTGACGGTGTATCGTGATCGCATTTCTGTAGCATTGACTGGTAGTTTGTCTGACTGTCCGGGTTAGGGTACGGGCGGGAGTAGGGGAGGTAGGGGCAGTAACGTAGTAATGATGGTTGGAGAGCATGACAATAAGTTACTAAGAAATAAGGCACTCCCAGAGGTTAGATTAATAGTCAATAACCACTATCTAGGGTCTGGGATGTCAATGTACTATGTGGCACAACAAGACGGGTGGTCCAGGGGTAATTTTCCCACAGGTTGTAATTAATTGATGTTAGTTTAACTCCTGTGAGAGCCTTATTGCTATTATAAAAATGTATTCAAAAAGAAAACTGTAACAAGTATAGTTTATGGTTATGAATGTTCTCTGTAGCCTAGAGTTAGAAAGTGACTGGTAATGCTGCATTGTGATTTTAAGCAGCATTCAAAACTGTTCATAGAAGAACTTTTTTCAAAAGTTGATCTTACAATAATATCAACTGTTTATATAATTTAAACAGAGAGATATTTGAGAAAAAGTTCTTCCACCAACAGTTTAGGAATGTTGGCTCAAAATCAGAGTGTAGCATTCCAGTCAGTCAGCAGTGACAGGATGGAAGCTCAAACTCAGGAAGAATCAAAATACCATGGTAATCAGGCTGTACATGACGATTAATGTAAGGTTGATCCTAACAGCCAAGCCAGTCAAATGACTTTAGGCTGGGGCTGGATGTAAGCGAGAGTTTACAGTAATGAGCTGTGAATTTTGACCTTGTTGCCCTCCAGCAGCCTGGGTTTGATTACCACAACCTCCACTTGCATACTGTGTGACTCTTATTCTCAGCAGCAAGTCATTTAACTGCCCAGTGTTCCCAGGTCACCACGAAATGAGGCACTTGTGCCGAGTAGGACTAACCCAGTTAGCAAACTCTAACAATTAAAATATGTGTTATATATTTCTTGCACAATGAAACTGCCTTCTAAGATCTTCAGCATTCTCTCACATGACCGGGTAAATAGATGTACTTAACTTCAGAACACCCCAGTCAATAACCTGTCCCACTTCTTCTGTGGTTATGGTTAAGTCACTCGCTGTGCCTCGTGACACACCACACAAGGCATGGGTAACCTAGAACCCACACCCTGTTGTGCCTTATTGATTACACAAACAGGAAGTTGATAGGACATTGACTGGATGCTTTGAAGTTAAGTACAAGTACACATATTATACTGTACACTTCTCTCTTCAGTATTTTGTAAAGGAAGGCCTGATTCTTGAAGATGGCACTGAAGAAACCATCAGGGGCAGAGGTTAGAAAACTGGGGAAAGCAAGAGAAGAAGAAAATTGAAAACTCTCCCAGCACTGGCAACATTGGCTTACTAAGTCTAAGGAGCAGGAGGAAGTTCTATGACCAGTAGCAACACTGATTGACATCAATGAGCCTACCCCTACTAAGACAGATGTTGAGGGCAATATTACAGAAGAAGAAGTAGTTGAAGAAAAGAAGATGATGATGATGATTGCCAGCCGACACCGCTCAGCTGCAGCTTTGAAAATTATACAGAGGATTCTGCATTAGAAGTAATGTAGATGCTGTAGCCAGTTCGGTACTCCAACTTAATTTTAATGACCCAACATCATGGCCTGACGTGACTGACAAAGTTAGATGTTGCTTGGTGGAACATGGCCCTGAACAAAAGAAAAATGCTGATTTTAGTTTCTCAGCGTCTGATGATGGCAGGCGCTTTTATCGGGATTGGTTCACAAAAATTCTTCCCAATGGAGAGACTGTGGAATGCACATGGCTAATGTATGGCGAGACCAAGAAAGCTATCTATTGCTTCCCATGCATGCTATTTGCAAAAAAATCATCCACTACATCGAGCCTAGCAAATCCAAAAAAAGGATTTTGTGACTGGAAACATTTAAATCCCAGAATTCCAGATCATGAAAACTCCCCTGAACACCGTGACAGTTATTTACGTTGGAAGAATTTTGAAATGTGCTTGAAGACAGGGGCCACAATAGATGATCAACTGCAAAGGTCAATTGCTTCAGAAAAGAAAAGTGGCGCCATTCTGAAAATTATTTTGATGCTATTCTTTTCGCAAAGAACAACTTGGCTCTCAGGGGGTCCACAGAGATAATTGGACACACACACTCTGGAATTTTTCTTAATTTGCTAGAACTGATAAGTCACTATAATCTGAGCTTGCAGGCACATTGCCAACCATAAGAAGGGGTCTGCCACTTATTTTCTCCTACAATTCAGAACGAGTTTATTAACTTGCTGGTTCCACTGTGAGACGGAAATAATCGCAAAATTAAGGAGGCAAAATATTTCTATTATGTTTGACTGTATGCTAGATGTGGCTCACAAGGAGCAGATGTCTCAAATCATTCGGTATGTGAGGATACAGGATAATGATTGTACTGTTGAGGAAAGTTTTATTGATTTCATCATCTCACATGAAAAGACAGGAAGTGGGCTAGCTGCAGAAATTGAAAAGAAATTAAGTGATGATGGCTTAGATATAGCTAACTGTCGTGGCCAAGGGTATGACAACGGCGCTAATATGGCAGGAAAGTATCGTGGTGTGCAAGCCCGTATAGCACAAGTGAATGAACATGCTAGATTTGTCCCATGTGCAGCTATTCTCTTAATTTAGTTGGAGTCCATGCCTGAGTGTATCAGTGGACATGGTATCATTTTTGGCACAGTGCAGAGATTGTTTACATTCTTTGTAGCTTCAACAAGCCGCTGGGAGGTGCTGTCCCAAGCAGTAAAGGTCACTCTGAAGGGTCACACTGAAACAAGATGGTCTTCAAAGTTTTGTGCAGTTCACCCTTCATCTTCAAATACCTGAAGTCTTAAAGGCATTGTACCAAATAAGTGAAGATGCAACCTAATGCTGACGCTGGGTATCAACAGCCCAGAGCCTAATCAAGCAGATAGATTTCAAATTTCTTTGTACCCCAGCAATGTGGGACAAAATACTGAACCTGATTGAATGAGTAAACCAACTGTTGCAATGTAAGATTGCCTGTCGATAGTGCCTCAAAACATATCAGTGGATTAAGGGATGCACTGCAGCACATACGGGATGATGGAATACATGATGTTGTACAACATGCAGCAGAACTTGCTGAACAGATGTCACTGAATGCAGAATTCACAGAAAAAAGGAAAAGAAAGGTGAAAAGGATGACCGATGAGAACGTTAAAGATGAAGGGCACTTGATTTCTGCTGAGCAGGATTTCAAATGCAGTTCAACAGTGTTCTAGACACCCTCACTTCCCAGATTCAGTGGCGGTATGGGGCATTGTCTGAAGTGGCTGCTGACTTTAACTTCCTTACAGGGCTATCTTTTCAACAATGGAAGTTAGCGAGTTAAAGAAATGTGCAGCAGATCTAGCAATGAAATATTCTAATGACCTAGATGCTTGTGAAATAGTATATGAGGTAGAGAGCTTCAAATTTCAGGCAGCTTCAGTACTGCTCAGTTTTTCTAATGCCACACCTCAGCTTGCTGAAGCTCATTCAACAAATGGTCTTTGAGTACTTCCTATCCAAACATTGAAATTGCTCTCCGACTCTTCTTGACACTTCCTGTAACTGTTGCTTCTTGAACGTAGTTTCAGCAAACTGAAGCTGATCAAGACCTATTTAAGATCATCTATGGGACAAGAAAGACTGTCAAATCTCTATACTATCTATTGAAAATGCTGTAGCTAGTGGCATTAACTTCGACAAAGTCATTGATCGAATTTGCCTCTTTGAAGGCAAGAAAGGTTCACACTAGACCAGACAGACAACTGTGAAATGTGTAAGCTGTATCTGACTACTGTGGATATGCGATTCGGATTCAAATAACATATTTGCATGAAAATATATAGCATCCATCAGCTCTCGTCAGTTACGGGTTTCTGTCCTGATTGCCTTCAGGTTTTGGTTTAGTACTCAGTGGCCTGTGCTGTTGTGTGTGGGGCTTTGTTTCATTCAGCTCCAGCTCCATATCTTGTATTGCTGTGTAACTGTTCTGTGTGTTGTATAGATTGTTCAATTCTCACATTTCTATATTTATCAATTAAGTTGGAGTACTGAACTGGCATCGACATCTGCATTACTTTCTAATGCAGAATCCTCTGTTAGCAAACTGTGATTTTGATTTAAATACCACTGGTTCTCATTTGGCCACTTTACAACACAGTTTATTCTAATTCCATGATGAAGAAAAAATCTGAAATCAGGGGTTGCTACGGATACTCAATTCGGAAGAACATGTAAACAAGTGTGTTTTGGTTCAGTAGGGGAATATTTCAGTAGTAGATTACCCACAACTACCAAATCAGGCTACAGCATGTAACTGTAACTGTCTCCCTCCAAGAGCTTCAGTGGGCCTAGAGGACCCCTAGCCCCATGCTTTGTGTAGCAATCTTTCACAGTACATTTCAGAAATGCATATAGGGTGGGTGGTTGATGGCATTGTTGGTCACCAACTCATCCACAACAATTGTGGTGGGCCACTCTATACCACCCACTCAGAGTCTCCCACAACTCATATTCCATGGGAGCAAAATATTCCCTCCCTGAAATCAGGGATAGGGAACTGTAACAAAAGTATGTTTTTTCTTTGAAAAAGGCCCCAAAACTCACCACAGAGCATGCAAACCCCTCAGAGCTTCTGGGTGCCTTGCGGCCCCCAGACCCCCGGCTCTTTTCTTGGAGGGGGTGCAAACATAGACTCTCGCCCAGGGCACCAAAATGCCTTCCTACGGCACTGTCCCAGGGTATACCCCTGGCCTGGATTTCTGACTCCTAGGTGCAGAACCTTGCACTTCCCCACATTGAATTTTAGTTTCCATTTTCCTGACCACCTTTCCAGAGCCTCCAGATCCTCCTGCAAGGTCACCCTCCCATCCTCCTCATCCATCACTGCATCCAGCTTTGAGTCTTCTGCAATGAGGCTCATTTCACTCCTGATCCCCTCCCTTATGTCTGATACATAGGCGTTGAACAGGAGTGGCCCCAGCACTGATCCCTGGGGCACCCCACTAGTAACCCACCTTGGGGATGAGACTAGCCTCCCAACTACCACCCTCTGAGTACACTCAGAGAGCCAATTTCCTATCCATCTTAACAACTGTCTCCCTACCCCCATTTCCTTCGGGTTAGCCAGCAGACCATTGTGGGGGTACTGAATGAAATGCCTTGCAGAAGTCCAGAAAGAGGACATTCACCAGCCTACCCCGGTCCAGGGCCCTCATCACCCAGTCATAGAACTCCAAAAGGTTCGTCTGGCATGATCTTCCCAGGACAAAGCCATGCTGCCTATTCTCCAAATACCCACTTTGCTCCAGTAACCCCCTTAGCCTATCCTTGACGATACCCTCAATCACCTTGCCGATGACAAATGTCAGGCTAATGGGCCTGTAATTTTCTGCCTCCTCCCTTGACACCCCCTCTTGTGGATCAGCACAACATGGGCCACCCTCCAGTCTTGGGGCACCCATCCAGTCCTCAGGGAGATGTTGAAGAACTCCACGGGGGGGACTGCCAGGACATCTGCCAGTTCCCTCAGCACCCTGGGATGTATCTCATCTGGCCAAGGTGCTTTCTCCATCTGAAGGGACCTGAGGCATCCCTTACTCTCTCTCTGTCAGGATTTCAGCCTCCACCTCCATCCCCATTGCACCCTGTACTATATTTTTTCTCTACTGAGTCACCTAGTTTGCTACTTTGCTATCCAAATAAGTATTAAAAAGCAGACCCAGAAACAGTATGCAGAGTTATGATGTTCATATTTGTCTGGAATCATGCTAGATCTGGGGTGGGTTCTGATTTTGGATGGACCAGTGCGCCAGACCCTAATAAATACTCAAGTCAGGAAGGTTCAACTGCAAACGTTCAATAACAGAAAATGTTAAAAGTGATACAGTTATGTGCAAAAAAACAAACAATAGATCTGTTATACTGAAGGCGCAAGTTAAAGGAACAAAATACATAAGTTACTACAAAAAAGAAGAAACTATAGCCAGGGTACTTGGGAGACAAAAAAGACACAAATGGTCACCCTGCCAAAACTTCAAAAAGCAAAAAGTGGTTGCTGCAAATGCATAAAGATACAGTAGGTGTTTATTAGTGCTCAAAGCTCAAAAATACACACAAGAGACTAGAGGGGCAATTGCCAGGGAAAAATGTAAGTAACAAGTGAAGTGACTGGAGGTATATGGAAGGGGAGAAACTAGCTGCAGGAACAGGTATGCTAGACAAGATCACGAGGAGGAGGGATTTGAAGAAACAGAAGAGAAGTGAAGGGCAGGAGGAAGATTATTATAGAGGTGAGGGAGATGGCAAGAAAGGCAACTTGCACAGCAAGGATTTTGGGTGGAGGCAACTAGAACTCAGAGTCAGCAGAGTGGCATAAGTAGGAGGAAATGAGTTAAGGGAAGAGGAGAGATGAAAGATAGCAGGGGAGAGAACAGAACTAGTGTCTAGGAAGTACTGTAAGGAGATACAGTGGGTGGTACACCTGTCCTCCAGAGATTGAAAGAAGAAGTTAGAGTAACGTGGCAGCGGTGATTGTGGAGAGGGGTGCAATTTAGTGTGAAATGGCAGGATGAGTGAAACAGGGTGCCCTATCGGGCCAAGGTGTTTTGGAGAAAGTACTGTTAACCATATTCACATAGTTTACTGCTGGGAGAATCGGCCCGTCAGTGCAACACAGGGCTGCCATGCATAACACCGGTGACCCACATTTACTATTTAGCATGGGTTGTCAGGACACAGCACAGCCAGGGGGTATCAAGTATCCCAGAGGATGCTTTCCTCCTCTGAGGAGGGAGGGCAGTTGTTCTGCTTTTGCCACCTGGTTGACCACAGCTAGCAGTGCCAACTGGAGCTGATCTAGGAGGATGGAATATCTCCTGATGGCAGTAGAGACATGCATTGCATGTGCTCACTTTTACTAGTTTAAGAGGCATCTCTGGGGATGGGATGTCAATAAAATGGGAATTCACAATGGTCGAGGCAGGATTAAACCAGTCCCCCCTTGCAGACTCCACACCAGCAACTGGGCACCTTCCTCCACCAAACTGGACTTCTGAATGGGCTTAGGGCAATCCAACAGACCCACCATAGGGGTATGTCCTGAGGTACAGGAGGATGGGTATTAGTATCCAGAGATGGTGGATGGGGCTAGGGGGACCTGTAGAGGGGGAAAGACTACAGAGATGGGGGCATAAACTGAAATAAAAAACTCTGGGGGGGGGATCAGTTTCAGAATGTTCATATAGCAGATTTGGAAGTAGGAGACAGAACATGTTGCAGTACAGGGAACTGTGCTTAGGGATGTACTTTCTGTGGATGGTGTACATGAGGGAGTGGAAATTGCCGGCTTTGATCCAACCACACACCAAAATACTTAAAGTGGGACTTAGTTAAGGGTGAAGCCATCCACAGTCATAAATACAGTTTTTTTTGCAACTTCTTGCTGCCAAAGGTGATGAAAACTCTTTGTAGCATTGAATGAGACATGGCTGGAGCAGAGCCAGAGTTTAACCTTGTCAAGGTCATGCTGCAATGTTATTTCCAGTTCAGGGTCAGAGGCTCCTCACACAAAAGTACACTGTCATCCAAGCAGATATGTACATTTTGTATTTTAAGTAAGTTATTTTGTAAAAACTGTCTAGTGCTACTTAGTTTGACATGTATACTTTTGTTGACTTCCAGTTTATTTCAAGTTTGTATGTTTTGCCATTCATTATTAGCATTGGCTGATACCTCCTCAGGCACCTTTGTAACCTGCCTGCCTCACTGTAATATTGTTCCTGTCTTTACTCAGGCTAATTGTAACCTGTCCGCAGTTTTCACTGTTAATCTGCCTGGGTCTCATATATTTATGTATTGTACTCCTCTTACCCCTTTCCCCGGGTTGCACCTGAAATCGAGCCTTGGCTCAGAGTGCTTCTCCTGGTTACCAGCTTTAATAAATAAATGCATAGAGACACAGGGGAGATCCTTAAGAAAGAGC
The DNA here is from genome assembly GCA_016271365.2 of Neoceratodus forsteri. NCBI lineage: Eukaryota > Metazoa > Chordata > Ceratodontiformes > Ceratodontidae > Neoceratodus > Neoceratodus forsteri. Next base: position 355,729,459 of record CM028134.1, read on the forward strand.
AGAGAATTGGACAAGGGTCTTGATTTCAAAAGTAAAACCTTTTCATGACTGAAAATTTTTAAAGTTGTGAAATATAAAAGTGCAAAAACTGTGCACTTTGGGTTTTTTGGATCATCTTTTTTAAGTTGCTTATTTGTTTTAATAAGATGTGTTTTTGCAGAAAAAAGGGGTAACTATTAATGCTCAAATAGTCATGTTCAATATTGCAAAATACAAAATTACAAATACAGTATTGTGTACTCTCACTAATTTTAGTGCATTGTTCATTAAGCTGCACATTTTTAACAGGATGTAGTACATAAAAAAATACAAATAAATACGAAAAAAAGGCAGCTGCAGAGACAAAATACTGGAGCAATAGGCATAAACACAATGTAGAAACAGGAAACAAGCTGGGCTCATAGTAGCTGACTGAAAACAAAATCCACAGTATTGGATAGGTTAATTCAAGACGTTTTTATTCAAATTCAAACAGTGTAGCACTCACCCTTGTAAAACCTGCCATAAAAATGAGCACTTTCAAAACAATGTACAACTCAGTCAAACTGAAGCATTGATGCAAATTTTGCAGACCTGTCAAAATTGAGTAATATTTGATTTCACACAATTTCAGAGGTAATAAGCAACATTTTACCCAAATGTAGCCATAGCATGAATTTCTGCTTTAAACGGTGTCATGTAAGATGCTCCTAATCTCACCACTCCTGCTCTAATGAAATGCCAAGGAAAGTTACAGTGTTGTTAAGTAGTAGTCCAAAGTTATCCTCATCCCATAAAAAGAGCCCTAAGGAAAGAATCTACTAGCTACTTGCAGTTTAATCAGTGGTCCTTGGCTAGCTGATACACTTCATTCTCCAGTTTCCCTCCCTGTGTCCTTCTCATGTTTCCACTGGTCACAAGTAGTTGGCAGCATATGCTGGAATACCTTGACTGAAGACTGGCTTCCAGTTGGCTCTAGCTGCAGCTCTGTGATCATGTCATCTTTCTCAGGTTTATTTACATTCTACTTACTATATAATTTCCTTGTTTAATTTAGTCTTATTTGCCATGTGATTATCATGTGCTTTTAGTTCATAGATACCAGTGTTTACTACTTTCCCATTGCTAGTCATTCTGAGGCATTGCATTGCTTGACTTCAGCTTAGCCTAATGTAGCACACACTGTTACATCAAGTATCCTCTTTTTTCCACCTGTCACTGCAGCTCAAAGTTGCATCAAAACTTTGTCCTACTCATTGCTATAGCTTGTTGATCCCTATTACAGCTGTCACAGATTGCTTACATAGAAACATAAAAGTTGATGGCAGAAAAGGACCGCAAGGCCCATCCAATCTGCCCACTTTTTCTACTTTATGAATGTGCCATAGGCCTTTACTCTGTCAATGGTCTATTTATTCATACTCATCTGAATTGCTCCCTTATGCCTACCCCATGCCTGTATGAAGCCCTGCACTGTATTCATATCCACCACTTCCTGAGGTAGGCTGTTCCATGCATCCACCACCCTTTCTGTGAAAAATAACTTCCTCACATTACCCCTTAATCGGCCTCCCTCTAATTTCATGCTGTGTCCTCTTGTCCTGCTATTTTTCTTATATTGAAACATGTAAACTCTTTCACCTTGTTAATGCCCTTAAGATGTTCGAATGTTTCAATCATATCACCTCTCTCCCTCCTTTTCTCTGGGGTATACATATTGAGCTCTGTCCTCATATGTTTTTTGATGTAGTCCCTGCACCATTTTGATTGCCTTTCTCTGGACTGCCTCCATTTTGTTAATGTCCTTGTGCAGGTGTGGTCTCCAGTACTGCATGCAGTACTACAGATGGGACCTAACCAGTGTCTTGTAAAGAGGGATTATTACATCCCTCTTACGACTTGTGATACCCCTACTAATACACGTTAACATCCCTCTAGTCTTACCTACTGATTTAATGGTCTGCTTGGATGATTTCAGGTCATCTGTGATGATGATGCCCAAGTCTCTTTCTTCCCTTGTGATTGCCAGCAACTCCACTCCCAACCTATAGGTGGCTTCTGGGTTTCTCTTCCCTATGTGCATGATGTTGCACTTCTTTATATTAAACCCCAGTTGCCACTATTCAGACCATTTTGGCACTTTTTCCAGATCTCTTCTCACTCTGCCCACCCCATCTGGGTGATCTACTCTGTTGCAGATCTTGGTGTCATCTGCAAACAGGAAAACCTTACCCTCTAGTCCATCTGCAATGTCACTGATGAAGATATTGAAGAGGACTGGCCCCAGGACTGATCCCTGAGGTACCTCACTTGTGACTTGCATCTCTTCTGACTGTATACTGTTTACCACCACTCTGTGTTTAATGCCTGCCAACCAGTTTGCCGCCCAGTTGACCAACTTCTGACACATCCTGAGCCTATCCAGTCAAGGTAGGCAACATCAACTGCACCCCTTTGGTCCACCAATCTGGTTACCCAGTCAAAGAAATCTGTGAGATTAGTTTGACTGGACCTTCCTTTTGTAAACCCATGCTGTCTTAGATCCTGTGCTCCTATGGATTCCAGGTGTTGAACTATCCTTTCCTTAAGGAGTGCCTAAATAATCTTGCCCACTACTGAGGTAAGACTGACTGGTCTATAATTTTCTGCCTCCTCCCTGCTGCCACTCTTGTGGAGCAGGATCACATGAGCCCTTCTCCAGTCTTCTGGTACTTCTCCTGTGCTCAGAGACTCACTAAACAGTTCTGCTAATGGCTCTGCTAGTTCCACCATTAGCTCCTTTAGTATTCTGGGATGTATGCCATCAGGTCCTATTGCTTTGTCCACCCTGAGCTTAGCGAGCTCTTGTAGGACCCTTTCTTTTGTGAAGGAACTTGTGCACACCTCCCTCTCCTCTGTGTCTATGGTGCTGAGCTGTGGGCCCTGCCCTACCATCTCCTCAGTAAATACTGAGCAAAAGTATCTATTTAGGATAGATGCTTTTTCTTGGTCCCCCTCCACACACTTCCCCTTATCCCCTTTGATCTTAGCAATACCCCCTCTGGACTTTCTCCTTTCACTAATGTATCTATAGAAAGTTGTATCCCTTTCTTTTACTGTTCGTGCTAGTGTTTCCTTGGTTTGGGCCTTTGCCTGACTTACTGCCTTCCCTGCCTCCCTTGGGAAGTTTGGCATGCCTCCGTATCTTCATCCTGCTGCATTCCCTTATATTTCCTGAAGGCCAACCTTTTGGCTCTGACCTTTTCTGCTTCTGTTTTTGAGAACCAAAGTGGTTTCCTCCTTCTTTTGCTCCTGCTTTTCTTCCTAACACAATGGGATGTTGCTTCAATTATTGCATCTTTAATGCTTGCCCACTTTGTCTGTACCCCCTAACCTGTATTTCTTCTTGCCAGGGCTAGCTTAACTCTGTTGGCCATCTTATTAAAGTCAGCTCTTCTGAAGTCCTATAGTTTTGCCTTGGAATGGGATGATTTAGTTCTAGTGGCCAAATTGAATCATACCATATGGCCCCCAGGTGACCTTCTACCTGGAGATCTGTGATCCTTATCAGTTGGGTCAGAGAAATCCAGTACTATGATTGATGGACTCCAGTCACATGACTTTGCAGAATACTACATAACTTCTCAGGTCAGTTAAAATGTCTTTTCTTTGCATCCATTAGGGCTTTTTGCCATTTTTAAACATACCAACACACTTCAAGGTGTGCAGCTGTGCCGCTATTGTAACTACACTCCCCAGATGACTGAAGTCACCCAGGGTGAGTGGTTATAAGTAGAGCTGCTGTGAAGTTTTACTTCACTAGTGAAGTTGTGAAAACTGCCTTTGCAAAAAACTTTGCAAATTGCCCACTTCGTAGTGAGTTTTCCTGGGAAAGTGGCCCTGTTTCAGGTGAAGTTAGGCAAAGCTATGGCAAAGTTGCAACTTTGCTTGAAAAAATGCCATATTGCCTGCTGAAAACTTCACACAGTTAGCACTTTGCACTTCTCATATTTTGCAGACTTTGCAAATTAATTTGTTAAAGAGCTACTGACGCCAAAAAGAAAACTTTGAAAGACATAATAATTAGGTACAATTCAGCTTGCATTCCATATGCATTCCATATAGTTCTCTTCCTGGTTATGTATTACTGAGTAAATTTGCATGAGTACATGATTTTTATCTTTTACATTTCCCTTAGAGTTTATCTGCCTCTGTAGCTTACTCCCTACTTCAAGTCATAAAGCTCTGTTGTGACATCACAATCTGTTGCCGTGGGAGTAGCTGTGATGTCACAAGCAGGGCATTATAAACTCAGGTAGGCAGAAAGCAACAGGAATAGATGAACTCTTCAGGAGCAAAGACCCTGTTTTCATGTAAATTATCTCAGTAATAAATAATGGGGAGGAAGAACACAAAACTAATGTGAAATACGAGCTGACCTGTGACTAAATGTTATGTTTTGTTAAAATTCTCCTGAAGGCGTCAGCTGCTTTCTAAGTGAAGTTTCCCAACATTACACATCTTTAGTCATTGGAGAATAACCACAACCCTGTCATGTGGTATCACATACTGTGCACACTGTATGAGAATCCATGTGTGACTGCAAGTATGGGCCATTTCTCAAGCTAATTGCTTCCTCAGTGCATCTACTGTTATAGGTATTTGCTGCTCTAGCACGCATGCTTATTCAGTGCTAACCCTTTATTCTGGCATTCTTATTCACTATTCATAGTGTTCCCTCTCATCCAAGGCCATTTCAACCTATATCATTTTATCAGCTACTCAATTTAGATCACCATCCACTTGCCTCTTGCCCTAAATTCTTCGCTTTCCTCTCACCTTTTATCTCACTGCTGTCTCCACCTTCCTCTTTGCTAATATGCTTCAATAACATTTTTCCTTCTCACATTCCTTAAGCCACAGCTACTTTCCTGGATCCTCTGACTACAGTGTTTCCTGATGCAAAAGTCCTAACTTCCTTTAGGCTGCTCACTTTGGGTCTTGTTCTCATCACCCCTCTTCATCTAGTGCTTCCTCTGCCTACTAATCCACAGCTACTGTACAGATCCTCTTCCTGCCCCTTCCCTCTCTCCCAACATTTACACACATCAACCGATGCCATGTCCTCTTCAACCATTCTCTGTCATCTGTCATTTCCTGTCAACTCATTCTCCCTGAACATCCCATACCAATTCTTCTTTCCTCACCCATCCTGGTCCTTCTCTGCCCTCCTCCATTTCTTCATCTGCCTGCAATGTGAAACACCCTCCCTAGTGCAGCACCACAGTGCCAGTGGTTTGTTTTAGCCCAAGTGCCCAGTAGGAGAACTGTACTTTTGACCATCCAATCCAGTCTGCTTGGGCCAGAAGTAGGAATCCTACCATCTGTACTTCTGACATTCACAAAAATGTGTCCTTTCTTCTGAGCAAGAAATCAGTATTAGCTTAAAGAGTTGGTATACTGCTAGAATTAATATTAACTTTTGAATATAGCTAACTTTTACTTTTTGTAGCTGAGCTACTTTTTCTTTTCCTTTTTTCCAGTTTGAAGCTGCCTGACAGTAGGTGTGGTGTGTAGAATAGTACTCTACATGGAGGTTTCCATACAGGTATCTAGTTTTTTTTCTCCTTCATACTTCATCAGCATTGTGTCTCCACTGATTGTGACATCACAACTGACCAAGAAAAACAATCTTTTTATCAAATTGGTCCCTAGTGTGGTCACAATAAATGAGGTCAAAATGCTTTTGCCCACCACTTGGAGCATTTACCACCCTCTTTTCATTTCACATGCATCCCCTTGGATGAAGTTCTGAAACTACTTGAGGAACTCAGTAACCACAAAGAGTGCCAGCTCTGACAGTGTTGTACCTATGCTCTTCTTATTGTGTTTGTACATGATAAAACACTATAAAGAAAGTAACAATAGGAACTGACTAGCCTGAACCATGATGTCAGATTCTCTAATGACTGCAATAACAACCCTCGTGAATGTCCCTCTCTACACAGGTCACATTACAAAGATACTGCACATAGATGATAGAGGATAGAAAAAGACTATGGGCTCGATTCTCAAATGTGTTAGATTGCTGCAAGTCCCTGATGCAGTGAACAGATGGCGCATGGGGCTTGTGGCATACCCTGGCTGGCACTCAGGATTCATGATCCTGTGCACTACATGCTGTGAGTTAGACCAGCTTTTTGCTAGTCTACCTTTGATGCAAACATGGGACCTTTTTACGGGGTTTGCATGATGTATTTGGTGCAAGTCATTGTAAAAGGGATAAAGTGTCACAAATGCACACAACCTTTGTGAATTGGGGCAAGGTGCGGCAATGTGTTTGGTGCAGCATTGGGTTTGACACAGGGTTTGATGCAAGCCCTGAATCAGCCTTTGAGAATTGAGCCCCATGAGTCCATCAAGTTTGCCCTGATGTTCTTAGGTAGATTTGCTTAGACCTATCAGAGCCTCATTCCATCAGCCTGGAGCACAGACATTGTAACACCTCTTCAAAAATCTAGGTCACCCTCTGACCCAAACAACTACTGGCCAATTGCAGTTCTAGCAACACTTACTAAGCTCCAGAGAATCTCATTAATAACTGATTAAAGTCATACATTCTCAAGGACAGGATTCTCAAAAAAGATTAATCCAGATTCAGATTAAACCCTTCCACCAGTATGCCTTGATTGAGGCTAATTCATGACCTGGCATTATCCCTTGATAGTGGCCACACAGATGGTGGATTTTTTAGTAACCTCACCAAGGCCTTCAACATGGCAAATTGTGATATCCAGTACCATAAATTATTCCAGATGGGACTCTCTCATGATTCTATATCATGGCTTAATGACTACCTCACAGGCAGATGATTACAAGAAATGAAAATCAATGGAACAACCTCTTTACTACACATCCCCCAATCTTGTTGTCCCACAAGGCTCTATATTAGGATTTCCACTATACGGTACATCTTAAAGAGCTACTGACACCTCAAAGAAAACTTTGAAAGACATAATAATTAGGTAAAAATCTGCTTGTATTCCATATCTATTCTAGATTTCTCCTCCCCATTATTTATTACTGAGAAAATGTGCATGAATACATGATTTTTATCCCTTGCAGTTACTTTAAAGTTAATCTGCATCTATAGCTTACTCCATACTTCAAGTCATAATGCTCTGTTGTGATATCACAATCTGTTGCCATGAGAGTAACTGTGATGTCACAAGCAGTACATTATGATCTCAGGTAGGGAGACAGCAACAGAAATAGTTGAAATCTTCAGGAGCAAAAATCCTGTTTTCATGCAGATAACCTCAGCAATAAATAATGTGGAGGAGGAATAAAGAACTAATGTGAAATATAAGCTGAACTTTATCTAAATATAATGTTTTGTTAAAGTTCTCTTGAAGGTGTCAGCTGCTCTTTAATCATCAGTGATCTCCCCTTATCTGCAGCAACTCTGATACTAGTATTCACTTCTATGTAGGACTGTGTGGAATGCTGAATTCTGCCAGTGGAATTCATGCAGAATGACAACTCCACTTCTGAAGTGCTTTGTGAAATTCCTTGGAATTCCAAAATACATTTTTGTGCATTCAGCAGATCACATAAACCATGGAATAATTGTTCGCAGATTGCAGAAAACAGTCCACAGTTTATGTAAATTAATAATAAATCCATGAAAATCAAAATGTCAGAATTCCACTACTAATGAAATTCCATGGAAGTTTCTGTAACTTCATGGAATTCTGTTCCGGTTGAATTTGAATACTCTGTACACTGTCACCTCTATACTGATGACACCATCATCTACAGTACAGTGTAGTCAAAATTAGCACTGAAATCAACAGTTCACTACAATAATGCAAGAGACCACAAGAGAGGTGAGGAATGTGTTTTAATACCCTACTCTATGAGTGCATTAGAGGCATGAGATGAAGACGAGTGGCTTCAACTATCACTAGAGTAGGTTCATTAGAGCACTAGCACACAACCACTTGAGTGGTCTAGTGTGCTTATACAATGGGACATTGGCAGGTAAAAACAATGCATATTTAAGCACAGAAGAAAAGTCTTTAGCTGTTATAGTGGCAGTACTGTATTGTGCTTCAAGAGAAGAATATCCCTCTGAAAATAAAACAACATAAATACTACCTGCCACTGTAGTGTACTGCTAAATATTCTATAACTGAAAAAAATGTTGTTACTAGATCTCCGATAAAGATCAAAAGTTTGTAAAACAGTTTTGTTGAGTTGTAGTGATGGGGTACTGTATACTCCGTACACTAGTCACACTCAAGTAACTCCCTTTGGGTCCCTTGAAAGATTGTTTACCTGATGTTACTAGGTATGATGTGTGAAAGAGCACTCTGCCTGGCAACTGACATATCTAGGTCTATTCCCCACACTACATCATCAACACTGTGACCTCACTGACTGTGACATCACAGATGACTGACCTGGGAGCTACTGAGTGGCTATTCCTGAGCACTAGTGATGTCACAGTCAATGAAGCCACAATGCAGATGATGTAGTGAGGGGGATTAGAGAGAGTTATGTCAGCTGCCAGGCTGAGAGCTGTTCCACACATCCATCACAAAATTATCACATAGAAAACATTCTAATAAACAAAAGGAAAAAGAGAAATACTTCAGAAATAAAAAGTTACAACTGTCTACTTTTTAAAATTTGTATGATTTTCCTGTCTGTCTGTTTTGGTTCCACTAGCTCTTTAATGCACACGCCAACTGTGTAGTAAAGCATAAGGCCAATAGCCAAGTGCCTTATACAGCAGCGGAGTGCAATAATTAGCATATACCCCGACATATACCTATGCCCTGGAGCAGCTCATTGCCCTGTTAAAATGGGAAATATGTTGATGAAATAATGAAATGAAGGTAGAAATGTCTTTAAATTATGGAAAACATGAAGAAATTGACTTACGTACATCCACCTGTTAAGACACTTCCTATTGTGCTAGTGCTAGCTTTTACATTGTTAAACTACTACTGAACATGTTAAACTAATAAATAGAAAAGATATTTATTTGAAAGAAAATGAAATGGAAGTTAACTCACCTGGTAAAGGTGATAGCATGAGTATCAGTTTACAGCATCTGTGCCCCTTACCAAATGGGTTATGCCCACCTGACAGGCTAATAATGCACATTTGACTTGATCTTTTGTAATCTAATCCACCAAGGCTCCCCTTCCTCCTGCAGCATCTCCATTTGCATCTTCCCTAGCTGTGTCATTCTGCTGCTATCTACCTAGAGAGTAAACTTGAACAAGAAGTAAAGTCATGGCAATTTGATGAAGCCACTGTGCAATGACATAAGAACTAAATGTTTTCACTAATGAGCATGACCAGCCCATGATACATGCTGGTGTAACAACTTTTAATGGGGGACTGTAGCCCTGTCATATCTACCATCCAATCAGGGTGGGACTAGGGATGCGATAATCTGATGTTCATGCAACCACCTCTATCAGGTGACTAAACTACTATTGCATATTGCATCATTTTAATGCAGCCCTGTTCCTTTCCAGCTGGGTAGTAATAAGCAGTGTGCTCAATATAGGGTGAGGGAAGAAGGAGGAGGAGCTATTGTGCCACCATGATGTTCAGTACTTTCCTAGCAAATGCTGACCTTTCAGTATTATCTATAGTCAGTCAATAATGTCTGGTAAATGCATGGATAGTAGTCCAAGTAGCGTCAGTGCATATCTCTTGGGCTGATGCATCATCTCTTTCTGCCCATGTGGTGGCAATGGCTCTGGTAGCATGGGCCTTCATCTCAGTTGGCGGGTCAGGGTTCTTAGATTTATTTATTTATTAATTTGAAAATGTTTCACCAGATTTGTCCACCTCAGAGATAAGCTTTTTTAGCCAGTGGGCCAGCATGGATTTTGCTGCTGTGTGGCCTCTCTTTGGCCTTCTTAGTAAAATAAACAGTCTGTCTGACCTTCTGAAATCTTTTGTGTGATCCAGATGAATGATGATAGCTCTCTTGAGATCTAGCATATGAATGGTCGGGTCTTGACTTTCTGGATCCAGGACATAGAATGATGATAGCTCCAAAGATTGAAACAAACAGAAGAGAGAAAAAAATAAGTGCCTCAGCTAAGATTTTAATCCCGCCCTCCAAGGATACTGTTCCAATTGTGCTATCAGTTGTGCTGCCAAGGCAACTGTAAATGTTGGACTCCCAGAAGCACTTTATTCTTCCTCTACTTCAAAACCTGGTGTTGTACAGGTAATTATCTTATTCATTCACAAGGATGCTGTGTGCACATATACAGTATGGAACCAAATCAAACAGAAGAGAGAAATAAATAAGTGCCTCAGTTGGGATTTGAATCTAGGCCATCTGGAATACCATTCTAGTTGGGTTACCAGCTGCATCACCAAGGAAACTAGAAATCCTGGACTCCCAGAAGCATCTTACTCTTCCTCTAATGCCCAACATGGTGCTGCATAAATAATTACATATTTATTCACAAAGGTGCGGTGTGCACATATATGGAACCCGAACAAATTGAAGAGGGAAAGAAAGACGTGCCTCAGCTGGGATTTGAAACCAGACCATCTGGAATACCATTCCGGTTGTGCTACCAACTGCACCATCAAGGCAACTGGGAATCTGGGACTCCCAGAAGCACCTTACTGTTTCCCTAATGCACAACCTGGTGCTGCACCACCAATAGTGTTGTGCGAAATGTGAAAATTTTGCTTCACAAAATGTTTCACGTAATTCCCACATTACACAACATTTTTTGCATTGGTAAAGCGTAATTTTGCCGAGGGTGGCAGTTTCACGTAATTATGAAATTTCACCAATTTCATAGCTGTTTTTCAATTTCGCCTGCAAAATTATGCTCAGAAGGTGAAATTTGCAATGAACTGTGGGTAAGTAGTTGAAATGCCATGAGCGGGCTGTTTCCAGCACAGTGTGTTGTCTGTTGAGTCAGAGATCAGTTCAGTGTGGTGCATCACAGCTAATAAACCCTTCAGAAACCTCTTAATATCTGATTTTTGAGAGCTAATTGCTTCCAAAATCTAAAGTTTGTTCCCTAGTGCTGCTAGTGAACATTTTCTTCTTTTTTGAATCTTTGGATAATACGTAGTTTAACTTAGGTAGTGCTTTCAGTTTTGTCTGTGTCTGTAAAGAAGTTGAGTGGGGGAAGGTACACCGTGTGGTGTGTGGGTGTATGTGTGTGTGCGTGTGTGTGTGTGTGTGTGTGTGTGTAAGCTGAGCAGGCTAGTTTCTAATATTTAATTTGACAAACAGATTTATCGCAAGTTTTGAGTGAGTTTCTGTCATTTCATTTAAGTCTTTATATGTTTGTTGGTGTGCTACGTATTTGTAATATTTTTGTTACATACTGACCATTTTTTTTGTCACTTTATCTGAAGAGTTACTCATTCTGACTGAGTTGTCCTGTTCCTGTTACCCTTTGTTTAATCAGTCTTGTGCTTTATTTTGTATTGAAAATACTTGTAGTAGCTGTACATTTGTCCATATCCAGGTACACTGCTTTTGTGAATTGCTCACAGAATTTAATATGGTGAGCTAGCCTCTGCACTACGACATTCTTTTTTTTCTGTTTAATTTTGCTTACCCTTTCCCTATTACACCATTGTTGTGTGGATGATCCATGATGAACCATTACACCAGCTAAAACATTGCTTGGTGGCAAGTTGGCAACCAGTCAGAGGAGCAGCAGGCAGCAAGCTACAGCATCCCAAAATCTCATTACCTCCACGCCATATAAGTTACAACCTCAGCATCACCACAGCAAAACAGGACAGCAATGTCAAAGGAATATTATAGATTAATCTCATTAAAGAAACAAGCAGCAGCAGCAGAAGACAGCAAGTGTGACTAGCAGCAGCAGCAGTTTGTCAGAGGAATTAATTGTCAGTGTGGCTCCACTGCCACCACTTGCCATGTTAAATATTTCATAATTGCCACAATAATTGTGTCTCCCTTCTCTCACAATTTTGTCATGTAGCATTTCTGGATTCTGCACAGCACAGCAGCTAGAGGCAACCAGATTCATTCTGAAATCCTTTGTAAACAGTGGAAAAAACAACATTTTTTTGTTCTGGTGGTGGTGGGGCTCTATACAACTTCTGGACTGAGACCACATTTCAGTCACAATTTTATGTAACATTTCTTATGTAACATTTCTGGACTTGTACTGCCTGTTCTGCACTAGTAGCAATGGCACTGGGTCATAACCTCAAATGACAGAACCCCACAGCAATGTATTGCGCTGTAAATTCAGCAGATACATTGCTGGCACATAGAAACGCTGCTAAAAAGTATTTTGATGAAGGGAACATGTGAGTGTTTTGTTTTCACCCCCCGAAACCCCCCCCCATTAAAATAGTCAACTCCGGGGGAGGGAGGAACACCAGGATGGGAAGAAACACTGAGACTGGGACAAAAAAAAACGCACAATGTGGTTTCCAAAAAGTCTGGGACTGGTATTTGAGCCCCAGTCCACAGACGCACAGCAACCTCCGGTACTGCTGCACCTCATTCCACTAAGCCATGGTGACAGCTCAGTGGACCACCTTCCGAACATAGGTGCTTGCCTACAGAACACTCCTCCTCCTCCCTACCCATGCGCAATAGGGTACAAAACCGCATGCACCATATATGTCTTGCAGGATTTTGTACTCTATTGCACTAGTGCACTGCATGATGTATTCCATGCAGTATTCCATGTATGGTTATATATGTGAGATATTGACCCAGTAGGAGCGGCAACAAGATTCAGCCTGAAATCCTTTGTAAACAGTGGACAAAACAGCATTTTTTGGTCCAGAAGGTGGGGGAGGCACCATATAACATCATGACTGGGACCAGATTTCTGTCTCAATTTTATGTAACATTTTTCATGTAATATTTCTGGACATGTATGGCCTGTTCTGCATTAACAGCTACAAGATTCAGCCCGAAATCCTTTGTAAACAGCAGACAAAATAGCATGTTTTGGTCCGGGAGGTGGAGGGGGCACTATATAACATCATGACTGAGAGCAGATTTCTGTCTCAGTTTTATGTAACATTTTTCATGTAACATTTCTGGACTCGTAAGGCCTGTTCTGCACTAGCAACAATGAGATTCTGCCTGAATTCTTTATCTTATTTTGAGTCAAGTGCTCCCTGGGATTTTATACATAAATATATTAAGTTAGACAAACTGAGATTAATGCAATTTCAGATAACATATAATGCATATTATATACCTTCAAGATTGTATTTGATGAGTATTCTGCCTTCTGCAATATGTACCCATTGTAACACTCAGGAGGTCACCTTACTGCACATGCTCTGGGATTGTCCCCCTATACAATCTTTCTGGTCCCACAAAAGATCAAACCTGGACCCCTTGTTGGGACTTCAGGATCATTTTACGCCTCAATTATGTCCTTTTGGTGAGTGCATCACACATTTAGTGGGCCCTCAAAAGTTCCACCTAGCATTTATTACAACAGTAGCTAAACTAATAATCCTGTGGCATTGGTTAGACACTAATGCCCCTTCATATAAGGAATGGTATGACAAAATACTGACTATTTTTCAGATGGAGAAATCTCTCACTAGTATTCATTATGCCCTTCCATCCTATAAAAACAGATGAGAAAAATTAGCTACTCTTCTTCAGATAAGCTGAATATTATTTTATTGATTTCAGCTTATTTGTTATTTGCTTCCAGGACACCTTTTTAGTTATCTAGGTTTAGTCTGATGGTCTTCCTTATTTTATACACTGGATACCTTTTTAACTGTTGTTTTGCCATATATTGTTGTGTAGCCTCTGAACTCTTTTTATTGTGTATCTTTCTGTTCTTATATGCTATCTATTTTGATTTAGAGTGTATCTTTACTGATTTCTATTAGCATACCAGCTTAGTGTTACTTTATTTTTGTAGCCCATACAGTTAGGCCATGTTTGTTCTTTATTATATTTCAACTCTATCTGTGATATGTATTGTACAGCATATGTGTATCCCGTAGGCTTTCGTCTACTTGCTGTTATTACTGTAGTTTTTTTCCTTTTTCTTTTCTTGTTATGTTTGTTATCCTGTTACTAAAACTCAATAACATTTATTAAGTTTAAAAATTAAGATTCAGCCTGAAATCCTTTGTAAACAGTGGACAAAACAGCATTTTATTTGTCCGGATGGTGGTTCGGTACTATATAATATCATGAAAAGGAAGAAGATTCAGTGGCTTCCTGCCTGAGTACAGTCATCCATGTGACCTGCAGTCTGCTGCAGAGAGTAAGTCATGTGGCAAGCCTTTTTCCCCTAATTTCACCTGATACTACCACAAGGCAAAATTTACCAGTGAAATTGATGGCAAAATTTCACCTTAAGGGTTTAATTTCACAAAATGTTTTGAGGGCAAAATTCATGATTTCACTGGCAAAATAAAATTTTGCAACATCTCTAACCACCAAGGATGCTGGAAACATTGTGTATTACCAGAAATTGTTCTTCACATGATAGCGCACATAGCTCACAGAGTCAACAGGCTGGGCATATTGCCACTAGAAATGTAGTTTTAAAAGATGTCCATTGTATGCCTAAGGATTGTAGCAGCTCAAATGTTGTTGCTGTCAGAGTATTAACAACAGTATTAAAGGGACACTGTCAACCTGTTTTTCATCATATTATTTCTAGTTGAAACCCCACGTTTTATGATTGTTTACCCTCTCTAAAATTCTCTGATGTTGCTGTTTGTTTTGTCTGTCTTCTTGTTTAGTAGAAATGAAATGCATGGCAATGTATATTTATAAACAACCTTGTTTTGTTTACAATCCTGGTTCTGTTCTTACTGTTTACTTTCTGAGCATTAGAAACACACCCAACCAGTGCAGTCACTCATAAGAAAGAAGCCTCCTAAACTCCCATTGCATCATGAGGGGCTAGACTGTTTTGTGGGTATTCCCAGGTCCAGGAAAGATGTGATTGGAGTTGTTCAAGGGATGTAAACAAACCTGTTTTGGTGTGATAACACCAGTATGTTGGGCAGTCTGTTTTTCACTTTTTTAAAGAAAATAAGAGTCAGAATCAAACTACCAGCTACATAAGCAAACTTTACTGAATGTTGGCAGTTGTAAAATATGATTTTTAAACTGGGGACACTTTGAGACCTAAGGGGGTTGACAGTGTCTCTTTAAGGTCCCTTGGTGCCACTAACTGTTTGGCTCTCAGTCTGCTTTTGTTGGTCAACTTCAGAAATTGTATAATGTCTGGGTGTGAGCTGGACGGATGTGCTGTCTATGTAGTCTGTAGCTGCTCTTATTGCAGCTGCTCAGATCCTAAATGATGAGACTGAGTGTCCTTTGTCAAGTCCTTGTTGTGAAAATGAGAGATGTGCATGATAGCCATCTGATTGTCTGAAATGTGCCTTTCTGTACACCATTTTCAGAAAATTGCCTAATGTCTGCTGTATGTAGAGGTAGTTGACCGGCATCTAGATTGCAGCACAGTCTCCACTACTTTACTGTCATATTCCTTTTTTAGCAGTCCCAAGCTCGACCCTTAATTCATTGGCCCTTTCCTATGACATCATTTCCTGCTGTCCCCACTTCTCCATTTGCAGGTTATATCCAGTGGCCACTAGAGGGATCTCCTGCCTGATACACAACCTCTACCTGAAATCCCACTTCCTTTTATTACCTTATAGCATTAGTTCTCACACTTTGTGATAGTGAGCCTCCCCCAAGCCATGAAAAAGATTTCGAGCCTCCCTCAAATTTGGAAAAAAATCTTGGGCCTCCCCACAGAAAAAAAAAATCCTACTTTGCACAGTACACCAGGAATAAAGTGAAACTAATAAAAGTGACTGAGTATATTCTCTTTTTATTCAACTTATTGCTCTCCCCCCCCGACCTGGCACCCCAGGTTATACTTGTCACTCCTTTTTTCTGACTCTTGGGCCCTTGTTACTCTGTTTCCTCTCTATCTGGAACAACCAAACCTAGCCACTTCATCTCTCCCTCTCTTACCCTGTTGCTAAGCAACTTCCTGTACTATTACCTCAGGTCACACCTGAAAACATGCATTGGATCTCTCTGCCTTGCCTTTCCCAGTCACTAATTTACATATAAAAACCTATTATAGAAATGAGCATTAACTCAGTGTGCCTTTCCAAGTTACTAACTTGCATATAAATACCTATTGTAGAAACAAGCCTTGACTCAGCATGCCTTCCCCAGGCATTAATTTACATATAAATACATACCTATAAACACGCTTTAGCTCAATGGGACCTTCCTGATCACAAATTTGCGCATACGTAAAGAAATTCACCTGCAATTATCCATATTTAATTTGTTTTATCTTTTCACACAAAACAGCCAAAACTTAAAATTTAAATACTGTACATTTTCAGACTTGACTGGGCCTCCCTTGGAATAATTTGGGTCTTCCCTTGGGAGGCTGGCCTCGCCATTTGAGAACCATTGCCTTATAGCCCTTCTTACCACCACTGGTTCTCCTCTCCTCTCCCTCACCCTTCATCCTTGCTTAAGTCCCCTCTGCTCACACACCCCTTTTCTTCTCTACCCAGTCTTCTGACCTGCCCCTCTGTCACCTCTTGCCCCTTTTCCATACCCTTTCTGACCACTAGGAGTCATTCTTTCCACCCCATCCAGCCCCTAACCCAGCCTATGCCAGCCCTCCCCAGTGGCTGAAATCCCATCTCACCCTGGTCCTAGGTTACCTGCCCCCCCAAGTCCTTGGCCCTACCACTACTCCAAAGTGAATCTCACCCTCTCAAAAGTGCAGTTCAGATCCTTATGCCACCCACCTCCACTGCTACTTTAGGAACCATGTATGCTAACCTCCTACTTATGTGCCTCATCTTCCTAACCATCTTGGCGCTTGCCTCCCATCAGTCTGACCACACCCTCTGCCCACTAGGGTCAGCACCCATGTATCTCCTCGGTGTTTTTCAGCCCCCTCAACTTTGTCCTTACACCCTGGGCCCCAGCACCCACCTCCTGACTGCCCCCCAACCATGCTACCTACCCAGACTCCCCGTGGATCCACCTCCTCTCTACCATTTCAACCCTTCGTACCCTAACCATTCCCTGATCCCCTATAGCCTCCCCCTCATCTAGGCATACTTACAAGAAGGCCTATTGCTACAACCCCTTGATCAGAATCATGGCCATACTATTGTTCATCTCTGGTAATGTCCACCCTAACCCAGGCCCTACCCCCACCAGTCCCCTACCCCTTCCACAGGACTCCAGCATTGCCTCTTTAAACATTTGCAGCCTGCTGAAGAAATTTGCTGCCCTCCAGAGCTGGGTCATTCAGCACCAACCTGACATAATAGGCCTAATTGAGACCTGGCTTTCCAAGACCACCCCTGATTCATTTGTCTCCCTTCTTGGCTACACCTTATTCCTGGAAGATCGAGCAGGTAAATGCAGTGGTGGCTGTGCATTTTTTATTCATGACACCATTGTTGCCCATGTGCTCCCTGCCCCCAAATTAGATAACGGTGCCCAGGCCCTCACCCTCAAACTCACCCCTGACCCCTCCAGGGGATCGCTCTATTTCACTGTTTCCTATATCCCCCAAAGGTACCAGATCCCAGCAATCTCATCACCCACAGACTATCTCACCACTCTCCCTCACAAAGCAGAGCTAGTCCTAGTTGGGGACCTCAACTTAAATTGGCTCAGTCCCTCCACCTCCCAAATAAGGGACACCTTTGCTGCCCTTGACCTGATCCAACTTGTGTCCCATCCCACCAGACTTAACCCATCTCGAGGAACCTCCACCCTCCTTGACGTCATTGCCACCAACTGCCCCCCAAAAATCCAGGACATACAAATCCTCCCATACTCGTTAAGTGACCACTCCCCTATACTATTCCTCTGGTCTACCCCCACCCTAAACCTGTAGCCCAAACCACCTTCTGCATGCGCCTCAGCCCAGGTGGTCTAAATAAACTCAAACAATACCTCACACAGATTGATTGGTCCTCCATTAACCATGCACCCAGCATTGATGCTGCCCTCGACTTCTTCGCACAGGCCTTTAACAAGGCCTGTGATCTCTATGTGCCAGTAACTAGACTCCGATCCAAAAAGCAAAACACGCCCTGGGTTACCCCTGCCCTACTCCAAAAACTAAGAGATAGGGATAACCTCTGCCACCTAGCCATTGAGACCGGCAGGACATCTGGCAGACAAGCCTACAATGCTGCTCAGAATAGATGCAAGTGGGCTATCCAAAAAGCTAAGGTGGGTCACTATCAGGCCACCCTCACCTCCTCATGGGGCTTTGCCTGGTTGTTTTGGGACAATATTAAAGAACTAAATGGGAAATCTCACTCCCCACAACCGTCACAGCTTACCATCGATGGCTCAATTTCCACAGATCCCACTAGCATTGCTAACTGCCTTAACTCCTCCTTTATGGACCTCCGCTCTGTCCTCCCCAGTAATTTCTTCAACCCTGACCCTGACCCTCAGCCCCCTGCTCTACAGCGCACCTGGTTCTACCTAAGCAAAATAACTACCTGTGAAGCCAGACCGCTCCTACTAAAAGTACTAGGCAGCAACAGCCCTAGCACCGACTCCTTGGACTCCAAAATATTACGGCTGGTCCTGGATGACATCCTTGTCCCTCTCATGGGCTTACTAAATTGCTCCCTCTCCCTGTGGCAATTTCCCACCACCTGGAAAATGGCCATGGCCACTCCTATTCATAAAGGGGTGGACAGGTCTTACCACAGCAACTATCGCCCAATTTCCATCCTTCCCCCACTCTCCAAAGCCATAAAAAAAGTGGTGGCTACTCAATTAACAGAGTATCTGACTAAATATGACATTCTTTGCCCAGAGCAGCATGGCTTCTGTGCAGGCCATAGCACCAGCACAGCCTTACTGGTATTCTCCAACTTTCTGCTCTCCACTCTGGACTCCGGTAACCTAGCTGGAGCAGTGTTCATTGACCTCTCAAAGGCCTTTGACACTGTCTCCCACCCCCTCCTTCTTGATGCCCTCTACCATATCGGCTTCCGTGCTGGCCCCCTCGACTGGTTCTCGAACTACCTATCTGCTTCCTCCCAATGTGTCAAAATCAATGGGACACTATTGGAAATCTGTCCTATCCACTCTGGAGTTCCTCAGGGCTCCATTATGGGCCCCCTGCTCTTTAGTCTCTATCTAAACACCCTGCCCAGTGCCTGTTTTGGCAAAATTCTTATGTATGTGGATGATGCCGTCCTTTATGCCACCCACCGTAACTCTACCTCCTCCAGGACTCCCTCCAGCACACTTTCAATGAAGCAGAAAGCTGGTTTAAGGAATGCAGACTCATCATTTACCTCAAAAAGACCAAATCTATGCTCTTCTACCACCGCCAAAATAAAGCCAGAAACAACCCCCTCCTTATCCTCCCTAGCACACTACACCCTCTCAAACAAGTGCACACCTACAAATACCTTGGCATTACTTTCGACACTGCTCTCACTTTTCACAACCACATCACTGCCCTTGTGGCTGCCACAAACACCTGGATTGGGCTTCTATACGGCCATAGGGACTGCCTCCCACCCGACGCTCTCCAACTGGCCATCACCTCCTCAGTGCTGTCTTAGTGGATTATAGCCTTCCAGTATATGGCGCTGATGATCATACGGCACTCAATAAGGTCCTTCTCACTCTAAACAAGGCCTGTAGACTACTGACCAGTGTTTCAAGACTCACCCATGCCTGTCAACTCTAATCCAGGGCGAGGGTCCTTAACCTGGATGAATGTCTCCACTACCAAACCTGCCTACTAGCTAAAAAAATTCTACTTGGGCTCCTCCCCTGAGGTTACTGCCTACCTCCAACATAACCCTCCCACAGTCTCTACCCGCAGCTCGGACAAGACCACCCACCTGGTACCAAGAACTAGGACCTCCCTGGCTCAGAGGTCTTTTTGCTATAGGGCCCCTTCTTGGTTTAACTCTCTCCCTGCAACCATCACAAACTCTACCAAAATTGCCTCTTTCAAAACTACTCTTTGGGACCAACCATTTAACACCCACTGCTGCACATGTCTCTAGCAGGTGGCCTGATTCTCTCCAAATGCACCAGACGATGTCCCTGGACTGACCTCCCTCCCTCCCTTCCCCAGGTTTCCTCCCTCCCTCTGCCAGGTGCCTGTTAGGTACTCAACTAATAATCTGTAATGTACAAACTCTGTTATACTGTTTACCTCAACTGTATGTAATATCTCTGTGAACTCTATAAAGTCATTTGTATATTGTATATTGTTATTGTATGAACCCATATGTCTGAGTCCTGTAAATCTGTAACAGTGTTGTCCTCTCTGTGATGAGGTATCTTTGTAAATGAGCCTCAAGCTCAAAGGTTTCAAATCTGATTTATAACAAATAAAATAAATAAAAATTACAAGCCAAATCAAACTATAACCACTATATGGGATAATTGTGCTCTGCAAAATAGTATGCAATTCAATGTTCACCAGCTGATAAAGTGTAAAGGTGAGTATCTAAAAGAAAGCCAGCATTGCTTTTGTGTTTCACATTGGATATTGTTTCCAACAGCAGGTAGTGTACAGGCTGAATATATGGTTGGGGGGAAGGGCGTGGCAGACAAACCACGTGTCAAATTTTGCATTGGATATTGTTTCCAACAGCAGGCTGTAATTAGACTAAGTGTGTGTGTGTGTGTGTGTATTGGGGACAACAGACTAATGATGTCCAAAGTACTGTAGTATAAGCAAGAGAAGTGGCAAATACATTTATAGCCAGATATTTTACAGTACTTCATTTGATATTACACCTTGATGCAGCGTAGATGGATAAGGTGTTCATAACCATATGGAACCTGATGATTTGCATAAAAAATGGAAGACTCATTAATAACAAAATTTTGATCTCTAGTACCACTGCCCCAACCACAAATGCTCTCGAGCTCTCACAATACAACATTTATTTATTATGGTAACATTCATAATGTGCAATGAAGCAATAATACCCGACAGGGTGGGTGGTATTGGAAAATACTGGACTGCCCAGGGGCATAATGAGGCCCAGCGCCACAGGCTGAGTGCTGTATAGCCCCTTGAAGGTCTGGTATTTCCCAATACCACCCACCCTGGAGGGTATTATTATTGCGCTTACAAAATGGACACTGTAAAAAAAAAAGTTTGATAAAATTGGCAATAAATAATTAATTTTAAATACATTTTCTAATTAAGTAGTTTGTCTATCTTCATCAGAACAAGGGCCTTTGTCTTACTTTGACTCCATAGTTAGAAACCTGGTTGTATGCAGTTAGCACCCCACAGCAGACAGTTTGTTTTTTAGCTGGAACGTCCCCCCTAGTCATGCCACAATTTTGTTCACCCTCTACACATTTTTTCTTTTAAGAGGCTATATGATTTTCTGTCCTGCTGCTTTTTTGTTTTCACACTGGGGCCAGGAGATGTTGCGATCAGGAGAAGGAAGTGTGGTTTGGGAGTGTGAGCATAGACAGGAGCCAGTTGTTGGTTCCATGTGAAAACATTGATCACGGAATAGCGATCACCTATTGGGCGAGTCTACAGTGCCGAAAATGAATTTCGGTGACGTATACTCACGGCGAACAGCAAGAGGGTGCCTGAGATGTAGGTTTCTTGTATTTATGTGGGGGGCTACACCCCTCTACATAAGGATTCTCAACTCCAGGGAGGTGCATGTCGAGAGGGTACAAAAGTAAAATAAAATAAAAACCAACCCGGCGCAAAAACCATAAGCGCAACCAGGACCAAACCCAGCACCCTCCCAACCCCAACCTGCCACCACCCCACCATGCCACATCCAGTTCAGCAGCCCACTGCCACACACACCCCACAAACCTCCTTCCAC
Source organism: Neoceratodus forsteri (assembly GCA_016271365.2). Lineage (NCBI taxonomy): Eukaryota > Metazoa > Chordata > Ceratodontiformes > Ceratodontidae > Neoceratodus > Neoceratodus forsteri. Next base: position 355,751,329 of record CM028134.1, read on the forward strand.
CCATTGCATGGCATGGTCCCTCCCCACCCTCCCACGCAGCATGTATACATAGCGACATCCTGTCACTATATTCGCTGAACCCCTATCTGATCACCTCCCCAGACAGGTAGCTCTGTGCACAGGTGTCATAACTGAGTCACCCTTTTGAAAGTGCTCAGTCATGGTCACCTTGTACACGGGATACCCAGTTGTTCAGCCTGCATTATTTTCAGTTTCCCAGTCCTCCCTGCCTTCTGTGACTACCAGGACTGAGTTACTTCTGTTTTTTTTTGTTTTTGTTTTTGTTTTATGAGTTCCCAGTCCTTGCTGTCTTCCATGAGGACTGGACGTGTGAAGAGGAGCATCCAGTTTGTCCAGCGAGAGCGAATGAGCCTGTATGAGATACTGAACCGGAGAAGCCATAAAATGAAACAAATCAGTCAGCGGACAAGAACCCTTAGGTACTGTAATGATCTGCATGCTGTGGGTATACTAGGAAGGGGTTTGTACGCTGTGGCAATGTTTTTTTCCTTTTCTCTGTCACTTGGGGAGAATGATGGCACAGTGCAGTGCTGAAGGACTGTACCAGGGAGCTGGCATGCCCGGTCGATCGCTCCATAAGCAAGTGGAAAAAAAGGTTACTTCTCTAATTACTGCATGTTTGAACATTAGGGCATGGGAGGCTGTTTTATTCATTTTGTAAAACTGGGTGACTGACGTTATTTCCATTGTACGTGGTGAGGGGAGTGAGGCCTGCTCACTGGCTTAGTGAGCTAAAAACAATGGCGGCGGTTTGAAATTTCCCAGGATGCTTTCAGCCAGTGTGAAAGCAGGGTGGGCACCAGGTAATCCGAGAGGGTGTAGTGAAAGTTGGGCTGGGACATTTTATTTGGTGGGAATCTATTGAAAGTTAATGTACCCTTGTGTAATAGGTACCAACCAATCAAATGCCTCCAAATAAAAAGCCCACTTTCAAAACATATTTACTGCTTGTTTGGTTTTAGATGCACAGATTATTTAAAGCAACAGTGCAAGGAAATAATTTTGTTGTAAATACCTTACGATTACTGGCTGGGATATTCAAAGGGGTTGCGCATGGCACAACTAAGTTGCGCTAGCACAACCCCACATTGTGCCCCAGCAGGATATTCAAAAGGCTGCCAGGCGCAGTGCAAATTCCCGATACACTCGGGCACAATGTCATCCTATGCAGTGCAAATGCAGGGGGCGTGCCCATGAATATGGGGCACATCCCAATATTCAGCCCAGGATGTGTGGCACATATGCCAGTGCAACCCTGCATTGAGCCACACAGGGGGGCACAAAGTTGAGCCCTGGAACAGCAGAAGTAGGTCCCGGCCACCCACAGGCAGCCTGCTGTATTGCAAGGTGCAACATAGCAGCCACCAGCCATTGGAGGCCACCCGCCCACCCAGAACACCATTGCCAAGCATACATACCCCCCTGGTGGTCCAGTGGCACCCCCACCCACCCTGTAAGCCTGATTGCAGGCATCTGTAGAATAAAAGCAGACCCTGGTGGTCTAGTGGTCCCCCCCTACACCCGATTGCGGGCATCTGATTAAATAAATGTAACCCTGTTGGTCTAGCGGTACCCCCATGCCCGATCGAGGGCATCTGATTAAATAACAGTAACCCTGGTGGTCTAGCGGTCCCCCTGCAGCCTAATCGTGGGCATTTTTTGCATTCAGAGATGTATCTGGTGTTCCAGTGGTACCCCTCTCACCACCCTCCCACAGAGGACCCCCGGCCCTCCAGCACCCACCCCGTCTTTGGCGGGCAACAGCACCCCACTCACATACCACCTGGCAGCCTGATGAATGACAGATAAGTATGGTCTGTAAGCCTATTGGTTCACAGGGTGGACCAATGGGCTTGCAAAACAAACTGTACTACACAGGGCCAGATATGTAAATGAAGGCATTCATTTTTTTTTAATCAGATGCCTGCGATCAGGCATGGGGGGGGGGACCTCTAGACCACCAGGGTTACTTTCATTTCTTTAGATGCCCCTGATCAGGTGTATGGGAGCAGGGGGGCTGCAATAGCCCACCAGGGTTCCGGCCCCCAATGGCAGCAGCTTGGCAGGCCGCCAGGTGCAATTCACCGGGACCTAGTGCATCGCATGCAAATGGGGCCATAATGACATGCAAATGGCCCCATTTGTGCCTTGCATATATTATGGCCTCATTTGCATGCCCAAGGCTGAATATCATGGGTGATGCACCTAGCACAACTGTACTTGTGCATCCCCATGCTCCCTTTCTGTGTCTTGCACTGGTGCAGTGCCACTGCTCCATGCACAGTATGTGTACCCTCTGTGCCATATTCAACAGTGCTGAGCCATGGCACATCACCGTTGAATATCGCCTGGTTCTGGCCACAGCGCAGCCCAGTTGCACTGTGCCCAGGCTTGCGCCACTGCCAGGAGTAGTCTGAATATCCAGCCCACTGTGTTCTGATGCTCATTGTTTAGATAGATACAATGCTGTCACTAGCGTGTCTGATCGTTATTTTATTTTTTTTTTAATTAAAATCAATGTTTTACTGTGTCCCTTCCTCTTTGGTTTCAGATTTGTGTAGCCATGTTGATGTCTGTGCCCAACCTTTAACTTGAGCTCATTTTGATCCAGCTTCATCGGTTTTACATTCAGTTTGCGCATTTCACAGTGTTGACTGAATGCAAACAGTAGGACCACAACCAGGGAACGGTAGTGCCCAAGTCAGAGAAGTCACAATGGAAGGCACAGGAGACTGGCAGCTGCCAAAAGCTTCCTGTACTGTAGTAGAAGAAGAAGAAGAATCAGCATTTATATAGCACTTTTCATACACACTATCCCAAAGTGCTTTACAAGCAATGCTAGACTGGTAGTGAAGTGACTGAATGTGTGGTGGCGGCCATATTGCACATCATCACCCACACCCAGCCTGGATAATTGCATGAACCAGTTTATGGAAAGGGGACTGTTGGCCAGGACACCAGGAATGTTCCCTGCTCTTTGCAAAGAGTGCCCTGGGTTCTTTTACTTCCACCTGGACAACACCAGGATGGGCAGAAGGGACCTCAGTTTAATGTCTCATCCAAAGGATGGCACACCCCAGCAGTACAGCACCCCCTAATACTGCATTCGGATGCCAGCAATTTTTAGGTGCAAGTCCAATCCTGGTGTGGGACGAGAACCCACAACCTTCTGGTCCAGAGGCGGATGTGCTACCAACTGAGCCACGCTGACACCAAGTACAGGCTGATCCACAACAATAAGGACTGTGGACCCTTTATTTTATTCCCAAGTGCTAATAAGTACTGATAAAAGCTACTCACACATGAGCACAGTTCACAATCTTTACAAGGGAAAGCCCATAAAATTGTGAAGAGTCCATTCAAAGTGTGAAGAGCCCATTCAGTTACAACACTGGCTGGCGCTCAGGCTCAAACCCTGTCCCTGGAATGAACTGTGCTCATGTGCAAGTCGATTTTATCAGCACTTCTTGATAAAATAAAGTTTGATTTGCAAAGATTCTGCTTTTGGGTCCACAATCCTTGTTATTGTGTATCAGCCTGTACTACACAAAGTTTTTGGCAGCTGCCAGTCTCCTCTGCCTTCCATTGTGACTTTTCTGACCTGGGTGCTGCCATTCCTTGGTTGTGGTCCTACTGTTTGCATTCAGTCAACATTGTGAAATGCAGTCTCCACTGTGTGAAGATTGCAAACTGAATATAAAACTGATGAAGCTTGATCAAAATGAGCTCAAGTTAAAGCTTGGACACAAACATCAATGTGGCTACTCAAATCTGAAACCAAAGAGAAAGGGACACAGTAAAAGACATGTGTCTTTTAATTAAAAAAAAATAATAATAGTCAGACACACAAGTGACAGCATTGTATCTCTCTAAACAATGAGCATCAAAATGCAGTCATCATAAGGTTGTGCAACAGTATCAGTACAATACACTCTAGCTAGGGTACACCTTTGCCATATGGTCACCTCTCTGTCTGTTATGTTCTTCACATGGACAGTCATTCATCTAGCATAGGCATGTGCTCACACTGAAAGGACACTGGGCATCACAAGTACTCCCTCAGGTAGTCCATGCTCTTCTAGAGCATCTAGCGTTAGCAATTTATTCTTGACCTCTCCTTGGAAACATACCATGCCAGTTATGCCACAGTCAGTGTTTGGGGGTATAACAACTTCTTCAGCATCCTCCTTCCACACAATGCCCACTGGATCATCTTGAGCTCATTGGATAGACTCAAACTGCTTCTGATAGGCTTGTTTAATCATAGCTTGTACACTTAGTGTTTGGCCACTTCTCTTGACCTCCTCTTCCTGGCACAGTTGAGCCTATTGGCTAAACATATGGGCATTTGTCCTGATAAGCACAGGTACACCATCATACAGGCCTGCTTCTGGGCACACAGGAGCACGTTTCTCAACAGGATCTCCCACACCAGTGATCCGTGACAGGAAGGCTATCCACACTCTGATGTATCCCAGGTATGGATACATTTTGTCACTTAGGCCCCAAATGTTTAATCCATCAAGTGGCATCAAGGGGATGTGAGATACGTGCCTGTCATACCATCCTTTAAAAATGATTGTCACCTGCGATCCACTATCTAGGACAGCTTGGGTCTGCACTCCTTGAATGGTGATAGTAGCTCCTATGGTAGAACCCACAAGTCTTTCAGCCTCTGTCCTGGCAAGTCCAAACATTTTTCCAGAAAACCTGCCAACTGATGGGTTTAGACTCTGTTTAGCTGCATTACCAGGGGGGTTTCTTTGCTTTTGGCACTCTTTCAGCAACCTGGTATTGACCTTGCACAAATCTTCTGGAGACTGACACTGTCTTTTGATGTGGCCATCCCCACCACATTGGTAACAAAAGATGTCTTCTCAGATTTGTCATGAATGATTTGGCCCAGCAGAGGGCTGGGGGGGCACTGATCAAGGTTTGTCTCTCTCTGAATGGTTGTTATGCATCATTTCTTGCAGGAGGTCCTCTATTACCGTTTTCATTCTTTTGATACGTCATAGGTGCAGACTTACTTTCATTTAAGTCATCCACAATGACTTTTAGTTCCTGCAACTGGTTCTGGAAATCAGAAACATTTGTGGTGCTAGCTAGTTGGGCTGTGGCACCCAGCACAGACAAGCTGTGATCAAAAGACATGTCCCTGGGCTTTTACTGCATTTCATAGCCACGACTTGAAGCTACAGTAACTTTTGGGGTGGCTCTCAGCTCTCTGAGTTCTTGCAACAGTCCATGGATTTTACAACTATCATTACTTAAGTCTCTTTCACTATGACAAGGCACTGTGGTTAGTCCAGGACTGGAGTCCCAAAAGTCTATCTCATTTTCTACCTCTCTTACTTATTCCTTCATCAGTACACTGAAAGTGGGTGAGTTGTCTTTATGATCTTTGAGACCCAGTTTTAACAGTAGCAAACTTGCATATCGAGCAGCCTTGAGCACTTGGTCAATTCTCACTTTATCTAGGTCAGAGGAAGCCACGCCTCCTTTACAAAAAACATGTTGCAATGCTCACTCAAGGTGAATTAGAAAGTCTGATAACATCTCTCCTCAGCACTGCTTGGTAGCCATGTATCTCCACATGAGATCTTCACCTGACTCAGTGCTTCCAAACACTCTATCAAGAGCAATCAAATAGTTTTGTGCAGTGGCACAGTCTTTGAGGCCCTTAGGGAATTGGATAACACTTGAGGACAGGCCCTCTGAGACTCTCTCCTATCCTCTTATGCTTTTCTGCCTCAGGACACCGCCAGTCTTGAACCAATGGAGTGGCATAGTCCATCCAGGTGTCAAGGTCCTCCTACCCTGCTGGAGTGGGCTTGAAACCAGAAAACATGTATAATCTTCTATAGGAATAATGCATAACATTCAGAATATAGCTTGGCCCTCCTACTGGAGCTTGAGGCAAGTTACCTTATAGTGCAGTACATCAATTACTTTTCAAACTTCTTCAACAGACTTCCCGTCTGCCAATAACAAAAGACTCAGTTTCTCTTGAAAACTCTTAGATTTGGGAGGAACATTGGGCTTGGGCATTCTACTTGCATGGTGCACCAAAGTTCAGGCAGAATAGGAACCTTCGGGGATCACACAGTTTGGCACCTTTGCAGCATCTACAGTTTCTCTGCATTCAACAAGGACAGTCAGTAACTTGGTGGAATGATCTGTCACTCACCCTCGTACTACAATTTGACCTATTTTGTTCTGCAAACAACACCTCTTCAACTTGTCCATTACTAGTCCCAAGAGGGATGCCCAAAATAATAGTGCTTTCTTGAGATCCACGCACTCACCATCACACCAGTCCAGCAAATGTTCATATGCTTTTGCATCAACCATCATTTTATTTTCTTCATTAATTAATTTTTTTTAATATGGTATTTCTTCCCCTTGTCATGGCCGGCACTACTTCTGCTTTCTCCTGTCCCCCCAGCATCATCTCCCAAGGATCAGTCCCCCTCTCTTGTGCTCCCACAACTTACCCTTCATGGCAAGGTGGTGGGGAGCATCTCAACCCACTCAAAATGGATCCAGCCAGGGAGGTGCCTTCTCGGGGGCAGCACCCATGGCAGGCAGTATCATGCTGCATGGCCAGGACCTTTTTCTGGTTTTCCTCCTTACAGAGGTAAGGCATGCAATGACAATTGTGGAGAGAACATGAATGCATCCACGCATGCTCCTCCAAGCATCTGCCCCATCTCCTTCTCTTTCTGCAGTATCAGTGCACTGCCCCCAGGTGCTGCTAGGTGCCTGTCAGATGCCAACCACTGGTGACCCACCCTGCCTTTAGAAGGAGAGCAGTCCATTGGATGCTTGATCCTTCTCCTCCCCTGCCAACCTCCGGTGGCCTGTGCTTATTCCCAAACACAGGTCACCGGTGTAGCATGAAGTAAGGCTTCCAGCACCTCAGCCCTCAGCACCACTGGGCCTGCTTTTCAGCCATCATTTTAACTTTGGAGATTGCCCCACCTTCTGTTTGGGCAAGTAACTCCATGTGGGGTGCACTTGGGGCAACAGGAGATCCCAGCAGTGCCTCCAAAGATGTAAACCTGGTTCTGTGTCTAAAGAGGGCTACTACCCCTGCCTTACATACACAGTAAAGGTTGAGGGACTTGGGCTCTGTTCGGTATGATCTGGAAGTTTGTTTCCAAAAGATTTCACAATGAGCGTTGTGCCTCTACCCAGAGTAAGGTTTTGTGGGCTACTTGGTCAATTGGGTACAACCCCCTGGGATACTGTACCTACCCACCTCCCTTTCCAAACAACACCCCACACACAGCAATACATTTCAACCTGCACTTCAGTAGCAACTATATAATTAGAGGAGATCTCTAAACACAGCTTTATTTATCATAAAGGTAGGAATAAGGAGGGAATATCTGGAACAGGGAGGTACACAAAATTAGGCATTTGGTTGTTTGGCAGAAAGCAATGCAATGATCAATGAAAACAGAAAATACATTTAACTGTAAGCATTAAAACAGTGCCCAACCTCCCATCAGCATGCAACAATCAATACAGACCCCTCCCATCTGGTACCAGACCCCCTAGTTCTATGCTGAGGTACCCCGGACTGGTGCAGGCCTGTGGTTGCTGCAGGTTGGCTGGCATTGGTGCACTTAAACTTTGTAAATAAATAGCATTAACTGTAGCTTTGAACTTTGAAAACAAATTGTGACAATTCCCACAATCTTTTGCAGGGTAGCCTTGCTTACTCATGGTTTGGTAAATACTCTGGATGACACAAACAGGCTGGAACTGAGGATTTGGCTGAGACTGGTCTTGACAGCACCATGGGTTTCAGATGGTAGTTGGTGGTGCACTACAACAGCAGGCAGCTGGAAACCGCAATGTGGGTTGCAGGGGATGAAAATGCTGGTCTTCTCCTGTCAAGCCTTTCCAAATGTCACCTTGGATGGCCTTTTTAAACAGTGTTCACTTGACAGGCCTCTATCTTTTTCTCTCTGATGGTCCCCAGGTTGGTCAGGGGTGCTGACAAGAAGCTTTAGTCACCCTGCTAGTTTCAAACAAGACTTCAATCACCCGGCTGGCCAGTAACAACAGCTAAAGGGTGGAAAAGGCTGAGTCTTCCCCACAGGGAAAACAGTTGCAATCTTTCTTTTTAGTCAAAAGTCACCTTGGCACTTCTGCTGGCAGGCAGAACTTTTCTGGTGATGATCCTCAAAAGGCAGGGGACACCAAGGCAGGGTGATTCCCTCAGGAATAAACAGTTTCTGGAAGACTTTCCTGTCAGAATCTGCTGAGATTCACTTCATGGACAGGTTTAGCCAACAAACTTGTCAAAACAGCAAACAGGCAGAATTTGTCTTTTCTTCAAGGTTGGTAAAAACTCTTCTGTCTCAGAAAATCACTTCTCCATACTGGAGATCAAGTCAGGAGCCCCTCTGACAGGCTTGAGGACTCCCATCCAACTATCACAGAACCCTCCTTCACTTTCAAGGGCTCGAGGAGAACAGTGTTGAGTTGTAACGGTCTTTTTTCCTTCTCCTTGAACAATTGGCAGCCTCTAATTGGCTGATTGAGCTGTACATCATGTTACTAGATGCCTGATTGGTTCTTGTGTGGGCACCTAGCACATTGAACACTCCCCTCTCCCACAAGCCATCTCTCAGTCCTCAAAGGCTTCTGCGAGAGCTGAGTGGCTAGCAAGAGTCACAAGGTCTCTCAAAATAGCTGCTGTGCCAAGCAGTTTGTAGCAGTCTCATTTTTGGATGACTCTTGCAGCCAAACCACAATGCTGTACTTTTTACTGTACACAGGGCTTGATAGCCCATACTGTGCCCTGTAATATGACTGTAGGATGAGGCTTGTAGGGGCTGGCATTCGCCCGTCACATGTCCCATTTTAGAGTCCCCCTAGGTACAACAGGCTCCATTAATTTACAGGGACTACAGAGGCTGCTGGGTCTACATTTACATGGCACTTTGAAGCATTTTTAAAATAACCACAATTTCACCTCTTCTGACTTCTAGGGCTCCTTCCTTGTGTCTCTGGACCCTGATTAGCTTATTCAGGGGTCCAGGATCATGGGGAAAACCTCCATTTTGCCACAGGAGTGGTTTTAACCAAAATATGTTACCATACATGCGTGAACCTGCCAGCTCGCATTTGCAAGTGCAGCCACCTGGCAGGTCACGTCTTTGCTCCTCTGGCCCTCCTTTTAGCAAGAAAACACATGTGGAGGCTGGTGGAAGGTTTGGGAGATGCTGCAGGACTTGGGCTGGTGGCAGTGAAGTGGCAGAGTGCCCCCCGAGCTGCAACAAGCTAAGCCCCACACTTTGGGGGGGTTATATGAGACCTGTGGAAAATGAGAAGGTAGATGACACTACTTAGTGTAGTATCCTGCTGTGCTGGGATTGTCTGCACAAGCCACATAATGCTGAATCTCTTGTCATGTGCTGTACAAGGTGTGGAGTGTGTTATGCTGGCAGGGGTCCTCTTAGTGTGAATGCAGCATGTTTGGCTAGACAAGAATGGTGCTGCAGAGCAAAGGATCTAGCTCAAGCTACCTCCCCTGTAAAAGGGTATGTGTTGCTGAGGGTGTGGCCAGCTGGAAGTGCTGCACTGTCTTATCTGCCTCACTATCTTCCTTATATAATGTGGTACCATTGTTATGACCCCTGCATGCAGTGTACAGTAATAATGTATTGTGCTAATATTGATTGGGTGTACAAATGCAATGGGCACTATTTGCACAATGGGCTGGTTCATAACTTTTTGTCTTTTTGTTGTCTTACTTTGTCCTGACTTGTGGTCATTTGAAAGTGACATGATCAATGCTTGTTAAAGTCGGCCATGAGATAAACAGTGTAGCCAAATGGTGGCCCTGCATGCTCCATAGTAGTGGTGACTGCACCGAGGAGCATGGTAGCCGTGGATGACTGTGACACAAAATGGTAGCTGCACATGCACTATTGCAGAGCAGCCACACTGACACAACCCTGCATCTGTGCCTAGGATACTACATGCATGCACGCATGCAGCATAGAATGCTGGTGCAGATGCAAAGTGGCTTAGAACTTATTGCACATGTTTGCAGGGACTGTGCATCGTGTGGTATAGGCCATACAGGGAAGCCAAAAGGAATATGGCCACCAATGCACTCGAGGTGGTGAAGGACTCAAGTTGGTGGTCACTCAGCTTGGTGTCATGCTTGAGATGTGGGCTGGTATGAGGAGGCTTACTGGTTTGATTAAGCTCTGAATTACACATGCATCCAGTGCTGTGAGAGACATGGTGAGGCAGATGAGCAGTGGTAGTCAGTCTGTGCCAGTTTGTCCTCAGAAGGTGACCCTGCTCATAAGGGAGGTCACCATGTGGGTAATTCCCTCACTGAGGTGCCTACAAGGGGCCTCAGGGGTAGTAAACATGCAGAAAACAAGAGTGAACCAGATAAATTTAACCCTTGCGGTCATCTCTCTCTACTGCAGCTGCTCAGATGGGCCCCAGGAGAACAACAGCAGGCGCAATTTTCATTTCTTTATTTAGTACTGCAAAATGGTATACATGAGCAAGAAGCCTTTAATTTTGTCAGAATCGGTATTTGGATTGTACAAGAGCTGCAGTCAGTGGTGATGGGAAGATGCATTCAGTATTCTGGGGAGTGATGCCATTTTTAAATGGCTAAATTCAGCATGGGAATCCCAGACCTCTAAGCACACAGCGCATGTATGGTGTGAGGAGAGATCAACAGTAACAACTCATACAAGTAGAGTCAGAGCAGCACAACCGTAGAGGAAATGTTAAGATGCAACTTGCTATCCTGAGATTGCACTAAGCTCAGTCAAGCATACTAATTAGTCAGTCAAACCAAACAAACTAATCTAAACACTGGAAAAGAAAATCAGTGAATTCTGCATAGATTCAAAACATGAGGAAAAGAGTAAGTACATTCTCCTGATGTCTAAGTAATATAGTCCTTAAGGAGGAAACAAAACACAAGGGAGTAGCACAGGGTGTGTCCTAGGGTGGACGTCCCAGGAAAAAATAGGAAAAAATAGCTCCTACTGCCTGAAGATTTTGTACAGACTCAGAGGCTGCCAACAACAAACCATGCAATTCAACTTACAGAGATTTTGATAAATTCTTACCTAAATGGTGACCTTAAAAGTGGGAGCCAGGTGCCTGTACATGTAGCCTAGGTGATGCACATGTGACAACTGAGGAGCCTTTGGGAGGAAGGGGAACCTGGGTGGATTGGATTGGTCACGTGCATTATTAGCCTATCAGTTGGGCATAACCCAGTTGGCAAAGGGGAGGGATACTTTATAGTGATGCAACATTTGAAATGGCTTACATTAGCTCTTGCCTAACTTGCTCAGGTTTTGATTCACAGCCTGTCCATTCCCAGGTTGATTTTCCATCTTAGCTTGTGGAGGCAGAGCATTACAGAAAGGGGAAGGGGCAGAATTGTATAGCCCAGAGCTATGCAATACAGTAGTCCAGGACACTAGGGGAAAGAAATCCCTCTTGAACATACTTTTTTTAACCAACCTGACTTTTGTAGTTCTGTATAATCCACTTAATTCCATGAATGGTTTATTCACTGAAAAGTTTGAACAATTCATAATTATCAAAAGAGAACAAGGTCAGGATGTGTAGCTTTTAGAAAGTTGTGGGAAAAGAAGGAGGGCCACATAACAATACAGTGTAACCCACACAACAGTAAAAGAAAATGTGTAATTTTGAAATCTTTATATATGTTTTGGCAAGAATTTTCCAAGTATATGGAGTACAAAACATTTTAAACGAAGCACCTGTGCTGTCTCGGATGATTTTCCCTAGCCCCATTTCTTTTGAATTAATGCTGATCCACTAATTGAAATTGGGGAAAAGGGGGTCAAAATGCATTTGCTGACCCCCTCAACTACAGAAGTAGGGGGTCTGTTGACTCCTCTGACCTCGTGGTGCCTCCACCTGTGCTCTTAGCCTGTGTCTCTCTAGAGTTGTCAGAGCCCTTTGTGTTTTACTTTTTCTTTTGATAGACTTGTTCTAGCTGCTGGTAGATATTCTGATGGACCCTGCAGCAAGGCATGCCCAGATCAGGAATGTGGTGCTGCAAACCACTTTGGTAAACTGGTGTGATCCAGTAAATTGAGGTTCAGGGGAAGGTGCTAGAGACATTATAACTGACCAAGCTACAAGGGCCTTGGCTCATGGTGGGCTCAGTAAGGAAACTATTATTTTCTCTACCACGCTAGGAGACAATAACCAACCCAAGTTTAACAAAATAACACAGTTGCATTAACCTGGAAAAAAGTGGGTTACTGCAAATGTCAACTTTAGACCCTCTTAGGTGACTTTCTGGGAAGGCCAGCTCCACCCTTTCCCACTTCTTACCAAGATTTAAACCAGAACCAAAAAGGGAGTTCCCTTAACTCAGCCCCTGGCCAGTGTGGGTGTAGAACCTTTGTAGGCCCATAGATGTTGGCACAAGATGACTGAAATTGATTACTCATTTACAATAAGCAATGTGCTCCATTTAACTCCCCCCAAAAGGCCATGCAATTGCTTAAATGGCAGAAAAACCCTCAAAGTGGGGTACTTGGAACCCAAATGGCAAAACACAATGAAGCAAAAGGTAATAGCTCTTGAAGCAATGCCACTCCGTGGTGTACTCATGTTTTCTGAACCCAGATGACTCCTTCTGACACAGTAGGTCATTGGATTTCTGCTCTTCCAGAGTGTTTACAATGCAAGCAGGCTCCTTCTCTCTGCTCTGTGCTGAGCTGGCCACTTTCAGCACAAGACACTGGCTTCTCTGTCCTCCTCAAACTCTGTCCAGACTGCTAAGGTCTTGGACTGACCCACATAGATCCTGACTTCTGAACCCCACCCCCAGTCAGTGGCAGCCCAGTGCCTTGCTGTAGTGCCTGTTATGGGACCTAGATTAGCAACTCTCAATCTTCTGCTCTGCACTGAATCTTCAGCATCATATATGTGCCAGCTTGCATGCATTTCCAGATCTTGTCCTCTCTGGAACTCAGCAGCTGTCTTCACGGTTCACTTCATACTTTTTAGGCATGGGATTTCACAGCTCCCCATTGGTGGCAATCAAAATATATGAAGTGGTACCCATGCTCATCTTCATTTTTTGAAAATAAGTACCTCTATTCCTTATGTGTCTCTAGTTATTCCATGTTGCTGCTAATTTTAAACACCACCTTTTCCTTGATTCAACAGATAAAGAGGAGTACCACTCATTAGTGAAAGTGCCACCACTGGACACAGCTCACATGCACTCACAATGGAACAGTTTATTTCAGAGCAAGAACTACACCAGGTATGCCTGCCTCCAGTACAGTCCTGCCTTCATAGGCCTTGCTCACAATCTGTCCCATTAGTGCCTGTGGCTGTCACTCAGGCAACTCAACAGAACACAGGTTGGGAAGAAGGCACCAGAATCCAGGGATGCTTCTTTCCCTAGAAGCCTCCAGGTGTCCCTTCCATTTTGAGGTTTCCAAGCGCAGGGTGGACCTGCCCATTCTGGTCCTTTCCAATACCCTTTTAATTTCTTTGCTGTTTATCAGTCTGTAGCCTCCCACTGTCATTTCAGAGCCCAAGCTCTGTATGTGTTTTGAGTTGGCATGGGCCGGTACTGAAATACCTGAACCAAAATGGTACCTGTGGCTACCTCTAGACTTCCCCAAATTACCCTAAAACTACCCTAATGAAAAATGGGTAGTTGGTTCAGACTGGGCACTTACAACCCAATTCTACTACCATATTACCCTACCCTGACCATAACAAAAATGAGAAAAACTGTTTTTGACTGTAGGCTGTATACTATAACACTGTTTGTTAGGTGCTCCAAGCCCAGTCATTTATGAGGCAGGTACAGTACAAGAGGTGCAGCTGCTCTTAACAAGCCTGCTGCTGTTTCCAAAAATTATACCCATGGCAGGCATTCCTAAGGTAGGTATGTATGAGAAGTGCAGCTGCTCTGATTGAGCATGCTGCTGTTTCCAAAAATTATACCCCTGGCAGGCATTCCTGAGGCAGGTACAAGAGGCACAGCTGCTCATAGCCAACCTGCTGTTGTTTCCAAAGATTATACCCATACTGGGCATTGCTGAGGCAGGTACGACAGGCACAGGTGTTATGATTCAGCCTACTGCTGTTTCCAAAAATTATACCCATGGTACGACTGATGAGGCAGATGTGAGAGGTACAGCTTCACTAAATGAGCCTGCTGCTGTTTCCAAAATGTATACTCATGGCAGGCATTGCTGAGGTAGGTACATATGAGAGGTGCAACTGCTTTGATTGTACCTGCTGCTGTTTCCAAATATTATACCCATGGTGAGCATTGCTGATGCAGGTACAAGAGGCACAGCTGCTCATAGCAAGCCTGCTGTGGTTTTTAAAATTGATACCCATGGTGGGTATTGCTGAGGCAGGTATAAAAGGTGTTGCTACTCATAGCAAGCCTGCCACTGTTTTCAAAAATTATACCCATAGCAGGCAATGCTGAGACAGGTACAACAGGCACAGCTGCTGTGAGTAAGCCTACTGCTATTTCCAAAATTATATCCATGGCAGTCATTGCTGAGGCAGGTACGACAGGCACAGCTGCTGTGAGTGAGCCTGTTGCTATTTCCAAAAATAATACCCATGGCAGTCATTGATGAGACAGCTGTGAGAGGTAGAGCTGCTCTGAATGAGCTTGCTGCTGTTTCCAAAAATGATGCCCATGGCGGGCATTAATGAGGTAGGTACAGTATGAGAAACGCAGTTGCTCTGAGTGAAAGCAAATTTAAACAAGCATTTGTTAATGCTGAATGTTGATTGCTTATATGTGCTGTTTAGGTATTTGGAAATGAAAGTACCATGCCTAAGAACTATCATGTGCCCCCCCAAGACATGTATTGTGTCTTTCCGTTCAGTATTCACAGAAGAGGAGGAAGGGCAAAGGCCACAGCAGTACAGCAGTTGCAAAGGCATGAAGAGGTGGACAATAGTCCATTCACAGGCAGAAGAATCCTGCAGAAGGTGAGTAAATTGAAGGTGGACACAGTGATGGGACCTGATGGCATACACCCAAATATATTAAAAGAACTGTGAGGGGAAATAGAAGTACCTCTGGCAGCCATGTTCACTGAGTCATTCAACACAGGGGTGGTACCAGAGAATTGGAGGAGGGCACATGTGGTTCCTCTATACAAATCCAGTAGTGGGGAGGAGGCAGGGAACTATAGACTGGTTAGCCTTACTTCAGTAATGGGGAAGATCATGAAGACATTGGTTAAAAAAAGTATAGTGGAGCATCTAGAAGCCATCAGAGCCCAGGACCATAGGCAACATGGATTCACAGTGGGGACGTCATATCAGACAAATCTGATTGATCTCTTTGACTGGTGACAAAGGAAGTAAATCAGGGTGAGGCAGTGGACAATGCTTACCTTGATGTAAGCAAAGCCTTTGACGCCATCCTACATAGGAGGCTGATAAACGAGCTGAGTAGGCTGGGCATGGGGAAAAGGGTGGTAAACTGGGTTAGAAACTGGGTAACAGACAGGAGGCAGAGAGTGGTGATAAATGGGGTGCAGTCTGGGGAGAGGGGGAGACCAGTGGGGTGCCACAGAGAGTGGTTCTGGGGCCAGTCCTGTTCAATGTCTTCATTAGTGACATTGCAGAAGGGCTGAAGGGAAAGGTCTGCCTGTTTGCATATGACACCAAGATGTGTAACACAGTGGATACCCCAGAGGGGGTGGAGAACATGAGGAGGGACCTGGGGAAGCTTGAGAAATGGTCTGAGGACTGGCAATTGAAGTTTAATTGAAAGAAGTGCAAAATGATGTACCTGGGACACAGAAACCCTGGGGAAAGGCACAGGATGGTGGGGAGAGTTGCTGACAGTCACAAAGAAGGAAAGGGACCTGGGGGTTCTTATTTCAGACAACCTGAAAATGTCAAAGTGATAAGGCAGCTGGGAGGGCCAGTGACATGCTGGGGTGCATAGGCAGGGGTATCACCAGCATAAGGAGGGAGGTAGATGCCATTATATAAAATCATGGTCAGGCTTCACGTAGAGTACTGTGTGCAGTTTGGGAGGTCGCACCTTTGTAAGGATATTAACAGGCTGGAGATGGTCCAGAGAAGCGCGAATGAGATGGTACAGAGCTTGCAATACAAGACTTATGAGGAGAAATTAAGGGACCTCAATATGTACTCACTGGAAGAGAGGAGGGAAAGAGGGGATATGATAGAAACATTTAAGTATCGCAAGGGTGTATATATATAACTACTGAGAAGCAGGAGACAGCTGTTATAGGCATATATGCCAGCTTCTGTGTGATATTCTTTTGTTCTTATAAATCTGTAATCTCCAGTATTTCAGCAATCACATGACCACACTGCCTTCTTTAGGAAATTTTATGCTGGTTGATGCCTGGTGTTAGATGGCGGACAGAGGGCTCATCAGATTGTGTTGCCATTTGAAAAACTTCATAGCGTATTCTTTTACTGGTAAGCGTTTTGGAAAGCTGGTGAAGGACTCACAATTTTAATTATGATTTTAGCTCCTTATGTCTGTCCCTATGGTCCCCCCATCCCCACACCCCAACACTCATCAGTGGCCACAGCTGCAGCCTTTTTCTTACCAAGGTGGTGGGTGAGAAACATAGAAATAGAATTTGATGGGAGATAAGGACTGCTTGGCCCACCTAGTCTGCCCATTTCCCTACCTGATGGATAAGCTGCAGATTCTAGTTAATCAACAGCTTACTTCTTCCTGCCCCCAGTAGAATTGCCTTATGTCTGTCCGTGAGCAGCTGCCTTCAAAGTCTGTGAAGTCTGATGTCTTTCAGTGCCACTTATTGGTCATCTTCCAACACATTTGAGGTGCTGCCAGCCCAAAACTAACTCAGGACAAGCAGGTTTCAATGTGGGGAAGAAATGGAGTGAGCAAGAATCAAGTACTCATTCAGATGCGGCGTCGATTTTAAGATCAACATACTGGTGTGGACACTGCAAATAGAACCCCAGCTCTTTAAGCAGCCTTATGAAGAGTAAAGGCTTCTCGAAGCACTGGGGTTCTGTTTATTGTACTGTAAGTGGGCTGCCTCTAATTCGGTAATTTACTGTACCTTACATCTGGATGTATGGTAGGCCCAACTTTAAATAAACACTGCACCTGAATTAACACATGGTGCCATAGAAACATAGAATTTGTCAGCAGTAAAGGACCGCTCAGCCCACCCAGTCTGCCCAAGTGTTCTCTACCTACTGGTAACTCCTGCCTGTATATGTTACTACATGTCTTATTCTGCCTGCATCCATCAGGACCTCCTTGTGAATGAGCTTGCTTAATGGATTATTCCTGCAATGAACTTGTACCTACTCCACTTCCATAGCCCTATTGATCTCCGTTGACCAACTCCTTCCCCTTTTTCTAATATACCCCTATATTTATCCCATGCATGCTTCATGTCCACTACCATTTTAGCTTCCTCCACTTCTCCTGGCAGTCTGTTCAAGGCATTTACCACCCTTTCAGTAAAGACATATTTCTTCACATCTATCCTGAATGCCCCCCCCCCAGCTTCATTGTATTTCCCTTGGTTTGGGTGCTCATCTTCATTTGAAGGGAACTCCCCAACTGTACCCTCTTTACCCCTGTGAGGTACTTTGTAGGTCTTGATCATGTCACCTCTCACCCTCCTCTCTTCCAGAGTGCACATGATGAGATTCTTCAGCATTTCCTTGTAGGTATTCCTGTGAAAATTCTGAACCATTTTAGTTGCCCTCCTCTGGAAAACCTCCATCTTATGTCCTTTATGAAGTGTGGACACAGTACTCCAGCTGGGGATATAGCAGGGAGTGTCACAATGGCAGCACAACATCCCTCCTCCTCCCCTTCCTCCTCCTACTGGAGATGCCACTCCTTATGCACCCCAGAATCCAATTTGCCCAGCCCATAGCCTTGTCACACTGTACTGCCATCTTGAGGTCCTCTGATATAATTAACTTAAGGACCATTTCATGTCTAGTGAATATCAGTACCTCTCCCCATCCTATACCCAGCATCGGGGTTCCTATGCCCTAGGTACATGATTTTACACTTGTTGGCATTGAACCCCAAGTAAGTAAGAAAGTGGAATTGATTTGAATGAATTGCAGGCTTTTAAGCAGCTTTTCGGGGAGTTTGTATGTGTGTGACTCGGTGGGGGGGGGCTCTGCTACTATAACTATTTGCTTTTGATTTGGTATAATGTGTGAACAGACTAACCCTGCTCCCCACTCCATGTGCTATATCAGAGATAAAGAGCCCAAATAGCATTGGGCCAAGCACTGAGCCCTGCAGCACCCCGCTTGTCACTGCTCTGGGTGCCGAGAGCTACTCCACCACCACCCTTTGCACCCTCCCTTGTAACCAGTTCTCTATCCATTTAGTCAGACCACATTCTACCCATACCCCTCCTTCTCCTCACTCTTCTCCTCCTTGGCCTGTGTACCGCCTCCCGGAAGTCCGAACCCTTTCTCCTCCTTATTCTTACCGGGTGGTGGTGCCTTCTGCATTTCACTCAGACCACTCTGCCTGCCTCCTTCCAGGGTTACTACACCTCCTCTTTTACCTATATCTGGGCAGTGACCTCATCAGGCTCCCCTGTCCGGACCATTCTACCAACCTCAGTCTTTTGGCCACCCCCCCCATTGTTTAAATCCACCTTAGTAGAGATATACCCCTCTAATCCTGCCTTTTTTTTTTACATATTTTCTCACTGGGCTATGGTCGGCTTGGTCACCCTGACTGACCCCCCAGCCCTGCCCCAACATCAGGCTGACCTGCTCACATCCACAGATTAGGATCCAGGTGAGGAGGCGCCATTCAGCGCAGGCAGGGGGGATTGGAAGCTCATGCTGCCTGACCATAGCCCATTTTCCACTTTTCTCCCCTTTGCGGAGTGCGGGCATGCAAAGACACTTAGGCACAGTGTGCCAACATCTGTCACACTCCGCCACCCTTTAGTATGCCACTCACAGTAGCACCCAGAGGTCATCACCAGGGCCGCTACAGGCAGTGGGTCCCTGGATCTCACCTGCGATAGGTGAGCAGTCCCTGGATGCTCAATCCTATCCCTCCCTTGCCAACCCTTGGTGGCCGGGCTTGTCCGAACCCAGGTTGCCAGCATGACGCGAGGTGTGGCGTCCAGCACCTCAATCCTCAGCGCCAGTTGCCTGGCAGCAATGCTGCCTTTAATACTTCCCTCCCCGTCCTGCTCCAGTGTACCCTGTCTCCCGCGTACAAGTCACTATTCCCCCCAGACCCTACCCCAGTTAGTCACTAACCCATAATGTTTCGTGTGGCACCAATCCCTCAGCCACTCGAACTCCTCAAGCCTACCCTTCCTCGCCATGCTTGCACATGGTACTGGCAATACCTCCAAAATGCCACCGACTTCCCACTCCCACTGCCTTCCAAGTACTCAAACCTCCCTCACTACTTCCACAGTGTGCCCCGCCAAGGCCTTTGTACCAACATGCAACAGTAAATGAGGTTTTTTCCTCCCCCTCACTGCATGCTTGAGCAGTGCCTGCCCTGTCCCTTCTGCAGTCAACCTGGGGACAGCTTCAACCCAAATATAGCAATGCCTTTCCCCCTTTCCACCCCATCTCACCCATTTCAACATAGAATCCCCCAAGGTGAGTACTTCCCCTGCCCCTTACCCCCTTTCTCTTCTAATGCCCCTTCAACCACCCCCAATATTCATTCTTCCCTGTCCCTTCCCCAGCTAACTGCACCCTCTGTGACTTCTGTATCTGTACCCCCTACTTCCACCTCACCCCTTTTCTCTGCCTTATTTCTCCCATCCCCCTTGAAACCCTTCCCAGACTGACTACTTCCTAATGGGCTTCCCATGTCGACCTCCCCTCCCTCCCCTGCTGATTTCCAACCCCTCTCCTATCCCCACTGTTGTCGATTTAGAGCCCCCATTCCCTTCTACCCCAATAGTGATGCCACTCCCATCCTTCCCCCTTCCTGTAGCCTTCTCTCCTTCAGTAACCACCCCCTCCTTACTTCCTAGCCCCTTCTACCCTTTTGTCCTCGCTATCTCTTCCCCTACCTGTTGCCATCCCTCTCATGCCCCGCTTGTCCTCCCCCCTACAGTATGTTCCTGCTCCCCCCTCTGTCCCATAGCAGAGGTTCAAATCTATTCATAGTTGATACCTGTCCCACATCTCTTCCCCCCATGGTACCCCCTCCTACTTGTTCCCCTCCATGGCACCCCTGGTTCTTCCCTACCCACAGCCATCTGCTCTCTCCACTGGTACTCCTCATGGTCTCTTCCTTCCCCATCAGGAGGACCCCTGCCTTCACCTCGGGCACCCCTCCATTCTTCTCTCTTTTCTGCTAGTTCCTCTGATACTGGGGTCAGTTTCAGACCCTAGTTATTCTTCCTCCATCCCCTTTGCCATCCCCTATTCCCCCCCCCAGGATGCCTACCATACTCATCTGCCCTGCCACTTACACTCCTCCCTAACCTCCACAGTTCCTCTCTCAAACTAGCCAGTCATCTACAGACCATACACCCCCTCCCATCCTCCAAGCCCAGTCCAGGGTCATGGCAGACCCACACCCTGTACACTCCTCCACCCTTCCAAAGATGCCCGCCCTATTGACATGTGGCACCTGCCCCATTTTGGCCCCCATTTTGTGTTATGGGTTCTTTCTCCCAGATTTTGTACCCTACTACAACTGTTACTCCCCTATTTACTCAAATTCCTGTCCACCCTCCACAGTAGTCCCCCTACTGACCCCTTGCCGACCGGGGTAATTCAATCTCAAATCTCATCCGTTAAATACTGTATTACTGTAGCAATCCTAAAGCCTCCTTGTCCGTTTTTCACTCCTCAGCTACCATACTTTTTGCTCTTGGCTCTCATATAGTTTCACCTAGCCCAGTTATAAATCCTATTGCACTCCAAGTATTACTCAGCTCAGTTAGAGAAATAAACAGAGCAAATAAATATGTATTATTACAGCAGTCATAACAGTATAGCTCAGTACTTAGCTCAGTTAGAGAAAGAAACAGAACAACTAAATCTGTATTATTACTGCAAACCTAAAGTATCCAATCATTGCTTTAACTCCACTCCAGAGGCATGCTGTAATATAGGACTACAGATGGTCCTGGGCAGGAGGGTGGGCAACTGTAAAGTCCCGGCAGACCTCCATTGAGCTCGCTCACTCCCCCTCTCCCACTTGCTCATTCTATTTCTCCCAACACTGCAGGCTGCCCTTTTGTACTGGGCTCCTGCCTGCATTGGCACCTTTTTCTGCCCACAAAGTAATCCACAGCAGTCCTGACAGAGCTCCATTAAGCTTGCTCACTACCTCTCCCTCACTCACTTGTTCTGTTTCTCCCGGAGCTGCAGGTTGCCCTTTTGTACTGGGCTCCTGCCTGCATTGGTGCCTTTTTCTGCCCATAAAGAAGTTCACAGCTGTACCAACAGAGCTCCGTTGAGGTCGCTCACTCCCCCTCTCTCACTCACTCATTGTGTTTCTCCTGGCACTGCAGGCTGCCCTTTTGTACTGTGCTTCTGCCTCCATTGGCGCCTTTTTCTAGCCACAGTGAAATCTGCAGCAGTCCCAACAGAGCTCCATTAAGCTTGTTCACTCCCCCTCTCTCACTCACTTGTTCTGTTTCTCCCAGAGCTGCAGGCTGCTCTTTTGTACTGGGCTTCTGCCTGTGTTGGCACCTTTTTCTGCCCACAAAGAAATCTGCAGCAGTCCTGACACAGCTCCGTTGAGCTCGCTCACTCCTCCCTCTCACTTGCTCGTTCTGTTTCTCCCGGTGCTGCAGGCTGCCCTTTTGTACTCGGCTCCTGCCTGCATTGGCGTGTTTTTCTGGCCCCAAAGAAGTTCACAGGTGTCCTGACAGAGCTCCATTTAGGTCACCCACTCCCCCTCTGTCACTCACTCATTCTGTTTCTCCTGGCATTGCAGGCTGCCCTTTTGTACCGGGCTCCTGCCTCCGTTGGCACCTTTTTCTGCCCACAAAGAAATCTGCAGCAGTCCCAACAGACCTCCATTGAGCTTGCTCACTCCCCCCTTTCTCACTCACTCATTCCATTTCTCCTGGCGCTGCAGGCTGCCGTTTTATACTGGGCTCCAGCCTGTACTGGCACCTTTTTCTGCCCACAAAGAAATCTGCAGCAGTCCCGACAGAGCTCTGCTGAGCTCGCTCACTCCCCTCTCTCTCACTCGCTCATTCTGTTTCTCCCGGCACTGCAGGCTGCCATTTTGTACTGGGCTCCTGCCTGCGTTGACACCTTTTTCTGCCCACAAAGAAAACCGCAGCAGTCCTGATAGAGCGCCATTGAGCTTGCTCACTTCCCCTCTCTCACTCGCTCATTCTGTTTCTCCCTCCGCTGCAGGCTGCCCTTTTGTATTGGGTCCCTGCCTGCATTGACACCTTTTTCTGCCCACAAAGATGTCCGCAGCAATCCCGGCAGAGCTCCGTTGAGCTCGTGACACCCCCCCCACTTGCTCATTCTGTTTCTCCCAGGGCTGCAGGCTGCCCTTTTTGTGCTGGGCTCCTGCCTGTATTGGTACCTTTTTCTGCCCACAAAGAAATCCACAGCAGTCCCAGCAGAGCTCAGTTGAGCTCAGTCACTCCCCCTCTCTCACTTGCTCGATCTTAATCTGTCCCAAAAGCCGATTTCCCAAAGCGACTGTGCTATTCTCTGCTGAAAGCACAGAAGCACATTCTGGCCAGGATGTGAAAAATGACAGCTGTACTGTTCATAAGGAGGTGTGAAAAATTGCCAGTGTTGAAAATCTGGCTTGAAAATATTACAAATTTGCGAAGTTACAAGGGTTCGTGGAAACTGCGCAATGCACAGTTGTAACACAGTCATTTTATGGACTTTCATCACCACATTTTCAACATAGGCATTTTAGGACCTCTGCTAATGAACAGTGTCATTGTCATTTTCTCAGTCTATCCCGAAAACTGATTTCCCACAGCGACCACGCTATTCGGCGCTGGAAGTGTGAAAACACATTTTGGCCAGGTAGTGTCAAATGACAGCTGTACTGTTCCTGAGTAGGTGTGGAAAAATGTCAATGTTGAAAATCTGGAGTGAAAGTATTATAAATTCGCAAAGTTACGAGTGTGCGTGCAAACTGTGCAACGCATGGTAGTAACACAGTCATTTTATGGACTGTCATCACAAAATTTTCAAAATAGCCATTTTAGGACTTCTGCTCATGAACAGTGTTACTGTGATTTTCTTAATGTGTCTTGAACACTGATTTTCCATAGCGACCACACTATTCTGCGCTGGAAGTGTGAAAACACATTTCGGCCAGGATGTGAAAAATGACAGCTGTACTGTTCATAAGGAGGTGCAGAAAAATGCCAATGTTGAAAATCTGGAGTGAAAATATTGCAAATTTACGAAGTTACGAGAGTTCGTAG
Organism: Neoceratodus forsteri; assembly: GCA_016271365.2. Taxonomy (NCBI): domain Eukaryota; kingdom Metazoa; phylum Chordata; order Ceratodontiformes; family Ceratodontidae; genus Neoceratodus; species Neoceratodus forsteri. Next base: position 355,774,812 of record CM028134.1, read on the forward strand.
CAACTACCAATGCAAGCTCGTAAAACAGTCAATTTTTTGGATTTTTTTCTACCATATTTGCTACATAGACTTTTTGAGAGCCCACCTCGTGAACATTGGCACTGTCATTTCGTTAATCAGCCCCAAAAGGTGATTCCACGCAGTGACTGTGAAATCACCTTTCACAGCTGAATAACGCCATGACAGTGGCTGAATTCATGTGGATGGGTCCCAAAAACCCCATGTTGAAAATTTGGTGCCAATATTCCAAAAAATGCCTGAGATATGCACCAAAGTTGAAAAAACCCTATTTAAGCCATTATACAGCTTACCGGCATTTCCACAGTTCGTGATCAGCTTTGAAGACTGCAGACATGTTTCCAGTCCACCGAAGATCATCGTGCCAGACTCAAGAGGTATGTATGGGGTGAGTGGGGTGTGGGGAGGCAGGGTGCACAGAGGGTGGGCATGGGTTGGGGGAGTGGCTGCCGGATTCAACGAGGGACCATTTTTTTGTTTACAGGGGTAATAAAAAAAATTGCGGTATGATTTTTCTTTCTACAGGGACATTTGGCATGCTGGGTGGGCTCCCAGCATGCCATGTGAGTGTTTTTTTGAGAGTCTGTAGCTGACGGAGGATTGGGCATCCCCATCAACACTTATGGGTGTGGTGGATTAGCTGAGAGGGATTTGGCACGCCCCTCGGCAGACTACACATTGGGGGGTATACATTATGCTGGCAGGGAGTGGGCTCCCCATCAGCAAATTCAGTCAGGAAGGGGGGACTGAAGGTGGCATGGATTGGGCACCCCTTCAGCAAACAAAGACGGGGGTGCATGATGCCGAGGGGGATTGGGCAACCCCTTGGCATACAGCAGAAACAGGGGGGCATGGAGATTATGCCAATGGGGACTGGGATCCCCATCAGCAAACTGGGTTGGGAGCATGCAAGGGACTGCCCTACTGCCCTGCAATGATGGGTCACTCCCTCATTACAGTGGAATGGCTGACACTGCAATGACGAGGCAGCCCCTGATTGCAGTGGCTAAAACATTTCAAGGCAGTGGCATGCTGGCTAAACTAGTGTCATCAGCAGCGTGCCACCCCATTGAGAAAAGTGGGCCAAGCCTCAAAAGGCAGTGGGGGCATTGGCCACAACACTGCCACACCTCCACAACCTGCTTCTGCAGCAAGCTGACACATGTTTCTTGTGCAAGTGTACAATCAACATAAAAATGGCTCCAACATTGTCAGAAAAATGACAGACATGCCTGTTTGTTCATGAACTGTCTGTGACTATGGCAAGATTTCTGTCAGATGTCCTTTTCCTCACTGATGACACTGGTGATTGTGCAGAATTTATAGATGTGCTCTTGTCTGCACCAGAGGTGCACTCTGATGGTTTGGCAGAATTTGACTGCTGTACATCACTTAACGATGTTTGTGGGGCAATGTCACATTTGGTTAGCAGAAGATCTCTCCGATAGTTAATGTTTTCCCCTGAAGTAAGAATGGCTTCAATGTTCCCCTTGATCAAGCAATGCAGCCAACACATAGTGTCATTGTTAAACATGGCATTTATTCTCTGATCAGTGGACAGTCTGTGACACAAGCAATCTGCCAGCATAACAGCAGTGGTGTCTTCTTTTGACTGAAAAATCTTTCTTCCTGTCATCAAGGAAAATGTAAAATGTAAAGAAGTCTTATTTGAGAAAGTATTTGGCTCAAAGTTCCACAGTCTTCACTGACATCACATGTGGCAGCTTCAAATGGCTACAATAAGGTGACCAAAGATTCAAATAGACTCCAACTGCTGGAACAGAGCATGATGTCTACTTTACCAGTTTGATTCTGCATGATGCAGTCATGTACAGCTTTTTTCTGTTCAAGAAGCCTTTCCAACATGTAAAATGTTGAATTCCCGCAGGTTGGAATTTCCTGCTTTAATGTATGCAGTGATAAGTTGTTTGACCTCTGCAGACCCTTCAGGATTTTTTGTGCTTTTACAGAGTGGCTGAAATGCCCACATATTTTCCTAGCAAGACATAACAGGTTTTCAGCATTTCTGTTTCCTTTTAATAAATTATGGCTGAGAAGATTTAAAGAACGTGCAAAACAAGTTATGTGTTGGTAGTTGTCATCTCTAACAGCTTTGACTATGTTGGCACTGTAACCACCCTCCCCCCCGCTACTTTGCACAGTTAGCTACCCCTGGTACCCTTAACTGACACTGACACTTGGAACACATTCCCAGAGTATTCCTAGCTTTGGGAAAGTATACAAGACTCATTACTCTAGAGTTCAAAAGGGGTGGGGGTGTACAGAAGCAAATATGACCTATACGGTATTAACAAAACCAGGTCCTGAGGAGAGAATTTTCTGCCAGGGCTATGCTAGATCTATACTTCTGGAGGGATACCCAGTAAATCCACACACAGGAAGCAATAAGGTAACTGCCCAAACCATAGTTTGGGTTCTAGAGTGTGACTTTATTCCAAAAGATGTCCTCCTAAAGCCAGGGTGGACCCCCATGGTTTACACACCGTGGCACTAGGAACTTGCAGAACAACAAAACGATTGTATCTGACAGAAAACTCTTCTTATTCCCATATTTCATGAGATTGACAGCAGCTACAGACAGGAGCACAAAGGGAGCTGGAACTGTGATATCCCCTTGTTCTCCTAGTTCAAAGGCTTCTGTGCCAAAAAACTGAAGCTACCCACATGTCTGTGTGGTTCTGAAACATTATCAGGAGGTGGTGTGCTGGAGACTATTGGTGGGCAAAGTGGGCTCAATCCGCTCTGCCAAGTGATTCGCGGAGTAAAAGTGAATTCGCGGAGTACTCCGCAATGCGAAGAAGAGTAATTTGTGTTATGATGGATAACATGAAATCCATTGAAAACAATGACTTCACATTACTCCGCCTTCCCAGACCACTACTCCACCAATCTTAAAAGCAAAGTACATTAGAAACAATGTATTTCACCTCACTTTGCCTTGTTTTCAAGCTCCGAAGGTGAATTTTGCAGTGATTCATGGGATTTCAGGCCACATAGGCTCTATATTGATCTACACAGCCTCAGTTTGGGGTAGTGTGTGTAGGACACTGTAGAAGACAGTGTGCTCTGAGATCTGTCTGTGAATTAAACCTTCTGAAAGCTGTTAAAAAAGCTTTTTTGAGGTTTTTTTTTGCTTAAACTTTAGTTCATTGATTGTAGGAAACCCTCCTGTGCTCATATCATCAAGCATTTTTGTTTGCGTGTGGATTTTGAATGTTAACGACAACATTGAGTGTGTGTAGTAAAAGACAGTGAAAGTGTGCTTTGGGGGAGGGGCATATCTGTGTTGTAGGTAGATTTAAGTTGGAGAAATAGGGAGTTCTTTGTTTTTTGGTTACATTTTGTTATGTAACTGACTGTGTTAATGTACACACAGTAATATTGTCAGTTACTGTTGAAATTTTCTTGCTGATTGTGTGTTGTGTGAATCTAGTGCAGCAGTTCATAATTTCAGGTTGTTTACAATACGTGGCACATTACTGAACTTTACAATTTGCTACATATTACTCGTTGACCATTGTAGACAAACTGTGTGTGTGTGTGTGTGTGTGTGTGTGTGTGTGTGTTGTGTGTGTGGTGTTGCGTGACATCAAATAATACACCTTTTATTGTGCCACAGTGTATTTGCAGGTGTAGCAGTGTGAACCTGCTATCCACTGCAGCTGCCTGATTTTGTACTGCCATCGTGGTATCTGTTCTTTGTTTTGCTGCTTCTACTGCCATAAAAATCTGCAGTCACTGCTCTCCCCACCCCCACCGGCAAAAGGAATTGTTTTCCAGATTGGATTGTTTGTGACCTCAGCACCACTGGTTAGTTAAGGTGTTGTTTTCACTTGTGAATTTGTATCTCTGTCTGTTGCTGAAGCCACAGTTGTTTTTTTGGATTCGCATCTAGCATCCCCCCAATCAGAGTGAACGTGCCAAAATCTAAATTTGTTTAGAATATTGTTGTTGATCCCCCAAAATGTCTGCAAAGAGACATGCAGGCAAAGCTGGTTCTCACCATGGCAGTGCTGCCAGTAAGATAGTCTGTGGGCGTGGTAGTATGCAGACACAGAAGTGCATTGCTGCTGTGAGGAAAGATATTTCTCCTGCAATGTTTTTTACAGCCCAATCCCTAGCTTCACTCATACTTGGAGGAGATAATGTTGTCCCAGCCGGTGGTGTTAGTGCAGTTGCTGGTGGTGGTAGTATGAGTATTGCTGCCTCAAGTTCAACTTCTGACCAGTGTACCATATCCAAAAATATAGTGGAGGGTGAAGCAGCGCAAGTGAGAAGCAGTGTAGATGTCATACTTCCCAGTAACATCCCAGTAACTGAACCTGAGGATTCTGATAATCATGTTAATAATAGCATACAATGTGACATTTCTTCCACCGTGGTTCATGTCACGCATTTTCCATGCAGTGATTCACAGTGTGGTGAAAAAATATCAGGTGATAGTGGTGTTGATGATGATGATGGATGTGATGATGACGATGATGTTGCTGTGGTTGTAACATGCAGGTCACATGACAGCATCCAAGCAGAAGATGTGGATCTGTGTGTGATGTTGATGAATATGATGATGATGTAATTGACCCCAGTTGGGAACCGGAGAAAAAGAAATTAAATATGGCTGTGTCTGGGTCTGTTTGCATTAATCCCTCCCCCGTAAAAACTTGTGATGTACCAGTTTCAGTTGATGATGTTGATTATGATGATGAACCAGTAATAATGTTAGGTAGTCATGGTGGTCAGTTGCAGTCCAGGTGTGTACTGCCCAAAACATCACATAGCACACCCCCACTTCAGTGCTTAAAAGAACAGAGTTCAATAAGCAGCATCATGGACATGTTAAAGGTAGAGCATCACAATCCCTTGTTTGGGATTTTTTTGTTCAAGATTCAAATGATGAGTCAGTTGCAATCTGCCAGGTTTGCCATGTGCGTGTGAGTTGAGGTAAAAAGGGGAGCCATCTGGGCACAGGAGGACAGCATACACATCTTAAGATTAGGCACATGGCACAGTGGACCCAGCACAAGATGGCAGCTAATACCACAGTGGGGAGTGCACCCTCACCATCAGCCATAATGAGCACGTTGACCCCTTCCATGAGTGTTAAGTCCAGTAGGAAATTAAACGTGTGCAGTAGTGAGGAAATAAGAGCAGAGGATTACTACAGGCATGATGAGGTGGAGGCGCATAATGATTTTGAAATGTTGTTCAGTGCTGATGAGAGTAGCAGTTTTGGTGGTGGGGGTGGTGAATGCAGTATGTCTAGTGCAAGTGGTACATCAACCCCGGTTGAAAAATCTGGCAAAATAACTGTATTTCTGGATTTGTCATCATCACCTATGCAACCGTCTCTATCAAACATCCACACTCCACCCCCTGCCATTTGCAGAGAAGAACCATTTGTCATCACACACCATGTAAAACGTTTGTCAGCCCATGTTACAGAGTGTTTTTGTGCATAAGCTGAAGTACCCACCCAATCATACAGTGTCACGTGAACGTAATGCTGCTGTAGCTGAAATGCTGGCAATTGATCTTTTGCCCTTCTCCTTTGTGGAGATTTCGAGGTTCCATCAGTTTGCTGCATGTGCCTGTCCAAAATGGAAAGTCCCATCCAGGACATTCTTTTCGACCTGTGCTGTCCCTGAGTTGTTCTGTACTGTGTCCGATTCAGTAAGACATGCTCTTCAACATTCTTACTCTCCATTCATCCATTTAAGTATGGATATGTGGACAAGTGGCAAAACAGCGGGGAATTCATATTTTATGTACACCTGCACACTGGGCACAGGTGCCAGGGGTTGTTTGTGATGTTGGTAGTGTGAATAATCAGTGCAGTAAGGTGGATTGTCATGGTAGCAATCTTCCAGGAATTCAACAGCATGCAACGACCGCTATGCACAATGTGACCTATTCACACACTGGTAAAAGCATATTGGACATGGTACTGACTGAAATTGACAAGTGGCTGAACCCCCTGTCCCTGAGAGCTGAGTTCATAGCAAGTGACAATGGGTCAAATGTGGTGAAATGCTTCACGAATGGCGGCTTTTTTCACGTTCCATGCATGGCCCATTGTTTAACTCTTGTGGTACAGGAGTTTCTGCAGCACCCTGATGTAAAGGAAATGCTGACAGTTGCAGGCCGTATCTGCTGTTACTTTTCACAATCTGCAAAGGCCCGTGACCAACTTCAGCAGTTGCAGATGCAAAACAGCCTCCCTCAGCACCACTTGAAGCTGAAGTTGTCACCTAGTGGAACTCCACTTTATACATGCCAGAGAGGTTGTATGAACAATACAAAGCCATCTCAGAATATCTTGTGATGCACACTAGACATGACAGTTCTGAGGCCTCCATGTCTATGACGACTGAACAGTGGTGCCTCATGGACTCTGTAATAACAATTTTGTGGCCTTTTGAACATGCCACACAGGCATTGAGTGGCAAGTCTGCCTCCATTAGCCAATCAGTTCCACTGCTGTGGGTGCTGAGGCAGACATTGGTGAATGTACAGCATGGCCTTGATGTTGCCGGAGACAGTGCTAGCAGTATGTTGCTGAAACACATACTGACAGTATTCAACCAGAATTGTCCCTTTGAGCATTCAGCATAATGACAACTTTGCCATAGCAACAATTGTGGGCCCATGATACAAATGTGGAATTGCATCAGTACTGGAGGGAGGGCCTGAACAAGTAAAAAATGTCAGTGGACAACTAGTGTGCTTGGTTCATGGGGCAGAGAAGTCAAGGGCAGCAAACCTCAGCAGCATAATCCAGCTGAAGGTGTACCTGGAGGACCACCAAGCATATCCTGCAAGGGGAAGGTGACTGTAGTTCCAGGTGGTCTGTCATCCAAAGCAGTTGGCATCAACCCACTTTGGGAGGCTTTGTCCAAAGTGGGGATTTGTGAAATAAATGATTCCGGAGAACAGGATGATGCATCAATCACTGGACGTAGTGTGGCAGAGAGAATGGTTGAGTCATATTTGTCTGAAAACAGGCATCTGTGAATAACTGATGATCCTCTTTTGTAATGGAGTGGAAAGGTCAGTGAATGGCCAGAGCTGACTGCAGTGGCACTGAAGTACCTCACATGCCCATCCTCCAGTGTAAATGTCGAGAGGGTATTCATCTCAGCAGGTGCAATCGTCAGGGATCATCAGACAAACCTCTCTGTCCTGCAAATGTTAGTTTGCTAACATTCATGAAAATGAATGAGAGGCACATACTAGCACAGACTGCAACCTCAGTATTCATACCCCAGCCTAGTCATGGTGGTTTTGGTGATGTGGAAATGGACCATCCTGGTGGCACTGACAGTGGCAGCATGAAATGGCCCACCACTGACGTAGATGATGACACAGTGGAGAAAGAATTTCCCAGTGGCCAGACTTCAGACATAGGTGACTTTCTTTATGAGGATGATGATGTGGTTAATATTGGCAGGTTTTAATTGAAGTTGTTAAAAGGCGGTGTGCCCCCCTGGAGTCAGACCACCACCACCAGGACCGGTGTTAGCCACTATCGCCACTGAGCATGAGTTTGTCCGCCCACGCGGACCACCACTGGGACTGATGTTAGCCACTGCCACCACTGAGCATGAGTTTGTCCACCAGTCAGACCACCACCACCATTACTGGGACTGATGCTAGCCACTACCACCACAGAGCATGAGTATGTCTGCCCCAATGGACCACCACCACCACCGGGACTGATGTTAGCCACTGCCACCACAGAGCATGAGTTTGTCCACCCCCCAGACCACCTCCACCACCAGGACTGATGTTAGCCACTGTCACCACTGAGCATGAGTTTGTCCACCCCCGGACCACCACCACTGGGACTGATGTTAGCCACTGCCACTACCACCAGATGTAGGAAGATATCACAGGGAATATCATCATGTGCCGCAGCTATCACCACCAGCACCCAGCACCAGTGTCAATCAGACAATGTTTCCCCATTACATTAACCATACCAAGGCAGAGGGAGTCAAACAGGAGACCACATCCATCAGCCACAGACACAAAGCTGCTTAATATTAAAACGATAAAGTTTGTATGTGTACTAATGTTTTTTATGCTATTTAACTTCCTTTAGCTGTATGTTTTATTTTCTGTAGCTTTTCTGAGCTGCAATTGACAAACACATATGGTACACTTATTTTGTTTTTTTGCAGGTTAACAAAAAAACTCTCCTTCGCTGAAAGTCGGTATGAATGGTACTGCAGCTGTACCGTACACAGGAACCTATGGAATATCCATTTCAAATCCATACTGGTAAGTATCAAGATTTGATTTCATCCATTCAATTTTTTTAAAAGACTGCAGCAAATGTGATGGAGTACGATTCATAAACTGGGTGACATGTGTACGTCACCAAAACTATTTCTGCAAGATATCATGCACTGTTTTCTGAACTTGCAGCTGTGCAGCCATGACAGTGTTGAAAAAGTTGCACACAGGTTGTGTTACTTGACAAGATGTGGTTTTAAAATGTAACTTGACTTGAGATTGAGAACCAGGGACAATCAAGTTGTAAGAAGCCGCTCATTTTTTTTTTTTAGGAAACTTCCAGATACTTTGCTGTCTCATAGTGGCCTTATCCAAAGAAGTTCTTCAACATCAGCCCCTCCCCCCGGACTGGGGCACACATGCAACACACAGAAGTCATTTCAATCAATGACCATGACCATCATTAACAACCAGACTCGAGAAGGATGCAAATGAAATCTGTAAAGAAGTAACCAAGTAAGAAACCATTAATGAGACAAATCTGCAAATATGCTTCCCCCCACCCCCCCAAAAAAAACTTACCTTCATTGACTTGAGAGTTATCTATTTCAAATTTCTACGCAAAAAGTTCTCAATGAGCACTGGAATGTGCACACCAACAGTATCTGTGACCAGTGGTACAAAACAATACAATGAGTAAATGTCTATATACAGTATGTCAACCCCCCACCTACAAAATACACACACACACATACTGTTGGCACCCTTTGCAAACTGTGTGAGAGGCCTTTCGGCACCATGCATTTCTGCTTAAAGTTGAACCAGCATAATATTCTGTGGTGATTTGCATATGCAGCCCATGATGCTTTGCATTGTGGGAGCATGTGTTATTTTGTATTTCTTTGGAAACTTGGCTTCCCAGCCAGATGTCCTTTGGGGTAACCATTGCCTCAGTGCTAGCACACAGAGGTTCTTTGTCTTTATATATATATATATATATATATATATATATATATATATATAATAGTGGCAGTCGCACCACTATAGTTAGGGTTCAGTTGTCACTTACATACTAAAGTCAAAGGTTTGGGTGTTAATAACTTTGGACTCATTCAATAGATTTGGCTGGAATTTGGTATGCACAGTGGGGCATGGTAGGTCTCTTGACTTGCCAAATTTCGTTTCAGTCAGACTTACAGTCTTTGCGTATGACAACACTGAAAAATGCAAATTTATCCATTTGTGGAGGCAGCTTTTGGGATTTTGGACATGGCCCTGCATGGCCATTATGTGGTGTGCTGCTCTGCAAGATGGCTTTCTTGAAAGAGCTTTGGTGGCTGAACATGCCGTTTTTCATTTGGTGAAAAAATATTAAGGCATTCAAAAGTTATGCCACTTTTAAGTTCCCATTATAAGTCAATGGGAAAATTTATATGTATGTTTTGCGAACAAAGAATGGGGTTCCGGCCATCTCATCCCGCCTGGTGATCAAAGAATTTGCAGCCTCTCTGTTCAAGAATCTTTGTCCCCGAGAATTTTTTAAATTCTTTGAACCCGAGGTCAGCCATCTTGTTTTAAAATTTCCGATCGGAAAAACACAAATGTCTCAGCTCAGGGGTTACTTCTGAAGTAAAACTTGGATGGGTTTTACTCAGGGGACCTGACAAGCACTAATGCAAAGAGGCGCTCAGGTTTCAGAGCTCCTCTTTGCATTAGCACGCGTAATACACACAGTCGGTGGCTAGACGTGGAGGTGAGAGTTGGGCCATGCCAGTCACCAGCTGGGGAGGGATGGGGTGGTGCTTGGTGGGCTGGCACAGCTGGGTGGGGGGCCACTAGACTACCAGGAAATTGGGCAACCTTATCTATTTTATTATGATGGAGGGGGCCGCTAGACTACCAGGAAATTGCAGATGCTTATATATTTTATTATGATGGGGGGGTGCTAGACTACCAGAGATATGACTTACATTTATAACTTTATACAGATCAGAGGGGGGCACTAGACTACCAGGGATATAAAAAAAACAATATTTATGACATAGACATTTGGGGGGCGACTAGAGATTGTAATCTATTTTATCATGATGGGGGGACGTTAGACTACCAGGGATATTTAAAACATGATTTTGTTTATTCAGATGGGGCAGAACGAAGCCCCCTGAGCAAAACCCAGCCTCATTTAACTTTCTAGCACCCTGGGCTGAGAAATACATTTTTAAATCTGGCCATCTCGTCCCTCGCTCTTTGTTCGTGATCGAGCAATTTCTTTGATCGTGAGATTCTTTGATCGCGATCGTGCACTGCGAGTGAGGAACGAGATGGCCAGATTAAAAAATCAATTTTCTCAGCCCAGAGGTGTCCTAGGAAGACAAATGAGAGTGTTTTTTTCCTCAGGGGGCTTCGTTCTGATGAACCATAATGGTGGTTTACTGTAATTCTTTGAATTTTTTAAATTAGAAAAGTTTTTATTCTTTGGTCATGACTCTACAAATTCTTTGATTGCGAGCCTGCAAATTCTTTGATCGCAAGATTCTTTGATCGCGATTGTGGATTGCGAGTGAGGGACGAGATGGCCAGATAAAAAAAATCAATTTTCTCAGATCAGGGGTGTCCGAGAAAGACAAATGAGGGTGGATTTTACTCAAGGGGCTTCGTTCTGACGAACCATGGCAGTGGTTTACCGCAATTCTTTAAATTTTTTAAATTACAAGTTTTTATTCTTTGCTCATGACCCTGCAAATTCTTTGATCATGAGATTCTTTGATTGCCATCTTTGATCGTGAGGGAGGTACAAGATGGTCAGATTTTTTATAATGGAATAGATAGGGAAATTTTTACCAACCTTTAACATTGAATATCTCAGAAATGGTTTGCTCATTTTACTTGAAATTTGGAGGGTGTTTACGGTATGTCCTGTAGATGTGAATTATGGTGTTAACATGTTGGAGACATTTTTGTTCATGGAGATATTGCATGACATACTTTACATGTTGTGGACAGTGTTTTGGATTGTGCTGGTGGCCTGAAATTGATAGGATGCCTAGCCTTAGTGCCATGGATGTAGTTTTCAGGTGTTGTGTTTGTTAAATGTCAACAGGTGTGGAACTGTGCCACTCTGATGAAAGAAAATTTCAAATTTTGACATATTATATCTCAGACTTGGCTTGGTCTTTTTACTTGAAATTTGGAGGGTGTTGACAACATGTCCTGTATATGTCAATAGCGGTGTTTATGTGTCAGACAATATATTTTTTGTGGAGATATTGTGTGGTGCAGTTTACATTTTGTAGACAGCATTTTCTATTGCTCTACTAGATTAACAGGTGGCTTGCCTTGCTGTTGTCATTGTACTTTTTAGTCATTGGGTGTGTAATGTGGCCCAACACTTACAGCTGGTGGGAGCACGTGGCCCAACTTGCGCAACTTTCTACTTTTCTATTCTTTCTTAAAAAGTAAGGAAATTCTATACAAAAAACATCATTAATGTATCAGTTAGGGTTCTTCTACAGTGAAACAAGTGAGGAAATTCAACTTTAAGGTTCCTACCACTTACACCCCACCCCCAGCCCATCCCCGCCAACAGGCATTGGGGTGTGCATTGGGGTCGTCGGCTCTAACTCGAATTTCCTCTGCCGCAATGGCAGAGTGAAGTTAAAACATCTCAGAGATGCTCTATGGGGCATCCATCAGTGCCAATCAATAGATGCCCACTTCGCAGTGCCACAGCAAAGGTCCTGCAGTGCTCCCTGTGCCACCCCAAACAAGTCCATGCCCCCACCATGCCCCCACCCCCGAATGTTGGGAACCCCCAGGGGTCCATTTTTGATGTGCCCCCTGGACACCTGTACCACCTGTCCAGCCCCTCAATGCCCCCTGGTGCATGCCGTGGTGTTCCAGGGTGGCGGGGTGCTGGGGGGCAGTCTGCTGCTGGCTCCACCTTACGACATACAGGGCTATTATGCCATGCCAGTGGCGTTAGCCTATGAGTGTTGTAAGTCACACATCATAAGTGCTGGGACCCTGCCACTCTTAGAATATGGTACAGGGTCCTCCTGCATAGTGGCAAATGTTGCAACTCGCATACACCTGCGAGTTGTGACATTCGTCCTGGAATTGTCCCCATGGTTATTATATGAATAACCATAAGCTTGAGATCATGAAGGAATTCTGTTATCTAGGGCTCACAGTTAGTCAAAATGGAACTTGGGGAGCTCATTTGAAAACTGCAAAATCTAAGGCTGACAGCTTCCTCCCAATAATTATCTTTCGCCCATAAATATGGTGGAAAATCAATAAAGGGAATTTTATTGGCAGCATGAGCAAAGATTAAAAATCAATTATTGTATGGTGCAGAAGTCTGGTGAGGATACATTAGAGGGACTTTGGAATCCAGCTTAAACATGTTTTACAAGAAAATAATGGGTCTCTCAAACAGTGCCCCCTCGCCTGTTGCCAGAGCTGAGCTAGGTCAGTTGTCGGTTGAGTTCTGGTGTGTTCAAAGGTTAGTTAACTATTGGATTAAGGCCTTCAGGATTCTCCAGGACAGGGTCCCCTACCAATGTTCAGAGGAAGCTATTAATTATAAACACTCCAATATGAGAGTGGTCAAGGATTCTATAAAATCTTATGGTCTGTTATTTATAATTTATGATAGCCTTAGATACCCCCTAGATAGCATTAAAGTGATAGTAAACAACAGAGTTAGAGACATTTTATTCAAAGGGAACTGAAGGCCTGCAGGCTTTCTAAGACCTGCCCGTGGCTCGCTAAAAACAAGAGAGCACTAGCTTGAGAAATATCTCTGTGTTCTAGCAAATCCAAGCCAAAGAACACTTCTGACAAGATTTTGATTTGAATCCTTTCTAACCAATCAAAAAAGGGGACAATATGAAGGGGATATGATCAGAGCACATCTTGAATACATCTTGGATTATGTAATTTTGATTCTTCATGAGATGTTATTCCTGGATTAGGATCTTTTACTGCAAATTTGTATTAAGTCTAAAACTGTAATTATGATCTGTCATTTTAGTTACTTGTATTTAATATATTTATTCAACTCTAATGGATATATTTTTGTAATGATTGTAATGGTCTTATGACCGATCAGTAAAATTTTTACCTACTTCCCATATTTCATAGGACATTTAACATCTTGCACTTGCATTCCCATATAGCATAGGACTTTTGAACATCCGTTCAGTGGCACTGGCCACAACTGAACACACATTTACTGACAGAACTCTTTCACATTCTATTCCCATTTTTCATAGGACAATTAACATTTATTCCAGTGGCACTGGTCACAACTGAACATTGCTTCTAATGGCACTGGCCACAACTGAACATACATTTGGCTAATAACTACTGTGGCACAACCCACTTCAGGGGGTAAAATCCTCTTCAGACATTGGTCACATGTCCAAAGTAACCAGGCATGCTTACTGAACCTGTAGCCCTGAACTGGTCACTCCAGATGAGGGTCTGCCTACCCTTTGCTCCCAAATCCATACCCAGCCATTCTTCAGAGTTACTTCTTAAACATCTTGCACACACTTGGATAAATGTAAAATTGAATGAACGTTTGCATCCAGCAATTAAATCACTACACTGGTAGTGTAAGAACTAAAGTCCCAAACAATGTGAAATAGTCATAGCTCTGGACATCACACTTGTTAGCCAACTTTAAACTCAAAGTCAGTTAATGTAAATAAAAAGTTGTCTTACCAGCTCATTGAAGAAAGAAAACAAAGGATCACCTTACTTCTATGAGCTGAGGACTGTCTCCCCTCAGACCAGATGGCAGCTTTGGATACTGCTGGGCTGATGGCCTCTGGAAAAAATGGATTCACACAAGTCTCAAACTTCTGAACAGAAAAGTTATGCATTTCCCTTAGTCAGAGAAACACCAAAGCACAGATACTTGCTTTATGCAGCAAAAAGTCAGATTCTATTCACTGTTAGACATTACAGGCAGCTTCAAAACATTCTGGATTAAAAAGGGATTGCCCCTAGGATCCATCCACTAGCAGTCCTTTTCACCCTTCAGGGGATGAAAATCAGGAGATCCTGCTGTTGACAACGGTTTCCACCAATTCTCTTGGCAATCTGAAGAATTTCAGGACTAGGGTGAAAAAACAGGCTTTCCACTCAGAGCCCTCAGCTGAGCAGTTCTCACTCCTCACACTTCAAACTACAACTCTGCACTGCAACCGTCTCAAGATTCCAAATTCCTTCCTCACAGCTACTGTGGCTTATGCTGCTGCAAGAGTTCCAAATGAGCTAATTTCTCTTATCTCAGCTGAGACCAAGTAAACAAAAGAGTAAGTAGGTGAAAACCCCTTTTAACTAGTTAATCACCTGCTGTCTCTCCCTACCTAGCACTGACACTAAGGGGATTCTAGTAATCCCAGGGGACTGGGTGGTTACACACACTATGACCAGATGAATGACTGTCCACAGTCATACCTCCATCCGGCACTAAGCCATCCTACCCTCCGTGTTACCTATGGGGAGGTTGCGCTGGTTCTCCCCTACCATCTGTTTGGCACAGGCAGGTAACACTAAAGGAACAGAGGCCGGCTGATGAAACCTCAGTCTCTATCCTACAGTTTATCTATGGATCCTCACTGGCTTCAAGAAAACTGCTTGAAGCATGCCCTAATAGACCAGTACTGAAAGCCCCTACTGCAGATCAGAACCCCCAGCCTGTCTAGCACTCTAGCCTTCTAGGGAAAATCTATCTGACTAAGCTGCCTACCGGGGAACCCATCCCCCCTAACTTCCCAGGATACCTGTGAACAACAAAGGAAATATATATTACATTGCATTACACTTCCCCAAAATTCACACCTGTGAAGAAAAATATGTTACCCTGTTAACCATAAACAGTTCTAAAACACTAAGAAAAGGAGAACTTGGATGAGTTCCAACATCCTCTTCTGTTCTTCTTTTCTTCTTCAGGAACACCTGCAAGCAAAGAAAAATACAAAACAGATTCTGAATTCCACACAGTGCCTAATCCTTCACCTAACACTAAAGAACCCCAAAAATACTTTTCTGTAAAAGTACAAAAGTAAAACAAAAATGGAAAGAAGCCATTTATATAACACATTTGGGGATGGGATGCCCTGCAGAGTCCCAACTAGTGACATGATTTCTGTTGCTTGTAGGCATTGTCTATTAAAGTGTCTCTCCTAGGCTGAAGCCTGCAGAAGAACAGTTCTTAGACAGGACAGGGCCTGTATAGCACTGCAATCCATGGAGAGAGTCTTTTATGAAAATTAAAGTTCTATGGATAGTCTTCAAATATAGGATTTGTTGTGCAAAGTCAGTTAATGTAAATAATAAGTTGTCTTATCAGCTCATTGAAGAATGAAAACAAGGGATCACCTTACTTCTATGAGCTGAGGACTGTTTCCCCTCAGACCAGATGGCATCTTTGGATACTGCTGGGTTGATGGACTCTGGAAAAACAAATGATGATACAGGAAAATTGCTGGGTTGATGTACTCTGAAAGGTCAGATGATGGAACAGAAAAACTGCTGGGATGATGAATCTGGAAACATCTGAAGAAATCCTGGAATACCAGAAGAGCTGCATCTTCCTCCATAGACACTGCTGCTCTGGATGACAGACACTGGTCTGCTACTGCTCACTTCCTTTAGGCATGCTGGGCATATTCACAGGGAGTGGCACCATTAAAGGTAATATCACTCAGGGTGTGGAGCAAGGACTATGACCCCCGTCTGGGCATTCCAAGTTGCTATTGTGAAATATCTCATTAGCAGCCCCATCCACTATTCACACAGTGTCCATAAACAGAGTCCTGCCCAGTCTCCAGAATCTGAGGTGATCACTTATGACTTTGTCCCTTACAATTTTGCCACACCCTGGTGCGAATTCTTACTTGCCTCTTCCATTAGACAGGATTTCCTGTTCTGTTCAGTTTCCTCCCAGACTCGGCGAGGACAGGTAGGAAAGGAATTCCCATATGTGGCATCAGCCCTCCTACGTATCAGTCTCTCCTCCTTACTACTCTTTACTAGTCTGCGGCCCTAGGCCCAGCTTGGGGATGGCCAGTCCTGGTTGAGCCAGTGCTTCAGACTTAACAAACAAAACAACTTGTCCCCCACTATGTCTGTGGACAAGTTTCTAGAGCCTTCTCCAACTATCTCTGGCTCTTTTGAGGCAAAAGCTTGAGGTGAGCCACTGGAGCCCTCAACATGAAAATACTGTTCTTCATCCTCCTTTTCCTCACTCATTATTTGTGCTCAAGAGTGAGCAAACATCTTCACTCTTGAGACTTTCCATTCCTTACTGGGTGCAGAGATGGACACCTCCCAATTCAATGTCTCTTGCAATTCATCTTCCCCCCCAGGCTAGGACTTGGACCCTGATTCCATGGGTCCACTGATCCCTCTGTTGCACTGTTCATTTGGGACATGGGCATGGAAACCTTTCTCTGTTCCTGCCCTTGCAGTGGATCAACATCAATTTTTCTTGATTTTTCTGTAACACACTCTGTACAACTTTCCCCAACAGGTTAATCCTTGTGCTACGTCCTATTACTGGCAGGGTCCCCTGCCAGGGTTCACATGAGAGCCAATCAAATTCTTGTTGCCCTCTCTGGCACTGCACCTGTGCTCATTCCAAACTTCACAAGGCAGTACAAGCAATGTAGATCAGAAACACATCACTTCCAGCCTTTAGACACACTATGCACAGTCTCACTGGATAGCTAGGGACTGCTACATCTGGAAGTAACCTGTCACCATAGTAGGCTCTCTCAACCTCTCTTAGTGCTGCCACCTCCTCGGTGATCATAGCTTGGGCATGATCTGGGTAGCACGGAGTTCCTGAAGTGATGTCTGAAAGCAAACACACAAAAACTTTTTGTTACTGAACTGCTCACTAGTTGCATATTGTCTCACAAAATGGCTTCCTGCTGCTGTGTTTATATTGCTGACCCTGCCCTGTAATGGTGTCAGTAACTTTTCTCATGCATCAAAATCTGTTCACTTTCTCAACACTGTTTCTGACCTTTCTGGCTACTGAATTTACTTTACACTGCAATCATTTGCTCTGCTGGTACATTTCAACACATTCATATGAATTTAAACTGGTACTTGACTTTGCGATCAGCATTAATTCAGGAAAACTATTTGCACATGCTCAAAGTCACTTGTAAGCCCCACAGTCTTTCTTTGCACAAGATTGTCTGTTTGCTGTATCCACCATACAGTATACAACACAGTCCTGCTGCTCAGAAAAATGTACTGTTGCTAAAACCATTATCATTGCTCACAGTCTGTGCTCAGAATTTCTGTTTGTTGGTCTATTCTACAACTTGCAGTTTTTCTTTGCACAAAAATCACTGCTTGCACACAGGTTTAGCTGGCTTGATTATCATACACAGTTTGTTTGCACAGTTAACTTGTTTACTCACTGAATTCAGTAGCTGGTTCCCTCCAATGAAAAATGTTGACCTGCTGCTGATCCTAGGAAGGCCTCTGGGGTGAAATGGGCTTGCTGTCCACTGATCATAGCCACAAATGCCTAGATCCTCTCCAGTTGGTCAGACATTGGGTTGAGCCCAAAATTACACAGTACTAGTCTGTTTACTAAAGTTTAGAATGCTCACAAGCCCCTCAATGGTTGATCCTGGTCTAACCAGCTCACATGATATTCTTTCCCTCCTCTCCGAACACTCTGCGGTACACAGACACTGGCCAGGGGCAGAACTGGTTGCAGTCGCACCAATCACTCAATGCCATTCAAATGAGATGCTCTCTCTCTCCCCTCACTTGCTCTTCCTTCATGGCGATCATCAAGCAGGAGCAAATTTAAACTGCAAAATGTAGCTTTTTTTTTTTGGCTGCAATTTCAATGGAGAGAGTGCCGTTTTGACCATTTTTTCCACAGTTTCTGGACAATTTCTCTAGTGACTCCCCCAATTTGCACACAAAGCACATGAGTCTTTCAGGGCACATATCTGAATCTGTTTCTTAAAGTCCACCATACTTTTGGTGCTTGAAAACTGCATTTTAAAAGTTCTTTAAGCACTTTCTGGTACAGAGATCAGGACATACACCTCAGTGCTTTACTGTCTCTTATCACAGATGAAAACACACAAGCAGCACTCTGTTCTTTACTGTTCTGGAAGGCACACAAGTATCACATTTGGATGGCACTTTTCTGGGCAAATATCCTCTTGTCCAAAGCTTCCTTTCTGTTTGGGCTACACCACTACTAGACAGAAAGATGTTACACATATCATCAGCAAAAATCTCTGGTTCTCTCCCTAAATTAAACAACTTGTGCATTTCTCTCTTAGTCAGAGAAATACCTTAGCACAGGTACTTGCTTTCTGAGCAAAACGCCAGATTCTACTCACTGTTAGACATTACAGGCAGCTTCAAAACATTCTGGATCAAAATGGGGTTGCCCCTAGGATCCATCCACTAGCAATCCTTTTCACCTTTCCATGGATGAAAATCAGGAGATCCTGCTGTAGACAATGGTTTCCACCACTTCTCATGGCAAGCTGTAAAATTTCAGAACCATGGTGAGAAAGCAGGCTTTCCACTCAGAGCCCTAAGTGAAGCAGTTCTCACTCCTCACATTTCAAACTACAACGCTACACTGCCACCATCTCAAGATTCCAAATTCCCTCCTCACAGACAAGCCCTCATTTTTTGCAACCACCCACCCCCAGCTATTTTACACAGTTAGCTACCCCTGATACCCTTAACTGGGCACAGACACTTGGAACGCATTTAGAAATGGTGTCATCCCTAGCTTTGGGAATGTATGCCAGGCTCATTACTCTAGAGATCAAAAGGGGTGGGGGTGTACAAAAGCAAATATGACCTATAAGGTATTTACAAAAACAGGTCCTGAGGAAAGAACTTTCTGCTAGGGCTATGCTAGTTCTATACTTCTAAAGGGGTAATCAGTAAATCCACACACAGAAAGCAATAATGTAACTGTCCAAACCATTGTTAGGGTTCTAGAGTGTGACTTTATGCCCAAAGATGTTCTCTAAAGCAAGGGTGGACCCCCATGGTTTACACATTGTGGCAATAGGAACTTGCAGAACAACAAAACAACTGTATCTGACAGAAAACTCTTTTTATTCCCATATTTCATAGGACATTTAACATCTTGCACTCGATTTCCCATATTGCATAGGACTTTTGAACATCTGTTCAGTGGCACTAGCCACAACTAAACACACATTTACTGACAGAACTCTTTCACCTTCTATTCCCATTTTTCATTGGACAATTACCTTTCTTCCAGTGGCACTGGCCACAACTGAACATTGCTTCTAGTGGCACTGGCCACAACTGGACATACATTTGTCTAATAACTAGCACAACCCACTTCAGGGGGTGACATCTTCTTCAGACATTGGCCACATGTCTAAAGTAACCAGTCACGCTTATTGACTATGACCCTGAACTGGTCACTCCAGATGGGGGTTTGCCCACCCTTTGCTCCCAAATCCATACCCAACCATTCTTCAGAGTTACACCTTAAACATCTTGCACATACTTGAATAAATGCATAATTGAATGAACTTTCTCATCCAGCATTTAAATCACTACACTGGTAGTGTGAGAACTAAAGTCCAGAACAATGTAAAATAGTCATACCTCTGGACATCACACTTGTCAGCCAACTTTAAACTGAAAACTGTCTCAAACTTCTGAACAGAAAAGTTGTGCATTTCCCTATTAGTCAGAGAAACACCACAGCACAGGTACTTGCTTTCTGCAGCAAAAGGTCAGATGCTACTCACTGCTAGACATTACTGGTAGTTTCAAAACATTCTGGATCAAAAAGGGGATTGCTCCTAGGATCCATCCACTAGCAGTCCTTTTCACCTTTCCAGGGATGAAAATCAGGAGATCCTGCTGTAGACAATTTCCACCACTTCTCTTGGCAATCTGGAACATTTCAGGACTAGAGTGAGAAAACAGGCTCTCCACTCAAAGCCATCAGCTGAGCAGTTCTCACTCCTCACACTTCAAACTACAACTCTACACTCCCATCATCTCAAGATTCCAAACTCCCTCCTCACAGCTGCTGTGCCTTATGCTGCTGTGAGAGTTCCAAATGAGCTTATCTCTCTCATCTCAGCTGAGGTCAAGTAAACAAAAGAGTAAGTAGGTGAAAAACCTATTTACCTAGTTAATCATCTGCTGCCTCTCCCTACCTAGCACTGACATGATGGGATTCTAGTAACCCCAGGGGACTGGGAGGTTACAGCACTATTATCTGACACTATGAACCCTGGAGATAAGAAATACAAAGTAAGCAATTTCTGGAATTGTTTTTGCAGCTGCTGCAAAATATTCACAGCAGTGTGTTTTTTCTCAAAAGTGGTGACAGATAATACAGTCTGCTTCCTACTGCTTACAGTAGAGTGAGGATTATTACTTTCTGACTGAAAACTTGCACAACGAGCTGTGACAGCCATGTAGTCAATTGTTTGGTTGCTGGTCCATATATCTGTAAGTATGTGAACCCGCTTTACCTCAGAGTTTCAACTGCTTAATAACTTAATGCACAAGTCATACAACTGTGGAATTGGAACAACCTTTTTCAAAAAATATGTTTGACAGGGAACAGTGTACTGTGGTTCAATGCAGTTCATTAACTTGAGGAAACCTTTTTGAGCAACAAAAGCAAAAGGAGTTGACAGTCAGCCAACAGCTCTGCAATGGCTCTATTTAACAGTTGGCATATTGGATGCTGGTGGGTAAATTTTGATCTCCTCACAACACTTTCTTTTAATGTTAGTTGATGAGATCTTTTTAATTTTGGGGGGAATGTATTTTTCACACCGTCTTCATGTGGAGTACTACTTTGGGATTTTCCAGTACTTGATGGTGTCAGAAAACAAGCTATGTTTGTCTGGGAAGACTGCAAGGACACATCGAGTGATTCAATGTCACTTACTGCTTCCAGTTCATTGTCACTGTGGTCACTGCCACCACCACCTCCACTACTGCCCATACCAACCACACTGCCTCTTGCTCTGTTCTGGGTGTTTTGCCATTGCATGTTGCATCATTACTGATGTTCCAAAATTTGCCCGTTTGCCACCACGACTGATGCTCTTTTTGCACAGACTGCATACAGCTCATGAGTTGTCTGCAGAGTCAGTGTGAAATAAATTCCACACTAAAGATTTTGCTTTTTTGATCTGTGACACCACAGTGCCTGGCAATATTCCTTGTACAGTCAAGGGACCTGGAGGAAACCCTACACTGCCATTTCATCACTGAGATGAATTGTTCTCATTCATACTCATCTTCTTAGTCTTATGTTTAGTGCGACACTTGGACAGCTGGTTCTGATCACTGTATCATTTTTTTTAATATAAAAATGGGCTATGGGCTGTCTTTATTGAGAAATGCTGAAACAGCATGTGAGATCACACACACACACACACACACACGCATACAGGTTTTAGATACAACGCATTACCTGGCAGGCCAGAAGCTAATTACACACTTTAACTAAGTTAATTATAGCTGTAGCTGCTAAGAGGGAAATTCATAAACTTTTACAATGCTTAGAGGATGGAGAGCAGATTGTGATGTTTTATTGCAAAGTCATGGGAAGGGGAGACTGATCACAGATCAAAGAAATGTCATTTGAAAGAGAAAATGAGTTGTGCTGAGGAATACAGAATTTAATACTTTAAAAAGACATCCTGTTTTTGTATAGACTTTTTTGTGTGTATTCTGACAGAGGAGGAGCTAGGTGACCTCACACAAAGGTGTTGGCAAATACAGTTTTCTTTAAGGAATATTCTGTTTTACTTCAGAAACACACTTCTATCTAGACTTTGACAGAGAAACATCTATGAGCACTTCAAGCAGGTATTTGGAGAGAGAGAGACAAATCTAAGTACTGTAGTAGGAATTGCACTGTTTAAACCTTGTTCTTTTAAAAGATGTTCATGTCTTGTGATATATAGTTCTGTATTTTATGTTTTGCATATTTTTTTTCTATTTTACTAAAACTCTATTTTTAGAGCCTACTTGGTCTGTCTTTGTTTTCTTTCCTTTTGCAAGTGGAGTACATATGGTAAAAACAGACACTGTACATAAGCTTGAATGGTGATACCAAACTGGGAAAAGGTAAGCGTTTTAAATCTGAGGTCTTTTATTACAGTTTTTAAGGGTTCATTTCTATACACCTAGTTAGGTGCCCATAGGCAAAGATATCTGGCCCCCTGAAGACAGAATTATCTGAGCCTGTGTATTGGGTATGCTAGCAAGAGGTTCACAGTTTGAATCCCTCCAAGACTTGAGACCAAAGGTTGATTTGAACCCACAAAACAGACAGGAGGGTTACCCTGTTTCTGTAAACTGTTCACAAGACTGCGCTTGGAGGTTGGCACTTTGGGAGTAGAGGGCTGACCTGCTGAGTGGGTTTGTGACAGATTGGTTGTCAGCAGTGGCATAATTTTGGTATCACAAGCTTGTATTGTTCAGCGTGTCAGCTTGAGACTGTAAGCTCACTTGAAAAGGAAGAAAAAGGCAGTGATTTATTTTTTAAAAAAGGAAACAGAGCTATATCACTTGGCATACAGTCAAGTTCCTACCGATTTTATTTTTTTTCCTAAAGTGCAAGTCAGAGTAGCAGTAGTGAGGGAAGATGGCTTCCAACTACAGCAGGCACACTGTAGACTACTTAAGGCAGTTGTGCAGGGACAGAGGAGTCCCATTCGAGGTGAAAGCCAGCAAGCAGAACCTCATAGATGCCCTGATGGTAGCAGATATCCAGAGCAGTGAGTCACAGACCGTGACTGGAAAGGACCAAACCTCGAGTGTGGCAGGGCTAGTGACCAGTGCAGTGTCCAGATCTGATGAGGAGGGCAACAGGGCCAGTGCCAGTGAAGGACCACAGCAGCATGGAAAGGTCACCAGTATCCTGGATCCAGAAGTACTCAGGCTGAAAATTGAATTGTGCCAGATGGAGCTGGAGTTCCAGGAGAAGAGGGAGCGAGAGAAGTGAACGGCGGACCGTGAGGCAGAGTGAGAACACCGTGACGCAGAGTGAGAACACCAAGAGGCAGAGCGAGAACAGAGAGATGTAGACCATGAAGAGCATGAGTGCCAGCGAGCTGCAGAGGAGGAGAAGAGGGCACAAGAGAAGTGAGCGGTGGACTGTGAGGCAGAGTGAGAACACCGTGATGCAGAGTGAGAACACCAAGAGGCAGAGTGAGAACAGAGAGACGCAGACCGTAAGAAGCAGGAGAGCCAGAAGCAGCATGAACTTGGGAAGATATAACTCCGACCAGCAGCACAAGAGCAGGTAAGTGGCTTTGGTTTAACTGGGACTACAGGACTGGGTTACCTATTGAATTCTAAATTAATAGCCAAATTTAAAAAGGGGGAGGATATGGACGCCTTTTTAAATTCTTTTGAAAAAGTTTGTGTTCAGGCTAAAATTCCTAGAGAGTCCTGGAGCTTCCAGCTATCCCCTCTACTTACCGGGAAAGCTCAGGTTGCATTGGAACAAATGGGCAATGAGAACAGTTATGATTACAGCAAACTTAAAGCTGCACTGTTAAAAGTTTGAATTAACTGCTGAATCATACAGAGCTAAATTCTGTAAGCTCAAGAGAAGCCCTGATATGAGATATGAGGAGCTAGCCATGAAACAAAGTCAGTTTTTAAAACATTGATGGGAAGGAATTGAGGCAAACTCTGTTGATAAAATTGAAAATGTGATTTTATTAGAACAGTTTTTTTGGGCATGCCCAGCTGAGCTAAACACCTGGCTAGAGGACCGAGATCCCAAAACAGTCCAAGAGGCTGCTGAACTCTCAGAACACTATGCCAAGAGCAGACCTGCTCTGAGAGCAAATGGGGTGGACGTGGCAGCACAAAAAGGGAAAAGTGCACCTTCAGGGCAGCTAAAACCCTCACTGTCTCCACCAAAACCAGTTAGCCCCAGATTTCAGAGAAAATATTTCTCTGAGAGAAGAAATGAATGTTGGTTGTGTAAAGAAACTGGGCATATTGCCAGACAGTGTCTCAAAAAGGCGAGCAATACACAATAGGGTGCTAGAAAGGAAGTAGGTTGTTTTTGTGTCCCTGGAAGCATGCCAGTGAACATGAGGGAACACATGCACCCAGTCATGGTGAATGGTGTAGAGATGCATGGGTTAAGGGACACAGGGGCATCCCTGACCTTGGTAAAGGGGGATCTGGTAGAGCCTGGTCAGCTTATACCCAATAAATACATCACTGTACAGGACTTCACTGGTGAGGCAAAAACATTGCCCCTCACTAGTGTTCTCCTAGACTGGGATGAAACAGGGGGAACTGTGCAACAGTTGGCTTTAGCCAAAACCTTAGCAGTGGATGTGATCCTGGGAAACAATCTAAAACAGGGGATGGTATGTGCACTTACCCATAGCCAAGTGGCAAGAGAAAATTGTAGTTCCCTGAACCCCACAGAAGCCATTGTGGAAAACACTGAGAGGCTGGTTCCCCAGCCTGTGTCTCCAGATGGGGAGACTATTGGAAAGGGGGTAGAAATTTCCCCAGTAGCAAGTAACCACACACCTACAGAGGGTTACTCTGAAGAGGAAGGGGTGACCCATTGACAGAGGGTTGGGGTTGACAGTGATCCTGAGTGCCCTAATGCTAGTGCTAGGGACCCTAGTTTAGCAACTGAAGGGGACCCGTCCCATGCCTTGGGAATGTGTGAGGGGTTTGCAGCTGCTCAGAGAAGTGACCCTAGTTTAGAGAAGCTGAGGGCTTGGGCAGACTCGGATAATGCACAGGGAGGTGACAGCAGACATAAGCTTTATTGGGAAAATGGACTTATGTATACTCAGGCAGTACAGACAGAGAGAGAGGTGCTAGGCAGGCAGCTTGTCATTCCCCAAGGGTATCGTGAGCAGTTGCTCAAGATTGCACAAGATATTCCCTTGTCTGGTCATCTGAGAATTGTGCGCACAATGCAGCGGTCGGCCCGGAATTTCTACTGGCCTAACTTTAACCAGCAGGTGAAGGAGTATTGCAGGTCTTGTCACCGGTGCCAAGAAATAGGGAAGGTGGTCAAAGAACCCAAGCCACCCTGATTCCATTGCCCATAGTGGAGGAGCCATTCCAGAGGGTGGGAATGGATATTGTGGGGCCTTTAAATACCCCCAAGGAAGAGATTCATCCTGACTGTGGTGGATTATGCCACCCAGTACCCAGAGGCAGTCGCCCTATCCTCACTGAGGACAGACAAAGTGGCAGATGTCTTACTTGGGATTTTCTCCCATATTGGGTTCCTGCAGGAGGTAATCACCAATCAAGGGGGGGTTTCTTCATGTTGGACCTGATAAAATGTTTATGGGAGAAGTGTGGGGTGATGCAGAGATGCACGACACCGTATCACCTACAAGCCAATGGACTTGTGGAAACGTTCAATGGTACCCTAAAGTCAATGCTCCGGGCATTTGCTGAACAGCATGGGAGGGACTGGGAGAAATACCTTCCCCACCTGTTGTTTGCATACAGGGAGGTGCCCCAAGAGTCGACAGGATTTTCCCCCTTTGAACTCTTATATGGACGTCGGGAACGTGGGCCCCAAGACTTGATCTGGGAGGACTGGGAAGGCAAGCACACCACCAAGGGAACTCCTGTTGTGGATTACATCCTTAGGTTTGGGGAAAGGCTGAAGGAGTTTATGTGGACAGCCCAGAGCAACCTAGCAGCTGCCCAACAAACACAAAAGGTGTGGTATGATCGCTCATACATGGTGGGTCAGGAAGTCATGGTCCTTATTCCAGTCTGGAAAGACAAGCTGCAGGCTGAGTGGGCAGGACCGTACAAAGTGGTTAGGAAGGTAAATGACGTGAACTACATTGTGGAGTTACCTGACAGAAGACAGACAGAAAGGATGTACCATGTCAACATGATGAAGCCATATGCAAATAGGGCTGACATGGTGTTTGCAGTGTGTAGTCATGGGGAGGGGATGGATGAAGGAGACCCCCTTCTGGACTTGCTGGAGGCAAGCAAGCTGGAGTCCTCTGTGGAGGCAGTAAAATTGTCTCCCCAACTGGCCCCGGACCAGATCCAGAAAATAAGGGAGGTTTTAGCAGAATTTGCCCCATTGTTTAGCGCCAAGCCTGGACTAACCCCCTTAGCAACACACGATGTGGAGACAGAGACACAGATGCCCATATGGTGGACAGCATATCAGGTGTCAGAGGCTGTCCAAAAGGACATTAGGAGGGAAGTGGAGGAGATGCTGGATTTAGGGGTAATTCAGAGATCCCACAGCCCCTGGGCCTCATGCGTAGTCCTTGTGCCTAAGCCAGATGGCTCTACTCATATCTGTGTGGACTATCATGGACTGAATGCAGTCACAAAGTCAGACGCCCACCCAATGCCCTGGATGGATGAACTCCTGGACAAGTTGGGAAGGGTGACCTACCTTACGACCATTGACCTGACCAAGGGGTAGTGGCAAGTAGAGCTGACAGACAGAGCTAGGGAGAGGTCAGTCTTCATCACTCCGATAGGCTTATTTGAGTTTAAAGTAATGCTTTTCGGAATGAAGAATGCCCCGGCCACTTTCCAAAGGTTGGTGAACCAGGTGCTAAATGATGCTGAGGAGTATGCCATGGTATACCTGGATGACATTGCCATCTTTAGTACCAGCTGGGAGGAACACCTGTCCCACCTTAGGGAAGTGCTGGGCAGGATACAGAGGGCCGGACTCACTGTCAAAGCTGAGAAGTGTCAGGTGGCCATAGGAGAAGTGGCATACCTCAGGCATGTGGTAGGCTAGTGACAGCTCCATCCTAACCAAATAAAGACAGAGGTAATCCAGGCATGGCCCAGACCAAAAACACAGAAGCAGGTCAAGAGTTTTCTAGGGACAGCAGGGTACTACAGAAAATTTGTACCCAATTACAATGCCCTGACTGCTCCCCTATCTGACCTGGCAAAGAAAAGGATGCCCAAGAAAATTACCTGGGACCCAGCCTGTGAGAAAGCCTTTTCCAGATTAAAGGAGGCACTGTGCAGTGCTCCTGTTTTGACAAGTCCTGACTATAGCAAAACCTTTATAGTTCAGACTGGCACCTCAGATGTGGCTATTGGGGCAGTACTGAGTCAGACATCCAGCCAAGAGACAGATCACCTAGTAGTGTACCTGAGTAGAAAGTTACTTCCCAGAGAGCAAGCATACTCCATGGTGGAAAAAGAATGTCTTGCCATAGTGTGGGCCCTAAAGAAGTTGAAGCCATACTTGTATGGGCAGCATTTTGTGGTACAGACTGACCACAACCCCCTGGTTTGGCTGACACAGATGGGAAAGAACAATGGTATTTTGCTAAGATGGAGTCTTGCTTTGCAAGGATATGACATGACCATTCTACATAAGGCTGGAGTGACCAATCAGAACTCAGATGGGCTGTCTCATGTCTACGAGGAGTGAACTGATTTGGGAAGATCATCCCATGCAGGGGATAGAGCCCCCAAAATTCAGTCTAGGTGGGGAGGAATTGTGACACTTGGACAGCTGGTTCTGATCACTGTATCATTTTTTTGTAATATAAAAATGGGTTATGGACTGTCTCTCTTGAGAAATGCTGAAATAGCATGTGAGATCACACACACACACACACACACACACACACAGGTTTTAGATACAAGGTGTTACCTGGTAGGCCAGAAGCTAATTACAGACTTTAACTAAGTTAATTATAGCTGTAGTTGCTAAGAGACAAATTCATAAACTTTTACAGTGCTTAGAGGAAGGAGAGCAGATTGTGATGTTTTAGTGAAAAGTCATAAAAGAGGTTTTGATGTCCTGGGAAGGGGAAACTGATCACAGATCAGAGAAATGTCATTTGAAAGAGAAAATGAGTTGTGCTGAGGATTACAGAATTTAATACTTTAAAAAGACATCCTGTTTTTGTATAGCTACTGTATATATATATATATATATATTCTGACAGAGGGGGAGCTATGTGACCTCACACAAAGGGGTTTGCAAATACAGTTTTCTTTAAGGAATATTCTGTTTTACTTCAGAAACAAACTTCTATATAGACTCTGACGGAGAAACATCTATGAGCACTTTAAGCAGGTATTTACAGAGACAGAGAGAGACAAATCTAAGTACTGTAGTAGGAATTGCACTGTTTAAACCTTGTTCTTTTGAAAGGTTTGTATGTCTTGTGATTTAATAGTTCTGTATTTTATGTTTTGCATATTTGTTTCTATTTTAGTAAAACTCTATTTTTAGAGCCTACTTGGTCTGTTTTTGTTTTCTTTCCTTTTGCAAGTGGAGTACATATGGTAAAAGCAGGCACTGTACATCGCCGAGATAAATTGCTCTCATTCATACTAATTTTCTTATTCTTATGTTCAGCGTATGATTTTTTTCTGCACTTGCCTCTCATGCCTTACAGTGGCATCCTCTCCTACCCCCTCATCAAAACTACCAACCTCATAGCCACGAGATGCAGAAGAACTGTAAGTGCCATCATAATTGTGTGGGACATAGCCTGGACTATTCCATTTCCAGTCTCCACTATCGGTCACATCTCTATCAGTATTTGCTGCCTCAGCACCTGATCTTATATTTGAGGAGGCTGTCTCCTGGCACATGTGGCAAAATGTTCACTACCTCTACGAATAACTATAGCCAGTTCTCTCTGAAACACTACCACCATTTCATTGCTAACATGCTTTTTTGGTTATGGTGATTTAGTGCCAGTCCTGGTGATGTTATTATTATTGTCACTACATTCTTCATTAGTGCTAGGATTCATATTGTCCATATCATTAACAGTTGCACATGCAGCAGCAATGTGCTTCCTTTTAGTAGACTTGGACTGGGAAGTACAAGGCAAACCACATAGCAGACACAGCTGTGAAAGGATATTGTTTCATTAACTGCTGGACAGACAGTGTAGCTGACTATGTCACAGTAATAAATGACATGGCTCAAGGCCACCTAACAAACAGTGTGATACAGCCATAAAAGGCTTTCACTATGCTGCAGAGACAGACAGTATAGCTATGTTACAGTAATAAATGGTAGAGTTTCAGGGCCACCTTACAAACAATGTATACATTAATTTCAAACCAGCTATGCAGTGCCTTCTGTTTTTTTAAATAGATACTTTTCTAAATAGATACTTTTGCTCAGTATTTACTGAAGAGAAGGTAGGGTAGGGCCCACAGCTCAGCATCATGGACATGGGGGGAAGGAGGTGAGCACTACTTCCTTCACAAAAGAAAGGGTCCTACAAGAGCTTGCTAAGCTCAGGGTGGATAAGGCAATGGGACCTGATGGCATACATCCCAGGGTACTTAAGGAGCTAAAGGTGGAACTAGCAGAGCCATTAGCAGAACTGTTTAGTGAGTCTCTGAGCACAGGAGAGGTCCCAGAAGACTGGAGAAGGGTTCATGTGATCCCGCTCCACAAGAGTGGTAGCAGGGAGGAGGCAGAGAACTACAGACCAGTCAGTCTTACCTCAGTAGTGGGCAAGATTGTGGAGGCACTCCTTAAGGAAAGGATAGTGCAACACCTGAATCCATAGGGGCACAGGATCCAAGACAGCATGGGTTTACAAAGGAAGGTTCTGTCAAACTAATCTCATAGATTTCTTTGACTGGGTAACCAGAGTGGTGGACCAAGGGGGAGCAGTTGATGTCACCTACCTTGACTTCAGCAAAGGTTTTGACACTGTTCCACATAGAAGATTGATAAATAAGCTGGGTAGGCTCGGGGTGGGTCAGAAGTTGGTCAACTGGGTGGCAAACTGGTTGACGGGCAGAAAAGAGAGAGTGGTGGTAAATGGTATACAGTCAGAAGAGATGCAAGTCACAAGTGAGGGTGCCTCAGGGATCAGTCCTGGGGCCAGTCCTCTTCAACATCTTCATTAGTGACCTTGCAGATGGACTAGAGGGTAAGGCTTGTCTGTTTGCAGATGACACCAAGATCTGCAACAGAGTAGATGATCCAGATGGGGTGGGCAGAATGAGAAGAGATCTGGATAAACTAGCAAAATGGTCAGAAGAGTGGCAACTAGGATTTAATGCAAAGAGTGCAAGATCATGCACATAGGGAAGAGAAACCCTGAAGCCACCTATAGACTGGGAGAGGAGTTGCTAGCAGTCACAAAGGAAGAAAGAGACTTGGGCATCATCATCACTGATGACCTGAAATCATCCAAGCAAACCTCTAAAGCAGTAGGTAAGGCTAGGGAGGTGTTAGGATGTATTAGTAGGGTATCACAAGTTGTAAGAGGGAGGTAATAATCCCTCTTTACAAGACACTGGTTAGGCCCCATCTGGAGTACTGCGTGCAGTATTGGAGACCACACCTTCACAAGGACATTAACCAAATTGAGGCAGTCCAGAGAAGGGCAACCAAAATGGTGCAGGGACTGCATCAGAAGACGTATGAGGACAGATTAACAGAGCTCAATATGTATACCCTAGAGCAAAGGAGGGAGAGAGGTGATATGATCGAGGCATTAACAAGGTGAAAGAGTCTAACATGTTTAAATATAAGAAAAATAGCAGGACAAGAGGACACAGCATGAGATTAGAGGGGGGCCG
Source organism: Neoceratodus forsteri (assembly GCA_016271365.2). Lineage (NCBI taxonomy): Eukaryota > Metazoa > Chordata > Ceratodontiformes > Ceratodontidae > Neoceratodus > Neoceratodus forsteri. The sequence goes on from CM028134.1 coordinate 355,805,706, forward strand.
ATTAAGGGGGAATGTGAGGAAATTCTTTTTCACAGAAAGGGTGGTAGATGCATGGAATAGCTTACCTCAAGAAGTGGTGGCTATGAATACAGTGTAGGGCTTCAAACAGGCATGGGATAGGCATAAGGGAGCAATACAAATGAGTAAGAATAAATAGGCCACTGACAGAGCAAAGGCCGATGGCACATTTATAAGGTATAAAAACAAATGGGCAGACTGGATGGGCCTTGCAGTCCTTATCTGCCATCAACTTCTATGTTTCTGTGTTTTTTTCTCTGTTTTTTCCCCCACCTTTCTTCTCTGTTCTCTCCCCAGTCACCAGCACCACCTCCACAACTGAGGCTGGCCTGATGCCATGACCCCCCTCCCCACTGGCTGAGATCAATTCTCAGTCTCCCTCTATTTTTTCCTGTCCCTTTGCTCCTTGACAAAGTATAGGTTAAGTAAAATAAAAAAAAAAGTTGTCTTTTTCGATAAAGCTGGTGATTTTTGCTGCAGAACGAACACCCACACAGAGCTGCTTCCGAACACCACAGCACACACAAACAGACTGCTGCTGGCTGAATTCCATGCAGCAGATGGAGCACAGACACTGCTGACCAATCAGGTGTCAGCACGGGCTCATGTGCTCCCATGCTGCTGCAAGTTCACAAGGGCACCACACGCTAACCTTAATGCCCATTTCCAAGTCCATTACCTGTTTCAAATTACCCAACCTGAGAATTACACTGTTGTGTCTGATAGGGTAGTACATTACCCCAACTACCCTACTTGGTCAACAATAGGTGATACCCACACTACCAGACTCAACTACCGGGCGGGTAGCCCAAGCCTAGTTTTGAGTTCTATCTCAGCGTATATTTTCTCCCTTCTCAATATCAGAATGTCAGATTAGAGTTCCTTGCTTCATACACAGGTTGTCTGCAGTTGATTAACTGGGAGAGAGAGAGACAGAGCGAAAAGAGAGAGAGAGAGAGTGTGTAAGCAGTTCCCACACCTCAAAGTTTCCTGCTCCCTCCACAGGTTGCACGCACCCTAATACTTAATAGAGAGAGAGAGAGAGCAAACAGCAGCTTGAGTTGGTAGAGAAATAACAAGGTACTGATTTTATGTTTTGACATGAGGTCACTACTAACTTTAGAATGTATTTGGTAACCCAACTGTTGACTGACTACGGGAATTAACCAATGGTCAGGTGATATTTATTTATTTATTTTATTTAGTTTTTGTTGACTGGGTAAGTGCACTAGACAAATTCTGCCTATTTTCAGGCACAACCCGGTGGAGGGAGATACAGATGAACGCCAACTGACCTTGAACCAGATTAAGCTGTTGTTTAGATCAATGAAATTTCTAGGATTCTGAAACCCATTTTTCAAGAGCAGTCTGAGTCTCTGGCTAGTCATACTGACTGCAGAGCTGAAACTCACCTGTGCTAATGCTGCAGCTGTAGCTACATACTCAAGAGGGAAGAGGGAGGGAGAGAGAGAAAGAGAGAGAAACAAAGCAGATTGTGATAGACAGGACGAGAGTGTCTCCAAAGACTAGGAGAACTGAAAGAGATATTGTAAGCAAGAGGTACTGAAAGTCAGAAGTCTTGAAAGAAAATGATATTACTAGAGAACCAACTGAGCTTTTATACTGTACGTGTCAGCTGTTGGTCTGATGTGGTGATTTTGTTTTTGTCCTGAGGCTTTGCTGTCAGACTAATGTGCTGAAAAAGTACCTCAGAGTAGGAATATGCTCTGTTGACCCACTTTCATCACATGGTCCAAGCTGACCACTGAAGTGTAGGATTTTTAGAAACCATTTTTATAATTAGTCATTGACAATTCACAGAGCTGAATATATGAAAACAAAAATTGTTTTCCTCCTGCAGAACATCTCTGGGCAACTCACCAAAATCTTTCTACAATCTTTTACATTTCCAGAAGATGTTCAAAACTTCAAATACCTTGGGTATGACTGGAACCTAAGAGATCCTTCTGTGAGCACATCATTAATACTGTAGGAAGCACACTCAAACAACATGGCCTCCTGTATCACAACTGCAGATGTTATGATTTTATCACCAGCAAAATGTTACTCTGCCAATCACTCCAGCCTGTCTTGACAGTCCCACACAAAAAGATTAATATACAAGTTAGCCAGCCTTGAAGTGGGTCCCAAGATGGTAGCCTGGGTAAAGAGTTGGCTGGAAAACAGGACACAGAGGGTAAAAGTAAATGGTGTCCACTCTGAAGAAAGAGGGGTTACTAGTGGGGTACCGCAGGATTCAGTACTAGGACCAGTCATCTTCAATGTCTTTATAAGTGACATTGCAGAGGGACTGGAAGGAAAAGTATGTCTCTTTGCAGAAGACACAAATATCAGTAACAGGGTTGATACACAAGGTGGGGTGGAAAGGATGAGAGAAGGGACTTGGCAAGGTTGGAGGAAAGGTCAAATGTATGGCAGCTTAGATTCAATACTAGGAAGTGCAAAGTAATGCACCTGGGAAACAAAAACCCAGGGGAAGAGTACACAATGGGGGGTGAGATACTAACAACAACAAAAATGGAAAGGGGCCTGGGGGTAGTTATATCAGATGACCTAAAGGTGGGCAAGCAATGTGAGAAGGCAGTAAGGATGGCTTGGGAAATGCTGGGATGCATAGGGAGAGGAATCACCAGTAGAAAACAAGAGTTGTTATCCCTCTGTACAGACAGCTGGTGAGACCCCATTTGGAGTACTGTGTGCAGTTCTGGAGACCCAATCTCCACAAAGACATAGACAGGATGGAAGCAGTCCAGAGCAGGGCAACTAAAATGGTGCAGGGTCTGCACCAGAAGACATATGAAGAGAGACTTAAGGAGCTTAATATGTATACCCTTGAGGAAAGGAGGGAGAGGGAGGACATGATAGAAACTTTCAAGTACCTCAAGGGAATCAACAAACTCCAAAAGGGTAGCATCTTTCAGAAAAAGAGGTGTGCAAGAACAAGGGGGCACAATTTGAAGATAGAGGGGGGATGGCTCAGAGGTAATATGAGGAAGTATTTTTTCACAGAGAGGGTTGTGGATGCATGGAATGGCCTTCCTGAGGAGGCCGTGGGGTCAAAAACTGGTGGTATTTAAGCATGCATGGGACAGTCATAAGGCAATTCTAGGGGGTTGGGGTAGGAGGAAGTAGGCTGTTGGTTAACTAGTATCTGCAGCTTATCCATTAGGTAGGGAAATGTGCAGACTAAGTGGGCCAAGCTGTCCTTATCTGCTGTCAGATTCTATGTTTCTATATTTCTATGTAAGTATACATGGATGGTTGTGCTTCATTCAACTGTGCATGTAGATCTGCACTAGGATACAACAAACTAACCCCCTATTGCACCCTGAACTACAGCCTTGGCCTTTCCCCCCACTAAAAGAAGATAGGAACTACAGTAAGCGGACCTCTCTAATTTACAAATGTATACATGGACAATACCCTGGCTACCTTGGCAACTTGTTAGCAAAGCCTAGCCATACCTAAAGCACGCTACCATCTTAAATCACTTTCCATGCCAAGAGTTCATAAAGGTGTTGGTGATAAAGCCTTCTCTGTTGCTATGCTGGTCTACTGCTGAAACATCCTGCCAGACAGTGTTAAAAAACTCAAAGAATATGATGATCTCCAAGCAAGCCTCATTTACCTACCTAAGCAACCCATGTACAGTACCTGCAGACTACCAAGCATAAATCTAACAAACTTATCAGTCACTGCTCTCATTCACTCCCATACTCTTGCATTTCTATCCACTAACTACTTTCAGTTATCTAAAATTATATTTCTATATGCAACCCTCCCCTGTGCAGCCTGTTCTGCTGAGTTTTACACTGCCATGATGGGGTGGGCATGGCCCAGAGTCACTCCGTGTCTAGGGTTAATTGATGGTATGACTCGTCAGGAGTCCCCTGCAAAATTATTATTGTAGTATACACAGGTTCTCTCTGATTATTTCAGTTACAGAAACAGTTCATGAGGGCACTCAAAGATTACTCCTGACACCAGAATGATAGTTACTGTGTGGGGTCTTTACTTAGGTATAAGGTTACTTGGGGCAGTTTAATTTCATGAATCTTGTAATTCATTTCACAGTACATTGCTGTAGGTCAGTGCTCCCCGATTACAGTTCATCAGTACGACTTCAAGCCCTTCTTTACTTTTTGGTATTTTAGTACTGAAGTGTATACTAGTCGAACACTTGAAACACTTTTTTGCACGTTGTGCACATTACCTCGAGCCCAAAACTACCCATTGCTAATTATTAAATTAAATGCAAGACTCTCCCATCTCTTGCAATACTTGGTTCAGTGCCAGCCAACTTACCGTGAATGCCAAAAACAATTGCTCAACAAATTAGATGGCATTATTAACTTTATTGCTTTTAAGGGCAATGCCCCCCTATGCAAACATGGCTTATGTAGTACTACATTCATTATCAGTCCCTAATGGTTTACAGAGGTGATCTCCACTAAAAGGACAAAAAGTGCAAGAACAAGAGAATTTCACATCAAAAAAACCTATTCACAGTATACAGGTTAAGTAAATTATTGTTAAAAGCAGAGATAAAAAACAGATCCAAAACTCACATATCGGAGGACCAAAACTAATACTGTAAAATAGGATCCAGTATCAAAAACACAGCTTCTATGTGAAAAAAAATTATTTACACATCCAATGCAGTTTTCCATTAGGGGACCCTAGAGCCTGCTGCAATGTTAAATTTCTCCCATAATCTCCTGTTCAAAAAGTATGGGTTATCTCCTGTGTGCAGACCAACCAATGCCTCTCTCAACGCACAAGTTCTTGTGTGTGTGTGTGTGTGTGTGTGTGTGTGTCTGTGTCTGTGTATGTGTGTCATGTCAACAGAATGCTTCATGCTTCATGGCTGTTGCATGGCATTCAGGTACTGTATCAGACTGTACTATACTGTACTGTACTGTGCTATGCTCTACTGTACTGTACAAACTACACACAATCAATGCACTGCCAGGATCTAGTGTGACTCGTTGTTTTGAAAAGTACTTTGGAATACTCTCTGTGTGAATTTCACTGCAAAAAAAGCAAGTTCTATTCTTTTTATAAAACCATAAAAACAAAAAATAGCTGCTCAAACCTTTAAATTACTACACACTGGAATTCACATTTCTTATAAGGGGTGCTGCTAGATGGTAACAAATAACAAACAAAGCAAAAGGACTAGCGCACACCCTCCCCACATAGCATAACATTTAAACTTTCAAATGCCAAAATTGGCTATATTTACTTTCAAGCTCCATGTGAGGAGAGGGTCCTCTTAGTTTCAGATTGGAATTCCAATTTGAGTAAGCTAAATCACCAAACGTCAAGGTGGGACCCTTCGAAAGTTAAATCACCTGTGTAAAATCCCTGTTGGGAGCACAGTATAAAAGCAGTTAGCTAGTAGCCATTGAGGCATTGTAAAGTTAGGGACTAAATCGAAGGGTCCCACCTTGACGTTTGGTGATTTAGCTTACTCAAATTGGAATTCCAATCTGAAACTAAGAGGACCCTCTCCTCACATGGAGCTTGAAAGTAAATATAGCCAATTTTGGCATTTGAAAGTTTAAATGTTATGCTATGTGGGGGGGGGGGAGAGGGTGTGCGCTAGTCCTTCTATTCTTTTTATGAACTATTTTGCTGACCTGCTCCTAGATAAAATGCTATATGCAGGTGTGTTGCATCCTGCTTTGATTACCCTAAAACTGAAGAATGCTTGAGGACTGCAAGCACCTTTACAGGATGTACACATGGAGCAATGCTAGTCTGGTTTCTAGTTTTAAGAATTTAGATCTGGACAGCAAAAAAAGATGTGGAGACCAGTACAGCCACAGGTAGGTGGCACTGAGTGTTTGGAATGGTCTCTTTGATTCACTGTTCAACTTTGTACCTGTTGTGCTGTACACAATATGGTTGCAAGCCTTTCCCTGAGTGGTTGCACACAGCATGGCAACTACCTATGACAAGCTGTGGCCTGAGCCGACATAGCTGCAGCTGACAGGTCTTGGCAACTCTGGAGAACTGTCAGCTGTCCACCGTGCCCAAAATGGCCGCTGGTGCTTACTGCACAGATAATTCCGGTGTCCATATTGGACATAGCAGACAGCTGGTGGCACAGTCCACTGTGCCCAAGATGGCCAGCAGAGTTATCTGTGCATGTTCAGTAAACACCAGCAGCCATGTTGGACACAGTGCCGTGTTCTGGCTGCCAAACAAAGTAGTGCGGTGGACATGTGTCCGCCTCCACTACCGGAACTCCAAGGAAAAAGCAGCAAATTGTAGCCAATCGGCTCCTTTTTCTCTATGATCCCAAAATGGCTGCAGACTCTGCCCACTGTAGCCATAAAAAGGAGCACAGCCAGTTTGCAAATGATAGGCAGAGACACTGTTGGACCCCACTCACTCAGTCATATGGCACAGAGACATTGCAACCAGGACACAAACATTTGGTAAGTGGAAAAGGAATTGATGTGTGTTCACTTGATGCCAGGGACTACATATTGTCTATGGTTAAGGAAGGGGGGACACTGGACCACCACAAAGTGGATGAGAAGTACCAACAAAAGAAAACATGATTCAGCTCAGACACTGGCCTATAGGCACATGTTTTGCAGGTGGGGTTATGCCATGCACAGTCCTCTCTGATGATTCAGTTTCAGGTGATAGAGATCAGAAACTCCATTTGTGATCACCTACATCTGGTGACCTTCCTTTGCCTTGTAATTTAGTTGCAGGGGGCAATCCGTCCCTGGTGACTAAGTCCTCATTTTGTGAGTGATAGCTTTTGGTGGCTGCACAGTAAGAGAGTATGTTTGCACTAAAAATTGCACCACTGCCAACTGTTATTTTCTGTGGGGTCTCAGAGTTTAATCAAAAGGACTGAGATCTGGAAAACATTTTAGAACCAGTCTCTAAGTTTACTTATTTAGAGCCAAATTTTCCCTGTACACACTGCAGTGCCATGAGGGGCTAGAAAAGATGTTCACATTTACAGAACAGAGCTGAGGTCTTTAGCAGTATTGCTCTGTACTGTTTTCTCTTTCAGCTTTCAATAAGTGATGGTCACTTCAAGATTTAAGGGCCAGAGTGAGCCTTGCTGGTAGGAGAGATAATGCTCTTATTTAGTACTCTGCGGGATGCAACATTTTGAAGCCTCTCACCTGCAGTCATAAATTTCTAACTGGTTATAGCTGGATATCTCAGTTTCTGAAATGTTTCTAGGGCCAAGAGGTAATAATTACCTTCCACAAACTACAGGGAGACATTTGCTGAATTCTAAATGCCTTTCTAGGTAGGTGGTGTCAAAGTAAAGTGATGTGCCTTCGTATAGCTCTGGATGAACATTTATTCAGAGATGTGGGATGGGGGGGGGGAATTAAAATGATATGTATATATGTTTGTATCATTTTTAATCCCCCCATCCCATGTCTCTGAATAAATGTTTCTCCAGAGTTACTTGAAAGCACATCACTTTTATTTGACACCACCTACCTAGAAACCAGGAGGCATTTAGAATTCAGTAAACTTTTCAAGGAAAAGATCAGTGAGAGCAGTGTGGAATTGTTAATCATTAATTATTTCCTTTGCAGAAAATGTGATACAGTATGCCACTGCTACAACAGAACTGCGTTCTGGCAAGTAGCATCCCATTGACAAATATCACTGATAGACAAGCAGTCCTTTTGTCTTAGTCTGCATAAAAACAGAGGGGTTTATGAATAGAAAAAGACTAATGGTCAATCAAATCTATTCTGTCCCTACCTAAATCCCCACCAGTGTAGCACTGGCAGGTCCTTATGTGGAGCCATACTGTCCCCCCCATTTCTGGGTCTTACTTGTTGTGGGACTACAGCAACTGTTCCTACCCCCAGAGCCCCTGTCTTCACCTTCCAATTGGTAGGACTGTAGCAAAGTAGGACCGGAGGGCACAGGAGGATTCAGGGATCCCCTCAAAAAGCTTCACAGCTGGTGCTGCCTCTTCTACCTGGATCCCCAGAGGGTAAACAGGACTCTGGACTAACTAAGTACAGCCTTTCCTCACCCTAGGGCAGGCAGCGGAGCCTGAACAAAGTGACAGTAGACCCTCAAGGGTTTAAACTAAAGACTGTGAGGTTGCTTAAGGATGGCAGCAGAACATAAATAAATATGGTGACCCTTGGGGAGCACCCAGCCTCAAGGGCTGATGAGGAAGATGTCAAAGGTCAGCTTAAGACTACCTAGGAAATGGGAGCCAATCAGAGGACTGCAATGCCTGTTAGAGTGAAATGCAAGGCCAGCACAGCTGGGAAAAATTCTAAAGACTGGTTGTCCGGGAACTGGCTGGTCAATCAGGGATTGAGTTGAGATTGATTTAAAAAAGTGCTGTGCCCAGGGACCTGGGAGGAGTCCAGTGGAGTGGAGAGGAAGTGGAGTTTATGTGAAGAGAGCTGCCAAAGCCAGAGAGGGGCTGTGGTGTGGACAGCAAACTTAAAAGACCCCAATGCCATGGCAGGTAAGTCTGGATGGAGCCAAGAGAACCAATACCATCTCCACCAGTAAACTTGGGAGGTGTCCAGTGGATTGGAGAGGAAGTGGAGATTGCATGAAGTGTGCTGTCAAAGTCAGTGAGGGGCTGTGGTGTGGACAACCACCTTGAGAGACCCAAGTGCCAGGGCAGGGAAGTCTGGATGGAAAAAGGCTATGTATTTGAGCTGCCTAGCCTGCCATGAGATAGGTGTTTCTGAGAAGCACTAGGAGGAGAAAGGCTTGACAGGTGAGGACAGGGCAGTCAACCTTTCTGCTTTGTCAGCTGGAACTCTACCCACCAGTCAGGTGTCAGTCTGCCAAGACCCATGCAGATCAGAGTTCCAGAGGAACCAAGTGAATGAGGAAGATGTCCAGGGGAACCACTTGCCTAAGTGGAACCCCAGCTGAGGTGAGAGCCCTAAAGGTGGTGGCTCTCTTTCACCCATAGCCAGGGTAGGAGTGTCTGATCTCTCTGTAGGGAGTGGTCTAGAGCACCATCTCTGAGCACTGCAACAGTCAACCACCCAGGGTACAATGAAAGACCTGAGGGGTGAAGCCGACGAATAGCCCGAGGGGCAATGGGGACACCACCTGTGTTGAGATCCTTTAGTCTGCATCTCCTGTTTCCAAGAGGGAGGCATCCTGTGCCTAGTGCTGCACTGGTGAGCAGTATCCCCCAAGAGAACTCTTTAAAAACCTTCAGAACTGTGAGTACCTCAGGGCTGCAGCTCTGAGAAGTTAATTTTACTTTAGTTAGTTAGTTAGTTAGTTAGTTAGTTAGTAAGTAAGGGGGTGAAGTTCTGGGCAGGACTTTGTAAGCTTAAGGATAGGCCCAGGCAGAAGACTGGAAAGGTCATCATCCAGCCCACCATTTAGTGGAATACAAATTGGGGCTCATTTAAGTATTTCACCTTTTTCAATTGTTTCCATTGTTGTTTCAAAAGGTTTTCCAAGCGTCAACCCTGCAACAACTGGCTAGCTACCATCAACTTGGTGAGGTACCCACCACAACCAACAGTGATCTCTCTAATGGTCTTTAGGGGGTACAAGCCAGATGCATCTGCAGGGGTGGGACTGGGACTGTTTTGGAAGAAATTGTCTATTATTTAAAGTTTTTAGTATACCCTATTAGCTCCCCTCCATTTTAATCAATTGTTATTTATTGTATTTTACAGTTCGTGTTCATGGTATTTGCACTGTGTTCATAGCTATTGTGTGGGAATTATCTAAAGGTGTATGGGGGGGAAGACTAATTGTTCCTGGGGGGAGGATAGGGCCACAATGGTAATTCTCCTAAACCCCTGCCCCAGGTGGAATCACCTAAATCTTATAGTTTTACCCTGTCATTCTTCTGTGCAAGAAAGAACCCAGGCCATCCCCCTTAGAGTCCAGTGGAGGAGAGGTGGACCCCGAAGGCCTCAGACAGCTTTCAAGACAGCCATGGGGTGACTGGTTTACTACTCACACCTGGACCCAAATGTAAGTTGGGTGGTGAGGGGGTGCAGGCCAGGAACGTACAGACTACCATACAATATCTCTTAAAGGACACCTAAACAACCTATTTTACAAGGAAAAATTTTGAACATCTGGCTTCATTCAGCTGAATAGAAAAGGCTGCTGTTTACATTGATACTAAAACTGCATTTATGTAAATAACATTAATGCAGTTTCATAGCATTTGAAAAATGTAAACATCAGCCTTCCAATTTAAAGAAAAAACTGCCCTGCCCGCTCTCTAAAATGGCTGCCAAATGTGTTAAGTGATTACATCATTGGAGCCAGAGGCAGACAGCTACATGGCTCTCTATAGTACTAACTACTTCTTTTTCCCTCCTTATTTAGAATTGTGTCACCAAATGATCAAAACCATGTGTTAACACGTGGGTTATTTTGATCAGTACACATGTTAGGCTATAATTTTGTTCATTTTGTTTACTTTAACTTGCTGTAACTGTGTTGTAATCCAAGCGACTTTCTCTTTGCAAACTGCAGTACATTGCAACTCTTCAAATACCTGGTGGTCTAATGGTTATGTGATGTTCTGAAATTTGTAGCGAAGAACTGGTCTATAGTGTATGGTGGAATGTGGTTGTGTATGGAAATCCATACACCGCAAAAAGTTGTTCTGCTTCACTAACGCAGAATGACTTTTTGTTCTGTGTTAGTGAGGATGTCAAAATGCAACAGCCCACTCCAACGCCGTTCATAGGACAGGGGGGCGGTTGGCAAGTCCTGTGTGTGAGCTGGCCGGCAGGATGAAGAAAAGAGCAGTGCAGGTCTCCACTGGCAGGCACTGCCTGGAAAATATAAGGGATCCTGTTTTGGGGCACCATACACTATATAGAACAATGTATGGCCTCACAAACAACTTGGCAACTCTTCTCCGTGTTTTCTATGATAGTAGAGGAACCTCTCAAGTTTTGCTGTCAAGGTCATCAGCCGTCATAGGAAACACTCAGATGAAGAATTGCCTTCTTGTGTATGGGAAGCCATACACTATCCTATATGGTCTGGACAATGCCAAAGTTCATGCTTTCTTGGTAATCCAAAAATGTGGTTATCTTGTAGTCTTCTTTTTCCACATGAACTCCCCTGCACCTAGCTTGCCCTCTGTCAAAAACCCCACCATCCACACTCCATTCTTAGAACTGCTTGGGGCCACATATGAGCTTACAGTCCCATGAAGAGAATTATGACACTTCACATTGTAATCTTGTGCCTCAGAGAATAGTGCACACCTGTATTGATATGCTTCATCAGCTGGCAGTGCTAAATAATGCCTCCAACAACACTCTCCAGTCCTTTTTCATCAGTGTTTGAGTTCTGCTCCCACAGTAAACATTGGATGGCTCATCACATTTCTGCACAATAAAGGTAGTATGTACAGTCCACCCATTTTGTGTTTTTCCTGCCTCATTAATCAACAACCAGGTCTTCCTGGTGGGCCAAGCAATAAGCATCAGGACACACCATAAAAACTGCTGTTCATCCCCACATGAGGGTTGAACTTACTATAGATAACAACATCATTAGCCGGAGAGGCATACTAGCGCCTTTAGCAAATCCTTTCAATACAGAGCCCCCCTGTGGTTTAATAATCTAAGCAACCAACTGAGCAGTCTTTCTAGTCTGTCCCAATTTAAACTTATGCTTCATCAGCATCTCTTGACCGAAAGCACTTGTGATTGTTACACCTAGTTTCCCACTTCTGCAGACACCCTTATACCACTTTTTTCACTCTCTGAGGCTCTTACTTGGCTTCCTGTTTTGTTTCACCTCTCCTGACAGGACAAGTTCCCCTTTCCCCCTGCCACCTCCTCCCTTACCTCACCCCCTCCTTGCTCTTATCCCACTGACACCCCTTCCTGGACATGCCCAGGCCCTCTCCCTTATCTTCTTCCCCTTCATCCACCCTCCTTTTCCCCTCTTTACCCCTTCTCCCACCTTAGCCTCCCTCCTCTCACTCTCGACGAGGCCTCTGGCTGCTATTTTCTTTCTCTATCTGGGCTCTGCCCTCTCATCTCCCCTACCCCTTCCTTACTCTTCCCCTTCCCCCCACCTCTGATTAGCAATGTTGCTTCAAATCTACCTTATGGTTTTCTATGCTTCCTTCTAAGCTTGTGTGTAGCACTGTTCCCACTTGGTTACCAGTTGACTTGCTGTGCTCCAATGATACCATGAATGTGTCTGTACCCCCATTGATACCGTGAATGTTGTCTATAACTCCCAGCCTTATTGTAACCCTTTCTTTTGATGTGAAACCTTTGTAAATGAGCTGTCCCTAGCTCAAAGGTATCTGTAATCTGAGATTTAAATAAATAAATAAATAAATAAAATCCATCCGACCTCCAGTGTTGGTCTACTCCCTCGTCTGTGATCTGCAGAACCATGCAGGGCAGTCCTCAGCAATCCTTCTCCAGTACTTTTCTGTGTCTTGCTCTACAATACAAGTTGGCTGGCTACCACTCTTTCAAATCTTGAATGAGCTATACACAGCTCCCTCGATACTGTCCCAACAAACCTCAACATCTCCCCCCCAAGAGTAACCTCGCTACACTGAATCCAAGTGACAATTTAGGTGCAGCCCTTCCACTCTGAGTTTGTCATCACTGGCTGCTCTCATCCATGGTCAAGTAGTGATTATGATGCTGGCAGCACCACATCTCAGATCTCACAATGATCTGCTCAACTTCCCCCTCTCCTGTCTTTCCCTACATTGAATATAGCTGTACCCTGCTGGAATGGCCTATTCAGTCCCCCTCTGGCATTCATTCTTCACTCCTGCTCCTCACATCAAATACTGGTGAGGTCGCCACTCTTCTGTATCATGAATGCGGTTAATACAGCCTCCAGTTTTTTTGTTTTTTTTATATATCAATAATAAACATGATCTTTATGATAAGCCAGGCTGATATCAGCAGGGCACAAGGGGACACATAGGCATTCCTACCCTTATAAGGTCAAAGCTACCTATGATTAGGCACTATTAAATGATGTGCATAATGATGCACACACACCCTTCATTTAATAGTGCCTAATCAAAGGTAATCTAGATATTTTAAGGATGGGAAAGCCCATATTTCTCCTGATGCCCTGCTTCTATTAGCCTGACTTACTGGAAAGGTTATGCTCATTTTTGATATGTCAAAAAACCTAGGGGACTCTACCAACTGCATTCATGATGCAGAAGTGTGATGAGCTCACCAGCTTTTGGTGTGGGGAGCAGGAGTGAAAAATGAATGCCAAAGGGGGACAGAGGAGGCCACTCCAGCAGGGTACAGATATATTCAGGGAAGGGATAAGACAGAAGGGGAGAAAGGTGAGCAGATCATTGTGAGATAAATGATGTGGGGCTGCCAGCACCACATTCGCTACCTGACCATGGATGGGAACAGCTAGCGATAACAAATACTTGGTATGGCAGGGCGGTGCCTGAATTGGTACCTGGATTCAATGTATGGAAAGTACCTTCAGGGGGTTTGTCGTGGTTTGTTGAGGCAGTATCAAGGGGACTGTGTATACCACATTCAAGATTCAGAAGAGTGGTAAGCCAGCCAACTAGTATTGTGGAGGAGGGCACTGACATGGACTGGAGGAGGATTGCTGAGGACTGTCCTGTGGGGTCTACTGATCACAGGCAAGGGAGTAGACTGACACTGGAGGTTGGGTGGATTTGCCCAAGTTGTTAGTATGCCTCTTCTATCTAATAACATTGTTATCCATAGTACTGCAAGTGTAACCCTTATAAGAGTATGAACAGAAATTATTCTGATATGTCCTGGTGCTAATTGCTTGGCCATCCTGGAAGACGTGGTTGTTGGTTAATGAGGCAAAAAATCAAACAAACAGGGGGACTGTACATACTACCTTCATTGTGCAGAAGGATGGTGATCTGCCCAATGTTTACTGTGGGAGCAGAAGTGAAACGTTGATGAAAGAGGACTGGAGAGTGATTAGGGAGGCATAATTTAACAGTGCTAGCTGATGAAGCATGCAGGTATTTGTATAGGTGTGTGGTACTCTCTGAGGTACAAGATTATGATATGAAGTATGCTAATTCTCTTTGTGGAACCAGCAAGCTCATATGTGTTACCAGGCATTATTAAAGAGGGCAAGAAATGATTTCTAATTGGCAGCTGTTTATAATGTTCTCATTTACAGAAAAGATATCCAGAATACTAAATGATCCATATGTATCTCTATCTGAAAAGAAAGAGGTGTGAAAAAACTGTATTTTGCATTGTTTTGTTTTTGTGGGCAGCATTCTGTTACAATTCTCTTTACGGAACCATTGATCTGGAGTTTTAACACAGTTTGTGCAAAGAACTCTAAGCATGGTTCTGATAGGACAATAGCTCATGTTAAGCATTCTGTACACAAACCCTGACATAGAAAAAAACTCAAAATTGCTGGTTCCATGAACTGAACAGTGCAGAACGTCGTCCATGAAAAGAAACCAATTGAAAACACAGTTTTTCACATCAGTGTTTTTTAAAGGTACAGTTAAATATGGTGCTTTTTGAGGCAAATCATTCAGTTTTCTTACTGGGAGCATTACTAACTGCTACCAATTAGCAAAAATGTCCTTTCCCCTTCAAGGATGGAGTGTTGACAGCAGAGTGTGTGACAATGAATGGACTGGATGTGGGGGGGGTGCTTATATCTAAACACTGGCACCTGAGTATAGTACTATGGGGGGGTGCTGTATTGTTGGGGTGCACCGTCCATCAGATGAAATGTTAAACTAAAGTCCCTTCTACCCATCTCTGGTGCTGTCCTGGTTGGTATCCAGGTGGAACTAACAAAACCCAAGGACTTTTGCAAGAGTAGGGAAATTTTATTGCAACAAAATAAAATCAAAACAAGGAATAACATACAACAGAAAGGAAAACAAAAAAATACATGATTACATAGACTTACTCCTTAACATGGCAAAGAAAAAGTGAAACTTCAAAGAACATACAATTCATACAGTATTGAATGGATGAAAAAGAAAAAAGCAAAAACAAAAACTTTGGAATACAAAATTCAACACAGTACACACCAAACATATGTTCACTCTCTGAAAGGAAACTTAGGGAAACTCTATAGAACCTTAAAATATGAAGGAACAATTTCTCCACAGCTGATTCATTTGTTGAGGTGAGATACTCTTTTCCTCCAACTTGTGTATCTTTTGTAGTTCAAACCTGACATTAGTCATAACCTCTATATACACAACATGTTTTTGTTGAAACACCCATGAGCATCTGGATTGCTAAACATAATATTTCAAAATTGTCCCAATGACTTGCAAGGTGGAGAGCTCATACTTTCTCCAAGGTTTGCTGAAAAGACCAAAGACCAGCTCAGTATTAGAAACTGTAAGGAACAAGGGTTCTTTCCATTGTCTGGCTAGGTAAGACCAGAAAGTCTGAACATATGGGCAATCAAAAAATAAATGGTCCTGAGTTTCCAAAATGAGTGCACAGCCTTCCCTGGGGCAATATCTTTCAGGCAACTGTTTATGTTTATGGGAATTGCAGACCGCCACTTTCCCATACATGCTCAGCCACTTTAAATCCCAAACATAAGGGGGTAGTCTTTTATTATTCAAATACTCCAAGACTTTAGGCAGGGGTGAATCCACACAATTGGGAAGTACCAAAGGATTTTTAAAATTATTTCCCATAATCTACTTATACAGCTGTTTCCTACTCACAGTAAGAAGTCCATTCAGTCCAATTTGGACGGGAAAGGAGCAGGGAAATCCTAGCCCCCCAAAATAATCAGGGTAGTAAGTGCATCAAACACCAACATAGAGGTGTCAATAGGGAGAAGGGCAGGGGTAAATGGAGAAAGTGACAAAGGCAAGAAGGACAGGGATGGGGCAAAAGGGAGTAAGGCCATCAGGAAATGGAGGGTAATGAGTACCAATGCCCGTAGTCTGGGCAACAAGCTCCCTGAGCTGGTGGCCTTGATGGAAGAGGGATGCCTGGATATCGAGCAGTCACAGAAACATGATACACAGAGAACCATGACTGGGATGTTAACATACCAGGGTACATAACCCACAGGAGAGACAGGCAGGGAGAAGGGGGAGGAGTAGCTCTCTATGTAAAGGAAGGGATAAAAGCAACTGAACAAAAGAGTAAACAGGGAGGAGAGGAGGCACTGTGGGTCACCTTGGAGACTGGAAAGGGCACCACGATCTGCACAGGGGTTGTGTACAGACCCCCATGTCAGGGGGAGGGAATGGACAAGGATATGATAGAAGGCATTCTTAGAATGGCAGAGAAAGGGGAGATACTATTGATGGGAGACCTGAATATGCCAGATGTTAACTGGAGCACATTTGCTGCAGCCACATCCAAGAGCAGGGCCAGTCTTGATGCCCTACAGGTGGCAGGCATTAGACAGCTAGTTTCAGAATGTGAGGCATGAGATTAAAGAGAACACTTGCTCGAGCTGAAGTTGTACCAAAAGGAAATTTTTTTAACACAAAAAAAATTAATTAGTTAAGACCAGCCGGACTTTAGGACGCAAACTCAAAGGAAAACAAAATTCCAATCAGAGAACATAACAGAAGATTCCTGTAACACTAGAATGGGCTAGTGTAACACACTTCGAGGTCAGACTAGGTCTGTACCTCACAGGCTATCTGACTCTCTGATTCAAGTACCTGGATTAAATACAAAAGAAATGGTCAGGTGACTACCTAACTCCACCCCTATACCTTATATTTCTTTATTTTCCACAGATTAACTTTATTTATGAACAGCATGTCCCTTTAAATTAAATAAATAATGTATCTTGAATCTTTTTAATAAATTTTACACCCTTTTTGAGGTTTTATTTCCATATTCATTCATTCTGAAGACACCACCCCCTTTACATAGTATACAATTATCCACATTGAGGCCGGACAGCCCTAAGGCAAAGTTACAGCAAAAGGGTTACTTTTAGTGTTGCAGTTAGAGCTGTTTTACCAGGTGGCTCAAATAAACTGTTGTTGAATGAAAATACACTCTGCTAATCAACATTTTTTTTTCTTGGGATCTAGTAGCAAAAGCACCTAAGTTGGCAGCGGCTGCTAATAGATAGGTAAAGTCTGGATGGTCATGTCCTATTATAACAGGCACTGGCAACTGTGATACCACACCAACTTTCATACTTCTGGCATTGGACTGTACTTGAACCTCGACTTGTTGCATTGGATATGTATGGGTATCACCATGGATACAAGTCACATGTGTCGCATCTGGAGAATTATGGATATTGGGTAACATAGAGGCTTTGACTAGAGTTTGCCGACTACCAGAATCTAGTAGTCCAATCATGGTTTTCCCATTGATTTTGACTGGTGTAATATACTGACCCCAGTTAGCCAGGACTAAATGGGTAGGGGTAGTTTTTTTCTTCGGGCAAAACCTAGCAATATGTCCTTTTCCTTGACACAAATGGCACACAATTTCTGAACTATGGGATCTAGGAATATTGGTGTTTTTAGCAGTTCCACTAGATACAGTATTTGTAGGAGGTGTAGGTCTTACCGTAGGGAAAGTGGTGCCAGGTCCAGAATGTCCTTTGTGCCTGTTCGGCCTTGCAGCTAGGTAATCTTCGGCCAATTGCACCGCTTTCTCAGCTGTCTCTGGGCGGTGTTCCCGAACCCACATTTGAGTGTCCTGTGGTAATATACGTATAAACTGTTCAAGCACAACTGCCTCCAACATCTGTTCTTTGGTGTTTTTAGTAGGTTGCAACCATTTGTGACATAGGTCCCTTAACCTTGTATAAGCATCCTGTGGGGTATCTGATGACTGGAACCTTAATACTCGGAACCTTTGTCTATATGTTTCTAGGCAAATGTAATATCGTTTTAAGATAGCCTCTTTTACTGTATTATAGTCTTCACTCATAGAGCTGTCCACATGACCATAGGCCAACTGGGCTTTTCCTGTTAAATAGGGGGCAAGACATATCACCCATTGTCCTGTGGGCCACTGACAAGCTCGGGCAATCCATTCAAATGTAGTCAAGTAAGTCTCTATGTCATCCGTTTCACTTAGTTTTGTCAACTTTATATCCTTGGGGTTATCACTCGATGAAGGTGGCCTACTAATACCCAGGTCCCGGATAGCTCTCAGGGTGTCTGCCCACCTGGCCTCATTTCGCTGCATCTCTCTTACCCTTTGCTTCTCCCAGGCTACTTGTTGTAAGCACAACCATTGCAGCAAATCCTGGGCATCTCCACTAGGGGGTCCTTCTGCCACTTCCTCCTCTTCAACAGCCTCTAAGGTCCCACCAATCGCACCGTCTTCCTCCAGCTTGGTGGTCTTGCATCGAACATCTGGTAAACCAGACATCAAAGGTTGTCCCAATTTATCCGCCATCATTCGGGTCAATACTCCAGCGGGTCTCTCCTCTTGGAACATGCAAGCTCTCTTCCAATACTCAGAGCAGTATTGTTCAAATCCCACCACTGCCACCACGTGTGAGGCGTGAGATTAAAGAGAACACTTGCTCGAGCTGAAGTTGTACCAAAAGGAAATTTATTTAACACAAAAAAAATTAATTAGCTAAGACCAGCCAGACTTTAGGACGCAAACTCAAAGGAAAACAAAATTCCAATCAGAGAACATAACAGAAGATTCCTGTAACACTAGAGTGGGCTAGTGTAACACACTTCGAGGTCAGACTAGGTCTGTACCTCACAGGCTATCTGACTCTCTGATTCAAGTACCTGGATTAAATACAAAAGAAATGGTCAGGTGACTACCTAACTCCACCCCTATACCTTATATTTCTTTATTTTCCACAGATTAACTTTATTTATGAACAGCATGTCCCTTTAAATCAAATAAATAATGTATCTTGAATCTTTTTAATAAATTTTACACCCTTTTTGAGGTTTTATTTCCATATTCATTCATTCTGAAGACACCACCCCCTTTACATACTATAAAATTATCCACATTGAGGCCGGATAGCCCCTAAGGCAAAGTTACAGCAAAAAGGTTACTTTTAGTGTTGCAGTTAGAGCTGTAAAATGCTCGTTTAAAAAAATACCTCCAATCCTCAAACCAGTGTTCTAATTCGCATTCAGGAGGTATGTGCACTTAATTCTTATTGTTTGTGGCTAGAGAAAAGCGCTCCGAGCTGTAAAATACGCCTAAATGCCTTCGCGAACATTCACACGTTCGAGGCGGCGCAATACCGCAAAGTTAAGGCTTTAAGAGCTATACGCAAAGACGCTTTTACAGCGTTCTGCTATCGGAAGGGGGTTTCAATTAGTAGCAGATTTCTCTAGTCCCAAGCATGTTTTGCTGAGCTTGGGCAGAATAGAAGAGAAAATCAAACTCTGTACTCTGATTTTAAATGAAACCCGGGTTGCAACACGAGGGGGATATCTTAACAAGACAATGATAGAGGCATACTTTTCAAATGTACCATAATTAAAAAAAAATTACAAAATACAAGGGGAAGACAAAAATATAGGTGGCCAGCCTATATTATTGGGGGGGGGGGGTTTATCACAAAAAGAAAACAGAGCTGTTGCAACAGACTTTTTAAAAAAAAATTATGGTACATATGATGTTTCCTCTATCCTTTACACTCATGAGGGAGAAATCTTTGACCTCATACTCTCAAACGGGGGCAGTGAGAGGATCTCAGATCTAGAAGTGGGTTGCCATCTGGGGACAAGTGACCATCAAACAGTGTGGTTCACATTAAACTCAGCTACAGAGTCAAGCCATACAAAAGTGAGGGTACTGGACTTTAGGAGAGCTGACTTTGGCAAGATGGGAGAGTGCCTCAGAAAAGCACTAGCAAACAGGCTAGAAGGAGGTGTGGAGCAACAATGGGGAATCGTCAAACTGCCATCACAGAGGCAACAAGCCTTTGTGTGAAGCAAATAAACAAATCAAAATGAAAGAAAAAAGCCACTATGGTTCTCAAAAGAGGTAGGTGTGAAAGTCAGGAAGAAAAGATAGCATTCCAGAAGTATAAGGAAACACAGAAGGAGCAGGACAGAGAGCTGTACCAGTTAAGGCAGAAGGAAGCAGGGAGGAAGTCAGAACAGCAAGGCCCAAACTGAGGAAAAGATAGCCAACTCAGTTAAGAAGGGATAAAACCTTTTATAGGTACATCAGGCGTAGAAAGACAAAGGAGGATAGTGAGGCTGAATAGAATGAACGGTGGGTGGGCAGAGGAGACAGTAAAAAGCAGGGATACTGAATGAATATTTCTACTCAGTATTCACAAAAGAGGAGGGAAGTGCCTAATCCAATTAACAGAAGCACTCTTGATAGGGGGTCGTCCCAGTCCTTTCACAGAAGAAAGGGTTCTGCAAGAACTCCTAAAACTGAAGGTGGACAAAGCAATGGGTCCTGATGGAATTCACCCCAGAATTCTAAAAGAACTAAGGGAGGAACTAGTGAAACCACTGGCTACTCTTTTTAATAAATCATGGGAGGATGGTGTGGTACCCGAGGACTGGAGGAAGGCGGATGTGATTCCCCTTCACAAAAGTGGAACCAAGACAGAGGCAGGAAACTACAGACCTGTCAGTCTGACCTCTGTGGTAGGGAAAGTGATGGAGTCACTTCTAAAGGAAAGAATAGTTGAGTACCTAAAGGCCAGTGTAGCACAGGGCCCAAGGCAGCATGGATTCACAGCGGGAAGGTCATGTCAGACAAATCTAATAGATTTCTTTGACTGGGTGACCAAAGTAGTAGACCAGGGAGGGGCTGTGGACATGGCCTACCTAGACTTTAGCAAGGCATTTGACACAGTCCCACACAAAAGATTAATAGTCAATTAACCAGCCTGGGAGTGGGTCCCAGGGTGGTAGTCTGGTAAAACATTGGCTGCACAACAGACACAGAAGGTAATTGTAAATGAGTCCACTCTGAAGAAAGAGAGGTTACTAGTGGGGTACCACAGGGTTCAGATTGGGTCCAGTCCTTTTAATGTCTTCATCAGTGACATTGCAGAGGACTGGAAGGAAAAGTATGCCTTTTTGCAGATGACACAAAGATCTGCAACAGGGTTGATATACAAGGAGGCGTGAAAAGGATGAAAAGGGACTTGGCAAGGTTGGAGGAATGGTCAGAAGTATGGCAGCTAGGATTCAATGCAAATAAGTGCAAATAATGCACCTGGGAAACAAGAACCCAGGGAAGAATACACAATGGGTAGGGAGGTAGTAACAACAACAAAAAAGGAAAGGGACCTGGGGGTAATCATATCAGATGACCTTAAGGCTAGCAAGCAATGTGAGAAGGCAGTAGGGAGGGCTGGGGGTATACTGGGATGTATAGGGAGAGGCATCACCAGCAGAAAACAGGAAGATGTTATCCCTAAGTACAGACAGTTGGTGAGACCCCATCTGGAGTTCTGTGTCCAGTTCTGGAGACCCCATCTCTGCAAGGACATAGACAGGATAGAGGCAGTCCAGAGGAGGGCAACTAAAATGGTGCAGGGTCTGCAAGAGAAGCCATATGAAGAGAGACTAACGGAGCTTAATATGTATACCCTTGAGGAAAGAAGGGAGAGGGGGGACATGATAGAAACTTTTAAGTACCTCAGTGGAATCAACAAAGTCCAAGAGGGTAGCATCTTTCAGAAAAAGAGACTTGCAAGAACAAGGGACACAATTTAAAGATAGAAGGAGGGCGGTTCAGGGGCAGTGAGGAAGTATTATTTCACAGAGAGGGTAGTGGATGCATGGAACAGCCTTCCTGAGGAGGTGTGGGGTCTAAAACTGTGGGAGAATTCAAGAATGCATGGGACAGACATAAGACAATTCTTGTGGGGGGTAGGAAGAAATAGGCTGTTGGTTAACTAGGATCTACGGTCTATCCTGTAGGTAGGGAAATGGGCAGACTAGATGGGCCAAGCGGTCCTTATCTGCCGTCAAAGTCTATGTTTCTATGTTTCTATGTTAATTTTCCATTTCTTCGCTTTAGAAAGGGTGTCCAAAATATAGTCAGGGTGATACATTACATTAGTGAAAGAAGAAAGTCCAGAGAGGGTATTGCTAAGCTCAAAGGAGAAAAGGGGGCATGTGAAGAGGAGGACCCTGTAAAAGCATCTATCCTAAATAGATACTTTTGCTCAGTATTTACTGAACAGAAGGTAGGGCAGGGCCCAGAGCTCAGCACCATGGACATGGGGGGGGGAGGGAGGTGAGCACTACTCCCTTCACAAAAGAAAGGGTCCTACAAGAGCTCGCTAATCTCAGGGTGGACAAGGCAATGGGACCTGATGGCATACCTCCCAGGGTACTAAAGGAGCTAAGGGTGGAACTAGCAGAGCCATTAGCAGAACTGTTTAGTGAGTCTCTGAGCATGGGAGAGGTCCCAGAAGACTGGAGAAGGGCTCATGTGATCCCGCTCCACAAGAGTGGTAGCAGGGAGGAGGCAGGGAACTACAGACCAGTCAGTCTTACCTCAGTAGTGGGTAAGATTATGGAGGCACTCCTTAAGGAAAGGATAGTGCAACACCTGGAATCCATAGGGGTGCAGGATCCAAGACAGCATGGGTTTACAAAAGGAAGGTCCTGTCAAACTAATCTCATAGATTTCTTAAACTGGGTAACCAGAGTGGTGGACCAAGGGGGAGCAGTTGATGTCGCCTACCTTGACTTCAGCAAAGCTTTCGACACTGTTCCACATAGAAGATCGATAAACAAACTGGGTAGGCTTGGGGTGGGTCAAAAGTTGGTCAACTGGGTGGCAAACTGGTTGACGGGCAGAAAACAGAGAGTGGTGGTAAATGGTATGCAGTCAGAAGAGATGCAAGTCACAAGTGGGGTACCTCAGGGATCAGTCCTGGGGCCAGTCCTCTTCAGTATCTTCATCAGTGACATTGCAGATGGACAGGAGGGTAAGGCTTGTAGGTTTGTAGATGACACTAAGATCTGCAACAAAGTAGATGATCCAGATGGGGTGGGCAGAATGAGAAGAGATCTGGATAAACTAGCAAAATGGTCGGAAGAGTGGCAACTAGGATTTAATGCAAAGAAGTGCAAGATCATGCACATAGGGAAGAGAAACCCTGAGGCCACCTATAGGCTGGGAGAGAAGTTGCTGGTAGTCACAAATGAAGAAAGAGACTTGGGCATCATCATCACCGATGACCTGAAATCATCCAAGCAGACCTCTAAAGCAGTAGGTAAGGCTAGAAGGATGTTAGGGTGTATTAGTAGGGGTATCAAAAGTCGGAAGAGGGAGGTAATAATACCTCTTTACAAGACACTGGTTAGGCCCCATCTGGAGTACTGTGTGCAGTACTGGAGGCCACACCTTCACAAGGACATTTACCAAATTGAGGCAGTCCGGAGAAGGGCAACCAAAATGGTGCCGGGACTGCAGCAGAAGACATATGAGAACAGATTAACGGAGCTCAATATGTATACCCTAGAGCAAAGGAGGGAGAGAGGTGATATGATCGAAACATTCAAACACCTTAAGGGCATTAACAAGGTGAAAGAGTCTAGCATGTTTCAATATAAGAAAAATAGCAGGACAAGAGGACACAGCATGAGATTAGAGGGAGGCAGATTAAGGGGTAATGAGAGGAAGTTCTTTTTCACAGAAAGGGTGGTGGATGCATGAAACTGCCTACCTCAGGAAGTGGTGGCTATGAATACAGTACAGGGCTTCAAACAGGCATGGGATAAACATAAGGGAGCAATACAGATGAGTATGAATAGATAGGCCACTGACAGCAAAGGACGATGGCACATTTATAAGGTAGAAAAAGAAATAGGCAGACTGGATGGGCCTTGTGGTCCTTATCTGCCATCAACTTCTGTGTTACCCTGTTTTTTTAAGGACCTTTAATGCACCCCAGCACCAATCAGTGAGATTTGGCTGCAGCCAGTCTAATAAACTGGAAGTCCAATGTTTTCCATTTGGTTTTAATATCATACTAACATTCAAGGTCAAAAATATGCTATAATAAAAAACAATGGGGTCAATCATACCCACCCCAGTGTCCTGCTTAAACTGATATGTAAGTTCCCTTTTAAGGGGATTCAAACAACTTCACCACAAGGCCTGGAAGAAAATGTTCGGGAGTCTTGTGTCCATGACCTGGGGCAGAGGGAAGACATAATTAATATATAAAAAAGATCGGAAGGATCAGGGTCTTGATAAACAACACTCTCTTAGTTTTAGAAATTCTCCTATTTTTCCAAGCATTAATTTTAGACTGCCACTTGAAGACAAGAGTCCCAGTTAAACTCTGCAATATTTGTTTTTCAATAAGTAACCTCAAGTAGGTTAATATTCTGATTCAAAATAGAAATATCAGCAATATACTGTAAGGGAGGGGAATCGGGTAATACAATCACACAGCTGGAACGCTTGTTAAAATTATCCAGTGATCCAGAGGCACCAGTAAACACCAGCAATGTCTGTCATATAACAGATCCCCCATCAATGGGTTCAATTGTCATAATGACATCATCCACATATGCCATGATTTTAACTGTGGGGGGGAGGGGTCCAAGCGGGACACCTGTGATTTGTGCATTAGTCAGAATTTTTCGCAGGAGGGGGTCTATACAAAAAACATGAAGCAAGGGGCTTAATGGGCACCAATGCTGAACTCCCCTTTGAAACTGGCATGTCTGTCCAAGCCAACCATTGACATATGGTCTCAAAGTGGCATGGGTATACAAACTTCAGATCCAGAATATAAATTTATCAGGAACATGATAGGCCTGCAAAACTTTGAATAAATAATCATGTGACAATTTATCGAAGGCCTTCTCCTGGTCCACACTCAATAAATACTGAGAGACCAAGTTTTGGTTCCCTCTGAGAAATAATTCCCATAGCCACAACAAAGCATCCTGTACCTTTCTAGATTTAAGGCAACACATTTGCTGAGAACTAATCACATGCTCAGCAATTGTCTCCAACCAGCCCGCCAATATTTTGGCTAATATTTTATACTCAGTGTTTAACAAACTGAGCAGTCTCCAATTTGTAATGACTACCTTATCTCCTCTTTTGAGTATAAAAATCATCAGGGCAGATAGCCAAGACTGGGGAAGGCAACCATTGTCCAAACTAAAATTAAAAAGCTCTGCCAAAACAGGAGTTATGGGGTCCTGATACTTTCCATAAAATTCTGCACTGAGGTCACCCTCCTCTGGGGCTGTATTAGAGTTCAAAAGCTTTATATTACGCAGGACTTCATCCCTGGTAATAGGAGTTATTATAGCTAACCTGTCCCGTTCACTCAAGGATGGGACATTCAAGTCAGACAAAATGTCCTGTATGGCTGGATCAGCAGGGGCTCTGCTAAAAGTAGAGGCCACATGTTGAGTAACCACATCCAATAATTCAGATTTAGAGGTAACCTTGTCAGCAGCAGGAGTATATAGCCCCTGCATGAATATTTTCTCTGTCCTGGTACTACAATCCTTAAAAGGGTAGAAAGTTTGTTTCCGACCCTGGGTACCAAATCACATTTCCTGCTAAAAAGACTGTGCTCTATTATATTGCAACTGCTACATACATAATTTAATATTGCTAATTTGGGCACTTTAATCTATTTTATCTGTTTCTGTTTGAGAAATAAGTTTGTGTAAATGAGATCTTAGTGTCAGATATTTTACATAATCATCTTGGGCTTTTTTCCCAGAGTATGACTTAGAGAGATGTATGATATCTCTCTTACTATCCTCCCACAAGGAAACTATATCTTCATTGAAACATCTGACAGACAGCCTAGCCGTCCAGAGTTGGACCCATTGTCCTTCAAGGATGAGGTCCCCTAATCTTCTATTATTCGGTTTCCACTGTCCTTTCCCATGTATCAGGGCCTGTCCCCACTGCAAAGCACAACTGATGATTTTATGATTGGAGAACCCATAACTAACAGTGTTAGCAGACTGCATTAGTATGGTATTAGAAACAAAGATGTAATCTATCCTCATTGACAAAGCTCCCTTAAAATAAGTATTACCACCCACAGAGTGTAATATTCAATAGACATCGTTCAATTTTATGGTTTTAAGGATATTGTTCAGACAATTGGAGTCACAGTACATTTTACTGATACTGAGATCTGTATCAGATAAAGCAGTACCACAATTAAAATCACCACCCCAGATAACAACTCTGGATGTGTGCAGAAAAGGCTGTATATCAGAGAACAGCCCAGCTCAGGGCTTTTGTTAGAGGGGCATGTGTTGCAACAAGTCGAAGCCGTTGAGCTTCATAGGTGACATCCAAAGACAGAGCCCTGCCTGGTTGGATTTTAGTGAGCTTATTTAGCTGCAACCCACTGTCTTTAAACAATATCCTAACACCATCACATTTATTCAAACCTATGGACCAAAAGGAAGGACCTTTTGTCAAAAATCTGGTGGCCTGAGAAAGCTCATAAGACTTTTTAGTCTAGTATCAAACAGGAAGATAACATGGCTATCAATATATTGCATTTCTGTAAGTACTATGAAACATTTTTTCATAGCCCTTAATGCTGTTTACATTAATGGTAGAAACTTTAAATGAGGCCATTAAAAGCAATAGAGGGAAAAGGAGACTCAGGTTATACTTTTATGCTGAGTCCAGATCTGTCTGCATTATGGCAGTACAGTATCTGTAATCATATGGTCATCCTGATCAGAAAGGGGGTCAACCTGGGATGAAATCATCGAAGAAACCTCTGAATCAACTCCCTCAGATTCAGATTTACTCCAGTCAGGTATCTTACACAGGGCACTGAATCTGTTCTTAAAAAGAACAGAGGGAGGGGGGGTTAGATTTCTTCCCTATAGAAGTGGTTTTCCCTCCCATTCTCAGACATTTTTTCTTGCCTTTCAAGGAGACCGATTGAAAATCATCCATGGGGGAGCACTGGGGCTTGCAGAGCACAATCCTGGGCCACAAAAGTATGTGTCAAGGTTCCTGGAGTCATGGCTTCATTAATATCCATTTCCTGAGAAGGAGCTAAAGTAGTAGAGTCCATGGAGGGGTCATCCACTGGGGCTACCACATCACCAACCAGTATTGGGGGTATCCACTTGAGCCACATCCTGCCACTCGTGGGGGTGCTCAGGAGGCTGCCCTTTCCTCTGAGGTCTGAGCCACTCCTTTCTGTTATGCCTGGGTGACCAAGGGTTCAGGTGCTAGGCTTTCACCCTTATTATGTGAGGCAAAAGGACATCTGGCATATGAGTGACCCAGTCTTTCACAAAGGTTACACTTAAAGGAATTTGGCAGTCCATGGACAAATGGCCATATTCAAGACAATGCGTGCACTTTGCACTGTCACAGGTATTTCCCAAATGAGAATGAGAGTTGTGACGTAGACAGCCAGTTCTGAGTGCTGTATTATTTTTTTTTAATATAAAATAGATTACTGACTGTCTCTGCTGAAAATCTGGTGCTCTAGGAGTGACCTCACCCCCCCCCAGGTTTCAGCTGAAAGATGAAAGCCATGAGAAAATGTTGAAACAGCATGTGAGATCACACACACACACCGGTTTTAAATACCAGGTGTTACATGGCAGGCCAGAAGCTATTTACAGGCTTTTCTAAGTTAATTATAGATGTTGTTGTTAAGAGGGAACTCATAAAAAAAGGTTTATGACGTTAGAAGGGGAAACCAGGTTTAGAAAACTGGCGCGAAGTTGTAAATGTTCCTTTGATGCCTGTGTGAAAGAGGGTTGATTAAGATCAAAGAGATGTCATTTGAAGAACATATAAGAATGCTGAGGATTGCAGAATTTAATTCTTAAAAAAAGACATCCTGCTTTTTTATTAGATATATTTTTGTATATAGTCTGACAAAGGAGGAGCTATGTGACCTCACCTAAAAAGGGGTTGGCAAATACAGTTTGCTTTAAGGAATACTCTGTTTTACTTCACTGAGACACTTTTATCTAGACTCTGACAACAAAACATCTTTGGAGCACTTTTAAACAGGTATTTAGAAAAAGAGTCAAATCTAAGTACTGTAAGTAGGAATTGCACTGTTTAAGCCTTGTTCTTTTAAAAGATTTGTATGTTTTGTGATATAAGAGTTCTGTATTTTGTGTTTTACATATTTTTATCTATTTTAGTAAAATTATTTTTAGAGCATACTTGGTCTATCTTTGAATTTTCTTCCATTGTAAGAAAAGTATATATGGTTATAGCAGACACTAGGCATAAGCTGAAGGGTGATACCAAACTGGAAGAGAAGCATTTTAAATCTGAGGTCTTTATTAAAGTTTTAAGGGTTCATCTCTGTATACCAGGTTAGGTGCCTGTAGGAAAAGATATCTGGCCCCCCGAAGACAGAAATATCTTAGCATGTGCATTGGGTACGCTAGCAAGAGTTTCACAGTTTGAATCCCTCCAAGACCTGAGACCAAAGATTGATCTGAACTCGTAAAACAGACAAGAGGGTTATCTTGCTCTGTTAAACTGTTCACAAGACTGTACACAGAGGTTGGCACTTTGGGAGTAGAGGGCCTGATCTGCTGAGTGGGTTTGTGACAAGAGCCACATTTAAAATAGGTTTTCTGTTGACCATAATAAAACAAAGTACCCCATCTCCACCAAGAAAAAAGACACTGGATAAATGCATCACACCAAAATCGGTATTACTGAGCTGTACTTTGATCTTCAAACCCCCCCATCCAAATTTGCTCTGAATCTATGATGGGTACCGGGATGTCCAAAACTTCACATTGGTTCCTGAGCCAGAACAAAATGTCTGAAATATTGACCCCTTCATTTTTAAATAAAATAGTTACTGTTCAAATCTGAAGTTTGATAAGAACAACAGCCAAAAATGGATTCTCAAGAGTAGGGGATTTTCCTCAGTGTCCTGGCCAACATTCCCTTTCCCATAAAACCAGTTCATACAGTTGTCCAAGGCTGAGTGTGGGTGTTGATGTGTGAAATACCTGCCACTACACGTTCAGTCACTTCACTACTAGTCTAGCACTGCTTGTAAAGCACTTTAGTATACACTGTATATGAAAAGCACTATATAAATGCTGATTCTCCTTCTTTTTATCATTTCCCATGGAAACAAGACAACAAGATCTGATGTCAGCTCTTGCCCGCTGGAAGCAAGACTGATTTTCCACTTGCCAGGGGAGGTCGGGTGGATCAGTGTGGATGAACATCTTATACCACTCCTAGAACTACTCTTACAGGTGAGTAACCTGTTTTTCTATGGACTGTGGATATGATGTTCTATCTACACTTCTGGCAGACTCCCAGCAGTTCTCCAGCAGGAGGGGGCAAGGCGCACACCCTCTATTTAGGGAACAGAGATTGGAGAACTGAGGCCCCAAAACCAGCAACCCTACATAACTCAAGGTTGACGTGGTAATGGGAAATGATGGTGTGTGCTGACTTCCAGGTAGCAGTCCTGCAGATTTCCTGTATAGGTATATCCCTGGAAGCAGCCACCGAGGCAACGGTATGACAGGTGGAATGAGCCTTTAGCCCTACCAGAGGCTGCCTACTCACCAACCTATAGCAGAGGTCAATGCAGGATACACTCCACCTGCCAATCATCTGCTTAGCTGCCAGTCTGCTAGGTGTGGCTGCAGATTAGGTGACAAATAGCTGGTGAACCTCTCCCTGAACTCCAGCGTCCCTGCTGGTCCAATGTATGGAGCCTGTGCTTGTCCTCCAAGGAGTGGCTGGTGAAGTACACCGGGAGATTAATCACCTGGTTAAGGAGAAAATCTGAAACAACCTTCAGGCGGAATTTCAGTTTGGGGTGAAGGACAACCTTGTCCCTGTGGAAGACCATTTAAGGAGACTCCACTGACAGCGTGTGGAGTTCATTGATCCTTCTGGATGATGTGACAGCCACCAGGAAGGTGGTCTTTCATGACACATATGACTTCTCACATCTGTGCATCAGTTCACATGGCTTGCCTTGGAGCTTTGCCAACACCAGCAACAAGTCCCAAGCTGGTGGTGGTTCACACAACAGAGGGGAAATGTGGTCAAGGCCTTTGAAAAAGCACCAGACCACCTTCTCCTGCACCACCCACTGAGTACTGGCCCACACCCAGTAAGTAGAAATGGCTGCCAGGTGCACCTTAAGGGTCATCGACTGAAGGCCCAACTGAGAGAGGGACTAAAGGTAGTCAAGAATGCTAGCCACTGGACAATATAAAGGGTCCAACACCTTGCCCTGGCACCAAATGGAGAACCTCTTCCATTTGAAGGCATAGTATTTTCAGGTTGACTCCTTCCGAGATGCCGCAACCATGGTGAGGACATCTTTGGAGAGACCCAAAGCCTGGAACTCTAGCTGCTCATGAACCAGGCTGTCAGTTGCAGGGATTGAAGATCTGGGTGGAGTACCTTTCCTGATTAATTGAGAGCAGGTCCGGGCATAGAGGGAGATGCCTCAGGAGCCTGCTGCTGAAGCTGAGGAGATTGGTATACCAGAACTGGCAAGCCAGTCTGGAGCCACCAGGATCATCCATACCTTGTCCCTCCTGACCTTGAGTAACACCTTGTGGGTCAAGAGGAAATGAAGGGAAGGCATAGAGAAGGCCCAGGATCCAGGGCCTGGAGAAGGCATCCCCCTGCAGCGTTCCCTGCTGAGGGAGTGTGGACACACTACAGCCTTAGCTTTGCATTCTCCCTAGAGGCAGACAGGCCCAACAGAGGGGTGCCCCACTGGGAAAATAGGCTGTGAACTACCTCTGGGTGGAGAGATCACTCATGAGACACCTTGCCCACACCGTTGACACCATCTGCCAGCTGGTTGGAGACACAGGCCAGATGAACAGCCAGGAGATAGGCCTCCAGGCTGTGCATGAGGGTCCAAACATCAAAAGCTTCTCTGCACAAAGGAAGGGAGTGCGTTCTGCCTTGCTTGTTGAGGTAGTACATGGTCATGATGTTGTCTGTCTAGACCTGAATGCCCTGACCCAAACATGTGGAGCAAAGGCTGTCAGTGAGAGCTGAACCGCCTGCAGTTCCAGCAGGTTGATATAGCATTGGGACTCCTCAGGAGTCCAGATCCCATGGACTCTGTGGTCCCCTAGGTGGGCACCCCAGTCCATCAGAGAGGCATCAGTTATCAGGATGACCATTAGCTCTGGGCAGACAAAAGGGATACTTTTTTGAAAATGTTCTCGGACCAACCACCACTGAAGGGCGTCCCACATCAGCTGGGTCACAGTGACCGGCTGATGTAGGCAAGGGCCACATTGACCATTGGTGGGCCAGCTCCCATTGCAGAGAGTGCATTCTCCAGTGGGCCCAATGGATCACGCTGGAACATGCCACAATGTATTCCAGAAGGCACAGGAAGTCCTGAGCAGCATGCAACTGCACAACCCAAAATGATTGGGCAAAGGAGGAGAGAGCCTTTGCCCAGTTTGCCAGAAGCCAAGCCTTGGCTTTGCAAAAGCTGAGCTCCACCTGGATGAATTGAATCACCTGTGAGAGCATGAGTTTCAGCTTGGCCTCATTGACCAGAAGGCCAAGAGTGACGCAGGTCTGGAGGGCCAGACCCCTGGACCTCTCCACCTCCTCCCTGGAGGGACCTGCAATTGGCCAGTTGTCCAGGTAGAGGTAGACCCATACTGTGTGGCACCTCAGGTAAGCTGCCACCACCATAATACATTTGGTGAAGACCCTGGGGGCTGAGGACAGGCCGAATTACATGGCCTGGAACTTGTGCAGGATCCCCTCCTTCAGGAACTGGAGGATAAAACGGTGTGACAGACAGATTGGGACATGGAAGAATGCATCCCAAAGATCCAGAGAACAAAACCACTTGTTCTGCTTGAGAGATGGTATGATCTGAGACAGAGTGGCCATCCTGAAGGTGCACGGCCTGAGAAACTTGTTCAGGTCCTGCAGATCTAAGATGGGGTACAATCCCTCATCCATTTTGGCACCAGGAAGTACCCAGAGACAAATCCTGAATATACTGGAGGGTCCATGACAGGAGCCACAACCTCCTTGCAGAGGAGCTGGGTGATGTCATCCCGAAGGGCTGACACGATGTCGATGGACACTTCTCCTCCCATACAGCACTGGTTTGGCAAGGTGGATAAGCCTCAGTCTCTAGAAGCAGACCCTGGCAAACCACTTCAAGGACCCTCATGTCTGTCATGACAGCAGATCAGGCAGAAAGGGAGTGGCAGAGCCAGCTCCCACAAGAGGACCCGGGGGAGACAGTATGGGCATGAGGGAGGCACACTCATCCCATCACTGGGCAGGCTTGGAAGCAGAGGAGGGACTGGCTGAGGAGCCACCGGGGCCTCATCCTCCCAGCTTATGGATGACCACAGCCACAGACTTCAGTCATGGTCACCAGGCCTGAGCCTGCTGTCCAGCCTGAGGCTGGGCCAGTTTGGCTGCAGGGGCACAGAGGGTCTGAAAGGGCATTTTCTTCTGCTGATTAGAGCCCTTGGGATCCTTCTGGGTGGAGGTCACAGAGTCCAAAGTGGCATTGGACTTCTCAGTGTGGGTGAGGTGCCCCTCTATCATGGGCCTGAACAGGTCAGTGCCCAGAATAGAGACATCCTCCAGCTTGTGCTGGGTATCTGTCATGAAGGTTGAAATCTGCAGCCAAGCCCTGTGGTGCATGGCCATCACGGCCACCACAGATCTGGTGCAAGATCCATGGCTGTCCGGAGCTGTTGTTTGTCCACTGCTCAGCCTTGATCCCGGACCTGCTTGACTGTGGACTGAAGGTCTGAGCAAGTACCTCATCAAGCGTGCCCAAAAAGGGCATGGGAGGAGTGGGCCATTAGAAGGCTAAACTCACTTGTCAAGTACGAGAGAGGAGGCAGCATAGACATTTTGGGCCATGTGGTCTAGTTTTTTAGACTCCTTGTTGGGAGGCTTATAAACAATCACCGACGTTGCCTGTGCACTGGAACATTGAGTTAGCCACCAGACCTTCATCCGAGGGGTGCTCCATAAAACCCAAAAGGGGAACAATCCAGTCCTCTCGACATGACACCCTGCTCCACTCCTACCCCACTGCCCTTTCTCATCCACCGGGGGGGTCCCACACCAGTGGCCCCACCATGGGGATTAAGCAGGGCTTGCCAAATAGTGTCCATTGGGGGTGCCCTCCCAGTGGCCCCGACCAGGGGGGACAAACCCCAGGCATGGCAGGCAGAGTGGAGCAGGAGCTGAGTCCTCCTCAGAGGAGAGGGGGTACTGGGCCAAAACAGTACCCCCTCTCAAAAATGAGAAAAAAATGAAAGGGAACTAGTAGGGATGATGAACTTGTGGGCCATCCTGGCCAAGGGTGCAGAACAAGAGGCAGGCTGCTGCCATAGCTCCAGGGCAGGACCAAGATAGGCCTTCATGACCAGAGAGGCTTCTCTCAGAGAGAGTCACCATGGTCAAGGATGTCAGTGAGCTGGTACCAAGCCCCTCTTCTGAACAGGCTCTATCGGGAGATCTGTGGACCCTGAGATGAGGTAGAGAAGACCAATAAAAGAAAGGGGGCCTTGCTCACCCTACAAGTCCTTGGCCAGCTTCATATCCACTGGATGTGCGTGCAAGGAGGAGCCCTCCAGTTCTGAGGAACCATTGAATAACAATCGACCATCAGAATCCCCGCTGACCCTATGGGGTCAGTCCGGGATAACAGTGACTGACAACCAATGGGAAAGTCCCGATGCCGGGCAGGCCTCCTTAGTCAAAGGGCTGGACTTCAGCTGTTTAGGAGGTGGCTCCACCAAAATTGGCAGAGAAGCCAGGGGAGGCTGAGCCGGGACCTGACAGGTCAGTTCCCACTGAGGCTAGGAAGGCTTAGGCCTCTGTAGCAAGAGCTAAGTAATGGTCAGGATCAAGGCCAGCATGGTCTTCACCCTGGTGAACAAGAGCTGTTGCCACATCAAGTCCTCATAGCACCAGTGCAACTTGCGCTGGAGCCTCTCCTCACCCCAGGACAAAAAGGACAATGAATAGTGGTGATGCTGCTTGTCTGAGTAGCAAGAAAGTGAGCACAGGTGTCAAGGCAGGCAGCTTGACTCAGGACTATGGGAGCAAGACCATGACCTCGACCATTGGTACTACTGATTGTGGGTCTCAGAGGGAGCTGGCAAAAGCCGAGGCTCCTCCAGGTCCAGGAGCTCCTGAGTAATGGGTGGCAGATCAGTGGACTGATCTGTTCCTCCTTGGGATGTATGAGGCAGGAATGGAGTCCTGAATAAGGAGGTGTCAGCTCCTTTGGGTGATAATGGATCAAATGGTTCGAGAGAAATCTGAGCCAGGAGATCAAGCTGTGTCTCGACCAACCGGTCCGATGGGGAGACTGTGGGGCTGGCTGCCTGTGCTGAGGAATTGACCAAAGTCAGAACCTCCAGAGAAGTGCAGGAGTGGGAGGCTGAGTGCTCTCCCGATCCCACGACCGATAATGAGACAATTTTTTGGACTCCTTTTTAGACTTGGATTTTGATTTGGTGCCCGAGGAACCCTGCCCATAGGTGGGAAGTCCCTGGCACAATTCCTTGAATGCCGCCATGAAGGAAGCATCTAAAGAGAGTGGCAAAAAGGCAGAAGCCAAGGAAGCATGTGCTACAGTCAGAGCTGCAGCTTCCTCAAATGTCACGAGTTGTTCGGCAGACCCCACAGTCTCAGAGACCACCTGACGGGCATCCTTTGACTTAATGGGAGGATCCTGGTCATCCGGATGACCCAGAAGAAGCCAGGTGTGTCAGTCTTCTAAGGTGCATGGGTGAAATGTATGGTACAGGCCACAAGCCTGGGGATTGTGCTCATGGCCCAGGCAGTAGATGCAAATGGTGTGCCAATCTGTCCGAGACATTTTCTGACCACAGCTGGAAGATTTTTAATAGCAAAGGGCCTACTCAGCGTGAGAGTGATATGGGGGAACCTTCTTCTTCCAGCAGAAAGGAAGATCTGACATGACGGGGTGGTGCTATGGGAATTACTACCTGAGTGGGTGAGAGGAGCCAGCTTGAAGACTTTTCGACAAGCCACAAAGGGGAAAGAACACTGCCAGAAGTGTGGATAGAATATCATATCCACATCCCCAGAACCATTTTTTCTTGCCATTGAAATGAGGGATATAGAGAAGGAACAATGTAGTACTCTGGCCTTCAAAATAAGGGGCCCATCATCAAACATAAAGATACAAGTTTAAAACCCTGTGGACATTAGTGTTTTTATTGGTTCAAAGTTTAATTTTGTTAGCATTATAGAATGTTAAGAGTATCTGCTTTTAAGGGTGAGGTTTCAGCATCTCCTCTACATGGGCAACACCTGTACAATGTGAGAATGATGAGAGACAGAATTCTGAGGGAGAGAATGAGGGGCTATTGAGAGGTATGTGTGGATCCCTCATTTCACAGTTCCACATGCCCCATTTCCCACATTAGTAATATCCTTTCCCATAGTCATTTTCAGAGATTCCATGTGCCTATTCCACCCACTCTCTTGAAAATGGAAAAATCTTTACATTAACCAGAGGGGGCATGATTGCAGCAGTGAATTACTGCTTGCCTTGTCTGGTGTCCCCTTTCAAGAAACATGGCGGCAGCTTCCCTGTCACTTATCACAGTCCCCACGGAAGCCGAAGGATAGCTGCCACCTCTCAAAGTCCCTCAGAAAGCTGATGGGGGTGACCAAAACCCCTGTCGGCATAATGCCCCCCCATTTCTTGTGTGCCGATGGGGGTGCCCAATCCCCTTCGGCTCATGTGCCCACCCACATTCTGTATGTGCCGATGAGGATGCCCAATCCCTGTCAGCTACAGACCCCCCATCAAACACTCAGGTGAGACACTGGGAGCCCACCCCATCGTGCAAAAGTACCTGCAAAAAAGAAAACCTTCCGGCACCAGTTTTTTTTTTTTTTTACCTGTAAAATTAAAAAATGGTCCCTCATTGAGTTTGGTGCCCCCTTCCCTAACCCACGCCCACCATCTGCACAACCCACCTCACCACACTCCCTTCTCATCCCATACTTACCTCTGGAACACAGCGTGATGATCTTCGGTGGACCGGGAACACATCTGGATTCTTCAAAGCCAACCGTGAACTGAAGAAATGCTGGTAAGTTGTATAATGGCATAAATGGGGGGGTCAACTTATGTGCATATCTCAGCCACTTTTTTGACTTTTGGCACCAGATTTTCAACATGGGGTTCTTGAGACCCCTGTTCATGAATTCAGTCACTGTCCTGGCGTTATTTGGTCTTGAAAGGTGATTACATGGTCACTGTGTGGAATCACTTTTTGGGACGGAGTAATGAAATGACAGTGTCACTGTTCATGAGATGGCCTCCCAAAAAGTCTATGTTGCAAATTTGGTGAAGAAATTCCCCAAAATTAACGATATTCTGAAATATTACAGTTTCCATGCATACTCATAACCGCCAAATTTGTAATATTTTACTCCAGATTTTCAATATTGGCATTTTTTTCACACCTCCTTATGAATAGTACAGCTGTCATTTTTCACATCCTGGCCAAAATGTATTTTCGCACTACTGGCACAGAATAGAACAGTCGCTGTGGGAATTCAGTGTTCGGGACAGATTAAGAAAATCACAGTGACAGTGTTCATGAGCAGAGGTCCTAAAATGCCTATGTTGAAATTATGGTGACAAAAAGTCCATAAAATGACTATGTTACAAATGTGCATTGCGCAGTTTCCACGCGCACTCGTAACTTCGAGATTTTGTAATATTTTCACTCAACATTTTCAACATTGTCAATTTTGCACACCTCCTTATGAACAGTACAGCTGTCATTTTTCACATCCTGCCCGAAATGTGTTTTCACACAACTGGCGCACAATGACGTGGTCACTGTGGGAAATCAACGTTCGGGACAGATGAAGAAACTCATGGTGACAGTGTTCATGAGCAGAGGTCCCAAAATGCCTACATTGAAAATCTGGTGAAATAATTCCACTAAATGACTGTGTTACGAGTGTGCATTGTGCAGTTTCCATGTATGCTCGTAAATTTGAGCATTTTTAATATTTTCACTCAAGATTTTCAACACTGCCATCTCTTCACATCTACCTATGGATGGGACAGCTGTCATTTTTCACATCCTGCCTGAACTGTGTTTTCCCACATCTG
This sequence comes from Neoceratodus forsteri, assembly GCA_016271365.2. NCBI lineage: Eukaryota > Metazoa > Chordata > Ceratodontiformes > Ceratodontidae > Neoceratodus > Neoceratodus forsteri. The sequence goes on from CM028134.1 coordinate 355,842,807, forward strand.
GCACGCAATGGTGCTGTGAGAAATCAATGTACAGGGCAGATAAACAAAATCACAGTGCCACTATTCATGAGCAGAGGTCCCAAACACTTTCATGAGGTGGGGGTCACAAAAAGGCTGTGTTGCAAATTTGTAGTGCAAGTACCAACAAACGCCCGGGGCATTATGGTTTCTAACCATAACGTCCCATCCTGTGCAGACTGACAGGCGTCAGGGGTGTACCTTTGCATTGCCAGCTGTCATGCTCACACCATACCACCCCCTCCACCCTCAAGCCACTGACAGGTGTCAAGGTGTGCCTTGGGCTCTTTGGCCCCAGAATTCACCCCATTCTCCTATGCTGCACCCATTTCAGTGTATGTCCTTATGAAATGGGGTGACTGTAAAGCCGAACACCTCAAGGCACACCTCAGCACTTGTTGGTGTCTGCAGGATAGGGTGAGGTGAAATGCCATGAGCGTTATGGCTGAAGGGGTGAGCATAAGGCCCAAGGATCCCAAGGCACAACGCGATACTTGTCGCAGCCTGCATAGCAGGGTGAGTTGAAATGACATGAACTTTATGGCCGACGCCCAAAGATACACCTCAGTGCCTATCAGTCTCTGTAGGTTGGTGAGAGGTTGACGTCACTTCCATACTTTACTGCCATTCATATTATGCATCTGTCTAACTCCTGCACTACCAATGCCAATGTCAGCAAGACAGCATTCAGCACTGATAAATGCTTTTTAAATTTGCTTGCCAGTGGCATTGCTGAAACATTGCCAGAATAGACGAAAACCTGAATTAATGCAGAATCTGAATGCACTGGGACCAGAACAGTTCAAATTGTTCTTTTTACACCTGCTCCAATGCCCACATACTAGCCAAAATAGCTGGATCAGCCATACTAACTCACTGATATGGCCACCACAACCCACCAGAACAGCTGCCATGACCCCCCTAGGAATACCCACTATGGCAGAATGCCTGCCTCACCAAACTGTCCAGCTCAACTCTCCAGAATGCCCACCAAAACTTCCCAGAAAGTCACCTAAACCCACGTGAATGCCAGCCTGACCTGCTAAAATGCCTAACTGACCCTGCGGGTGGTCTGATGAGGTGGGCATCCCAGAAGGTCAGTGGCCATTACATTTGATCATGACAACCATTCCAGCAGATTGGGTGGGCATTCCAGCAAATGGTGTAGCCATTCTTGTATACTTCAGGTAGTTATACCAGAGAGTGCTAATAGGAAAACTGGAATCATTCCGGTTCTAGGTGCATTTCAGACTGATTTTGAGTTTCACCAAATCCAACACATTGCTACCAGTAGGTAGGACTTTTGTAGAGGTAGGGATGTGCCAGTTCCAAAACTGAAGTAGACTTGGGTGGAAAAGGATAGAAACATAGAAAATGCTGACAGAAGAAGGCCTTATGATCTGTCGACACGGCCAAATATGGAGGCTGTTTGTACTTTATTGGTTTAAGTCCCCCCTCCCCTGTCCCATTATCTTCCCCTTATAAATACTGTCCCTCTTTTGAAGCCCTCTATGGTTTTAGTATTAACCACTACCAATGGCACCATGAGTCAACCCTCCACCACCTGACCCTTTCTATGAACTAGTACTACCTGGCCTCCTTCCTAGCATACCCTTCACCGACTTGCTGCCAGTCCCCCTGGTACAGGTAATCTTGCTAGGTCAAAACAGTTCTCAAGAGTCCAGCTTATCCTTTTATGTACTTAAAGGTTTCTATTATATCCTGCCACTCTCTCCTCATCTCAAGTGAGTACATGTTCAGGTTATCCAGACACTGCTCATATGAGTTACCATTTTGGTAGCATGAGATATTAGCACTGGTGATTGGTAGTCTACAATAACGGCGACTCAATCCCTGGTGCATATCTGCAGGGCTACTGTAGGGTAGGGCAGCCAGATTTGGGGGGGTCGGTGAATATAGCGATGGGATGTCACTAAATGTACGAGCATGGGGGGGAGCGAGCATGCACAGCAAGGAGCAGAAGTGAATGTGAGGGTGGTGATGCAGTGGGTTGCCGAGCCGATCCATGGTGTGGTGGGTGGGTGGGTTGGCAGTATTGGTGGGCAGGGTACTGGGTTTGGAGTTCGGGTCCGGGTCGGGTGCATTTTGTTGCGCCCAGCCCAGATGCCCACATGTTTTCACCCCGGAGTTGAGAATCCTTAAGTAGGGGATTGGGGCACAGTCCCCACATAAAACATTAAAAACTAAGTCTCCGGAGCTGTTTTCTGTGCGTTAGTGTCAGGGGAGTGCCAAAATAAATTTTCGGCATTCTGGCTTTGCGATAACAGCGATCACCTTTAGGCTTTCATCGATATCACATAAACCCACCATTCTGCCCCAGATCATTTTATTGACTGTCTTCTGCACTGCTTCCAGTTTGTTTACATCCTTCCTCTGATGAGGAATCTAGAATTGGAGACAGTATTCAAGACGTGGTTGCATCAGGAATCTGTATAAGAGCAGAATTACCTCTTTTCCCCTGATACTGATCTCCCTGTGTTTGCAACCCAGCAATCTGTTTTTCCACCGACTTGCTACATTGTGCAATTGACTTACAGCTTCTTATGATTGCTACTACTTAGTCCTTTTCCTCATTGGGCAAGCTGAGGACTGACAAGATAATGGGGCCAGACAGGATTTACCCGAGGGTGCTCAAAGAGTTAAAACAGGAATTGGCAACGCCGCTCACAAGGCTATTCAACCTGTCACTGCACAAGGGAAGGGTTCCTGTGGACTAGAAAAAGGCTGAGGTAGTACCACTACATAAGTGGGAGCAAGAGGGAGGAGCCAGGAAACTACCGCCCAGTCAGCCTGGCCTCCATGGTTGGTAAGCTGATGGAGGCACTAATTAAGGAAAGGCTGATTAAATATCTGGAGGGGGAGGGCCTCCTAAATGACAATCAGCATGGATTCATGGCTGGCAGATCTTGTCAGACTAACCTGATAGAATTCTTCGACAGAGTGACAGAGGTATGGGACCAAGGTGGGGCGGCAGACGTGGCCTACCTGGACTTCAGGAAGGCATGCAATACCATCCCCCACAAGAGACTGGTGGGCAAGGTGGACAGCTTGGGGGTGGGGAACAAGCTCATGAGATGGGTGGGACATTGGTTGGAGGGGAGGACTCAGAGGGTCATAGTAAATGGGGTGCATTTGAAGGGACAAAGGGTGATGAGTGGGGTTCCCCAGGGGTCTGTGTTGGGACCCATACTTTTCAACATATATATTGGGGACATCACAGAGGGCCTATGGGGTAAGGTGTGTCTGTTTGCAAATGACGTGAACATTTGTATAACAGGGTAGATATGGCAGAAGGGGGGTGGAGAATATGAGGGAGGATGTGGCCAGGCTGGAGGAGTGTTCAGAAAGGTGGCAATTATGGTTCAACACAAAAAAGTGCAGAATTATGCACTTAGGGTGAAACAACCTGAAGATAAAATACCAACTTGGGGGGGGAGGAGCTTGAGGAGACAGAGCAGGAAAAACACCTGGGGATAACCATCTCAGACAATCTGAAAGTTCAGAGTCAATGAGAAGGAGCCGCAGGAAAGGCACTTGGAATGTTGGCATGCATAGGAAGGGGGTTCACAAGCAGGAGGAGGGAGCTGATCTTGCCACTCTACAAAACCATGGTCAGACCACACCTGGAATATGGGGTCCAGTTCTGAAGGCCATACCTGCAAGGGAATAAGGACAGGCTGGAAAGGGTCCAGAGAAGAGCAACCAAAATGGTGTGGGGGCTGCAGGGGAAGTCATATGAGGAGAGGCTGGGGGAGCTCAGCCTGTGCTCACTGGAAGAGAGAAGGGGGGCATGGTAGAGACATTCAAGTACTTAAAGGGCATAAACAGGGTGAGAATTGACAGCATAGTCAAACTGAGTAAGAACAATTCCACTAGAGGACAAACCCTCAAACTGGAGGGAGGCAGATTCAGAGGGAACATCGAGGGAGTTCTTTATCAAGAGAGTGGTACAGCCCTGGAACAAGCTGCCAGAATGGGTGGTGGGGTTGGATACAGTGTAGAGTTTTAAGAGGGCATGGGACAAGCGCATGGGCAAGCAGAGGGCAGGCTGGAAGAGGATGGAGGTGATCTTCCTAGGGGAGGGGGGTTACGGGCAGACTGGATGGCCCAAGGGGTCCTTTTCTGCTGGCAGAGTTCTATGACTCTATGATTCATTGGCATGGTACTATAGGTTCCTTCATCTGACACCTTTGTGGTCACCCTCCAACCTTTACCTGACTCTCATATTTTCCTTCCAATGTACATAATCTTAAACAAGTTGGCATTTATGTATTTATTTATTTATTTGTACATTTTTACCAGAAAAGGCACACTAAGCAGTGGCAGCTTGTTTTAAGGGGAATGCTGGGGGATTAACACGTACCTGTTTTATTGATGGGGAAATGTTGGCCATGACAGTGGGAAAACTTCAGTACTCTTCATTGATAACTGCCATGGGATCTTTTTCTTCCACCTGAACAGTGACCAGAGATGAGCAAAAGGGACCTTGGTTAATGTCTCATGCAAATCATGTCACCTCAAAAGGACAGTATCCCCCTTGTACTGCACTACTGTGTCAGTTCTGGGAATTACTGCAAGTGTCTGGTGTGAGGCTAGAGGCCATAAACTCTAATCTTCCAGTCTCAAAGGTGAGCATGCAACCTACTGAGCCACTGCCAATGCCACTGGTACTGAAGCCCAGGTGTCAGATTCCAGACCATCTCTCCAGTTTCTCTAAGTCCTCCCTCAAGTCCCTGATCCATTCCTCACTATCAACCCTGACACAGAGCTTGGTGTTGTCTGAAAAAATCAGCATTTGCCCTTGATGTCTTCACAGATATCCCTAATTAATATGCTGAACGGCACCAGCCCAAGCAACCAACCCTTACGGTACCCATACTTGACATCTATTGTGCACAAATGTTCCCCATTTAGTAGGGGACCTTAACCACTGTCATAGCCAACATTCCCCCATAAATTGGCCAAATTTGCCCTATGTAGCCCAAAGGGAATTCATCACTGTCATGTACAGTATACACAGAATTGACTTGGGACCCGTTGTACTTGAGAAAAGTCAAAAACATTTATGGTTTTTAAAATATTAAAGGTCTAATTTCAGAGGTGACATTTACATGTCAGAAAATATCTCACAAAGGTACCAAATGAAGGATATTGTAAACAGGGGGTTGGTGATACCTAAAACACAAACTAAGTATGGTTCACTTACTCTTAATTACTTGATTACCAAAACTTGGAACCAAGTAACTCTTGAAGCTGGAAATCAGACTAAATTGAATGCTTTTACAAAGATGATTGATGAAATCTTGCATCATAACTATAGCAGTTGAACATCCATAATTTGTATGTGAACTTGTTTTGTAAGACTGTTCAATATTTATTATTTATATTAATACTTGTGTCAATTACTGTTTGTGTCAATGTCCATTTTAACCAATTAAATAACCCTATAGGACAACATTGCAAACAGGGACCTCAGGTCCTAAGCATTTCATTCTGTCTAACAATAATGTTATCTACAATTACTACTACTGCATCACCTCCCTCTGTGTCGTCCACCCCAGAAATTGCTCACCAGGTAGCCATTTTCTTTCCCATCCTAAGTTCTCTCAGCTTCTGTATGAGTTTTCTAAGGGGAGAGGGCAGAGTTGAGCAACTTGCTAAATCCAAGCAGTGTAGGTAGCTACAGTACAAGTCACATTAAACTGTTCCATCAACTCACTGGAGTAGCATTTTTTTGTGTGTGTGATGCTACTGCCATGGCAGCTTGAACTGTTGAAGCTTTTATTTTTTTTCTAACCATCCTTCACTGCCTATTCAACTCACTTGAAACTGTTTAGTGAAATGGCAGTAGCTGTTTTGTAGTGTTTATGCAATACATTTTCATAGCACTGTTTATAAATATCACAGCAGTCCTTAAGAGCATTGTTTATAAATATCACAGCATTCCTTAAGAGTTGTTTAGTCTGCCTTCTGAAATGAAACTCATAAGCACTCAGCTGAAAATAAAGCTTATAGTACATAACAGCTAGTTGCAAACCAATACTAACCTTTTACTAATTCATTGAAATAAACACTGCACAACATTAGGAAACTCATTGAACAATGCTGCACCAGTGAATTGAGGGAACAATTTAATGTGACTTGTACCGTAGGTACATTTTGTTTGACCTACATTTCTGTTATTACAAAAGACATACCAAAAGGAATGACAATTAAAAAAAAGAAAACATAAGGTACTGTACATACTGAAAAATAAAAACTTTGTACAAGAAACTTAACAATGAATTGTCTATTGCACATTTCCAGGGTTGTTATGTAGCATAAAAAGGCATATAACATTCCAGAATTAATTATTTGAGAAGATTAGAAGGAGGAACCCTTCAAAAATTCCAGCCTCTGAATGTAAACAGGATCAATCCAGTCTCCAAACTGCTGTATATGGACCTTGACCCCTTCCCTCCTGGGTGGTCTCTAAACTGTGGTGCAGTCCTCGCATACTGTACCTGGGTACACCTTTACCTCATTGCTCCCATGCTACCATTCCCCTCCAAACCCCTCTCACCTGTCCCATTCTATGGACTTGGGCTTAGGCTGAGCATTACACTGCTAATATAACTATTGGAGTGCACCACTTTCCACACCATACTAGCACCTATGCACCTCTTCCTTTTTTTGTAATTAATATTTTATTAGTTTTAACTACCACAAAACATCAGATACATAAATAATGAAGTGTTACACTGAAAGTGCATAGTCTCCCCTCTAATATTCAAATTTTACATATATCGCACTTTCTGCTGAACTGACAACAAAGAGAATATACACCCAAAAACCCACTACCCTCTCCCCACCCCCCTACCCCTAAGATTATAAGCAATCAAATCAGAAGAAAATAAGAGGTGTTCCTGACAATACGGAAAACTTCTTAGTTTCTGGCTTCAGTCATCAAAAAGTGCTCCAAAGAGCCCCATAGAGATACATAATACTCATGCTTACCCGCATACAAGCAATATGTTTCTCAAGTTGTAATGCTAGAGTACATTCCCTATGCCACTCCAAAAGTGTTGGAGTTATCCGACGACCAATGTCTTAAGATTAACAACTTCATAACAGCTGACACAAGAGAGACACATGCTCTCCAAACCTTGGAAATGGACATTGAGAAAGCATGTAACAAACAAATCTCGGGAGTATCCATTTTATTTGAGCCAAGGATAGGGTCTAATAAACTACTTATAGTTCTCCAAAGAGTCAGAATCTCCGGGCACAGCCATAACAAATGATACAGGGTTCCCTCTTCCCTTTTACAATTCGAACAACAAGGTGAGCTGAGTGTGCCCCTTCTGAATAAATGGGTAGGAGTCAAGTAGAGATGATGCATGATATTGAAATGTACCATTCTTAGCCTATCTTGCTTAATATACCTATACGCGGTCATCCAAAGTGCTTTCCAAACCTCCAGGGAGTCTCGCAGGTTCAGTTCTTTTACCCAATAATAACATATACCTGAGGGGAGCCTGTGATCCCATTCCTGGAGAGTTTATGAACTTTGGAAACTGCATGTGATTGCATTCACGGCCTTCAAAAGAGTGTCAACATTTTTTTCCCCTGACTAAAAAAGGAGACCGGCTTAGAATACCTGGGCTAAAGCTTTGCTAAGCTGTAGCCACTTAAAGAAATCAGAGCCCACGAATCCAAAGAGCCTTTTCAAGACATCAAACGAGAACCGGCTGTCCTGGTCCCAAAAATCAGCTACGGTCAAATTGCTTATTTGCGGCCAAAATGCTGTGGGTATCGGAGTTCCAGCTATTTTAATTTGAAGATTTTCCAAAATGGGTTGGGAGCCCGACAACCACCAGCGAACCCCAAAATAACATTGCAGCTGATGATAAGCCCTGAGTGACCACCCCATAGGGTTATTTTTGAGAAGTTTAGGGACGGTAGCCAAAGGAACAAACAGCAAAGCATATAAAGAGCTTTTCACCTTCTTCCCAGGGTCTTGTTCAATATCCAGCCAAAGAGGTGAATAAGCTAAACTTCCATGCTCCTTGCTCCATAAGGCCAATTTGCAAACATGTTGGGCCAAATAGAACATAAATAGGGAGGGGCAGCTAGGACACCTTTAGATCTGGGAGCTGTCAGATTGAAGTATGATCGACAGGTTACTTTGCCTTGCCACAAAAGGAATTAAATATCTTCTGTACATAAGCAAACCATTCCTTTGAGAGGTAGGTTCCTAGCATGTCTAAAGGATATAATATCCTCGGAAGAGTAATCATTTTCAGGAGATTCAGCCTACCCCACAAAGATAAGGAGATTGCACTCCATCTCTTGAGATCTTCGAGATCTTATGAACTAAAGTACCTAATTATCCTAACCATTAAAGCGAGACTCGCACTAATGGTAATACCTAAAATGTTATGGATTTGGTTTCCAGATCAAGCCTAGATCCTGGAGATCTATTTTGCTGGCGTAATGATTTAGAGGGAGAACTTTTGTTTTGGAACAGTTCAACTTATAAAAAGATAATCTGGAAAAACTATTTATTTCTTCTAGTATAGGTGGTATGGAAGTCCCTGGGTTCTCAATATGCAATAGCACATCATCCTCATAGGCCGAGCATATATATCTAGACTCCCCTATGCACCTCTTCCTGCTGCCCTAATCCACCTTAACCCCCTCACTGCTTTTCTATTTACCTCTTTTCCCTCCTCCCTTACCTTTTCCTTATTCCATCCCTTGTGACCCTTGTTGCTATAATCATCCTCTACACCCCCCTATTGGTATAGTGGGATTGTGGTACATAAGTATAGCTTTCTTCCTCCTAACCTTCCCTCTCCATCTCATCCCACCCATTTCCAACCATCTCGCCACCCTGACTTTACCTGCCCTCTCCATCTGCTTGCACGGATTTCCTCTGCTGTTCTCGACAAGGATAGCTGGGCTGACTCACCCCTCCAGCTGTCTATTACAATACCCATACATGAAATGCTTCTGTAATGTTTCCTTGTATCACCTGAAATTACAATCTGTGATGTACTGTACTGTTTCTGTGTACTTTACCAACTTGTTATGTTTTTTCTGTGTTGACCTTAAGTAACCAACAATTGCTTCCTGGCCATTGAATGACCTTATATTTTTGCTTTGATGCACTTATCTGTGTCCTTTGTTGTTTCACTGTATGTATTGTATCATTTGATGCAGAACCTTTGTAAATGAGCCTTTGGCTCAAAGGTGTTTTCCTAGTTTTAAAATAAATAAAAATCTTTCCTATGATCTCTAAAAGGAAAATTGTCATACTACTGCACTACTTAGCCCAAAAAAGACCAATGCACTTGTTTCCTTCCTTCTAGGGAGCAAAGAAATTATCTTAGCTTATTCTCATGTATTGGAATATAAATGGAATAAAATACACTCTGCCATGTCAGTACTTGTTTGAGTTTCTGTAGTCCAATTAGTGCAGTGCGATTTATACAACCATAGTTCCTAAAAACTGTTTTTTTAAATGGCAAAAATAATAGCAAAAGGTTTGTTCCTTGATCTTCCTGTATTTTAAAAGTACATCCCTCCTAAGCATTGTTCTTCTTCAGATCTGAAAAGGTACACATGACTTGTTATTTCACCAGCTGAAGATCTTTAAGAGCTCTGAAAGTTTAACATTCCTGATCATTTTATATTCAGAAGCATTAATTTGTCTTATTTCAAGAAGGGGGGATTTAAGCAGGCTGTGGACATCATGCTATAGAAAAATATATCCCTTTGCTTTTGAGATTTTGGGCAAATGAAGAGCATACGGAGAGGATTTTCCGTATGTTCTTGTGTTTAATCAATTACATCTTCTTTGCTGTAAAGCTTTTAAGTAGCTTACTTTCATAAATCTCTAGACAAAAATTCTGTCTGTAAACAATTTTCTGTCATAAGGTGAAGTTAGTAAAGTCACATAAGGTTCAAAATTTAGAATTGATTTGTTTCTGGACAACCAATTATATGCCCCTCCCCCAATTTTATGTTGTTATGTTGGCTTGCGCAAGCAACATCTTGCAGTAGTAACACTTTCAGAGGTGTGTCAGTATTGTGGCCAGTGCAGGGGACACTTTGGTGGGTGCGTCCGCCAGCTGCCAATCAGTGATCATGCTGAAGATGATAGCAATTTCAAAGACAGCCACGGAGTTGAAAGAAATCTGTTGTTCCAGTGAGGTGCAGTTTCCTCATTGGAGCATCAGATGACAAGGCTCCATTATGTTCCTTTCCTGGTGAAACATTCCAATAAATGTGGTGGCTCCAACCACCCACCACACAATCCCCACAAAGCCAACACTGGGGATGCACAGTCACCATCTCAGTATTCCCCCAGTTCAATTTGTTTGCCATTGGAGGTGCCCAATCCCCATTGATATCATGTCCCCCCCCCACACACACACACACACACTTTCTTTGCCTACAGGGGTGCCCAATCCCCATCAGCATCATCTGCCTCAAACTCATGGCACACTGGGAGCCCACCCCAGTGTGCCCCAAATCATTTTTTTACCTGAAAATAAAGAAAACTTTCCCCTGAAGTTTGTTTTTTTTGCCTGTAAAACAAACCTGTCCCTCCTCATCCCACCATGCCCCCCTCCCCAACCCGCACCCACCTTCTGCACACCCCACCTCCCCACACCCCCCTAACCCCATACTTACCTCTGGAGGGCCAGTGCTGTGATCTTCTGTGGAGTAGGAACATGCCTGAACTCTTCAAAAGCCAACTGAACAAAATGCGGTAAGCTTTATAATGGAAGGCAATGGGGGAGAGTCAACTTAGGTAGATATCTCAGCCATTTTTTTGAATTTTGGTACCAGATTTTTGACATGGGGGTTCTTGGGACCCCACCTCATGAACACATGCACTGTCATCTCGTTACTTTGTCCCAAAAGGTGATTTTGCGGTCACTGTGCAGAATCACCTTTTGGGACCAGTTAACAAAATGACAGTGCCACTGTTCATGAGGTGGGGTCCCAAAAAGTCCATGTTGCAAATCTGGTGAAAAAAGTCCAAAAAATGCGTTATGAGTGTGCATTGTGTAGTTTCCATGCACTCTCATAACTTCAACAATTTTTTAATATTTTCACTCCAGATTTTCAACATTGCCATTTTTTCACACCTCCTTATGAACAGTACAGCTGTCATTTTTCACATCCTGCCCAAAATGTGTTTTCGCACCTGTGGCGCACAATGGCACAGTCGCTGTGGGAAATCAACTTTCAGGACAGATTAACGAAATCACATCGCCACTGTTCATGAGGGTAGGTCCCAAACTGCCTATGTTAAAAATGTGATTAAAAAGATCCCAAACATAATTGCATTATGGGCATGCGTTGCGCAGTTTCTACTCTCGCTCGTGACTTCAGTTTTTTCATATTTTCACTCCAGATTCTCAACATTGCCATTTTTTAACACCTCCTCATGAACAGTACAGTTGCCATTTTTCACATCCTGCCCAAAATGTGTTTTCACACCTGTGGCGCCAAATGGTGCAGTGGCTGTGCAAAATCACCTTTTGGCTAACAAACTGATAGTGCCACTGTTCATGAGGTGGGGTCACAAAAAGCCCATGTTGAAAGTTTGGAGTGAAAATACCAACAAATGCCCGGGGCAGTAGGGTTTCCAACCATAACACCCCACCCTATAGAGATTGACAGGAGTCAGGGGTGTGACTTGGGATCATCGGCTGTAATGCTCACGCCATTGCACCTCCACCCCTACCCTGCAGCCAATGACAGGCATCAAAGTGTGCCTTGAAGTCTTCAGCCCCAAAGTTCACCCCATTCGCCTATACTGAATCCATCTCAGCATATTTCCTTATGGAATGGGGTGAGCATAAGACCTGAAGACCCCAAGGTACACCGCACATTTCTCAATGTCTGCAGGGTAGAGTGAGGTGAAATGACATGAGCGTTACAGCCGACGACCCAAAGGCACACCCCAATGCCTGTCAGTCTACATAAGGTGGGGGTGGGGTTGGCGTCAGTTCAATACTTCACTGCTATTCCTATTATACATCTCTCTAACTCCTGCACTACCAATGCCAATGCCAGCAGACAACATTCGGCATTGACAAATGCTTGTTTAGGTGAGGGTTCTAGAACTGTGCACATAACCCTAGCCCAAAGTGTGACCTTGCACTTCACCAACGACCTGTACAGGGGTATAATCACTTTCTTCTACTAGAAAAGGACTACCCAGTACACCCCAATATCATGCTACCATAGCCTTCCATGTGCCTTGTTCTATGTTATGTACCTCACATTCAAAAGAGAATTATTCAACTATCTGAGCTCCTCTGAAGTGTGCTCCTGCTCCTTACTTCCCTAACACTACTTCCTCATCTGTTCCAGCCCGTAATCCTCTAGTGATGCTTTTCTCCTCTCACCTTTATTTTTGTTCTCTTGGCTCTTTGTCTGCCTTCGCTATTTATTTTACCTGGGATGTTTCTGCATTCATCTTTCCCCTCTGAAGTATGCTCCTGCTCCTGACTTCCCAACCCCCACTTTATACCTCCCAGCCTTTTATCCTTTTTGATGACTTCCCCTCTCATTTTGCTTTGATCTTCTGGCTCCTTGGCTACCTTGGATGTTTCTGCCAGTACTACTCTTGCTGTTTGCTGTCTCACACATACTCACTACCGTTTCTGAATCTACCAACTTAATTCAGGTCCACCTACTGTATGGTGAGTTTATTTTTGCTTTTGCCTGTTTATGGCTACCTGCTTCATGTTCTGTATTTCAGCCATTTGTACTATGATTACTGTTTTATTTCACATTTTGTAGCTGTTTTGGAAACTCTATGTATGCATTGTACATTTCTGCTTTTGCCTGTTTTGTTTGTTGTATTGTTACCCTGTTGTAATTCTCCCAGGTTTTTACCTGAAAATAGGCATCTTGTTTGTCTAGTGCACTTACCTGGTCAACAAAAACTAACTAAATATACAAATATTGGGCCGAGGTCTTGAGACTATCACTTTCTATAACTCGCAGGTAACTCTCCAATGTGATCTGTTCTAGCCTCCCCCCCACACCCCATGCAGTATTCAGTTCTTGGATTCCTCTCCCCTAAATGAATACCCCTGCACTTGTTGATGTTAAATTTCATTGCATCAAAAAGGACAGCAAGCTCTACCCTACCCATTCACCAGATTCAATCACATTTCTTACATATGATTTCCTGCATTTTTAGGGGTGTGCTACTGGTTTGCAGCCTACATCAAAACAGCCACTAGTGTCTAGCACACTCCCCCCCCCCAAACTGCTCTAAAGAGGCTGCACTTTTTAATTTTTCAAAGTTTTTACTTTCTTACTCACACCTTGTCCCTCTGTTAAGGAAAACACAGTGGCAAAGAGTAACATGTGGAGACTGGTTGGGGGGATTTAAGAGTACTTTTTTTTTTAAACTCAGTTTTATTGTGAGATAGGCATACATTTCATAGTATCTTCAACAGCGTGGCATTAAATATTATCAATTTAAAATTTGAGCTGGGTACAGCTTATATAAGAAGACCTTTATACCTAGCTGTTCCACTACATGCCACTTATAACCATAGATTTCTTATTGATAGAAGGCTAGATAATCTCCAATACTAGTTATCCATTGCTTTTTAAGATCCGCCTTCTCTGACACTTATTTGTTATTCTTGTTTGTCTGTACAGGTTTGACTTCCCCTGTCTTGGTCTTGGTTCCAGAACATTAAGAACTAATCACATATTTCAACTCTCAACCAATAAAATGAAGAAAAAATAAAACTGTGTTCAACTATGCACTGGACTCTCTGGTCCCGATTCCCAAAGGGGGCTATGTCCAGCACAAGCTGTGGCAAACAGCAGCTTGCACCGAAGCCCCATGTGCCAGGGACCCTGCACCCAATTCAGATACAGGAAAGGTCCCAGCACCTAAATCCCCAAACGAATGGCATACACTCCATGCAGCAAACAAACAGCACACAGGAGGGATTGCTGCAAGCCCCTTGCATCAATAACAACCCGTTCCCTCACCCTGATCCACATTGTGCCTCATACACAGTGGCATCCCCCACCTGATCCATGAAGTGCCCAGCAGGTGTATGACATGTAGTGGGATACCCACATCCAGATCCCCACTGTACCCCACGTACACAAAGGAACCCCCCAGATGTCCCCATCCCCATGGCAATGAAAAGAGTACCCACACTAGTGGTCCAGTGCCCCCAACCCAATCGATCATGCCCCCATCCCCAGACAGAGCCAGGAGCTGGCACAGTCTTCCTCACACCTCCGCAGCCTGTCCCCCACTGAAAGGTCAATTAATGTGCACTGTACTGTGTACACGCTCAATGATTATCAGTAAGCACAGACACAGTACAGTATGTGTTCATCGTCCATTCAGTCGTGGACCAGCCACAGAGGTGTGAGGAGGGCTGTGCTGGTTCTCGGCTCTGTCTGGGGATGGGGGCCACCTCCTATTGGAGTGGGGGCTGGGGCACTGGACCACCAATGCAGGTGCCCTTATCTGTGCCATAGGAATAGGGACATTGGTGATCTGGGGGGGCCCTTTGTGAATGTTGGGTGCAGTGGGGATCTGGGCAGGGGTGTTTTCTACATACTACCAGTACAGGGCCCATCGAGGATAGGGGTGGGGGGTCCATTGCTACATCTGCAACCAGCAGCTATCCCAGGAGAGATATAGCTAAGTCCTCTTAAACCAGCCCTGGCTGGCATAAGGGAACTTAGTTTTTCTCCCTCAGGGTGCCCTCTGTGAATTGCAGTTCTGGGCTGTGGCAGCCACAGTGCCCCTAGCACCTTGTCCAAGCCCATATGTTGTGTGACACATATTACTAGACACTTTCTACAGCAAGATAAAATACTGTACTGAATGAGAGAAAGCATGTCTGGAACAGCCAATAAACCTTACCAATATTGGATAATTCATGCATTGTGCAAAGCATGTGGAAAGGACAAGAGTGTGGTTACAGCTCTTCTCCTGTAGAGCACTGTCCCCTGTATGTATACAAAAATACAAAGAGTGGAACTATGACTAAACAACAGAATTGAAAACATTTGCTAGACAGAGGAATCAGATGTTCATAATAACATGCTTTCAGATCTTGCTGCCTTGAAGAAGCCAGGTATGAACCTAGCAAAATATTGGCTGCTTATAAAGGTCTAAAAATTGTGAAACCTCAATAAATAGACTGAAAATCATTGTACTATTGGAGCAAACCTTCTTTTCCTACTTCTTGGGCCAGGGAGAGTTTGAGACTGTGTTCCTTCAGCCAGTCCAGAGCCTTTAGTAATTTTGCCTCTTGTTCTTCCATTGTTCTCCTGAACACTATGAGGTCATCCAGGCAAACTAAGAGCTCTAGGAGATTTTTATTCCATACCATCTTCTCCATCAAGCAATGGCAAGTTGCTGGGGTGCCTGATATTCCTTGTGGCATATGTTCAATTTGATAAAACTCAAGTGGACAGATAAAGGTGGTCTTCTCTTTATCTTCTTCAGCTATTGGTATCTGACGGTAGCCATTGTGTAAGCCTAGGACAGAGAACCATCTACTCTCTGTAAGGCTGTCCAGGGCATCCTGCACTTCAAGGCATATTGTATTGATCTGCTGCTGTTCTTTGATTGAGAGTGCAATAGTTAATGCACATTCTTACGGCGATAGTCTTGTTTTGTCCCACCACTATAGGGGAAGAATAGGGTCTTTCAGACTGCTTTATGATCCCTGCCACCATGAATTCCTGAAGGTGTTGCCTGACATCTTCTGTATCAGCAGGCCCAAGTCTCCTCAAGCTTTCTCTGAAGGGGCAGTCATCACGTAGCCATATCTGGTGCTCTTCCCCTTCCTTGACACATCCCACGTCCCACCCATGGCATTAGAAAACATCTGAGCTATCTGCCAGATCTTTGGGAGGGATATGAGAAGAACCAAAATTGAAACCTTCTTTGTTCACTCATGTGGTCTTTTCTTGATGTGTTGGGGCCACTATCACCTCAGCAACATACAGGCTGGTGATCACAGTACCATAGTGTATCATTAAATCTTTGTAAGTCTCATTGTTTAGCTTTATGTAGATCCTCTTTACCACTACAGTAGTACCAGGCAGAACTCTGTACTGAACTATCAGACCACTTTTCAAACCACTTCCTGAGAACTCTGCAATGATGATCTCATCTGACAGGGATCCTTGGCTGTCTACTGCTTCTTCCACTAGCAACTCCATTCCAGGTGGCACAATCAAAGGCTCTTTTCCATCTTTCTTGATTACACACACAATGCCCTCAGGGTTGTTGCAGGCCTTGGCTCTCCTTCTCCAGGTGGGCGGTACTTACAGTGGCATGAATTGACAAATTCTAATAGCTTTTCTCCCCTGCTTTCTGCAGACACAATTGGGCCAGGCATCCAGACATATTGACATTGGTTCCAGTTAGCACTGCTGCCTTGTCCAGAATCTGGGTGTCAAAACAAATGAGAGTCAAAGTATCAATTTTCTGAGAAATTCCAGCAAAAGTATCTGGAAATTCAATTTTCACAGTGATATAGCCATCAAAGGGGTGTCTCACGCTGCTCAAACTCCAGACAAAAAGTATTTCAAGAGGCTGCAAGGGCACATGTTTCAGATAAGTCTAATAAAAGCATTGGTAGATAATGGTGGTCTGCGATCCAGTGTCTAAAATGGTTTCACATGGTTATCCTGAATTGATATCAGTAGTGCCATCATTGGACCCATCAATCCTGGTGGCAATTTGTTCTTGACAGCTGCAGTGGGATTTGTCCATCTTATGGAGCTGTTAACTGTCAGAGTCCCAGGCCACTCCCTTACTGGGTCTGCTGTAGTTTCCATGCAGCTATTGCTGTCTTTCCCATTTCTGATCCATGAGCTCCTGGTTCTCAGGCTTGTCACATCCTCATGGAAAATGTCCATCTTCTCTACAGTGAAAGCAGAACAATCTATCGTGGGACAGAGTTGCCAGTCAAGGCCTGACTCTTTGGGCAGATGAAGGATTCATACCTCTATTCCATGAGCAGGTGGCTGGGGAATTGGCCCATGGACGAGAGATATGTGCCATCTGCAGCACCTTCACACACTCTGTGAGTTCCTTCAGCTGGGTTTCCATGTCTAGAACAGCATTATGTTCTCTGTAGCTG
The DNA here is from genome assembly GCA_016271365.2 of Neoceratodus forsteri. Lineage (NCBI taxonomy): Eukaryota > Metazoa > Chordata > Ceratodontiformes > Ceratodontidae > Neoceratodus > Neoceratodus forsteri. Next base: position 355,860,002 of record CM028134.1, read on the forward strand.
ACAATGTAAGGCAAGTCTCATCTTTGCAGTCAGTGCTATAAGAACTCATCTGGCCTCTACAGTTCTTTAAATTACAGTCTCCACTAGGGTCATGGAGGGTGATAACTGAAAATTAAGGAGGTCCTCCATATCCTCAACTGTTCCAAAAGTACTTTTCAACATGGCAAGGTGGTCAGCTGCAGTACAGTTAGGCTGGCTGGCATGTAGGGAGTGGACAATGTCCAATGCCATTCCTCTGAGGCTCTCCATAACTCTTTTGCACTTTTTATCATCTGTACACTTTACCCTTTCTCCATCTGTGTGGATTGACTCATCCAGCTTACATAATCACCCTCGTCTGAAGGGGTGGGGAGACACTAGAGAAAGTATGCAGTTGTCTGTATTGCTCATTGGGCATGACCAAATGGGTTCAGTCATGTACCCCAATCCAGTGTCTGCTGGTTGGGATTGCCTGTGCCTGATCATCTTCCTTGTAGAATGCTTTCATATCTTAAACAGTCTTGTCCTCAGCTGCCAAAAAGGATTACAACTTCTGTTCAAATTCACTTTGCTCTTTAGGGCCCTTGAGGCAGGGTCCAAGCTTTCATGGGTCATGATGGCCCAAGGGATGGGGTCTCCATCATCAGTGAGCTTGTCAGGCACTGGTAAGGGGTCAACATCCTCTTGGTACAGTACCCTTATTAAACACAGTGTTGATCAAGCAGAATTGTAAACACTCCTACTAACAGTCACTTTTCCCAAACATTTAAGGCTGCCTATGACACTTTCAAGACAGTCCCTGGGGTTCCTTAAGGGATCCCTTATACCAAAATAGCATTTTTGGATCAATGTCATCACCCTTGAATCAGTCTAGTAACAATTTGTAATCAATCATGAAGCTGGAAATTCTCTAGGGATACCAAACTCAGTTTCTGCCCCAGGGCAAGGTACTACAGAAATGTTTCAAAAATCCCAGTGGTGAGCCTCCAAATTTGTAACCACCTTCATCAGCCTAGGGATGGTAAATGGCAAAGTCTGTTTAGCCTTCAGGTGAATGGTGCCTGGGTTCATGGAAAAATAAAGCAAGCTGAAGATGGTGCAGCGAAGGGTGACTAAGATGATTCAGGGCCAACAGGGCAGGTCTTATGAGGAGCGTCTCAAGGCACTGAATATGTACTCACTGGAGATCAGAAGGGAGAGGGGGGTATGATACAGACCTTCAAGTTTCTGAAAGGAATAAGCAAGGTGGACTGCAGGGAATTATTTAGCACGGGTAACCATTCAATGTTACAAGGTCACAAGTGGAAGCTGACCAGAAGGAGGTACAGGAGGGATATGAGGAAATATTATTTTACAGAAAGGGTGGTGGAATCATGGAACAGTTTACCAGCTGAAGTTGAGGATGCTAAATCCAGTAATGGTTTCAAGCACAGCTGGGACAGAATGAAGGGTATAGTAGTTGCTTGGGACAACAGAAATTGGGAGGGAATTAGGGTGTGGATGGAGAGGGCTAGGACTCTGAATGGACAATAGGTCCCAGTGTTAGATAGGCACCATGGACAGACTGGATGAACCATTGATCTTTTTCTGCCATCTTTGTTTGTGTTTCTGTGTTTCTATGATAGAAAAGGGTTCAGAAAGTGTCATGGTGTCTCAACCTATGGGAATCCTTATGACAGTGTGTTGCCAAAGTGCTTCCCCACAGGAAATGAATATAGCCCTCACTCTTAGTGACAGGAATTTCAGTAAAGCCGGTCCAGTGGTGTTGAGGGCTGAGGTGCTGGACGCCTTACCTCGCTCCACTCTGGTGACCCATGTTCGGGAATGAGTACGGGTCGTCGGGGGTCGGCAGGGGTGGAGAAGGATGGAGTGCTCAACAGCTGCTCTCCTTCTCCGGAGGGGGGAATCTGCAAGCTCCTACCACAATACCACCACCTAGGGGAGCTGTGGTGGAAGGTGTGGTAAAGGGAGTAGCAGGAATGAATGTCTGACACCAGCAAGGGGCTGGAGCGGAAGGCACGTCTCAGTGCATCTCCTGGCTCCTTGAACCCCATTACACGCTGGTGTCTGGGGGGGTGGGGAAAAAAAGAGAAAAAGGAGATTGCACAATGGCGCCATTAGACAGATCTCAGGGGACGGCACTCGGAGGTTCCGGTAAAGTACAGAGCAAGGTGCACACTCAAATCATGGTCAGGGGGAGATCTGGGGCTCCTCCACCCCACCGGGGGGTAATCCGGGCATCTAGGATCTAGAGAGTGGGGCTCACATATGCAAGGATGATCTGGAGAAGGTTCTGAGGCAGATCCACATTGAGATCCTGAAAAATGGAGTTACTGTGCGATAGGAGGATAAACACAGGGGGAAGGGAGGAATTTCAGTAACACACTCACCCCACCCCCTTTTTACTCGAAGCATGCAAATAAACTACAATACAATATGGGCAAAATACATTTGCAGTTGCAAATAAATAACCAATGGGTTTATTATGGGGTTGGAGAATAAGGTCGGAAGCAAGGGAAGCACAAAGGTAATAAAAGCACAAACAACACAGCAGTTTACATACACCCCCACCATAAGATGTGTTTCAGAACCTCTCCCTCCACTGGTGCACTAGTTAACCCCACAGTCCCTATGGGAGCACCCAAACAGTTTGAGTGTGCACACAAAGAAACAGTTGCAGGCCTTTGATGTTTGGACCTTGGTGCTGTACCATTTGGGCTTAGTAGCTGCAGCTGACTGGAAAATTATACGGATTGATGGAAATTAACACAGTTGCTCCTGGCTGTTAACTGTAGCTGTGGGCCTGATGCAAGGTCCCACAGAACTACCCAGAAATTACCTAGCTAGTTAGCTAAACAGTTTGAATAAAATGTTCTTTAGGTAAAACCCAGTAATCAGACCTTTAGATGACAAGATGATGCTGGCTTCGTGAAGACATCTCCCCTGCTCAGGCAGATGATGGCTGGGTGGTCTTTTCTGTACTAGTATGGCAGACACAATGCTCTTCCGGTGGCAACAGGTGCAGGCCATGATGACTGTGGATGATGGGAGCTCTGTTCTGTAAGCTTGTTATAGGTACAGTGGACACAATGTGCTCCTGGTGGTGAAGGGTGAGGGCTACGATGATCTTGATGACAATTATCTTCTTCACGTCACGAGTGGTCTTGCCTTCACACACCCAGACATGAAGGCAGTCCCTTGGGACCTCCAATGGTTCAATCCTTTCTCAGGAAAAAATCCTAACAGCAGAAGAAAGGCAGTGGCTCACCACCCTCCCAGAGGTAGAGCAGCTTTCAAGGCAACCCTGCTCTAATTTGATGCTAAAGCCAAGGCTTGGCACTTAAGCTGCAGTTAATTCCCTTCTCATGGATCGCAGAGTCTATTTTAGGACAAACTTCAGTCTGAAAGAATAGCAGGTTAGAGATATTAAAAGACACTCTCCTCTCTTCAGAGGTTTGTTACAGAATCTTCTCAGACAAACTGCCAAACTTGCTTAGAATTCTTTCCAAAGCACTCAGTGCCTCATTAAAAGAGAAAGAGTCACTAGGCCCTCATCTGATTGAACTAATGCAGTTACCATTCAGGTTCCTTACAGTGATGGATGCAAACCTCACACAAGATGGCTGCTCCCATGCAGATCAGTGCAACTTAAGTATTTATATTTTTATTCTGTACATTTTGTACAGCTTTAGGACACTGGATCTATTCTCCCTCATCCCCTGTATGATTGCTGGGGCTATTAAGCAGTTGTAGAATGCAGGGGCTACACTGGAAGCTCTGTTTCTGCAGTGCTTCTGTGCAGGAGCTGTTCTCTCTCTGTTGGTGGCTCTGGTGCAGCAAAGGCTCATGGGACTTGTTCTCACCAGAGCCACGCTGTGATCCTCCTGCTCTCCCCAACCTTCTGTTGGCTTGTGTAGGTGGGGGATCTGTTTGTTTATTTTATTTATTTGTGCCTCCCAGTGTCTGCCGTGCAATCAGTGGGGCTGGGAGGATGAAGATGCTGGCTGCTCAACAACCACTTGGATTCCGCACTTTTGCAGTGCTGGATGAAAAGTTTTCTGCCTCCAAGTGTTGCATTCCTCATACCATGTTTCAGTGTCTCTGGTGGATAGGAGAGCGAGAAGACACTTGTGGCTCACCAGCTGTCTTATGCTGAGTGTGACCAGCATGTGGAACAAGGCTGTGTGCTCCCTAGCCCACTGCTGTACTGTTTGGAGGGCAGGGGAGTGGAACATTTTTGTGGTATGCTGCAAAGAAACCATGTGGGTTTCCAGCCACCAAGAGGCGGCTTGTTGTATGTATGCTCCCCACCCTGCTGGTGCAACATTTGTGGGAACGGGGGAGCAAGAATCGAGTGGCTTAATAGCCACAACTGATGGGTGTATTGAGGTACCAGAAACTGTGGCTGAGCTGGGGAGCTGAAGACAAAAGCAGCTCTTCTGCCACATGTACTAGTGCTGCTGTATGCTTCCTGTTGCCCCCCCCCCCACTGCTGGATGGTTTGTGGGGGTGGAGGAGCAAAAAGATGTGTGTCTTTTCTGGTTACCATAACAAGTGGCTTGCTGTGTGTTCCCCAGCCCTGGTTACTATTTTGTGGGGGCTGGGAGAACGTATTCATCGGCTGACTCGCTGGTCACAGGTGCAGTGGACTCAGACAGTGCTGAACTGTCCTTGTTCTCCCCGGCCCTGATGCAATCCAGGAGTGGGCTGGGGGAAAAAAGACACCAGTAGCTCCAGCTGCAACAAGTGGAACACTGAGGAAATTGACTGCAAAAAGCAGGGCTCCAGACAGGATCCCCAAAGTTAAGCTCCTGACCTTGGGAAGGGGAAGGGTTACATATCCATTATCTGGTTAATAGAAATACAGAAATATAGAATTTGATGGTAGAAGGAGACTGAAAGTCCATCGAGTCTGCCCTTACTATACTTTTTAATTCAATATGCTTTATTGTTTTTCATCATATACCAACACGGTAACAACAACAAAAGAATACAATAAAGAAAACAATACATAGAATACCCAGGGTTCCAGCATTGTACATTATTAAGTAATCAATAATAAGAATTACAATAGAGAAAAATAACCCCACCCTACCATCCCTTCTATATTTCTCCTACCCTCCCACCCCCCTAAGTCCCATTCTGCACAATGGAGGGAGAAATAAAATGAGAAAACTAATGATGGGGAGAAAAAAAAAAAATTACAGAGATAAGGATGAGTCAACTTGACTCCCAAATACTATAGGATTGCAGTGGAATATTGAGAAAATCCTTTATGGTCTCCATAGGGAGAGCAGAGTCATAAGGGGCTCACAGTTAGTTTGATAATATTGGACTCTCTGCCTTATGGTGGCAATATGCTTTTCCAGCTGAATAGTGAGGAGAACTTCACGGTACCACTCCAACGTCGTGGGAAGTGAGTCCTCCTTCCAATGCCACAACATAATTAACTTAGCAATAGAAGCAATTAGTGTTATATGGGCCTGATGTATCACCGGTGTTCCCCAAGGGAATACAGCCAGTACACAAGATTCAGGGGTAAATAGGGTATCCAGGCCTAAAATGGGATCCAACACTTGTTGAATAGATTTCCAGAAAATCTGTGTGCAGGGGCACTCCCATAACATGTGATAAAGAGAGCCAGGGGCCGTTTTGCATCTGAAACAGTCTGGGGAGGTAGCGAATCCTGTCTTGTATAATCTTAGTGGGGTGTAGTACATGTTATGCATGATTTGAAATTGAGTAAGATGCAACCTGTCCTGTTTAATATAGTTATAGTTCGTGCACCATATTTTTGTCCAGAACTCTACCTCAACTGGTAGAGAGAGCTCCTGCACCCAATAGTAACAAATTCCGGTTGGAAGGTTATGATCTAAGGCCTGGAGTTGCTTATACATCCTCGAGACTACATAAGTAGTTTCTGTGCTTTGAATAATTTGTTGTAACCCCTGAGTCAACTGGTCAGACCAGTTTTCTTTATTATTAAAAGCTACTACCACATTCCTGACTTGCAAATACTTAAAAATGTCTTTGGGACTTAGCTGAAAGCGATCCTGCCAAATTTGAAAGGAAGCCACCACATTATCTTGCAGGAGACTGGCCGGTGTACAGTGCTTAAGCTGTGGGAGGAAAGAGGGTGGAATGGGGCGCTGATCAATTAAAATATGCGGGTTACATATTAGAGGTTGGGCGGATGGCACATGCCAGTTTATCGAAAAGTACAGCAGGATTTGTTGCAAAGCTTTAAACGACCAGGCTATAGGGGTAGACTTAAGTGACTTAGCAAGTTTGGAAAGCTTTACATACACAAGAGCAGCCAGGGAACTATTAACACTATGCGCTGCTTTATTTTCAATGTTTAACCAACCGGGAAAATACCTGCCACTATTAATCAATGAGTCTGCCTTGCACCAAGGGGCTATCTTACTGAGATGTTGGGCCCCTTAATAGGTGAACAGAGAAGGAAGGGCAAGCCCTCCCTGTAATTTAAGGGCTGTTAATTTGAAAAAGGCTTGTCTGGCTGGTTTATTCCTCCAAAGAAAATTGTTGAACATTCTCTGTAATTTCATAAACCATCCCTTGGGGATGTAGAGCCCCAACATACCCAATGGATATGAAAGCCTCGGCAGAACATTCATTTTCAGAATATTAATACGTCCCCATAAAGTCATTGGTAATACACTCCACCTATTTAGGTCTGTCTGCAAAGTTTGTACTAATGCAGTCAAGTTATCTCTAAACACGGAGGGGATACTCAGGGAGATCTTTATCCCCAGATAAGTGAGGGTTTGATACTTCCAAGAGAGACCCAGGGCAGTGGAACTAGCTCTAGTGACCCTATGATTTAATGGAAACACCTTGGTTTTGGATAAGTTAAGCTTGTAGGCCGAGACTCTGGAAAATCTATGGATTTCCCCCAAGAGGGCTGGTAGTGAAACTTCTGGCTCCTCAAGGTGTAACAGAAGATCATCCGCATATGCCGACAGGACATATTGCTCACCAAGTAATTGGATTCCTTTTAATACCGAGGAGGAGGAGACGAGTGTCCGAATTAATGGCTCGAGATAACAGTTAAAAAGAAGAGGAGATAGGGGGCATCCTTGTCGAGTACCTTTCTCGAGTGGGAAGGTTGGGATAGGTGCTCATTGCACCACACCCATGCTGTAGGAGAGGTGTATATAATTTTAACCCAGGAGAGGAAGGTATTAGGCATGCCAAGCTGCTTAAAAGTAGCTAACAAAAAGCGCCATGAGACCCGATCGAATGCTTTTTCAGCGTCAAGAGAAACAAGGATCAGTGGGATCTCAGACTCTTTGGCCCACGAAATCAAGTGCATAAGCTTATGCCTGTGATCTCCAGAGAGACTTCCCCCCATAAATCCAACTTGGTCATTACCAATAATACTCCCTAATATTGGAGCTAAACGATTGGCCAGGATTTTTGCTAATATTTTAACATCCGAATTTAGTAACAAAATCGGTCGGTAGTTCCCAGGACATAATAAATCTTTATTTGGTTTAGGAATAACTGTAATAATTGCCTCGAGGAAGCTAGGGTCTTTCACCCCTTGGTGAAACCACAAATTAAACACATTCATTAGCAATGTGGAGAGTTGAGGGAGACAGGCCTTGTATAAGTTATTAGACAGACCGTCTGGTCCAGGGGCTTTGTCCTGGGGCAGCTGGACAATGGCCATTTGTACTTCCGCTAGCGAAATTGGAACACTAAGCTGTTCTGCCATAGTATGTGGTAAAGAGGGAAGGTTGGCAGAGGAAAGATAATCATTAATATCTTTATCATTGACTTGCAGGGAGTCTTCATCTGAGTAGAGATCTTTATAAAAGTTCCCAAAAGTTGTTGCAATCTCTTGGGGCTGGGAAATGATATGACCATCCTGGGGAGATCTCAGACTCGGGATGAATTTAGACATTTCAATTTGTCTTAATCTAAGTGCCAAAAGTTTCCCTGCTCATTCCCCTGGCTCCAGATATCTCAACTCAGTGTTATGGATGGCCAATTCTGCTTTCTGTTCCATTATATCATAATAGGGCACTTGGAAGCAATGCAGCCTGGCCCAGTCTTCTGATGGAGATACCTTATTTATTATATGCTCCTACTGATGTATTTCATCTAATAGGAAGTCAAGCATTAGTTTATTTTTCCGAGCACGGGTAGAGGCAATCCGTATAAAGTTACCCCAGATGGCACACTTAAGGGCAGCCCACACTACATCAATCCTCTCTACTGAACCCAAATTTACATCCAGGAAATCCTTAATAAATGCTTGTGTGGAGGTTAGGATCTCAGGGTGCTTAAGTAACTGTGTATTAAGGTGCCAGAGGGAGCTCTTCCAAACCCCTGGACCTAAAATAAAGGATATACCAACTGGGGAATGGTCTGAGAGTACTCTGGAATAAATGGTTGCATCAATGATACCAGAAAGACAGAAGGAGCTTACCAACCAATAATCTATTCTAGAAAAGATGCCATGCTGTGGGGAGTAATTCGTAAATTGCTTTCCCTCTGGGTTTAAGGCTCGCCATACATCCACTACCCCCGCTCCCTATAGGAGGTCTCTAAAAGCACACTGTGCTGGTGAGAGCCCACATTTTTTACTGTCGGAGCGGTCCACATCTGCTCTCAACACCAGATTCCAATCTCCCCCAAAAATGCCAAAATAGGTGGGTTTGACACCACCTTTGTTAATAATTGAATAAAAAAAAGAGGCAGGTCCATATATTGAACTTATTAAGATTGGAGTTAGTGCCAGTGTGCCCTGTATAATACTGCAGTGTCCTTCTGGATGATACCATTCTTGCAGTTTAATAAATGGTACATGTTTAGCTATCAGAATAATGGTGCCAGCCCATTTGGTGGAGTTACCAGAACCATATACTTGCCCCACCTATCCCCGCTTAAAAAATAAAATGCCATCCCTGGGCAGATGAGTCCCTTCAAGCAGGCAATTTCCGTTCCTAAGTGGGCGAGATGTTTAATAATCATGTATCTCTTTTGTTTACTTTGAGCCCCTTTTATGTTCCCACTCACTAATTTGTAAGGTCCCCCCATTACCTTCAAACAGATAGTAGATAAACAGAAGATATCCTGAGTTTAACTAATTTACCACGAGATACTCCCCTTATACTCTTAATGTGCAGAATTTCCCACATCCCCCCCACTCCGTTGACATACTTAAAATGCAGTGAAGACAAATGTAGTGTCGCCCCTTTATGACAGAAACGTAAAAGAAACCCACCCCTTGCCCTCCCCTACAAATACCCATAATAAAGAACTACCCCCTGGTTCAAACAAAGCCGAACTCCTAATGTACAACACAGCACGTGATTCAAGATTCTCACTGCCTAACCCCAAGTAAAACCCCCTCCTTCCCCCCCAACCTACTATGAATATACAGCTGGTAGAAAAAAAGAACAGGGCCTAATGCAGATACTCCTGGGTTTTTCACAGATTTATTAAATGTTTTGAGCCCGTTCCACCACCTTCCAATATTGTTGGGGGGTGATTGGAATCTCCCATTCACTCCGGACTTAGACAAGGATAGTAAACGAAATCATGGTCTTTCTTCTGCACAGAGAGCTATTAGGGACCTGTCCGATAGTTTGGGTTTAAGCGATCCATGGAGGGTTTTATACCCTTCAAGTAGGGAATATACATTTGTGTCAGAGGTTCATAAGTCTAGATCTCGGATCGATTATTTTTTGGTGAGCCATGAATTGCTTTCCGGTCTGGAGCATAGTAGTATTATCCCGGGGAATTTTTCGGATCATGCCATGGTTCGCTGCTCCCTCGCGTTGGTCCCTAATACTCCCAGGCAGACTATCTGGAAGTTAAACAATCAGTTGCTTCGCTCTACGGAGATACGGGATTATATTGGTCGTCGAATTAAACAGTATGAAGAGGAAAATTGCCAGTCGGCTACTAGGGGCGATATATTGTGGTCCGCTCTTAAGTGTGTGTTGAGTGGAGAGTTTATACAGTTGGCGGTAGCAAGGAAGAAGAAGAGGGAAGAAAGGGCTAGGCACTTGGTACAAATTAGAAATATAGAGAAGGTTTTTTCAGGGGGCACCTCTGCTGAGACTAGGAGTCATTGATTAAACTGCGTCATGAATATGAAGGGATATTAGGCGAGAATGCAGAATATGCACTTAATAAGACTAAGGCGTTGTATTTGGGCCAAGGTGAGAAGTCAGGGAGGTTATTGGCAATGCGGTTGAGGGCATCGGAGGCATCCAGAATAGTTCAGAGTATTACGTCTCGTGTAGACGGATCCTTTAAAACATCGCCAACTGAAATTGTGGGGGAATTTGAGAGTTATTACAAGACCCTATATAGTCCCATGGCCCCTAGACCTAGCAAGAAAGAGGTGGAGGAATATTTATCCACCTGCAACTTGCCCCAAGTAGCCAAAGATCAGAAGAGGGAGCTTTCGCTTCCCATTTCTGAAGCGGAAATTTTGGATGCAATCCAAACGTTAGCAAATGACAAGGCACCTGGCCCAGACGGCTTTTCCTCGAATTTTTATAAATGCTTCGCGAACCTGTTATGCCCTGGCTTACAAAGACTATTTCGGAGTATTTTTACTTCTGACACCGTAGATGGTTACTTATTTGAGGCCCTGATAGTACTTATCCGAAAGAAGGAAGGAGTTAGATAAAGTTACGAGTTACCGGCCTATCTCCCTGATTAATTGTGATATTAAGATCTTGGCGAAGATCTTAGCAACTCGGTTATCCAAGGTCATGCCCAGTTTAATCCATCATGATCAAGTTGGATTTATGAGGGGCAGACTGGCCTCAGATCACCTGCGTAAGTTATCTCATATCTTCTCTGTATCCAGGGACTGTAAAACTCCATGTGGGTTGATGTCGGTGGATGCAGAGAAGGCTTTTGACAGAGTGGATTGGAGGTTCCTGTCTATTGCTATGGAGAAATTTGGTTTCCCGTCTCAATTTATTAAACATGTGTTTGTTTTATATAGGAACCCCAAAGCCAAAATATATTGTAACGGGGTTTTCTCACCCAGTTTTTCCCTCTACTCTGGGACTAGACAAGGTTGCCCCTTATCGCCCCTCTTATTTAATTTATATTTAGAGCCACTCCTTACTAAAATTAGATTGGATCCCAGGGTTAGGGGGGTCAGAATTGGGTCACAGGAGCTAAAAATTTCAGCATATGCTGATGATATTTTGCTACATGTGACCCAACCATGCCACTCATTTCCGACGGTACTGGATATTATTGAAGAGTATGGCAGATTATCTAATTATAAGATTAATGTGGGGAAAACTCAAATTTTCCTGCTTAACTTGCAAATGCACAAGTCGGAAGTGTTGGAAATGGGTATGCAATGGACCCCGCATTGTTTGAAGTATTTGGGTATTTACTTGGCTAGATCCGATTCGAAATTAGTGAAGCTCAATTTGGATGCCACTAGGAATACCATCAAGCAGGATTTAAATAGGTGGGCCGGGTTGCCGCTCTCTCTCTGGGGTAGGATTAGCATAGTTAAAATGAACATTCTCCCCAGGATTTTTTATCCACTCAACATGCTCAATGTAATGTTGCCTTTAAAATGGTTCAAGGAGTTGCATCTGGCTATCTCAGACTTCATTTGGAAAGGGAGAACGCCCCGTAGGGCTTATTGCAAGCTGGCCGCCCCTAGGGAGAGATTGGGGCTGAGACTTCCACATTTCGGCTTATATTATTGGGCTAGCAATTTAAGTAAATATTTAAGATGGTTAACATCCATAAGTAAGCTTGATTCTTTGCCCTATGTTCCCTCATGGGTTAGAATGGAAATAGAGGTGATTAGAGAGAGTGGAATAGATCCGGTAGCATCGCTTTACTCCACTCCTAAGATATTGCCTTCTAAGTTGCTCGTCACCCCAATAGTAAAATTCCTGCGTATTCATTGGCAATTATGTGCAAAGTTGGGTTTTGTCCCGGACAGGGATAAGCGTCAACTGATTTGTCATAACCCCAATTTGAAGATTGGGGGGAAAATGATACTTGCTTATTGGCTCCCACAGCTCAAGGGATTACGGATAGAGGATTTCATCGGGGACGATCGTGTGCTGCCAATAGAAGAGATCTTGGAAAGGCATAATATAGACCATAAGCAAGTGTTTAAGTTATTTCAAATAACTCATTTGTTGGCGAAGGTGAGGACCAAACTTAGGGTTGAGGGTATAAATGGCAGCTGGTTCGAATTGTTAGATCAGGTGGTATGGGAACCACATGCAGTTTCCAGAATATATAATTTATTACCTGACCAAATTCTGGTTGGTATTGAGCATATACCTAGATATTGGACTGGCTATATGGGGGAGCAAGAGAGAGAGTGGGTTCAGATTCGAGTCATATGTACAGATATGTCAAGCAGGATAGGTTGAGAGTGATGCAATTTCACTTCCTGAATAACATGTTTGGACCCTCCAAGTTATATAAAGTAGGTCGTAGGTCTGACCAAAACTGTTTCCGGTGTCATAAGGCTGTTGGAGATTTATATCATATTTTTTGGGACTGCCCATCGATAAAGCAGTTGTGGATGCAAATCAAGCAGAGAGTGGATCCATTGTTGGGTATTGACCAGTATTTTACCCCGGAGATCTGCTTGATAGGGGATTATTCTGAAATTAGATATAAGGACCTTAGATATTATATGGCCCTGATCTCATGTTCGCTTAAAAAGGTAGTTTTGCGACATTGGATGACAGACACCTCGATCACTTATCTGGAGTGGTTACAAGAGATGTTGTTTAATTTGAATATGGGGAAACTTGAGGCGGGAAGGGAAAACCGGTTTCATCTACATGAGAAGATATGGAGTCGTTTTCACACGTTATACCTTCCCCAGATGAGTTTGTAATCAGCAAGGTAGTTTGGATCTGGACATGGGTGAGCAGATCTTCCTCCAGGGGTCTAGGGTTTTTTTTTTTTTTTTTTGTAGGGGAAGGGTTAGGTCGGTAGGAGGGGTGGGCGGAGGGAGGGGAGATGGGGAGAGGGTAGAAATAGTATATCTGATTCAATCATTAATTCAATTGTTACAAAGGTGTTAATGCCTCTTGTCATGTACTTGATTTTGGATGTCTGGTTTATCATAATAAAAGTTTGAATTTCAAAAAAAAAAAAGAACAGATACACGAACTTGTTAAGATGCAATCTAATGGCTCATCCTAGTGCCCTATATGCCCTGCAACAAACCATCGAAGAGCCCTTCCCTTCATCCTGTAAGGAGCATCAAAGTATTAAGTCAAATCGAGTAAGCAGAGGAAAGTACATGGCTAAAAAAGGAGATAACAGTGATCAATACAGCCGAGTTCTGACTGTTCTGTGATTATGTTATTTTCCTTGCGGTATCAGCCCAAATAAAAAAAAAAAGGGGAACAAAAAGGAAAATCCATCCTGGAGTTTCAAAGTCACTCCTTTACTTATCCGGTATACCTCTTTTCATGGGTTTCTCAGTCTGTGCACTCTGATCAGCTTGGAGGTAACTGGACTTGGAGAATTCTGTTGGGCCAGGAATACTCTTCCAACACCATTAAATAAATCCTGATCAGTCCTCGAAGAAAAAAAGGAGAAAAAAAAGAAAAAAAAAACTTAAAAAGATCGCATGTTGTTATTGCCAACTACAGGATAAATTAATTATTATGCATCAGAGTACTTAATTTTTATGTTAGGGCAAAATGAGTATTTGTGTCATCTGGCCTCACTTATTTCGGATTCCAGGCACTGCTTTCACTCAGCTAACCAAAATGCTCCTTGTTACAATCAGCGAATGAAGGGTTATAGAGCCTCTCGCCAGTCTAAGGCTGTTGACAGAGTGCCCCCAAAGAGTCAATGCTCAATCCCAATCATACATCAGTCACTACGATCCAATTCAGATATCTTTTAATCAAGGAAGACTATTTCACTTAAAGAGATCTGGAAATAACTTGAAGAGCTCCTCCGTGGCTTGCTTGGATGTATCAAATGTAACCCATTTATCTTTGCACTTAACTTGCAGCGTTGCAGGTACTTCATATGAAAGGGTGCCCCAGCAGCGATCAAACAGGATACCAGAGGGTGGAATTCTTGCCTTTTAAGACGCACTGAGTGGGGTAAATCTTGGGACAACCTTAGCTTGTTCCTTCCAATTGGATTTCATGGGCTTTTTGACTTTTCTCATAATATGTATCTTATCCAAGTAATTAAGTAGTTTAAACACTAGCGGTATGGGTGGTGCTCCTGGTAACGGGGGGGGGGGATGCAGGGAGCGATGTGATCTCTCAACAACATAAGTAGTATTATTCAGGGAAGGCCCCACTATTCTTTCACGTAGCTTTTGTACGAATAGTACGGGGTTGGCGCCTTCTTCTTTCTCTGGGAGACTGAAGACAATTAGGTTTTTGCGCCGACTGCGCCCTTCAAGGTCTTCCAGCTTGTCTTCCATTTTCTGGAACCTTTGTCTTAATGTGGAGGATTCCAGTTCTGTCTTGTCCCTCCATTTCTCCACTGACACCAGTCATGCATCAACATTCCTGACTCAAGTAGTAAGTGAGTCAAGATTGATCCAAATTTGCTGCACATCGCTGGATATCGCAGTGATAGAATCCTGGAAAGGGAGCATAATTTCCATGAACCTTGCTTCCGACAATGCTGTAGCATTCGCGGCAGACAATGGAGTTGTAGTAGTCTACGCCTTGGGCCGGTTTTGTGGCCTTGTCTTTTTCGGGAGATGGTGGGGGCGTGTGTCATGGCGGAGCTTTCTGTATTTCTGTTTCCATTTATTTCCACCGATGACTGTCTTCGGAGAGCTTCCTACACAGAATAGTTTCTAAATCACTGACTGAAACTTGCAAAAAAGGACGAAATTGCAGGTTCTAGCAGGGAGCGAGGAGATGATACAACCTACAGTCAGGCAACCATCATGTGATCCTCCTGCCCTTACTGTACTACCTTACCCTACTGACCTACTGACATGGTGGGTTGTATCCCTTCCACCCGCTATCCCACCCCAACCTTTGCTGCTCCCTTGGGGACTATGAGTCCCCTTGTCCTGTCCCAGCCATGTTTAAACTCAATAAGGGTAGCTGCTACCACCACCTCCACTCACAGTCTGTCCCACAGATTCACTGCCTTCTCAGTGAAGTACAACTTCCTCAAGTTTCTCCTGAATTTGCTCACCACCAACCTCCAGTCATGCCCCCCAGTGACTGTATTCCTATTTCTCCCAAATCTTTTCTCACTGCTTACCTTGTTTATACTATTGAGAAACATATTTCGAATGTCCCCCCACCGCAGCTCCCATCTGGCCTCCAATGAATACATATTTCTGGGCTCCAGCTGTTCCCCATAGAATCTGCCCTGCTGGCCCTGTATTATCTTGGTGGCCCTTCACTGTACTGACTGTAGTATATCAATGTTCAGTTGTACACTGGTTCTGTGCTGTGTTGCCATGTGAGACACCAAGTTCTCTTCTCACTGTGATAATGGTGGTGGTCAGGCACAGCACTCGTTTTACAGAGAGAGAGAGGGGAGACAGACTACTGCTCTACAGCACCCCTTATGGTCAAGCAAAGAGAGGGACTTGTCAGGGTCCTCAAATAAAGTTGTAAATAGTGGAATCTGTGATCGATCAGCAAAATAAGAGGCAGTGTATCCCAGAAATATGAATCTTGTGACTCAGCAGACCTGGGTTTGACTCCCATAGCTGCCGCTTGCCTACTGTGTGACCCTGAGGAAGTCACTTAACCTCCATCTACTCATTTAGCTCCAGGATCACATGTGGAAACAGCCCTTTGCTCAGCATACCTTTCTTGGTCTCAAAATTCAAAATAAATAAAAATATAGCAACATAGAAACATAGAATGTGTGAGAAGAAAAGGGCCGGCAGACCCATCCAGTCTGCTCACTTTTCCTATTGCCCTATATCTGTCTGTTTGTCTGTCTCTATCTATCTAGCTATCTACTGGATACATAATGGCCTGATCAGAATATGTTTACTAGGGCTGTGCAACACAAACATTATTTGGGACAAACTCACAAAAATACTGTATTTTTGACAAATACAGATATAAGATCCCTGTAGTGGATGCCTTTCCAAATGCCTTCAGGTGAGAAGGTCTTACTACCTTACAATGTCACCTGGTCATGGTAGATGCCACACTAGCTCCTGGTTTTATCTCCTTCATGAATGAGGAGGGTCATATCCAGATACAACAAACAGCACAGTGCCTCCACCCAAGGAAAGTTTTATGTGGGCTTGGTGTCTGGTCAATACAACACCATGGGATGCTGTACCTAATCACCTCAGCACTCTGGTCACCCCTCCTGTGGATCCCACACATTCCCAAACAGATCCACACAGTATGTATGTACTTATACTCTATGAAGCTAGTAAAGGCCAGATACTTACAAAACAAAACACAACTTTATTTAGGGCAGGAACCCTAAGGGTGGGAAAGAAGATTAAATGCAATATGAGGTAGATCAGTTGCTGTGTGGCTAGTCCTCCAGTGCCCTACATAGGCTTAGCTGAAACGATGGCTATTTTTCAGTTGCCATGAGCAGTTGCAGCCAAATAAACTACATCCCCTGGCTGTTACTAAAGAATCCCAGCTAGGCACATCCCAGACACACAGCCTGCCCCACACTGCAGTATGCAGTACAGTACTTGATCTGCACTCATGTTCTGGAGGTGCTACACTCACCTCGCTGTTATCAGGGCTTTTCCCTTTTTCTTTTAAAACTTGTGGGGAGCTCCCAAAGAAGTTATTGGTTACCCAGTTGTTAAATTGGTGTAGGACTGTTGGTGTTGCATCTGTTTGGCTGGCAGTGGTACACTTTAAATAAAATAACAGTAATGCCAAATGGGCATGGTTTAAACCCAAAGGCCATGCAATTGCTAAATTGGCTCTGACTTCACCATGAGGTATTCCATTTGTAAGCTCCAGAGGGAATGACCCATTCCAGTTAAACAATTTCCAAACTTTCACAAGATTCCCACAGTAGGGGCAAGCCCTGAGCTTACTCACTGTTCTGCTGTGCACAGGATCTTCCCTCACTATGCAGAGACCTGCATTACAGTTCTCAGGGGTCTTGCTCCATCAGTCGGGTAGATTCGCTGGTCTTCCACTGCCACTCTGTCAATGGCATCTGTGATGGTAATGTAGACAGAGGCATAGCCATTCTCTTACTTGATCAGGCCTCTGCATCTCTGCACATGTCTGGGTATCTAAACTTTACAGGCTGTAATATCCAGGCATTGGGCTCTGCTACCCACTAGCTGACCTCTTGGGTAGTAGATCACCTTTCTCTCTCTCTCTCTCTCTCTCTCTCTCTCTGTCTCTCTTTCTCTCTTTCACCTGTTCTGCATGTTACAGATTCACTCAGCAGGTCAGCCCTCTACTCCCAAAGTGCCAACCTCTGAGAGTAGAATTGTGAACAGTTTAACAGAACAAGGTAACCCTCTTGTCTGTTTTGTGGCTTTGAGTCACCTTAGTCTCAAGTTCTGGAGGGATTCAAACTGATAACCTCTTATTAGTGTACCCCATTATTAGGCTCAGATAATTCTGTCTTTGGGGGGCCAGATATCTTTGCCTATGGGCACCTAACCAGGTATAACAAAATGAACCCTTAGAACTCTATGCAAGACCAAGAGAACTCTATCCATTTCCCAGTTTGGTATCACAATAAGCTCATACACAGTGTCAAATATAACCTTCAAAGCTTCACTTATATAAAAAGAAATTTCAAGGCACACCAGGCATTTTCTGTTTTTAAAATGTATATCTTTACTTAAAAATAGGTAAAATAGGAAAACAGTAAAATTACTGAACAAAATATCCCAACACATACAGCCTTAAAACAAACAGGCTTAAAAGTGCAGATTCCTACAAATAATAACACTCAGACTAGTCTTGTCCATGGTCCTTACTTCTTAATCTTTCAGTGCTTTGAGGACTCTCTTCTCTCAGTCAGTAATGGAAAATGAATGTCTCTGTGTAAGGTCTGCTCAGTATTTTTAACAGCAGTCTTGAGCCAGCCTTCTCTCTGAGGTCTCCTAACTCCGCCTTGGTGTATTAAAGTTTATATTGTATCACACAGGAAGTCCTAATAAGATATTTTAACACAATATCTGACATTGATGAATCTCCTCTGTTCTTGTGATTTCCCCCAAACCAGTCTGATCTGCTTCACAAGACATCAATATTCTCTTTGATGTAATTCCCTGTATATTCCAAGCAAATGCTTATTGGAATCCTTAATTTAGTCTGGGACCTGGTATACTCAGACATCAAAGGTCTCTGATGAAATGAGCTGACTTCCTGGGACATGGTCCAAATAACATGCATAACAGATCAAAGGCTTTCCCTGAGGGCATTGTAAAATGGATATCTTGGTTCCTGCCTTCAAAGAAAACTAACAAGATAATTGCACCTCAGATCTCTGCAGTTTAAGCTACCTCCTGCTCTTTGAACTTATCCCGGGGGGGGGGTTGATGTGTCAGTTTCAGCAAGCCAGCATTTCCTCCTGCCAGACAGTCCATCACACATCTTTTTATATTTACAAAAAAATGATACAGAGATCAGAACCAGCTGTCCAAGTGTGTCAATTCCTCCCCACCTAGACTGAATTTGGGGGGGGTCTATCCCCTGCATGGGATGAGCTTCCCAAATCAGTTCACTCCTCATACACATGGGATAACCCATCTGAGTTCTGATTAGTCGCTCCAGCCCTGTGTAGAATGGTCATATCATATCCTTGCAAAGCAAGACTCCATCTTAGTAATCGACTATTATTTTTCCCCATCTGCATCAGCCAAACTAGGGGGTTGTGGTCAGACTGCACCACAAAATGCTGCCCATACAAGTATGGCTCCAATTTCTTTAGGGCCCACACTATGGCAAGACACTCCTTTCCCACCGTGGAGTATGACTGCTCCCTTGGAAGTAACTTTTTACTTAGGTAGGCTATTGGGTGGTCCCTCCTTTCTCTGGATGTCTGGCTCAGTACTGCCCCAATACCCACGTCTGAGGCGTCAGTCTGAACTATAAAGGTTTTACTATAGTCCGGACTTGTCAAAACAGGAGCACTGCACAGTGCTTCCTTTAGTTTGGAAAAGACTTCCTCACAGGCTGGACCCCAGGTAATTTCTTTGGCATCTCTTTCTTTGTCAGGTCAGATAGGAGAGCAGCCAGGGCACTGTAATTGAGTACTAATTTACTGTAGTATCCTGCTGTCCCTAGAAAGCTCCTGACCTGCTTCTGGGTTTCTGGTCTGGGCCATGCCTGGATCACCTCAATCTTTATTTGGTTAGGATGGAGCTGTCCCCAGCCTACCACATGCCCGGGGTATGCCAATTCTCCCATGGCCACCTGGCACTTTTCAGCCTTGATAGTGAGCCCAGCCCTCTGTATCCTGTCCAGCACTTCCCTAAGGTGGGAAAGGTGTTCCTCCCAGCTGGTACTAAAGATGGCAATGTCATCCAGATACACCACGGCATACTCCTCAGCACCATTTAACACCTGGTTCACCAACCTTTGGAATGTGGCCGGGGCATTCTTCATTCTGAAAGGCATTACTTTAAACTCAAATAAGCCTATCAGAGTGAGGAAGGCAGACCTCTCCTTAGCTCTGTCTGTCAATTCTACCTGCCAATACCGCTTCGTCAAGTCAATGGTCATAAGGCAGGTCTCCCCTTCCAACTTGTCCAGGAGTTCATCCATCTGGGGCATCGGGTGGGCATCGGACTTTGTGACTGCATTCAGTCCATGATAGTCCACACAGGAAATGAGTTGAGCCATCTGGCTTAGGTGCAAGGACTACAGGTGTGGCTCAGGGGCTGTGGGATCTCTGGATTACCCCTAAATCCAGCATCTCCTCCACTTCCCTCCTAATGTCCTTTTGGACAGCCTCTGACACCTGATATGCTGTCCACCACAAGGGCATCTGTGTCCCTGTCTCCACATCGTGTGTCGCTAAGGGGGTTAGTCCAGGCTTGGCACTAAACAAGGGGGCAAAATCTGCTAAAACCTCCCTTACTTTCTGAATCTGGTCCAGGGCCAGATGGGGAGACAATTTTACTGCCTCCACAGAGGATACCCACTTAGTCTCTTCCAGGAAATCCAGAAGGGGGTCTCTCTCATCCATCCCCTTCCCATGACTATGCACTGCAAACACCATGTCAGCCCTATTGGCATATGGCTTCATCATGTTGACATGGTACATCCTTTCTGTCTGCCTTCTGTCAGGTAACTGCACAATGTGGTTCACATCATTTACCTTCCTAACCACTTTGTACGGTCCTGCCCACTCAGCTTGCAGCTTGTCTTTCCAGACCAGAATAAGGACCATGACTTCCTGACCCACCATGTACGAGCGAGCTCTGGCTCTGCGGTCATACCACACTTTTTGTTTCTGTTGGGCAGTGGCCAGGTTGATCTGTGCTGTCCCCATAAGCTCCTTCAGCATTTCCCTAAACCTAAGGATATAATCCACGATGGGAGTTCCCTGGGTGGCGTGCTTGCCTTCCCAATCCTCCCAGATCAAGTCTAGGGGCACACATACCTGACGTCCATATAAGAGTTCAAAGGGGGAAAATCTTGATGACTCTTGGGGCACCTCCCTGTACGCAAACAACAGGTAGGGAAGGTATTTCTCCCAGTTCCTCCCATGCTGTTCAGCAAACACCCAGAGCATTGACTTTAGGGTACCATTGAATCATTCCACAAGTCCATTGGCTTGTGGGTGATACAGTGTTGTGCATCTCTGCACCACCCCACACTTCTCCCATAAACATTTCATCAGGTCTGACAAGAAGGAACCCACTTGATCGGTGATAACATCTGCGGAAACCCAACACGGGAGAAAATCCCAAGTAAGACATCTGCCACTTTGTCTATCCTCAGTGAGGATAGGGCAACTGCCTCTGGGTACCGGGTGGCTTAATCCACCACAGTTAGGATGAATTTCTTCCCTGAGGAGCTGGGGGTATTTAAAGGCCCCACAATATCCATTCCCACCCTCTGGAATGGCTCCTCCACTATGGGCAAGGGGATCAGGGCTGCTTGGGTTTTCTTGCCCGCCTTCCCTATTTCTTGGCACCGGTGACAAGACCTCCAATACTCCTTCACTTGCTGGGTGAAGTTAGGCCAGTAGAAATTTTGGGCCGACCACTGCATTGTGCATGTGATTCCCAGATGACCAGACAAGGGAATATCATGTGCAATTTTGAGCAACTGTTCACAATACCCTTGGGGAATGACAAGGCACCTGCCTAGCATCCCTCCCCTCTGTCTGTACTGCCTGAGTATACATAAGTCCATTTTCCCAATAAACCTTATGTCTACGATCACCTCCGTGTGTGCTGTCCGAGTCTTCCCAAGCCCCCAGCTTCCCTAAACTAGGGTCACTCCTCTGAGCAGCTGCAAACCCCTCACACAGTCCCAAGGCATGGGACAGGTCCCCTTCAGTTGCTAAACTAGGGTCCCTAGAACTAGCATCAGGGCACTCAGGATCACTGTCAATCCCAACCCTCTGACAAGGGGTTACCCCTCCCTCTTCCGAGTAACCCTCTGTAGCTGTGTGGTCACTTGCTACCGGAGAAATTTCTACCCCCTTTTTATCAGTCTCCCCATCTGGAAACACAGGCTAGGGAACCAGCCTCCCAGTGGTTTCCACAATTGCTTCTGTGGGGTTCAGGGAACTACAATTTTCCCTTGCCACTTGGCTATGGGTAACTGCACATACCATCCCTGGTTGGAGATTGTTACCCAGGATCACATCCACAGCTATCATTTTGGCTACAGCCACCTGTTGCACAGTTCCCCTGTTTCACCCCAGTCTAAGAGAACACTAGTGAGGGGCAATGTTTTCTCCCCACCCACAAAGTCCTGTACAGTGACGTATTTATTGGGTATAAGCTGTCCAGGCTGTACCAGATCCCCCTTTACCAATGTCAGGGATGCCCCTGTGTCCCTTAACATTTGCGTCTGCACACCATTTACCATGACTGGGTGCATGTGTTCCCTCATGTTCACTGGCATGCTCCCAGGGACACACAAACAACCCACTTCTTTTCTAGCGCCCTGTTGTGTATTAGTGCTCACCTTTTTGGGACACTGTCTGGCAATATGCCCAGTTTGTTTACACAACCAACAGGCATTTCTTACTTCAGAGAAATCTTTTTGTTGAAACCTGGGGCTAACTGGTTTCGGTGGAGGCAGTGAGGGTTTTAGCTGCCCTGAAGGCACAGTTTAACCTTTCTGCACTGCCACACCCACCCCATTCACTCTCAGAGCAGGTCTGCTCTTGGCACAGCAGTCCGAGAGTTCAGCAGCCTCTTGCACTGTTTTTGGATCTCGGTCCTCTAGCCAGGTTTTTAGCTCTGCTGGGCAAGCCCAATAAAACTGTTCTAATAAAATCACATTTTTAATTTTATCAACAGAGCTTACCTCAATTCCTTCCCACCATTTTAAAAACTGACATTGTTTCGTGGCTAGCTCCTCATAGCTCATATCAGGGCTTCTCCTGAGCTTACGGAATTTAGCTCTGTATGATTCAGCAGTTAATTCAAACTTTTTTAACAGTGCAGCTTTTAACTTGCTGTAATCATCACTGTCCTCATTGTCCATTTGACCCAATGCATCCCGAGCTTTCCCAGTAAGTAGCGGGGATAGCTTGAAGCTCCAGGACTGTCTAGGAATTTTAGCCTGAATACAAACTTTTTCAAAAGAATTTAAAAACTCATCCATGTCCTCCCCTTCCTTAAACTCAGCTATTCATTTGGAGTTCAATTTGTAATCCAGTCCTGCAGTCCCAGTTAAACCCAAGCCACTTAACTGCTCTGGTGCCACTGGTTGGAGTCATAGCATTTCCAGTTCATGTTGTCTCTGGTGCTCCTCTCTTTTCTTCTCTGCAGCTCACTGGTATTCATGCTTCTCACGGTCTGCCTTCCTCTGTTCTCGCTCTGCCTCCAGTTCCATCCTGCACAACTCAATTTGCAGCCTGAGTACCCCTGGATTCAGGATACTGGTGACCCTCCCCTGCTCCTGTGGCCCTTCACTGACAGTGGCCCTGCTGTCCTCCTCATCAGCTCTGGACCCTTCACTGGCCGCTAGCCCTTCCACACTTGAGGTTTGGTCCTTTTCAGTCACAGTTGGTGACTCGCTGCTCTGGATATCTGCTACCATCAGGGCATCTATGAGGCTCTGCTTGCTTGTTTTCACCTCAAATGGGACTCCTCTGTCCCTGCACAACTTCCTTAAGTAGTCTACAGTGTGACTGCTGTAGTTGGAATTCATCTTTTCTGACTACTGCTACTCTGACTGCACTTCAGAAAAAAAATAAAACAGGTAGGAACTCGACCGTAAGCCAAGTGATATATAGTTCTGTTTCCTTTTTAAAATAAAACTCTGTCTTTTTCTTTCTTTGCAAGAGAGCTTACAGTCTCAACTGACACAGAACAATAAAGCATGTGATACCAAAATTATGCCACTGCTGCCAACCAATCTGCAACAGATTCACTCAGCAGGTCAGCCCTCTACTCCCAAAGTGCCAACCTCTGAGAGTAGAATTGTGAACAGTTTAACAGAACAAGGTAACCCTCTTGTCTGTTTTGTGGGTTCGAGTCACCTTAGTCTCAAGTTCTGGAGGGATTCAAACTGATAACCTCTTACTAGCATACCCAATTATTAGGCTCAGATAATTCTGTCTTCGGGGGGCCAGATATCTTTTCCTACGGGCACCTAACCAGGTATAACAAAATGAACCCTTAGAACTCTATGCAATACCAACAGAACTCTATTTTGATTGATTGATTGATTGATTGATTGCTTGATTGACTGAGTTTGGTATCACAATAAGCTTGTACACAGTGTCAACTATAGCCTTCAAAGCTTCACTTATATAAAAAGAAATTTCAAGGCACACCAGGCAGTTTCCATTTTTAAAATATATGTATCTTTACTTTAAAATAGGTACAGTAAAATAGGAAAACAGTAAAATTACATAACAAAATATCCCAACACATACAGCCTTAAAACAAACAGGCTTAAAAGTTCAGATTCCTACAAATAATAACACTCAGACTAGTCTTGTCTAAGGTCCTTACTTCTTAATATTTCAGTGCTTTGTGGTCTCTCTTCTCTCAATCAGAAAATGGAAAATGAATGTCTCTGTGTAAGGTCTGCTCAGTATTTTTAACAGTAGTCTTGAGCCGGTCTTCTCTCTGAGGTCACCTAACTCCGCCTTGGTGTATTAAAATTTATATTTTATCACACAGGAAGTCCTAATAAGATATTTTAACACAATATCTGACATTGATGAATCTCCTCTGTTCATGTGATTCCCCCAAACCAGTCTGATCTGCTTCACAAGACATCAAAAGTCTCTTTGATGTAATTCCCTGTATATTCCAAGCAAATGATTGTTGGAATCTTAATTTAGTCTGGGACTTACATCAATGGTCTCTGATGAAATGAGCTGGCTTCCTGGGACGATGGTCCAAACAACATGCATAGTAGATCAAAGTCTTTCCCTGAGGGCATTATAAAATGGATATCTTGGTTCCTGCCTTCAAAGTAAACTAACAAGATAATTGCACCTCAGATCTCTGCAGTTTAAGCTACCTCCTGTCCTTTGAACTTATCCCTGGGGGGTTTGATGTGTCAGTTTCAGAAAGCCAGCATTTCCTCCTGCCAGACAGTCCATCACACATTTTTTTATATTTACAAAAAAATGATACAGGGATCAGAACCAGCTGTCCAAGTGTGACACTGCACACTGATGATGATCAACATCAAGCAGCATGTGACCAGCACAAAAATAGCTTCCTTTTCACTGGCAGTGGATAGTGCTTTAACCATACAGTTCTTCAATGGCAGATAGAAAGTCTGATGGAGCACATCATGGGGTCTCCCAAACAGCAGTCCCTCCATGATGAAATCTCTCTCTCAGATCTGATTGGCGGGCAAGTCAGCTCCTACACTTCGCAAAGGCAATGGCAATTCTGACTCATCCAAGGGTACTGTCAATCAGGGCAGGTGGTCCTGGAGGTCTGATACATGGCAGGCAACTGGAAGATTAAAATGTGCCTGAATTAATTAGGTCAACCTATAATAAATGAACCCCTGCAGCCACCAAAGTTGGCAAACAGTCCTTATTGACTTTGCAGTGCTCTTAAACTCTGTCCCCTTGGTGAGGCAGGTCAAAGGTGGCTGAACAGTACAGCCAGTTTGTAACAGATGTAGACAGTCTTACAAAAGTCCTGTTTCACACAAAGAAGAAAGTCAGATCCTCTTTGGACATCCCAAGCCAGTCCCATATGTGTATACACTCCTGTCTAGTGGTGGTGATAATCAGATCTGAAAACTCCCAAACCAGTCACTGACACACCCGTGCCATCTCTGTCCATGGTGGCATATGTTTTTAATGTCTGAACATGCCAGGAAGTCTTAAAAGCATAGTAACCATTAGGGAGATTACACAAATAAAGATATCACTTTTAAATATTTGTATTTGTGCAGAACCATTTAAATAGTGAAAGATCCTGAGCTGAGGCTCAGTGACATACATATAGTATGACTACTACTGCTCTTTACAGAAATGCACATTTGAATAATAACAATGCATAGTTTAATGATAATCCTCAACTCCCTGGACTTGTGTCATCCCTAACAGCAGAAACAAATCTGAAATGTAAAAATACAGTTTTCATAAACATGAACATGCATACAGAAACAAATACTAGTACACATACCTGAGACACAAATACAAATACCAACAATCAGCCCTGTGTGCAGCCCTGCTATTTATCTTCATGAGTGGGAGCCTGGATCGTAACTAACTACAGTAGTGGCAAAGCCCTTACTAAAGTCCTGTCCCTTCACAAATGATGATAACCAGCATATTGTCAGCCAGGCCAAGGAGTTTTCAATATCTAGAATGTATAATTAGATTTAAGGACTTCAGATTCATTTATTATATAAAGATGTAATTGTTTCTGCTGTATTTAATTAAAATCTGGAAACCGGGAAAGGTACACTGAGCCGAGGCTCATTTCCAGGTGCGACCCAGAGGAGAGGGTAATGGGATTTACAATAGTCAGAGTAGCAAAACATTGAAAACATCTGGATGAACAATAGTATAGCAATATATATCTTGCTAAATAGACATACAAGGTACATATTTGAAGTAGCATAGATTTACTAGGTGCAGAGTCTAACAGGCAGTAAAATACAGTTCAAACAATTATACATAGGCAATATAATATATAAATAGTCATGCCAGGTAAAACAGGAAAATAAGTTAGGACAATTCAGGAAAACATAGGAGGAGAAGGAAGTGGAGGGGGGGAGGAGCAGAGGGGGGTCAGAAAGATAGAAGGGGAGCAGTTGCAGTGAGGGGCCTGATGCTTTAATTTCTTTTTGAGCATGGCTAGAGTGGGCATAAGGCAGATTGAGTAGGGGAGATGATTCCAAAGATCAGGGAGTCTGAAGGAGAAAGTGACCTTGCCAGATTGTGAGTGTGGACAAGGGAGAGTGAAAGTGTGGGAATCGCAGGTTCTGACGCAGTAGCCTGAAGTTGATGAGAGCAATAAAAGTGTGTTGGGGGGAGGGCCATGAATCAGAACTTGCTGACAAAAGCAGCACAATGAGCAAGGCATTGATTTGAGAGAAAGGAGAGGGTAGGGCAGAGTAAAAGGAGCACTGGTGGGTTTGAAAGGGGAGGTTGGAAGTGAAGTAACAAAATAAGTTATACAGGGGGTCTAGTTTAGTGAGAGACAATTGGAGGGCCGAGCTGTAGACTAAGTCAGCGTAGTCTGTAATGAAGAGGATTAGTTTGCTTATAAGCTCTTTATGGGTCAGGAGGGAGAGACAATCCTTAATTCTATGCAAGGCTCCTAGTTTGGGCCAGAGTTTGGAATGGATGGAGTCAATGTGCTGGGAGAAATCTACATTGGGGTCCAACCAGACCCCTAGGTATGTAAAACACTGCACTGGTTTTATTTTTGTACCATCCAAGGAAAAGAAGGATGGAGTTGAAGGGAGCTTGGCCAGCCTTTGGGCGGCGCTGAAAGACATGGCAACAGTTTTTTTGCTGTTGCACTTGAGGAGGTTTGCCTCAAACCAATTGAGGGCATTCTTAAAAGTAGCCTGCAGAGATGACTGAACCGCTGGGAGGGGTCTGAAGCATAGATGACAGTGAGTCAGCATACATGTGCATGGGTGAGCAAGAAGAGTATTTCACTGCTTTTTTTTGGTTTTGTTTTTAGCCAGAGAAGAGAGGAACTACACAGGGGAAGCTGAGGTAAAGGGAAGATATGGCTGTTATTTGCTTTTAATTTACTGCAAAGCAGCTTGATTTTCAGTTTTCTTCTTTTTTGTGTGTGACATTGAGGTAAGAGGAAGGGAGGGCTGTTAATTCTTTTAATTTGCTGCAAAAACAGCCTAATATTCAAACCTTTTGTGTGGGAGTGCAGTCAACAAAAGGCAAAAGGAAGGAGGATATTCTGGACAGTAGGGCAGTGGGATCTGGAAAATTAACCCTAGCAGTCTACTACTGAACTCCTGCAGGCCCAAATGACCCTTTGCATAAGCAACCGTAAACAGTGAGGACCACAAAGAAAGAGGACAGCATCAGCAGCAGTGTCTACAGAGAAGTCTGCAGGGAACTGCTCAAGGCAAGATTGAGGTAAAGGTGAATCACTGGGTCCTCCCACCAAGGGAGTTATTCTATACTCAGATGTAACTGTGGGGATAAAAGGTAATGTTTCTGCATGTGGTTTCTGTTTTTTTGGAGTGTGTAACATGTAGGATACTCTCTGAGAAGAATCTACATAGAGTAAGAATCAAGAAAAAGGGGTGACCTGGGGGGAGCACTTACAGTGGGTGCAGTCACCATTTATTTAAGATCTCCTAAAACAAACTCTATCTGTGGTACCCTACTAAACAGTTGCAGACAGCTTCAACACCACTGATGGACAACTAGGTGAGTGTCCTCTAGGGCTATAGGCAAGGCAGAAATCTAGGTATGCCAGTCATGGAGGATGCATAGAGACAAGGGGGACAGGTTGGGGAAGAGTGGGGATAGTAGGATGAAACACCTGTGGAGCAGTTATTTTTAGGGCAGTCTTCTGGAGATGGCAGTGTTGCCTGATGTGCGGAAGGTGTGCAGCCCTATCTTCAGAACTAGCCACTGTAAAGGTTAAGCTTAGCCTTCTCTGGAGCAGGTCCAAGTGGGGGAACAGGAGGTAATTGATGACATATTGTAGTAAAAGAATAATAAGGCACTGGGGATAGATCTTATACCTGTAGAAATATACAGACAAGAGCACATGAGGTGGGCCCCAAAACTAGCTAAATTGTTTACATATATTAAAGAGACATCTAAGTTGCCAGAGGCTTGAAAACAGGCATAACTGTGCCTATATTTAAGAAGGGGATGGATCGGACCTGGCATGCTACCAGCCCATCACTCTTTTAAGTGTTGCCCAAAAGATCTACTCTAGAATAATTTTGCATAAATTAGAAGAGTGGATGGTGTGAGACAAGCTACTCTCAGAATATCAGGCTGGTTTTCACAAAAGTTGTAGTACTACTGGCCATTTATCCATGCTCAGGTACATAGAAACATAGAAGTTGATGGCAGATAAGGACCTCAAGTCCCATCCAGTCTGCCCATTTCTTTTTCTACCTTATGAATGTGCCATCGGACTTTGCTCTATCAATGACCTATCTATTCATACCCATCTGTATTGCTCCCTTATGCCTGTCTCATGGCTGTTTAAAGCCCTTCACTGTATTCATATCCACCACTTCCTTACGCAGTCAGTCCGCGTATCCACACCCCACCACCCTTTCTGTGAAAGAAATTCTCACATTACCCCTTAATCGGCCTCCCTCTAATCTCATGCTGTGTCCTCTTGTCATGCTATTTTTCTTATATTGAAACATGTTAGACTCTTTCACCTTGTTAATGCCCTTAAGATGTTTGAATGTTTCGATCATATCACCTCTCTCCCTCCTTTGCTCTAGGGTATACATACTGAGCTCCTTTAATCTGTCCTCATATGTTTTCTGATGCAGTCCCAGCACCATTTTGGTTGCCCTTCTCTGGACTGCCTCAGTTTAGTTAATGTCCTTGTGAAGGTGTGGCCTCCAGTACTGCACACAGTACTCCAGATGGGGCGTAACCAGTGTCTTGTAAAGATGGATTATTACCTCCCTCTTATGACTTGTGATATCCCAACTAATACACCTCAACATCCCCCTAGCCGTACCTACTGCTTTAGTGGTCTGCTTGGATGATTTCAACTCATCTGTGATGATGATGCCCAAGTCTCTTTCTTCCCTTGTGACTGCCAGCAACTCTCCTCCCAGCCTATAGGTGGCTTCAGGGTTTCTCTTCCCTATGTGCATGATCTTGCACTTCTTTGCATTAAACCTCAGCTGTCATTCTTCCGACCATTTTGCCAGTTTATCCAGATAGCTTCTCATTCTGACCACCCCATCTGGATCATCTACCCTGTTGCAGATCTTGGTGTTATCTGAAAACAGACAAACCTTACCCTCCAGTCCATCTGCAATGTCACTGATGAAGATATTGAAGAGGACCGGCCCCAGGACTGATCCCTGAGGTACCCCACTTGTGACTTGCATCTCTTCTGACTGTATATCATTTACCACCACTCTGTGTTTTCTGCCTGTCAATTAGTTTGCCACCCAGTTGACCAACTTCTGACCCACCCCAAGCCTACCCAGCTTATTAATCAATCTTCTATGTGGAACAGTATTGAAAGCTTTGCTGAAGTCAAGGTAGGCAACATCAACTGCTCCCCCTTGGTCCACCACTCTGGTTACCCAGTCAAAGAAATCTGTGAGATTAGTTTGACAGGACCTTCCTTTTGTAAACCCATGCTGTCTTGGATCCTGTGCTCCTATGGATTCCAGGTGTTGCACTATCTTTTCCTTAAGGAGTGCCTCCATAATCTTACCCACTACTGAGGTAAGACTGACTGGTCTGTAGTTCCCTGCCTCCTCCCTGCTACCACTCTTGTGGAGCGGGATCACATAAGCCCATCTCCAGTCTTCTAGGACTTCTCCTGTACTCAGATACTCACTAAACAGTTCTGATAATGGCTCTGCTAGTTCCACCCTTAGCTCCTTTAGCACCCTGGGATGTATGCCATCAGGTCCCATTGCCTTGCTCACCCTGAACTTATCAAGCTCTTGTAGGACCCTTTCTTTTGTGAAGGGACTAGTGCACACCCCCCTCCCCGCTGTGTCCATGGTGCTAAGCTGTGGGCCCTGCCCTACCTTCTCTTCAGTAAATACTGAGCAGAAGTATCTATTTATGATAGATGCTTTCACATGGTCCTCCTCATCACATGCCCCCTTATCCCCTTTGATCTTAACAATACCCCCTCTAGACTTTCTCCTTTCATTAATGTATCTATAGAAAGTCTTGTCACCTTGGTTTACTGTTTGTGCTAGTGTCTCCTTGGTTTGGGCCTTTGCCTGCCTTACTGCCTTCCCTGCTTCCCTTAGGGAAGTTTGGTATGCCTGCCTATCTTCATCCCTCTGTGTTCTCTTATATTTCCTGAAGGCCGGCCTTTTGGCTCTGACCTTTTCTGCTACTGTTTTTGAGAACCAAAGTGGTTTCCTTCTTCTTTTGCACTTCCTTTTCTCTCTAACAAAGTGGGATGTTGCTTCAGGTATTGCATTTTAATGCTTTCTCACTTTGCCTGTCCCCCCTCACTTGTATTTCTTTGTGCCAGGGCTAGTTTAACTCTGTTAGCCATTTTATCAAAGTCAGCTCCTCTGAAGTCCCATATTTTTGCCTTGGTATGGGATGATCTAGTTCTAGTGGCCAAATTGAACCATACCATGTGATGGTCACTGGCCCCCAGGTGACCTTCTACCTGGAAATCTGTGATCCTTTCCCTGTTAGTCAGTACTAGATCTAGGATAGCCCTGTCTCTTGTCGGTTGTTGTACCAGTTGTTTGAGGCCCTCCCCCTGCAGGGAATCCACTATGTGTCTAGTTCTTGCAGATGTGCCTGCTGGTATTGACCAATCTGTATCTGGCATGTTGAAGTCTCCCATTATCAGAACCTCCCCTGTAGCTGTCATGTTTTGTATATCTTCTAACAGTAATGTGTCTATGTCCTCCCCCTGGTCTGGAGGCCTGTACACAAGTCCAGTTCATATGGCTGTCCCATTTCCTGTTTCCAGGGTGATCCACAATTTTTCTAGCTCCTTATATGTATTCTGAGTTTCTGTAGCTTTGATATCTTCATTAACATAAAGGGCAAATCCACCACCCCCCCTTTTTGCACCTCGGTCTCTTCTGAACAGTACATAGCCAGGTACTGAAGTCTCCCAAGTGTGGTTACTGGTAAACCATGTCTTGCTAATGGCTACTATGTGCAGTTTAGCCCTGTCATTATTGCCTGCAGGTCTGGAATCTTGTTTCTCAGACTGCGAGCATTTTTGTGCATGATTTTCCATTGGCCAGATTTCGGTGTGTTAGTTGTTGGGCGAGGTGTGGTATTTCCCCTGTGCATCGTATGGGGAGCTGGACCTTTTTCCTTACCTGGTGATGCAAATGGCCTACAAACATGCTGAACTCCTGGTTGACCACTAGCTGAGGGGGGAGAGGTGTTCTTCCCATTCAACATACTGGGTACTGCACCCCTCTCCCCATTTGCTAGTTTAAATATTCTGCAAAGATGTCAAACATGTGCCCCAATGCACTGACTCCCTCCTTAGTCAGATGAAGTCCATCAAATTTAAAGAACTTTCGCTCCCAAAACTGTTGCCAGTTCCCTACAAATTTGTGTCCTTTTTCCTGGCACCAGCCCTTGAGCCACATGTTTAGCTCCCCTATCTCCCCTTCTCTAACTTTCTGTCCATCTGCCCCCCTCTCCCAGACTGGCAGGATCTTAGAGAAGGAGATGCTGGATGAAATGGATGATAGTTTGTCACCCAGCCTGGTCAGGTGTTCCTTGGTCTCCACAACTGACCAGCTGGTGAGATTGTTAGTCCCTCTTTTTATCAGGACAGCAATGTTTTCTCCTGCTTCCTGTACAATTTTAGCAATGCAGTCAGTTTCTCGGCATGCTGATGTACCTGGGAGACATCTGACCATTACCCCTGGCTGGAGATAGGTATCAACTTCCTGAATCATGGAGGTACCTTACTGATAAATATGTAAATCACAGAAATGAAGTCATATACCTGATACTTGTAAATATAAAAGGTGTGTTCAATTATTTGAATTGTGAATAACTATGGTCAACATTGGGAGATAAAAAACTGATCCTAGGTTGCTGAATATTCTGAAACTCTGCACTTTGAAATAAACTCTAGGATAAGAATCAGCAGAGAGGGAAGGTTGACTGTTCCTATAATAATTAATAAGGGGGTGAAGCAAGGGTGCATACTGGCACCAACATTTTTTATTATTTATGCAGAAGCCTTGGTGGAAGCAATAAATAGTTCAGATATTCACCCACCCATCATTTTAGATAGAAATACAGTATAGGCATATTACTATATGCTGATGATGCCATCCTTGTATTCAGAACTAAATATGGTATAACTAATGCATTGAAAGTTGTTATAGAGACATTAGCTAACATAGATCTTTAAATAAATACTCAAAAGACCAAATTAATGGTCCTGAGTAAAAGCAACACCAAAAAAACTAAAATCCAGATAATAAAGATTGGCAATATGAACATTGAGGCAGTTGAACATTTTAAATATCTTGGAGCTGTTTTAGGTAAAACCAGACTTTGGGGAACACACATTAAACAATTGAAACGGGAAATGAAATCAAGAGCAAAAGGTATTATAACATTTTGGAAAGATTTTGGTTCAGATTCATTTACTGCAATGAGACAAACCTTTGTTGCAAAAATCTTATATGAGGTGGAAGTCTGGGCAAATGACAATGTTAATGATTTGGAAATTATGCAAAATTTTTGTATAAGATATATGTTAGGGCTTTCAAGATATACCCCAACAGCTATGTTGAGAATAAAGACATTCCATATTGGGGAAAAAATTATGACAATGAAAGAGAAAAGGATTCTAAAACTGTGTTGGGAGGAGTTTTTCAGAGACACAAAGATGGAGAGTTGGTTCAAACATTTAAATAATAAGGTGAATCATAATGGAGCTGATTCTGTGTGGTCCATATACACTCTGACCAATGTAAGAAACTATGTATTTGATGCTAAACAAAAGATTCTGTCAAATAATTATTACTTGAACTGAAGTAAAACAGCAGACATATCCAATTAAAAGATTTATGTAAACTATAAGGCTATCTGGAAACCAGATATATACCTCTCATTTTGTGAAAAAATATAACATGGAAGTAAGCAAGTAAAAATGTATTTGTTTAGCGCCAAATCCTGTAGGCGCTGAGCGCTGTACAGGTAGGCATAACAATAAGACAGCATACAGTAAGGAGGGGGCTTTGGTCTGGTTACAATAATGCCTGAATAATAGTAAAAGTAACAATTGGAGCTTTTGGTCTATGTTCAATACATTAGATTGCTGTTTTTGTAAAGAGAATACATATTTGACAGTTGTACACTTGATTATTGAACACCCACTACTTGCCTGAGAAAGACATACATAGATCACACCTGTAGTTTAAAACATGCATGCAGAAGAGAATGCCACAAAAGTAGAAGTTGTATATAGTCAAAATACCAGAACTTTGTATACTGTTGCAAATTTTGCCTATAAAATACTTTTAAAACTGGATAGAATGAATGTGTCTAACAAAGTGTGATTTAAGATAGTTGTGTATTGTATCTTATCTTACATGTGATAAACACTGTTTCTATATGTTTTTTGATATTAAATAAACTGGAACCAGGGTGCTAGTGTGTAAGTTTTCAGAGTACATCAAAGCACTTTTAAACTGGCTTAGAGGGAGGCAGATCAATTACTGATAGGTGCACTTACTTAAATAAAGGAGGCCTGGATGATCTCCCCCCTCAATGCTAGCAGATACAGAGGGAAAACAGGGAACAAGAAGGAAACAATGGGGAAACAGAAAAGGATACAGGGAATGGATTGCAAGGAGTCCAGGATGGGGAGGGCTGGGAGAATCAGGAGCAGAGTTAAGGATGCAGACAGGTGGAGATATGGGTATAAAGGAGTCACTGGGAAGGAGGAAGCAAGTGATGTGGAGATGGTAAAATATGGTTGGACCTGGTGGTGATTAAAGAGTCATGGGCAACACAGCCCCATTAATGGGATCAGACCATTCTGGGGTATGGTCTCAAATAACTGTGAGGAAGGGGAATGGCTCCTCCTTTACTGGGTGATCACTGCGAAATTGGTTGAAGGATCGAACTAGAGTGCCATGTCAAATCTGAAAGTGTTTCTTATAGTGAGTTTGGGTCCTTCAAGTATTTCAATAAAATGGCATTCCTGAACAACCATGTCTGGCATCTGTAGCATCCTGCTGGCACTTCACGGGGTTGTAGTGGTACTCAAAGCAGAAAAGACATTTGATCACCTTGACTGGATGTTCCTAGATGCATCTCTGGCTAAATTTAATTTCAGAGAGAAATTTCAGTGCTGGATCAATACCTCAGCTCAAGTCTGAATCAACGGGGTTCTATCATTACCTTTTCCTATGCAAAGAGAGACCAGGCAGGTCTGTGATAGGCATGCACCCATTTATTCTAGAAGGAGAAAACAGGAAAGTATGTCATAGATAACTGGAAAAATTCTAGAAAATATGCAGACTAGGGATAGATTGTGGAAGAAGGTGAGAAAATCAAGTTCAGATAGCATATGGGTTGCTTACATAAAAATTAAGAATAACTCTCAGGGTCTTATAAAGAAGGCAAAGGAAAAATATTATAAAAACAAGTTTGAAACAGTGTCCAGTTTTCATGACTTTTGGAAATTGATAAAGCAGCTTCACTCTTCAGTCAGGTGCTCCCACCTGTAATTGTTGAAAGTGAAGAATAATGTAATTTCTGATCCTAAACAAATAGCTGAAGCTATGAATACATGTTTTACATCTATCCCAACTACAGGCAAAAGTACTAAGTGTAATGTAAATCAAGACATCACCTTTATAAATGCTGAGTATCCTACGGAAGGGAGGCCTATGTTTAAATTTAAGTTGAATAAATTAAAAAAAAAATCCAGAAACAACTGGCATCACTTAATACATCTAAGCACGGTGACCTAGATGGCATTGGAGCCAGGCTGTTGAGGGAAGGAGTGGACATAATTGAAGCACCTTTGGCAAGACTGTTGAACGAAAGTCTTTGATATGTCCAACTGTGTGGAAGATGCAAGAACTGTGCTGGTTCATAAGGATGGAGACTCCTTGGAGATGACTTTTTTGGATTTCATGGAAATCGTTTCCCATGAACTTGAAGAAAAAAGTGCATGAGGACAGTGTCTGTGAATCTAATAAAATCCATTGACACAGTGGCTCACCAAATGTTGCTACATTAGATGGCTAATAAACGAACATGTCAAGAAGTGTTGAAATGGTTTGGATCTTTCCTGGAAAGTAGATCCCAGGTGATAGTGACAGAGGTACAAAATCTGGTGTTAGAGTGGTGGTGTGGGGGTCCCTTTGGGATCAATACGGGGCTCTTTATTATTTGTTCATTTTATACTGTAGATAAATTGTTAAAATTATTTTAAAATGTTACCATTAAAATGTACACTGATGACGTCGTCCTTCTTTTCCCAGCCTGCGAACAGAATGAGATACAAACATTTTTACAGTTGGTGTTTAACCCTTAGAAAAACCAAAAATAACCTGCACTCCAGAGCCAGGAGAGCTACTAACCCTCCAGTGAAGGTAACAAATGATGCCGAAATCTTTGCTGCTGCAAAATATGGATTTTATTCCAAAATAAGAGAGAAAGTAGAGGTACATACAATCTGCATGCAAGGGCCCCGGCGCTTCACCAATTAAGGCTTCATCAGGGGGATGGCTCTTGCAGGTAAGACAATCAATTTATAACTTGAAAATCCAAATTTGGTGATGTCAGGTTTTTCAACCAATCACAGAGTTCGGTTGCAAAATATACAATTAAGTAATTCTTTTCATGGTATAATGAATTAAAAAATCTTTACTATAATCTCAAAAGTAAGGACAGCTTGACAGATTACAAAATTCATCCCCAAAGCATAAAAATGTATGCATAAGTTGAATCAGCCAATCAGATCACTCCATTCACATAATGCCATTTTTACAGCTTAAATGCTAGAAATAACTGATCAGTTGTTATTGTTGTCCCATACTAATAGTGTCTACAATTCTGACCTTTTAGTGTGGCAAAATCATGATTAATTTTATCTGTATGAATACAAGTACTGGATAAACACTCTTAAGAATTTAATTCACAATTCTCCCAAGATGCACAACAAACTCTGTACAAAATGGGTAGGTGAGGTGGTAGCAGCCTCGCACCCTTCCGACAAGAAAGCAGGGGTAGCCATTTTGTTGAAAAAAGGCTTAGCTTCTGATAAAACTTCCACTTTTTCTGACAAAAAAGTTAAAGTGGTTATTCTATCAGACAAAATATCAGATAGATTACTGTATATTGTAAGCATCTACAGCCCAACTCCAGTAGTACCACAGTTTTTCTGCATTTACTATGAAAGACTGACACTCACAATACTGAGTGTCAGGATCCCAAGACTGATATCCCGAAACTCGGGAATCTCAACACTCGATACTTGCCCATGGCACAGGATTTTGAGGTGCTTTGCTCCCCCCCACACCCCTCTTACTTAATATAACCAACTCTGCCGCAGACAAATACTGACTGTCGGGATTTAGAGTTTCTGGATATCAGTCTCAGGATCCTGACACTCGGGCCGCCATCTCCATGAATCTAGTGCTCCTATTGTGGGACCCGCTGCTACCCTGTGGTTTACCCCCCATGGCGGGGTGGAGGGGAGTTCTTCCCCCGTAGCTCAACCCTCCTGAAACAGGATCCAGTGCCATGCACCCACGGAGCCGACCGGTCTTCCCCTTTAGAGACGGCCAGCAAGCAGCCGCATCTGATGCCCATATTTCCTCTGTTCTCCCCCCCTCTTTCCCGACATCTATGGTGTGCAATGACGCCCAAGGACCCATGCGTGCACACACCCGCATGCCCCCTGATCCTGGCATCCTGCCACAGCACATCCCCATAGATTCTGCCCATGCTCAGTGATTCCCAGCCATCACTAGGGGTCGCCCAAGTGCTGGCAGCAGTACACCCCCCTCCCTGGAGAAGGAGAGCAGTCCTACGGACGCTCAATCCTTCTCCTCCCCTGCCGACCCCTGATGGCCCTGGCTCATTCCCGAACCCAGGTCACCAGTGTGGAGTGAGCTGTGGCATCCAGTGCCTCAACCCTCAGTGCCACTGGGCTGGCCGGTATTATGCATTTCAGTCTTTTGTAGTGATACCATTTTTCTGGCAGGTGTTTGATAAAATAGCTACCCTCCCAGAGGGGTAGATTATCTTGGGGGGAGACTGGAATTGTGTGGAAGATGTGATGTTTGATAGATCCCCAGAAGCCCAACTTGGTCCCAGAGCTGGATCTAAATTGCTTAAAGAGAGAAAAAGCAAGTCTGCTAGATATATGGAGGGAAACTAACCCAACCAGTCAAAATTATACATTTTATTCACACGCTCAGGGTAGTTATTCACGTATTGATCACATTTACACCCCCAAAACATGGGGACACACAATCCAGGATTTGGATATCAACCCACTCTATTTATCAGACCATGCCAAAGTTAGCATCTCTGTTAATTTAGGCCCCCCTGACAAACAATCTATATGGAAACTCAATGTGGGGTTTGTGAGGGATGAAATGTTTGTTAACAAGATGAAGGAGGTTATCACCAACTATCAGAGAAAATGCAGATACTGCATCCAAGATTAAATTTTTCTGCCATGGCCTAAAGGCAGTGTTACAAGGGGAAGCCATTTTGTATCCCTCCTATAAGAAAAAAGTTGCCTAGATACTAAACAAAAAAACTTAGAACAGAAAATAAGGGAACTAGAACTGCAACATAAAGCCGTGAAACACACAGGACTTCTAGGGGGATTAACAAAACTAAAGAAAGAGTTAGAGAATATCCTTACCACCAGAACTGAGAATAACTTAGGGTTTATTTCACAAAAATATTATGAATGGGGAAGCAGGGCAAGCTGCTTGCTTGCTTACCGCCTGTGTAACGAAATGGCAGACATATATATCCCTAGCATTAGAAAAGAGCCTGGAGCAAACCTAACAGAAACCAGGCCCAGCAAACTTGCAGAAGTCTTTAAAGATTATGATGCCCACCTTTGTACCAAAGAAAGCAGTTCTGGCAAGACAGCGCAAATACAGAAATTTCTAAGTAAAGTAAAGCTACTACAGCTATCTCCGGAGCAAGCCCAAAACTTAGAAAGTCCTTTCATGCAGGTAGAGGTCGAACAGGTAATCAGGGAATTAAAGCACAATAAGTTACCAGATCCAGATGGCTTTGTTGTGGAATTCTATCAAAGGTTCCACACTGAACTAGCCCTGGTCCTCATGCAGGTGTGCAATGAGTGCCATGCCCAAGCTGCTAGTCCACATACATGGAGCAGGATGCTTATCCCTGTAATACCAAAACCAGGCAAAGATAGCATTTCATGTGGAGGATTTAGGCCCATTTCTTTGCTGAATCAGGATGTGAAAATCTTTGCAAAGTTAATAGCTAACTGACTATAGCAGATTATAGTTCAGTTGGTCCACCCTGACCAGCCTGGATTTATTCCCAGCCAACACCTGCATGACAATATGTGCAGGCTCCTAACAACTATGTCTGGCATCCGTAGCATCCCACTGGCACTTCAGGGGGTTATAGTGGTGCTCAAAGCAGAAAAGGCATTTGATCACCTTGACTGGATGTTCCTAGATGCATCTCTGGCTAAATTTAATTTCAGACAGAAATTTCAGTCCTGGATCAATGCCTCAGCTCAAGTTCGAATCAATGGGGTTCTATCATCACCTTTTTCTATGCAAAGAAAGACCAGGCAGGGCTTCCCACTTTTGCCCCTTTTATTCGCTCTCTATATGAAGCCTCTGGCAGAGGTTTTTAGGTCTAGTCCCAATATTGATGGTATTAAGATTGGCCCGGTAGAAAAACGCATCTCTCAGTGGGCCCTATGCACAATGCCATCACACCGTGGAAACTGGGTGCATTGGCATTGATACACATAAATGCCACAGAGCAGGGTCCCACAGACCCCGTGTGGCATTCACGAACCAGGCACAACACAGTTACATGCCTGATCACCCGGCCACATGGACAGCAATGTGCTGGGGGAGGCCGGGAGCATGCCGGGGTGGACTGACACTATGCACCAGTCACAAAGGTGCATAGTACTGGCCGCAGGGGGTGCATAGTGAAGAGCAGGTTACAGCAGCTGGGACCCTGACATAACCCACTATACTCCCCTACAGAGTACACTCGTGGGACATGGTGGGACCGGGAGGCAAACCGCCGTACCAGCCCAGCCCACAAGGCAGACGGTGAGGGCTGGGGCAGCTGATAGGGCAAGTGCCCGCGCCTGGGACCTCAGTGACCCAATGTTGCAGGTCCACACCCCAGCAGTGTGCCAGCCAAACCTGAAACACAGAACAACCCCCTCCACACACATGGGTGCCCCGGCCCCACAGTGGCACAGCACACACCACCACCACCACCATGGTCAACCCCAGTCCCCATATTGTGCAGCAGGCCCTCCCTCCATATCCATGAAGGTGCCCTGGCACGTCTTCTCTGACCCAGTAACCCTGCAAGAGCCATAGAAGTGAGGGAGAGAGATACTTGCCACCCCAGCAAGATCCCTGGTGGACAGTGGTCCTCCCACCCACCTGCAGCACAGATGACAACCTCCCCATCCCATACAGGCAGGCGGTGCTGCAGTTCAGGATGGCCAGTGGCATAATCCTCCTCACATCTCCATGGCTGCTGGCCACTCAACTGATGCTGGGAGTGCACTGCTATATCGGTGACACGCTCCTGGCAGCAGTTGGATGGCCAGTGGCAAGGTGATGTGAGGAGGGATGTGCCGCTCACTGTCTCGAGCAGCGGCACTGACTCTCTGATATGGGGTGGGCTGTCAGTGCTACTGGTGGGTAGGGGGGTCCACTAATCACCATTGTTGCCAAAGGGGCACTGGGTTGGGGATCTGGGTTGTGGGTCCTGGGGCACCATTGTGTGTGTGGGGGGCCATCATATCGGACACAAGGACTGGGGTGCCATGGGTTGGGGCAGGGGAGTGATGCCTGGCACTTGAGGACAGGGCTGCCATGGGTTGGGGCAGGGGGTGATGCCTGTCACTCGGGGGACAGGGATGCCTAGGGTAGGGGAGGGGACGGGGCTACATTGTGTTGGGGTGGGAGACTACAGACATTCAGGTGGGGTGGACACATGCTGGGGGCAGCTCAGCTGTGCAATGGAGGCTGCGGTGCCAGAGGTGCTCGGACAGTGGGGCTGTGACCAACAGGGCTTGGGCGCACTGGTCCAGGTCAGCAAGAGAAAAAGAAATAATAAAGACACATTAAATACATTCTTAAACAATACAAGGTTATGTGCAGTATATACAATATCTGCAATATATCATAGTCCAAGATGCTAGGTAGCGGTACATAAAGGATAAACAAGCATGGAGTTTTCAGTCTGTGACTGATACAATAACTGCGACCATAGAGTAATAATGGTGATGACATCTCTATGATGGTGACATTCAGTTAGGTAGAGGTACTGAGGGAACAATCATAGTTAGGAATGATGGGAGTAGGGGTGTTGAGTAGGACAATGGGAAGAGACCTAGAGAGGACAGAGGAGAAAAGAAGGACAGGAGGGAGGGAGGGAGGAGAGTTGTGGGTATGGATGGATTGGAATGTCAGACCAAGTGTTGACATTTTACTTAAAGGTGCTTAGGGGCCCAGCAACGTGGCCATCATGGCAGGAAAGAACAGGTTAGGAGAAGCAATTGCAGGGGTCAGTAAGATGTCTTCTTACAAGTGATTTAAAGAAAGACATTTTAATTAGGGATGAAAGTTTCAAGGATTTCTGTAGATTATTCCATAGAGTGGGTAGGTAGTGGCTTGGTGAAGAGGCCCCAAAATGAGTTGTGTAATGAGGGATGTCTAGACACAGATAGGAATGCCTCCTAAGCAAATAGGTTCCTGTGGAATGTATTAGAAGGCTAGAGATATACGATGGTAGCATATCAGAAAGGGCTCTGAAGGTCCAGGTGGCCACATTTCTGAGTCTTCTGTTTGTTAAGGACTGCCAGCCCAGCATAGCATATAGAGCACAATGGTGCATTCTGAAGGGAGCACCGGTGATAAATCTTAGGGTCCTATTGTACAATATGTCAAGATTTACCAGAGCTGAGTGAGGGCCATGCTTGTATAGTGTGTCTGCATAATCCAAAAGGGGAAAAAATGTGGATTACACTAGTCTTAGCTTGACTTCCTGTGTTAGGAGGTGCTTGATTCTAAAGAACAGACCTACGCATTGTTTTAGCTTCTTGCACAGTACCTCGATGTGGACCATG
This sequence comes from Neoceratodus forsteri, assembly GCA_016271365.2. NCBI lineage: Eukaryota > Metazoa > Chordata > Ceratodontiformes > Ceratodontidae > Neoceratodus > Neoceratodus forsteri. Next base: position 355,901,586 of record CM028134.1, read on the forward strand.
TAAGAAAGTTTATGATCCAGCCAAAAGTCAAGCTCTTTGAACTTTATTACAGCTTCAATGGGCTCACCTAGGAGGGATGTTACTTGTGGTTGAGTACCGGAGGGTCACAGGGCCATGGCCTTCCTTTTTTTTTACATTCAGTAAGAGTTTAAGGCTCAAGAGATTATGCTAAAGTAAATCAAATTCACATTGCAGTGCATTACAAGCAAGCTCAAGAGTAGGTTCAGCCACTTAAATAATGGTATCATTGGTGAACAACTGTACACTTGCTCGACTGATGCCTGCATCAATACTGTTAATGTAGATTGTGAAAAGTAATGGTCCCAAGCTTGATCCTTGGGAGACACCTCTGGGTAGAGTCTTAAGCAGGGACAGGTCTCCCTGTGCCTAAATGTGTTGTTTTCTGCCACCTTAGATAGCATGTGAACCAATTGACAGCAATGGCATCTGCACCAATGTCTTGGAAAGTGGTCAACAGCAGATTGTGGCCTTACTCAGGTCAAGAAATAAGGCACTGACGTAGTGTATGGAATCAAGTGACAGGTGCCATTCATTGGTTACCTTGGCTAAGGCAGAGATCGTGTTTTTTTTTTTTTCTGAAACCTGTTTGGATGGGATTTAATATCTGAGCTGAGTCTAAATATTCTCTTAGCTGGGTATTTATTACTTTTTTGAGTAGCTTTGAGAGAATAGGCAGTAACGATACTTGCCTATAATTGTTCAGGTCACTGGGATCGCCAAACTTGAATAGTGGGACTACATGTGCCACTATCCAAATGGAAGGAATTTCGCTGAAGGATAATGACAAGTTGAATAAATGAGCTATCAGTGCGGTTAAAGCATGGTGGCCCTCTTGTTCAATAAATTAGAAGTGAGGACCATACACGCTCTGCCAGTTCCATAGTTTAAGACCCTTCACCGCACCTTGAGGGAAACATTAAAAAGTTTGAAAGTGGAGGATGATATTCTTACATTTACTAGAATAAGGGCATGTGGAGATTTCCAGTCTGGAACAACCAATGCAATCTATGCAAGGTGGGAAAGGTTTGGTTTGGTCAAGATGGGACAATTTTTATTAGGGGCTACCATTAAAAGTTATCAGCAACTAAGGGAGGAATTTAACCTACCACATAAAGACATTTATTGTCACCTCCAGGTCTGGCATTACTTAACCTTGAAGCAAAGATCAAGTTCACAAGGGGTAGGGGGCATGCATCCTCTTGTAACCATGTGTTCAAAACAAAAAGAGAACAGTAATGAGGGGAAGTTCATATCCAGAATTATAAGTTTTGTAAAGACCCTAGCCTCCAACTTAGATTGGACGCAAAGTCTAAGTGGGAACCAGAGTTGGGAACAGAAATCCCTGAACATAGATTGAATCAAATTTGGGCACAGGCATTTAGGACAACTGCTTCACCCACCTGGAGGGAATTCAGATGGCAAGTGCTGATAATGTTCTTTAGGACACTGGAGATAACAAAACATTATGGGAGGTATCCTACCGACATTTGTTGGAGGGGTTGTGGGCAGGCTGGGACTCACAAACATATCTTTTGGAGTTGTCTGAGAGTAAGAAAATTCTGGGACGAGGTTCTCCAGAATATTAGTAATATAGTACATACTCAAGTTGCAGACCTTGGAAAAGTGCTGGTGCTGGGAAGTTCCCCCCAGGGATACATAGTCCAAGGCAAAAATGCTTGTTCAACATTTTCATTGTGGCAGCAGATAAAGCCATTACCAAAAAATGGCTCCCTAGCCAACCTCCAGAAGAATCTCAATGGCTAGCATGCTGCCAACGAATTTGGGAAACAGAGAGACTTACGGTTCAGCTCTGCCACCAGAAAGAAAAAATTCACAGCTAGATGGCTGTCTTTTTATGAATTTACAAGTAATAAAGGAGTGCCACTTTTAAAGATTCTAGCAAGAAAGGTGTAGGGACAGCCATGCCCTGACAGTGTTGCTCACAGGGAGTGACCAAACACATACAGCAATAAGATCTTAATCATTAGCACTGTACAGAATGTGGAATTCTGCCAGCAGAATTAGCATGGAATGTCCATTCTGCTGGTAGAATTTCCACCAGAATTTCACTGGTTCTTCAATGAAATTCTACCTACTGTGATCTACAAAATATTATTAGGCAGAAAAGCAATTTTTCCGCAGAAAATTATTCCACAACAATTCCCACAGAAAATATTGAGATCCATGGATTAATATTCTGCATAACACCATTTTGTTCCATGGAAAATCATTCCACAACTGTTTTCTACTTCAGAATTTCACCATTCCATTTGTGGCAAAATTTAGTGGAATTTAATTCGGTCGGAATTAGAAAATTCTGCACAGCATTATTAATCATGATTAACAGGAATTCTGCCAGACAAACAAAACATGCAAATAAATTACCTGCAACTGTCAGAAAGTGATGTTCAAACTTAATTCTTTTCACATGGTGCTCCGGGGAGGAGGGAAGGAGGGGAAAAAGGCTTGGAGTGTGCTTTATTACATGTTAGCGTCTTTCCATGTTAAGTCTTATTAATATTTTTTTAATATGTCATATGCCTCTGATGTGATGTTGTCTCTGCATTTTTATGAAATAGTCAATAAAAATGCAATTAAAAAAAGTAAACCTCGCCAGCTTCTGGTTCCTGTAAAAAAAATTCAAAAACACTGTCCTTGCAAGACAGAAGACAGATTCAAAGAAAAAAGGAGAAGCAAAAATCCATGTGGTACATCATAGATGAGGGGATAGGTTGAAAAAAAGAAACCACAACCAGAGATAAAGCATAAACAACTGATGAAGTAGGATTGAATCCAAGAGAGGAATGGACCAGTAACATCAGCATAATGTTCAGGGCAGTGGACACAGGTGGAATGGTCAACAGTGTAAAAAAGCAGCTCTGAGATCATAGAGAATACCTTGAGAAAGAGCTTCACCACATGAGGACAAGAAAATGGCATTAAAAAACAACTGCATGGCTAACTTGATGGTCCAGACAGTACATTGTGCTGCCACGCTGATGACCCAGGTTTGGAAGTTAGCCGAGGAATAACATCAGGAGCTCTATGCCAAAAGACAAAGCACCCATTGCCCAATCTACAGTATTTAATCTATTTCAAAGAATACACCAAACAGGTAAAATTCCAGTGTTTTAATAAAGCATATATAACACTTATACTAAAACTCAACAAAGATGGGCATAAAGTGGAAAACTCACCCAATATCAATTCTGAACATTTATTATAAAATATTGATCAAGATACTTAACAACAGGCTATTACATTTATAACCAAAATTATTAATGCAGATAAAATTTTTTTTTTTTACCAGAAAGAACAATTTTTTAAGGACTCCACAAAGTACAATTACTATTAGAATATGCCTCTCAAGAATCAACAGATGTTATAGCTGTTTCATTAGACGCTAGGAAAGCTTTTGATTTAATCAAGTGGAATTATATAATAGGTGTACTAACATATATGGGCTTCCCTAACTCATTTATAGCTATAATAGAGGCCTTGTATAATTCTCCTAGAGTAAGGATTCAAATAAATGAGAAAACAACAAATTACTTTATTTTAGGTAGAGGAGTCAGACAGGGTTGTTCTCTGTCTCCCTTATTGTTTGTATTTTGTATGGAAATATTTTTGACCAAAATTAGGAATAATAAAAATATAAAAGGGATACATATTACAAAACAAAAATACAAATTGAGTGTATATGCAGATGATATTTTATTATTATTGACAGGTCCAGTGGACAGTTCATGGGCAATGCTAATATAAATAGACAATTATTCAAAAATTTCAGGATATCAGTTAAATAGAGCAAAATCCAAAATGCTTGCAATACAAATTGCAAAAGCTTCTTGGATTAATACCTTTTTTCCAGTGCAATATAAAAGTTAAAAATTAGATTATTAAGGCATTGCATTGGTTATACCAATAACAGATCTGTATACACACTCTTAACTAAAATGGTTAAGGATAAATTACAGAGCTAGGCCAAGAAGAAAATGTCCTTATGGGGAAAGACACAACTAATAAAAATGGCAATAATTCCTTTAATTTCATATAATTTACAAGTCATTATTGCTCCAGTTCCAAAAGAATAGTTTACAGAAATACACAAAAGTATAAAATATTATATCTGGGACTGTGCCACACCTAGAACTGTGTGGTCTAAATTATTTACCCTGAAAGAAAATGGAGGCCTTGCATGTCCCGACATAGAAAGCATTTATTTGGCATTCAATATAAAAAAGACATTGAAATGGGCATGCGGAAAGTCAGATAATGAAAATGGGATAGAAGAGAAATTATTAGAGCATCTTACAAAGAATAAAACAACAATTAAGGCAATCTGGTTTAGCTCTAAATGTTTTAAGAAAGTAAAAATGTAAAATAATACAAAATTTGGCTAGAGACACTAAATATTATCCAACAAAGAGTAAAATAAAAGCATATGAAATATTATTTGGAAAAATCCAATATTTCTAATTAACAACAAACCTTTCCAATACAAAAACTGGCTTAGAAAGGGCATTCTAAGGTGGACACATCTAATGTCAAATAATAAACTAATTTCATGGACAGAGTGCGAGACTCAATATTCTCTCCCGTCGGTTAAGTATTTTAGATATTTACAGTTGAAAGCCATTTATGATAAAATGAATAATCATTGGGAAAGAGTGCCACCAGATAGTATAAAGGAGTTCAAAGTAGGGAGGCAGTGAATTTAAAATCCACAGGCGAAGTGAATCATAGCTCTACGTGAAGTGACTATTGAAAAGTGCTCACTTCGCCTTGTTATTTTAACTTTGCGTTGTTATTCCACCTTAATGCAAAGTAAGGCAGAATGACAGCAATATAGGCACTTTATGCAGCCCCCCTCACACACACACACATATCACATGGCTTACAGTACTGTAAGTCATATGCTTTAGCCAAGCAGGAAGGAGGTGAATCATACAAGCAAAAACTTTCACTTTCTCCTTTGCAGAGGTAGAAGGAGGAAACATTTTGTGTAGGAAAGGAGAGTCTGTTATTAGTTTCTTTCTTGAGCAAATTTCAGAAAACCCAAAAGCTTTTTTAAAAGATAATTCTTTAGTTGTTTTTTTTTTTGTACTGTTTTGTCAGTTCTTTTTGGTGACCGAATTCTTTGTTTTATAAGTTTTGTGTGTGTGTGTGTGTGTGTGTGTGTGTGTGTGATACTGTGAGCATGTGTGAAGTCGCTCATCAAGTGATGTGTCAGAGAGGGAAGGAGTGTTTTGTGCGATGGACCAGGGACAGTCTGTGGCCCATGGCCAGAGGGGAGTACGCATGTGTGGGGGTCATAGCCAGATGTCATTGTACTACTCCAGACTGTTTGGTCCTGCCTCCCCCCTCCAGAAGCAACAGCACCACCAGTGCCACTGCCACATCCACCAAGTCTGCCACCACCACCACCACTAGTAGCAGCTGCAGGAGCTCCAGCATCACCACCTCCAAAGCAGCAGGTGGAGCCCCAGGTGTGTGACAGTGCTGCCAGCACTATGTCTGTACCTCCTGTGCCTGATCCCTCCCACAGCTTCACAGTTTGGCAGTTTTTCAACTGTGTCGGGGGACAGCAGTATTGTGGTTGTCTGCTTTGTGGTGTGCAGGTGTGCAGTGGACCCGGGGGACACATCTGGGGACTGGGGGCCAGCGCACACATCTGCTCAACCACCACAAGGTGGAGTGGCAGGCTGCCACCGAACGGGCCAGGCCTCCACCTGCTGGCCCTTCTGTGGCAGTGGCAGAGGGTGCTGTTGTTGTGCATCACCACAGTTGGAGGAGGGCCACAACAGCAGCTGCTCCACCACTACCCCCACCACTGCCACCAGCACCACCCTCACCACCACCACTACCTGGTTCCCCCCCCACACACCAGTGGACCCTGCCACAATACCGGCAATGCAGGCAGACATAGCACTTTTGTGAGCTGCGGTGGAGGAAAGTAACGAGAGGGTGGGTGCTGTCCAGCAGCAGGTACAGCAGATTGAGCAACACCAGCTACAGATAGTGTTGATGTTCCATCTGCAGCTGGAACATCATGGGATCCCCCATTAGCTTTTTTTTCTGCACACCCCCCCCACCACTGCTGTAGTGTTTTGTTTTGTTTATATTTAATAACAGACAGAGGGAAGACCACACAGTATTAGTTTAAAGGGAAGCAGTCAGCAACAGGAGGTCCCACCCCCCTGCAAGGCTTACCCTCTGGTTAAACCTTGTAAGTATGTTGCAGCATTTTTCTCGCATCGCAACATACTTTATTTTAATAAAGAAAAGTCAGTGACCTGGAATTATGGCAGACACTATGGGGGATCCATTATGTGTAAAGGAAAGGTGTAGCAGAGACCTTTTCTTTACACATAATGGAGCTCCCATAGCATCCACCATCCTTCGAGGTTACTGACTTTTCTTTATTAAAATAAAGTATGTTGCGGCGTGAGAAAAACACTGCAACATACTTAAAAGGCTTAACCGGAGGGTAAGCTTTGCAGGGTGCAGGAGCTCCTGTTGCTGACTGCTTCCCCTTAAATATATACATACACATACAGTCATACATGCTCCTTATTGCCCTGTTATTATAATCCAGTGCCTCAGTAATGTTTACTTTCTGTTGTGGAGTGGTTGTGAAAAATCCGGTGTGAGCAGTGCAAGTATGATGTGCTAAATTGCATGTGTGCAGTCAGTGTTGTTTCCTCTGTGTGTGTGTGTGTGTGTGTGTGTGTGTGTGTGACATCAGACACTGTGCAGCTTCTTGCAAACATATATTGCTGACTTGTTGCAGTGTTTATGGTATAAAGAATAGCGAGCAGAATAACATAGATTTTATTGTCACCATCATCAGCAGACTAAGTGATACGATACTTTTTCAGAGGTGTCTGGCCAGAGTGCACCTTAGTCACATACTGCACACGTGACTTTTAGGAGAGCATGTGTTTTTTGTGCTATGATCTCCGCAAAGTCGTGTGTGCACCCTGAGTGACTGCGGTGCACAGTGACCCAATACCTCTGAAAAAATATCATATCACTTATTCTGCTGGTGCTGATGGTACAAATAAAATATTCGTCATGTATTGTTTCTTATCTTTATTCTTAAGATATTGCAACAAGTCACACCATATATATGTTTGCACGAACCTGGACAATGTCTGCACACACAGGAAAGAACACTGATGGCACACATGCAGTTTAGCACAACTTACTTGCACTGTTCAGTCATGCTTTTTGCAAAATACTTCAAATCACGAGTCCCGACACAAAGTAAACACTACTGAGGCTCCAGAAATATTTCTTTTTTGAAATAGATATGAAAGAGATTCACCAAGTTACAGTATTGCACCCGATACATGGGTGCCTTACCTCCAAGGGAATCTTTCTTGCTCCATAAGTCCTTACATAGCACAACACTTTAATGGCAAAAACTCTCGGAATCTTGGTAAACCAGGTCCCGGAGGACTTCCCGTCCTGAAGAGCTGCCCAAGTTCCACCCCATGCTCAGCAACGTTATGATGTGATGCCAGGTAGAGCGCGGGGGCATGCTCCATAATAGTGAATGGCCGGCAGTTTTCTGAATGTTTCTTTATGTTCTAATGGTCAGTTTGTGGTGAAACTTGGGCACATTTCCACTAATAAGGCTCTTGTTAGTCTAAACATGCCCACGTTTCACCACACACCTTCAGCCTGATTATGCTGCTGAGGTTTGCTGATTTTGGCACATGACTTCCGTGCCCCATGAACCAAGCACACCAGTTGCCCACTGACATTTATTACCTGTTCAGGCCCTCCCTCCAGTACTGAGACGATTCTATGTTTGTATCATGGGCCCAGCATTGTTGCTATTGCAAAGCTGTCACTATGCTGAATGCTCAAGTTGTGACAATTCTGGTCGAATACTGTCAGCATGTGTTTCAGTAACATACTGCTAGCACTGTCTCCGGCAACATCAAGGCTATGCTGTACATTCACCAATGTCTGCCTCAGCACCCGCAACAGTGGAATTGATTGGCTAATGGAGACAGACGCATCACTCACTGCTTGTGTGGCATGTTCAAAAGGCCATAAAATTGTTATTATAGAGTCCATGAGGCACTACCTTTCAGTCATCATAGACTCAGAGGCCCCGGAACTGTCACTGTCACTGCTAGTGTGCATGACAAGATATTCTGAGATGGCTTTGTATTTTTCAAACAACCTCACTGCCATGTATAAAGTGGAGTTCCACTGGGTGACAACTTCCAGCTTAAAGAGGTGCTGAGGGCGGCTGTTTCGGATCTGCAACTGCCAAAGATGGTCACGGGCCTTTGCAGATTATGAAAGGTGAGAACAGATATGGCGTTCAACTGTCAGCATTTCCTTTACATCTAGGTGCTGCAGAAACTCCTGCACCACAAGATTTAAACAGTGGACCATGCATGGAACATGAACAAAGCCACCATTTGTATTGCATTTCACCACATTTGACCCATTGTCACTTGCTATGAACCCAGCTCTCAGGATGGGGGTTCAGCCATTTGTCAGTTTCCATCAGTACCAAGTTCAACATGTTTTCACCAGTGTGTGAACAGGTCACATTGTACATAGCAATCCTTGCAGGCTGTTCAATTCCTGGAAGATTGCTACCACGACACTCCACCTTACTGCACTGATTATTCACACTACCAACAGCACAAACAACACCCTGCACCTGTGTCCAATGTGCAGTTATACACAGATATGAACTCCCCACTGTTTTGCCACTTGTCCACATATCCATACTTAAATGGATGAATGGAGATGAGGAATGTTGAAGGGCATGTCTTACAGAGTCAGACGCAGTACAGTACAAATCAGGGACAACATGGGTCGAAAAGTATGTCCTGGCTAGGACTTTACATTTTGGACAAGCACATGCAGTAAACCACCAGAACCCAGAATTCTCCACAAAGAAGAAGGGCAAAATATCAATTGCCAGCATTTCAGCTAGAGAAGCATTAAGTTTACATGACACTGTGTGATTGGGTGGGTATTTCAGCTGATGCGCAAAAACACTCTGTAACGTGGGCTGACAAACATTTTACACAGGGTGTGATGACAAATGGTTCTGCTCTGCGAATGGAAGGGGTGGAGTGTGGATGTTTGATGAAGATGGTTGCACAGGTGGTGATGACAAACCCACAAATGCAGTTATTTTGCAAGATTTACCAACCGGGGTTTATGTACCACTTGCTCTAGACATACTGCATTCACCACTACCACCACCACCACCACCACCAAAACTGCTACTCTCACCAGCACTGGACAACATTTCAGAATCATTATGCTCCTCCATCTCATCATGCCTGTAGTACTGTATATACTCGCGTATAAGTCGGATTTTGTGGCGTTGAAATCTGCATGTTGTCTAACCGTCAGACTTATATGTGAGATATAGTGCTGGGTTGTTAGAGACAGCTCTGAACAAAAATGTGAACTTTGCCACTGCTGTGTGCTGACAGAAATGTCAAACGCATTCTTACAAACCCTTCTCCTGTATCATCAATTGAAGAAGAACTCAGTTCTTGGATCAGCGAACTAAGGCAGCAAGGTTACATTGTAACCAGAATGGCTATTCGGCCTCAAGCACTTGCTATAGGAAAGAAGCAAGGGAGTGCTAGCAACTTCAGGGCATCTGCCGGCTGGTGTACACAATTTATAGAGAGACATGGTCTCACACTGCAGCAGAGGACACATATAGCATAGAAACTCCCTGCAGATGTGCAGCTAAAGGTTGACAGCTTTCATGAATTTATAATAAAGGAAAGAAAGCTGTATGATTACTCCCTAATATCGATTGGCAACATGGATGAGACACCTGTCAGGTTTGATCTTCCTTCAAACCGTACAATGCACTTTAAAGGTGAAAGGACAGTCACAGTTCGAACTTGTGGTGGGGAAAAATACAATTTCACTGTAGTGCTTGCTTGCCTGACAGACAGCACCAAATTAAAACCAATGATCATTTTTAAAAGAAAAACTCTTCCTAAGGAAAAGATGCCTCCTAACATCCTTGTAGAAGCACATCCTAAGGGTTGGATGGACGAAGTACTTGTAAATAAATGGATAACCGAGGTTTGGGTGAAACAACCAGGAGCACTATTACACAAAAAAAGCATTCTTATCTGGGATATGTTCCGTGCTCATTTGGTGGACTTTGTCAAAAGAAATCTACGCCTTCACTGCACCCGGCAAGCTGTAATACCTGGAGGCTGTACATCGCTTCTTCAACCTCTCGACATAAGTCTTAACAAGCCTTTTAAAAATAATATGAGGGAGCTTTGGAGGGAGTGGATGGTCAATGGCAGCAAGGAATTCACCCTGGGTGGTAATATGAAAAAGCCTAATTATGAACTTGTGTGTCACTGGGTACGGGAGGCATGGGACGCTGTTCCAAGCACAGCTGTAGAGAAATCATTTAAAACATGCAGCATTTCTAATTTAATGGATGGGACAGAAGATGAGCTGCTATTTGCCAACCTCGTTGATGAAAGTGTTGCCTCAACAACTGAACTTGCTGATGATTTGACCGTGTCTGAACCTGGACAGCTAGACGATCTATATGAGGATATACCGCTGTCAGAGCTACAGCTCCACATGATGTTCCAATCGGATGATGAGGAGGATGAGGAGTTTTTTTGATTCTGAACCTGACTTGAGTGCACTTTACTTCATGAACTGGTACCCCCCCCCCAAGATGATGTAATGACTGTGCGATGACTGAGAGCTTGCTCATTATTTTTTTTAAAACTGTACCTGTTAAAATAAATCATGTTTTTTCTTATAAATCTGGTCAGTTCCTCTTGTGTTGTTTTTTAAATTGATTACAGGTTTCGTAGGAAACTCAGTACCCGGCTATATGCAGGTCAATAAAAAAGTTGTAATTTGCCGCGCTCAAGTCGGGACCCCGACTTATAGGCGAACCGACTTGTACGCGAGTTTTTACGGTAATCCTCTGCTCCTATTTCATCACTACTGCACACATTTAATTTCCTACTTGATTTAACAGTCATGGAAGGGGATAACATGCTTGTTATGTAAAGTAAAGTAAAAAGTTAAGTAAACTTTATTTTTTAAGCACCTTTCAGATACCAAGGTGCTGTACAACAAAATAATCAAACAGTACAATCAGAATAAACATATATTAACATTTTTTTTAAAAGCCTTCAGAAAAAGCCTTAGAAAACAAATAAGTTTTGAGCTCAGATTTAAAACTTGAGATGGTCAGGCATCCTCTTATCCGACGAGGTAGAAAATTCTGCAGGGAAGGGGCAGCATAAGAAAACACACAAGCCCCAGATGTTTTTAACTAAACCCTGGGAATGTCTAGCAATCCCTCATCGGCAGATCAGAATGAGCGGAAGGGGCAGTAGAGAGTAAAGAGATCTTGCAGATCCTGGAGTCCCTGTTCATGTAGGGATTTATAGGTCAGTAACCCGACCTTAAAGGTGATCCGCCACTGTACCGGCACCCAGTGCAGTTTGCGCAGCACAGGCATGATATGACTAGTCCTGGATGTACCAGTCAAAAGTCTGGCCACCATGTTCTGCACTAGCTGTAAGTGACAGATATCAACCCCCAGAAGTCCTAGGTAAAGGGAATTGCAGTAATCAAGGTGTGTGGTTATGAAGGCGTGGACCAATGTAGGAAGGTCAGCCCGGAGGAACCAGGTGTTTCACCGGGGCGATATTCCTAAAATGATAAAAGAAAGATTTGACAATGGCAGACACCTGCAATTTCAGGGTCAAGTCATAATCAAAAATAACGCCCAGGTTACGCACCTGGTCTGAGGTCATGAGCTGGACATCATCAAGCCATAGGCCTGAGGGAAGCCCAGCCCTAAGACCCACCTCATGGTGACCCAGGTCCACAACCAACACCTCAGTCTTATCCGGATTTAACCTCAGCCAGCTAGTGCCCATCCAATCTCTGCTTTTGGCTAGGTAGCTGTTAAGCACGGAGGTTGCATCATCCTGTCTGAGAATAAAGGACATATACAGTTGGGTATCATCTGCATAGCAGTGAAAACTCAAAATGTATCACCTAATGATATCTCCCAATGGCAGCATATACACTTCAAAAAACATGGGTGCCAATATGGAGCCCTGCAACACCCCACAAAACAAGGAGAGGGTATCAGAGGAATAAATTCCAGTGACAACCCGCTGTGTCCTACCCATAAGGAAAGATCAAAACCATTGTAAGACTGTGCCAGACAGTCCACAGAGAAGCTGCAGGCACTCCAAAAGCACACCATGGTCCACAGTGTCAAATGCTGCTGAGAGATCGAGAAGGACTAGGATAGTACGAGCCTTTCAATCTCTCACAATTAGGAGATCATTTAAAACCCAGACCAGGTCAGTCTCGGTGCCAAGTCTTTTCCTAAACTCAGACTGGAGAACAGCATAGAAATTGTGGGTTGTAAAATGGTCATCCAGCTGCAACACAACCACCTTCTCAATAGCCTTACCCACAAAGGGTAGATTAAAGACAGATCTATAGTTAGTTAGACAGTCTGGATCCAAGGAGGGTTTTTTAAGGAGTGGTCAAGTGACTGCCACCTTGAGAAGATCAGGAAAGACCCCCTGCTCCAAGGAACCACAGACAATTTCAGCAAGGATCGGGCAGATAACATCTACACAACCTAACAATAGTGGCGTAGGCCTGGATCCAAACTACAGCTGGTTGGTCTCAAAGCCTGGACAATCCTCACAATGTCTGTGAGTTCCGACTGACTAAAATCAAACTAGGTAACACGGGCTCTCGACACCTCCCGCTGATCTCTGCAATCCCTTATAGAGAGAGTTGGGCCAATACCCAACCTGATGCTGGCAATCTTATCTGCGAAGAATTGAGCAAGCTCATCACACTTCATTTGTGAAAAATCTCTTCCAGATTGAAAACAGACTGGATTGCACAGTCTGTCCATGGTCCAGAAGAGCTGAGCCAGTCGATTTCAAGCAGCAGCAATCTCCCCGGACTGGAATTCGGCCTTCTTATGGGTGATTGCTGATTGATAGGCCTTATAATGGTCCATCAACCTAAGCCTGTCAGCATCCAGGCCAGATTTCAGCCAAGCTCTCTCTCTCTCTAGCCTTCACCCCACTCTTCTCAGCTCCTTCAAGGACCCATTAAATCAAGGGTCCTCGGGCACAGAGTGAGTGGGTGAACACGAACAGGAGCAATTAAGTCCAGGGCATCATCCACCACCTTATTATGGGCAAGTACGAGATCCCCTGGACTCATGCATTCACTTGATAAACACAATAGGTCCAGCACCATCGATAGGCCCTCTGGGGTAACTCCCCTTGACCATCTCCATAGGGGCAGGCCTATTTGGGGGTGCACTGAAGCTGAAACTTATGGTGTGATGTTCTGACCAACTGTTTGGTTCCACCCCCAATTCCGTGATCTCCATCCCCAGGAGGAACACAAGATCCAAGGAGTGACCCCCTATATGGGTAGCAAAGGTGTAAGTCCCAGCATAGTCATAAGCTGGAGAAGATTATTTCCAAATAGCAAGAGTTCATCATCGATCCAGACATTGAAGGTTAATGACGAGGGTGAATGCTCCACTGTGGTATTAGCTGCCATCTTGTGCTGGGTCCACAGTGCCATGTGCCTGTTCTTAAGATGCATATGCTGTCCTCCTGTGCCCAGATGGCTCCCCTTTTTACCTCAACTCATATGCGCATGGCAAATCTGGCAGATTGCAACTGCCTCATCATTTGCATCTTGCACAAAAAAATCTCAAACAAGAGATTGTGATGCTCTAGTTTTAACATGTTCCTGATGCTGCTTATTGGTCTCCATTTTTTTAAGCCATGAAGTGGGGTGTGTGCTACATGATTTTTCAGGCAGGACACAATTGGACTGTAACTGACCACCACGACTACCTATCATTATTACTAGGTCATCATCATCATCATCACCATCAACTGAAACTGGTAAATCACAACTTTTTACAGGGGGGGGGGATTAATGCAAACAGACCCAGACACAGCCACCTTGAATTTATTTTTCTCCAGTTCCCAACTGGGGTCACTTACATCATCATCATATTCATCATCATCACCCACATCCACATCTTCTGCTTGGATGTTAGCATGTGGACTGCATGTTGCAACCACAGCAACATCATCATCATCTGATTCATCACCATCAACACCACCATCACCTGATATTTTTTTCACCACACTGTGAATCGCTGCATGGCAAATGCATGACCTGAACCACGGTGGAAGAAATGTCACATTGTATGCTATCGCTGACATGATGATCAGAATCCTCATGTCCAATTACTGGGATGTTATTGGGAAGTATGACATCATCTACACTGCCACTCACTCGCACTGCTTCACATTCCACTATATTTTTGGACATGGTAAACTGGTCAGAAGTGGAACTTGAGCCAGCAGTACTCATACCACCACCAGCAACTGCACTAACACCACCGTCTGGGACAACATCATCTCCTCCAACTATGAGTGAAGCTACTGATTGGGCTGTAAAAAACATTGCAGGAGAAATACTTTTCCTCACATCAGCAATGCACTTCTGCATCTGCGTACTACCGTGCTACAGACAATCTTTCCACTGGCAGCAGTGCCATGGCGAGAAACAGCTTTGCTTGCACATCTATTTGTAGGCATTTTGGGGGTTCAACAATATTCTAAACAAATTTAGATTTTGGAATGTTCACTCTGGGTGGGGGGATGCTGGATGTGAAGCCAAAAAAACAACTGTGGCTTCAGTAACAGATACAGATGCAAAGTCACAAGTTCAACAACACCTTAACTAACCAGTGGTGCTGAAGTCACAAACAATCCAATCTGGAAAATAATTCCTTTTGCCAGTGGGGAAGGGGGCACTGACTGCAGATTTTTATGGCAGTGCAAGCAGCAAAACAAAGAAAAGATACCATAATGGCAGTACAATATCATGCAGCTGCAGTGGATAGCAGGTCTACACTGCTGTGCCTGCAATTACACTGTGGCACAATAAAAAGTATATTATTTGATGTCATGCACCGCACACACACACACACACACACAATTTGTCTACAAGTACTGCGTAGCAAATTGAAAACTTCAGTAATGTACCACCTATTTTAAACAACCTGAAATTATGAGCTGCTACACCAGATCCACACAACACACAATCAGCAAAAACATTTCAACAATTACTGACAATATTATTGTATGTACATTAACACAGTCAGTAATATAACAAAAATATAACTAAAAAACAAAGAACTCTATATTTCTCCAACTTAAATCTACCTACACCACAGATACGCCCCTTCCCCAAAGTCCACTTTCACTGTCTCTTACTACACAGACTCAATGTTGTACATTAACATTCAAAATCAGCACACAAACAATAAACGCTTGATGATATGAGCACAGGAGGGTTTCCTACAATCGATGAACTAAAGTATGAGCAAAAAAAAATACTCAAAAAGGCTTTTTTAACAGCTTTTAGAAGATTTGAATCACAGAGAGCTCTCAGAGCAGACTGCCTCCTACAACTTCCTACACACACTACCCTGAACTGAGGCTGTGCAGAACGATATAGAGTCCATGTGACCTGAAATCCCATGAATCATTGCAAAATTTTCCTTTACAAGGTGAAGTGAGGCAAAGTACATTGTTTTCAATGCACTTCACCTTTAAAATTGATGGAGTAGTGGTCTGAGAAGGCAGAGTAATGCGAAGTCATTGTTTTCAATGGACTTCGCGTTACCCATCATAACGCGAATTACTCCACTTCGTGATGTGGAGTACTCTGTGAATTCACCTTCACTCCGCGGATCACTTCATGGAGCGAATTAAGCCCACTTTGCACACCACTTGTTCAATGGTACTGTATGAAAGAAATTAGCAAAACAGAACAGTGCCTCACTATTAAAAGTTTCAATAAGAAATAAAAAAATGGCAATGAGAAACTAAAGCTCAAATGCCAACAAGATTTAAATGAGGAAATCAGTAATAATACCTAGGATCAATTTTTGCTATCAGTATGTAACTACAAAAGCTCCAGAAGTAAGACTCTTTAATACAAAATCTTGAATAGAGCTTATTATACCCCTTCCAGTCTCTTAAAAATGGGAATAGCAGACTCAGCAGATTGTTGGCATTACAAACTGAAATAGGTAGCTTTTTACTGCACTTTTTGGCAATGTGCAATGATTCAAAGGTGGTAGTAACAAACTTATGATATTCTCACCCGGATTACACAAAAAGAGGTATTTCTTTCTTGTAAATCAGCCCTTTTTTTTTTTGCTATTTGAGAACCAGAATAAAAATTGGACAAAATAAGAAGTTAGTATAATGACTATTGGCATTAACATAGAAACATAGATTTTGAAGGCAGATAAGGACCGCTTGGCCCACCCAGTCTGCCCATTTCCCTACCTAATGGATAAGCTGAAGATCCTAGTTAACCAGCAGCCTACTTCTTCCTACCCCCACCCCCTAGAATTGCCTTATGACTGTCCCATGCATGCTTGAATTCCACCACTGTTTTTGACTCCACAACCTCCTCCAGAAGGCTGCTCCATGCATCCACAACCCTCTCTGTGAAAAATACTTCCTTAAATTACCTCTGAGCCGCCTCTTCTATCTTCAAATTGTGCCCCTTGTTCTTGCACACCTCTTTTTTTGAAAGATGCTACCCTCTAGGACTTTGTTGATTCCCTTGAGGTACTTGAAAGTTTATATCATGTCCCCCCTCTCCCTCCTTTCCTCAAGGCTATACATATTCAGCTCCTTAAGTCTCTCTTCATATGTCTTCTGGTGCAGACCCTGCACCATTTTAGTTGCCCTCCTCTGGACAGCCTCCATCCTGTCTATGTCTTTGTGGAGATTGGGTCTCCAGAACTGCACGCAGTACTCCAGATGGGGTCTCACCAACTGTCTGTACAGAGTGATAATAATTCCTGTTTTCTACTGGTGATGCCTCCCTATGCATCCCAGTATCCCCCAGCCCTCCTTGCTGCCCCTCACATTGCTTGCCCACCTTTAGGTCATCTGATATGACTACCCCCAGGTCCCTTTCCATTTTTGTTGTTGTTAGTATCTCACCCCCCATTGTGTACTCTTCCCCTGGGTTTTTGTTTCCCAGGTGCATTACCTGCACTTCTTAGCATTGAATCTAAGCTGCCATACATTTGACCATTCCTCTAACCTTGCCAAGTCCCTTCTCATCCTTTCCACCCCACCTTGTGCATCAACTCTGTTGCAGATCTTTCTGTCATCTGCAAAGAGACATACTTTTCCTTCCAGCCCTCTGCAATGTCGCTTATAAAGACATTGAAGAGCACCGTCCTAATACTGAACCCTGTGGTACCCTCACTAGTAACCTCTTCCTTCAGAGGGACTCCATTTACTATTACTCTCTGTGTCCTATTCTCCAGCCAATTCTTACACAGGCTGTCATCTTGGGACCCACTCCCAGGCTGGCTAACTTGTATATTACTCTTTTGTGTGGGACTGTGTCAAATGCCTTGCTAAAGTCTAGGTAGGCCATGTCCACAGCCCCTCCCTGATCTACTACTTTGGTCACCCAGTCAAAGAAATCTATCAGATTTGTCTGGCATGACCTTCCCGCTGTGAATCCATGCTGCCTTGGGTCCTGTTCCTCTGGCCTCTAGATACTCAACAATTTTTTCCTTCAGAAGTGATTCCATCATTTTCCTACCACTGAGGTTAAACTAACAGGTCTGTAGTTTTCTGCTTCTGCCTTGCTCCCACTTTTGTGAAGGGAATCACATCTGCCCTTCTCCAGTCCTCGGGTACCACCCCATCCTCCCATGATTTGTTAAAGAGGGTAGTCAGTGGTGTCACTAGTTCTACCCTTGTTCTTTAGAATTCTGTGATGAATCCCATCAGGCCCCATTGCTTTGTCCACCTTCAGTTTTAAGAGTTCTTTCAGAACCCTTTCTTCTGTAAATGGCTGGTATCAACTTCTGTATCCAGAGTGTTTCTACTGTTTGTTTTAGGTACCTCCCCCACTTCCTTTGTAAATATTGAGCAAAAATATTTGTTTAGTATCTCTGCCTTTTCACAGTCACCCTCTGTCCACCCTTCCTTCTCTTTATTAAGCCTCACTAACCCTCCCTTGGTCTTCCTTTGCTCTCTGATGTACCTATAAAAGGTTTTATCCCCCTTCTTAACTGAGTTGGCTATCTTTTCCTCAGTTTGGGCCTTTGCTGTTGTGACTGCCTTCCCAGCTTCCTTTTGCTTTAACTGATACAGTTCTCTGTCCTGCTCCTTCTGTGATTCCTTGTACTTCCTGAATGCTTTCTTTTTCTCTTGAACCTTCACTGCCACTTCCTTTGAGAACCATAATGGTTTCTTACATCGTTTCATTTTGTTTATTTGCCTCACACAAAGGCTTGTTACCTCTGTGATGGCAGTTTTTATTATTCCCCATTGTTCTTCCACCCCTCCTTCCTGCCCATTTGCTAGTGCATTCCTTAGGCACTCACCCATTTTGGCAAAGTCAGCCCTCCTAAAGTCCAGTACTTTTGCATTTGTATGGCTTGACTCTATTGCTGTGTTTATTGTGAACCACACTTATCGATGGTCGCTAGTTCCCAGATGGCTACCCACTTCTACATCTGTGATCCTCTCTTCATCTCCATTTGAGAGAACCGGGTCTAAGATTGCTCCCCCTTGAGTGGGCTCCAATACCAGTTGTCTAAGGCATGCCCACTGTAGGGCATCTAGAATAACCCCACTCTTTGAAGTGGCTGCTGCAACTGCACTCCAGTTAACATTTGGCATATTCAGATCACCCATCAGCAACATCTCCCCTTTTTCTGCCATTCTAAGTATTCTTTCTATCATTTCCTTGTCCATTTCTCCCCTGAGAAGGGGTCTGTATACAACCCCTGTGGATTGTGGTGCCATTGCCAGTCTCCAAATTTACCCACAGTGCTTCTTCTCCTCCCTGTTTTCCCTTTGTTCTGTTGCTTTGATTCCTTCCTTATGTGAAGAGCTACCTCCTCCCTCCTCGCTTACCCTCCCTGTCCCTCCTGTAGATAGTGTATCCTGGTATGTTTATGTCCCAGTCATGGTTTTGTGTACCATGTTTCTGTGACTGCCACGATATCCAGATGTTTCTCCTCCATCAAGGCCACTAATTCAGGAAGCTTGCTACTCAGACTATGGGCATTGGTACTCATTGCTCTCCATTTTTTGATGGCTTAACCTTCTTTTGCAGCATCCCCCACTGACCTTTCTACCTCGGTCTTTTCTCATTTAGTACCCTGTTTTGTAGGGAGAGGCTGGGATTTTCCTGCTGCTTATCAGTGCCTCCCCCCTTGACTAGTTTAAAAGCTTGCCAATGAAGCATTTAAACCGATTGCTCAAAAGACCACTAAATTCCTTATATAGAAATACTGGAAATGTGTGGATTTAAATATTGACTTGTCAATTAGAGAATGAAAAAAATATTTTGATACCTTATATGATGAAGGTTTTTTGGATTACAGAGATTTATTAAAAGGTACTTATATGATACAAGTATCTCAATGGAATAGAGACCTCTTTTTTTAATGAGCTTTCTATACAAAATATTCATTTTATTTAAACAATCTATGAGACATATGTACCATTATGTTATGAAACAAGATCCGTAATGTATTGATGTAATTATTGTGCAAATGTTATTTGTATTATTTTATTGCAAATAGAAAAGAGACAAACCAGGCTGCGACAGCTGCCACCCAGCAGTGCATCTCAGCCAGGGAGTGTTGGTGTCAGACTGTGCCACCACAGTGACCCCTGTAGCTGGCTAGGGAACATGCTCCTGCTGTAGGGAAGCTATGTGTGTGAGGCTGTAAAAGGTATTGCCCACCCTCTAGGGGAGGAGAGTGAGAAAAAAGAAAGGGAGAAAAACTCTGTAGCCATCTAAATGACAGCTAAGTATGACCAAATCAAGATATGTCCCTGCAAAGCAGGGTATATCCCTGCAAAGACTAGCCACTGTACCTGCTGGGGAGGAAAAACCCCACAGTATAGTCTGTAGAAGAAAAACTCTGCATTTCAGCATCTGCTTTCATAAACATGAAGTTTCAGCTACCACAATTCTCTAAAGAATACATTTCTTTGAGTGTTCATTTGTCCTTTCCATGGTTCACAACATCTCTTGGTAGTTGATCAAAAAAGTCTTTATAAAAAACTAACTTCAGAGGAGGGTCTGAAGCGGGCATTTGAGAGTTAAAATACTTAATCCTTGTGCAATTGTAATCCCTCTACCAAATTGGGGGCTTCCCAGCAGCCTATACTGTAGCGCCAGTTTTCTCACTCTCCTCTCTGGCACCTCCCGAAAAACCTGCATATTTTTTTTCTCTGTCCCTCATTCTTATTTGTGTCCCAGGTGCCCCGAGAAAGCAGCCCAAAGTAATTCCATCCCTCTGGGGCACCAAAAAGTACAACCATGATCTCCTGCTCTGCAATGGGTGTCATGCAGATGCAAGCAGCACCTTTGATGTTCAACCGCTTGCATTTGCAGTCACACGGAGAAAGTGTTCAGCGGTCCCAGTGTCTCCACCTGATCAGTGGGACCCAGTGATCACGGAAAGGGCCCTGAGCACCCGCTCTTTGACAAAATAAAAGAGATCCAAGAGGTGTCTAAGATTGTGGCTCATAAATATTAATGAGTCCAGAGTCCTGATCTCATAAATATTAATAAGGATCTGTTCTGCCCTTGGGGAAGCTGTATTTCAGCAACTGCTGAAAAGAAAAGGAAATGAGCCAATAAGTAATGTAACTACTGTACTGTTCTGGTTTGGAGACAAGTGTTGACCAGGGGAACGTGTTTAAATAAATAAATGCTTTACTCCTGGCTGCAGCAGTAAAAATGTTGGGACTCAGAGAGACAGCCTATCTGCTGCAATAGGTGGGGTTGCAGTGACAGGAAAATGGACTGAGAAATGAATTAGTACTGGGCAGCAACAGCAAGTACGTATCAGTGGCTATTAGATTGTGGGGCATTTGGGCAAATATTCAATTTATTCTGGCTGCACCAGGACTTAAATTGAGACTGTATCTGACCTGCTTAAGGAACTGTGTGTTTCAGCTGCCATTACTAGCAGCCACAGCCAATCAGAAAGCTAGGATTTCAAAGCCAAGACTTGTGGGACATCAGCCAAAGCTCATGGGAAACTTCCAATTGCTCATGGGGAACTACAAGGATCTAATTTCAGGTGCCAAAACAGTAAACCAACTGTACATCGAGTGAGGTTCATGCATAATTCATTTTCTTGGTTGACAGGCCCTCCAGCCAACCAGAGGCCAATCATCCAATAGCTTCAGCGAATCAGGAGCCTCAGGAGAGCCTCATAAAAGACTGTTTTTTCAGCATTCTTGCCAGATTCGAGCAGGAACCCCCACAGGGGTGGGGGCTCAGGCCCCCAGCCATGCAACTGGGCCCGGTGATCCAGTAAATCCTCTCCATCCAGGAGGAGGTGTTTGCCTTCTTTAGCAGTTAAAAGTTTAAAGTAATTTAGTTCATTCTGTGTCTGCTAGCCTGGGGTTTGCCAGAATGTCCTCCAGGTACTAGCCCTCCCTTCCACATCTGGAAAAGATGTGGACATGCAACTTGATGACATCCAACCAACTGTGAGAGAGCTGATTTCACCTCAGTTGTGAGAGGATTGAAGAATTCAGGAACCTTGATTGTGGAGATTCTACCATGAGGAGCCTGAGTGAGTAGTCTTGTAACCCCCAGTGCAAGAATGTAAGAGAACTTGCTTAATTTGGGCTGCCTATGCCCAAGTGACTGTGCAATGTGAGATAATTCTTTGGTTTGCACCCAGCATCTGCTGTGCCTAACCTTAGCCCAGAGCGGGTGGACCCCTCTTGAACTTTTTTGCTATTTGTGACTGTCCAGTTGGTCTGCACTTTACATCTGCTGCACCTGTCTGGCCCAGTGCAGATGGACCTGACTGTTCTGCAGGACCCAAGTGAGCCCAGAACATAGTATAGATGGGCTGATATGTGATGTCTGCTATGGAGCCTACAGGACTGGAAGGGGAGCACTCAATACAGGGGCTCATCCCAACTTTGCCAGGGAAGTCCAGTGTTGTTAACTAATCCAGTCAAGATGTCTCGTGGAGCTGCAACCAAGAGCCAATTACCACAAATTTGACTGAGACCCCAAAAGTTGAATTTGACTTCAGTAACCTGGAAATGACAGTTTGCTAAGTAATCTGACCAGGGTGGCCATCCTGGCCCCTGGTTGAAGAAGCCCTACCTTCTTCAATTGTGCCAGTTCTGTCTAGGATATAAATGTGCTAAATGTACTAAAACATATAAATGTGCTGGATAGTCAGGATTACAGATTAGGACCAAACTGTGTAACCGACTGGTTGCACCTACCAGTGTTAAGATTGTAACATGCAGGGCAATCCCTGCACACCCCAATAAGACTGTAAATAGGTCCAATGTTGAAAATTTCTGTAAATCAAGCTGGCCAACGTACAGCTACAACTTCCATCAGGCCTGCCACATGCAAGGACTTTAAAATACTGGGTATCCAGGGTAATTGTGTGGGATTGCAGGGTTTCATACTAACTTAAGGGGAACTGATACCAGTGTTGGGTAAAAATAATAATGTGTTCCATCTGATTCTATGCAGTTTTGATAGCCAGGGCTCAAGGGTCTGTTCATCAGTGCCATCTTGAGAATGGCAGTGGTGAACACACATGTCAGTAAGGACCACATGACAGGAGATGGAAAACCACTATGATCCAATAAGGAGGGTCCAGGAAATAAATATAGACCAACCCAAGCATCTCATTGCATGAGTGTCACAGAACAGAAGTGTGGCATCTTAAGTGGAGGATCTGTCAGGCATTGTAGAAAGACCATTAGTCTGCAGGAGACTATGGCTTTTTGTGGTGAGGAAGTAAAGCAACAGGAAGCAACAGAAGGTACCAGAGGGGGTAGATCCCAGCAATAAGGTAGAACAAACTGTGTAGGACACAAAGTAGGGAGAGGACAGGGCTTAACTAAAGGTGGAAGGACACATAAACTGTGGTATATATAACTGTGTTTTATTTGTGCTAGTGGCAAGAGTAAACAGCATAAACCTGGATAGTTAGCAGATAACTAAAAGTTAAGGAGTCCTGCTAAATACTATTTCTGATACCACCAGAAAGGCATCATACATAGGGATTGTGTAAGAAGTGAGGGTATATAATGTAATCTATTCACTATGACCTGCTTTTTGGAGTAGCATACAAATACATCAACATACAAAGATGCAGGGGGACACTGTGGTGGGATGTGGGAGGTGCACAGTCAGTGTGGGACAGTGCAGACCCAGAGGGTGCTCTTGGAGTTCAGTCACTGCTTTGTTTGCAGTAGGTTTCACACCATGAGGGCAGACTTGAAAGCTGCAGTGGTTGAAATATGCTGCTTGAGGGCTGTTGCCACTGGGCCTCTTAGGATGCGACTGCTGCAGGCATCACCAAGGCCCACTCAGGCTACAGCCAGTGACTGGACAGTGGTGGGGGAGAAAGGAAGACAAGGAAAGAGGGGAATGTGAAGCCTATGGAACTAGGGTTGTACACTAGCAACAGGTTTGCTCCATTGCAGACATTGGAGACCCAGGTGACCATCTCAAGGGAGAATTGGTGCAGCACATCAAGTAGGCAGGCACTGACATGAAGGATGATCCATGGAAGGGGACAGGTACTTGTAGTGGGGAGACTCTATTGTGAAGGGCACTGGGAGTGAAATCTAACACCTGATGGAAAGGCGGTGGTGAGATATTTGCCAGTGGTCACAGTGAACAGACTCATGACCTGGGTGGAAGAACTCACTGGAGGTTATCTGAGGAAGCAATATATGATAGTGCACACAGGCATAAATGATCTGAGCAGGAAAAGCACTGAAGAGGTGAAGGCAGGCTTCCTTGTTCTATGGAAGGTGGTAAAACACACAACAGGGCCAGTAACCTTCTCAAAGGTTTCACCACACCCGAACCTGAAGGAAAGGGAACAGTTTCATGTGTTCATGTGTTCCAGTTCAAAGCATGGATAAGGGAATGGGTCAGGAAAGATGGATTTCATTTTCTCAGAGACTGGAGGAGAAGATGGAGGCTATTCAAAATGGATGGCCTGCATCCCAACAAGAAAGGTAGGATTGTGCTGAGAGCCAGATTAGTACAGTGCATTAGATATACTTCAAACTAAGAAGGAGGAAGTCAGCTCGGTCGGGAACACACTCAGTAATGAAATCCAGAGGGGCCCTGACAGCCCCCCCCCCCACCTCCACCAAATGTAAGTTTAAACACTAGTGGCAAAGGAAGGGGGAAGAGAAGGATCAGATGCTGAGGGATGGTTTGCATCAATGCAAGAAGTCTGGGAAACAAGATGCCAAAACTGAATGTGTCAGTTACAAAAGGAAATCTATACCTAGTGGCAGTCACCGAGACTGGGCAACTCCAAACCACCACTGGGACATGACCATACCAGGGTAAACATTCTTCAGGAAAGCTAGGATGAAGGGAAATAGGAGGGGGAGGGGTAGCACTTTATGTTAAAGAGGGAATTGTGGCCATGGAGTTTTTATTTAATTTATTCATTCATTCATGCAATTATTTTATTCATTCATCCATTTATTTATTTATTTGGTTTTTGGTAACTGGGTAAGTACTCTAGACAATTGAATGTCTGTTTTCAGGTATGACCCAGAAGAGTACACGACAAGTAATCAACAGTCAATCAACAATCGATAGTAACTGAGCAAAGCTACATACACAACAAAAAGGACAACAAAGGCTTAAATTATCAACATTACAGTGTGACATAAAGTAAACAGTACATTAAATTAGTAACAGTAGATTAAAGTGACGTAGTTAAATTTTCTAAGAGCAAAAAGGGATGCACTGGGCAATCTGACTGCACAAATGTAGTGAAGTGTTAAGAAATGTTAAGGAATGGAGCTTGGCTGGGGGAATTGGGGGAAGCTTTTTCAAAAGCAGTGTCAGCTCTTGGTAGTGTGCCAGGTGCTGTCAATTTGAAGATATGAAATACTGTGGGATGTGGGACATGGGTTAAAAGGGAGGTTGATGGAATGCATCTAAATATTGCAGTGATGGAGGAAGTGTGGCTAGAAGAGTAGCCCTCCCAGGGAGGAGAACAAATTTTTTCTTTGTTCAGCGTAATTTCACCCCCTGGTTCTCGAAACACATTTAAAAAACGAATAAACAAAAAGGCAAAACTCAGTGCAAAATAAAAAAAATCAACTGCTGCAAATCGAGGGAAATACAAAGATATATGACACAAAACACTGTGGCTCAAGTCCGCACAGATAAACCGGAGCTCCGCTACACCAAATCCAAGAAGCACAAAAAGGAACGCAGGCTTCAACAGTAATCCCAAGGAAGAACAGTCCACAAAATTAGGACACACTGAAACTGCTTATTTATTATTTTAAAATCGCAGTAAAAATCCACTGTTAAGTGGGTACACAAAGTGGTAGCAACACCCAAAAACACCGTCAACGTTTCACGTCGATAACAGACGCTTTATCAAGACGTCAGCAGCCAGATAAAACACTACTTACAGTATATAGTAAATCACCCACCCCCCCAAACAATTACAAAGCTAATCAATTTAAATTACTTAAATGATTAACATCACACACAATATGCAAAACATTACACACAATAAATACACATGAAATGCTCCACTAGCTACACATACTTAATGAAACATATCTACCAAAATAAACAATAAAATCATCTTCGGTTTTTCAAAAATGGAGTTAACTGGAAAACATCGTTCAGACCAGGATAATGACTGGATTGCAATTTATATTACCAAAAAGTTTCACGGCACATCAGAGTATTATTTAGATCACCTCCCCTATTTTCAAGGGTAACTTGTTCTAGTCCCCTGAAAGTAAAGGTGTGATCACAAGCAGTTCGTGAAACATGCAGTGCAAGTGCGTTATCCAGTTTTTTCATTCTAATGCTATTAAGGTGTTCCAAAATTCTATATTTAAACTTTCTAATAGTTTTACCAACATAGTAACAATTACATTTACAAATAGCTAAATAAACCACCGATTCAGTATTACAATTTATAAAGCTCTTCACCTGATGTATTCCATTCATATTTGGTAACATAAAGTCCAATCCCACCTGAATATATTTACAAGTGCTACAAGTTCCACATTTAAAGTTTCCACTTGGAAGTGTAAGTCCAAGTTTAGATTTTATATTGTCTTTACCATGCACCAGTAAGTCCGCTAAGTTGCTTCCCCTTCGGTATACAAAATTCGGTCCCTGTTCAAATATTTCCTTCAGTTTAGGCTCCACAGTTAAAATGCCCCAATTCTTCCATATAATTTCATTTATTTCAGAAACCTGTGCATCAAATACAGTAATGAAATTAGGAGCACATACATTATTAGCAGTTTTTTACGTTCGCTTGAACGCATGCGCAAGGAACATTTTGGGAGAGTAGCACACTTGGAGGTGTGCCTCTCCCACCCAATGCACTGCTCCCTTGAGCAGGCGTGGCAGTCCTGCACCAATGGGTGCAGGAGCTCAGTATGACAGTGGTGTTCCTCTGCTTCAAAGAAAGCACCGCTGCCATACAAGGTGCGCCTCGTGTCCACGCGCTGCCTCCCCAGCAGCGTCCGCCCACCCCAAAGCTTTGGTGCCACACTGCAAGGCCACCCAGCATGGCAAATGCTGTTTGCTGACAGGGTGCCCAATCCCCGTCGGCTCCACAACCCCCAAGCCATCCTGCTGCCACGCCAGGAGCCCACCCCAGTGTGGCAAATGGTGGTTTAGTTTACCGGACAGGGGTGCCCAATCCCCGTTGGCTCCTCGGCCCCCAGTCATCTTATGCCATGCTGGGAGCCCACCCCAGCGTGGCGAAATGTCCCACGTCCGTCTTTTTTATTTTTTAACCTGTAAAACAAAACGGTCCCGTGGCGCTGTCTCCCAGGCCCCTCCCACAACCCGCACCCACCCACTGTGCACCCAGCCTCCCCACACCCCACCCCATACTTTCCTCCAGACTCTGGTGCGACGATCTTGGTGGACCGGGAACACATCTGCACTCTTCAAAGCCGACCACGAACTGAGAAATGCGGTAAGCTGTATAATGGGCTACATAGGGGTTTCAACTGTGCATATCTCAGTCATTTTGGAATTTTGCACCAAATTTTCAACATGGGGTTTTTGGGACACCTTCTCATGAATGATGTCACTGTCATGGCGTTATTCGGGCCAAAGGGTGATTTCGCAGGCACTGCGCAGTCACTGCACAAAATCACCCTTCAGTCTTGAATAATACCATGACAGTGACATAATTCATGAGAAGGGGTCCCAAAAACCCCATGTTGAAAATTTGGTGCCAAAATTCCAAAAAATGACTGTTTTACGAGCGTGCGTTGTGCAGTTCCTATGCAGGCTCGTAAGTTTGTGAATTTTCAATATTTTCACTCCAGATTTTCAACATTGCCATTTTATCACACCTTCTTATGAGTTGTACAGCTGTCATTTTTCACATCTCACCCAAAATGTGTTTCCGTCCATGTAGTCGCCAAAGAGCGCAGTTGGTGTGCTGAAATCAATGTATGGAAATACATTAAGAAAATCATAGTGACACTGTTCATGAGCAGAGGTCTTAAATGGCTATGTTGAAAATTTGGTGAAAAATTCCTAAAATGACTGTTTTACTGCAGCATGCTGCGCAGCTCCTACGACGACATTGTACATTTGCAAATTTTCAATATTTGCACTCCAGATTTTCAACATTGCCATTTTACCACACCTCCTCATGAGCAGTACAGCTGTCATTTTCACATCCTGCCCAAAATGTGTTCTGCCCATGTAGCGCTCTAATGGCGCAGTCGGTGTCTTGAACTCAATGTATGGGACACATTAAGAAAATCACAGTGACACTGATCATGAGCAGAGGTCTTAAAATGGCTGTGCTGAAAATTTGGTGAACAAATTCCTAAAAATGACTGTTTTATGACTCTGCGTTGTGCAGTTCCTACGCACGTTCGTAAGTTTGCAAATTTTCAATATTTTCACTCCAGATTTTCAACATTGCCATTTTACCACACCTCCTTATGAGCAGTACAGCTGTCATTTTTCACATCCTGCCCAAAACGTCTTTCTGCCCATGTACTGCACAATGGCGCAGTCGGTGTGCGAAATCAATGTATGGGATACAGTAAGAAAATCACAGTGACACTGTTCATTAGCAGAGGTTTTAAAATGGCAATGTTGAAAATTTGGTGAAAACAATCCTACAAATGACTGTTTCACAGTGTGTTGCACAGTTCCTGTATTTCGTGGGTTTGCAAATTTTCAATATTTCCACTCCAGATTTTCAACATTGCCATTTTACCACACTTCCTTATGAGCAGTACAGCTGTCATGTTTCACATCCTGCCCAAAACGTGTTTCCGCCTATGTAGCGCACAATGGGGGTAACAACAAGGTCATGCTGACAATTTATTGTGCAAATATCAGCAATCGCACAGGGCATTAGGGTAAAGCACCATACATGCCAAACACCACTGCAAATACCTGCAAGCGAACGTTCGACATTGACAAATGCTTGTTCTTTCTTTTGAAGTAAACAAGATCCCTGCATATGTTCAACTTTATTAATGGCTCCCTGTATGCACTGATCACTATACCCTCTTTTTTTAAATCTACTGCACATATCATCCCTTTCTTGAAAATATTTATCCTCTGTACTGCAATTCCTTTTTAACCGCATAAACTGCCCAACAGGTATATTTTGTACAACATGTCTAGGATGATTACTAGTATAATGTAAGATACTATTCCGATCGGTAGATTTCCTGTATAAATCAGTAACTAAACCACCCTTTACATCTTTACTAATCAAAAGATCCATAAAGGCTATTTGTTGTTTACTCGCATTCACTGTAAACTTTAAATTTATATGAGTTGTTTCCAAATAATTAACAAAATCATACAGCTGTTCAATACTGCCCTTCCAAATTAATATAATATCATCAATAAAATGATGATAGAAGTCAATATACTCCAAAAAGGGGTTATTTTCAGCGTTATATACCCATGTAGTCTCCCATTCTGATAGAAAAATGTTAGCATAATTAGGTGCCATACTCGCATCCGTGGCAGTGCCCTTGACCTAATGGTATAATTGTTCACCAAACAGAAAAACATTCTTAGTGAGCACCATTTCCAATAAATCCACTAAAAACAACACAAACGTACTAGTGTATGTAGAAAAAATACACAACGATTCATAAATGGCCTGAAGACCTGCACAATGAGGGATATTAGTATACAAAGATTGTATATCCAATGTAACCAAATACCATTCAGGTTCAATCGCTATTTCATTCAATAAATTCAGCACTTGTGTTGTATCTCTTAGATAGGCTCTATAGCCCATTGCAATTTCCTTAATGTGTGCATCAACAAACTGCGCAAGGGGTTCAGTTAAAGAGCCCCTGTTAGTACTATTGGCCTCATTGGTGGACAATCCATGCTCTTATGTATTTTAGGCAGACCATACACATGTGCAACAACAGGTTCTGAAACTGTTAAAAAATCATATGTCTGTTTGGAAATGGTGCCCACCACAAAAGCTTCATATAGTAGTATATCTATCTCAGTTTTATGTTTACTAAGAATACTACTATTAACCTTCACATAAAAATCAACATCATCTAAATGATCTTTCATAGCCATATTGTACTTAACTTTGTCCATCACCACGATGGCTCTGCCTTTGTCAGCGGGCCTAATGGTGATGGATTGATGTTCTTTAAGCGTTGTAATAGCCTCCTTCTCCGCCAGTGTACAGTTGTAAAATTTCGGTTTCGGTAAGGACTGATGTAACTTGCCAATATCCGCTTCACATTTCTTCAAAAAAACATTGACAGTGGGATTCATACTGGGCATATACACAGATGCCTTTTTAAACTCCCTTGCAAATGCAGTCTCATTCCCTTTACAGTCATTATTTTGTTCACCTGAAGGGGATGTGTCTCGATAGTAAAAAACTTTTAAATTTAGCTTGCGTGCATAACTGTGCAAATCAACTATAGTATTAAACTCTTTATTGTTAGTAGTTGGAACAAAAGATAATCCTTTAGAAAGTATTCGATGTTCATGTTCATTAAGAACATAAGATGATATATTAATAACAATAGAGTCATTTTCACTAGGACTGGACTCTATACATGCACTGGATATGGCAGCAGAATCAGATATCAACGTTGCCTTGCACCCCTTCTGTATTGGCTGTATGACCCCCTGTTCTGTCTGCTGCAGCCCACTTGTCTCCCCCTTCTGTTGTGAGTGAACTTCCATGATTTGTTTACATGTTCGAATTCCTCTTGCGCTTCTGCCTCTAGTACCCCTCCTTGTACTTCGTCGGCAAATCGCATCAATCTGGGACTTCTTCTGGTATTCATCACTTTGTATGGCATGATTGGAAGAACCGGATATGCATCTTTGTCCCCTATTATTACAGACTGTGAAACTGTGTTGTTTCCTTGCATTTTTACACTGGTTAATGGCACGGTCTGGGACATAATATCCATTTTGTCCACGGATTCCTGTACAACATTTTCGCTCATTGTCCAGCTCATATCTCGTACAGAAGGTGGAGGGGCCTGAGATAAAAAAGGCTGTTCCTGATTTATAATCTCCAAGCCGACATCCTCACTATCTGAGGGGTCCTCACTATCAGTGCCTGAAGTGCTGGTGTATACATCAGTACTCCGATTTTTTAAAATAGGACGTATATCATCTTGTTTTTTACACCAGTTAAAAATAGTGCCTCTCTCATAATCACGATGGTCACGTTCAAATTTGGTTGTTTTAATTCTTTTGATTCTATTATCCTGGTTAATAAGTGTATTTTTAAGTTTGATTTTATAGTTTTCATATTCAGAGTGACAATGAAATGTCTCAAAATTGGCTTCATATTTAATCAATTCAAGCCGTAACTCTTGTTCCATGTTTTAAAATAATGTTAATCAATCTGGCTGCTGATTCCAATAAATGTATCTGCCAGTCTCTAAGGGAAATTATGTTGCTCCAGACCAAAACTAGGCTGTTTAACCAGTTGTAAGCCCCTTGGAACTCGTTTCACTTCAATATAGGCTTGCATAGTAACCTTTTGCCAGTAAAGTCTTCGAGCTTTTAATGATGCTCTTTCAAGAAGTACATACGCTTGTTTAATATCCACAATTAAATCATTAGCAGTAACCATATTGATGTTATTACTGCTATTTACATGGCTGCTATGCAGCAAAGGGTTTACATCCCCTTCTTTGAAAAACAACGTATCAATTAAGGGACTATCTCTTCTGTCTGCATCATTGTTTAGAGACTCTGTAGATAAACCAAAAGGGGGGTGCTACTCACTGTGCCATTATTACTTGCATTTTCCATAGTTCTTCCAACAAGATGAGCACACCAGGTAAATACACATCCAGGTAGATGACACAAAACACCGTTGCTCAAGTCCGCACAGATAAACTGGAGCTCCGCTACACCAAATCCAAGAAGCACAAAAAGAAATGCGGGCTTCAACAGTAATCCCAAGGGAGAACAGTCCACAAAATTAGGACACACTGAAACTGCTTATTATTTTAAAATCGCAGTAAAAATCCACTATTAAGTGGGTACACAAAGTGGTAGCAACACCCAAAAACAGCGTCAATGTTTCACGTCGATAACAGACGCTTTATCAAGACATCAGCAGCCAGATAAAACACTACTCATATAGTAAATCACTCAACCCCCCAAACAATTACAAAGCTAATCAATTTAAATTACTTAAATGATTAACATCACACACAATATGCAAAACATTACACACAATAAATACACATGAAATGCTCCACTAGCTACACATACTTAATGAAACATATCTACCAAAATAAACAATAAAATCATCTTCGTTTTTTCAAAAATGGAGTTAACTAGAAAACATCATTCAGACCAGGATAATGACTGGATTGCAATTTATATTGCCAAAAAGTTTCACGGCACATCAGAGTATTGTTTAGATCATCTCCCCTATTTCCAAGGGTAACTTGTTCTAGTCCCCTGAAAGTAAAGGTGTGATCACAAGCAGTTCGTGAAACATGCAGTGCATGTGCATTATCCAGTTTTTTCATTCTAATGCTATATAACTAGTGTTTTATCTGGCTGCTGACGTCTTGATAAAGCATCTGTTATCGACGTGAAACGTTGACGGTGTTTTTGGGTGTTGCTACCACTTTGTGTACCCACTTAATAGTGGATTTTTACTGCGATTTTAAAATAATAAATAAGCAGTTTCAGTGTGTCCTAATTTTGTGGACTGTTCTTCCTTGGGATTACTGTTGAAGCATTCATTTCTTTAAATACAAAGATATCCTTAGACTAGTTAAAACCACCATTAAAACACAAAGACAAAAATCTGAATTCAGAATTGCGCACACAAGAGATAATCATAAATCTTTTTATGCATACATTAACAGTGCTAAACACAATATTAAGACAACAAACTTGCTAACTGTGGATAGTACTGTTATACGAAGCAAACAACAGATAGCCAACACATTTAATGATCATTTCAAATCAGTCTTCAATACTACTGGTGGTAACTATGAGCCACACCTCAAACCAGATACAGAGCCAACAGAGTTCAAAGTGCAGCCTGACAACATTCACCCAAAACTATTCAAGGAACTTTCACCAGTCTTATGTCATTCCCTTACAATCATATTTAATAAATCTATTTACAGTGGCCATGTATCAACAGACTGGAAGGAGGCCACTGTTATACTCATCCATAAAAAGGGCAGTACAAGTCTAGGAGCGAACTACCATCCAATTAGCCTTATATCACATATTTGTAAAGCACTGGAAAAATTATTAAAACAACATTTTGATACAGATCTAATCTCTGTTGACTTATGGATCATACAAAGCATGGTTTCAAAACAAGGAGATCATGTGCCACAAATTTTGTCTCCTTTTATGAAAACACAAGTAAAAGTCTGGACCAAGGAATATCGGTAGATGTTATTTTGTTGGACTTTTCCAAGACCTTTGATAAAGTCCCACACTGTAAACTAACTGAAAAGTTAAATAAAATGGGATTCAGTCTTTATTTACTTAGACGGACTAAAAATTGGTTACATTTCAGAACTCAACATATCAGGAGAGGAGATCAGGACTCTGACACTGGTGTAGTGAGCAGTGAAGTCCCCCAGGGATCAGTATTAGGGCCCTCATTGTTCAACTTGTTTATCAGTGATTTAAACAATAATATACAAAATCATATTAAAGCAGTGTCAGTGGCTCAGTAGGTAGCACACTCGCCTCTGAGACCGGGAGATCAGAGGGCTGTGGGTTCAGTTCCCACATCTGGCACTTAGGTTAATATCCCAGTACTGACACTGTAATACAGCATGAGAGGAGTGCTGCAATTCTGAGGTGCCATCTTTCAGATGAGACGTTAAAAAAATGAGGTTCCATCTGCCTGGATTGGTGGTAGTTCAGGTGGATGTTAAAGATCCCATGGCACTTATCGAAAAGAGTTGGGGAGTTTTTTATTGAATAGAAATATAGTCAACAACACACAATGAAGTCATACATCAACAAAAATTGTGGAAGTAATTACAAAAGAAAAGGAAAAAAAAAACAGACAGAAACCTGAAATAAAAATGTCATAAAAAAAGAAGAAGAAACTATTTAAACTTAACAACTCTGTGAAAACCCTTCCACCACTGGGTCACTTCAGCTGTAGTATAAAATTGATTATCTGTTAAATAGATATTCATTAGTTCCTGAACAGCAATCTGACAATAACCTTCATAAGACATGTTATTTTGATGAATTACCCATTGGCATCTAGCTTGCCCCAGATAAAATCTAAGGCAACTTAAAAAAATTGTTAAAGTCTCTTGGTGTTAATAGGCCAATCCTAAAGGGTAAATACCTAAAACTAAAATATCTTAGGTAAGGTAGTATAACCATGGTAAATTCCATTTTTGTCCTAAAAAAATCCATAGTGACCTAGCGTATGAGCAATCCAACAAAAAATATTCTATCGTTTCTTCTACATTGATACACCCAGGATATGGACAGTTTCTCTCGACGTTTGCTTTATATTTTGCATTGCCCCTAACATTTAATCTTCCATACATTAATAGCCACTGTGTTTCCCACATGTAGGAGGGAAGTCTTTTATTATACAATTGTACCATAACAAAAATATTTTTACTTGTGGGACAGTTTTTAAAACTAGATTCCACAGGATAAATTGTGGAAATTATCAAGTTATATAAGGAGCGCACAGTATTTTTTAGCATCAGTGCCTTTGTAACTTGCCATTTATACAGCCTCTGAACTGCGGGCCTGAAATAAGGAGGAATGTGAACATGAAAATTCAATTTTGGGGCCATATTATACCAAACAGAAAAATATCTTCCTAAAGCTGTGGAAACCCATGCTTGACCTTCTCCCTTCGTAGTCATAAGCCCATACTTAATTGTGTGGGTAAAAAATAAAGTAGGAAAAAACACAACTGGGTCAATCATGCCCAGACCACCATTTTTTTTTTTTCCAGATATGTGTAGCAGCGTTTAACAGAGTTTAATCTATTCCCCCATAGCATCTGAAAGAAAGAACTGTATATCCAGGTTTCATACTGTGAAGGTAAAGGGAAAATCATAGCGATGTATTGTAAACAAGGAACAATATACTGCTTTAAAATCGCAATCCTCTTTTGTTTGGATCGTTTCCACAGTTTCCATCTCGCTACCTTTCCTTCAATTTTCTTTAGTGCCAAATCCCAATTTTCAGTGGGTAGATTCTGTGCACCAAATAAAACCCCTAGAATGGGAAGAGGGAAGATGATATGGAAATACCCCTATAATGAAAATCTTGCAGTAATTCAGATCTCACCATTAAACCCTTAGTTTTAATAATATTTAATTTTGCATTGGAGATGGCTGCATATCTATCAAATTCTAACATGAATGTATTCAATTGCTCTGGGGCAGTCAAAAAAAGGCAGACATCATCAGCATGGGCCTGTAAAAGTAAACATTTGCCTGATCCTGAATTAAGTATTCCAGGCCATCTTGGAACCTCTGTCATAGTGCGCAGAAGGGGGTCTAAAGAAAAAATACATAATAGAGGACTCAGGGGACAACCTTGTCTGACACCAGTCCATAACAAAAAAACACATGCTGTACCTCCTTTAATAAAGGGATAGATTGTAGCAGGTTTATATAAAAGATGAATCAAATGCAGTAATGGGGCTGGGACACCATACATAAGTAATACATGAAATAAATAAGGAAAGTGAACTCTATCGAATGCTTTGTTGAAATCAGCTGCTATTATATATCCTAAAGTTCCTTGGAGATTTAAGTGTTCTATCACATCTCTTATAACCATTAAAGCTGTTTGAAGCCGACGATCTGGAAGCCCACAAAATTGATATGGAGAAATGACTTGTAATGCAAATAGTTTAAGCCGGTTATTAATTAAGGTAGTGAGAATCTTGTAATCGGTGTTTAAAAGTGTGATAGGTCTCCAATTCTTAATGTCTTGTTTATCTCCTGATTTAAATAAATATATCATGAGACCTTTGATGAAAGAGGGAAAAATAATGTTTGCGGTCATAAAAAATTGAAAAACTAGTTGCAGACAAGTGATAAGTAATTTAGAATATACCTTATAAAATGTATTAGGAAGCCCATCCAGGCCAGGAGATGTATTTATTTTGAGCTGATGAATAGCAGATTCATTTTCCATGTCTGTAATAGGGGCTTGTAAATAAAGAGCTTCCAGAGGAAATGATGGTACAGATACCGAAGATAAATATGTCTTTATTTGGAAAGGCAAAATAGGATTTTGTGGGGCCAGGGAATTAAAATGTAGCTCTATCAGAGCTTTAATTCCAGCCACAGAATCAACACTGGTGTCTACTACATCCTTCAGAGAGTCAATGTACATGGATTCTTTAATCTGTTTACAGGCTTCAAAGGGATCTCCCAAAGGTGATTTTTTAGTATTGGTAGATAGCATAGCCTGTATGGTAGCTGCCCTATCATATTGATACAATTGCATCTCTTTTTTAATAACATTAATCTTAGACGTATAGTCTATCCTAGATGTATTTGATAATGTATAGAGCTTTCGTAGTTGGTTCCTGAGCGTAAGGTACTTATGAAAATTAACTCTCTTTGTCCTTTTCCCAAATTTTTTGAACCAGGTACTAATATCATTTTTTGTATCTAACCACCATTCACCTAAATCTGAATATAAAAAGGCCACTGAAATCCGTGCTTTAGTAATAGACTGGATTGTATTAAAAACCAACGTCTGAGTAAGGAAAGAGGTATTAAGTTTTCATCTGTGTTTGCATCTGGGTGTCTCTAAGGTGGATTGTAAAGAAAATGTTAGAAACAGGTGATCAGAAAATTCTGTAGGGTTTGCAGTAAAGTGTCCAACAGGAACATTAGATGATACAAATAAATGATCAATAGTGGCGTGATAGTTGCCCCTTTTGTAAGTGAAATCAACCCTTTGTTTAAGAAATGCTGAACAATTAATTAAATCTGCTACTTTAATGATTTTCTGAAGTGAGTTAGAATCACAATAAACTTTTTTGGTATTAATAGACTACTGTTTGGGGAGACTGCAATTAAAGTCACCACCCCAGAATATTTTATGGGAGGAAACCAAATAAGCTTGTACAGCCTTCATACATGTTACCCTATTAGCTTTAGATTGTGAATTGTAGATATTTATGAATCTATAAGCTACAGTTCCCAAATTACCATCTAAAATCAATAATCTACCTGGGACAAGCTCTGTTAGATTAAATAAGGTAAAATTATAAGAATTAAAGAGTATTCCTATACCTTCTGCAGTGTTGGCTCCAAAGGACCAAAAGGAAGGACCCCAGGGCCAATCCCTTTTGAAAGAAGCTATTTGTTCAAAGGTGTACATCCAGGTTTCCTGCAGGAAACATACCTGAATTTTTTCATCATGTATATACTGAAAAATAGCTTGTCTTTTGTCAGGTTTCAATAAACTATGGGTGTTTAAAGTACGCCAGGCTAGTGCAGTAAGAGTCATGTCCTAATGTCAGTCAAACCTCATTTTTTTCTCTTTTTCCTTTTCTTTATACTCCTCTATGACCAACACTGAAGGGTCTTGTGAAAAATTTTGTGAATCAGTATCTTCTGTATCCATTTCTGAGTCACCCCAAAATAGTGCTGCATAGGAATTGTTAGACTCAAAATTCGCAGTTTGGGGCAGAGGGGT
This sequence comes from Neoceratodus forsteri, assembly GCA_016271365.2. Taxonomy (NCBI): domain Eukaryota; kingdom Metazoa; phylum Chordata; order Ceratodontiformes; family Ceratodontidae; genus Neoceratodus; species Neoceratodus forsteri. Next base: position 355,938,966 of record CM028134.1, read on the forward strand.
GGGGGAAGAGGGAGGAGGAGGGATTACTTTAGTGTTCCTAGTGGATCTCCTGCAAGTCCGAGGAGAAGAAGGTGTAGGAATCAAAGGAGTGTTATTCTGAACTTCCTGATCCTCATAACATACTAGTACCAACAAAGAAGATTTAAGAACAGCATTAGTGGTGATTTCTGATATTGACTCCACTATCAAGACTTCCTCCTGCAAAGGGGAAGATACAGGGACCTGTGACTCAGAGTGCTTAGGATGTTGTGAAGGCCTGACTTCTGACTCTGGGGGGTGGAAAAGAAGGGGGAGAAGCAGTTGCTTCCTGTGCCTATTGAATTAATAAATCAGGGCTGATTCATGAAGCCTTATTTTTAGCTGCCCATGGACATTCCTGATATTTCCAACACCAAGTCCAGAATAATTCAATGTCCATAATAGGATCAGGAGGACTTAATACATCACATTTTTGCGCTAGCCAGTAGGTAATATCCTCTACATGACCCCCCTCTTTCCGAAACATGACTGTTACGTATTTTATTAAAGGTTTTGTGAGAGGAATAACCATAAAGGGGGGTCCACATAGGGGAGAACTTCACCTGACCATATCTCTCCCAAAACAGATCTAACAAATAAGCAGAGCGAAAGCTGACATCAAAATTGTCCTCTCCTGAAATATTAATAAAGGCAAAAACCTCCTTGGGAGAAAAATGCAGAGTCTTTAACTCGTGGTCTCTCCAACCCTTTCAAGTGCTCAAAGGTCCAGAGCACCCGAAGAGCTGCCCTCATGGTCTCTCTGACCCGTTCAAGTGCTCAAAGGTCCGGACTGCCCATGGAGCTGCCCTCATGGTCTCTCCAACCCTTTCAAGGTATGCTTGGATGCCAGTATTACTGCGACTTAACCCCTTTGTTCCTGGATTTTCAAACTTGGTGCCTTTTTTATCGAGGATCGCCAGCTGGCACCCGGGGCTCTATGCACTAGGAGACCTGATCAGTTTCTTCCTGTTACCCCCCCCCAACCCCGACGGCATAAATTGCAGGTGCTATATAAACTTTTAGCTGTTAGGAGGTTTTACTTGTATTTCCTAGGCACTGTTTTTTCTTAAATATAGTAAAATGAAATAGTAAAACTACTTCTCAGTCCTGAATAGTGCAATTTAAATTTGGGATCCAGTCTTTTTTACAGGCAACAAACTTTTAGGTCAAAAGTAAACCTTTTAACTAGCTGCTCAAAATTAACAAATGGTCTGGAGGCTGCAGCATAATAAATTGAAACCCCTAGAAGCTAGCACGAACTGTATCTGTGAATACTCCGGACTCAGCTAGCCTGTGAATTTTTTTCTCTTCGGAGCTTGCAATCAGTAGCAGAGTGGAGGCAGCTGCTTTAATTTAGGTTAAATCCTAACAGCCTGCTCATCTTCAATTCAGTTCAAACTGTAAATTTGGAGCTTGTTATCTGAATTTTGGAGGAGGCAACAGGGGAAATCTGGCTGCAGTTTTGTAGTCTCGGTGATTACCTGGACATATTTTATTGTATTTAGTGTGATCTTGCCTTTTTGGGTTACTTGGTAGAGTTCCACAAAGTTATGTTATAGGGTGGGTCCATGATCAAGGGATCCCCAGGATTAATTTTACTCTTTACATTTTGGTCTGTACTAAGTGAACTGTAAATAAGATTTACAAATGTTGTGTTTTGCATCTGTTATACTTGCTTTCTATCTTCTCTCTACCCTGCTCTCACTCTAGCGACTTTCCCTCACCTTTCCCTAATGCTCTGCTCCTCCCCTACTCCCTAATTGGTGAATTTCTATTTGTTTGCTCTACCCTCTAGGTCCTTATAAATTTACCTTCCATCATCTTTTTTTTTTCCAGTGCTCAAAGGTCTGGACGGCCCACGGAGCTGCCCTCGTGGTCTCTCCGACCCTTTCAAGGTATGCTTGAACGCCAGTATTACTGCAACTCAACCCCTTTCTTCCTGGATTTTCAAACTTAGAGCCTTTTTTATCGAGGATTGCCAGCTGGCACCCGGGGCTCTATGCACTAGGAGACCTGATCAGTTTCTTCCTGTTACCCCCCCCTCCGCCGACGGCATAAATTGCAGGTGCTATATAAACATTTAACTGTTAGAAGGTTTTACTTGTATTTCCTAGGCACTGTTTTTTCTTAATTATAGTAAAATGAAAAAGTAAAACTACTTCTCAGTCCTGAGTAGTGCAATTTAAATTTGGGACCCAGTCTTTTTTACAGGCAATGAACTTTTAGGTCAAAAGTAAACCTTTTAACTAGGTGCTCAAAATTGACAAATGATCTGGAGGCTGCAGCGTAATAAATTGAAACCCCTAGAAGCTAGCACAGACTGTATCTGTGAATACTCCGGACTCAGCTAGCCTGTGAATTTTTTTCTCTTCGGAGCTTGCAATCAGTAGCGGAGTGGAGGCAGCTGCTTTAATTTAAGTTAAATCCTAACAGCCTGCTCATCTTCAATTCGGTTCAAACTGTAAATTTGGAGCTTGTTATCTGAAATTTTGGAGGAGGCAACAGGGGAAATCTGGCTGCAGTTGTGTAGTCTTGGTGCTTACCTGGACCCGCCCACCCCAATACTCTCCACCCTTAGCTGGTGTTAGATATATAACTGGTAGTCTTGCATTGACTTGTTCATAACTGGTAGTCTTGCATTGACTTGTTCCTCTTTTTTTGCCATCTCCCTATTTTCTCATCTGCATTTTATTCTTTTTATCCACTAGAGGTCACCAGTAATCCTCAGTTTATCCCTGTATCTGGCACTGATTCAGTGCTTTTCTGTTTTTCTGAGTTTCTGTTTTCTTCTTCTTCACTGTTCCTCTCAACCGCCTCTCCTACCTCTAGTCCTCATTCTCTCCTGTATTACTGTACTTCCCCATTAAGGATTTTAGGGATTTATTCCCCCTACTGTCTTATATTTATGCCGTTTTTACTAACTATTGCTACTGGTCCTGAAGAGTTACCCTCCTCTAGCTCCCTGTACTCTGTGGACAATTTCAGCTTCTCCAACCTTCTGTCTAACTCCACTACAAACCATGTACCTCTATCTGGGCTTAATTATAAGTACATTTGGGGTTCTTATCAGATTAATCCAGTGTAGGTTCTCTATATCCCCTGGGTGCACCTCTCAGGCTTTCATGACAGCTTCAGTATGGATAGTTACACTATCCCTTACCCTGGCTGGGGACATGGAGACCAATCCTGGTCCTATCATTGCTTCTACCCAGTCCCCCCCTTGCAGTGCCTGCCCCAATCATCTCGTCTCACCTTTGCTCACCTTAACATTAGAAGTCTTATGGCTAACCTCCCAAAACTTGAGGCTTGGGTAAGTGCAAACAACCCTGACATCCTTGCCTTGTCTGAAACCTGGCTTAAACCTACCATCAATGACTCCCTATGCCATCTCCAGGACTATAACATACTTTGGATGGATCACCCTAATGCAAAGAGAAGTGGGGGATTGGCACTTTACTACAAGGCCCATCTCAACGTATCTGTTGTCCATGAGCCACCTCTCACTAACTGCGAGTTCCTTCATTCACTTCTACTGCTTGGGGGTGTTAAAAAACTCCACTTTTTTTGCGTTTATATACCACCTAGAAACTCAAGACCAGGCCTTGAAGAATTTGTGGAACATGTACTGGCTGTGGCAGGGAAAAATCACATTATCTGCTTGGGAGATATTAATCTGGACTGGGCCGGACCCAACTCCTCCCTCCTATCCACCATGACTAGCAAGGCCAACCTCACTCAACTAATACAAGATCCCACTAGAATCTCCCATCGTGGCTCCTGCTGCACTCTCATTGACTGGAAACTGACAAATAGGAAGGAGTATTTCCCCACCGCTGGTGTTGTACCTGACGCCATAAGTGATCACTGCCCGGTTTACTGCATCTGGGACTCCTTCCCTCCATCTTTCCCTTCTACAGTCTTAGCTTTCCCTAACCTCTCTAAGCTTAATTATGGTGAATTCTGTCATGACCTTAGCCGTGTTGACTGGTCACCCCTCTACATTACCAATGATATCAACATAGCAACTGATTATTTCAACTCTACCTTACTCTCCCTACAAAGCCTACACATTCCAGTTACCACGTGCAGGGTAAGAGGGCAAACTACCAAATGGCTCAAGAGTCCCCTACTCCAGCTTCTGAAACTAAGAGATAGACTCTGGTCTACATGGATGTCCTCTGCTCATCTTTCTGATTTTGAGGCCTACAGGGCTCTTCAGAAAACCTGTAAAAAAGAGGCCAGATTGGCTAAAAGCACCTACTACAGGAATCTGCTCAGTGCCTCCACCTCTAACCCTAAAAGTTAGTGGTCTCAGATTAAGGAGATTCTAGGGAATAATAAGCCTATGACCCTGAAATGATATGTTTATAAATGGTACCCACTGTAACCATGCTCTCACCATTGCAAATGCCTTCAATGCACTCTTCCCCATGCTACCCACCTCCACCATGTCCCTCTCTGCTCAGGCAGCCACTGCACCATCGTCCACTGCCCCATTTTCCCTTGAGTTGTCTTGGGTCTTGCACCAGGATGGTGAATGGCCAGAACCATACCTATGTTTAAGAAAGGTGACACCAAAATCCTATCTAACTACCACCCCATCTCAATTCTGCCTTCCCTCAGTAAGCTGCTTAAGAAGCATGTTCATCGCCAGGTCTCTAAGTACCTTTGCAATTTTAACCTTCGGTCCCCTGTACAACATGGCTTTAGGGCTGGGCACAGCACTACTACTGCCCTTACACAATTTACCAGTGATGTCAAATGTAATATGGACAAGGGCTTAACAACTGGAGCTGTGTTCATTGACATCTCTAAAGCGTTTGACATGGTACATCATCCACTACTGCTGGCCAAGATGCAGTCTTTTGGTGCCTCCGATGCTACTCTATCATGGTTTGGAAGCTATCAGGATAATCGTTCTCAGGCTGTCTCTTTCTGTAAGGTTCTGTCCTCCCCTACATCTATCTCCTGTGGGGTTCCGCAGGGTTCCATCCTTGGTCCCCTGCTCTTCTCTCTCTTTCTTAATGACACTCCTATCCTTTCTCCTCTCAGTAAAATAATCATGTATGCGGATGACCTGGTGCTTTACGCTTCCTCCAAGTCTATTGAGGACATTAATCTAACTCTATCTCAGGACTTTCAGTCCCTACAATCCTGGTTTTCTTCTGACTATCAATTACTAAACATTGCAAAGACCCAGGCCATGCTTTTTGGGTCCACTAGAAAAGTGTCCACTGAGTCGCATAAACTCCAGGTCCACTCCTGTGATGGTACTGCTGTCTCCAACACTTTATCTTTCAAATATCTTGGGGTTATTCTAGACCCAGTACTGGATTTTGCTTCTCATGACAATGAAGTCTGTCACTCAGTGAATACCAAGATAGGAGCTGCCTTTAGAGTGCGCCACTCACTTACCCCATCGGCTAAAATCTCTGACGCTAGAGGTGTTCTTCTCCCACAATTTCTATATGCCCTCCCTGTACTGTCTCATGCCAATGCTAGGGTTCTCCACAAGTGGGATACGTCTTACAACAATATCTGTAGATTTGCCTTATCTGCTCCTCGCCTAACTCATCACTGCCTACTCTATTCTGCCTTAAACTGGCTGTCTCCTAGTAATCTCCGTTCCTATGCCCTAGGTTGTTTTATTGACTCACTGACTAGAACCCCTTGCCCAGCTACTCTGGGTGACATGCTTACTCCTGTCTCACACTCCCACTCCCTCAGGTCCTCCTCCATCCCATTGTCCTCCGTTCAACCCTGCTCATCTAAAATGGGTGAGTAAGCTTTCTCCTACTTTGCACCTAGGTTATGGAACTCTCTCCCCGTACATGTTAAGAACTTCTCAACTTACCTTACTTTTAAGCATTCACTGTTTTCCCACCTATATTCTCTTGGTAACTGCAACTGCGCTTAACTTATGTGTCTGTTACCAGATGTGCAGATGTTCTTGACTTTTATTGTTTTAATTTAGGTATTTTTGTTTTACCTGTATGTTTTTTCTCTCCCCTAAACAGGCTATTTGATATGTGATCTGGCAAATTTCATGCTGTAACTGTCTTTTTTAACCTAATTTGTATTACTGTTTCCGTGCCTTGTATAAGGTTTCTGTGATCTTTAATGCTGACTTATTGTATGTCCTGACCGATATCTTTATTATGTCATAATTGATTGTTGCTGTGTTACATTACTGTTGTCATTGCTGTATTTTGCAGTTTGTACTCTCCTGGGTCGTACCTGAAAATAGGCAGGTGTTTTTGCCTAGTGTACTTACCCGGTTACCAAAAGTTGATAAATAAATAAATAAAGTCTTCCCCACGTAGTGGCGATCAGGTCTATGTTCCAGTCCCTCTTTATAACGAATATGCACTGCGTTTCTCCATGGAGCAGGTTCTTTCTTTTTTTTTGAACTTGTATAGATTTGTTATTTATAGTTTATCATGCTGATACATCTTAGGCAGAATTCCATTCTTATTACATCACCACGTTATAGCAATTAATCGGCTTATATATCCATTACAGATTTTTTTGGTTTTTCGTTCCCCCCCTTGCCTCACAATAATTGCTTTCCAATGTCCTGCCTTTAGTTATTATTTTCATTTACATACAGCAAACTATAACAGCAGTGTAACATATTTCTGAAAGGTAGATAACTACCTCACTGTCCTTCAACTACGAAACTTTTTATTCGACGTGGTTTAATTCTTACCGCTATCTCTCTCCCCAAACTACCTTGTTCAGACCTTATATTGCCTTTGATGTTCACCACCCCTGAGTCCTTACTAGTATTTAATGACCCATTTCTCGGTCTATGCCCCTTATTTCTGAAGCAGTTGTTCTAACACTGAAACACCCTCGGTCTCTTCAATATAATTATACAATGGTAACCACCTCGCATTATGTTGATCCACTTTAAAATTTAACTGTGCAGTGACCGCCTCCATGATTTTAATTTTCTTAATGTTACTCATCCACATACTTTTAGTCAACAAATTTTCTTTAAGCCATTGCTGGGTGATAACCTTAAGGGCTGCAGTTACCAGTATATAAAATAAATATTTTTGGTTCTTTGTTCTAATTTCCATTTGGGTCAGAGTTAATATCACATTTACAACTGAGAGATTTTCCTGAAGATGAAAAATATTTTGTATTGCCTGCATAATTTCCTGCCAAAAATCTCTAATCCGGGGACAGTCCCAGAAAATATGCGTAAATGCCCCCCTTTTCCCGCACCCCCTCCAACATAAGTCTGTAGAAGACGTAGCATAATGTGCAAAGATCACCGGAGTAATAAAAAACCTGGCAGTGACCTTCCACTTAAATTCTTTCCATCCAGGAGAGCTTGTGGTTTTGGAGATTCCGCCCCATATTTTACCCCATTCCGCTTCAGTTATTCTGGTGTTCATTTCCTTTTGCCATTCATTCTCTATCTTGGCCACTAGCACTTTCTCCTACATCTTCTTGTAGAGCCTTGTAAATGAGTGAGATATAACCTTTCTGATCAGCTAAAAGACTTTTTTGATGAGTGGCTATTAAGGGAGGGGGAAGGCGAGTTTTTAGGGCTTCCACCCCTACCATAGTGGAGATATAATGCCTACATTGCAAGTATTTAAAAAAATCTGTTTTTACGAGATTATATTCTCTCTGCAGATCAGCAAAAGATTTGACCTCTTCTCTCTATATAAATTGGGTCAGTCTATTCAACCCAGCCCTTCTCCACCTGGGAAAAACAATTGTCTTCTTGATTGGTGGGGAATCCAGGGAGATGATCTAGGGGAATATACTCCCAAATCGGACCCGGGATCTCCCACCATTGCCTTGTATCTAACCAAAGCTTCAATGTATGTTTGGACCATCTATTCTGGATTAGTTTGATATCTGGTTCAGTGGCTATCCATGGTAAAAATCTCAAGGGTACCATGGGGTGTGCTTCTGCTTCCATTGAATACCAACCTCCGCTTCGATCTGCGTTTAGTATTTTGAGAATTGGAAGAACTTGTGCTGCTCTATAATACTTATAAAAATTAGGTATCCCCCTCCCCCCTTGGCTCTTGTCTACTGTGAGAAGCTCCCATCTCTTTCTTGGCCTTCTCCCCGCCCAGATGAATCTAGAAAGTTTGTGTCTAAGCTCCTTACAATCTTTATGTGGAAAAGAGATAGGTAAATGTGTGAATAAAAACAGATATCTGGGTAATACATTGACCTTGACGGTGTCAATCCTGTTCGTAAAAGTCAAAGGAAGTGTTTGCCATCTGTTTATATCTTCAAAGACCTTCCTTTGAAGTAGCCCATAATTCAGCTGATATAATCTCGAGATCCTGGTTGGAATTTGTATTCCCAGATACCTAATTTTCTCTTTCACTCATTTAAACGGGGTCCTTCCTTGGAGTGTTGAGGATGGGGCTCCCCCTATTAACATGATTTCAGATTTATCTTTATTTATTTTGAAACCCGATATTTTGCCAAAAAATGTAAGCAGATCCATCACCAGGGGAATCGATGTGTCTGGGTCTGATAAATAAATCAAAGTAACATCGGCATACAAAGATATCTTATTCACCGTTCCCCCGACCTGGATCTCTTTAATATCTGTTCTCATCCTGATTGCTTGGGCTAGAGGTTCCAAAGCAATGGCAAACAATAATGGGGATAATGGGCAGCCTTGCCTGGTGCCCCTTTCAATTGTGAATGCCTCTGACAATGTCCCATTTACCCGTACCCTGGCTTTGGGTTGTTGATATGCTGCCATAATCCACTGCATAAAAGCACCTTCAAAACCCAAGTAAAGAAGTACTTCCTGTAAATAAGCCCAGTTTAGCCAATCAAAGGCTTTTTCTGCATCCAAAAAAATCGCTACTTGGGGTGCTGTTGATTTACTTTCCTTACTAATTATATTAAGAAGTCTTCTGATATTATCAGATAAGTGTCTACGAGGAATAAATCCTGTTTGATCTGGATGGATTAGGTTTCCAATATGTTTCTGAATTCGATTGGCCAAGATCTTAGTCCATATTTTAAAATCCTGATTCAGCAAAGATATTGGTCAGAACGACTCACAACATTTAAGGGGTTTGCCTGGTTTAGGGAGTACTGTGATGATTGCATCCTGCCAGGACGAGGGAATTTTATTCTCCTCCAAGATAGCATTCATGACAGCGGTCAGTTTTGAGATTAGGGAGTTCTTTAATTTTTTATAAAATTCGGCTGGTAGCCCATCAGGGCCCGGCGACTTACCGGTTGGAAGGTTCATGATAACCTCTCGAACCTCTTTCTCTGTAAAGGGGGCTGACAACTCTTTCTTTACTTCTGGGATCAATTTGGGAAAATCCATAGCCTTTAAGAAATCCCCTGTGTCCCTTTTAACTTCCTTTGGGTTTCTATTTTCTGTATACAATAATTTATAATATTCTTTAAATACTGCAGCTATATCATTTGGTTTCACCCATTTTCTTTTATCTTTAGTGTTGTCTAAAATAAATGGAACATATCTACTCGCTTGTTCTTTTCTCAACCGGAAGGCCAGTAACCTGATTGCCCTCCCCCCTCCCTCATAATACTTTTGGTTTGCAAATCTTAGAATGCCTTCTGCCTTTTCATTGTCCAACATCCGTAATTCCTCCCTTTCTTTGAGTTGTTCTTTTAGAGTTCTTTCTCCTTTCTCTCTGGGGTGACTCTTATGTTCTTTTTTCCAATTATTCTATGGCTTTTAATAACTCCTCCCTCTTTTTTCCATAAGATTTTTTTTTGCAGAAGCCAAGCTAATTAACTGCCCTCTTACTACCGCCTTCATAGTATCCCACCAAAGCAGGGGAGAGCAGTCTGACATTGGGGAATCAATGGTTAAATTAGCAATAGTCTGTCCTATTTGCTTTATTATTGATTTGTCATTAAGTACTGAGACATTTAGTCTCCAGCTAGTACGTCTGGAACCTGTCGCCCACCCCACTTTGACCACAACCGGGGCGTGGTCTGATAAGGTAAAAGACCCTATTTTAGATGATATAAAGTAATGAGTGTTGACCTTATGTGTCAAAATGAAGTCTATCCTCGAATAAGATTTATTAGCTGCAGAAAAAGAGGTGTAATCCCTTTCCCCTACATGCTGATATCTCCATACATCTACCAGTCCACCTTCCTCTAACCTGGCTTTGAGTTTTTTATCTACCGGTTTTGGAGAGCAGGCTTGCCCTCCTGATTGGTCCATTGTTGGGCATGGTACAGCATTAAAATCTCCCCCAATATCAAAATTCCCGTGGAAAGGTCCACAATTTTCTGAAAGACTTACAAATGGAACTTATCTGTTCCTGTGTTGGGTGCATGTATATTAACTAAGTGTATCGCTTGATCCTGAACCATTCCCGTGACCCTGATATATCTCCCCTCAAATGCCTTGTCCACTTCCTGTATGTTTAGGGGGCAGTTCCTTTTCACCAGGATAGCCACTCCAGCTTTTTTAATCCCTCCACATGCCGCAGCTTCCACTCTCCCTACCCAAGCTCTCCTGAGTTTCAAGTGCTCAGAGTCTGAGAGATGAGTCTCTTGCAGGAGAGCTATGTCGCAGTCCAATCTTTTCAATTCTCCCAGTAATCTGGTTCTTTTCACTGGTGAATTAATACCATTGACATTATATGAAATTATATTTAAAGAAGCCATATTCAAGTGTTAAGTTTTGCCAGAGATCCAGATTACATAGTTATAGATAGGCTGCCACATACCTCCCCCTCCCTCTTCTGCCACGCTCAAGGTCTGATTTTACTTCTTTGTGTAAAGCGGAAAGAAACCACTTTGAAAGGACAAATATAACTTACACATTATTAAATCCAACATTTTATATCTTACTAAACTGTTTTAATTGAGTAACTAGCTCCAAATTTCTCACCTTTGACTTCCAAGGAAGTTGTTAGTCAACTCTATGACCACTTATTATGCCCCTCCGATGTTTATGGGGTGTTGTAGCAAGTCCCCTTGCAGAAATGGTTTGCTTCCAACTTTCTCTTATGTGTAGACACCCCTTGGCTCAAAAAGAGAAAGAAAAAACTGTGCCCCCCCCGTGATGTCCCCCCAATTATGTTCTAGTCGTACATGTTCCTTTATTACCCTTCCTCCCACACTTAATCTTATGTTCCAGTTCCATGTGCTTCACCCAGGAACGACAATCCCTTCACCCCCCCATCAGTTTAGGAATCAGAAATCTCCTTCTTTTCTTGTTTTCCATCCTTTCCTCCCTTTCCTCCATATAAAGATGGGCACATCTGAAAGTTAACATTCACCTGCAGTAACCGTCTGCTTGCTTACTGTCTAAGGCTGAAACCCTAGGCCTCCCCACAGACCTCTCCATTTTAGCTCCCCCCACACCTTTCCATGAGTTGATGTGGCTCTATCCAACCCCCACCTCCAATTACAGTTTGATTTCAAAAGTTATATTTAGTTTCAAACGGTTCTCTACATCTCTCTCTGGTGCTTCCTATGAAAAAAGTCCCTACAACGTATACCACGATTCAAACTGTCGTTATCCTCAGTTCTTCAATGGCGACACGTCTTCCCTGCTTGAGTCAGCCCATTTGCTTCTTTTTTCAGCTCTCTGTAGTAATCTTGCAATGTCCCCCATTGTAGATTTCGGATAAGAGAAAGGAGCCCTTCTGTTCTTGCTCTTGCCTCTGGTCGCAATGCTCCACACACTTGCTCTCAATTGTTTTTCCAACATTTCACTTGCTAAGTCAGGTGTTATAATCTCCAAGTTCTTCAAATATGGAACCGCTTCGAGCAACAAGGGAAAGATCCTTGCACCATTTTCCTCCAATATTTTCAGTCTCGCGGGACACAACAATTGTACTTTGATTCCCTTTTTCTCTCTCAGTTCTCTGATTATTCTTCTGGTTTTCTGTCTTTCCACCTGCAGTACTGTCGAGAAGTCTTGATCAAAATAAATTACCATATCTTTGTACTTTAAGTCCCTATGACACCAGGCTTCCCATAGTATCCACTCCTTTGTTTGAAAATGCAGCATTCTTATCACAAATGACCTCCGTCTCACTGTAGCATCTGTTGGCTTAGGCACAAGTGATCGATGGGCCCTGTCAATTGTTAGGTCTAGGTCTGAAGGGATTTTCAACGTGGATCTCAGTACTTGTTGAATAAAGTCAGCCGCTGTAGCAAATTCTTCCTCAGCTCCTTCCAACAGCCCATGTATTCAAAAATTATTACGTCAAGACCTATTTTCCAGGTCTTCTAGCTTCACACTCATTTCTTGATCTCTTTGCATTAAGTATAATAGTAGGCGATCATTACTTTCCTGCATTTCGGTCAATTCTTCCAGGCGAGCATCATTTTTAGAGACTTTTTTATCCAGGAGGCACATATCTTGCCTTAAATCTGCCAGATCACTGTCAATTTTGTTCACTGTGGCCAAAATCTTTTGTAAAGTATGTTTTGTGCCATCGTTGGAATCCATTTCCTCCTGCTCTAGCTCTACCGAGGAATCAGAAGCATATCGTCTGCGTGCAGGCAGGGCATGGCCTTCTTGTGATCTAGCTTAACAGCGTTTGCCTCATTTTGCTTCCTGATTGCAATTGTCTGGAACCCTTTGCTTTCCGGGGTTTTCCTGCCATCCTGAGCTTACTGCAAACGCCTTTATTTATTTTAGATTTCGTTCGATTCGGGGAGTCTGACGATTTTTAGGGGGTGTCCTCCAGGGAGCTCAGTTCTTCAACCTCTCACCATTACGGTGACATCACCGGAAGTCGCAGGTTCTTTCTTAGCCCTGGAAAATAGTTCTGACATGAAAGGTTTTTGCTTAGGTTCTGAACGTTGTTCTGAATCAGAGGAAGGTGAATCTGGCAAGTCAGGTACAGGGTTTATAAGAGAAGGAGTTTTTAAATCATCAACACCAGTGGTTGGTAAAAGATTTGTGTTCAGTTTCATGGTAGTGACATCAATGGTAGCAGGTTTTAATGTCCTTGGAACTATTCCCTCTTGGTCTGCCCCAGGTTTCCAGACTGGGGATGATTGTGAAAAAGCAAATGAAGAGTCCCATGAGGGGTCTGGTAACCAAATGCCTTTGGGTGATTGTTTCCAACCCGCATCAAACAGAACTTGCTGAGGTATCCAAGAATCCTGTGAATTGGCCAATTAATTTATTTCTGGAGATTTCCCATCTGTTGGGGTTATAGCATCATAACTTGAGACTGTAGCATTAAGAAGAGAATTTTCCGCCGTGTGCTTCACCACCTCGGCTCGCCCTCTATTTGCAAAAGAAAAGGTAGTCATCCCCTTCTGAGAGTTTGGGGTGGTTTGAAAGCAGGGAGGTAAAACTGCCAACTTTGGTAAATGAGGAGACATGGGAGCTTTGAAAATGAAACCAGCCATTTTAGTGAGCTGGAATCATGACTTGGCAGGAATGCTGTGAGGACTTAAACCATCAGCCGTTCTGTGTTCTTTTTGGTTAGCAGGTATAAGCAGCAAATTCCCCGAAATACAAACATTTTTGCCATCCGGGATATCTGAAGGTATTTGGCACTCGTCCTTCGAGGTGATGGAACTGCCAGCCATAATATTCACAGCATCCGTATAAGAGGTTACAGTGTTTGGTAATAAAGTTGAAAGCAACTCACCGGGCCTGAGCGGGGCCTTTGATGCTAGTGCATCATTTCTCAGTTTGACAGCTGGCTCGGGTTGCTTGACAGGGGATACATCATCTACTGTGATGAAAGCTGTAAAGCCAGGCAGCTCCATGCAATCTAGAGGTACAGGTGTTCATGAAGCATGTACTATTAAAGTACTGGAAAACAATGCGGAGTCAATTAATGGCAAACCTTCTTCAGCAGTAATTTTACTCAGATCTTCAGTGGATAAGAAAAGTTCAGAAGTATCTTCTTCAGAATAAATATCCAAAAGGATAGGTATAGCGCCCTCAGCGTTAGCTGCAGTAGGAGAGGAGGCCTGCTCTCCCACCTGAATGACATCCTTCACCTCCAGAGTCCCACACCAAGTAGCCATCTTGCAGTCAGATAGAAAGTCCCCCTACTGTTGAGTAGGGGAATTTCCCCGGTGTCCTGGCCAAATTTCCCTCATTCACTAAAAATGCCACCAACAGCTTAATCTGGTTCAAGGTCAGTTGGCATTCATCTGTATCCCCCTCCCCCGGGTCATGCCTGAAAATAGGCAGGATTTGTCTAGTGCTCTTACCCAGTCAACAAAAACTAAATAAATAAATATTAGTAAATTTGCAGATGATATAAAACTGTCAGGAGAGGTAGACGCTGAGTCAAAACAGCAAATAAATGACTTAAAAGAAACTGAAATTTGGGCATTGGTTAAAAAATATATGGAATTCAACACCAACAAATGCTCAGTTCTACATCCAGGTAAAAACAAATCCGTTAATCAGATATAAGCTAAATGGTCAACTACTGAACACTGTTAAAACAGAGCGAGACCTTGGAGTGATGGTAAATAATTCATTTTCATCATCTACACACTGCAAAAAGGTTGTTCAACTATTAAATAGGTTCATTTACAATATCAAAAGAACCTTTGTATCTAGAGAGGAACACTGTATCCTATCACTATTCAGAACATACATAACACCTCATCTTGATTATGGCTCACAGTTTTGGTCTCCATACCCAAAGGGGGATATAAGATTACTTGAGGGGGTACAGAGGAGAACCACCAAAATTATCCCCAGACTCCAGAATATGTCATATGATACACGACTAGAAGCTTTAGACCTCTTTTCTCTTGAGGACAGGCGAAAATGTGGTGATTTGTTGTTATTATTCCAAGTACTTCAGGACAATGATCCAATGAATCAATGTGGTCGATCACACAGTAATAGGCAGTTTTACATGAGATCACATAACAGACAACTTAAAATACAGCAGTACTAAAAAACATGCACATTACAACACGGTAAGGGCAACAAAGATCTGGAACACACTCCCTCAGGCTCTGGTGGATATAACGTCTTTTGACAAGTTTAAGCATGAACTTGACAAATACCTTAGGTCTCAGTCATCCTGAAAAAAATTACCCACAAATGTGGGAGATGGACTAGATGGGCCTCACGCCTTTTCCATATTTTCTAAGTAAGTAACCAAATAATGAATATTAGGCAGAATATTCAGAAAAAGGTGCTTGCACAGCACTAGCCATTACCAGATTGCAGAGTGGAGAAAAAGAGGGCGCTCTATGAGTAAATGCCACATCATAGAAGAAAGAGTGCTGGAAAAGCTGAGGGGGATGGGAGTAAAACAATGAATGGGGTCAGATGGGATGTAAACTAGTACAGTATATACATTGTAAAAAATCTAGCACTCACTACTCCTTTTAGGAATGGTGTCTCATTATTTTGCAAAGAAATCCACATTGCAAATGCTTGGCTCATGGAAAAAAGCAGCAAGTTTATTTCAGACACTGGGAGTACAAACAGGAAGTGCTAGTTGGTCCCTCATCAGGTAATTACATAACATCTCACTTAGTCTGCCTACCCTTTTCAAAGGTGCCTTTCCCTAGAAGAAACTTTCTTATATAGAACTGTCAATCGTCATTACAACTGATTTAAATGAATGATAGTTTCATAGTTTGTTAAAAGGAGCACTTCAGACCTGACATACGGAGTGCATTATTATATTATGTGCAATATATGTGCAAAAACATTTGTACAAAGTGCTAACATAAATATATAAACTCACATAGTTAAAAACAGGCTCAGTAAACCAGCTCACATATGTACGATATTGTAGAGTATATAATACACAGGCTTGGTAATCTGTAGCTTGATGATGGCGACAGGTTCCATGCAAGGTACATAATACCTGTAAGAAGAACACATTTTAAATGTTAGTTGCACATACCAATAAATAGGGTGCAACAAAAACTGTAGTCACCAGATCCACAACTCTTATTTCTCTAAGGCATATATCATGATTAGTTATACATTCTGTAGCCAATGCTATAGACAACTCATACTAGTGAAAAATGGGAGGTAGAAAAGAAAAAAATAGAGATACAAACATACAACCAAATAAATGGGGGATGCGAAAACAAAAATGAAAAAAAAAACAACAGCTAGCAATGTTGGGGGAAGGAAAGATAAACTCATACTTGGGAGGAAAATGTATGTAAGAGATATGAAAGACAAGAATCGCAGAGAATGGTGAAGGGGGAGAGAAAAGAACAGTGTAATAAAAACTAGTAGAAAAGATTGCAGGAAGCATCATATCATTATTGCAGTCTAAAATCAAGTTCTCTTTTTGGACAAGTGGAACACCTTGCCTGAGGACGTGGTGGGGACTGAAACAATCAAGGGATTTAAGAATGAATGGGATAGACATAAGGAAATCCTGGAGGTCAGGGATAAGGGGTAACAGACTTCTAGAAAAACTTAAAGTGATCTTACAAGCTCAAATGGACAGACTGGATGGGCCATAGGCCCTTATCTGCTGGCGGTATCTATTTATTTATGTATCTATGTAAAGCTAGCCAGCAGACTTCCAGTGACATCACCGATAGTAGTGGCCGATTGAGCTAGGGCTCCTCGCCCGACGGTGTCAACATCTAACAGCATCCAGCAGAAGAGACATAATTTAGATATACAATTCTACCTACCAGCTTCCTGAATGAATCCTGCACCTAACTCCAGGGGTAGAGCGGGCTCCAAAATAACTAAGAGTTGTGGCCCACAGTAAGATCATAGCATCAGTAGCTTTTCATTTCATGCCTCAGAATCCATGGATGGCTCCACAGGGGAAGAATAAGAGACGATGTCTCGTAGTAGCTCTATCGACAGTCGTGCAACATCTGTCAATATTATGAAAATGTTGCATAGGATTGATGATAATGTTACAGATATAAAAAAAGGACTCAAAACATATAGAACGCCACTCAATAGATGTGGAGTCAGGCTTAAATAAAGTTTGTGAAGACTCCATCCAGCTCAGCCAGGTGGTGCTGTATTTTGTGAAAAGAGAGAGGGAGCTTACCAGGCTTTCAGAAGATGCTGAAGCCCATGGCAGGAGAAAAACTACAGTATCTGAATCTTTGATTTCCAAGAATGGAGTGAACAAAGTGATCCCATGGCTTTCATACAGCTATGGCTTCGCCAAGGGTTAAATACCCTGGAAAGTGAACCAGCTGACATGGAATGGGTCCAGTGATCATTGGGCCCCAAGCTGAAAGACAGAGTCCCTCCATGATCCATCATAGTGAAATTCAGTCGCTATCCAGTAAAGGAGATGTTCCTGAACAAGGAATGGGTCAAGAAAGTTCTGTACCTGGATGACAAACATGTTTATATTGATCAGGACTATCTAAATGCCACAATGAAATGCCCCAAACAAGTACTAAATAGAGAATAATGCATGTGTAGGTGTGTGATATGCAGTTTTTTTACACACCCAAGGTGTGTGATAATATATAAATCTCGAGAGCGAAGCTTGAGAGATTTTATATATTGTAACACACCAAGGGTGTGTAAAAACTGCAGATTACACACCTACATATGTGTTATTTTTTATAATAGCTGGTGCTCAGTAAACACAACTCAGAGTTTTAGCATGATGTGCTTCCTGCATTGCTGATTTGACCTCTGTATGGGCTCCATGGCATGCTGGTTGTTATGACAACAAGGTGAAGATTCAATGGCTTCTTCATTGTTTAAAGTTAAAAAAAAACAACAGAACGGTTCAATTTTCTGAGTCAGTAAGTACCTTAGCATGTACACACAACCTGGCATGAGACCGTAATAGTCATATCAACTCTCAGGTTGATATGACTTTGCCATATCAACTCGCAGGTTGGTATGACTTTGCCATATCAACTCGCAGGTTGATATGACTTTGCCATATCAACTCGCAGGTTGATATGATTTTGCCATATCAACTCGCAGGTTGATATGACTTTTTATAAGTCTCAAAAACAGGTTGCTATTGGGGGTCACCAGTTATTATATGCCATTAAATAGTTATGGGAGAAAAATATCAAGGTGCAAATCAGATACACCTCTAAGCTTTAAGTGCAATGTGAAGATGGACATAAAGTATATGACACTTTAGTACAAGCGGCAAAACCTCTTCAAAGAAAGGGAACTGTACTCCACAAGCTTTAGCAGGAAATAATTAAGCACTCCATATTGCAGCTTACTTGTGAACCAGCTGATAGGGCAGCTTCATCAGGAAGGAAGAAAGGTGGAGCTCCAGATGAACATCTACACACGTAATTGCTGCACCTTTGTCAAACCCTGCAGTGACACTCAAAATCCTTAATGCCTACACTTGTGAGTACAGTACATTTAAAACTCTGCCATTTCTTACTGAGCTGCAACAGTTGGTGGCGGGAAATGAACCTACTTGTTACAGCATTCTCCCCTTTTATGTTTGAAGCAAGTCAGCCCTTCGGTTAAACCGCTGTTTACTTCATGGACTGAACCGCAGTTGTCTAAAAGTTTATTAAGTGGCAGTTTACAACATGATGTGCAGCCCCTCCTTGTCATGGTCTTATCCCCTAAATTACAACAATACACCCATAGTGAACTCGTTTTGCCCCCAGCACCTTCGAGGCATTGCCGCACAGTGTGTGATTTTGACTGTGATGTCTAGAGATTCACCACATGATCGAGCAGGCATTGGAGTATGACGGTGACCTGATGTTAGAATGGGAGTTCGTGCTGGTAACCACATTGAACTGGTATGCCCAATTTTAAGTGTTGGTGATGGCAAAAATGGGAAAAAAATTAAACACTGTTTACAATGTTCTCCTTCTTGACATTTGGTGTATTGTTCCTCAGACTATTAATAACATTGTGAGCTCCTTTTTCTCTCTGCCCTCTTTCCCCGACAACAACTTCACAAAGTGACTAGAAATGTTAAATATAACTGAGAAGCAAAACTGAACTCGCAGCCCTATAGGCTTGATATAAGAACTGGAGGGCACACTGAGTTTCGGTGGGGATGATGTGAGCACAATGACTCCTCGGATATTTCAGCAATCACACCACAGACTAAGCAACAGTTCAAAGGAGACTTTTTGAACACTAATCAAAATCGCATATGTGGTTGCTCCTTTTCCATGCTGCCTAACTTTAGATCCAAACATGGTGCACTTCAGGATATCCATGGGTTCTCAGGGCACTCTGAGTTCTATTAGACTAAGTGCTACCTGTGAAATAATTAAGCAATAATACCCGACAGGGTGTGTCTCCTGCTGGGATAACATCACGCCTCAGGTGGTTGGGCAGAAGACCACAGGCCGAGTGCATCCAATGACTGAGGAGTGACCTTATCCCAAACGACACACGCCCTGGAGGGCATTATTGCTATTATACAATGGCTGGTTGTTATACAGAATAAAAAAATAATTTTAAAGATGTTTTTGTGTGGAAAAATATTTTTGTTTTTAAGAGAAGATGAAAAAATCAAGCAGAAACAAATCAAGCAAACAGTCAACTACAGGTTCACAATGAGGCTAAGACTAGACCTGTGATGTTGTACTAGGATAACATCACAGGTCCAGCCCAAGACTGACCAATCAGAGTCCAGGATTTTTTCTTGCCATTGTATAATATTAAACAATCTCCTGATCAGGTTAATATCACTTGTTTATGGTACTCCAATATTATAGTGAGGGATCGAATGGCTAAGTGTATCACAATGAATTATCTGTTTCCTCAGGTGTGCACCAGGTGGAACAGAATGACTGAATATTTAAAATGTATTGCTTTTAGAGGCAGCTTACATTATTTGTCATATCTGTTAGGCTGCTGGGAGTTGCTCCTACATCAGGTTCATAAAATGTTTATTGCCTGTGCTGTTGTCCTCGAGCAGTTTTGATCCTCTGGCCCTTAAGTTTGAAATACAAGCAGGTACCCTGGTGGGTGTGGGGGGCATGGTATGCTTGAGAAAGTGCTGCAAGAGTGTGTGTATTTAATAGGCCACAACTGGCCACACTGAGGTTGACCTGATTTTTGAAAGCTCGCTTGTCTGGCCAGTGTTGGAGTAAGAATGCTTACGCACTGAGATTCTACAAGGCTGGTCCCTGAAGCTGCTCAAGCGCTTGAAGCATAGGTACAACTGTTTACTAATCAGTTCAGGGATGGAGAAGTTAAGATAGAGTTTGGGAGAGAGGAGAGAGGAAGAGAAAAAGAGATTTTAAAAGAACGGATCTAAACACAGACAAGCTGTAAAGAAAGCAGGGAAGAAGACAAGGAGGCATAGGTGCCGGAACCGGGGGGGGGGGGGCGAAAGGGGTGGTAGCCACTCCACTTTTTATTTCTGTATGGCAAAAACTAGTATAGAAAAAGTGTCCTTTGTACCTTCCTAAGTGCCCTTTTGATTCTCAGCCCCTCAGCTTTTACCATCTTCCAGCACCCTTGCAAGGAGGAAGGTGAAATATGCTTTATTTTAAGCTGGGGGGGGCTTTCTTCTGAAGGGGAGGATGTCTACCTAATTATACCATGGGGGGGGGGTGTTTCCACTACTAACAGTTTGTAACATAAAGCCTGTGGATATGTAAGAATAAAAAGTTAACTGTTTACACCGGAGGTCTAGTATAGGGGAGAGCTCCTCAATGTTTTTCTTGTTGGAGCACTTCCCTTCATGACTTTCCTTACCTTTCCCTTGGACAACACACCACTGCAACGTGACGACTGTTATTCATGTAGTGGGTTGGTGTGTCGGGCCTTCAAGATGGAACCTCATGTTCCAAGGTGGCGGGATAGTCTCTCCGAACTGCAAACTGATTTTTTCAGTAATGTGTTGAGCTATAAAGTGCATGTTCTTTGTTGCTTGTTTATTCCTGTTTGTTATGTGTTTTACTCCTGTATCAATCTTTTTTGCATGATTAATGATTGGAGGAGTGGGCTTGTTTGTTGGTCGGGGGGGGCTAAAGGAACATCATGGGTACTGGCCCCCTTGCATGACTGTCAGCATCCTAAGGTGAGTAGGTTCTGGCCTCTCTCCCCTTGCCCTTCCCCCACTCCCTAATCCTATTCCTCTTGCAGGGTTCTTCACATCCTGAAGGGGACTAGATTAAGTAAGCTAGTTCACCTCTCTTTCTCCCTCCCCCTGCCACCCAATCCTTTCCCTGCCCTCCTGTTCCCCTCGCCCCTTCCTCCTCCACCTCGTCCTTTTATCCCCACTCCCCTGCTACCTTGATCTGTTTCCCTTGCAGGGTTTCTCTGCATCCTGAAGGGGCATTAGCTTCTAGGCTGCCCTCTCCCTCCCCTCCCACCCCCCACTCTTAAATCATCACCCTCTCTACTCCCCACTGGTCTCATTCCTGCCCCCCAAAGGCCCCCAAGCACTTCCCATCTCATGCTCTGCCTATTCCCATAGCACTTCAACTGTGTCTGCCTCCACTGAAGGTTCTCCTACTCTCAGGTTGCTGCAACACCTGTTTTTTCATTCTAGGACTGTTGCCATGTCTGGTTGGTCTGGCTCATTCGGTTCAGCACAGGTTTGTTATTGCTAATTGCACTGTAATCACAAAGCAGATGATCTTGTTGGCTACACCGTCACTGTCTCAACATGGATAGAAAAGGCAGATGCAGCAGGATAAATGAAAAACTTTTATTTCCAGGCACCGACAGACAGCTCCGAGTGCCTCTCCCCAGAAAAGCCAAATGTTTTCGCGCAACACTTGCACTTTCTCAAAGCGATAGTGGCATTAGGTATTGCATATTATTTTACACAGTTTTGTGTTAAAGTGACAGTGCAGGTCTCAGGTGTTTACAGTCTCACTAGTACTAAAGTGCTGTAGAAAATTTAAAAGAAACTACTTGACAGTGAACATATAACCATACATAAATATTACATTGCCTTTAATCTGGGGAGGGGCACTCAGAGCTGTCTGTCAGTGCCTGGAAATAAATGTTTTTCATTTATTCTGCTGCATCTGCCTTTTCTGTCCATGTCAGGACAGTGACATTGTAGCCGACAAGACCATCTGCTTTGTGAGTACCTTATGTGTTTTGGCTCCATCTTTTACTTTTTGGAGCCACTTGACTGTTGGAATTGCACTGTAATGTATTGCCTCTGTACTGCTCCTGAACTGCAATTTGCTTGCTGCCCCCTGTTTTTTTCTATCTAGGATTGTTTCCCTGACCGGTTGGTCTGGGTCACTCGGCTCTGTACCAATACCACTCTGTTATGTTTGTAATGCGCTCTGCACTGAATTGTTCCTGTATTGTATTGCTCCTGTACTGTACTACTCCTAAATTGTTATTTGTTTGCTGCTTTCCCAACAATGTAACCTCCCTTCCCCCCAGGATGCTTCTGGAAATGAGCTGTTCGCAGTTCATGTTGTCTTTCCTGGTGAAACATTTTCCAAATAGATAAAAATAATAAACTTATATGGCACCATAGGCAGTGTACAATAATTTCTTATGGCAGCATGTCTGGGCCACCAGGGCACTTAGAGAGAATCCCCCAGATAAGCCACAGAGGACCCAGCTAATTTATAAATGTTGGTTGGTTAAGCTCTTGAAGCACTATAGGATCCCTAAAACCATATCCCTTACTGTGAAGAGAACTAATTCCACATTGAAATATTATAATGTGTTATGTGATTTAGCTAGGGCTCATTGTGATAAAGGACTACTCCAGGAGACATACCTGTCTCCCAAGGAGCACAACAAGCTCTATAGAAGTTGGGTAGGAGACGTGGTGTTAGCCTTGCACCCTTCCACCAAGAAAGCAGGGTAGCCATTTTGCTGAAGAAAAGGCTTAGCTTTTGAGAAAACTTCCACTTTTGCTGACAAAGAAGGTAGACTGGTTATTCTATCAGGCAAAATAGCGAATATATTAGTGCATATCGTAAACATCTACAGCCCAACCCCATTAATAGCACAGTTGTTCCAGCAGGTGTTTGGTAAAATAGCTACCGTCCCAGAGGGGGCGATTATCTTGGGGGAAGACTGGTACTGTGCGGAAGATCTGTCATTTGATAGATCCCCAGGAGCCCAGCTCGGTCCCAGAGCTGGATCTAAACTACTTAAACTCTTAGAGAAAAAGCAGGGCTAGTAGATATATAGAGGGAAACTAACCCATCCAGTTGAAACTATACATTTTATTCACACATGCAGGGTAGTTATTCACATATTGACCACTTTTATGCAAAAAAACATGGGGACACACAATCCAAGATTTGGATATCTACCCAATCTATCAGATCATGCTAAAGTTAGATCACTGTTAATTTAGGCCCCTCTCACAAACAATCCATATGGAAACTCAATGTGTGGTTTCAGCGGGATGAAATGTTTGTTAACAAGGTGAAGGAGGCTGTCACCAACTATTAGAGAAAATGCAGATACTGCATCCAAGATTAAATTTTTCTGGCATGGCCTAAAGGCAGTGTTACAAGGGGAAGCCATTTTGTACGCCTCCTAGAAGCAAAATGTTGCCTACATCAAACCAAAAAACTTAGAAAATAAGGGAACTAGAAATGCAACATAAAGCAGGGAAATGCCCAAAACTTCTAGGGGAATTAATAAAACTAAATAAATAGTTAGAGAATACCCTTACCACCAGAACTGAGAATAACTTAAGGTTTATTTCACAAAAATATTATGAAGGGGGAAACAGGGAAGGCCGCTTGCTTGCCTACCGCCTGTGTAAAAAAATGGCAGGCAGATATATCCCTAGTATTAGAAAAGAGACTGGAACAAACCTAAAGGAAACCAGGCACAGCAAAATTGCAGAAGTCTTTAAAGATTTTGATACCCCCCTTTATACCCAAGAAAGCAGTTCTGGCAAGACAGAGCAAATGCAGAAATTTCTAAGTAAAGTAAAGCTACCATAGCTATCTCTGGACCAAGCCCAAAACTTAGAGAGTCCATTTGCACAGACAGAGGTTGAACAGGTAATCAGGGAATTAAAGCACAATAAGTCACCAGGTCTAGATGGTTTCATTGAGGAATTCTATTAAAGGTTCCACACAGAACTAACCCCGGTCCTCACGCAGGTGTGCAACAAGTGCCATACCCAAGTTGCTAGTCCAGATACATGGAGCAGGACGCTTATCTCTATAATATCAAAACCAGGCAATGATACCATTACATGTGGAGGATTTAGGCCCGTTTCCTTGCTAAATCAGGATGTGAGAATTGTTGCAAAGTTAATAGCTAACCGGCTATAGTAGATTATAGTTCAGTTGGTCCACCCTGACCAGTCTGGATTTATTCCCAGCTGACACCTGCATGACAATATATGCCGGCTTCTAACAACCATTTCTGGCATCCACAGCAGTCCACTGGCACACCGGGGGGTTGTAGTGGTGCTCAATGCAGAAAAGGCATATGATCACCTTGACTGGATGTTCCTAGATGCATCTCTAGCTAAACTGAATTTCAGAGAGAAATTTCAGTCCTGGATCAAGGCCCTATACTCCTAACCCCCTCAGCTCAAGTTCAAATTAATGGGGTTCTATCATCACCTTTTCCTATACAAAGAAGGGCCAGACAGGGCTTCCCTCGTTTGTCCCTTTTATTCACTCTCTGTATGGAGCCTCTGGCAGAGGCTTTTAGGTCTAGTCCTGATATTGAGGGTATTAAGATTGGTCTGGTAGAAAACCACATCTCTCTATATGAGGATGACACTCTCCTTTATTTGCAGGACCCAGTCAGAACTCTAACAAGAGTGATGTCCCTCCTGAGAGACTACAGAGAGATTGTTGGGTTCAAGATAAACAAATCTAAAGCTAAAATCATATTATTAGGAGCTAAAGTTACTCCTGAGGATAAAAATGTGACCAAACTTAGATGATCAGTTAAGGGTTTTTGTTATTTAAGGGTGCACATTACTTCTAATCTGAATAAACTTTACCAAGCTAACTACAACAAACTGATACAGTAAATTAGATAGGACTGCAAAAGGTGGGCAGCTCCCCCACTCTCATTAATAGGGCACACAAAAATAGTGAGAATTAATATCTTACCACAACTACTCTTTCTATTTTGAGCCCTATCCATACGTCCCCTAGACAATTCTGGTATACAACCCATAAAATGCATTTAAAATTTGTATGGGGGGCACAAAAACATGGGTAAAATGGAACATATTGTCCCTAGAGAAGCGTAAATGAGGGCTGGGGATGTCCAACATTAGAGCCTATTATAGAGCAGCACAACTGCAACACATGAGGGCCTATATTATCTCCAAACAGCAGCTGGCCTAGGCAGCAATGGAGCAGGACTGCTTAGGTCCCATGAAGGCAGTGGACCTCTTGTTCAATAAATTAGAAGTGAGGACCATAAACGCTCTGCTTGTTTCATGGTTTAAAACCCTTCTGCTCACCTGGAAGGAAACATTAAAAAGTTTGCAAGTGGAGGATGATATTCTTGCATTTACCAGAATAAGGGCATGTGGAGATTTCCTACCTGGAACAACCAACACAATCTATGCAAGGCGGAAAAGGCTTGGTTTAGTCAGGATGGGACAATTCTTATTAGGGACTACCATTAAAAGTTATCAGCAACTAAGGGAGGAATTTAACCTACCACATAAAGATGTTTATTGTTATCTCTCTGCCTGGCATTACTTAGCCATGAAGCAAAGATCAAATTACAAAGGAGTAGGGGGTGTGCATTCTCTGGTAACCTTTAGTTTGAAACAAAAAGAGAATAGTAATGAGGGGAAGCTCATATCCAGAATCTATAAGCTTTCTAGAGACCCTAGCCTCCAACTTAGATTGGACATACAGTCTAAGTGGGGAACAGAGTTGGGAATGGAAATCCTTGAACCTAGGTGGAATAACATTTGGGAATAGGCATTTAGGACATCTGCTGTGCCCTTCTGGAGGGAATTCAAATGGCAAGTGCTGAAAGGGTTCTTTAGCACACCAGTGATTACAAAATATTATGGGATGTATCCTATTGACATTTGTCGGAGGGGTTGTGGGCAGGTTGGGACTCACAAACATATATTTTGGAGTTGTCCGAGAGTAAGGGATGAGGTTCTCCAGAATATTAGTAATACTGAACATACTAAAGTCACAGATCTTGGAGACGTACTGGTGCTGGGCGGTTCCCCCCCAGGGATACATAGTCCAGGGCAAAACTACTTGTTCAGCATTTTCATTGCAGCAGCAGCAGCTAAAGCCATTACCAAAAAATGGATCTCTAGTCAACCTACAGAAGAATCTCAATGACTAGCATGCTGCCAACAAATTCAGGAAATGGAGAGACTTATGGCTCATCTCCACCTCCAGGAAGAAAAATTCACAGCTAAATCACGGCCCCTTGTTATGAATTTATAAGTAATAAAGGAGTGCCACTATTAGAGATTCTAGCAAGAGAAACATAGAGACAAACATGCCCTTATAGCATTGCTCACAGGGAATGACCCAGCACATAAAGCAATAAGACCTTAATCATGATTAACCTAGGATTCTGCCAGACAAACAAAGCATGCAAATAAATTACCTGCAACTGTCAGAAGGTGATGTTTTAAACTAAGTTCATTTCACACGGTGCTCCAGGGAGGGGAGGAGAGAGTGGGAGCTTGAGTGTGTTTTATTACGTATCAGCTTCTTTCCATGTTAAGTTTTACTAATGTTTTTTTTTAATGTGTCATATGTCCCTGACATGACGTTGTCTGTATTTTTTATGAAATATTAAATACAAATACAATTATAAAATAAATAATAAATAAACCTAGCCAGCTTCTGGTTCCTTAAAAAAAATTCCAAAATACTCTTGTTGCAGGATAAAAATGTCAATATCACCACCTCTCGTACTGACGTAGACCTTCTCCAGACCAATGAAATTGAAACCAAGGTCGTTTTTATTTCTCAATTCCTTGATGTGTAGGGTTGTTACATATTCCACATCACCTTTTAATATTGCTCTCATGTTAGTGTACTCCCATGCAAAACTGTCTTTTAGTCTTGCCTGTGGAGCAAGCCCCACACTTACACATTGCCATGTATATCACTACTTCTGTGTTACTGGTTACAAAAGACCTGAGTTCAATATTTCTCCCATTTTGGGATTTTGTAAATCTCATGTTTTGTGTATAACTTTACATAACTTGCAGTGGCCACATGAAGAAGAATCCTTTGGTGAGGTGGTAGCCAATCAGTATGTGTGTTTGCCTTCACATTATGATTACTACAGACTAAGTCATCACAGAGGTTCTTGCCTCTTCTGTATACTGGTTGTGGTGTTTTTAAATCTCCTCTAGGTAGGGGTCTGCTGACAGGATGTGTCAATTATTAATACAGACAAACCTCAATTATCTGGACACCAATTATCCAGATTATTCATTCGTACAGGCTGGCGACCTGGTCCAAAACAATGTTACCTCATACAGTCAAACCTCGATTATCCAGACGATCAATTATCCAGACAAATTCCGCATCCCTGGCTGGTCCGGATAATCAAGGTTCGACTGTAATGGCATTTCACCCATTTTGCAAATGAGCTGTATATAGTCACAAAATTTACTCTGACGTTCTGCCTAAAAATGTCCCTTCTGTCTCTTTGCTTTCTCTTACTGTAAGCAATGATTCTCTATCTCTCTGCAGCATCTCTATCTTTTTGGACATCCAAACCACAATAACTCCTTTCTTTAAATCTCACTTCAAGGTCCCTAGCTTGTGCTTCATAAGTCTCCTGTGTGCTACAGTTCCTTCTAGCATGAAGGAATTGACCTTTCAGGATGTTGCTTATTGTGCAGCATGGGTAATAAGTACTAGCCAGTAATAATGTGTTGTTGCCTTTCAAAACACTTTGGTGTGAAAATCACCACAGTATACTATTATTTTAACACAAAGGAACTCAATTTCACTGGGGTGGAACTTAAGGCTAAACTTGAGGTGAGAATTACTTTTATGCATGAAATTCACAAATTCTTGCACTGTCATGATCCCCACGCCACACTGTAAGCACATCATCAGTAAACCATGTCCATAATTCTAGTTTACCATGAAAGGGGTTGTTTTCTGCATTCCTTATCCATTCCTTCTCCTACCTTGCCATATACAGTTTGGCAAAACTGGGGGTCAAAAGACTCCCACATGGTGGTATCTTTTAGCTTAAGGTAGTTCTTATTTTTAAAGCCAGTATAGTAACATTTTAAACCTAATTCCACCAGTTTGACTAAAAAGTCAGTTGGTGGGCTAACATCTGGATTTTGAGTATGCAAATAATATCTGATAGTATCTAACCACTCCTGGTGTGAGATATTGGAATATAATGATTCTTTATTCACTGTTGCCAAGAGGACATTTTCAGGGACTTCAATACTGTCCTAAATTCTAAAAATGTCTTTTATCAGTGTATTTTACATGAGAAGGAGTTCTGGAGACAAAATCTGACAATAATTAGTCAACATATTTTTAAAGTGGCTTGGTGACAGATCTGATGCCACTGTTGATGGGTCTTCCGGGTGAAGTGCAAAATAATGCACCTGGGAAACAAGAACCCAGGGGAAGAATACACAATGGGTGAGGAGGTAGTAACAACAACAAAAAAGGAAAGGGACCTGGGGGTAATCATATCAGATGACCTTAAGGTTAGCAAGCAATGTGAGAAGGCAGTAGGGAGGGCTGGGGGTATACTGGGATGTATAGGGAGGCATCAGCAGCAGCAGAAAACAGGAAGTTGTTATCCCTCTGTACAGACAGTTGGTGAGACCCATCTGAGTACTGTGTCCAGTTCTGGAGACCCCATCTCCATAAGGACATAGACAGGATAGAGTGTAGTCCAGAGGAGGGCAACTAAAATGGTGCAGGGTCTGCAAGAGAAGCCGTATGAGGAGAGACTAAAGGAGCTTGTCATGACCTATACCTTGAGGAAAGAAGGGAGAGGGGACATGATAGAAACCTTTAAGTACCTCAGTGGAATCAACAAAGTCCAAGAGGGTAGCATCTTTCAGAAAAAGAGACTTGCAAGAACAAGGGGACACAATTTAAAGACAAGGAGGGTGGATCGGGGCAATGTGAGGAAGTATTATTTCACAGAGAGGGTAGTGGATGCATGGAACAGCCTTCCTGAGGAGGTTGTGGGGTCTAAAACTGTGGGAGAATTCAAGAATGCATGGGACAGACATAAGGCAATTCTTGTGGGGGGTAGGAAGAAATAGGCTGTTGGTTAACTAGGATCTGCGGCCTATCCTGTAGGTAGGGAAATGGGCAGACTAGATGGGCCAAGCAGTCCTTATCTGCCGTCAAAGTCTATGTTTCTATGTTTCTGTGATTCACAAGGGATTTGTGCACTTTGGGCAAAATGTATATGACCAGCTTTACCAGATAGTCAGAAGTCAAAAATGTCATTGTTTGGTTGTCAATATCCCCCTCTTGAAAGGCCAGTGTCAGTTCATCATTGGGATCAGTATCTAATTTCTAGTTAAAATTGGTGTTGGTCAATTGCCTGTGGACTTCTGTATCATAGTGCTCTGTGTCCATAACCACAATGCTGCAACCTTCATCAGTCATTTTAACTGATTTATTTTCAAACCCCTCAAGGCCTCTTTCTTCAGGTGACTAAGGTTACAATACCTCAGTTGTGGGTCACCATGGGCAAACTTCTCCAGGTCCATTTCTCATCTCTTTTGGAACACCTCGATAGGTCTAGATGGGAGACGGCAGAAAGTAGATGGCTTTCTTAGTGTTGATATTTCATAATACTTTGTGCATCTATCTGTTACCCACTGTGTCTTGTGTGGCATCATATAAGTTAGTTTAGTTTCTCAGACTGTTTTGGCTATTGAAGAAAGACCTCAGACATAACTGTCGGCACCTTTTCTGCATATCTATCACAGTACTGAATTCATTTAGGATACGCATGAGAGCAAATGATAATCCCCTTTGAAAAATGTTCTCCTCAGTTTCCATTAGTTAGTACTGTGACAGGTTTATTACATTCAGTAGTGTCTCTCCTGTTAGTGTCTGTTCCTGCCCCTGTTCTATCCCCTCTGGGGTTGGGTCTTGTACCTCCTTTCTCTTCTTACCCCTCCTGCCTCTCTTTGTTGGTCATTGAAAATGACCTGTTGTATTCTTGGACATCATCTGGGGGCCTCTGTGGGTTATTGTGGTGGTAATCTGTTGCAGTCTGGGCCCTCTTCTCAAAAAAAGCTCCAACCTGGTATCACTGGTGCTGGTGAGCATATTATTAGTTACAGTCATAAGCACAGCTGTGTCTATAAACACTGTGTAGCTAGGTTTCACACATAGGGTGAGCATATCATTATCTTGAGCATATCATTACTATGAGCATATTAACAGCATAACAACATATTAGTGTAGGCATTATATTAATAAACTGCATTAGTATTACAAAACAATACACTTTCATACACTGCAGGCAGACTAAAGAGGGGTAAATAGAGCTTTTTTAAAAATAAATAATATAAAATCCTAGTCAGTCTAAAAACTGATGGGGTTTCAAATGTGTGTTATCTATTGTGTCAAATGCCTAGCACAACAAGAGATTAATGTTATCTGCTTCCCATGGCTCATTTCTGCTGCATCATAATTTTAATGAAACTTTCTGCTGACCGTTTGTCTAAAACATAGGGAGATAAGGCACCTACTGTCTAACTTAGTGACCAAAACAAGTCTCTTGGGTTCAATTTGGAGAAAGAAGTAAGAGATAACTGTTGCACATAGGTTTTTGAGAAAAAAACATAGTTTGTAACTTAAAGAATGCATTAAGGTAATTGAAACTGACCACAGCCTGATTCCTAAGAAAAAATATATAACAGGGGAGGTCTTATCTCTCATTACCACATGGAATCCAGCATGTTAATGCTATGAAGTCTTAGCCGTAAGATGGTCCAGATATGAGTATGAATATATCATTCAGGATTACATCAGCTAGCCTAGGGGACAGGGCAATTAAGTACAATTATAAAAATGTATTGTGTGTTCTGTGTCTGTAAAAATATGTCTGCAAATATAATGGTCTTGGAATAAGAAAATGTATGTCGACATCTGTGTCTTGTCTGTTCTGAATCCTGTAAAATAAAATAGGATTATGTTACACTTTATACTGCTTGCAAGAATTTCATTGGTAACTCTAAACTAAATGTAAATATAATAAATCAGAAATCCAACAACTGGGTGCGAAGGAGTAGTATAAGTCTATTTCCTCCCTTTTTTTAAATTGATTTAGGGGTGCTTATATTCTTCTTCCAGTTAAACACTTATATTCTCATTATTTGTTGGTGCCATGAATAAACTTGGATCTTTTTGCAGATTCCACCTACTTAGCTTCTTTTTTAATTGCTACCTTCAATTTTTCACATGCGTTTTTGTAATCACTGTGGCCCTCAGACTTGCTCTTTCTTTTTATTTTCATGCTCTTTGGCCATCTCTTCATGTGCTTTAGCTGAGTGTTTCATTAAACACTGAATAAGTTTCATTGAAGCCTCCTGCATGATAGTCTCCCAATTGCTAATGATGGCTTCATTGTCGTGGCTGAAGGTGGGTCTTTTCAAAATTTGTAGTTCCCACGGGGTTCAGTTCACCTCCGAGTATGCTTCTAGTGAGGCTTTTTGCCAAAAATAAGCCATCTGGCTTTAAGAATTGTTTTCTCTAGCTGGCTGTATTATGCCTCAAAATCTGGGACATCCCTGTCTTCTGGAGGTGGTAATAGCCCTCTTACCAGTAAAGGGTTCCCTTGTCTGTTATCCTGAAAAACTGAATTTAACAAATCTAGGGACCCACTGGCTACTGCCGTCAGTTATATTCTCAGCTGTCATACTCATCATTTTGATAAATCTCTGATTCAGAAATCCTGTTATGGGGTTTAACTCTAAACAACCTCTGTGTAGTCATGAATGAAAGTACCATTTTTCCTAGTACACAAATGGCCACACTCAGGAACAGGTGCACGGATAACACTCAATCCACAAGTACTCTCCACTCCTTATAGGAACTGTCTCTCATTATGTTGCAAAGAAATCTATGCTGCAAATGCTTGGCTCATAGAAAAAAGCAGCAACTTTGTTCTGTACATTAGGTCTACAAACAGGAAGCACTAGTGAGTCCCTCATCAGGGGATCACCTAATGTTTCTTGTAGTCTGCCTATACCTTTTCAAAGGTGCCTCCCCCTGGAAGAAACTGTCTTATATAGAACCATCAGTTATCACTGCAGCTGATCTGTATTAATGATAGTTTCATATGTTTCTTAAAGGAGCACATCAGACCTGACATACAAAGTGTAATGTTATACTATTTGTAATATATATGCAAAAACACTTGTGCAATATGCTAACATAAATATATAATATCACGTAGTTAAAAGCAAGCTCAGTAAACCAGCTCACACATTTACAATACTGTAAATACATAGATACATAGACAGTGTTGGCAGATAAGGGCCTATGGCCCACCCAGTCTGCCCATTTGAGCTTGTAAGTTCAGTTTGTTTTCTTAGAAGTCTGTTGCCCCTTACCCCTGACCTCCAGAACTCCTTTATGTCTATCCCATGCATTTTTAAATCCCGTGATTGTTTCAGCCCCCACCACTTCCTCTGGCAGGGTGTTCCACTTGTCCACCACCCATTCTGTGAAGAAATTCTTCCTCATGTTTCCTCTGAATTGTCCTCCCTCCAACTTCATCCCATGTCCTCTAGTCCTGGAACATCTTTTGCTTAAAAATAGTGTATTCCTGCACCCTGTTCCTCCCTGTGAGATACTTGTATGTCTCTATCATATCCCTCTCTCCCTCCTCTCCTCCAGGGAGTACATGTTCAGTTCCTTCAATCTGTCTTCATAGGACTTGTGATGCAATCCATGCACCATCTTTGTTGCCCTCCTCTGAACCTTCTCTACCCTGTCTGTGTCCTTACGTAGGTATGGTCTCCAGAACTGTACACTGTACTCCAGGTGGGGCCTCACTAGTGTCTTGTATAGCGGAATTATGACCTCCCTTTTCCTGCTGGTGATGCCCCTGACTATACATCCCAGCATCCTATTTGCTTTACCTGCTGCCTTGTCACACTGTTTCCCTACCTTGAGGACATCAGAGATGATAACTCCAAAATCACTTTCCTGCTTGGTGCATGCTATATCCTCACCCCGCAAGTATATAGTACAATAAGTACAGTACAGTACAATATAGTAATAAGTACAGTATATAATACACAGACTGATATTCTCCAGCTTGACAAGGGTTATAGGTTCCATGCAAGATCCATGATACCTGCAAGAAGACCACATATTTTAAATATTAATTGCACATATCAATTAATAGGCTGTAATAAATATCCACCAAATATAGAACTCTGATTTCTCTAAGAAAAAAAAAAGTTGGAGACTTTGTTCAACACCTACTTTCAGAACTATTACACCTCAAAAATCTATGCATTGAAATACAGAGGGCACACCACTACCTGGCACCAAGACAGCTGAGCAGAAACACCACAGCAAATCAACCAATGAGTAGTCCTCTACAGACTCACTTCCTAAATGAACACACTGCTTAGGCTCCTCCCCGATTATGGTTCAGCAACCCCACTGGGAAAAGTTACAATAGCTCTGACAGACCTACAGCATTCTTCTGCTTTGTGGGCAGATGTGACCAAACAACTGCCAGAGGTAACCTCCTCAGGCCCAAAGAACAAACAAACACTAGCTACGGGGACCACAACCACCAACATGAACTCTGTGCTGAACTTTTTGTTTAAAATGTTCACAGTGCATGGTTGGGGCAAGATTTGAATGGTACGAGAATTGCCTGATTGCGCTGTTTTCATTATTTGCAATATAGTGGAAATTAGACACCCCACTCCTCTGCTCAATGACCCACCAGATTCTTAACATTTCTTTCCTCAGAGGAAGCAAACTTGCAGTTTCCTCAGCTGAAGATGCCCTTGGCCATCCCCTCCATTATCTGCCCTACTGGTTACTCCTTGTCTGCTATATCT
Source organism: Neoceratodus forsteri (assembly GCA_016271365.2). Taxonomy (NCBI): domain Eukaryota; kingdom Metazoa; phylum Chordata; order Ceratodontiformes; family Ceratodontidae; genus Neoceratodus; species Neoceratodus forsteri. The sequence continues at coordinate 355,972,850 of CM028134.1, forward strand.
GGCCTCCTAAGTAGTCGTACTGTCTGCTGAAGAGCCAGACTGCCCTGCTCACTGCACACAGGTCTCAGGCCATGTGCTGCTTGTCCCCCACCCCACCCTTACTGGCACAAGCTAGATAGAGGGTATAGGGAAGGGAGAAACTAGAAAAGAGTTTACCTTCAGATTTTGATGTTGCTCAATACAACCTCATGACCAGTACTGCAAGAAAAATCAGCCCTCATGGTGTGAGTCCACAGACTTTGCTCTCCTGCTAGGTTGGCAGTATACAGTGCACCCTAGATCCTCATGCCTAGCATGCAATGTCATAAGATGAATTGTCACAGAGCATGCCAACCAATTTGTATCTTCTCTCATTATGCTACCTTTCTTTACTTTCTCCCCCCCACCCTGATTCAGACTTTACACAGGTTCCAACATGAAAGTAAAGTGTGATTTTTACTAAAGTGGATACCTGGAAGGTTATTAATTGGTAGATCCTGGTGGTCTAATTGAAGAATATCCTTTTTCTATGCATTCTCCAGTGTCTCCAAGGGTAACTAGTCCTGGCTGGTCTGTTTCAAAGTCAGATGTGTGCTTCACAAGTCTGTCCACCTTCTGGACATTGTAAGTGGAAGGGAAGGGTTGTGCAAATATGCACATGTGGTAAAGCTCTCCTGATGTGCTATGCCTAGCTTCAGCAGTCCCAGTTTCTGTACACTGGGTCCCTGTTAAATGGGAGACTGATATAGACACTGACAACTGCCCATTTATCTCCATATCAGCCATGCAACCACTGAAGAAACTTCTGGGTAGGGGACCATAACTGAGAAAGACCCAACCACTGTGACTCTATATGTCTCAGTGTGAATGTGTGGCACATCCCGCAAGTGGGACTTCATTCACATCAGTCTGATCTGCCTACCCTGTCAATTCTGTCCTCACCTCGTGAACCAGGACCTCCTGTCTCAGCCAGGCAGCACAGTTATTCACAAAAGGATCTGTTCCCCCTCACCCTTCAGGTCCAGAATGTCCTGTGGTCAGATATACAGTATCAGCTGCCTTGTTTGGAATCAACAATTCCCACCGAGTGATGCATGAGCCAGTGACACTAAATGCTCACCTCCCAATATATCTGGGGAAAAACAATTAACCTGCATGTTTCCTCCTTTTTTTCTGCTTTGGTGCTGATTCTGTTTTTTTGAATAGGGCAGTCGATGCTTGGAGCCTATTCCCTGAATATTCTGGGTCTTCCCACTGGAACTCTGGGGCACAACCTGCAGTAATACTCTTGGCAGTCATTTGGGACACAGGATATGCCCCCCCTCCCAATATAGCATGGATAACTGAATCCTGGATCCCTTCTCCTTCTACCAGTGGGCAGTCCTTACTCATGATAAGCCACTTACCTACCTCACTCCCTACCCCCAAAGCATTTACTCTCAAACGTCTTACAAAAGCAATGGGCTCTGTCACTTGTTCTGCTGCAGTCCCCTGCTATGTTGATTTTAGATACAATGTTTAAGAAGGCCAAACTACCCTCTTTTGCCCTAGGAGAGATCTGTAGGCTCAGTTGGGGTTTTCTTCTTCTTACTGAGCTTAGCATCTAGCAATTGCCATTTGGAAATGAGGTATCACTCCTCCCCCAGCAGACATACTTTGCTAGTCTTTCCCTCTTAGGAATTCTTTGACTTCTTTTTCTCTTTCATGTTCTAAATTTTTAGTGTGCTAATGAATTGTCTTTGTAAGTTTTTATATTAATTGTATGTATGACATTTCATATTCACATTTGGTTATTGCAATTGATAGGTTTATTTCTATTAGCTTTGTTGTGTAGGCTATAATCATATTTTACTAGTTACTAACTACATGGTCCAGTGCTGTATTTATCGCAATGTGCTGCATTTTACCCTATTTACCCTGATCTCTTGGGTGAGCATGGATTGGGCAGGTATAACGACCCCTCAGTCCTAGACATAGGCACTTGTATGGCCCCTATTAGACTGACATCTCAAGCCTCCAGTCTTTAAGACTACATGAATTAATGGGCAGCGCTCATCTCCTGTATCCTTTTGGCCAAGAGCTATTTTATAAAAATCCCTCCCACTAATGTTGGGGCCTGAACTATTTCAATTTATGTCCTGGAATGCCCTGGGTCTTGACTCCCCCCATCAAAAGGAAGCAGGTGCTGTCCCATTTGAAAAAGGAACACTGTGACATAGCTTCCACCAGGAGATGCACCTGCTCCCTGCTGAAACATAAAAACTGGCCAGGGATTGGGTGGGACAGGTGGTGGGCAGCTTGTTTTCCACCAAGACTAGAGGAGTGGCTATCCTATTTCATAAGCCCCTTCAGATTCAGCCTCTTAAGGCAGCTTACTCTGCAGAAGAGAGATGAGTGCTAGCTCATGTACTCCTTAACACAGAACCAGCGCTGCTTTGCAACATCTGTGGTCCCACTAAGATCTTAGACTCTTTCTTTTCTAAGTTGGCGCAAGAAATATCTGACCTTTATGAACTGTTGTTGTTGTTTAAAATTTTATTCAAATTTCATGAATTGGAAAAGTTGTTACATATTCCGTTGAGCAAAGCTCATTTCAAAGGAGGTCCATTTTTCAAAAATAAAAAAGAACAAACTGTTACACATACAACATTATAAAGGAACATTAAATACATCATACAAAATCATTATTAAGCAGTAGAATACCAGCTTTCAGGCCCCTGGAGAAATCTGTTTTCAACTGAGAGATATTTCACCTTCCACTCTGCTCCACACAATATGAGCAGTAGAACTGATTTCTTTCTACTGCCAATTCACCTGCTGCATGAGGTGCAGCATTCCTCAATAGGTCCCATTCTGATCTTGGACCTATGGCTTAGCCCTCAGACACCCAGAACTCCCCACTGGTGCTTGAATACATTTCTGCTATCTCAGAAGGAATTCCAGACATGAGTCTCCAATGAGATAGAGTTGTTCTCTGGGGGTGGGATATTCAGACTGCGCCAGGTTGAGGTGCAAGCCTGGGCACAGTGCAACTGGGATGCACCAGGGTGTAACCTGGGCAATAGTTAACAGTGATGTGCCATGGCTCAGCACAGTTGAATATGGCACAGTGGCCGCCCGCATTGCACATGGTGTAGTGGCACTGCACCAGTGCAAGTGGCAAGTGAGGAGCAGGGGGATGCGACAGCGCACGTACGGTTGCACTAGGTGCAGAAACCATGATAGTCAGCGGTGGGTATGCAAATGGGGTCATTATGCATGTAAGGCACAAATGGGACCATTTGCATGTCATTATGGCCCCATTTGTATGCAGGTGTGCCGATCCCCGGAGACTTGCACCTGGCGTCCTGCTAGGCTGCAGCCGTCGGGGACTGACACCCCCTGCCCCTTGGTGGCAAAACGCCCTAACACCCAATCATGTGCTATGTAATAATAGCAACAACCCTGGTGGTCCAGTGGACCAAATCCTGCCTGAGAGCGGGCTCAAAATAAATAACCTAAATCCCTGGTGGTCCAGTGGACCGCTTCCAGCCGATCATGGGCATAAGTAAATCATATACATAATAAAAGACTCCCTGGTGGTCAGCGGTACCCCTCCACCTGCCCACTGAGCCCGTCACCCTTCCCCCAGTCAGTGGCCGGCAGCAGCTCCCAAACACGCAGCCCCCAGCCACCCCACTGACTGACAGCGTACAGTACAGCTGTACACCCATTGGTCCACGCCAGGACCAATGGGGTACAGCTGTACTGTACGCTGTTAGTCAGTGGGTGGCTAGTGGGCTGCGGTGGGGAGCTGCTGCCCGCCACTGACCAGGGGGGGAATGGGATTGTGGGGCTCAGTGGGCAGGTGGGGGGGTACCGCTGGACCACCAGGGAGTCTTTATTATTTATATGATTTACTTATGCCCACGATCGGGCTGGAAGTGGTCAACTGGACCACCAGGGATTTAGTTATTTATTGTGAGCCAGCGATAGGGCAGGATTTGGTCCACTGGACCACCAGGGATGAACTTTCATTTACAATGCCCATGATCGGGCGGTGGGGGTGCGACGCCGACAGACCTGGCTCCAGGGCTCAGGTGGCCACCCACAGCTGGTGGCTGCCGTGTTGTGCCCTGCCATACGGCAGCTCACCTGTGGGTGGCCAGCCCTTGCTCCTGTTTTTCTAGGCTCAATTGTGTGCGGCGCAAGTAGGGGTTGAACCTGCTTCTGCTCAGCACATCCCGGGTGAATATCAGGATGTCTGCGGAGTATGCATGGAGTCACGCCCCCCCAGCCTGTACGCCATTGCTTATGCCCCCGATTGCGCCGATTTGTAGCTGCACTTTCCCCTTGAATATCATGCTAGGGCATATCAGTGGGTTGCGCATGGTGCATCTGCATTGCGCCATGTGCAACCCTTCTGAATATCCCGCCCTGGGTCTCCAATGAGACTGAGTTGTTCTCTCTCAATGAATCTGTGGCGGTCACTAAGGCCATTTTGCGGGATAACTTCAAGGCATTCCTGTGGGGCAAGATAGTTAGTTATGCTGCACATATTAAAAAGCAGCATACTAAAGAAATCTTAGAGCCTGAAAATGCTTTTAAGCAGAAAGAGCAAGAATATAATGCCCTTCTGGCTCCCTCCCCCCAACTGCAGCGGGACATGCTGTAGATGAGATTCAAGATTAACTCCCTATCATTCACTGTAGCAGAACGTGTGGTCATGAGAACTGCCCATAAGTACTGGAAAATGGTGGAGAAGCCGAATGGCTTTTGGCCTATTGCACCAAAATGTAGCAGGCAACCAAGCACACTGGTTGCATTAAGCAATCCTCAAGGCAGGTGACAAACCCAAGGACATTGCTGTGGCTTTCTTAAAAATTTACTTGGAGTTATATGTATATCTCAGAGAGGTTTTACCCTCCCTCACCTATGGGATTTTTTGGAGGACTTGTTGCTTCCTAAACTCACAGACCCACAAGGGGAGGGTCTAGATGAGCATACTGTATCACACTACGGGAGTCTGATCTGCAGTCCATGCACTCCACAAACAGAACCCCTCCCCCCCGGCTTGGACTGCTTTCCAGACAAATTTTATCAGACATTTGCGCAATCAGTGAACCAGCACCTACAGGCCACCCTGTCGGAGGCTTTCTCCAATGGAGTGCTTCTACACTCCATGACAGAAGCATAGATTAGCTTACTACCAAACAGGGCAAGGACCAACTGGTAATCTCTTACTATTGAGCCATCTCCGTGAAAAATGTGGGCACAAAGCTGAAATTAAAGCTGCCACATTGAGGAAGGTCATCACCCAGCATTCACCATCACCAGACTGGCTTTGTTAAAGGCAGAATGGCCATGTATAATATTCAGGCAGCCATAGATGTCATCTGATCTGCTTTGGCTAGTCATACTCCAGCACTTCTGGTTAGTATTGACAAGGAAAGACCTTTGGTTCCTTGGAGTGGAGACTACCTACAGTATGTATAAAACAAAAACAAGGTGCTGCGTCAGCATGTGGTCTAAAAGCAAAACAAAATAGTTATATTAAATGCATGTTGAAAATAGAAAATAAAGTTAAAAATCTATGTTTCCACCTTAGGTCTTCTTCAGGAAATATCTAAAAGAGAAAAAACAAAGTTAGTGTACCTACAGTATACCAGGCCATGCTGGAAATGGGCATTGACCCCAGTTTCTCTAAGTGGGTGTGAACTCTATATTCAGCACCCTCAGCCTGTAATCTGACCAATGGTCACATCTCCACCACGATTCACCTAGAAAGAGTAACTAGACAGGGTTGCTCTTTCTCTTTCTCTCCCCTGCTGTTCCTCAACATAATGTAGCCCCTTTAATGCAAACGCCGACAAGCTCCAGCTGAGGAGGGTAAACTATGTGGAGAAACCCACCTCAAAATGCTGGCCTACGTGGTTGATTTACTGGTCACAGTCTCCAATCCATCCTCCCTGCTTGCAGCACTGTCCATCCTGAATTACTTTAAAAGGTGGGCCTTAAGGTGAACTGAAATTAAACAGAAGTCCTCCCACTGAACTAGTTTTCGTAAAAGTGTTCCATCCACAAGCTCAGACTCTGCTGGGCACCTGAAGTAATTAAATATCTGGGCATCATCCTACCCACAGACCTTAGGATCCTAGCAGACTGCAATCTGCCCTCCCCTCCCCGGTCAACTTTGAGAGTTGACTTTTACAAATGGAGGAAGCTGCGACTAACTTTTAGAGGCAAAATTGCAGCTTATAAGATGATGGCCTTTCCCGAAATTTTATTTTGCCTCAACAATCTGCCTGCTCCCATCTCTCAAATCAAGTTTCCACAGCTCAAAAGACTATTTGCCTCTTTTCTATGGAAGGAGGAAAGGCCTCCATTCAATCTCCAGAAGCTGACAGCCACTGGTAAACAGAGGGGATGGGTCCTGCCATGGCTGTGGGTATACCTTCAAGCCTTAGGTTTTAGGCATAACCTCCACTGGTTGTACACACCCACTTCCTAGTCCTCAATGTGGCTATCATTGGAATCAGGTCCTTCACAGTGCCCACCTTGGGGTTCAGGGCCACAAAAATCCTGGGGAGGAACACACAGGCATATATCTCCACTTCACCAGATCACCAAGCAGTCATAGGGCACACTAGCTAAACAGTAGGACTGAAAAAAGGCTCACTTAGCAAAATGGGAGCCACTTTGGCAAAACCCACATTTAACTGTTGAATGTAAAACAGTCTTTTGGAGCTCTTGTGCAGGCAGGGACATAACCATGGTAGGTTATCTGCTTGACCACAGGACAGCCACTCTGGAATCTTTACAAAATCTAGCAGGTAGATTTGAGCTGCCATGCTCAGACTTCTGGCATTTTCTCCAGATTAGACATCCCATCCAGTAGAGGAGATCTAGTAGCCCAGCCTTGGATATTGGTCCTCTCCCAGTCCTCATTTCAAAATAAGCCACCAATCCTCTTAGATTGAGATGGAGTATTTATAATTATCTGCTGTCCCATCACCGCCCTAGTTTGCTTTAATATAGGGAATGTATGGGTTGTGGAACTACAAGTTGTCATTCCTGATGATGTCTCTATGGGATGCTCAAATGGGCACTCTCAGACTTCAGGGATATCAGATATCAATTGATACAAACAAAGATCCTACATTGGTAGTATTGTAACCTGGAAGCCCTTTGGAGGATGGAACTGATGTCCATTGACACATGCTGGAGATGCCATTAGGACATTATTCCCATCTTTAAAGGTGGCAATCCAAATGACCCTTCAAACTATAGGCTGATTGCCCTCCTTCCCATTCTCTTGAAGCTGATGGAGCAGTTGGTTTAAAACCAACTCTATGAGTATCTTGAGAAATACTCAAAATTAACAACATACCAACATGGATTTAGGGCTGGGCATTTGATGGGCACTGCACTCATGGACTTCCTGGACAAAGTAGCAACTGCAGTGAATGCCGGCTAGTCTGTGGGTGCGGTGTTCATCAATTTGTCCAAAGCCTTTTATTCGATAAGTCATCCCATCCTCTTTGAGAAAATGGAAAGGATAGGTCTAGCCTCTGGTCCACTAAAGTGGTTTCAGCCCTACTTGGGGAAACGTACCCAACAGGTGGAAGTTGCTGGTCAGTTGTCGAGTTAGGCCATCTGACAGGAGGAGTGCCCAGGGGTCAACCCTGAGGCCACTACTATTCTTGATTTATGTGAATGACCTGCCCAACACTATATTGAGAACCCAAATAAGACTCTACGCAGATGATACTGTGTTATTTGCATCAGCAAAAACCCATGATCAAATGTTAGCAAAGCTTCAAGCTGACTTTGATGTACTTCAAGACTGGTTCGGTGAATCAATATTTAGGTGTCATAAATGATAACCAATTGTCTTTTGAAGAGCACATAAACTGTGTAACCAAAAAAGTTAATATAATAATAGGTACACTGAGAAGATCAGCATCCAGTGTACCTTTTCAAATGAGGAAAACAATAACTACACAATTAATTCTTCCAGTCTTTGAGTACGGAAACTTAGTCTGTGGCTTTGCAGGGACCAAATTGTTGGGCAGTTTGGATGTGACATACAACCGGTTAGCAAGATTTGTTTTGAAATGCCCATTTCCAACACATCATTGTGTTGTGTATGAAAGACTGGCCTGGGACAGTCTGTCTATCCAACTAAAAAAGCAATCTGCCACATTCATATTTAAAGGTAGAGAAAGTTTAATAAAGGGTAACTTAAGTATAATTCAAGAGAAGGAAAGGCAATGTTATCATTTCATAGAAGTGGGTCATCGAGGCCTAAATAGTCCTAAAATAAGGACAAGGTTTGGTCAAATGGCCTTCCAATGCTCAGCTGCAGTTTTAAGGAATCAAATACTTTCATTGATTAGGAACCAACACAGGTTATCTATTTTTAAGTGTGAAATTGATAAATTCTGCCATCAAGAATGTACCTGTTTTTGACTAACTCTGTCATTTCCAAACTATGTCTTGTGTTCCTTGGAATTTACTGTACTATTTGTTATGTAATGTGAGTATGATGTGTACACTGTTTACTGCCTTGCACTTTATGCATACAGGACAACTTTGTAGATAGATCCCCCAGAACCTAAAGTTCCATCCTGTTTAAAAAAAAAATTGTAACAACAACATGGGTTCTCTGTCTCACATCCTTTGGTCCTGTCCCTCCTTAAAACAGTTCTGGTTGCAAGTATTGAAGTTCTATGACCAGGTTATGGGGACCACCATGCCACCAGACCCTAGCTTTTCGATATTGGGGGGCCCCTCACCCTGCAAACTACTCAGTGCATACAAAGACTGTGGCTTCTCCCAGCAGCACTGGAAGCAAACCACCAGATCCTCCTTTGATGGAGACAAAGCGTCCTTCCCTCATTCTTTTGGATGGGCTGTCCTACCTTTCTAAGCCGGCAGAACATGAGAGGCCCACTCACCTGGCTAATCAAAACATGAAGAGATTTTAAAATGTCTGGGGACCCTTGCTTCAAACTACTCAAGTGTAGATTATAGGCCCAATCCATGCTACACCATATTAACATTTAGTATTTTGTGATGTAGCAAATATACCTTTGAATTTCTTATACTGTATGTACTGCCATGGTAAATCCCGAAATGGGTGTTAAGATACAATAGTTAACATTGAATTGTTCTCCCCTATTTCTCTTATTGTAAAAGAGGAAATTATCTGTTGATTTTATTTACTTTTATTAACATACTAACTGCCAGCAGATTAGGCCTTACGGTCTATCGAGTCTGCTCGAACATCAGATCCCTTGTTGGGAAATGAGCCCCTTCCCCCCCTTGTGTTCCAATACATCTCCTTTCTGTATCTGTCCCACCCTCTCTTGAAGCCCTCCACCATGGAAATCTGGACCAGCTCACCAGGCAGCACGTTCCAAGGATCCACCACCCTCTTAGTGAAAAACCTCCTCCTCTTCCCCCCTCATCCTTCCACCTTCCAACTTCAAACCATGCCCTCTGGTGATACTTCCCTCCTTTAGTCTAAAGATCCGCTCCATGTTTACCCTATTTAATCCCTTGAGGTACTTGAAGACCTCGATTATGTCCCCCCCGTCTCTCCTCTCCTTCAATGAAAACAGGCCAAGCTCCTAAAGTCTGTTCTCATACATCAACTCCCCCAGTCCTTGAATCATCCTGGTAGCCCTCCTTTGTACCCTCTCCAGGAGCTGTATGTCCCTCTTCAAGTGCGGTCTCCAGTACTGTGCACAGTACTCAAGGTGTGGTCTAACCAGTCCATTGCACAGCAGTAGAATCACTTCCCTGCTCCTAGAGGTGATCCCCCTTACAATGCATCCCAACATCCTGTTTGCTTTGCTAGCCGCTCTCCTGCACTGCTCAGAGTTATTCATACATGCATCCACCTTGACCCCTAGGTCTTTTTCCCCAGATGCGGCCTCAAGCACCTCCCCTCCCAGGGTGTACCTGTGTTTAGGGTTTCCCCACCCAAGATGTAACACCTTGCACTTGGTGGCATTGAAATTTAATTTCCATTTGTGAGCCCACCTTTCCAGGGTGTCCAGGTCCCCTTTCAGGGCCAACCTTCCCTCTTCCCCCTCAACTACTGCTCCCATCTTGGAGTCGTCAGTGAAGAGACTCATCTCACACCCTATACCCACCCTGATGTCAGATATGTATGCATTAAACAGAATCGGACCTAGGACCGATCCCTGCGGTACTCCACTACCGACCTCTCTAGGGTTCCAGAGCTCCCCACTGACCACTACTCTCTGTGTGCATCCAGCTAGCCAGTTTCCTATCCATCTGACCATCAATGGGCCCACTCCCAACCCCATCAGTTTCTCCACCAGTCCATTGTGGGGGACCGAGTCAAACACCTTGCGGAAGTCCAAGAATAGTACATCGACAGGCTTCCCCCTGTCCATTTCCGATGTTACCCATTCATAGAACTCCACAAGGTTGGTTTGACATGATCTACCTGGCACAAACCCATGTTATCAACTATCCAGCCCTCCCTCCTCCTCCAAGAACACCCCCAATCATTCCTTCAGTATACGCTCCATTAAGTTTCCTACCACTGAGGTCAAACTGATGGGTCTATAGTTACCTGGTACTTCCCTTGACCCACCTTTATGGATTGGCACCACATGCATCTCGCACCAATCCCTAGGTACCCTTCCTGTCTCAAGCGACCTGTTGAAGAGCTTGGCCAGGGATGCGGCCAATACGTCCACCAATTCCCATAGTACTCTCAGATGAATGCCATCCGACCCAAGAGATTTATATTTCTTCAGGGCCTTAAGGGCTTGCCACACCTGTTTGGTGGAGATAGCATCATCCATCTCCCCCCACCTTGCTGGCCTTTATATCCTTGTCCTGGTGTGAAACCCCAGGGGTGCGTCTTCCTCCCTTATTCTCCATTTCTGGTGCTCCCCCGATACCACACACTACCGCTTCTATTCTCCTCATGCCTTGCTTTGTAAATATCCCATCCTCCTCCCTAGTGAACACCGAGGCGAAGTACTCGTTTAATACCTCCGCCTGGTCCCTCGCCTCTTCCACCCACCCACCATCTGATTTCAATCTACCAAGCTGGCCCTTAGTTTTTCTCCACTCCCTGATGTACCAGAAAAAAAATTTTCCCCTCCCCGTATCCCCTGTGCCAGTCGCTGCTCTCTACTGAACTTTGCCCCTTCTCACCATCCAGGTGACTTTTCTAGATGCAAGACGGTGCATTTCCATTTCCCTTTCCCCTCTCGAGGTTTTGTATTTTTTGTAGGAAGCCTTCTCTCTGACTGCTACCTGAACTTCACTGGTCCACCAGCATGGTATATGTGACCTTGCTCCCTTACACTTCACTTTAGCACAGGTCCTGACTGCCTCACGAAGTCCCCATTTTATGACCTCCCATCTCTTTTCCACATCTGTCATTATTGTAATCCCCTTCAAGTAATCCTTGAGAATATTTCCCATGCCCATAAAGTCTGCTCCTCTGAAGTCCACGGCCAGTGTCCTAGATCTCCCCCCCCCATGCTAATTTGAAACCAGACAGTATCATGGTTGCTCCCAGTCAGGAGATCCTCTACAACCAGGTCCCTTACCAGATCGCCATCCACCAGAACCATGTCCAGGACATGCCCCTCCCTCATGGGCTCCACCACATGCTATGTTAAGAATACATCCTGGAAGCCATCCAGCAGCCTCTGCTCCTTGGCCACCTTAGAGGATATGGTTCCCCAGTTTGCACCTGGCATATTAAGGTCCCCATTAACACCAATCTTTCCCCTTTTAGTCTGCACTGGGCAATTATGTTGTCCAGAAAACCATCCTTCAGATCATCACGCATCCCGGGGGACCTATACATTACATCCAGCTTGACCTTACCTCCTACCGGGGTTCGTAAGGTGACCCATAAGGCCTCCATGTTTCCCTCTGCCTCTTCTACCCTAGAAATTTCTATGCCCTCACTAATGTACATAGCCACTCCTCCCCCCCAGCCTCCTTTCTATCCTTCTTAAGCACAGTGTACCCCCTCACTTTTAGGTCCCCGTCATGTTTTTTGTTGGCCCACATTTCCATGACAGCTGCCACATCCACCCTCCCCCGAACAGAATTGCCTGGAACTCTGGTAACTTCTTTCCCAAGCTCCTGGAATTTACTAACACCACCCCCCACCCCTTATCCCTGATCTCCTTTGTCGAACCCCACCTGGATTCCTTGTGCTTCCAGTCACCCTCTGCTCCTCCTGGAACCTCCTCCCCCAGTCTGTTTGCTGTGGTAGTAGTAACAGTTGATTGGTCAGTGTTGTCAGTCAATCAGCTGTTACTACTACCACAGCATCACTAATTTCTTCAGTGGGAATGGATCGATGATGTGAGGGGCTTGTTACAGGCTGCAGCGGGGGACATTTTTCTTTTTTACATGTCTTCTTCTCTGCACCACAGTTGCATCAGTTGGCTGATGAGAGGCATGAGGGTTCTGGATGCCAGTGTAGTGGGGGATTACTAATTGAATGGGACTGGGGTAGGTGGTGGGAGGAGGTGGGACTGTTGGAGTTTTCAGCGTCAGAACTGGGGTGGGGTTTCATGTAGTAATAACTATAAATAATAATAAATAACACATGTATTTATATGGTGCTTTTCCATTGCCAAGGTGCCTAACAATATAAAAACAAATCACACAACATCAAATGACAGATCGATATAGTTAAAATCATCTACCAATACAACAGTTACCACTTCAATTAACTAAAAAAGCTTTTTGCCACAGATAGGTTTTTAAGCCCTGCTTAAATTCCTCCACAGTTGCACACTCCCGTAACTGAAGAGGTAGAGAACTCCAAAGGGTGGGGGCTGCATAAGCAAAAGCTGTAGAACCAGATGACTTCAAATTCACCCTTGGAATCTCTAACAACCCCTCATCGGCCGAGTGGAGTGATCAACCAGGGCAGTAAGGAACCAGAAGCTCTTTCAGATAGTCCAGGCCCTGTCCATGTAGGGCTTTAAAAGTCAGTAAACCAACTTTAAAGGTGATCCACCACTGTACTGGCAGCCAGTGCAGTTCGCACAGCACAGGAGTAATATGGCAGAATCGAGTAGATCCTGTCAAAAGCCGTGCTGCTGCATTCTGCATCAGCTGCTAGCGACAGATTTCAACCCCAGAAAGCCCTAGATAAAGGGAGTTGCAGTAATCTAAGCGCAAGGACACAAAGGCGTGGACCAAGGTAGGAAGGTCATCAGATGGAACCAGATGACTAATCCTGGTGATACTCCTAAGATGATAAAAGGAGGTTTTGATGACAGCCGACACCTGAAAATGCAGGGTCAGTCCTTCATCAAAAACTACCCCCAGGTTACGCACCTGTTCAGAGATAGGGAGTGAGATACCGCCAAGAAAAATTCCAGAGGGCGCACCAACACCCGATCCCCTATCTGACGACCCGGGTCCACAACCAGTACCTCAGTCTTTTCAGAGTTCAACTTTAGCCATCTGGAATCCATCCACTCCTGGATTTCTTTCAGACAGTTGTTAAAGACAATACAGCTTCATCCTGGTTGGGTGCAAAAGAAAGGCAGAGCTGGGTATCATCTGCGTAACAGTGAAACCTAAGCCCATACCTTCTTACAATGTCTCAGAGGGGTAGCATATACACTGCAAACAGCAAGGGTGACAGCACAGAACCCTGAGGCACCCCACAAGACAAAGCAGTTGGGTCTGAAGAAAAAACACCAGACACAACTCTTTGTGATCTACCTGTGAGAAATGATGTAAACCATCTGAGGACTGTCCCCGACATTCCACAGATATGCCTCAGGTGTCCTATCAACACCATGTGGTCCACGGTGTCAAAAACTGAAGAGAGAGATCCAGAAGAACCAAGATGGAATGGTTCTTCCAATCTCTCATCATCAGGAGATCATTGAGCACCCAAACCAGCACTGTCTTGTTACTATGTCTTTTATGAAAACTGGACTGGAGCGGTTCATAGATGTCATGGATGGTCAAATGGTCTTCCAGTTGTGCTGCCACTACTTTCTCAATCACCTTCCCTACAAAGGGAAGGTTAGAGATAGGTCAGTAGTTTGCATGGCAGTCAGGGTCTAAGGTAGCTTTCTTCAAGAGTGGTGTCACCACCGCCTCTTTGAGGGAGCTAGGAAACTCTCCAGATTCCAAGGAGCACCAGACTATCTGCACAAGGACCGGACTGATGATATCAATACAACCCAAAATTAGGGCAGTCGGTCCAGGGTCCAAACTACAGCACGTAGGGCACGCACATTCTGGATAATCCTCATGACATCCATGAACTCCGGCTGACTGAAGGTACTCCAGGAAAACTGAGGTACGGTGACCCTGTATTGATCACAAACAACCCTCACAGAATGTGCTGGCTGAAGTACCACCTTGATGTTGGCCACCTTATTTGCAAAGAAAAGAGCAAGCTCATTGCACTCTAATTGTGAAAAGGCTTTTTGAACATGCAGACAGGCTGGGTTGTACAGTCTGTCCACAGTTCCAAAAAGCTGAGCTGGTCAATTCTGGGCAGCCGCAATCTCCTTAAACAGGAATTCTGCCTTCTTATGGGTGATTGCAGATTGATAGACTAAATAATGGTCCATCTAAGATGGTCGGCATCAAGGGTGGACTTTCACCAGCAACGCTCTAACCTTCACCCTAGTCTCTGCATCTCCCTCAAAGTCCCATCAAACCAAGGGGACCTGGGGGGAAGGGAGAGAGGGCGAACACGGACTGGAGCAATGAAATCCAGAGCCGCTGAAACGGCTGAATTATAAGCCGACACAAGGGTCTCTGGGTCATTGCTTGTCAACGAGAGGGACAAGAGCTCAAGTGCTACCACAAGGCCATGGGAACTTATATCCCATAAAGGGCAGTACCTAACCATCTCCACAGGAGTAGGCCTACGAGGGGGGGGTGCTAAAACTAAACCCCGTGGTTATAATGATTGGACCACCCAACTGGTTCCACCCCCAAGTCAGATGTTTCGATCCCTAGGAGAAAGATTAAGTCGAGAGAGTGTCCATGTTTATGAGTAGCAGTGGAAACCACCTGTGTAAGGCCCAGAGATGTCATTAACTGGAGGCAATGTTAACCAAATTGCGAGAGTTCGTTGCCGACCCAGGCATTGAAGTCACCCAGAACCATCAATCTGGATGACTCAAACCCCATGTCGATGACAAAGTCCACCACTTCCTGAAGGAATCGCTTATCATCACCGGGTGGATGGTAGATGAGAGCGATATGATAGCCTACACCTGCTACTACTGTACACTCAAAAGACTCAACCTCCTCAACTAGCACCCTCATGAGGTTCAGTTCGGTCTCAAAACAGACCGCAACGCCCTCCCCCCCACGATTCAATCTTAGGTGGTGTGTTACCGAGTATCCAGCTGGAGTCATAGCCTCCAAAATGGGGCCAGAATTTTCATCCAGCTAGGTCTCGATAATGCATGCCAGATCCACCATTTCAACGAGATCTGCAATAATTGCAGTCTTGTTCTTAATGGACCTGGCATTGCACAACACCGCCCAAGTTGGACGAACCTCCCAGGCTGCCCGGGCCATCTGCCTACCACAATCCATAGTGCCCTTGGGTATGGGCACCAGACATGGTGAACCACAATCTGGATTTTATTTCACCCCAGGGCATCTTCTGGATCCTACCACCCCAATTTGGTGACCCCCCTCGTTCATCCTTCACTGATCATGACTCCCCGCCCCCCTCCTTCTCCTATGCGTAATACCCAGCGCTGTACCACACTGGTAGGTCACAAATTGAAGAGGAGTGCAGAAAGGGTGAAGGGCACAGAGAGCAGAGGATGAGTAGCGCACAACTGTGGGGACTGGCATCCAACACATTCTGCAGCATAAATAAACAAAACTAATGAGACTAATAAATTCCCCCCAAACCCCCCCAACTAAAACAATTATCCCAAACCTTAAACTATAAACAACAATAACAAATTAATAAATACACTAAACACACCCACCCTAATACAGTAAAATACCAGTTAAAATAGATATTGCCCTAACCCACATATACTGGGTCCGTCGCTCCTGCACTCAATATTATATAGACATTACGATGCTCCCTCACAAAAAAACAAATATAACAGTAAAATAATATTCTAAAAACAGAAAAAAGAAAATAAAGAAAAGAAGACAAAATCTGGCACTCTCACTGCCCTATAAGGTCCAAGTCCACACAAGTACTGGAAGTAACCATTCCCTTCATGTAGCTGTACCCCGCTCCCCCCCAAGTCCTCTAACAACCAGGAGGGCAGGAATTTAGGCACTCTCACTGCCCAAATAACATATGCTGTATATGGAATGCAGGGGGCTGGGGGATACTGAGGGTGGAAGAGGGACCACTGGGTGCCAGGGATAGTGATTCAGGGACTGGGTGAGGGGGGACCACTGAACACCAGAGATAATTAGTTTAAAGTGATTCAGGATTCAGATGGGGGGGCTACTGGACCCCAGGGAAGCTGATCTACTGGGGGGAGGTTAAATTCCTATGTAAACTTACAATGCCTCATCTGCTTTACCACTTTGGCAATTTCCTTACTAAGGACCCACAATCAGACATCGCTAACAGTACCTTACTTCCCCTACTGTACTGCAGTACAGTGCTCCCATATTACAATCCCAGAGGTGCTTTGAGCTCAACATGTTCAGAGTTCTCTGGAACAAAATTGGACATTTTGCTTCCAGATCACCATCCAGGTAGCACCATTGTGATATATCTGCCTCTCTAAACTGGCCCTATTTGGAGGGGCACTTAGAGTACCCTCTCCTCTGCTTGACTTTTAAGTTAGTCGAAAGTCCCTACCCCTAGCCTATGTGACATCCTGACAAATCATAGGATCACTGAATCATAGAAACTGAGAGCAAAAAAGGACCTTCTGGCCCAACAAGTCTGCCCCTCACCCCCACCCCCATAGTCCACCCTCAAATCCTCAAGGGGAGCTCTACATTCCTTCAAAAATACCATATTAGAAGTACCTAGTGTGAGATCCTGTGCAGGCAAGAGGTCTTCTGCAGCTTCAGCACCTTATATTACCTCTGGAACTCCTTGCCATCAACCTTGCAAGATTGTTCTTCTCTTGCTGGATTCAAGAAAAGGCTCAAAGCTGTCTTGCTGGAGCAGAGCTTTTGCTCCTGTAATCGGTGACTTCTTACTTTTTGTTATGTTGACTACTTCTTTTTGCACAGCCTGGGACAGCCTTCCTTCCTTCCCCTTTCCCCTTTTATAGTAAGGATTTAGTGTTTTGAATATGCGAACCTATACCAGGATCCACATGTTTTTATATATAACTTGACTGTATGCATTTAAGTAAGAGATGTAACATTTTGAGTAGGATTTTAATGTTATCATATTTGTTTGTCTACATTATGTACATGATTGCATGTAGTATTTACTCATAAAAATGATCTTTTTGTAGTATATTTATATAGCATATTTAATCTTGCATTTGTATGTGTTTTTTTGGTTTTAGGCATTTGTCACCTTAAGATAGGTCTGCTTGCATTAGCTAATAGATTGCTAATTGAAATGATGAGATCAGCAGGTCATGTGAGTTTGAAATGTATAAAATGAGTTTGTCTGTTTATACTCACTAGCCTTTGATAAAGAACCAAGCTGGTCCAAAAAATGTTAAGCTTTTTTACTCCACTGGAGCTTTTCATAATAAATTTGAGTATGACTTTTTTCAAAACTTGGTGAAGAATATATTTTTTTGTGTCCCTCTCAGGGATTGTGTAAGTGCCAGAAACCTGTGAGTATACAGCCTGGGATATGTAGTCTTCTGATTCTAATTGTTAGCCCTCTCTTGTGTGTTCAATGTTTGTTATTAATATTCTGCTCATGTACTGTACTTGTTCTCCAAGCATTACTGAATGTATTTCTTCTCTAATTTTACAGATTGATTCCATAACTTATTGTGTTATGTTCTGTTCATGTACTTGTTCTTCAAGCATTACTGAATGTACTTCTTCTCTAATTGTATAGATTAATACTATAATGTATTGAACTATGTTATTAATTCCAGGTTGCCCCTGAAAAAGGGACTCCCACTGTATGTCTCAATGGGTCCACCTGGTTAACAAAATTAATAAATAAATTGTAAGTTGTACATTGTATCCCGCACTGTTTATGTCTGTAACATGTTTGCTTGTCATCAGAAGTTTTGCCTTAACAGAACACCATTGTAAACAAGATCTGCTCAATGATTTTTACCCTGAATAAAACTGAATTGAGTTGCATTAAACAGAACAAAAAGTGCCCTCCACCATCTCCCATAGGGGAGCACAGGTGATGGTGGCTGGTACTTTGCACTTCATTAAAAGGATCTGTTTGTTTGCATTAAGTAGTGCTGCTTTTTCAGGCTATTAGCATGAGCAAAACACTTCCATTCTGGTGCTCACATGGCAATGACTCCAAGATGCCATCTCATTACTATGAGCAGCTGGGTTGTTTCAGTGCTGAAGTGCAAGCCACTTAGTGGCATCACACAATGAGTCTTCCATTGTGGGCAGCACAGTCTGCACTTGGGAATGCCTCTTGAGCGCATGCACACAGTGTCTGCGCTGGTGTGATGCATCCATTATGCTGCCCATGAGTTTTAGAGTGCTCCGTGACACATAATGATTTATGGCATATGCCATGACAACACAATGGTTGTAAAAGTTTTCATGGAAGCACCATAGTTTCCAATGTGTGCTATGATATGCCCATGACATTTTCACTTTTATTAGAAAAATCTTGATTATTTAATATGTTCTGGAAAAAACCATGATCAAACAAAAGTGTGTTAAGACTTCAGTGAAAAACTAATGAAACAGAAATGGGGTTATGTTCAGTTTTCAACATCCGTAACAGCTTCACTTCACCCCAAATGTTTTAGGTCTTTACCATCCCCATGGGAAAATGCCCTAGTGGGACTGCGTATTTGTGAATGACATCCCAGGTCATGGATCCTTTGATTTTCCTAACCCTGAGTCATATAACCTTTTTTTTCTGGACACTAAAGAACACAGTTGGAGCATGCAGTTGCTTTGCCAGTCTTGACACTAGCATTGCTCTTATGATTCTCTTTCATGAAGTCACTGTCTCTTTGCTCCTCTCCCCCTTAAAAGACGTGTTGGGAGCTGTTAAGTGACAAAGTGACAAAAACTAGAAATTCATAATCTGTCTTTCAGAACATTACATGCTAGTTCTTTTTTTTTCATTTGAATACGGTATGTTATTTTTAAACATTTAAACAGATGGTGCCTCTTTTGTATAAAAAGACGTCAAAATATCATAGCGGTAGTTTGGTAAACACAAAATGGATTAATTTTGTGATGTTTGCTAAGACTTGACTTCTGACACCTTCATGATGCTTATACTATGATTTGTTTTCCAAATGTAGTGCTGTATAGCAATAGCACTACCCAAACCATCTGCCATTTTCTTGGAGAGATCAATCATGAGCAATCATTTTATTAGGAGAGACTAAAGAACTGCAATGCATATCCCCTGGAAGAGAGGAGGGAAAGAGGGAACATGATAAAGGCCTATAAATATGGGGGTGAACAAGGTACAGGAGGGGAATATTTCCCACAGGAAAAGGTGCATGATAACAAGAGGAAATGCAATAAAGCTGGAAGGAAATAAATTTAAGAGATATGAGGAAGTACTTCTTCACTGAAATAGTGGTGGATGCCTGGAACTGGAAGTGTTGGGGGCAAAAACAGTGGTGGGTTTCAAGAATGCATGAGATAAGTACAAGGGAAGCTTAGTGAACAGCAAGGGGGGACTGGAGATCAAGTAGGGTCTGAGGTGACATTATAGCCAGGGAAAAATGAGCAGACTAGGTGGGTCAAGTGGTCATTATCTGCTGTCAAATTCTATGTTTCTATGTTCTGTGTTTAAAGTGTATGCACTTCTGTCAGCAACAAGTTGTACATTTTCCATGTTTGTGATATTGTGGTCCGTTTGTATGAGTTTACATTTTTGTCGAAAAAGTGAATAGCTTCTGTTTCTTTTCACCATGTAAAACTATGGTTAGAAAGAAACTATCACCTGGTTAATCATACAAAAGCTTGGAGATTATGAATTATCACATATTTGTATTAAATATATACCATTTTAGAGGAAAAAGTTTTAATTCTCTAAAACAATTTCAGACATATTGGCAGTTTCCTACTGAAATACTCTGCCTGCTTTGCTAGTAAAGATTTTCTGTCTTCATAATATGAGGATTGCAGTGGATTCTTTTACTAGTACTGTAGCTGATAAAAGAAAAAAGAAAATTATGAAAAAGGTATGTTAATAAAGAAACAAATGCAAAAACATTATTATTGAGGCATCAAAAAGCCCAAACCTTCATTCTATAAAATATTTAGCCTTACTAGGCACATGGTCTTTTGTCATCAAAGTCAGCATCCGGAAATATCACTATTTTACTGAGTGATGACAAATACTGTGGTTTTAAATAAAAAGAGAAGTTGGTCTTGTTCAAAATCTGAATACCATTTCTGCCCTGATTTATTTGTTTTGCAGCAAAAAAAATATTCATCAAACTTTACTGTGGCCAATTTTGTAGACTTCCAAAAGCATCCAATGTTGTTGACCATTCCATATACTTGAATGTTGCCACTAAATTTCATAAACTGGTCCCGGGTCCATATTGGGCCCTCATGTTTTACTCATTTTGCTTATCCTGATGACACAGTCATTGTATCTGATAAAAAAAATAAATAAATAGTTCTCTGGTTTAAAGGCAAATGTGCAATCTGATTTAAAAAAAAAGTTTGTTATAAACTTCCAGAACACAAATTCCTTCAAAATTAATTAAAAATCATGCCCATGGTTTTTACCTTTGAATGGGCTTATATAAGTGCAGGCTAGTCAAAATCAAATTACTTGTTTTCTCTTTGGATTTCAACATTGTTTCATATTTTCCTTTGCGCCAAATAGCATCAGAACAGTTTTAGATTGATTTAACAATAGAAGATTTGTTGCAAACTAGTCTGTGAGTATGTTAAACTACTGACTGGAGGGAAATGCAAATGACTGTGCAGTTATGACCAGCAGTACTGTATACAGGATTTTGTCACCTGCGTACATATGGACGTTACAGGATTCAGCAGCTCATGAGAGATCATTCATAACAACGGTAAAAAGGAGTGGTCCTAATACAGAGCCTTGGGGGTTTCCCATACAGATTTACCAGGGGTTGAAAGGACAAAACATTGTTCAACAAAAACTGGTACCAAAAACCATAGCACTATAAATTGATAACATTTTACTGTTAAAAACACAGCTAGAAAAACATACCAAAATGGGAGTGGGGGGTTGTGGTCCCCATTGTTTTCGGATTTGTTGGTATGTTTTTCTAGCCAGTTTTACAACATTAACATTTTGTGTGTTTATAGTGTTATGCTGTATGGTGCCAGATTTTGTTGCTCGGTGTTCCTTTCCCTGAACCTGGCTCTGGCACAGATCTTTGTTGGAGGAGTGGGACTTGCCTTTCTCAGAGAGGGCAGAGTCTATAGACACTGATTGGGAGTAATGGGGACTACATGAAAAGAACTAAGAGAGTAAAGAGTTGGGACTAGGCCAGAGGTGGAGAGTTTGTGTAGGAGAAAGGTGCGACCTCTCATGACAAAGGATTTAGCTAGGTCAAAGAATGACACCAGCAGGCAGGCTTTGTCCATATTGGATAGGATGAAGTCTTGGGCCCAATTTTCAAACAGCCCTTAGAGTGATGCAAGGTGTGACGCTCTAGTGCTGTGGAATACTCTGGGAGTATCAGGGACCCTGCACCCAACTTTATTAAAGGGGGATTCCTGTACTAAAAACCCAGAAGTTGCCACTGCCACAGGCTAGCACCAAATATATGGTGCACCTACAGAAATTGCAGCAGTGTCCATCCCCTCCACCTGGCACAACACTAGAGGGGCTGGGATGGTTGGGGAATGGTGGTGAAGCTGCTGGACAGGAGGGGGCCAGGAGTAGAAAGGACATGGGAGGTGGCATGGGGGAGCTGGGGAGACAGCTGGGCATGAAAAGGAGTGATGTGGGACCCAGCAGGGTGCATTTTCTTTAGTATTTATTTTGTTCATGTCTATTAATTTGTAGTAGATTACTACAAAGTACTGTACCTGTTAATTATACTGTACATACAGTACATAAACAGAACAGATCCAACACATCTAAGGAGGGGCAAGTGATATTTCTGACTAACACGGTATCATATTGAAATGTAACACAACAGAGTTCACAGCTGTTAAGTTATACAGATCGTAACAATCATATAACGCCTCCAATAATAGGTATATAGTGGATGAGTGTTGTGGTATGTAATAACTTCACAGTTGTGAGGTCTGCTGTGTTATGCTTCAATATAATGCTGTGTTATTTGGAAATATCACTTGTCCCTAGAGCTGGACGGAATACAAAATTCTGCCCACAGAATGATCATGGAATTACCATTCCAGTTCCTTGAAAATTTGCTGAATTTGCATGAAAATTCTGTGGAATTCCACCCAATTTTAAATGTCAGTTATTTTGCTCTAATTTAAAAATATTCATTTAACTGACACCAATTTTGGTATGTAGACAGTAATGGTTTACATAAGTGTTTTACATATCAGAGTCATAGGTTGAAAGGGGATGGAGTTATGGGTGGCCATTTAATCAAAATTGAATTTTCAGTTATTTCAATCTAATTTTAGAATTTCTTATCCAAATTTCTACACAGTTTCAGGATTTAGAGAAACACATAGCATCATTATTTGCACCATAATTTAAGTCTCAAGCTTCAAAGGGGGCTGAGTTATAGGTAGCCAAACATTTTGCCAAAATTTAGATTTGTTATTTTAGTATAATTTTGATAGTACTCATTTAAATGTTATAACATTTTACAGGTATACAGGTTATCACTACATTTATATACTTGCATAGTTTCATATTTCTAGCTTCAAATGGGACAGAGTTATAACCTGCCAAACACGTTGCAAAAGTTTAAATGTTAGTTATTTCTGTCTAATTTTAAAACAGCATATCAAACTTTAACCAGATTTTAAACATTGAAACTACTATACCACATGGTCATTTCTGGCAAAGTTCATAGTTACAGCTTTAAATGGGACTGAATTAAAATTACATTTTGCAAGAATGTAAACTGCAAATTTATAAAACCCTGAACCTTTAAAACTAGAGAATGCAATGTTATTAAATTTGGCAGGTTCTTAGACCTTACAAAGAGACTGTGTGTGTCAATGTTGTTAATTGCTTGCTGCCAGAAATTGCAAAATAGCATCTGTATTTAAAGTCAAATTCCATGAGTCTTTGTGACAATTGTGGACTTTCATGAAAATTCCATAAAATTGGAATTTGCTAATTTCATTCATCCTGATCTGGGGATTCTAATTAAAGGACAGGGGTATGAGAGGCAGATAGTGCAAGGGGTCACAAGGTTCAGACGTTAGATGCATAGTTTCATCAGAAAATGGACAGTTGAGCTAGAATCTTTTCTAATGAGTGCGCACCGGGAAGAGGTGCTGTAGAAACTTATTCAGAATTCATAGGCAAAAAAGTTTCCAGCACACAAAAAACCTCTTAGTTGAATGCCTAAAGATTAATATCTGTGAACCAAGAACATTTTCCAATCCGTTTTATTCATTTCACATTAGCCTCAAAATCCCACAAACGTCTGACATGTTTCGGATCACAGATGTCATTGAAAATGTTCCTGGTTCACAGACATTAATCTTTAGGCATTCCACTAAGAGTTTTTTTGTATGCTGGGAACTTTTTTGCCTAAGAACAGTTGAGCTGGGTAGCACACTAGTGGTAGACCCCACCCCACCCCCCAGCTGGAGCAAGGAAGCACAGAGTGTCAACAATTCCAGCCTGAGTCCAGGATATATAAGGATCACACCCAGTAAATTGATAATCCAGGGAGCCTGATGTATGTGCAAGTCTGGGACTAAGAGGTACTCAAAAAGATGTAGTGGGGAAGACAATGTCTTGGGCACCTGGAAGGAAGAATTCTGGTTATTCCAACAGGATAGATTGATAGGAAAAGGAGTATGTGACTCACATTTTAAGGGATTTTGTCACTGTAAATAACAAAGAAGATATCAGTGGGATCAGTAGTTCTACTGAGTCCATCTGGCTATGCTAAGAGAGAAGTGGAGGGGGCAAAATAGTGACCCAGAGAGGAACAGCAGGACTGCAAACAGCTCAGCTTGACTTATCAAATGAAGTACTGATACATGCCTTGTGAATGTTAAATTCCATCTGTATGCTACCATAAATATTTGAGAAAATATTGCCAATAATTTTTTTTGTTCGGTTTTTTTCTACTGTAAATTTAAAACTGCTAAACCAATTTATCCAGTTGTGTTAGACACCAGGATACACTGACATCAGATATGCATGTCAAATGTTCAGTCTATGCCCGCAAGAGCAGAGAAGTTACAAACATCCACATTTTTGAGAGTTTTCACAAAATTGTGCAAATATTTTCATAGCAAAATGTTGAACCCCTATAACTTAAAAATCTCTAATTCAGTTTGCTCCATATTTAGAAGCTTCTCTTTTTTTTTTTTTTTTTTGCTCCCTCCTGGCCAGACTCTCTTTTGGGCTGCCTATGCTCCTTACTTGCCACCCTGCCCTGATACAGCCATTACCACCCACATCGCAGCCCCCCAGCTAACCCAGTGTAACCTTTCACCAGATGGGTCACCCTCCTCTGAGGGGGAAGGCACCAGTGGGGGAGGCAAGCACACTCCGTGTTGGTCCAGGTGCTGCTGAGGTGGTCTTTGGGCTGCCCAGGGTCTCATGGCAGTGGGAGCCAGCAACTGTCATCCGGTCGACCATGGAGCTCTGTTTCCCATTTCTCCCCGGGGGGCGTGCCACTAATGTCCAGGCATATGTTGACATTCACCATTCCCCTCTTAGCTAGCTGGACCCAGTGCATTGCTGTACCCCTGGTATCCAGCAGGAGTCAGCAAGCACTGGGTCATCCCCTCCCCACTCCCCCGATAGAAGGCGAGCAGTCATCAGATGTTTAAGCCTTCTCTCCCTGGCAGGCCCTCCAGCACCCAGGGTCCATTCCCGAACCTGGCTGGGCTGCCAGCATCTCAAGCAGAAATCTTGTTAATTGCTTGCTGCCAGAAATTTCAAAATAGCTTCTGTATTTAAAGTCAAATTCCATGAGTCTTTGTGACAATTGTGGACTTTCATGGAAATTCCATAAAATTGGAATTTGCTAATTTCATTCATCCTGATCTGGGGATTCTAATTAAAGGACAGGGGTATGAGAGGCAGCTAGTGCAAGGGGTCACCATGTTCAGAAGTGGGTGGAAAACTGGTTTAAGGGAAGGAGTCAGATGGTGGTGGTAAATGGGACACATTCCAGGGAATGGACGGTGACTAGTGGGGTGCCACAGGGGTCAGTGCTAGGACCAATACTCTTCAACATCTATGTTAGTGACCTAGCAAAGGGTCTGGAGGGATGGGTGTGCCTGTTCGCAGATGATACAAAAGTCTGCAATAGGGTGAATTCACCTAGTGGGGTGCAAGCCATGAGGCGGGACCTGGAGAGGCTGGAGAGGTGCTCTGACACCTGGAAATTGAAGTTTAATACACAAAAGTGCTCGCTGATGCACTTGGGGAGGAAGAATAGGAGGGAAACTTACTCCCTTGGGGGGTTGGTGATTAAGGAAAAGGAAACAGAAAGGGACCTGGGGATTATGTTATCACATGACCTCAAGGTGGGCAGCCAATGTAGCGGGGCGGTGGGACAGACAAATGGAATGTTGGCCTGCATTGTGAGGGGTTTTAATAGCAGGAAGAGGGAGGTGCTAATGCCATTATACAGAACCATGGTTAGGCCGCATCTGGAGTATGGGGTGCAGTTCTAGAGGCCTAACCTACAAAGAGATGTTGAGCTGATGGAGAGGGTGCAGAGAAGGGCAACCAAAATGGTACAAGGGATGTAGAATGTACCCTATGAGAGAAGATTGAAAGGGCTGAATTTGTACCCTCTGGAGACTATGAGGGTGAGGGGGGACATGACTGAGACCTTTAAGTTTCCGAAGGGAATAAATAAGGTGGAGAGTAACAGCTTGTTCAAATTGAAGAAGGGAGTGAACACGAGGGGACATAGCCTCAAATTAGAAGGTGGGCAATACAGAAGTAATGTCAGGAGGCAGTTTTTCACAGAGAGGGTGGTGGAGGCTTGGAACAAGCTGCCAGAGGAGGTAGTGGCAGCTGAAATAGTGGATGGGTTCAAGATGGCTTGGGATAGATTTAAGGGGTTGGGAAAAGAGGGTGGAAGCATAACAGAAGGGGGGAGGTAGGGTGTTGGGCGGACTAGATGGGCCGTGGTGCCTTTCTCTGCCGTCACATTTCTGTGTATCTGTGTAAATCCAACCACTGTGCCAACGGGCCATAGAAGATTCTATAACCATGACAAACAGGTTATTCATGCTAATTTACACATGTTTAACTGCAAAGGTACCCGAGTTATATGCAGAGAACATTTTTCATGAAATTTCCCACAAAAAACAAAATGACAGACTTTGAGCACATATAATTTTGAGACATTGCATCATAATGCCATGAACTTTGGCACATTTTTAGAACACTATCATCAAATGATCGTGCCAAGTTTATGAGAGCTGTCTTAAAAGATGGCTGAGGTATGTGCAGATAAAAATGTTCATGAAATTTCCCACAAAAAAATAAAATGACAGATTTTGAGCACCTATAATTCTGAGGCAATCCACCCTAATGTCATGAAATGTGGCACATTGTAAGAACACCTATCATCAAGTAATCATGACAAATTTAAGATCTCTGTTCCAATAGATGGCTGAGGTATATGCAGATACCAAATTTCATAAAATTTCCAACAGAAAATAAACAGACTTTGAGCATCTATAATTCTGAGACAATCCATCCTAATTTCACAATATTTGTCACGCCATTAGAACTCTTCCAAGAAAATAAGCATGTAAATTTCAGAGCTTTAGCTCAACAGACAGCTGAGTTATGACCAAATAAATAACGTCCAGAACCTCTCGATGGTATTATTCACTAGTAATGGACACTAACCTGTCCATTATTGTTTTTAATATATGGATCCAATTTTTGTGTTTCACTGAGGGACAGTTGGCAGGTGCAGAAAAGGCTTGGTCGCATTGTATCACTCTTGTGTCATTACTTCATGACCCCATCCCCCGCTCACTCACCCACCCAGCTCGCTAAGCAGACTGTAACAGAAAATATTTTATTTTTCTTGGTAGTCTTACCTGTTGTAAAGTTCAGTGCAGCACAAAAGACCAACGAGATATGTCCGTGTTGGGGGGGGATGACCAAAACAGCAGGGGACAAAATACGCTCTTGCTAACTGAGAGATGCCACCCTGTTTTTAAAAATGTTCCACCCGCCCACAGAGGGAAAGTGGCTAATGATGGACCACGCTGTTTGACTGGCACTCCCAACATGGCCAGGCAGAGAAGACTGCTACACTTGCGCTTTCCACTTTCAGTGATAATAGTATCGTTCAGAGCATTGAACGATAGTATTACAGGCTCTGAACAATACTATTATCACTTTTGAACTGTGCTATTATCACTGGTGACCGATAGCATTACCACTTGCTGTCCGGTACTATTACTGGGATTTTTTTGTATGCTTTAGTGTAGTATTAAATTGCATATCCATATATTAAATAAAGTTTGCAAATTCCACATTTGGGAAAAATTCTATGGGGTGGGATATTCAGACTGTGCCAGACAGGGGCGCAAGCCTGGGTGCAGCACAGATGGGATGAGCCAGGGCATGCTCGGGGTGATATTTGGTGCAGCACCATTGAATATGGCACTGAAGGTGCATGCACTGCACATGGTACAGTGGCACTGCGCCAGTGCAATTGGCAGCAGGGGAGCAGGGGGCTGCACCAGCACAAGTGCAGTTGCGCTAGGTGCAGCAAGAGAGATATTCAGCTGTGAGCATGCAAATGAGGCCATTATGTATGCAAGATACAAATGGGACCATTTTCATGTCGTTATGGCCCCATTTGCATGTGGTGCACTGATCCCTGCCAGCTTGCGCCTGGTGCCCTGTCAGGCTGCAGCCATCTGGGACTGATGCCCCCTGCCCCTTGGTGGGCTACGCGCCCCATTGCCCGATCATGGGCATATGTTAAATGCATCCCTGGTGGTCCAGTGGACCTGATCTCCTGCCCGATCATGGGCATTGTAAATAAATTACCCTGGTGGTCCAGTGGACCCGATCTCCTGCCCGATCATGGGCATTGTAAATGAATTACCCTGGTGGTCCAGTGGACCTGATCTCCTGCCAGATTGTGGGCAACTGTAAATATGAACCCAGGTGGTCCAATGGTACCCCCCTTCCCACCTGCCCACTGAGCCCTGCCACCCTGCACCCCCAGTCAGCGGCGGGTGACAGCTCCCCACCACAAGCCACCCAGCCGCCTGCTGACTGACAGCATACAGTATGGCTGTACACCTATTGGTCCACCACATGGGCCAATGGGCGTGCAGACCGTACTGTACTACACAGTCCTGATTTGTGAATGGTTCATTCACATTTCATGATAACTGGAGGTGGAGCTACCTCTTCACCCCTATCCAGAGACCACCCAGTCCAATTCCGCTGCCTCAAAGGATGCCAAGAACGAGGAGCACATGGATGACAGAGGGCTCAGGGAGGGTTAGGGCAGTCAGACAGAGGCACATCCCAGATCCTATTCCACTCCAGAACTCATATGCTGCACTGTCAAATGGGGACAACCAAACAGAGGTACCCAGAGAAGTGGAAGGGATGGATGTGAAGGTCAGTCAAGGAGGTGACCTCAGTGGGAAAAGCAGTGGACCCCAGAGGAGGAGGAGGAAGTGAATTCTCATGGGGGACTTTATCACAAGAGGGATCCAGCTAGGACCACAGGAGGGGGAGGACAGGGAGGTGAGGTATCTACCAGGTGCCACAGCATGGAGGGATGGGAGGAAGATCCTGGGGACTTCCAGGAAGGCAAGATAACTGGAGAGCTGGATGTCATTATCCACCTAGGTACTAATGACCTGGCAAATGGGGAGCCCAAGGAAGTTCAGGAAGAGTTTAGGAAATTGGGGAAGGGTCTCAAGCAAGTAGCTACTTCTGTCACCTTCTCGGAAGTACTATCTGTTAGAGGCATGTGAGACAGTGTAGGGGTATATGCAACAGAACTTTAACTCATGGTTGAAGAACTGGTGCTGTGAGGAAGGGTTGGGATTCATTGGTGACTGGGGACCCAACTGGAGGGATGCAGGTTTGTTCAAGCCTGACGACCAGCATACATCCTGGAGGGCAATCCAAGCACTCAATGATAAGTTTAAATGCTACATGGACAAGCATTTAAACAAGCCAAAGGGGGTGGCAGGCTAGCAAGGAGGGTACCTAATTGCCCACCCCCAACAGCTAGCAATGAAACCAGTGAACAGGAGTGGATATCTCTATGAAGCAGTGTGCAAAAGATGGAAACAAGCACCCAAGAGATGGATAGGCAGAAAGGTGGCAAAATTCAACAGAAGGGCAGACAGCAGAGAGAACCAGGGATAAAGGACAACCAATGGAGGGGGCTAGAGTAGAACAGCTAAACAGTCCAGGGAGATCAAATCATGGAAAGCCATGTTTGCCAATGCCAGGAGTCTTAGCAACAAGATGGAGGATCTGGAGGTTGTCATGGTGCAGTAGGATCTGGACATTGTGGCCATTACAGAGACCTGGTGCAATGATAATCATGACTGAGAGATGGCCATACCTGGCTACAGCATATTCAGAAGGGACAAGGCAGGCAGAAAGGGAGGAGGAGTGGCACTTTATGTGAAAGATGGCATAAAGGCCACAGAGATCCAGGAGGAACAAAATGGGGGAGAGATACTGTGGGTTAAGCTGGAAGCGGAAATGGGGCCAGCCATCTGTACAGGGGTGGTCTATAGACCACCAGCCCAGGAGGAAGAAACAGATAGGGAGCTGATGCTAGCCATCCAAAGGATGGCAAACAAGCGTGAGATGGTACTGGTTGGAGATCTCAATATTCCAGACGTGGACTGGAGCCTCCCAGCAACAGCATCAACCAGGAGTAGATTTATCTTGGACTCCCTTCAAGGTGCCTTCCTCAAGCAACTGGTCATGGAACCAACTCAGCAGAAGGCAATACTAGATCTTGTGCTCATAAATGGGGACAGTGAGGGAGCACCTGGGGAACAGTGACCACCAGTCACTGTGGTTTGACATCACAAAAGGAGCAGAACCAAACCACACAAAAACATGTATCCTGGATTTTATGGGGGCAGACTTTGGGAAAATGGGGAGATGCTTGAAAGAGGCATTAATGGGAATGGGGCAGGAATCAGGGGTTGAGGAACAGTGGGCAATATTTAAAACAAGGATTACAAGAGCAACAGAATTATGCATTAAGCAGGTTAGCAAGGGGAAAAGGAAGAGGAGGACATTATGGTTTTCCAAGGAGGTAGCAAGGAAAGTGAAAGCCAAAAAGACTGCATTCAGGCATACAAAAAGATGCAGGCAGAAGAGGATAGGGAGAAATACCAAGAGAAGCAAAGGGAGGCAGGGAGGTCAGTAAGGGAAGCCAAAGCTTAGACAGGAGAGCATTGCAAAATCAGTGGGTAGAGGGGACAAAACCTTTTACAGGTATACAAGTGAAAAAAGAAAGGCAAAGGGAGGGATAGTGAGACTGAAGGGGGAGGATGGGGGCTCTGTGGAGGATGACAACAATAAAGCTGACTTATTGAACAGGTATTTCTGCTCAGTCTTTACTAAGGAAGATGAGGGTAATGGGCATGAAGGGAGTACAAGGGGTGGGAATGGTGCAGAAATGGACACAATTCCCTTTACACGAGAAAGGGTCCTGAAGGAACTGGAAGGAATAAGAGTTGCTAAAGCAATGGGGCCAGATGGGGTGCACCCCGGGGTCCTAAAAGAAGTAAGAGAGGTGGTGGCTAAGCCTCTGATAGTCCTGTTTAGCCAATCACTGGAAACAGGGGAGGTACCCAAAGATTGGAGAACAACAAATGTAGTTCCCGTATACAAAAGCCGGAACAAAGAGGAAGCAGGGAACTACAGACCAGTCAGCCTCACCTCAGTAGTGTGGAAGATCATGCGAGCACTACAGAAGAAGAGATTGCTAGAACATCTGGTTGCCAATGTACTACAGGATCCAAGGCAGCATGGTTTCACCAGATGGAGGTCATGTCAGACCAACCTCATTGAATTTTTCGACTGGGTGACAAGGGAGGTGGATCAGGGGAGGGTAATGGACATGGCCTATCTGGACTTCATTAAGGCCTTTGACATTGTGCCACACAGAAGGCTACTAAACAAACTAGGGAAAAAGGGAGCAGGCAGGACAGTAGTGCAGTGGGTAGGTAACTGGCTGGGTGGCAGGACATAGAGAGTGGTGGTAAATGGCTGTCACTCCACAGAGGGAAGAGTGACCAGTGGGGTACCACAGGGATCAGTGCTGGGACCGATCCTATTCAACATCTTCATCAGTGACATTGCGCAGGACCTAGAAGGCAGAATTTCCCTATTCACTGATGATACAAAGCTCTGTAACAGAGTGGACACGCCAGAGGGTGTAGACAGAATGAGGAGGGACCTACAGAAACTTGAAGAATGGTCAGAGATTTGGCAGTTGAAATTCAATGTAAAGAAGTGCAAGATAATGCATATGGTGCACAGAAACCCTGGAACATCGTATCAGTCGGGGGCTGAGGATATAGCATGCACCAAGCAGGAAAGGGATCATGGGGTTATCATCTCTGATGACCTCAAGGTAGGGAAACAGTGCGACAAGGCAGCAGGTAAAGCAAACAGGATGCTGGGATGCATAGGCAGGGGCATTACCAGCAGGAAAAGGGAGGTCATAATTCCACTATACAAGACACTAGTGAGGCCCTACCTGGAGTACAGTGTACAGTTCTGGAGATCTTACCTATGTAAGGACATAGACAGGGTACCGAAGGTTCAGAGGAGGGCAACAAAGATGGTACATGGATTGCATCACAAGTCCTATAAGGACAGGCTGAAGGACTTGAATATGTACTCCCTGGAGGAGAGGAGGAAGAGACGGGATATAAAAGAGACATATAAGTATCTTACAGGGAGGAACAGAGTGCAGGAATCCACTATTTTTCAGTGAAAAAAATTTTCCAGGATTAGAGGGCATGGGATGAAGTTGGAGGGAGGGCAATTCAGAGAAAACATGAGGAAAAATTTCTTCACGGAACAGGTGGTGGACAAGTAGAACACCCTGCCAGAGGAAGTAGTGGGAGCTGAAACAATCATGGGATTTAAGAATGCATGGGATAGATATATGGGAATTCTGTAGGTCACGGGAAGAAGGCAGCAGACTTCTAGGAAAACATAAAGTGAACTTACAAGCTCAAATGGGCAGACTGGGTGGGCTGTAGGCCCTTATCTGCCGACAGTGTCTATGTATCTATGCTGGAATGTACCGGAGCGGTGGCCAACATAGTGCCTCTGTATTCACAGAAAATACGATTCTTTCAACAGGAAATTACCAAGCAGGCACTTCCTTTAGAAGATGGGGTGAGACCGCAAGGAGTTTCTACAGATCGACGCTTACCAGAAACAGCGGAGCACATCGCGGAGAGATGCCGATAATTGCAAGCAGAGTTAGCAGCGCTGGAACAACATACCCTAAGCCTCACAGCTGAAGATGAAAAAAAAATGGAAACGGGGGTGAGTAACTCTCCTGACATTGCTAACTCTATCCCCACAAAACTGTTTGTGTCTTCTGGGTTAGGAGTTCCTCCAGAAGCACCCCTGAATCCTCCCCGCAGTCCAGTATCCCAAAAGCTGGCAGATGATCTAGTTCGAGGGGTTAACTGGTCCCCAGAGCAAGCACTAGAGCAAGCAGGCTGGCAACAGTTGCAAAATGGAAGCCAGATCCCCAACCCAGAGATACTGATTCCGGGCAATGCCTTGGACATAGACCCTGTAGCAGGAGGGACTGCTGATACTGAATGCCTAGAGGCACCTCTTCCTGGTATTCAGCCCGTTGCACAGGAGGACTGCATGACAGCCCCTCAGTCAGGATATTTGAGTTATTCTCCTATTGATATGCCTACTGATGAATTTGATGATGTACAAACAGGGATACAGACAGATATGGAACTTGGACTACCTGAACATTTGGGGGAAGGGGAACAGCAGGCCCCTGCCTCACAACCCTCTGCACAAAACTCTGTCCCAACTTACGCTAGCTTATTTCAGAAGCCTATTCAGCTGGTGAAGCACAGAAATGCTATGAGGTTACGTTATTTGGGGACGAATGATGAATTACCTGACAGGTTTTATGAAGGTATGAACGTTTTGTTAAAACAGTCTATGTTTTTTTTTCCCTGCGCAAGTGTATGCTTTGATTCACACACCAGGGGAGAATTCCTTTGATATCAGCTTTAGGTCATAAGACTTTCTGGATAGATTCTGGATCAAATATGCCCAATTAAAGACAAATCCACTATGGCAAGACTTTAAAGAAATTCCCCTCACAAAACAAACATTTACGGTCATCACTGTCTTCTTTCGTAAAGAGGGTGTGAATGTGATCAATATTATTTATTGGCTTGAGAAAAGGTGAAAACTTCATTGGAACCCTGAACCCATTATTAATGATGAGGTATTTTGGAATGGGGGGTGGAGATTTAAAATCAATCTACAGCAGACTGACAAAGGCATACAGCATTTACCTAACTGCTTTTACCTGGGAAGGGATAAGGGTTTTATCTGTTACCCAGGCCAGCCATGGCATTGCTATACTGTAAATGTGGCTCGGGCCACCATCTGAGTCACACATGTGAAGTTTCTAAATGTGCCCAATGTGGGAAAACGGGACATTCAGCATTTCACTGTTACAGTCTAAGTACTCTTTATAAGATGAAGGCCATTCCTTCATGGACTGTTCATGGGCTGCACATAACACCACAGACTCAGATTTTACTATTCAGGATTTTTATGTTAACACAACAAGCAGATCAACAAGTTCAAGGGACTCTTGCAGGACTACTCCTCAGGGGCTTTCAGCTTCTCCCACAACAATGGTGATGGCTAGCTCATCTCCTGAAAATGCATCTCCACCTAGTGCCATAGCATCTACTTCGGACACTAATATTGTAGACCTTTTGGCACAAAGACAGGAGCAAGAAGCCCACCATCGGGATCTTCTGCAATGCCACCTCCCCTTCCCCCAGTAGATGCCTTCCAACTGCAGAAAAAAAGAGCGGGACCAAGGAATAAAACATCAGCACAAAAAACTTCAGTCCCATCTATGGCCATTACTGTGCAAAACAAGTACTCAGCATTATAAGAAGGTGAGGCTGAAGCTGAGCCTGAATCAGATTCAGCATCGATACACTCCTCTCAACCACAAGGGGGATCTGAGGGTGAATATGCACAAGATTCCCCTGAAGTCAAGGTAAAGAAAAAAATGGATGGGGACTAGGGCATGGCTCAGAAAAAATCCTGGCCAACCTCCACCTGACTAATGATATTCATGAAATCTCCCTTGTATGACTTTTCATTGGCATCACTTAATGTCAATAGCATTAAGTCGGAATGGAAGAGAACTCACACTTTTGCTCATTTTGCTGACCATATGTTTGACTTCATTTTTTTTTCAAGACACCAGGTTGCATGTTGTCCAAGACATAGAAACTGCTAGCACTGCCTGGCTGTGGGGTCGGCTATATTAGTCATCAGGTATAGATAGTTGTTCAGGGGTGGGAATTTCTGTGTCTAACCCTGCTGCCAAATTGATTCATATGGTGGATATAGTACCTGGCAGGGCCTTATTGCTTGATGTAGACATGGCAGGGGTAAATCTCAGGTTATGTATATGCCCCTCAAACTAAGGCATCCAAAATTGCATTATTTAATCAGAGACAACCCTTCTTATTTACCACCAGAAAAATTATCCTAGTTAGGGATTTTAATTGTGGCAGGTATCTCTCTGATAGGGGTTTAAAAACTACCAAAACATTTTGTGATGCCTCTTGTTTAAACAATCTAATTAAACAAGCCTCCCTAGTGGACACTTTGACCATAGGTGGAAAAGTACCTCTAAAAACTTATTTTAGGGGAAAATTGTCTACAAGAATCGATCATGTATTTCTGTCACCTAATCTAGGGGCACAGCAAGCTTTACTTATGCCAGTAATATCGTCAGATCATGCTCAATTCAGTGTTGCCATTTCTAATTTTGCTTGAATAGGGAGCGGTCCAGGTTACTAGAGAATGAACCTTAACCTTTTAAATAATGCATTATTATAACAGGGTTTTCAATCAGTCCTAGAGGCCAGGAAATCAGTACATTTTCTATATGATTTTCCTCTGGAGTGGTGGGAAACTACGAAAACTGGCATACAGGACTTCTTTAAAAAAAATGGGTCAAATTAATGGTAAACTTAAAACTAAAAAATATTGTTTTTATAGGTCACAGCTATGAAAATAATTATCCCAGCAAAAAGAAACTTTAGGGGATTACTCAGCAGAAATCCAATCATTGAAAGCTAAATTAACGCAGTTACAATACAATAGATTAAAATCCTTAGAGACGAAACCGCTTATTGGCACACAAGGAAAATCTGCTTTTGTCAACCCATTTGAATTTTGCCAAAAGCAATATATTAAATATATGAATTGTATTCTATTACAGGATGGTTCCTATGTAATGAACAAATCAGATATTATTACTGAAGTCAATAACAATGTTGACACTTTTTTACAATCTCTTCCCTCCCCTATACCAGAAGAAGAGGTACAACACTGGCTGATTCAGAGTAACTTACCTCAACTTTCTGAAGCGTTAGGTCAAACATTTACTTTCCCTATTACCAGACAGGAGTTTCTCTCCATTTTAGCCCAGCTAAAATCAA
This sequence comes from Neoceratodus forsteri, assembly GCA_016271365.2. Lineage (NCBI taxonomy): Eukaryota > Metazoa > Chordata > Ceratodontiformes > Ceratodontidae > Neoceratodus > Neoceratodus forsteri. Next base: position 356,008,817 of record CM028134.1, read on the forward strand.
GTTCTGCACCAGGACTTGAAGGGATTCCATATGAATTACATAAACAGATAGCTAACGTGTTATTAGATAAATTATTAGAGGTCTATAACACTCTACTGTTGTCTCAAGTTATCCCCACTAATATGAAGAAAGGTCTTTTGGTATTAATGTACAAATCAGGAGATAGATTTTATCAAATTGGAGACTGATTATATTGCTAAATGCTGATTTTAAGATTTTCATTAAATTACTCGGTGTCAGATTAGCTGCAGCTACAGTGGATATTGTATACCCATCACATTCATGTGCAGTGACAGGGAGATCTATATTGGACAACTTGATTTTACTTAGAGATGTGCTAGAAGGTGACATGAAGGAGAGCTTATAGGTTTTCTGCTGTCTCTTGATCAAGCAAAAGCATTTGACAAGGTTCACCATAAATATCTTTGGGCTTGTTTGACAGCTTATGGTTTTCCTGAAACATTTATAAGAGTGTTACAAGCATGTTATAACAAGGCTGTAACAATTCCGTTAGTGGATGGATGGGTAAATAAATTTTTGTCAATAGAGCTGTCTGGCAGGGGTGCCCTTTAAGTCTGGTCCTATATATACTTTCCATAGATCCACTTTTGCATAGATTAAATGGATCCCCTATTTTAACAGGTTTGTCCTTTTCCAGCACTGGTCCTAAACTGCAGACGTTGGCTTATGCTGATGATTTGGTTTTGATTATGGTAGATTTATCTTCTTGTTCACAGGCAAATCTGGAATTACAGGCTTATGCAACAGTAGCAGAGTCTGGTATTAATTTTCAGAAAAGTAAATGTATACTTATTGGAGATTCTTATTCAGATTTGAATGAAGTAATTGATATCCCAGTAATGACAGAACCAAGTAAAATACTAGGCTTGTTATTTGGTGTAGTGGATCTAGCCATGCTTAACTGGAAACATTTTCTGACAAAGGTACAGTTGAAAGTTACATCTTGGAATAGATGGAAAATGATTAACAAAAAGGAATATTTATCATTAAAACTTTTCTATTGTCTTTATTTTTACACCTTAGCATGGTTTTTGCACTTCCTCAATCCTTGGAAACTAGTGTATATAGTTATTTTTTTACATGTGTTTGGGGCAGCAGGCTTAACCCTATTAAACGGGGTATTTTGTATAGACCTGTCTCCATAGGTGGCCTTAATATGGTAACCAATATCCCCTTTTTCTTTTCGATGTTTGTGGCCTATAACTTGTGGCCCCTATCACAACAAGGGAGTAAGATCTGGGCCCCTTGGATTCTGGACCAATTGGAAAATGTTCTGTTGGAAAGTCAGCTAAACGCTAGTATCCCTAAACAAAAATTGATAGCAGGTCTACCTGCTTCTCATAGATTGTTCTTTAGTAAAATTAAGCTATGGGCACTTTTGAAATTTCAGGTTACTACTTTATCTAGAAAACATCTTTATTCCTATATTATAGATACATTTTTTATAGAACAACCACATTTTCCTGATCGGGTATCTCAGGAATTGACATATATTTCTAAAGTGATTACTTCCCCTCGTACTCTGGTACATATGTGGGGTGTAAATTGGTTATCTCTTCATTACAAACTCAATGTGAAGGGGAAATTTAAAACACAAACCTATTAATAAGAGATTTTGTCCCAGACATACATGTTCCTCACAAGTTGAAACAATTTCCCATTTGTTTTTTTGAGTGCCCTTATATTCAGAAATTTTGGAAGTTATTGAAAACTAAATGGCTGAGCTTGCCTTTTTTAAACTTAACTCCTGATATTCTATTGCTAGGGATATTTCTGCACCAATGGACTAAGCATGATAAGACTACATTATGGTTGTTTTTGATTTGCTTTAAATATTATATTTGGAATGTACAATGTTGACTCTGTCTGCAGCAACAATCTATTAAAGAAGTACAGTTATTTGAATTGATTGAATCCAATATGTGTAAGTTAAGAGCTCAAGATCAATGTAATGTGCCTTTACAGGTTTTCCAGATGTGGTGGGAGTCCATTTCCTGGATTTAAGTGTATACTTTTCGTTGCCTTGCTGGATTCACAGGTAGCCCCCTTCCTCGGCCATGATAATGAGGGGCAGGGTAAAGACTGAAACTGCTTATTTCCTATTTTCTAATTTAGATACATCTCTTGATTTCTTTAGTATGTCTCCTTCTATGTAGAGTATTATACATTTTATTTTGACAGTTGCTAGGTACATCTCCCCTGTCTTCCGGGTGGAGGAGTGGGGAGGCATTGGTTTATAATGTATGTTAATTTCAGTATGGAGGAAATACTGTTTGATTAGTCTTAGTTATTTTTGACATAGAGGGAATTTGTTCCTTTGGTTGTTTTCCTTCCAGATAGGGAGGCATGCATTAATACTTGGGTGTTATAAAGTTTGGCCTTTTGATAGCTTTTTGTTATTTTTTTTTGCTTCATTATTTTCCTTTTCTGTTATAAAAAAGAGAAAGATTTTCTCTATTTTTGTATGAAGGGAATGGGGTGAGCTTTATATATAGTACCTCATTATATGCTTAATGTTTTCACCCATAAATTTTGAAACTCATTAACTGAATATAATATACTATTTGAGAGTAAGGGTAATATGCAATAGTATAATTTTTTTTGGCTTTTCTAGTGGTAATAGATTTGCTTATTCCATGATTTACAGTTTCAACTATGACAGTATGATGTAATACTTAATTTGTTTTTATGTTTTCAGAATTTAGTTATGTTTATTCATTTCCATGTGACTACTAGCATGTTTGGTATAATCATTTTAGATGTTTATTTAGATTTATTCTACTAAGAGTATAATAGAAATATTTATTTTTTTATGTTTACTCCTTTTGTTTCATATATTATTATCTGTGTGAATTATCACTGTTTGTAAACATTTGTTTTTAAATTTATAATAAAAAAATTCCCCTACTCTGCTGTAGTGGGAGCGCTTGTCGGTCATTGCCAAGATGGCCGACGTCCAAGATGGTGGAGAAGGTGGAGGTGGTGGTGGTGGTGCTGAGCTTCCTAGCTCTGCTATTCCCACTGTTATGCCTTCAAATCCTTGTGATTTGCCTTTGGTCTCTGACGATGAGAACGCCTTATTTGTGGAAAGCATTGTCTCTCTGGTTTTAAACCAGCATTCCCCATCTCTCTGTAAGGTGGATTCAAACCTTGTTTTAGATTATACTACCTTGGATACCTCTGAAATGAATCTACATCAGATATTTCATCAACACAGATCCTTTATGTTACAACTGGTTCAAGAAGAAAGCGATTCACAAAATACTATTCCTGAGCCTACTTATCCGGTACCGACTGCTCCTGCTATACCTACTACTGTCACCTCTTGTGCATCTGCATCTACTTCATCAGACTCCTCTACAGCCCACCAAACTGTTACAACTTCCTTGTTCCATCTAAGGGATACTTACAGGTTGCACAATCCCACGGAGCGGGCTTGGTCCCCAGAGGCTGCTCTTCGTGCAACGGGATGGCAACAAACTGCAGAGAGTGCTCCCTGGATTTCCCCCGGTCCCATCAGTGCTCAGAATATTTTTTCAGCCTCAACAAACACCGAGGGGGACCTCTCTCTCTCCCTAGCTCTCCTGCTCATCACCCTAGCAACCCTACTACAGGCTCCTGTCCTACTACTTCAGCTCCACCAGTAGGAGACATGGACCCTAGCTGGCCACCGCACTCCACGCAGTCTCTCAACCAATCCATGGGCTCCAATCATTCACCACAGCTCTCTGGACATTCTTCTTTAGAGAAAGATGCTGCAGACACTTTAGCAGCTGCTGCTTCTACCTCACACTCTACAGATGATCCTCCGGTGGCTGTGCCTTTCAAAATTAGTGACTTGTTCCAAATTTGGGGGGAATGTGCACAATGCAGGAATGCCATCCAGCTGAAGTTCTTAGGGGACATTTATCAGGCCCCTGACTGCAGGACTGTACTGCATGGTATGTTGTGGGTTCTTTGGGTATTGGGGCATCTGAGCTATTTGCCTTTATTCATGCGCATGGTGAACCCATTTATGATTTAAATTTTAAAAATGTGTTTTCTTTAGAAAAGTTCTGGTCTAAGTATGAACTTGTTAAAGCTTCACCTCTCTGAGCATCCTTTTTGCTCATCCCCCTGACCAAACCTACAGTCAAAATTATCACTTTATTGTTTTGAATCAAAGGAGTGAGCATTGCAAATGTCCAGTATTGGTTGAAGCAGTGCTGTGACAGTTTGGAAGCACCATGTCCTATACTGGATGAGGATTTAGTCTGGACAGGAGGATGGAAAGTAAAGGTACAGTTGAAACATACTGATAGAGGCATTTCACATCTACCTGGCAGTTTTTTTATTAGATAGGGACCGAGGGCTGTGTTTCTATCTGGGGCAACCTCGAACCTGCCACAAGTGCAGTTGCAGAACTTACCTCAGTAACACCTGTGATAAGCCCCGTTGCAGCCTTTGTCTGTCATATGGACATGTGAACTTGGGATGCCCCACTCCTTTGAAATGTAATTTATGTGATGAGGCAGGTCACTCTTACAAACAATGCCCTTGGGCTGACCACAACTGGGTTGGATCATCCCCCCTCAAGAACAAGTTGCCCTTGTCACTGACTCACAGGTCCAGGCTTTACAGCACAAGGAGGCCCCCCTCCACCTCTCTATCTCTGCTTCCCCACTGAGCTTCTAGCTCCAGCCTCCGCAGTCATCGCCACTCATGAAGCCCCACCTGACCCACCACCCCCTTCTGATGCACCTCTAGTGATTCAGTCAGCTGCCTCTCCTGTTTTCCCTTCTGGGACTTCCACTATGGAAATTTTTCCTTCCCAGGAGGTCATGCCCCCCTCACGGATACTACCACCTTCACAATAGTTCCCTACTTTAAACATGGGAAGGGGAAGTGGAAATCCAAAACTCCAACTCCCAAAAAGACTATCCTTACTAGGAATAGGTACCAGGAACTAGCTAAGAGGAGACAGTGGGGTGATATAGAAGAGGACGATGGTGACTCTGACTCCTCCCTTGCCTCCTCTTCATGGATGGATTACTCCTCTGATTCACAATGTGATCCATCCCTCTCTAAAGGTACTAAAGGCAAGCAACCCCCTGTCACATGACATTGTTGTGGCATTTCTTTCTACTCTGCTTTGCAGTTATGCACTTGGGTATCAGCCTCTGCTGCCTCACACTTAATGTATGTAGTATGAAAGCTTTTAAGAAGCAGGTTACCACACTGCAGTATTTGACAGACCTCAGCCATGATAGTTATCTGCTACAGGCTACTAGACTGAAATCTGGGTATGAAATCTCTTGGGTAAAATACAGGTGGACTAAGGGAGCCTCCTTCTGGTCTTATGGAGAGGATTTATGTGATGACATAGGTATCCTGTTTTCTAATTTTCATTTCCAAGTTTCCAGGTTGGTAGACATTTTCCCAAGTGGGGCATTGCTAGTAGATTGCATGTATAAACATGAAAAAAATTCAGCTTATTAATGCGTATGCCCCCCAGAGTATTGCCTCTCGCTCCAAGCTGTTCACTCTATTGCAGCCATATTTATAAACCAATCGACTTATTTTTTTAAGGGGAGATTTCAACTGTGGGCTAACTCTGGCTGACAGGGGTGGCTCTATGCAAAAAATTTGTGGGGACATGGCCACTACGAACAAAGTCATACACACTGCAGCGCTTACAGATGATTACTGTGCCATCCACCCCACTGGGGCAAAAACATACTATAGAGGCCCTTATGCCACTAGGATTGATTTAATTTTTCTTTCCAAGAGTATTAGTGTGCAGAAAGCCACAGTGATACCTTATGAAAATTCAGATCATTTGGCTGTCTCCCTTGAATGCACCTCCACCACTGGCTCTTTCCCTGCTAAAACATAGTCCCTCTGGAAGCTTTATAGCTCCCTACTATTGGACTCTGTCATCTCCTCAACCTGTCAGGATATTCTAAGGGCATGGATTCCTGTCTATGATGCATACACCTCACCTTTAACTTGGTGGGAGGAGACCAAGTCCGATTTGAAATGCTTTTTTCTTCAGCAAGCCAAATCTAAGTCTCTTTCCAGCTATCTTACATATCTAGGACTTCGACAAAAACTACTTGATTTAATCTCTGGGACCTTTTCCTCACACGCTGACTACTCTCAGCAGATTTCTGAAGTAAAATCTGCTATGGAGCCACATCAGTATAATCTGGCTATCTCCTTAAAACTGGAGGCCCAGTTTGGCACTCAGAGCTCCAAGCCTTCTATTAATATATTTAAAAGCTGCACAGAAAGAGTCTCAGCCACTCACATATAGCAACTGCAAGACCCAGCCACAACTCTTGTATACAGTACTTTGCCCGTGATTAAACATGTTGCTCAATCACATTTAGAGGAGATGTTTAGTTCAGCCTCATCTGCCTCTCCTGATGTTGATTTCTTTTCTGATGTTCCTATCTCTGAAGTTTTTCTTACACACCTCAACTCTTTAACAGTGCCTATTTCTCCTGTGACTAAACAGGCCATTTTTCAACAGAAAAAAATGTACTTTGCCTGGCAAAGATGGCCTTACTGCTGAATTATACCAGCAATTCTCTAACTTTTTTGCCCCGTTTTTGACTCTGGTTTTCAATACAATCATACTCTCTAACTTGGTCCCAAAGGAATTTTCAGATGCTATTATGATACTTCTGTTTAAAAAAGGTGACAAAGCAGACATTAGAATTTGGTGACCCCTCAGCCTTCTAAATGTGGACTACAACATTTTTACAATCATTTTGCTTCACAGACTCACACCCATAGCCTCTCAAGTCATATCAGAAGTCTAGACCTGTGCTATCCCTAACAGGTCTTTCTTTCATAATTTAACTCTAGTATGAGATATAGTAGCTGCCAGTGCTAACTCTTCCCCGCCACTCTGCTTTCTCTAGATCAGGAGAAAGCATTTGACCGTGTAGATCATAATTATCTATTACAGACCATGCTTCAATACTATATACCACAAAAGTTCATCTCATGGATACAACTTTTATACTGCATGGCATGGATTTATCCTTATGTCAGTAGTTCCCCAGGGCTCCCCTTTCTTGGTCAGAAAGGGGTACAACAGAGCTGCCCACTTGGCATGGGGTCAATACCACGCACGGCAGAATGTTGTGCAACATAATCGCATTGAGCAATTCAATGTTAACTTTTTTCTGAGGGGAGTTTTGTCCCTCACACTCCCTGTTATGGGGGGCTGCATCCCCCGGACCTCCCCCACTAAGGATTCTAACTCTGGGGGGTCCAACACAGAGAGCACACAGGTCTGGGTTTCGGCACAATGCTGTGCGCTATTAAGCGTACGACATTATGACCTAGTACATGCCCACTCCGGCCTCTTTTATATGTCTTCCAAATAGATCCTCTACTCAGGAAACTTTTATAGCATCCCACTCTTTCCAGAATCCTTCTACCCTCTGGGCAATCTGTCCCCTCCATCTGTGCATATGTGGATGATCTCTGCATCTGCACCACTCCTGAGTTGCAGGATTCCGACTTTATTCCTATTATTTCACAATTTGAGACAAACTCAGGCTCCAAATTGAATTATGGAAAACGTTCTGCCATTACTACCCCTTCCTCTGTTGTCACATCCTTCCCTTCTACCCTGACTAGTGTCCCTGTTGTGTCTTCCCCTATGAAAATATTGGGGCTCTTCTTTGGCAGTACAGATGATGCTTCATATAACTGGTCTATTACTCTGGACAAAGCCTCCTCCCTGGTTGCCTCCTGGAAGGGACACCCCCTTTTCAAAATGGAAAAGGGTCTTTCTGTTAAATACATTAGTCCTCCCCCTTTTCTTACACTTAGCATCAGTTTTCCCTGTTCCCTTCTCTCTAGAAGCAAGAGTAAATAATGTTTTGGGTTTTTTTTCAGGGTTTCTGGGGCAGTCACCTGAACCCTGTGATAAGGCTTTACACTTACCCTGACTACTGCCATGGGGGTGTTCGGATGCATAATCCTATTATTTTCTTCCATAGTTTATTACACAAAGTGTTTCTGTACTACTACATCCCTTTACTCACTTCTGGTTCCTCATTATGCATTCCTTGACTCTCTCACTGTGTGTGATTTGGCAAAAACCTCCCGTTTAGATCACCAGAAATTTTAAAAACTACCAAATTCCTTCATATTTTTGTAAGCCCCAGGCCACTTTTTAACTAGTGTGCACACTCCCCATTAAAATCTGGAAACACTGGTGGCCATATACTGGCATATCAATTTACTTTACAAACAGGTAGGCGTCACCTTGGCATTAGGATGTATACCTGGCTCATTTTCTAGAGGAAGAGAGGGGTGGGGGTACAGAAACAAAACAACATGAACCTTGTGTAAATAACACAATCCAGGTCCTGGGTGGAGGCTGCTAGGCATATGCCAGATCTAACCTACTGAGGGGGGGCCCAGTAACTCCACACAACCAGAAGCAAATAATCAGAATATCCATAACAGTGACTGGGATTGTGCAGTATGGCTTTATTCCAAAGATGGAAAGTTAAAGCAAAAGGGGACCCCCAAGGGTTGGTTGGGGCTGGACAGGTACAATTCACAAACTCTCCTTGCATGCAGTACAGTTCATGAACAACAACAGAGCAATCTTCTTCCCAAATTCCAAAAATGTGCATATGTGGACACTTGGCCACACACATGAACATTTTCCTTCCAATTTCCCAAAATGTGCATTAGTGGACACCTGGCCACGCACATGAACAATTTCTTCCCATGAGTGTCATTTAGTGAATCTAAGCCACACATTCAGAACTCTTCTTCGAACATAGGTGCACATATAGTGAAACTCAGTCACACACCATAACCTGCAGCTTGGCCCTTACTAAGGTGAAACTGATGGCCTTTACAAACAAGGAAGCCCTGCCTTGTAAGCACTTAGATGGCGTTCCTCCTGCCCTTGGCCTAAACCAACAGTCTCTGCCATTCTTCAGGGATACACTGTGGTGGACCAGTGTTCCACCCTGGTTTTGAGATAGGACCCCAGGAATTCTTTGTCTCTAATACTGTCTTGTTCTAAACTTTAAATCTACTGTGCAGTAGTGACTCTCTTTCTTTGCCTAATCTTTTTTCTAGTTATGGTGGGGTGGCCACCTATCGTAACCCTGTCCTGTCCTCCTTAGTATTTATTCTGTCTTTTGTATTTTTACAGTTTCTTTTTCTTTCCTTGGGTTGGGTCCTGCAAATAGAAAATATGCCAAAAGTATAGTAAAGGAATTATGTGGAATATGCCTAAATCAGTTATTGGCATAAAGAGTGCACTCATATAATGAATGCTGCCTGTATAGTATGATAAGGCTGAAACCATTATGAAATTAAAGGAACATGCATGCATGGGTTTGTAGTAAAAATAATTGATGCTGTAGAAAAATAATGACACAATTAAAAACGTTTGTACAAAGTATTATACAGCTCCAGTAGAAAATGATACTGCTGTAGCACTGAAATGTAGAAAATATGCCGCTTGTGCAAAAGAGAAAAAAGGGGGAAGATAAGCTTTATTTTTTTTTCTTTTGGTTTGTTGAGAGCTAGCGACATAGGATTGAAATGCTGCTCCTGGTATTTGCTGCATCGAGCCAGAAAGGCTTAGTTTGTGCAGCAACAGAAGCGTGGTTTAAAAACGGGGCGGCATGTCTTTGTAACTTTCAATTAGCCACCCCATGCTTTACTGTGCTGCTGCTTCTATAAAGGGGGGAGATTGGCTGTTCTTTCCCTCTGACTCTGAAATTAAACATAAAAAGTAATTAGGCACTGTTAGGAAGCAGTAAAAGACTGCAAAGAAAAGAAAACATAAGGAGTTGCAGTCTATATAGAAGTGAATGGCTGTCTCTGAACTTAAATAAACATTTCAGACACCCCTACATGCAGCAACTCCCTCAGAACTATCAATAAACATCAAAAAAAGAGGGACTACTAACAAGAAGCCAGTATTGAAGTGCATGAAATATAAAAGTGCAGTGCCCTGTAGTTTCATGTTGTTGTTTTTTCTTTAAAGCTTTATCAAATAATTATAAAACTATATTCAACTACTTCAGACTACAAAAACAATGACTTATTCACCTACATTGTACTTTTTAAATGTTGTCAGTTAAAACCCCCTTGTTTGGTTATTCTTGTACACATTTTTGCCTTTGTACAAATTAAAAAGGCTATTACCTCTGTGTACATGAATCAGTTGTTCCATGTTCCTCAAAATGCCCTGTGCCAGGCCTTTCTCAAATCCAGGAGTCTGGATAATGCCCAGCTATAGGGGAAACAGTGCCCTCTAATTCCTATTTTTTATAAGAAGAGGGGCTGTCACTCTCAGATTGTAGGAGGGGCTTAAAGGCTCATTAACGCTCATTGTCTATTCTCAGAGTATTTTAAAGCCCACAAAGTCTTTTTATGATGTTAAATGAAGGTTTATGATACAACTGCTTAACCTGTTTATGTTGAGTGGTCACCCTGAGCTATTTTGATAATGTAGAGCTAGAAAAATGTATGTATAGATTAAGGGCCTGGTCAGGTGACACAGCCAGGGACTATATATACACCTCTTGGAGGTGAGGTTAGTCAGAGGAGCCTTGGTAATGGTAATGAAAAGAGCCACCTAAGGGAAGTAGCCAGAATAGTCACAGAAGGAAACATATCTGTATTGACAGATTAAAACTGTGAGAGCTACCGATTGTAGCGTATTTTTGTTTCATATTTTGATTTGCCTCTTTTGAGTTTAATAAATATCAACTGAGCTAATTGGTTGAACTCTCCTTTGCCGGGCAGTAGCATATACTGCACTTGGGAGAGATTGAGGAGGAGTTATTTGAGTCTGTAAAAAGACTTTCTGGTTGCTCATTGCAACACCAGAAAGGAATGCATGTGTGATTCACATGGGAAAACTCAGGGGCCTTAATTGGCTGAACTCTCATAGCTCAGGTGGTTAAGAGATAAAGCATAGATTGCTGAGCTTCTGGGTTCAAATCCCAGTGAGAGTCACATTTTTCCTTTCATTTCTACAATTGGACTCCATTAGGGTGAGAAATCCTGGGCCGTCTCCTGAGATCCCACTGGCAGTCCTTCGGCCACTCTCACCTCCTCACTCCACAACAGACTACACAGAACTCCAACTGCAAACTGAGCATTCTAAGCTCCCCAGAGCAGTTATCCACAGAGTGTGGCTTATGCTGCTGTGAGAGTTCTAAATGACCTAATCATTCTTTGCTCAGGCCAGCTGAGTAAACAATTATGTCATTATGTAAGGGGCCCTTAATGAGCTCCCTACCAGCTGCCTGCTACCTTCCTAACAATAATACTGATAGGATTCTAGTGACCCCAAGGGACTGGGTGGTTACATTTAGTTCACACATTTTTAAAGATCTGGCAGTGGAGACTAGCAATTGCTGTTATCTTGGCTTTGACAAGGACACAGTTGTATCACTCTATCCTTAGTTCCTTCTTCTTTGAAGCACCACGCTTCATAAATACACTTGGGCATGTTGTGAATTTTAGCTCAGTATTTTTACAACTTACTAATGTTAGACTCCCTTTGCACCTTTGGGATGTTACTTGACTGTTGTGTCATGGACGACTAGGAGTTTGCAATTCCCTGAAACATAAATCTCTGGAAGAAAGGATGTGCCCCTGTGACTCTTGCTTTCACACTCTGGAAACAATGCACCATTTTTTCCTGGAGTGTCCTTATACTCAGTGTTTCTGGAATTTATTCTTGCAGAAATGGAAAGAGAAGCACCGTACTACTATCACCTACAATATCTTGGTATATGGTATATATCTCCTTGAACTGCGGCACTACCATCCATGTACTTTAAGATTGCTTTTTGCTTTTTGCAGGTTTTATTTATGGCAAGCCAGATGCGCTTGTCTTCTACAGCAAAAAAGTTACATAGAAACATAGAAGTTGACGGCAGATAAGGACCGCAAGGCCCATCTAGTCTGTCCATTTCTTTTTCTACCTTATAAATGTGCCATCGGCCTTTGCTCTGTCAGTGGCCTATCTATTCATACTCATCTGTATTGCTCCCTTATGCCTATCCCATGCCTGTTTGAAGCCCTGCACTGTATTCATATCCACCACTTCCTGAGGTAGGCCATTCCATGCACCCACCACCCTTTCTGTGAAAAAGAATTTCCTCACATTCCCCTTAATCGGCCCCTCTAATCTCATGCTGTGTCCTCTTGTCCTGCTATTTTTCTTATATTGAAACATGTTAGACTCCTTTCACCTTGTTAATGCCCTTAAGGTGTTTGAATGCCTCGATCATATCACCTCTCCCTCCTTTGCTCAAGGGTATACATATTGAGCTCCGTTAATCTGTCCTCATATGTCTTCTGATGCAGTCCCTGCACCATTTTGGTTGCCCTTCTCTGGACTGCCTCAATTTGGTTAATGTCCTTGTGAAGGTGTGGCCTCAATACTGCACGCAGTACTCCAGATGGGGCCTAACCAGTGTCTTGTACAGAGGGATTATTACCTCCTCTACGACTTGTGATACTCCCTACTAATACACCCTAACACCCCCTAGCCTTACCTACTGCTTTAGAAGTCTGCTTGGATGATTTTAGGTCATCTGTGATGATGATGCCCAAGTATCTTTCTTCCTTTGTGACTGCTAGCAACTCCTCCCAGCCTATAGGTGGCTTCAGGGTTTCTCTTCCTATGTGCATGATTTTGCACTTCTTTGCATTAAATCCCAGTTGCCACTCTTCTGACCATTCTGCTAGTTTATCCAGATCTCTTCTCATTCTGCCCACCCCATCTGGATCATCTACTCTGTTGCAGATCTTGGTGTCATCTGCAAACAGACAAGCCTTACCCTCTAGTCCATCTGCAAGGTCAGTAATGAAGATGTTGAAGAGGACTGGCCCCAGGACTGATCCCTGAGGTACCCCACTTGTGACTTGCATCTCTTCTGACTGTATACCATTTACCACCACTCTCTGTTTTCTGCCCGTCAACCAGTTTGCCACCCAGTTGACCAACTTGACCCACCCTGAGCCTACCCAGCTTATTTATCAATCTTCTATGTGGAACAGTGTCAAAAGCTTTGCTGAAGTCAAGGTAGGCGACATCAACTGCTCCCCTTGGTCCACCACTCTGGTTACCCAGTCAAAGAAATCTATGAGATTAGTTTGACAGGACCTTCCTTTTGTAAACCCATGCTGTCTTGGATCCTGTGCCCCTATGGATTCCAGGTGTTGCACTATCCCTTCCTTAAGGAGTGCCTCCATAATCTTGCCCACCACTGAGGTAAGACTGACCGGCCTGTAGTTCCTCCGCCTCCTCCCTGCTACCACTCTTGTGGAGCGGGATCACATGAGCCCTTCTCCAGTCTTCTGGGACCTCTCCTGTGCTCAGAGACTCACTAAACAATTCTGCTAATGGCTTTGCTAGTTCCTCCTTTAGCTCCTTAAGTACCCTGGGATGTATGCCATCAGGTCCCATTGCCTTATCCACTCCTGAGCTTAGCAAGCTCTTGTAGGACCCTTTCTTTGTGAAGGAGTAGTGCTCACCTCCCTCCCCCTGTGTCCATGATGTTGAGCTGTGGGCCCTGCCCTACCTTCTCTTCAGTAAATACTGAGCAAAAGTATCTATTTAGGATAGATGCCTTTACAGGGTCCTCCTCCTCACATGCCTCTTTCTCCATTAAGCTTAGCATTCCCCTCTGGACTTTCTCCTTTCACTAATGTATCTATAGAAAGTCTTGTCACCCTCTTTACTGTTCGCTAGTGTTTCCTCAGTTTGGGACTTTGCCTGCCTTACTGCCTTACCTGCTTCCCTTAGGGCAGTTTGGTATGCCTCCCTATCTTCATCCTGCTGTGTTCCCTTATATTTCCTGAAGGCCAGCCTTTTGGCTCTGACCTTTTCTGCTACTGTATTTGAGAACCAAAGTGGTTTCCTTCTTCTTTTGCACTTCCTTTTCTGTCTAACACAATGGGATGTTGCTTCAAGTATTGCATCCTTAATGCTTGCCCACTTTGCCTGTGACCCCTCACCTGTGTTTCTTTTTCCAGGGCTAGCTTAACTCTGTTGGCCATCTTATCAAAGTCAGCTCCTCTGAAGTCCCATATTTTTCCTTGGAATGGGATGATTTAGATGTAGTAGCCAAATTGAACCATACCATGTGATGGTCACTGGCCCCAGGTGACCTTCTACCTGGAGATCTGTGATCCCTTCTTTGTTAGTCAGTACTAGATCTAGGATAGCCCTGTCTCTTGTGGGTTGCTGTACCAGTTGTTTGAGGCCCTCCCCCTGCAGGGAATCCACTATGAGTCTAGTTCTGGCAGATGTTCCTGCTGGTATTGACCAATCTGTATCCGGCATGTTGAAGTCTCCCATTATCAAAACCTCCCCTTTAGCTGTCATGTTTTGTATATCTTCTAACAGTAATGTGTCTATGTCCTACCTCTGGTCTGGGGGCCTGTAGACAACCCCAGTTCTTATGGCTGTCCCATTTCCTGTTTCCAGGGTGACCCACAGTTCTTCTGGCTCCTTATGTGTATTCTGAATTTCTGTAGCTTTGATATTTTCATTAACATACAGGGCCACTCCTCCCCCCCAATGTACAAATTATAATGCATATATTACAAAATGTACTGAATGTTTATAATGCTGAGGATAAATCACTTTCATCTACCACTTTTAGGCAATATTGGAACAATTGCAAGTAGATTTTGACTGCTTTGAAATAATGTGCTTTCTTTTTCCTTTGATGGCATAGTTTTCTGAGTTTTGTGCATTAATTGTACCCCACTTTATTTTTCTCTTTTATTTTTATTGTATAGCTCTTTTGTGTTTATATTGTATTATTGTTTGTTGTGTATTTTCTTTCAATAAAACATTCCCCTACTCTTTTCGAGAAGTACCATGGGATCTTTAACATCCACCTAAACTACCACGATAACAGGCAGATGGGACCTCGGTTTAACATCTCATTCAAAAGACGGCACCTCAGGAGTGCAGCACCTCCCTCATGCTGCTCATCAGTGTCAGTATTAGGATTTAACCCAATTGCCTGGTGTACTTATATAGTACTTGTATTCTGAATTAAATTTATCTACTCCTCAAAGATGTCAGTTCTATGCCATTAGCACATTTCACAAATATTTTCAGGGAATACATGATTAGGCAATAATGCACAACAGAGTGTGTGTCATGCTTGGATAACGTCATGCCTTGGACGGTTGGGCACTAGTTCAAAGGCTGAGTGCATCCAATACCCAGGAAGTGAGATTATATAGGCATGGCACACACGCTAAAGTGCATTATTGCTATTATACAATAGCTCACTGAAGAAAAATAAAAAAAATATTCAAAGAAGTATGTTTAAAAGGGTATCACATCACCACAGTAACAGGAAAACAGTGAAGATCATCACAGTGACTTTATCGACAATTCGCTGTGATGGTCTGCTGGGTTCCTAATGCTGCTGTCTCTGGGGTTTTCGCCCCCTCCCCTAACCAACTCTGACTTGGAGTTGGTTATCTAAAGTGCAGAGTTTGTGGGGGGCAGAGCTCCCCCATATGGGGGGGTATGAGGCCAATTGGCTGGCATTATGCCATTGCTGTATCGACGGTCAGCAAAGTTTCTGTTGCTGAGGTGACATGGAACCGTTTAAAAGTATTTTGTAATTAATTTATTGCTGAGTATGTGCACATATTAATAAAAATAGTGCTGCTATATTCTTTTTGGCCAGTAGGTGTTTTTTTTTTTTGGTACTGTGGATTTGTTTCCCCCCACCCTCACAAACTTACACACACAGTTGTCTATGTTTGTCTTATGTCTGCCTTTCCCCCTCGCCAAGTTGAATTGACCCAGTCCTGCTGCCTGCCCTGGGACCAGGTGAAGATGCATTTTGCTTTTCACATAGGCAAAACCATTAACTGCCAAAGCTGGACTTCAGCAGGAAACCAATCACTGAATTCCAGTTTTCTGTTCATGGGTCACCAATCAGTAAGTCACAGTACAGGTTGTTGGGAGGGAGAAGGGACAGAATATGTCCACCAGTATTACAACAGCTGCTGCATTCACCTTTCTCAAGTAACAACCGAGTGACAAGTACTGAAAGCGCCAGTCCTGCAATTACATGCTGTGTTTCTGTAAAGACTGTGTGCTGCCAGCAAACAGCTCAAAATGATGGGTTCACTTTTCTTTTTGATAATGTCAATAAAGGAATAATAGAAACTTTCGACCGTGGGGGAAGGGGAGCTTCTGCTACCTATGTTGTATGGGGAATCAAGGAATTATTAATTGGGGGAATACTGTCAGAACTGAGAGGACTGTGATGGCTGTCAGCAACTGTATAAATGTGGGGGATGCAGTGATTTTTTATGTTTGCTTGCATGCATGTGCAAGAAACATAGTACCATCATCTGAGTTTTCGGAGGTGTGTCACCCCTCTTCCAATTCAGTCAGTGTGTTTACAGGCACGGCCACAGTTCTCCAATGACTGCTGCAGCTGTCTATGACAGCAGTTGAAAATGCAGTGCCATACAGTTCAAAGGGAGAGCTATGCTTCATTGAGCAGCGCTCCCCCTTCCCCCTGTCCTGCGAGACCTGAATTTCCAGGAACCTACTTTCAATCCCTATAATCCAGCTTTTCTTGTAAGGGTCTGCTGGTAGTTACAGAGCATTCCGTTGCTTTCTTGAACAAATAAAGTGCTTTTCATGTTGTGCGAGCGTGTTGATGTTAGCAGCAGGCAGCACAGACGTGCAACTCTCTCGCTTTCCGTCTGGGAGCGTGTGCTAAGACATTAGTTTTGGAGTGGGGAAGGGCTAATCATATTATGGTACAGGGGCTACAGTAAGAAAGATGCCAGCTGCAAAGTAAAAAATAAAAAGAATCAGCCCCCCACACACACACACACAGACGCAGGGGGTGTACAATAAAAAAAATGCAGTACACAATTTCAAAGAAATACATGTGGCAGAGTGCAGGCATGAGAACTGGTTACGTAGTACAGGCATACAGTATTTTTTCAAATCTTTTAGTCCACCCATGGTAGTTCTGTGTGGCAACATAATGCATGATGCTTCAAAATATCAGTGACATATGCTAAATGTCAATTTCCTGGTAAGTTCACCTTCAAGGTATATTAAACGTAATTGGAGTTGACGTCTAAATTTCTGTCAGGTGGCCACAGAAATAGGGACCGGGGAGCAATCCAGTCAACGATGCTTAACTTTGTTACAATACGGTGTGATGGAGGATTTGATTAGTAAAATATGCTAAAAGTCCACTCCCCCTTACAAAATGATTCTGATGGGTGTGATGCACCCCCCAAAACAAAGAAAACAAACTTTTGGAGCAGCCTCTGAGGAGTGCTTTTGTCCCCCCCCCAAAACATCCAGTGACCCCCCACCTTATGCCAGCTACTCTGCTCTTCCACCTCGGTGGTTCACGCTCACAGAAGCCAAAGTCGAGCAGCAAGTGAGAAGCTAGCCCTGTGTGTTTAACAGCAGGGAGTGGCCCTGGTGTCATTAACTGTTAACAGCTGATCGGGCACCAACTGTACAATTAGAAGTTGCGCTTTCAGCATGGATTGTCACTTGCTGCAACACTTTTTTTGCGCTACCTCTTCTTCTGTTCCCCTTCCAGTACCCATCTCTTTGAACGCGTGTGTGTGTGAGAGAGATTATACAGCTTTTCATGTAAGGGTCTGCTGGTAGTTACAGAGCATTTGGTTGCTTTCTGTTGCTTTCTTGAACAAATAAAGTGCTTTTCATGTTGTGCGAGTGTGTTGATGTTAGCAGCAGGCAGCACAGACGTGCAACTCTCTCGCTTTCCGTCTGGAAGCATGTGCTAAGACATTAGTTTTGGAGTGGGGAAGGGCTAATCATATTATGGTACAGGGGCTACAGTAAGAAAGATGCCAGCTGCAAAGTAAAAAAATAAAAAGAATCAGCCCCCCCACACACACACACACAGACAGGCAGGGGGTGTACAATAAAAAAAATGCAGTACACAATTTCAAAGAAATACATGTGGCAGAGTGCAGGCATGAGAACTGGTTACGTAATACAGGCATACAGTATTTTTTCAAATCTTTTAGTCCACCCATGGTAGTTCTGTGTGGCAACATAATGCATGATGCTTTAAAATATCAGTTAATGCATGATGCTTCAAAATATCAGTGACATCTGCTAAATGTCAGTTTCCTGGTAAGTTCACCTTCAAGGTATATTAAATGTAATTGGAGTTGATGTCTAAATTTCTGTCAGGTGGCCACAAAAATAGGGACCAGGGGAGCAATCCAGTCGACGATGCTTAACTTTATTGCAATACGGTGTGATGGAGGATTTGATTAGTAAAATATGCCAAAAGTCCACTCCCCCTTATGAAATGATTCTGATGGGTGTAATGCACCTCCCTCCCCCCCCCACCAAAACAAACAAACTTTTGAGCAGCCTCTGGGAGTGCTTGTCTCTCCCTCAAGTACCTTATGCCAGCTACTCTGCTCTTCCACCCCGGGTGGGTCACGCTCACAGAAGCCAAAGTCGAGCAGCAAGTGAGAAGCTAACCCTATGTGTTTAACAGCAGGGAGTGGCCCTGGTGTCATTAACTGTTAACAGCTGATCAGGCGCCAACTGTACAATTAGAAGTTGCGCTTTCAGCACGGATTGTCATTCGCTGCAACACTTTTTTTACGCTACCTCTTCTTCTCTTCCCCTCCCCATCTCTTTGAACGTGCGAGTGTGTGTGTGTGAGAGAGATTATAAAGAGGTAGAGCAAAGGTAGTTAAATTACTTGTTCTGGGCAACGCAGCAAGGAAATGGTAATTGTGGGATTCAAACCTTACATTGGAGGATTGCAGCTCTGTGCTTCAAGCACTAGGCAGGACTGCATCCCCAAACAGTTCAGGTCACGTCCCACAAGCTCAGTGGGTCTGTGCTGTGCCTCTTCAATCTCATCCCATACTTCCCCTCACTATATATATTTTTTTTTTTTTTAAACAAACCAAGAGTATGTCAACATTATGTGAGACCAGGTTGACATCACTCTGTTTGTGATGATAGGGAGTGAAATTGTCAACAGTATGCTTACACTCAGATCCTTTTTGTTTTCATATTTATAAAAAAGTCTAACCCCTCTTCCACTGAGCACATCTCCATCCTGTCCACTTAATTCCCTATCGACCCACTTCTTCCCCCTCAATTAAAATCTTTCCATCAGCAAGTCCCAACTTCTTCTGACCCTTTGACAGGGGCCTTTCCTGCTCCATAAAGGTAGGAGGCTGGGTGAGAGGGTTACTGATTGCAGACTATTTAAAAAATAACTTCTTAGGTTGGAATGGGTACTGGCAGGCCAGATATTGTATTTATATTGTAGATTGGATCTCTTGTGTCAGAGCAGGCAGTGACAGACAGTAGGTAGAGAATTGGGGGGGGGGGCATAGGCCCTTCAACTGTTTTAAAGTGATTGTAGGTGGGGAGGTAAGGGTGAGCAACATTGACCATTGGCCAATTCAGTTCAGGTCTTATTTGGCTCCCCCTAACTTTGGTGTGTCTTTAATACTTTGTTTAAAACATTTCTGGCCATTGGGTGCATGGGTCTGGCTGGCTATAAGCAGGGCATGTAACACCTCTCCACTACCCTCCTCCACCTAGTCCCTTCTCATCCATACCCCTTTTCCCTATTACCATACACTGTTCTTTTGTTTTAAAAAAGAATGCAGTGTTCTGGGTTGGCACAATGCCAGGAGCTGGCATATACAGTATATCTTTTTTTTATTTATTTATTTTATGAGAAACAGTCAGGAGGAATGGGGAAGGGTTGAAGATGGGAGGTTACTTGAGTAGTTCAGGGGGCCAGGGGTGACCAGAGGACTAGCCTTGGCCACCTAATTTGTCAAAGGGTAGAAGTGACCCTAAATGACTCAGATTTTTAACAGCCTTGAACTGAAGGTGAAAACACCGAAATGTGGTACTTTAGGTAAACGCAAATTTTCATTTTCATACCCTTATGGAAAGGTTGGAAGTTACATGTGATGTTCTGTAAAGGAGGGTCACGCCTTTTCTAGTTTTGTATAAACGATACTGGCTAAATACAGATCCCAGTCTAGTCATTATTTATAGTTACTCATTTTATTAAGTTTCGCACTATAACAAAAAGATAATAAAAGTACAATAGGAGGCAGCATAGCATAGTGACTAAAGGTACTGAGCTGCAAACTTGGGAGACCTGGATTTGAACCTCATCAGCCCCCACTTGCATACTGTGTGACCCTGAGCAAGTCAGTTAACTTCTTTGTGCTTCCAGCTCGCACCTTGAAACAAGCTTCAGCTTAGTGTGCCTTTCCTGGTTAAACAACTTCCCCTTCCAGTTCAAGGTACAGCAGTATACATAAAGAATTGTGAAATATTCACCTAGTGGGTGTTGGTAATACAGCGAGTCTAGACATAGGATGGTACTGTTATAAAATCTAGAAGTCTAGTCATTATTTAAATATCTCAGGTTTTTTCAGGAATTTTTATTGGTGGTCTCTGCTTTGTGTTATGAATATGAGTGCCATTTTAAAGCCACATCATATAATTAATGGTGTGGTACATGCAGTTGGTGACCTTCCTAACATGGCAGATACAAACAGATCAAATGTTAGGTGCCATCAGTCTTTGTCACAACAGTGGGACCACTGTGCCTAGCAGCCCCAGTCAGTTAACACTTGTAATCAGTTTTTGAAGTTATAATGCTTTTTTAGTTTATTCATTTCACTCACTGTACCCTGTTAAAGAAAAATATAAGGGGCATCTCTGAGCTGGGCAGAAACTTCCAAAATGGCATTTTTATGCCATAAGGCTATATGCCACTTGCCAGCGCAATCAGAGGCAAAGAGGAAGAATATCCTGAAGTATAAGTCTTGCTTAAGTTTCTTACCAAAATGACCCAGATCAGGATTTGTACCAATCGAAAATTAACCAACAGTTTGTTTTTTTTGTAATGTGTTCTCTTCTGTTATTATCTTCCAAAAGCATGGAAGGATTTTGGGGTTAGGGGAATGGTAAATGGGAATTTTTGCAATGTGATTATAGAACTCTGGAATGTCACAGATTGTTAGATAGTCATGCAGACATTATTTGTAGCAAATGTAAACCAAAAATCTGAAAACATTATATAAAATCTTTTTTTTTTTAAGAAATCGTTATCTATGACGCTCTTCTGTAATGATGATGATGTTGAATGGCAACCATGTTAAATGATGTGGACACAATCATATTATCTACAATTATGTTGCTATATTATGGTACTGTACCCTGTCTAGGACCAAATTGTGAAGTGTTATAATATACTGACATAACAATGAATGTGAGGACAAGGAAATGGCAATTCTGAAGATACAGATTACGCCATTGTTACAGTATTATGCTGACATAAAATAAGTATATTGATATCTTATTATGATCAGTTTTGTTGACACATCATAGGTACACTATATTGATATCTTATTATGATCAGTTTAGGAAATGCCACAATTGATTATAACAGCCTTTTGGATAAGAAAGTGGCAGCTTGAAAGATTATATTGCATTGATATAGGCTTATGCTGTTGTTATACATCAATATAATAATAATTAGTGATGGCAAAATTAATATGAGAAATGGCAGCATATCATATTGATATAATTGGCGATGGGTAAGAAAACCACAATAATAATAATGATAATATATCAGCGCAATTACAGTAATTGAGGATGGTGTCATAACTATGTGATCTGGAATGTCTGTCCTTTAGAGAAACATTATAACATGACGCAACAGATATCTAGCTTTATGGAAGCTAATACTATCAACATATTATACATTTTATGGTGCCATATTATGATGGCATTCTCAGTATTAGAGCAGTGTCACCACATTTAGTAATTACTGTATGCCATCAATATATTTATGGTGGAGCTCTGTTGTAATGTTAAGTTTTTTTAATTTAAGAAGCAAGAATGTGATTTACATTATTTCTGCACTGGAAGATTCTTTCTTGCTGTTCCATTAAGAAGAACCACAACCCTTTTTATGTTTGCTCGCACGCATGTTTATGTTTGCTTGCACGCATGTGCAAGAAACATAGTGCTATCATCCTAGTTTTCGGAGGTGTGTCACCTGTCTTCCAATTCAGTCTGTGTGTTTGCAGGCACAGCCACAGTTCTCCAATGACTGCTGCAGCTGTCTATGACAGCAGTTGAAAATGCAGTGCTGTACAGTTGAAAGGGAGAGCTCCGCTTCAGTGGTGGCGCTCCCACACACCTGCCTTAGCATAAGCCGCATGTGCGTGCTCATGCGCTTCCACACACACTGTATGGCTGATGGGGTGCCCAATCCCCATCGGCTCCACTGGTCCCCCAAACAACCTTTCAGCTGCCACACTGGGAACCCACCCCAGCGTGGCAAAAGTCCTGTGTCGTCTTTCCAAAAAACCAAAATCACCTGTAAGAAAAAAATGGTCCCTCGCTGACTGTCTTGCCCCCCTCCCACAACCCACACCCACCCACTGAGTGCCCCACCTTACCCCATACTTACCTCTGGAGGCTGGCGCGATGATCTTCAGTGGACCAGGAACACGTCTGCACTCTTTAAAGCCGACCGCAAACTGAAGAAATGACGGTAAACTGTATAATGGCATAAATGGGTTTTTCTACTTTGGTGCATATCTTGGGCATTTAGGGTATTTTTACCATTTTTAATATGGGGTTCTTGGGACCCCACCTCATAAACTCAGTCACTGTCATTTTGTTATTTGGACCAAAGGTGATTTCACGGTCACTGCGCGGAACCACCTTTTGGGACTGATTTACAAAATGACAGTGTCACAGTTCATGAGGTAGGCCCTCAAAAACCCCATGTTGAAAATTTGGTGAAAAAAAATTCACAAAAATGACTGTTTTACGAGCGTGCATTGCGCAGTTCCTACGCACGCTCGTAATATTTTCACTCCAGATTTTCAACACTGCCATTTCACCACATCTCCTTACAGTATGAACAGTACAGCTGTCATTTTTCCCACCTCGCTCAAAATGTGTTTTCGAACATGTAGCACACATCAGCGCGGTCGGTTTGAGAAATCAATGTTCGGGACACATTAAGAAAATCACAGTGACACTGTTCATGAGCAGAGGTGTTAAAATGGCTATGTTGAACATTTGGTGACAAAAGTCAATAAAATGACTGTGTTACATGCGTGCATTGCACTATTTCCATGCATCCCCATAAATTCACGAATTTATAATGTTTTCAGTCTAGATTTTCAACATTGACATTTTTCCACACCTCCTTATGAACAGTAGAGCTGTCATTTTTCACACCCTGGCCGAAATGTGTTTTTCACTTCCAACGCAGAATAGCGCTGTTGCTGCGGGAAATTAGTGTTTGGGATAGATTAAGAAAATTACAGTGACACTGTTCCTGAGCAAAGGTCCCAAAATGTCTATGTTGAAAATATGCTGTAAAAAATCCTCAAACTAATTACATTACGGGTGTACATTGCGTTGTTTCTACACATGCTCGTGACTTCACCAGTTTTTTTATATTTTCACTTCAGATGTTCAACAATGCCATTTTTAACCCTCCTCATGAACAGTACACCTGTCACTTTCCACATCCTGTTCAAAATGTTTTTTTGAACCTGTGGCACCAAATGGCATAGTCGCTGTACAAAATCACTTTTTGCCTAACTAACTGACAGTGTCACTGTTCATGTGGGGGGGGGTCACAAAAAGCCCATGTGGAAAACTTGGAGTAAAAATACCAGGAAATGCCCAGGGTGGTAGGGTTTTCTACCATAACGCCCTACCCTGTAGGGACTGACAGATGTCAGGGTATGACTTGGGATTGTCGACAGTAATGCTCATGCCATTTCACCCCCCATCCCCACCCTCCAGCCAGTGACAGGCATCTAGGTGCACCTTGGAACCTTTGCCCCCAGAGTTCACCCCATTCTCCTATACTGCACCTATTTCAGTGTATTTCCTTATGAAATGAGGTGAATGTAAAGCCCAAACACCCCAAGGCACACCTCGACACTTGTCAGTGTCTGAAGGGCAGGGTGAGGTGAAATGTCATGACTGTCATGGGTGACAACCCGAAGGCACACCTCATTGCCTGTCCATCTCTGCAGGGTGAGGGTGGAGTTGGCGTCAGTTCAATACTTCAATGCCATTCCTATACTGCATCTGTCTAACTCCTGCACTTCCACTGCTAATGCCAGCAAGCAAACATTCAGCATTGACAAATGCTTGTTTCTCTTTGCTCAGGTCGTGTTGGTGCTGGACCTTCATACAGTGATGTTATGATCAGATAACATCACTTGTGAAAGTGGGCAATGACCAATCAGACTACAAGAATTTTTCTTGCCATTAAATAATTTATTTTTTATTGTTTTTTTTTTTGTGCTATAAGAATCAATACATATTTTTAATTGAAACATTGGAAACCTTCTAATAGTTACCTATTTTACAGTATATCCATTAATTATACTCCCTGTGTACATTGTTCTTTTTCAGTGATGAGGGATGCTTGCCCTTTCTGCTAAGGAACCCTACTGAATTCAAGACTATTGACTCAGACTATGTAATGATATATCCCAGATCACTGTGTATCAATAAAAAAATAACCTAAATAGATGAATATGTGCTCTGACTCCATATAGTGTCTTAGTTTCATTCATTGCCTGACGTAATAGCATTAGTGTTTCAATGGCCAGAAAGCTTTGGCACTTCTCCCTAAGTAAACTGAATAAGGAACAATTCAAACATGTTGGTGTTCTTTCCAGTGATGCAGTCAGACATAGCTGTTTGACTTATAAGAACAACTAAGCATATTTGTTTCAGCACAGAGGTACGCAGCACAGATTCAGAAGTAAGCAAACATTACCTGGATTACTTTAGGGCCAAAAGCAGTAACCTAATTACTGTGCTTGAAAGTAAGCCCTCATGTGAGCACTTACTTGAACAAGCATTTGTCAATGCCGGATGCTTGCTGCTGGTATTAATGTTGTACCAGGTCAAGGTGAAGATCCAGTGCCATGCCAGAAGACTAAGGCTTGGACCGCCGGGGGGTGGGAAATTATGGTGGGGCAACAACTGACAAACGGAAGGGAACTTAAAATAATAAAAAATACAGTTTTCACAATTCTCTGCTTGGAGTGGAGGCTGGGCTTTCAGTGTAGAAGTTCATCTGCAGCAGTGCTGCTATAGTCTGGTGTACGTGGGTGACTTCAGAAAGGAATGTGACTTCTATTCCACCAGTATGGTGGGAGAACATCATAAAACTGAACTGCAGGCTGTAGTAGAGTTGTGCTCTATATTAGGAATAACTAGAGCACCCAGGGACATATTTTTCTCATCTCTCTCCTTGTCTTTCTTAGTAGTCTGCTGCAGCAGTGCCATTTTCCTATCCCATTTATTTCCCATTTTATGCCTCAGTACATTGGCCACCTACCTAGGCAGTCTCCCCCCTCTCGCTATTCTTTCTCTTACATTTTTTTCCTTTTCTGTCCATATGTAGTGCCGAAGTGCCTGCTGTGTTGAATGAAGTGCTTGTTATGCATATGAATAAGAACCAGCATTTGTCAATGCCAGATGTATGTCACTTGTATTGCCATTGTAAAAGGTCTAGGAGGAGATCCTCTTGCTGGAAGACTAATGTGGGCTGGGCTTGGGGGGGGCAGTGACAGCAGGGCAGCAACAGGCATTGATCTTTTTCTTTTTTACAGCATTTATTAAGAAAAAAACTATAAGGGAGGGTTGTCTTTATTTCAGGTGGAGATACTGGGGGATTGGGCACCCGGTGTCAGTGTTATGAGCGGCCCACAGAAGCTCTGGGGTTTTAGATTCTCTGTGGTGCATTTTAAGGCTGACATGGATGATAAAGCAAAGTTCTATTAGGTGTCACCCCACCTCTGACTCCAAGGAAAAAATATTTTGTGGCTGGCCTCAGCTACCTAAAGACTGCAGCTGGGCCTGGTTGAGAGCAGGACAATTTCACACACACACGCACATGCATGCACGCACGTATGCACGCACGCACACACACACACACACACACACACAAACTTAGCATGAAACATACTGTAACTGGTCTGTGTAACTGTAACTGTAGTTGGGCCTGGCTGAGAGTAAGACCATTTCCATGATTTTAACATGGGATTTTTTTTTCTTTTTCTTTAAACAGAGAATATGCCCCCCCACCAGGAAAATGTTTAAATGCTAACAAATTTCCAATTTGTTGTATTTTGAAGGGGTAAACTCCAGTAGTTTAATAAGTAGGGTTGCCACCTTTGGGTGATGTGAAAATGGGACAATAAACCACACCCAAAACCCCTTCCCTAGCTCCATCCCTTTTTATAACCAATAATAATTCAAATTCTCAGGTCTGACACCTTTCAAGTGGCTTTATTCAGCCTCTGTCTACAGTGCCCAGGGTCATTACATTGTCATGCATCATTGGATGCCTCCCATTATGACTATATTAAATTGTATTGGACAGATGGGGGGGGTTTGTTTAGAATTTATTTATCCCATGGGGTCTTGCTGCTATCCATTTACTGCATGGACTGGAACAGGAAGAGGTTAAGAAATTTGTCCAAAGTCACACAGCAAATATTTTGATCTAGCAGGGTTTCCACCTGCAATTTCTTGTTCCCCAAGTCTCTAACCCCAAGTGCTCTAACCACTACACCACAGGCATGTTACAGTACACACACTTTGAGACCACGAAGACCCTTGCATCAGGTGCCTGGGATTATTGTCCTGTAAGGCTAAATGCTATGTACAGTCTCTATTATGTTGGTCCAATAAACTGTGTCACACTTCTGAAGTATAGTATATATACAGTAGTTTATCAAAGACCACTACTGCTACAAACATTCTAACAATATTTCACTACATATAAGGTTTATTCAATAGTTTCCTCATGTGTAATGACTAAATGTAACCACCAACAGGATTTGAAAGCTTCTGTATGCACTAAAAGTTCTGTTTGCCATTTGACCGGAAGACCATTTCTTTCTCCATGAACAATTCCAGCATTTCATTTGACTGCTATACATGCAATCAAAAAGAAAGTCTTATTCAACAATTTTGATAACATGCTCTTAAAACTCAGGAGGTACTCTCCACTACAGCACTTACCTCCTTACCCACTAGCTCCCTTCTTAGTAAGCACTTAGATGACCCCACGTTACCTTGTCTTGCCCTCTAGGATGCAACCGTTGCTAGCAGTTCTCGTTACCTCAGCTGGAGCCCTGTCTATGTCGTGGGTGCCCCCCCCAAATACCCTAACCTCCTGCCTCCCCATACGTCCATGGAACCTTGTGTTCGATTTGTCCTCACCATATCTTGCAAGATGCCATTGTCTTCTCTACCATTTAATGCAAGCTGAATTTGTATCATGTTTCTATCTCTGATTCTGTATCATGTCTCCATATTGTACTCTGGCTTCACATGTTACATGGGCCCGTGTGTTACCACGACAATGTACCATGTTTGCTGTTTCATAATTTGCTGTATCGTAATTTTTTTTCTCTTCTGTATTGTAACCTCCCGGGTCGCACCTGAAAATAGGCACTTGTTGTCTAGTGTGCCTACCTGATTAACAAAAGCAAATAAATAAATAATGTTTGGGTAGCCTTATTATAAAGTCCACTGCCACATTGCTGGGACTATATTGAAAATGAGCTGGTAGGTACTGTAGCTCGCTAGTTGTTTTCCCATTCAAATCCTTTTATGCTTTGAATAAATATATTTTTAAAGATACCGCTGGCCTGTCTTAAAAGTACAATAGATAGCAGTATACAGTAGTTCTTAGGCATTCCAAACAGTGTGGGGAGGTGGCACTTTTGATATATACATAGCCATCCCATAGCACACACATGAAAAGCTCTTCTATCGTCAACATCTTCCCCCCCCTTCAGTTCCACTGCTGCTGTTGCTATGGGTGTGTACAGGTCATCATTCATGGGGCAGGGGGATGTTTCTACTTAGATTACTGAAATACCTGTGGCAATAAAACAAAGGCCACAAAGTGTGTGTGTGGGAGGGGGGCTGCCATCAGTTGCAGCAAATGTTGCTGTTTTATGAGGCTAAGCTGTGTGATTCGGGAAAGAGATCTGAGCTGACTGCCTGAGCTGGAAACAGTTAACTAAGTGCAGCTTCCGGGCAAACAAGCACTTTTCCTGCTGTTTATCTACAAAAGTGGGACATTTGCTGTCCCACTGAAACTTGATATAGGTGACAAGATGGGATTGCAGAAAATGGGACTCTCCTGTATGAACTGGGACAGGTGGTAACCCCATTTAATAGGCAACCAATATTTAACAAGCAGTTTCAGTTTCCATTGCCATAATGTTGAGGGGGTAAGGAACAAGCAGGCTGAGAGCACATCTTGAGATCAGCTGTGCTGTGTTTAAACAAAAGGAAAGAGCTGATTTATGATTGTCTCTGTCGGCACATTCCTTTGAACTATATGCAGTTTCAAGCTAGAATACCATCATAATCAGGCTTACTGATGATTGGTGTGATAGAGACAAGACCCGTGTAGAGTGTTCTGCATTGGACCACTGTGGTGCACCTCTCAAAATCCTGCACATAGCAAAATGTTTGACATGCAGTGACGTGCACGGCAAACATAAAAACTGCTTAAGAATGGTGACAGAAATGCCTAGTGAAGCCCTAGACTGAGAGAGAGAGAGGCAACTGGTTCCATATTGAGAGTGAAAGGGTTACATCAACTGTCTTAAAGAACTGCTTCTATGGTTAATCTGGCAGAAGTCTCCCCAAACAGATTTATAGCCTTTCCCATTTGTAGCCCACATTACAACAGACTTAGTGCATTTCAAACAGCATGCTTCAGACACAGACATTGCTGACACAGAGAGAATGAACCAGCTGATTTATGAATGTGTCTGTAGGCACAATGTTTTGAAGTCCAAGCACTTCATGCCTGAGAGTGTCATAATCAGTCTTATTGATTATTGGTCAAGCTCCTTGTAGACTCTTCTGGATTGGATCACTGCAACACACCTCTCAAAACCCTGTATCATAGCAAAATGCTTTGCCTACAGCAAGCATAAAAAGTAGCCTGATTATAAGTTATAGATAACTTTAACAACCCTTCCTAAAAGGTAATCCTTTTTAGGAGCTACTGTACAGATACCAATCAGCCTTAATGACTGTTATGGCTGAGCCCATGAAGTGGGCAAATGTACATCCACACCTTCGTGGGAATCAAACTTAGAATTTCAAGTCCCAAAGGCAGTGGATCGCATAATTTAGCAAAAGGGAACTTCACCTTAGCTTGGAGAAGTGCTCCTTTGACTTTTACACTTGCAATAATATTAACTATATAGAAACACAGAAACATAGACTTTGATGGCAGATAAGGACCGCTTGGCCCACTTAGTCCTCCCATTTTAACACCTATTGAATATGCTGCAGATCCTAGTTAACCAGCAGCCTACTTCCTCCTACCCCAACTATAATTGCCTTATGTCGGTCCCATGCATTCTTGAATTCCCCCCTGTTTTTGAACCCACAACCTCCTCAGGAAGGCTGTTCCATGCATCCACCCACCCACCCTCTCTGTGAAAAAATACTTCCTTAGCCAAAATACTTCCTCAGCCATCCCCCTCTATCTTTAAATTGTGCCCCCTTGTTCTTGCGTATCTCTTTTTCTGAAATATGCTACCCTCTTGGACTTTGTTGATTTCCTTGAGGTACTTGAAAGTTTCTATCATGACACCCTCTCCCTCCTTTCCTCAAGGATATACATATTAAACTCTTTTAGTCACTCTCTTTGTATGGCTTCTGGTGCAGACTCTGCACCATTTTGGTTGCCCTCCTCTGGGCTGCCTACATCCTGTTTATGTCCTTGTGGAAATGGAGTCTCTAGAACTGCATGCAGTACTCCAGATGGTGTCTCACCAACTGTCTGTACAGAGGAGAAACAAGTTCTTGCTTTCTACTGGTGATGCCTCTCCCTATGCATCCCAGAATCCCCCAGCCTTCCTTACTGCCTTCTCACATTCTTGCCTACCTTAAGGACATCTGATATGAGTACCGCCAGGTCCCTTTCCATTTTTAATGTTGTTAGTGCCTCTCCCCCCACATTGTGTACTCTTCCCCGGGTTTTTGTTTCCCAGGTGCATTACTTTGCACTTATTTGCATTGAAACTAAGCTGCCATACTCTTAACCATTGCTCCAACCTTGCCAAGTCCCTCCTCATCCTTTCCATCCCTCCTTGTGTATTAACCCTGTTGCAGATCTTTGTGTCATCAGCAAAGAGGCATACTTTTCCTTCCAGCCCCTCTGCAATGTCACCTACAAAGACAGCAAAGAGTATCGGTCACAGTACTGAGTCCTGCGGTACCCCACTAGTAATTCCCTTTTCTCCAGAGTGTGCCCTATTTACTATTATCCTCTGTGTCTGGTTGTCCAGCCAATTTGTTACCCAGGCTATCACCCTATCATTGGAGGTCTCTGATTTTACAATTTCCCAGCACTGTAGGAGTTTATCATATACAGCTCTCACTACTAGATGGTGTTGCTTTTCATAGGCTGTCTTTTCATACAGCAAAACAAAGGAAACAAAGTATAAATGAAAACTCTAGGTACAGTAGGTAAAAGATGTAGTACAGATCATAAGTACAATATAAGTATTTGTAATGCACATAAAAATAGAGTTTTCATGGTGAGCTTTCTCAGAAAATGAATTGTTTCATCAAAAAAAAATAGAAAGGCATGTGTTTATTTTAAGAACAACCACTAGTTTCCTGCTACGATGGCCTCTCAACTCCATGCTGTATCACAGCTCTATAACCTAATTTTTGCTGGCCTTTTTCCTCATATAAATGGGGTATGCCCTTATTTGGACAAAGTATTTCCAGCTAGAAAGCTTAACTGGATCCATATATGGCAGGTTACGCATACTTACATTGCCTGTGACAAACTTTGTCTTATCCAATTTAATATCCTGCACAACCTTTATTACACTCCTCAACAGTTGTTCAAAATGGGTCATATTCAGTCTCAAAATTGTTTTAGGTGTGGTAATGCCAAGGGTACCCTACTATATATTTTTGGGGGAATGCCCCCAAGTCCACCCCTTATGGGAGGCTATCCAAGTGAAAGCTGACCCACTTTTGGGCACTGACCATTTATTTACTCCAGAGGTGTGTATTGTTGGGGACTATGAAGGGATCTTGGTTAGGGAACGTAAGTATTCCATGGCCATAATCTCGATGTCTGTTAAGAAGGTCATCCTCTGTCACTGGTAGGGTCAACACACTGTCATTTACCAGGAATGGCAGCAAGAATTTTTTTTAATCTTGCATTTGGAGAGGATGGTAGCCAGTGTTCATAATAAACTCAGTTCTTAATCTAAAAAATGGGGTAAGTTGCATACGTTGTACTCACTTTAGTTATCCTGGAGTGAGCGCCTCTTCATTTCTGCTTTTTTGGACCCCATAACCTTTAATTCTCTGATTCCTAGCCTTGCTTCATTCGAGGTTATTGTAGGGGGTTTATGTCCTTCCTATAATGTTTTTTCTGTTGTTATTTATTTATTTAGTTAGTTTTTGTTGACTGGGTAAGTGCACTAGACAAATCCTGCCTATTTTCAGGCACGACCCGGGGGAAGGGGATACAGATGAATGCCAACTGACCATTGAGCCAGATTAAGCTGTTGGTGGTATTTCTAGTGAATGAGGGAAATTTGGCCAGGACACCGGGGAAATTCCCCTACTCTGGAGGGTCGTTGTCTCATACGTGGCGCCTATGGAGGAAGACAGTTCACTGTTGGTTCTGGTGGAGGATGGTCGCAAGGAGGATGTCGGACCGGTGGAAACTGTTTCTACCCAAGATGTTTTGTTGCTTCCCTCAGTTTCCTCTGTCTGTTCGGTTACTACCCCAGCTAAATTAAACACAGTGGAGGATGGAATTGAAGACAGTACGGTCACCGCAATGGTTTTGAAATGAGATGTCTTAAAAGGTCAGTTATTACAAACGGAAATGGCACTTACATCTACCAGAGCTGAATTATTGGAACAGAAAAAGCGAAAACGCTTACTTGGAGTTTATCCCGATGTTATTCAACGTACTTTCAAGATGGGTCCTGGCTCCACTGACGACGTGGTTTCTTCTGCACCAGCGTCTGACTCGGCTACTGTTTCAACTGCAGATTCGATAGTTTGCATGCTGGAAGAACCTTGGTCTCCTGAATCTGCACTTTCCAAGGCTGGCTGGAAGCAGCTTGAAGATGGTTCCTGGGTAGTTGATCCGACTACACCGATGAATATATTGGCCCATGCTGTTACTGAGGCTGGTGTCAATGTTGTTTTGCAGGATGCTCTGCATTTAGACTCCAGGACAACTACTACACCTTCAGCTGTTGCTCCAGGTAGTACTGTTCCTGTTTCATCTGATTCAGACACTGTAGACATTACTATAGACACTCTGGTTATTTCTACGGCTCCTTTGCCAACCCCTCCTAACACTAATTCAGCTGATTTATTTGCAAAACCTGTTGAGCAAGCTAAAAGACGTAATGCTATTCGACTGCGTTATCTGGGAGGGCTGGCTGAAACACCAGATCGCTTTTATGTGGGCAGGGTATTGATCAAACAATCCCTGGGATTTACGCCTGCTGATATTTATGCCCTTATTCACACTCCAGGAGAACATTCCTTTGACATTAGTTTTAGAGCTCCTGCGACTTTAGAAACTTTTTGGTTGCGATATACATCTTTAAAAACTAACCCTTTATGGTCCCCTTTTCATGTGGTTCTGTTAACTAAGCAACCTTTCAGAGTCATTACTGTTCTATTTCGTAATGAAAGAGTGAATTTGGTCGATATCCTTTCTTGGCTACAAAAGAGATGTGAGGTTCAAGGCACGCCTGAACCTATTTTGGATGGGGAAGGATTTTGGAATGGGGGATGGAGATTTAAAATTAAACTCCATAGTGTTCATGATGAATTTGTACATCTTCCTAATTGTTTTTTCATTGGCCGTGATAAAGGCTTTTTGTTTTATCCCAGTCAACCAAAACGTTGTTATAAATGTGGCTCTCCGAGACATACTAGCATGTGGTGGGAAAAGATTTTTTGTTTCCAATGTGGAGAGAGTGGCCATTCTGGCTATCAGTGTAAGAACCCGGTGAAATGTACTTTTTGTGATGAAATGGGGCATTTCTTTCCTGATTGTCCAAAAGCAGCCCATAATACTGAAGACTCTAATTATGCTATGCAGGATTTACTTATTTTTAAAGCGGCTAGGACTCTTTTGGATGGGTTTGGGCCTCCTACTTCCCAGAAACTGAAGTCATATTCTGCTGCTCTGACAACTACCTCTCCTATTGCTCTTTCTCACCCTCCAAATTGTGCTCCCCCTCCACCTGCTGTTCCTCCTGTATCCTCCGGTTCTGCAGCCCCACCCCTTACAGTTAAGACACCTTCTTTAGTAGTGCCCTCTTTGGATAATCGGATTGTGGTGGATACGGTTTCCTTATCCCCTGTTCCAATGGAGGTGGAACACTGTTCAGTGCTAGATTGGGCTCAATCTCCAGCCCCAGTGTCCGTATCTAATACATTTGGAATTTTGGCCTCTATGGATACTGAGGACCGTGATTCTGATTCAACCTCCCAAAATCCCTCACAAGTAGACATGACCTCAGATCAAGAAACTGTTTTAGATCCGAGAGTGGGAGCAAAATGTAAAATCAAAAATCTAATCATGAAGTTATGGTAAGAGTAGCAGGAAACTGCACTCTCACTCCTAACTTACTTCTGTCCTCACTTGATATTTCTTAGCTAGTCTTAATGCTAATAGCCTTAGGTCCTTATACAAAAACGGTCACTTTGCTTTTATTCTCAGATTTACACAACATTATATTCTTTCAGGATACCAGGTTGTACACAATTCAAAATTTTTCTGTTGCTACAGATCTCTGGGGTTGAGGTCCTTGTTATTGGTCAGGGGGCACTGACCTCTGCTCAGGTATTGGAATCTGTTTTACTTCTAATACCATTAAAGTGACGGATGTGGTGCATATTTCTCCTGGGAGGGTATTGTTGCTCGATGTTACTAATCATTCCATCCCCTTTAGACTAGTCAATATTTATGCTCCTCAATCCAAATGGGATCACATTCAGGTATTACACCTTCTTAGGCCCCATTTATTTTCTAGCCTGAATATTTTATTGGGTAGTGATTTCAATATTTCCCGGATGGCCAAATCTGTTACTTCTAAAATTTATTGTGACACGAATTGTCTGAATGACTTGTTAAAGGTAACAGGCCTCTGTGATGTTTTTGAGAATATTCCTTCCTTCACATATTTACAAGGCCTTCGAAAATCAAGGATAGATTATTGGTTTGTTTCTTCCTCATTTCAAGTTTTTACCCCACAAGTTACTTTGGTTGCTTCTTCTGATCATTGCCTTCTAAGTTTTTCGCTTTCCAATTATCAACAAACTTCCAAGGGCCCAGGGTACTGGAAGTTAAATTTATCTCTTTTGGATATTCCAGCGGTAAAAGAAGGTTTTCTGTCTATTTTAAAGGCATGTGACTCTGTTTTTTTTTTATATGACTCCCAACAGGATTAGTGGGAAGATTCTAAACTTATTTTAAGGAATATTTTCTTGACATTGGCCACATATTGGGAGCTTCCCTTAAATCCTATCACAGATCTCTTCAAAATTTATTGACTACTTTTTATTCCCAAATTAATCTGGGTTTACCTGTAGATTTTCACGCTTTGAATGCGGTAAAAGTTGAATTAGCAAAGTTACATAATTCTAAGCAAAAGCAACTCGAGAGAGAACAAAGATTTAGTACACAGGGTTCTTCAATTTATACTAATCCTTATGACATTAATATGTCTCATAGAAGTAAGAAGGATGTGCATACTCTGTTGAATTCTGATGGTGTTCGGGTTACTACTCGACAGGATCTCTTTCAAATTATTGATGCTCATGTTCAATCATTGTTTGCCAAGGATTTAAACATTACACCGCACTCAATTGCTGAATGGTTGGCATACAGTTCTTTGAAATGGATACCTGACACATTTTTGATATCTCTGTTGGCCCCTATTTCTTTGATAGAATTCTGTGCCGTTATTCAGGTTCTTCCGAAACATAAAACCCCTGTTAAGGATGGCCTTCCTAATGAAATTTATAGTTTAATTAGTTCCATTTTAGATCATCGTTTAGTCTCTATGTTCAATTATTCTCTTTCCCTTGGTAACT
This sequence comes from Neoceratodus forsteri, assembly GCA_016271365.2. NCBI lineage: Eukaryota > Metazoa > Chordata > Ceratodontiformes > Ceratodontidae > Neoceratodus > Neoceratodus forsteri. The sequence goes on from CM028134.1 coordinate 356,044,092, forward strand.
TTCCTCCTAGTAAGAATGAGGGGCCTTTGATCTTTCTTCATAAAACTGGGGATAAAGGTGATCTAAATAATTGGCGTTCTATAACGCTTTTGAATTCTGATTGTAAAATTTTTATTAAAATTCTGGGTTTACGAATTTCATGTCTTTTAGCAGATATTATTTCTCCCACACAGTTTTGCTCAGTGCCTGGTCGTACTATTACAGATGCCCTGATTCTTATTCGGGAAATCATTGAACGTGGAAATAGAGATGAACTTGCTGGTATTTGTGTTACTTTAGACCAAGCGACAGCTTTCGATAATGTGTCTCACCTTTATCTTTGGACATGTATGCTAGCTATGGGTTTTCCTCCTCATTTTGTTCACTGGTTACAACAATATTATTTAACTGCTGAGATTATTCCATATGTTAATGGCTGGTTTGGCACTAAACGAAAATGTGGCAAAGGTGTACGTCAAGGGTGTCCCCTCAGTCCTATGCTTTATATTTTATCTTTAGAACCATTGCTCTCTGCCATCTCTCATATGGATGTTATTAGAGGACCCTCTTTGGGCTCGGATGATGCAGAAATTACTGTTGTAGCTTATGAGGATGATTTATGGGTTTTTTTTAGCAGATATTCCTTCCTGTACTGCTACAGAAGCATTAACTGTGGCTTACAGGAAGGGGACTGGAGCTTCTTTTAACTTATCCAAAAGTAAGTGTTATTTTTTTGGTAATCATTCCTCCTTACATTCTGTAATTATGGGGATTCCCATTACTACTCAAGTTTGTAAAATTCTGGGTATTTATTTTTTGTGTGGGATGGATACAGCCACATATAATTGGGACACGCTTATTCAAACTGCTAGTTGGAAAATCACCATTTGGAATAAGTGGAACATGTCTAAACAGAAAAGAATATATATGGTCAATACTTTTCTTATTGGTTTATTCTTACATTTAAGCGCTGTTTATGCTTTGCCGATTTCTAAGGAAACAACACTTTATAGTCTTTTTTTTTTCAGACAATCTGGGGTAGTCGCTTGAACCCCATTAAGAGGAATATTTTATATTGTCGATTAAATCGTGTGGACTGAATATGATTAATCCCATTTTATTTTTCTTTAGTATATTTTTATATAAAAATGTTTCTCCTCTTGTCATTGGTAATCCTAAAGTCTGGACTTTATGGCTTTTAGATCATGTTTCACCTTGGTTGGATGGGTGGTCTAAGGATGGCCTCATACACAAACAAAAACCTATTGCTCATTTACCTGTTTATTTCCATTCCTGTTTTAGTAAAATTAAGAAATGGAACATATCTTATATTTCTTTTACTTGATTTTCTCAAAAGCATGTACTATTCTTTATTAGATCAATATTTTTAGAGCGATTTGTGTTTGGGATTTGTTAGCTACAGACTTGCTACAGGTTTTCCATGTGCTTACCTCTACTAACATTCCCAATTATATGTGAGATGTCACATGGCTTACCGTGCATGGCAAATTAAATGTTAAGGATAACCTGAAACACAAAGGTATAGAAGAGAGGTACTGTCCAAGAACTCTTATTTGTACAACTAAGTTTGAAACTATGTTACATTTGTTTTTTGAATGTCCCTTTATTTTGCAGTTTTGGTCGATAATTTCAGTTCATTGGGCTCATTTTCATTTTCCGAGTATTGGCCCTACTTGTTTATTTTTTTGAATTTTATCCTCGGACTGGGACTCTTTTAATGCTGATACTATTAGATTGATTTTTGGGGGCATAAAATATCATATCTGGCAGGTTCGATGTACTTGGTCCCTGCAAGCTTTATTTATTTCCCCTGACCAATTGTTTTGGAGAATTCATGTTTGGCTTTCTGAAATTTGGAATAGAGATTCACATTCTTTATCGTCTTACCAGTTTCACAGGAAATGGAAGGCGATACAGTGGTTGGATACTGGTTGAATTTTTTTTCCTTTTTTAGTGGGCATTTGGAACCCCTTTCAAGTTTATTTTTGATTTTTGTTCTTTTTTTTCTCCTTTTAGTGATATGGGGGCGATAAAGTCTCAATTAGTTTCTCTGTTCCAGTTCAGTACATGTGATTGTTCTTGCTTCCATTCCTTTCATTATGATTTTGTATGATATTTTAATACCTATTTTTTGATTTTGATATATATTCCCCTACTTTTTCTTGTTAGAAAGTTTTTCTTTTGGTTCTACCTATCTGCTTTTGTCTCATTTCTACTCTTGGTTTCAGTTTATATTTGAATGTCTATATTTTTTACTTGACTTGCTTATTGCTTGCATTTTCTGTTTGACTTGTGATGCCACTGTATTGTGTTGTGTTGTTTATTGCTTTTGTTATTCTAAAAAACATTCCTCTACTCTTTTCTATAAGTGCTATGGGATCTTTTAACATCCACCTGAACTACCACCAATCCAGGCAGATGGGACCTCGGTTTAACGTCTCATCCGAAAGACGGCACCTCAGAAGTGCAGCATCTCTCTCATGCTGCACTACAGTGTCAGTACTGGGATATTAACCCAAGTGCCAGATGTGGGAACTGAACCCACAGCCCTCTGATCTCCCGGCCTCAGAGGTGAGTGTGCTACCTACTGAGCCACTGACACTGACAATTATAGAGTGTACCAAGTGGTACTTGTTCAATGGGTATACTATAAGGTTCTGGCCTATATGTACTTGTTGTATCTTCAGCACTCTGCTCTCTTGTATGAGGGTAGCAGGGGTGGTATTAAGATGAGGGTATTGTTTGTTTTGTTTGTATTGTGCTGTTGTATTGTGTTGTTCAGTTAATTTATTGTTATTGCCATTGTTGTTGTTCTTTTATACTATATAAATATAAAATAAAATGTTGGCCCAGTGGCTCTGAGGGTTGAGGTGCTAGACACCATGCCGCACACCACGCTGGTGACCTGGTTTCTGGAAAGGTCTTGGGCCACCGGGGGTCAGTGGAAGAGGGAGAGGATCAGGAGTCTGAGGGACTGCTCTTCTCTCCCAGGGTGGTTAGTGGGTTTTATCACCACTCACCAGCGGCACCCAATGGAGATCAGAGGCACTGTAGATGGCAGTGTCAGCATCAGGATGGATCGGTGGCAGGTGGCAGCATGCATCATGTGTGGATACCATTGCACATCAGCGCTCCAGGATACATGCAATGCAGAAAACCCCCAGCTTCCAGGAGGAAGATGGCAGTCCTCAGGGAGCACCGCCCATGTTCACCGCTGGTCTCCATCCAATTGATTCTCTCGGGGTCCCCCCTCTCTCAGGGGCTGGTGGGGGGGGTTCTGTCCCCAGTTTCTCATCGGATTGGGGATTCAGGCAGGACAGTAACAGATGACTCATGTGGGTCTCACCCGATGGGGCCCTGGAAGCACTGGGTGATAATTAGAGTTAAAATATATATATATAACAAAATTTAATAAAAAAAAACACTAGTATCTTCTGACAATTTCCAAAAATAATCGTATATGATATTTTCTATAGTGCTTGAAACTACATTTTGAAAGCTGTAACATTTGAACAGTCAATACAGTTCTCCTGTGATGCCACATGCATTTACATGTCAGTATAATGTGGTAAAAATGACAGGACTTTAAAAATGCAGTGAACCATTGTTTTTATATATCGATATGAAACTTTTTTTATAACGATATATGGTCGCTGTGGTGATATATTAATAATATAACAACTTGGCTGACACAAAGCTTTCATTTAAAAAAAATTAACTCTAGCCCTAATGGTTTCAAAGTTATCACATTTTCAAGCAAATATCTTTTGGAAGGTCTAACTCTGGAACCATTGGAGCTAGAATAGTATTTTTTTTAATGAAAGCTTGGAGTCCAGCCATTAAGAAATGGTGTTAATGTTATGTCATCATTATATAACAGTAGTAATTATATTATCTACATTAAAAGCAAGCAGTTTTCTCTAACTATATCAATATACATATTTACATCATGACAGAACAACAGAACTGTTTTTATTTTTGTAAAATAAATGTTATAGATATACATTTTCCAACAATTAAGTATATCAATATACCTTCTTAATATTGACATGGAAAATTTCATGAGTTTTAAAAAATTAAAAAAAAACGTTTTGCAGTTTTTCTGAATTTTAGTATTAGTCCACATAATTGAATTGGTATATTTATAAGTGTAATACCCATAAACTTTCATCTTATACCTTAAATTCCATGGCTTACATTTCACTCTCATCACCAGCAGTACCTATTTTTGCTCACTTTTGAAGCCGAAGGCCACATAGGTGTCAGAAGATAATAAATATCTAAATAACTAGTAAGATAAATTCCAAATGTAGAAGAAAATGGCATAACAAATATTTAATAATAACTGGGCTCCATTTTTCCCATATGGAAACCTGCTTATAATTTGCCACTATAACCAGCTGGTTATAATGGAATCCATGCACCAGGTTTCCCTAACAGCCCACAAGCACACACTATGCGTTGGAAAGTGAAAGTGTCAAACAGCACTTTCAACTCCCAGCCCATATAGAGCTCAGGCTATGGCCTGCTCAGTGCGGCTGGGAGGGGGAGCTTGCGGCAAAAAAAAAAAGAGCAAGACCAGCAATTATATAAAACAAAGCCTGGAGACTGTGTAAAACTCAAATTTTATACACACCCTCGGTTGGAATGCTATTATAAATTCCTCGCACTTTGCTCTCTGGGTTTCTGCAGCATCCCACACCTTGGGTGTATATAAAATTCTGATAATGTACAGCCCCTAGGCATTACTCTGTATTTATTTTCTAACAATGTTTTATTGATATGAACTTTTCCATGGTCAAGTACAGTGTTTGCAATCATGACATAAAAGCATAAAAAGACACCACTTATCACAAATTTACAATCATCATTTTGTTAATATTATGCTTTTGATGGACTGCCAATTAACAATTTCTAAACAAAATGATGGGCTTTTGAAGATTATGAAACAATGGAAATCAAGCATTCTGATGGCAGACAGTAACCAATAGGTTAAAGCTGGAAACCTAATTTACAATACAACAATTACAATTGTAAGTATAAAAACATACAGTATTTAAAAAAGATGATTTTAGTTTAATAGAATAGTGTTAAGGTACTCCAGGAGTTGGGTTACTTTTGTTAATCTTACCCTGGGACATAAGGCCCTCCGCTGAACAGTACCTCAGACCCCCTAGGGTTAGATTAACTGATGTACACCCAACTCCAGGATATTTCTAAATGCTTAATAGAACACAATCATTAAGCATGATTGGCAATCATTATATAATTTACATAATGGGTTAAGTAGAGTAGTGCATGTATCTCCACACGAGTGGTAAGTCCTTCTTAACTAATTTGCGGCTTCACCACTCTTGAGTTATGAGTCTTACCATTCACAAGTGAAGATAAATATGTTATTCCACAGCAACCCATTATGTATTCCTTAGTTATAGCCAAGTTATGATGAAATCTCCATCCTATAGGTGATACACAGTATCTTGATGCAGAATATGTCATTTATTTTCATGAGTGACGAGGCAGGATTCTAACTCAGTACCATTAGTGAGTTATGAAATTACTGTCTACTCACAAATGATGATAACTTACATATTGTCAGTCAGGCCATTGTGTGTCCAGTATATACAATGTATTGTAAATTGTAAGTCTTTTAAATCATTTCTTTTTTATGAAGATGTAACTGTCTCCCTTTATTTTCACTGCTTTGTTTGCATGCGGCAGTGGCCATTGTGATGTCATAGTTGCATTCTGATTGGTTAAGTGCTCCTTTGTGATCTTTTCAAAGTGGAAATAAACCCTTCCAGCCATCTGTGTGCCGGTCTGGGTGCGCCCATCAATAGGGAGCCAAAATATAAAAATCGCCGCCCCTTACCCGAGGTCTGCCCGTCCCAGAGTTAGAATACATAAGTAGGAGGACATGGGGGGCACAGCTCCCCACACATATATTCTGGGTGGCAAAATTTAATTTGTGGCATGCTAATGACGGACACGCCAGGACGGGTGCGTTCCGATGGTGGAACCAGAAATAAATACTCATGGCCTATCCAAAACTGAAACAAGCATTTTATTTTCATTTTGGTGTTGCCACAAGCAAAAATATGTTTATTTTTACATTTTAACTCACACATATAGTACATTGTAAAAATGGGTTAATTCATGTTTTATATTTTTGTCTAATTTGTGTTTTAGGGTTACAGTGTTATATTTCAGGGGTATTATTTCTTTGAACTTTAAGTTGTCTCATCCTGGCCTGTTTAAATCTACAACTTCCAGAAGGCAAGTGGGTAGTAGCTATTGGTGACTACCATGATAGGTAGCGAGCCATCATTTTCAGTTCGACTATTGCTCCTGCATGTCTGGATCCAATTCTGGCTACAGCCTACAGTATAACTTTCATCAAACTGTCTAACTGATGAGTTGGTTTTACATTGTTTTTATGTTGCTTGCATGCATGTGCAAGAAACATAGTGCCATCATCCAAGTTTTCGGAGGTGTGGCACCCGTCTTCCAACTCAGTCAGTGTGTTTGCAGGCACAGCCCCAGTTCCCCAATCACTGCTGCAGCTGTCTATGACAGCAGCTGAAAATGCAGTGGTCGTATAGTTGAAAGGGAGAGCTCCACTTCAGTGAGCAGAGCTCCCCTTCCACACACACACACGCATGCACGCATACTGTGTGCTCGCGGCGCCTTCCCCTTCCCCCATGCACACGCTTGCATGGCTGACAGGGTGCCCAATCCCCCATCAGCCCACGCCCCCCCAAAGCATCCAGGTGCCACGCTGGGAGCCCACCCCAGCATGGCAAAATGTGTTATGGCCGACGGGGATGCCCAATCCCCCATCGGCTCCAGCCCCCCCAAACAGCTTTCCATCTGCCATGCTAGGAGCCTACCTCATCGTGGCAAACATCCCTCATCATCTTATTATTAAAAAAAACCTGTAAATACAAAAACTGTCCCTCGGCGCTTCTCCCTGCCCCCCTCCCACAACCTGCACCCACCCACTGAGCACCCTGCCTCCCCACACCCCCCTCACCCCATACTTACCTCTGGACCTCGGCGCGATGATCTTCGGTGGCTTGGGAACACGTCTGCACTCTTCAAAGCCGACCGCGAACTGAAGAAATGCCGATAAGCTGTATAATGGGATAGATAGAGTTTTTTTCAACTTTGCTGCATATCTCATGCATTTTTTGGAATTTTGGCACCAAATTTTGAACATGGGGTTTTTGGGGCCCCTCCTCATGAATTCTGTCACTGTCATGGCGTTAATCAAACCCGAAGGGTGATTTCGCAGTCACTGCACAAAATCACCTTTCAGGACCGATTAATGAAACAACAGTGTCAGTGTTCATAAGGTGGGCTCTCAAAAAGCCTATGTTGCAAATTTGGTGAAAAAATTCCTGAAAATGACTGTTTTATGAGTGTGCGTAGCGCAGTTCCCACGCACTGTAAGTTTACTAATTTTTAATATTTGCACTAGATTTTCAACATTGCCATTTTACTACACCTTCTTATGAGCAGTACAGCTGTAATTTTTCACATCGCACTAAATGTGTTTCCGCATGTAGCGCACAATGGTGCAGTCGGTGTGCAAAATCAATGTATGGGACATATTAAGAAAATCACAGTGACACTGTTCATGAGCAGAGGTCTTAAAATGGCTATGTTGAAAATTTGGTGAAAAAATTCCTAAAAATTACTGTTTTACGAGCATGCGTTGCGCAGTTCCTACGCACGTCCGTAAGTTTGATAATTTTTAATACTTTCACTCCAAATTTTTCAGCATTGCCATTTTACTACACCTCCTTATGAGCAGTGCAGCTGTCATTTTTCACGTCACCCAAATTGTGTTTGCATGCATGTAGCGCACAATGGCGCAGTCGGTGTGTGCAATCAGTGTTTGGGACAGATTAAGAAAATCACAGTGACACTGTTCATGAGCAGAGGTCTTAAAATGGCTATGTTGAAAACTGGGTGAAAAAATTCCCAAAAATGACTGTTTTATGAGCATTTGTTGTGCTGATCCTACACACGCTCGTAAGTTCGTGAATTCAACATTTTCACTCCAGATTTTTCAACATTGCCATTTTATCACACCTCCTTATAAGCAGTACAGCTGTCATTTTTCACATCTTTCCCAAAACATGTTTCCGCCCATGTAGCACACAATGGCGCAGTCGGTGTGCAAAATCATTGTATGGGACACATTAAGAAAATCACAGTGACACTGTTCATGAGCAGAGGTCTTAAAATAGCTAGTTTGAAAATTTGGTGAAAAAATTCCTTAAAATGACTGTTTTACGAGCGTGCGTTGCGCAGTTCCTACGCATGCTCATAAGTTTGCAAATTTTTTATATTTGCACTCCAGATTTTCAACATTTCCATTTTACCACACCTCCTTATGAGCAGTACAGCTGTCATTTTTCACATGTCACCCAAAATGTGTTTCCGTGCATGCAGCGCACAATGGCGCATTCGGTGTCTGCAGTCAATGTTTGGGACAGATTAAGAAAATCACAGTGACACTGTTCATGAGCAGAGGTCTTAAAGTGGCTACGTTGAAAATTTGGTGAAAAAATTCCCTTCAGACATTCTGAAATGTTACTAATGAAGACATTGAACAGGACTGGCCCCAGGACCGATCCCTGCAACACCCCACTGGTGACCCCCTCTCCCTAGACTGCATACCATTTACCACCACTCTCTGCCTCCTGTCTGTTAGCCAGTTTCTAATCCAGTTTACCACCCTTTCCCCCATGCCCAGCCTACCCAGCTAGTTTATCAGCCTTCTATATGGGATGGTGTCAAAGGCTTTGCTGAAATCAAGGTAGGTGCTGTCCACTGCCCCACTCTGATTCACTTCCTTTGTCACCCAGTCAAAGAAATCAGATTTGTCTGACATGATGTCCCCACTGTGAATCCATGTTGTCTATGGTCCTGGGCTCCGATGGCTTCTAGATGCCCCACTATCCTTTCTTTAAGCAATGTCTCCATGATCTTCCCCACTACTGAGGTGAGGCTGAACGGCCTATTGTTCCCTGTCTCCTCCCTGCTGCCGGACTTGTGTAGAGGGACCACATGTGCCCTCCTCCAATTCACTCATGTTGAATGACTCAGTGAACATGGCTGCCAGAGGTACTGCTATCTCCCTTCTCAGTTCTCTTAATATCCTTGGGCATATGCCATCTGGTTCCATCGCTTTGTCCACCTTCAATTTAGTGAGCTCCTGCAGGACTCTTTTGCCTTTGAATGGACTATTGCCCACCTCTTCACCCCTTGGCAACTGCTGTTCTGCTGTGGCCCTTGCCCCTCCCACTCTTCTGTGAATACTGAAAGGAAAGACCCAGTGGATGTCTTGGGAGGAAGGCATGGAACTATCACTTCCAAATACCTAAACAACACATACAAGCAAGCAACATTCGGCATTGACAAATGCTTGTTTAAAATGGCAATACTATACATAGGTAACTCACTTTGTGTTATTCAGCACTTTAACAGTTCAAGAGCAATATTTATAGAATGTTTTTGCAACTCAAGTGGATTACGTCTACAGTTTTGTAACAATGCAAAGCAAAACTCAACTGCAACTCTTAGGCAACAGTGTTTGCAAGGCTTTGTGCTGGATCCAGTAAACCTTATGCAACTCATTGAAAAATGTTAAAGCAACTTGCTGGTGAGACAGTCTATTGTGAATTATACATTAGCCCTAGCCAGAACCCTTGTTTTTCACTGGCTCCAAATCTTAATGAGGGCCTCCTGCTGTGATGGTTTCCTTTGAGCAACAAATTTACATAAGTCATCACCAACTATTGGGGGGGTAACAACTTTCATGGTGGGGGGGATGATTCAGCAGCCTGTATGCCTACTGAATCAAATCACTATATATCTCGATGGTAGAGATGCCAGTAGTAGTGGAATCAACAGTTACTAAAATAAAATGTGTCAAACTGTTATATTTATAATATAGTACTATATTTATAGTAATAATATGTATTTATTACCCTGTTCCATTTATTAACATACACTAAACTTAAATCCAGTCTTGATTGTCCATCACTATTCACACAGATATACAGTAGTGAGCTATTTTATGAGCAACATATATTATAGTTGTACATCTAGTTCCTTGTTCCTCCCATCCTGTATAAATACTGACTAAATCACCCACTTCCACAGACAATACTAGCTCCACTCTCAATAATCTGTGCACCAATCCCATCGGCTCTTCTGTTTCATTTGTACTTTTAAACAGACCACTTATTCTAAGGATCCCCTTATGGGGATATCCCTTATTTTCCCTTAGGTCTTATCACTACTGCTGGTAAGCTCCCTTCACTTCCCCTAGTTATTCCAGACCCATCTTTACCTTTTACATTTGCTTTGATTGAAAGTACATTACAATACTCTCTCAGAATATGTAATTAGTTGGCATATCTTGCAGTTCATTTTCTATACTCCTCAATGCCCCTGAAACCAATAGATTCTCCTTAACCCATTCCTTTCTACTATAGATATTAACTTTTTCTGTCTGGGCCTCACTATCTTGTTTATCTATCCTGATCTCAGTAACTTGTGGGGCAAGCTCTATATAAATGTTTTGTGGGACTGCCTGTAACGCAATTCCCTGCTCTACATCGGTCTCATTTTTTATACAGGCATACGAAACCTACCAGCAGAAACAGGCCTCATAGTCTATCAAGTCTGCTCGAATGTGCAGCTAGCACCCCTATACTGCAGCTGCCCCACTCCCCCATCCCCCCTCACCCTCGGAAACTTCTCAGCGTTGTTTACACATCCCCCCTTGCCCTGCCCCATGCTGTTTGGAAACTGCCCACCGTCCTGCATGCCACCACCTCCTCTAGTACAGCATTCCATTTCGACACCACCCTTTCAGTGAAATAATGTCTCCTCATCTCTCCTGAATCTGTCACCCTCCAGTCTTAGCCCATGCCCCCTCTTGTCCCTTCGCTTCCTCAGTTTAAACAACTTCACTTCTGCCAGATTTGTTGATCCCCTTCAAGTATTTGAAAGTTTCAATCGTATCCCCCCGATCACTTCTCTCCTCCAGATGTACAAAATCAAGCATCTCAGCCTTTCTTCGTAGGTTCTACCTTCCATCCCCTGTATTATTTTTGTCACCCTATGCTGCACTGCCTCGAGCAGCCTGATATCCTTTATCAGGTATGGACACCAGTATTGCATGCGGTACTCCAAATGTGGCCTGACCAAGGACCTGTACAAGGGCAGGATCACCTCCTTGTGTCTGGACAAGAACCCCCACTCAATGCAACCCAGCATCCTATTGACCTTAGCCACAGCCTTCCTGCACTGAGCAGAGTTGTTCCTGTTCCCTGTTACTATGACCCCTAGATTCTTCTTCTCCTCCTCAGTGATACCCAACCGCACCCCACCCAATCAATATTCCCTCCTCGGGTTCTTCACCCCGAAGTGCATAACTTTGCACTTCTTTGCATTACAACCCAATTGCCACCTTTCCAATAGCCCTCAAGTCTAGTTAGGTCACCCTGTAGCTTCTGCCACCTCTCTATGTCCTCCACAACAGCCCCATCTTGGTGTTGTCCGAGAACAAACTGATCTTGCTCCCAACCCCGTGTGCAATATCTGATATGAACAGACCAAACAACACTGGCCCCAGCACAGAGCCCTGCGGCACACCACTGGTCACTGGCCTAGGAGGTGAGAGTTCCTCCCAAACCACCCATTGCAGTCTATCTTCCAGCCAGTTCTTGATCCAGTTAGCCATCTTAGCCCCCACCCCTACGTATTTCAGCTTTGCCCCCAGCCACCCATGAGGGACTAAATCAAAGGCCTTGCTGAAATCGAAATGTAGAACATCCACTGCATGGCCCTTGTACAACTCCCTTGTGACCCAGTCGTAGTATTCTATTAGGTTGGTCTGGCATGATCTACTGTTGACAAACCCATGCTGCTGCCTATCCAGAGTTCACTGACCTCCAGGAAGGTTACCAGTTTCTCCTTCAAGATTGCTTCCATAAGTTTACCCACTATGGAAGTGAGACTGACAGGTCTGTAATTACCTGGCTCATCCTTTCGGTTGCTCTTGTGGATAGGCACCACATGAGCCAACCTCCAGTTCTGTGGCATGCACCCCATGTCCAGGTAGGTGTTGAATAGGTCAGCCAGCGGCCTGGCCAACACCTCTGCCATCTCCCTCAACACCCTATGGTGAATGCCATCTAGACCTGGTGCCTTATCCACTGTAAGTGCCTTCAGACCTTCCAATACCTTGCTTTCCAGAATCACCCCATCGGTCACCTCCTCCCCCGTCCCCATCCTCTCAGTTGAAATAGCGGACCTCCTACCTCACTCATGAACACAGAGCAGAAGTATTCATTCATTATTTCTGCCTGTTCCTCCTCCTCCTTCTCCACCCACCCCCATCCTTCTTGATCTAGACTATCCAGTCCCTGCAGTTCCCTTTCTCCCTTATGTATCCATAGAATTCTTTCTCCTCCTCCCTGATGCTCTGAGCCAGCCTCAGCTCCTTGGAGGCCTTGGCCTCTCTTACTAACTTGGTTACCTCCTTGGACCTCCTCGCGTACATCTCCCTGTCCTCCTCCCTCTGGGTTCTTTTCAGTCTCCTAAATGCTGCTGTCTTGTCCCTCACCCCCTCCAACACATTCCTGGTCATCCAGCATGGCACCTTAGCTCTGGTCTTCTTGCTCAGAGTCCTGGTGCACACTTCAGTAGACTCCCTCAGCCCAGACTTTATGATATCCCACTTCTGTTGTGCATCCATCTCCGACCTAATCCCCTCAAGGTACCCCCTCAGTATTTCCCTCATCCTCTCAAAGTCCACCCGTCTGAACTCCACTACCCTTGTTGCTGAACCCACAGCCTCCCTGCTCACGCTGAGCATGAACCACACTGAATGGTAATCACTCTCAGCTAGTGGGTTCTCCACCCGTAGCTCCCACACCATCTCTCCATTTGATAATACCAGGTCCAATGTATTACCTAGCTGGGTTGGTTCAACAACCATCTGCACCAGATGTCTGTCCTGAAACGCATCAAGAAGTACCTATTCCTTGGCAGTAGAGGTGGCTTAGGTTCCCTCATCCACCCCAGGTAGATTGAGGTCCCCCACAATCACCATGTTCCTCCGCACTACATACCCGTTTAATCTGATCCGCCTAACTCCCTATCCAACTCCTCGGACTGTGCCGGTGGCCTATACCCCACCCCTAGCCTCAGTTTCCTACCCCTTGAATCCAGGAACTGCATCCACTGTGCCTATGTCCTTCCCTCCTCCCCCTCATCCCTTGTGCAACTAATGCCATTCTTTACGTAAATCATCACCCCTCGCCCTTTCCCCACCCCTCTGTCCTTCCTATATACCCTGTACCAAGGGATCGCCAGATTCCAATCCTGGTGTTGACTGGTCCACATCTCCATGATGGCTGCAATGTCCACCATTCCCATGTTTAAGAGAGCCTGTAGTTCAGCTACTTTGTTACCCAGGCTCCTTGCATTCAGAGAAACTACCCTCCATTCATTACCAACCTTCTCCTTACCCCATGCCCACTGTACCTGACCCTTCCCTTGTGGCCCAAATCTCGTTACAAAAACTGCTGTCATGGGGGGGGGTTAGCTCATTCAGATCCCCTACCTCACGACCTTCCACACTATCTACAAACTCACATCCCCCTTCCTAGTTTAAAATCCCCTTGGAAGCTAAGTATTCCTCCAGTTTCCGCTTCAAGACCCCCTGCCCAGCTCTACTCAAGTGCAACCTGTCTGCTGCACATAGGTCACTGTTGACCCATGTGTATCCGAATTTCCCACCAGCCCATATCCATGAGAGCAACACCACCCAACCAGCCAAGAGTTAAACTTCACAATCCTGTCCTTCCTTGTCCTGCTCACTCTGGGTACTGGGAGCACTTCCGAGAAGACCACTGAACACCCAACCTCCATGCACAACTTCCCTAGTTCCTCAAATCTCTCCCTAACCAACTCCACCGGACTCTCCCCCAGGTCATTGATGCCTACATGCACCACCACATGAGGTTTTTCTCTTCCATCCCTGACACATCAAAGCAAAGCCTGCCCTTCTCTACCTGCAGTTAAGCCTGGTATGGATTCCACCCATATCTGACTGTGCCATTCACCCCTCCCTCCCCACCTGATCCCCTTTAGTATATAGTCCATAATCACTACTACTCCACTCCCCCTTCCCCACCTCTTACCTTTAACTGCCTGCAAACCCTGTCCCTCTCTTTAGCATTCGCCCTTCACTGCCCATCAGCACCTGGACTCTCACCCCTGCACTTCCTCTCACTTTCTGCCAGACCTCTTCCCCATGCCTGCCTCCCTGCTCCTGTGAACAACGCACCATCTATGATCCCCTGCCTCATCAGACATTCACCCAACTCGCCCCTTGGCTGCATCCCCCACCACTCCCTGCCCTGATCCCCTCCCCATGCCCATCTGTCGAGCCCTCCCCCCCCTTCCTGTATGGACTACTGTCCCCAGTATTCTCCCTACCCTGACTGTTGCCTGCCCCATTCCTGAGGGTACCATCCTCCTCCTCCTCCTCCTCTGCTACTGACACTAGAACCTCATAGCTATTACTTAATCCCAACCCCCTACTACTGGCATTGTCACTGTTGCCACCCCGATACAGACCCACATTGTGGCCTGGGTTCCACTTCTTTCTTTGGGGTTCTTCTCCTCCTGTCACTAGGTCTCCCTGCTGGACAACCCTCACATCCTCCCTGGTTTCAACCTCAGGTTCCTTTGCAGGACTCTCCTGCTCCTCCAAAAGAGTGAAGGGTTTTTTGAGCTGGACTGGATGGTGAATGTGTCTCTGCCCCTCTCCCTTGAATCTCCCTGAGCCCACAGTAGTCCACCCTGCCATTTGCCTTGGCAGCCATTGTGGCATTGGCTGGGGACATGTTGGCCTCCGGGTGGGGGAAAGGGTCCCCAGTACTCCTGCCAGCTTGGCTTGGAGACTGGCAGCCTCTGCCCTCAGCCCAGAGTGATGCTTGCATATGGGGCAGCACTGCAGTACCCAGAATGTTCATCTGAAGATTGCTGCACCACACCCAGAGCACTGCACCACTCCCTGCATCATCTTGAACCTGCTTACTACTACCACCCCTCCTTCTCAGTTAACTTTTTCTCTTTTCTTTCATCCCTTTCCTACTAAATTACTCCTTTGCTTTCTACTCCAAGCGCCTTTGCTAACCTAGTTGACTGCTCCCCCTTGTATTGCTGCCTGTATTCTCACATAGGCCCTATTTTATAGGGTGCTGCCAAATGTTCCTTGTGCCTTTAAGTAGCTGTGTCTCTGTAGATGTCTAAAGGCAGAGCACCTGGGGGGAGGATGGGAATGGGGGTGGTGGGGTGTTTCCTTTCCTACCCGTCCACTGTAAAAAACAATCTGGCACCTGGAATGTGATCCTAGCTGAGGGTAGCTGAGAAATCTCCAGAAAATTAACAGAAAGACAATGCTACCTGAGCCTAGCTAGTTCTGCTTCAGCAGCTCTGCAGCTATGTGCCAGAACACACAGATATTTAAACACAACTAGCTGTAAACTGATCCTAGTGGGGGGAGAAGAACAGAAGCTTTCAGCAGGTTGCAGGCAATGCCTATTGAAATATAAATCCCAAACTCACAATATAAATCACAGAAACAACTGTATTAAACAAATTCAGGAACCACTGCAAGAGGAAGGAACACACAGGAATGTAACACAAGTACCTGGATGTGATCCTAGCTGAGGGTAGCCGAGAAACCTCCAGAAAGTTAACAGAAAGACAAAGCTACCTGAGTCAAGCTAGTTCTGCTTCAGCACCATCTTTTTTCTGTTTCTTAGTATTTCCCCAATTTACATGATTCCCTCCTCTTTATCACAATCCTCTGAAACAAATGTTTTGAAATCTGGGGCTTGATTTTCACAACCCCGAAAATGCCACAAGCCCCTGGTGCACCGATCGTTTGGCGCAGGGGGCCTGCAGCATTCTTCTGGTCGCCCACTGGGATTTTCAATCCCAAGGGTCAAATGCCAGAAGTTAGACCAAGTTTTCCCTGGTCTAACTTGCATCATTTGGGGGACCATTTTTACAGGGTCTGTGCCAAATATTTGGAACAAGCTGCTGTAAAGTGTGAAAACTGTCGAATTGCACCCGAGGTACTAAAATCTGGTAGCTATGACTAAGTAGTTTGCACAGCTAAAGCAAAGAAAGGGCTGATATTGGGGCTTGATGCAAGCCCTGCATCAGCCTTTGAAAATTTGAGCCCCTGGTCTTTGATTCAAGCTTTTATTAGACACATCTTAAACCAGAAGAGAAGAAGATTCCTTAGGGGATACAGTACCCCCAGGATTTTAATGATATCATTCATCCTGGCTCCATTTATTGCCATGTCCTCTGTAACAGTAATCTGAAAATTACTAGTAGTTGTTCCATGATCATAAGGTTCACAGCATAAGGATTACTCATTAGAATGATTAGGTCTTTACTTAAGCATGATGGGAAATAAATCAAGCAGTTTGGGACTGGTATCCCTAAGGTCACAATTACAAGTAGAATCAGTCTGTCTTCACTACTTTTGGATTCAGCCTCTTGTTTTTGAGACAGAATTATGTGACTCTTTTGACAAGAGGTCAAGTGCCTTAATACTATCAATAGTTTCCTGCAATTCTTTCAGAACTCCTGTGAGAGTCTGGTTTATTCCCATCTCTAGTCCTATGGGATTACTTTTTATGGCTGCAGTGGGTAGAGCCTGCAGCTGTCCTGTGGTAGCTCTAAAAATGAGCCACCAGACTGACACCAAGCAACACTTCCATTTTGGAGCTGCAGTATTCTGCAACTCCAAAACAATCCACTCACTCCCCTTCCCCTATGGGTTCACTATTTTGGCTACCAGTCACCCACCGTGCTAAAGATGGTCACTGATGCTTAGTGCGCATGTGCATGTAGTTGCGCATGGGCAACTGCACAGTGGCCATCTTGGGTAGGGCGGACTGTTTCACCATGAGCTCAGCAATCGCAGAGCCCCTGTGGCTGTTCTGTCACTGCTATTGACTTACAATGGGATGGGAGAGGGATGCACGTCTCAAGACACAAATCCCCAGGGGCCCGAATAGCTTTCACAGTTCATTAAAGTGTATTTCCAACACAGGATTTACAGTAGCCAAACTGTTCAGCATTTGATGGAAGTGGAAAGACACACTTCCTGACAAGGCCAGAATGTTTGTACTACAAGGTGGTCTCACTATGTATGTGTTGCCTTCTGACAACAAGTTTATTTCTACCTTTTTACTTTTTTTAGGCAAAATGCAAAATCAGAACCTGACTGTGAGAGGTATGCTATGATTGAGGAGACAAGGTCACAGGAAGGGCACCCTACTTAGCTGAATTGCATAATCATTACAACTAAATATTCTGTGGTGACATTACATCAAGTATGTAAAAATAAAATGGTCTCTGTCAGCTGGGGAACCACTTCCCCGAACCCCTTAATCTATCTTTAACATTAGTGACAATAACATCATGTCCTCTATGGAACCTGGTTTGCTGTTTTCTGACCAGTGCAAATCAGTTTCCTTTTAGACTGTGAGATTTTTCTGTAAAATACTGGAAGCCCTATGTATCTGCCAGCAATAGTTTTAATTTACCCAGCAAATGCATATGTTTGGTCGACCACATCTTGCATCTAAAAAACTCACTAATGCAAGTCTCCACAAACCAGCAATCCAGTGGTTCCAACATAAGAAACAGAATTAACCCAAAATTAAGTTGCAATAATCTTTGCCAAAAGGCTAACATAATGACATTGTCTTACCAAAAGACGGTTAAATGTGCTTAAGCAACTTGGTATGATGTATGCTTATGTGACTTAGATACATTGCTGCTGTTGACCTCTCTATCCATGGGATATACCACCCTGTAGGGGTACAACAGCAAAGAACCCTAGAGGAGGGTTTCACCCCATAGGTGCCACGGGAGTGATTCCCTTTGCTAAAGGTAGCTTAGAAAGGAGCCCACGGGAAAGAGAAATGAGCTGCTGGAGGGGGAGGGGAGCATGGTGGAGCAAAGAAAAGAACGATCCTGGACCAGCCAGGAGGAGTGGCCTTTTAAGGCCTGATTGGGGGCATGGTTTGTTGCTCCACCCATTGAGCTACAGGCACAGCCATGCAATTCAATGTGCTTACACAACTTGGTATGATGTGTGCTTATGCGACTTAGATACATTATGGCTGTTCACCTCTCTGTCTGTGGGATGTACCACCCTGTAGGGGTACAATGGCAAGGAATCCTAGACAACGATTCCACCCCTATAGGTGCTGCAGGAATTATTCCCTTGGCTAAAGGTAGCTTAGGAAGGAGCCCAAAAAGAGTACCCAAAAGGGTGTCAAGCATCGAAGGAGGTGAGGAGTTAGAATGCTATCGAAGGTGGGAATGGAGATTGAATGGTGTAGATGGGTAGGACAGGAGAGGAACAGGAGACAATGAGTAATAATTAGTGGATTGCAATCTAACACGAGGCAGGAGGGTAAAACTTCCTAAGGAGAGAGGGAACAGCCAGACCACCATCTGACTCCATCCAACAGCAGAACCTAACTACGGAACCTATGAAAGCAATAATCCTACCTAATAGTATGACCATTGGCATGGAGTAGAGGGAAAAACCCCCTTTGAGGAGGAAACCTCTGGGGATCCAAGGCCTAGGTCACCTTCCCTCCAGGCTGAAGGATATTTTTGGTTAGTGATGGCTCACCTACTGCAATTTAGAGTCAAGATCGAGGGAAGAGGAAAAGATTTGGAGGAAGTTCTCTGCCTGTCCTTCTAACAGGAATGCTTTTCAGGGTTGTGAGCGATGTCTCTGCAACTAGGTGCCCAAAAGCAAAAGAGGAGACAAATGACTGCTAAGGCACTCAGCTGGCCTACACAAGCCTATGAAACAGATCTGGTGAACCAGAGGCAGTCAGAGGGAGAATAGCATAAAGGTTTCCCCCGAACCTGCTCAGACAGCTAATGGGGCCCTGCTAAGGAGAGCCCCAACCCTTCAAAGCTTGAAGCCATAAATTTTACATCCAGAGGTGTCACTGGAATGAGGGATGACTGAAGGTCCACCCGGAGTGAAGACATTCTCACTATGGGCCAGGGAGAAGGACCCTGCTCCAAGCTTCACATGCTCTAGATGCAGACTTAGGGGGTACAGAGCAAGACCGTTGGCTACAGGCTAGCCCCAAGCCTTGGAGTAATGGACACAGAAGGCATGTCTCTGGGTGGAGAGCAGGTTGAGTCAAGGTAGCATGAGACCCATATGAGGGGTATGCTCGGATAGTCGATGTGAATGAGTAGACCTACACAGAGGTCAGATGGAGTGAAGTAGACCCTGATGTGGGACCAGAGATGGAGACTGCACGTGGAAACCACAGAAGTGCAAGCCATCCAGGTCCACTGATAAGTCGAATTAGGACTGGATTGAATTGCATGAGTGGGAGAGACGAGAATAGCTGGGCAAAGCCCGCAGCTGATGGTGTAGGGTAGATCAAACTGCATGAAGGTAGAAACGAGAATGGCTGGGCGAAGGCCGCAGCCAACGGGTGAGGTACGAATTACCAGGAGTAGTGAGGTAGGAGCTACAAAATCAGAATGGACAAGTGGAGGTTTGAGAATGAATATACGAGATATGCTGATGAGTGGAAGCCTTGAAGACTGGTACGAAACTGCAGAATGGGACTGAACAGAATGAGTGGGAGAAACGAGGATGGCCAGGTGAAGCCCACAACCTATGATGAGTTGAGATGTCGGTATGGGAAGAGAGGAGGGTCGAGAACGAATGGGCAATATATGATAATGGAGTGAAAACCTTGAAGGCCGGTATGGTTAAGGCTAGGTATGATGGCAGGTAGGGTATAGGAGGGATGAGGTTCGAGAATGAATGGAGGTCGACATGGAGTGGAGGGATATGGGAGTCAGGCAGTCCAGAATGTAGAACTAGGGTAAAAGAAAGATACGAACAAATATGGTAATGGCAGAATAGAAAAACACTCCCAAAAGAAAGCACAGGACAAGGAAGGAGAAGAGGCGAGGGTTGAGGGAGTGATGAACGGCAAGCAATAGGCCGATGGACAGAAGGCCCGAAAGCCATAATGGAGCAGTAGAATGTGGGGTGAATCACTGCAGAAGAATGACAGGGCGATGATAAAGCTGCTCCCGCTGTCCAGAGCTACGATGCCAGCTGCAACATCATTCACTTTCTCTCCATTCAACTCTCCTGTATCTCATTTGCTTGTTTTATTTTTTACCATGTCTTTTCTGAGCCACCGTGTTAGTATGTGCAAGAACCATCAGCTTTCAGTGAACTCTGAGACCATGGTAACAAAACTTCTGTCTTTCTGGTACACTCACTCCCATTGATGTGTGCCTTATTTTGAATCTGTTTCACTATATATAATATCATTGAACTGATAATCTGCATTGCCTGCTATTCAAAAAAATAATAATTTTGATACAGAGTTTGTTAAAGACTACACACACTTTTTGAAATTGTAAAAGTCTGCACTTTTGTATGTCTTCACTCCAGTGTCTTTTTTTAACTCCCTCCATAGCTTTTGGCTCTTAAAAAATATCCTCACTCTTGCAACAAACTTTGAAATTCATATAAAGTGGTTTGCTCTATTGGTTAAGGACTGTCTGCCCTGGTCTCACAGCCAGGCACTGCTCCAGTGAGGGCATTTACATTTCCTGTGTTTTATGCATGCTGTACATAAGTTGCTTCCCACACTGAAACTTGCAGATACATAAAACTAAGTGCAGAAAAAGACTCACAGTCCATCCAGTTTCCCAGTATTGTCTATTAATTATGTAACATCCTGTCATCCTAACACCTAACTGGACTAGCCCCCCCTCCCATGCTAACCCCTTCATCCTTACGAATCCTCTGTGTTTGTCCCATCTCACCTTGCACCCAGGAATTTTCTCTGTCTGCACTACTCTCTTGGACAACTTCTTCCAGTTCTTCACCACCTCACTCAAATGTTGCCATGTGGGTCAAAAATCTCTATAAGTTAATGCATATTTACACAGCATATTCATTCATCCCTGTTCATAAGAAGAGTGGTGCATGACCTCATGAACCTAGGGTCCCTTTCTACCTTAAATTACTATGCAACCATGTTACTACATGTCTTCCCTTTTATTCTGCATTTTTTTTTTTGCAATTTGTTCAGTCACATTGCAGTTATCCATTTATGTTAATCTGTTATTGCTTCTGAATTTCACTTCTGAAATTACTTTTGCTGTTAGCTAGATTTTAAATCGACTACCTCTTCCCAGTCACAACTGAAAATGAAAATGAGACTACTGCTGATCTCTGGTTGCCTAACTGGTTAAATATATTTCACATAAAAAAGTTAATTATGTGCATGAGAGAGAAGGGAGGGAGGAACTTAAAGGAAACCTACACCCTCATAGGTTGTACAAAAGTTTTTTTCTTTCCACGTCAACAGACAATTGTTTTCATGTAGTTGTTAGGGATGTATGTGATTGCTTCAGTTTATTTTCACTCTTCATACTAGTCCCTGTAACTAGCCTGGGGTCCTGATTTGCTGGTTGTTGAAATCTCACTGTCCCTGAAAGCTACATTAGCATATGAGAACATGATGTGTCAGCACTTTTTAGACTCCACATTATGCCTGTTTGCTTAGAGTTCAACAAAACAAATTGCAGTAAGGTGTGAAGTACCACATTTACATTCAGTTAGCTTTGCAAACTGAATTGTAATGCAGGATGTATCCCTTTAAAATGCATTAAGTTTGCATGTTTCCAGAGAGTTTCTTCAGGATACTTTTACTTTCAGCATAGAGATTCATGGTATAAATGGTTGCTGTGACATTATTTTGTCATATGCTAATGCAGCTGTCATTGATAATGAGATTTGAACAGCCATAAAATGGAGGCTCCCAGGACAGTTACAGGGGACTAGCATGAACAGTAAAAACAAACTAAATACAACATGTATATCCCTAATAGCTACAGGAAAAGAGCTGAGATATGAGGGTATAGTTTTCTATTAAGCAGCTGGTGACGTGTTCAGGAGAACTTTAAGAAAACCTAATAGTTAGACATAGTCCAGCTTGTATTTCCCATTAGTGCTGTATTCCTCCTCCGCATTATGTATCACTGAGGTCATCTGTATGAAAAGAGGACCTTTGCTCTTGAAGAGTTTATCTATTCCTACTGCTTTCTCCCTACCTGAAGTCATAGAGCACTGCTTGTGGTATCACAGTTATTCCCAAAGCAAAACATTGTGATGTCACAATTGAAGATTATGACTTAAAGTATGGAGTAAGCTATAGATGCAGATGGACTCTAAAGGACTTCTAAAGGATAAAGATCACATATTAATTCACATTTCCTTAGTAATAAGTAATTGGGAGGAGAATATACAAATATAAACGAATACATGCAGAATTGTACCTAATTATTGTGTTTTTTAAAGTTTTCTTTGAGGTGACAGTAGCTCATTAATGAAGCAATGGTCATTGTTCTTTCCTAAACTCCTTAGGCTGGAGTTTCAAAATCTATGACACAGGTGCAATTCCAGATTTTATGCTGCAACTCTGTCATCTGAAATGTACCAACATATTTGAATGTTATTTTGAAACATTTTTAAACATTTGCAACAGTTTACCAGCTTTATGGAACAAAAGTGAGGCATGCGTCATTTTCTATATACAAACTGATGCAATTACATCAAAGTTAGACCACGTCTTATATGAGCTAATTTATTTATTTTTTTTGCAAGTTGCCCAATTGCAGTAAAAAGATACTATGATTCCTGGATACCCTTTTGAAAATCCAGGACTTATCTTTTCATGTACTGTGAAGCTCGCCAGGATGAAACCCAATTCTGCAGCATTTTGCAGCTCTCTGCAGCATGCTGCAGGAAAGTTACTGTGGAAAACAATGTAATTTCAATTTTAATTAGTCCTGTTTGTCATTTAGGAAACTATGGCATTCACTTCATCCTGGCAGTGTCACATTTTCCTGCATGACAAAAGGGATTCATTCCCATTGAATTTTCATTGTCTACTGCAGTAACTCTGCTGCAGCATACTGCTAAATGCCTAAGAAGTGGGTTTCATCCTGGCGAGCGTCACTGTACTTGTATGTACAAGACAAAAAGTAATGTTTCCCCCTCATACCTCCTCATCCACTGGACATCCACCTGTTTATTTTAAGAGGGTTGTATTCCTGAAGTATGTAAACTCCTTTTGCAGGTTTCTGTCTCAAAATCTACAGCTCAGATGGCATTGAGCCCTACCTTGTCAGGCTCGCACCTTTCTAACTCACCCCCTACACACAAACGCAATTGCCATACTCATTAACTTATTCCTGTCCTCTGGTGTGGTGCTTGATCTCTGGAAAATCTCCAATATGGTGCCCATATTTAAGAAAGGAAATCATAAACTGATTAACATACACAGGCCCATAGCCATACTTCCAGTGCTAAATAAAATCTTAGAGAAAATTGTCTCCTCCTAGTTCACCAGTTGTCTTACTGCCCATGACCCCCTCTCACCTATGCAGCATGGTTTCTATAAGGGGCACAGTACTACTACTGCCCTGCTCTCTCTCTCACTAACCACATAGCTCCAGACATGGACAAGGGCTGCCTTGCCGGCACTGTCTTCATTGACTTAACAAAGGCTTTCAACCTTGTTGATGACCCTCTTCTGTGTGATAAACACAAAGATTTGGGTATATCTTGCACTGCTGTCCTGTGGTTCACCACATTAATCAGTATCTTACCTCTGACTTCAGTCAGTCCGTGATTTGCTGTCCTTTAACAAATTAATCCTTAATGTGTCCAAAGCACAGTCAATGTTCTTTGGGATGCCCACCAGACTGAGACTGTGCCCAGACTCCTTATCTGTTGTTTACCAAGATGGCACTTTAGTAAGTATGTAAGTAAGTAAGTAAAAATGTATTTATATGAGGCGCCCTTCCAAGGCTCAGGGTGCCTTTACAAAATTCCACATACAATATTAAAATCCACAGCAATGTAGTCCCCAATGTCATCTTGTTTATCTATCTAGGCATCACCCTTGACCCCTCACTGGATTCTTGCTGCATATGATAGGTGTCTGCAAATCTGTTAACTCTATGATGGGTATCTCCTACAAAGTCGGTTGCACTCTGACCCTGCAAGCTAGACTAGCCATTGCCAGAGGCATGCTCCTAACCAAACTCCTCTATGGCATTCTTGTTTTTTTTTTTTATCGGCCTCAAAAAATGTTCTCTAAAGATGGGATGTAACCTACAACAACATTTGTCATTTCACTCTGGCATGACATAGGCTGGCACACTGCTGCTCCCTCTGTGACACACTCGTCTATCTTCCCCATCCCAGTCTTGTGACCTCTCGCTAGCAGATGTCATCCATGGCATCCTTCAAAACTATATACCTCTAACCCTTGTCACCCTCCTCACCCCTGCACACAGTATTTACTCCCGAGGTCTAGAGTAAATGTCCCCTTGGAGATCCCCAAAGTTGGAACCAGGTCAGAGAAATCCTGTTTTGCCTTTGCTGCACCAACGTTATGGAACTCCATGCCAGCTGAGATTTGACAAAGTCCTTTGGTACCCTCATTTCGCAGTAAGTACTGTGAATACCTGCTCAAAGTGTTTAAATGCTTCTGCCCTTAAATCATATTGAATCTGATTAAGTTTTGATAATTTCTACATCTTATCTGCTTAAGGCTGCTTATCTTTGTTAGGTATCTTGTGTCTCTTGGTCCCTTGTGGATTTGGAGAAGCTTTTCACTGTTTTCATTTATGTTTTAATGTTTTACTGTATATACCATTTTCCCACTTATATTATATTGTACATGGACTAGCTCTGCCTGAATAGTTTTTGCCTTGTCCCATTCTTTGCAATTGCATTTCATTTATGTAATCTCCTGGGTCGTGCCTAAAATTAGTCATCTGTTTGCCTAGTGCACTTACCTGGTCAACAAGCACTAAACAAATAAATTGGGTGGAGAATCATGGATGGTGGATAATAGAGGGAAGTGCTATAAATCAACCAGCAGTAAGTAAGGGTGGTGAATAATTGGGGGAAAGACAACTGAGGATGCACTGTAAATTCTGCACATATAATTTATTTTGCTCCTCTGAAGCTGTAACTGCCTTATGAAGCCATCTGTCCATATTCAGTCTGTAAAGGGAACACATAACTTTCTTTGCCTTTTTAATATAATTGCAAATTTGGGATTCGTGGAGCCTCTTTTGTTTAGTTTTAGTTTTTATTTCACATAAAACCCATTAGACAGTGTCTATTTTTAAAGGGTTTAGCGTCAGGTAGCAACAATAATATGTGTTACTTAGATAGGTGCTAAACAGTACTAGTAAAGAAGCCAGCAAAAATACAAAATAACAGTTATGAAAGGGATAAAACAATACAATACAGTCTTATCACTTTACATTATTGCATCTTTAGATAAGGTGCAGCATCATACAAATCACAACTTAGGTTCCTTAATAACCTCTTTTGAAATCGTTATGTTTTTGCTTTTTTTAGGGTTCCTTGTTAATGCTACCTTTTTCCTGCCTGCAGTAAGGTGTGACAAGGTGTATTTTATTGTGGGATTATGGTGCATCTCAGGAAATGAGGTACAAGGGGAAGCTGAGTGTAGTATGCACACAAAAAGGTGTCATTGTACCACAAGTACACATATGTTGGAGTGCCTTATTGAGATTATAAAACAGCTTTGCAATGAATCAAAGCCTTCATGCCATTAAAAGGTTTAATCATATATATGGGGGTGTGACTGTTATCCCAGCATTGAGGGCAGCTGAGGCTAAGAGTAATCCCATTCTGCTCTATGGATCAGAGGTGTGGGGATATTCAATGCCACCTTCTTCTGTAGTCACATTTTGTTTTATCATAATATCCTCAGAATCTGTAAGTCTTGTCCCGAACAGTTGGTTAGAGCTGAACTTGGCCAGGTGCCATTAAAGTAGTTAGCAAAATGGAGAATGCTGTGCTACTGGCTGCATATTCCAAACAGTTCTAGTATATCCTGTCTTAAATTGTGCCTCAAAGAAAACAAGATCTGGGCACAAACACAGAAGGGATCATTATAGCTGTATAGTTCACAGGAAGCCTTAAAACAAATGAATATGTGGCACCTTTGGCAAGATTCTCTCAAGGGGGTAACAATCTCCTATACTTATAAAAATTTAATGAAAACTAGACTTATGGAAATTGCACATGATTTAGATAGAACCAATCTTGCTAAGTTAAAATCAGCATATTGGTATCTCAAGTTTAAACATTTCTATAGATGTGAATTATATGTAACATTCTCCCTTGG
Organism: Neoceratodus forsteri; assembly: GCA_016271365.2. Taxonomy (NCBI): domain Eukaryota; kingdom Metazoa; phylum Chordata; order Ceratodontiformes; family Ceratodontidae; genus Neoceratodus; species Neoceratodus forsteri. Next base: position 356,070,473 of record CM028134.1, read on the forward strand.
TACCAAAGACCACAGAATTCTAACGTTGTGTAAATTTGATATGATTCCTTTGAAAAAGCTGGAAATTAGGCATAAATAACACAATAAATTGGCTATCAAATGTTTTTGCAAAAACCGTCAAGATGAAGACATATTTCTTATAATTTTCAACTACCCTCTTTATTTCAAGTGGAGAGTGAAATATTTGGATGCTTGTACAAATCCATACAAGTTAGCTCTACAAGATTGTTTGAAAATATTATTGAAACCCACTAATGTAAAGGATGCTAAAATGTTGATCAATTTCAAGTCGTGTAATGCCATGCTGTTTTACTGTCATATGTTATTTATATTTTATGCTGTTTTTTCCTTTACCTTTACTGTTTGTAATGTTTGCTATGGAATGGTAATGGCCTAAGGTCGAACAAAATAAATTATGAATCTGAAAAAAAAATAGCTTTGCTAATTTATATTTTAGAACTTAGTAATGAGGTTTCAAAAGACACATCTTTTTGACCTGTGCTGTTGCACTGGAATAGTGCACAGTCACATGATCACATTTGACCAGTCACATGTCTTGGTTTCTCTTATTCTCCAGATAATCATGTTTGTCTATTTACTGATTGGTTCGAAACTCAGTGACATCAGTTATACTGCGAGCTTCTGGTCAACTGATGTCACCAGGTTTTGGAACTTGGGGAAAAATGCAATCAGATCTCAGTAGCTAAGCAGAGCCAGTGTTGATCTGCAGTTGGAACTGAGACCTCCAGTGAATAGCAGGTGCTGCAGGAAATGGTGTTTGCACAGTAGCTCTGCATAGGGCACTCTCCACTCCTCTTAATCAAGCAACCATAAAAAAGCTTCTGTGTGTGAGTTATTGCAGTTGTGGCCATTTTGCCTGCTCTTTAAAGGCAAGGCTGCAGCTTCTGGCACAGTGACTAAAACATAACCTTACTCCGCACTAAGTGAAGCAAGAGGTGGTCACATGGTAGAATTCATCCCCCTCTACAACATCGAGCATACCATGGTAGCCGCTGACATGATGTAGTTATAAAACAGAAAAACAACAGGCGGCTCACGCATCATTGCTGGTGCCAACAGAAAGTAAACAGAACTCACAAATGACAGTTGGTATTCAGTCACACTCTTGGTGGTTCTCCATAAAGAGATGAAAAAGGGCATCATCAGCAGGATATGTTCAACCATTTATTTAGATAAAAGTCTAAAAGAATCCATAAAAGCTGAAAAGCAAATCCACATAGAACGCCACCACGATGGATGACTGACCCCTCCCCAATGCAGAGTCTCACTCTGATGCAGTCAAACATTTTTGCACTCAGTAGAGCTTTCTCAAGCTTGGGGAGGGGTCAGCCATCCATCATGGTCACCGCAACTTTACAGTTAATGGAGCCCCCGCATCCACCATACTTCCAGGTAGTGGACTTTTCCTATTTAAAATAAAGCACTTTGTGGCATGAGAAAAATGTCACTATTCATGTAAAAAGCTACACCAGGGGGGTAAGCCTTGCAGGGGCAGGAGCCAGAATTGAAGACAGCTTTCCTATAAATAATGTAGTAACAGAGCGGCTTTCCACAATGGTGGCTCCTACCACCCACCACACAATCCCTCAAAGTCGATTGGGGTGCCCAATCCCCATATCAACATATATCCCCTCCATTAAATGTGTCACACTGGGAGCCCACCCCAGTGTGCCAAAACATGGTGGCTCCTGCCACCCGCCACACACTCCTGAAACGCCGACATCCGGGTGGCCAATCCCCATGTTGGCATGTATTTCCCTTTATTAATGTGGCACACTGGGAGTCCACCTCAGTGTGCTCAATTTTTTTTTATTGTCTTCTGATACTGGGATGCCCACTCCCAGTGTCGGATGGGCCCCCTTCCTCCCAAAGCCCTCTACATGATTTGCCAACATCTGGGTGCCCAATCCCCATTTTGGCATGCCCCCCACTATTGTGGCACACTGGAAGCCCACCCCAATGTGCCCACATTAATAACAAAAAAATTCCCTGAAAGAAGAAAACCGTCCTTTGCTGGTTATTTATTTTTTTGTACCTGTAAAAAAGGAAATGGTCCATCATTGTGTTGCCGTCCCCCTCCCCCATTCCAACCCTCCCTCTGTGCACCCACCTCCCTGCATCCCCCACCCCATACTTACCTCTGGAGGTTGAGCTGTCATCTCCTGTGGACTGGGACACGTCCGCACTCTGCAAAGCCAAACAGTAAAATGAAGAATCAAAGGTAAGCCATGTAATGGGACTCAATGGTGGGAAGGGGTTCAACTTAGGTTGATATCGCAGCCATTCCTTGGAACTTTGGCCTCAAATTTTCAACATGGGGTTCTTGGGACCTTACCTCATGAACACTGGCACTGTCATTTTGTTTGTCTTTCCCAAAAGGTAATTTCATGGTCACTACGCAGAATAGAACAGGACAATCAGGAGCTTAAAGGGAACACAGGCAGAAAGTAAGGAGAGAGAGAAAAAAAAAACAGAGGAAAGAGTAAGGATTGCAAACAGTTAAGGGGCCAGAAATAAGACATGATTGGAGTGGTGCAGTGCAGTGGCTGTGGAGCAGCAGTCTTCCGGGAGATGTTCTGGAGGATGCGGTGTTGTCCCATCTGCAGGCACCTCTCTGGGCTGAGGGAGGAGGTTGCTCATCTCCAGGCTGAGATGGCCAGGATTTGTGGGACCTCCTCTTCCATCCAGGGACCACCAGTGCCACTGCCATTGCCTCAGAGGTTGCCAAGAAGAGGGGCGGTTGGACCACAGTGGGCTCAGGGAGGTGAGGGTGGTGAAACAGAGGCACATCCTCAGTTGTACCTCTCCACAATTCCTATGCCATTCTGGCAAAGTGTGGTTCCTCTATGGAGGCACCTACAGTGGAGACCAAGGAGGATGCTGGGAACCTCCACAAAGAGACCCACAGGAGGGTGGCAGGGGACCCTGCAGGGGAAGGAAACAACTCCTGGTGGGGGACTCCATTGTTAGGAAGGTAGAACTGGGCAAGGAAGGGGAGAGGGAGGTAAGGTGCCTGCCTGGTGCCATGGCTTGGAGGGACAGGGAGCGAATCCTCAGGATTGCCGGAGCAGCTGCACAGGGGAGGGAGCTGGATGTCATTGTCCACCTAGGGACAAATGACCTGGCTAAGAAAGGGATTAGAGAAGTGCAGGAAGAGTTTGTGGAATTGGGGAGGGGCCTTAGTCAAGTAGCATGCACAGTAACCTTCTCGGAGGTGCTACCCATCTATGGCATAGGAGAGGCTAGGGTGTTCCATACCATGGGATTCAATCAGTGGTTGAAAAACTGGTGTGGAGCTCAGGGATTTGGCTTCATTGGGGACTGGGGGTCCACCTGGAGTGATGCAAGCCTATACTGGCATGATGGGCTGCATCTGTCCGGGAGGGAACCAGGATCCTAGGTGATAGGTTTAAATGCTTCATTGGCAAGCTTTTAAACTAGCCAAGGGGAGGCACTGGAAAGGAGCAGGAAATCCTAGCCCCCAAACAATCACGGTAGTAAGTGTGGCAAACACCAACATGGAGGTGTCGATAGGGAGAAGGGCAGTGGTAAATGGAGAAAGTGACAAAGGCAAGAAGGACAGGAATGGGGCAAAAGGGGGTAAGGCCATCAGGAAATGGAGGGTAATGAGTACCAATGCCCGTAGTCTGGGCAACAAGCTCCCTGAGCTGGTGGCCTTAATGGAAGAGGGATGTCTGGATATCGTAGCAGTCACAGAAACATGGTACACAGAGAACCATGACTGGGATGTTAACATACCAGGGTACATAACCTACAGGAGAGACAGGCAGGGAGAAGAGGGGAGGAGTAGCTCTCATGTAAAGGAAGGGATAAAAGCAACTGAACAAAAGAGTAAACAGGGAGGAGAGGAGGCACTGTGGGTCACCTTGGAGAATGGAAAGGGCACCACAATCCGCACAGGGGTTGTGTACAGACCCCCATGTCAGGGGGAAGGAATGGACAAGGATATTATGGAAGGCATTCTTAGAATGGCAGAGAAAGGGAAGATACTGTTGATGGGAGACCTGAATATGCCAGATGTTAACTGGAGCACATTTGCTGCATCCACATCCAAGAGCAGGGCCATTCTTGACGCCCTACAGGTGGCAGGCATTAGACAGCTAGTTTCGGAACCCACTCATGAGGGAGCAATCTTAGACCTCATACTCTCAAACGGGGGCAGTGAGAGGATCTCAGATCTAGAAGTGGGTTGCCATCTGGGACAAGTGACCATCAAACAGTGTGGTTCACGTTAAACTCAGCTACAGAGTCAAGCCATACAAAAGTGAGGGTACTGGACTTTAGGAGGGCTGACTTTGGCAAGATGGAGAGTGCCTCAGAAAAGCACTAGCAAACAGGCTAGAAGGAGGTGTGGAGCAACAATGGGGAATTATCAAAACTGCCATCACAGAGGCAACAAGCCTTTGTGTGAAGCAAATAAACAAATCAAAATGAAAGAAAAAGCCACTATGGTTCTCAAGAGAGGTGGCTGTGAAAGTCAGGAAGAAAAGATAGCATTCCGAAGTATAAGGAAACACAGAAGGAGCAGGACAGAGAGCTGTACCAGTTAAGGCAGAAAAGAAGCAGGGAGGAAAGTCAGAATAGCAAAGGCCCAAACTGAGGAAAAGATAGCCAACTCAGTTAAGAAGGGGATAAAATCTTTTATAGGTACATCAGCGGCGTAGAAAGACAAAGGAGGAGGATAGTGAGGCTGAATAGAATGAGCGTGGGTGGGCAGAGGGGACAGTGAAAAGCAGGAATACTGAACGAATATTTCTGCTCAGTATTCACAAAAGAGGAGGGGGACGTGCCTAATCCAATTAACAGAAGCACTCTTGATAGGGGGGTCGATCCCAGTCCTTTCACAGAAGAAAGGGTTCTGCAAGAACTCCTAAAACTGAAGGTAGACAAAGCAATGGGTCCTGATGGAATTCACCCCAGCATTCTCCCCTCCCAATCGCTCTGCAGCCCCGTTGCACTACCACCCGTGGCCATCCAGGTGGAGGTAAAGCAGTGGGACCATCAACCCACCCTCCCCGGAGGAGGACAGCAGCCCCCCCCCGTGCACTTGATCCTACTCCCCCAGTCAGCCCTCCAGCAACCTGAGTTTGCTTCTGACCCCGGGTCACTGGCAATGCAAGCCGTAGCACTACTGCAGTTCCTATGGGCCAGCCCAGATTTCAGCATTTTAAAATGAATGCTGCTCTGCTGCGCATTCATTCTGCTTTGTTGCTTATAGAATTAGTAAGAAAACCACCCACACTGTTTTGTTGTAACCAGCCATGCTTCTGTTTTACCACCCATGCTTCCCACCAACCTCTCCACCAGCTGAGGATTGCTTTCCTTCCTGAAAGAACAGTTTTCATTTAGTATGTGCCTAAATGTATTTTATTATTTATATTACACTGGATGATACAAAAAAATATACAAGTATCAGCACACATGGGCAGGGTCACTGGAAAATTGCAGAAAAAGTAATCTGAAATTGCAGAGATGTTTGCAAAAATTGCAGGGAAATTGCAGGAGTCCTACTATAGACCCCGAGTGCTTCACAATAAATCCATTACTGTTTACTGCAGCATACATTAGTCAGCATAAACTGATAAACTGAATACACTGCCACTTGAATATGTTTAAAACATGAAGGAAAGCTTGTGTACCTAAAATGAATCATAAATGGATAAGATGTGTTGCCTCTCTTCCAAAATTTAAAAACATCTGCCTCACAGAGTGCTAAATAGATTCTATTTAGTGAGCCCCAGAAAATCAATATTAAATAAATCCAGAATAAACCAATTATATCTGTTTCTAGATGTAGAATAATGAAGCCTGATCAAAAGCTATTTATAGTGCTCTGTCAACTATTCACCCACTTTGGTGTAAGAAAAAATAAGCAGATGGAGTGGCAAATAATTCAGTTAGTAAAATGTTAAAAAGTGTTTAATGTTCATAATTTGCACTGTAGGTACTGTGCACTATTAATGAAATCACATATTAAAACATTATATATGGGGGTTATTTAGGCTGTCAGTATAGCCTAGAAGCTAGAGTAACAAACAGTGAATGAATTGGGAACATCCATCAGACTTGGATTTGATTCCCACAACCTCCACCTGCATAATGTGTGACTCCAAGCAAACCACTTAACCTCCCCAGTGCTCCTGGTCATCCCTTAAAACAGGCACTTCTGCCTAGTGGGTCTTACCTAGTTTACAAATAATATAAAAAAAATGCCAATATATGTTTGCTTCATCATACAATAGTCAGAGTACCTTGTAATTTACTTGAGTTTTACTCGGGCTGAAATGATTTGTTTAGCAAACGATAAATGTTCAGATACATTTTATGGCCCAGATATTCAAAGCTTTGCATGGTACGCAAACCATTTGCACAGGTTTAGTGTGGGATTAGCGCGGGTTTGCCATATTCAAAAGGCCAAATAGCACGTGCAAATTGCATTAGCACCGGGCAAAACATAATTATATGCAAGGGGCAAAGTGAACATGAATACAGGTGCTATAAGATATTCAGTGACTAGTGCCATACTATGGTGTGTAGTGTGACTTAGCGCGACCCTTAGCGCAGTACAAATTAAACACCTAGGAAAAGCTGGTCTTAACCCTGGGCAAACAGCTTTGCACAACACTGTTGCTTTGTGCGGTGTTTGCGTGTTTTTTGCGTGGCTTGCACAACCCTAACATATGAGTATGACACTTAGAAAAAGCCAGACATGGAGGACACATGCTGCTCACTGGTGGCACCACCATGATGCCAACAGCTGCCACCAGTCCCAGCCATGCCAGGCAGTAAGGGGTGATCTGGCCCACAGGGGACATCATGGTAGTGTGGCCATACAGCATACACCTGCAGACCATGTGTCTGTGGTGACCAACAGATGCCAGCACACACATGCAGCACTGTGGACATGGTGGCCATTGAGGGGAGGGTGTACGGGTGGTCAGACCTCACCACAGCCCGGGTGTAGCCACAAGACTGGGACACATCATGCAGTGCACATGGGCCGGTAGTGGGAATACCCCACCACCTGTGTGCCTGTCAGATCTTACATGCCCCTCCAGCTACATACCACACAACTGTACAGATGCCACAGCACACACAGCCGGCCATGTATATGTCACTGTAAGCATCCCATGCCACAGGTGCAGCATCTGTGGATCACACAACAGCGTAACAGTACTGTCCACTGTCAGTAATCACCTGCAAGCTGGGCCTGTCACTGTGTACAGTGCAGTGGTCATCACTGCCCTACATGCCATAGATATTGCTGCGTTCCTCACACTACCGGCCCCCTTGCTACTGTTGTGTCTGCTGTGCACTGTAGCATGACCTACAGTGTGACAGTTGCATGCAGCACCACCACCACCTGTGCCTATGCTGTGTTGTCCCCTGGGGTACGATATGGTATGCTATGCTGTACTGTTCACATGTAGCCTGCAGCTATCATCATGCACTGACTGACTGATCTACAGGTGGAGCTGCAGTCAGACCTGGCCAGCTCCTGTACTTCCAGACTGACCTACAGGTTGAACTGTGGGACCCTGCAGTAAAGCTGGGCAAACTGCATGCAAATCAGGGCATAATGGGATGCTAATGTGGCTGTTTGCCCAGAGACTACCTAAGTAGGCTCATTTGCATGTCACTTTTGATTATGGCAAAGTTTAGCACCAGGTAAACAGCTTAACTCCGCGCTAATCCCATGCAAATGTGTTAGCTCTGTGCAAATGGTTCAGGGAATATTATACTGTTTTTCACACTGTCTTTCCCATAGGCTGCTCCCTGTAGCTGTACTGGGTCCATGCATTTGCTGAAACACACATTGGCTATATAGGTCGCCTCTACCTTCCTTCATGTCGCTATGCACTGTGTTGCTGTTGTAGTCTGCACTTCCTGGTTGCTATAGTCAGAGCTGTCTTATTCCAGGACTATGTTTGCCCTACACTCCAAGCCCAGTTTGCCTGGCCTCATTCCCATGCTATATTCAGAGGCTGTTTGCCCTGGGCTATTCCTTTTGAATATAGCTTGATTTGTGCTCTGGGCTAACTTTGCCCGCCGGGCAGTGCTTATTTAGCCCCGGAGCAAAGTTTTGAATATCTGGCCCCATGTGTTTTATAAGCTTGTTTTTAGACTTTAGTCAGGTTTTTACTGTATTCTTTGTATGTGAGCATCTAGGTTGTAAGCACAACATCACTGTTACCAACTAGCTTATTCAAGTTTATAATCAGCGGGGCCCTCCAAAATCCTCAATTGTTTGAAAGAAAACTATTCTGAATGAAAGTATGTTCACAAGGAAGAAACTGCCTTACCACTTACAAAAAGGCTCCACAGTCAGCACCCCATTTAGGTGAATGGGATCATTTGCACCTTTTCTTCCACCTGCTGTTTTGATCTTTGTGACAACGTTAACACTTTTTACACAGTTCAAAGTAAAAACTTGGTGGTGCAGTTTTTCACTGGCCCTGCGTATGGGGAATCAGACTAGGCAGCAATGGTGGTGGTGTTGGATTTACAGTTTAACTGCTTTTGCATCTAATCTTTCATTCCCTCAGCTGATGTGACTGTTTGCCAACCTGAAAGTAATGTTTCTGTGTAGAAAAAGTATATGCTTAAACATTTTTCACACTAGATGATTTAAAATAACATTAAAAACTAAGTCCAGTTGGGCTGGGCAGTATGGACAGGAGTGTCAGGTTTAAAGTTTAACTGCTGTGCATCTAATTAACCCTTTCATCAGCTGATGCAACTGTTCTGTCATTGCATGTGATTAAAATCCAAAAAAAGCTTAATATCAGCACACTTGGACAACCAGGCAGGAGGCTGGGGTGTTCAATCAGGTGTCCTTAACTTCTACATGTATTTAGGGAAGTTGAACTGTTAGTCTTGCTGACCTAGGAGTCTCAAGGGATGCTTGCTGATTTGGATGTCATTGTCTGGATCAACCAATCTGGTGGAATCTTACAACACTGTGTGATCACCCACACTATCAAGGCAGCTCCCATAACCTGCTGAAATATGCCCCACTTGGGTCAGCACACAGTGCCTCTGCATCACACTCTAAACCCCACCAGCCCAGGGCAGGGGAGTCTGGAGCAGATCAGATCACAAACCCAGATTTCCCACTTGTTAGTGTTGCAAACCACAAGCCTGCACCACTATTTTGTTTTTAATTTTGGGAGTGTTCTTTTTATGCTGGGTGGGTGAGCTGGGCTGCTGACTGTGTAAGAGCTGGCAGTTCTCTATGCTTTTGTTAGTTGTGTGCCCCTGAGTAAGGGGGGGCTTCGGTTCTGAGTACCCCTAAATTGCTGCATGACTGGTGCTGTTGTTACCCTACCTTCCAGAGCCAAGTTGGGGGTCTTAGCATCTGCGCGGCCTTGAATTTGCTATATAGCCCAATTGCTGTTGACACTCTACCTGCCAGTGTATAATGCCATTAGGGGTGAGTGGGTTGCTGCAACCACTCCCAAGCCAGAAAGCATACTTAAGGACACACAGAAGTTAAGACCCCATGTGCTGTGATGCTGGTGGGCAGAGTGGTGCTCAGATCACATCTGAGCTCAGACATGAAAACTGAGAGGCACCCTTTTCATGGAAACCAAGTTAAAAAAAAGGCATCCATATGTTTGGGAGATGCACGATTTCCCATTAGAAGGTCCTCCACTAATCACATGTGGATTTTTTAGGTGAAGACACTTTATTTCAAAGGAGCAAATTCAGGCACTTTGTTTTTTTTTGCTCCTCTGACCCCCTGACCATCCACTCCTTCAGGCATGCCAAAGGTCCCCTAGCACTGCTGCTGAGTAGTTCTGACCACCATCCACTGCCCCTTACTGGGCAACCTGAAATAACCCTTCGATGGGTGGACCCCTACCCCTGTGGGAGGCTACCAGGGGAGAAGAATCACCCTGAAGGGCATAGCAGAGTTGGCACAGACACATGTGTCCAGGGATTTTGGCATATGGAGGGACCAGCAGCTGCCATCTAGTTGGCCAGGCAGGTGTTTTCCCATTTTCTTGGTACATGCCACATGACGTCAAGCAAAAGACAACATCCATCATGCTTCCTCCCACAGTGAGGGCTGACATGCTGCCATGCCTCTGGCCTCCACCGGAGGCCAGCAAACACTAAGCCGTGAACCCACCCTCCCACCCAGGAGAAGGCGAGTGGTCGTTGGATGCTCAAGCCTTCTCCCCCTGGCTGGTCCTCTGACACCAGAGTCTATTCCAGAACCCAGGTCAGTGGGATCACAGTTAGAAATCCAATTCAGGCAGTTAAATGTTAGATAGGAAAAAACAAAGGTGTTCCACCTTAGTGGTGGTGGTGGTTCAGATTAATTCACATCTGAGTTCTAACAAGCAAAGAGACCCAGTAATTTGTAACCTGTGCATGAGGAGTGTGGGTGTTGAAGGAAGGGCATCATAGTGCTGTCACTACTGCCATCACCCCTGAGGGATGTGGACTGCATTGTTGCTACTGCCATCACACCAGAGGGGTTGGGGCTGTAATGCTTCTGCCATCACCACTGGTGGATGGAGAACATAGTACTGCTGCTATCCCACCTGAGGGATGGGGGCCATAGTGCTGGTACTGCCATCACACTTGAGGGATGGGGAATGTAGTACTGCTGCCATCACACCTGAGGGATTGGGGCTAGAGTGCTGATACTGCCATCACACCTGAGAGATAGGGAGCATAGTACTGCTGCCATCACACCTGAGGGATGGGGGCCTCAGTGCTGCTGTTTCTGTCACATCTGATGGTGGGGAGGCCACAGTGCTGTTGCTGCTGCCATCACACTGGAGGGATGGGGGCTGTAGTGCTGTTGGTGCTGCCATGACACCTGAGGGATGGGGGCCATAGTGCTACTTCCATCACATCTTAGGGATGGAGGCTGTAGTGTTGCTGCCATCACATCTTGTACCTAAAATAACTTTAAATTGGTACAAGAATGGATGGATGTACAACAGTGGAGGTCAAAATTGCTTAACTGCATGTTAGCAGAGTTAAAAATTGCTAAATAAAGTACACAAAACCAAAAACCTTTAAAAACAGATTTTGGCTTAGCAAACACCGGTGACACCACCATTTTATACAATGTGCAAAATGGAATTTGCTCTTTCTCCATCCCAGTAAACCCGTGTCCCTGAAAAAAAGAAATTTCTTGTAAAAAAAAAAAAAAGAACCTATGCAGTAGTCCCCTTATTTTTCCAGTAATTCTACTAGCAGTACCCAGGAAGCATTTGTGACATTCAATATTATAAAAATGATGTTCACAGTTCTAGGTTTTATATGCTTGACTTCATATCCTTCATTTGACCTTCTCCCAAACTGATGATGGAATGCCTGTTAAACCACAGTACTCATATTTTGTTCATACAAATTTATGCATCATATATGTAAGGAATAACACTCAGTTTAAATCATTGCCATCAACACTGAGAGTGTGCAGTCAGTAACCATAAAAATACCTCTGATAAAACGCTTTCTTAAACCCATTTCATTTCCAATCACAATTAGGAACACTAAACACAAATTATTGTATGAAAAATAGCTGCACTGAATCAAGCAATATTTCTTTCTCTGTGTGATGTTCTTCATAGCACAATATAGACAGATCTTGCTCCTTTCTCTAACAGTCCAGGGGCCAGATTTTTTAAAGTGGAGACATTGCTCACATGGAGAAACAAAGTTATGCAACTGAAGGTTGCCTTGCACAACTGCAATTTTTTCCACATGCGATCAATTTTCACAAAAAAGTTGCCTTTTTTTCAGCCTTTTCCATGGTTTACAGCAGCCTGTTCATATTTTTTGCGTAGCTGCAGAAAAATGCTATGCCTTATATTACCAGGCTTAGCATTTTTCCACAGTTATAGGAAAAAAGAAAAGTGCTTATTTGCATAAAATACTGAAAATAGCATTTTCACAGGTGCAGAGAATGCTTCCACACACCAGGGAGTTGTGCACAGGGACTTAGTCCCTGGACCACATCAGACCATTTTAAAACCAGGCCCCAAGACTGCTCACACACTGTGAGGGGGGAATCGCATGATTTCATATTCCTGTACTTCCTACAACAATGTAACCATGTGATAAGTCATTTGCACAACATGTGACCTACCCAGTTTTTTTACCTTTGTGAAGTAGCAGTAACTTTACTGGTGAATCTTCTTCCATACTTTTATAAAGTACACTTCATCCCAAATGAGGCAATGTGAGATCACTTCACAAGATCTTTATGAAGGTCAGAGTTCTTGATGTTGCCACATTGCTGCTGGTGAAGGAATATTTTGCAACATATCTAATACTTATCGTAGCCATTTAAGATTGAATGAATGAGTAGCGGTGGAAAGCTTGATTTGTGAGCTCAAAGTGGGTTTTAGAAAACCCTCTGAAACCGTTGATCATTGTTATTTATTAGAATATATTATTTGTATATACATCAAATTCAGAAAGCAACAACTCTTTGTGCTCTTTGTGGATTGTTCTGCAACCTTTGACTGCTTATCTAAAGCCCTTCTATAGTCAATGTTTGAAAAACTAAATATTGACGGTGGGTTCCTCCAAACTATTAAGAATCTAGTCATATATTCAGACAATGTAGCAGGGTAGTTAGAGTTGGCACTGGGGGATCTAACAGACCCTCTTCCCTGTAAATAAGTGATTAAGACAAGGGCGCTTATTAGCCTTGGTATTGCTCAACTTATATTTGAATGAGATTCTGTTGGATATAGTTTCTGCAGCCATTCACCAAAGATAGGAAAAAAGTGTCCCTTTTCTTGCATATGTTGATGGCATTGCATTCATGTCCCTATCAGCACTAGATCTGCAAAAATAGCTTGAACGACTGGAGATAAAAGCTAAGGAAAGTAATTCAGTCATCAGTATAACAAACATGAAAATTGTCAGTTCTGGGAAAAGGGATCCTAAATTTAAATGGAAATTGGTGGGGGTGGGGGTTAGTGCAATTTCCATATAGGAATTTTGGTAGCTGTGTAAAAAAGGGTGGCAATTCAGATTCAGTACAAAGAACTGCAAGGTCATGCACTTAGGGCACAGAAACCCAGGGGCTGCATACAAGATGAGGGTAGTGGTATTGATGACCAACAAGTAGGAAAATGGAACTGAGGGTAATAATTTCTGATGACCTAAAGGTGGCCAGACAGTGTTTCAAGGCACTGGGGAGAGCTAGTGGGATGCTAGGGTGCATAGGGAGGGGTATCACCAGAAGAAAGAGAGAGGTAATTATTCCACTATATAAACCACTGCTGAGACCTCACCTGGAGTACTGTGTTCAGTTCTGGAGACCACATCTCTGAAAGGACAGGGAAAGAATTCAGGCTGTCCAGAGGACAGCAACTAAAATGATGTTGGGCCTGCATCCAAAGCCCTATGAGGAGAGGCTAAAGGACATAAATATATGTACCTTGGAGGAAAGGAAAGAGAGAGGGATATGATAGAGACTTTCAAATACCTCATGGGTGAAAATAGGGTATAAGACGAAAGCATTTTTCAGAAAAAAAGATGCTCTAGAACAAGGGGTCATGCTATGAAACTGGAGAGTGGTATATTTAGGAGAAATTTTAGAAAGCACTTCTTCACAGAAAGAGGGCTGGATGCCTGGAACAACCACTCAGCGGAGGAGGTCAAAGCAAAAACTGTAACGAGATTCAAGAATACATGGAATAGGCATCAGGGAATCCTATTAGTTTGGAATTGGGGGGGGCGGAGATCAAGTATGGTCTTCTATATTACAGTAGGTAGGGAAAATGGACAGACTAGGTGGGCCAAATGGTCCTTATCTGCCGACAACTTCTGTGTCATCTATGTAATCAATGTCATCTTTTCTACAAACAAAATTCATGGCTCCTGTTCCTGTGCTGGTCACCAACTTTAATTTTCTCCCACCTGCCCACCCCCGCCCCCTGCCTCTATAAAATATACTACCTGACCCACCCCCTCTTTATCTCTTAAAGGGGCACACATTACTGAATCTCACTCCAACCCCTGGTATTAAGCCTGTGAATCCAGACTTCTAGGAAGAAAGCACTTCACCCTCAATACTAGTCTTTTCCCTATTTTTTCAAAGTGGTGCCAGGGAGTTACTGATTCACCAGCTGTACTCCTCCAGGCACTTGTTAACCTAATTCTCCAGAGGATGGACTCCCTGACCTACATAGTACCCCTAGCTCTCCTGCTAGTATGCTTGCCCCTCCAATACCAGGTTTCCAACCAGCTGACTGGGACACTTACCCCACACTAAGTGCAGGGTATCCTTACCCCACACCAAGTGCAGGGTATCCCTGTGGCTTCTACTACCAACAGTTTTCTGCAACCCACCCCTGCCCCCCAACTAGTACTATGCTCAATACCGCTAAAGTCTCCATCCCCCTCTTCCTACTAATGCTTCCCCACCTCTCACATCTGCCCTTGCTCTCAATAGTCTGTAAACCTAGAAACTACACACTTTTATCTGCCCTCAAGGCACTGACGTTTCTCATTGTACGGAACCTCCTGCTACTCCCACTAATGTCAGGCAATGTGTATTCTAACCCTGGACCATTGCAATTCCCCAAGATGCATAGCACAATTAATGGCACCATTAAACTGGCAGCACCAAACATCAGAAGTCTCCACCAAAAAATGTATCTCCTCCAAGTGTGGGTGTCCCAACACAGACCTGATGTTCTAATGGTTGTAGAAACATGGCTCTCCCCTAAGGTGCCTGACAATGCTGTACACCTGGACAGCTACACACTTTTCAGAGATGACAGGATTAGAAAAAGGGAAGGGGGCTCTGCAATCTATCTTAAAGCCACCCTTCAAGGACACTCTCCCCCCAAGATAGTTACTGATAGTAGCTCCCAAACCCTTGTGCTTAAAGTGCTTCTGAGACTTCACAGAAAATCACTGACTATCATCATCTGCTACATCCCACCATATGACCAATCCAAAGGTTTCACAGCTATAATTGATTACCTCCCCAACCCCCCCCCCAGCTCTGAAATAGTGCTCCTTGGGGACTTCAATGTAAACTGGATGGCACCCAAGGCTGATGTCTACAAAGATGTTACTACTGCCATTAATCTGGTCCAAGTAGTGACCTCCCTGACCAGACATAACCCTAGGACTAGCAATTGTACTTTGCTGGGCTTTATTTTCATCAATAGACCCAACAGACAGACAGAAAACCAGGAGGAAGGAGCTACTGGTATAACTAAAACTTCTCTACTGGGACTAAGAACTAGATCTCTTGTACTGGGACCTTCAAGTTAAGGTAAAAACAAAAAAAAAAGGAATTAGTGTTTTTGTCACAGGTAGTTGAAGTAAATCTTGTTATTTGTTATCTGTGTACTTATCTAGGTGCTTGTCACAGGTGTCAGAAGGGAATTGTTATCTGTGAAATTAACTAAGTGTAGAAAGATTTGAGAAGTAGGGGGAGTGACTCAGCTAGAAGGAGCCAGGTTAAGACCAGATATAAACACTGCCCTAGATAGCTTCTGCCAGAGAACAGACAGAAAACCAGGAGGAAGGAGCTACTGGTATAACTAAAACGTATCTACTGGGACTATATTGCCCTCCTTCCCTCCCCTCCACCACCCCACCCTAAACCAGTTCTACTTTAATAGGCACAGGATTTAACTGACAACAGGAACTTCCTTTTGGGAGCAGGAAGTGAGTGATCACAGAGCCACAAAAGAATCACCATCCTGGAAGGGCAAGAGTAGCTCTCCGCCCCCAGCTGCTGGAGGTCTGACTCTGAGCAAGTAAGGAGACTACTGAGAAATATAGGAACTTCTTGTGTTAGAACAGGAAAATCAGGAGCTAAAAGGGTGCAGAGACAAAAAGTAAGTAGGGAGAGAAAAAAAGAAATAAACAAACAGATGAAAGAGTAAGTAATGAAGACTTGTTAAGAGTTGAAGCGCTGGGCATTTAGTTGATGTTTGTTTTACCGCTGTATGTTCTGTGATCTTTATACGGATAGTAAAAAGTATTTTTATACAAATATTTTTGGTGCTGCTTCGTTTGTGCTTTATGATTCCAAATAACAGTTAGGGAGCTAGAAAAAAGACATGTTGGGAGTGGTGCAGTGCAGTGGCTGTGGAGCAGCAGTCTTCCGGGAGATGTTCTGGAGGATGCAGTGTTGTCCCATCTGCAGGCACCTCTCTGGGCTGAGGGAGGAGGTTGCTCATCTCCAGGCTGAGTTGGACAGGATCTGTGGGACCTCAGCTCCCACCCAGGGACCACCAGGGTCACTGCCATTGCCTCAGAGGTTGCCAAGAAAGAGGAGTGGTTAGATCACAATGGGCTCAGGGAGGCTGAGGGTGGTGGAACAGAGGCGCATCCCTCCAGTTGTGTCTCTCCGCAATTTCTATGCTGTTCTGTAAAAGTGTGGTTCCTCTATGGAGGCACCCACAGTGGAGATCAAGGAGGATGCTGGGAACCTCCACAAAGGAGACCCACAGGAGGGTGACATCACAGAGGCAACAAGCCTTGGTGTGAAGCAAATAAACAAATCAAAAAGAAAGAAAAAGTCACTATGGTTCTCAAAAGAGGTGGCAGTGAAGATTAGGGAGAAAAAGACAGCATGCAGGAAGTATAAGAAAACACAGAAGGAGCAGGACAGAGAACTGTACCAGTTAAGGCAGAAGGAAGCAGGGAGAGCAGTCAGAATAGCAAAGGCACAAACTGAGGAAAACATAGCTAACTCAGTTAAGAAGTGGGATAAAACCTTTTATAAGTATATCAGGGTGCGTAGAAAGACAAAGGGAGGGATAGTGAGGCTGAATAGAATGGATGTTGGGTAGGCAGAGAGTGACAGTGAAAAAGCAGGGATACTGAATGAATACTTCTGTTCAGAATTCACAAAAGAGGAAGTGGGGGAAGTGCCTAATCCAATTAACAGAAGCACTCTGGAGGGGGGGTCAATCCCAGTCCTTTCACAGAAGAAAGGGTTCTGAAAGAACTCCTAAAATTGAAGATGGACAAAGCAATGGGGCCAGATGGAATTCACCCCAGAATTCTAAAAGAATTAAGCAGAGAACTAGTGACACCACTGACTACCCTTTTTAACAAATCATGGGAGGATGGTGTGGTACCTGAGGACTGGAAGAAGGTGGATGTGATTCCCCTTCACAAAAGTGGGACCAAGACAGAGGCAGGAAACTATAGACCTGTCAGTTTGACCACTGTGGTAGGGAAAGTGATGGAATCACTTCTGAAGGAAAGAATTGTTGAGTACCTAGAGGCCAGTGGGGCACAGGACCCAAGGCAGCATGGGTTCACTGTGGGAAGGTCATGTCAGATGAATCTAATTGATTTCTTTGACTGGGTGACCAAAGTAGTAGGCAAGGGAGGGGCTGTGGACATGGCCTACCTAGACGTTAGCAAGGCATTTGACACAGTCCCACACAAAAGATTAGTAGTCAAATTAACCAGCCTGGGAGTGGGTCCCACAGTGGTAGCCTGGGTAAAACATTGGCTGAACAACAGGACACAGAAGGTAATTGTAAATGGAGTCCACTCTGAAGAAAGAGGGGTTACTAGTGGGGTACCACAGGGTTCAGTACTGGGTCCAATCCTTTTTAATGTCTTTATAAGTGACATTGCAGAGGAACTGGGAAGGAAAAGTATGCCTCTTTGCAGATGACACAAAGATCTGCAACAGGGTTGATACACAAGAAGGCATGGAAAGGATGAGAAGGAACTTGGCAAGGTTGGAGGAATAGTCAGAAGTATGGCAGCTTGGATTCAATGAGAAGAAGTGCAAAGTAATGCACCTGGGAAGAAAAAACCCAGGGGAAGATTACACAATGGGGGGAGGTAGTAACAACAACAAAAATGGAAAGGGACCTGGCGGTAATCGTATCAGATGACTTTAAGGTTGACAAGCAATGTGAGAAGGTGATAGAGAGGGCTGGGGGGATACTGGGATGTATAGGGAGAGGTATCACAAGCAGAAAACAGGAAGTTGTTATCCCCCCTGTACAGACAGTTGGTGAGACCCCATCTGGAGTACTGTGTCCAGTTCTGGAGACCCCATCTCTGCAAGGACATAGACAGGATGGAGGCAGTTCAGAGGAGGGCAACTAAAATGGTGCAGGGTCTGCAAGAGAAGCCATATGAGAAGAGACTAAAGGAGCTTAATATGTATACCCTTGAGGAAAGGAGGAGGGGGGACATGATAGAAACGTTTAAGTACCTCAGTGGAATCAACAAAGTCCAAGAGAGTAGCATTTTTCAGAAAAAGAGATGTGCAAGAACAAGGGGACACAATCTGAAGATAGAGGGGAGACGGCTCATGGGCAATGTGAGGAAGTATTTTTTCACAGAGAGGGTGGTAGATGCATGGAACAGCCTTCCTGAGGAGGTTGTGGGGTCTAAAACTGTGGGAGAATTCAAGAATGCATGGGACAGACATAAGGCAATTTTTGTGGGGGGTAGGAAGAAATAGGCTGTTGGTTAAATAGGATCTGCGGCTTATCCTCTAGGTAGGGAAATGGGCAGACAAGGTGGGCCAAGCGGTCCTTATCTGCCATCAAAGTCTATGTTTCTATGGTTCCACCAGCCTGGTGGTGCTGAGGGTTGAGGCGCTGGATGCCACATCTTGCACCACGCCGGTGCCCCAGGTTCGGGAATGGACTGGGGCTGCCGGGGGCTGGCAGGGGAGAGGGAGGATTGAGCATCCAACTACTGCTCACCTGTCTCTCTGGGGTGGGTAGTGGGGCTTGCATCGCCTTGCAGTGTTGACTGGCAGAGGCCGACTGCACTACAGTGGCATGCCAAAGTGGGGGGAAGGTGCGGCTGGTGTCAGCACTATGTTCTCAGGACGTCATTGCACGTCCGTCTCTCTACAGGGAGAAAAAAGTGGAAAATGTGGAGGGCGATCTTCATGGCTGATGGCCATGCCTTGCACCCCCAGAGAGACCTGAGAGGGGTGCGTACCTAGTGGGTGCGAGAGTGATAAAGGCTGGCCCACTGGGGGAGCAGGTTCATGTGGCCTGCAAGCACTACCAGGTCTGGGGATGCAGGGCCAGTGGCCAGAGATCGTGGGGCCACTCTGCCAAAGGAGGAAAAACAGAAGTAAGATAAAAAAGAATTACTGGTTCCAAGGTTCTCCCCGACTCCCTTAGTGATCACTCCCCCATCATCTGCTTATAGTCCATTAAGTCCTATAAACTACCTAAGAAGCCCACACTCCAATGTGTCCTCAAAAAAGATCAACTCAATCAGTTTCAGGCCCACTTCCACAACCTGGACTGGTCATAGAAACATAGAATTTGACGGCAGATAAGGACCGCTTGGCCCACCTAGTCTGCTCATTTTCCTACCTAACAGATAAGCTGCAGATCCTAGTTAACCAACAGCTTACTTCCTCTTAACCCCCACTAGGACTGCCTCATGCCTGTCCCATGCATTCTTTAAGTCCCCCACTGTTCTTGACTCCACAACCTCCTCAGGGAGGTTGTTCCATGCATCCACATCCCTCTCAGTGAAAAAATACTTCCTCACATTACCCCTGAGCCATCCCCCCTCTATCTTCAAATTGTGTCCCTTGTTCTTGCACATCTCTTTTTCTGGAAGATGCTACCCTCTTGGACTTTGTTAATTCCCTTGAGGTACTTGAAAGTTTCTATCATGTCCCCTCTCTCCCTTCTTTCCTCAAGAGTATACATATTAAGCTCCTTTAGTCTTTCTTCATATGTCTTCTGGTGCAGACCCTGCACCATTTTGGTTGCCCTCCTCTAGACAGCCTCCACTCTGTCTATGTCTTTGCGGAGATGGGGTCTCCAGAACTGCACACAGTACTCCAGATGGGGCCTCACCAACTGTCTGTACAAAGGGATAACAACTTCCTGTTTTCTACTATTGATGCCTCTTCCTATGCATCCCAGTATCCCCCCAGCCTTCCTTACTGCCTTCTCACATTGCTTGCCCACCTTTAGGTCATCTGATATAATTACCCCCAGGTCCCTTTCTATTTTTGCTGTTGTCAGTATCTCACCCCCCATTGTGTACGCTTCCCCTGGGTTTTTGTTTCCATGTGCATTACCTTGCACTTCTTTGCATTGAATCTGAGCTGCCATACATTTGACCATTCCTCCAACTTTCAAGTCCCTTCTCATCCTTTCCACTCCATCTTGTGTATCAACCCTGTTGCAGATCTTTGTGTCATCTGCAAAGAGACACACCTTTCCTTCCAGTTCCTGCAATGTCACTTATAAAGACATTAAAGGACCGGTCCACTACTGAACCCTGCGGTACCCGCTAGTAACCCTCCTTTCTTCACTGTGTACTCCATTTACTACTACCCTTGCGTCCCTGTTGTCTAGCCAATTTTTATCCAGGCTACCACCTTGGGACCCACTCCAAGGCTGGCTATCTTGTGTATTAATCTTTGTGTGGGACTGTATCAAATGCCTTGCTAAACCTCTAGGTAGGCCATGTCTGCAGCCCCTCCCTGGTTTACTACTTTGGTCACCCAGTCAAAGAAATCTATTAGATCTGTCTGACACAACCTTCCCATCGTGAATCCATGCTGCCTTGGGTCCTGTGCCCCACTGGCCTCTAGGTACTCAACAATTCTTTCCTTCAAAGTGATTCCATCATTTTCCCTACCACTGAGGTCAAACTAACTGGTCTGTAGTTTCCTGCCTCTGTCCTGCTCCCACTTTTGTGAAGAGGAATCACATCTGCCCTCCTCCAGTCCTCAGGTACCACCCCATCCTCCCATGATTTGTTAAAGAGTAGTCAGCAGTGTCACTAGTTCTACCCTTAGTTCTTTAGAATTTTTGGGTGAACTTCATCAGGCCCCATTGCTTTGTCCACCTTCAATTTTTATTAGTTCTTTCTAGAACCCTTTCTTCTGTAAATGGACTGGTATCAACCCCGTCTTCAGAGTGTTTCTCTTGTTTGGTTTAGGTGGCTCCCTCCTCTTCCTTTGTGAATACTGAGCAGAAATATTTGTTCAGTATCCCTGCTTTTCACTGTCACCCTCTACCCACATTCCTTCCCTTTATTAAGCTTCAGTATCCCTCCTTTGGTCTTTCTTGCTCCCTAATGTACCTATAAAGGTCTTATCCCCTTCTTAACATAATTGGCTATCCTTTCCTTGGTTTGGGCCTTTGCTATTCTGACTGCCTTCCCAGCCTCTTTCTGCTTCAACTGATAAAGTTCTCTGTCCTGCTCCTTCTGTGTTTCCTTATATTTTCTGAATGCTGTCCTTTTCTCCTTAACCTTCCCTGCCACCTCTTTTGTGAACCGTAGCTTTTTTTCCTTTGTTGTGTTTTATTGATTTGTTTTACACAAGGCTTGTTGCCTCTGTGATGGCTGTTTTGATCACTCCCCATTGTTCCTCCACCCCTCCTTCTTGCCTGTTTGCTAGTGCTTTTCTGAGGCACTCTCTCATTTTCCCAAAGTCAGCCCCCTAAAGTCTAGTACTCTTGCTTTTGTATGGCTTGATTGTATGGCTGTGTTTATCGTGAACCACACTGTTTGGTGGTCGCTTGTTCCCAGATGGCTACCCACTTCTAAATCTGAGATTCTTTCTCCATTCCTATTTGAAAGTACCAGGTCTAAGATTGCTCCCTCCTGAGTGGGTTCCAATACTAGCTGTCAGAGGCATGCCCCCTGTAGGGCATCAGGAATGACCCTGCTCTTGGATGTGCCTGCAGCAAAGGTGCTTCAGTTAACATCTGGCATATTCAGGTCCCCCATCAACAATATCTCCCCTTTTTCTGACATTCTAAGAAAGCCTTCTATCATTTCCTTGTCCATTCCCTCCCCCTGAGATGGGGGTCTGTATACAACCCCCATGCGGATTGTGGTGCCATTTCCTGTCTCCAGGGTGACCCAAAGTGCCTCATCTGCTCCCTGTTTACTCTTTAGTTCTGTTGCTTTGATCCCTTCCCTTACATAGAGAGCTACTCCTCCTCCTCCTCTTTTACCCTCCCTGTCCCTCCTGTAGATTGTGTATCCTGGTATGTTGATATCCCAGTCATGGTTCTCTGTGTACCATGTTTCTGTGACTGCCACAATATCCAGGCAACCCTCTTCCATCAAGGCCACTAGTTCAGGGAGCTTGTTACACAGACTACGGGCATTGGTACTCATCACCCTCCACTTTTTGATAGCCTTACCCCTTTTAGCCTCATTTCTGTCCTTACTGCCTTTGCCTTTTTTACATTTAAATCTGTTCTGCTCCCTAATAACTTCTGTACCTTGGTGTTTACCTCACTACTCACCATGTTTTGTGGGGGGAGGCTTGGATTTCCCTGCTCCTTTTCAGTGCCTCCCCCCTTGGCTAGTTTAAATGCTTGCCAATGAAGCATTTAAACCTCTCACCTAGGATCCTGGTTCCCCCCCTGGACAGATGCAGACCATCGCACCAGTA
Source organism: Neoceratodus forsteri (assembly GCA_016271365.2). Classification (NCBI taxonomy): domain Eukaryota; kingdom Metazoa; phylum Chordata; order Ceratodontiformes; family Ceratodontidae; genus Neoceratodus; species Neoceratodus forsteri. Next base: position 356,092,899 of record CM028134.1, read on the forward strand.
TAGGTCTGCATCCCTCCAGGTGGATCCCCAGTCCCCAATGAAGCCAAAACCCTGAGCTCCACACCAGTTTTTCAACTACTCATTGAATTCCCTGGTGAGAAGTACCCTAGCATCTCCCTTGCCATAGTTAGGCAGCACCTCCGAGAAGGTTACCGTACGCGATACTTGTCTAAGGCCCCTTCATAACTCTACAAACTCCTCTTGCACTGCTCTGATCCAATTCCTAGCCAGGTCATTTGTCCCTAGGTGGACAATGACATCCAGCTCCCTCCCTCATGCAGCTCCTCCCATGATCCTGAGGATTCGCTTCCTGTCCCTCCAAGCCGTGGCACCAGGAAGGCACCTTACCTCCCTCTCCCCTTCCTCCCCATTTCTACCCCCTAATGATTGAGTCCCCCACCAGGAGTTGTTTCCTTCCCCTGTGGGGTCCCATGCCACCCTCCTGTGGGTCTCCTTTGTGAAGGTTCCCAGCATCCTCCTTGGTCTCCACTGCAGGTGCCTCCATAGAGGAACCACTATCCACCAGAAGAGTGAATGAACTGTGGAGAGGTACAGCTGGAGGGATGCAACTCTGTTCCACCACCCTCTCCCTCCTTGAGCCCATCCTGGTCCAGCCTCTCCTCTTTCTTGGCAACCTCTGAGGTAGTGGCATTGGCCCTGGTGGTCCCTGGGGGGGGGAGGTTTCATGAAACCTAGCCAGGTCAGCCTGAAGACAGGCAACCTCCTCTTTCAGACCAGAGAGGTGCCTGCAAATAGGGCAGCATCGCAGCCTCCAGAATGTCTCCCGGAACACTGCCGCCCCACAGCCATTGCACTGCACCACTCCTATCATGTCTTATTTTGTGTCCTCTCTACTGTTTCTCTGGATGCTTATTCTCTCCTCTCTTTACAACTCTTACCCTTCCTGTTCTGGGACAGCAACTTCCTATCTTCTTCAGTAGCCTCCTTCTTCCTTGCTCAATATCAGGCCAACACTGAACTATGCTCCCAGTGTGGATCAAGCCCTGGACTAGTTTATAACTAGTTTCAATGTAGCACGTGACATCTGTGCCCCCCCAAAAAAAGCAAAGGCCCAAAGCTGTAAACAACCCTTCGATCTCTCCTTCCCTTCTATCCTGCATGGCCGGCAGGGACCACCTGTGGCACAAAGCCCAGGCTACAGGCATTCAGTCCCACTGGCAGCAGTACAGAATGGCCAGAAAGTCCTGCACCCAAGTCATCAGGCAAGCAAAAAAGAACCATTACAAGGACACACTCTCAAACTCCTGGGGTGACAGCAGGAAGTTTAGGGAAAATTTAAAGCAACTTCCATGCGTAAGATCCATAGAACTAAACACCTGCCTAAAATAATTCTCTCTAGACCCTACGCAACTCTTGACCTACAATCTCTACTCTACAACCTCACTTCTACTGACTGGTCCCCTCTCTCCTCAGTGGCCTCAGTTGACATAGCCCTTGCCTCTTTCAACACCAAGTTCCTCCACATTTGGAATTCCTGTGCCCCGCTGCACAAAACAAGGGTCCGAGGTGGGCATCTCCCCTGGATCACACCTGAACTTCTGGCTTGCCAATGTGCTCATAACCTTGCATGGTGACAGTCTAAAGTCTCCCATTGCCCTGGTGATCTTCAACGCTACCATGAACTTCAGAATGGCTAGACTGAAGCAATCCACCTAGCAAAGCTGAACACTTCAAATCAAACTTCCTATCTAATACCAACAATCCAGCCAAATTCTGGAAGGTCGTACACTCCCTCTTCTCTCCGGCCACAAACCCTCTGCCCCTACCCTTAAGGTCAAGCAATTTGTCTATTCTGACCCTATGGCTATTGCTGAATGCTTTAACTCCCACTTTTCTACCTGTGCCTCTTCTCTGTTGAGTTCCCTACCAGGCTCCTCCGATGGTCTGGTGTCCTCTTCTCCCCACCGACTTCGCTCCTCTCTTATGCTCCTCACGCCTCCACTCAGCCCTCTCAACCTAGCCCCCATGGCTGCACTGCCCCCTCCCTGCCCTCTCTACCTCTTCCAGTACCCTCCCAGTTCTCCTTTTCTCCTGTCTCCCCTGATACCACCCTCCAGGCACTCCTTGTTCTCAACCCCTCTAAAGGTCCCTCTCCAGATGGCCTGGATCCTAGACTCCTCTCCCTCTCGGCTTCTGCTATTGCCTACCCGCTCTCTCTCATACTAAACCTCTCTTTCCTGACAGCTACTGTTCCCTCAGTATGGAAACATGCAGTTGTGCTCCTGCTCCCAAAGGGGAGTAACTCCTCCTCACTTGGCAATTATCTACCTATTTCTCTCCTATCTACCCTAGCTAAACTACAAGAACACATAGTCCTCAACCAGCTCTCCTCCTTCCTATCTGACTCTGGGTTCTTCACACCATTCCACTTAATATATATAATGTATATAGTTACTTGTTCCATCTGTCATCCTTGTACTTTGTTCTCCCTCCACCCCCTGTAACCGATGTGGAGCCTTTGCAAAAGATTCTATGACTCAAAGGATTGTAATTTCGAATATACAGTAAATAAAATAAATAAATAAATAAATAAAAAGATGGCATCCACGCTGGGCTAGCCATCGGACTGTCACTTATTGTTTGTTCTGTTTTTATCTTTGTGCTGTCATTCTGTTAATTTAAAAGCACCTTTTGCCATTTTAAGCATAAAACTTAAAGTTTTCAGCTTGTGCCTCTGTTGTTGATTTTTTGAGCGTGTGACCTAGAGTGCATCTCATATGTTCCTACCATATCCTGTTATGTTTAAACAATTTCTGTTCTTGATTTCTGTATATAAGTGTTTTAATTATTCATGTACATATACCAATTATTGAACCTTGATTACTGTATATAAGTATATACGTGTTTTAAATCTTCCTATACATGTACCAGTTATTGAACCTTGACCTTATCAGGTCCATCTTGCAAATGAGCTGTGCTCAATGATGTTCGCCTGAATAAATAAAGATTTGATTGATTGATTAAGTGTGTACTTATTAGTATCAAATTGCTTAGGCATTGTAAAGCTGACGAGAGCTTAAACAACAAGTGTTTGTTTAAAGGGGTAATGTAGTAACGCTAGTTTAGTTAGGGTAAGTAAGTGAGATAGTGAGTTATAAAATGCGATGCAGGAATAGTGATGAGTATCTTGTATTTAGACATCAGTTTGCAGTCCTTTTTAAAGTTTGGTAAAATCAGTTACTGGAAATAAGAATGAACGTACCTATATACGCTATATCTGTTTACTGCCTGCTTAAAACTTTGATACCATGATGGAGCTGTGAGGAGTGTTTCCGAGGACTCTGCAAGAACGAACCTTTCGAGTGGATTGTTTCTTTCGGACGGTTGGACCTTGTGGGAACTGTCGGATTTCCTAGCAAACGGACTGATGGATTGTTTTTTACCTGTTTCCCTTCCTTTTGTGGATTGTTGAAAATGGAGAGTGGATTGGGGTGGCGTATAGCTGTCGATATTGTGGGGGAGCTGGCCCGTTACTGCTGGGTCTAGGGAGGAGACACCAGGGCTCGATCTGTTGGAGGGTGGATGGTGCTCTTTCGGTGCATCTAGGTGTTCTGGGGGGATCTTCTGGAGAGTTGATCCCAGCCCGGAGGCCGAATCCAAGGGGTTGGTGGGTGAAGATCGTCTCCTGCTTGTATACTGGTGACCCCCTTTTCGTGTTCCCTATCCGTTGATGTGCCAGGATTTTTGAAAGAACGTTATGCTCCGTGGACCAGGTCAAGATTATTGGGAGAAGCAGATCTGAATCTAACCAAAGTATTGGTGAGACCTTTCCAATTTGAAGTACTTTGCTGGGCAGTAAAGAATATTTATTGTTTTTTTTTTTTTTGCTCACTGTTCAGTACTGTAGCCAAAGTAAGATATTGGCTCAGTTAAAATTGTTATCTGGTTTAATTTTCTATTGCAGGAGACAGCTCCAAGGAATTCATTCATAAATATGGTATGACTCAATTTAAAATCATTTATTTAATAGATTTCCAATTGGAGGTGAGAGCTCAAATGGACCTTCATATATAGCTGGAATAATTGATTGGATTTCAATTCTGGACTGCAAATCTGGACTCTGTGAATGAGTTTTTGTTTTTTGATTCAGTATTTCTGCACTGCGTTGTTTTAATATTTTAAGGGGGGTATTTTTACTTATTTTTTCCTTTTAGGGTTGTTTAAGTTGGGGTGGGAGGGTTTTGTTTATATGAGGGTGAATGAAAGGGTTTAAAATATGTGTTGGGGTACAAGTAGTATGGTTAGGCAGTACTCCCGCTCAAGACTTAGGGATCTCCGTCCTTTTGAACTACCTCCACTTACGGGGGAGGTTTATGCTAGATGTCTAAATCTCGGCATTATGAGATCAAAATGCAGAAAGATACGGGGATCCTGGAACTCTTTGGGGTGGATGGGAGGGAAGAGAATGGATACGGGCAGTGAGGGCTAGGAGATGCCCTGGGGTGAAATGGGTACTAGAGCGAGGTCTTTCTTGCGTAGTCCCCATACCCAAGGACACCGACTTGGATTGTGTCAGGCAGGAAGTGGGATCACCTTTGGATCCCTGTCCCTTCCAGGTGGTGTTAAGCAATGCCAGATCAATTAGGAATAAGACTGCAGTGATTGCAGATCTTATTTCCTCTGTCAACTTGGCTTGCATCACCGAGACCTGGCTAGATGGAAATGCTGGTCCTGTTTTGGACTCTGCAGTTCCAGCTGGGTTCTCGGTGATTCACCGCCCGAGAGTGGATCGGAGGGGCGGGGGGGGGGTTGCAGTCTGTTTTAGACAAGATCTGGATCTCAGGGAAGTGCCAGTTGGTGATACCAACTTCTTTGAGTGCATAGTGGGTGCAGGTGCAGGCTACAGGACCCTTCTTATCTACCATCAACCAGGGGATGAGAGGGAGTTCCTGAAGGAGGTTGCAGACTTCATCACTGATATGGTATTGGAATCTCCCAGATGGTTAATCCTGGGAGATTTCAATGCCTGGGTCGACGATGAACTCTTGCCATTTGGTCAAAACCTCCTCCAATTGATGGATTCATTGGGCCTGTCACGGGTAATTACCTCCGCAACCCATGAGAGGGGGCACACATTGGACTTGGTGTTCCATCTGGGGATGGAGGTATCTGATGTGGAGGTGGAGCCAGTCAGATGGTCTGACCATCACGCCCTGAGGTTTAGATTTGTGGCCCCACAAAATAGGCCTGCCCCTAGGGAGTTAGTACAGTTCCTCCCTTTAAGAGGTGTTACCTCAGGAGGCTAATGACGGAGCTGGACTTCTCGGGTTTTCCAAGGGATAGCAAGGATCCAGGGCCTTTGGACCTAGCTTTTAATAGGGCTGTAACTGAGGCCCTGGATGCCATTGCTCCAATTCATGTTTGTTCCCATACTCTTCACCTGGGGGCTCCCTGGTTTGATGGGGAGGTCCGTGAGTTAAAGAGGAAGGGACGAAGACTAGAAAGACACTGGTGGAGAACTCAGCTGGAGGTGGATAGACTTGACTTGTTAGAACATTATAAACTCTACCAATCAGCAATCTCCCATAAGAAGGCAGAGTTCCTGTCCAGGGGAAATTGCTGCAGTGAGGAACAGACCATCCCAGCTCTTCCGGACTGTGGACAGACTGTTCAATCCAGTCTGTCTTCAGACTGGTAGAGTGTTATCACAGGTACAGTGTGAGTAGTTTGTGAAATTCTTCGCTGACAAGGTATCCACCATCAGGGGTGAGATCTGCCAGTGTCCCTCTATTGAACATTGCACTGATCAATCGGGTGGTACTAATGCCCAGCTGTGCTGGTCTACCTTTAGACTACCAGCAGAAATAGATATAGTGAGGATCATCCGAGACTCTGAGACCTACCTACTGTAAGTTGGATCCAGGCCCTACTCACCTGGTGGTGGGGTGTGTAGATGTTATTGTCCCAGTCCTGGCTGGGATAGTGGTGGTGTCATTAGAAAGAGGGATCTTTCTGGATCCCTTAAAGGAGGCGGTAGTACACCCCCTGTTGAAAAAGCCCTCTCTTGACCCCGACTGCCCAGCAAATTACAGACCAGTCTCTAACCTTCCCTTTGTAGGGAAGGTTATTGAGAAGTTGGTCGCTCTGCAACTGGAGGATCATTTGTCCAGCCACAATATCTATGACCCTCTCCAATCTGGCTTCAGGAAAAGGCACAGTACAGAGACGGCTCTTGCTCATGTATTGAATGATCTCCTGAAGGCAAGAGATCAGAGGACCCATTCCATCTTGGTTCTTATGGATCTCTCAGCAGCATTTTACAACGTGGATCATGGAGTATTGCTCACCCACCTGCGGTTTTTCTGTGGTCTGAGGGGACCAGTCCACAGTTGGTTTTGATCTTTTCTGGATGGCAGATCTCAGAGAGTGGTGTCCAGAATTTACACCTCAGCTCCTCATTGGCTGCCCTGTGGGGTACCGCAAGGGTCGGTGCTGTCCCCTATGTTATTCACGGTGTATATGCTTCCATTGGGGGGCATTATAAGATGGTATGGGCTGAGCTTTCATTGTTATGCTGATGATTCTCGGCTCTACCTATCTTTTATGCCTAAGCAGGAATCGGATTCCATCACAATGTTTAATAACTGCCTCCTGGAGATTCAGGATTGGATGAGCGCTAGTTGGCTTAGGTTGAATTCAAAGAAAACTGAGGTGTTGGTTGTGGACCCTGGAGGGAGGATGATAGTGGCCTGGACTGGGAAACCCTCAGGTTTATTTCTTGGGGGAGCCCCTCTTCTTGCCTCTGGCCAAGTGCGTAACCTAGGTCTGATTTTTGACGAAGGCCTGACTATGAAGGTGCAGGTATCGGCCATAGTCCAATCTGGCTTTTTTCATCAGAGGAACATTGCCTGGGTGAAACACTTGGTTCCACCGGAAGATCTTCCCATCAAGGTCCACGCCTTTGTCACCAGCCATTTTGACTACTGCAATGCCCTCTATCTATGGCTGCCAGGGGTGGATATCCACCACTTGCAGCTTGTGCAGAGCACGATGGCCAGGTTGTTGATGGGAGTATCAAGATCTAACCATATGACACCTGTGCTGCGTGATCTACACTGGTTGCCAATACAGTGGTGGATCACCTCCAAGGTCACATTGCTGACCTTTAAGGCCCTACATGATTTGGGACCTCTCTACCTGAAAGAGCTCTTGGTGCCTTACTGTCCTGCCCATTCTCTTCGCTCCTCTGATGAGGGATTGCTAGAGATTCCTAGGGTACGTCTAAAGATGTCTGGAGGTAGATCTTTTGCCTATATGGCACCAACCCTGTGGAATTCTCTACCTCATCAGATATGAGATTGCCTGACTGTTGAAAGTTTTAAAAAACAACTAAAGACTTTCCTTTTTGTCCAGGCATTTGCTGGAACATAATAAGTGAGTGTTTTGTATGATTGTAGGATTTATTGTTTGTGAAATGTGTTTTAAAGTGGTTTTGAATTATTGTAAAAGCACCCTGAGCCTGGGAAGGGCGCTTGAAATAAATAAAATTTTACTTACTTGCTTTGCATTCCAGTCTGGATTTCGGAAATCCTATTCTACTACCACTTCTCTGCTGAGACTAACAGAGACCATCAATACTGGCTTTGACAAAGGTCACATTATCTTAGCCATCTTTGTTGATCTGGTGAAAGCCTTTGAAACTGTCTCACACGCTCTCCTCCTGCACTGCCTCTCAGCCACTGGTTTCTCCCCTTCTGCCACAGATTGGTTCAGTGCCTATCTGTCCAGCAGGTCACAATCAGTCAAAACTGCCAATGTCACATCTTCCCCCATGCCTATAACCACCGGTGTTCCCCAGGGTTCGGTGCTTGGTCCCATCCTGTTTTCCATCTTTTTAAATGATCTCCCCCAGGTCTGCTCCTCTTCCAGCATTCACATGTATGCTGATGACACGGTCCTATTTACATCTGGCAAATCTGTCTCCGATGTTACTGTCAGGCTCCATTCTGACTTCACTAAAGTCCAACACTGGTTCAATTCTCATCAACTCTTTCTAAATGCCAAGAAAACTGTTTCCATGTCATTTGGGACAAGGCAGAGACTCGTTAGGCTAAGTTCCCTACCTCCTTTCCACGCCCTGGATGGGACTGTACTCAATGACTCCTCCTCATTGAGGTATCTCGGTGTCTGGCTGGATAGACACCTAAACATCTCAGTGCACATTGAGGCCATTCTGAAAAAACTTAAGCCCAAGCTTGATGCCCTTTACAGAAATCGCAGCTGCATCCCACTCACTGCCAGGCACAAGCTAGCACTGAAGATGATCTTGCCTATATTCAACTACTGTGACATAGTCTATGGTGCTGCCCCACAGTCCGCCCTAGCCAAATTGGACTCTCTCTCTACAATTCCTTCTGTCGTTTTGCTCTAGATGCCCCCCACCTTACCCATCACTGTAACCTCTACTGGTCTCTAAACTTCCTCACGCTCCACAATCAGCTTATGTTACATCTCTAAATTCCAGCTTGGTTCTCTCCCCTTCTACCTCTCCTCCTCCCTTAGAACTCCTCCACCTGCCCATTACTCTCTGAGATCTGACGACCTATGCACCTTCTTTATCCCCAACTACTATACATTCTCGGGCCAAAAAGCTTTTTCTCACCATCTGCCAAAACTGTGGAATGCTCTCCCTCCACAAATTTGCCACTCCTCCTTTCTGAGCTCCCTCACTTCGGCTCTACTCAACTACCTGACCACAAACTGTTCATGCTCTTGACTCCCTCTTACCTACTTGTTCTCCCCTCTCCACATCTCCTCTTCCTCCCTTCACCTATTGATCTTAATTACCTAGCACTTACTATGTGTGTCTTGTTACTCATGCTACCCTCCCTTGCTGTTATTAAGTCATCATGAATCCCCTGTACTATTACACTGTAATACTATTGTATGCATTGATTATCATGTATCTTATGTTCCTGTCTCTGTACTGTTTTGTAACATTTAAATATGCTGTATATCCCACTCCTCCTTCCCCCAGGATGTGCCGTGAAACGAGCATTAATTTGCTCAGTGTACCTTTCCTGGTGAAACATTTCAATAAGTAAATAAACTTACAGGTAAGCCCATTAGAATTCCACCCATCATGCTCAGCCTTGATGGCATCACTATCCAAGACCCACAGCAGATAGCCAACATCTTAAATACTGCCTTCTTGGACCTTAGTGGTGTACTTCCCCCTAACTTCTTTGACCCTCCCAACCCCTATCCAACCTGAAGGATGCTGGCCCCTCGACAACTAACCCACCCTTCTACTTCAAAACAGTCTCCACTAGTGCTGCCAGAAAATACCTACTCAAGGTTCTCGGCAAATTTCACTTTAGCAGTGACTCTTTAGATCTGAAGCTGCTATACATGGCTCTGGAAGCAGTCCTAGTGCCCCCTTACAAAAATTCTGAATAAGTCCCTGTGTCTCGGGCAAGTCCCAGCACAGTAGAAAGCTACTGTTGTGACTTCTATCCATAAGAGTGGAGATAGAGCCCTTCACTTCAACTACCATCCCATATCAATCCTAGCTCCCCTTTCTAAAGCACTGGAACTAAGAGTTGTGGACCAGCTCATGGAATATCTAATAAAGCATAACATCCAATGCCCCAAACAACACTGCTTCAGAATAAATCACTGCACCACCTCTGCTCAGCTTGAATACACCAACGTCATACACAAAACCCTTGATGTGGGCAATTATTGGGGTCAGTGTACATTGACCTCACTAAGGCCTTTGACATGGTAAATCGCTCCCTTCTCATCAACTCCCTTAGTACAATTGGGGTTTCCTCCAAGACGGTGGGTTGGTTCAAAACCTATCTGAAGGATAGGTCACAACAGGTAAAAATTTGTGATGCACTATCCTCCAGTCATCCTCTTCACTGTGGAGTTCCCCAAGGCTCCATTTTATGCCCTTTACTATTCAGCCTCTTTTTGAATTCCCTCCCTCAAGCTTGCCCTAGTGACCTACTAATTTATGCGGATGACGTGGTACTTTTTGCTAGCCACCCTGACCCTCAAACTCTAGCCATGGACTTACAAGACAACTTCACAGCAGTTGAAGAATGGTTTTGCAACCCACAAACTTATCATGAACTATAAAAAGACCAAGTCCATACTGTTCACTAGCCCCCACAACAGATTAAAAACTGCCCCACTTACCATTCTAAACAACCTCAATGTCGTTATCGATAAAGTTCAGTCTTTTAAATACCTCGTAATTACACTTGATGTCACCTTATCTTTTAATGAGCACATTGACATAGTCTCAAAAATGGTCAACTGTAGATTAGGTATCTTCTGCAGGCACCAAGGCAGTATGACCCAAGAAGCGCTCATGATGGCAGTAACAAGCTCCATACTGTCAATCATGGACTATGGCCTAGTCATTTATGGTGCTGCCACAGATTCATCCCTCAAAAGAATTAGCACTGCGCTCAACAAGTCTTGTCACCTTGTCTCGAGCGTTTATCCCCAGACGCATATATGTGAACTATACTCCAGGACGAATTGGTTGAACCTAAGGGACAGAATCCAATACCACACCTGCCTATACACAAAGAAAATTAGTATGGACCTAACTCCCCCAAACTCCCAGCACCTTCTTGCACATGCCTCTCATTCACATAGCACTAGGAGTGCATCCAGACAGGCCTTCCAAGTCCCTTTCTGCCACACCACCCAAGCCCATCATTCCTTCAGCTACCAGCCTCCTAGCTGGCTTAATGACATCCCTATCAACACGGTAGGGGTGCCCAAGCTTGGTCCCTTCAAGCATCTCCTCGAACAGCACCTGACCCTTCACAGCAGGTGCAACTGTTCCACTTAGCTAACAATCTGAGTATCCCTATGTGCTTCCACTCTTCCACCACTTCTCCCTCACCCACCCCTTCCACTCCTTCCCCCTCCCACTCCCTCCCCTTGACTCAGGCCTGCTGGTCTGAGTTGTCAATTGACTGCCACTCTCTGATTAAGCCAAACTCTGGCTGTATTGACCACCTGACAGAGCCAGCCCCTGGCTGCCCTCACTTCCAGCAATCCTGCTTGTCCCATTCCTGACAGTAATAATGACTCCAGTTGTTTTTTTTTACAACTATTTTTCCCTCCAGTCACAACCTGTGGGCCTCTTTCAGGCATCCTGGCCTGATCCTGCCCACCTGAGGTCCCTCCCCATCCTGAGCCTCCTCACTACCCCCCTCCTCTTGCAGCCAGTACCCCCCAACTTGACCCCTCTGGGGTGGGGCCACCCTGCCTCATTGGATGCTCTCTTAAGTTATGGCTGAACTGCAGCTGAGGGCCTGGGTGGAGGAAATGGATGGCTGGGTGAGTGGGATCCGGTGGTGGGCATGGGGGCCAGGTGCCATCGCCTACCCCACAGAGCTGTGTTTTCCCTTATTCTGGTTACATCTCAGACTTGGGATCTGCAATGCCACCCAGCCCACGACGTGAGTCCTCACACCCACATCTGGAAGGTAACTGCCTGACGTCTTCCACTGCTTGTGAGCCTGAGTGAGTCGCAGTGCCGCTGGTCTCCACTGGGGGGGCGCTGTTTTGCTAGGCTACACCTGGATTCCTCCCAGAGAAAGGAGATCAGTCCTCCAGATGCTCAATCCTCTCTCTCCCCTGCCGACTACCAGCGCCCCAGGCTCGGTCCCGAACCCGGGTCACTGGCATGACACGAGGTGTGGCATCCTGCTCCTCAATCCTCAGCACCACCAGGCCAGCAATGACTCCAATTTTAATCTCACTTAACCTGTATTTTCCTAATTTACTAACTATTCTACTTTCCAACTGCTACTCACCGGATGTCACATATGGTTACTTTATTGAATCTCCCGTTGCCCTGTACATTTTATATTGTCACAATTTTATGTTGTACCTGTGTAAAAGAGTCACTGACTCTTAGGCTTTCTCTGTATGTTTTGTATTGTTGAAACTGACGTGAAACCTATGTGAAAGAGTCTCTGACTCATAGGTATTGTAATCCGAAAACTTAATAAATAGAATAAAATAAAATAAATAAATAACTGGGAAAATCATAAAGCCTATGTTAAATCTAAACTATTCTCTTCCTCCACTCAGAAGAAAGGAGGGTTACTAGCGGGGTACCGCAGGGTTCAGTATTAGGACCAGTCCTCTTCAATGTCTTTATAAGCGACATTGCAGAAGGACTGGAAGGAAAAGTATGTCTCTTTGCAGATGACACTAAGATCTGCAACAGAGTTGATGCACAGGGTGGGGTGGAAAGGATGAGAAGGGACTTTGCAAGTTAGAGGAATGGTCAAATGTATGGCAGCTTAGATTCAGTGCTAAGAAGTGCAAGGTAATGCACCTGGAAACAAAACCCAGGGGAAGAGTACACAATGGGGGGTGAGATACTAACAACAACAAAAATGGAAAAGGACCTGGGGTTAGTCATATCAGATGACCTAAAGGTGGGCAAGCAATGTGAGAAGGCAGCAAGGAGGGCTGGGGGGATACTGGGATGCATAGGGAGAGGCATCACCAGTAGAAAATAGGAAGTTATTATCCCTCTGTACAGACAGCTGGTGAGACCCCATCTGGAGTACTGTGTGCAGTTCTGGAAACCCAATCTCCTCAAAGACATAGACAGGATGGAAGCTGTCCAGAGGAGGGCAACTAAAATGGTGCAGGGTCTGCACCGTAGGACATATGAAGAGAGACTTAAGGAGCTTAATATGTATAGCCTCGAGGAAAGGAGGGAGAGGGGGGACATGATAGAAACTTTCAAGTACCTCAAGGGAATCAACAAAGTCCAAGAGGGTAGCATCTTTCAAAAAGAGGTGTGCAAGAACAAGAGGCACAATTTGAAGATGGGGTGGCTCAGAGGTAATTTAAGGAGTATTTTTCACAGAGAGGTTGTGGATGCATGGAATGGCCTTCGGAGGAGTTGTGGAGTCAAAATCAGTGGTGGAATTCAAGCATGCATGGGATAGTCATAAGGCAATTCTGGGGGGTGGGGGTAGAAAGAAGTAGGCTGCTGGTTAACTAGAATCTGCAGTTTATCCAGTAGGTAGGGAAATGGGCATACTGGGTGGGCCAAGCGGTCCTTATCTGCCGTCAAATTCTATGTTTCTATGTTTCTGTCTCATCAAGCCTTGCAACATTCAATCATAGATATGGAGGACAAGCAGTCCAACTAGTGCTGCAAGTATTTGATGCTAAAATGATGGCTCTGGCCTTTTACTTTGTGGAAGACTGGGATCATGGAGGAATTATTGAGTTGTAACCTACATTTTTATGTTGACTTTCACACACAGCACAGACAACATATTGTGGTTGCTTCAGTGGAGAAGCGGGTTTTGGAGGTGTGGTCCTGCTGCAGCCAATGCGCCACTGTTTTTTCAGGCAGGGCTCTGTGGTGCTAATGGCAGAGCATGCTGTCTATGATAGCCGTTACAAAAATGTGCCACCACCTTGAAAGAAATTAGCCACTGCAATCAGGAAGTGCCACGGAGAGGTCCCTGATTACAACAGCCAATTACTGCTGGTGTCCTCTGTGAGCAACATGGAGGCAGCGACGGGGAAGGCAAGGGGCAGCCTCCACCTCACACAGTCCATCAGAAAGTTGATGAGGGTGCCCAATCTCCCTGTTGGCATGCCCCTTTCTAACTTAATTTGCCAATGGGGGTGCCCAATCCCTGTCAGCGTGTCCTCCATTCCCTCATTTCTTGTGTGCCAAGGGGGGGTGCCCAATCCCCCTTGGCTCATGAGACCCCCAGTATGTTCCAATGGGGTGCCCAATCCCCATCAGCTCCAGTCCCCCAACCCAAAACATGCAGGTGGCATGCTGGGAGCCCACTCTAATATGCCAAAAGTACCTGCTAAAAGGAAAAACCATCCCGCGATTTCTCTTTGTTTTTTTAAAAACCCTGGAAAGAAGAAAATGGTCCCTCCCTGTCTGTGCCCCCTTCCCCAACCCGTGCCCACCCACTGCATACCCCACTTCCACACCCTTACCCCATACTTACCTCCAGAGCCCAGCGATGATCTTCAGTGGATGGGGAACACATCTGCACTCTTCAAAGCTGACCACGAACTGAAGAAAAGCAGGTAAGCTGTATAATGGCATAAACAGGTTTTTTTTTTCAAATTTGGTGCATATCTCTGTCATTTTTGGTAATTTTGGTACCAATTTTCAACATGGGGTTATCAGGACAACACCTCATGAATTCAGTCACTGTCATGGCATTATTCAGTCCCGAAAGGTGATTTCGCAGTCACTATACAGAATCACCTTTCGGGACTGATTAATGAAATAACAGTGCCACTGTTCCTGAGGTGGACTCTCAAAAAGCCTATGTTGCAAATTTGGTGAAAAAAATAAAAACAAATTGCTGTTTTATGAGCATGTGTTGCGCAGTTTCCATGCATGTTCGTAACTTCACTAATCTGTAATATTTTCACTCCAGATTTTCAATATTGCCATTTTTCCACACCTCCTTATGAAGAGTACAGTTGTCATTTTACCGCGTTCTGTCGAAATGTGTTTTCGTACTACAGCGTAGAATAGCACGGTCGCTGTCATAAATCAGTGTTTAGGACAGATTAAGAAAATCACAGTGATAGGTTTATGAGTAGAGGTTCTAAAATGCCTATGTTGAAAATTTGGTGACAAAACTCCACAAAATGAGAATGTTACAAGCGTACGTTGCGCAGTTTCCACGTGCACTCATAGCTTCGAGATTTTGAAATATTTTCACTCAACATTTTCAACATTATCAGTTTTGCACACCTACTTATGAACAGTACAGCTGTCATTTTTCATATCCTGCCCAAAATGTGTTTTCACACAACTGGCACGCAGTGGCATGGTCGCTGAGGGAAATCAATGATCAGGACAGATGAAGAAAACTATAGTGACAGTGTTCATGAGCAGAGGTCCCAAAATGCTTATGTTGAAAAATTTGCTGAAATAATTCCATTAAATGACTGTGTTACGAGTGTGCATTGAGCAGTTTGTACGTATGCTCATAAATGTAAGCAGTTTTTATATTTTCACTCGATTTTCAACACTGCCATCTCTTCACACCTATCTATGAATGGTACAGCAGTCATTTTTCACATCCTGCCTGAATGGTGTTTTCCCACATCTGGTGCAGAATGGTGCGGTCGCTGTGCGAAATCAACGTTCAGGACAAATTAACAAAATCACAGTGCCACTATTCATGAGCAGAGGTCCCAAACACTTTCATGAGTTGGGGGTCACAAAAATGCTGTGTTGCAAATTTGTAGTGCAAATATCAACAAATGGTCAGGGCATTAGGGTTTCTAACCATAACATCCCACCTTGTACAGACTGACAGGTGTCAGGGGTGTGCCTTTGCATTGCCGGTATGCTCATGCCATACCATCCCCCCCTCAAGTCACTGACAGGAATCGAGGTGTGCCTTGGACTCTTTGGCCCCACAGTTTACCCCATTCTCCTATGCTGCACCCATTTTAGCGAATGTCCTTATGAAATGGGGTGAATGTAAAGCCGAACACCCCAAGGCACACCTCAGCACTTGTCAGTGTCTGCAGGATAGGATGAGGTAAAATGCCATGAGCGTTATGGCCAAATGGTGAATGTATAAGGCCCGATGATCCCAAGGCACAACGTGATACTTGTTGCACTGCAGGGTAGGGTGAGCTGAAATGCCATGAACATTACGGCCGATGCCCAAAGGCACACCTCAGCACCTGTCGGTCTCTGTAGGGTGATGTGAGGTTGCCTTCACATTCATATTTCACTGCCATTCCTATTATGCATCTGTTCAGCTCTACCGATGCCACTTGTCAGCAAGACAACATTTGGCATTGACAAATGCTTGTTTTAAACATAGAACTATATTGGCACATCCTAAAGGGATTCCCGCTGTGTCAGTTTGAGCAGAACTGGTTAGGTCAGATTTGGATCTGATGGGTACCATCAGAGTTGTTGCATACTGGATAAAACTGAGCAAGGTATTGGACAGAAGCTAACAGTCTTACTTTAAACGATAAATGGCAGTCATGGTTTGTTAATTGCTATGATCCTTGGTTGCAGTTTATCTTGAACACAGTGAGAAAAGTGACTCTTCCATCCTTATCGAAGCTTCCTTCACACAAAAATGGGATTAGTGATGAATACTATGCAACAATAAAGAAAATATTGTGGGCACAATATAAAAAGGGAATTGAATAGTTTGCTGGTGCACATTTTAGTCCATGGCTACCAGATTTAATTTTGAGTTTCAAAAATGTGTTTATGTTTTAGATACCCCTGAACTGCAAAAAGCAGTGGCAGCCTTCTGTTTTAATCCTTTAAATCAAGTATACTACAGAGCTGATGTGCTAAAGAAGAAGGAGCTACAGCATGGGCTTTTGTCCCTGCAACAATGCACGTAGGGAAGATCATTATCATATTTTAATGATATATCCCTGGTGTAGCCAGGTCAGGGAGAAATACATATCACCCTGACAGGTTTCTTATTGACCAATGCACTTATTAGTGCTTCTTCTTATGTCCACATCCAATTCCTTAATTCTGATTAAGCTAACTAAATGTGTAAGAACAGCTATACATAAACACGTTAAATGTGTTCAGACATTGGCAAGCAGCCTAGCTATAGATTAGGAAATATTTTCAACTTCTGATATCTATCAATGCTGATCCAAGATTTAAGATTACTGTTATCTCTAGACAAATAGGACAATAGGTATGATGAGTTCCCAAGTTATTTATAATAAGGAGCCTGATATGTTCTCTCTTTATTAATAAATGATAGCAGAATAGCTATTTTTGCACAAATGTTCCGTTACTCTACCTTTTTAATGTAATTGAGTATGTTTTCATTTTATTGTTTGATGTCTTTTTACTCACTGAATGGTGCTGGTGTGTGCTTTTATAATAATTTGCCAACGTCTGTCAAATGTTGTGAGTATTTGTTTCAGTTTGAAACATAGTTACTAACTATTCTTAGTGCCCAATCTCAATGTAGTTGTGGCTAAATTGTTTTTCTGAGTTGCTCTTTTCTACTGTCTGTCAGTGCTGTTGTTTTAAATGCTGGTTGCACTTGAAAATGAGCAATTTTCTCAATGTGCCTTTCCAGGGTAAATTATATTAAAGGAAAATGAAATGTTTGTAAAGAGGGACAGGTCAAACAATAAACGTGACTTGACTATTCGAGATCAAGGGACCATGCATGACTACTTGGAGCACTCTTTTCCCCTGCATGTGAGGCACTCGTACTATGAAGAAATCTTCACTTGCAGGTGCCTTGAAAGAAATGCTTTTGGGGGAGGATGCATACATTTATAATACATTATTGAATGTCCTTGATAAATAGCATATTATATGTCAATGGAGACCACTTTTAAGGTGTAAGAGCAGTCTCACTTAAATTCCTAGAGCACCAGAACTGCTCACTTTTGATGTAACAGTGCAGACTAGATGGACTAATGGTCTTTTTTTGCCAACATTGTCAATGTTTCTACATTTTTTAAATGCATTACAGACCCCTCTTAAAACCATAAAAGTGATCTCCAAGGATGTACAAACAGCACATGGTGGATCTCGTTTTGGCTTCAGTCTAACAGCCATGCAGCACCTCTCAGTTATGCCACATTACAAGAAGCAGTCCCTCACTTTATTGCTTCACAGCCCTCTGCCCCAATAGGATAGAGTGCTGTGCCAAATTCTAAACAAAGCTTTAAAGGCAAATATTCTTAAAAATCTGCCATACTGTATGTTTCTCAGTGAACAGCAAGCTTAAACATAAACACATAACATTCTAGTGTTTTGAGTATCTGTCTCATAAGTTTGATGACGTGTCCTACTTTTTGCCTGCTTTGCATATTTTCAGGGGCCATAGTGTTTCACATTTATTTTTACAATTTGTTTAACCAGTATGGCCCAGTTGAGAGGCAATACCCCACATTCAGTGGGCTCCTGCTTTTACCCACTGTTACAGGTGGGTGGGCTAAAGCACTGAGAGGTTAAGAAGTGACTTACTTAGGCTCACATGTAACTGACTCTGGTAGGATTTGAACCTGGGCTGCCGGTGTTTCCTGGTTCCCAAGCTTATGATTTATTAGGATGTATATACTGTATGTAGGTATATATGTACAGTATACAGCATATGTAGTAAATGTAATTTTTATATAGTGAATACACATTTGGGCATAAAACTATTTTCAAGTGTATTCCCGTTACATACTTACATTTACAAGCATATGTCCACATAAAGACAGTAGAACAATAAAAACGTACTTACAAACAATTACAATACAAACATACTCCAACTCTTTTGTAACAGCCTTAGGGAAGAGGTTTAGGGCCGATTTATCCTTAGTTTTGTCACTCACCCTATTCTAGTGTTTTTCAGAATTATGGTAAATAAAGTGCTTAGCTCTAAAAAAAAAAGTAAATAAAGTGGTATGATATTGGACTGATGAAATGCTATCAGCTACCATATGCTTGGAAACACTCCTGCATATGTGCATCAGTAAACAGAAAACTCTAAAAAGCTGCATTTAGGTGACAGTAAACTATATCAATTCTCTGATCTACTTTTTGCTAAATACTTAAGAGGAGAGGGTGACGCTTTCCCCAGAGTATGAGCAAATGTATTTTTGTGCTTAAAACACAACAGCAAACAGAGATTTTGACATACTCCATGTGAGAACAAATTGCTACGAGAACTATGTTTACTACAGATGCTCGCACATTTTTATATGTACTTGAAGGATTTTTAGTACACACAAACAAGGACAGAAGTTAAATACTGATATGAACATTTTGGCAGCCATGTACACGCAATGGCAGCCACACCCCCACTGATTGCAGCAGCAAAGGGAATCCTGCCAAAAGCAGTGACCTCTTCTGTTTTTTTTTTTTTTTTTTTTTTTTAAGAGAATGTGTACATGTATGCATGTCAGAGTGTCAAATAGAAGACACCCTCATCTTACCTGGCCCCCAGCTATCAGGAAACACTCATTCATGTTTAAAAGCTGTTTAAAAAATTCACTAAAAATACCACCAACAGCTTAATCTGGTTCAATTTCAGTTAGTTAACATCTGTATCCTCCCTCTCTCCCCTGGTGCCCCCTGAAAAAGAGACCGCTAGTCTCAGTGGGCCTACCGGATCAACAAGATTCAACAAATAAATAAATTAAAGTGTCCACTGTGGGAGACTCATTCTAGAGATTCCCATGGCAGGACATCAAAGGCACTTGTCACCTTTTGAATGAAATGGCAGTTGAAGATGTTAGGAACAGGGTGTGTAGTAAACAGGGTGCGAGTCCAGACTGGCAGGTCTCAGCACTGATTGGTTCTGTTGTTAAGTCCCTGATTTGCATATTTAATCAGTGTCTCCCCTTTCTAGAGCCATTCAGGGAGTCCCCTAGGTTAGCCCTGCCACTTGACAGACAAAAAAGGTAGGCTGCCAGGAGGGTTCAAGGGCAATTCAGCAGTTTATCAGTTCAGGAGGAAAAGTTCTTAAAAAGACAATAGGGCCAGAAGAGCTCCAGGTGTGGAGTGGCTGAAGGAAGCTGCAGCTGGCTGATTGATGGAGTGGAGATGTGGTAGTTCTTCTTGCCTGCCTGGTTGCCCTCTTGAAAACTCACTGAGCTAAATGGTCAGGTGGCACACTGGATTCAGGCAGCCAGCAATGAGGACTGAAGTCACCAAGCAGCTCCCTGTTGTAGGCTGCTGGCTTTTAGGAGGTTCAGCTGGCAGGTTGACCAGCAAAACTAGTCCCTAGCCAGACTATTCTAGAGAAGACCAAACTTTGCAAACTAAAGGGATGCTCTGAACTGGTGGTGCACACAGCAAATAGACTTGATGCAGAAATTTAAAGCCAGGCAAAACATCACGCACAGTACCTCCAAGCATTTATAGATGATACAGGTTACAATTAAAAGTTTATTCAAGTACAAGTAGCAAGGCAGCCTCCATGACCTGATCCAACATTTCACCCAGCCACGCTGGGCTTTGTCAAAAGTATCTTGTTACTTGTACTTGAATAAACTTTGAATTTTAACCTGCATCAATTACATATGCATGGAGGTATGCGACGTTTTGCCTGGCATTACATTTCTGCATTGGTTCCAGAGAAGAGACCTGAAGAGACCCAGAGGAGGAGCCTTTGAGGAAACTGTGGCTGGCATCTGGGTGAGTGCTGCTGAAGGGAGTGTCCTGTCTGATAGACCCTGATGAGGCTTTCCATTTGCAAGGCTAGGTAAGGCACTGGAGTCTGGCGGGTATTTGCAAGGGGCTGTTGCCAGCAGGCAGTTCACCTCAAAGCCTTGCAAGCTCTCTATAGAATTGGATGGCAGGTCAACCAATGTGGATAGGAGGAGGTAGAACCCAAGCTGCATGGCTCCAAGAAGATGACTGGGAGTTATCTACAATTGGTTACTCCCAGGCCAAAGCTGACTCATCTGGTAATTCAACCAGGGGCTTTGGGACAGTGGTCCCAGAGAGTGAAGATTAGGACACAGGCCTAGCAGAGGCAGACCCCAGGTAAATTCAACTGACAAGTAAGCCAATAGTAAGAGGATGGAGCCTAAATAGCATGGCTCTAAGACAAGAGATAGCCAAGTAGAATCGGCTGGCAAAACAGCCAGCAGTGAGAGGGCAGAGCCTAACTTGGATGTCATCAAGGTGCAAGAGCCAAGAAGACTCAGCTGGCATTTCAACCAGTGGCAGGGATAACAGCCAAGCAGAGGGGGGGCCTATACATGATTGGCGATCATGTCAATCAGCAATGAAGGGTGGCCTTCCCCTAGGCACCCTCAAAGACAGGAGGCTCAGCTAGCAGACCAGCTAGTGGTGGTAAGCAGCTCAGCTTGCAAGGATGAGAAATAAGACTCAGCTGGTGATGAGAAACAGCAGAGACTCAGCTAGCAAGTCAGTTAGCTGTGTACAAAATCTAGACATGATCATATCTGTTATACAACTAGCAGCAGCTAGTCCCTCCTACGGGTGGCATGGCACCCGAGGCTAGAAATCTAGGTAGGTGGTATGCCATGGTGCATGCTAGTAATTAAGGTGTCCTAATCCTAGTGCTGGGATGGAGTAGCAAGGATGATCCATGCCTAGCCAGTTGGCTATTGGGGCAAGAGTTCACAGGGTGGTAATAGTAGTTGTAGTAGTAGTAGTAAATACATTTACTCATGAAGAACAACAAAGAAAATACCTGAACTGAGCCAAAGTTCATTTGCAACAGGGTCCCAACATTCACACACACACAGTTATAATAAATATTAAAAAGATTACATTGATCTTAAAATATGCACAAACTACAGTATAGAATATAACAGTAGCCCATGAGGTTGGCGCCTGAAGTAAGGCGCCATTCAAAACAGCGACACATTGTGGGCAAAATCCAGAATGCTGATGGGGGGGTAGAGTGACAAGATGTGGTGGGGTAGGCTTCTGCAGCAGCGACAGGATGCTGTTATCATTACATGCGTGTGGGGGAGGCGAGCACAGCGAGCATGGGCTGGGAAGGGTGGAGGGGATGTAGGGGTGATGCTGCGGTTGGCTGCCAAACTGCACCATGGTGTCGGGGTTGGCCTCCAGTTGTGGTGCAGGAGGTACTGGGTTTGGGTCTCGGTCCAGGTGCTAGTGCAATTTTGTTGCACCCAGCCCAAAATATGCTTTTTGATTTCCCAACATGTACCCCCTGGATGTGAGAATTTTAGTGCGGGGTGTGGGGGCAAAGCCCCTCCATGTGGTTGTGGGGGTGCTGCCCCCAACAGAAAGCAAAAAAACTAAATCCCTGGCACCATTTTTCCAAGCGCCAAGGATGTCAGAGTGGTGAAAATGTTTTTGCCACTCTGATGTCATGATAATGCAGTTCATCGTTTGGCAGTCGCCGTTATCACATAGAACCGAATATAATAAGTGTGGGTCAGTTCCATCACAAAAGCCCTTCTCAGTGCTGGTTATTGCCCATTGCCACTAGGGGTACAGTAGCTTTTCATTTACTGGGCTGGTAGAGATAAGTAACCCTTTTTCAGTCCTTATGTGGGCTTTAAGTGTGGTCCAAAATTTTAGATTGATAAGCATTATCATAAATTTTAGAATGAATAAACATTACTGCAAGTTTTAGAGTGGTAAACATTATCCTAAATTATACAGTAATAAACATTTCCATTACCTAATTAACTGCACAGTTCCATTGGCCAATAGCACAGTCTTATTTACTATTTACAGCCTCTATTTATTGAATTGTTTATTGTTATATACAGTATTTATTCAGTATATTCTTATTTATTCTAAAGAATTCTGTGTACTATTGATTATGTCTTATTACTGTGTGTCTTG
This sequence comes from Neoceratodus forsteri, assembly GCA_016271365.2. Lineage (NCBI taxonomy): Eukaryota > Metazoa > Chordata > Ceratodontiformes > Ceratodontidae > Neoceratodus > Neoceratodus forsteri. The sequence continues at coordinate 356,115,220 of CM028134.1, forward strand.
GTACCCCTTTGATGCTTTCTCTGGGTAATGGGAGCAGTACTGTTTCCAAAGAACAGTGCCTCCCCCTTATAAAGGTACTTTTCAATTTCACCAGTAGCTGGCTCTGCATGATGTCTGGTCATCCAGCCATCCGTCTGAACAACCTGACATTGCCTCCTAAGTCAATTTAATGTTGCAACCTGTGGCTGATGGTGGTGCTTCCAAGAATGCCATCTTGGTGAGGTCACTGACATGCATTTAAGTAATTATCTCACTACATTATACAATGAAACTTAAGAAAACATTGAATTGAAAACACATCATTTAAGTGCTCTGTGATCTATGCAAAAAATATTTGTAGTTACCAACAACTGTTGGGTTATCCATCTTTGTCAAAAATGGATGTCTTGAAAGTCACCAAGAGGGCATACACCCAGAGCACCCAGCACCTTCCCATGTGGTCTCAGACTGAAAAGCCAGAATCAGTCACACAAGCAGGGTGGTGACACGCATGCCATTCAGGACGCTGTCATTCATAGTGTTCACATTGCATCAATGCCTCTAGGATACACATCCAGTACTTTTCCACTCACTTTCATGCTCCACATTTAGCATCAGCAGCCCTTGGGACACACATTCTACTCAATACTCTACACATTTACACTTAGCCCTTAGATCAGTCTCATTTGGGGAACACATACCACCTAGCACACTGTTGCATACTATAACACTACACACCTAGCATCAGTCACCCTTGGGGTGCACATGTGATCCAACACCCTCTCAGTTTCACACTCCATACCCAAATTAAGTCATCCTGAGGACACACATGCCACCCAACATCCTCTTACATTTACATTCTGCATTGAACAATAGTCACCCTTGGGGCACACATGTGAACCAACACCCTCTTACTTTCATTCCACACCCAGAATGAGTCATCCTTAAGACATGTATACTGTACCAACCACTGCCTTCCTACTTTAATACTCTGCACCCAGTATCAGCCACCTTTGGGACACACATACAACCAAACAGCCTGTCACATTTGATACCTAGAATGAGTCATCCTAGGGATACATATGCCACCCTGCACCCTCTCACTTTGACACTTTGCACCCAGCATTAGTCACCTTTGGAACAAATATGTCACCCAGCACACACTCCCACTCAACATCAAATAGCAACCACCTTTGCAGCCACTGAAATGCCACTTGTTTAAGAAGGTTAACATGACTGGGTATGCTGAAGTGTGCCAATGGGATGTCACATCATACGTTGCTTGGCAGTGACCATCAAGGTCTGCAGAATGCTAGGTTCCACCAAAAAGTGTATAGATAGTACAGAAAAGGAGGTGATAATGCCACTATACACAACAATTGTTTGACCCCGTTAAGATTAGTGTATGCAGTTCTGAGCACCGTGTTGTAAAAATGGTAATAAATATGTCAGGAAAAAGTACAGTACAGAGATGCAAAGTTTTTATTTGGATGTAATTTCTGACCAGGAAAGGCACAACAAGCCGTAAGAGCTTGTTCCCTGGTGCATCCTTATGGGAGGTTACATGGGCCTGTTTTGTTAACAGGATTCTTGTTGTCAGGATACTGATGACAATCCTTCAGTCTTACAATTAGTGTTATGAAGGTTTTAATTTCCATCAGGATTACCACTAGAGATGGGCTTGAAGTGAGTTCAGTATAAAATTATAAATAAAATTTAATTTGATGGATGGCAGTTCAACAGAGCAGCACCTCCTAGTACTAGGCATTAGGATGAGGGGATGATGGATTTATGCATTATTTATTGACTTATGTGTTTTTTGATTTATTTATTTGAAAATTGGTGACCAGGAAAAACACACTGAGCTGAGGCTTATTGCCAGGTACAACCAGGGAGAGGGGGTTACAGGAGGTAAAACAATGGAAGGACTGAATCCTGTGGTTCAGTGTAGGGGAATAGCTTCTCCCCCATCCCAAATGAAATCTAGCCTTTCACAGCAGCCTATGCCTACCATGTTTCCAAGCGTCCACCATCCTCCCCTCATCCTCCTCCTCTTCCTCCGGCACTCTGCTCACCCTTGGTGCTGGGCCTTCTATTCCCTACATGCTAGCCAGCTTATCTACCTTGGGTGGGACTAGAGAAAGGCCAAAGTTTAACAATTATACACAAGCACTATTATATTCACTAAACATTGAATATAACAAAGTACATTTCTTGATACAGAATACAGTGCAGACAGCACAATATATGGGTCATCTACAGTTATTCTCCAAGGAAAAAAGAGACAGAAGGGTGACAAAAATTGAGCTATATAAAATCATGAAAGGCTGTACAAACATAGACCAGTATAGGCTATTTAAGACAATCCAATATATTTGATATAGGGGCATGAGTACAAGTGAAGTGGAGAGATGATAAGGAGGGATTTAAGTGGAATGCCCTATGTGGAGACAGATGTTACTAATCATCTGGGGAATGTTATGCAGTTAATAGAGCAGAGTAGATAACATGGTATTAATAGCTAGAGCAACTTCGTAGGAGGGATGGAAAGACCCATCATTTTGCAAAGAAGTAGAAGCGACTGGTTGCTGGTCCCTGTGGACTCAATGAGACACTGTTCCCCAGGGACACAGCAGAGGTTAGGCAAGACATCATCCCTTGTGAGGAGGCCTAAACAGTGGGAGCAGCATGGAGCGACAGGAAGCCCTAGAGAGGCAACAAGCAAAAGCAGTATGAAGTAAGGTGCTCCTTGCAGATGGTCTGGGCCTCCCCATCCATGATCCGGCTACAAGTGGGGGAGAAGGCTTGCTAAGCTCGGGATGGTAGCAGGGTCTCGAGTCTGAAAGTGGCACTTACCTTTGTCCAGCTAAGTCTCCAGAACACCAGTACCTAAGTTTAGAAGTGAAGCAGGAAAGACACATAGCTTGCCACAGAATTCCACAGTTTGAGTTTGAAATGTGACAGGAAAGATGGAGACATTGCCATTAAACTCCTGAAGAAAAACTACTGCACTAACTGTCGAGGTCCAGTTGACCTGAAGAAGCATGTGTGAAATTGAGAGGGAGCTGTACACACCATTTTGTAGTGCTTGAGAACTTGGGCAGTAAGTTAGCATTGATGTACCCAGCTAAGTATGTCTTCATAGTTATTTGAGACTGAGCTAACCATTATACCAGGGCAGCCTATTTGTCCGCAGCAAGTCTCATGGTCTGGGTTTAAGGAGTGAGCAAGTGTATATGGAGGCCAGCAGTATCAGAGGGAAAAATCTGCATTATGTGAAGCAGAAGCACAGACAAAAAGAAGTCCTGGCCACAATGCAACATTTAAGGAGTTCCCCCCACCCTCAGACCCCTAGTGGAAGAGTAAAGTGCAGGTCAGTTTATGTAGTGGCCCCCTTACCCTGATAAGAAGTGACATCTAATACCCCTTACAGGGCAGGGAGGAATGGTTACATAAGGAAACATTTTATTCACCCAGAGTATAACAGAACTGTGGAACTGATTAGCAGATGAGGTGATATAGAAAACTTAAAGAGAAAGATATTTCAGGTTTTTGCTCTTAGGATAATAGGGATGTGACTATGATAGGTCACACTGTCTCATTTCCCGTCATTACACATATGGACCTATATACATCCTTCATGGCATAGGATTCATTTATAAATAATTCTGACTTTAATCATACTGGAGTCACATAGCAGAAGAGCTGCAACAGCCCTGCACCTGTTACAAATCTAACTCTGAGTGTCCTAATAATAAAATCTGATATCTTCAACCTGGGCCTTCAATACATCAGATTAAGTGGAAGCATTTTTTTAGAAGCAAACATAAAATAAGTACATCTCTCTGTTGGTTCAGATTGCGCACCTTTCTATTTAAGACACACATCCTGTGATACAGCAATTAAAAATAAGTATTTGAGGCAGTACAGATCCAGCATGTGAAATATTACAAGCTCAGTTGTAAAGCACACCATCAGCAGTTTGCAGAACCAAAGGCAATAGATCACATTTTGAAAAGGTTATTCAATGAGATTATACGATCAGCTGTTTGATAATGAATGTTTACATTTCACAACGACAACACCACCAAGTGATATGTTTTAGTATCTGATCACCTTAATGCTGGGGCTTCCAAATCTGATGGTGGACATGTGGTGCAATTAGCTAAAAAGGGCACATGCAGGATATAAAAACACATGCATGGTGAGCACCTGTCCAGATAGGGAGAAAAGGTTTTCTTCTTTCCAAAGCAACTGTTCCCAATTGTCAAGAGGTTTCAGGGCTGTAACTACCTTGAAACATTATGAGGTACTGGCCAGGTTTGATTTTTATCTTTTAGTCAGATCTTGAATGATTTCAATAACAGTTATTTATAGTATAATCTATGGGCAACCACACAAAAAAAGGCTGTGTTTCCATTGAGGGACTGTGAGGACATCATAGAAACCTCAAGAGTGAAGCTCCAAGGGTCTTTGATGTCATCACAGCCCTTAGAATGTAAGCACGTATGGTTGGTCATATATTATTTTCTATGGTATATGGTCCTCCATACATAAAACCTGTCCTCGCCACTGCTGGAACACACTGCATGTACTCACACTACCCCTGCAATGTGCTGCCATTTTACTATGCCATGAATGCTTGCCTCTGTGACATAGCTACTATGGTGCAATGAGAAGTGATGTACCACATATAGGATAGTGCATGGGGAACAGTTGACAACAGGGCTATTCTTTCACTGAGTTGGCACTATGACGACTGATTACCTCGAGTGCGCAGCTCGAGAGGTAATCCGTCATCATAGTGCCAACGAGGTGAAAGATGCCCTGTTGTCAACTGTTCCCCATGCACTTTTCTTTATAGTGTATGGTGGAACGTCGTTTTTTGGGGGAACAAAATCACTACAGCATGTTTCTGCTTCAAAACATTTTTACTGGGTTACTAGAAGGAAAAAAGAACTTTACATTTTGAACGTTTTCACGCTTGACATTTTAACTGTTTAAGAACTTTACATTTTGAACGTTTTAACGCTAAACATTAGTACTGCTGCCGACATTGCTGCTTTCGCTATGCGTCCTGTCTATGGAGTGAGCCCTAAATGTCAAATGCTGCTTGAGGACACAGTGTGTGACATTCACAGTGTAATAGAAAAATCATTCTGCTGCACTGAGAACATCACTAGTGTGTGACTACAAGGTTTCGACAATGATGGATTTCGGTGGAGAACGACGTTCCACCATACACTACAGTAGCTTTGTCACTATTGAGGTACAATGGTTTTTTTTGAGTGCATGACTTTCAATACACAAGAACCTTGGACCAATATGCTATGCAAGTAATAATACATGACAGTAGAGTTGTGCAAAAAAAAAACTTCCACAGGCGAAATTCAAGTGAAAGTCTGACTTTCGCTTCCATGAAAGTTCAGAAATCCATCTCAGAACTTTCACAGAAATTTTGCCTGCCCTGCACCCTGGCCTATAGTAATATTTGCTTCCCTGACTCCTTGGTGTCTAGTGCACCCCCCCCTTACTGGTTGCCGATCGCCACCTGATTGCCTGAAAAAAAAAAAACTGGTGGCTAGCAGTCCTTCTCCCAACCCAAATGTCATTCAAAAAGCCCTGGTGGCTAGCAGTCCCGTCCCCCCACCCGATCACCTGTCTGACATGTCCAGTCAGTGCAACCCCACCATCCCTGCACCCTTATAGTATTATTAACATGTTTCCCTGGTGGTCTAGTGAAGCCCCCTCCCATCCCTGATCCCCAGTCTGTGAATTAAAATGTTATTCCCTGGTGATCTAGTGCACCCCCCACCCCAGCATGCAGTGTCCCACCACCCTGCTCCCCCCATCCCGAACCCCAGCAGGTAAACAGCACAGCCCTCCTTTCTCCACTATGGCTGGGCCACCCACTGAGCTGTCAATGAATGAGCGCGTGATTCATGCACTCATTCAGTAACAGCTCAGTGGGCATCCAGGCCATGGCAGAGAGAGGAGGGCTGTGCTGGTCACCCACTGGGGTTCAGGATGGGAGGATTGGGGTGGTGGGACACTACCTACTGGGGTGAAGGGGTAGGGGGTCCACTAGACCACCAGGGAATAACATTTTAATTCACAGACTGGGGATCAGAGATAGGGAGGGGGCTTCACTAGACCACCAGAGAGAAAAAATGTTTACAATACTATATGGGGGTTACACTGAATGGATGCATTGAGAAGGTGAGGGGAAGGGAGGGCTCTAGCCACCAGGAATTTTTTACTTTTATTTTGGGCTGGGTTGGGCTGGGTGGGCACAGGACACCATGTTGTTTTTTTTGTTGTTGTTGCCTATATAGCATAATAGGGTGAAATTACAAGAGGGTAGCACCTTTAAAAAAAAAAAAATGTTCAAGAACAAGAGGCATGATATGAAAATAGAGGGGGTAAACTTAGAGGTAATATGAGAAAAGGGTGGTGGATCCATGGAACAGCCTCCTGACATAGACTGTAGGGGCCAAAATGGCAGGGGAATTCAAAAATGCATGAAACAGACATAAAGGAACTCTAGCAAAAGAAAAGAGAGGGTAAGCCACAGGTCATTTAGGATTTGTGGTATATGAAATCGGTAGGGAAAATGGGCAGACTAGGTGGGCCAAGTGATCCTTATCCACCGTCAAATTCTATGTTTCTATGAAATTTCACCCAAAACAGTCAGATGTTTTCCAATCCACCATAGGTGGACGTTTGGAAATTTCTGTGAAAGTTCTGCTAAGGTGAAAATGACAACTTTCACCCATCTCTGCATGACAGAGAGGGCAGTACTGGGCTACGCCCACCTATCCAGGGGTATAATGAGGTCAATGTCAAAGCAGAGGACCTTATAGCCCTTGCAACAGTAGGTATAGCCCATACCACCCACCCTGGGGTGTATTATTGCACTTAGAAAATGGTTAATTTATTTTTGAGAACACAAATCTCTAAAGAAATAAAAAGAAAGTAAAACAAGCATTCGTCCATGCTGAATTTTCGCCACTAGCATTGCTGTTGTACTGGTTCTTGCTTGTACACATTTTTACTATAAATTTACCCAGGCTAGAGCAGATGAGATGCAAAGTCTCATTTTCAGTGGTGTCCTGCTTTTACACATTGTTAAACTGTAATTATCTAGGAGAGGGCAGCTGAGAGGCAATATTTACTTTTAAGTAGGCTCCTACATTTTGATCCCAGATGTCCAATAGTCTTTTTCTGACCTGATGTTATGATCAAGACAGGTGGGGTTTTTAAACTACCCAAGCGTTATCCATACTATACTGTTTGTTTCTTTCCTTTCAATATGATTTAGGTTTATTGTCATTTTGCCTTGTATATATGTAAATATTTGTATATCTGTCTCATTCATAAATCATTGTATTTGTGTTTATTCAGTACCATGTTTTGCGTAAAATTTGTAACCTTATATTGTTATGACCACTCAGATCTTGTAAATGAGCTATGCTCAATGATGTTCGCCTGAATAAATAAAGATTTTGATTGATTGATTTTGATTGATTGAAAATCCCATCCAAAAAGAGATTTTGCTGTGTGACTATAGAAATACAGTAAGTTTTGGAAGGGATTTGCAAAATGACACCTGCCATGTTCAGGAGGTGGTGTAACACAAGTGATATGTTTAACATTAGGGGCCCAAATCTGCAAAAATAAAGTTTTGAGTAAATGTTGGAACAATCCAACATTTTCTCACAAATAAGTTGTTTTTTTCACATTTTCACTGCAAATTTTCAACGTAAGCCAAAATTTCATATTGCCCCACAAATGTGAAAACGTATTTTGGGTAGGGTTTGGGAAATGGGGGGGATGAGTAAGTAAGTAAGTAAAAGTTTATTTATAAGCGCTTTTCAAAAACCAAAGTGCTATACAATAATAACATTAAATAATAGACAAATTATTAATAATAAAATCAATCTTTAAATGCTTTTAAAACAAAAGGTTTTAGCTCAGATTTAAACTCGTCATGGTCAAACCTCGTATCCCGGCGAGATAGAGAATTCCCACAGGATAGGGCAGCCTAAGAAAATGCATACCCCAGATGCCTTTAAGCGGACCCTGGGATCTCTAGTAATCCCTCGCCAGTGGATCGGAGTGAGCGAGAGGGACAGTAGGGAGTATGAGATCTTGCAGATACCACGTCCCTTGTTCGTAGTAGGGCTTTATAGGTCAGTAACCCGACCTTGAAGGTGATCCATTGATTGAACTGGCAGCCAGTGCAGTCCATGCAGCAAAGTGCTTAATATGACTGTTTCTAGATGTCCCAGTCAAAGCCTGGCTGCTGCATTCTGCACCAGCTGCAAGTGGCGGATATCAACCCCTGGTAGCCCTAGGTACAAGGCATTGCAGTAATCAAGGCGAGAGGTCACAAAGGCGTGGACCAAGGTAGGAAGGTCAGCCGGAGGAACCAGGTGTTTCACCCGAGCGATATTTCTAAGATGGTAAAATGAGGATTTGACAATGGCTGACACCTGAGATTTTAGGGTCAGGCCATCGTCTATAATAATGCCCAGATTATGTACCTGGTCTGAGGTTGGAAGTTGGACACCATCGAGCCATATGCCCGATGGAGTCCCAGCCCTACAACCCACCTCAAGGTGACCAGGGTCCACAGCCAGCACCTCAGTCTTATCCGGGTTTAACTTCAGCCAGCTGGTACTCATCCAATCTTTGATTTTGGATAGACAGTTGTTAAGCATGGAGATCACATCTCCCTGTCTGGGATTAAAGGACAGATGCAACTGGATATTATCTGCATAGCAGTGAAAACCCAGATCATATCACCTAATAATGTCTCACAATGGTAGCATATACACAGCAAACACATGGGTGCCAAGATGGATCCCTGCAGCACCCCACAGGACAGGGAGATGGCGTCAGAGGAATAAATTCCAGTGATAACCCTCTGCCTCCGACCCATGAGGAAAGAACGAAACCAATGTAGAACTGTACCAGTCAGTCCACAATAAAGCTGCAGGTGCTCCAAAACCACACCATGGCCTACAGTATCAAATGCTGCAGAGAGATCAAGAAGGACTAGAATAGTACGAGCCTTTCGATCTCTCGCAATCAGGAGATCATTTAAAACCCGGACAAGGGCGGTCTCAGTGCTATGTCTTTTCCTAAATCCAGATTGAAGAGTATCATAGACATTGTGATTTATAAGATGGTCATTCAGTTGTAGTACAACCACCTTTTCAATAACCTTACCCACAAAGGGCAGGTTAGGAAGAGGTCTGTAGTTAGCTAAGCAGTCCGGATTCAATGAAGGATTTTTTAAGAGTGGTTGAATGACCGCCTCCTTTAGGGGGTCAGGAAAGATCCCCTGCTCCAAAGATTTCCAGAAAATTTCAGCAAGGATCGGACAGATAATATCTACGCAACCTAATAATAGTGACGTAGGGCCCGGATCCAAACTACAGCTGGTTGGTCGTACAGTCTGGACAATCCTCACAATATCCATGAGCTCCGGCTTACCAAAGTCAGACCAGGTAACAGAGGTGTTTGCTTCCTTGTGCCGATCACCACAAACCCTGAAAGAGAGAGCTTGGACGATACCAGACCTGATGTTGGCAATCTTATCTGTGAAGAACCGAACAAGCTCATCACATTTTTTTTGTGAAAAATCTCTTCCAGACTGCAGACAGAGTGGATTGCACAGTCTGTCGACAGTCCGAAAGAGTTGAGCCTTTGGTTCCACGCAGCAGCAATCTCCCTGGACAGGAATTCTGCCTTCTTACGGGTGATTACTGACTGATAGGAGCCATAATGGTCCATCAACCTAAGTTTGTCCGCATCAAGGCCGGATTTCCGCCAAGCCCTCTCTATCCTTCGTCCCACTCTCCTCAGTTCCTTTAAAGACTCATCAAAGCATAGAGTCTTTGGGCGCTGAGTGAGTGGGCGAACACGGACAGGAGCAACTAAGTCCAGGGCCTCACTCACTGCTTTATTATAGGCAAGAACGAGGTCCCCTGGACCCATGCACTCACCTGAAATACCCGATAAATCCAATACTGCCAGTAGACCCTCTGGGGTAACTCTCCTTAAAGGGCGATACTGGACCATCTCTGTAGAGGCAGGTCTATTTGGGGGTGCCCTGAAGCGGAATCTTATGGTATGATGATCTGTCCACGCATTCGGTTCCACCCCCAAATGCGTGATCTCCAAATCCAGTAGAAATGCTAGATCCAATGAGTGACCCCCTATATGGGTAGCAGAGGCAATTACCTGTGAGAAGCCCAACATAGTCATAAGTTGGAGAAGATTCTTTCCAAAATGCGAGAGTTCATCTTCGACCCAGGCATTGAAGTCACCCAGCATTAACCATCTGGGTGACTCCATTGCCATGTTGACAATGAAGTCTGCAAACTCCTTCAGGAATTCTCCACCATCACCAGGTGGTCAATAGATGAGGAGAATCCTGAACCCCACACCTGCTCCCAGGATACACTCAAAGGATAGCGTGCTACCCACTGGGACATTCACAAGACTCAACTCCATTTTAAAAAAGATGGCTACTCCCCTGCCGCTACGATCCAATCTCGGGCGGTGTATCACTGAGAACCTAGCCAGAGCAGCAGAAGCTAGTACTGGACCTGCATTCTCATCAAGCCAGGTCTCGGTGATACATGCCAGGTCAGATGTTGCAATACTAGCAGTCTTGTTTCTAATAGACCTGGCATTACATAGCACTGCCCGAGTTGGATGGGTTTTCAGGGAGGAGTGCAGTACCTGCCCACAATCTGCAGAGCCCTTGGGTGTGGAAATCAGGCAGGGAGGACCCCTCTCCCGATCCCATTTCACCCTAGGGCATCTCCTAGTCCCAACTATCCCTATCTGCTCACTCCTTTCCATTCTCCCACTCAGACCAGTCCCCCCAACCCTCAGGTGCCTTCTCATTATCCCCAATGCACGACACTTAATAAAAATGTCGGCAGGTAAGCGGGGACAATGAAAGGGGCAGAGGCTCTGGAGCAGAGTGGGAGAATAGCGCCTGACCGTCTTAAAGCCCTCCCAACACATCTTAAAACAATCAATAAAACCCAGGAAACAAACTAACTCACTTTCAACCAGACCTCAAATAAATACACCTCAAATAACAAATAAATAATAATAACAAAACTATAAAAAATATAATAAACATACAAATTAATAAATATTAACTTCCTCTAACCCACCCCAACAAATGTTAAATAAAACTAGAGATCACTAAAAATATAAATCATAGACTTAACACCAGAGTCCAAATCAAATAAGTCTGAGGTAGATAACAAATCTTTGAAGCTGTAAATAAAACCAATAAGTAAAGTAATTCCAAGCACTGACTCTTCACAAAAGCGCAGAGTAAATGCAATACAACCAGAGTATCTCAGTCCCCAGACACTCTCACCACTGGGAGAAAGAGGACGTATTCAGTAACAAAGCATGAAATAAAATAATAATAAATCTTCAAAGCAGCCAATGTCTTTGAATCTTCAGAGCCCCAGACTCTCTCACAACCCAGGGGATCAAAGATAAAACAGGCAAATGAACTGCCTTAAACCAAAGGAGTGTATGTCAATGGATTAAAGTTTTAACCATAAACCGTGGGCAGAAAGTCAAAGGAGCAGAGGACCAAATCCAAAATCAGTGGAACTGAAAGCTTCATAATCAACAACAAAAAGGGGAAGAACCCTGACAGCGGCCACTAATCAGGCTGGATCCAAAGCAACGAGCCCCAGAATAGCGTCCACCCACCGGTAGACCCCTCCGGTGAGTCTGGGGAATACCGGCAACTTGCACCCACCCTTCAGCTGGCCCAAGGCCAGTGTTACCCGCCCTGAACCCAGCCAATAGCAACCACCCCAGGTAACTCCCCAGAAATCCACTGTCTCAAAGCATCCAATGCCAAATCAGGAAAAACAATTCCCACAACGAAAATAAGCAGAAATAGATTCCAAACTTTCCAAATCTCACCGCTCCACTCCAAGTCAGTAAGTTCATATACTCCCTTAAAGCTCCAACAACCATTTACACAATCAGTCTTCCTTATAATCCTTATTATTGTCGATTTACAGTCCCCCGCTCATCATGACAAAACTCCAAAAAGGTTCACTTCACCGAAAGCCAAAAGCTGCATTCAAATTTAAAACTCAATCCAACTGCTAAAACTTGTCCGCAGTCCACAGCCTTAGCCCATAACGCTCACCGCATTTAAAGTTAGCAACAAACCATACCAAGGTCTACAGTTTGATTTAGTCTCCAAAATGCAGAACGATAAACACAAATGAACAATAAATAAATAACGAATAAAAAGTGCTAGGAGGTGATCGTTCACGGAGCTTAAACACAGCCAAAAAAGATGAGCAAAGTGCAGTATGCAGTGGCTAGCCTAGCATGGCCACCATCTTCTCATCATCTTCTGAGGAAATTATTTAACCAGGAAAGGCACACTAAGCAGAAGCTTGTTTCCAGGTACGACCTGAGAGCACAAGGAAGTTAAGTGACTTGCTCAGTGTCACACAGTATGCAAGTGGGATTCAAACCCTGGTCTCCAGGTTTGCAGCTCAGTGCCCTAAACCACAGCACTATACTGCCTCCTATGACAGCTGTCACATTCATGAGGTGGTGTAAAAAAATAAGTATGTTAAAAATCTGGGGTAAAAATACTGAAAATTACCACAGTTATGAGTGTATGTTTTTTAAAAATGTCAATGTGCACTAGTAACTTTGTTGATGTTTAATATTTTTACCCAAAATTTTTCACATAGCCTGTTTGTGATCCCACATAGCATTCTTATGACCCACCTCATGAACAAGGGTGGAGAAAATTTTCAAATCGTAACGGAAAGGTGATTTTGTGCCACAAGTGTGAAACACATTTTGGCTAGGATTTGAAAAATGACAGCTGTCAAATTCATTAGGTGGTATAAAAATGGCTGTGTTGAAAAGTTGGGATCAGAATATTGAAAATTACCACAGGTACAAGCAGGCATTGAAAAATGTTACAGCTTGTTTTGTTTGCTCATATTTTCACCCCATATTTTCAACATAGTTTCTTAAGACCCTACATAGTCTTCTTATGACCCCACCTCATGAAGAAGGGCACAGAAAATGTTCAAATCCCACCCAAAAGGTGATTTTGTGCCATAAGTATGAAAACACATTTCTCCAGGATTTTAAAAATGACAGCTGTCACATTTATGAGGTGTTGTAAACAAATGGCTATGTTGAAAATTTGGGGTAAACATATTGACAATTACTAAAATTATGAGCCTGCATTCATACATTTCAATATAGAATCATGAGAAGTTTTTTTTTTAATATGTTTACCCTAAATTTTCAATATGGGCTTTTTATGACCCCACCTCATGAACAAGGATGGAGAAAATTTTCAAATCCTGCCTGAAAGGTGATTTTGTGCAGCAACTGCAAAATTACCTTTTGGGACAGATTTACCTAATTTAACTGTCATTGTTTATGAGATGGGGTCCCAGAAAAGGCATGTTTAAAATTTTGGGTGAAAATATTCAAAAATGACCAAGTTATGATGAAAAGTTCAAAACTCCATTGAACTACATGATATCCTCAGTTTGCAGTCTGGGGTTGAAGACTGAAGATGTGTCTCTGGACCAGAGAGTTTCCAGAAACTACATAGTACAACTTCTGCACTTGCTAAAGTTGTAGGTGATGTGCAGGTAGCCCTGGACAGGAGGACACTAGTGGGGGTCATCTTTGTGGATTTATCCAAAGCTTTTGATTCCTTGGACCACTGTGTCCTCCTGTCCAGGGCAACATCTCTTGGGGTGGTGGGTTTGAGTGGAAAGTGGTTGGAATCATATTTGATGAATAGGAGTCAAAAGGTGTCATTGGGATGTCAGGAATCATGTTTTTTGCCTGTTGGGTCGGGGGTCCCACAGGGCTCCATCCTAGGGCCATTGTTGTTCAACATATATGTAAATGGCCTGTCTTTTCTGGATCCTGAAATAAAGTATCATCTTTATGCTGATGATACTATAATTTATACATAACATGAATCTATTAAGGTGTTACAAAATAGGCTCCAGTTAGAAAACTCTGCAGATCATCAAAGGCTAAGTGACAGCAGGTTGACTCTGAATATGAAGAAAACACAGACCATGTTGATACATCAAAAAAGTGCTCGGTTGGAGGACATGGCCCTGGGATTGGTTGCCCATGGGGGGGACCCTGATCCAACAGGCATACATGTATAAATACTTGGGTCTTTGGATCGATAGCTCATTATGTTGGGATATACATATTGGTAACTTGACAAAGAGTGTAAATAAAAGAATAGGAGCTCTTTATAGGGTTAGATCATTAATGAGCATGGAAGTAAGAAAAAAAGTGGTAAATACGATGATTATCCCCATGATTGATTATGGGGATATATTTTATTCATGTGGGAGAAAACAGGATCTAAGGAAGCTGGAAGCAAGCTATAACAACTTAGCCAGGTTTGTTCTAGGGGCCCCCTAGATTAACACATAGATGTTTGCTTTATGATCAGTTAGAGTGGCCAACACTCCATGAACGTAACCACGAACATTTGTTAGCCTTTGTTTATAAAGAATTGCAGGGGAAGTATCCTGTGTATGTGGCAGAAAACTTGATATATAGTGATAAATTGGCCTCTTTGAGAAATTGTCAAGTGCCTAGCTTGGAACTGCCTAGATGCAATTTGAATATAGGATGACAGTCTATATATTATAGAGGGGCTTTGAGTTGGAATGCAATAGCTGAGACTTTGTTCCTGTCTAATGTAAAAAATCACTGGCTTTTGATACAACGCTGGTATCTAATTAGCTCACAACAAAAAAGGCAATGCAGTACTGATACATAAAGGTTATATAACTATTTATAGTATGTGTTATTATTAATTTAGAGCAAACCATGTTGTATTTGTTTGTATTTATGTATTTTATGCAAAATTTTTATTTTTTTTTCTTTGGTTTTGTAATTGCACTTTTTTTATTAGTTAATATGTTATTAAGTGTTGTTGTTTGTTGTTATAACATTTCCATTTTTATATACTGTATTTTTACTGAATGGGACCTCATTGAAAATGAGCTATGCTCAATCGAGTTTATCCTTTATTCATTTGTAATTAATAAAATCATTTTACTACTACTACCTACTAGAGAGGATTAGGGCACTGGATCCCAAGTTGGTAAGTAAGGGCTTGGGGGGGCTGTAAGGTTGTGGGTGCTGAGTGGGAGGATTGTGGGGGGACAGTATTGGCAGTGGCAGCAACAGATATCAATAGATGGCTTCTTTTTTACAGGGTGTTTAAAAAACTATGAGGGCAGTTTTCTTTATTTCAGGTACTGACAGTGGGGATTTGGCACCCCAGTGTCGGTGTCATGTTTGGCAGCAATTGGGGTGGGCTCACCAGTGTTGCACAATCAAAATGTCCAGGGTGGGGTTAAGAGCTAGCATGGGTGATTGAGCATCCCCATGCCAGAATAGACATTGAGAGAGGGTTTTCTTTATGTTTTGCAGCACCGGGGGTTTGCTCCCCAGTGTCACACAGTGAAAATGGATGGGGTGGGGCAGTTGTAGCCACACTGGACATTATGTTGGAGGGAGGCACACAGTCAAAATGGGCAGGGTTGGGGGTAACAGCCAGCACAGGGGACTGAGCATCCCCCTGCAAAAAATACTAACATGGAAGGGGTGGGAAATATTGAGGGAAGGGTTTCTTTATGGTTGGTGGTATATGGGTGTGGGCTCCAGCATCCAGGATTACGTGAGGTGGGGAGGCGAGAATTGCAGCAGGCTGATCATGACAGATCAGTTGTGCTTGCTAGGCAGTGATATGTAGATCAAAGGAAGGACCTGCCCTATGGTTTGGCCAGCTCTCTCCTTTGAACTATTTATTTATTTTATTTATTGAGAAGTCAGAATTACAGCGTTTGAGCTAAAAGCTCCTTTACAAAGGATCCTCATCAAGACATAGTCAGGTGGTAACAAACAGGGGTAGGAGACAGTAGCAGCAAGAAGCATTTTCAACAACCAACCAATAGTTACATACAATAATTGCAGCATTGTCAGCAATCAACAAATAGTTACATACAGTAATCGTAGCATTGTCAGCAATCAACAAATAGTTACATACAGGATACAATAAGGCAAACCATAATACAACATACTTTAGAAAATGGGCTTGAAAAATAAAGCAACCAGACTGGCTGAAAGGCCATGCCAAATGTGCATTTATTTTTCAATAGAGCCCGCTGAAAAACAAGTTCAAATTCAGGGTGCCCCATTATATAAGGTATCCTTGGGCACCCTGAATGTTCAGAATGACCAGTTGCCATTTTTTTCTCTCGCATAGTGAGTAACTCAGTGGTCAGCCAAGTCCCCCCCAGACCAGTTCAGTATCGAAAGTCATAAAAACAAAATACACAAATACACACAGTGCATTTTGTACTTTTGCAGTCGGGGAGAGAGAGAGAGAGAGACACACACACAGTTGATCAATTCTGCCAACTACGCTGATGGCTAATGGCAGCACTCTCCAACTACAGTCTCGCGACCCCTTTTTCAACCATCGATCCCCCGGCTGATGTACAACAGTCCTAAGCTTCAACCAGCAGTGCAAGGCTTGCCCAGCTTTGTAAATGGAAAAAAAATACACTCCAGTTGCTATTTTTGCAGTCGGGAGGAGAGAGACAGTTGATCATTTTTCCCAGCTGCTGTAATTGTTCCTCATATCACCTCAATACCGCGGTCTTGCCCCATTCTTCACATGCAAACATTTTTTTAAAAATGGCAAGATTAAACCAGCAATTCCCCCAGCACAAAGCTTGCCCAGCTAGCGTTATTACCCTTTTTGGATGCACTTTTCCTTGCAAACAAAACATGCAGCCCCACTCGCAGCCCAGCTGAATACAAAACAGCACAGTAGACTGTAACCACCAAGTCCTACCTGTTCCTTGTTATATTTATTTTGTTCTGCACCTCGCTCACATACCCTCTGCCTCGCTGTTAACCTCCCAATCTTCAATGCCTCTTGAGTGGCTTTCTTGCTCCTGCTCTCCCCATACCTCCACTGTCTACAAATGAACTCAACGTCTTTTTTCATATATATTGAAAATCAGTCCTTCTTCAGTAGATACATACTACAGCAAACCACTCATCAGCAACTTTTTTTTTAAATAAACTAAGGGAATTGAGAGGGAGGGGAACAAATTATGCAGGGGTGGGCATGAGTCAGTGAACTGGGACAACCCATTTTTAGTTAAACTACAGAGATAAAAGTCTCTGTCTCAAGCAAAGAGAAAAAATACATCATTCTAAAGTAGGCAGATGAACTATTTTATTACAAAACTTATGTTAAAGCAAGTTTTTATTAACTTTTTTTATTAAACTTATTTTAATTTACTGTGCCCATTTTCTAAGTGCAATAATACCCTCCAGGGTGGGCTTTATTGTGAAATACCAGACCTTCCAGGGGCTACAAGGCCCTCCGCCTGCAGCGTCAGGCCTATTTAAGCCCTGGGAGGTCTGGTATTTCCCAATAAAACCCACCCTGTTGGGTATTATTGCTTACATAACATAATCATAGTGCAGGTACAGAGTACATACCCTTGGCAGCATCAGTAAGAGAGTGCATGAAACAATACCAGCATAAGCAAGAGAGATCAGGTGTGGAAGCTATAGCAGCTATGCCAGTATCCTATCTGTCAGTTGGACAGTCAACCGTAGAATACAGCCATTGGGAGGGTATGCTTCAGGCTTAGGGCCAGGAAGAGAGCCAGGTAGGTGACAGAACTATGGGGAGAAGGGACAGCACAAAAGAAGTGTGTCAGGAGTGAGGAGGGGATGACATTGTGGCACATACTAGTGTAATTGGGGAGGGTGAAGGGGAAGCAGTAGGGGCCAAATCTGGTGTAGGTGGTGGGAATGGGGTAGTACAAGGCAGGTGAACCTGGGCAGATGGGGTGGTGAACTTCATAATCAGAGAACTGGTTCAAATGGGAGTGGTGGGCATTATGGCTCCCAAAAACGGTGACTCAGGGTGATTGCCCAGCTGTAGGGAGACTAGTACCAGGTCAATTTAGTTGTGACACAAGTTTATGCCCAGCAAGACAAAACAGTGTCATGATCAGCCTGGCTAATAATTAGTGTGGCACTTACGAGCCCCTTGCAGACTGCTCATCATTGGACCAACAGTGTCACAGTGTCACATCTCTCAAAACCCACTCCCATAGCAAAATGTTCACTGCACATGCATGCATAGTGAACATAAAATAGAAATATAGAAATGAATACAAAAAGCAGCTTGCTGTAAAATAGTCCTTTTACTGGTCGAATTGCCAGTGGATGGTGCTGCTGTTTCTGAGACCCTTTTTCTATGGCTTCATGGGTGGAGCCATGCTGATATCTTGCTATGACTAGGAGAGATAGAGAGAGAGAGAGAGAGCGAGACAGAGAAAGAGAGAAGAGCTGTGAAGCACGTGACCGGATACCTAAGTTGTCTTCTTCCACTGAGTTTTTTGAGTGGAGTTCAAGCACATCACTCCACCTCCTCTACATTCAGCATGGTGTTTTCCTTCGTCTGCACCTTGCCCACCCCTGCTGCACTATCTCACACTATTTTCTTGTTTAAAGGGGAATTCTCACCTCCCCTGCAGGAATGCTGTGAGACCTTTAGGTCCCGATTAAAAGAAAGGCAATTAAAGTAAATGTTTCTATGTACTTACTAGTCTGCAATTTATTTTTTTATCTGGTTGATCCTGCGACCTTCTGCCCACTATGCTTAATCACTACATCTCCCACTGTCCCCTGTGGCCAGCTCTCTGAAGATGTGACTGACAGACTGAACTACAGGGGGTTTCTATGTGCTGGCAAGTCAGCTAGGACTGTATCAGTGTGAATAAGTGCATAATCACACTTATTTATTTATTTATTTATTTATTGTCACATCAGAATTACAACCCTTTGAGTCAGGGACTCATTTCCAAAGGCTCCATGTTATAATACAGAGTAAGACATATTCATACAGCTTATATACAAGAAGTATTAAAGGACAAAAAACAGCAAAGTGCACTAAGTATACAATGAAGCAGTGTGCTGATCTAATATTACGTACAGTGCTAGGGTACTATAAACAAGAGAAGCAGTGAGTCTATATAGTGAGTTAGCTAAGCAAATAGTCATAATAAGATAGACAGAGACCAGAAGGACTGAGCAGAAGCAGTCTAGATGTGCAACTTTGTCACAGGACTTTGTCACAGGCAATGAGGTAGGTAAGCTCAAAACAGGTGGGTGGGTGGCCCTGAGGTCTGTGACTCACTGCTGCAGGCACCTACAGCAGCGGGTTGAGAGTATGTGTTTCCTAAGAACAATTTTAAATGCTCTCCAATTCTTGGTAAGCTGGTGACTGTAGAGGGGAGGGAGTTGAACCAGGATGGGGCCCTGTAGGAGAAGGTCCTCTGGGCTAGGGAAGTCCTAACCCATGGGACCATGAGTGAGGACTTGGAGGTGCTGCCAGTAGAGACCGAGGGGGTGGGGGTGGAGAGATGGCGCAACACCAGGGGGCATTATACCAAGAAGTATTTTTTTGGCCATGAGGCAGGCTTGGTATTGGAGCCTCTCCTCAAAGCTGAGCACTTGAGTGAGGGAATAGAGTGCACAGGTGTGTGTGTGCTGATCAGCACCGGACAGGAGCCTGCAGGCTTTGTACCAGTACCGATTGTGCTGCTGTAGCATGAGGGGTAGAGGGTCACAGGATCAACCAGATAAAAAATTATTACAGACGTGTAAGGGTCTGGTGAAGAGGTCCACCCAAAACATCACCATGCTGTCTGTTATGCACCTGGATGTACCTGGAACCATGCTAAGTAGCAACGCCACAGCTTCATGTTTTAAACGCCATAGCAGCTCCAAGTCTTTTTGTGTGTGTGTCTCTCTCTCTCTCTCTCTCTCTCTGTAGACATTTTGGAATCATCTTGGTATCTTTGACTCAATGGAGACATTTCAATAATTCAGATAAGTACACAAATAGCTGTTAAAGAATTTGTTTACTAGATGTGAGGTCAAAAGTGTTACGAGCTTCAGCACTCTCACTCAGCTATTTTACAATTAAGTTATAAAACCGAGATACTTAGATTTTAAAAAAATGTTACTGGGTAGCACAATGGTTTGGTGCAATACAAAAAAAAAAGAAAATGAGTTCAGTTTGGCAAAGGAGTTTGGTGGGATTTCAGGGAGTAGCTGCCTCCCCATCTGTGAATCGAGCACTATAGGTATAAAAAAAAGATGATTGGTTAAAGAGCTGCTGATGCCTCAAAGTAATCTTTGAAAACATACTATTTAGGTACAATTTAGCTTGCATTCTATATGTGTTCGATAGATTTCTCCTCCCCATTACTCATTACTGAGAAATTTGCATGGAAACATGCTCTATTTCATCTGCCTATTTAGTTTACTCCCTGCTTCATGTCATAGTCCTCTATTGTGACATCACAATCTGTTGCCATGGGATTCATTGTGATATCACAAATAGAGCATTATGACCTTAGGTATGGAGAAAGCATCAGGAATAGATGAACTCTTCAGGAGCAAAGATCCTGTTTTTATGCAAATGGCCTCAGTAATAAATAATGGGGATGAGAAATACAGAACTAATGTGAAATACAAGCTGAACTGTGTCTAAATATTACGCTTTGTTAAAACTGTCCTAATGACATCAGCTACTCTTTAAAGAGTAACAGTTGCATTTTATATGAAAAAAGAGACTACTGAGTCCAGAGCCTAGCTGTGGAACGGCGAGTGAAATAAGTTGGAAAAAGAGTTATAGCATTTTAAATTCTGACAAGATGTTTTTTTTCCACAGTGAGTGAGGTTGCCTTAAAGGGGAGGTGCCATCTCTGGGGTTCCAGTGTCACTGTATTATGTTTCCAAGAGTAAAACCTCTTCATTTCAACATAATTTTAACATGATTAGAAGATGTATAAATTTTTACAATGCCCTTAACATTTTTTTCCTCCTCCTGGTACCATGTTTACCAACAATACCCACACCACCCAGAGTTCTGTTGTCCCAGTGATGGGAGGAGGTGAATACGGGAATAGATTTTGTGCTCTCAGCTCAGGTTCTGCAAGTTAGTAGGATGCTGAGAGAGAAACAGTGAAGCACCAAAAATACAAACGCCTCTTACAGCATCCCTATGTGTTTCTGCAGCATTATTGTTTGATAGTATGTTTGAGTTTATCCGTCTGTACAATGCATAAAACTGTGGCAATAGTTACTTCTGAGTCATTTGGCCTCAAAATTGAACTCTCTAACATAAGAGCAAGAGACACACAGGGCAATGGTGCTGCCTGGAAGAAATGCTACTGGATGGGGAGTTCAGCTTTTGAGGCAAGTGACTCAGAAAATAAGTACTGCTACAGTTTTTTGTATTAGCGACTGTACAGAGGACAATCCTGTCAAACATATTATCAAATAATAATGCTGCAGAAACACATGGGGACACCATGAGAGGACAATCAAACCACTGAAGGTTTGAGTGCAGGAGCACATATGCTCGATTGTGAAAAAAAGAAACCGAACACCCCAAGAGGGGCTCACTTTGGTGAAGTGCACAAGGTAAACCCCCTCTGACTTTAAGTTTATGGGCACCAAATGGGTTTGGCTACCACTGAGATGAGGAGGAAATAGATTATGTGCCAGACTAGAAAAAGAGAATAGGGGAATTTACAACTTTTATGGATATTGAAACTGGGGGGCCTGAATGATGTGATAAACTTCAAGCCATTCCTGTAGTTCTCCCTGCACTACCACTGTAGGATAAGATAGGAGATGTTTGACAAGATCGTCCTCTGTACAGTTGCAAATATGAAAAACTGTGACAGTACTTACTTCACTTGTCTCAAAAATTGAACTCTCCAACATGAGAGCAAGAGACACACAGGGTAATGGCTCTGACCAGATGAAACACTACTGGATGGGGAGTTCCGATTTTAAAGCAAGTGACTCAGAAACTAAGTACTGACACAGTTTTTCATATTAGCAACTGTACAGAGGACAACCTTGTCAAACATACTATCAAACAATAGTGCTGCAGAAACACATGGGGATGACACAAGAGATGTTTGTATTTTGGGTGCTTCACTGTTTCTTTCACAGCATCCCACTAACTTGCAGTGCCTGAGCTGAGAGCACAAAATATATTCCCCTATTTGTCTCCTTGCGTCACTAGGACAACAGAACTCTGGGTGGTGTGGGCATTGTTGGTAAACATGGTGCAAGGAGGAGGAAAAAAAGGGTAAGATCATTGTAAACGTTTATATCTTTACTAATCATGTTAAAGTTATACTGAAATAAAGAGGTTTACATACATTTGATTGTGAAAAAAAAAAACAGAACACCCCAACAGGGGGCCAGCTTCAGTGAAGTGCATGAAGTAGACCCCTATGATTTTAAGTGTATGGGCACCAAATGGGTTAGGCTACCACTGAGATGAGGAGGAGGAGATAGATTATGTGCCAGACTAGAAAAAGGAGTAGGGGAATTTACAACTTTTATGGATATTGAAACTGGAGGGCCTGAACAATGTGATCAACTTCAAGCCATTCCTGTAGTTTTCCCCACACTACCACTGTAGGATAAGATAGGAGATGTTTGACAAGATCGTCCTCTGTACAGTCGCTAATATGAAAAATTGTGGCAGTACTTACTTTCTGAGTCACTTGCCTCAAAAGTTGAACTCTCCAACATGAGAGCAATAGACACACAGGGTAATGGCTCTAACCAGATGAAACACTGCTGGATGTGGAGTTCAACTTTTGAAACAAGCGACTCAGAAACTAAGTACTGCCACAGTTTTTTGTATTAGCAACTGTACAGAGGACAACCTTGTCAAACATATTACTAAACAATAATGTTGCAGAAACACACGGGGACGCCGTGAGAGATATTTGTATTTCGGGTGTTTCACTGTTTCTCTCACAGTGTCCCACTAACTTGCAGAGCCTGAGCTGAGAACATAAAATATTTTTTAATTTTTTGTTTTAGTTGTTTTTAAACAGGTATAGCATGCAGGTATAGCAATATAGTTCCCATAGTCGCCTCCTCACATCACTGGGACAACAGAACTCTGGATGGTGTGGGCATCGTTAGTAAACATGGTGCAAGGAAGAGGAAAAAATGGTAAGATCATTGTAAAAGTTTAGGGGCCCAATTCTCAAAAGGTTATGTCTGGTGTAACTTGACTTCTGCCAAAGAAAATGGTGCAAGTAGCAAGTTATGCCAGCAGTTATGACATATGGTATTCTGCAAAGCAGCCTGTGATATGCTGCAGGCTGCTTGCACCAAAGTGGACTTATGCCACCAGTTACGCCATAAGCCCCCTGCAACATGGTGCAAGGAGATTTATGGCAGCAGTTGTACCCTATTCTTGAAGGGCAGCAGCAAAATTCCCCAGGTCGCTATTCTCCAACAACCACCGGGGGAAAACCGACAACATACATTACACCCCCGGAGGTTGCCTGCATGTGCAGCCAACCCATCTCATCCGATGGTATGCCACCCTCCCCTCCAACACTGTCTTGACCCCAAAACACAAATGCCCCACAGGGCTAATTCTGTCTCCCCCATGCCCGACCAGAAACAACACGGTAATGCCCCCATACCAAAATGCCCCATAGGGCTTCAACATACCTCCAATCCCTAGTACTTGACAAATAGCCCCAAAGGCCTGCTGCATGCCCCCAATCTCCAGTACTTGAAAAATAGCCCCACAGGGCTACTCACCGTCCCCCAAGCCCCGATGCTCGATGCCAGCTGCCCGCAAATGGCACTTCCTGTAAAAATACAAAATATTATACAAACTCTAATCTGTACTCCCTAGTAGTCTAGAGGCCCCCACCCAGCAGTGTCAGACCACCCCGCACCCCCCAACCCAGCCAGCAACTGGCACAGCCCACCTCTCACCACCGTGACCAGCTGCCAACTGAGCTCCATCTGAACACGTAGTGTATATACACGCTCAATGAATGAATGACAGTTCATTCATTGAGCGCATATATACAGTACATGCTCAGATGGAGCAGTCAGTGGCTGGCCATGGTTGTGAGAGGTGGACTGTGCCAGTCACAGGCTGGGTGGGGGGTTGGTGGGGTGGTCTGACAGTGCCTGGTGGGGAGATGAGGAGCCACTAGACTACCAGGGATTACGGGTTAGGGTTTGTCTATTTTTTTTTTTTTTACAGGATGTGCCATTTGCAGGTGGCTGGCATTGGGGATCGGAGCTTGGGGGGCTCTGTGTAGCCCTGCAGAGCTTTCAATAATGCAATGCGGGAATCGAGGACTTGGGGGGCACTTGTGCCCTTCACATCCATTTTTGTGGCTTGTGACAAGCCCTTCAGATACGCCCTTCATTTGGCATACATGTGGGTTTGTTGCAAGTCATGGGACTTAGCCGCTGGGACCTTGCCCCTTACAGAATCGGGCACATGGTCCATGTCACAACTGCATCCCTTGCATGTCGCAACTTGCGACATGTGCAGGTGCTTGTAAAACTGGGCCCTATAAATTTACTAATCATGTTAAAATAATGCTGAAATGAAGAGGTTTTACTCTGGGAGACATAATACAGGGACACTGGAACTCTAGAGATGGCACCTCCCCTTTAATATGATAATTATCAGATCTTTTTGGAAAAGGAACTCTAGATGTTCTCCACAGTGTTAAATAAAAAATCTTTTGGACATTCCCAGATTGAGTGCTTTAGGACTTGAATATCCTTCTGCACTTAGCACTTTTCTCCTTAAGTTTGCACATTGGGTTATTCTGCAGTCTTGATGCAATGTATATGTCTGTCTGCATTCATAAGTAGGACCTTACTGCTCCCTACAGTACTCCATACTATTCTGAAAAAAGAAATACTATAGAAAGAATTCTCTAACTAGAGTTCAAGATGGCTATCTGAAATGTGTGTGTTTCATGGGACTAATGAAACAAGAATACAACTACTTGATGAAGTTACAAGCAGATTATGACATTTCAAATTTAGGGCTATGCCCGTAGTTAAGTGGGGGAAGGCTCCTCCTCCACTATTTAAACCAACCCAGGCTGCGCTTTTGCCTGCTTAAGGAAGTCGTGCTCCTCTGCACTCAGCCCATGCTGTGTGCTGGGGCCTCGTTCTCCCCGCCTTCCTGCCGTGCTCCGCCTCTTCCTTGCTTGTTTCCCATTTCTCCTCTGCCTGCCCTTCTTCCTGTGTGCTGTTGTTTGTTTTTGGGGGTCTGACTTCCTACCGGTCACAGCGCCATAGTTCGTGTCAGCCATTGCTCCTCCAGCTCCCTTGTGGATCCCCTTCTACTCGCTCCTCTGCCTACCTGGATTACCGCCCTGCTTGTATTCCCCTGTCAGTGCCTCCTGCTTGCACACCTCAGCTCCTTTGTGTGCCGTACATTTCTGATTTATTTGCCGGCTGCACTTAGCTGCTGCTGTGGAGTCTGAGCCGCAACACTCCCTCTCGGTCGCTGGACACTCTTTTCAGCCAGGGGATTTGGAGCTGTGCCGATTACGCAACCATCGCAACCACGCATCGTTGCACAACTCCACACAACTCTACATGGTATTACTTTAACCAGCAATGTGACCTTCATCTATATACCAGGGCCGATGTGCATGATGCAACTATGCAGAACGTACTAATGGAGTTACGATTACATATTTGGTACTGGGCTACGCCGCCGCATGATTCTACCTAGCTTATGCTTTCCAATAGTCGTCTTAGGGATGGCAGACTCATTTCCCTAAGGCATGCTAGACTGGGACACTGCTTAACATACTTGTTGACTGTTTTACCTGCTGACCGCTCCCATATCCTGGACGTCCTGGAGCTTGTAGCTCAGCTTCCCTCTGACCACCATTTGGCACCAAACGCCCTACCTTCCGGCTCAGCCGCATCGCGTAGCTGCCTAATGGTCTACTAGGGATGTGCTACAATTCTCGACTATGCCCACTGGAGGACCCTCAGTCTTCCTATCCTTACACTGTACTACACCAAATTACAACCCTCAGCTACGATGCCTTCCTGTATTTTAATGACTCTGGTGAGTATGCTGCCGCTCTAGCCTAACTCCAACCTGGACACCTATTTTAGGAAGCTGCAACACATTGGTGATTCATGTTTTTCTGGCACATGCTCTAATAGCTGCAGCTCACTGTATCTGTAGTGCAGGCCACCGTCCTTTGCACAGGAACTGTCGACTTTATTATTTGCTACATTCTGCTGAGTATTGAGTTTCAGGCGAGCTGTACCATACTATTTCATTAGGATTTATATCCATCCATGGCTTACATCACCATCTGCAACTTGATTCTTGTCTCCCCTTTCTAGTCCCAATCAAGTGCTTACAGGCGGTGCTGTTCTCCAGTTCATCCACTTTCTCTGCTTCTCACTGCATACATTATTTATGCCTCCAGTTCTCTGATATTCATAAATGGATGCCAGATTTTGCCATTGCACTCTGGATGTCGCAACTTACTTTGCCTCTCCTTACCTTCTGTCCAGGACTATATGTACTCCAATTGTGGATTGCCTGTCAATCATGACTTTGGATATTGCATCACACTCCCTGGATGCTTACATTGATTCTCACTTTGTTTGCTTTCCTCACTTTCCGGCTGACCTACATGTGGTCCAGTCATACTGGCTTACTTTTCTGGGGCTTCATTGCATCTATTTACTTACCTTACCAACTGACCTACATGTGGTCCAGCTGTGCATTCTAGTTTACGTGGAGCTAGATGCCACCTTGTACTTATCTTACTTACTAGCGATGTCGCCTGGTCCAGATATGCTAGCCTTCTAGGTTTTAACTACTACTCTATTTATTCAGGCTGACATAAGCAGTTATCGTACCTCCAACCATCCAACAGCTGACCTACATGTGGTCTAGCTGCACTTCCTAACTCATTGGGCTTCGACCCTTGTCATTCCATGATGCTCCGATGGAGCACCTTCATTTATTCAGACTTTCCTCTTCAAATCATGCTTCCTATAGTTTTGCTCCTGTTGCACTATTCTGGAGTGTACTAAAATATTCACCTCAATTCCCCTGGATGCTTCTTGTCAAGCTATTACACCTTCTTCAGAGTTACTACTACCATCTCTGCCAGATCAATGCTGAATGCTATTCCATATTGCCTTCCTCAGTTTAACCACTCTCTAAAGCATTGATCTACAGTCTCGGAATGCTTACCTCTGGTCGAATTGCCATTGTATCTACCCAAGTATCTTCTTTGCAATCCCGTCCAACCCCGATCTTCAGGATACGAAAGTTTACAGCACCTTCCACAGCTTTTGAAATTTCTGCCTCTATCCATATTACTATTCAGCACCAACCTGAATCAGGATTTGCCACTATTTGCAATACCATTTAATCTGTTCCTTACTACTTCACTACTATTCTGCATTCCATGCAGCTTGACATTACTGTTACTTTATTTACCAATGCTCTAGAACCTGCCTCACCTCATCAGGCTGGAGGTTCACCACATCACACTTCCAAGACCTGTGCCCTGCAGACCCGGAGGTCCCTCAATCTCATATATTACACCTTATTTGTTTGCTCCATGACCTGCTTCACCATCGGGCCTGGGGATTAACAGCTTATACTCTACACCTGCCTCACCAGCTCAGGTCCTGGAGATTCGCACTTTCTACTTTATGCCTACCTACCACCATGTCAGCCAGCCCTAGGAGCTCCTTTACCATGGACACTAATCTGGATTGTTTAGACATCCGTCATCTATTCTTTGAATGTTTCTGCCTTGACTTCCATCATATGAACCTACTACTGCTACACTTTTACCAGGACACTTAGTTAAATTTATCCAGAGGATCTTCAATACCCTGATATATGGTCTATGGCTTCTTGGACCCCGTGACAACACTACCTCATTTTCGCTATCCATGACTCATAAGCTCAACTATTTAGAATTCACCAGACTATTCTTACCAAGTCAGTTCTAGCTAAGGTACCATTATGGCTTTGGACATGGATATCATCATTGTTATGCAACCATTTGGATACAGATGAAGCTCTTCGATTCCCGTGCTATTTTCATTCTTCATACCCCTTGCAGTATACCATACATGAGCTATGCAATACTACTTCCCTACTACTACATCTGCATCATGCAGCTTTACTTACTACTACAACTGACCTATGTACAGGTCCACTTATTTACATTACTTGTTCATACTATCTGCTTCGCTGTTGCAGGGCCTTGAGGTCATCACGACTAACTTACTATTTTACAACCCACTTCACTCCTCGTGAGCTGGAACTACATCTGAGTTATGTCTACCTATTCGCATTACAATCTCTACCTACTTCACATACTTGCTTTTCCTCTTCAGATTGGAAGTTCCTACTGCTCCATCCTCCAATCATGCAGCATACATCAGTTCTTGTGCTTCATTGCCACAGTCTTCATTTGCAAAGCTTGCCGAGCAAAACATGACCAAACAGTCCTTCTTCTGGATCTGGATGCTGAGCCTTTGATTCATGGTTCTCCTCTGAAAAGTCATCCTCACCTGCTGGAGTGCTTCACCACTGCGACTCGTCGCTTCCAATTCATATCGACCATGGATTCCACTCTCCTATCATTCAGGCCTGCTCATGGATTCTTGAACTTGGAGTTTACTAGGTGGATGCTTGCTCTGTTCACCTGACATGTCACGATTCCGTATTTCCTCAGTTCTCCATTTCTCTGGATCAGGTTCTACAACTTCGGGGTTCGGATCAGCTGATTATAAAATTTTAGGATTACTCTCCTTTAGTATGCCCAGAAGGATGGGCAGATCAGTAGCCATGGGTCCTCAGAGGTTTCCCCCAAAGGGTTTTTTTCCTCTCCTGCGTGTTATTGGACATAACACTCTCCAGAGTTGGAGGAGGTGATCATACTGCACTCATTTTCCTGGGGGTGTCATCCTACCTAACCCCTTCAACAGTCAGATACAGAACAATCGTTATTATCTTTATTTTGGGGGGGGAGTCTCATAATACTGAACTAAGCATCCTTCCTACAGGTGGGATACAGAGAAAGGCCAAAAAACTATCAAATCATAACAAGTAACTCATCAGTTCAAGCATCTAAGCACCTTGCATATATTATCCGGTTCATATGTACTGTAATCACTGACTTGCTGATGTCTATGCTAAAGTACCTAAGCATGAATCATTTCATACTACTAGTACCTTGCAAGCATTATCCTACTACTGGTCTGACCTCTGTGTCCAAGCACAAGCTACAGCTTCCAGCTACAGTATGTAACATAAGCACTGAGCTCTGAACCACAGCTAACTCAATACTAGAACAGCTGCATTATATAAGGAACATTCATATAAGTGGGCAGTAACAAAAAAGCAGATAATTATTATATTGGTGGTCATGTTATGTGGATCTTGGATATTTATTAAGAAACAGTTATTTGAATCAATGCCTTTTCTTGAAGAAACAGTCATCTCGTGTTTTTATAATGGACTACTACATTTATGAGTTGGAAGTTTGTTTGGGATATATGTAATGTCAAATATGCTTGGGATATGTGCTGTGTCAAATATGCTTTTTAAATAAAAGGAAAAGTTAATGAAACCAGAAACTAATTGTGTTTAAGAGGGAAGCATGCATGAAGAAATATTTTTTCCATTGAATGGAAGGGACTTTTTGATGAAACACCTATGTGATGCTTACTGTAAAACCACAAATCTGATACGTAACTTAACAGGTGGTGGTACAATTACAAGTTTTGTAGTTTGGTAGTTCCTGTATTTCTGCTCTGATGGTGGAGAGTGTCAGTACTGTGATGGTCAGAGCAGTGGTACAGTCCTGTGCCTGTCGGGGTGGGGGTCCATTGTGTGACTGTTGGGGATGGAGGGTCATCCATGTGACTGTCAGGGATGGGGAGGTCATCCGTGTGACTGTCGGGGATGGGGGCATTCATTGACTGTCAGGGGTGGGAAGTCATCCGTGTGACTGTCAGGGATGGGGGGTCATCCGTGACTGTCGGGGATGGGGGGCATCCATGTGACTGTCAGGGATGGGGGGTCATCCATGTGACTGTCAGGGATGGGGGGCATTCATGTGACTGTCAGGGGTGGGGAAGTCATCAGTGTGACTGTCAAGGATGGGAGGGTTATTCTTGTGACTGCCGGGGATGAGGGAGCAGTGCTCTGATTGTCAGGGGTGAGAGGCAGTGCTGTGGCTTTTAGGAACAGAGGGGGTAGTGCTTCTACCTGTCCTGATTTCACAGGACAGTCCTGATTTGGGCAGCTGTGTCCCGCAAAAAAAAAACAAAAAAAAAACAGAAATATGCTACATGTCCTCACCTTATAGTAGAAACAAGTATTTTCCTTACTTTCCTCTAAATGCTGCAGAAAACTATAATACCTTCACTGAAATATCTTAAAATGATAAGAAACAATAGAACCAACTAAAAAACTAAAACACTTAGGGGTAAATATTCAAAACGTTGTGCTGGGCACAAACCATTTGCACCTGGTTTGCACAGATTTTGTGCGGGTCCACTATATTCAAAAGGCCAAATAGCGCAGGCAAACTGCATTAGTGCCGTACAAAACTATAATGTATGCAAGGGACAAAAAGAGGGGGCATGTACATGAATACAGGCGCAATGCTATATTCAGTGCATTACCATCACACAAAGTTTTTTTGCACGACATAATGCTACACTTTGCATAGTGCAAATTACCACCCAGGAAAAGGTAGTCTTAACTTTGGGCAAACCTTTGCATGGCTTTACGTGACTTTGCGCAACATAGAACCATGGTTTATGGAACTCTGTAATTGACAAGTGTGAATTATGTAGTTTGTGAGGGTCTGCCAGCAGTGGTTTATTGACCCTAACCAGTAAACATTAAACATAGAAAGAAACCAGACATGGAAGCAACACGGATGGTATCACCTATGTTGCCATCATCTACCACCGGTCTCAACCAAGCCAGGCATTAATTGGTGACACCTGCACCAAGTGGGAACCATGGCACTGTGCCCATACAGCACACACCTGCAGACCACCCTTCGGTGGACACCAACAAAATCCAGCACACACATGCAGCACTGGGGGCATGGAGGGTGTTGAGAGGAGGGTGTACAGGTGACCAGTCTGCACCACATACTGGGTGCTGCCACAAGGCTAGGAAAATCCACAGAGCAAATGGTCCAGTGTAGGGAATACCCCAACACCAGTGTGCCTGTCTGATGGTATGTTCCCTCCCAGTCACATACCACACATCTGTACAGACACCACATCACACACAGCCAGCCATGTATATGTCACTGTGAGTATCCCATGCCAGTGGTGCAGCATCTTTGGGTCGCACAACAGCGTAACAGTAATGTCCATTATCAGTAGACACCTGCAAGATGGGCCTGTCACTATGCAAAATGCAGCAGTCATTGATGCCCTACACACCATAGGCATTGCTGTGTTCCTCACACTACTCACCCCCTTGTTACTGTAGTGTCTGCTGTGCATTGTATCAGGGTCTACAGTGTGAATATTGCATGCAGCACCACCACCTGTGCCTGTGCTGTGTAGTCCCCTGGGGCACAACATTCCATGCCATTCTGTACAAATGTAGCCTGCAGCTACCACCATGCACTTCCAGACCAACCTACAAGTGGAGCTGTGGGTAGACCCAGCCATCCCCTGTACTTCCAGACTGACCAACAGGTGGAACTGTGGGACCCTGCAATAGTGCTGGGAAAACTGCATGCAAATCAGGACATAATGAGATGCTGCTCTGGATCTGCACAGACTGCCAAAGTTGGCTCATTTGCATGTCACTTTTAAATATAGCAACGTTTTGCCCCAGGCAAACATGATAGCACTGGGCAAATGTCTTTGCTTTGTGCAAAACCTGCCAAAACCTGCACAAATGTGTCTGCGCCATGCAAACGAATCAGAAACATGGTACATTTCTGCAGAATTTCACATGTGCTGGTGCTTGCTGCTTTAATGAATCCACTCCTTCACTAGCACACACATTGGCCACATAGTTTACCTTTACCTTCCTTCATGTCGCTGTGCACTGAGATGCTGTTTTGGTTTGCACTTCCCTGGGTGCTATAGTCAGAGCTGTCTTTTTCCTGGGCTATTTTTGCACTGCACTCCCAGACCAGTTTGCCTGGCTTTCATTGCATGCCATATTCATCAGGTTTAGCATTAGGGCTATCCCTTTTGAATATAGTGGGCTATTGGTTCCAGGCTAATTTAGCATGCCGGGCAGTGCTAATTTAGCCCAGGAGCAAAGTTTTGAACATCTGGCCCCAGATCTTAATTCAGATTATTTAGAGTAAACAAATCTGTTGCATTGGTTGAGGTTGTGTTTCGGTAAGAAATGTCTCACTTTGGGCTTCTCAAGATGTGGTAACCCTAAGGGGAGGCAGTGGTATGACTCTCAGGAGTGGTGCTCACTAGGTTGCTCCTGCTCAGGTTACATCAGATGGTGGGTGAGAAAGCAGGGGCTGGCACAGATAGATTGGAGTCCTTGGGAAGCATTCACTGGAGCCGCTTTTTCTGTTCTCTCCCCTGGAAGACACTGACACATTAGGGGGATCAATGTGTATGCACAAATAATGCATGCACAGCAAGGTGAGAAAAAATGGATAAAGTGTCAGCATGACTCAGTTGGTAACATATCCATCTTCAGGCCAGAAAGTCATGGGTTTTACTCCCACACCTGAATTGGGCTCATACCTTAAACACTGGCACCGCAGTGTTGTACATGGAATGATACTATACTGTCATGGTGTGCTGTCCTTTGGGTGAGGGGGTCAAAGGTTAAACCAATGTCCTTTCTACCCATCTCTGGGTGTTCAGGTGACGGTATAAGAACCCAAGACACTGGTGCTGGAAAAGTGGTCCAGTTGCAGGATGGGACAGGTTGGGATGTGGGTGGTCTGACTCTTAGGAGGGTGCTTAGCTTGGAGGCTGGTCAGTGGGCAGGAATCTTCAGGGGGGCCATCTTGTGAATGGCATGACCCGCTGTTTGCTATGGGTTGCCAGTACTTCAACAATTTTTTTTTTAAGATTTTGTGACTGGCGTGGGGTCAATGCTGGGATTGCCAGTGGTGGATGGTCAGTGCTGGGATTGTCAGGGACATTGCTGTAACTTGGGGGGAGCTACATCTAATAACTGTTGAGGGAGGTTCAGGGGCAGTGCTGTGTCAGTGGTGCAGGGTCAGTTCTGTGACTGTTGCGATTGGGGGGTCAGTGCAGTAACGGTCAGGGTGGGGAGCCAGTGCGATGATTGTCAGGGGGTGGGTAGCCAGTGCTGTGATTGCCAGGTGGGGGCAGGGCTGTGACTTTTGGAACTAAGGGAGACAGTGTTTCTACTAGACCCCAGTGGTGAAAGGCTGTTATTTTGTTTAAATACTTTGTTTACTGCTCACCAGGGAAACTTGGCCAGTAGCCCAGAAGGGGTATTATATAAATCATTATTCTCCCTGGGACAGCTGTAGCCCTTAGACCACCAATACTAAATTATTTTAATAATGCTGGACCACTAGCCCCAAAAAGTCCTCACTAGCCCACCTGGCTTATTTCTTATAATTACAGGCCAGTAGGCCATCTAGGGGTTGATAAGTGGTTTTGCAAATCTCCCTCACATACAATTTCTCTTTTCTTTTCCTGTTTATTAATTTTATTTCTCTCTCTGTCTCTGTCTGCCTGCTTTGCCCTAACTGCATTTTTAAACGCTTATGCTGTACTTTACCCCTTTCATATCTCTCTGCTTTCTGTTGCTCCTACTATTGTATGTGTGTGTGTCCCACAAAGAGTCAGTGAACAGCTCAGGGCTGTTCCTAGATATTTGAAATTCACAGGCCTCATGAAAGATCAGCTGTGTCTACTAGCCTGCGTACATCAAAGGAAAGAGCTGGCTCATGCTCGGGTCAGCTTTTCCTTTTAAACAAGAGTACATCTCAGCCCAGCAAGCCACAACTAAGTCATGCTCACCCTACCTGATGATTGGTCATGCCCCTTTAAGACTGCTGTGCATTGCAGGACAGTGTCACACCTCTCAAACCCCAACTATTATAGCAAAATGTTTGCGGCGTGCACACATGCATAGCGAACATAAAAACAGTAGGCAGAGGCAGTGTGTGGCTTATGTTAGGCAGGGGTTGAGTCTGTCAGCAACCCACTAAACCACAGGTGAAACCTTTCAATTATTAATTTTTTTCCATTTCTCCCCCCAAAGCGGATATCGCAGAAGACAATTTCCAATGTGTAATTGTCTTCTTTCTTTTTTTTTTTACCAGTGTAGGTTGTAACGCCTCTCAATTTTGTTTCCTGGGAACACCAACAATTCTTTGCACTGGGAAAGAAACACATGCTGTAAGAATCACCAAATGAAGGTGTGCAATTTCGGATCCTTCTATGCCTTACCCCCAGTTAGAGACTAGGTTCAACGTGCACAGATGCCTGCAGCCCAGTGAGTAATAATGTCCCCCAAGTTTTCCAACTGTTTTGTTAAAATTAGCTCTTCTGAAATTAAAATAAGGGCAATTGTTTTGGAGTTGGTGTGGGCCCCCAGGCTAGCTCAATAACAAATCACAGGAAAGGTGGTTGCTGGTTCCAAGAGGCTCTCCTATTCTAATGTCCCCGATGCAGTTACTGCCAACACGAGCCCTGGTTCAAACAGGTCACTCACCCTTACATTTTAATATTAATAAACATTTCCACAGATCCAAGAGTCCTATAGTTTATGATTTGAACTGTAATTCATGCAGCCTATTTAGTAGGTTCCTTGCCTACAGTGAAAAGCTTTTAAAATACAATTAGTAACCTTGTGATCAGTACCTTTCCAATGTTTACCAAAGTTATAAAGAGGCTGATAACTATCATGCAAGTAGATACAGTAGTAGAAAATAACACCTGATTCCCACATAGTCAGCTAAGTCTGATAATACTTTTGGTTGACCAATCATTTCCAGCTGAGACTAGAAGAAAGCTGTGCAACCCTAGAGGACATGGGGAAGGGTGGTGAGGGGGGTTGCACATCACCTGCCAAGACACTTCCCATCATGGGCAGAGATCGAACCGCACCTTACCAATGCTGCCAATGCACAACTCCAATTTTATTTATTTGTAAGCCAAGTTCTTTGCAGAAAGCTTTCAGTATGGTAATGATTAAAAAAGGGGTAGAACTTGTGTTTCACTCCATTGTTCCAGAATGCAGATGAAAGAAAACTAAGCAGCTTGTGCCCAGTTGCTGTTCTGCTTTTCAGAGAATGGGGGTCACTCACACCCAGTGCGGATGTTGGTAGCATTCACCAACATATCAAAATGAAATGTTTTAATAGAAGTTAGGAGCATTTTGTTCAATCTTTTAAAGTGAGACTGTATGAAATCTTGCTTTTTTTTCTGTTCAGAATTGTGATGCAAGGTATCAAAACATAAAGAGGCTCAACTGTAAAACACAAATAAAGTGCTGGGCTCCATATGTGGGTGCAACAGGCTGCCACAGCTGGTTAAGAGGCAGGCCATTTGTGTTGTGGACGTGCTGGAGTGTGGCCGTGCTTCAGCAGCAACAGAGATGTGAATGTGCTCATTTGTAGCCTCAAGGTGCTCACTGACAACTTGTCAGTTTTCTCTGACCCTATTGTGCTGCACTTCAAATTATGGCTACATTGTCTGAGACGAGATGTATGAAGCGTCTCGAATTGAACAGCCACTAGTACTATAAAGCTTCTGAAAACTGAAAAGCTCACAGAACTAATGACAAGATGTAATGGAAACTGCATTAGTTTCCATACACAGGGAATGTCAAGTAATGCAAACTGTGGACTGACATCAATCTTGTTACAAAAAAAAAAACAGGAAGTGTAAGGACTTCAATTAAATCATTATATGTTTGAGTTTCTGTTTCGGCTAATATCTCATCAATCAATCAGTCATTCTGTATTTGTATAAGGCACCTGTACAGATTACATAAAACAATAAATAGTTACAACAATATTAAAATAATCAAAAATCATTAAAAGCTTTACTACAAAGGTAGGTTTTCAAAGCTCCTTTAAAGCTTTGGACAGTCGGGCAATTTCGCACCTGATGAGGTAGAGGATTCCACAGGGTCGGGGCCATGAAACTAAAAGATCTTGCCCCTGAAGTTTTTAAGCAAACCCTAGGAATCTCTAGCAATCCCTTGTCAGTGGATCGGAGAGAGCGCGGGGGACAGTAGGGACAAAGGAGCTCTTTCAGGTAAGCAGGTCCCTGATCATGTAGGGCCTTATAGGTCAGCAAACTGACCTTGAAGGTGATTAGCCAGCTAACTGGCAGCCAGTGCAGTCCGCGGAGCACAGGCATTATATGACTGGACCTAGAAGAACCAGTCAACAGCCTGGCTGCCGCATTCTGCACTAGCTGCAAGCGGTGAAGTTCAACCCCCGGTAGCCCAAGGTAAAGGACATTGTAATAGTCAAGGTTGGAGGTAACGAAGGCGTGGACCAAAGTTGGAAGATTCTCTGGAAGAACCAGGTGCTTCACCCGGGTGATGTTCCTCAGATGGTAAAAAGAGGCTTTGACAACCACTGACACCTGAGATTTAAAAGTCAGACAGTCGTCAAATACAACACCCAGGTTCCACACCCAGTCTGAGGTAGTCAGCTGGACACCTCCAAGCCATAAGCCCAAGGGCGATCCAGCTAACAAACCCACCTCCCAGCGACCCTGGTCCACAACCAACACCTCAGTTTTTTCGGGGTTCAACCACAACCAGCTCACATTCATCCAGTCCTGGATTTCGGCAAGACAGTTGTTAAAGACTGAAATGGCAACATCCTGGCCAGGCACAAAGAACGTGTACAGCTGGGCATCATCTGCATAGCAATGAAAACCCAAACTGTACCGCCTAATGATCACTCCTAATGGCAGCATATACACTGCAAACAACATGGGTGCCAAAATGGAACCCTGCGGTACCCCGCAGGATAGGGAGACTGATGTCGAGGAAAAAATTGCAGACACCACCCTCTAAGTCCTACCCTCGAGGTAAGATCAAAACCACCTGAAGACTGTATCAGAGAGTCCACAGATAGATCGCAAACATTCCAGTAGCACACCATGGCCCACAGTGTCAAACACTGCAGAGAGATCAAGAAGGACCAAGATGGAACAGGTCCTTCGATCTCTCACTATTAGGAGGTTATTTAGTACCCGAACAAGTGCTGTCTCAGTACTATGCCTTTTCCTAAATCCAGACTGGAGAGAATCATAGACATTGTTGTTGGTCAGATGATAATCCAACTGCGATGCAACCACCTTCTCAATAACTTTACCCACAAAGGGTAAGTTAGAGACAGGCCTGTAATTTGCCAGACAGTCCGGTTCCAAGGAGGACTTCTTAAGAAGGGGCTTAACTACAGCCTCCTTAAGAGGATCTGGAAAAATCCCCCTCTCCAAGGACCTCTAGACTATCTCAGCAAGGACTGGGCTAATTTTATCCACACAATCCACTAAGAGATGTGTGGGGCCCAGGTCCAAATTACATTTGGTCGGATGCAGTGACTGGATGACCATCGCAATGTCATTGATTGTGGGGAGGCTGAACTCAGACCACACAAACTGGGTGTCCGACATCTCCTGCCGACCATCACAACTCCTATTGGAGAGAGTCAAGCGGACATCCAATCTGATTTTGGCAACCTTATCTGCAAAGAACAAAGCAAACTCCTCACACCATTCGTGAGAAAAGGCTCTTCCGGGCTGAAGACAGATTGGATTGCACAATCTGTCCACTGTCCGGATGAGCTGAGCTGGCCTATTCTGTGCAGCCACAATCTCTCTGGACAGGAATTCTGCATTCTTACGAGAGATTGCGGATTGAAAGACCACATAGTGGTTCATCAAGCTAAGTTTGTCACCATCCAGACCCGACCTCTGCCAGCACCTCTCCAACCTTCATCCAACTCTCCTCAACTCCATCAAAGTCTCATCAAACCAAGGAGACCTGGGGCGAAGAGTGAGAGGATGAATATGAACAGGAGCAATGGAATCCAGGGCCTCTGCCGACGCCTTATTATAGGAAAGTACCAGCTCTCCAAGATCCATGCAATCTCTCGGTAAACCCGATAGGTCCAGCACCACCATCAGGTCATCCGGGGAAACACCCCTTAATGGGCGGTACTGGACCATTTCCATGGGGGGCTGACCTACTGGGGTGGCCTCAAAACTGAACCCAATGGAGTGATGGTCCGACCATCCAACCGGTTCCACCACCAAGTCGGATATCTCCATCCCCAGAAGGAACACCAAATCCAATGAATGACCACCAATATGGGTCGAGGAGGAAATAACCTTTGTGAAGCCCAGTGAACTCATTAACTGGAGGAAGTCTTAACCAAAATGCAAGAGTTCATCATCGACCCAGGCATTGAAGTTCCCCAGAACCAACCATCTGGGGGACCCCAATGTCAGGTCGACAATGAAGTCTGCGACTTCCAGCAGGAAAACATTCTCATCACCTGGTGGACAGTATATGAGAAGTATCCTGTGCCCCACACCCTTGCCTAAGATACATTCAAAGGATTTGGTAGTTCCCATTGGCACCTCCACTAGGTCCAGTTCTGTTCTAAAGCAGATAGCAACACCCCCACCCCTACGATCCACCCTTGGGAGGTGTATCACCGAGTACCCAGTCGGAACTGCTGCTGCCAAAACTGGTCCAGCATTTTCATCCAGCCAGGTCTCGGTGATGCACGCCAGGTCAGATGACCCAACAAAATCAGCTATAATAGCCGTCTTGTTTTTAATAGACCTGGCGTTGCACAACACCACCCGAATAGAATGAGCCTCCGAGGATGACTGTGCTACCTGCTGACTATAATCAGAGCCCTTGGGTATGGGGACCAGACAGGGAGGTCCCCTTTCCTGGGCCCATTTTGCCCCAGGGCTTCTCCTTGTCCCGACTATCTCTATCCGCTCACTCCTTTCCATTCCCCCTTCAGACCCAGACCCCTCTCTCCTCCTCCTCCTCCCCACAATCCCCAAAGCCCTACACTGTCTATAAACCTCCGGCGGTAAGGGGGGACAAGAAAAAGGACGAAGGTCCCTGAACCTGGAGGGGGAATAATACCCAACTGTCCTAGTGTTGTCCCAGCACATAATTAACACAACAAATACACAATCTAAAGAATTAACCCACCTCTAAAACTTAAATAAATACAAAGCTGTATAATGAAAGTAAAATACAGTTTAACCAAACCTCAGACTATTAATTGTAAGGACTCTTATGCCCCCAAACCCAAACAAAAGAATAAAAACAAATACAGAACATTAGCTAAATTCCCCTTCCCCACCCTATCCTCTCATCACTGGGGAGGAGAGAAGAAACAATATACCTTAAAATCAATAATTAAATTAATTTAATTCCCTCCCCACCCAGTCCTCTCACCACTGGGGAGAGAGGAAAATACTCCCAATATCAAACAATAATATAAACTATAAATCTAATAAACAAAATAACTAAATAACTGGATATAGAGTCCTCTCACCACCCAAATATCTAGATAAAAATAAAATGTTATAAATCAATTCATTTAAACCAAACAAAATATCTATAACTTAAAAAATAAGAAGATTAAAGTCTGAAGTCAAATGTCCACCACAGTTTCACCAAGCTCTAGGCTGGCC
Source organism: Neoceratodus forsteri (assembly GCA_016271365.2). NCBI lineage: Eukaryota > Metazoa > Chordata > Ceratodontiformes > Ceratodontidae > Neoceratodus > Neoceratodus forsteri. The sequence goes on from CM028134.1 coordinate 356,154,907, forward strand.
AGTAACCAGTTCACCCCTTTCACAGGTGAAAACCAGATCAATACTGCAGACCGCTCTCAAAATAAGTCAGAACTTTGTCTCTCCAAATAATAGTTCAGGTTTTAAAATGAGCTCCCACTTTCACTTGAAAACCTTAAACAGAAGTCTCATCTTCACATAAATAAGAGCAGTCTGAATTAAAGTTCACTGCAAACCCACAGAGCAGGGAAGATCCAAAAATCAAGCATCTGACTAAATTTAATAACTCACAGTTAAAACCAGCTAGAATGGAGCAGAGAAAATCAGTCCAGGATACCAAGAGTATAGCAGTACACTTCTTTCACACAGTCAGGAGACAGAGGATCAAGTTCTTCATGCAACCTGCAAAATTATAGCAGGCATCGCATTCCAACGCCAAATATTCCACAAGTTCAGGACACCTGGCTTCTCTCACCCGGCCACAGGGGATCCCCACCCCAACCCAGTCTCTCTCCCCCCAGATCCGCTCACCACCCCAGCTGCCCGCCAACTGCCGAGCGGTGAATGCGGAAGAGCCAAAGGTACAGCCGCCCTACAGCAGCGACACCACAGCTCACCACTGACTCGAGATCAGGGCTAGGGAAGGATCTCCTCCCAGTTTACCAGGAACAGCAAAAACACTCCAGACTCCTGGCCACTTGTATAAATCTCATCCAATTGTGGCAAAGAAAGCACAGCTCACCAGACAACTCGTTACTTCCTCGCAGCACTCCAGGCAATCCTAATTGAATCGGACTGCTCCTTAGTCAACGGACTGCTTCCTCACTCTGGACTCCACTCTGCCCCAGCTCCTAGTACTGTTCCTGGTCGAATCCCAACAACCAAGATCCTTGAACACAATTCCAAATCAGGAAAAATAAAACTAAACGAGTTTATCGAACAAACAAATGAACAATAGCAAATTAAAATGATAACAAACTAAAACGAGCAAAATAACAATAAGATAAACTTAAAAACAGAACTCTAAACTCCCGCTCCTGAGGGCTAGTCCAGTGTGGCTGCCATCTTGCCTGTGCTTGCCTTATAACACTAAACTAACACAAAAATATCTGTACTTTTCCCATTATATCACAGACCATCCCCCAACACACACATTCAACTCACACTCACACACTTGCATGCTCTCTAAAAACATTGGGCTGGATATTCAAAAGGGTTGCACCATGCGCAATAGGGTTGTGCCTGTGCAAGTCCGAAATTGCAATATTCTGCCATATTCAGCAGGAGGCAGTTGCGCCCCCCAAGTCATGCTGAGCAACAGCGCAATGCTAATAATGAAGGCATGCACAACCGGAGGGGGAAGAAACATCTCATAAACTGCACAGCCCGATATTCAGCGGGCTGTACGGAAATTAATAAGTGCAACCCCAACCTGCGCCTGCACAACTTTGAGCAAAAAAAAAAAGAGTAAGTCGAGGCCACCCAGGTGAGCTGCCGCATTGCAAGGCGCAACACAGCAGCAGCCACCTGTGGGTGGCCCTCCACTTCTTCCCTGTGCCTCTCCTGCAGCCCGATCGCGGGCATAATAGTACCCCCCCACTGGCCCGATTGTGGGCAAAACTGTAGTAATCCCCCCCAACTGGCCCAATCGCGGGCAAAACAGTAGTAATCCCTACCCCCCACTAGCCCGATCGTGGGCAAAACAGTAGTAAACCCCACTCCCCACTAGCCCGATCACGGGCAGAACAGAGTTCAACCCCCCCCAAGACCAATATCCCTGGTGGTCCAGTGGACCGTGAAGCCCGATCGCGGGAATTAGAGTCAACCCCCACCCAGGTCCAAGTACCCTGGTGATCTAGTGGACCCCACCCCACCCACCCACTGAGCCCACCACCCGCTCCTCCCGTCAGCCCGGCGGTGGCAGCCTCCACCCGCCTGCTGCCCGCTGCCGCCAACTGACTGCTTGGTAGGGCTGCCGCCCAGTAGTTCAGAGCAGAGCCAATGGGCATGCAGCTCCATACCGTACAGGCAGTCAGATATGAATGAATTCATTTACTTCATGCCGCAATCGGGCTGCAGAAGCGTCGGTCCCCGGCGGCTGCTGCCTGGCAGGGCGCCAGGCACAAGTCGTCAGGGATCGGCGCACCTGCATGCTAATGGCATGCAAATGGGGCCATAAGTAGATGCAAATGGCCCCCCCGCCTTGCATGAATTATGGCCCCATTTGCATGTCACCTTTTGAATATCGGAAATTTGTGCATGGCACAATGGAACTTACGCCACCGCATCTTGAATGCTCCACTCTGACCACTTGCGGTGGCACAAGTTCCACTGCGCCATGCACAGTGGCTGTGGCCGGGGGGTGATATTCAAAGGAGTTGCTCAATAGCACAACTCCGTTGAATATCGCCCCGGCCACACCCCAGTGCAACTTTTTTGAGCAGCGCAAGGGCTTGCACCACAGAATGGCGCAGTTTGAATATCCAGCCCATTCAGTCAAATGGATTTTTTGTTTGTATGCATTGAGCCTCTACAGAAAGTGAAAAACTTGCAGTTTGGTGGGGGGGGGGGGAATACTGACAGTATCCTTATTTATACATCATGTATCTTGTCCCCTATGCTGTTGTTGCAGTATCAGTTCATCTACAACATTATGTTAATCATTTTTCTGACAGCTGCTTTCACACATAGGGCCTGATTCTCAAAAAGTCAGTGCAAGCCATGTCAAAGATGGCTTGCGCCAATTACTGATGTGCCGGGGACCCTATGCCTTGTTCTCTATTGGGTAGGATCCCAGCAGTTAAGTCTCGCAGCTTGCAGTAACTCTGGCCCTGTGCCAAACAGATGGTGCATTGTGCAGGTATGCCACAAGCTGCGGGCAGCCATGCAGCAAAAGTACCATGGACAGCAGTCCATGGTGGCTAGCGCCCCTTGTACACAGCCCTGATCCCCAAGTGTTTAATGAAAAAATATCCCTAGTCTAGGGCACCCCAAGCCCCAATTGCCCATCATTTATGTACAAATGGCCCTGGTAGTCTAGTGACGCCCCCACAGCCCCAATCACCCATCATTCCTTTAACAATATCCCTGGTAATCTAGCACCCCCACAGCCCTAATCGCCCATCAGTCTTTCCCAAACATCCCTGGTAGTCTAGTGGCCCCTAGCCCCGATCACCCGTCAGTCTTTGCCAAACATCCTTGGTAGTTTGGTGTGGGTTTCCACAACTGGAGGATCCTGTTTGCAGCTGGACCGGGGCTTGGAGCTTAGCCAACATGCAGCATTGCTGAGGAATTGTTGCTGCAGGACTCCGTTGAAGGTTCTTTCTGGACGTTTTCTCCCAGCCTTGACTGGGGTTTTCCCTTAAGAGCCATCTGTTGCAGAAACTAGTGAGAGGAGTCTCTGTTAGTTCTTTGAATCTTGGCCCAGTGAGTCTTGGCTCCTTTTAAGTTCTTGACTGTGACTTGGGAGGATTCTGATCCTGGCTCAAGTGAGAATCCTGCCAGGCCAGTCCGATAAATTGTTCAAATCCTCCCGAATTCAGTCCCTGTGAATGCAAATTGTCAGCCAAGTGATGATCATTGCTGCTCCCAGTACAGAGACTGGTGCAGTTTGGTGAGAGCAAATGGCTAAGCTCTGCCTTTGGAGTCGTGCTGTGATGTGAAAAATGCTGAACTTGAGGACACTCTGTTTTCTGTGAACTCTGGACATTGCTCTGTGAAGCAGCATTTTGAAATACTTAGCACTCTATTTCTCTCCTGTGAACAAGACTTCTGATAAAATATGTTTTAAAGTGTGTGGTGGGCAGCGGGTACAAGTTTTAGTGTCAGAGTCTGGGATTAGGTGGATGAGTGTGTTGGGGGGTGTATGATTAGGAAAGTTTTGTATTAGGTGATTGTGGTATATGAGTGTGTTAGGGAATTTAGGGAATTTAGTAATTGTAGTAGAAAAATCCAGGTTTCTTGGATTTAGGTAGAAGTTTAAGCAAGTGTATTGGTCAGTCCAGGATGTGCAAGGACCACGGACTGCCACTGATATAGTATATGAGGCATCCCAGCTATGCAACCTCTGTCAGCCATGACAGTGAGGTGCTGTTGTGAGGTCAGTATTTTGAGGGTTCAGGGTGGTCGGTGGTGGTAGGGTGCTGTGAGGTATGTGGAGGTGGGTGCGATTAGGGTGATCAGGTGCAGGAGAAGCCCTGGGTTTAGATGGCACTTAGAGGCCAAACATGTTTGGTTTTCATCCCCAGGCATCCCACTGGACCAAGTGGGCAAGCAGCCAGAGGGACTGCAATGCCTACCAGTCCCCTCGGGCAGTGCTTTGCAGTGCCAGATCGATGAGGAACAAGACTGCAGTTACGATGGACTTGATTGCCTCTGTCGATCTGGCTAGCATCATGGAAACCTGGTTGGATGATGATGCCAGACCAGTGTTGGAGGCAACCATTCCCACTGGGTACACTGTGGTGCACTGCCTGAGGTGGGAACGCAAGGGCGGGGGAGTGGCCATCTGTTTTAGATCCAACTTGGGCTTCACCATGCACCCTGTGGGAGCTACCGGGTCCTTTGAATGTGTGGCGGTGCATGGGGGTCTGTGTGCAGACTGCAGGATTCTCCTCATTTACCACCCTCCGGGGTTGGGGAGATTTCCTGCAGGAGGTTGTGGATTTCATTGTCTGCAAGGTGTTGGAGTCCCACAGATGTTTGGTTCTGGGGAACTTCAATGCCTGGGCTGACGATGAATCCTCGCGACTGGATTCCAACCTCCTTCAGCTGATGTCATCACTGGGCCTGACACAAGAAGTTACTTCTATGACCCATCACCACAGCCACATGTTGGACCAGGTGTTCTCACTAGGGCTTGAGGTAACTTCAGGATTGATCAGGTCATGTGGTCTGATCATTGCACGGTGAAGTTCTTGTTTGGACCCCCCCCCAGAGAATCTCCCCCATTGAAATGGCCAGCTACTGCTCTTTGAGGGGATTGTCCCCAGTGGGGCTTTTGGTGCTTGTTGATCTATCTAGTGTATGTGTTGCATGTGCGAAGGGCACGAGTAAGGCGGTTGCCATCTATAATAGGGCGGTGCCCGAGACCTTTGATGCCCTCACACTGGTCTGTGTATGACCCAAATCTTCTCGCTTGAGGTCTCCTTGGTTTGAGGGTGACCTCAAGGTGATGAAGATTAGGGTCGGAAGTTGGAGTATTGCTGGTGGAGGACCCAGTCAGAGGTGGACAGAATGGCCCTGCATGCTCACTATGTTGAGTAGCAGGAGGCAATCAACCATAAGAAGGCAGAGTTCCTGTTTGAGGAGATTGCTGCAGGGAAGAACCGACCAGCTCTGCTCTTTTGGATTGTTGACAGACTTCTCCATCCAGTCTGTCTGCAGTCAAAAAAAGCCTTTTCTATCACCCTATATGATGAGTTTGTTCAGTTCTTCACTGACAGGGTGTCCTCCATCAGGCAGGGGAGCCCATCAGTGAGCCACATTGCGACTCGCAGGGATCACGTTGGGTGTGACAGAGGTTCTCCACCTGTCTGGGAGGAGTTTAAACCAGTGGAGGGGGCTGAGGTAATTGAGGTCATCTCAAAGCTGAAGCACACATATTGTGAATTGGACCTGGCACCTACACATTTTCTAATGAAATGTGTTGGTTCCATAGGCCAAGCATTTGCCATGACTGTCCAGTGCTTGTTGTTGGAGGGGAGTCTTCCAGATTCCTTGAAAGAGGCTCTGATGAGGTCCCTTCTAAAGAAGTCATCTCTTGACCTGGATGTATTGGCGAATTACCAATCAATCTCCAAACCCCCATTCCTGGGTAAGGTTGTAGAGAAAATTGTGGGCCAACAGCTTGAGGAGCACCTCGTGACCATTGACATCCATAAGTCACTCCAGTCTGGTTTCAGAGCCAGGCACAGCACTAAAACAGCATTAATCAGGGTGCTTAATGACCTCCTCAGGGCTAGAGATGGAGAAGACAGGTCAATTCTTGTTCTCCTTGATGTCTCTCTTCAGCCTTTGACACTGTAGACCACATTGTGCTTCTTGAGTGCCTCAGAGAGTACTGTGGACTTGCTGGCACTGTCATCAGCTGGTTCGAGTCCTATCTCTTTGGCAGAATGCAGTGCGTGGTGATGGGGAATTTCTCCTCCTTTCTGAGGCCCTTGCCATGTGGAGTGCCTCAGGGGTCGATCTTGTTGCTGATGTTGTTTGCAGTGTATCTGCTGCCCCTTGGAGAGCTCATTAGGCAATGCAATGTTGGTTTTCACTGCTATTCAGATGATACCCAGTTGTATTTGTCCTTTGCCCCTGGAACACTGGACACTGTGAAAGTGCTTAATATTTGCTTGGCCAAGTTCAATGACTGGATGTCCTCCAGCTGGTTGCTACTGAACCCGACAAGACAGAGGTCCTAGTGATTGAGCCTGACCAAGGGCATGATGGGAGTGCCTCTGGGGTGGCTGCAGGTCTTTTCTTAGGGTCTGCACTATTGAGGGCTTCCTCTAGGGTGCAAGATCTTGGCATGCTCCTGGATGACAGGTTTACATTTGAACTTCAGGTGCCATCTGTTGTCCAAAGTGGTTTTTACCACTTGAGGAACATTGCCAGGATCAAACCCCTTGTTCTGCCTGAGGACCTGTCCACGCTGGTTCATTCCTTTGTGACAGCTTGGCTTGATTACAGTAATGCTCTTTATTTCTGGGACTCTGAAGGTACCCTCTGCCAACTGCAGCTGGTTCAATATGTGGCTGCGAGGTTGCTGACAGGCCTTTTGAGGTCCTGCCATGTGACCCTGGTGCTCCAGGAGTTGCACTGGCTGCTGGTCAGATGGAGGGTAATCCTCACGGTGAGTTAACTCATCTTTAAGGCCCTACATGGACTAGGCCCTGGCTACCTGGCTGATCTTCTGACACCAGCCACCTCAGTTCGCTCCCTTAACTCCTCTTCCAGGGGCCTTCTTGAAGCTCCCAGGACTAGACTTAGAACTGCCGGTGACAGGGCAGTCAGTGTCACTGGCCCAGTCTTGTGGAACGCGTTGCCACCATCTGTCAGGTTGGCCCCATCGGTCGAGACTTTTAAGCGCTGTCTCAAGGTCTATTTATTTTCTTTGGCCTTCCTGAACAAGGAGTTCTGACCCTGTTTAGATAACTTGCTTAGTAATATTTGCTGATTTATTGTTATTTATTACTATTTATTTTATTCTATGCTATTATTTTATTTATTTATTTATTTAACAGTCAGAGTTACAAACCTTTGAGTCATAGACTCTTTTGCAAAGTTCCATGTCAGGATAAAATTGTAAATATTACAATGCGCAAAGTAAGGAGAATCAAAACAACATTTTAGGGTAGAAGTTGACCCAGCGTTTACAGAATAACATTAGAAGACACCTAATACATAAAATCACACCATGGAAGAAAGAAAAAGAATGATTGATTGGGCCCTATGGAGAACCCAAACTGAGAGAGCAGTGAGATAGAGATAGGAAGTGTAGAGCAGGTATGGGGCTAGGTGCAGTCACAGGCTGAGGACTCGAGGAGTCGATTCTTAAGGTTGGATTTAAAGAGGCTGTGCTTGAGTTCCAGTGAAATAGTAACAGGAAGGCCATTGAGACAAAGGGGAGCCCAATGAAAGAAGTCCATTTGGCCAAGTGATGTCCTACAGTGGGGAACAAGGAGGGAGGCAGGCCTTGGCGGTGCTTCTGGAGGCCCTATGCTGAGAGGCAGGTAGGATAATGTTGTGTAGTCCCGGGAGGGGGGGCTTGCTTGTGATAGATTTTCTTGGTGAGCAAACAGGTGTGGTACTTAAATCTCCCCTCAAAGTTTAGCTAGTCAGTGAGCCTGTATAGCTCACAGGTGTGGTTCCATTTATCACATCCAGTAACCAGTCAACAAGCTTTGTTCAGGGCAGTTTTGATATGACATAGGGCAGTGGGGTCAGCAGAGCCATATATAACTATACTGTAATCTACCAGGGAGAGGACTGATGATATGGCTAGGCGGATTACCCCAGGGGGAAGGCAGTGCTTGTCACGGTAAAGGAGACCAAGCCTGGAGTTTATGGCAATGGATAGGAGATGGACATGAGTGTGATAAGTGAGGGATGTGTTCAGAGTAACACCCAGGTATTTGAAGGCATTTACTTGCTCCAGTGGTGAACCTAGGGAGTTAAGGATGCACAGCGGGAAATCCCTGTGTGGACTCTGGCAGTGAGAGAAGACCATGGTCTTAGTTTTCTTGTAGTTTAGGATTAGCTGGTGGGCCAAAAACCAAGCTTCAGCTTCAGTGAAGAAACCCTGCAGAGCTTGTTGGGATCTGCTGGAGAGGTAGTCCTCAAACCAAGATGTGGCTTCATGGAAGAGTCCCAGGGAAGACAGGGAGTTGAGGAGCAAGGAGTGATTGAATTATTGTGCTTGCTGATTCTCTTGCTTGTTTTTAAGTTTAAGGCACCCAGACCCTCTGAGATTGGTTGCCATAGAAATGAAGGTTGCCTTGCCTAGTCTAGAGCACTGCAGCCCCAATCACCCATCAGTCATCACCAAATATCCCTGGTAGTCTAGTGACCCTGCCAGCCCTGTCCTCCCATTATAATTAAGTAAATTTCCCTAGTGGTCTGGCAGTCCTCCCCTCCCCACCACGTCGTGATCTCCCATTATATTTATTGAAATTTCCCTGGTGGGCTAGTGGACCGCCCAAGCCCCGATCCCATGGTAGAAGATATTCCCAACATCCTGGTTGTCTAGTGGCCCCACCCTGCCCCCCAACCCATAACCAGCTGGCAACTGGCACAGTCCACCACTCACCACCGTGGTTAGCCATTGATTGAACTATGAATGAGCACATACTGTATATAGTACGTGTTCAGTGACTGACTGTAGCTGTCGATTACTGAGTGCGTACTATATACAGTACACACGCATTCATAGATCATTTGGTGGCTGGCCATGATGGTGAGCAGTGCGCTCTGCCAGTCACCCAGCTGGGTTACAGGTTTGGAGGGGAGTGGGGTGGTAGAGCACAGCAGGGTGGGGGGTCTACTAGACCACCAGGATGTTGGGAATATCTTTTACCAGTGAATCAGGGCTGGGGCTGTCTGCTAGCCCACCAAGAAAATTTCAATAAATATAGTGGGAGATCTGGGCTTTATGGGGGGCAGTCCACTTGCCCACCAAGTGAGCATTTGGAAATGACTGATGTGCAATCGAGGCTGGGGGTGGCACATTGGTGCACCCTCCCAGAGGATTTCTAAGTACCGTCTAATGGTACTTAGACTACTACCCTCTGCATGGATTTTGAGAATTTGAAATATGGGGGTATGGCAGCCTACATTTGCCACAAGCCCTCTAGCACCATTCTGAAGCCCATTTTGTGGGTCAAGGCTGGCGCAAACCCCTTTGACATAGGTAGCCTGTGTTTAATGCAGTCTGCTTTTTAGAATAGCAAGGGGTGCATATTTCGATGCAAGGTGCCACTTGCATCAGAAATGTTTGATGCAGGCACCTTGCATCCCTCTAAGGGATTTGAGAATTGTGCCCATGGTGTGAGAGTATTTACAAATATACATCCCTACATACATAAAACCGACTAAACAATGTGTAGAAATGAAGCATATAAGACTGACACTTAGTCACCTAAATTTGTGTGTGTAAAAATCATACTGAGTTGTCAATACTTTATTGGCTTTTCATATTTTAAAATATGAAAACAGGGATGGTGATTTGCTAAACTCTCTTTAGCTGATGCAAGTGCCTGGAAACATCAGTTTACATCTGAGTGTAGAGTAGAACTGAAATAGTCTTATAGCTGTTTGCCTGCTATGTAAAAGTGTACGTATGTGTGTGGATGCATAAAATGATCAAAAAAGAAAAAAAATCTCGATATTCACCTATATCACCGATAGCAGTCACAGCCTTTCCCAATTTATATTCTAATGGACTGCAATTTTAAAAATACATTGTCTGGCACATCCATGCTAAATATGTTGCTATCACTTTCCTGTATATTGTCATTTGCCTGCAAGTGCTGTTCTTTAAAAAAAAAAACTATTTTAATGATTAATCTCGCTTCAATGCCCACCCCGTTTACCAGTGTAGTGCAATGCAATACATCAGCTGACAGTACTACTGCTCACTAAATCCAGGGCAGAAATACAAAAATAAAACAAAACAAAAAAAAATGATGTGATCATTACTTGTTATATTTCTTGGTGGGGGTGTTGGTTTTTGGGGGGGAGCAGTACATGTATTAGGTAATGTAGGTCTCGATGCATGCACAGCATGATGGCTTTTTAGAAAGATGTATTTTCATTAGTGCTGGCAATTATTCTTTTTTCGTTACACAGTCTAAAGAGATCTTTCACTACTGAAACAGGAGATGGTAGAGAAAGTTAGTTTGGGTGATATCAACTGAAACCTAGTTATTACAGAGTGCACTAATAACCAGAATCATGATTGATATCACATCAGACGGTTGTTACGGCATTTGGAAGAGCTGGTTTGCATGTTAATAAACACTGCAACCAGTAATTATCATAGTGATAACGTGAGGTGTCGTAGAGCTTATGGGGCTTACTAGGGCATAATGGCATGGGCACTGTAGATAAGAAATATCTGGTCAAAAGCCTTAACGGCTGCTAATGCATTAATGTGACAAGATATTTATTTCAAAGGTATTATGAGGAAAGACATACAGAGCTTGTAACAGCTCATTTTCATATATGTCCTGGGGGACGGGGAAAACAGAAAAGATAAAAGATACATAAATACATTTGTGGTTCTGGTGTTCTGGGTGATATTTAGTCTGAGGGTATCAAATCTGCCAGATGCGAATAGCTATCAGATTTTGCTACCTGGTGGAATTTTGAGGGAATGAGGTATCCAATGTACAGTAAAACTGAAAAGTAATTAAACAAAAGTCGCAATAAAGCTTGTGCAGTAATGTAAGGGCTCCTACTTTGTGGTCCTGGTGTTCAGGGTGATACTTAGTTTAAGGGTAGCAAAATATGACAGATACGAAGAGCTATCAGAGTTTGCTACCTGGGGGTATTTTGAAGGAATGGGGTACACAATGTACAGCACAACTGAAAAGTAATTAAAACAAAGTTGAGATAGCACTTGCACAGTGGCATAAGGGCAGCTATTATGAGTTTTCTGTGCTCTGGGTGCTGATTAGGCTTTGGGTAGCAAAATCCAACACATACAATCAGCTATCAGATTTTGTTACCTGGGATAATTTTGAGTGTCCTATGTACCCAATGTACACTAACACTGAAAAGTAATTAAAACAAAGTTGAAATAAAGCTTCTGCAATGATATAATGGCAGATGTTTTGTGATTCTGATGTTCTGGGTGATATTTAGTCTGAGGGTAGCAAAATCTGACAGATGTGTCAGCTGTCAGATTTTGCTGCCTGGAGGGATTTCAAAGGAATGGAGTATCCAGTGTACAGTAAAACTGAAAAGTAATTAAAACAATGTTGAAATAAAGCTTGTGCAGAGATACTGTATAAGGCCAGCTGCTTTGTGGTTCTACAATTCTGGGTGATACTTTATCTGAGGATACCAAAATCTAAGATATGTGAATAGCTATCAGATTTTGCTGCCTGGGGGGATTTTGAGAGTCCTGGATACCAATGTACTGTAAAACTGAAAAGTAATTAAAACAAAGTTGAAATAAGGTTTGCGCAGTGATATTAGAGCAGCTATTATGTGTTTCCTGTGTTCTTGATGTTGTTTAGGCTGAGGGTAGCAAAATCTGACAGATGCGAATAGTTATCAGATTTTGCTACCTGAGGGCATTTTGAGGGATTGAGGTAACCAATGTACAGTAAAACTGAAAAGTAATTAAAACAAGCTTGAAATAAAGCTTGTGCAGTGATATATGGGCAGCTACTTTGTGGTTCTGGTGATCTGGGTGATACTTAGTATGCGAGTAGCAAAATCTGAGAGATACAAATAGCTGTCAGATCTTTCTACTTGAGGGGAATTCGAGGGAATGGAATACCCAATGTACAGTAAAAGTGAACAGTAATTAAAACAAAGTAGAAATAAATTTTGTGCAGTGATATAAGGGCTCCTGCTTTGTGGATCTAGTGTTCTGGGTGATACTTAGTATGAGGGTAGCAAAATCTGAGAGATGCAAATAGCTATCAGATTTTCTACCTGAGTGGATTTCGAGGGAATGGGATACCCAATGTACAGTTAAAGTCAGCGGTAATTAAAGCAAAGTTGAAATAAATTTTGTGCAGTGATATAAGGGCTCCTGCTTTGTGGATCTAGTGTTCTGGGTGATACTTAGTTGGAGGGTAGCAAAATCTGGCAGATGGTCAGCTGTCAGATTTTGCTATGTGGGTCAGCTGTCAGATTTTGCTACCTGAGGGGATTTTGAGGGAATGGAGTACACAATGTACAGTAAAACTGAAAAGTAATTAAAACAAAGTTGAAATAAAGCTTTTGAAGTGATACAAGGTCTCTTTCTTTGTGGTTCTGGTGTTCTGGATGTTCGGAACTAGAAAGCAATCTTCAGATGGACTTTAGTCGGATGCATTCTTGGTTTAGACACCATAAATTGGTCCTTAATTCAGTAAAAAACAAATTAATGTTTTTTTTTTTTTTAATCCCAGGAAAACTGTAGTTACTGACTTTGTGTTAAAAGATAATAATAGTAATATCATTGACATGGTCACCATCTTTAAGTACTTAGGGCTGTTAATTGATCATTATCTACCTTTTGAACCATACATAGTTAAACTTATAAGTACCATACCTCAGTGTTTGGGGATGTTATATCATTTAAATAGATACTTTACACAAGAAAATTAGGTTAATCCTTGTTCACACTTTTCTTTTACCCATATTTAATTAAGGATCCGTAATATATTCCTTTTCTATAGTTAAAAGTTGAACTAAATTGAGATCCACGTGTCATAATATACTTCGGTTTGCAACAGGTTTATCTTGAGATACTCATCGTTGTGATCTTTATAGACTATCTGGTTGCTTATCTTTCTTTGATAAATTTTCATATAAATCTTTAACCTTTTTGCATGAAGTCCATCTGGGGTATCTTCCTGAATCCATTATTAGTTTATTTCCTTTATAGAATAATTTAGTTCATACTGGAACACAAAGCAGATTATCTTTTAAGGTTCCTTTTTTTCGTACCTCCATGGCACAAAATTCTTTATTATTTAAAACTACTAGACAATATAATGCTCTTCCTGTTTCTGGTATTAGTAGTCCAACCATATCTGCCTTCAAGACCTCTCTTAGGAAGTTACTATTGTCACAATCTGAATGTACTTATTTTAAATGAGTGTATGTACTTTATTGTTACTTAAGTGTGTTGTACTTGTTATTTTTGTGACTGGACGCCAGTGAAAAAGGGAATTTATGCTCACTGGCCTTTCAGTATAAAATAATAAATGATCAAACGTAAGTCTTAGGGAAGCAAAATCTGACAGATGTGAGTAGCTTTCAGATTTTGCTACCTGGGGGATTTTGAGGGAATGGGATGCCCAGTGTTTAGTAAAACTGAAAATTAATTAAAACAAAGTTGAAATAAAGCTTGTGCAGTGATGTGACAGAAGCTATTATGTGGTTCCTGTGTTTTGGGTGCCCCTTAACATGAGGGTAGCACTATCTGACAGATGCGAATAGCTGTCAGATTTTGCTACCTGGGGGGATTTCAAGGGGATGGGGTACCCAATGTACAGTAAAACTGAAAGACAATTAAAACAAAGTTGAAATAAAGCTTGTGCAGTGACATAAGGGCTCTTACTTTATGGTTCTGGTGTTCTGGGGTTTTCAACTGCACTTACCTTATTTGTCATATAGCAGTCGGCAGTTCCAGCAGCAAGATGTGTCTTCTATGGGAGTGTGGATCTTTAGACTGTGATCTGTTCAGGTGAGTGAGAGTGTGGGGGGTCTGGGAGGTACGGTGTGGTGGGTGCTCAGTGAGTGGTCGGGCTGAGAGTGTGAGGTTGCATCAGCGATGGACCTTTTTTGGCAGATTGAAAAAAAAGACATTGAGGGACCATTTTCTTCTTTTCAGGCTCCGAGGGATATTGGAGGGTGTGTGGTTGCCACTAGACACCTAATTTAAATCAGCAATGACATGCATAAAGCTGAAACTGATCTAGTAAGCAGGGGAATGTAGACTAGCAATTTTTGCACTAAACACTGAGCCACTTAATTGCACTTTCTAATTGTTGTGATACACACACACACACAGACTAATACATATACACATATATGCATATACCGTATATTCCAGTACAACATAGCAGTGCACTGTCTACACACACAGAGCATTGGACACATTGCCTTATATGGCATTTATGTACTTATACATCTAACGCTAACTTTTATTGTATTTAGGATAAGCACTGTGTTTTACACTAACCATTGTACTAATCTATGCTATGATGACCAACAGGACTAGAACAACGTGCCATACACATACACACACTCTGCTTCATGTTCTGAACAGTGCACACTGCTACCTATAGCATTACATCTATTTGCAAGCTGACTAGGAAAAGGTTAATGTACTAGGAAAAGGTTAACAGAGTGGCACAGCCACACACACACCTCTTGCAGATCTCCTGAACTGATAACACCCTGTCCTTTACTCAGAGGCTCAGAAAAACACAGCTGTTAGAAATCTGTTGATCTGAGGCATTTTGTACTAGCCTCTGAAATCTAATAGCAGGGTAGCATAGTTACAGATGCCTTATTTTTTAATGTGGACATCATATGTAACTGAAATGTTACATGGGAGGGGGAGAGATAGAGAGAGACAGAGGGAAGGAGGAAACAGGCCTTGTTTTTTTTTTTGGTACTTGAGGGGCATGTCTCACAGCTCTTTCCCCTTCATGCTAGCTATATCAGAAGTCAGTGGTAGAACAGATAAAATAGTGCATGTAGGAGTGAAGTAAACTCTCTCCCCCCCCCCCAGTGGAATGATTGTGCTAAAACTCTAATTTTTAAAGTCCATTCAGAATCTGATGAGATCTATTTTTCTACTGTGACAGCAAGGTGTCTGCAGAGCTCCACCCTGCAGCCATAAAAATGGGTAAAAGCAAAACCCCACTGGAAATGAGATGCTGTAGGTAAATACATTGGAAATATGGGTAAAAGCAGGACCCCACTGGAAATGAGATGTTGCAGGTTAATACACTGGAAAAAAATGAATAAAAGCAGGACCCCACTGGCAATGAGATGTTGTAAGTAAATACATTGGAAAATGGCTAAAAGCAGGACCCCACCAGAAATTAGATGTTCTAGGTAAAGTAATTTAAAAAATGGGTAAATGTAGGACCCCACTGGAAATGGGATGCTGTAGGTAAATACATTGGAAAAAATTGGCAAAAATAGGACCCAACTGGAAATTAGATGTTGTAGGTGAATACATTGGAGGCCAGAATTGAAGAACAATAGCATCAAAAAACAAGCACACCACTATAAATAAGTCTTGGTGGAGTTAAATAACTGAGAGTGGTTTTTGCACTATTGCTGTTTTTTGGAGGGAGGGGATGTACCTCCCTTCCACTCAGTTAGGCTCAGCTTATTGCTGAGCAGTTTAAAGCGAAAGTAAGCGTTTCCTAACTCATTTGTGCCTTGAGGTATAGATTCAAAGAAGTACTTGTAACATTTTGATGCTTTTCCTTGTGCCAGCGTTTCAAAAGATGAAGTTAATTCCCCACTTGTATGTATCGTGAATCAGCAAGTTTGATTGCGTCATGTTGCACATGCATGGTAGTGCTCAGCCACTCAGTGCTACCGCAGGAATTGTATAGCGTGCAAACCTGAGGCGCTTTAGCTGTCAAAGTGTTCACTGAATATCAGTCCTTAAAAATATCAATTTTATTATTGGTTGTGTTTTTTTCCTCTGCTAAGTGTAATGGTTAACTGCTGTGCAATCTGATGCCACAATGCATCAAAGAAAAAGGAATGTAGGAGGATAACCACTTTTTGATTCCCCAGGAACAGAGAGATGGTAGCAAAGTGGAAGGCAGCTATTTGAAGGAAAAACCTTCCTGATGTCAGTAGTAGGAACAGCATGTTGTGTTCCCAACATTTTACTGCAGACAGCGTTCATCGTAATTTGAAGGTAGTCATCAATGGTGTTTATAACATTGCCTTTATTATAGCTCCATAATGAATGTACAGTGACATGCTGCACATACGTGTACACATACTAGTATGACTTGTGAAGATGCCAGTGAGACACCCAAGAGGCAAAGCTATGTTCATGGGTGCTCTATTTTTGTGAAATTCACTGTTACAGGGGGTCATGTGCATGTTTCTTCATAGTGACATTGCACAATCAATTCTTGCAGCATCACAACATTCCTAATTGTCAATGTGCTTCCATATGTGGTATGTGTTGGGTGGTGTTATTTGGGCATCATATTGATGACACTTAGTGCCACTGCCACAGTGATTGGTGTGTTGCTGACACCTCAGACCACAGCCCCACCCAGTTCAGCATTTGAGGGTGGCCATCAAGATTTTTTCACTGCATTTTTCACAGCAGATGAGACATCACCATTTTTGTCAATGACATGTGCCTAGCCTGGGTGGGGGAGGGCTGGTGCGCAGCTGTCACTCCTCACCCTTCAGTTACCAGTAGAACTATTGTTTTCATACACTTTGTTGTGCATGAACTAAACTATGCTTTCCCCTTGTAAGAGGTGGATCACAGTCCAAGTACGTGCACCTAAAGCTGTTGCACTGGTAGGTGCAGTCACCAGTGAGTACCATTGACAGACTGACTGGTGTGGTGGTGACAACTCTGAACTCAAACCCACCCAGAACTGCACTTCACAGTGGTCATCAAGGTTGTCTCACTGCATTTGACACAGCAGATTGACACCACCATCTTTGACACTGACAAGTGCCTTGCTTATGGGTGGGCGGGGGGTGCCTAGTGGGAGCTGTCACTACCTCATAATTCAGTTTCCGATGTCACTCTTTTTCACACACTGTGGTGTGCATGAACTAAACCATTATCTCCCCATGTAAGAGATGCATCACAGTCCAAGTATGTGCACTCAAAGCTGTTGCACTAGTATGTGTTGACACCTGTGAGTACCATAGGCATATTGACTGGTGTCATAGTGACAACTCAGACCCCAACCTGACCCAGGTCAGCACTTGAGGGTGGCCATCAAGGTTGTTACGTTGTATTTTACATAGCAGATTGACATCACCTTCTTGCTCACTGACATGTACTTTGCCTTGGGGGGAGAGTGCCTGGTGGCACTGTCACCATGCCATCCTTCAGTCACCAATGGAAATGGCTTTCTTTTTTTTCACATACTGTGGTGTGCATGAATCTCCCTCTATACAATGTGCATCACAGCCCACATATGTGCACCCAAAGCTGTTGCACTGCTACGTGATGTCACCATTGAGTACCACTGTCTGATTGATTGGTGTGGTACTGACCAATCAGACCTCCCAGCCCAACCCTGAAGTGCACTTGACAGTGGTCAGTAAGGTTGTCTCACTGCATTTCATACAGCAGATTGACACCACCGTCTTGGTCACTGTCATGTGCCTAGCCTGGGGAGGGGCACCTGGTGGCAGCTGTCACTATCTCACCCTTCAGTCAGCAATGGCATTCTTTTTTTTCACATACTGTGTTGTGCATGAACAAAACCATAATCTCCCTCTACACGATGTACATCACAGCCCAAGTACATGCACCCAAAGCTTTTGCACTGGTATGTGCTGTCACCAGTGAGTATCACTTGCAGATTGAATGGTCTGGTAATAAAAACTCTGACACCATCCAAACCCTCAACTGCATTCTTTACATTTCCAGTCATTAATGTTAATTTATTAACAGGGTAAGTCAAGATAGTTACAGAAACAGGTTTACATAGCTTTTTGGATGCCTCGGTTTGTGGGACTGGTGGGGCACTAGCAAAGAAAGACACAGTGAAGCAATGACGTTTACAGGAATCAAACATCTACCTTTCATATCAGCAAAAATGAAACACAGCTGGTTCAACAAAGAAAAATTATTTGGTGATGTGCAGTGTTTCAAAGTCAGTACTGGTCATTAAGCAAGATGTGTCTGCACAGCACACAGCCACTATGAAGACTGCATGATACTGCAGACGTCCAATTTGTAAATAACTCAGGCAATTGGGTTCCAAACGTGATTCATATGGGATACGATGTAAGAATGTTAATATATAACAAATTAATCCAACCAGTACATGATACGACGGCTCAAGTGAAAACTTGGGTACAAGTTCTCAGTGTTGTCATGCTGTCATAAATGCACAACATGCAGGCAGACAAAAAATATTTAAAATCACTTTCTGATCGATCCATGTAGAACCAGAATCTATGGTAAAGAAATGAACATTGCAGTGACTGTGGGGAAAAATAATCTATACAAAGTCTTATTATGGTAAGGCACTGACACGAAGTGCAACGTGGACTCCACATTGCCCTATGAAAGCCAGGCAGCACTGCAAACCACAACCTGAAACAGAGGCACATTGCAATGAAATACTGAAGAGAAATGCGATGTGCAGTAAGACCCAAGTCCACTTATTGATTATTGAAAATGGAAAGGACAGATATCTTTTATTAAATCCACAGATTATTATGGAACTATTGTAGGATCTCACTGCACTAGAATGCTAATCTAAATGAATGGGACCACTACAGCCAAGGATAAGACCCATCGTTCACGTCACTTCCGATCACATGAAGTAAAAAAAAATAATAACAGAGGATGGACTGGGGAAGAACAAAAGCAGCATTTTAAAGTAAGCAAAACCGTTTTTTTTGGAAATTATCTTTGTGATTACCATTGGGACACCTCGGGGATACCATTACTAATGCAAACTACAGTATTTAGTGTCCCTTTAAGCCTGTAACATCGGTGAAAAATGCACTAACAAAATAAGAAATTTGGAATACAGTGTGCAGATATTCAATTCATAGGGATAAACAGGACTGAAAAATAAAGCACAAGTACGAAAGTAATTGTGAGCTGGGGGATATACCTCTGTCATTGTTTAAGTATTTCAGGTTATATGCGGCTACAAACCAGTGTCACTGGAGCTGTTTATAGAACATACAGGCTTAAAAGGACACTGCCAACTCCTTTAGGCCTCAGACTGTCCCTACTTCAAACAAACATTGAATGCATCACAGTGTGGGGAAGCCTGTACTGTCTCTGTTCCACAATGCACCTGTCACTGTGCATAAATAGAGTGTTTCAATCTCCTTTGCTACAAGTCCCTCCCATTTCATCAACATGACAGACATTACAGTGTGGGGATGCCTCCACTGTCCCTGGCACACACTGTATCCATCCTTGTAGATAAACAGAGGGCTTCAGTTTCCAGTGCAGTCAGACCTTCACCTTTCTCTAGAATTAAGTCCATCACACTGTGGAGATGACTGAATTGTATCTGGCCCCCACCGTCTCTGTCTTTCTGGATAAACAGAGGGTTCCAGTGCTGTCAGTCTCTCACATCTCACCAGCACTAAATACATCACAGTGTAGGGCAGACACACACTGTCCTGGCTCCACACTGCAGATGTCCCTGTGTATAAACAGAAAAATTCAGTCCTCAGTGCTGGAAGTCCCTTACCTTTCACCAGCAGAAAAAAAACAATACAGTGTGGGAAGCCTGCACTGTACCTGTCCCTGTGGATAAACAGAGGGTTCAGCCTCCAGTGCTGTCAGTTCTTCACCTTTCCCTAGCATTAAGTGCATCACACTGTGGGGATGACTGCATTGTACCTGACCCTCACTGTCCCTGTCTCTGGTTAAACAGAGAGTTCTGTCTCCAGTGATGTCAGTCTCTCACCTTTCAATTGCACTAAGTACATCGTACTGTGGGGGAGATACACACTCTCCTGGCTCCTCATTCTTCATGTCCCTGTGGATAAACAGATGGCTTCAATCTCCAGTGCTGGCAGCCCCTCACCTTTCACCAGTAGTAAATACAGTACATTACAGTGTGGGAAGCCTGCACTGTACACGTTCGGTTCCTGTGGATAAAACAGAGGGCTTCAATCTCCAGTGTTAGTTTCTGAACTTTCACTTGTACTGAATACATCACAGTGTGTGGTAAACGCACACTGTTCCTGTTCCACGCTATACATGTCCCTATGGATAAAAAGAGGGCTTCAGTCTCCAGTGTTGTCAGTCCCTTACCTTATACCCATACTAAATACATCCTAGTCTGAGGAAAATATGCATGTCCTTCCCCACACTCTATCAGGCCCTGTGGATAAACAGAGGACTTTGGTCTCCAGTGTTGTCAGTCTCTCACCTTTCACCAGCAGGAAATACTGTACATTACTATGTGAGAAAGCCTGCTCTGTTCCATCACCACATTGTACCTGTCCCTCTCAATAAACAGAAGGTTCAATATTCAGTGCTGTCAGACCAATAGCTTTCCCTAGCAGAAACACCATCACAGTGTGGACATGCCTGTGACTTACCTGCTCCACACGGTCCCTGTCTCTGTGGATAAACAGAGGGTCAGTCTCCAGGGCTGTCAGTCCCTCACATTTCTCCAGTACTAAATACATCGAAGTGAGTGAGAAACGCCCACTTTCCATGTCCTTCACTGTACCTGTCCCTGTGAAGAAATGGAGGACTTCAGTCTCCAGTGCTGTCAGTCCCTCACCTGTAACCAGTATTTAACCATCTCAGTACAGGAAAGCCTGCACTGCCCCTTGCCCACACTGTACCCATCCCTGCTGATAAAAAGAAGGCTTTAGTCTCCAGTGCTGTAAGTCCCTCACCTTTCTCCAGTACTAAATACATCTCAGTGTGGAGAAAATACAAAGTGTTCCTGCCCCACGGTGTACCTATCCCTGGAGATAAACAGAGGGCTTCAGTCTCCATTATTGTAAGTCCCTCACCTTTCACCATTTGGAAATATATCACCATGTGGGGAAGTCTTCATTGTCCCATCCCCACACTGTACCTTTCCCTGTGGATAAACAGTAGGTTCATTCTCCAATTATGTCAATCCCTCAGCTTTCCCTAACACTAAGTCCATCATGGTGTAGGCACACCTGTATTGTAACTACCCCTCCACACTGTTCCTGTCTTTGTGGATAAACATAAGGTTCTGTCTCCACTGCTGTCAGTCCCTCACCTTTCAATGGCACTAAATACATCACGCTGTGGGGGAGACACACACTGTCCTGGCTCCACACCATACATGTCCCTGTGAATAAAAAGAAGGCTTCAGTCTCCAGTGCTGGCAGTCCAGCACCTTTCTCCAGTAGTAAATACATTAAAGTGCAGAAAACCTGCACTGTACCTGTTTGGTTCCTGTGGATAAACAGAGGGCTTCCATCTCCAGTGTTAGTCAACTTCTGACCTTTCACCTGTACTGAAAACATCACAGTGTGTGGAAAATGCACACTGTTCCTGCCCCACACTGTACATGTCTCTATGGATAAAAAGAGGGCTTCAGTCTCCAGTGATGTCAGTCCCTTACTTTTCACCCATATTTACATACATTCTAGTCTCGGAAAAATATACATGTCCTTCCCCAAACTCTACCTGCCCCTGTGGATAAACAGAGGACTTTAATCTCCAGTGTTGTCAGTCCCTCACCTTTCACCAGCAGGAAATATATCACTGTGTGAGGAAGCCAGCACTGTTCCTTACACACATTGTACCTGACTGTCTCTCGATAAACCGCAGGTTCAGTCTTCAATGTTGTCAGACTAATCACTTTCCCTAACAGAAGCACCATCACAGTGTGGGCATGCCTGCGACTTACCCGCCCCACATGGTCCCTGTCTTTGTGGATAAACAGAGGGATCAGTCTCCAGTGCTGTCAGTCCCTCACCTTTCTTCTGTAATAAAGACATTGCAGTGTGTGAGAAACAACCACTGGCTAAATGTATATCACATTTCCTCTACTGGTCTTGCTTTCCCTTTGTGCTGGACTTGAACATACTTTTACTTGGCATAGCCCAATGCTCTAGGCCCCCCACTGATTAAGCAGTCCAATCCCCACTTTACTTCACTCTTTGGTGCTGGACTTAAACCTACTTGAGTTAACCGGCAATGTCTATTATACTAGACTTCCTACAGATTAAGTAGTCCAATCCCCATGTTCCAACAGTTCAGGCGAAAAACATTGGCCCTCTGTCAGAGCGAACTCACCCTGTGGTTGCAGGTGCCCCACAGGCGATTCCTCCACAGGAATTGATCTCTCAGATCTTCTGCTGCCACAGCACAACCTGAAATAGGCAGCTTCTTCCCTTAGCTGGAACCAGGAGGGTTGCCCCTGGAAGACAGGCAAACCTTGCCCCCCATCCCCTCAGGGAGAGGGCACTTGGACCAGTGACAGTGGTCTCCACCACTTCAGCAATCAGCTTACTGTGTTCCTGTTTCAGTGGAAACACACACCTTCTTTACAGTAGCTCTAAAACAGAGCTTTAGGCTCTGAGAGCCTGCACACAGACTGCTGTGCTGCTCCTCTCCAAGACTGCACACAGACTCTCTTCAAAATCCCCAACATTCTATCCTAACTTCCAACTGCAGCATTCCAGTGTGGCTCATGCAGCTGCGAGAGTTCTATGGTGATGTCATCCCTCAGTCTCAGTGAGACTGAGAACAGAGTGAGACAGTGTGAAATCCATTTAACTGGAGTTTACAAGCTGCCTTCCCTGCCTACCACTAGGTCTCACTGGAATTCTAGTAACCCCAGGTAACAAGTTGGTTACACTCACCCAGGGCCAGGAAAATGACTGTCCACAGTCATTATTTACCCGGCTTAGGCCATCTCGCCCCATGTGTTGACTAGGGGGAGGTAGCGCTACCTTCTCCCCTACCATGTGCCAGCACAGGCAGACAACACTAAGGGCCTAGAGATCGATGGCTGACGCATCAGCCTCTACTCTACTCGCTGACTATGGGTACCTAGTGGCTTCGGTAGAACTGCCCACAGCATAGCCCTAATAGATCAGCACTGCAACCCATACTGCAGATCAGGGCCACAGCCTGTCTATCCCTCCTAGCCCTCTAGGGAAAATCTATCTGCCAATAACTTAAACCCCAAAACAAACAAACAGGGGACCTCCCTGACTTTGGGCACCATGCAACCACACACCAGGAGCTAATACCAACCATTACATTACTCCCACATTTCCCCACAACCATACCTGAGGAAGAAAAGGGTTACACATAGAAACAACAACAACAACAGTACTTTAAATACTACACACTAAAGTACTAATGAGGAACTCTGATGAGTCCCTCCTCCTCTTCTTGTCTTCTCTTCTATCTTCTTCAGGAACACCTGCAAGAAAAAGAAAGACAACAAACACTCCTAATCTGCATACACAGTCTATCTAAACCCCTACCATCAAAACACTGGAGAATCCCAAAAATACTTTTTTTTTTTTTTTTTTTTTTTTAGAAAAGGTAGAAAAACAGTATAAACATTAGAAAACAATGACATTATTTACAATACACATTTTGGGGATGGAGTGCCTTAAAAGTCCCATCTAGTGACCACAGTGCCCAAAGGCAAGTCCATTAAAGAGTCTCTCCTGGGCCGGAGCCCGGTGAAGCACAGTTCTAGCAGGCCAAAGTCCCGAAGGGGAGAGTCTTTGAGGACAGTGCGTACATCTGGAGTCTGCTAGTGTAGGGTGTGTACTGCAATGTCATAAGAATAGAAAAGTTTGGACTTACCAGTCCCTTGTAGAATGAAAAATGGCACCAACCTGGTCCTCAGCCTAACACTCTTCCTGGCAGCACTCTTCCAATACAGCTGGGAGGACATCTTCCGGAAATGACAGGAGGGCACATCTGGAAACTGCTGAGATGATATCAGCTCTGGAGATGGAACCTTGGAACAGGAACAAAAAGGAAAACAGCTGGTCTGACGTCAACCGGTTACCAGGCGATGAATCAGGATACAGCTAGGCTGGTGCCCTCTCTGGATCTGAAGTCATCTGGTGGGCCAGTCAATGGATTCTGGAAAGTCAATGCACTGTAGAA
The DNA here is from genome assembly GCA_016271365.2 of Neoceratodus forsteri. Classification (NCBI taxonomy): domain Eukaryota; kingdom Metazoa; phylum Chordata; order Ceratodontiformes; family Ceratodontidae; genus Neoceratodus; species Neoceratodus forsteri. The sequence continues at coordinate 356,178,878 of CM028134.1, forward strand.
CTGATGAATGTGGGACACCTGAGTCCTGGACGTCCATACTGGCAGAACAACAAAGGCACTGCAAAGACTGGAGTGGCAGCACTGACTACCACTGCTCTGTTTTCCATTTGGTAGGCATGGGCACATTCGCAGGGAGGTCTTTGCATTGTGGCCAATAGCACAATGGGTCAGGCGCTTGAATTATTACCCTGTCTGGGCGCACATACCTGTAATTCACACTGTGAAAGGTTTCATGTCCCTCTCCATCCACTATTTGAACAGTGTTCATTAACAGTGTCCTGCCTCTTTTCTACTGGTTATATTTTTCATGAAACATTCTGTTCCTGACATGCTTGTTTGCACCAGGATGCACACATTTCATTGCTTCGGCCCAAATCCAGGATTTCCTGCTGTTTTCAATCTCCTCCCTGACTCTCCAAGGAAAGGTAGGAAAGGACATCCCATAGATTTAATTTGCCTTCCTACGAACCAGTCTCTCTTCTTTACTAGCTTTGGTCAACTTGAGACCTCTGGCCTGGCTTGGAGGCAGCCAGTCCTGGTTCTGCCAGCAACGCATTCTCAAAGACACAGAAAATGGATCCCTAGCTTCTTCTTGCACAGCCAGGGCAGTGGATCACCACTCTCTTCCATGCATTCCTCTGAGGCAAGAGCTTGAGGCTATGTACCTGTTCCTTTTTCACAATGCCACATAGGTTCCCCCTCTTCTTCTTCTTCTTCCTCACTGAGAATCTGTGTCCAGGAGTGAGCAGTCGTCCTCACTCCTGAGACCATCCACTCTTCACTGGGTGCAGGGGTCGAAACTTTCCATTCAAAGGCCTCCCTCATCTCGTCTTCTCCTGAGACTTGGACTAGGCCCCCCCCCTCTCCAAGGGTCTACTGATGCTCTTTCTGAATTGTCTCTCTGCGATCCAGAATCTGAAACATCAGCACATTGTTCTGTCTGTAAATCTGCACCCTCTAGCTTTGTGCCACATTCCCCCAAGGGGCCTTCTCCAACAGGCTCCGCCTGGTGCTGTGTGCTGCCAACTGCAAATTCTTGAACTTTTGTCCACGTGGGAGCCAAATGAATCTTGGGTGCTTTAAATAAGCCATATTTCTCGAGACACCCAGAACAGTGAGGTACCATGAAGACGTTCCTTCCAGCATTTAAGCATATTAAGCACACTTGCACTGGATATCCAGGAATCACCACGAGGAGGCGGTTGTCCTCTGTAGTAACATCTCTCAATGTCCCTTAACTTGTTTACTTCTACTGCTACCACAGCCCAGGCATGATCCAGGTAGCGGGCTGGTCCTGAGGCCATGACTGCAGAGAAAAACAAACAAACGCTCGCTGTTATTGAAAGTCCCACATCACTGAACACTTTCACTTTCAAAATGGCTCCTTTGCTGCTGAGTTTACATTACTACCCCACCCTGTAATGGTGATGTCATCCCTCAGTCTCAGCTGAAACTGAGAACAGAGTGAGACAGTGTGAAATCCATTTAACTGGAGTTTCACAAGCTGCCTTCCCTGCCTACCACTAGGTCTTACTGGGATTCTAGTAACCCTGGGTAACAAGGGGGTTATAGAAATATGTGTATGCCCTTTTCCTGGACCTTAGCAAGGTCTTTCATACAGTGGACCATAGCCTCTTGCTGGCCACCTGAAAGAATCTTGGCTTGGACAGTAACACCTTACAGTGGTTTAAGTGTTACCTCTCTAACAGAATGCAGCAGATTAAAGTCCAAGGGGACCTGCCACTGTTAAAGGTCATATCTCACAGGGTACCCCAAGGATCTATTTTAGGTCCTATACTCTTTACAGTTTACATCAACAATATCGATGCTTACATACACCTGGCAAACGTGCATCTATTTGCAGATGACACTGCCATTTATACCAGTCACTCCTCACTAGAGCTAGCCCATAAGAACCTACAGCATGACTTTGACATCCTACAGCAAAACCTCTTTAATCAAAAGCTTCTTCTTAATGCTAAAAAGACTAAGTCTATGATTATATCACTGCACTGTCTTAAATCATTCTATCAGAATCCAGGTTCATAATCTACTCTGTGAAACTTTAGACACCGTGGACAATTTCAAGTACCTAGGGTTCTGGCTGGACAACCAACTCAACTAAACAGTCCACCTTAAAGAACTGACCAAAATGTTAAGACAACACTTAGGTGTCTTTTACTGCATTAGGCACCTCCTCACCCTAGAAGCCAGAAAGAGGCTTGTCCAAACAACCTTTCTTTCACTAATCGACTACACTGACCTTATTTACAGCCACTGCCCCAAACTGGCTTTAAGCCACTTGACACATTATGTCACCATGCTGTGAAGTTTATTCTAATCCTACCCCTTTGCACCCACCATTGTCTCCTCTATGAGATACTGGGTTGATCATCCCTCACCAAGAGGAGGCAGAGGAATGCACTTCTTTGGTTCTTCAGGGTATTGATGGACAGAGTGCCAGCCTATATTACTGGTATGTTTGAGCGTGCCAATGGCACATACGAACTGAGACATTTCTCCTCAATCACCTACATCACACCTAGGATAAAGACACGGCACGGCTCAACTGGAATTAATTTCTCTCTTTTCTCCTTATGGAATGCCATGCAAAAAACTCTAAGGATTACTGACATGCCAAGCCCCTTCACCTTTAAAGCCCTAGTTGAAGGCTACCTAAGAGAAGCCTGCAACTGCTACAGGTGACCATGACCTCATCCCTGACATGAACAACTTTAATGCCCTCTTCCATCTCTCCCGCAACACTGCCTAATTTCATCTCCCCCTACCTCTGCTCCTATACCCGAACCTTTGTTGGGGACCATTGCTAGTAAGCAACCATGGGTTCATTTCCTTGTGAGTACAGGCCTACTTTTTGAAGCCAGTGTACTGTTAAGCAGGTCATTACAGTTATACTCTTAGTTCTGACTCTATTTTATATAATTGCACTTAGTTAGGTTCTTTTATTATGGAATTGTCTCTGTCTATCCATATCACCCTTTGATATTTTATGTAATTGTCCTTTATTTATGTCTCCATTCACTTGTTCCATCTTGTATAATATTTGTAATTTGTCCTTTTGTCCAGGGCCACTTTGAAAATGAGCTTGCTCAAGGATGTTATGCCTGGTTAAATAAAGTTCTGATTGATTGATTGAAGCAGAGAACACCGCAGAGTGATCCACGTGAGGCGTGTAAAGATCGAATGGAAACTGTACAGTTCTTATAGATGAGGAGGGGTGAGACAAGTGGGAATAAATGGAGTATTACCAATAGTGGAAAATCAATTACAGAATTTCACACAAAGTGGAATTTTAAATGTAAACAGGATGGCAGCATATTTAGAGGGCTTACAGGATATAGGCCTAAATAAAAACCTAGGGGAAAAAGTGGAAACTGATATCCAGGACCTGGAAGTATTACAAACAATAAATTCTCTGAAATTAAATATAGCTCTGGGGGAAGATGGCATAGCAAATGAGTCGTACAGACTCTTCCCAGATATTATGGCAGCTATATTGGGGAACGTTTACAGATACTGATTGTTACAAGATACCTTACAGGAAGAATTCACTAAGGGTTTAGTGATGTATTTATTTAAATCAGGGGACAGAGATCAAATTAATAATTTGAGATCAATCTGTTTATTAAATGCAGATTTGAAAATGTTGGCCTTTATTTTACAAAACCGTTTAAACAACATAGCTACTGGTGTAATTCACCCTGTTCAAAGTTGTGCTTAACCAGGTAGACACATCCAAAACAATGTATGCATTATGAGGGATGTCTACAATTATTGTAAAACACAACGGATACCGGGGTTTCTACTATCACTGGATCAACGCAAAGCATTTGATAGTCAGACATGAGTTTTTGTTCACAGTATTAAAGACATATGGGCCCAGATATTCAAAAGGGTTGCACATGGCGCAACAGTGTTGTGCCATGCGCAAGCTACTGATGTCCCCGCGCGTGATAATCAAACGGAATTGTGCTGGCACAAACCTTACGCGCCGGAGTGCATCAGTAATGTGTGCGGTAGGTGGGGGCGCGCCCATGCATACCTGCACATTCCAATATTCAGCCCTGATGTGCTGAGTCCATGCCGCAACCCCTACTTGCACTGCAGACAGTTTATCCAAAAAAAAAAAGGAACACGGCTGTCCACCACAGGTGAGCTGCCGTGTTGCAAGGTGCAACACGGCGCTGCCACCGTGGGTGGCCACCAACTCCGGCTCCACCTGGCGGTGCCCCCTCATGCCCGATCGCAGGCATTTGTAAAATATAATAACTTCCAATATCCCTGGTGGTCCAGTGGATGGCTGCCAGCCTGATCGCGGGCTTAGATATGAAGAAATAAATCCAATATCCCTGGTGGTCCAGTGGACCGCTGCCAGCCCAATCACGGGCCTAGGTATAATGAAATAAATCCAATATCCCTGGTGGTCCAGCAGACCGCCCCTCCTCACCCGCCCACTGAGACCCACCACCCTACTCCCCCCCGGTCAGCGGTGGGTGGCAGCACCCCACCCACCTGCCGCTCTGCCGCTCGCCGACTGACAACGTAGGACTGTATGCCCATTGGTCCACAGCATGAGTCAATGGGCATGCAGCCCATACCATACTACACATTCCAGATATGTGAATGGATCCATTCACATATCTGGAATGTGTAGAGCGGTAGCTGCACGCCCATCGACTCACGTTGTGGACCAATGGGCACAGCCCTACTCTAAGGTGTCAGTCACGGTGGCTGGCTGGCAGGCAGGTGGGTGCTGCCGCCGCCGCTGACTGGGGAGCGGGCAGTGGGGCCCAGTGGCGGAGGGGAGGGGGGTCCACTGGACCACCAGGGATATTGAATTTATTTTATTATACCTAAGCCTGCAATTGGGCTGGCAGCGGTCCACTGGACCACCAGGGATATTGGATTTATTTCTTCATACCTAAGCCTGTGATCAGGCTGGCAGTGGTCCACTGGACCACCAGGGATATTGGATTTATTTCTTTATACTTAAGCCCACGATCGGGCTGACAATGGTCTACTGGACCACCAGGAATATCGGATGTTATTATATTTTACACATGCCCGCGAACGGGCTGACAGAGGTCCACTGGACCACCAGGGATATCGGATGTTATTATATTTTACACATGCCCGCGAACGGGCTGACAGTGGTCTACTGGACCACCAGGGATATTGGACATGATTTATAGATACTGAAGCCTGCGATCGGGCTGTGGGACACATTGCCGCACTGTGCAGGGGGCGTTGATCCCCGACGGCTGCTGCCTGGCAGGGCACCAGATGCAAGTCACCAGGGATCAGTGCACCTGCATGTAAATGGGGCCATAATGACATGCAGATTGCCCCATTTGTGTCTTGCATACATTATGGCCCCATTTGCATGTGCACTTTTGAATATCGCAGTTGTTGCGCATAGCGCAACAGAACTTGCGCTAGCGCATCCCCCTGCTCCTCTCTGGCCACTTGCGCTGGTGCAATGCCACTGTACCATGCAAACTGCGGGTGGCCAGGGTGCAATATTCAACGATGCTGTGCCATGGCACAGCTCCTTTGAATATCGCCCAGTCAACGCCCCTGAGCAGCCAAGTTGCGCTGCACCCAGGCTTGCGCCACTGCCTGGCGCAGTTTGAATATCTGAGCCATGGAGTACCTTTGAGATTGATAGGATGGATAAAGGTGTATAAAATTGCAATAATTAAATCGAATTTAGCAGGACCTCATGGGAAATGCTTTTTGATACAGAAAGGGGTGAGCCACAGGTGTCCTTTAAGCCCACTGCTATACTTGTTCATGTCGGATTCCTTCATCTAAAGGTACTTCTAAATAGGAATATAGAGAGGGCATTGTGGGCATATCTGACAGGTCTGAAATAAAAATAATTGCTTATGTGGATGATGTGTGTGCAATGGTGAATAGTAAAGAAGGGGTACAACATCTCCTTCAGGAAATGGAGGAATTTGGCATGGTATCAGGAGCAAGTCTGAATTTACAGAAAAGTAAAGCTATGATTTTAGAAGGAGGGATGTATGGACAAAATGAAGTGCATAGGATTGATATTTCGCACACACCTATTAAAATCTTAGGGGTATATTATGGGCCAGGGGACATGGGCAAAGTTAATTGGGAACAATCTTTAAAAATATGAGAAAGAAAAGTGGCTAGATGGAAAGGGTGGAGAATGTCAAAACAGAAAATTGTGCATGTTATAAAACAGATTTTGCTACCCATTTTGTTGTACATTAGTGCTGTGTACCCCCACCCAGCATACTTAGAAACTAGAATATTTAGAACTTTTTTTCAGCTCTTTTGGGGGAGCAGGCTCAAACCCATAAAAAGAGACATAACATACCTATTAAAAAGGGGAGTGTCGGGATGATAAACCCGGTGGTATTTTCCACTGTGTATTTTGGGCAGTAAATATTAAGTCTCTGTTTTTAAGTAAAACAAACTTAGTCAGGACATGGCCTACCTAGATTTTAGCAAGGCATTTGACACAGTCCCACACAAAAGATTAATAAACAAATTAGCCAGCCTGGGAGTGGGTTCCAGGGTAGTAGCCCGGGTAAAACATTGTCTGGACAACAGGACACAGAAGGCAATTGTAAATGGAGTCCACTCTGAAGAAAGGGGGGCTACTAGTCGGGTACCACAGGGTTCAGTAATGGGTCCAGTCCTTTTTAATGTCTTTATAAGTGACATTGCAGAGGGACTGGAAGGAAAAGTATGCCTCTTTGTAGATGACACAAAGATCTGCAACAGGGTTTTATTTATTTATTTAGCTTTTGTTGACCAGGTAAGTGCACTAGACTAGATAATTGCCTATTTTCAGGTACAACCCAGGAGAGTACAGAAAATACAGATTCAAAGTACCTAAGACAACATGATACAGACTGAGTCAGTTTTATAGAGTCAGGGAATGCATAACATATTCAGTAAGTACAGAACAGTAAAAACACATGTAGAAATATGGGCAGTGCAATAAATACAATTTGAGATGTAGCAGATACAAATTATATACAGCTTAGAGCCCCAGATAGTGGAGCCACAGTCAGAGCAACACCCAAGAACATGGGGTAGAATACATTATATACAGGGCTAGTAACCCAAAGTGGTCCAAGCCACACCCAAGGAAAGTAGAGTATGATGCAAAGTACCAGGAGAGATCACTGAGGTTTGGGACAACCACATGCTGAGGAGAGCTTCAGGTGATTCCATAGGGAGGATCGAAGGCATGCATGTTAGGGGGAAAAGCGGACCTGGACAGGAAAGGAGTTCCACAACCTGGGAGCACACAAGGCAAAATCTCTGCCCCACCATTTGAGTCTGAGTAGCAGGAATCTTAAGAACAGCAGGGCCCAGAGACCTGAGGGAATAGGAAGAGGAGACAGCCGGGACAAGGCACTCCACCAGCCCGGGAGGGGGCTGCCCATACCAAGGACTTTACCCATGAAACACCCCAGGACAAAATCAAGGTAATTTGATGGGGAGAGCCCGTTCAGCTTGCTATACAGGTCACAGTGGTGGGTGAGACGAGGGGCAGCCAGAGCACAAAACGGCAGATGTTATTGTAGGCTGTGGTCCACCAAGTAAGGTGAGTTTTGGAGGTATAAGCAAACAAAAGGAGCCCGTAGCAAAGTGAGGGGAGGAACACACCTCTAGCAAGAGCAAGTCAGGCAACTGGAGTAAGGTTGCTCTTTGCTCTATAAGCCAAACCCAGTTTGCAGCTAACAGTTTTGCATACATTCTGGATATGATGTCTGAGGTCAAGCTGTGGGTCCAGCATCACCTCAAGATATTTAATGGTGCCAGTGATGAGGAGCAGAACACCATCAAGACCAGTGACACACAAAGCGGCAGGGAAGGCCTTAATCTTGGCCAGGGACCCAAAGAGCATGGCCTGTTTTTTTTTCAGATTGAGAACCAGCTTATGGGATGTAATCCAGGACTGAATGTTCCCAAAATCCTCACTCAAGTGGCGGTTAATGACCCCATATTCCAAGAATGAGTGAGGATGACCAGGTCATCTGCATAGAGGATGGGTCTGCAGTGGACAAATGCAGAGGGTAGATTGTTAACAAAAATGAAGAAAAGCAGGGCCCCAGGACTGAACCCTGGGGGACTCCCGTGGATACAGTAATAATTCCTGAGAGCACCTTATCATATTTGACAACTGCCGTCTGCCATGAAGATAGTTGGAGAACCAACGGAGCACAGCAGGTGACAGACCAATGAACCTGAGCTGAGAACAGAGCAGAGAATGGTCAGCAATGTCAAAGGCCTTAGAGAGGTCTATGCAGATGGCGCCAGAGAGTTTGCCCAGGTCCATAGCTGCCCTGATCCTGGAGGAGACTGGGACAAGGGCAGAGGATGTGCTGTGTCCTTTCCAAAAGCCATGCTGCACAGGAGACAGCAGATCATGCAACTAAATATACTCTGAGAGTTGCCCAGCAACAACTTTCTCAAGAAGTTTACTGACCGCAGACAAAATGGCTATCAGACAGTAGTTGTCGATCATTTTGGTGTTGCCCTATTTAAGAACAGAGACCACCCTGGCAACCTTCCATATGTCAGGGATAATCCCTGATGAAAGGGACAAATTGAAGATGTGGGCCACCGGGGAGGCAATATGAGAGGCACCAAAACAGAGAAGCGTAGGTTCCATACCATCATGGCCAGCACTGAAGAAGAGGGAGAGACCAGACAGCAATCTTTACATCTCTTGCACCATCACAGTCTTAAAATGGAAGAGTTGATGGGATAATGGAGGGGCAGTGACCTAGTCACAACTATCACCTCCACTAGGTGGGAATAGAGAGGTGAAGGCAGACAGGTCCTAGAAATGCAAGTTAAATGCATTTGAGATGGTTAGTGAATTGTTGCAGCTAGCACCATCGATGAGCATCTCATTGGCCACACCATTTAAGGAACCACTAACTATGTTTCTAATGTTACTACAGAACCTCCTAGGGTTCTTAGCTGAGTTCAACAGTGCAGTTTTGCAAAATTCTTTTTGGGCATCCATTATTGCTTTTTTACACTGATTTCTGAGTCTCCTGTACTGCTGAAATATGGCCTGGTCCCATTGTGGCCTTGAATTTGGCCCAGCACTTGTTTCTAGACCTCATAAGGGCTAAGAGGCTCCCATGCAACCACTTGGTAGCAGACTCCCTGACCATCCATATGATAAGGGAGGGGCATGATTATCCTGCAGCACCCCCCAAAGGTGCTGAGAAAGTGACTGACAGCAGAGGAGGAGGAGTCCTGGGCAATCCATACCGCAGACCAGTCAGTATGCTGGAGATCACCATGAAATGAGGCAAGATCGAACCTGGAGAAGTCCCTAACCTGAATGATCTTATGGGGAATTTTCAGGGAGAGGATCTTCCATACGCAGTACACAGAGTCAGAAAGGATGCCCAATGAGCTAATCCTCTCAGGTCTGTTGGACAGGACCCAATCCAGGAGAGATCTCACACCCCCCATTGGGAGAACACCTGGTAGGATACTTGATGAGCTGCAACAAGGAAAGACCAGCAAGCAGAGGCTCAAACACCTTAGTATTACCACCAAGCCAGTTTAAGTTAAGGTCACCCAGGATCATTAACTCATTATGCCAAGTCACTGACCCAACAGAATCAAGGAGGTGGGCCAACCCCGATATGCCCCACATAGGAGGATTATAAGTACATATAATTCACTTGGGAACATAAGCAGGAGGCTGGTAAGGGTTCACTTGGGAACATAAGCAGGAGGCTGGTAAGGACAGAGGTCTGGGGTTATATTCTGTTTTAACTGAAATATTTGAATAGTCTTGTAAGTGAAATTAGTTCTATGTGTTAAAAATTATTACCTTGAGTTAGAACTATTACTTGGGCTGTGATATTGTAACTTTGGAGGCTTAGGAACAGTTGTTTGGCAGTGATAATTAGAGTGAAATTTGAATGTGTTGTTTGCCTGGTGTTAGGGAGAGGGGACATTAAACAGGAATTACCTTGTCTTTAGCAGGAATTACCTTGGCTTTCATTGTTCACTTGGGAACATAAGCAGGAGGCTGGTAAGGACAGAGGTCTGGGGTTATATTCTGTTTTAACTGAAATATTTGAATAGTTTTGTAGGCGAAATTAGTTCTATGTGTTAAAACTTATTACCTTGAGTTAGAACTGTTACTTGGGCTGTGATATTGTAACTTTGGAGGCTTGGGAACAGTTGTTTGGCAGTGATAATTAGAAAGAAATTTAAATATGTTGTTTGCCTGGTGTATTCTTAAATACTGAAAAGCCACTGGGGGTTGGGATTGAAGGGCTAAGTATTTCTGTTTGGGACTGAAATTCAAAGCAACAGGAGCTGGTGGGCCTGTGACATCATACGGTACCTGATGTCTGCATACACACACTGTTAGTGGGACTGAACACACACTGGACTGCATGTGTTTGTGAGACTTGGGAACTTTATTGGTGGGGTTGAAATTGGGGTTGTAAATAACTGCAGCCAGTATAAAGAGAAACTGTATTCCAGGGGAAAGGGACTGAGAAAAGGGGGTGCACCATTATAAACAGAGGGGGATAAACAGGGTGGCCATATTCCACCATGGCAGGCATCTTCGGAAGGGTTGTAGGCTGCACAGGCTGTGGGATGGCAATAATTCTCAATTAGGCTTGGAGAGAGGGAGGCTGCCCACTCTGTAGACAGCTATCTTGTATCAGGAGTGAGGTATATTGGTTAAGGAGTAAGCTGGGGGAGCTGTCCAAGGATAAGGGGTGTGGATATGGGCAGCAAAGGGTGGGGCTGAGGGAGGCTGGGGCAACACTCTGAAATTACAGGCGTTATGTTACAGCAAGCAGGAGGGGGGATATTAGGGACAGAGGACCCTTAGATAGGGATGTTGATGCTAAGGGAAAGCATACGGGTGAACATTCTGAATACAAAGAGAGTGGAGGGGGAAAAGTCAGGAGGGGCTGTTGTGCGGAAGCCTAAAACAGCAGACTGTGGGAAGGGAGCTCCTAAGGTGAACAGATCAAGAGGGGAAGAAGAGGGGCAGTTTAGAGGTGCAGTCAGGGGAAACTTGGGTTACTTGATGGAGGCTGACATACAGTGTCACAATAAATTTGAGCCACTATGCAACCTAGAGGGGGAGGAAGGGGTTGGTGGAAATGAGGAAACTTATACAGAGGCTGGGGGAAGGGAGTCGGATACCCATAGGGCATCACAGACCGGCTATGGAAAGGATAGAAATAGTCCCAGAGGGAGAAGGGGAAACATAAATGTTAAGCAAATGGGGGAGATGCAACATATTGCAGACATGAGGGAGGAGAGCATGATTGGAGAGAAACTGGGAGACAAGGAGGTGGGAGAGGAGCCCCCCTTCAGCAGGGTGGTCAGTACCAAGGATGGGGCCCGAGCTAAAGAGGACCCACAGAGAGCCTCTGGAGGCAGGGGTACTATTACAAGGGGGGAGGATGGCGGTGTGGGGAAGGGAAACCATCAGGGCCAGGACAAATGGTTCGGATAAGAGAGGGTTAAAGGGGACACCTATTCAGAGGGGGTTTGAGTTAAGTGGGCAAAATAACGAGTGAGGCAGAAAGGGGAGGGTGACAAGGGGGTCTCTAATAAGGCAGGAAGACTCCCATGGAATTGAGATCATGAATAAAGGGAGGGAAGGGGGGCTGAGAGGGCATAGTGGAGGTAACCATAAGGATGATGTCGGTGTTAAAGTTCTGTTATTGGGAGACTCGATGATTAGGGGTATCCAGTGGGAGGGACAGGGGGGTGGATGCCATAGCCAGGTGAAGGTAGTGAGTATCTCTGGGCTGACAGTGCACAGAGCAAAGTTCGTGGTGTATGAAATGGTTAGGGATTGTGGAGGGAAACCGGATTTCCTGGTGCATTTGGGAACTAACGATCTAGAGGGAAATAGTGTTTTGGAAATCCAAGCAAGGTTCCAAGAACTTGCCAGAGTCTGTCGGATAATGGATGCAACATTCTTTTCGGAGATATTGCCAGTACCAAAGGCCTCAGTGGAGAAAAAAATGAAGCTCACAGAGGTTAATGACTGGCTCAGGAAGTGGGGTGAAGAGATGGGTTGGGGTGTTAGGAACTGGAATGAGTTTGGGAGGATAAGGGACTATATGCCAAGGACAGGCTTCGTCTTGTCCCATTAGGGAAGGAAGTCCTTAAACAGGGATGGCTGACTACATTCAAGAAAGGTGGGGTTTAAACTTGTGAGGGGAAGGGATAAGGGAGGGCTGACCAGAAGCCCTCTCCTCCAGATAAGGGAGTAGCCTCAAGCCTAAGGGGAGGGGAAACAGACTGGGGTGGAGGTTTCAGGAGGAGCACAGGAGGATGGAAGTATAAGGAATCTGGGTGGGGTCTGACAAAGAGGATCAGGGATAAGGGGTGGGGTTGGTGTTAGTAAATGCCAGGAGCTTGGGAAACAAGTTGCCAGAGTTCCAGGCCATGCTGTTCGGTGGGGTGGATGTGGCGGCGGTCACGGAGACATGGCCAACAAAAACCATGACTGGGACCTAAACGTACGGGGGTACACTATGCTTAGGAAGGATAGAAAGGACGGCAGAGGAGGTGGAGTGGCTGTGTTCATTAGAGATGACATAGAAATTGCTAGGGTAGAAGAGGCAGAGGGAAACGTGGAGGCCTTATGGGTCACCTTATGATCCCCAGCAGGAGATAAGGTCAAGTTGGGTGTAGTATATAGGTCCCCCAGGATGACTGATGTTCTAGAGGATGGTTTGCTGGACAACATCATTGCCCAGCGTGGACCAAAAGGGGAAGGAGTGGTGTTGATGGGGGACCTTAATATGCCAGGTACAAACTGGGGAACCATGTCCTCTAAGGTGGCCAAGGAGCAGAGGCTGCTGGACGGCTTCCAGGATGTGTTCTTAACACAGCATGTGATGGAGCCCATAAGGGAGGGGCATGTCCTGGACATGGTTCTGGCAGATGGGGATCTGGTAAGGGACATGGTTGTACAGGACCCCCTGACTGGGAGCGACCACAATACTGTCTGGTTTCAAATAAGCATGGGGGAGGGGGTGATATCTAGGACACTGGAAGTGGACTTCAGGGGGACAGACTTTGTGGGCATGGGAAATATTCTCAAGGATCACTTGAAGGGGATTACATCAATGACAAGTGCGGAAAGGAGATGGGAGGTCATAAAACGGGGACTTCATGAGGCAGTCAGAATCTGCGCTAAGTTGAAACATAAAGAACAAGGTCACATAAACCATGCTGGTGGTCCAGTGAGGTACAGGTAGCAGTCAGAGAAAAGAAGGCGCCTACAAAAATATAAAAACAAGCGGGATAGGGATAAGGAAATGTACCATCTTGCATCTAGAAAAGTCACCGTATGGTGAGGGAGCAAAGTCAGTAAGAGCAGTGGCTGGCACAGGGGATACATGGAGGAGAAAAGGGTTCTTCCGGTACATTGGGGAGCGGAGAAAACTAAGGTCATCTCAGCAGATTGAGATCAGAAGGAGGGTGGGTGGAAGAGGCGAGGGACCAGGCAGAGGTATTTAACGAGTACTTTGCCTCTGTGTTCACTAGGGAGGGGGAAGGGATATCTACAAAGCAAGGCACAAAGGAGATAGAAGCGGAAGTAAGTGGGATCAGGGGAACAACAGAAATGGAGCAAGAGGGAGGGAGAGGTACCCCAGGGGTGTCACATCTGGATAAGGATAAAAAGGCCAGTAAGGTGGAGGGGACAGATGATGCTATCTCCACCAAAAGGGTGTGGTTAGCCCTCAAGGCTCTAAAGAAAGACAAATCTCCTGGGCCAGATGGCATTCATCCGAGAGTACTATGGGGATTGACAGACATACTTGCTGCACCCCTGGTGGAGCTCTTCAACAGGTCACTTGAGACAGGGAGGGTACCTAGGGATTGGCGAGAGGCACATGTGCCAATCCATAAAGGGGGGTCGAGGGAAGTACCAGGTAACTATAGACCCATCAGTTTGACCTCGGTGGTAGGAAAATTAATGGAGAGTATACTAAAGGAACGATTGGGGGTGTACTTGGAGGAGGTGGGAGGTCTGGATAGTCGGCAACATGGGTTTGTGCCAGGTAGATCATGTCAAACCAATCTTGTGGAGTTCCACGAATGGGTAACATCAGAACTGGACAGGGGAAAGCCTATGGATGTATTATTCTTGGACTTCAGCAAGATGTTTGACTCTGTCCCCCACAATGGTCTGGTGGAGAAACTAATGGGGTTAGGAGTATGCCCTTTGATGGTCAGATGGATTGAAAACTGGCTAGCTGGACGCACCCAGAGAGTAGTGGTCTGTGGGGAGCTCTCGAACCCTAGAGAGGTTGGTAGTGGGGTACCGCAGGGCTCGGTCCTGGGTACGATCCTGTTTAATGCATACATATCGGACATCAGGGAGGGTATAGGGTGTGAAATGAGTCTCTTCGAGGATGACTCCAAGATGGGAGCAGTAGTTGAAGGAGAAGAGGGAAGGTTGGCCCTGCAAGGGGACCTGGACACTCTGGAAAGCTGGGCTCACACATAGAAATTAAATTTCAATATCACCAAGTGCAAGGTGTTGCATCTTGGTCATGGAAACCCTAAACACAGGTACACCCTGGGAGGGGAGGCACTGGAGGCCTCAATAGGGGAAAAAGACCTAGGGGTCATGGTGGATGCATGTATGAATAACTCTGAGCAGTGCAGGAGGCAGCTGCAAGGCAAACAGGATGTTGGGATGCATTGTAAGGGGGATCACCTCTAGGAGCAAGGAAGTGATTCTGCCGCTGTACAATGGACTGGTTAGACCACACCTTGAGTACTGTGTACAGTACTGGAGACCACACTTGAAGAGGGACATACAGCTCCTGGGGAGGGTACAGAGGAGGAAAACTAAGATGATACGAGGGCTAGGGGATTTGATGTATGAGGACAGACTTGAGGAGCTCTGCCTGTTTTCATTGGAGGAGAGGAGAGACAGGGGGGACATGATTGAGGTCTTCAAGTACCTCAAGGAATAAATAGGGTAAACATGGAGGATCTTTAGACTAAAGCAGGAGGTATCACCAGAGGGCATGGTTTGAAGCTGGAAGGCGGAAGGGTGAGGGGGAAAGAGGAGGAGTTTTCACTGAGAGGGTGGTGGACCCTTGGAATGCACTGCCTGGCAAGCTGGTTCAGAGATCCCAGTGGATGGCTTCAAGAGAGGGTGGGACAGACACAGAAAGTGGATGTATCAGATGATGGCCTGTCCCAGGGGGGTGGGGATGGATGATAGGGGTTTCTGGAGCACAAGGGATGGGAGGGCCTCGGCACCCAACTAAGGATCTAAGGTTCGAGTAGACTCGATAGACTGTAAGACCTAATCTGCTGGCAAATAGTATGTTAGTATATAATATGTAGCTGTTTGGTCTTCCCAAGCAACAGTACTGTGTGTAATAGCTCACAGGGAGACTGCAATGGCTGTTGGTATGACAAAATTGACAGGTTGAGGTGGCTCCTATAGTAGACCAAAATGCCACCCCCCAGTTTTCCCCCAGGAGGTCTTGCCTGATGAGATCATAGCCAGGAAGTACACACGCCAAGTCCAGGGTTGAGGGTTTAAGCCAAGTCTCGGTTATGCCAAGGATGTCGGGCATGTGGTTGGTGACCCAAGCAAGAAGTTCAGCCAGGTTGGGCAGGAGGCTATGGATATTGAGGTGAGCTATTTTCAGCCCTTTGCCAGTTGACCAGCCCACAAGTGAGGGGAAGGCTTCATAGGGTGGACCAGGGTTGAGATCAATGTCATCTGCTAGGGAAAGAGTCACCAGTAGGAGCCATAGGAGATGCCTTAGAGGAAGGGAGCCATCCCTAGCAGGCGGCTTGCAGCCATATCACCTGACCACATGGGCAGGACCCAGGAAGCACCTGAGATCAAGGTAGCAGAGGGGGCTGTCTGTCGCAGGCTATAAGGTTGGAGAAGATGAAGTCAGACTCCTCGGGCTGGGCTTATATGACCCATGGTATCCCCACAGGAAGAGTACAGTCACCAATAAACAAGGGGAGGCAAAGCACAGTGAGCAGACCAAAGGTGAGGGAAAAGGACTGTCTGCCCAGCAGTTGCCCCACTACCACAGTCTGTAGAGAGCCCCCCCAATATAAGAACACAGTGGCAGCCAGATTAGAAAGCACCCCTTTATGTAAAAGCAAGGCAACAGCCACAAAAAGGAGCACCCAACTCCATGAGGGGGATCCCCAACAGTGGCCAAAAGGCAGGGACCAAACCACAAATACGAAAGAGCAACTATCCTAGAACGGTTACTAAACAACTCAAGCAGGCAGTAGTTAGACAAGCAAATATGGCAGAACAGTATACAATAATGCTAACCATACAAGCAGTCAGTAGTTATTCAAGCACTATAGCTGCACAGTATACAAAATGCTCAATGACCACGACACTCAGGGTAAGGTACACTAGGTGGTAGCCTGGGAGGGGACAGAAAAGGTTATACCACACAGGCAGACCCATAGTGTGAGCTGCAGCAAGGCATACAACCCTGAGCAACAGGACCACCAACCAAAGAGTTGGAATGGGAGATGCCAGATGTGAAGTGACAGCCTACCGCCCCACTTATAAGCAGCAGTAGCGTGGCAGCCAACCCAGTGTAGGACTAAATAGGGCAGGCACAGAATAGGAAGTAAAAGACTGTAACAGACTGGGGCGTGGCCAGTAAGCATTTAAGGAGAGGAGGGAACGAGGAGGGTGGGTGGTGGGAAAAATTAACCTTGAAAGCTCAAGTCCACAAAATGCAGCACAGGTAACCATACGAATTAGCCAAAGTTCTTAAAAGAAAAAATTACAGAGTGATTCTCAGCAGCTCCTGCCCATGCAGGAGAAGGATTACATACAGAATTAGTGTTCAGGTCATGGTCGAGCTCCTGCTATGAAGCAGGGGAAGAATTCCTAGAGATCATGGGGGAGGACCGACCGGCCAGCATCTAGAAGCCGGCGCCTCAAGCCCACCAGCGTCCAAACACCATGGGTTGCGGGGGGGGGCACCCACTCACAGAGGGGATGAACAAAGCTCAAGTAAGCAGGTAGGGGCTCCAACCAAAGCAAAGGTCACCCACCCCGCCCCTCTCAAGTCATCAGCAAGTCCTTTCAGGGGGCCGCCGGTTTGCTCTGTAATTGAAATGGTCCCTTTCCTCTGAATGGTGTCTCCTGCTTCAGGCAGGGGCTCCGGCGCTTGATCAGTGAAGTGAGAGTGTCCACAGAGTGTGCAGGGGACGTCCGCCTGACTCAATTCAGCGAGCCGGCGCCTCAACCCTGCACGAACAAAGCACAAGTTCTAGAAGCGTGGCAAGTGGAGGGGACCCATAAAGGTCACCCACACCACCCTCTGAAGTCATCAGCAAGTCCTTTCAGGGGGCAGTTGGGTGCTGCTCAGCCTTTTCAATGGGCAGAGCTGCATGTCACAGCGGTCCAGCAACCAATCAAGGTGCATTGTTTTCTTTTGAATTTGGAGCCAAAAACCTCCGGTTTCAGTGTGACCACATCGGGAGGTTTACAGTAGATGCAAAAATTCATTCTCCAGTTTCCTCTGTAAATGAAATGGTCCCCTTCCTCTGAATGCTGTCTCCTGCTCCAGGCAGGGGCTCTGGCGCTTGATCAGCAAAGTGAGAGTGTCCATGGAGTGTGCAGGGGAGGTCCGCCTCAACCCTGCATGAACAAACCCAAGTCCTAGTGGTAAGCGGGTTGGGGGGACCCACCTAAGCAAAGATCACCCACACCGCCCTTCTCAAGTCACCAGCAAGTCCTTTCTACACAAGGGGGTGTGGAAAGGATGAGAAGGGACTTGGTGAGGTTGGAGGAATGGTCAGAAATATGACAGCTTGGATTCAATGCAAGGAAGTGCAAACTAATGCACCTTAGAAACAAAAACCCAGGGGAAGAGTACACAATGGGGGGGTTGAGGTAGTAACAACAACAAAAATGGAAAGGGACCCGAGGGTAATCATATCAGAAGACCTTAAGATTGGCAAGCAATGTGAGAAGACAGTAGGGAGGGCTGGGGGGATACTTGGATGTATAGGGAGAGGCATCACCAGCAGAAAGCAGGAAGTTGCTATCCCTCTGTACAGACAGTTGGTGAGACCCCATCTGGAGTACTGCATCCAGTTCTGGAGACTCCATCTCCACAAGGATATAGACAGGATGGAGGCAGTCCAGAGGACGGCAACTAAAATGGTGCAGGGTCTGCAAGAGAAGCCATATGAGCAGAGACCAAAGGAGCTTAATATGCATACCCTTGAGGAAAGAAAGGAGAGGGGGGACATGATAGAAACTTTTAAGTACCTCAGTGGAATTAACAAAGTCCAAGAGGGTATCATATTTCAGAAAAAGAGATATGCAAGAACAAGGGGACACAATATGAAGAAAGAGGGGGAACGGCTCAGGGGCAATGTGAAGAAGTATTTTTTCACAGAGAGGGTGGTGAACACATGGAACCGCCTTCCTGAGGAGGTTGTGGGGTCTAAAACTGTGGGAGAATTCAAGAATGTATGGGACAGACATAAGGCAATTCTTTTTTGGGGGCAGGAAGAAATAGGCTGTTGGTTAACTAGGATCTGCAGCTTATCCAGTAGATAGGGAAATGGGCAGACTCGGTGGGCCAAGCGGTCCTTATCTGCCGTCAAAGTCTATGTTTCTATGTTTCTACTGTATGTTATGAGCTGGCTAGCTCAAAATATTAAGGGTATTTTGCCAGTATGGATAAATCAACCTTTCAGAAAATGTACAAATGGAATGTGACAAAACAAATCATATTACAAAGGACTAGGAAAGAATTATATCAAGAGGTTTTAAGGAACCTGGAGCCAGAGGAACCAGAGTTTAAACATTGTCAGGAAGGGAGGCAAACTGAGGTGATTTAAGTGACAACATTCAGCGGTTGGAGTATATGAAGCAATAACCGACTTGCAGCAGGGATTAAGCATGAGAGTGAAGCAGTGATTTAATCCACACAGAAGCAGTTATTGCAAGTATACTCCAACTCACTAAATGTTATTACTATTATACGAGATGCAGTGTGTTGGCAAATTATGTTTTATCTACCTCATCTCAGTGTGTCTTTCCCGGGAATTGTGGGAGAAAGAGCCAAGCAGGGAGCTGCTGTCCCACTTCCTGATGGTGGTGTTCGCTGTTGCCGACTACTCAGAGCCTGAGAAGGTGACTGGAGAGCACTCCGGTGTGAAAAACAGTGAGGGCTGCACTAGGAACAGAAGGAACTGCTCCACCGTGAGAGACGCTCTGGACTCCACTAGGGTGAGACACACTGAAAGTTCATCGGGCGATGCTGCAGGGGATAGGGAGCAACTTGAGGGAGCCAGTGAAATGGCAGCAGAGGCGAGTTCAAAGGTTTCCACTTCGAGTCCTGCAGCCTTGGGCAGAGTGGTCGGGCGTAAAAAAGTCACCACCGGTTGCGAAGAGCATCGCGTCCCCACTCATCCTCTTACTCTTCATGTAGGGCTCCATGGCGAGCCGGAGGAAGGGTAACGAGGCGCGCGTGAAGGTGATCCTTAAGGACGTGCGGCAGAGGAGCTTCTCCACTGACAGGCTCATCTCTCCTGTGCTTGTTGGCATCGTAGTACCACCGGCACCCAACGGGGATACCGGTGAAGAGGAAGAGGCAGCGTGGTGGCATCTGAAAGCCCTTCCCCATTCCGTGTTTCACAGACCAGAGAGCAAGATGGTGCAGGTGGCGTGCTTTGCCCCCGAGGAGCCTGACAGTGTACTGGGGATCAAGAAGAGCATCTGCATTTAAAAAGAGATTTGTATTTTACATTATCAGTTGGTAGTGGAGACATTTTAAATTGTTTGTTCTGAATGTTGAGTGTGTTCTGCTTGTGGGCTTGGGATAGTTTTCATTAGGACTGTGGGTGGGATTAATGTGTCATTAAATGATTGTGGGTGAAGTTAATGTTTCATTAAATGACTGTGGGTGGGGTTATTGTTTCATTAAAGACTGTGGGTGGGGTTTCATTAAATAAATGCCTCTGGGGGTTTGGTTTGCAGTTTGTGAGGGAATAACTGACAGGTATTCTGTTCGTGATTGGCTGAGAACAGAAACCTGTCATATAATAGACAAATAACAGACCCTAGGATTCCAACACGAATGTGGGACACCGAGTGGCTACATGCTCATGGGAGAATAAGTGTGAGGGGAAATCATAAACATAAAGCAATAGAGGATAGAAATTGTTTATATCCAGACTATGATAAGAAACTAGAAACCCAGGAACATTTTTCAACAGAATGTTCATATTCCCCACAGAGTTATGGAAGTATCTAGCAGTCACGTGGAAGATGCCATGGATGAAGTAAGTGACATATAAAATGATAGCATTGGAGGACTTTCCCCAGCTCCTGATGACATATGAACCAAGTACTATAAGAGTTATTTACATTTGTATAAAATATTATTTATGGCAAAGCAGATGCCAATTTTTGTTTCAGCAAAAAATGATGGTATTTCCGATATATGGTATGCACTGTGAAAATGCCTTAGGGGAAGTGTATTGTAGAGATTTGAATATGCATCCAAGAGCATGTGTGTTGGTGTAGTGGAGAGGATTTTCCTTTATCCCAAAGTATGGGTAAAAAAAATGGAACAGAAATTTATATTAAGATATAACACGGGTGTGGAAAGGGGGAAAGGGGACAGATGGGCATGGTTTGGTCTTGGGTGTTTGGAGCCGGGAAATGAGAAATGTTTTGTATAGATGTATGTTATGGATTTATTGCAATAAAAATTGCCCCTACTCTTTTCAAGAAGTGCCATGGGATCATTAACATCCACCTGAACAGGCAGATGGGACCTCGGTTTAACGTCTCGTCCGAAAGACGGCTCCTCAGGAGAGCAGCACCCCCCTCATGCTGCATTACAGTCTCAGTATTAGGATTTAACCCAAGTGCCTAAAGTGGGGATAGAACCCACAGCCTTCTGATCTTCCAGCCTCAGAGGCGAGTGTGCAACCAGCTGAGTCACTGACACTTTTGGAACCTCAGTTCTCCAGTCTCTGTTAGCCAAATAGGGGTGTGTGCCTTGCCCCATTCTCCCGGGGAACCACTAGGAGTCTGACAGAGAGTGGATAATGAACTGTATCCACACCCTTAGAAATAAAGGTTACTCAGGTGTAACCGTAGATCTAGAAGTGGTATACAGCTCTTATCCACACAACTCACCAGGCCTCCCCTGGCAATATAGCATCTAGATCCCTGCTTCCAGCATGCAAGGATCTATATGCTAAGTGCTATATACTAAAAACAAGACAGTAGAAGGTATCATTAGCCCATAATCCTGTCTCCTAAGTTAATGGGTCCAATGTTCCCTTCTATTATCTATTATGTGTCTATATAGTTTGTTTTTAAAAGCAGTGAGACTCTCTGCCTCCACTATAGACCGTGAGAGACCATTTCCTGCTTTACCTGCTCTTTGTATACAAAATCCCCATCTGTTATTACATGTGTTGCATCCATGACAGCATGTTCATTGTGGAATCTTAGGTCAAACTCTTTTTTTTTTGTGTAGTGTTACATGCATATTGCTTGTGAGTTCCTCATCCTGTAATATCATGTACATTTCAAGCATATCCCCTCTCCATTTTCTTTCTTCTAACATAAATCTATCTAAAACCCCGAGTCTGTCTTGATAATTGAGACTTTTTGTCCTTGGCACCATTTTGATGATTCTGTGCTGTACCTGTTCTAGTTGTTTGATTCCCGTATGTGGTACGGGTTCCATATTTGTGAGTCATAGTCCAGGTTTAATCTGATATAAGATTTATGAACCGGAATGACACTGTGTTCATGTTTTGTAGCGGAAGAGCTTTTGATGTTTTTTATTAATCTTTTTCCTTGTCCTGTGATGTTGTTGCAATGCCTTTTAAACTCTGAATCTTGATTTGTTATGATCCCCAAATCTCTTTCTTAAATAACCTGTTTTAAAGCATTATTATTACGTATGCACCCTTGTCTCTTGTTATTTTTTCCCCATGTGAATAGCCACCCTTTTTTTCATTGTTATAGTACTTGCAGTTCTTGTTTGCCCACATTTCAAGTTTTTCTAACTCCTTGTGAGTATCTCTCTGTTTGCCTTGTCATCCACATTCCCTCCAAATTTAGTATACTCTGCACATTTTATTATTAAACACTTGACATCAGTATGGAAGTCAGATATAAAGAAAGAAAAAAGTGATGGCCCCAGTACTGACCACTGGGGGGCCCCACTTGTAACCTCCTTTTCTTCCAATATTATTTCCTTTAGTTTTAATATTTGTGATCTTCCATCTAACCGACATTGTACCCACTTAACTAGTTTGATGTTTATTTGGGCTGCTTTTAATTTGT
This sequence comes from Neoceratodus forsteri, assembly GCA_016271365.2. NCBI lineage: Eukaryota > Metazoa > Chordata > Ceratodontiformes > Ceratodontidae > Neoceratodus > Neoceratodus forsteri. The sequence continues at coordinate 356,201,268 of CM028134.1, forward strand.
TTATTAGTAGGTCAATAGAAACTATATCAAAGGCTGTATTGAAATCCAAGTATATAATGTCCACTGGTGTTTTACTATTTAAGTTTTTGGTAACTGTTTCCTAGAAAGAAAGCATATTTTTTGTACAGCATATGTTATTGCTTTTGAAGTCATGCCTTATTCCGTCAACTAAATCTTTACCTCTGATTTCATTTTCCAGGTTTTGTTTGATTCATTTCTTCATTAGATTCCCCAGCAGCGATGTCAAGCTGATGGGTCTAAAATTGTCTACATTTGATCTATTCCCCTTTTTGAGAATCAGTATGACTATGGCTTTTTTTTCCAATTGTTTGGTATTGATGCCATTGGGTGGACCTGTGAGATTTGCCATTTAGGTGATGAGAGGGGCTTGACTGGGGAGACATCAAATGAATCAGCACTTCCAGTGGTGCTGCCAAGGTATGGATGTGAACTGTATACCAATCCTAAAACTTCAGCTACAGGTGAGTACCCTATATGCACCTAGGAAAAAAAAAGGATAGAGTACTAGGTGGGAGGGGTTAAACTAAGCACTACAGCAGAGGAAAGGAACCTGGGAGACATCTTCAGCGACTCCCTCAAACAATCAAATAAGTATAACAAGGCCTAAAGTAAGGATAACAGGGTGCTGAGGTGTGTCAGAAGGGGTATTGACATCAGGAAAATGGAGGTAGTACTACCTCTATATAGGTCGCTGATGGGGTCGCATCTGGAATACTGTGCTCATTTCTGGACTCCTCACCTAAGGAAGGACAGAGACATGCTGGAGACGCTGCAATAGAAACATAGAAACATAGAATTTGATGGCAGATAAGGACCCCTTGGCCCACCCAGTCTGCCCATTTCCCTGCCTACTGGATAAGCTGCAGATCCTAGTTAACCAGCAGCCTACTTCTTTCTACCCCCCCCCCCCGAATTGCCTTATGACTGTCCCATGCATTCTTGAATTCCACCACTGTTTTTGACTCCACGACTTCCTCCGGAAGGTTGTTCCATGCATCCACAACCTCTCTGTGAAAAATACTTTAAATTACCTTCTGAGCCGCCTATCTTTCTTCAAATTGTGCCCCTTGTTCTTGCACACCTCTTTTTTGAAAGATGCTACCCTCTTGGACTTTGTTGATTCCCTTGAGGTACTTGAAAGTTTCTATCATGTCCCCCCTCTCCCTCCTTTCCTTGAGGCTATACATATTAAGCTCCTTAAGTCTCTCTTCATATGTCTTCCGGTGCAGACCCTGCGGGGTGACCAAGATAATTCAGGGCCAACAGGGCAGCTCTTGCAAAAACTGGCTGAAGGCACTGAACATGTACTCACTGGAAACCAGGTGAGAGAGGTGGGATATGATAGAGACCTTCAAGCCCCTGTAGGGAATAAACAAAGTGAACTACAGGTAACTGTTTAGCAGGAGTGTAGACTCAAGAACCTGAGGTTATGAGTGAAAACTGGTGGGGGGGGGTTAAGAGGGATGTGAGGAAGTTTTATTTTAAAGAAAGGGTGGTGGAACTGTGGAACAGTCTGCTGGCGGAGGAGGTGGTGGGTGCCAAGACTGTAAATGGTTTCAAGCATGGCTGGGACAGAGTAAAGGGTTTGTTGTTTACTTAGGTCAGTTGCAGTAGGGAGGAGAGCAGGAAGTGAACAAAAAGGGATAAACCCCTGTATGGACAGCAGGTCCTGGGGCAGACAGGGAACTCCGGGCAGGCAAGATGGACCTTTGGTCTTTTTCTGGTGCCATTGTCTATCTTTTCAATATGAAAGTGCACAAAAACGTGTTTTTTTATGTGCACCTGCAACAGATTGCTTACAAAGAAAAGTACACAAAAATCCTGTCAAAATCTGAATTCTTTCAATGTGTACCTGTGAATGAGCACTTGCAGAGCAGAAACATGCCTAGTACTAGTTTTTTTTTTTCATTTTTAGAAAGAAAAAAAAACACTGCTAGCAGTTCTCCTGAGAAACACTGAAAATGATCACAAAAGTGTGAAAAAAATTAACCTATCTAGCTTGGGAATTAGAAAGGGAATACAAACTGTCAAGATTTCTGCTTTTTTGGCAAATTTTAACAAGTGGGTGGAAGTAGACTTTATTCTGTTACAGTAGTTCACTTGTCTGTCTATCTTGCCTATAGCTTCTCTGAGTGCTGGGTTACATGGACTGGCTTTGGTTAGCTTCCAAAGTGGCCTCTGATTGGACAGCAAATTTCAGGAGATCGGAAAGTGTCACACGGTGCTCCAGCAGCTGAATAATGAATCACGAATAATGAATCCTTGGGTCCTGGATATGAATACCAAGCCAAATATTAGAAATAAGGTATTCACACACCCCTAATTAGACATTTATGTAATATAAATTAGCCTTCCTTGGCCTGATAGGGCTGCTCACCATTTTATCTACTGATGTCCTCTGTCCCATTAAATACCTTGAGAGCAGCTGCATACCAACAATTTCCAGTACTTACTCATCCAGTCTTATTCCTTGCAAGCTTTCATCACCCAAATGTGTTGCACCATCCCTTAAATTGTGTGAGTGTGGGGGGGGGGGGAGAAATGGAGCAAAATGTGGAATGGATCATTGGATCCTATGGACAACATTCTGTATTTTGTGGAAGTGTGTGCTGTCATATTCACAGTTTGCTACTCATTGAAGAGCATATATTACTATGAGTTTTGGCTTTAAAACGTTAGCATAGAATGTTTGACAGCATCTTCTCCATGTGAGACAGCATGCTTGTGAGGACGTCATAAGGGACACTGGAACGGTGCAGTATAGTATAAATAAATATTTGCTAGTGACTGTGCTGTTGTGGGAGCTAACCCTGTGTACCAGAAAGCTAGTATCCCCTGGAAGATCTATGCTACTCCATCATCATCAAATTTTCAGACAATATAGAATTTGACGGCAGATAAGGACCGCTTGGCCCATCCAGTCTACCCATTTCCCTACCTAATGGATAAGCTGCAGATCCTAGTTAGCCAGCAGCCTACTTCTTTCTACCCCCACTCCCTAGAATTGCCTTATGACTGTCCCATGCATGCTTGAATTCAACCACTGTTTTTGACTCCACAACCTCCTCCAGAAGGCTGTTCCATGCATCCATAACCCTCTCTGTGAAAAAATACTTCCTTACATTACCTCTGAACTGCCCTCCTCTATCTTCAAATTGTGCCCCCTTGTTGTTACACACTCTTTTTGAAAGATGCTAACCTCTTGGACTGTGTTGATTCCTTGAGGTATCTTGAACGTTTCTAGCATGCCCCCCCCCCTCCTCAAGGCTATACATATTAAGCTCCTTTAATCTCTCTTCATATGTCTTCCGATGCAGATCCTGCACTATTTTAGTTGCCCTCCTCTGGACAGCTTCCATCCTGTCTATGTCCTTGCGGAGATGGAGTCTCCAGAACTGCACGCAGTACTCCAGATGAGGTTTCACCAGCTGTCTGTAGAGAGGGATAACATCTTCCCATTTTCTACTGGTGATGCCTCTCCCTATGCATCCCAGTATCCCCCCCAGCCCTCCTTACTGCCCTCTCACATTGCTTGCCCACCTTTAAGTCATCTGATATGACTACCCCCAGGTCCCTTTCCATTTTTTGATGATGTTAGTATCTCACCCCCCCCATAGTGTACTCTTCCCCTGGGTTTTTGTTCCCCAGGTGCATTACCTTGCACTTCTTAGCATTGAATCTAAGCTGCCATACATTTGACCATTCCTATAACCTTGCCAAGTCCTTACTCATCCTTTCCACCCCACCTTGGGCATCAACTCTGTTGCAGATCTTTGTGTCATCTGCAAAAAGACATACTTTTCCTTCTAGCCCCTCTGCAATGTCACTTATTGAAGAGGACCGGTCCTAATACTGAACCCTGCGGTACCCCACTAGTAACCCCACTTTCTTCAGAGTGGACTCCATTTACTATTACCCTCTGTGTCCTATTCTCCAGCCAATTCTTTACCCAGGCTATCATATTGGGATCCACTCCCAGGCTGGCTGACTCGTATATTAATCTTTTGTGTGGGACTGTGTGAAATGCCTTGCAAAAGTCTAGGTAGGCCATGTCCACAGCCCCTCCCTGATCTACTACTTTGGTCACCCAGTCAAAGAAATCTATTAGCTTTGTCTGGCATGACCTTCCCACTGTGAATCCATGCTGCCTTGGGTCCTGTGCCCCTCTGGCCTCTAGGTACTCGACAGTTCTTTCCTTCAGAAGTGATTCCATCATTTTCCCTATCACGAAGGTTAAACTAACAGGTCTGTAGTTTCCTGCTTCTGCCCTGCTCCCACTTTTGTGAAGGAGAATCACATCTGCCCTCCTCCAGTCCTCAGGTACCACCCCATCCTCCCATGATTTGTTAAAAAGGGTAGTCAGTGGTGTCACTAGTTCTACCCTTAGCTCTTTTAGAATTCTGGGATGAATCCCATCAGGCCCCTTTGCTTTGTCCACCTTCAGTTTTAAGAGTTCTTTCAGAACCCTTTCTTCTGTAAATGGACTGGTTTCAACTTCTGTATCTAGAGTGTTTCTATTGTTTGTTTTAGGTACCTCTCCCTCTTCATTTGTAAATACTGAGCAAAAATATTTGTTTAGTATCTCTGCCTTTTCACCATCACCCTCTGCCCACCCTCCACCCCCTTTATTAAGCCTCACTATCCCTCCCTTGGTCTTCCTTTGCTCCTGATGTACCTAAAAAAGATGTTATCCCCCTTCTTAACTGAGTTGGCTATCTTTTCCTCGGTTCAGGCCTTTGCTGTTCTGACTGCCTTCCCAGCTTCCTTTTGCTTTAACTGATACAATTCTCTGTCCTGCTCCTTCTATGATTCCTTGTACTTTCTGAATGCTTTCTTTTTCTCTTGAACCTTCACTGCCACCTCCTTTGAGAACCATAGTGGTTTCTTACATCATTTTGTTTTGTTTATTTGCTTCACACAAAGGCTTGTTACCTCTGTGATGGCAGTTTTTATTATTCCCCATTGTTCTTCCACCCCTCCTTCCTGCCCATTTGCTAGTGCATTCCTTAGGCACTCACCCATTTTGGCAAAGTCAGCCCTCCTGAAGTCCAGTACTTTTGCTTTTGTATGGCTTGACTCTATTGCTGTGTTTTTTTGTAAACCATACTGTTCGATGGTCGCTAGTTCCTAGATGGTTACCCACTTCTACATCTGTGATCCTCTCTCCATCTCCATTGGAGAGAATCAGGTCTAAGATTGCTCCCTCTCAAGTGGGTTCCAATACTAGTTGTCTAAGGCATGCCCCCTGTAGGGCATCTAGAATAACCCCACTCTTAGAAGTGGCTGCTGCAACTGCACTCCAGTTAACATCTGGCATATTCAGATCACACATCAGCAATATCTCCCCTTTTTCTGCCATTCTAAGTATACTTTCTATAATATCCTTGTCCATTTCCTCCCCCTGTGAGGGGTCTCTGTATACAACCCCTGTGCGGATTGCGGTGCCATTGCCTGTCTCCAAATTGACCCACAGTGCTTCTTCTCCTCCCTGTTTACCCTTTTGTTCTGTTGCTTTGATTCCTTCCCTTATGTAGAGAGCTACTCCTCCTTCTCTTTTACCCTCCCTGTCCCTCCTGTAGATAGTGCATCCTGGTATGTTATTTCTGAGTTTGCTTTGGGCCTATAAAAATGTTTAGTTTGTTTTCTGTTTTGTCTTTTTTTTTCCATTCTTGTGATTTGTACTGTAGACATAGGCAAGCTGAGAGTGTCTTGAGCCTCTCTAGAATCCAAAACCTGGCTCAAACTTTGTTCTACATTTTTTTTTAATAAAATCTCCAGTCTCTGATGCTGCCATTCTTAGCCAGGCCACCTCCGAGCCCAGTCCACTCCCAGCAACATCACTTACCCAGTTCCAGAGGCTCCACTGGGGGTATTTTCTCTGGCAAGGACAACTCCCCTCCGGAGTACAGTCCGTTATGGTCTCCAATGGGTTTGTTGGGTATGGGGATCTGTGAGCAGTCTGGATGGGTGGGGCCACAGAGTGCTGGTGCTGTTCTGTTGCAAATCAGGGGTTTTGCACTTCAGTGCCGGTCTTGGAAACAGTACCAGCAGGAGCTCCAAAGCATGCATGCACACATGCATGAGTGACCATGTACTGAAGCCAGACTTCATGTCCCCCCGCCAAGTTACCCTTCAGCTGAACCATCACATGTGGTCACCACAGCAGCAGTGTGGCAGCAGAAAGTACAACCCTTCCTCCCAAGAAGAGGATTAATGTCTACTGGTATTCTTAATCCTCCAATCTTCCAGCTTGCCCCTGATGTAGCAGGCTTATAACTGAACTCGGACCACTGGCACTGCAAGTGAAAGCACTACTGATGCTCCAACAGGCCAACCCCTACTGTACATCATTAAGCAATTAAGCTCAAGGTTAGAGCCAGCTAGCTCTGATAAGCACAACTGCAGCCTGAGCTCAGTTAGTGGAGTGGCGGGAGCCTGAAACTCATGATGGGTAGATATTCATATTGTTGTCTGCTCTCTTGGCTCCACTTCAGTATGTATTTGTCTGTACTATAAACTGTCTGTTTTACTACTGCATTTCTTAATGTTCCCTTGTCATGCATTGTAACCTACATAGTCATGCCTGAAAATAGGTGATTCTTTGTGTAGTGTGCTTACATGGTTAACAAAACGTAAATAAAAATATAAATGAGGAATGGCTGTAGCCACTGTTTACTGGTAAGAGGCCCCAGTACTTTTTATGAGTTTCAAATTTTCTCTCTTCTGGACAAAAAGTGTATTAAACTAATTTGGTTTTATATAGTGCCTTTCATACAAAGCGTGACCCAAAATGCTTTATATTCCAGGGGAAGTAAAGGAGAAAATGTTGCTTTCATATCAGGTGCACAGGGTAGTTTAAACAGCACAGATGGGCAGAAATAAGAGATGTAAAGTACAGGGAGGTTAAGGGACTTGCTTAAGGTTGCACAGCAAGTGAAGGTTGTGGGAAACAAACCTGGGTCTTTGTTGTGAACTGTGCTTTGATTTTAGAAACTCATATTTAAATAAAGATCTGCTGGTCTATCTTGATTCACAGCTCTGCATTCTAACCACCAAGTCAAGCTGCCACTCAAAAAGAATGGGAAACAGCTGGCCCTGTAGCATAGCAATAGCAGTAGCAGTACTACTGGTCACTAATCAAGTGACTTGGGTTCGGATGTGAACTCAAGTCACCAGGGTTCATCCAAACGGGAGCAACCTGAATGACCAAGGGACTGCTCTCCTCTTCCAGGGTGGGGGGCATCCTGCCTCCTCCAATGGGCTGATACCTAATAGAGGCTGGTTGTCCAGAAAGATGGGCAGCCCAGAAGGGTGTGGCAACTTGATAGATGTTCTGCATCATTTCATGTTTACATCCTAAGGGCAGACAAAATAGAGGAAAACCACTTGCCAGAGTGAGAAGAAGGCCAGCCTGCAGGCCTGGCACCACCAACCGGGCACCCATCTTGACCCTGCTTCAGAGGGACAAGAGCAAGCCCTTTTCAACCCTTTCATGAGGGGCATGTCATGGAGGGAAAAGAGATCAAGTCACAGGGATGGTGGGTGATGCCCTAAAGGCTGTCCACATAAAGGCCAGCAAGAACAAGGTGGCTAAACATCAAGTGAAAAAAATGGGAAAATGAACTAAATGGAAACAAATGAAAAGCAGCTTGTTTTACTGGCTGTCCCCTGCAGCTTCACAGGAAAGTATTGGCTCTGAGACTGTTTCTTTTAATAGGACTCTAGGAACTACAATTAAACTTAAGCAAATGGAATTAATGAATTTTTCGTGAGAAAGCAGCAGAGCATAGTCAGACCAGTTAAGCATTTTATAAATACCTTTGGGACATTTGTATGCTTGCTATTATTAGAGGAGGCAATATATTCTAGTGGTTAACACACTGAACTGTGAGACAGAAGATTACAGGTTCAAGTCTCTCAATGACCACTGGCATAGTGTGAGACCCTGAACAAGTCATACGAGTTCCATGCACTTCAATACCCCCAGCTATAAAGTTGTGTAGAAGCAAGATGCTGCGGCTCAGTTGGACTATCCTTGGTAAATAAGATGCATATAAGTCTTGAGTGGTTTGACGTATAGACAATTTAGATTTTAGTGAAGTGTGATGTGGTAAGGCAGTGGAGGTGACAGGAGTTAAGGTTTGATCCACAGAATGGCTTGACTCCTTCCACATATGGCAAAAGCCAGCAAAAGCTGCAAAGTGCTTCCTAAGCATATGGAGCCCTCCACAATACACAGTATGGGTCAAACTGCTCCTTCACACCCACTCCCACTCCTCACACATATCTAATCAGGTAGCTGGGTCAGGCTCATGCATACATTGGGGGGCGTCGATGAACTCTGCACAACCCCAATATAATTACTGCACATTACACTAGGAGAGACACCAGTAATGTTTGTCTGTTCTCCATTCCTGGCCCCTGGGCTTTTGTTGGGCCTCACTGGCCCCAGCACCTGATGGCTCCAGCCCCCTGGGATGACATGGATGGGTAGAGGCCATAAAATTAGTTTTTATTTGTTTAAAAAGTATTCCCTTTGTATAGGGATATGGCACTCCTTAGAGGACTGCCGTATCCCAGAATTCCCTCCTCTGTACAGACAGTGATCCAATTAGATGTGGACCTAGACATCTGATTGGATGCCTGGTTTCTAGTCCTGCTCCACTCCCCCTGTAACAGCCATGGCCCTTTCATACTCCTCCACAAGGATGCCTTGACATATCTGGAGCCTGTTGAGTCTGAGATATAGAGATTCCACCTAGGGTTCAGAGTGGCGATTGCCAGCAGCGCATACATTGTGCTTATGCCAGCTCAGCTGTGGATTGGGGATATGTAATTGAAATTTACCACCTTGGTTTCAATACCTGACTTGTTTAGAATTATGAAAGAAGTTGGCAGAGTTGATCCAAACAAACTTCTGTACTAGTAAAGAGTTCCAAAACAAAGGGCATGATTAAAGGTTTGGTGGCAAACGGTGATTTTAAGCAAAATTGCCTCAGGCAGAGGATGGATAACAAGGCCTGGATATTCAAAGCAGTTGCACATGGCGCAACAGGGTTGTGCATGCACAACTGCGGAGAAACACCATAGAGTGATATTCAGCGGGAGCAACTGCACAGCGCAAGTAGCATCGCGCCAATGTGCAATGGTAATGTATGCATGCGCAAGGGCAGGGGGCGTACCCATGAATATGCGGCACAGTGCGATATTCAACCCCTGACCAATGGTGCAAGTGAGGGGCAACTATCAGTTGCATGGAGCAGACTTGAGCCTATATAAACAGGCAGCAAGTAGGAGGAGGGCACTTGCGCCAGAGGGGAGCAGGACAGAGGGAGACAGACAGGCTGTCTGAGAGAGGAGGAAGGAAGCAGAGAGAGAAAGAGAGAGACAGACAGACAGACAGACAGACTGACAGACAGGGAGGCTGATGGAGGGAGCGAAAGTGGGTGCTATACAGAGCCAACAGACTCAAGGGGAGTGACACAGTCACCCACAGGGGTGGGTGACAGAGCCTGCAGGCAATAGCCAGCCAGTGCCGGGGGGGGGCCAATGGAGCCAGATGCCCAGGGGGTGACAGGACAACAGGTACCATGGCCAGTGCGGCATTCCAGATAGAGGCCATAATGAGGGGTGTGAGGAGGCATGAGGCAGAGCAACGTGGCTGTGGAAGGGCCCGTCGGAGGAACACCCAGAACAGGTGGTACCAACCTGGCATCAGGTTTGAGACCCACGCTGACACAGAGATCATGGGCCAGTATCGCCTGAACCAGGAAATTCTGAGGCAGCTCAGTGAGCTGTGCAGTGAGGAGATGCAGGCACCCACCAGTCAGAGCCACGCCCCCACAGTGGAGACAAAGATAACAGCTGCCATGTGCCTGCTCGCCACAGGCACCTTCCAGAGACCAACAGAGGGTACCACAGGAATAACCCAGTCGGCCACGTCATGGCTCCTCACACAATACCTCAATGCCCTGCTGCCACATGCTGCAGAATACATCCACTTCCCCAGCACACAGGCGGAGCATACATCAACCATGCAGGAGTTTCACAGGGTAGCAAATATGCCTGGTGTGCTAGGGGCCATCAACTGCACCCATGTGGGCATCCGCATGTCACCTGGCATGGAGGGGATAGCCTACATCAACAGAAAGGGCTACCCCAGTATCAACTGCCAGGTGGTGTGAGATGCCAGAGGGCACATAACCAATGTCTGTGCCAGACACCCCGGGGGATCACATGATACCTTCATATGGCACAGCTCAGCACTGTGCCGCAGGTTCGAGAGTGGGGACATCCCCACAGGTCACTTAGTGGGTGAGTATGGTGAGACCATGGGCAGCTGGGTACAGCAGGGCATGAAGGGGGGGTGACCAGGGCAGGAGGGCCACCGAGTGCACCCAGGAAGGGCATGGGGCACAGTGACAAGGAACACCAGGCTAACCATCTCCTCTCTCTCTCTCTCTCTCTCTCTCTCTACACAGGTGACTGTGGCTACCTACTCAGGCCCTGGCTGCTCACCCCCTACCGGCACCCATCGTCTCCAGCGGAGAAGCAGTACAATGAGGCACACGCTAGCACACAGAACATCATTGATCATGTGTTCGGGATGCTGAAGGCACGGTTCCATTGCCTGGACAGGTCCGGCTGTGCCCTACAGTACAGCCCCTTGAAGGCCTGTGGCCTATTCCTGGCCTGCTGCATGCTGCCCAACATGGCCACTGACCCTGGGATAGCTGTTGAGGCCGAGAGGGGAATAGCAGTGGGGATGACATGGGCGATGGGCACGGTGGTGGTGGGCAGCCCCCCGAGCGGAGGATCCCCAGCTCATGAAGATGGCACACCAGCATTGGGACACAATAGCACGGGGCACTATGGTGCACGCAGGTAGGTGGACAAACACCCATGCACAGAACCAACACAATGGCAAGGCACACAGCCATGTGTGGGCATGGCCATGGGCATGCACACACAGGCGTGGGGCAGGGATGGAGGGAAGCAGTGCCACATGACCACACGCAACACCATGCAGCACTGCACAGTGACCAACACACACACCACCCACCTCCCACACACTGGCACCCGCAGCCATGCGCCCAGGTGCTAGCACATGGTGTGGATCAGACATAGGGCACCGGTGCACATGCATGACCAGTGTAGTGATGGTATCATCACGCGCATGCCACGTGGGCCAGCGGCTGGGCAGGTGCACACATGGTCAGCGTGTGGCACAACACGTGGCTTCCATGACCATGTCATGCAGACACACACACACACAATACCCATGTGCACACAGGGTGGTGGATGTAGATAGCAGACAGGGTGGCATGGACAACAGGTCCACCACGCAGACACACAGCTGCCATGGGCACAGGGACAGCTGGGCTGCGGCAGCCCAGCAGACTCATGCTGCACAATGGCCAGAGGGGGTGTCTGCGACCACCCCCCAGGGGTGGGACTGCGGGATCATGACCAGGTTCTTGCAGGGGTCTGCAGGCTCCCAAATAGGCCCACTTCAGGTGTGCTTGGGATGTCCACAGAGGAGCCTGGTGTCGACACTGATGGGGTCACCCGACACCGGGGCCGTGGGGTGGACATTGCACTCTGTGGTGTCTGTGGCAGTCAGCCACGCCCTGTGGCAACCAGTTGGGCAAGGCTAACCAAGATCGCAGTGGCAATGCGGTCCAGGGCTGCGGTCGTGTCCTCCCGCAGGTGCTGAATGTGCTTCACGACTTGCGCGGCGCCCCTGTCATGCTGCTTGGCTGCCTGGCGCACCTCTACATCGAGTTCCTGCACCCCAGCCACGAGCAGCACCTGTTGCTCCACGGAGGCCCACAGCAATTGGGTGTGCTTGGCCTAGGGATCGGTGGCATGGGCATGGCACCGACCCACCAGTGTGACCACGCTGCACGGCCCTAAGCTCAGGTGGGTGCTGCACAGCAGGATCCTCATGGGGTTGGGCAGTTACAGGTGCTCCAGTGGTGGACACTGCACCCAGCTGCCCAACATCTCTAGCCATCTGCTGCTGTCACCCCTCCTGTCCCTGTGCACTGGCCAGTGCCTGTACGATTGCACCGCCAACCTGTGCCACTGTTCCTATGCACACAGAGGTACGAGAGCTGTGGCGGGCAGCTGTTCCACCACCAACAAGCCACTGGCTGCGCTGCCAGTGACGGTGGATGGTATGGGTGTCTCTCCCATGACAAGACCCTCGCTGCCCAGGACTATGGTCATATCGTCATCAGTGTCAGACCCCACCATGATCTGTCTCTCCACACAGAGCATGCCATGGCTGGTGTCCTGCTGTAACACAGCCAGGGCCTCATCTGCCACCATGCCGAGGACATCCGGCTGGACAGCAGTGGCATGCTGCAGCCAATAGGAGCCCCGGATGCCCATGGAGGTGGATGGCTGGTCCTCCAGGGCTGGGCATGCTCCCACAGCAGCTGCAGGTGCCCCTGCCACTGCATGCTGGTGAGCCAGTGCTGTAAGGGAACACAGATGGGTTAGTGATGCTGAATCAACAGGCCCTGGCCCCCCCGGGCCACCATTCCTACCATGCAGTGATGGGCTCCCTCCAGTCTGGAAACCACCACCTGGCACACCCTTGACTGCACTGCGCTGCCAGCTCCTCCTGCGCCATGAGCTGTGGCATGGCAGCCTGGCCCCCACCTGTGGCTGACCTGGCAGTCCGTATGGCCGCCACCTTCTTCTTGATCCAACGCTTGTCAGTGCCCACCTTTTTCTTGCACTCCTGTGCAGATCGCTGGTGGCTGCCCTGCTGGTTCACGGCCTCCACAACCTCCTCCCAGGCTGTGGCCCTGGCCTGGGGTGTTCCAGTGGTGCCACTCAGCAAAGGCTCCCTGTCAAGGTATGCCTCAAAAAGGGCATCTGCCTATGCTTTAGTAAAGTTGGGCCTGCATTTGTGGGCAGGCCCATGCTCCTCACCCTCCTGATGCTCAGACATGATGCTACCTGTGGACATGGACATGTGGTTAGTGGCTGCAGCAGCCCACCCCAGCCATCCAGCCCGCTGTGCTGGCCGTCTCTTCAGCAGGCGCAACTTACCTCTGATGGTTGCAATATTAGTCCATGGCCTGTGCTGTTGTGCAGTGCTTTTATAGCGCATCTCATGCAAATGGGCTGATGCGCAAAGGTAATGACATACAAATGTTCCCATTGCACCGCAAACAGGCTGATGAACTAATCTGCATATGATGGCTGAATATCGTGCTCTTGTGCATTGGACTTGCTCCACTGTATGTCATGGCTCAATGCCATGACATGCGCAGTACGCCCTCAACAACACATATGCACCACGGCATGTGCTACCACCTATTGTGCAGCGTGCGCTAGGAGTGCTATGGGGGCTATTATACCCTATGCGCCATGGATCCTATGACACCGGGGTACTATTGAGCCTATGGCGCTTGAGCACTATTGTGCCTATGGTGCTGGGGCACTATTTGGCCTATGGCGCTCGAGTGCTATTGGGCCTATGGCACTGGGGCACTAATGGGCTTATGGCGCTTGAGTGCTATTGGGTCTATGGTGCTGGAGTGCTACTGGGCCTATGGCACTCGAGCACTATTGGGCCTATGGTGCTGAGGCACTACTGGACCTATGGGGCTCTAGCGCTATTGGGCCTATAGTGCTGGGGCGCTACTGGGCATATGGTGCTCGAGCACTATTGGACCTATGGTGCTGGGGTGCTATTGGGTCTATGGCACTCGAGCGCTATTGGGCCTATGGTGATGGGGCACCATTGGACCTATGGTGCTGGGGCGCTATTGGGCCTATGGCACTCGAGTGCTATTGGGCCTATGGTGATGGGTCGCTATTGGGCCTATGGTGCGGGGACACTATTGGGCCTATGGCACTTGGGCGCCATTGGGCCTATGACACTTGGGTGCTATTGGGCCCATGGGGCTTGGTGCCTTCATGGCCCTATTGCACATCATGCATCATGGGCCCTATGGTGCCCATGCGCACATTGCGTGTGCTGACCCCTGACCCCTGCCAACCCTATGCCCTCTTGGGATCCCTGCTCCATGTGCTGGTGTGGCCACACCCACACCATGCATCTCCAGAGATGCGCGATTGCCACAGGCAGCGCATCTCCTTGAGAGGCACGCATCTCGAGCACAGTGTGCATGTGTGCTACTGGGTGCCATTTTGTCCTGCTTCTTTGCTTTGGCACCATGGCACCCTGTGCTGTTCCTCAATTGCAAAACTGTAGCCAGGTGGAACTGGTAAACCTGGTGGCTCAGGTGGAGCCCCATGCTGCCAGCCTGTTCAGGCAGCCCCTATAGCATTCCAGGATGGAGGTGTGGCAGTAGATCATGGACAGGCTGGTCCAGGACACTGGTGTGTAGCACCAAGGAGCAGTGATGCCACTGGTATGGGGACCTGGTCTGGAGGGCCCCGGAGAGGCTGAGGGCACTGCAGGTGCACGTCTGCAGGGGGGCCGTGCCACAGCCAGGCAAGTGGGCTCACACTGTGTCAGTGCACGACCACTGTTCCATGGGACTGGCAAGGCTGCATACCATGCCGGGGAAGGAGGGCTGTCATTGTGTGCCCTGTGGCATGGCATTGCCAGTCACTGGGTGCACTGCGCCACTGCCCTGTGGCCTTGCCCAGCTTGGGTGCACTCTGTGTTTGGGAGGTGGGGGCAGTGGGCTCATGCTGTGACTGTGTTCTGATGTGTGCCTGTCTGTGTTCCCATCTTAGGACCTGAAGACCGGAGAAGAGCCAGGGCAGCAGAGGTGCCTGACGGGCTGCAGCCCTTCGGCTGGTGGTGCGGGACCGAGTGTCAGTGAAGAGGCAGGACCGGTGCACGCAGTGCCTCAGCGGGCAGGTTGGTACTGTGCATTCCCACATTGTTGTGTAGGGTGGTTGGCAGGGGTGGGGTATGACCTTGGTTTCCTGTGCCTTGTGCCATGGCAGCTGTGTTCACCACATGGTGCAATGTGTGTGGCACCGTGAAGTGGCCATTGCACGTGTGTGGTAGCTGTTGTTGGGCTGGGTGTGTTTCCAGCTGCCACTTGTGCCGCTGTGGTTCTGCTGCAGCACCATGCCACCTGTCTGCCACTGTGCTGTTGGGTGGCCCTTAAGCACCGGTGTCCAGCACTGTACACTGCCATGGCTTGTCAGGTTGGCAGCAGGCATAGGCCCATCCGCTGCACACAGTGGGGGGCTAGGGTGCTGTGGACGTACACTGATCACCTGTCCCTTCCTCTGCCATAGGTGTCTGGAGGGGTTCATGCCTGCCATTATACTGTCATCTGCAGTGGCAGATCATACTGATCACTTCCCATACAATGGAGATCACTGATCAGACATGGAGGATCCTGCTCCTGGACCAGTGCATGGGGACAGCAGACCGTGGCCATCCTTGAAGTGCAGCAGCTCCCTTCCCTTGCCTTCCTCCATCCAACTGTACAGACCCTCTCCCCTGTCCCCTTCCCTCCCTCACCTATCCTCCCCCTTGTTTTTGACTGTATGTTCTTGTGGTTTTGTTATTGTTACATTACATTTGTTACTTGTTTTCCACCCTTCTGTGTCCGTGTCTGCTTTGCAGCTGGAAAGTGGGTCCATGCTGCAGTGGTGTGGTGGGTGGCCGTGTGGTGCACCTGTGTTGTTGTGTGGACCATGCATGGTGGTGGCATGCCCCTCAGTCAGTGGCTATGCCTTGGAGTGGCCATGGGCTGGCTGTACAGGCTGTGTGGTGTGTGTGTGTGTTGGGTGCCATGTTTCAGGGTGTAGATTGCCATTGTCCGGGCGGCAGCATGCTATCTGGCGGCTGGTGGACAGTGGGAGCTCACCCCTGGATGTCGGTACCACCTGTACCATGCATCCACCACCTCGGGGGGGCTGGCTGCATGCCTGCACTCCATGGACAGTGGTCACCTGTGTGCCAGCAGTGTGTCCCTGCCAGTGTTCCTGGCCTGGTTCCCCCGCCTCCCCGCACTGGCCCCCCCACCTTCCCCAATGCCTGGCTCCTTGTTGTGCCTGTGGCTGTTCCTGCTGTGCCCTGGCACATCTTCCTCTGCCCCTTGCACATCCCTGGTTGCACTATGGCACATTTCTGCTGGCTCCCTGGCACAACTCTCACTGCGCCATGGCTCAGTGGCTCTGATATTCAGCCATGTTGCACTGGCGCATGTTGCAGAATGCAACCATTGAATAGCGCAGTCACTGTGCCATTGCACAGTTGACTTGCACTGCGCCATGGGTTGTTTTAGCCTTTGGCGTATTTCTGAATATCTGACCCCTAGTGTTCAAGGAAAGCCACTGCTTGTTGTGCAGAAATTTTGAAAAAGTTGATTTCTCCAACTTTCCTGCAGGATATTTTTATTTCATTTTTCAAAATATTTAATTTCATTTTCATTTATGTATTTATTTTTTTGCATTTATTGATATGTTATAAATGGGATGAATTACAAAATAGATTTATAAAATATTAAAAGGACATTGGGAGTTATGCATTATTCTGGATCAGTTATGCCCGATTCATGCATACCCAGCCCACATAGCTCCACACCTGGGGACAGATGCAGTGTGTGCAGTATGCATTGCCATGCACCTCTACAGAGTGCCTGTCTACAGCCTCACCCCCCAGTCATGCAGTTGCACAGAGGTCAGTTCAAGGGACAGAGGTTGCCCATCCTGGGTTCTGAATTGAATCATCTGCTCCACGCAAACAGGCGATTCTGGGAAGGTGTGGTACTGGACAATTTACAAAATATGAAGGAGTGCCTAAATGGCTACCCTAGCATTCCCTGTCAGCCTGGTGAACTAGGGCAGCACAGTAGGGGGAATTCTCTGTCCTGCCAGCATGTGTTATTGTGGGGTGCGCAAAATGACAGCAGGGCTCCTGCTGCCATATCCTGTGCCCAGTTGCATGTCATAATAGCAATTGTGGAAAGGCTGTCGCCATTAGGGTGAGTACACTCCCGGCGCATAACAAAAGGGTGCCGGGGACTTAGGTTATTTTTGTTTATGCAGGGAGCTGTGCCCAGTGCACCCCCCCACAAAAGGATTCTCAACTCCACGTGGTGCATGTTGGGGGGGTGCAAAATGGGGGGAAAAACGTTCAGGCCGAGTGCAACAAAATGTACATGCGCACGGACCAGAACCTGGCACCCTCCCAACCCTAGCCTGCCACCCACCTACCATACCATGGGGCCAGTTCAGCAGTCCACCACTGCACAACACCACACAAACCCTCACTGCCCTTCTGACCGTCACTCAGCATGCTTTCTCCCCCCCCCCAAGCTCACATACTTATAGCGACATCCTGTCACTATATTCATGGACCCCCCCAATCTGGTCACCCTCCCTCCTCGGTAGCCCTGTCGACAGGTTCCGCGATTTAGTCGCCCATTGTAAAAGCACCCAATCACAGTCACCAATGTCATGGGATACCCCTGTGTGCCCCTCCCCTTTGGCTGGCATTCCATGCCTTTGTGAATGGCATGGAGTACAGGCACAACCCCAGACATGCATCTGGACCAGGCGAGCACATAGCTGCATTATCAGCTAGGGGATCAAGTGTGAAAGGTGCACACACCCCTTCCATGAATGCTGCTAGGGGTTCTCTGGACTCCCAGTTCCTGGTTATCAGACTTAGGGTTCCCTACACACTGCAGATCCACGGCATGTAGGAAATCTGAGGTTTCATGTATAGATCCCAAAAAGCATACACAGATCAAGAGCATCACCTCTTGCATCTTCAGGGTAGCACAACTGCTCACCTTCATTTCCCAGTCCTCTAACCAAAAGATGCATAAGGCAATTCCCTTTATAAGCATAGATATGCCTTTTCATGCATATCGTATGCACATACATATTATAAAATGCATGTAGCAAATTAAATACCTTATGTTCATGATACCATAGAAGTGACAAGCATTCTGTTAACTGCCATCTAGATAAAAGATGCTACAGTTACTGAGTTCTGATCTGCTGTGTATTACTGACTGAGGAATTATAACAGCATGGCCCTCTAAGTATGAGAGCCTGATAGTACAGGGGCATCAGAAGAATGGTACATTATCCCAACTATGGGGAATGTCCCTTTAGCTGAGTGGTTGGAGCTGCTGCCTTTAACCCTGAGACCCAGGTTCGATTCCCAGCAATGGCTGATGGGGGGCATGACTAGCAGAAGAGACTGATGTAATACCTGGGTGTTCCATTGTTCCACAATTTCATACACCCTGAAGGGACTTATTTTAATTATAAAATGACTCTCCTGATGGGTATACTTCCCCGACAGTGACACAAATACAGCAACTTACCGTGCTGCCAACAGAATCAACAGTTCATCTACAGGTCACTGTATTGGTGTGCCAGAGACAAGGGCACACTGTCTCCTGGTCCTGCACCCCCTTCCCGAATCAACTCTAACTCGGAGTTGATTATATTTAGAATGGGGGTGTGGGGGGCAAAGCCCCCCTGATAGAAACACGGACCGGGAGGCCATCAGAATTTATGTCGGCTGTAACTTGCTGTCAACGTAAATTCTGTCGCTGTGATGCCACTCAACGAAACTGTTGTCGAGCTGGCATCATAGAACCTCCTGATGTTTCATTTTAAAACCGAATACAGATGTTCATAATTTCAACCATTTCTGATGTGTGCTGTTGTGTTGGAATAAAACACAGTCATATGATTACATTTAAGCAATCACATTTCCTAGTTCATCTTTACCATTTTATACTGTAATTGATAGCATCCCTTGTGGGTATACCATAGAGTCTATAGATGCGTAGAAAGACAACCTTCTACTTCAGCATGTATTCAAATATACAGAGAAATATACTGTCACCACACATACTCTCCAGAGAGGTATACAGGAAATCTCATACATGTAAGACAACAAGACAGAGGTGACATTTAACAATTTTATTGAAACATGGGGGGGGGGGGCAGTCACAAAAACACACTCAAAGCACAGAGTTTGACATTTTCTTTGTACAAAAAGAGATTTTGTGAGCATTCAGACACATACTGTTAACCCGGCACACAAACATGCAGAAAAAATAGCTGCACAGAAAGAGAAGGGGCATGATTACATCCAATAACTGACAGAACTTGATGCCCTTTCATCAGTGATCTTCATTAACACGCCCAATCCCACAGTACAGGTTATGGTCCAGAAAATTTGTGTGTAGGTCTTAAACAGTGAATGCCTGATTGAAACTGACCCACTGTTTCTTCTGTTCTTGTTAAAGAGTAGGTACTGTGCCTACTAACTGCATTCAAGCCTAAGGTTTTCTAGTTTTCTGGCATTTCCCATTATAGGTCTCCTAGATGTTTTCAAATAAATGTACATATTTAAGTGTGTAACTGTTTCGTCAACATCTGCCAACAACTCGTCAAAGAACAGCTGCATTTATGGCACTGCAGTCATTAGTCATGGAATGGCCTTTGATGTCATAAACAAACACACTGTGAAGTCAGGCAACTTGCACTTGGGGCTTGATTTACTGAATGTGGCAGCACACAGATACATGCAAAGGCTCTTTGTGCTTGAAAAATAATAGCACCCATCTAAAAGGTTGATTGGTGGCTACTAAATAGTGTTATAGGCCTAGTATGGAAGTGGGGAAGTGCTAACAATAGTTAGCACTGTATTTACGGAGTCCTGGGTCAAAACAGGAAAATATTGCCACATAATAGAAAAACAAAAGAGATAACTGAGGGTTCATCCCCACCAAAGGTCTCCCTGTGGCCCAGAGAAAATGTATACTGCATGTCCATGCAGGAGACACATGTTCGGGAGAGAATCCAGGTCACTAGCTGCCAGTTTGGGCGATGTTGCCATGTGGCAATGCTCCCACCTGGGATGGATTTGTGCAGCAGCCCACCATGGAAGCAACACCTCATGGTAGAATGTGAAGCCAGCCGCCTCATGAGGCATGGCATACGCGCTAACAGCTGTCATAGGAATGGCAAATACACAGGGCACCAGGGATGGTGGGGTGGGGTTAAGGGCATGCAAAGCCCACATGGCCAACTCTGCAGGCCATAATCTCTTTGGGGAGAAATAACTCAATAAGGCATCAAGATTATGACAAATGTGGCACTCTAGGGCACTTACCATGTGGCCACCCCATAGCCAGATGCTGAACAGGCAATGGAGAGAAGCTCCTAAGCCAAGAGCCCCACCTTGGGCCACTAACCACGGAGGACCTGGGGACTGACTGGCTGGGACAGGACTATTAGGTAGCCAGGAGAAGCCTGAATACTGGATGACCGAGGACCAAAAACAGAATAAAAAAAAAACATTCCCCTGGCCCCACACATGCTGTAGAAGATGATGTTCAGATACCGTATGAAGCAACAGCTACTATAATTGTTTTAAAGAGAAAAGAAAGGGGCATTGACCTTTTACATTGTGAAGAAGTCTTTTGTCCTTCCTTGGTTCCCATAAACATTTAATCCCATCTGAGGAAGGGATACAGGGAGAAATCCAAAAAAGCTGTGCTAAAGTGCCTCATTAATTAGTAATCTGGGGTGGGGTGGGGTGGCAGTTTACTTCACTGGTTTCCTCCACTACTGCGCTTCATAAGTACCAAGTGGAAGGAAGCAAAATTAGTATAGCACAAAGAAACCGACACATTAAAGTGCTAATTTTGTTTCCCAAATAGTACACTGAGTCCTAAAGCTTTTCACAGGACAAAAAATCTTGCACACAAGTTGACAAAAGTGTATTGTAAACCCTGGGAAAGTCAACCAATAGATTTAGAAAAACATGTATACCCTAGTGCATTGTAGTACAGTAGTAGTTTAATGGTTTACAAGGTAAATGCTACAGTAGGTACTGTACCTGCGCTCTATCCTCACACAAGCATTGTTGAGTAGGTATTCTAAATCTGATACTCCTCCAAGCCTCAACATTAGGCCACAGCCTGAAATGCAATCAGGGTGAGCTACAGTAGCAGTGCAGTAGTAGTACAGCCTGCTGCTGAAAGCCCCACAGGTGATGTTAAGACAGTATCAAAGAATAACCTGCTCACCACAAGCCTGGGAAAATCAGAGTCCCAGTTCAGAGTCTGATATGCAAATACAATAAGCATTTTTAAATATATATACACACAATCTATATCAAAATAAGTCTGTGCCAGTGATTCAAGCAAGTGTATGTCGTCTTTTTCAATAAGCGAACAACAACTTGGGGTTGCATCTTACATTTACGTTCAAGTAAGGTCACATGGTCAGGGTATGACATGCCTACCTGCTTTAAGACCAATTTTCTTTTGGGAGCAACACAACAAAAAGCTCATTGTTATTACAATACAAAGCAATAAGGTCTTGGCTGAACTCATCAATATTAAAGAGATTTCCTGTTGGGACACATTCAAATAGCCATTAGGGAATCAGTTTAGGGCAGACTGTGAAGGACTCTGAGTGTCTGACATTCTGGGCATCCAGTAATTTGGACCACACTGATACTGTAAAATCAGGACACAGGACTGGGTTTCTGCCAGGCTATCATTTTTTTACATGTTGCATCTGATTGGCCAAATGGCTCGTGAGAACGTTCTTTATAAAGGAACATAAACTTTGTTTTGTTTTTTACCTTTTTAAAATACCTAGACATACGAGCATGTATGAAGTCTGATTTTTACACGTCTTCATTTTTTTTAATTATTCATGAGTTCTGGAAACCAGTGGCATTACTAGAGTGAAAGCCTAGAGCAATAGTTCTCAGACTTTGTCACAGTGAGCCTCCCCACATCCATGGAAAAGATTTTGAGCCTCCCTAAAACTGAAATAATCTTGGGCCTCCCAAAAGAAAACTAACATACTGTACTTTGCACAGTACACCATGAATAAATTGAAACCCCTTTGAGTACTTGGCTCACATTCAATTCTTTGTCTTATACTGACTTGGAACTTTTGAAAAAGAGCTCCTGTGCTCAAAGGTATTATCTGAATCACAAATAAATAAAATAAATATTATTATTTAGCTTATTGTAACCCCCCCACAGGCCAACCTACTTGCTCTGCTATTTTCATTCTTGAACCATTGTTACCTCTTGTTGCAGTACCTTCATGGGTCAGAATACTTCCTCTGCTTCCTCTCCATATGAAATAACCTTCCTACATATTTTGTCTCTCCCCCTCCTTCCCTGCTCCTAAGCAACTTCTCAGGGATTACTTTGCTTCTTCCTGCTATTGCTCTTAGCACTTCTACGCTCAACCCTTATATTTGGGCTGTTCTGCCATCAGTTTACAGATTGATCAATTACCACCATTCATTATTAATTTATTGTTCATATTTATTTTCTGTATTGCTCAATGTATATTTCTTGATTGTTTTGCAGTTACCTTTTGAAATGTATTCACTCCCTACCCTTTCCCGGATACACCTGAAATGAGCCTTGGCTCATTCACATTCCCTTGTCACCTATTAGTAAATAAATACATAAAATTCACCTACTATTATTCTCCTCTTTTAGTTTGCTTAATCTCTTCACACAAAATATATAAAACCTCAGATTTAAATACAGTTCTTTTTCAGACCTGCTTGAGCGTCCCCTGGAACAGGTTGGGGCCTCCCCAGGGAGGCTGGCCTCACCATTTGAGAACCCCTGGCCTAGAGTGAAGCATTCCCTATAGACTTCTGCTCAGATGATGTCACAGGGTCTGTTCCACAACTGTAATTAAGAAATGAATAGTTGGCTGGGAAAAGGTGTCATCAACAAGGGACCCTAAATAAGGGAAACAAAGGGCAGCTTTGAAAGATACACATAGCAATACACAAGTGGCATTGAATGGACTTCAAAAATGCCCAAGCATCCAATTATATTAAACCAAGAAAGCAAAGTGTATGTTCCCTTTAAACTCTAGTTCTCTCCCAGAAGGGGATTTATCCATTTGTTTATGCAACCCAAGAATGGCCAGGTTATGTTACAACTGTTGAAATGACTTCCATACTGCTCTTTTTTGAAGAACTGGGTTACATTTTAAAATGAATCAGAACCTGTAAATCCCAAGTCCCCCAAACCAGAAAGAAACCTGAAAATTGGACCATCTCACCCAATTCAATAGATTACTGACCTGCAAGCCTTGCCTACAGGAAACAGTCAAAAGTGAGCCTGCTTAATTACTGGTTTAACCCTCTGAGAACTGAATATGTTTGAACATACAGTATATGGATTCTGGACGTATATATATGTCCGAAATCTTCTCATTAATGGCATTCTGAAAGAGGTCAGAATAGGCCCTGAATGTCAGTCAATAGGGGCATCACCACATATGAATTTGTGGCTTACACCTCTTCAGTTCACAGTGTCACACAAAATGTGTGTAAAGTCACTTTCAGCTGACCAGCAGACAACTTTTGGACATAAAAGCACAACTGATAAGTTGCCACCGCTAGACTGCAAAAATCCCAGCACTGATCAACCATGCAGTTTGATCACTTTGGTGTGGATACAAGCTCATTTCTAAAAAAGGTAGTACAGTGGCTTCTTTTCCAGAGACATTGTTAGGGTAACAAAAGATCCAGCATAAGCCATTAAAGGCTGGGGGGGGGTAGGCAATAGACATTCTTATAAAAGGATTATTTGAGCCATTCTACTGAGGAGAAGTGCAGGCTTATTTGAAAACATCTACGGCTCAAGCCCCTGAGGCCTGAGTCTAGCAACACCCTTGTCCTCTCCCAAAGTTAACTTCTGATATACAGTACCACACCTTGACTCTGATACAGAGCTGTGCAGAATCTGGTTTCTATATAGGAAATGCTCATGAAATTTGTATGGTTCACATTCACAAAATGTCATGTAATATTTTAAAGATTTTGTAAACAATTCACCATCTACAATGTCCAGAGGTTGCACGGAAAAAACACGTCCGGGGAAAAAAAGAGCCCAAGTTGTAGACATTTTTTTCCTGCCTCATGGGTAATAAAGGAAAAAGTTGCTATAAACCACTGTCCTCAACTTGTGGAAAGAATCTTAAGTTGCAGGAAAAAAAGCCATGGAAGATGCCAGCATTGTGAAATGCAAAATTTCATACCCCTTTTTCCGCATTTTGTTAAATTTGTGGA
Source organism: Neoceratodus forsteri (assembly GCA_016271365.2). NCBI lineage: Eukaryota > Metazoa > Chordata > Ceratodontiformes > Ceratodontidae > Neoceratodus > Neoceratodus forsteri. Next base: position 356,225,347 of record CM028134.1, read on the forward strand.
AGAGGAATTTAGAAAATTTCACACAGCTCTATCTCTACTACCTCTACTCTGAAGTCAATGTCAGTGAACCCTGCACACCTCCTAACTACCCCCCAAACAATCTTATGATGCCTTTGATATTGTATAACTCATAAAATGTTTAGTGAGGCTGCATTAGAAAGAAAGATGCTTTTGTTTCCTTAGAAAGAGGAATATTCTTAAAGAGCTAGTAGCACCACAAAAAGCAGGCAGAAAATGTTATAAATTTTTAGTACTTGCTTCTTTTTATTTCTGAAGTATTTCTTCTTTTTCCATTTACTTATTAAAAAGTTTTCTACCTGGCCATCCACCGGCGCAGCGGTAGCACTACCACTTGTGGCACGGATGACCTGGGTTCGGGGGCGGATTCAGGAGTCCAAGGGTCAGCCAGGGAGAACTTGTTAGAGCATCCAATGGACCAGTTTACACCTCCGGGGGGGTATCCATGGTGGTCTGACGCCTGTGTGACACCCAGTGGAGGGTGGGTACCAGGTCCAGACCATTGGGAGAAAGGTGCTACAGCTTCGGTTGATGTCTGCAATGAGTTGGTGGGTGCACGTGCACACCATATTGATGTCTTTGCACATCCACAGCCTACAGGGTATGGGCTGGGAGAAAAGTGTAGGGAGTTGACCAGATGATGCGAGTTCCTCCACCCTGTGCACCAGTTCATGAAGTAGATCTCCTCCCACCGTGTTCTTGTATCCAGTATGCGGTGGTGCATCTGTGACCCCACCGCCTCTGCCTGGGGGGGGGAGCCCTGGGGGTACTTATGACAGGGAGGAGTGTTCCACAGTAGGTGGCTTGGTGGAAGGGGCAAGAGGGGGTCTAGGATGCTGAGGGTTGCCGGATCCCCCACCCTAAAATAAAACATCTAAAAAAAATGTTTTCTACCTAATAGTATTAGGTGTGGTGCAAATAGTAATACTTTATCAGGTGACTAACATGCCTAGTTTTAGTTCTATAAGAGAGTGCCTGACAGTGAAGAGCTTCAAAACTGCCTAAAAACATACCTATTTGAGCTCGCCTTTGGTGATGATTTCTGAATTGCTTATGTGATAACACTGGTTTTATATGTGTTTTACTTATTTATTGCAATGGGCGCAATGGTCTCTGGAATAGTGCCTATTTAAAAATAAAGTTGATTGATTGATTCTTCTTTATACTTCATCAACACTGTGACTTCACTAATTGTGACATCACTAGTGACCAATCTGGCAGCAGATGATTGGCTCTTCATGATCAGAGGCGATGTCACAGGCAGTGAGGTCAGAGGGCTGATGATGTATGAGGAGGACTAGAAGTAGTTGCGTCAGCCTCCAGGTAGAGTGCAGTTCCACACATCACACCAGGTACTGTTAAGCAGAAAATCTTTAAATTAGCAAAAGGGAAAAATAAAAATATTTCATTTATAAAAAGTAATAGTTCCCTACTTTTAACAGTTAATCTTATTGCAAGGTATTGTACTAGCTCTTTAATTTCTTTCCTGGAGTGTAATACAGTGGTAATAGCTAAAACGACAGCACAAAAGCACTAAGGCAAAGGTTGCCCGAAAAGGGCATTGGCAACAAAACCAGGTTTCAAAGAAATACAAAATCACACACACCTCCATAATGCCAAGCATCATGGCTTGTATATGCAAATCATATATCTCACGATGCTTTGCATTATGGAGCTATGTGTGACAGTGGTAACAGGGCATTTAGTTGCTCTGAGTCAACATAATGAATAGGCAGTCTGCAGCCATGGTGCATACCGCATAAGATCCATATAACAGATGCTGCAAGCGAAACAAATATCCAGATTGTTTGGTTTTTGTGTATCTCTACATTTTGTGTATCTGTGAAACACATATGCTCTAAAGTCTCAATGCAATTGTAATGCATCATGGGTATGCAAACAGTTGTGTAAAGCGGGCTAATGAGACTTCGCCACAGTGGACATCACCTAATACATTCATATACTGCACATAATTACAGTAGTAGAAGTGCTGGGGCAATCTGGCATTTGCTGACAAGGTACAAGGTTTGCATCATTCCTATGAGAACAAACATTTCAGTCTTTAAAAAAATATTCTTTTTGGTCTTTTTAGATGGCTTTTTGGGACACAGATAAAAAACAGCACCTGCACAATATACAGTACAGGGAGAGGGAGGGAATGAGACTCACAGACACAGACTTCCAATGAGGTAAAATGGTGTACGTTAAAAAAATTACACAAAAGACAATTTTGTTTGAAGAAATAAATTAACTTATAAAAACTAGCCACAAGATGTTCAGCCTTATCTCAGTTTTTTTTTCTTTTTCTGTTCTTCGACTTTTTTTTTTTTTTTTATAAAAGCTTTCAGATGATAAATTAATGTTCTGTTAGGCACAGTCTATGTCTGTATCATGGAAACTTTTCTCAGTCACCAGTAACTGTCGTTTTCGCAGTGTTCACTATTAGATGTCCAATGTGGTGTTCAGATATTTTCCCACTGTTTGATAGGGTGCATTTTCAGTGTACAGACATTTTTTTCCGTGCTCTTTGATCTATTCTGTTCAGAGATGAAATATCCACAAAATTTGAACAATTGCCTCTCAATGCTTCATAAAAAGAGACTTTGTAGTGATATTGCTCTTTCCTCTTGAGAGCAGTCTCAGTTTACTGGGTATTCATTTTTTTCCTTTTCAGTTCCACATTCCTGCAAGTCCATCTCATGCTTCCAATGGGCCCAGAGTCTCCTTTACTATGCCTCTCTGTGGAAGAGAGGGCAGAGTACTGCTGGACCTCTTGGTATTTTATTTTCCGGCTTTTGAATCCTAAGTATTATTTTTTGTTTCTTAATTTGTAATTTTTTATCTCTTTCAAATTCATCAAATGTATATTTTCTTCCCAGATTTTCTTGTTTTTAAAGGTCTTGTTGGATCAGTTTATGCAGACCCTTTTAAGTTTCCCCTTTACTGTGCTCGCCCACTGAAATGTTCACATAATCAGTTCACATGTTGGAACTCATCGTTTCCTGTACGTCTGTTCCAGCCAGTGCCTGACTTCTTTGAGATTGTAGAAGAAGGGGCCTTTTCCACCCAGGTAGGCAATTTTCTGTCTCTGCACTATGCACACTCTTTCAAAGGAGACCCCATATGCCACATTTGTGTTGTTATCCATGCAATCTGCCACCACCTGGCACTGGGGAGGCAGTGAGAAGTGCTCAAGCAGCTTGTGTGCAGCTACACAGCGTTCTTCTTGGCTCCTGTGTTTTTTTACTTCAAATGACTTTGTTGCCACTCCTGGTGCTGCCCAACCATCAGCTGGGTGAGCCTCATCGATGTAGACCAACAAGAAGTCAGCCACGTCAGAGAACTCCTCCACCAGCTTCCTGAATGTTGGAAGCTGGCTAATGAATGGAGGTCAGGTAGCTGAGCCAAAGTTGACCACCAGGGGGCGGTTGGAGCTAGCAAAGTCCAGCAAGTGGCATTCACTCTCCCCCTTTCCACTGAAACTCCTCCTTCTGCAGCATCCACTAGTTACACGAACAACCTTGGAGTTTGGAGCATCACCACCCAGCTTCACCTGTTGATAACAACAACAAAAATTATTAGACTATTTGGATAATTCACCAATAAACACACAGCTGAGATCTGAAAACTGAGTTTTGTATTTTCTTATACAAATCTTTTCTATTTTCATGATAATAATTGATACGCATCCTAAAACAAAGTAAAATGTTGATTTTATGAAAGTTTCAGCATAAATATTGTCTTGCTCAGCACTACTGTAAAACTCATATTGACTGCATTTTAAAACACAAGCCTTTCAAAATCTAAACTGTGACATCATAGATTGAATTCTACCAGGACTGCACTACTGCTCCAGTTTCATCCAGCTGAGACTCCCCTAAGATCAACTCCACAGCAAGTAAATATAATTGTAAAATCATTTATTAGAGTGTAATTTTCCACTATTAGACTGAATGTTGGGTAAACTGCTGTAGACACTGTGTTCTTGGAAGCCAAACAACTGATTACAAAACTCCATCTCCTCAGAAAACTGAGTGTGCTGCATCTCCCCTGGAAAACTGCCACACATCACATCTGTCTTCTTGTCTAGCCCTCAGCTATTCGCATGAAGGTATTGTAGCGGAAGTTTCAGTTCTCAGAAATGAATGGACTCCTTAGCACAGACAGGAGAGTTGTTTTTAAACACACCAGGCGGGGATAACAGGTTTGAAACCAGTATATCATGGTATTACAGAATCCTAGTGGTGTCAAGCAAGATAGCCACTTACACTTCCTACACACAGTTCTTCTCTGGGATGAAGAGGGTGAATGCAGTGATTACAAGTGATCTCAGCACCCCTTTAGGCTGCGATGTAGCACACTTTTCAGTTTTCGGTTTGTGGGTCCACTTTCACATCTTTACCCTTATTTAATTTTGGATTTTAGGGAGCCCACTTGGAGTATAAAGGCTCAGTTGACAAAGACAGTCCTGTTACAAGGTGCATATCTGGGCCACAGAGACTCTGCATGCATAATGAAGTACGCAAGGGGTCATGGGCATGTCAAGGTGGAGCAAGGCTGGATACCAAGGCAGCTCATGAGTGGATCCAGTGCTCCATGCAGAGTAGGGAATTGTAGGATACTGCAGTCCTCCAAAAACTGCCATATCTGAGTCTTCAAGGGACATTTTTAATTTTCATTTTTTGAGACACCCCCCACCCCAGCCCTCCATGCCAGTTTAGAGGTCTAGGAGCAACAGGCACCAGGACAGAATGGGCCCTGGGAAAGGCCACGAGAGATGCATGGTGTGCAGGCATGCATTACTACAGGGACACCACATACACACACACACACACACACACACACACATATAAAGCTGCTGCCTCAGTGCCAATATTGTTCTGTGAATGTCACTGCTGTGCACCTACACCCCTGAGCCAATCCCTGACCTGGCCACTTATGCAGTGGCACGGATTGGGTCAGTGCAAGTCTACACTGATGACAGATAGATGACTTTGGATGCACAGAGGTCGCAACATCTATGGAACAGGACCTGTAAGCACTGACAGCCTCCCTACATACCTCTATGTGGGAGCATAGTCCCTCCTGAGCCCTTTGTGGATCAGGCCCTAAGACAGCATCCTGCTTGCTATCAAGAGTTTACCTTGAGGAAGCAGTATGGTCCAGTGGCTAAAGCATGGGCTTTGGTTGTAAACCGGGAGACCCAGGTTCAAATTCCACCAGGCATAACTTACTCCGTGTGACTCAGTGCAAGTCATTTAACAACTCAGGGTTCCAGTCTACACAGTTGCAAACATGGGCAGGAACAGCCAACAGGATCCCACTGAAACAGAGACATTGCTGGAATGCACACTGTTTCTTGAAGGAGTAGTACCATCCAGATACTCCAGTGAGTAATGCTGTATGAAGGAATTTGAGTCTCTGATCACTGTGATAGAATCTGAGTATCATCAGCACAGTACTAGTACTAAGAGATATCTCTCAACATCCTTCCCCTGCCCTTGTACACAAATCAAGGGCAAGACTTAAAGAAAAACAGGTAGATACTCTTTGTCCAAAATCAAGGACCCAGATCAAAAATATATAGTGGTATCAGCTTAAGCAGGGACTTTGAGTTGGCATAGTGTAAAAAGTATTTTCAGAAGAAAAAAATAGGCAGTGACTCTAATGTATGGTAATATTTTATGTTTTGACTCCTTACTCTTTAGTGACAGACATGCCAAATTTAGCAGGGACCAGGGATGTTTTTGAGACAAAATCAGGGACAACCTCAAAAATCAAAGACAGAGAAGAGATATGGCTATGGGGGGGGGGCATAATCACCTGTGGAGCAACCACATTGTCACAACTAAGTGTCACTAGGGAGCAGAGAAAAAGATACGAGTGAGGAAAAAACAACATCAGTGGGTACATGTAACTCCTCTACTAGTACAAGTAAATGTTACCAAATATTCTGTAGACAGGCAGAGACAAATGGTTATCACTCAGGGCACACACACACACACACACACACACACACACACACCTTATTTCCATAGTACTACCCGGTGATGATGATAAGCCTGGCAGTTTGCTTCCATTTCAGTGTACAGTGCATGTGCAGTTTGTTTCAGTATAATGTAATTTGAATAAAGATAATAACTTGCTGAGTAATTTGTTCAAGTTCATTCCTAGTTAGAAAATCAAGTAGGAACCTGAATGAAGAGCTGCCAGATCAACTTGTGAGCTGCATGACTCATACATCTGCAAAGGTACAATAAATGTTAAGGCACAATGCTTGGTGCACAGATATTCTGCACGGACTCCAGGCAACGCTGAACACAACTAACTCCCTCTTTAGGTTTGCCCTTGCACAAGGTGAACATTTTGGTACAATAGTGAGTTCTGAGAGATGTGTCGCTGTTGGTCCAATGCAGGGTAATCTGCAAATGGCTCATCAGTGTCAGACCAATTATCAGCCAAGCTGATTTCATGACACTACTCAGGTTTTGCTGGTCAGAAACGTTGTGTAGTTCAGAGGAAGGATCCGGCTCGGTCATAGGGTGGCCATTTCCTTTGATCTGCATAATGCCACCCAGCAAACAGGGCTGATCCGTCATGATCAGCCTGCTCTTAATCCCCCCCCAACACAACCTGAAATAAAGAACACCATCCCTCATGCCTTCCTACCCCTTCCTTGTTAATTTTCTGGCAATCAGCACTCAGTCTTTCCTTGCACCTGAAAACCTCTCATAATCATGATTAGTCCTCTCATGCAGGGTTTGAAAAACTGCAGAATTCCACTTAACTCGATGATGGGATACCTTTTTTCTATTTAAAAAAAACTAACATTCTGTTTTGTTTTTCTACTTGATTACTTAATTTACTCTGTACTTCTGCCTTACAACAGCAAGTGGCAACCCACTTATATGCATAAACATAAACAGGCATCTGATGGTGCTGGTTAAGCTGTGCAAACTGCTGGAGGTGGTCCCCCCCCCAATACCAACCACTTGGCACAATAAAAAAACAACTCAGTGACATAACACAGTAGCATTATAAGATCACACGCAAATCAGACTGACACTAGCAATACTTTCATGGTTAGAGCAGCTACCCTCAGGACCCAGTGATTGTTGGTTCATGTCCCATCCAGGGGTCTTTCTGTGTGAGGTCCTGAACCCAGTGCAATTGTAAATCTGCCAAGCAAGTGTGGTCTGTTCTATTCTGAGAGATGACATGCTGGCCAGAATTCCTGAGTAATCTCATTTTCTTTTTAAAAACCATGCCATGGAATCTTTAATTTATTTTTTGTAATTTTTTACCAGGATAGGTACACTGAGCTGTGATAGCTCATTTCCAGGTGTGTCCTGGGATTTGGGTTGCATGAACCTGTTTTACTGAGGGGGAAAGCTGGCCATGATACTGGCAAAGCTCCTCTACTATTCTTCGATAAAGTGCCATAGGATCATTAACTTCCACCTGGACAGCGAGCAGAGAGGGGCAGACAGAACCTCGGTTAATATCTTATCCAAAGGATGGCACTTCAACAGTGCAACCCCACCCCCCCCGTACTGTACAACAGCGTCAGTTATAGATATTACCCCAAATACCAGCTGTGGAGCTAGAACCCATGGCCCTTTAATCTTCCGGCCCTAGAGGTGAGCATACAACCTACTGAGCCACTGATACAGATTCATTTTCACCTGGACAACCCCCAGAGCTGGGCAGAAGGGAGCCTGACAGGATGTCTCATCGTATGTCTGTCTGTTCATATGATCATATGATCAATAGCACCTCCTTGTATATTGGGCATTTAGCCCTAATGGTGTTATTTGTACCAACTTTTTCCTGCATAACAATAAAATCTTATACGACTACCTCTGACAGTGCTGCACTCCCCCCCTCCGTCCTGCCCCACCCTGTACTGTAGTGCTAGCATTAAGGAAGAAGCCCAGGTCCATAATGTTGGACTTGAACCCATGACCTTCCGGACAAGATGAGTGAAAGCTTTTTTTTTTTTTTTTTTATTTAGTTGTTTAACCAGGTATAGCACACTAAGCTGGAAGCATTTTTACAGGAGCGACCTGGGAGCACAATTGACAGCTACAAGGACACAACATCAACATACTCTACCAGGGAAAGACTCAACAGAATGAGTGAACATCTGTTTTTTGTGAGTGTCCGGGGAAGGGGGGCTTGACAGCTGTATGGTTATTACAGTAACTAACATGAATGTCATGTTTCACTATCTTGCCTGACGATTATGTTTGCTCTTAAAAGTAGCTGACATGGTCTGTCTTGAAGGAATACTGGAGTAAACTGCTGCTCCACTGCCATTTACAGACAAGGAAGTAACTGCCCCAATGAGATCAGTTATTTTAATCAGGTCACACTGAAGACCTGACTTGAGGTCAGGCATGATTTCATACCTTAGGGGACTGGAAATCATTTTACAGTAGCACAGTTTTAATCTCTGTGCCATCTTTGATACTAAAGGCGCACACGCTCATTGTGTACTAGATGGAAAAAAACTGCACTTTTTTTCCCCAAATCCATTAAAATATTGCTACTGATACCAATGCAAACATCACACTGGGTATCAGCGGAACTCTGAATCCGCTCCTCCCCAAGTTGAATTTCAAGTCTGTTTACTGTTTACTACTAGGAACACTTGCATGAAAAGAGGATCTTTGCCCCTTGAAGTTCATCGGCTACAGATGCTTTTGGTCTCGTGGGTTCATAATCTGCTGCTTATGACATTGCACAGTCTGTAACTATGGACTCATAATGTCACAAGCTGGGGACTATAACTTAATCTAGGAAAGAATCACCAGGAGCAAACATTAAGGGACACGGACCATGTTTTTGTGCCCATTATAATAAAAGCAAGAATTTGTCAATGCCAAATCTTTGCTTGCAATGTAACAGAGCTGTAAATAGAACATAGCCAATATATAATTTAAATCCAGTGTTTCTGGTGTTTGACATGCTGTTACTACATTTGCTGCTCTTATATTTGCGTTCTGCATGCTGGGTGTTTTTTTTCCCCATTTTGTTTAGTGCTTTCAAAGAGACACTGTCCTGACTTCTGTCTATAACTAGGGGAACCACTATAAGTGGGTAAACACACACACACACACACACACACACACACACACACACACACACACAGATACTGTGAAGCTTGCTGTTCACCGTCAAAGCCTGATGATGATGTTTGTTACAAATCCAGAATTCGCAATTCAGTCAACCAATGCACTTTCACAAACTTTAAACTGCTTTTCACATTGGAGTGCAAATGTTTATAGCATACATAAGTTATAAACAGGAGACCCAATGCTTACCCCCCCCAAAAAAAATTGGCAAATAATTAAATTATTAGCGTGCTTTCTGCTTCAAAGGGCTACTCACTTATTACATCTCAAAGGGGATTGGGGATCTCTTACTGTTCAGTTCAGTTCAGAGCGCAGAAGTGAAAGTCAGCTCAGTCACTAGTCGTCAAGGTAGAACCTCCAATTGGCGAAGGCCCTGTTCTAAAATGCAACTGCCAGAGTTGGCTCCGTTTAAAATACGGTGCACTGCCTGATTATCTCACTTTAAATAATGTGCAGACCCTAGCCAATCTGCTGGTATTTGGTGGGGAGTTAGATAATGGAAACAGCCATATATTTATTTTTTTCATTTTCCCTTTTAGTCTTGGTAACTGGGTAAGGCCCACTAAGCACAAGTGCCTATTTTCAGGGGCAACCTGGGAGCACTGGGGAGTTAAGTGACTTGTTCAGAGTCACACAGTATGCAAGTGGAGGTTGTGGGACTCAAAGCAGGTCTGCTGGATGTACCAAGTCCATTCACAGCTTATTACTCTAACCTCTAGGCTATACTGACAGCCCCAAACATAAAACAAATCCAGAATTAGCAGTTCAACCCATGCAGTTTTAAAATGTTAAACTGTTTTTCTTATTGGGGTGCAACTGGTTATGGCATATACAAGTTGAAACAAGAGACCCAGTGCACCTCCAGAAATGGCATATCATTAAATTTTTACAGTGTGCTTTCTGCCTCAAATAACTACTCACTTATTACATCACAAAGGGGAGAGGGATTCCTTTAGTGTTTAATTCAGAGCCAGTTTTTTTGGGGAGGTGTGCACTGGGTCCTTGTTTTAACTCATGATGTCTGTTAGCTGACTAATGGACAGAAAACCAGACTGACTGGTGCAACTATAGAGTGGGGTTCTCTTGGTGTTTAATTCAAAGTCAGTTTGGGGGGATGAGATGGTGTACACTGGGTCTCCTGTTTTAACTACTGATATCTGATAATTGGCAAATGGATAGAAAATTAGTGTGATTGGTGCGACTACAACCTTTGAACTAAACAAAGTTTATACCCATCAACTAGCTGAGCACTGTCATCATCAGCCTACTCAGCATCGGCTTTTGAGAGGGAAGACTCCTGCTTTTCTACAACCAATGACTTACACATCACACACCCCCACAGCTACCTACATAGCCTGAGCAACATTAATATGTTCTCTTTGCACATGTGCGCAAGCAAACATAACAATCATTTATCAATGCGGATGTTCATCAGTGGTATAGATCTCTGTGGTACTAGATGCTTTGCGTGATTGCGGTGTGAATGGTGGTAAAGAACATGCTGGCAGAGGGTTAACACCAAGTGTCTTCAACCACCTTTGAAGTGCGATATAAAATTCCCATAGAATCACACTATAAATTGTAAGTAAGCAAAAACACACCACAGGGAGGGCGGTAATGCTAAACTACCACACAGCCCAGGTAGGTTGTGAGGCATGAGGTGCAGCTGAGTGCCTCAACCACCTGGGTAGTGTTTATGCCTTCACTCAGATGCTGAAGTCACCTATGCTGTGATGGAAGCACATGCTAAGGACTTGGGAGCGCAGCAGGTGGCTGATCTGAGGCGCACCAGGTCCTTGTCTTCTTCACCTGGAAACAGAGGTAACATTCAAACTTACATCTGGCACACAGCTGAATGACACAAAATGAAACCAAAAAAAAGGAAATGGCAGCAGAGTGAGATGTAGCTGTGGGTAGTATGGAGAAGGCAGTTTTTATATGCACTGACTAACTGCAAGGAAGAAAGGGAAGTGTCGTTGGGTGGGTGGGTGAGAAATGCAGAGTGCCCTAGATCACTTTGCCTGATAATGTAAAGTGAGAATACAAGAATCTGTGGCTCACACTGTCATTGTGAGGCAGCATTGACAGAGCAGGGGAAAATAGAAATGGAAACATTAAGCATACAACAGGTCCTCCTCCCCCCACCCATTAAGAAGGTGGGAAGTGGGCGCTATTTGAAAGCAAACTGTAGTTTGGTTAATTGGAGGAGTGAGATCCTCAGATTGTTTCTGGTACCCATGTATTGCAGACTAGGAACAGGGAGTGTAGAGTATTCACACACAAGCAATTGCCATAGCTACATTACACTTATGAAATAGAAATCACCAAGACGAGGCAGGGTTATTATGCCTCTCCACAGGGGGCAAAAGGGAAATATCAGTCAGACTGAGACAGCCTGTGAAGAAACAATCTGAGGATTCCTCTCTGCCAATTAACCAAACTGCAATTCATTATTTAAACAGCTCCCACTTCCTGCCTTCTGAAGGAGGGGAGTGGAGTGCACGACTGCTGTACACTCAATGTTCCCATTTCTATTTCCCCCTGCTGTCAATGTTGCCTTGTTGTGACAGTGTGAGCCACAGATTCTTGAATTCTCACTTTACATTATCAGGCAAAGTGATTTAGGGCACGCTGTATGGCTCACACAGCCACCCACTGACACTCCCTTTTCTTCCTTGCATTTAGTCAGTGCACATGAAAACTGCTTTCTCCATACTACCCAGAGGTTCATCTCACTCTACTGTCATTTTCCTTTTTTTGCTTTCATTTTGTGTCACTCAGCTGTGGGCCATTTAGGTTGGAATATTACCTCAGTTTCCTGGTGATGGGCCAACCCTCCTGAGCAATTCCACAACCACTGTTGCAATGTCTGCTAATTAGAGGTGCTTACCAATAATTCACAAACAGTGTTAGACAGTGGCAAGAAAGATCCAGAAGTACCCAAGGGAGGTCCCATGACTGGATAGAAACAAGACAAGGCCTACCCTGAGCAATTTCGCAATCGTTGCAACTTCAGCTAATTAGAGGTGCTCACCAATACTTCATGAACAGTGTTAGAGTGTGGCAAGAGTGGTCCAAAAGTGTCCTATAGATGTCCATGACTGGTTAGAAACCAGATTGGACCTACCTTGAACAATTTCATGACCATTGTTGCAACTTCTGATAAGTAGAGATGCTCACCAATAATTCACGGACAGTGGCAGACTGTAGCAAGAGTGGTCTGAAAGTGTCTAGTGGCGGTCCCATGACTGGCTAGAGACCAGACTAGGCTTATCCTGAGCAGTTTTGTGACCATTATTGCAAGTTTTGCTAATTAGAGGTGCTCACCAATAATTCACCAACAGTGTCAGACTGTGGCAAGAGTGGGTTGAAAGTGTCCAGTAGATGTCCCATGACTTGTTAGAAATCAGAAAGGGCCTAGCTGGTGCAGTTTTGCAGCCATTGTTGCAACTTCTGCTAATTAGAGGTGCTCACCAATGGTTCATGAACAGTGTTAGACTGTGATAAGAGTGGTCCAAAAGTGTCCAGTGGAGGTCCCATGACTGGTTAGAAACCAGACCGGACCTAGCCTGAGCAATTTCTCAACCATTGTTGCAACTTCTGCTTATTAGAGGTGCTCAGTAATAATACATGAACAGAGTCAGACAGACAGTGGTAAGAGTGGTCCAAAAGTGTCAAATAGATGTCCTAGAACTAGAAACCAGATTGGGCCTATTCTGAGCAGTTTATTGACCATTGTTGCAACTTATGGTAATTAGAGGTGCTCACCAGAATTTCACAAACAGTGTCAGACTGTGCCAAGAGGGGTCTGAAAGTGTTCAGTGGAGGTTCCATGACTGGTTAGAAACCAGATCGAGCCTACTCTGAGCAGTTTCATGACCATTCTTGCAACTTCTGCTAATTAGAGGTGCTCACCAATAATTCACAAACAGTGTCAGACCATGGCAAGAGTGGGTTGAAAGTGTCAGTAGATGTCCCATGACTTGTTAGAAACTAGAATGGGCCTACACTGAGCAATTTTGCAACCATTGTTGCAACTTCCGTAAAGAGAGGTGCTCACCAATAATTTAGGAACAGGGTCAGACTGTGGCAAGAGTGGTTCAAAAGTGTCCAGTTGAGGTTGTATGACAGGTTAGAAACCAGATCAGGCCTACTCAGAGCAATTTCATGGCCATTCTTGCAACTTCTGTTAATTAGAGGTGCTCACCAATAATTCACAAATAGTGGCAGACTGTGGCAACAGTGGTCCAAAAGGGTCGAGTAGATGTCCCATGACTGGCTAGAAATCCAACTGGGCCTACCCTGAGCAATTTCTCAAACTATTGTTGCAACTTCTGCTAATTACAGATGCTCACCAATAATTTACAAACAGTGTCAGACCATGGCAAGAGTGGTCCAAGAGTGTCCAGTGGAGGTCCCATGACTGGTAAGACACCAGACCAGTTCTACCCTGAGCAATTTTGTGATCATTGTTGCAAGTTCTGGTAATTAGAGGTGCTCACCAATAATTCATGAATAGTGTCAGACTGTGGCAAGAGTGGTCCGAATGTGTCCAGTGGAGGTCCCATTACTGGCTAGAAACCAGACCAAACCTACCCTGAGCAATTTCGTGATCATTGTTGCAAACTACATGTAATTAGAGGTGCTCGCCTATCATAATGTCACTAATGTCATCAAGTCAATCAGCAGTAGAACAAAAAATATTCACAATATTCCCAGTGGGGGTAGCATATTCCATTTATGCCCATACCCCCAAGAAAGTGAAAAAAGCATTTCATTTTCTGCCATTTTTTGCAGGTTAAAAAAATCTAAAAGATATCTATAAATGAAATATCACTCATTTAGTAAACATTTCTGGGCTGAAGAACTGCTGTACTCAAAGTGCCATGCTATAATTTTTCATTTTAAAGCTATTTGCATTTATATTGTATTTATATATGTTGCAACAAGTGAAATAAATGATTTGTTGCTGTCTTTTGCTAATTATAAAATAAACTAAAAGGTATAAAGGAAACAGCACTCATTTTGTAGATAATTTTGTGCTGAACAAATGGCAAGCTCACAGTAGCATGCTGTCACTCTTTGTTTTAAAGTTATTTGCATTTGTTTGTTGAAACAGTGACAAAAACAGAAGTTTCTGCTCTTTTTTTTGCTAATTATAAAAAAAAACTAAAAGGTATCTGCAAATGAAACACAGCTCATTTTGTTAGTATTTTGGTGCTGAACAACTTCCTTGCTCACGGTACCATGCTATCATTTATCATTTTAAAGTTACTGGCATTTGAATATGTTTAAGTATAGCTAGCATAATGGAGAGCAAGAGAGAAGACAGAGAGAGAGAGAGAGAGAGAGACACACACACACACACACACACACACAGACAGGTTTTTTTCTATTGCAGCCCATCTGAGCCCCTGCATGCTTGAAATTCCAGGCTTATTACACAGGCAGCTGCGCTGCTACATCAAACAAAAAAGCTGTCACAGGATTGGGTCGGCTGTGTCTTTTGAAGTTCATGCAGTCTCTGCTCCACCCAGCCCAAATGATATCATTATCAGCATGAATGATGATTGGAGAGGCACTGATTTGCCCCTAAACACTGCTTTGCTTTGGACAGACAGTGTTACACCTCTCAAACTCCAACTAGCATAGTAAGATGTTCGATGATGAACATAAAAAGGGATTGTGATGCAAATTTGTCTGGTGAGTGTTGTGTCATCGAGTTCTGCCATTGTCAACTATGATTCTTATGCCCTGCAGGGAAGTATTCCTAAAATAGGGGAAGAAATAAAGGCCGCTGTGCGTATGGCACCTTTTGCACACACTGAATCCAAAATGCTTTACAAGCCAGGACAACTGCATCAGCCATCAGTAGAGGAGTACGGAGTGTGCAATTCCGCTACCAGAATTCAGGCAGAATGTCAGTTCCACTTCTGAAATGCTTTTCATGATTTATTTTTGAATTTGATAGAATTCTAAAAATTCCGAAAAACATTTCTATGTAAATCTCCAAAAACCTTTCCGTGGATTACATAAACCACAGAATAATCTTCTGTAAACTGCAAAAAAAGGACTCTGCAGTTATCAACAGAATTCAGTGGAATTAGTTTGCATTTTCAGAAATTCTGTGGAGTTCTTTTGGAATTAGAAAATTCCACATAGCACTGACTATAAAGAATGCATGGGAACATTGAAGGAGTTTGACTGAAGGTATGGAAATCTTTGGAATGATATAGAGAGAAAGGAAGGAAGAGAGTACATTAAACACAGTCAGAGAGCTTTAGCAGCTTGTTCAAGGGCATGCAGCAAGTGGTGCTGGTGAGGTTCAAACCTGAGTCTCCAGAGTTCACAGCTCTGTACTTTAACCACTGGCCTATCCTGCCTCCCTGCTTATTAAAATGTACACCATAAGCCCTCTTTTTTCAGCTGTCCCACTCTACACTGTCATCTGTTTCAGCACTCCAACCACCTCCTGAGTCGATTGCCGTTTTGGATTACACGGCCTCTCTCAGTGCCAATACAAGATGCGGTGGAAAGGGGCCACAAGAAATGTACATAAACATATATTTGTCAGCATATAAAGGACTGCTTGACCTACCTAGTCTGCTCATTTTTTCCCTGCCTACACTGTCACCACAGAGTCTGTCTGATCTCTCTACTCCCCCTGCCTCCGCTTTCCTACTCTTTCGTGCCTATTCTATGCATGTTTCAACCACCACCACTGTTTTTTCCCCCACTACCTCCACTGGAAGCCTGTCCTAGGTGTCCACCACTCTTTCTATGAAGAATTACTTCCTCACATCCCTCCTAAATTCCACCCTTCCAGCTTCATTGCATGCTCCCTTGTTCTCATGCATCTCCTCTTCTGAAAAAAACTCCCCTCCTGTATCTTATTCATCCTGCAGGGTATTTATAGAATTCTAGCATGTCCCCCCTTCTCTCTTCTGGGGTGTACATATTCAGATCTCTCAGTCTCTCCTCATAGGGTTTATGATGCATCCCCTGTACCATTTTAGTTGCCCTCCTCAAGAAGGCCTCTGTGTCTATGTCCTTCCTAAGATGTGGTCTCGAGAACTAGACAAAGTACTCCAGGTGGGGTCTCATCAACAATCGATACACTGGTAACACCATTTCTCTCCTTGTGTTGGTGATGCCCCTCCCTGTGCCTCCCATTATCCCAGTAGCCCACCTACTGCTTTGTTGCAGTGTCTCACCACCTTTAGGCCATCAAATATAATTACCCCAAGGTCCTTTTCATGTTTAGTGACCACCAATACCTCTTCTGCCATTATGTACACCGCCTTTGGATTTCTGTGACCCAGATGCATGTTTTCGCACTTTTTGACATTGAAACCCATTGCCATACCCTTGATCACTCCTCGTGTTCTCAGGTCTCTTCTCATTCTCTCCACCCCCTCAAGAGCATTTACCCTATTGCAGATTTTGGTGCCACTTGCAAGAGACACAGCTTCCCTTCCAGCTCTACTGCAATATCACTTATAAAGACATCAAAGAAGGCTGGTTCCAGTGCTGAGCCCCGAAGTCCCCGCTGTTCACTCTCTCTTCCCCAGATTGAGTGCCATTTACCACTACTCTCTGCCACTTATCCATCAACCAATTTTGTACCCAGTTTATCATCTTGGGGCCCACCCCCAGACTGTGTAATATCCCTATAAGCTTCCTATGTAGTACAGCATTGATCAGGTTCTTCTGAGATTAACCCCCCCCCCAATAAATCTGTGCTGCCTCGGGACTTGTAACCTGCTGGATTCAAGATACTCCAAAAGCTTTTCATTTAAAAGTGTCTCCACTGACTTTCCCACCACTGGCATCAGACTGATTGGCCTATAGTTGCCAGCCTCCTCCTTGCTGCCAGTTCTATGAAGTTGGACTACATCTGCCCTCCTTCAGTCCTCTGGAATTATTCCTGTTTCCAGTGAGTTGTTGAATAGGGCTGTCAGAGGTGCAGCTAGTACCTCTTTGCACTCCCTCAGCACCCTTGGTGTACCCCATCCGGCTCCACAGCCTTATCCACTTTCAAATTCACAAGTCCTCTCGGGATTCTTTCCTCTGTGAATTGACTTGTGTCTACCTCCCTTACCCCAGTGTACCTGTTGCTTTTAAGTGGTCCATCTCCCTCTCCTTCCACTGTGAAGACTGAACAAAAGTATCTGTTCAGGATACCTGCTTTTACAAGTCCAGTGAAGAGGATGTTGGGAAGCACAGGAAGTTGGTGGGAGTGTCCCTTGTGCATTGTAGCAAGCGATGCAGCCTGTCCACACAGCTGCTTACATTGCTCACTCAGGAATGTTTCCCCAGTTTTGCAGTGGTTCAGGGAAAGAAGAAAGGAATGACTTACCGTGATTGGGTAAATGTCTACATGGCTACCTGTGCACTGCAGCAACCCAAGCTCTCAGGTTGCTGGGGTGCATATGCGGCCCTGTAGACTGGCTTATTGTGACTCCGGTGTGCAGGAGTTCTGGCTTCTGACTGACTTTTGTGTCACATGTACAGGTGTATAACACTTGGCATATGTGGTGCTGCCACAGAACATGGTATACACACCTAGATCACTGGGAGGTAGCACACTGGAGAAGCAGTCTGAAAGCAGAGCAGTGTGCTGGATCCAAAGAGGATGCAAAGAGAAAACAAATATCCAAATTGGATTCTGTATGTCTCTTCGAAGTACACCCACAATATTGACATTCAGGACAGGATTCTTAAAAAGATCCCTCCAAGATCCTCAACCTGTTATTTACATAGAAACATCAAATCTGACAGCAGAAAAAGACCCGTTTGCTCATTGTGTCAGCCCATTCCTAACTAACTAATGCTGACTAAAGGAGCTATTTTCAAATGGCGAATCCAAATGTTATCCCATTTATTAGATGATCTAACAGTGTCCAAATTTTGCAAGAAAGAAAAAGATGCCGATGTGGAAAAAAGGTTACAAACTGCATTTGCATCATTTTTTTGTTCAGACATTCACTATTATAATTTATCCAGTTGTCAAAGAACCAAAATGCTGTAGCTTGTTGTCCTGTTCAAATTGCTCTCTGGAACTAAAGCCAAGTATACCAGGTTTACCAAGCATTTTATTGTTGCCTTACTTGTACTTATTTAAATAGCACCTTTTCTGGGGCTCACTCCAGAAACCTTAAAGGACCCTTACCTGCCCCAAAATTGATTAGTGTTTAAAGTTGAATTTTTTGGTACCTCTATTTAGGAAGGGAAGGGAAAATATTTTGCTCAGCGGAGCCAAGCTGACAATCTTTTCCGCTTTCTTGTCCTGAGCACTGCCCCTGTGCTAGCAAGTTTTGTGATGTAATTATACGGAGGCCCTTGTTAGTTGAGGGGTGATCTTAATTTGCTCTGAACAGGCATCTAAAATATTAACAATAAACTATGTTAAAAAAATGACCCCATTTCTGTCTATGAAGCATGCCCCCGCACTCTCCATATAATTACATCACAAAATGTGTTAACATGGGGCGGTGCTCAGGGAAAGGAAGTAGACGGGATCAGCAGCTCTGCTCCATGGAGCAAAATATGATCCCATCCCTTCCCAAATAGAGGCAACAGAACATTCAACCTTATACACTAATCAATTTTGGGGCAGGTATGGGTCCTTCCCGTTTTTTTGAAGGAGGGGAGACTTCAAAAAATCCAGGAAAGATGCTCCTTAAGTCTCAATGTAATTGTACTGACTGGGAGTTTCAAAAGTAAGGATGAAGTATTTGTATCCAAATTTCAGACATGTGCTACATCCTGGCAAATGTGCCGGGATGCTTGAAGCATATTTCCATACATCTCAACATATTTGCAATACTTGCTTCCTTTTATGGGTGGAAAAATTATGCATCAAATTTAGATGCATGTGGCATTTTTGGAGAGCATTTGATGTGACTTGCACTCAAAGGTTGTGGGCAGATGTCCCGTGTCCAAAAAAGGATGCAGCATTTTGAAAATCCTAGCCCCTTGTGTCTAGTGCACTTACCTGGTCACCAAAAACTAAAGAAAATCACTCTAAATACATATATTAGCAACAAAATTACCACTTTTGTAATTGCACACCCTTCAAACATTTTATTTAAGCAATAAGGACCAAGAAGCCGGTCAATTCCGAAGGGATTAATGACCGGTTGGAGGGATGGGTGGCCCGAGGCACTGCCAAGGGCCACCTCCCTCCTGCCAGCTGTTAATCCAAGGAAATGATCAGCTTTGAGGTTGTTATTGCAATTATAAGTCTAATCACAATAACAATTTTCTTCTTTACCATTTATTTTAAAGTTTCTTAAGGTTTTAAGCAGAGTGGTAAGAGCCGAGCATGTCACACAGTGTCAGTTGGCAGCTGGATCGGTCATTTCTAAGATAGTAATGATCAATCCAGTAGCCAATCAAAAGCCTCACTAGACTCCCAAATAATTAATTAGACTTATAGTTATTTATTTTGTTATTTAGTTATTTTTTGCTGACCACTGAAGGAGGGCTAGGAAATACTTCCTGTTTTCAATCTCATCCCAGGGGAGGGAGATACAGATGCAGACTAATTTTGAAGCAGGTTAATCTGTTGGTGGATTAGTGAATGGGGGAATTTGGTGAGAACACCGTGGAAATTCCCCTACTCTGCAGTAGGGGGTGCTGCTGACAGTTGTGATGGCCAGTCTTGGTATGCTATGACAGGAGAAGGATGTTCGGGAGGCTGGGGAGCAGGTCTCCTCCTCGGCCCTAACTAGCAAGAGACTGTGCATACAAGTGAAATAACTTTTTCTCCAATGGTTGATAATAGCCAGGAGATGTTGACTATGCAGACATTTGAATCAGATATCCTACTAATGGAAGTGGAGCTGGAGACTGAAGAAGTAAAACCTAAGTTGATTCTGGAGACTCAGGAGAGTGAGCAAACTATGGTGGGAGATACGGACACGGTAATATCCAAAACAGAGCCAATGCATATAGAAGATGAGGAGGATGTTTGTAAGGAGGACCTCACGGGATGTCAAGAAGGAGATATACGGAGGCAAAGACAAGTGATGAGAAATTCAGATGGAGATGGGGCAGGAGAAAGTCAGCAACTGAGTAAGCCTGCCACACCCAGAATGAGGACCGAGCTGCAGGAACAGTCAAATGAGGCTAGGCAATGCGGTGTGAGAACAGAGGCAACAGAATCAGGGAGCCAGGGAAGGGGCTGCCTCAAAGGAAGCATTTGGGGGCTAGTACCTTCGTAAGTTGATAGGACCGAATCATGGCAGACAACCTATTCCTGGGGTGGAAACAGATTGGTCAGTGGAGACTGCTTTATGCAGTGCGGGATGGATTGCTGAACAAGACTGTTCATGGAAGCCTGACCCATCTGATCCTCGGGTATAATTTTTTTCAGACAAATAAATCAGCAGCACAGATAAAATTGTTTTGTCTCCTAAATGAATGCATCAAGATACAGATCTAACTAAGAAGGGGGGGCTTGTTAATGATATAAGGCATTCAGAAAGTGGCATAGAAGGTGAAAGTGAGACAGCAGAAGTTGTTAATGTTGAAGGGAGGGCACCGACATCCCTGAAACAAACACAACCTGTACAAGTTCAGAGACTGGACATTCTCTGTAGAGACATTCAGAAAAAGGTTTGTTCAGATAAAGGGATGTGTATGGGGCCAGTAAACGAATGGGCCCATACAAGTAAAGGGGCCTTGGGTGCTCAAGAGGACTGCCAGGCTTCAGATAAAGTGTTGTCTATTGGCCTAGGAGAACAAATTCTGAGTGATCAAACTAAACGCCAGCATTTCAAACCCCTTTTGTGGATGGCTGATTTGTTTAAAAATAAAGGTGAACCAGCCCTTCAAAAAAATGCCATTCAGTTGATGTATAAAGGGAGTTTAGAGAGACTCCCCTGATAGAGTGTACGTGGGAAGGTCTCTGCTAAAAAACTTTCTAAAGTTTTATGCTTCAGAGATTTTTGCCCTTATACACACTGACGATTATAACTATGACATCAGTTTTAAGACAGTTGAAGCATTGGATTATTTTGGGGGGGGGGAGTATAATGCGGTTAAACAACCACCTTTGTAGTCACCTTTCCTGGCCATTCCCATCACACAGCCTGCAGTTAGAACAATAACCATCTTATTCAAAAATGAAGAGGTAAAAATGGCTGACATTTTGTTTTGGTTAAAGAAATGATGTGAAGTGCTGGAGCAACCCCTACCTAGTATGAATTCAGAACAAATATGGACTGGGGTTGGAGGGTGAAATGCAAGCTTATAATGTCTAACAATGGCATTATTCACCTCCCTAGCTGTTTCTATTTAGGAAGAAACAGAGGGTCATTGTTTTACCCTGGGCAGCCGAACTCATGTCATAGGTGTGGTTCTAGACTTCACCTGAGTAATGCCTGTTGCACGCTGAGGTGTACACACTGTCTGTACATTGGCCACCAGGCCACAGCATGTACTAATTCCTTTAGTAGTAATTTGTGTGAGGAGAAGGGCCATTCTTATGTAAGATGTCCCTGGGCCTCTCATAACGGGGCAGAGGGGGGAAATCATGATGCTATTATCACACAGGCACAGAAAAACAGTTGTGCTCAGGCATCGGAAAAACATGTGCAAGAACTGGCTAAAGAAAAACAGAGAAATGAAAAACAAAAGCAGAATGAAGTAAATAAAGAAATGGAACAAGCAGAGCAGAGGGAGAAACAACCGGAAGGAGAGCCATTGGCAGGCCAAAGTCGGGAGGGGGGCCCTGAGTCAACAGAAGCTCAAGCATCAAAACCTACATTGGAAATGGGTATACAGAAAAATGTGGTAGTAGTAGAAGAGGGAGAAGAACCTGTGATACTGGTAGGTCAAATACAACCTCAGGAGGTCATAATTACAATGCCTCCTTCCCCTTCCCCTGAAGAGTTGAAAGAACAAGCTTTTCAGCTAGTAAAATATTCAAAGAGGCCAAGGGCAAAAGCTAGTAACTGTAAAGAACCTAATGGAAAAGAGAGAAAATTAGTCACAGAGAAATCAAAAACTGAGTACGGCAAACAAATATAATGTTTTACCAGTGGAACAGGCCATCTTGAAGTCAGAAGAGGAAAGTTCTGAATCTGGCTCCTCTTCTATATATTCATCAACAAAATACCTCTCATCAAGTAAAGAGGATCAAGGTCCCAGTGACACAGTAAACAAGAAATGGACTATAAGATCTAAGAGTGCAAAATGAGATGGGAGGGAGGCATAGCCAACAGAACTTCTGGCACCGTCAAATCTGGGTCTGCTCATGGTTAATGTGAACAACATAAAAAACATAAAAAGGAGGCTATTTTAACTGAGCTACAGCACCAAAATGTTGATATAGTATGTATCCAGGATACAAGATTGAAAACACTGACAGAAGTGGCTAATGCAACAAGACTGTGGGGAAAGGGGGTATCCTTTTGGTCACAAAGTTTGGAGTTATGTGATGGAGTGGGGATCTTATTTCTCAATCCACAGATTAGAGTCACAAGATTGCTGGACTTGGAGCAAGGGAGGATTTTATTATTGGATATTCAAATAGAAGAAGTAAGGTATCGTCGTATAAATTCCTATGCCCCACCGACAAAAGTTAAGAGAGTAGAAATGTTTAAAAAAATACAGGCATATTTGTATACATCAAGGGTGGTTATTTGGGGTGGGGATTTTAATTGTGGATTACATTGATCAGACAGGGGAACCAGTAACCAGAAACTTTACTGTGATACAAATGCTTTGATGGAAATACTTAAGGTAGCTAAGCTAAAGGATGCTTATAGGTCTTGTCATAAACAGTGTGGTTTTTCTTATAATAGAGGAGCTATTCTTACACAAATAGATTTTTTTTTCTGTCCCATGGGTTGGAAGTGATTAAGGCAGAAATGCATGATTGGGGTTTCACAGATCATAGGGGTATAGTAATACTTATTCAGTGAGGAGATACTGTAATTCTGGGGAAAGGACCATGGAGATTAAATGCAGAATTAATGGTGAAAGAAAATGTGTAGAGAGTGGAGGGGTTTATGGGAGGCATGGAAGTCAGTCAGATGTCTGTATGATTCGGTGTTGGAATGGTGGGAGGATTCAAAGAAGGATTTTAGATCCTTTTTTCAGAAAGTAGCCCATAGGCAGACATTGGATTCATATCTAACTTACCTGAATTTAAGGAAACAACTACATACTTTGATTTCCCGAACAGAAACTTTGAAACAGAATTATGGGGCTCAAACAGGGATTCAGTTTACTCCATTTTTGGAGTATTTGACTTCCAAAAATAAGGCAAAAACTTTCAAAATAAAGGTGGAGGAAGTCATTGACTTCCAGATGTAAAACCAAAAATTAGATGGTTTCCAAAGTTGCAAGACTGGAAGTCAGAAATTATGGATTTTTTTGAGCGAAATTGTATTTTACCACTCATATATTATATTAACATTCATAAATTGGTCATTCCTAGAATACTGACTTCCAGATGTGGGATCCTGTAAGTATTTTGACTTCCAAAAAATTGGAATGACTCCCAGATTTTGACTCATGGAAATTTTAGACTTCCACTTAAAATAAATTAACTGAACCCCTGGGCTCAAATAGTACAAATAACGAAGGAAATGCTTCTAATACAATATGATAGAGCAAATACATTACAGCAGGAGATTAGGTTCGGCACAGAAAGCAAAAAACAGACTTTTGGTCCCTTTTTGGATACCCAAAAAAGGGTGGGGAAAAAAGTAATGGGGGAGTTAAAAGATGAAATGGGTGGTGTACAGAAAGGGAAAGAAGGGTTGTTGAGAGTTACAAATCAATATGTGAAAGACTATAGAAACCTCTGCTCCTATTTCTGGGAGTAAAGAATATCTCAGTCAATTGCAGGTTCCTCCCCTGTCACAGATTCAGATAGAGTTGCTGATACAGCCTGTGAGGGAAGAGGAGGTAATGAAGGCAATCAGATATTTGAAAAATAATATGGCCGGGGCCTCTGGACGGCTTTGCAGGGGATGGACTTACTGCAGAGTTTTATAAGACATTTTTGATAGAGTTGGGTCCAGCTCTTATGGAAGTATATAATGAATTATTGAGACTGCCAATTATGCCGGAGTCAACGAGCATAGCAGATTTGATATTCCTCTGCAAGAAAGGGGATAGGCAATTGTTAAGTAATTGGAGGCAGATTAGTTTATTAAATGGGGATATTAAAATTTTGGGGTAAATACTGGCAAAGAGGTTGGCTAGTATTGCAGAGACACAAATATGTCAGTATCAGGCTTGTACAGTGCCAGGCAGAGGTATTCAAGACAATTTGATAACATTGAGGGACATTTTTCAAAGATGTCAGGGAGGGGGAGAAGGGGTTTTGTTATGTTTAGATCAACAAAGGGCTTTTGATTCAGTTCCTCATGATTATATGTTTTTGGTCTTGGAAGCCTTTCACATTCTGAACCAGTTTTGTTGAGTGGATTAAGATTTGTTATGGTATGGCTAAGGTGAGGCCTAGAGTGAATGGGTGGCAGGTGGACATATTTCAGATACAGAGGGGGGTGAGGCAGGGTTGCCCATTGAGTCCTATACAGTATGTATTTTGTATAGACCACCTTTTGTGTTTAGTTCAGAAGGACCCCGATGTCAGAGGTATGTTGTGGGGAATAAGGAGGGAGCCGCTTAAAGTTTTAGCTTATGTGGATGATGTGGTGCTGGTCATACATGATACCACTGAAGAGACGGTTATAGAAGAACATATTAAGGAATACTCAAAGGTATCAGGATCCACTATAAATAAAGAGACAAGTAAGGCTATGTACTAGGGAATTCCAGTTGTCCAACACAGTGCTATGCAGGTATTCCCATAGTGGCAGAACCTATGTCAATTTTGGGGATAATGTTTGGACAAGGTGATTTGGCAGTTTTAAACTGGCAACTGAAAACTGAGCAAGCAGATCGTTATACAAAAAGTTGGATTCACAAACAGATATCTAAAAGGAAGAGGGTACTCTTAATTATAAAAACACTGTTGGTTCCAGTATTTTTATATCCGAGTGCTATCCCCCCCAGCTCAGTTGGAGACAAGACTGTTTAGTGTTTTTTCAGAGCATTGTGGGGGAGCCGTTTAAACCCTGTTAAAAGAGATACCACATATAGGTCAGTTAAGGAACGGGGGTTGGAGATGATACATCCATTAGCTTTTTTTTTATAGTATATACATACATCATAATATATTTGGGAGTTTCAGTGAGATGAAATTTTGGCACAAAATGGTACAGGAATGGGTAGGGGTTTGTATTTTGGCATGGACACAGGGAAAGGGGAGATTACTAATAGGAGCTCTAGGGGTCCCTATACCAGTGAAAAACATGATACAGAAACTTATAAAGTGGAAGGTTCCATATAGAGCAATACAATCCAGTAGTAAACAAGGAAGATATGAGTTACTCAAGTCTTGCTCTATGATGGGAGAGATGGTTATACCACAATGTCAGTTGAATCAGACCCCTGAAGAACTGACTCAGTTAATGAATGAAAGAATACCTGCTTTTGCATGGGATTTGGTGTGGCTATCTATACATGGATGCCTGAACGTGAAAAATAATAATAAACACAAGCCTGTAGATGAAAGTTATTGCCCAAGACAGGGATGCCAACGACTACTAGAAACACAAGAGCATTTGTTTTTGGAATGTGGATATGTTGTGCAGCTGTGGGACAAGGCGGCGACATTATGGAACATACCTCAGTTAAGATCCTTGACATATCGGGAGTTGGTATTAGCAGTGTACACACATAGATGGTCTACATTTAATAAAGGAACTCTACAAGCCTTTTTTGCTGTATTCAAGTATTATATCTGGCAGGCTAGATGTAAATTATCCCTGCAACAACTGATAATGTCCCACGAAGGGATTTTTCAAAATGTATGCATTTTTTTCACAATAAGTATATGATAAAGAAAAGAAATACAAAACCAGAGATAAAATGATGGATTTATGGAAAGGAAATTGACAATGGTTTTCAGGATGAATAAAAATATTATTTGGAAGTTTGATAAGGCATAGTACGAAGTATGGTTGCTGCCAAAGGAAAATAGAGGAATCGAAAATGACAAGTGGCAGAAGGAGAAGGAATGAAAAATACCAAGGATTTTGATTATAGAAGGTGTAAAGTGCTGTAATGAATGGAGAAAAGAAATGAAAGTTTCTGAATTATACTTTCCACAATTCCCTCCAAAATTCCCCTACTCTGTGGAAGAGGGAGCTGTTGGTCTTTCCAAGATGGCGGTCCCGGGTGCAACAGAGGAGTCTGTGCTGCCGGCTGAGGAGTTGTTCTCCCTCCCAGCTGAGAATGGTCAGGAAAACCTTAGTGTGAAGGTGGTTGAGAGTACAAGTGAGATGATGGATATTGATACCTCTGGAAGGAGTTTCAAGTTAGTGATGGAAGAACACCATGAGAGGATACAGGAGGAGACGAGACTAGACTCGATGGAAACAGGAACAGAAGTGGATTCGGCATTGGAGGATATTCAGATGGCTCACGATGAGCTACACAGCGACGAGGAACATATGCCGGGGCCTGAACGTGCGGTGGCTAAACAGAGAGGAAAAGAGAAAGGTCTCCATTCAGGACAGCAGCTGGAGCGTGCTTTAAAGGAGGAGTGGAAAATGAAGTGGAAGGAGAAATAATCTCGCAAAGATTCAGCAACTGGTACCCCTATGAGTGCAACGGAAAAGCAAACAGTGAGAAGCCGAGTGAAAGCAGCGTTGAATGTGAATTCCTCTGATGATCCAGGGGAGGACTGGACACCATATCAGGCTTTACAACAGGCTGGATGGTGGCAAGACAATGTCGGTAGGTGGGTCATTGACCCAACATTTGATGTATCTCAGGGGCCTTTAGTAACCCATGGTTTGATGACAAAGCAATTTGAGCAGTATGTGACTGTTAGTGGGGAAGTCACTGGCCAGGAAAGGTCTCGGCTTAAGGATGGAAAGGCTATAGGGGTACCTGAGAAGGATATAACTCTTGGGACAAAGGGAAATACCGTAAAAGAAATAAGTGCTGAGCGACAACAAAACAAGATGTGGGATGTAGACATGAATAATGGGGCTCAGAGCTCAGGACTCAGTTTAAATGTGTTACATAATTCTGACAATGCTTTTAATGTATAACGGGCTCGCCCCCTAAAGTTTTGAATGTTGAAAAGAATGTTCCTCAGGGGGATACAAATGAGGATGGAGGCAATACAAGAGCAAGACAGAGCAGCAAAATATCTCCATAGAGATAGAAGATGGCTCTGGAGAGGAAGGGACCTCTGATAATGTAGGCCCTACAGAGGATCAGAGAGAAGAGGATGGATCTTCTTATAGGAACTCTGAGCCAGACCCAAGGCCCAACCCTCCCGAATGCCTATATTCTTGGATTTGTTCAACACATCACCACCAATTCCACGTAGACATGCAGTGCACCTATGTTACCGAGGTGGATTAGAAGTGGACACTGACAGGGAATATAAGGGGAAGAAATTTTTTGCCAGCAGAAGTGCATGCACTCATCCATATTTTGGGTATGGAGAATTTTGATATTTCTTTTCACACAGCTCATGGCCTTGATAAATTCTGATCAGCTTACAATCAGAAGACATTCTCCCTACTATGGACTCCTTTTTTTGTGATACCATTAACAAAGCCGGTTATTAAGATAATTATAATAATGTTTAGGACTGAAAGTATAAACGTTGGGGATATACACCACTGGTTACAGAAGAGGTGCGATGTACTGAGTGCGCCTGAACCAATTATTGATTCAGAATCTTTTTGGACTGGGGGATGGCATTTCAAAATTATGTTACAACAAAATGATGCTGGTATGATCCATCTCCCCAAACAGTTTCTTTATTGGGAGAAATTGTGGAGTCTGTTTCTATGCAGGGCAACCCAAGGAATGTCATAAATGTGGGGATCACACCCATTTGGCTAGCTCCTGCAATAAATTAAAGTGCATCTTATGTGGGGAGTATGATCACACTAGCACCGAGTGTCGAAATGTAGCCAGATGTAACTTGTGTGATACCAGGGGGAATGTATTCTGTAAATTCCCATGGGCTGCTCATAATCGACATGATGGAGTAAACCAAGACACTATTATTAGAACAGCCCAAATGAAGGTGCAAGGGCAAGCACAGGCAGCATCCCCATCTAGGCCACCAGAAACTGAGGAGGGAGGTCCGATGGAATCAAGAGGGCCTGGGGCCCCTGATATTCAACAGGATATGAGACAATTGGCATCACCGTTATAGGATCATCCTGATGTGGAGATACAGCCTGATAATATGGAGGAACAGATAGTCTCTGAACCCAGTAAAGGCCCGTCTGACTTCTCTTTGTTATCCATAGAGGGAACCAGTGCAAGAACAATGCCATAAGATCCAGGGGAACTTTTCGGGTGATATGTCTCCACCACCTCCTCCTCCACCACCTGTTGGTTCAGGAGATTTATGGATTACTCCCACACCTAGGAGAAGTGCATGATTAAGAAACTCAAGCTTTTCATATATCAGCATGAGTAACAGATTTGAGGAACTTGTGAACCAGAAGGATTGGGGAGCTGTGGAAACAGACAGATCTGATACAGCTGTCTCTTCAAAATCTCTTCCCCTGATTGAAAGACGGGAGGGTAAAAAGAAAAAAAAGAAGAAAAAAAATTATAGTCTCCCTATTATTAAATGTTGGTTGGGTATATCCTATACCATACACTTTAGGAACAAAAATGTACAGTGTGTTTTTTCATATGTTATGGGGAGCAGATGAAACCTAATAAAGCGGGTTTTTACTTATCTGCCGGTTACTAAAGGTAGGGTGGCATTGATTAACCCTTTGGTGTTTTTTCACACTATTTTCTGGGTGGGTAATCTTAAAGAGGTATTACTGCCATCAGGGGGGCGGTAGGGAAAAATTATTTGGACTAAGACGCTGCTGCAAGGTTTTTTAAATAGCTGGCAGGAGGAACCGGCGAAAGTATTACCTAGAATGCATGTTCTGGGTTTTCTGAAATCTACACTGCAGAAATTATATATATGGAAGGTGTCAAAATCAAAGCTACTCCAGCTAACTAGGAAATAACTATATGAGCATATTTTGTTGGAAACAGGTCCACAATTACCATACTTTAAATACTGTACGCCAGCCCAGGTACACTTGGCTATAGCGCAACTGAATAATCCTAGAATTCCAGTTTGTATGTGGGCTAACCTTTGGTAATGCATGTATGGATGACTAAATGTGAGGGAAAACCTTAAGCATAAGGCTATTGAGGAACGTGGTTGTCCATACTTAGAGTGTTTAGCACCTAAAGAGTCTATGACACGTTTTTTACTGGAATGTGAACTTTAAAAAAAAAAACATAGGGCTTTTTATCTTTAAAATGGAACCTGCCATGGCTGGCCCGAATGACTTATGAACAATTAGTACTAGGTCAGTTTACTGGGAGATTACTAAAATATGACCCTAGTACTTTAGAAGAGTTCTTTGCAGGTTTAAAATTCTATTTCTGGCAAGCACGTAGTCGTTATGTAATCCAACAGCAAAGAATGACGTTTTCAGCAACTGGTAGATTAGTGGAGGCAGCATGTCTAGAAGTAAATTACAGGGATATGAAAGTATTTCCCCTACAAGCGGTTAATATGAAATGGAAAGGTTTACAGCAGATGTTGCATGTTTAGGGGTGAATTTCATTATGATAGGAAGGAGGGATGGTTGTATCTTAGTTTTGGAACTGTTAACCGAGACAGATGAGTAGATTATCCTTTTTCTACTTTTATTTTGATTTTTTTCTTATTATTTGGTTTTCCTTTTATGTTTGAGGTATTTATGGGGTTTGTAGTGGAATGGTGAGAAAATAAACAGTATATGTAGGGGACAAAGTATGCTGGAATACAGGATACATAAGAGAAGGTTATTTAATTTATTTTTCTCTTCTCGCTTATATTTCTTATTATTTGTTCTTCCCTTCATCCCTGTTTATAGTATTTATGAAGTCACTTGACATTGTATGTAAATATTGGCTTCTTTTAAAAGAAAAGGGGGGTTGAAAGAGTTTTTCTGTTTCTGTTCTTCATTTTTAATTTCTTAAGTAGTTATTTATGTTGTTAACCTTTCTTGAACTTCTGTATCTGGAATGTTGACAGCAGGTTTGGTGGTATGATTTTTTGATGTTTTGTATTGAATTCCTAATAAAAAATGCCCCTACTCTTCTGGCAGTATTATGGATCTTTAACATCCACCTGAGCAACCATCAGAAATGTTTCCAGTTTCTGTAAAGACCAGATTACATTCTGTAGCATTTGATAACTAGAGTTGCTAATTTAACCCCCTCTTTTTCTCTTTGACAGAGGTGTCCCAGAAGTGAGGCACTTGGCTATCAGGGAGGAAGAGTGTGAGCTGTTTGCAATTGACCAAAGAGGAGCATTGGCATTGGTTGTGAAGATAGCTACTTGCCTGGACTCATAGCCATTTGATGGACACAGCCAGTGGTGATCTCAATCATCAAGGCTGGGAATAGGGGAACAAAAGAGGTTAAATATAGAGGGGAGAGACAAAATATTATGAAAGTGCCTGCAACTGAAGTGTGAAATACATCATGTAGTGATTTACTACATAATTAATAAGCCATGGGGAAGTGATTACATAAACCTGATGTTATGCATAGTTCCCTGAACAAATAGTTGCAAATCACTGGATTTGACCACACGTGTTCTGCTTTTAAGCACAAAGCGTATTATTGGCAAAGCACTCAAAAACTGGGAAATCCCAAGCAGCTGTTAGACCACACCTATGGCAACTATCGTGGCAGGGCAGCTGGTTATTTAGGACTGATTTTTTTTTCCTGTAGACTTAATGTTGAAAGTATGCTAATCCTTTTACAGGAAGCTTTAGCAACAAAGTATCTGGCAGTCAGTGAATTGGGTAAATAAAAGTGTGCAAGTACTTTACTATAAAACCCTTGAAACTGCGTCATACCAATGGAGTACATCATAAAAATAAATATTTATTACTATTAATGTTACCAAGGCAGCAATGAAAAATCTAATTATCAAGCAGGTCCTCCTTCTACCCAGTTTTACAGCAAGAAGAAAAAGGCAAGGAGAGGTCAACAAACTTGCTGAAGGTCAACAGTACCACCACACAAGACGTACAGTACTGTAATGTGCAACCTGGATTCTTTGCCTCTAGGTGAAAGTACCTTTCACTTTCCTCACATTAAACAAAAGCCTCTTTTTGCAGCCCATTCCCATAATGTGTGCACATTCCCAAGATCGCCTTTCTCTGCTGTGTCTACTGTTTTGGCCAATTTAGTGTCATCAGTGTACTTCAGAAGCCTTCTGCTGACTCCTCCTTCCATGTCATTCACAAACATGTGAAAAGATAGCAGACTCAGCACTGATACCTGTGGTACTGTCCTCTGCTCAGTAATTCCCTTCACTCAAAGGCCCTGTCCACACTGGGGATCTTAAAACATTACAGACCCCCTGTAATATTTTAAAATCAGGGAACACGGTTCATGTCCACACTGGTAACGTTACCAAACCGTGTTTCAAAAATGTGTTTAAACCCTGATACAATCAGGGTTTTAGCACGGTTTTGAAAACAGTTTAAGTGAGAAACATTTCGATTTACCAGTGTATAGGGGCATCTGATCCGTGTTCCCTGCTGGTGATCTTCCTTACGCCCATGATGCTACACTGGCAATCCAGTCGACAACATGTTTAAACACGCTTTTATTTCGAGAGGTGTGGATGGGCACTTAACTATGTTAAGACACGGTTCCCACAAGTGTGAATGCAGCAGCACGGTATGCTCCATAATGGTTTGAAAACCGTTATCAAATTTTACCTGCAAGTGTGGACAGTCTTAATGATAATCACTCACCTCCACTCTCTGCCTCCTATATGTAAGTTAATTTGTTATCCACTTCCTGTAGATTAGATTGCATCTACAACATGACCCCTATCTGCCTTTCTGGTTGCCTCCTCAAATAGGGTAATCCAGTTGGTTTGGCAGGATCTACCTTTTGTGAAGCCCTGCTGTGTGCCCTTTCTCTTTCACGTGCTCACTCACAACTTTGTTCATGGTTAACTCAAGCACTTTGCCAAGCACTGAGGCAAGCAGGCTTGTGATCACTTGGTTCAGCCTCACCCACTTCATCAACAGTTGGGATGACATGGCCATTTTCCAGCTCTCTGGCATGATTTCTGTCTGTACGAAGTCCTGGAAAAATGCTGCAAGGGGCCAAAGATGCACTTCATTAGCTAAGTGGCACCTTGCAGAATAATTTCCCCGCAAAGTGGCTACTTCACGAACAAAACACTCTATGAAGTGGCAGTTCCCTAACAAAGCGACACTTTGTGGAGTTTTTAAAATAAAATAAGAAACATCCTGGCACCCCATCCCACCCTTCTCCCCCAAACACTACAGAAAATAAAAAAAGCATCACTTTTCATTAGGTTGACCCCCCTTTCCCCACTCCTCATAGTACTCCATTCCACTCTCTTCCTCCCCAGCTAGCATACAATACATAAATACCCCCATTCCCCCAGCCGACATCACACCCTACCTATCATGGCACCCACTCTAATAATAAAAAAATAAACAGCAACTGACTCTGACCCTCCATACACCACCTTGACTGATTGACATACAAATGAATAAGAATGGAAAAATACCACTTTTTTCTTTTTTATTAGTAAAGTGAGTGCTATGAGGGTGTGTAGCAATAAGTGGGGGGAGGGACAATTTATCTCTGTGGTTGACCTGTAGGAGAGATGGATGAAACTGGATGCTATGAGGACTGGGGTAAGAAAGTTAACATATTTAAAAGTACAGTAACAGTTTTTAGTTTTATATTGTGGCTCAAGGAGGAAAATGGGGCAGAGTGTTAAGTGAGCTGGGGCTATGAGTACTGGGGTAAGAGGCTTAGCATATTGAAAAGCAATTCTTTTTTATTTTCTATTGTGGCTTTGGGGGAGAGTGGGATGGAGTTTCAAGTGGGTTGGGGTAAGGGGGTTATCATTATGCTTTGCGACTGAGTGAGAGGGAGGAGAGTGAGATATTGTGCTACCATGATTGTGGAAGAGTTTTGTGTGTGTGGACTTTTAACAGACAATTGTGCTAATGAATTAGCAAAGTGCTGAAGGAGGAAACACTCCTTTACAACTGTTCTACAGGCCCTTTCCGAAACACAGTCAATGTTAGGCTGGCTGAAATCCCATGAGAACCAAGGGCTCATAGTAGTTGCTTTCTTGTGGTCAAAAAGACCATTTTTGACTGGGTTACAGCTATACCTTAACACAGTTATAAGGGTAGATCTTGTCCTTCCGCCAGAAGGGTGGGACAGAGGCTGCCTCCTCAGTTGGCCACCACTGCCACTCAGTGATGCTCAGTGGTGATGAACGAATGTCCAGCAGTCCCCACCCTCCCTTCCTGAGGATTGACAACCTCACCTCTACCATACCCAGAATCTGAACTGCTGCATTCTTTTTTGCCCACAGTTTTGCAAATGATGGACATGGTTGACTCAGAGTTCTAGCATGACATATCTTCCCACGTGGCTGGGAGCAGTGTATGCTATGATATAGTGCCTATGCCTTCCGCTATCTAGGAAATGCCATCAGATTTGTCTTACTATACACCCTAGAGTGGGTTGTTGGACTTTCAGTTATGCCCCCATAGTTCAGTTAAGAGTCCCTTTAACCAATACAAAATAAAGGATGTTTAACAACATTTTCTGAACCCCAAACTATCTGCAGTTCTGTGGAATTAAAGCATCTTCCCATTGTGGGGGGTGGGGGTGGCAGTTGTAGATGGCGAAAAATCTAGGACTTCAATGACTTCAAATTTGAAAAACCTCTGCAGTGCTTTTACTCAAACAGGATTGAAGAATTTGTTTCTGTTTTTTTTGTTTGTGGAAGAGTGTATTTATTATTAATTTTAAATTGTTTGCAAAATTGTTAATCAATTACAGAACTGCGGGACAGTGTCCTTGGATATAAACTATTAGCACCAATCGGTCAGATTCTTTGCTCTCGTCAGAACCTTGTCTTCCTGTTGGCACAGTTAGTACCTGGCAATGACATTTTGATGCTAAGTTAATATTTGTCTCTTCTGTCAATAGTTTCCCCATGTGCTTTTTATTTGGGTTATGTGTGTCGAACTTCAGTTGATCATTAGCTCCCAAATCCATGCTATAGCTGAAGGAATGGTACAAAACCCCCAAGTCTCTGCTGCAGCAACTGTATCCTAGTTATCATATTATAACTCACTTACATGATTTCACCCAATCAGCACAAAGATCCACTGCACCTCTTATTCTATGTACATTGTCATTTTGTGCAGGAACATTACAAGTGGAACATTCTATTTCACTCCAGGGGAAGGGCAGCTTCATTTAACTTTGAAATAAAAAAAAATACTTAAAACTTTTTATAAATCACTCTTGCTAACTCATATGACTTATAATATGTTAATAGGGCCATTGCAGGGTGTCTGTCTTGTGGTACAAGAGACTCCTTATATGAGGTTTGGACAGCCAGAACCACTCACCTTTGCTTTGTGGTCTTCTCACCCAAACCACATGCTTGGAGTCTCTTATACCATTAGAAATACCCAGTGGAGGCCCTGTTAACTTTAAACTAGACTAGAGCATAGCAGAACAAAATTGGTTACTTTTCCCCATAGGGCAAGAATGACATTCAAATCTCAACATATCAATGACATGACAGAAAGGGATAATACCATTGTTTTGAAATCAGATCAGTGGTATTATGAAACAGAATATTTTGAGTTCCAAATACAGTTTAAAAAAAACTAACGGCGAGGGAACATTAGTAGAAAGGCATATAATTCCATCTTGAAAGGCTGGTGACATCACCAACCACTCAAGGCTCACTAGTGGGATCTGTGATATCACCAGAATCCCATGATGGAATTACAGCTCAAGCAGTAAAGGTACCATGAATTGTTCTTGACAGGAGTATTTCCTACACAGACACAAAAGTATATATTCTATAAAATATACTATTCTAACCCCACACTGCCATGAACCACCACAGTAGTGGAATTCCAACTGACAGAAACAGTTAAAAAAAATAAAGTTCCTGTAAGAATTTGAACTTTTGTTTCTTACTGAAAAAAAACATGTACAATGGTATGTTGCCGAATTCAAATTCCAGGGCCTTTGTTTGCTAGCTTAAGATGCATCCAGTGCACAATGTAACTGCACAGACATGAATGTCAGCTCATGTGCTATACAAGTTATGTCATAACCAGCAAAACAGGAAACCTAAGCTTTAATCCTAGCAGAGGCATTTATATTGCAAGCCACTGTGTATTGAAACTGAATTGTCCTGACAGGAAATGCTAGGGCACCTTTGCTACCAAACCAGAATCACAGTCTTGTTATGAATGTTTTCTTATCCATCAGAGTAGAGTAGAATAGAACAGATTGGCTGGCCCAGAGCCATGGAGGGCTGAGGTATCTATGCTTCACTTGACATCATGCTGGGGACCCACTTTTGGGAACAAGTCTTGGCCGGTCGGTGGGGGGGGAGAATTGAGTATCCAAGTGGATGCTTTCCTCCTCTGGGGAGGGAGAGTTGCCTTCTCCACCATGATACTGCCACCTAGGTGACCATAGGTGAAGATGTGGGCTAGAGCACTGGTTTAGGGTGGGGAACGCTCCTGGCAGAACATCAGCGCACTGTACACATCAAGCCACCACACCCCCAGATTGTCTTGTGTTCCCCAGAACAATAGA
The DNA here is from genome assembly GCA_016271365.2 of Neoceratodus forsteri. Taxonomy (NCBI): domain Eukaryota; kingdom Metazoa; phylum Chordata; order Ceratodontiformes; family Ceratodontidae; genus Neoceratodus; species Neoceratodus forsteri. Next base: position 356,261,289 of record CM028134.1, read on the forward strand.
AAAAAATCCCGGCCAGCAGGATGACACTTTTCTCTCCCTGCAGACTCTGCACCTGCCTACTGGGTGTGACAACCCACAAGTGAGCTAAACTCCTACCAGGAACAGGGGCCACCCAGGAGGCTCCACCTCAGGGGGAATCTGTGGGGCACTTCAAAGGTGGCATGGCAAGTCCCAGAGACAGTGGGCTGATGAGGTTGGGGGAGAGAAGGCCAATGGGGACAGGCTGGGTGATTAAAAAATTAAATGAAAGTTATAAAAAACAAAAGAATAGAATCTGTTTAAATATGAAACCCCTACAGTTTACTGTAAATATTATTTGTTTCTTTTTTGATTGCATGATCCCCTACCTCTCTCCTCACCTCCACCCCATCACCAGTCACATCTGTAGACAAGATTATTATCTTATCTTGTGTGAACTGCACTGGCTGCCGGTCAGGTAGAGGATCCTCTTTATGGTGGGCTTGCTCACCTTTAAGGCCGTACATTGACTTAGCCCTGGCTACTTGTTGGACCTTCCTACACTTGTTGCCTCAGTCCACTCGCTCCGATCCTCTTTGAGGGGCCTCCTCGCAAATCTCAGGATAAGGTTAAAAACTGCCAGCGACAGAGCATTTAGTGTCATCGGCCCCATCCTGTGGAATTCGCTTCTACCAGCTGTTCGGGAGGCACCTTCAGTTGAGGCTTTTAAGACCCGCCTCAAGACTTTCTTGTTCAGCCAGGCTTTCCCAGACATCCAGTTTTAAGATAAGTGGTCCGTGAATGTCTTAGTACCTCTTCTAGTCCAGGCCCCCATTTGGGGGGTCTGCTTTTATACTATTGCTGGAATTTATTTATTGTTATATGTGTTTTACTGTGATTATTTGCTTAATGTGTTTGCTATGTTTTAATTGTACGGCGCCCAGAGCCTCTGGGATTGGGCACCATAAAAATAAAATTTTCCCTACCTTGCCATTATTGTATCTCTGTATGTTTGCCTGGTGAAATGTATTAAAAGTTTCAATAAATAAATATAATAGAACCGCCTTCACAGAGTAACATACTAACATAGCAAAGTAACATTGCAATTTAAGGTTGAAAGGGACTTTCTAGGGTTGTCAGCCACCACCAGCAGTTTTTTTTAAGCAAGGAGTAATAAGTATACTGTGCAAATATGCAGTAATTTGAAAGAATACTCCCACAATTCCACTACTCAGGGTACCCTGTGATTTCCTTGGTTAGCAGAAATTTTTTCCAGGCTTACCTTGAAGGCCTGTACTGTCCTCATATCTACCATCTCCACTGATAGGTTGTTCCACAGTGAGATTCAGAGAGTGTTGTAAGGCAGTTATTGCCATAGCTCCAAGGTAATATGTAAGTCATAGGGTAAGGCTGTATACTTTGAAACACCTGGGAAGTGAACTTAGAGGTGTCTTATCACTTATGGGATATTGCATGTTTTGGCAAAAAAAAGTAAAATTGCAAAAAAAAAACCTGAAAATTTACATGACATTATCTTAAGACAGAAACATGCATCATCTACTGAGGTTGTCCTTCCATCCCTTTAGTGGTTAAATCTATTATTACCATGCCCATCCTGCTACATATCCAATGCTTCCTTGAATTCAACAATACTACCTACCCCTACTTGTTCTTATATCAGTGAGTTCCAAACCATATTATTTTAGTTATTTATTTAAGCAATATACCACAACAGGGGGCGAGTTATGCTGGGATTTACCCACGCCTGCTGTGGTTCGGTCATGAGGCTGCAGGACAAGTGAGTAAACCACACCAGAAATGGGTAAATCCCAGCATAACCCACACCTGGAGTGGACAGATATAATGTCTCCCTTTTTAGGGTGAGAAAAAAAGTAAAGTGACAGAGTTTTCTTTTTTTATTTAAATTTTTTTTGTGGTACTTATTGGTCTGCCAGATAAAGTAGTTCCTTGTTGCTAGGGAGGTAGAGTTGAGGTCACAGAGAGCATTGCAAGTGATCAGTTTTGTCAGCAGGTAAGCAGACTTTTTTTTTGTTTGTTTAATAAAATTGGGATTTGTTTTCTTTGCTGGTATGGAGATGCTGCCTGGCTTTCAGCAGATTGAATGCAGCTGAAGGGGGACACGGACGATGTAGCAATGCGGCACTATACTGTGTGGTTTCGAGGTTAGTACAGTAAAGACATTTTTTAATACTTTCACAAATGCTGAAGTTGTGAAACATTTATTAATGAAAAATGAGGCTAAAAGTTATACAAATTATGGCCGAAAAGCCGTGCTGTGATACTGGGCATGCATGTAAGTATAGGCGCATGCCCGGTTTCACAGCTTTGCTTTTCAACCATGATTTATACAACTTTTAGTCCTCATTTTTTTTAATTAACAAACACTTTCTGCACTTCAGGATTCCTCAGACTATCAGAATATATCTTTAGCTGAACAGTGGATGGTGGGTAGCATGCACGAGCTGGTGCTGCACTTTAGGTTGAGGGAGAAAAAAAAAAAACAGATGCCGGAGAGAAGTAGCGGTGACGGGAGGCAAACAGCTCCGGTTTTTAGCCATGATTTATAAGAGTTCTAGCCATCATTTTTCTTTTACAGGTATTTTCCCTAGTTCAGCATTAGTATCACTTTTTAAATATGTGTTCGGCTGAATGGGGATGGTGGCAGGTGCACATGAGCTGCTGTGGCAGTTTATAATTTTACCGGTGGTTTAGTGGGTAAAAAAAGATGGCGGCTTGGAGGTTTTCATTTTCAGGGGTTGGACTGATTCTCTTTCAGATGCGGCCAAATGGCACCTTTTCCCATTGATCATACCAGGATTTACAAAGGGTAAAAGGTGCCAGTCAGCTAGACAGAGCACAGCATTTTGAGTCATTGTATAATAGTACATTTCCAGTTTGCTTATGCTATCCTAGTATTCCAACCTTGCATTCTTTCTACTATACCTGTTGCTCTTCTCAGAAAAATCCACTCTACCAATGCAGGCCTCCTTGTCACCCCCCACCCCTTCCAGGCTAAAGTTATCAGGCAACAAAGCTCTTGGAGTGGCTGCTCCTGTATTATGGAACTCCTTCCCTCCTTATCGCCATACAGCCATAATGGTGGGGGCTTTAAAACCTCTCTGTAGACTTTTCTTTTCCAACAAGCCTATGCTGATTGGTAAACCTTATGTGTTTTCTTGATTTTCGATATTTTAATGTGTTGTTCTGGAACCTTTTATGAATTTTGTACAGTGCTCAGAGACATTGGATTGGGTGCTTTATAAATAAACTTTGCCTTGCCTTATTTTAAAAGATTTACCAGGAAATACATACTGAGCTGAAACAGCTGATTTGCAGATGTCCTGGGGGAGGGAGAAATAAAGAGAGTACAGCAATAAATTACAACAGCTGGTTACATGAATCAAAATTATAGATTAAACAAATAGCAACAAAATGAACAAGATGAGCTAGGCAGAGCACCAGAAGAGCAACAAGTAATATAAGCGCAACTTGGAACACAATTGGAGTATGAACAAGGCACTGCTAACCATGGGCCCTATGCTCCAATGGGCGGGAATTACATGCCTGAGGCTTGTATTCTGCCCATAAAGCTCTGTCCCTGTGGACAGGTGCACACCAGTAGCATGCACGACCTCTGGCCATTTGTCCACAGCCCTGCACCCCCGTCGCATTGGTACGTGCAGGATCATGCAGAGTGGCAGTGGGTGGAACCGCACACCTGAGTGGGCATCCAGTCGGATGCCTGTCCTGGATCCCTCAGTGGATCCCTTACATGGTGGGGGCACATTGACAGCGCTCCCTTGCGGATGTCCGCACAGGCCGGTGGCCATGGAGGTGACAAGTGTGATACGGCACTGGCCGTGAGTTGCCCCCATACAGACGGGGGGGGGGACAGTGCTTGGGATGCGTTGTCACAAGGGTGTGTTTGGGGGGAGGGGAGGGGAGGGAAGGGTTCATGCTGCCCACCACGCAATTGGGACTGTGATGTGGGGTGAGGGAACACAGAGTCGGGTTGACAGGGGCTCATGGGGAGGCTGCAGTCCAGGGGCCGGGACCCCCAAGTGTGGTTGGCATGCACAGGGGAGGTGGGTGGCATGGCTGTTTGCTGGGGTGGGTGCCCTGGGCAGACTGTCTTGGATGTCATTTGGGTCCCATTGTTGTGTGATGGAGGCATGGGGAGAGTAGTGGGCTTATGGCAGGGTTTACCTAGCATACAGGCTACCCCCTATGCACCCCAATGCACAGCACTACGTTGCTATGAGCATGCTGCATAGTGCTGGCATACCCCCCTCTGCCCCCAGCATGTGGTGGTCCATGTGGGTGGGGGATTGGGTGCATGGGGGCTGTGCACTCCCCTTAGTGCATCCCGCACGGGAGCACAATGGGTCTGGAGTGTCTCTACGCCTCACATACACGGCATGGAGGTGCGCCACTCCTTTGAGCAATGGCCCCCATATTATTAACCCTGTTGGTAAAAAGTATTTTCTTTAAATTAACGTCAAATCCTTCATTCTTACCTTACTGTGATTTTATATTCTACAGTACCACGGTCAAGTAGTTCCCAGAAATCACCATTATTAATCCTCACACAGCCCCCTAGATGTTTGAATTCCATTAGCCCATCTTCCATTGGTGTCCTCCTCCTCTCCAGCAAGTACATTTCCAGTTGCTTATGCTATCTTAGTATTTCCTCACTGCATTCCTTCTAACAATACTTGTTGTGGTAATTTTAAACCACAACATTTCACACGCTGACTGTCGCATTCTCAAGCTGACACCATAAATCCACACCACTAACATTTCAGCATCGCTATGACATCTTTCTTAGAGCCTGAAGAACATGTCATAGCCATGTTGAAATGTTACCACATTGTGGACCACACTAGCATGTGACTCTGCATGCATTTCTTGAGCTTAGATTTTAACTGCTACGAACATATCAACATACGAAAATGCCAGCAGATACAGGCCGTATCGGTCTATCAGATCGCTCGTGTGTGCAGCACACAGTTTATTCTGCTGTAGCTGCCCCACTCCCATTTCCACCCTAGATTTATCATCCCCCTTCCTCCTCTCCCCCTCTTCAACCTTCCCACCGAACTGACCTTCCCTTTAACCCTGTCCCACCCCCTCTTAAAATTGCCCACAGTTTTCAGTGAGGTACTTCCTCCAGCAATTCGTTCCACCTTGCCACTACCCTTTCCATGAAATAGTGCCTTCTCATTTCCCTCCTAAATCTTCCCCCCACTAATTTCTGGCCATGCTCCCTTGTGGACCCCTCCCCCTTTAAGTTGAAGATGATCTCTGTTCTAACCTTATTCATACCTTTTAAGTATCTGAAGGTTTCTATCGCGTCCCCCCCTTTCCCTCCTATCCTCTAGGGAGTACATGCTGAGCTCCCTTAGTCTCTCCTTATACGGTTTGTCCTTCAGGGTTCCACCAAGCCACAGCAACAGGAATTCTGTTGATCGGTATTACAGCGACGGCACAATGCTGACAGCCAGCATTGTGCTGTAAGTGGAAACAAGTGATTTTTGAGGGGCTTTGTCCCCCGCACCCCCTGCACTATAGTGTACCAATTCCAAGTTGGAGTTGTTTCAGCTAAGGCTTATTTAAGAGCCCAAGTCATATCACGCCCTGCTTGTGACATCACAGTATGTTGCTGTGGAAAGGACTATGATGTCACAAATGGTTGGTGACTTCAGTTTCAGAATAAGCCCGAGATGTACATGAACTGCAAGGGCCAGCACTCATATTCTGTAAGCTAATAGGGCCACTGAAGGTTGTCTGTTATGATATAAGAGATTCTGAGCATGAGATTTCATCAAAGGCATAGAAATTGTGTATGTAAAACTAGAGGCGTCATCAGGTGACCTTCCAATTATTTTCATAGTAGCCCCATTGATGTAGTCCAGGCACTCACATATGGCAGCATGAAAGCCCCTGGTTTTCCATCTGATGTCCCCTCTAGTTTTTATATATATAGGATCTCTATGTGTGAGAGAACAAAAAAGTGTAGTTGAATGGTTCTGTCTGCCCAAACCTCACGCAAGGAGTCCCTTACACCGTAACATACACCATTGGAGACCACATTAACTTACTATAAATCATGTAAGTTGGCTAGAAATATTTATAATAAGTTTTAATAATTTTTTCACATTTCAGAAGTTTCTTTAGCTAACCTCCCTTCCCCAATTCTGTTTAGCTAGCCTCCCAGTTCTGTTTAGCTATCCTCCCTCCCCCAGTTCTGTTTAGCTATCCTCCCCAGTTCCGTTTAGCTATCCTCCCTCCCCCAGTTCTGTTTAGCTATCCTCCCCAGTTCTGTTTAGCTATCCTCCCTCTCTCAGCTCTGTTAAGCTATCCTCCCTCCCACAGTTCTGTTTAGCTATCCTCCCCCAGTTCTGAAGTTGGGGGACCACTTCTAACACTCCTGCATGAGAGGCTACTGCATGGATGATAAGAGGTACAGTGGTTCTGTGTGCTCATTGGCTGAAATAATTTATGTAATGACTGACTGTAATCATGTAAGGGCTGGCAATATAGCCTAGAGGTTAGTGTAACAAGCTTGGTACACCCAGCAGACCTGGATTTGATTCCCACAACCTTGACTTGCATAATGTGTGACTCTGAGCAAGTCATTTAACCTCCCCAGTGCTCTAGGGTCACCTCTGAAAACAAACACTTGTGCCTGGTGGGCCTTACTTGGTTACCAAAGAATTAGAAAAATGCACATGCAGGCACAGTACACTTAGTCTTGAAGAATGGACTGACATGAAGTCATCTTTAAATGGTGTGTAATTATGCACTGCTGGTGCCAAGTGTGATCTCACTGACAGTGGTGAAACACCCTCTCTAATGTTTGGAACCACAGTATAAGTTAATACCCATTCTGAACGTTATGAGTTTTGGGGGAAGGGTCACTAAACAGCAGTGGATTACTGTACTGGCAAGATATAAAAACTACGTTGACTGTGTGACTTACGTCAGTATTAATTCCTATGTGTCTCAGTCGGGTACAAGCTGGTACAGTTGTGCATTCCTATAGCTGTACATATAGAAACATATCCGAAGGCATCCACTGTGATACAAACTAGTGTTCTAATCAGATCTTAGTTTCATTGTGCAATGCATAAGAGATAGCAACAAAAGTGCAAATATAATCAGCAAGGAATATGTTTCAGCTTGTGCTGGAGATAACTATTTGGCCCACAAAGATCATTTTTTTAATATTCTTACATTGGTTGGTGTTAAGTCATTTGTTAGATTATGGAAGGAAGAATATCTGCATTAAGGCATATTTTAGACTGCACTTGATTTCTTTTGCATATTTTGTGTTTGGGAGACACAGTATCTATCGGGCAGAATAGTAGTTAATAGTCCTTGGCAGCAGAGGCAGATTAGCTGTAACAATTAATTTGCCAGTGGCTTGCTACGCAGCAAATACAAAAAAAATTCTTCAGCTGCAAGCAGGACCATTAACAACTTCTTGCAGATAAAATGGCTTGGAGATTAAAGAGTAGCTGATGAATTTGGGAAAACTTTGGAAAACATAATATTTAGACACAATTTAGCTGTATTTCATATATTTTCTTTAGATTTTTCATAACCATTACTTATTACTGAGGAAATTCCCATAAAATCAAGATCTTTATACCTTAGAGTTTATCTGGCTCTATAACTTATTCTGTACTAGAAATTATAATGCACCGTAGTGATATCCCAGTCTGTTGCCATGGAAATAATTGTGATGTCACAAGCAGAGTATTATGACATCAGGGCCAAGATTCACACAACTTTGCCTGGGTACAAACTCAGTTTTGAGTGAGCAAACTGGGTTTCGCGTTGAGTTGGTATGAACAGAAGCCTGATTTCCATGCTCAAACCAGGTTTGCACACAGGCAAAGTGAGGAGGGGGTCACAATGCAAATGAGGGGCACAGTTCCTTTCACAGAGCTTTTGCTCTGCGCAAGGGCTTGTAGTGCAGTTCCCTTGCATGGAGCAAATATCACTGACTGAGATCTTGCCTTAATCCAGCACAATCCTAGTGGTTGGTGGAGGTACTACGGCACCCCTCGCCCCACTTAGCACAATAGTCCCTGGTGTCCAGTGGTCCCCCACCCCCCCGCACCCATGCCTGATAATAGTTAAATGTTTCCCTGATGTCCTGTGGTCCCTCCCTCCTCCCAATCCCTTACCCAATGAGAATAAAAGGTTTCCCTGGTGTCTAGTGGTCCCCCTGCCAATCATCATCCTGATATGAGAATATATCATGCCCTGGCATCTAGTGGTCCCCCACCTCTCACTGATCACTGGCATGATGTGAGAACATATAATTCCCTCCTGTCCAGCAGTCTCTCCCTCCACCACACCCATGCTCGATCTTTATGTAATATTCCCTCATGTCCAGTGGTTCCTCCCCTCACCCACACCCATGCCTGATCTTTATTTAATATTCTCTGGTGTCCAGTGGTACATCCCCCCACCTGCACCCATGCCCAATCTGTAATCATTATGCCCTGATGTCCAGATGTTCCCCCATCCCAATCCCCTATAATACCAAATAACACTATTCCCTGGTGTTCTGTGCCCCCCATCCTAATCCCCTATACAATAAATTGATGCCCCTCCCTGGTATCTAGCAGACCCCCCACCCCAGCAGGTAATGTCCCACCACTCCACCCCCCCATCCCAACCCCAAGCCGGCGACCAGCACATCCCTCTGCTCTCCTCCATGGCTGGCAGCCAACTGAGCTGTCAAAGATCATGCATTGTATACAGAATGCACTCACTGATTGACAGCTGAGCATGTACTGTATACAGTTTGCGTTTATTGACAGCTCTGTTGGTGGCCGGCCATGGTTGAGAGAGACAGGCTGTGCCAGTCATTGACTTGGGGTTGGGATGGGAAGGAGCAGGGTGATTGGGCACTACCTGCTGGGGTGGGGGTCCACTAGACACAGAAAATGGTATAAATTTATTGTATAGGGATTAGGATGAGGGGGACACTGGACACCAGGGAATAGTGTTATTTGATATTATAGGGGATTGAGATGGAGGGACCAGGGAGTGATATGTTCTCACATTGGACCAGCAATGGGTAGGGGGAACCACTAGACACCAGAGAATGATGTTTCAGCACATCAGGATAGCGATCAGTTGGGGGGGCATTAGATTCCAGGGAATAGTGTTTTAACACATCGGGATGGCAATCAGTGGGAGGGGAACACTAGACACCAGGGAAAAGTTATTTCTGTATATTGGGATGGCGATCAGCAGAGCGGGGGACCACAAGACACCAGGCAAAATCTTTTTCTACATTAGACGTACATCAGGTGGGGGGAGGGACCACTGGATGCCAGGGGCTGAGGCCTGCCTATCGGGCAGGGTCTGGGGAGGCATGCTAAGCTCCAGTGCAGACTATATAAATGGGCCATAATGGGCATGCAAATGGCCACATAGCACCTTGCATGCCCAGTGGGCTCATTTACATGGCTATTTTTGTGACTTGGAAATAGCGCACCTGAACTGTTCATTGCAGGGCCATATTCCTGGCTGTATGTTCGGGCAGTGCTAGTGGGGTTAGCACTAGTAGTAATGGGGTTACCACTTACTCGATCTAGCCCTATTCTCAGTTGGATAGCGTGGTGCTCTATCTGACTGAGAATAGCAATCTTAGACACCCTGGCAAATGCAACACCCAATGTAAACTTTTGCACTGTGCTTTGAGACTTTTTGTGAATCTAGCCCCAGGCTGTGAAGAAGCAGTATGAGCTGATGAAGCCACAAGAAACTACTATCCTGTTTTCATCCATATGACCTTAGTGATAAATAATGGCAATAAGAAATACAGAGCTAATGAGAAATATAAGCTGCTTTGTGTCCATATATTTTATTTTCAAAATTCTTCTCCAGGCATTATTGGTTCTTTAAGGCACCGATAGCCCATAAATGGAGGACATCCCTACTTTCTAGGGGGGGTGGAGGGTACCTATAATTTTCAGACACTTTAGGTAGCTTACCAAGTCATTATGTTAGGCTATCAAGAAGAAACCAGCAGTAGCCCAGCAGACTGCCAGGCTACATAAACATTTCTTTCTGATATTATCTGTAGCAGAATTTAACTTTGGCAGGTTGCAGAACTTGAATTAAAGCCAAGAGCATGTATAAGGGCTGATTAGCCATTTTCCCTTTTGGATGGGAGCAGCTTACAAATGGCAAGCATTCCACTGGCAGTGTAGCCGACTGCCACTTGTGTAGGGGTTTGGGTTGAGTCATGCTCACAACAAAGTTAGCTAGTTATTCCTGATACAACAACACTGTAAAATGCTAATGAGAACTACAGACCAGTCAATAGGAAACCCTAAACTGTTGTGGAAGAACAGCTGGGCAAAAGTGCCAGACATGGTATGCTGTCTGTCACTGTGCTTCAGCCTTATCCCTGCAGTAGGCAAAAAAGTAATAAAGTAGCACACAATGTAGTCAGACTCAGAATGAGAAAAAGACATACCTGTTTGTAGGCATCCAAGAGAAAACTGTTCCAGACAGTCCGCAGACCCTCGGAGGTTAGCATTCGCCGCCACTCGCCACGGGATGACTTGGAACAGCTCAGAAGTAGGATCACGTGCTTCAAGAGGACCACAGAGTCATAAAGGGCCAGGAAGAGGCAGTTTGAAAAGAACCAAGGCAGAATTTGTAAAGTGATTAACAAGTCCACACTTAGTAACCCCATGGTTCCTTCTTACTAATGCACCTTGTTGCTTCTTGCCTTTCAGCTTTCTTTTCCTTCTGTCATCATAAGTAAAACAATAAAATAAAGCTGCAGTCTTGAAAGTCACTATGAGTGAAGAACCATGCTGAGGAAAGAAAGCAAATGTGCCTTCATAAATATTTAATTAACATTTGTTTCTCTTAAGGTGTTTTGGTATATAAATTAAAATGCATTTTTATGAAAAACATTTTCTTGGTACAGAGGTTACCTTCATTTATCTGTGCTTCTAAGTTAAGGAAGTGTCTTTCACACAAGCTGCTGCTTTCAGAGAAATATAGTAGGGTAACTTTTTTCTCTTTCTGTGCTGTCACTTGTGAAATCCTTTGCTTCCTTCTTTGTTGCCCAGCCCATGGGATTTACGGAAAACACTTCTGTTTCTCTGACTACTTGGTCCCTTCTTCTCCTGGTGAGGCTCAGGTTTGGAGTGAGCCACCTCTCTCTGTAGCCGTCCCTTTCCCTGTTTCCCTCCACCCTTTATATACCTCTGCAGAGTCACAGCAACAGGGAACGGAGTGCTAATCTCAAGATCTTGACGTCAATGTAAAAATGGGCTTTGCTTTGGCCAGGGCTGCACTGAATAGAAATGAGAAACTCTCAACTTTGAGGTGGGGGGTGGGACCTTGTTTGTTGTTTTGAAAAGACTCCCTCAATACAGCTCATTGTCTCTTGGAAATGTTAAGATGTTTAACAAAGACTCGGAGTGACGTTTAATGTGACGCAGAGAAGTAATCTTTCCTCTTTTTCAAAGTGTTTAGCCTTTGAAGATGGAGTGGCCCTGAGTTTGAGTTAGCTTAAAGTGCATAGTAATTGCTCTGCACTACAGTATTTCATCATTTGTTTTGTCTGCACCAAGAAAAAGTGCAGTTACGGGAGGCAATGTTTGAGTTCAGCTAATTAAAAAAAATAAATAAAAATAAAATGCCTAATTAAATTGGGGGAGGGGGGCTAAACATTTGGTTATGTCGGGTAACCTTCCCCGCTCCCCAAAAAACACTAGCCAGGATAGTTACACAAAGGGATCGTAAGAGACTCTTAAAAAGTTAACGTGTGCCTAAGAAACTTTGAGCTGCAGTTTATATGACAGGAAAGCAGAGAGTTCTTTAATTCTTCACAGGATCACCCCCCGCATATTAATTTTTTACAGACTGAATGTTAACTAGTCTGGCAGGTGCGTCCAGACAGCAGCACCTTTATTGCATGACTGCATTTAATAACGAGGGAGTGTATTTTAGAACAGCAGCGATGTAATAACTTGCTAATAGAGGATTGGGTGGAAACCTTTTAAATACTGCCTCCATCCTGCTGATCAGCATAAAGCACGTTATGCTCCAGCAGCATACTGCGCAGCTACTGTACCGTACCTGTCACATCTGATGACCAGGGACGGGCACCTCATTTTAGTCCACTGGAACCCTAACCCACGCGGGGGTTGGGAGCTTTCCTGATCTTGCACTACGATTTTAAAACACTGACTAGTAAGTAATCTGCCGCGCAATGAACAGAAAGAAACTGCCTTAGCATCACAAATGCCCACTGTGTTTGAGCTTCTGTACCGTACGTAAAATATAATGCTGTGTCCCACAGTGCTTCATTTTTCCTACAGTGTATTTTTACATTCGCGTGTGCGCATGCGCAAGGAACCTTTTGGGAGAGTAGCACACTTTGGAGGTGTGCCTCTCCCATCCAATGCACTGCTCCCTTGAGCAGGCGTGGTGGTCCTGCACCAATGGGTGCAGGAGCTCTGTATGACAGCAGTGTTCCTCTGCTTCAAAGGAAAGCACCGCTGCCATACTGAGCACCTCCGCTACCGCCCCTCGGCGGCCACGTTGGGCCCTGCTGCTGCCACGCTGTTCTCTAAAGCTTTGGTGCCACGCTGGGATTTCACCCCAGCATGGCAAATGTTGTTTACAACGGTGGTGCCCAATCCCTGTTGGTTCCCGGCCTCCCCAAGCCATCCTGCTGCCACGCTGAGGCCCACCCAGCGTGGCAAAGTTCCTTTGTTTTGCGACAGGTGCCCAATCCCCCTGCTGGCCTCCTCGCCCCCGCGTAGTTTGCCGACGGAGGCCCAATCCCCCGCCAGCCCTTGCCCCCCAATATTCTTCTGCCATGCTGGGAACCCACCCCAGCATGGAAAACGCCCCACGTCATTATTTTACGCTTGTTTGGCGCACATGCTATGAACGCTTTGGGAGAGTAGCACACTTTGAGGTGTGCCTCTCCCAGCCAATGCACTGCTCCCTTGAGCAGGCGTGGCAGTCCTGCACCAATGGGTGCAGGAGCTCTGTGACAGCGGTGTTCCTCTGCTTCAAAGCCAGCACTACTGCCATACGAGCACCCATCACGCCACCCCTCGCATCACGCGCCCCCAGCGTCGTCACGCTGCCCCCAAAGCTTTGGTGCCACGCTGGGAGCCCACCCCAGCATGGCACGTTTGCGAAGGGTGCCCAATCCCCGTAGGCTCCACGCCCCAAGCCATCCTGCTGCCATGCTGGGAGCCCACCCCAGCATGGCAAACCTCCTTTGTTTTGCGGCGGGGGTGCCCAATCCCCGCCCGGCTCCTCAGCCCCCGTGGTTGCGGCAGAAGTGCCCATCCCGTTGGCTCCTCGGCCCCACAGCCATCTTCTGCCATGCTGGGAGCCCACCCCAGTGTGGCAAATGTCCCACGTCTGCGTTTTTATTTTTAAAACCTGTAAAATAAAAGCGGTCCCGCGTGCGTCTCCCAGCCCCCTCCACAACCGCACCCACCCACTGCGCACCCAGCCTCCCACACCCCTTACCCCATACCTACCTCGGGAGCTCGGCCGACGATCTTGATGGACCAGGAACACGTCTGCACTCTTCAAAGGCAACCGCGAACTGAGGAAATGCCGGTAAGCTGTATAATGGGCTAGATGGGGGGATTTCAAGTTTATTGCATATCTCAGGCATTTTTGGGAATTTTTGCACCAAATTTTCAACATGGGGTTTTTGGGACCCCTTCTCATGAACAATGTCACTGTGCTGGTATTCGGACCCAAAGGGTGATTTTGCAGTCACTGCGTGAAATCACCCGCCGGACCTGAATAGTGCCATGACAGTGATATGTTGATCATTCATGAGAAGGGCTTCCAAAACCCGTATTAATCTGTGCAAATTCAAATACTGTTTTCTGGCGTCGTTGTGCGGTTCTATGCAGGCTCGTAAGTTCGCGAATTTTCAATATTTTCACTCCAGATTTTCAACATTGCCATTTTATCACACCTTCTTATGAGCTGTACAGCTGTCATTTTCACATCCTGCCCAAAATGTGTTTCTGCCCATGTAGCGCACAATGGGCGTCGGTGGTGCGAACTCAATGTATGGGACACATTAAGAAAATCACAGTGACAGTGATCATGAGCAGAGGTCTTAAAATGGCTGTGCTGAAAATTTGGTGAAAAAATTCCTAAAAATGACTGATTTACGAGTGTGCGTTGCGCAGTTCCTACGCACGCTCATAAGTTTGCGAATTTTCAATATTTTCACTCCAGATTTTCAACATTGCCATTTTACCACACCTCCTTATGAGCACTGCAGCTGTCATTTTTCAAATATTGCCCAAAACGTGTTTCTGCCCATGTAGCGCACAATGGCACAGTCGGTGTGCGAACTCAATGTATGGGACACATTAAGAAAATCACAGTGTCACTGATCATGAGCAGAGATCTTAAAATGGCTATGTTGAAAATGTGGAGAAAAAATTCCTACAAATAACTGTTTTACGAGCGTGCGTTGTGCAGTTCCCACGCCGCTACGTAAGTCTGCAATTTCAATATTTTCCTCCAGATTTTCAACATTGCCATTTTACCACACCTCCTTATGAGCAGTATAGCTGTCATTTTTCACATCCTGCCTAAAATGTCTTTCCGCCCATGTAGTGCACAATGGCGTAGTCGGTGTGCGAAATCAATGTATGGGACGCAGTAAGAAAATCACAGTGACACTGTTCATTAGCAGAGGTTTTCAAATGGCAATATTGAAAACTTGGTGAAAAAATTCCTACAAATGACTGTTTTACGAGCGTGCGTTGCACAGTTCCCACGCATGCTCGTAGGTTTGTGAATTTTCAATATTTCCACTCCAGATTTTCAACATTGCCATTTTAACACACCTCCTCATGAGTAGTACAGCTGTCATTTTTCACAGCCTGCCCAAAATGTGTTTCCTCCCATGTAGCGCATAATGGCGCAGTCGGTGTGTGAAATCAATGTATGGGACACATTAAGAAAATCACAGTGATACTGATCATGAGCAGAGGTCTTAAAATGGCTGTGTTGAAAATTTGGTGAAAAATTCCTAAAAATGACTGTTTTACGAGTCTGCGTTTCGCAGTTCCTATGCACGCTCGTAAGTTTGCGAATTTTCAATATTTTCACTCCAGATTTTCAACATTGCCATTTTACCACACCTCCTTATGAGCAGTACAGCTGTCATTTTTCACATCCTGCCCAAAACGTGTTTCCGCCCATGTAGTGCACAATGGCGCAGTCGTTGCAAAATCAATGTATGGCACACAGTAAGACAATCACAGTGACACTGTTCATTAGCAGAGGTTTTAAAATGCCAATGTTGACAATTTGGTGAAAAAATTCCTAACAATGACTGTTTTACGAGCGTGCATTGCACAGGTCCCACGCACGCTCCTAGGTTTGCGAATTTTCAATATTTCCACTCCAGATTTTCAACATTGCCATTTACCACACTTCCTTATGAGCAGTACAGCTGTCATTTTTCACATCCTGCCCAAAACGTGTTTCCGCCTATGTAGCGCACAATGGGGGTAACAAAAAGGTCATGCTGACAATTTATTGTGCAAATATCAGCAATCGCACAGGGCATTAGGGTAAAGCACCATACATGCCAAACACCACTGCAAATACCTGCAAGTGAACGTTCGGCATTGACAAATGCTTGTTAGGGATGTGTCGTCCCACCATGACTCCCGCACCAACACACACACACACTTAAAGGGATGGTGCCTGCCCCCATACACACACACACACACACACAGCGCGCGCACGCACAATAAAATATCAATGCAGTAGTGGAGGGATTAGAAATCTAGAAACCTAGAATCTGACGGCAGATAAGGACCGCTTGGCTCACCTAGTCTGCTGATTTCCCTATCTGATGGATAAGCTCATATTGTAGTTAATCAACAGCTTACTCCCTCCCCCCACTAGAATTGCCTTATGTCTGTCCCATGCATTCTTGAATTCTCCCACTGTTCCTGACTCCACAACCTCCTCAGAAAGGCTGTTCAATGCATCCACAATCCTCTCTGTGAAAAAAATATGTTCTAACATTACCTCTGAGCTGTCCCCCTCTATCTTCAAATTGTGCTCCCTTGTTCTTGCACATCTCTTCTTCTGAAAGATGATACCCTCTTGTACTTTGTTAATTCCCTTGAGATACTTGAAAGTTTATATCATGTCCATCCTCTCCCTCCTTTCCTCAAGGGTATACATATTAAGCTGCTTTAATCTCTCCTCTTATGTCTTCTGGTGCAGACCCTGCACCATTTTGGTTGCCATCCTCTGAACAGCCTCCACTCTGTCTATGTCTTTGTGGAGGCTGGGTCTCCAGAATTGGATGCAGTACTCCAGATGGGGTCTCACCAACTGTCTGTACAGAGGGATAACAACTTCTGTTTTCTACTGTTGATGCCTCCCCCTATGCATCCCAGTATCCCCCCCAGCCCTCCTTACTGCCTTCTCACATTGCTTGCCCACCTTTAGGTCATCTGATATAATTACTCCTAGGTCTCTTTCGATTTGTGTTGTTGTTATTACTAAGGATTACTGAGGCACACCTAATGTACTCACTTTATTGGGGGGTGGGCGACATTGGCATACTGCTGAACTGCCCCACATAATGAACATCTCTCATCTCAGAACTGCTCTGTCCCACATTGGTCCTTCTTTATGGGAAAGGTCCTGCTCACACAAAAAAGCTTCTGCCTCACTTTCTAAACTCTGAATTTAAAGCAGAAATTGATAGCACTCTATGCTACTATATAAACAAGCATTTGTCAATGCTGAATGTTTGCTTGCTGGCATTGGCATTGGTAGTGCAGGAGTTAGAGAGATGCATAATAGGAATGGCAGTGAAATATTGAACTAACGGCAACCCCCACCCCCACCCTGCAGAGACTGACAGGCGTTGGGGTGTGCCTTTGTGTCATCAGCCATAACTCTCATGACATTCCACTTCACTCCACCCTGCAGACACCAACAGGTGTTGCAGTGTGCCTTGGGGTCTTCAGCCCTTACGTTCACTCCATTCCATAAGGAAATAAGCTGAGATGGGTGCAGTATAGATGAACTGGGTGAACGTTAGGGCTAGAAACCTCAAGGCACACCTCGATGCCTGTCAGTCTCTACAGGGTGGGGCATTATGATTGGAAACCCTAATGCCCTGGGCATTGTTGGTATTCTCACTCCAAATTTCAACATGGGCTTTTTGGGACCCCACGTCATGAACAGTGGCACTATCATTTCATTACTCAATCACGAAAGGTGATTTTGCAAAGCGACTACGCCATTCTGCGCCACAGGTGGGAAAACACATTTCAGGCTGGATGTGAAAAATGACAGCTGTACTGTTCATGAGGAGGTGTGAAAAAAATGGCAATATTGAAAATCTGGAGAGAAAACATGAAACATTTGTGAAGTTACGAGCATGCGTAGAAACTGTGCAATGCACACCCATAACGCAATCTTTTTTTTTTAATTTTTTTCACCAGATTTTCAACATGGGCATTTTGAGATATCCCTCATGAACAGTGGCACTGTGATTTTGTTAATCTGTCCCAAAAGTTGATTTCCCACAGCGACCATGCCATTCTGCACCACAGGTGCAACAACACATTTTGGGCAGGATGTAAAAAATGACAGCTGTACTGTTCATAAGGAGGTGTGAAAAAATGTCAATGTTGATAATCTGGAGTGAAAATATTGGTGAAGTTAGGAGCGTGTGCAAAAACTGTGCAATGCATGCTTGTACTGCAGTCATTTCTTGGAATTTTTCACCAAATTTGCAACATGATTTTTTTGAGACCCCACTTCATGAACAGTGGCACTGTCATTTTATTAAATGGTCCTGAAAGGTGATTCCATGCAGTGACCACAAAATCACCCTTCAGGACGGAATAACGAAATGACAGTGGCATGTTCATGAGGTGGGGTCCCAAGAACCCCATGTTGAAAATTTGGGACCACAATTCCTAAAAATGTCTGAGATATCAACCCTAAGTTGACCCCCCCCCCCATTGACTCCCATTATACAGAACTTACCCAATTCCTCAGTTCGGCTTTGAAGAGTGCAAATGTGTCCCAGTCCAGAGAACATTGCTGCTGCCAACATCTGGAGGGTAAGTATAGGTGAGGGGAGGGGAGGTGCGGGGAGTTGGGTGCTCAGTGGGAGGGCAGAGGGGAGACTGGGGAGATGACGGTGAACCATTTTCTTTTTTCAGGTAAAAAAAAAAACGCCGGTAAGAGTTTTCTTTCTTTTACAGATAAAAAAAAAAACATTATGGCACACTGGGGTGGGCTCCCAGTGTGCCACAATAGTGGGAGGGGGGGATGCTGACACAGGGATTGGGCACCCCAACATAGGCAGATTACAGACAGGTTTTGGAGAGTGGCACATGGCACATCTGACACTGGGAGTGGGCATCACCATGTCAGAAACATTTTGGCACACTGGGGTGGGCTCCCAATGTGCCACATTAATGGAGGGAGGGAGGATACATGCTGACACGGGGACTGGGCACCCTGATGTCAGCTTTCCTTGGAGTGTGTGGCAGTCGGCAGGAGCCACAGCTCATTACTTGTTTCACCAGGAAAGGCACACAGAACAAACAAGCTGTTGGTGGAGCAAGAGCCAGGGACAGAATGCTGGGCAGCAGGAGCCGACAAGGTTGCAAGGGAGGGGGGAGGTGCTGCTGCAGTGACAAAACTGTTTGTAACTGCAGTGGCAGATTCATTTCAACTCCTTGGCTCCCTTTGAAACTGCTGTCATCAGCAGCTTCCCCTTTGATTGGTGACTGAGGAACAGGCCCAGTAAAGCGTCCACTGCATTGGCGACAACACTGTCACACCTTTCAAATGTGGTACTGTTGCAAGATGTTTCTTGTGTGTGTGTGCAAGCAAACATAAAAATGAAACTTTGCGCAAATAAAAGCACTTGTCTCAGCTGGACCAGTGGCACTGAGGGTTGAGGTGCTGGACACCATACCTCATGCCACACCGGCAACCTGGGTTTGGGAATGAGTCCGGGCCGCTGGGGGTCAGCAGGGGAGAGAGAGGATCAGGCATCCGGAGGACTGCTCTCCTCTCTTGGGGGGGATCCAGGCTCCAGCTTGGCACTGCAGCAGCCCCCAGTGGTGACCAGAGGCACTGCAATGTCCAGGACTTAGCTAGAGGGAGGAGGAGCTGCGGCGGGCATGCCTGGCGCCATTGCACGACCGAGCTCTGCCAGGGGAGGGAGGAAAGCAACACAACCAAGCAAAAATCCTCACTTGCAGAGATAGGCAACGGCACTGCACCATCGACAACACTCTGCTAGCCGGACAAATCCAGCTCCTGGGCCGAGCCCAGCCTGGCCTGAAGTGTAAGGTAGGGCACCCTGGGCGGATAGGGCAGCCCCACCTTGGGAGGGCTAAGAGCCGAGGGGATAGCCGGGCTGGTGCCAGGAAGACTGGAGGGTTTCAGGCTCGGAGGTAGAGCCAAGACAAGTGCACATGCCTAGGACAGTTCTCCGGGGCCAAGCAGAGCTGGAAAAATAGTTGGGGGGAGCACTTGTCTCTACAATGTTTTGAGATTGCACAATATCTCTGTTTAATGATGTGCCTCACACTTCGAGGGCATGTTTCCACATTGTCTTGCATTTTTAGTGTTTGTGCCTCACACTTAATGGATACAAAGTTTAGAGGTCTGGGTATGGGGGGAGGGGGAGATAAGATAGAGGCTTTCAAATACAGTGCATTAAGGGTATAAAGAAGGTGCCAGAGTGGAGCAGTTTTTCAGAAAAGGAGATGCTCAGGAACAAGGGGCAGTGCAATGAAGCTGAAGGGAGGTAGATTCCGGGGTGATGTGAGGAAATACTTCTTCACAGAAGGAGTGGCGGATGCCTGGAACAGCCTTCCAGTAGAGGTGGTGGGGGCTAACATGGTAACAGGATTCAAGAAGGCATGAGACAGGTATAAGTGAACCTTAGTGGCAAGAAAAGGGAGGGGGGAGCCGGAGTTCAAGTAGGGTCTGTGGTATTACAGTAGGTAGGGTAAATGGGCAGACTAGGTGGGCCAAGTGGTCCTTATCTGCTGTCAAATTCTATGTTTCTGTTTCACCAGATTATCCTTTCTTGTCTATATAGATTTTTATATTTATTTATTTATTTAGTTTTTGTTGACCGGGTAAGTGCACTAGACAAATCCTGCCTATTTTCAAGCACGACCCGGGGGAGGGGGATACAGATGAATGGCAACTGACCTTGAACCAGATTAAGCTGTTGGTGGTATTTTGAGTGAATGATGGAAATTTGGCCAGGACACTGGGGAAATTCTCCTACTCTTTTTGATAAGTGCCATGGGATCTTTAACATCCACCTGAACTACTACCAATCCAGGCAGATGGGACCTCGGTTTAACGTCTCATCCGAACGACAGCACCTCAGAAGTGCAGCACCCCTCTCATGCTGCACTACAGTGTCAGTACTGGGATATTAACCCAAGTGCCAGATGTAGGAACTGAACCCACAGCCCTCTGATCTCCCAGCCTCAGAGGCAAGTGTGCTACCTACTGAGCCGCTGACACTGTCTTGAGCCCTGGTCAGCTTTATGCCCTTCCCTTGGGGCTTGCAACCCCCAGCCCTCAGCCTCCACTACAAAAAGCAAAAGAGTCCCAACCAAAGTGCCAGTGATAATATTTAATTACTCCACTTTCCAGTTACCTGCTGCACTCCAGAAATAACTTGGTCCCTATCTGTCCCCCTGACAAAGCCTTAATGGCGAAGAGCTGGGGTAGTCTCCTTGTGTTTGAGTGGCACCTATGGTCCACTGAGACTTTATCTATTGTTTTAACACAAGTGTTACAGTGGTGTTTAATAAAGTATTTGGTGAATAGAACCCCATTTGACTGAGTTATTTCTGGACTGCAGCAGTTAACTGGAAGGTGGAGTAAGTGTATCAGAGGTTAGCCACCCTTATCTGTCTGCACACCCCTCATTTGACTGAGTGCTATCACAGAGCTTGGAGACATAATACTTAATTTCCCAGGTTAAACAAGGTACAGAGGAAAAGTAATAATTCCCCAGTGCTTCAAGGCAGCAAGCACCTATTTCTTCGGGGGCCTCAACCCACACTTACTTGCTGCCTCAGCTGCCAGTGTTCCTCCATGGTGGGGCTCTAGGCAAGGGCCACCCTTTCCCTTTATGAGCTACTGAATCCAGTGTCCAGCAGGCAGGCAACACAGCCTTGGAACAAGAAACTAGTGTACCAGCAAACTGCCATTTAGGGAGAAGTTGTGGGGTTCTCCCTGGGATTTCTGTGGCCTCTCACCACCTCAATATCAGGAATCCCCATAGCAACCTGGCGTGATGGAGCTCAGTTGTGCACATGCACTACCCCTGGCGAGGGAAAAGGCTCATTAGCTCAATTGCATACGTGGTGCAAATATCACTCCCTATGGGCTGGCTCACACTGCATTCAGCAGCAGTCCCCAGCTTAGGCTGCTCAGAGTCTGGCGTGTGAGGCCACTCCCGAACTAAGCAACAAGGAATGCTAAAAAGCAAAGCGCTTCTTCTTGGCTATCGAGCAGCTTTTGTATATCTACGTTTGTCTTCTTTCTCTAGATGAAGCATAGTCTGAGTGTGCCCATTTTGGGGGACAGGAATTGCCACATCATGACTGGTGAAAGGTTGAGGGGTGTGCTGCTGACAGTTTCACAAAGTCATGCAAACCTTTGTTCTTTCCTGGGTGACACCCCACCCGGGAACACACTGCTCCGGGCAGTCACTAGTGCATGTGTGTATACGTGCGTATACACACAGATGACAAGCCTTGTAAATCAACTCATCATAAATGGGCTTTTGCCCTAAAGGGCAAAGAGACTTTTTAAACCTGGCTTACAAAAAGAATATAATAATTGCACTTAATGACCTAGAGTGAAGAAACCTCTTTTCTAATTCTTCAAATTCATCATAATAACTATTTTGACCTTCAGCTTAAAAACATCTATCCCTCCAAACTTGTAATATTTTCTTTTAAGTAAGGCAGACAAAAACATCAGGACCATATGACCCATTTTTCTAGCAAAAATTAAAATGTATGACAGATCATTTAAAAAATGTGCTTAAAAGTATGAAAAGGACAAGATCTAGATATGGTTAATATTTTCAATCAGCTCTGCTTCTAAGTGAACTTTTACAAATAATAGATAATTGAATTTAATCTAAAGCGCTACTTCTATTTCACTGGCAGCTATCAAAATATTTCCCATTAAAGATGTGTGTGTGTGTGTGTGTGTGTGTATGGGGGGGGCAACATGGCACCTAAATTGAAAGTAGGATGTGCTGCTAACTCTTTATTGCAGGACGTTTCTCTGGGAAAGACTGCACAGCTATCACATGGTTCACTGGATAAGTAGGCAGGGTTACTGTGTCACCAGTCACCACTTCTCCCCTTTCAGGACAGATACAGTTTTATATACAAGAAAGTTTGACCTTTTTTTCACCGAGTGTTTATGTATGCCAGCTGTCCCCCTTCATTTCCAGCCCTTCCATTACCATCACCAACCCTCCCTAGAACTTACCTGGCTCATGGAGAGTAACTCATGTTTTCCCCCCTCTGGTAGATCTGGGAAGTCTGCCCCCCCAGAGCACAATCCAGAATCCTGGGGCCCTACCTAGTTAATGGTGCTAGGCCTGCAGAGGGTCAGGCAATCATCAAGGGGGGCATCTGCAAGTTTTATGATGGTATTTCTCCTCACAAGGCTGTCCAGCATGCCATGTTGCACTGCACATGAGGGCCTCTCTGGCATGCATGTATCAGCATCCAAGGGTGGCCCTCCCCTTACTGAGGTATTCCCTGCTTTGCCACTACCTGGCTTCTGCCTGGTGGCAGGCTAATAGGGGAAGCCTTAACCTCCTTAACCCCCTTCCCTAACAGAGGACAGCCATCCATAGGACGCTCTATTCTCCCACCCTAGCAGAACCCCTAATAATAAATAATAATAATAATAACAATAATAAAACTTTATTTATTTAGCGCCTTTCAAGCACCAAGGCGCTGTACAGATAAGTTGTAAAATCAGAATATACATATAAAATCAGCATTCACAGCAACAACAATTTATGAAAGCCACAAAAAAGTCTTAAAGTCCCGCTTAAAGGATTCCACGGTCGTGCATTCCCTAAGCCGGCGAGGCAGAGAGTTCCAGAGGGTAGGGCCGCAAACACAAAGGCCCTAGCCCCAGAAGTTCAGTATAACCCTCGGAACCTCCGCAACCTCGTCGGGCTGAACGGAGCTGTCACACGGGTGGTAAGGAATCAAGCTCTTCAAGTAGTCGTGTCGAAACCATGCAGGGCTTTGAAGGTCAAAAATACCTACTTTAAAGGTGATCCGCCACTGTATAGGCAGCAAATGCAGATCGTGCAGCACAGGGTAATATGTGCCTTCTAGTCACCTGTCATTAACATGCAGCAGCGTGCTGCTGTAGCTGCAAGCGGCGGATATCAACCCCAGGAAGCCCCAAGTAAAGGGAGTTACAGTAGTCAAGGTGAGATGTCACAAAAGCATGGACCAACACGGGTTAATCGCTGGACGGAACAAGGTGTTTCACCCTGGCAATGTTCCTAAGATGGTAGAATGTGGACTTAACGACTGCTGACACCTGATGACGAAGAGTCAGCCCGTCGTCAAGTACCACTCCCAGGTTACGCACCCATTCAGAGGTAAGGATCGGATCCCCCAGCAATAAGCCAGAGGACTGACCAGACCCCAATCCCCCTGTCCCATGACCCAGCCTTAATCTGCTCACAAACACCAGTCACCATATTAGTAAATGGTAGCAACACTGCTGCGCTACTGAGCTGGCATGGAATGTTTTACTTTCTGAGGTCTAAGAAATCTAGAGCAACTCTGCCATGGTTTGCCTAGAAATGAAGAAGGAATCAATTGCTCCAGTGGGTTGCTGTGGAGTTTGGTACAGACTTCGCACTTGTTGATCATGGTTGTTAGCTGTGCACCAAGCCTTAGTCACAATACAGGTTTTGGAACTCTTCTGTTACATTTCTGATTTTTAAAGGAAAACAGATACTCTTAGTCTCTGCTTCTCAAACCACATCAGGAGCTTTGCAAGAGTTGTGAGGGTGAGTGTCCACCATTTGCCAGCCCCTCCTCCCTGGCTGCTCACCTCCAAGATCTCCACCTTGAAAGGAACAAGATGTCTCTCTCTAGGACTGTACCTCTCTGCAGTCTGCCAATCAGGTAGCACCTCTGCTGTGTTGTGGGGGTTAAGGGATAGCCTGCAATATTCAAAAGAAAAAATATGCTGTCCATCTCTGCTCCTCAGACTGCATAGGGAGCCCATTCTCCACTCCTCAGACCACACCAGGAGCTCTGCAAGCATCGAAAGGGTGAGAATCTGCCATTTTACAGTGCACCCTGCTGGTCACCTCCAAGACCTCCTCCTTCAAAGTTATAAGGGGTCCCTATCTGAGACTGCACCTCTTCTGTAAATCTCTGACACTGTGCCTGTCCACCAATTGGGCAGCAACTCTGCTATGTTGGGTGGGGCTAAGGGAGAGCCCAGGATTTTCAAAAGAAAATGGACTCTCTTGGTTCTTCATTCCTCAGACCCCATCAGGGGCTCTGCAAGGTTCCCAAGGGTTAGTGTCCATCATTTTCCAGACTACCACCCTCCCCCAACTGATCACCTCCCAAGACCTCCACCTTCAAAGGAACAAGGGTCACTTTCTGGGACTGCACCTCTCCTGCAATCCACCAGTCAGGCAGCACCTTTACTGTGCTAGGTGGGCCCCCCCCCCCCCCATAAAAGTCTGGTTTTCCTAGTGGGCCTCCACGCAGGGCTGGAATATAAGGGCTGGAACACAACTTTAAGGGCATCACACTGAGGATAAAGACATCAAACTGAGCATAAGGGCATCACACTGAGCATAAGGGAGTCACACTGTGGGTGTCAGCTGTGGAGTCAGCCATCAGCCTGCCGCTCTGCTCACACAGTGTGTGCCTGCCCCTTTCTTGGTAAGTGACTGAGCTCACCCTCTCTGTTTGCCCTCATTGACTGCATTGTTTTGCAGCTTGTATATGCCTGCAACTCACTGACTGAATTGTTTTGCTGTTTTACAACTGCTTGTGTATGCCTGCTACCTTTACCTGTTTGTAGCCTCCCTAGTTCTACCCTCCTTGTTTAGGATCCCCTCTTCTCTCTGGCCTCCTCCCTATCTGGGTCAGGCCTACCCCCTTGCCTTCCTAACTAGCTCAGGCATCCCTCCCCTATAGCCTTCCTATCTGGGTCAGGCCTACCCACCATGTAGCCTCCCTATCTGGGTCAGGGTCACCTACCCTAGCCTCCCTAACTGGGTTAGACTTACCCACCCTCTGTCCTCCCTATCTGGGTCAAGTGTACTTCCCCTAGCCTCCCTATCTGGGTCAGGCCTACTCATCCCATAGCCTAAGTCTACTCATCCCATAGCCTCTCTATCTGGGTCAGGCATAATTCCTCTATTGCCCTTCCTATCTGGGTCAATCCTACTCATCCTTTATCCATCCTATCTTGATAAGGCATACTTCCTCTACTTTCCCTATCTGGGTCAGGTCTACTCATCCCATAGTCTTCATATCTGGGTCAGGTATGCTTCCCCTGTTGCCTCACTGTCTGGATCAGGCCTGCTAACCCCATGGCATTCAAACTTTGTCTGTACCTTGCTCATTATGTGGTAAATAAACTTGATTTTTCTGCATTTGCAAGGTCCAGGAGTGCTTGGATTCTTTTGTACTGTACTACCCAATTATAGCCTCCCTAAATTGGTCAATTGGTACTTCCTGTAGCCTCCCTATCTGGGTCAGGCCTATTCACCCCATAGCCTCCCTATCAGGGTCTGGTGTACTTCCATTATAGTCTCCTTATCTGGGTCAGGCTTTTATCCCCATAAGCTTGTGTGAACCCCTCAGTATACCCCTACTTAAAGTGTTGCAGTTTTAACTGCACTATTTTACCCACTATGCTGCTCCCTACCCTAGCTCTCCTATCGCTCCTTTTCTCCCTTTCCTTTGCACCCCTCTGCTGCTCCTTCCCTCCCTCTCTTCTACTATCTTTCCCTCCCCCACCCTCCCCTACTTCTGTTTCCCCTCCCTATCCCATTCCCCGGCATCCTGGAAGTTATCTCCCTTCTGCTTCTTGACTCCACCTCAAAGCTGTCTGGCAACTTCTGCCCCTCCCCCATCCTCCCTTTCCTTCCCCTCCTCTCCCTCCAAAAAGCTCTTTGATTCCATCATGCTTATTGTCTCTCTGCAGCTTATGGTAGCAGGTGATATCCAGCTTAACTCTGGCCCTGTTCCTGTTCCACCCTTGTACTGTAGTTCCCCAAAGGAAAAATGGATGCCCAAGTAAACATCCGTAGCCTCCTCCATAAACTTGATCAGTTACAGCCGCTTATGGTCAACCTCCACCAGATATCCTTGTAATTTTTGAGTCTTGGCACCTAACCAATGTCTAAGATTCCACAGTGGCCATCCCTGTTTCACCATTACCAGGCAGGATTGCCCAAGAGGGGTGGTGATGTGGCAATTTACCTTTCCACCAGTATCTAATTTGTACCTGTGCTAGATGTCTCCTTTCTTTCCGTCTATGAGCTGCACCTTCTCAAATTCTGCCTTCTCTTCTCAGTCCCTATTTTTGTTGCAGAGGTCTGCCCTGGAGTGAGCCCTGCATCTGTCACCAAGCTCCTCTCCACTATCTGTTCCCACTCCAATACTGGTGAATTGCTCATCCTTGGATAGTTTAACATAAATAAGAGCGAAAGAAATAAGTGTATTAGCTGGGATTTGATGCTGTCTGGAATTCCATTCCAGTTGCTCTACCAGCTGTACCACCCTGGCAACTGGAAACCTGCCTTCCCTTATCCTGTCTGTCCATTCTGCCTCTTTCCACTTTCCCTTAAGTTTCTTTTTGACTTTACGACTGCCTCCTGCAACTGCCCATAACCCCTGATTTTAGTGACTGTCCTCCACCCCCTACCCATGGTTTGCTGTGGCCCTCTTGCACTGGGAGTCCACCCAAACAGCTCAAGGGCAATTTTATCTACCTTTAGTGATCAACCTTAGACACCTTGTTGTTCTGTACCCTCCCTGTACAGTATATTGACTTGCACATCTGTATTGCTTTGTACTTTTGCACTTTGTTTGTACTAATTTTATTGTTGCTACTGTTATGTATTTTCATTATGTATCCTATTGTATTTGTTTACTTCCCCCTCCCTCCAGGAGACATCTGGAAATGAGGTGTAACCAACTAAGTATGTCTTTTCTAGTAAAACTTTAGAAATAAATACATTTCTCAATTCACCTTTGTCCCTCATGGAGTAATCTCAGGGCAGCATCTTGCAGAGGTTGAGGAATCACTAGTATGGTACTTTCCAGAAGTAGTCCATCTTGAACTGCCATGGTGTGTTGTTAATGCAAGTTCAGTTGGTGATTATCCAGACCTTGAACTCCTAGTGGCCAACCATGTTGGCAACACATAATGACCAGTTAGCAAACTTGATCTTTCTGCAGTTGCTGTCTGATTTGCTTGATGTTACCTGTCAGATAGTGGAAGAGTGTCTCTTATCTTAGTGAGTGAGTGAGTGAGTGAGTGAGTGAGTGAGTGAGTGAGAGAGATAGATGTCTTCTATCAGATTTGCCTGATCTTCTGTGATGTCTCCTTGAGAGACATTCTGGACAGTGCTTCAATAGTGAAGAAACACTTGTCTGGAATGTGAACAACAAAGTAGGTATATTTCACTGACCACATGTAGAACCTCTGCATCCTCAGAGAAAGGTCATCTGGGCTCCTGGTGCCAAACAGACTTACTAGAGATTTGTGGTCTGTCTCCTGAATAAAGTGTGTCCCCACAAGAAAAGAGTTGAAATGTTTACATGTTCACACAAGGTCAAGTGTCTCTTTTTCAATCTGTGCATATACAAGTTTACATTCATTTTCATGTTTCTGGGAGGGAGGAGGAAGAGGGGGGACATGATAGAAATGTTTAAGTACCTCAGTGGAATCAACAAAGTCCAAGAGGGTAGCATCTTTCGGAAAAAGAGATGTGCAAGAACAAGGGGACACAATTTGAAGATAGAGGGGGGATGGCTCAGGGGCAATGTGAGGAAGTATTTTTTGACAGAGAGGGTGGTGGACGCATGGAACAGCCTTCCTGAGGAGGTTGTGGGGTATAACACTGTGGGAGAATTCAAGAATGCATGGGACAGACATAAGGCAATTTTTGTGGGGGGGGTAGGAAGAAATAGGCTGTTGGTTAAATAGGATCTGCAGCTTATCCTGTAGGTAGGGAAATGGGCAGACTAGGTGGGCCAAGTAGTCCTTATCTACTGTCAAAGTCTATGTTTCTATGTTTCTGCATCAGGACTCTACCAAGTCCAAAGCATGATACCTCTGCTGCAATTTTTGTTTCTTTGTTGGGCCTGAACAAGGCTCAAGTTGGCAGTGCCATGAGTTCTGTTTTGAGAGCTTGAAATCCCAGCTCATGAACTTTACACCAACCCACCTGGTTCAAATGTGACTAAAGTGCCCATGGAGCATTTGTTTTCTCCATAAGTGTTGTATGCATTTCTGTAGTTGATTGACTATTCCTCACAAACCTTACATTTCAGATACATCTGTGGGACATTATCCTCTGGATTGCTACCAGTGTAGCAGTGTTAGACTGCACTCCTTTATTTAGCATCTCCCAACGTCCCCAGTGTCTGTTCCACTGAAGAAAGAATGAGTGTCTCTCATATGACTGACTCATTCAGCTTCATAAGTGAATGTAGAGCTGTGTGGTGCCATCCAGTTTTGAGACTGCTACCACTGCAGCCCACCAATCTGGGTCCCTTGACATATGTCAGTCTAGGTGCCTGCTGCAAGGAGAGAGTGGGAGAGCATAGCATGCCCTTCTCTTTTACAAAGTCTGACATATTCAGGACACTATGTAGCTTCATGCATATACAATGCTATCAAAGTCATGCATAAACGGGCTCAATTCTCAGATCCAGTTGGGGGGATCATGGGACAAAGTCCTTATCCTTAGTCATAATATATACAATCCAACTGGTTCATCTGGTGGTACAAAGATCAGATTTGTTATTTAATGAATAGGTTATCTTGTCCAATTTATACATTTGGTTAACCATCACCCTCCTAGCAGGGGGTTGTGGGGCAAGCCATAGTCTAGTAGTCACCATTTTGCTTGCTGTTAGGAGAATGCCCAAGAGATACTTAATCAATTTTCAGCACAAACCAGGGCTACTGTAGGGGCACAGGTAGAGCTCTGTAGTAAGCCTAAGTGTTTTTTGAAATAATTCCTCTAATTTAGTGTTTAAATGTTGGAAGTAAAGATCAAGGGACGGGCAGCCCCACATCAGATGTGTGTGGGTTGCATTGTCTTCTCCAGATTGCCTTCAACAGGAGGCACCTTACATAGGCAAGCAGTGTGAGGTAATGACAGGGGTTCTAAAGTAGCAGATGAGCGGTTTCCAGCTGTATACCTGCTATTGATAATGCTTTGACCCAGGATGCTGTTTGAAGTGATATTTCCTATTGTAGCTCAGGTATGGGAGAGCCATGTTCAGTCTTGGATAGTAAGTGAGCTGTAACTTCAGTCTTAAGAAAAGTCAAAAAGTTTTGAATAATTGCTGGTTGAGAATCCAACAGCTGTGTGGCTCAGGGAAGAGAGAGAATGCAGTGGCATAGTTGCAAAAAATTATCAAAGTCAGCATGTTGCAGATTGAACCAGGTTTATAAATCATGAAAGGAAAGGAGTACTATAGGTTCCCAGAAAAGAGCTGATAAATATATTGTAAGGAAATTCTTTCCCATTGATGGTATCTTGGATCTCGTTGTGCTATGGCAAAGTTCTTGAAACCACATGATATGGGACTAAGTAGAGGCATGAAAGGGGAAAGTAACAGTGTTTCTGCAGGGCATGCCTTGTTCTAGTCTAATCCCTCTGCCAGAGGTTAAGGTAAGCTGGTAGAGGGTGTCCCCCAACACATGGAAAGGTGAGAGAATAAATTCTTGTGTAAGAAAATGGGCTCTTTTTTAGGTCGAGCAATATTGATTGGACACTTGCCAAGCATCAGAGGTACAGTATAGGAAGTACAGGTGAGAAGACCAATAATAGATCTTTAAATTCAGAAGTGTAAGGCTCCCCCTTTCCCTGGGGAGAAACATAGTTTAAAGTTGTGCTCATGTGTGTTTTTCTGCCCCAAGAAATCAGGAGATTTGCATATTCCAATGTTGCCAGATGGATTATGGTAAATGGAGTGGAATGTTCTGAGACAAAAAAGTGCTCAAAGAAGAGTCATCATCCTGATGGAGTCCACTCTATGTGTGAGACTGAAATGGAGGGTTCTGCAGTGAGAGAGAGACCTTATGCAAGTTGTGCTGCAAAGACTTGGTAGTTATACTTATAAGAAATAGAAGAGTTGCATGCCAGGCAGATAACCTGATACTTAATTTTCTCTAGATCCCACTTAAAGGGGCAAATAGTCTGGACATATAGTCTGCAGAGGGATGATAGTGAAACATCAACAATTCACTTTTAGATGTATTTAACTTATATTCAGACACCCTACCATAGTCTTGGAGGAAGGTAAAAGCAATAGGAAGGGAAATGTCTAGGTCCTGTAGTTAAAGCATCATGTCATCTGCATAGAGGACTATGCAATGCTTCTGCCTCTGAATCCCTTGCAAATCTTGCAACTCTCTAATGGCCTGAGCAAGGGGTTCTATGTACAGTGCAATAATAGTGGGGTTAGGGGACATCCCTGCGTAATGCCACGAAGAAGAGTAAATGCCAGGGAGTGGTGACAATTGATGTTTACAGAGGCTTGCAGGTTCACATGTTGTGGAGAAGCCATATAAAAATGTCTGGGAAGCCCAGTCTAGATAGGACTTTGTATAGAAAAGACCAGGAGAGCAGGTCAAATGCCTCTTTGGCAACAAGACTCAGGACTACGGAAGGGAGTCATAGTGCAGAGGTGATGGAGAATATGTAGGGTGTTATCAGTAGTGGTTCGAGCTCTAATAAAGCCTGTCTGATCCAGGCTGACCAGACAGAAGGAGTTTGTCCAGGCATTTAGCAAGGACTGACACAAATACCTTATAATTATTTAAGCCCCCAATCTAGGGCTTACCTATCTTGCCTCCTCAGGTGCCGGGTGTCACAGCCCCACTCAGCAGGTCAGGCGCCCTGCTCCCTCAGTGCCCACCCCTGAGTGCAGTATTGGGAACAGGGTAACCCTCCTTTCTGTTTTGTTGGTCAGAATCACCTTTGATCTCAAGTTCTGGAGGGATTCAAACTGTGAATCGTATGCTAGTGTACTGAACTGTACAGGCTCAGACAATTCTGCTCTTCAGGGAATGCCAGATATCTTTTGCATACGGGCACCTAACCAGGTATACAAAATGACCCCTTGAAAACTCTGTGAAAGACATTAGATAAATTCTTACCTTTTCCCAGTTTGGTATACCATGAAGTTTATGAACAGTGTTGTCAAAATCTTAACTATCCATACATCACAAGCAAAAAAGAAAGAACTTGGAAGACACAGGCAGTCTCTTTAAAATAAGAGGTTTTACTTAAAATAAATAAAATATGTACAATGTAACCACAGAACAATATATCACAAAACATAGAATCACTTAAAAGAACAAGGTAAAATACAAACATAAACTCCTACCACAATACACTTAAACTTGTCTATCTAATGTATACCTTCTTACAGTGTTTTAGTTAGCTATTGTTTCAAGAGAGTCCAAACAGGAATGTGTCTAAGTGGAAATACAGCATAAAGTTAAACTGTCTCTAAACCTGCCTCATCCATGATGTCACCTAGCTCCTCCCTGTAAAATATAAAAATTAATACACACAGGATGTCCCATCACTCAGTGGGTATATTAAATAAGGTGACATCAGCAAAAACTTGTTTCCCCATATGACCCTTTTATCTTGAGTCTTTCCTTTGATCTAGTGTGTTTTTTACAACTCTGCAGTTTTCTCACCTAGCTGCAACTTAGTTTTTCAGCACCAGTTGAAATTAACTGCCCTTCCTGAGGATGTCATAAAATGGATATTTTAGTTCCTGGCTTCAAGCAACACAGATCCTAAACAAGGCTATAGAATGTGAGTTCTTGGAAGTTAATCACATACAGAGATCTGCTGTTTAACATATCCTGTTCTTTGAACTGAAACCTGGGGGGAGGGCATCCCAGGAGCACAGGATGTCTCATGAGAGACACTCAATAACACATTTTTATATTACAAAATCATGGAGCAGTCAGTACCAGCTATCCAAGTGTCACACCGGGAACCCATCTTCAACCTCCGGTCCCCTAGGACAACCAATGTGAGGACCAGCAGAACAATCATTGTCTCAGACATGAGCCCTGGTGGGATTTTAACCAGGGCTCCACCTCTTGAATCTGCAGCCATTGCCGCACAGCTCCCCCTGCTATTGGTCATCAGGACTGTCAGCTGGGGCCAAGGCAGAGGCCAGTAAGATTGCAGCAGTGGTTCCCAGTCCCTGAGCCTAATAGAAACAGCAGGTCAGAGAGCAGAGCATAGAGAAGTGCAGTGGCAAGTCAGGCTGCCACACATGCACAGTAACTAATTTTCAAGGATGTAGCTCTGAAGGTAGAACCAGGTTACAGACCCACCTTTGGAGAGGATCCTGGCTTCATAGCAGGAAACACTGCTGGGACTGAAAGTTCAGTGAGCCATTGGATGCAATCCAAAGAGTTCCCAGCCCCGGGCAGGCAGAAGGTCAGAAACTGAAGAAAGAAACACAGTGCACATGCGCACTATTGGGAGAGAGGCACAGACAGCTACTTCCCACACCAAATGCACCCAATAGTGGAAATGGGTCCTTTGCCCAACTAAATAAGCACATCCCTGGGCCTGGAACAGGAAGCTGGGCCGTGTCATGAGGAAAACATCACTGGGGAATGTAAATGAAAGTGGCAGCAAGCTATCAAAGTGAACTTTCAGAATGTAAACAAATACGGCAGCCTCCATAACTCCACAGGCAGCAGAGGCTCATGGGAAGAGGTCGGAGGTCAGGACAGACTTTGCCCGTGAATTACGGCTTATTGGGATCCAGCTTGAGTCAAAGATGGCTTTCCTGTGAACAAGTCTGGCCAATCAGACATTGCGTTTGATCCCAGATAAAAGGGGCTGTTCTGAAAGATTTGGGACAGTTTTATTTTGGCAGCCAAGAGAATGACTGTTTGCTCAGGTGTGGGCCAGTGTGCCACTGTCTGTGCAGGCATTGCATGTCTGTCAGACTGGAAGTTATGGGATCCCATTTAAAGTGGCTGTGTGAAGAAAAGGAGAAGTTTTTGACAAAACTACAGACTTAAAGGCAAGTTGGAGCTGGTATTTTCCTGACCCACCACAGACTTTTCCCCTCTGGGAAAGCAGCTCCTACAGTGTTTCCAGTCCAAAAGCAGAACAATTACTGTCTCAGACCTGAGCCTTGTTCCAGGTCCTAAGCCTCAGTGAGACAGCTAGAAAGTGTGAAATGAAGCAGAGAAAAGCCACCAGCAAGCCTGGGAAAGTCTGCATCCCAGCTGGGAGAGCATCCAGTCAGCCTAACCAAGCAATGTGAACTAGAGGTATCACTTGAGTCATCAAAACCATCAGCAAAACCTTGAGTTCAACCCTACAGCTGGGGAGAAAGTACTGTGCCAGGAGTTAAGGGAAAAAGCTTGGGCAGGACTGTGCCAGTGTGAGAAGCCCAGTTAGAAGACCTGCAGAGGCCAGCCAGCCATACATCCTAGTGGATTACAAGTAAGGGCCCCTTTTGAAACTTGGTTCTAAAAGTTTAAGTTTCCTGTTAGTGTTCTGCAACAGTTGTTGTTTACAAGTATTTTACCTGCTACATTTTTAAGCAAACCACCAAGCTCACCCTGTTAGCAGCATCAGTATCCCCAGTGTGGTACCCACTGTGGTACCCACTGCAACTAAAAAGAGAGCTCTCATCCATGGACTTTGGAAGGAATTACATTGGGTGTACCCACACTGGGGTTTGAGAACTGCCAGGGGATGGGCAGATTGTGTGGGGCGAAGTGTTGATCTTTTCATTGCCAAAAGTGTTTGCAATTTTACTGCTTTGAGTACAGGGATAGTGCTACCCCACTGCTCCCATTTTACTTTGCTATCCACTGTTCTTTCCATACCCTGCCTTTTATATTAATTATTTGTTTGAATTGCATTTTATGGTTTTGGAGTTGTTATTGCTTACTGATTTTTTTGGGGGGGGGCAGGACTGTGTGGGCAATTTATGCACTGTTTCCTGGGGGGATGATAGCCTTGTGTTTAAGCAGCCAGGTACCCCATATTGCCACCCCAAGTGGAGGCACTGTACCATGTCAGGCCAGCATACACAGTGTAGCACATCTTTAGGTGCCCAAACCAGCCTCCTTGGGAGGTGTGGAGAGGCGAACCTGAGGGCCCCAGTATGAGAGTCACTTACATTGGAGGCACTACTGGGATTTCTATGCCACAAGTGCATCCCCCAAACTGTGAGTTTGTGAAGAAAAAACATGTTTACACCCCCAACATTTTTGAAAGCTGTCATGGCATTTCCAGATTTGGAAGGTTGGTGCCAAGGGGAGCACATGGGCTTGAAAAATGCAATTTTGTCATGGAAATCCCTGAAGGTACCAAAAGGGCCAGTATTTTGGAGCCATTGGATGCTTTTCAGTGTTTGGGCAATTTAAAGGTTTATGGTGTGAAGTAAGTTTATGCCAGACAAAGCATGACCACATTGATTGAGCGTGATTCAGAAACTGATGTGAGAAAACTGCCAGCCACATCAAACCTGAAAGTTCTGAAGGGGTATGGCACCTGTTTGGCAGGGGGAATAGTTTGCTTTTTATTCTCCCTTCCCTACCAGTGCAGCCAACCAATTGGGAGGAAGAAATCAAATTGTTGGCAAGCGAGAGGGAAACACAGTGCAATAGTTTCAAGCACTGGTTCTCAGGGGCAACCCAAATTCTTTACCCAAGGGCATCATGGCCCCCATAGAGTTTAAAGCACAATTCCTGTCACTTCTTAGTGTAGCCAGGAAGATTGCCAAGGATGTGAGTGACCTGTTTCAGAAAGAAGGTGTGGCATTCCCCAGTGCCTTCTGCCAATCTGGCTTTGTGGTAAATGAATGTGAAGCCAATCCTGTGTCCCATTATGACACTAGTTTCTACTGAAGATTACGTATATTTTGAGGTACTGTCCCCACCCTGAGGGGGGGAGGAGGACGACTACTACAGTTTGATGTTTCAAGCAACTCAGGTGCTTCAAGAGTGGAAGTGTTCTGAAGATGAAAAAAGGAAAAGAGTACTAGAAAGCTTACAGTGAACTGCCTTTGATATTATCTGGTCTTTGCATACAAATCTGCCCAATTGTACCTTATTGTTAAAGAGTTCTTATAGACCTATCGATAGTGGCAACAGTCTGCTGTTCCAGTTGAGAGCCACAATAAAAAAGAGAAGGAGAGAAATTTGTCTGACCCATTTGGAAACAGTTAATCGAAGAATGGTCGAGGCTGGTGGAATCACACCAGACCAAGTTGACTGAACCAGATTAGAGCAAGTGCTAAAAGGAGCCACACAATCACAGATGACCATGTTCTCCCTTTGGCTGAAGGACCAGAAAGCATCACCCCCCCCAACCTGAAACAGCTTCTGGAAGAGGTGTGAGAGGAAGAGTTACAGGCAGAATGGAGAGATTCTCTGAAAGGATCTGCGGGGAAAACCACCCCCATCAAGACACAAGATACTATTAAAAAGCTTCAGATGGATGCCATTGGGCTTGAACAGAAAATAAAACAGCTGGGGAAGCAAGTGAAAGCATTGACAACAGAAAATAAACAGTGACCAAGAGTTGAGTCAAGGCCTCCAGGTATAGGAACTACACCCAGATTTTCTGCTGCCCCTCGATGGGCCTCAAGCCCCACATCATGCTAGGAACAATCTGTTATGCTACAACTGTGGGCAAGATGGATAGACAGACTGAGGCTGTATTTAGCCACCAAATCTGCAGTTTGTGAACCAGAAGCATGGTTTCACCAGGGGGAAGTCATGTCAGACCAACCTCGTTGAATTTTTTGACTGGGTGACTAGGGAGGTGTATCGGGGAGGGTGGTGGACATGGCCTATCTGGACTTCAGCAAGGCCTTTGACACCGTGCCACATAGAAGACTATTACACAAACTGGGGAATATGGGTGTGGGCAGGACAGTAGTGTGGTGGGTAGGTAACTGGCTGGGTGGCAGGACACAGAGGGTGGTGGTAAATGGCTGTCACTCCACAGAGGGAAGAGTGACCAGTGGGGTACCACAGGGATCAGTGCTGGGACCGGTCCTATTCAACATCTTCATCAGTGACATTGCGCAGGACCTAGAAGGCAGAATTTCACTGTTCACTGATGACACAAAGCTCTGTAACAGAGTAGACACACCCGAGGGTGTAGACAGAATGAGAAGCGACCTGCAGAAACTTGAAGAATGGTCAGGGGTTTGGCAGTTGAAATTCAATGCAAAGAAGTGCAAGATAATGCATATGGGGCACAAAAACCCTGGCACAATATATCAGTTGGGGGGTGAGGATATAGCATGCACCAAGCAGGAAAGGGATCTTGGGGTTATCATCTCTGATGACCTCAAGGTAGAAACAGTGTGACAAGGCAGCAGGTAAAGCAAAAGGATGCTGGGATGTATAGGCAGGGGCATCACCAGCAGGAAAAGGGAGTCATAATTCCGCTATACAAGACACTAGTGAGGCCCCACCTGGAGTACAGTGTACAGTTCTGGAGACCATACCTACGTAAGGACATAGACAGGGTAGAGAAGGTTCAGAGGAGGGCAACAAAGATGGTGCATGGATTTCATCACAAGTCCTATGAAGACAGGTTGAAGGAACTGAACATGTACTCCCTGGAGGAGAGGAGGGAGAGAGGGGATATGATAGAGACATACAAGTATCTTACAGGGAGGAACAGGGTGCAGGAAAACACTATTTTTAAGCGAAAAAGATGTTCCAGGACTAGAGGGCATGGGATGAAGTTGGAGGAGGGGACGATTCAGAGGAAACATGAGAAAGAATTTCTTCACACAATGGGTGGTGGACAAGTGGAACACCCTGCCAGAGGAAGTGGTGGGGGCTGAAACAATCACGGGATTTAAGAATGCATGGGATAGACATAAAGGAATTCTGGAGGTCAGGGGTAAGGGGCAACAGACTTCTAGGAAAACAAACTGAACGTACAAGCTCAAATGGGCAGACTGGGTGGGCCATAGGCCCTTATCTGCCGACACTGTCTATGTATCTATGTATCTATGTATAAGTTGGGAAGGCCCCCACTCTTCCAGGAAAACGACCTGTGGAGCCCAGTGAAGGAGTTACCTGGGTCTCAGACAAGTATAGAGCTCCATGAAATGGACTGACCATGAAATCCCTTGAGGGAACAAGTTTCCCACACGACTACTGGGCCCTAGAGCAGACATTCCAATCCTTATCAAAGGACAACCATGTAAAGCCTTACTTGACAGCAGATCACAAGTTACTATTATTCACAGTGCTTTCTACAATAGCCACTTTAGACACCTAGCTCTCATACCACTGAAAGGACTTTCCCTTTGGGGTCTGAGTGACATCAGCAATCCTTATGATGGTTACTACAATTCAAGTTCTCGGGAAAGGGATTGCTACTCAGAACTGGTATCATAGCATTGATACTGTATGTTCTAAACATTCTTCATGATCGTATTATATGTAACTTCTGTATTTGTCTGTTGGTTTATGTACCCAATGTATTTTCATGTTTTGACTCATTACTCCGTAATGTGAAAT
Source organism: Neoceratodus forsteri (assembly GCA_016271365.2). NCBI lineage: Eukaryota > Metazoa > Chordata > Ceratodontiformes > Ceratodontidae > Neoceratodus > Neoceratodus forsteri. The sequence continues at coordinate 356,299,185 of CM028134.1, forward strand.
AAATAAATATAAATAAACCCAAGACAATGGATGACACCCCTGTGTTGATGGGAACCACTGCAGACATGTTTGGGAGGCGGTTCCAAATGTGCCAAGACATAGAAGGAGCACACTGCTTACAGAGTATGCCACTGCAAACAACCATGAAGAGAGTGAGTCTGAAATTTGATGCCCTGAAGGCAGTGGTGACAGAAGATCCCACTGGAAGGATTCACCACATCAACAGCAAAGAAGTGGTTTGACCACCCAATGCAGTGTGCCATGTGGTCAGTATAGCCAAATGCAAGCATCAGCCACTGGGATCTGTTCTCATCATTGTTGCACCAGTGTTCCTGAGGCACAAGGTGAGACTCCTGGAGATACACCACATCAGATTTAACCCTTTTGATCTGAGTCAGGGTCTTTGATCTCTTAATTGAGTTGTTGAGCCTGTTCACATTAAGTGAATGCAAAAGTAGGGTAACACGGTGGTGGTGGTGGGGACTTAAACCTACCAGGGATGGATTTGAATACCCCAACCACCACAGGGCAAGGGAGCAAGTCCTGTTAGAGGCATCTCAGGACAGCTGCTTGATGCAGTTGGTCCGTGGGCCAACTTGGATAGGAAATACTCTAGACCTCGTACTGTCCAGTGGGGAGATGGTAAAGGATCAGTGGGGTGAAAGACTCACTGGCAGGGAACGATCATTACTCAGTGTGGTTCACACTCAGCATGGGAAGGGAAGCTGGGGGCACAGGTACCAAGGTGATTGACTTTAGGTGGGCGGACTTTAAAAACACGGGGGCAATTCTGTCTGGGCACCTGGAGGGAATTCAACCAGGCTGGGACACAAGTCAGAAGTGGGATGTCAAAAAAGGAGCTAGTGGAGGCTATGGGAGCATGTACTAGCACACAGAGCAAGAAAGGGAGGGCAAAGAAGCCCAGTTGAATGACTCAGGAGGTCAGGGAGAGGGTGAGGTCAGAGAGAGGCATTCTGGAGGTTCAAAATGTCAGGGAGGGAAGAAGACAAGGAGATGTACATGAAGACATCCAGAGAGGCCACCACACTAGTCGGAGCAACCAAGGCTTCCAAGGAGCTGAGGCTGGTACAGGGTACTAACAATGAAGAAAAGGATTTCTTCAGCTACATAAGAGAAATAAGGAACAACAAGGACAAAATAATGTGGATAAAAAAGGATAGGATGTGGGTGGTGAAGAAAGGGGAGGATCAGACAAAGGCATTAAATGAATACTTCTGTTCTGTATTCATGCAAGAGAAAGCTGGACAGGCATCACAGGGGAGGGGTGGGGTAGGCAGGAGGGAGCGGGGTAACAGATGTGAGGATTACTGAGGGCAGAGTATTGGAAGGACTGAGGGCACTGAGGGTGGACAAGGCACCTGGGACAGACAGTATTCATCCTAGGGTACTCAAGGAACTGGCTGCAGTTCTGGCAGGGTAACTGGCAGACCTGTTCAATACCTCCCTGGACATGAGATGCATACCACAGGACTGGAGGATGGTCCATGTGATGCCCATCCACAAAGATGGCCCAAAGGATGAACCGGGAAACTACAGGCCAGTGAGCCTCATATCAATCGTGGGGAACCTCATGAAGACAATCCTGAAAGAGAGGCTGATAACCTTTTTGGAGGGCAATGGACTCCATGATGGGCATTGGCATGGGTCTGTGTCGGGCAGATCCTGCCAGACCCGCCTCATTGAGTACTAGAATTGCATGACAAGAGAACTAGACAAAGGACATGCAGTGGATGTCCTGTATTTGGATTCCAGCAAGACCTTTGACTCTGTGATGTACGGGAGGCTGGGGGGAAGCTGGAACCTGTGGGTGCAGGAGCAAAGATGGTGAAATGGATAAAGAATTAGCTAAGCAATAGGCAACAGAGGGTGGTAGTGGGAGGGGAACTCTCAGCACCGAGGGCAGTGATGAGCGCGGTGCCACAGGTATCGGTGCTGGGGCCAGTGTTGTTTGGGTTATTCATAGCTGATATCTCACATGGGATCCAAAGAAAGATCAGTCTGTTTGCAGATGACACCAAAATTGGGGCAGTGGTTGATGATATTGAGGGATGGAAGGGGCTGCAGGATGACCTAAGTAAACTGCAGGAATGGTCAGAAATATGGCAACTGAGGTTCAATGATAAGAAGTGCAAGGTAATGCACTTCAGAGCAAGAACCAGGAAAGGGACTATCATCTGGGAGGGGTACAATTGGGTAGCTCCATGGAGGAAAAGGATCTAGGGGTACTTATAAAGGGGAGCATGAACAACTCTGCTCAGTGTAGGCAGGTAGCAACGAAGGCCAACAAGATGCTTGGGTGCATAGCAAGGGGAATCTCTTCCAGAAGTAGGGAGGTAGTCCTCCTCTTGTACAGGTCACTGGTCAGACTGCACCTGGACTACTGCATGCAGTTCTGGTGCCCGTACCTGAGGAAGGATGTCAGATTGTTGGAGGGGGTGCAGTGTACAGTGACAAAGATGATCCAGGAATTGGAGGGCAAGCCCTACGAGGAAAAGCTGAGTGAGCTAGATATGTATTCATTTGAGGAAAGGAGGGATGGGGGGACATGATTGAGACCTTTAAGTACTGAAACAGCTGAAAAAGACTCAAACAGAGGGGATTTTCCAATTAAGAAGAGAAAGGGACATGAGAGGGCACAATCTCAGACTGGAAGGGGGACGATTCAGGAGAGAAGTAAGGAGACAGTTCTTCACAGAAAGGGTGGTGAGCAAGTGGAACACTACCACAAGACATGGTGGCCTGTAAGATGATGGGTAGTTTCAAGAGGGGATGGGACAGGGTGAGGGGAGGGTGAATCTAAGAAGGGGAAGGAGTGGGGGGGCAGCTGCAAGATGAGGAGCTAGCTGCACAATTGAGCAGACTCAATGGACTGTAAGGCCTATTTCTGCTGGCATTTTCATATGTTCATAGTAGTTTGGAAGCCATTATGAACCTTTAGATCGAGTAGGGGCTCCCAACCATAGTACCCCACCTCCTGCCCTACAACAAAGGAACCATACCAGTCAAACTATTTTTAACTGTATGGGATAAGGGTTCAAACCAATTAAAGGAAACAAACATGCATCAACTGACCCTTTCTTAACATTTAGGGTAACGGGGTTCAGAATCAACTTGGGGGAATAACTGGGGAGAACTTAAACAATATTGCGAGTTTTGAAAAAGGAAATCAAAAAATCCAAAAGACAATTGGAGCATAAATTGGTAAAGCCATGGATAATAGAAAAGCTTTCTACACTTATGTGGGTGCCCTGAAACAAAACAATAACAGTATAGGATCTCTAGTTCAGGGGAATGAGATAACATTGTCAGGAAATGGCAGACAAGTTTAATATGTATTTTGAAAGTGTTTATCATAAAGGGGAACCATTACTGAATGACACCATAGGAGAGGTACACTGTACCTTAAGAATAACAACCAAAATGGTTAAGGAAAAGTTGGCAAGCCTGGACTCAACCAAATCTATAGGGCCAGATGATTTGCATCCAAGACTTTTAAAAGAATTGGCAACTGTCCTGTGTTACCCAATCCAAGCTATTTTGCAAAAATCATTAGAGGATGGCTTGGTACCAGAGGACTGGACAACAGCTAATGTTGTCCCTATACATAACAAACTCTGGTCAGAGCTGATCTGGCTGTGGAGAGCTTTTAGGAGTGACAAGAGTGTGGAAAGGAATATGTGGTGCTTTTGCTGCAGCCATAAGTAATACTGCAGCGATTACAGTACTGCGCATGTGTGATACTCGCACATGTGCAGTTTGCCCTGTAGTCATCCCTGCTCAACGTGGCGGCGCTGACATAACTATGCACGATAGTCATGCATGAGCAGTTTAAGTCAACATCACCATGTTGCACATGGTGGCCTTCACTGCTGCAGTTGCGGAATGGAAACATAGTGCACTGGGAAGTGGGTATGTTTATGCAGCCCGTGGAAAGGAAGGGCTGCATGAACAGAATGACTGGAAGCTATGTCAGAGCATTGTGGCAGCGCATCATACAGTGGTCCAGTTACATGCTTCCATAGTGCTCTTCTACAAATCTAATGATGGTATAACATCTGTGGAGCATAGCCCACATAGCTGCACAAGTCAGACTCAGGAGGAGTCAATTAACAAACTAGAGATCTGGTCTGGGACTTGTTCGGCATCACCATCACTTTCTCATTCTTTTCTAAGCAGTAATTTCTGGCAAATGTACCTTAACCATATTGATCTCAGTGCTGCTAGACTACTTCTGGTTTTCTCCTGATTGTATTAGGCGGGGTAGTAGCAGTCTTGAAGTGGTAGCTGCCGGTGGTGGCATGTTCTGGAAAAAAGTGGTCCCCATGCTAGTCTGCGCACTTTAGAGATGATGTCTTTCCTTGTTTTTGCTGTAAAGAAAATTACCCATTTAACACAAAAACAAGGAGTCGGTTATGGCCTCTACCCCCTCCCCCCTTTTCGCTTCAAGTGAGGAACGTGATTATGGGTTTGCAGCAGATGTACAGTGGCAGCCATAGATGCATAATATTGTTAAACAGTAATCAACTTATGTAAAAGCTCTTTTCTTTTTAATGTGTGCTTTCTTAAGGTAGTCAATACTACTCCACTCATTTGTACTCTGTTCCTGGATTTCTGTGCTCCAAGTGTAATATTTACATTTTTGTGTTTAGAACAAAAAGGCCTTTCAAATGAGGGTAGTCACTGATCTAAATTCTTAATAGTTTTTTATGTTTCCTTGCACATACACAAAAAACATCTTGTGGTAGAATGACATTTCAGAGAGCGTGTCAGGTATGAGTCCCATGCATAGCATTCTACAGTGGGCTTGTCCCTGACAGACCAATGAGCATGCAACCAGACTGTGACACTAGTCACAGTTTCATAGCTGGAAGCCATTCTCTAGTTGAAAGAAACAAAGCGCTCCGATGAGAGCGTTTCATTCCTTTCATTCATGCCTTTACTGCTCTTACCATTTGTCTCCCCACCCACCCTGCAGATGTCCAGGTACCCAGCCATACACTGCATCCCCCTCTCTCTGTGTAATAAGCAGTAACCTGTTATTACATTATATACATTACATATTGTATATTATAAGGGAGAAGGACATGCGGGGAGTGGTGCAATGCACTGGCTGTGGGGCAGCAGTTTTCCAGGAGACATTCTGGAAACTGCATTGCTGTCCTATTTTCAGGCAACTGTCAGCTCTGAGGGAGGAGATTGCCCACCTCCAGGCTGAACTGGCAAGGACTAAGGAGGCCTCCCCCACCCGAAGAGCACCACTGCCACAACCACTGCCTCAGAGGTTGCCAAGTATGAAAAGCACTTGGACCATAGTGGGTTCTGGGAGGGTGTGGGTGGTGGAACAGAGGTGAAGATCCCTAGTTGTACCTCTACACAAATCATATGCCAGTTTGGTAGAGCAAGCTTCCTCTATGATGGCACCCTCAGTGGAGACCAAGAAGAATGTTGAGGACATCCACAAGGGATACCCACAAAAGGGTGGCAAGGGACACCACAGGGGAAGAAAACAGCTTCTGATAGGGGACTCAATTATTAGGGGGTAGAACTGGGGAAGGGAGAGGAGAGGGAAGTGAGATGCCTGCCTGGTGCCATGGCTTGGAGGGACAAGAAGCGAATCCTCATGATTGCAGAAGCAGCATCACAGGAGAGGGAACTAGATATCATTGCCCACCTTGGGACAAATGACCTAGCTAGGCATGGAATCAGTGCAGTGCAGGATAAATTTGTGGAGTTGAGGAGGGGCCTCAGACAGGTAGCAAGCATGGTTACCTTCTCAGAGGTGCTGCCAGTCCATGGCAGGGGTGAGGCTAGGGCACACACCATGCAGTTTAATGAATGGTTGCAAAACTGGTGCACAGCACAGGATTTCAGCTTCATTGGGGACTGGGATATACCTGGAGAGATGAAGGTCTGTACTGGCATGATGGTCTGCATCTGTCCATGAAGGGAACCAAGCTCCTAGGTGACAGGTTTAAATGCTTCCTTGGCAAGTTTTTAAACTAGCCAAGGGGGGAGATGCTGATAAGAGGCAGAAAATTTCAAGCCTCCACCCACCAAACATGGCAGGTAGTATGGTAAACACTGAGGTACAGAGCTCAACAGAGGGCAGGACAGGGGTAAATTGAAAAATAGACAAGGGCACTAAGAGCAGGGATGGGGAAAAAAGCATAAAGCCAACATTAAATGGAGGGCAATGAGTACCAATGCCCCTAGTCTGGGAAACAAACTTCCTGAGCTAGTAGCCCTGATGGAAGATAAAAAAATGGATATTGTGGCAGTCACGGAAACATGGTACACGGAAAACCATGACTGGGATGTCAACATACCGGGGTACAGAGCCTACAGAAGGGACAGGGAGGGTAAAAGAGGAGGTGGAGTAGCTCTATACATAATAGAAGGGATCAAAGCTACAGAACTAAAAAGTAAAGGTGGAGGACAAGAGGCACTCTGGGTCACCTTGGAGACAGGGAATGGCACTACAATCCTCACAGGGGTTGTATACAGACCCCCCCGTCTCAAGGGGAGGAAACAGACAAGAAAATGACAGAGGACTTTCTCAAAATGGCTGAAAAAGGGGAGATACTGTTGATGGGGGACCTGAATATGCCAGATGTTAACTGGATGACATGTACTGCAGCCACATCCAAGAGCAGGGTCATTCTCGATGCCCTGCAGGGGGCAGGCCTTAGACAGCTTGTGTTGGAATCCACTCGAGAGGGAGCAGTATACTAGACCTGGTACTCTCAAATGGAGAGAGGATCACAAATTTAGAAGTCAGTAGACATCTGGGAACAAGTGACCACTGCACAGTGTGCTTCACAATAAGCACAACCATGGAGACAAGCCATACAAAAACAAGGATACTGGACTTTAGAAGGGCCGACTTTGGCAAAATGGGTGAATACCTGAGGAATGCACTAGCAAATGGCTAAAAAGGAGGAGTAGAAGAGCAATGGAGAAAAATCAAAACTGCTATCATAGAGGCAACAAGCCTTTGAGTGGGACAAATAAAGAAAACAAAGAGGAGTAAAAAACCACTATGGTTCTCAAAAGAGGTGGCAGGGAAGGTTAAGGAGAAAAAGGCTACATTCAGAAAGTATAAGGAATCACAGAAGGAGCACGACAGGAAACTATATCAATTAAAGCAGAAAGAAGTGGGGAAGGCAGTCAGAATAGCAAAGGCCCAAACCGAGGAAAAAATAGCCAACTCAGTTAAGAAGGGGGATAAAACCTTTTATGGGTACATTAGGGGGCACAGGTTAAGGGAGCAATAGTGAAGATTGATAAAGGAGAGGGGAGGTGGGCAGAGGGAGACAGTGAAAAGGCAGAGATACTGAATGAATACGTTGCTCAGTGTTCACAAAAGAAGATGAGGAGGAGTTACCTAAACCAGACAATAGAAGCACTCTGGGTAGGGGGGTTGACACCAGTCCATCTACAGAAGAAAGAGTCCCGAAAGAACTCTTAAAACTCAAGGTGGACAAAGCAACGGGGCCTGATGGGATTCACCCCAGAATCCTAAAAGAACTAAGGAGGACCTAGTGACACCACTGACCACACTTTTTAACAAATCATGGGAGGATGGGGTGGTACCTGAGGACTGGAGGAGGGCAGATGTGATTCCCTTCACAAAAGTGGGAGCAAGGCAGGAGCAGGAAACTACAGACCTGTAAGTTTGACCTCAGTGGTAGGAAAATTTTATTATTTATTTAGTTTTTGTTGACCGGTAAGTGCACTAGACAAATCCTGCCTATTTTCAGGCATGACCAGGGGAGGGATACAGATGAATGCCAACTGACCTTGAACCAGATTAAGCTGTTGGTGGTATTTTTAGTGAATGAGGAAATTTAGCCAGGACACTGGGGGAAATTCCTCTGCTCTTTTCGAGAAGTGCTATGGGATCTTTAACATCCACCTGAACTACCACCAGAACAGGCAGATGGGACCTCGGTTTAACATCTCATTCGAAAGATGGCACTTCAGAAGTGTTGCACCCCTCCCATGCTGCACTACAGTGTCAGCACTGGGATATTAACCCAAGTACCAGATGTGGGAAATGAACCCACAGCTCTCTGATTTCCCAGCCTCAGAGGCAAGTGTGCTACTTACTGAGCCACTGACATTGCTAATGGAATGAAGTGATGGAATCACTTCTGAAAGAAAGAACTGTTGAGTACCTAGAGGCCAGCAGGGCGTAGGACCCAAAGCAGCATGGATATACAGCAGGAAGGTCACATCAGATGAATCTAATTGATTTCTTTGACTGGGTGACCAAAGTAATAGACCAGGGAAGGGCTGTGGATATGGCCTACCTAGACTTTAGCAAGGCATTTGACACCCCGCACAAAAGACTAATAATCAAGTTAGCCAGCCTAGGAGTGGGTTCCAGGGTGGTAGCCTGGGTAGCAAACTGGCTGCACAACAGGACACAGAAGGTAATAGTGAATGGAACACATTCCGAAGAAAGGGGGGGTTACTAGTGGAGCACCTCAGGGCTCAGACTGGGTCAAGTCCTCTTTAACATCTTTATAGGTGACATTGCAGAGGGTCTGGAGGGAAAGGTATGCCTCTTTGCAGAAGACACAAAGATCTGTAACAGAGTTGATAAACAAGGGGGGGTAGAATGAATGAGAAGGGACTTGTCAAGGTTGGAGGAATGGTCAGACAGATGGCAACTTAGATTCAATGTAAAGAAGTGCTAAGTAATGCACCTGGGAAACAAATCCCAGGAGAAGAGTACACAATAGCAAGGGAGGTACTAACAACAACAAAAATGGAAAGGGACTTGGGGGTAGTCAAATGACTTAAAGGTGGGTAAGCAATGTGAGAAGTCAGTAAGGAGAGCCAGAGGGATACTGGGATGCATAGGAAGGGGCATCACAAGTAGAAAAAGGGAAGTGGTTATCCCTCTGTACAGACAGTTGGTGAGACCCCATCTGGAATACTGTGTGCAGTTTTGGAGACCTCATCTATGCAAGGACATAGACAGGATGGAAGCAGTCCAGAGGAAGGCAACTAAAATGGTGCAGGGTCTGCATCAGAAAACATATGAAGAGAGACTGAGAGAGCTTAATATGTATACCCTTGATGAAAGGAGGGATGGGGGGACATGATAGAAACTTTCAAGTACCTCAAGGGAATCAACAAAGTCCAGGAGGGTAGCATCTTTCAGAAAAAGAGATGTGTAAGAACAAGGGGCACAATTTAAAGATAGAGGGAGGATGGCTCAGGGGTAATGTGAGGAATTTTTTTTTTCACGGAGAGTGGTGGATGCATGGAACTGCCTTCCTGGGGAGATCATTGGGTCTAAAACAGTGGGGCAATTCAAACATGCATGGATAGACATAAGGCAATTGTAGTGGGGGTTGCAGGAAGTAAGCTGTTGGTTAACTAGAATCTGCAGCTTATCCAATAGGAAAGGAAATGGGCAGACTGGGTGGGTCAAGTGGTCCTTATCTGCCATCAAAGTCTATGTTTCTATGTTACACGAGGTCCCTGCACCCTAATTGGTACCCTCAGAGGTACACCATAGACAAGCATATTACTTAAGCATATGTTATACTAACATATAGGGCTAAGGGCATCTACCGTACAAGAGTAGATGTCAGGATATGTATGCATATTGTTGTAATACACTTTGCTTGCTAATACATAAATTCTTCTATGAATTTTCTGTGTATTTCTTACTTGTAAGATGCCAAGACAGTTGTGCCCTTGGAATAATAATGATATGTAAGTCAGCATTACCACCTTTTGGTGATTTGTACTACTACACTGAGTTATATAAGACTCTGTATAAGAACTCTTTTGTTTCACAAACATGACTACTACAAAATTGTGTAATGTTATCTTGGACCGTGGAGCCACCTCTAATTTAGACAATAGGGTTCATCTCTGTAACTAGAAATGTTTGTATCTTACAGTAACCATAGTAATTATCATAGGTATATAAAGTGATACACTAGTCTTGTACCTTGGGGATCCCAAGCGACACAAAGAAACCTCGAGGTATAGGGAATGCTTAGCATTGGCTCCCGGTTTGTATTGGTAAGAACTGCTTAGGGCAACTGTGATTTTATCCTTTTTGGTAGTAATAAACAAGTTTATTACTTTTATGCAATGTGTCTGTGATTACTTGCATTCCCAATATTGCCAAGAACCTGAGAGTGAGGTTTAGACCTCCTGACACAGTCCTAGCAGTAAAGAAAAAATAAATATAATTTATCCTTCCCTGACAGACATCCACATTGAACTTGTTTGCGTCTCTGTGCGAATGAAAGTGCATGTTCTTACCCCTGAGCTCCTCTGTCTCCGGTGCTTCATCTGTGCCATAATGCCCAGCCTGAGCATTGCTCTCTGTGATGGTACCCACTGACCCACCCCATGGATCAGAGTGAGAATGCTGAGAAGTGAGGCAGTATTGCCTGCAGAGCTGTAGCTTAAACATGTGGGGAAAGAGAGACATGGACTGCAGAGAAAAACACTGAGAAGGAGAGGCAGCAGTGCCCCCCCCCCACTGAAAGAGAGTGCAGGATCAAAAGAGATGAAGAGTGGCACCCGTGTCAGGGACAGAGCAGAGAGAAAGCCCCCAGACAGTGGCAGCAACATGCTGAGATGTGGCAAGTAAGTGGAATGAGAGTGATCAGCAGGTGACAGATGGTCACTATTGCAGCACCACCTTGGCAGTGTAAAATTGGGGGCAGTGCAATGTAGTGACCATAACCATGATGACTGGTGGTTCCCAGACCTGCAACTGAACAAATGTTCATTTCAATGGGTGGTCCTTCCCCTAGCAGTGTCTACTACCTCCACCCCATCCCCCCACCCCCCCAAGACAGACACAGCAACAGTGAGAGCTCCTTTCACTGTGGCATATATGTGCAGGTCCAATCCATTCCAGTCAAACACAGTGTCAGCCCCCCCCCTTAAAACAGAGAAGTGGAGTACAGTGTGCACCCGAGCTTGGTTGCCATCCATTTTATTGGCACTCTGTCTTCTGGCACCTTGCTGTTGGTCTGACTCTGTTTGTCTTTCTGAAGCCCAGTGGAAGTGGACAGCACATACAGAGAGGCAGAGAAAATGGCAGCAAGAATGCTATGACTGGGACAGAGAGCAGTGCTGCAGAGTTTTCCTTTCACTGTGGGGGAGCAGAGGTCAGAAAGAGAGAGTGAGAGAGAGAGAGAGAGAGAGAGACCAGGAGAGACACAGTGTAAAACAAACTTGGTGCATCTATTCCACCACTACACAAAAGGAGCACCCAGATAGAGACAGAGACAAATATGTGAGTCACATATCTTCCCCTTCACATTGACTAGCACAGTGTAGGGCGGGCACTGGATAGGAACTCCTGGGCAGTTGCAGCTCCCTACATGTCCACCTCACATCGGCACATATGGAACAATCTGCAGTAGCCAGAGACTGATGTAGTTCACTCATCTTCCCATCCCACTCCATACAGGTTGGCACAGTGACAAGGTGACCTCCAGGTGGTCAGCCCAAGGCAGACAGTGGACTGTGGCCAGGCAGAGGTTGGTGAATGGTGCCCCCTCCACAACCGTATCACCACTGCACATTGGCTGCCCGAGCCAGAGGCAGAAATGTGAGTTGCACATTTGCCACACCACACCACACCTGTTTCTGTCTAGCCAGGTGGGCTTCAGGTGGGTGGAACTGGGGCTGCAGTCCAGATCCACTGGGTGGCCCGAGGCCATTGGCAACCAAAACACCATTCCACATCTCTGCACGTGTGAAGCATTTTCTCCTTCCATTCCAGCTCCTGCACATGAGGAGCACTCTGCAGGAGCCAATAACAGATGTGGTTCACACATCTGTCCATCTTCACCCATCTGAGTTCCATGAAAGCTGGAACTGGCATTGGGTGGATTCCAGGCAGGTGGGTCTGGGAGAGTGATGCCCCATCTCCATCCCACCTCCACACATGGGTAGCACCCTGCAGCAGCCATGGATAGAGATGCAAGTTGCACATCTGCCCCTTCATAACTGTCCCTGCTCCACCAGGACTAGCATGAAGGTTGAAGTGGGCTTTGGATGACTGCCACTTCCTCACCCTATGCCACACCTCTACACTTGTAGAACACTCTGCTTCAGCCAGAGGCTCTCCCACCTAACATGCTCTGCACATGGAGAGCACTCTGAGGTACTGAGATACAAAAATCTGGATCCTGTATCTGCCCCTCCACAACTGTTCCCACTCTGCTGGGTGGGTGAGGTGGCAGGATACAGTGGGTGCTCCTGTATGACTGATGCCCCCTCTTGCACCCCCATCTATCAACCCAATACTTTACAGCAGCCAGAGAAGAGATGTGGGTTGCACGCACATCTGCACCATCATAAACTGTTCCCATTTCAAAACGTTTCACACACAGGCTGGAGTGGGATCTAGGATGGTGGCCCCTAAGTGACTTCCCCCCCTCCATCCCACCTCCACACATGGGGAGCACTCCTCCCCCTCCATTAGACATTATCAGATAGAGAGCACTCATCCCCCTCCATGCCTTCTTTGCATATGGAGAGCAATTCTCCTTCTCCAGCCCTCTTCCACATGGTGGACATAGTGTCTTATGTAATCATATTTGGTCTCAATCCTTGTTGAATTCAACATTATACATATTCTGCTGGGAAGGCCTCCTTGGAGTTCCCAGGGTTAGGTTGCAGTATTCCAGGGACAATGCATTCTCAGTGGCCGTGCCTGCCCTCTGGAACTCCTTTTCTGTCTATTTTAAGGAGGCTTCCTTGGTAGAAGTCTGTAAGAAGGACCTAAAAACTCACCTGTTCCAGCAAACTTTTATTGATTAATTGTTTGATGTTAGTGGGATAGACAGATGCAGTTTAAATCTGCTTCTAGTTGAATGTTACATACATTTTTGGCATAGAATTTTATGTTGTTGTTTGCTGTTTGTATTGCACAGTGCCCAGAGTCCCAGAAAATGGGCACTTTTATAAACACAATATCTATCTATTGTATATACTAATGTAAATAAAATTGCTTAATTTTAATTTGTATTATGTATCTTTACTTTTTATGTCTCACTCCATGTATTGTCTTTATCATTGCTTGTACAAGGGTCCACCTTGCAAATGAGCTTGCTCAATGGATGTTATCCTGTCATGATAAACTTGAACATGGAGAGCACCCTTCTCCATTCCATCTCTACACCTACTGTAGGTATCATTGCTCCACCCCATCCCACCTCCATACATTGTGAGCACTGATCCTCTGACCCCCCAGTGCTTCTCCCACTACATTTCACCTCCCCCACATGGACAGCACTTCTTCCACTGAATCCCACCTCTGGCACATAGGGAGCACTTCTCCCCCTCCATTCAACCTCCACTCATGGGGAGCTTTCCTAATTTTTTATCAGCTCTGTACATGGGGAGCAATCAACCCCTTCTTCCCACTGCCCCTACATAGGGAGCATTGCTCCCCATCCATCACACTCCTACACATGGGGATATCGCCACACATTTGCATCATTCCTCTTCTACCAACATCCCACCTCTGCATATATAGAGTACTCCTAACCCCATTCCACCTGCACACATGGGAGCAACAGCCAGAGACAAAGATGTCAGTCAGGCATCTGCCTTTCCACATCTATTCCCGCTCCACATGATAAGCTCCAAGTTGGGCAGAAATTCGGTGGAGTTGAGATGTAATGAGTGGATTGCCCTGGGAGAAGGTGCCAAAACCCCTCACCACCTCTCTGAATGAGAGAAGTCCCCTTCCCTGAATCAATCTTTATTCTTTTCTCCACTCACCACTTTTCTACTAATTATCCTCCTGTTGGTTTGCCTTAGCAGTCACTCCGCTCCAAAAACAGGACTACAGGTCACTAGGCCAGGGCAGATTTTTCCTTGACTTCTCCTGTCTTCTTTTTGGACCACACCACCAGTCTAGCAAGTGTCCAAAACAATTAAGAAGATGCGCCATGTGTTACTCACAGCTTGCCCCTGGATGGGTCTGTTCTGTCTGTGGTAGACCATACTTCAAGTTCTCCCATAGTTCAACTGAGGCTAGAGAAGACCAGCACACAGTCCTATTGTACCACCATGACAGTCAACGGGACACCACAACTTGCTCGGTGCTGTACAGATAACACAGCACAGCAGCATGCTCACTAGTCTGTCTCTCCAGGCTTCTCCTGCTCATTCTGTTGATGATGTCTCTATCTACCCTAGCCATCAATGGTCCCATGCATGCACATTGTGTTGCAGCTAGCTCCAGCTGCTATGGAGACTGTTGAGACACTGAATGTTTTAGCAGCTGGGCCTGAGCCAACCCAAAAATAAAATACATGAATTTGAAAATTTCTGAGATAATTTTTTGGGGGGGGTTGAACACCCTGAGCACCCCTCTGCCTATGCCCATGCAATCCACAACAATTCAGACACATGCAATCCTTAAACTTAAAGGCACTTTACCCAGCCCAGCTAGCCCCCCCTCCGCCTGTCCTGTACACAAATGAACACCAACTGCTACCCTTCCCACTTCCTTTGCTAGCAGCAAGGATCCCTAGCTCTCAAGCAGTCAGTCCTGTACAAGTAGCAGAGTTGGGGGTCCGGGGCTGCAGTCGGATCTGTTGCTGTAATGGAGCTTGGGCATGCCTGAATATAACAGGGCAGCTAAACTGAGTCTTCTTAATTCCTACAGATGGAGGGCTATTGTATAAATGATTGCTACAGTCACTCAGGCACCACCAGGAATTTAAAACAAGAGCTGGGCTATGGCAGGCAGCCTGCTATCCACCTCCTTCTCCTCCTACACTGACTGCTTGCAGCAGCTCCCCAGCTCTTTCTCTGCTACCAGTGCCCACCAGTGGTCAGTAGTGTCAGTGGGTGGCCCCCGTTGGAGTGATCAAGTGAGCTCCTCGACTTGTTACTAGACCCCGCAACCGATACTCTTTTTTGACTTCCTTCCATGTCTGGTTGCATTTGCCTGTTTCCAAACACCCAAAAAACTTTTTTTGAGTGTCTACTTAGATATACAATATTAAATATATCAAAATAAAATACAATTGCTTTGAAGAAGATAAAAACCTTTATTATGGCTTGGCTTCAATGTATGGTTGGAGAACGTTGAAATCTCGTCTTGATTGTTTTACTTCCTTATTGTTATTTTGTATTTTCAAGTTAAATCAAATAGACTAACATATATATATATATATATATTTTTTTTTTAGAAGATAGAAACTTTTATTATGACTCTTTTTGGTTTGATCCACACACACTGAAATGTTGAAGCAGTGAGATCACCATGATTTTGGCAGACTTGCACCATTCCTCTGATCCTAAAAATATGTATCACAATGGCTGTCTAATTGTAGGTCTATATTCAAATGTCTTTAATTCATTATAATTACACACTAATAAGAATAGTCTTAATGAGTGCATTTAAGGTTTCATAATTTGACCTTTTGCAATTTTAATGACCTCCCAATCCTGGAGTCATCAATTTGTTTTATCTAAACATTTCTTTGCTCAGTTTAGCAATAGTCCAATAAGATTTAGAATAAAATTACTTTAGAACAAAAATTGTATAAACTTTGGGTTTGATTTTGCACAAATATTAACTTCTCTCCAAGTTGAAAATGCATAGGAGATTAGCTGTACATACTTTTGTATTTCTTCACACTTTTACTTCAGAAATTTGTAAAAAAAAATAAAATAAAGTAACTCTCAACAGTCTAATACGATTTAGAATAAAACAACTTTAGAACAAAACTGTATTAACTTTGGGTTTGATTTTGTGCAAATATTAACTTCTCTCTGAGTTGAAAATGCATTGGAGATTAGTTGTATATACTTTTCTATTTCTACAAACTTTTACTTTGGAAATGTGTAAAAAACAATATGAAAAAATAACACTTGACCTTTTGCACAGGTCTTGAAGTCCTGTAAAGGGAATGGCTTAAAACTTGTTTAGGGGTCATTCAAGCATTATCCCAAGGTCAAGATTTAGTAAACTATACATTTAATGCATTTTTATAGTAGAAGTTGCCAAAGAGGACAAAAATTAAAAAAAATCAGTGGTATAGAATAGATGCCTAAAAGGTATCAAACCATTTGCTTCTAAAAGTTTCATAGACAGACAAGTCTTCTTTATGTGTGTAAGCATTATTTTCTTCTGTGTCTTCTTTCTTCCCCCTGTCTGGTCAGTGTCAGCTTCACATATAGATATTGTTGGCGAATGTTTACTAAAATTCATCTGCTGCTTTTTTCCTGAAAAGATGTAATATGATCCCATATCGAAAAGATCTAATGTGCCCCAAATAAGCAGATCATTTTGTTTTAAGCTGTTTTTTTCTCTTCATATTAAGAACTAAAGAATTCCATTGAAGTGTTCTACATTGCTAGAATAACTTCAGGATCTGCTGTTAAATTAGGCATGACAAGACATAAACCATATGTTCTGATCTCAGTGTAGTGGTTTCAGAAATCAGGCTGTCAGAAATGCAATAGGAGTTATGCCAAACAAATGTAAATACCTCTAAAAGTATAGGAGTTACTCATAACCCATTAGTATGAAAGTTGTTCAGGGCAAAAGTACCTTTCAAATGAGCCTATTCATTAAGTTGCACTAATTATATTTTTTAAACCATGGTCATCAGATTACCTGAATTTTCATTTTTCTTCACAATTTTCACCTTTTGGATGGCTTTATTTAAAAAAATTATAATGAATTCAGATTAGTGACTACCCTCATTTCAAAGGTCATTTTGTCCTGAATAACTTTCATGTTGGTTGTATGTTGGTAACTTGTATACTTTCTGAGATATTTACATTTGTTTGGCATGACTCCTACTGTGTTCACTCTGAGAGAAAAAAATGAGATAGTTTGGAAGACCATATTATACAAAATATAAAGAATTCAGATAAGTGACTACCGTCATGTGAAAGGTCTTTTTATACTGAACAACTTTCACTCTGGTTGTTTTTGTGCACCTTGAATAGTTTTAAAGGTATTTAGATTTCTTTGGAAGGTGTGCACATTTGCTCTCAGAGAAAAGCAGCTTTGAATTCTGTGTCCATAATTCTAAACAGAAAGAAAGGATTATTTTTTAACTGCCATAGGGATTTGCAGTGTTATGGAAAAATACACTGAAATCTACTAAAAAATGTGTTCCATGGAAACCCCTTTTCAAGCTAAAGCGATATGGCTGTAGGCTCCACCCACAGCCATAAAAAAGGTTTCAAATCAGTATGCTCCAACTATTGGCCGATTAGCTTGACAAGTATTCTAGGCAAGCTCTTGGAAACATTTATAAAAGATTTCATTTCAAAACATATTCAGGATGATGGATACACAGATATTAAACAGCATGGGTTTAGAAAGGGGAGGTTTTGTTTAACAAATTTACTCTCCCTCTTTGACCCAGTTAGTGAAGCCCCAGATAAAAATCTACCTGTGGATATACTTTATATTGATTTTGAGAAGTCTTTTGATAATGTATCACATCAAGAGTTAATAAATACTCTATGGGAAATAGATCTGGATAAATATATTATTAAATGGATTATGACTTGGTTGGGAAACAGGAAACAGAGGGTTTGTATCAAAGGGTACATGTCTGAATCTGGATTGGCCCCTCTATCAAGTGGAGTTCCACAGAATCTGTCCTTGGACCTGCTCTATTTAATATTCTCATAGCAACCCGAGATTGCAGCTCAAAGCCATGGATGGCAAAGTTTGATGACGACATAAAAATTGGGGTAGTGATATCAAAAGACAATTATGCCATAGTATTCAAACAAAACATAGATGTACTGGCTAAAAGAGCATGAATAAGGAAACTCAAATTTAATATGGAAACGTACAAAATTATGCATTTAGGAAAAATAAATCACACTTGTAGTTACAATATAAATGGGCATAATATGTGCTCCCTGGAGCAGAGAAGTAAGAGAGGGGACATGATTGAAACATTCAAGTGCATAAAAGGCATTAACAAGGTACAGGCACAGGAACTTTTTCACTTCAAGAAGAGCTCCAGGACCAGGGGACATGACCTCATGCTGTAAGGAGGGAGGATCTCTACCAATACCAGTAAGTTTTTCTTCACAGAAAGAGTGGTGGATGCCTGGAACAGCCTACCCCCAAGAAATTTTGGGGTCAACACTGTGGGGGTACTCAAGAATGCATGGGATAGACACGAGGGAGCCCTGACTACAAAGGCCAACTAGAGTGTCAAAATAGGACTAAAACAAATGAGCAGACTAAATGGACACAGCAGTCTCCTTCTGCCATCAGTTTCTATGTTTCTATGTTAAATATTTCAACAACTGAATTGGAGAAAGACCTAGGAATGCAGATATAAAAAAATATGACTTTCACCAGTCATTGCACAAATGCCACTAAAAAACCTACAGTATATTAGCTTGCATGGGGAGAAACATAAAAAGTAGAGCTAGAGAGGTGTTGCTTCCACTCTATTTCTCTGGTATGCCCCCATTTGGAGTATGGGGGTAGTTTTGTATTCCAATGTTAGAGAGATGTTGGGAGGTTGGAGGACATTCAGAGGAGGGTGACTAGGCTGGTTGGAGGACTGGGAGGAAGGTCATATGAGGAAAGGCTCCAGGACTTGGGCTTATATTCACTTCAATATCAAAGATATAGAGATGACATGTGTATGGTGTATAGGGCATTCAGACAACCTGACCTTTGGGAAAGTATTGGGTTAAACAAAAGAGTGGTCACTACCATAAACAGAGGACACCAGTTCCAGCTGAGGGGTGAGAGCTATAATAAAAACCTGAGGGGAGGATGGTTCTCACGACGAGTGGTGTAGCAAGTGGAATTCACTACCCGAGTCTCTAGTGTCATGTGACACTATGAATCATTTCAAACATGCACTAGATGAATACTGCATAAGATTTCACTGTCAATTCACTATATGAATAGAGCAGGACAAAATGGCTTTAGCGATATGTGCCTGTTATACATCTTATGAATCTTATGAACTTCCCAGCTTCCCGTTAAGGAATGTTAAAATGAAGGTTATGCTGCCAATGGGGCTGGAAACCCCTTTGGAACAAAGAACTAGGGCTTCCAAGGTAGAGACCTAACATTTAGGGCTTTCATTACAGGGCAATGGTACATGTATATGCCTCAAAATGAGGGGCCTCAGATGGTGAAACTGTCAAGGGTCTGGATAGAAGGGACAGGTGTCATGCCTCCATCCAGAATAGTCTACCACAGAAGTGATATATGAACATTGGGACACCAGAAAAAACAGTGGTGTTAGGGAGCAATGTAACAGAGGGGCTAACAGTGCCTCCTATTAAGCCCTGGTCCCCATAGACAAAATATGAAATAAAAACAGCAAAAAACCCAACTAAGAGAAAATGAAAGGTGTTTCATCAATCTGCTTTATTAGTAGAGTGAGATCATGTGCCCGCCACTAACATAGTGGCCTGATGTAGTTGCCTCAGGAGACCACCACTGCAATGCGTTAACAGACAGTCATAGTCCTAGTCTACTTCATTGAGAGCTCCAGACAAGTTCCTCATCAATCCTGGAGTAGTTGTGACTTGACTGCTGTGCCTGGGAGAGATAGATGATAAGGAGCCTTTACCATTTGGACCCATCTCATCACATCCACAACTATCACTATCCATCAGTTCTGTGAGGGACCAGGGGTGGATTTCTGTGTCCCATCAGGTGAGTTAACCTCAGCAAAGGTAAATGGCACAAGGTGGCTAAATTACCAGCCATTTAGAAGGTTTTAGTATATGGTGCAGGACTGAGCAGCTCTCACACACTTCCAACTGATGCATGACATCCCCAGAAGTCCCTATGAATTTATGTTTTGTATAGTGAGATAACTTTTGGTAGTGCTGCCCTTTATATGAAGACGTCAGTTGCCCTGGGGAAGGGCAGATCCCACCTTACACACACACACACACTCTCACATGGATAGAGAGACACAGATAGATATTTTAGATCGATGTTAGATAGATAGATAGACAGACAGACAGACAGACAGACAGACAGACAGACAGACAGGTAATTATTTCATTTATTGAATTTTGTTACGTGGGAAGGCTCCCTGAGATTTAATGTCCCTTTTTCAGGAGTAATACGTAATGAATCATATACAAGAAAATAAATACAGGAAAACAAGAATTTTACTAAGGAACTTCACACTCAGGGATCATATAACAATGCAACACTGTTAACAAATACAATCACTTAGATTAATTACATAGTTCAGTGCATGCAAAACAAACAGTGCATTAAACTTTGCTAATGCACCGGTTAGGGTTCAAGTTGATGCCACAAAAGTAGAGAAATGTGGCATCAGGGTTTCCAACCCTAACTCCCCATCCTCAAGCAGCAAAAGGAAAAATCATTAGTGTCTTGGTTCTCTGGAGTCTTGGTGAATCAGTGGCAGGGTCTTCCTTAACACTGTCAACCCTAATGCACAACCGTCCCTCACAACCCATAGCCTCCTGTCTGATGCACAAGGTACAGCTCCAACCAGTGCTACATAGTGATACAGTCTTCAAAAGTAGAGAAGTATGTCTCAACACATGTTGCCAACACAATTTGTGGTACCTTTCTTCATGCAGGGCCCTGTTAGCCCTGCGTGAAGAAAGAAGATCATGTGTGATGTTGTTTGCTCAGGGAAAGGGGTGGGAATTAGGGTTGACAACCCCAAGTAAGATCCAGCCACTGATTTCAAAGACTCCAGAGACCTTTTGCTGCTTGGGGTGGGGAGTTAGGGTTGGAAACACAAATGCCACATATCCCTATTTTTGTGGTGTTAACTTGGACCCTAACTGGTGTAAAGGTTTTTTTACAAAGAATTTTCTTTCTCTTTGAAGTAGTGGAATCATATCCTTATTCCTTTGGGACCTGCACCAAGTGAGGACTCCATCTGCCTACAGAAGTGCAGTAATGGATGTCAAGAATTCATGGGACTATCTGATGGACTGAAGAAGTACAGGACCCTCTGGTCCCTGTTCTTCCAAGTAGCCACAGATACAGATGCACAGGACAAAAAGTCCATCTGTCAGCTAATGCACAGGGGCCTGTGCCATCCATGGGTGCGGAGGTGTAGAACCTTATGCCAAGAGAACAGTTGTCTTCACAATATGGTACCCAGGCCTATGTGGACAACCCTACACATTTTCACTCCCTAGCTGAGGGGTGTCACATAACAGCACCATCCCCACACCCTCATCCCATCCAGCTGGGTCACTGAGCTTGCCCCCAAACTCAGTTCAGTGACAGGTACACAAAGCATACCCACTCTGCACTAAACACAAATCATCTTCACAATTATATATATATATATTTTTTTTTTATTTTGACTCCAAATGCAATGTTCACTCATAACCTGCGCATTTTACTATATTTGTACACAAATTTTTAGCATAGCCTTCTTATTACCCCACCTCATGAACCTGGCAGGTGAAAATTTCCAAATCCCCCCCCCAAAAAAAAGTCATTCTGTGCTGCAGGTGGAAAAAACATATTTTGGTTAGGATTTGAAAAATGACACGTCACACTCATGAGGTGGTATGACAAAATGGCTACGTTGAAAATCTGGGTCAAAATATTTAAAATTACCAAAGTTATGAGCAGGCATAGAAAAATTTCAATGTACGCTCATAATTTTGTCATTTTTACATATTTTAACCCCAAATTTTCAACATAGCCTTTCTATGACCCCACGACCCCATCCCATGAACAAGGTGGTGAACATTTTCAAATCCTGTCCAAAAGGTGATTTCTCACCACGACCACAACATCACCTTCTGGGGCAGATTTGCATAATTCCACCACCATTGGTCATGAGGTGGGGTCCCACAAAGGCCATGTTGCAAATTTGGGGTCTAAATATGTAAAAATGATAAAGTCATGAATCAAAGTTTAAAACCTCATTGAAATACATTGAACCGCACTTACCTAATTTTCTCATATTGCAGTCACTGGTTCCAGCAATGAGAAGTGTCTTTGATCAAAGTGTGGACCTACACTGTGGGACATGTTCAGGTGACTGAGGGTGTGGGGGGATGTGGAGTGATGGGTGCTGAGTGGGAGGTCAGGGTGGGGATCAGATTGGCGAGGAACTGTTTTTTTTGCAGTATGAAAATCAACAAGGTATGGTTTCTTCTTTTCTGGGGACTTAGCAGACACTGCAGATTGGGCACCCCAGTGTCAGGCTATTACTTTTTGGTTGTACCAGGGTGGGCACCCCTGGCACCACCATGTACATTAGTGGGAATGGTGGCAGGCAACTTGGATGGGAGGGGGATAAGAAGAAGCCGACCAAGGATAGACACCCCAGTCCACTTATAAAATATAAGTAGTATAAACAAACACTGGGAAGAGTGTGTGGGCAACCTGGGGGGGAAGGGGAAAGCAGTAGTGGGGGGTGGACACCTCAGTCGGTTTAACAATTAGTTTGATAGATAAATGGATAGATAGATAGACAGACAGACAGACTGACTGACTGACAGACAAAGACACAAACAGAGAGAGAGAGAGAGACAGAGAGACAAAGAGAGAGAGAGAACAGAGAATTGCTGGCTCACTGCTGAAACTGAAGCAGGCAGCAGGACTCCAGCTGCAGCTTCACAAGTCAAGAAAGTCATGCTGTTCTCATACAGACAATGCAGGTGAATGGTTCCTTTCTCTAAACTGTGCACCCTGGATTTTGGGGTGCCCAGAAAATGTTTTTCTGGAACATTAAAAAAAAAACTAACAGCATGATCTAGCAAAATAGCTCCATTTAGCTAGGTTCTGTTGTTTGTTTTTTAAAAAGAGATTGTTTATGTGTATTTTCAGTGTTTGCGAGTTTTAAAACTGGTGGCCATCATGATAGACATTTTTTTTAACCATGAGAGGTTAATCATGATCCAGTCCATTCAAGACAGCTGATCTGTGATGAAATGTTGTTTTACTCTTCCTTATTTGGCACATCTGTGGTGAAATCTTGTTTTGCTCTTCTTTATTTGGTTCATACTATGGAAATAACAAGGACAATTCCTTAATTGTTCCACAAATCCCAGACTCTGCCAGTCCGAATCAGAACGAAGAGGATTGCTCCTATGGGGGTGCCAATCTTAAGTATGCCATACCATTTTTGGGATGGGCCGGGATGACAGTTTTTATCTTGGTCCCCAATCATTGGTTGTAAACGGAGGTGAAGGATGAGATCTGTATGTTTTCCCAACCAGTAGTGCAGCTTTGCCTATGATGAGTCAGATGAGTGAAAGAAACAGTGTCAGGTGACAGTGTGAACTTATTTGCTGTGAGAAAATGGATGCTGTTTATCTTTAAAATATGTCTTACCTTAGATTCTTTGTTACTTTCCAGTAAGCAGTGTCACTTGTAAGAATGGCACTGTTGAGTTCCCATAAGAGACTTTCACTTTCCTGATTCCCACTCAACAGCATTGAAACTTCTGGGCATGTTCTGCTCATGTAGTATATTATCTCCAGTCCATTAAATCCAGCCTGACTCTGTAGCACCAAAACACATTTTTTTTCAAATGCATACACTGTATCTTAAAAAATGCAAAACTCACAAACATCAAACCCCACTAGGAAATTCTTCCTGTCCAATAAACACAATCATGCAAAATTTCACTTTTTATTTTTTTTATCTTCCTACTATTTATTCTACTCGGCAGAGTGGCCCTACATGATCTCTGTCTGCCGGCCCTGCACCCCTGGACCTGGTCGTGCGTGCGGGCCACACAAACCCACTCCCCCAGTGGGATGGCCATTATCGCTCACACACCCACTGGATACTCACCCCTCTCAGGTCTCTCAGGGGGCGCAAGGCATGGCCTTCAGCTGTGAAGATTATCCTCTGCATTTTCTGCTTTTTCTCCCAATGGAGAGCCGGACGTGCAAGGGCGTCCAAGCGTGCTGACGCCCGCCCACTCTCTCCCCCCTTGCTGTTGCATGCCACTTGTAGTGTGGCTGGCCTCCGCCAGTCACCACTACAGTGTGATGCAAGCCCCACTACTCACCCCAGAGAGAGGAGAGCAGTCATCAGTTGCTTAATCCTCTCTCTCCCCTGCCAGCACCCAGTGGCCGAGTCCATTCCCAAATCCAGGTCACCAGCGTGGCACGAGGTGCGGCGTCCAGCGTCTCAACCCTCAGCGCCACTGGGCCATCAAAATTTCACTTTTTAAAGATTTATAGTTTTTCTCTACATGACAAAAAAAAAACCACCATTGAAATAAATGGAAAATTCTTTTTTTCACTCTTTAATATTTCTAAAAATACAAAACTGATTTACGTGCAACTTTCAAGGACTGTAGATTTTGCCACGTACAACAAATCTGGAGTGTTTCATGTAACTCTATCTTTCTTTAAGCAGGAAACAAAAAATCAGGTTTAATATAGAAGTCACAAACAACCCTACCTATAGGGACACAACCGCACCCCTGTAACATACACTCACACATACAATACTCAGCAATCAAATTAACTGACAAGAAGAGAAGGAAGGACCTTTTCCCCCTTGCATTTCTCATTTTAAATTCAGACTTGATCCTATCACTTATCCCTTTCATGGCATATACTTTATATTGGGAAAAATGTTATCAGACAATGACCAGCATGTTTCCCTTATTTCTGTACCATGACCTATTGCCATTTGATGAATAAGGCAACATTCATTTAATAGTAAAATTGAACAGCTCATTACTATTCACAAATGGACTGCTGATGTGGGCAACATTTTAAGCAGAGAAAGACAGCGACAACTACTGTTTGTGCAGAGAAGTTGTAAAGAGCAACTATATAACTACAGTGAAGCCTGCCAGGATGAAGCACAGTGTCTTTATTTATTTATTTATTTTTGAAAGTCGGATTTACAACCTTTGAGTCAGGGACTCATTTACAAAGGCACCTCGTGCAGGGAGGGTAGACTTGGTTACAGTGTGAGATACAACAGTGGTAACATACAGGTGCAATACAGATAACAAAAGAACACAATATAACAGTGGTTTACGGAATAAAGTTACATGCAGTAAATAGCAATCATATAAAGTATAACAATAGTAGAAGTCACAACCCTGGTCATACCGGGGAAATACCTATGTGGGTAGGGGGGGAAACAGGGGTGAGGAAAAAAAAGGGGGGGAAGCAGTCCAATGGACATTGTCAAGGCTATGGGCCAGAAACGGGGAGGGAACCCAACATTAGGTTGATTAAGGGCAACTACAGCTTCAGGTGCCAAAGAGGTGGTTACTGAGAGCGACTTTAAAAGGACCAATTTTGGTAGACTTAGTGACAGAGGGCAGGAGGGAGTTGAACCAAGTGGGGGCGCGGTAATGGAAGGACCTTTGGGCTAGGGTATCATAAGGTTTACTACATGACAAAAGGCATTAACTAACATTGAAGCTGCATTGTTTTTTGCAGTAACTCTACATATATACACTGTGTGCATAAAGTATCATCAGGATTGAAATGGGAGCACCCCCCCCCGAGACCAGTGCGATCCAGGAAGCAGATTTTTGCCATCTTGAAGAAATCAGCTGACAGCCCCCCGAACATACCACACTGCTGGCTGGCTGGTTTGCACACAGCTCAGCTGCTGCTGTGACTATGAGGAGACGGATCTGGGCCCAAGACTTAGGTGCTTAGGTAGTTACAGGTAGATGTGCACTAAAAGCAATTCTAGTGCCCCCCTTCCCCACTATCAGTGGTTAGGGACTTAAAATCTCATGAGTCCATTTCTATATCGAGTTGTTTTTTTAAAACTGTATAATGTCAGTGAATGCACGATAAACTGGGGCAAACCATTCCAATACTTCACAACTCAGTGCATATAGTAGAATCTTCTTTTGTTGGTCCTATAGGATTTCCCCAGTAGTTGCTTATTATGAATTCTGGTCAGGTGTTATACCATGTTTTCCCCTTCAAACAAAGCTGAGGTCCACCATAAGATTCACTTTTTAAACTGACTATAGAGAAAAATTAAATCTCGCCACATTCGTCTCCTCTTTAGACTATGCAAATCCAATTTTGTCAATCTTGCTACATAATCCAGAATGTCACATTCACAAATAGTTTTTGTGAAGCGCCTTTGCACTTTTTTCATGCACTGTATATCGGCCTTCAGGCAAGGTGGCCAAAATTGGGAGCAATAGTCCAAAGGGGGTTGTGCCAGGGACTTGTACAAAGGCAGTATATCCCTGCTTTGTCAACTAACATTTTATTTTATGCAACCCAATATTCTTTGGGGGAAGGGGGTTATTGATAACAAGGTCCAATTTTTCTGTTGCAATTTGGGTCTAAATTCTGCGGCAGTTCCACCTGTTGCCACAGAACTTCTGCGGCGTTAGTTTCCTATTTCTGCAGAAATTCTGTGGCAGCAGTTTGGAGCTTCAGTAGCAGTCAGCAATCCCCTTCCCCCAGGACCCAGATAAGGGAAAAGTGTTAGTTTCAGGACTGGGACCTACAGACCAGAGAAGGATGTCAATTAACTCATGAGTTCTTAGTATTAGAAAGTAAAACATTTGATTTTTAAATTCCGCAGAATTCCTAGAAACATTCTGCAGAATTTAATATAAACCATGGAATAGTTTTCTGGATTTTATATGATCCATGGAATAACCACAGTTTATATGATCCATGGAATACTTTTCCTTGGTCAGAGTCAATGTAAACTGTAGATTTGTTTTACTTACAGTTTATACTGACTTTTTCTATTTTTTTCCATTTATTATGCTTTATATCCTCATCTGCCAGACACCATTGGTCCAGTCTATACATGTTCAACCACGTCACACATCCCAGGACATACCTCACTCCCAAACACTCCCAGCTTACTCCAGAGGTGGGGTCACTGGGGGGCCCTTCCACTGATGGAGACTGAACAGTAGAATGGGAGCGAGAGCCCGGTCGGTGACATGGGGTCTGCAACGTGAGGACAGATGTCATTGTGTGGTGGCAGAATTTCTATTTTCTGTTTCCTCCCTGAGAGGTATGTCATGCAATGACATTGGGGCAGCATGCTGAACATCTGACACACCTTCCAAACATAGTCAGCCCCAACTGTTGCACCCCAGGTTACCATGAGAAGATACCCAAACTTTGGTGACTTCTCCACCCTCCCTCATGGAGGAGAATAGCAGTCCAGAGGATGCTCAAGTCTCCTCCCCCAAGACAGCCCTCCAATGTCATAGGCTCATTCCCAAACCCAGGTCATCAGGGTTGTGAGCAGTAGCAGTACCATAGTTCCGGTGGGCCAGCTAAATACTGACTCCTCACTATAAACTGTGGAATAATATTCTGCATTTCATGTAAACTGAGGAATAATTTTCCTGTTCATGTAAACTGCGGAATGATTTTCTGTAGTTCATGTAAACAGCAGAATAATATTCCACAGTTCATGTTAAACTGTGGAATAATATTCCGCAGTTTATGTAAACTCCGGA
Source organism: Neoceratodus forsteri (assembly GCA_016271365.2). NCBI lineage: Eukaryota > Metazoa > Chordata > Ceratodontiformes > Ceratodontidae > Neoceratodus > Neoceratodus forsteri. The sequence goes on from CM028134.1 coordinate 356,326,634, forward strand.
ATAATATTCTGCAGTTTTTCTGCGGTTTACATTAAATTCCACTGCAATTTCTGTGGCCATGGGATCATGAAAAAAACATGGGGCCTTGATTGACAACAACACAAATGAAAAGAGACCTGAGGGAAGTCATATCAGATAACCTAAAGGGAAGCAAGCAATGTGAGGAGGCAGTAAGGATGGCTGGGGGGACACTGGGATGTATAGGGACAGGCATCACTGGTAGAAAACAGGAAGCTGTTTTCCCTCTGTACAAACAGTTGGTGAGACCCCATCTGGAGTACTACACACAGTTCTGGAGACACCATCTCTGCAAGGATATAGACAGGATGGAGGAAGTCCAGAGGAGGGCAACTATAATGATACAGGGTCTGCAACAGAAGCCATACGAAGAGAGACTAAAGGAGCTTAATATGTATACACTTGTGGAGAGGAGGGAGAGGGGGGACATGATAGAAACTTTCAAGTACTTCAAGGGAATCAACAAAGTCCAAGAGGGTAGCATCTTTCAGAAAAAGAGATGTGCAAGAACGAGGGGACACAATTTAAAAATACAGGGGGGACGACTCAGGGGCAATGTGAGGAAGTATTTTTTCACAGAGAGGGTGGTGGATGCATGGAATAGCCTTCCTGAGGAGATTGTGGGGTCAAAAACAGTGGGGGAATTCAAGAATGCATGGGACAGACATAAGGCTATTCTAGTGGAGGTAGGAAGAAGAAGTAGGCTGTTGGTTAACTAGAATCTGCAGCTTATCCAATAGGTAGGGACATGGGCAGACTAGGTGGGCCAAGCAGTCCTTATCTGCCATCAAAGTCTATGTTTCTATGTTTTCTTTGTGTCTTTGCTGATGCTGATGAACAATGTGACCTAAATGAAAGGTTAGATTGAATTATCACACCCAAGTCCTTCTCTTCTGTGACAGGTTTTACTTCTATGCATCCAAGTCTATACAAGGATTTGACATTTTTACTGCCCATGTGAATAACCACACATTTATTGGGATTAAACTTCATGTTGCAGTTCTCGGCCCACTTGAAAATGGTGTCTAGATCTGCTTGTATATTACTAGTCTCAGTGATGTTACTTGTTCTGCCCCTATTTTAGTGTCATCGGTAGATTTGTTCACAATACTGTACAGGCCGTGGTGTAAATCACTAATATAGATATTGAACAGTAGGGGACCCAACAATGAGCCCTGGAGAACACTGCTCATCATACTAGCAGAATCCAATATACAACCCTCAACATGTACCCTCTGAGTTCTTCTCTCCAACCAATTTCCCACCCAGTGAACCACATTACCATCTATTTTCAAGTTACTTAATTTCATAACAAATATACCATGTGACACCTTGTTGAATACTTTACTAAGGTCCAAGTAAATCACATCACAGGGAACATTGTGATTGAGGAGGTGACTAACTGGCTAAAAAAAATAAGATTGGTCACGCAGGAAAGCCCTTTTGTGAAATCATGCTGGGTTTAATCGAACAGACCATTGCCATTGATACAGTCACCTATATGCATATTCAACAGTCTTTCCATAGCTTTACTTATGATGGATGTTAGGCTTATAGGTCTATAATTGTTTATCTCTTGCCTTTTAAAATAAGGGGGTAACAATCACTTCTTTCCAGTCATTGGTAACCATGCCAGTAGACAGTGACGCAGAGAATAAATCACTTACCGGTTCAAAGATGATGTGGGCAAAATTTTTTATAAGAGCAAGATGAATATTACCTGCTTCAGGTGCATTATAGGGGTCTGTCATAAGCAGTTTTTTCTTTAACATTAGCAGGTGAGAATAATACAGTGGGTAAAATCAAGTTAACATTTGTACTGTCAATGTGATCCCAAAACTAATTTCTGAATCAGTGAAATTTAAGGAGGCTGCAGATAACTTATTAAACTCAGTTGCAAGATCCTTGGGTTTATCAGTCATATTGCCCTGTACCTCGAATGGTCCAACAACTGTTTTTCTGCCCTTCATGGAATTTATGTACCCATAAAATGCCTTGGGGCTATCTCTGTTATTAGCCAAAAAGGATTCATACCTGCATTTATTCCTTTTAATAGCAGACCTACAAGATTTATGATAGTTCCTGTAATCCTTGAGATTGAGTTAGCAGGGATCAGATATATATTTTCTATATGATCTTTTTTGTTTGTTTGTTAATTTTCCTCTTGACGACAGCTGTTAACCATTTAGGTTTACCCTTGCTACTTTTGGGTTTAATCTTTTTGGGTACCCACTTCTCCTGTAACTCAATTAATTTGTCTCTGAAAATGGACCATATTACTTCTATGGGGTTGTTAGAAAAAAGGCAGTTTCCAGTCCCATTTTTTTAAGTCTTGGATCATAGCATTAAAGTTAATCTTCCTATAATCAGGGTAGACTATACTACCTGATATTGTCAGTGATCATTTGTGAATGTTTGCCTGAAGCACACAGTGGTCACTGTTACCAAGAGGCTCCATTACTCTGCAGTGTATTGCCCTATTCCTGATGTTAGTTAAAACCAAGTCCAAAATGTTACTCTCCCTTGTAGGTTCCAACATAAGTCGTTCCAGCTCACATTCATTCATTATATCAAGTAACTCTGCCCCCAAAAGTCCACTCGTGATCTTTGTTTCCTAATTATTAGATGAACTGTTAAAATTGCCAAGGACAATGACATCCTTGTTTGTCCCTGGGGCCAAAACACACATAAAGGAACTGGATCTGAGCCACTCAAGAGCCATGGAGTGTCTTTAACACTGAGTGCCATTGCGCATTCAACCAGCAGAGCTGGCAACCACCAACTCGCACATTCGAGCTGGCTTCCTACACGAATGTTAGCACAGATAGTGCAGCAATTGCAACCACCAAGCTGGTGGTTTCAATTTTCTCGATGCTCCTCCAGTCCCCCTATGGAATTTGGGCACAAGGGGGCCAGCAGCAGTATTACAGGGGCACCAAAATGACAGAGAACAGCTGGACAAATGGTCAGGAGGAAATTAAGGTAAGCCCCATCCATGGGGGAAGGGGTTACAGATATAATGCCCCTATTAGACTGGTCTGATATACCCAGAACCGCAGGGGGAGGAGAATGTTCAGGGAGCTGCAAGTAACTATTTGACAGTAAGAAAGTATCAATTTTATCATTATTGTGTGGGTCTTAGGGCATCTCACGTTCATCTAATTTGGTTCCCTCAAAATCTAGCACAGGTATTTTTTTGACAGAATTCAACACATTACCCAGGACTGTTTTCTAGGACATTAATGATTCAGCACAGATCAAATCTGTAATTCTAGGAGTAGAAATCAGCTGACCCTGAGTCAGGCCACTGGCTATACTAGATACACATCCAGTTCCTTTAACCCTAATTGTTAAATGCTCTATAATTGTAGGTTGGTTATTACTTTCATCTTTAGCATTTTTCCTACTTTTCTGCTTACATTCTTCTTTTTGGATTTTGTTACAGATGATGAATTTAAAGAACGCATCATCTGATTGGGACTACAGTATCCTTTTTATTTTTCCTAATCCTTTTTCCCCTTTAATCTTAGAAGTATCAATAACTGACTTGTCTATATTCTCAGTAGAAAAAGCAATAGAGTTTTTTGTTTACGAGTTTGCACCATTCTTATGAAATAAGGGAACAACTATATAATCACAATCTAAATAGCAGAGAGAAATATTTAAAGTACAATTAGTAATCCTTATAAACAAATAAGTAGAATGAACCAAACAATGCATACAGTCTAATTTATTTTATTTTGTTTAGTTTTTGTTAACTGAGTTGAGTGCACTAGGTAAACACCTGCCTATTTTCAGGCATGACCCGGGAGGTCACAACAGCAGGATAGTACAAGGCTATCAAAAGACAAGTCAAGTTTGTACAAGAAGACATTGTGAATAGCAACAAACGCTAAGTAGGATAAGAGTGCACAGTGAGAACTAAATATATATGAGCATCACTGTATAACAGAATTACAATATATTTTTACAAAAATTCATTGAGAGTAGAACAAGCATAGTTATCACTGTAGGTTATGACAAATATAATTTGGCAACCGCGAGTGCATATTATACGGTATGCAATAACAAGTTAGTTCTTAACAGAGTACATTACTAACCAGAGTCACAAGAGGCAGACTAAGGTTACTAGACTCAGAGGCATGTGGGCAGGTGCAGATAACAGCATTGATTTGTTGGGGGCATGAGAGAAGGGGGTAATACAGGGTAACTACTTTGGGCAGGCACATTGAGAGGGCAGAAGCAAATAGGAACAGAGATGACTACTAAAGGTGCTGCTAATTGGGAAGAAAGTGAGGCTGGGGGTGGTTTATGGTTTATAGACCACCCAATCAGGAGGGGGAAGAGACAGGGAACTGAACTCTTAGATATTGACTGCTGTAGGAAAGGGAGAGGTGGTACTAGTAGGAGACTTCAACCTGCCCAATGTGAATTTTAGGGTACTGGCCTTGACATGAGCCAGGAGTCAGGTGATCCTAGGTGCACTGCAAAGTGGGTTCCTGACTCAGGGCATTATAGAGCCCACTAGTAAGGGGGAAATCCTTGACTTGGTGATGACAAAGGGGGACAGTGTCCAGGATAAAAAGGCAGAGTAGCCTTGGTTGGGAGAGACCATTGCATGGTGTGGTTCTGGTTGGACATAGGCAGGGAAAAGGCTGCCAGTAAGAATAAAATCCTGTATTTTAGAAAGGCAAACTTCAGAAAGATAGATGAGTTGCTAAGAAGTCACCTGGCAAGCATCCGAGTGGATAATGGGGGGGTGAACCATAGGTGGTCCATCATCAAGGAGGGAATAATGCTTGCCACAAGGGAGTGCATTAGGCTCAAAGTGAAGAAACTGAGAGTCAAAGCTATAAGCTGGTTTAATACTGGGATCCATTCAGCTATCTGGAATGTGTAGTACGGTATGGGCTGCACACCCATTGGCTCATGCTGTGGACCAATGGGGTACCAACCCACCTATGGTGTCAGTCAGGAGTGTGGGGCAGCAGGCGGGTGGTGCTGCCACCCGCCGCTGACCGGGGAGGCGGTGGGGCCCAGTGGCAGGTGGGGAGGGGGTACCGCTGGACCACCAGGGATATTGGACTTATTTTTTAATACAAATGCCCGCGATCGGGCTGCGAGCAGTCCACTGGACCACCAGGGATATTGGAATTCATTTATTGTAACTTCAGCCCGTGATCAGGCTGCGAGCGGTCCACTGGGCCACCAGGGATAGTGGACCTCATTTATTGTAACTTCAGCCCACGATTGGGCTGCAAGCAGTCCACTGGGTCCCCAGGGATGTGGGAACACTTTCAATTTTACCTATGCCCTCGATTGGGCTGTGTGCGGTCTACTGGACCACCAGGGATGTTGGACCTTACTTTTTTACTTATGCCTGCGATTGAGCATGGGGGGGCACCAACACAGAGGTGCAGCTGGAGCTCGGGTGGCCACCTACAGGTGGCAGCTGCCGTGTTGCACCCTGCAACATGGCAACTCACCTGTGGGTGGTCAGCCATTGTTCCTTTTTCTTTGAGCTCACCTGTGTGCGGCACAGGTAGCGGTTGTGCATGCATGGGCTCAGCACATCCCGGGCTGAATTTCGGGATGTGCAGAGTATGCATGGGCATGCCCTCCACCTGCACTGCATACATTACTGATGTGCTCCAGCGCATCGAGATTTGTGCCAGGCTAACTCTCGCTTACAATATCGCTACCGAGTATCAAGTGAGTTGCACATAGGTAACACTGTTGCACCATGTGCAACCCTTTGAATATCTGGGCCTAAATGTTTTTGGAAATTTTGATTGTAGTGCTCCTTTAAGTCTGCTCTAAATCTCTTTGCCCATAAAACATTTGAAAAGCATTTAAAACATCTAGGTTTTTTTTGTTCACCCAAATCACTCCCTAAAGTGTCTAGTGTGCTTTGGGCATCCAGATGACCAATTTTTTTGTGGTATTTTATCTGATGTAATTACTTTAAACTTGTAGTGTCATTTTCTGTATTGTGTGTAGCGATGCAGTGCTGTGGGGTAGGAGAGCTGTGTTAGTAGCTGGACACAGCAAGCAAAAGGCAGCTTTATCTGTCTGAGCAGCACTAGTGCTGTTGTAGTCAGTGTTTTGTGTGAATTATTTTTCCTGTTTTCTGTGGTTTGTAATTATAGTTCTGTAACAGTTAGATGTGTTTTACTGAATTATTTTTGTCAGTGCGGTTTGACCATATTGATTTTATTTTTGTTTATTGATTGAAGAGAGTTTTCATGTACACAGTAATGTCGTTATAATTATCTGAGTTGTTGCATCTTGGGTGTGTCCCCTTAGTCCCTGAAATCCCTGTTGTGTATTGTTTGTGTAAAACAAACTGTGGTGTTGTTTACAGTCTGTCTACAGTACCCCAGTAAAGTCTTATATAGTGTTCTGTTGTGTTCCTAAGTCTTCACATACAACATAATGCCTGTAGAGACATGGTCTGGTAAAGCAGGACTTACTAAAGGCAAAGTTATGAGGAGAAGTTGCAAGGCAAAGTTGACATTCGCAAATTTCTGCAGAAACTTCTCATAGGATCACTTTAGCCCTGTTTACATGGCAGCATTTTCACCGCAGCAACCTAAACACTTGGGCTACTGCAGTGCAAATGCCACCATATGGACACTTATTTTATCATGGTAAGCCTGTCCTTACTCTGTTCTCTGAGTCCCAGAAAGCCTAGGAATGTGTTCTGGAGCAAGCAGTTTAAGGAACTGTGTGGACAGGCTGCACCGCTCGCTCCCACACGCCAGACCCTGCAGACATCTTTTGGCTTTTATTAGCCGACTGTCCCTTGACTCCCAGTACATCTTGCATTGACACTGAGAGGGACTGTGTAGATGCAGAAGCAGAGCATCTTCTGGGGTTGGGGTAGTGCTTCGACACTCCACAGAAGGAGTGAAGCTAGCCGTGTAAACACAGCTATTGAAACTTTAACAAGTTGTGACTCTGTTAGTCTTTGGAGTTAAGGGGCAATCAATACATATATAAAAAATGCTCTCAGTGAGTACTACAAGACTAACTCCCTAGGAAATATCAACTGACATCAGACATATAAAAAACAAAAAATTAAAAAATGGAAATTCCCATAGGATAACATTGAAAATTTAACAAGCCATAACTCTGACAGTCTTTGGAGTTAGCAGACAATTTATATATCAGAAAAAATATCCTCAGTGAATACTACAAGACTAATACATGATACCCCTGGACAAATTCATGGGGTATGCACAGCACCCAAAATTACCTCCCAAATTCACCATGGTGCCAAATCCACAATTTATATACAATAATCAACAGCACATCAAATATGTATCAACCATATCAAGTTTCAGACAAAACTGACAAAGATTGACTGAGTTATGCCTAAAAAAAAACAAACATGTTTTTATCCATATACAATCAACCCCCAGGAGTTAAGATGAACACTTAATATGTCAGAGCACAAGAAAAAACAATTAGAATGAAGCAGATAAATCACTTTCTAGATTGCCTGGATTCCCTTAACCCTGCTCTGAGCAGGGCTTTAGCATGGTTCTTGGCCAACACAGTTGCCTTAAACCATGTCAACAGCATTATGGATGCTAGCCATGCTATAACACTGTTTAAGGCAACCACCATGCATCACAATCTCTGGTTTCTGGGCAGCCAGGAAGGGAAAAAAAAGACTGCTAATCCCTCTAGTGGGGTGTTGTTTGTTGCTGCTGGTATTTAGTTTTACTGCATTGTTTTTTTTTTTCTTGCAGTATTACAAATATTAATATATAAAATGACTGGAAAGAGAAACTCGAGTAAAGATTGAGGTGCCAGCAAGGGGGCCAAAAAGTGCACATGTTCTGTGGGGCAAAATGTTATTTTACCTAAAAAACTACCTCCGCAGCAGCTTCATCCATTGGCTCTGGGGTCAGTAGAAGTAGTAGCAAAGGAGTAATTGGTGGAACTGGGGATGGCATTTGTGTTGCCAAATTATTCTCTGCTACATCGGTGGCATCCAAGCTTGTGGGTGCTGGGGAAGGCAGCAACAAGAGAATCAGTCCAAGAGGTAGCAAAATCTCTGGCTCAGGATTAAGAACAGTGGCCAAGAAGAAGGTTGCTGGTGTCCTCTTGACTGCTGGCGATGGTGGTGGCACTCAGTCTGATCTGGATAATAGTTCCCCAGTATGGATATGTGGGCCAGTGGCCAAACAGCTGGTAGCTCCTTTCTGTGCATTAAAGCACAATGGGCACAGTTACCTGGGGTAGTTTTCCCTAAAAGCAGCTTTACAGGGTAGAGACAGGTTGTGGAAAAAGGCCAGGAAAATGAAAACTGATTTGGACTGGCTTGCTTCTGTGTTGCTAGAAACATTTGCACTAAACTTATTAGAGCTGAGAGAGCTTATTATTTCCAATCTTCCCTTGAAGAAAACAAAAACAATTCCACCAAATTTTGGAATATCCTAAAGGAGGTCAGGCACCTATCACCATCCTCTCCTCTTCCAGCCAAGATAGTTGTTGGAGATGTCACATATACTGGCAAGGCTGACATCTTGGAACAACTTAATAACCACTTTGCCATGGCAGGACTGGTGTTCACCATCTCATCTGCCAGTAGGCTAGCTACGCAGTCCCAGACTGAGGATGCCCCTTGTCCCACCAGCGCAAGGAACCAGAAGCCCCCCCTTAGTTTCAGCCCAGTAACCTTTAAGCAGGATGAGGATCTATTTCTGGCACTGGACATTAGGAAAAGCACCAGTGCAGACCTCTTAGATCCCTTATTTCTGAAAATAATACATTTTCACCTGACCACCCCCATTATACATTTTTTTCAACCTTTCCTTATCATTAGGTGACCACCCAGTAATTTTGAAACTTGCACACATTATCCCCCTTTTTAAGTCAGGGAATATATGTGACCTAAACAATTACTGGCTGATTTCTCTAAATCCCACCCTATCAAAAATGCTGGAAAAGCTAGTTAACTATCAACTAAGAGAATTCCTGGAAACTATGGACCTATTAAACCCCATACAGTCAGGCTTCAGACCAAAGCACAGCACGGTATCTGCCCTTTCCAAAGTTTCTAGTGATTGGCTAAATGCAGTGAATGCAAAAAAGCATATTTATGCTCCGTTTTTAGACCTAAACAAGGCCTTTGATACTGTTAATCATAGCCTGCTACTGTCCGCCTTGAGCCACCTTGGACTTGATGATACCACCCTGAAATGGTTCAGCTGTTACCTTATTAACAGAATGCAACAAATTAAAGCCCAAGGAGATCTTTCACTACTTAAAATTCTACCTTGTGGAGTGCTGCAAGGCTCTATTCTGAGTCCCATACTCTTTTCAATATATATCAGTAATATAGACTCTCAAATACACAAGGCAAACGTGCATCTGTTTGCAGATGGCATGGTGATTTACATTGCAAGCTCTACTCCCGAGCTTGCTTTCAAGAAGTTATGACATGAATTTGACATCCTGCAAAAAAACCTGTTGCAGCTAAAGCTGCTCCTTAATGCTAAAAAAACAAAAGCTATGGTTATATCCCCCAAAACTCACTCACCAGCAGTGACCATACAAAACCATTGGATGCATACCTTACTTGGTGAACCAATTGAAATTGCTGACAACTTTAAATATCTGGGTTTTTGGTTAGACAGTAAGCTTAATTTTACAGTACACCTGAACGAACTAGCTGAAATTCTGAGACAATGCCTGGGTGTCTTTTACCATATTATACATCTTCTCACCTATAAGGCAAAGAAGACACTAGTCCAAACAACCTTCCTACCTCTATTAGACTACACTGACATCCTCTATAGCCACTGTCCTAAATCAGCCCTAAGTAAACTAGACACCTTATACCACCATGCCTTAAGATTAATTTCTAGTGCTCATCTAAACACCCTGAGCTGGCTGGGGTTCAAACCTGAGCCCCAGCTTGCCTTCTTAGGTTTGCTCCATGTACATGGGATGACTTTTTGACCTCTCAAGACCAGTGGGAGCAGCCACCCCATTCAGAAATTTTGCTTGAATGGGGAAATCTAACTGGGTGTGCATGATAGCATGCACTTGGCTGCGTGTTCAGTTAAAACCACATGACCGCAATCATGGTCTAGTCTATTTGTCTGATTAAAATGATTTTATCCTAAACCTTTATAGTTTTTTCTCTTTTAATATTCTGGTACAACTTATACATAACAATAGTCACAAGTAAGCTTTACCCCTGTACTGTAAGTCAACAACTTTATAAGTAAAAATATTTAACCAAAAAGAAATACCAGGAAATGTCATATTGTCTTAATTCTTTACTTAAAAGTGGTATACAGAATTAACATCATTTGGATCAGCAGTGCAAGCAAACAATCTGTCTTTAACTGGAGAGGAATTCTCTCCTACTTTTAGATACAATCATATAAAAAAGTAAACATAAAATAAGCATAAAATGCAAGAATCATCCCTCTCTGCTCATAATCAGAGATAATAGCAATTATAAACACACAGTGCCATACCTTGATGTCTCAAATGAAGTCCTTGGCAGAAGGACGTGCTGTCACAGCTCCTTCCTCTCTTCTGCCCTCTTTTAGCTTGAATGAGTCAAAATTTAAATGTTTTTTGGATGTACCACGTGTTATACTTTTGGTAGAAGTATGTCCCATGGCACACTTCTTGTAGAAGTATGCCCCGTAACACACTTCTCGTAGAAGTATGCCCCATGACCATGACACAACTCTTGTAGAAGTGTGTTAATCATGCAAGGTGGCAACAAAAATATCTTATATTAAAAGTGGATTGTCATCTCATATTCTTGCTTTACTGGAACATTGTTTTGTAAGCTCTGTATTTTGCTACTGAGGAATTGTGGTTTAGTTAGCATTCTGTCTAGTACTTCCTCAAATAAAATCTCCCCATTTTATAGTCAATTTCAAACAAGACATGCAGATATGTTTTTTTTAAACTGTAAACTGTTAATATCACAAAAAAGCTATAATCATTCTTGTTTTAAAGTATCTTCAAGCTGTTTATAAGGCACACTCAATAATAATGATAATGTCTTGAAGTGTGTTCTTTTTAACTTCCTCAAACACAATTTCCCTATTCTACTGCTAGTTTTAAAACAATACATTTTCTTTGACCTGTAAAATGTGAATGTTACAACCAAATATTGCAATTAAGCTATAATCATTTTTGATTTAGATGTATATTTAAACTATTTTACAGTAGGACACACTCAATTTATTGGCTAAACAGAATTATGCTTGGCAATTAGGTTGTATTTAATTCAGTTCAGAAAAAGCAGAAGTAAAGCATTTTTTCAATTGTCATTAATTTAGAGAAAAGTCAGTAAGTCAGATCTATTTGTTGATTTGTCTCTGGGAAATAATGGGTTATTGCTTCATCATGTTCTCTAGTTCTAGGAAAAGCTGCTTATTTGGAATATTTGGATCAGGCAGTCCAAATAGGGACTCAAGGGGATTACAGGTTCTGCTTCTTTGAAATATTTGAATCAGGCTGTCCAACTAGAGACTTGAGGGGACTGCAGGTTCTGCAATTTCCATCCTTGTCTCAAAAATATATTGGAGAATAAAATTCTGGATTTGCTGGTAATGCAGAGCAAAAGAGTTGAACATATTAACCATAAGACTAGTTTGTCCATTACATTGGAATGATAAGCAGTGGTTATAGTCAGGATGTTGTGGTAGCATAGGAACTTTGATGTTGTCACTCAGTTGATGTCAGGACACAGGATCCAGTACATTTGACATGAGAGCTGGTGAATGGTTGAAGGAACAGAGCAGTGGCAGAGATCAATTTTCTCCTTATGCCAATGGGGTTTGCCTACCCTCTGGGATGTCTCAACATGGCTATGGTTATATAAAAAAATGGCACGTGGATCTAATTGTGCTACGGCCATTCTCTGAAAGTCAACAGAAACAGGATGACAGCAGAGGTGCACACTATCTTTGGCAACTACAGAACAGTAAGACAACAATAATGAGACCAAGTACCACCAGCATTGTATGTGGGGGGGATAACAACCAAGAATACAATGTTTTAATTTAATTCAGTAAATTTTAACTGTAATTAAGGAACTGAAGATTCACTATGTGCTGCTGTAAATGTGTAGGTGTGGTAAAATGAGACTTTGTGTATTGTGTATTGTGTGTAGTTGCATGCTTGTTGAAACTGCATGTTTTGGTTTGTAAAGGTAAGCTTGAAAATTAGCACAGTTCCTAGAACAGTGCTGAATCTGGGAATAGAGGCTTGAATGAGACCTTGTTGTGTGGTGGTGACTAGTGGAGTTTGGAATGTGAGGGGGATGTTTAACTATTTTGCAGTGCAATTGTAATAAATTTAGTCCAACAAGTTATAAAGGAAAGACTCCATAGACATCTAGCTAAAGTGATGTGTGGCAGAGGATCCCAAGCCTGGTTGGCAATCTCTGTGTCTGTTACTCTACACTTGTTGTGTAGCAAAACTGGTGGCCTAAGTGATATCTACTAATATGAGTCACTATCAGGAAACCCAGTACAGCCTATCTGGCAATCCCTGTGCCACCAATTAAGATCAGATATGGACATTTGAAGTGCACTAGCCCCACCAAAAAATAGAACATTCTGCAACTGACACTTTGAAATTAACTTGATCCACAGAGACAACCACACAATTAAGACCATGTAAAAACTGTTACTAACCACTGATAGTAGCCTGGTAAAATTGTTGAAGTTATGAATCGTACTGAGTAGATAAAATATCAGTGTTTTTATGGGAGCTAGGTATAAATGAGGAAGATAAACACGATAATGAAGAATACTGTAATAATAACTTTTTGTAACAGTTGACATGTGGAGCATTCCTAAGGTTTGTTCTTAACCTTACATGATGCTGTGTGAGACATAGCAAATTCATCGAACATGGAATAAGCAGTATTTGTCTTCTTTAAGAAGGGTTTGGACTCACTGTGTTGTGTCATACTGAAATAAAAACACTAGATACATTAATAAAGGTAGGAATTGGTAAGCATGTGCTGTTTGTACCAGAAACCAAGCAGGGAAGCCAGAGGAAGTACTAAAAAGAATAAAAATAAAAATAGTAGAACAAGCATTGGTTGGTACAATCTTAAAGGTTTCATTACATCTTTCTGTCTACTACCCTTGATGGTAGTTTTCACCTAGGGATTTTTCCACTCTATAACAAACTTCAAACCTTTTAAACATGTAAATAAACAATTTGGCTAGTGTAAACCACCAAACAAATGGCTAGAAAAATGAAAATTTTAAAAAGCAAAACAAACAGTAAGGGGTAAGAGTATGATCTTAAAAGGTGTTATTTGGGAGAAGTAAAGTCACATGGGCTTGGTATTTTTAGGACCCATGGGTGTTTAAGATTTGTTAAGCAAACCTATTTCTGATAGTATAAGGGTTTACTTAGATACTGTACTTATTGCCCTATTTAAAGACAATTGTGCCTGATATTAGTATCCAGGACCATTTGTGTTTGCATTTTATGAAATGAAAGACCATATTTAGTAAGTGGTTTACTTTTGAGATACATAAATGCCATTCATATGCTTTTAATTTAAAATTTATTGTAATACTGAGTACCATAGTGACAATTAATACCATACTGGTCTTTCAGTTCAAAAACATGAACCTTTTTAAAAAGCAAACCTTGAAAGGAATGGATGTGAGAAGGGAGTCCCCACTAAGGAAACATCTCTTTGGTCAGTGTATCCACAGGAAATTTGGCTGTGGTCACCACTGCAGGGAATGCCATCACAAATTGGTGAAAATGATCTGCAATAACCAAAACAAGAAATATACAAATAAGTATATATATATATATATATATATATATATATATATATATATATATATATTATCTTCACTAAGGGATAATGGCCCCACTAAATACTCATGTATCCCCAGGGCTTATGAAAACTTACTTGCAGGATAGGAGTGGGAACTAGCTGAGCCTGCCTGTATTTTTGGCAGGTTACACAACTATTGATGTAATTAGTAATGTTTGACATCATGGAAGGCCAATTGAAGTTGCTTTGATACCCAGATCCAAACGGATTAACTTTTGCATGCAGGAATACTTTTTTACCAAATAAATATATCTTATCAGTTTTTGTATTAAGCCTTCCAACTCCCATTCCTACAAGTTTTGGGAATACCTTACTGTCCAGGAGGCGGCCAACTTTCTGTTCAGCTTGGCGGACCTCCATCAAGGATTGGCTAACTGTGTGCTGCAGTGACATGGTAAAATACACAAATTTCGCTGATGAATTGCTAGGATGATCACTTGGAATAATATAGTCTGTTCCATGCCTTCCGGATGTGGAAAACCTTTGCAACAGGAGTTTAGACTTCACTTGCTTGCTAAATTCTGTCCCAGTCTGATGGGAGTGCCTCAGGCTGTTTTGGACACTAATTGTAGGTTTGAACTACAGTAACTGCTGTTGATAAATGCCAATTTAGGCTTGTGAGTTAATGCTTGTGTAAATGCCAAGACTCTAGTAGGATGAGTAGACAGCTTTCACTGGTCTGACTTCTCAGGTAATAATGGAGTAAATGTTTGTTGCATTATCTTGTAAGCTGTAATGATACCTATGGCTAACTTCCTTTATCTTGTATATGTTTTATACTTGTCTTTACCTACACTACAGTAGTAATGTTTGGTATATTTGCCCAATAAATGAATTCCAAATGTGGTGGGCTGCTTTAACTGAGTATGATGGATATAATGCTGTTTCATTTGGCCAAAACAATTAAGTAATTTATTAATTTATTTATTTGTTGGTTTAGTGTACTGAAATTTGAAATTTTGAGGGACTTACCACAAGTGTGGTGTTTGTTGAAGAATACTATAATTACCTTGATGTGTTTTAAAACCTGGAATAATGCCTATTTGGAATATAGTTTTGACATGTAGTGTCTGTTGTACCTATTTGTTAGAATATATGATAGTGTTACCATATGGTATAGTTGCCAATGAAATATACTTGAAATTTAACTTATTTTACTGTCAGAATGGTGAATATAGTGATATTTACAAATGTTGGGGGTTATTAAGACCTGAATTAAACATGCATATCGGTGAGAAGTACTTAGGAAAAATACATTAATAAGAGATAACATACAATCCAGTAATGAACACCTATATTACATTTGTGTATGCCAAAAGAATGCTGAAGTACATTTGAGTTGAGTGTGAGATGTCTCTACATGTAGTTTTAAATGTTAAGGCTTTTGCCTTAAAAATCATGAACAATAAGATATATATAAAAAAAAACTATAAGCACATTCGTGCTAAAGCTATTGAGTGAGAAAAAAAGCCAGGCAACAGTATGTGCTTAAATGCACAAGGAGGTCAACTGAGGTGCTAAAGGTCACAATGGGTGAAAGCGTTAACTGGTTAGGTTTAGAAACAGGAAGTAAAATCAAAATATGTAAGCTAACAGTTATGTTATTGTACCATTAAACTTGCAGCAGTCAAACACAGGAAAATAAGAACATATCACCATAACCCAGTTATCAAAGACTATAATAAAAATAAATAGATTTTATGACTAATGAATATATTTGTTTTAATACTTATTAGAGTAAGGTACAAAACAGAAACAGTGGGATCCACTTGTAAATGAGTGATTAAAGGAAAATAACTTTAAATTAATAATGTAACACCAGTTAACTGCTTATGAAATTAATCATGAAATGACAGTAAATGGTTAAATGTAAAGTGAGTTGCATAAACCATGGTAGCACAGAAAACAAGCATTTGTCAATGCCGAATGTTTGCTTACTGGCATTGGCAGTGGTAGTGTAGAAGTTACAGAGCTGCGTAATAGGAATGGCAGTGAAGTAGTGAACTGAAGCCAACCCCACCACCACCCTGCAGAGAGTGACAGGCATCGGGGTGTGCATTGGGGTCATCAGGCATAACGGCCATGCCATTTCACCACACCCCACTCTGCAGAGACTGACAAGTGTGACGTGTTCCTTGGGGTCTTTGGCCCTTATGCGCACCCCATTTCATTAGGAAATACAGTGAGATGGGTGTGATATGAGAATGGGGTGAAGTTTGGCATGAAGAGTCCAAGGCATACCTCGATGCCTCTCAGTGACTGCAGGGGTGGAATGGTATGAGCATCACAGGCAAGAATCCCAAGTCACACCCCTGATTCCTGTCATTCTCAGGGTTGGGCGATTTAGTTGAAAAGCCTAATACCACAGGCATTCGTTGGTATTTTAACTCCAAATTTTCAACATGTTTGTTTTGTGACCCCACCTCATGAACAGGGGGAATATCAGTTTGGTAGCCGAAAGCTGCTTATGCACAGTGACTATGGGTTTTAGCACCACAGGTGCAAAAATATTCCGAACAGGCTGTAAAAAATGACAGCTGTACTCTTTCATGGGGAGGTGTAAAAATGGCTATGTTGCAAATGTGTAGTAAAATATTTAAAAAATGGTGAAGTCACGAGGCGACATAGAAACTGTGCAACGCACACTTGCTATATATAAGTAGGTTGGGGGTTTTTATAACAGATTGTCAACTCAGGCATTTTGGTGCCTCCGATCATGAACAGTGTCACTGTGATTTTCTTTATCTGTGCTGAACAATGATTTCCCCACAGCGACCACGATCTCTGCACTGAAAGTGTGAAACACACTTCGCCATGTTGTGAAAAATGGCAGTTGTACTGTTCATAAGGAAGTGTTGAAAATGCCACTAGTGAAAATCTGGACTGAAAATATTACTAAGTCATGAACTAACGAGGATGCGTGGAAACTGCACAATGCTCACTCGAACACAGTCATTTTATGGACTTTTGTCACCAAATTTTCAACATAGCCATTTTAAGACCTCTGCTCATGAACAGTGTAACTGTGATTTTCTTAATCTGTCCTAAACATTGCTTTTGCACACCAACAGCACCATTGTGCGCTACATGTGCAATAACACATTTTGGGTGACATATGAAAAATTGCAGCTGGACTGTTCATAAGGAAGTTTAATAAAATGGACATGTTGAAAATCTAGAGTGAAAATACTAAATTTGCAAACTTACGAGCATGCATAGGAACTGTGCAACGCACGCTCATAAAAGTCATTTTTAGGCATTTTTTCACAAGTTTTCAACATAGCCATTTTAAGACCTCTGCTCATGAACAGTGTCACTGTGGTTTTGTTAATGTGTCCCATACATTGAGTTTGCACACCCGACTGCGCCATTATGCGCCTATATGGGCAGAAACACGCTTTGGGCAGGATGAAAAAATGACAGCTGTACTGCTCATAAGGAGGTGTGGAAAATGACAATGTTGGAAATCTGGAGTGGAATATTGAAAATTCGCGAAACCCACGAGCGCATGTGGAACTGTGCAACGCACACTCGTGAAACAGTAATTTTAGGAATTTGTCATCAAATTTTCAACATTGCCATTTTAAGATCTCTGCTCATGAACAGTGACACTGTGATTTTCTTAATGTGTCCCATACACTGAGTTTGCACAACGACTGCGCCATTGTGCGCTACATGGGTGGAAACATGTTTTGGGTGAGATGTGAAAAATGACAGCTGTACTTCTCATAAGAAGGTGCAGAAAAATGGCAATGTTGAAAATCTGGAGTGGAAATATTGAAAATTCGAAAACCTATGAGCGTGCGTAGGAACTGCGCAACGCACGCTCGTAAAACAATCATTTTTAGGAATTTTTTCACCAAATTTTCAACATAGCCATTTCAAGACCTCTGCTCATGAACAGTGTCACTGTGATTTTCTTAATTTGTCCCGTACATTCATTTCGACACACCGACTGCGCCATTCTGTGCTACAAGGGTAGAAACACATTTTGGGTGAGATGTGAAAAATGACAGCTATACTACTCATAAGACAGTGTGGTGAAATGGCAATGTTGAAAATCTGGAGTGAAAATATTGAAATTTCGTGAACTTACAAGCCTGCGTAGGAACTGCGCAACGCACACTCGTTAAACAGTCATTTTTTGGAATTTTGGCACCAAATTTTCAACATGGGGGTTTTGGACCCCCTTCTCATGAATGATTTCACTGTCATGGTGGTATTCAGTCCCAAAGGGTGATTTTGCAGTCACTGCGCAGTCACTGCGCAAAATCACCCTTTGAGCCCGAATAACACCATGACAGTGACATCATTCATGAGAAGGGGTCCCAAAAACTTCATGTTGAAAATTTGGTGCAAAAATTCCCAAAAATGCCTGAGATATGCAATAAAGTTGAACCCCTCCTATCTAGCACATTATACAGCTTACCGGCATTTCCTCAGTTCGCGGTCGGCTTTGAAGAGTGGAGACGTGTTCCCGGTCCACCGAAGATCGTCGCGCCGGAGTCCGGAGGTAAGTATGGGGTGAGGAGGGTGTGGGGAGGCTGAGTGTGCAGTGGGTGGTGCGGTTGTGGGAGGGGGTTCGAGGAGCGCAGGACCGCTTTTGTTTTACAGGTTAAAACAAAAAGATGATGTGGGACCACTTGCCACATTGGGGTGGGCTCCCAGCATGGCACCAGGACTTTGGGGGCGTTCAGCTGATGGGGATTGGGCACCCCGTCGGCAAAAAATTTTAAAAACGCTGGATCGCTTGCCACGCTGGGGCTCCCAGCGTGGCACAAAGGACTTTGGGGAGGGGGCGCTGTCAGCCGGACGGGGATTGGGCACCCCGTCGGCAACATGACGGATTGCCATGCTGGGGTGGCTCAGCCGCGCATCAACTATTGGGAGGGAGGGAGGAGACAGGCGCAGTTCAGCCGACGGGAGTTGGGCACCCGTCGGCTATACACTGCGTGCAGAGGCGCGCAAGCCTGTGGCTGGGGGAGCTGCGTGAGCAGCTTCTTATCGCTGCTCACTCAAGCGTAGCTCCCCCTTTCAACTGTATGCCACTGCATTTTGGAGCGTGTCATAGACAGCTCCAAAATGCATTGGCTTACAGGGGCCACGCCTGCCAGCATAATGCCTGAATTGGAGGAGGAGGTGACACACCTCCAAAATCTCCGATGAAGGCACTATGTTTCTTGCACATGCGTGCAAGCAAACATAAAAAGGAAGTAGACAGGCTGTTGACAGTTTAGCAGAAGCCAAAGCAGCATTTCAAAAGTCAAAACTGGATTAAGACAAGATAGTCATGTTACAAGTTGAGATTGCTTTGTAAGTAAGATGACATTTATATAGAAACATAGAATTTGATGGAAGATAAGGACCGCTTGGCCCACCCAGTCTGCCCATTTCCCTACCTAATGGATAAGCTGCAGATCCTAGTTAACCAGCAGCCTACTTCTTTCTACCCCCACCCCCTAGAATTGCCTTATGACTGTCCCATGCATGCTTGAATTCAACCACTGTTTTTGACTCCACAACCTCCTCTGGAAGGCCGTTCCATGCATCCACAACCCTCTCTGTGAAAAAATACTTCCTTACATTACCTCTGAGCCACCCCCTTCTCTATCTTCAAATTGTGCCCCCTTGTACTTGCATACCTCTTTTTTTGAAAGATGCTACCCTCTTGGACTTTGTTGATTCCCTTGAGGTACTTGAAAGTTTCTATCATGTCCCCCCCCCTTTCCTCGAGACTACACATATTAAGCTCCTTTAGTCTCTCTTCCTATGTCTTCTGGTGCAGACCCTGCACCATTTTAGTTGCCCTCCTCTGGACAGCTTCCATCCTGTCTATGTCCTTGCAGAGAATGGGTCTCCAGAACTGCACACAGTACTCCAGATGGGGTCTCACCAGCTGTCTGTACAGAGGGATAACAACTTCCTGTTTTCTACTGGTGATGCCTCTCCCTGTGCATTCCAGTATCCCCCCAGCCCTCCTTACTGCCCTCTCATATTGCTTGCTCACCTTTAAGTCATCTGATATGACTACTCCCAGGCCCCTTTCCATTTTTGTTGTTGTTAGTATCTCACCTCCCATTGTGTACTCTTCCCCCGGGTTTTTGTTTCCCAGGTGCATTACCTTGCACTTCTTAGCATTGAATCTAAGCTGCCATACATTTGACCATTCCTCTAGCCTTGCAAAGTCCCTTCTCATCCTTTCCACCCCACCTTGTGCATCAACTCTGTTACAGATCTTTGTGTCATCTGCAAAGAGACATACTTTTCCTTCCAGTCCCTCTGCAATGTCGCTTATAAAGACATTGAAGAGGACCGATCCTAATACTGAACCCTGCGGTACCCCACTAGTAATCCCTCTTTCTTCACAGTGGACTCCATTTACTATTACCCTCTGTGTCCTATTCTCCAGCCAATTCTTTACCCAGGCTATCATCTTGGGACCACACCCAGGCTGGCTAACTTGTATATTAATCTTCATGGGGACTGAGTCAAATGCCTTGTAAAGTTCAGGTAGGTCATGTCCACAGCCCTCCCTGATCTACTACTTAGGTCACCCAGTCAAAGAAATCTATTAGATTCATCTGGCATGATCTTCCCACTGTGAATCCATGCTGCCTTGGGTCCGTGCCCCACTGGCCTCTAGGTACTGACAGTTCTTTCCTTCAGAAGTGATTCCATCATTTTCCCTATCACTGAGGTTAAACTAACAGGTCTGTAGTTTCCTGCTTCTGCCCTGCTCCCACTTTTGTGAAGGGGAATCACATCTGCCCTCCTCCAGTCCTCAGGTACCACCCCATCCTCCCATGATTTGTTAAAGAGGGTAGTCAGTGGTGTCACTAGTTCTACCCTTAGTTCTTTTAGAATTCTGGGCTGAATCCCATCAGGCCCCATTGCTTTGTCCACCTTCAGTTTTAACAGTTCTTTCAGAACCCTTTCTTCTGTAAATGGGCTGGTATCAACTTCTGAATCCAGAGTGTTTCTATTGTTTGTTTTAGGTACCTCCCCCTCTTCATTTGTAAATACTGAGCAAAAATATTTGTTTAGTATCTCTGCCTTTTCACTGTCACCCTCTGCTCACCCTCTCCCCTTTATTAAGCCTCACTATCCCTCCCTTGGTCTTCCTTCGCTCCCTAACGTACCTAAAAAAGGTTTTATCCCCCTTCTTAACTGAGTTGGCTAACTTTTCCTCAGTTCGAGCCTTTGCTGTTCTGACTGCCCTCCCAGCTTCCTTTTGCTTTAACTGATACAATTCTCTGTCCTGCTCCTTCTGTGATTCCTTGAACTTTCTGAATGCTTTCTTTTTCTCTTGAACCTTCACTGCCACCTCCTTTGAGAACTATAGTGGTTTCTTACATTGTTTTCTTTTGTTTATTTGCTTCACACAAAGGCTTGTTACCTCTGTGATGGCAGTTTTTATTATTCCCCATTGTTCTTCCAACCCTCCTTCCTGCCCATTTGCTAGTGCATTCCTTAGGTACTCACCCATTTTGGCAAAGTCAGCCCTCCTGAAGTCCAGTACTTTTGCCTTTGTATGGCTTGACTCTGTTGCTGTGTTTATTATTATAAATAAACCAAACCAATAAAAATAACTTTATGAGAGTGTGTGTAGTATTTAGTATGAAGGTATTACCTAGTATTACTGTTTTGTATGGACAGGAAAGAGAGGAAAGAAAAAAAAGAAACAACACTTATGGCTGTGAAACTGTATGCCATGATGCTAGCCCTCACTTAGATGAACAGTTGAAAGTTGGTACTCTAATATGTGTACTACTTAAGATACATATTAGACAGATAAAGACATGGGCCCGGATATTCAAAAGGGTTGCGCCATGCGCAATAGGGTTGCGCATGCGCAAGTCCAAAAGTGCGCCATTTTGCGATATTCAGCAGGAGGCAGTTGCGCCACCGAAAACATGCTGAGCAACAGCGCAATGCAAAAGAAGGCATGCGCAACCGACGTGGGTGGAGCCATGCATAAAGAGCACAATGCAAAATTGAAAGACTTGCACATTGCGCAATAGCGGAACTGCCGGAAATTGCGCACTAGCGGAAATGAGCCTAAATAAAAAGGCTCAAGGAAGCGGCGCAAGAACGCTACAAGGATGCCAAGTGGGGGAGGAGAGAGAGAGAGAGAGACAGACAGACAGACAGTGACAGGCTAGGGCAGGCAAGGCAAGCGTGGGCCATAGGCTGCAGAGGCCAGCGGGGGGTGCCCGGTGCAGTGGAAGTAGCAGTCAGGACAGCGGGGGTAACACAGCAACACCAGCCAGGGGGGGTCAGAAGCCAGAGAGATGGACAGTGCCAGCTTCCACATGGAAGCTGTAATGAGGGGGGTGAGAATGCAAGCTGCAGGGGGACGAGGCCGTGGAAGGGCCCATCGGCAGTACGCCCCCAACAGGCAGTACCGTGCTCGCATCAGCTATGAGCTGTACACAGATGTAGAGATCGTGGGCCGGTACCACCTGAACAGGGCAATACTGAGGCGGCTCTGTGAGCTGTGCAGTGATGTGATGCAGGCACCCTCACGACGGAGTCACGCTCTGTCAGTGGAGACCAAGGTGACAGCCTGCATGTGCCTGCTCGTCACGGGCACCTTCAAGAGGCCAACAGGGGACACACAGCATCACACAGTCGGCCACGCCACGCATCCTCACCAATTCCTCAGCGCACTGCTGCCACATGCCGCGGAGCACATCCATTTCTCCAGCACCACGGCAGGCGTACAGCAAACATGCAGGAGTTCCACAGGGTAGCACGATGCCTGGCGTGCTAGGGGCCATAGACTGCACCCATGTGGCCATTCAAGACGCCACCCGGCCCCCGATGGGGCTGCATATAGGAACAGAAAAGGCTTCCAGTGTCAACGCCAGGTGTGTGTGTGATGCCACTGGGCGATAATCAATGTCTGTGCCACACACCCTGGTGGAGCACATGATGCCTCATATGGTATCAGTCCCACTGTGCCATCAATTCGAGAGTGGGGACATCCCCACAGGCCATCTAGTGGGTGAGTATGCATGTATGGAATGCAAACTCAGGGCAAGGGTGGGAATGCCACAGGTGCCATGGTAGTGGCACACAGGGATATGGGCAATATGGACCTGAACATGATACTGATCTCCACTATCTCCACACAGGTGACAGTGGATACCCACTCCGTCCCTGGCTGCTCACACCATACCGGCGCCCCATGACCCCATCGCAGCAACACTATAATGAGGCACATGCTTCCACATGCAACATCATAGAGCGGGTGTTTGGGATGCTCAAGGCACGCTTCCGATGCCTAGACACCTCCGGTGGTGCCCTACAGTACAGCCCCCAAAAGGCCTGTGGGATATTCCTGGCCTGTTGCATCCTGCACAACATGGCCAAAGACTGTGGGATAGCCCTACAGGTTGAAGAGGGGGACAGCGATGGGGACACCAGTGGCGCCGGTGTTGATGGTGATGAGCAGCCCCCCCATGGACGGTGGGACCCCCGACTGATCCTGCAGGCCCAGCTGCACCGGGACACCATCACAGAGGAGCACTATGCACAACACAGGTAAGTCAAGGGGACATATGCAACCAACACTGTCCATGCGCAAACCACAGGCACACAGGGTAACACACCAGGGGTGCATGATGGCCAGGGGAGTGGAAGGGTCCAGGCATACAAACATACCATCAGGGAGGGGTGAACACTCATATGGACACACACACACCAGGCACAGAGCGTACATGGGCAGATGCACAGCACAGCAGAATCGACATTGCTAACACACAGAACCACTGACCACCCCCACCACCTGTACTGTCCAAGTACGTGTGTCAGATGCTGGGCACCCTTGCACCTTGGTGTACAGTACAATGCAGGCATCATCATGCACACGCACCTGTGAACAGCAGTTGGGAGGGTATGCAGCTGGTCCGTGTGTCGGCATGTTGAGCAGAGCACCCAGCAGTGCACTGCCCACCATGACACACATTGCACACAGGGCAGCACCAGACAGGGCCCGCACTGGGAGACAGGTCAGTCATGTAGCACTGTCCCATGGCCACCGCGGATGCATGGGCGGCCCCGCCGTGCCCCAACAGCCCTGGCAGGCTGAGCAGGGGCCACATGGGGTGGCACTGTTGGACCACCAGGGGTCCCACTGCGCGAACGCGACATTGCCCTCACAGGGGTCTGCAGCATGCCGAACAAACCTGCACCAGGGGTGCTCGGGATGCCCACAGAAGAACCCGGCGTCGACAGGCCTGGTGTCGCACGACGCCGGGAATGGGGATTGGAGAGTGAACTGTGTGGGGTGTGCGGTACAGGGGCACCTGACTGTGTGCCCAATGTGTCCACAACAGAGACCACTGCCTGGGTCAGCCTGTCAATGGCGGCGGTCACATCCGTCCGTATACGAACCAGCTCTGCACGGTCCAGAGCACACTCCCTGCTGTGCCGCTCCACAGCCACAGACAGTGCCTCCACGGACATTGCAACCCACCTCTGCTGCTGTACTGATTCCTGCAGCAGGTGGGTGTGCTCATCCAATGGGTACTGTGCCCCAATGGCATCCTGTCCCCCAGGGTGTGGAAGGTCCTGATGCACAACACCCCTTGAGGGTGGGCGCTGTTTGCCAGGACCAGGAATGGGCGGATCAAAGGGCGGCAGACATGTGCCACCGCTTGACACTGTACCCCCAGACCTGGTGGGTGACTGCTGCTGCTGCCCTCCAACCGCTGTGCCCCAGGGTCCACTCGCTCCACCGCTGTGGCGCAGACAGTGCCAGACACCTGCACAGCCACCGGTGCTGCCCACCGTGCTGATAGGCACAGCCTGGGACTGTGCCAACATGCTGGTACACAAGTTGGAACCAGAAAGGCCCAGGGGCATGTGCTGGCCTGCTGTGTGTCCGTCATGAGACACACACATATCACTGCCCATTGCAGTCCTTGCATCATCAATGGTACAGGTACGTGCTACAGCCACAGTCACAGCGTGCTGGCATGTTTGCATGCCAGACTGCTGAGACACAGGCTGTGCACCCCCCACACCCGAATCACCGACACCAGAGTTAGCGGCCCAGCGTGCATGCTGCTGCAGTGCATGCTGGCTGGTGACAGAGGTGGATGGACCCTCCTCCATGTCCAGCAGGTCATCATCACTGCCTGGACCCACCACCACCGTCTCCTGAAGATGAACAGGATCTGTAACAGAAAGAGAGTACATGTGAGTGCATGAGAACAACCTTCCCCCAACACCACCACCATGTCATACCGCAGTGATGGGCTTCACCTGTCTGGAATCCACCTCCTGGTACGCCTCAATAGCGCCCACTGCATTGATGCAGCCAGTCTGTCCTCAGCCGGGTCAGCTCAACACCGCTGGCTGGCCCCCGCCAGTGCCAGCATCGCGCGCCTGAAGGCTGCCACCTTCTCCTTCACCCTCCCAGGTCTGTCCCCATTTCTTCTTGCATTCCTGCAAGGAGTGCTGGTGGCTTCTGTGCAGGTTCACGGCCCGAGCTACCCCCTCCCATGCAGCCGCACGGGACTGAGGGGTGCCCCACCGTCCACTCAGTAGTGGGTCCTCCTCCAGATAGGCCTGGAAGAGGGCCTCTGTCTCTGCTGGGGTAAAGTTGGGCCTCCTCCTACGCCCACCATCCTCACCCTCACCTTGTCTCTGCTCGGTCATGGTGATCTGTATGGGGGGAAGTGGACACCTGTCACTGTGAGGTCTACAGCATTTTCCCATGACCATTGTCCAGAACATCACACAGCATGCGACTTACCTCTCACCTGCAGTAACCGAATCTGGCCAGCGCAGCACAATGTCGCCTATTTATAGCGCAATGCATGTAAATGAGGTGTTGCACAACTTTAATGACATGCTAATCTCGCTACTGCGCCTTTGAATGGCTGATCAGATGATTTGCATGTGTCATCTGAGTATCGCGCCATTGCGCTTTGCGCAATTCGTTTGAGCTGGCTGAGCCAATAGCGCAGATCTGTGACTGTGTGGTACACTGCATTGTGCATGCCCAGGTAGCTTACACGGACATCTGCTGCGCTGCTGACGTGCTGTGCACGATTGGCAATTCAGGCCATGGCCACCATTGTGCCAGTGGTGCTATAGCACTGGGCACTATATGGCACTGTGGCACTACTGTGCCATAGTACACTGTGGCACTGTCACACAGGTGGTCGGTCGCGCAGGATGCATAGACGTCAGGTAGCGCTCTGCGTGGCCTTGCATCATTGCCCCATGACCTGGTGCCTAACCTTTGCCCCCTTGCACTATTTGGCTGCCATGTGTACGCCCCTATTGCGCTGTCTAGTGACAGCGCTATGTGGACTAACGGTGCTGTACGAACAGCGCGATTGCAACCTATGGTGTTCTACTGCGCAACAGTTCCACTTGGGGTTACCGCGCTGCGGGGCGCCATATTGCCTGCTGTTAACCTGGAAGCATGGCACGCAAGAGGGCAGTGCAATGGAGCCTGGTGGAGGTGGCCAACCTGGTGGCCTTGGTAGAGCCCCACTATGGGGCACTGTATGGTGAGGAGCCCCTCACCATAGCTAGAACACAGGTCTGGCTGCAAGTGGCCAATGACCTGGTGGGGGTCACTGGGTGGCACTGGTCAGCTGAGCAGTGCCGGCACCGGTACAGTGACCTCCGCAGGAGGGATCCTGAGCTTCATGGGCGGCTACGGTCACGTGCCAGGAGGGGCGTGGTGCCTAGGCCAGGTGGGTGTACCATCTATGCACCTGTATTCTCTGTAGGGGTGTGAGTGTGTTTTGGTGGCTGTGCATAGGTGATGGCTCTGCCATGGTTGGCTGTGTCAGTGTGTGCAGGTGTGAGATGCATGGGTCTGGCTGTGTGGGCAGGCACTCTCACTGGGCCAGGGGCAGTCTGCTTTGGAGTCACACTGATGTTTTTCTCAACATGTGTCTCCCACAGGATGGGCGGAGAGGATGCAGGCACGGGGTGAGGAGGGCCATGCCAGGGACCCGGTGCCGGTCGGTGGTGCTGTGGGTGGTGCGCCCAGCAGCAGCAGCAGCGGCAGACACAGCTGCTTGAGGAGTGTGAGTATCATTACTTCATGGATGCTATTGCATGCTGGGGGCATGACCACCAGCCATGCACAACACAACCATGCACGACACAGGCGACATTCATCACTGTCCAGTGTCACAGCATGTCTGTGTATAAGCATTGGTGGTCCATGCATGCACTGGGCACATGGCTGTGGGATGGCATCGCACCACGTTGCTCACATCACTTGACAGCCTTGTTTGTGCTGTGATGTACATGGCCAGTGTGTGTGTGCAGTGGTGCACATAGCTGGTGCTGCCTGGTTGGGCATGTCATGTGCATGGTCACTGTGGGTGGGTGCATACTATCACAGGTGCGGGGCACTAGGCTTTATGCCTTGCAGGATGGGTGGTGTTCAGGGTTTTGGACAGTCACAGCCATTGACTGTGTTCCCTTTTCCTAGGTCTCAGCATCCTAAGAAGGATGGAGCATGCCCTTCAGCGGATTACACGTGTGTCAACTGCAACACATGGGATCCTGACCGACATTTACCACCATGGGATCTGGAGACGGCGGAGGGGACAGCGACGGCAGCAGGCAGCGGCAGACCAGCCTGCCAGGCCATGATTGTGCTTCCCCTTCCCACTTCAACAATCCCTTCCACCCTGCCTTCCCTCTCCCAGTTGTTCACCCCTTCCCCTTACCCACCCCTACCTTGTACCCCACCCCCTTGTCTTGTACATGACTGTATATAGTTGTTCTTGTTCTTGTTGTTGTATTTTATTGTTTCTACAAATATATATATTTTGTTATGAATACTGTGGTGGTCTCTGATTTGCAGCTGGCTATGGTTGCTCAGTTGCAGTGGTGTGCATGCCATCTGGGGTGGTATGGTCCTGGTGTGTGTGTGTGTGTGTGTGTGTGTGCATGGGGAGGTGTCTCCAGTGTGGCAGTGTCTTTCTGTTGGTCTTGCCATCTGCTGCCACCCACTGCTGGGTGCACAGGGTGGGTCTAGCTTGTATGCTTCTCTGCTACACGGGGTTGACATGTGCCGGGCAGGATGCATGGTGTTTCCTGCAGTGCCAGTCACTGCACATGGCTGGTGTCTTGGGGTCATGGTGCAGGGTGTGCTGTGTGTACGTGGGGGCTGATGTGCACTGTGGGTGTCATCCCCCTTTGTGTGGTAGTCTCAGCCTGCCAGTGGTTGTGCTAGGGCATCATGGCCCTGCTGTGCTTTGTTGGCTTGTCCCCAGGGGCCAGTGGATCATCCGTCCCACCCCCAGTGATGCTGTGCTTGGGGTGTGCAGGTGTCTTGTTGGTTCTGCAGTGTGTTCCTGTGCCCATGTGGCATGGCTGCGGTGGGCCCCAGCCTGCCTCCCTGGATGTGCAGTTCCATTGCTCTGCGGGGGTGCTCTGCTTGTGCTATGGCACCTCTGGACTGCTCAGCTGGGCTGCCCTGGTTGCACTATAGCGCAACCTTTCTGCTCAGCTTCTCCTTCCTGGTTGCGCTATGGCGCAACCTTTCTGCTCAGCTTCCCCTTCCTGGTTGCGCTATGGCACAGTTTGTGCAATATTCAGATGTTGGCTGCTTGCGTACTTTGTTCTGCTCCATGTTTGAATATCGCGTCTGTTGCGCATATGCGCAATTGATTTGTGCTTGCTCCTGCTGTTGCACACATTTTGGGCGCAGTTTGAATATCCGGGCCATGGTATAAAGTTAGGCTTTGTAGATTTAAGACTACCGATAAGGAAGCACTGTCAATGCATTGCAGAACAAACACTTGTGGTGGAGTGTATGTGTGTGTGGGGGGGCGGTTGCAACCAAGGTTATAGTGCATGGATTTGTTACATAGACTAAATAGACAGTGTATGCAATAAAGAAGGTGCTTGTTGAAGAGGTTGAGGAACAGGAAATAAAGATTGAAGAGGTATAGAAAACATTACTTCTGCGTGATATAATAAGAAACTACTTTGTTTTGTTGTTATACGGTGGCAGAGTAACTATGATAGGGAATTTTAACTAGCTACAGTGTATATAGGAGGAAAAACAGATAGGCATTAACTTATGATGTTGTAATATAGCATGTGGTAATTGTTATGGAAATTGTTCTTAGTTATTGAGCAAAATTTTTTTTTTTTTCATTTGGGATTTGGTTATAGTAACATAAGATAATAATATTAATTCATCACATCGGTGTCACCAAGTGAGCTGGCTGGGGTTCAAACCTGACCTCCAGCTTGCCTTCTTAGGTTTACTCCGTGTACATGGGATGACCTTTTGACCTCCCAAGACCGACGGGAGCAACCACCCCATTCAGAACTTTTGCTTGAATGGGGAAGTCTAACAGGGTGTGCATGATAGCATGCACTTGGCTGCATGTTCAGTTAAAGCCACATGACCTCAATTATGGTCTAGTCTATTTGTCTGATTAAAATTACCTTATCCTAAACCTTTATAGTTTTTTCTCTTTTAATATTCTGGTACAACTTATATATACCAATAGTCACAAGTAAGCTTTACCCCTGTATTGTAAGTCAACAACTTTATAAGTAAAAATATTTAACCAAAAAGAAATACCAGGAAATGTCATATTGTCTTAATTCTTTACTTAAAAACGGTATACAGAATTAACATAATTTTGGATCAGCAGTGCAAGCAAACAATTTATCTTTAACTGGAGAGGAATTCTCTCCTGCTTTTAGATACAATCATATTAAAAAAAGTAAACATAAAATGCAAGTATCATCCCTCTCTGCTCATAATCAGAGATAATAGCAATTATAAACACACAGTGCCATACCTTGATGTCTCAAATGAAGTCCTAGGCAGAAGGACGTGCTGTCACAGCTCCTTCCTCTCTTCTGCCCTCCTTTAGCTTGAATGAGTCAAAATGTAAATGTTTTTTGGATGTACCATGTGTTATACTTTTGGTAGAAGTATGCCCCGTGACACACTTCTCATAGAATTATGGCCCATGACCATGACACAACTCTTGTAGAAGTGTGTTAATCATGCAAGGCAGCAACAAAAATATCTTATTTTAAAAGTGGAATGTCATCTCATATTCTTGCTTTACTGGAACATTGTTTTGTAAGCTCTGTTTTTTGCTACTGAGGAAACTGTGGTTTAGTTAGCATTATGTCTAGCACTTCCTCAAATAAAATCTCCCCATTTTATAGTCAATTTCAAACAAGACATGCAGATAAGTTTTTTGTTTTAAAACTGTAAACTGTTAATATCACAAAAAAAGCTATAATCATTCTTGTTTTAAAGTATCTTCAAACTGTTTATAAGACACACTTAGTAATAATGATAATGTCTTGAAGTGTGTTCTTTTTCACGTCCTCAGACACATTTTCCCCATTCTATTGCTAGTTTTAAAACAAGGCATTTTCTTTGACCTGTAAAATGTGAATGTTACAACCGAATATTGCAAAGAAGCTATAATTATTTTTGATTTAAATGTATCTTTAAACTATTTTACAGTAGGACACACTCAATTTATTGGCTAAACAGAATTATGCTTGGCAATAAGGTTGTATTTAATCCAGTTCAGGAAAAGCAGAAGTAAAGCATTTTTTCAATTGTCATTATTTAATTTAGAGAAAAGTCAATAAGTCAGATCTATTTGTTGATTTGTCTCTGGGAAATAACGGGTTCTTGCTTCATCATGTCCTCTAGTTCTAGGAAAAGCTGCTTCTTTGGAATATTTGGATCAGGCAGTCCAAATAGGGACTCAAGGGGATTACAGGTTGTGCTTCTTTGAAATATTTGGATCAGGCAGTCCAAATAGGGACTCGAGGGGATTACAGTTTCTGCAACCCACCACTGCTCACTCTATGAGATGCTTGGCTGGTCCTCCCTTACTATTAGGAGGAAGAGGAACGCATCTCTTTGGTTTCACAGGGCAATAACAAATAAACTGCCTTCTTACACCTCCAATCTATTTACACAAAACACAGGATCCTACTGTCTAAGACAATACTAATTTGTCACGTTCAATGTCCCTAAGATCCAAACACGACACAACACTGCAGCCATTAGCTTTGCTCTTCCATCCCTATGGAACTCCCTGCAGAAGGCCCTTAAGATTATTATGGTCCCAGGGATATCCATCTTTAAGTCTCTTCTCACACCTGTCATGAAAGAAACTTGCACGTCTCAGATAATTGCTCAAGACTGCTGTTGACCCACCACCACACTTGGCCTGTCATGACAACTTAGCACTTCCTGTTCCTTCCTAACTGTATCTCCACCCTCTTCTCCTCTAGACTTCCTGCTTCTCCCCTCTACCACCACCCCCTTCCTTAGTGTCTATACCTACTAGTAGATTTTATTGTAGTAATACTTGCTAGTCCTTGTAACTGTAGCTCGTAACTCCTGTAACGTGCTTAAGATGTAACGATGATTGTACTTTCCTATATGTATTAGTTGTTTATCTGTATACCTTGTTACTTAAGTGTTGTCAATTGCATATGTGTTGTCCAGGACCATCTTGCAAAGGAGCTCGCTTAAAGGTGTAAAGCCTGGTTAAATAAAGTTTAATTGATTGATTGATTAATTGATTGACTGATTCCACTCTGGCCAGGGGAAAAATTATACTAAGCCCAGTTGCAGTGGTAGCAACATTCTGAGTATTTGCCAACATGTCATGCTGGCAGTGAAGAGTGTAACTGGATCGCACACATATGTTATTTATTAAAAGTCCTTTTTGCATGCTGTTCTGGTGCCATGTGTGTTTGCTTGCTTTGTTATTATCTTTACACACGGCACAGAAGGTAGCCGAGAGGTTTACTTTTGTTTAGTTTTGTGTATCTGTAGCTTCATTTTGACCTGTGTTTGCCTTGGTGTGTGAAAAAGGAGCAGGTGTAGGTGAAATTGTCAGGTGAAGTTATCAATGGCAAATTTCCTATTAAATAGAAAAACTTCACGAAATTATCCACAGAGGTGTATTTGGCGACTTTGCCTTAACTTCGCCTGCAAATTAAAACTTTACAACATCTCTAATAACAGGCAGAAAGGGGATTTGCAGGCATGGAGGGAGCAAGGTTTGGAGAGTCATGTGTGCCAACCCATGGAATCCAGGAAATAGCATTCTGGACCTGGAGGCCACCGAAATGGTGGAGGTGGACCTGAACTTAGTGGTCATGACTGAGTCACGGTGCACTGAAAATCACAAATGGGATATGTCCATAACAGGCTGCTTTAAGTTTAGAAGAGCTAGGGAGGGAAGGAAGGGAGGAGATGTTGTTCTATTTATGAGGGAGGGTATCTGGGCATTAAAAGTGCAATGAAACCTAGAGGTAAAGAAAGGACTGGAGGTACTGTGGGTCACCCTAGAGACAGGAACTGTGGCCACTAATCAATCTGGGGTGGTTTACAGACCTCCAGCATGTGGGATTTGGGGGGTTTTGGATAAGCACATGGGGAAACTATCAACAGAATGGCAAGTAAGGGGAAAATGCTGCTGGTTGAGACTTCAGTATACCAGAGTTGAAATGGAGCCTTCCAGCTGCAGCATTGGCTAGAAGCAGGGCAATCTCAGACTCCCTGCAGGGGAGTTTCTCAGGCAACTAGCCAGTGAAACCACTATGGATGGAGCAATACTGCACCTGATGCTCACTAAAAGGGACAGCACTGCAGATGTCACAGTGGACACCCTGTAGGGACTAGTGATCACCATACAGTGTGCTTCAGATTTAGACTGGTGCGGAGGCAAACCATATGAGGACGAGGGTCCTGGACTTCAGGAAGGCAGATTTTAAAGAAATGGGGACTGCCTTAGAAGCAACCTATGAGGGGTGGATTGCCTAGGAGGAGTAAAGGAACAATGGAGAAAATTAAGAACAGGCATACTGAAGGCAACGAGCTCCTGTGAAGGAAGTGAGCAAAAGCGGGAGAAAAAAAGACCACTATGGTACTCAAGGGAGGTGACCACAACAGTCAGAGAAAAAAGGGCAGCATTCAGGAGGTACAAAGAAACATAGAGAAAGGAGGATAGACAGGTGTACCAGGGAAAACAGAGAAAAGCAGGGAAGGCAGTGAGGCAAGCAAAGGTGCAAACAGAGGAAAGGATAGTCAAAGGGGTGACAAACGGGAACAAGACTTTCTTCAGGTACATAAGCGAGAAGGGGATGGCTAGTGAGGATAAGGAGGGTGGCAGATGGTGATGGCGCAGAGGTGGATCAGGAAAAAGCTGACATCCTGAATAGGTACTTCTACTCAGTCTTCACAGTGCATGGACAGGGAGATGGACCACCGAGGAGCAACAGGAACACTGGTTGGGGGGAGGTGAACACTAATCTATTTATAATGGAAAGGGTTCTGGAGGGACTTGCAAACCTGAAAATGGACAAGGCTATGGTACCAGACAGTATGCATCTAAGGGTGCTAAGGGAACTCAGGGATGAGCTTGCTGCACCACTGATGGCCTTATTCAATAACTCACTGGAAACATGAGTGGTTCCAGAGGACTGGAGGAGAGCTGATGTGATCCTGCTGCATAAGAGCAGCAGCAGGAAGGAGACTAGCAACTACAGACGTGGTCAGTTTTGTATCAGTGGTGGAGATATTAATGGAAACCCTGTGAAAAGTAAGGCTAGTGAACTGTCTTGAATCCAGCGGGTCATAATACCAAAGACAGCATGGATTCATGGGTGAATTCATGCTGCGAGAGGTCATGCCAGGTGAAAGATGACCAATTTCTTCAACTTGGTGACCAGGAAAATAGATCAAGGAAGGGCAGTGGATGTTGCTGACTTAGATTTCAGCAAGGCCTCTGACACTGTGGCACATGGGAGACTGATGAAAGGGAAAGTCCACTCAACCTATTTTCTGTATACCTGTGTAGTTTGTAGCCATGAACAATGATTCCCCTTCTTGCATCCCCCCTAACTGCATCCTCATTCAAATATAAATGAGACTGCTTCACTCTGTTTTGTGCTGGTGTGAAAACCATTTTGCCTCCATTGCAAAGGTCATGACCGCACTCATGCAAGGCATCATGGGAGTTGATGCACCCCTGCACAAACCAGCAAAAGTAATACTCTCATTCAGTTCTGTTACATGTCTTGTGACGTCCCTGTATTCTCTAAAAGCATTTTTTTGTAACTCAGATGCACGTTAAACTACAGAAAACAGCAGGACACTTACTCTGCATTGAAGAGTTTCATGGCCAGCATAAGACAAGAACATAGGAACTGCAGAGGACAGCAACAGCACTGACTAATACACTCTAACTACTGCAGGCCTTAGCACTAAACCATAATAAAAATTCCATGATGCCATGCATGAGTCATGTCATGACCTTTGCAATGGCATCAACCAGGTTTTCACACCAGACTAAAGTACCTTCATTTACATTTAAATCCTGATGAAATTAGGAAGGTGCATTAAAAGCAATCATTGTTCATGCCTGCAAATTACACAGGTAAACAGAATGAAAGGCTGAGGAGACCTTCCCTTTAAGAAATTGTACAGTCTTGGGGTGGGATCCAAAGTGGTAAGCTGTGTAAAAAACTGGTTGATGAAAAGGTGACAGAGGGTGCTGGTAAACAGCACTCACTCTAATGAGGGCAGAGTGACCAGCGGGCTGCCGCAGAGCTCAGTCATGGAACCGGTCTTCTTCAACGTCTGCATAAGTGACATTGCAAAAGAGCTAGAAGGGAAGGAATACTTTCTTGCAGATGACACCAAAATATGTAATAGAGTGGATACACAGGAGGGGGTAAAGAGAATGAATAGGGACCTTAGAAATCTTGTGGAGTGGTCAAGGGCACGGGAACTGGGGTTCAATGCCAAAAAGTACAAAATTATGCACCAAGGGAGTAGAAACCAGAAAATGAGGGAGGGGAGTTACTGTCGGTCATTAAGCAGGAAAGGGACCTTGGAGATATAATACCTAATAAACTCAAGGTGGCAGGACTGTGTGACAGGGCAGTAAGTAGGACCATTGGGATGCTGGACTGCATAGGTAGAGGTATCACCAGCAGGAGGGAGGTGGTATTACCACTGTATAGGTCATTGGTGAAACCCCATCTGGATTACTGTGTCCAGTTCTGGAGGCCACATCTCAGAAAGAACATAGGCAGGATGGATGTAGTCCACAGCACAGACACTAAAATGGTGCAGAGGCTGCACTGCATGAGAAGCCCTGCAAAAGAGACAGAGGGATCTCAACATGTGCACCCTAGAGCAGAGGAGAGAGAGGGGAGATGATAGAGATCTACAAGTACCTCACGGGGTGAGCAGGGTACAGGAGGAGAGTCAGTTTCAAATGAGGAAGTGCACCAGAACAAGAAGGCATGCAATGGAACTGGAAGGGGGGAAGTTTAAAAGACATGTGAGAAAATACTACTTCACTGAAAGGGTGGTGGACACCTGGAATGTCTACCAGCCAAGGTAGTGGGGCCAAAACAGTGGTGGGGCTTCAGTCATGCATGGAATAGGTAGCGGGGAATTCTGGTAAATAGGCAGGGAGGGAGAATGACTGCTGGAGACCAGGTATGCTCTGTGGAGAGAGAATAAGCAAGGAACATCTAGGCAGACAGGATGGGCCAAGTGGTCCTTTTCTGCCAACGAATTCTGTGTTTCTATATTTCTATAGCACATCCTCCTCTACCCAATATAGTAGTCTGACCAACTGCACTTTTGGGCCACCTCCTCAGTCCCCACTGGCACACCAATTACCCCTATGTCTTTTAGATATCTCTTGGGGAAGTTGGGGTACCCAGGTGTTGGATCAGTATAGGCCCACTGCTCATTGTATGTGGTTAGCCAGTATTGTCATACTTAAGCAACAAACACACCCAAATTGTAATCCCAACTAGTTGGCCTAGTCCATTGAGCAATAGCAGCTCCAAACCTGCCAGTTCGGCTTCCCACGCCAAGGACACCTTTGCTGTACTGGACCTGACCCAGCTGATCAACCAGCCTACCAGGGTGAACCCCACTAATGGCTCTAGCACCCTGATTGACCTTCTCCTCACCAACCATCCCCACAGAATCTCTGACCTGGTGGTCCTTCCGGACTCCCTAAGTGATCACTCACCCATTCTCTTCCTGGTTGTGTCTTCAGCAGAAACCCAAACCAAACTATATTGCCCGGCATCGTCTCCGACCCGGAGGCCTCACTAAACTAAGAAAATACTTAACTCAATGGGACTGGTCCCCCATCTCCAGGGTCCCTACTATAGATGAAGCCCTGGATTATTTCACCTGTTCTTTTAATAAAACATGTGGTATCTATGCCCCACTAGCAAAAAAGTAATCCAAGAAATGTAATGCTGCCTGGGTCATGCCTGCACTGCTCCAACAGCTAAAGCACAGAGATGATCTCTGGCATAAAGCAGTCACATCCAGCATGCAGGCGGACAAGCAAGCCTATAAAGCGGCTCATAACAGATGCACTTGGGCCATTAAACAGGCCAAATCAGGCTACTACAAAACAACCCTTGCCTCCTCCTGGGGGAATGCTCAGTTGTTCTGGGACAATATCAAGGAACTCAATAGCAAATCCCAGCTCCCCCCCCCTCACTAACTGTCAACAATGTCCCTACCGACGACCCGCTGACCATCATCAACTGCCTCAACTCATCATTCTCTGACCTTAGCATAGTACTCCCAAATAACTTCTTCGACCCCACTCCTGCAACCCTGCCCCCAAACACCCAGAATCCCCACTTCCATCTCAGGGTGATCTCTACGGATGAGGCAAGGCCTTTTCTCCTGAAAGTACTCAGTGGCTCTTGCTATTGCAAAGATTCTTTTGATATGAGAATCCTACATCTAGTACTAGATACAGTCCTCTCCCCACTGACTGACCTCATTAACTGCTCCCTAAGTCTGGGGCAGTTCCCAGCAGCCTGGAAGACTGCCACAGTCATCCCAATA
Organism: Neoceratodus forsteri; assembly: GCA_016271365.2. Classification (NCBI taxonomy): domain Eukaryota; kingdom Metazoa; phylum Chordata; order Ceratodontiformes; family Ceratodontidae; genus Neoceratodus; species Neoceratodus forsteri. Next base: position 356,363,413 of record CM028134.1, read on the forward strand.
CTGAAGAGTGGTGACAGCACCTCCACCAATAAGTACCTAATTGCTCATAACCTACTTTGCAGGGAGCAGCATGGCTTCAGATCTGGGCACAGTACAACTACGGCTCTCACTGAGTTATCTACTTTTATTCACTCTGCCCTGGATAGAAAACACCTAGCTGGAGCTGTCTTCATTGACCTGTCAAAGGCCTTTGATACAGACAGTCTCCCACCCTTTACTCTTAAGCACACTCTGCCACGTAGGTCTGTCCCAAGGACCCATCTTCTGGTTTACCAGTTACCTCACAGCTAGATCACAATGTGTCAAAATAAACAACACCCTCTCAACCACCCTGCCAGTCCACTCTGGGGTTCCCCAGGGATCCATCCTTGGCTCTCTATTATTCAGCATCTTCCTAAACACCTTGCCCAATTCCTGCTCTGGCAACCTACCACTCTATGCAGATGATGCGGTTCTTTTTGCCTCACACCCAGATCCCACAGCATTGCAGTCCTCCCTCCAACATGCATTTAACCAGATTGAAAACTGGTTCATAGACTAAAGACTTGTGGTCAATGTAAAAAAGACAAAGACTATGCTCTTTGCCCATCGACAGAATAAGGCCAAGAATGCGCAGCTAACAATCCTCTCCCACTCTCTCCTTCCTCTAGAACAGGTCCATACATATAAATACTTGGGCCTTACATTTGATTCCAGCCTCTCCTTCCATTCACACATTGACATTCTATTATCAGCCATAAATGTCCCTATAGGCCTATTGTATCTGCACAAGGATTGCCTCCCTCTGGAACCCCTTAATCTGGCAGTCACCTCCTCGGTCCTCTCCCTAGTTGATTATGGGCTCATTATCTACTTGGCTGCTGACCACACAGCCCTTAACAAAATCCACCTTGCCATAAACAAAGCATGCAGACTCTTCACCGGGGCAGACAAGCGTAACTATACCTGTACCCTATATGCCCTGACAAATCTCTTTACCCTGGATGAAAGGCTAGTTTATCAAACATGTCTCCTCACAAAGAAAATACACCTGGGGCTTACCTCCTTGGGGGTTTCTGCCTCTCTCCTATCCTCCCAAGCCTCAGTGAACACCCGCACTGCCAACTGACAGGTGTGGTCCATCCCAAGGGTTAGAACCTCCTTAGCCCAAAGGTCATTCCCACACAGGGCCCCAGACTGGTACAATGAACTCCCCTCTGATGTCTCCTTCATCTCCAAATTAGGACCTTTCAAGTCAGCCCTCAAAGAGCACATTCTCACTTCACGGCACTGCCAATGTATCAGCTAGTGCTGGGCCATCTATCTATCATCTTACGGGACCATCCTAACACTGAGATCCTACCGATAGGGCTACCAAACATTGCCTATTAACAATGCCTCTTTTGGCTGCACTCACAAGGCATCCATCTAATTCTCTACTTCGCTGTAAATATCAAACCTGTTACTCCCTCCCTCTATCAACAAACTTATTGTTCTCTTGAAAACTGTAAACTACAGCTCTCAGTAACACGTTCAATGCAATGTATAGCTGATCTTGATTCTGCAAAATTGTATAACTAAAAGAACTGTAACCTTTAGCTGTCATTCTGTGTCTATATGTATTGTGTTTATGTTTGTTTTTCTGACGCGGAGCCTTTGTAAATGAATCTCTGACTCAGAGGTTGTAATCCTAAAGTCTGTTAAATAAATAAACAAACAGTGGCACTATTTAATAGCTGGAAAATCTGGGTTGCAGAACCTGTCGGCCCTGTTCCATTACTCATGGTTACCCTCAGGGTGGTACTGCAGGTCTCAGTCTCTGGCTGCAATTCTGGCTGAATGTGCCTGCTCCATCTTGTAGTTCTCTGACCTTCTGCTGACGGCTGTCTCTGTACTCCTCTGCCAGTCACTCTCTGTGGTACCTCACACCAATCAAATGATTTCTTGTTCCATCACTCTCTTAAGGAGGGGTGTGGCTAGATCCCAGGAGTTGTAAGCTCATGTCATAATCAAGGACGGTCTGCGCTCACTGGTGTAAGGCAGGGTGCAGGCCTGGGGTTTTGCTGCCCCTAGACTTAACAACCAAAAGGACCATAAAGACCCGCAAGCAATGGGTTACATTCACAATAGGTTAAACAAACTAGATGGTCACAAGTACATAGGTTGTCAGGATGCTTTATTTAAAGAAATATTGCAGTACAATATGCCAGCTTTGAAACCCTAGTGCTGCTGTGATTACACAAAAGGAAAATATCTGAAAACCACTCACCAGGTGCCCTGGCACTTCACTCAGGTGAAGCTTTGTCAGGGGGTGGGTACCTGGTGTGACTCTGGTCCCTAAATACTGACATGTAGGTGACGTCATACAGTGACTATGTTGTTATATTAGAATAGATGCCCACTTCAGTAGTTTTGGCAGCACTCAATTCCTGACACCATGTAAATAATAGTGATTTATAATACAATGTTTTCGACCATAATGATGAAAGATTATTCAAATAAAAACTAAAAAACAATTATTTCAAATGTAAAATACCAAACGAACAAGATATAGGTGCAATGTCAGTATTAGTATTCTGAAGCTGGGTGCTTAATACATATTACAGAGATGAGAGCTGACCCCATTACTTTGACAATAGACCCAGGCATCTTTATGGAGAATTTATTACAGGCAAATCCTGCACTTTCCCATCCTTCAACTGCATCTGTGTGAAGAGAGATGAAAATGAAAAACATTTTCAAATACCATGACAGTGTAAAAACAAGACAATATATACATCAGTGGCTGTGCATAGCATGAATTAATTAGGTCTTAAAATTAAGGGGGCAGCTCCCATCTCTGGTGAGTAATCTGCTTCTCTCACAGTTCTTCAGTATTGCAATAGAACTATTATGCAAGAGTCATGTCTTATGTGTGTATATATAAAAACGATGTTACCTTCAGCTTATGTTTAAAATAGTGCCTTACAGGACTGCAATTATAATACATATTAAGCACCCAGCTTCAGAATAGTAATACAAACACTGCACCTGTATCATGTTCTTTCAGCATTTTACATTTGACATCATCTTAATTTTTTATTTGAATAATCTTTCATCATTATGATCAAAAACATTGTACTATGTAGAGAACAATGCCTAGGCAGGTATGTGTTATGCCATCTTTTTACGCACCTGAGGTGAGTGATGAGCCATAAACCTCAAGAGCGAAGCTCGAGAGGCTTATGAGTTTATCACTCACCAAGGGTGTGTAGAAAGCAAAATCATGAACACACACCTGACTAGGCTTTATTTTTAGTAATTACTGGAATGATTTTTTACTCTGAAACAAAGCACAGATGGAACACAAAGAAGGCAGGTTTTTTTTTTTACATTTTCTGCGAGGAAACTGCCAAGTCCATGAAGCCTACTGTGCTGTACTAGCTGACCCAGACAGAATATGCAAGCAGTATTTTGTCTGTTGGGAGCTTGTAACCACTGCTTTCCTCTGTGGAGTTTGTGAACAGTAGAACATAAGTTTTTAAAAGTTGCAATAACTGGCTATTATCGCATTTCCAGGTTATGACAGCTTTTGAAAATACTCTAAAATAATTTGATAACGGGGTCACCAGTAATTATAAATCATTATTGTTCATTTATGTGTCATGATTTGAGTCCCACCAAAACTACTGATGTAGGCATCTATTATAATATAATGACATGGTCACTGCATGATGTCATCTACACGTCAGTATTTAGGGACCAGAGTCACACTGGGTACCCATCCCCTGATAAGAATCACTGGGGCGCCTGCTGAGTGGTTTTTCGGATGCTTTTTGTCCAAGCACAGCAGCTCTAGGATGTCAAGACTGGTAGTTTTTACTGCAATAGTTCTTTAAATAAATCATCCTGACAACCTGTGCACTTGTGATCATCTGGCTTGTTTAATCTATTGTGACTATAACCCAGCAAGTGCGGGCCTTTCAGCTCATCTCTGTAAACCCTCACAGCAACTTCCTTTGCAGGCCATCATTGAATGTAAAAAAAGCAGGAAGTTCAGGTGGTAGATATGGTGCTTAGCGGATGGCTGCCAGGGTCTCACTGACAGTGTCATTGTAGCAGACACTTCAGATCTAAAAGTCTCTCTGTGTCTCTCTCTCCTGTGAGCAGAAGTCTTCTACTTTGTAGCTGTCTAAATATACATATATATGTATATCCCTCTCCAAGATGGTAGGTCTGTATTCCTTCTCTGTCTTCTGCAGACTAAGGCTATGCTGGAAGGTTGCTCTGTGAAGAGGCCAGCAGGAAGTCTACTGATTGGTGGAGTTCTGCTGTCAGCTACTTGGTAGGGTCTTTCTGACGGTGCTTTAACAGCCGATTGGCTGCATGACTCCAGGGCAAATTGGGGGCTCTTGGATCAGGCTTCTGTAGCCTGATTGCATGATCTGCTGTCCTTTGACACCATTGTATTCTCTTGGAGTCAGAGGTTGACGAGATGAACCTTCATGTTGTCCATGAGACACTGGCCCAAACATTTTTATTTTAAAAATGGCTCCTGCCTTAAAACAATATCTGTGCCCCTTGTTACATTCAGCATGGTCTGTGCTAGTGTCTGTTTGACTGGGCAGTAATGCAAAGGTCCCTGGTTTCATGTGGACTGCGCTGTCAGTGGCAGGTAGCTGCCTTAAATAATGCTGGAGCCAAACAGATGAGTGGTGCTGCAGGCTGTGAAAATATGGCACTTCTCTCAGTCCACCTCCAATCGCGATGCCAGTTCCAGGGACTGTAGGGATCAATGTGGTGGTGGGAAACAGGTGTGGCTCTAAAGAGTTAGTTCAAGGCCCGGGTTCAAGGTAAGCCCCACAATTTGTGGAGGATAACATATTGTATATAGATGTTACAGTACATAATTATCCAAGGCCACACAGTGCCTTTCATCAGGTGTTTCAGCTGTCTGAATAGTGGAAACAGGATTTATACCTAAAATTGTACTGTTTTTGCAGAAGTCACGATGCAATGCTTTAGGAAATGGGCCCAAGCATTGAGAAAGAAATGTGTTCTCATTTTGTTTACTGAAATAACCTTAACATTGTGAAAAGGTAAAGAAAGGCTATATCAACATTATGATGCAATACAACTGGAATCAAAAACCACCATGTTGTGAAATAAGCATGGCAGACATCTGACAGTCATCAAGGTTAAAGATCACATTTGATCAAATTGTCAAGGATTCTGAGCTGAGAGGAAGGTCACCAGAAGCACCATATTAATACCAAGGGACCCCACGAAAGTGAGATATTATATCTCATGGGGACATCCCACCGTCTTTTTGTTGCAAATTTTAAATAAATAACCAAATCAATCAATCAGTCAATAATATGGGCATGTATAGCAAAGTGAGAACACTGAAAGATATTTTTAGATGAGTGTCTTCCTGTCATTTCAAACTAAAAAGAACAATACCATCATGTAATGTCATGACTATATAGCTCAGTGATTTGTGGAGTACCAACCCTGAACCAAAGCTGGCCAGCTCCTGTTGTTTTGCTGACACCAGATGCTCTGTCCCCCTTTCTTCTCCATCCCCTACAGCAGCGATTCAAGAACTCATTGTGGTAGCAATACTCACTTCTAAAGCCCGCAGGCAGTGATTTCCTCTGAGACTAACCAAGGTTCAGCAGTACCTCAGTCATAGGGATGCTGGACAACAAATGCACTCTAGCCTTTGTAAAGTTCTTTTAGTAATATACCCACAGAGGCTAAAGACAACAGCGCATTAAAGCCGTTTCCATGTTCTGCTTCTAATCCAGACACAGGTATACTAGTGAGAAATGCACTCTGGCCATTACCAAGTTTTGCAAAACATTTATCCACAATGGGTGTTAGAGAGACATGAACTCTAGCCATTCACAAGCTCTCATATTTTCTACCACATTGGCTGATACACAAAAATGGGCTTCAGCCATGTTAAAATTCAGTTAGTAACTCAGCCTCAGGGGGTGTTGGACAGCAGTGTGCTCTAGTCTTTACCAGAGCCTGTCTATAGCTCAGCCACAGGATTGCTGGTCAGCAATGCATGCTACATTTTGCCATGTTTCACTCATAACTAATTTCAAAATTTAATTTCTTTGTATATCTGCAAAGTTGCTTGCCTTGCATTTGTCTATCCATATATTGTCATGGACTCTCCTTGGTCATGCCTGAAAGAGGCAATAAATTCTCTTATAACATGAGATATGAGAATAAACAGAAGTGATTGATACAGGCACATCACCTGACCGTTCATTAATTCCCCATACATGCACAGCAAGTTGTGAGGTGGCTGCCAAGGAGATGAATGAGTGCTGCTGGACTTGATAACTTTTCAGGCACTCTGAGTGAGATGGCAGCCATTAGCACTCATTGCAAGCGGTATAGATTTGCAAAGCAGTGCTGTGAGACAACCACTGCAATGGCGTCTTTTTTGTTAACTCCTCCCCCAACATACTTCACCCCGGTGCAGAGATCAAGAGAGAGAGAGAGAGGTAGTTGTGTGCTGCATGGCAGCACCCCAGACAGTAGTGTAGTGGCACTTCAGCAGCAGTGGAGAGAGAGAGAGAGAGAGAGAGAGATGAAGCTCTCTGCAGTTTACCCTTCGCATGGACAGGGAGATTGTGACTTTGGGCCTTCTAAATCTGAAGTGCTGCACTGTCCCCCACTCTCTCTGCCTGTCCATCTCTCTCTTGCTCTCTCTCTCTGTCATTATTGAATTGCCCTGTTATAGACTGGTTTCATCATGCCAGTGTACCCCCGCTGCTTCAAGTCTCCCCACTTGCACAGTGCAAATGCAATGCCCAGGAAAGAGACACTGACAGTCCCCATGAGAACTCTCTCATCCACCCAGACCATCTCTGCTGCCCATCCTCTGCTCATCGACAGCAGGAGTCCCTGTGAGACATGCAGTGAAGCTGCCAGGATATCTGTTTGCCCTCCCATTCCTTTGGGCAGTCCTGCCCTGTGGTCAGTGAACACAGTGCTGTAACCAGGGACAGTGCCAACAGGAGTAACAGTGGGCTTCCTGGAGAGAGTGTTGTAGTCCACAGAAGTGCCTCTCACCTGGTCTGATGATCTTGGCTCCCCTTTCTCTACTCACCGAGAGTGGAACTGTCAGTGACTGGCATGTGTGTGTGTGAGAAAGAGAGTGACACAGAGAAACCATGACATTGAAGTGACAGTTGCAGCAATGTCCTGTCTCTCTCTCTCTCTCTCTCTCTCGCTCTCTGTCTCTCTACAGTGATTAACAACCACAGTCCCCTCTCTCTGGTGATGTTTGTGTCCAGTGCAATGTCTTCTGTCAAAGTGAGTGACCAAGAAAGAGACACACCAAGATGAGGAAGTTGCTGCAATCCTCTGTGTGTCTGTGTGGCTTGCTCTGTGTTTTTTGCAGTGCCTGCTTGTCCTTCCTTCGGTGCCCCCCCCCCACACACACATGGGTAGTGAGACACTTAATGCACTGTAGGGCATCACTGCCAAGAGAGAGAGACAGAGTGGGAACAAAACAGCACACATGCAGCATTATGAACATAGCTTCAGTGAGAGCAACAGACGCTCCCCCCAGCACGGCTTGCTGAACCTTGTGGGGAAGGGGAGAGAGAGAGAGAGAGAGAGAGAGAGAAGCATGCAGGCAGACAGGGAGAGAAGACAGACATGGGCTGCAGTGAGAATTGCTGCATTTCATACAGAATGTATGTTGCTCAGAATCATGTCTGAGGAAGATAGGTAACTGAAATGACAACATGTTTCCACTGTCACCTGTAACATCTGTGACACCCACAGCAGTTTAGCATCACCTCGGGAGAGTGTATGTTAGGAACAGGAAATGCCAGAAATCATGTTAATAGTCTTTTCTGGTATTTCTGTGTTCATCGCATAACTTAAATCAGAAGTATTTGTTGGGGACTATTTGACAGCTTAGAAGGATGCATGGAAATTTCTTGTATTTTTAAGGTTTATAAACACTTTCTCTTAATTATTTCTCTTTCTTGAAACACCCAATGTTATAAGAGTAATAACCCACTCCAGGGTATGTGGCTATTTGGGATTAATCAACGCACTGGGTGCTGTGAGGGCATGAGGCCACCTCACAACATACCTGAGGTTTTAATTAATCCCCAATAACTGCATACCCTGTCATGAACTATTGCATACTAGCTCCGTCACCTGGCAAACAATAAATAAATACTCAAAGAAATAACTCGGCCATGGGGTGCTGGAGAGCACTGCAGTTCAACCTCAGCCAAATTCTGATCATACTGTAATTCAGCCACCAGGCATTCCAGAGAACTATTCACTCTAGCCTGTTCCAGGTTCCAAACTAAGGGATGGGCAATCGGTCAATAACAATTCATTTGTTTCATGGATGACCATTTCCAATAAAATGTCAATCCCTTTTTATGTCTGGTCTGCAAGTTTATAAGAGCAAAATATTATCTATATGGCATAAGACCATATATAGAGCTATTATAATAGTTGGTTAACTGTAGCATTCCTGTATTGATTCACTACACTTGATCGAGATATTCTAATTTAAAAAAAATCTACCTGCCAGTGACAATTGTGGAAATTAACTTGTTAACCCTTAATACTGCAAAGCATTGTCTGGTATTTTGTTACCAGATGTAAGACTCCTTTCAGTTTACCTTGAAATAACTTTACTGGTGTTCCAGAAAGGGGTTGGGACAGAGTGAAAGGGCGTCATATGGTGAAAAGATTGGTGGGGGGCGAGAGGGGAGGGAAGACACGTATGTGGACGGGGGCAGCTCCAGTAAATTCGTCTGAGAGCTACACACTTGAGCGGACTAGATAGACCAAAATGGCTTCTTTGTGCTGGCATTTTTTTTTTCATATGCTGCAGAAATACTGCACTCCAGCCTTTGCTAATTTCTGTCAGTACCTCAGTCACAGGGGTTCCCAGAGAGTGATGCACTCTAGCATTTGTCAAGTTTATTCCCATAACTTAGTCACATGATGTGCTAGAGAACAGTGCACTCTAGATCTCCTTTTCTTGCTGAAGAGTCCATCCCCACTCATTGTGTCCTCCTCGCCACCCTGTTGAGGGAGAGTCTCAATTTCCCTCCAGAAACTAGGTAGCCACTGGAGTGGCTCAGTGTACTACTACTGAGCCAGCCTTTTGTAAATGTTTCATATTTTTCATTAATTGAAATTCTGCTTATATAATTCTTCTTGTTAAAATTAATATAATAAAAATTGTAGGAATGACAACATACGTTTGAACAATTGCACTTTCATAATTATGGAAAACGGTGATAGCAGGATCTTTGTTTTAAAAATAAAAACATTTTTGATTGCACTTCTAGCATTTTGCTGTTACAAATGTATTGTACAGTATCACCAATTTAAATTTCTTTTAAGCACAATAGTAGTAGTAAAAGTAGATCTTTGTTACAGAGCGCTCTTCTCAGGTTCAGAGCACTTCACAAGTATTACAAACAGCTATTGCTGCCAGACATAAACCTTAACCTGGGACACTCACCCTTGCAACAATTAACATTTGCAGCCTGCTCACAAAGATTGATGCTCTTCAAATTTTTGTTCACCAGTACAAACCAGACATTCTCGCAATTGTTGAGATCTGGCTGTCACCTAAAGTGCCTGACATGGCTATCCTGCTGCCTGGTTACAATGTCCACAGACTGGATTGGAAGTCGAAAATGGGGGGCTGAGCTATTTACCTCAAAGAATCTCTCAGGTCATCCCAGAACTATCCCTTGCTTGGACTCCTCCACTCAACTCCTTCCATTAAAATCCTACTAGGTGCCCACAACAAAGACCTCACAGTTGTTGCTGTGTACAATTCTCCTAAAGAGCAAGTAAATGGTTTCAGTGCTGTCCTGGACTTTGTTCAATTACAATCTCAAGGCGCTGGGACTATCCTGCTTGACAGCTTTAATACAAACTGGTTGACACCTGAATCAGCCAGCTTCAAGGATGCTTTATCCTCATCAAACCTTACCCAACTGGTCAACTCAGCAACCAGGCAAAACTACAAACTGGCACCAACACCCTCCTTGTCCAGTCATCCTAATAGGATCACTAACATCTCTGTCCTCCTGGACTCACTTAGTGACCACTCCCCTGTCACCTGTCAATGGTCTAACAAATTCTGCAAGCCACCACCCAGAATCATCTCCAGTAGAGTACTGTCATGTGGCCAGTTGTCGCACCTCAAATCCCACCTCAGACAGCAAGACTGGACCCCAGTTTATGCAGCGGAGAATGTAAACTCTGCCCTGGATCACTTCATTACTAGTTTCAATACCACCTGCGACTCCCATGCCCCTCTCAAAAAATGTAAAGTAAAAGTCATGTGCAACCCTTGGCTCTCTGCAGATCTGATTGCCCAACTGAAAACCAGGGATTCACTCTGGCAACGGGCAAGGGCAACTGGCTCGCCACCTGATATTCAAAACTACAGACATTTCCAATAATGACAGCACAAAATCAATCCATCTTTGCAAAAGTAACTACTACAAGGAAGCCCTAACCAATACTTGGGGCAACGGGAAAGCCTTCCGGAATAACATTAAGGAAGTTACTGGGAAACAACCAGAAACCTCCCCCACTACGCTCGTCATTGATGGGACAACCATGCTTGACTCCACTACTATCGCCAATACCTTAAACTCTGCATTCACTGACCTCAGCAGTGTTCTCTTCCCTGACTTTTTTGATGAAGACGATACTACATCCCACCACCCCAGCCTCCTGCACTCGTCTACGTACCCAACTTTCTACTTTAAAGCCTTCCGGATGCATGAAACCCACAAATATATTAAGAAAGCGACCACCAATTTCAGAAGAGGTCCTGGCTCGCTGGACCCCAAAATACTGTCCCTCACCCTCAATGATGTAATTGGACCACTCACTAAGATATTCAACCTTTCCCTTTGTCTTGAAAAGTTTTCTGACATCTGGAAATCTGCAACTGTGACCCCTGTCCACAACAGTGGCGATAAGTCCCTCCATGTGAATTATCGTCCAATCTCCATCCTGCCCCCACTCTCCAAGGCCATTGAATGCAAAGTAGCCAGCCAGCTTACTGAATATCTGGATAAGCATAAGATCCTATGCTCTCAACAGCATGGCTTCAGAAAAGGGCATAGCACTACCTTTTCCCTCCTTGAATTCACCAGTGCCACACACAGTTCATTGGACAATGGCCTCCTTGCTGGGTCCATTTTTATAGATATAACAAAAGCCTTTGATACTGTCCACCATGGCCTTCTACTAGAGCAACTCCAGTTAGCTGGCCTCTCCTCTGTCTCTTCAGCTTGGTTCAAAAGCTACCTTGAAAACCACTCCCAAAGAGTAAAAATTGCTGATGTCATCTCTGATGCAAGACCCGTCCGATCAGGAGTCCCACAGGGATCCGTTCTGGGACCCCTTCTGTTTAGCATCTTTCTGAACAGTCTTCCACAATCCTGCCCAGAACAACTCATCCTATATGCCAATGATGCCATCATCCATGCCACCCATAAAGACCTCCTACCCCTCCAACACAAACTCCAGAATGGTTTCGCCTCAATTGAAAACTGGTTTAGCAAGCATAAACTGCTACTAAACTATGAAAAAAACAAGTCTATGCTTTTCTGCAGCACACACAACAAATACAAGCTGCAACTTTTAAACATCACACACTGTCATGGAGCCACCCTAGAGCAGGTTCACATATTTAAATATCTTGGGATCACTTTAGACAGTCACCTCTCACATTGACAGTGTTGACAAAGCTGCAAATACCTGCCTTGGTCTCCTCTACAGGCATAGACAGTACCCTACACCAGATGCCTTAAGGGTCACAGTTCAGAGCTCCATTGTCTCTGTTATAGACTATGGATTGATTATTTATGGCTCTGCCTCACAAACGACTTAGGCACATATCCAAGACGCTCAACAAAGCCTGCTGGATCATCACTGGCTCCCACTGACTCACACATTCGTGTGACTTATATGTACAATCTGGCTGACTTCAACTCTCAAACCGCATAAAATACCAGACCTGCACTATGGCAAAAGAAAATCGCCTTGGGTCTTGCGCCGCCTGGAGTCCAAGCTTTCCTTTGCCCTAGCAACAAGCTTAGATCCACAAGAGTCTCTGCAAACCAACACTTTCAGGTTCCCCACTACCGTACTTCCCAAAGTCAAAGATCCTTCACCTATAGGGCTCCCAGCTGAATGAATATGCTCAGCAGTGACCTCTTATCTGTGCCAATGCTTGGATCTTTCAAATCCAAACTCCACCTATACCTCACTGCCTCCAGAACCTGTGACTGCCCCACTTAACTGACTACCTCCCCACCACTCCCTACTGCCTCCTTAGCCTACCTCCCCCCCTTTCTTAGCCACCTCTCTAGTCACCTCCTTGCACTTCTGCTACTCCCTGCCCCTTCTTCTTTTCTTTCTTACTTCTCTCTAATTTTTTTCGACTCCAGCACTTCTATCTATATCCTGACAATGCCTCTGACTGCACCCTCAGTTAGTTTCCCATCCATTGCTCTGTTCTCTTACTACTGCTGCTCTGTGCTCTACTACTCATTAGCCCGAATGTACGTGACCACATATTTGTACTTGGTGTTTACCTGCTAATGTAACTGAATGTCTTGTCTACTCTGTATTGTACCTACTTTAATGTGGAACCTTTGTAAAAAGAGCCTTGGCTCAAAGGTACTTGTAATCATAGAATAAATAAATAAATACATAAATAGAACAAAACATAGAAGAATCAAGAACAGTAAATAGCAGCAATATCAAATAGTTAAATGAAGGATAATATACAGATAACAGCAGGATATAAACAGCATCCACTTATTATAAGCATTCTGTAGATGAGTCAGTCAGGAAAGGCCTGCATACAAAGATGTTGGCAAGGTCTGGTTTAAAACATCACCACTGAGGGGGGCACACTGCCCCTCTTGTGGGAGAGCATTCCAGATAATAAGGGCATACACAGAGAAAGCCCTGTTCCCCCACTGACATAAGGCAGGGGCAAGGGATCTTAAGAACACCCTCCTGTGACACTTTGGCTATTCCAGGACTGAAGGGCATATAATGCTTGTGGAAGTAGGGGGTAGATCTCTGCCCATTTAGGTCTTTATATGTTAAACATAAAACCATGTAGTCAACTGACCACATAATGGGCAGCCAGCCCAGAATGTGAAGCAATGTGATGTTATGCTCCGACCTCTGCTTGGAGATCAGTAACCTAGCTGCCGCTACATTCTGGAAAAGCTGCAAAGGATACAGCTGTCCCCAAGGCAAGCCCTTGCACAACATGTAAGCAATAACCCACAACAGGGTATTTATTCATTCAGTTTTTGTTGATCAGGTAAGTGCACTAAACTACAACATTGTCTATTTTCAGGCACGACCCAGGATAGTTACAGATAAAGCCAGCATATTATAACAGGAAAGTTCCAGACAGCACACACCACTGTAAACAGTGGAGTACACGATAAACACAGGGCCCAGATATTCAAAGGGCTTGTGCCTGGAGCAACCCCAGAAATGCACCCTGGGGCAATATTCAATAGAGGGACTTCACAGCGCAAGTCCCAACATGCCAGGGTGCAAAGATAATGTATGTGGCATATCTCCAGGGGGCATGTTCATGCATATGTGGCACATCCTGATATTCAGCCTGGGACGAGTGGTGCATATGCTGGTACAACCCTGAGATGCACTGCATACCGGAACAATTAGCTGAGCCTGAAAAAGAAGGCTCAAATGGTAGCTACCCAGAGGTGAGCCACTGTAGTGCAGGGCACAACACAGCGGCTGTCAGCCGTGGGTGGCTCCCCCCCAGAACACCATCCACAAGCACCCACATAACTCCCTGTTGGTCTAGTGGTACCCCCCGACCCCATAGCCACAACCATGGAAAATGAAGTAATTGCCCAGCCCTGGTAGTCTAGTGGTACCCCCCTCCTTCCCTATAGCCATGATTTCAGAAATGAATTACTTTTCCAGCCCTGGTAGTCTAATGGTACCCCCCTCCTTCCCCATAGCCATGATCACCAAACATGTATTACATTTTCAGCTCTGGTAGTCTAGGGGTACCCTCCACCCCGCTCATAACCCCGATCACTGATAAACCCTATGGAAATAGATCCCTGATGGTTCAGTGGCACCCGACTCACACAGGACCCCTGCCCACCCAGTCCCCCATCATTGGTGGGCAGCAGCAAACCCACCCACATACCACCATGGCTGCCCACCGACGACAGCTTACAGTATATAAGCCCATTGGTCCACACTGTGGACCAATGGGCTTGCAGTGCATACTGTAATAGTCATTCACAGATATGGTACCACTTATTTTGACAAATTGCTGTCTACCAGACAGGTAGCTTTTGAACCATGTCAGCACGGGAGATTAGAAGCCAAAAGCAAGCCATTTCTCTAGCAGCAGGGTGTGATCTACCAGGTCAAATGCCATGGTTAAGTCTATGAATATCACTCCCTTGAGCATCCGCTTGTCCATAGCTGTTCTGATGCCATTAGTCAGTTTAAAGAGAGCTGTAGTTGTACTGTGGCCACTCCTGAAACCATGTTGACATGGAGCAATCTGTTTGGTTTGTTGCAGGAAGCCTGTAACCTAAGAGGCGACAATTTTCTTAAGAGGTTTGTTGAGGGTGGAGAGAATTGCGATGGGCCGATAATTATCCATACATCTGGTGTCACCTTTTTTGTGTACAGAAACGACCCGAGCTGTCTTACAGAGTGCAGGCACAGACACTGAGGCAAAGGAAAGATTGAACAGTCTTGTGATGGGGGCTGCTATGAGTGGGGTGGCCAGCTTAAGAAACCTCAGTAGGAGCCTATCCGAGCTGGCAGAGCCACAGTCGGGGATGGATCTAAGGAGTCAAAAATTGTCCTTCTTGGTGACCAGCTTGGGGTTGAGGTGTGGGGAGCTTGGAGACAGGGGGTCCATGGGAGAGGCTGAATTGTGATCCAGCTAGCAGAAAAAACTGGATAGGTCTGAGAAGTGAGCATTTAGGGCATTAGCAATGGTAACTAAGTTATTGCAGTTGGTGCCATCCAGGGTCATGTCGGTTATAGATGAATTAGTACCTGGTCCCATGCAAAATTTCACGTGGTTCCAAAATCTTCAGGGGTCACAAGTAGATGTACGAAGGAGCTGTTGGTAATAGGCACCTTTAGCATTATGGATGGCTTTCTTGCATTCCTTTCTGAGCTGTCTGCATGCATTCATGTCCGAGTGATCTTGGGAACGTTTAGCATTGGTTCATGCTTTATCCCTCCTTTTCATTAGTGTAAGTAGTTGACTACTTATCTATCTGGTCAGGGAGCCTCTGATATGCCATTTCTTGAGGGAAATAAATGCATCTTGGAGGTTAAGAAGGGTGGTATGTAGGAAGCTGAATGCTTCATCTACATCAGTGGTATGATAGAGTGGGGCCCAGTCAATGAGCTGGGCGGCCTGAGCCAGGGATCCATAGTCTAGGCTAGAGAAGTCTTGGAACCATATTTCTTTGGGAGGAGTTTTATGAGAGTAAGCACTTCATATACAAAAGAGAGATGCGTGGTCACTGATAACATCGGGCTGCGTCCCGGCATTTGTTATCCTATCCTTCCTGTTTGTGAGGATCCAGTCTATGAGGGACTGATGGTTATTACTGGGCACAATTCTGGTCGGACTTGTTATCATTTGAGACAGAGAGAGATGGAGCTTGCCTAGGACTTCCTCCAATGAACCAGTATTATGCCCTAGCCAATCAAGGTTAAAATCCCCAATGAGTAGTAATTCTGACTTCCCCTTCAACAATGTAAGGTATTAAATTACCTCGGTCAGTCCTTTCAATTTGTTCTTTGGAGGGTTGTAGCTACAGACAATGCTCAAGTTCTTGGCATTTCCCAAAGGAGCATGGCATACACTAACTCACAGCCATTCGAAGGTTGGTCTGGAGAGAGGTTGATTTAGATATGCTCTTTAAAGTAAAGCGCAATGCCACCCCCACGTTTAGATATGGAGTGATCAGCCCTAAAGAACTTGTAAACTTTTAGTGCACACAGAAAATCTGGTATTGTAGCTCTGAGCCAGGTCTCCATGAGGCCAAGTATGTCTGGGGAGTAGTGGGCAACCCAGGCTTCCAGTTCGGCAAAGTTAGCAGTAAGGCTGCAAATATTCATATGCATAATTTTGAGACCCTTTGAAGAAAACCATGTGGGGGTGTTCTGAAGTGAAGCTACAAATGGAGGATCTGGGTTTGACTCAACATTTCCTGCCAAACAAATCCATAATAGGTAGAGCCAGATTTCCTGGTACCATTTAAGTTGAGAGCACCTCCGAGAAGCAAGACCATGAGTAAAGGAGAAGAAGTACGATATATGAGCAGGATTGTTGAAGCTCAGGTACATGTGGCTACAAGAAAGGGTCATTTTTCCCAGAAGGAGGTTTGAATAAGTAAAAGAGGGCTCAGCTGTGTAACATCGTGGGGTGCAGTGAGCAGCTGGGACCACTAAGAGGTCAACACAGGCAAGCATTAGAGGAAGCCCTACCTCTTGCAAAGCAAGAGCCAAGCAGCTCCATCATAAGGGCCAGGTTCCTGTCTCCTAATGACCTGGAGCAGGCAGAAGATAAAAATTAGGGAAACGGGGTCCAGGCACCACTAGTCTACTCAGAGTAGAGTGTGAATAGCAGTAATTACAGATCAGGGTTAGGGTTAGAAAGCTAAACCTCAAACATAATCCTGTTACCTAGTATTCTAGATATCAACCAATCAATCAATTAATTATTATTTTATACTGGTGAGTACGTGAGCAAAAATGCCCAAACACCATGATACAAGTTACCTATTGACTTAGACCATCTAGTTGTGGTCCCTGCAGACACATATTAAAACACAAACACCCCCCTAGCTAAAGCACCTGTATTTTAGTACTATTAATCAATATCAATGATTACACTAGTTTGGCAGTTTATGTTTCCTTTGTTCTTCAAAGTATTTGTCTGAGCTGGCTGCCTTCTCTAGCTGACACCACAGTCAAAGAATGAAAAAGAAAAATTAAATCTAGAGGAAATGGTGCACTGCTGAGGTCCAGAGTTACATAATGTTTTAAATTCCTGAAGTTAATGAGCTGTGCTCTGGGCATATGCAGGATATGGAAACCTTTTGTCTGTATGTATCCTTTGTTCCACAAAATGGTTGTAGAATAGCCCTCAAAGACAAGTACAGTTCATTTAGGAGCAGGTCAAATGAAAATGAGGATTCAGTTCAGGACCCAACATCACAGTTTGTCAGACTTAATTGTTAGATTTAGTTTTACTTGGGATGGCTTCCAAAAGTTGATTTAAAATGAAAATGCTGATACCTGGTGGTGATGTGTGGACTAGGCATATGAAGGATGTGAAAATCTCTTGTCTGAGTTTCCTTTGTTCTTCAAAGTGGTTGTTGAATAGCCCTTTAGAGACAAGTACAGATCCTTTAGGAGCAGGTCAGATGAAAATGTGGATTCAGCATAGGACCCAGTATCACAGTTTGTCAGGCATGGTTACTAGACTTAGATTTGTTTTAGATAGCTTTCCATTGTGAATACTGAGCAGAAGTATTCATTCAGTATCCCTGCTTTTTCACTGTCGCTCTCTGCCCAACCACCTTCCTCTTTGTTCAGCCTCAGTATCCCTGCCTTAGTCTTTCTTTGCTCCATAATGTACCTATAAAAGGTTTTATCCCCCTTCTTAACCAAGCTGGCTATCTTTTCCTTGGTTTGGGCCTTTGCTATTCTGACTGCCTCACTCTCTTCCTTCTGCTTTAACTGGTACAGTTCTTTGCCCTGCTCCTTCTGTGTTTTCTTATACTTCCTGAATGCTATCCTTTTTTCCCTTATCTTCACCACCACTTCTTTTGAGGACCATAGTGGTTTTCTTTCATTTTGATTTGTTTATTTGCTTCACACAAAGGCTTGTTGCCTCTGTGATGGTGGTTTTGATGTTTCCCCATTGTTGCTCCACCCCACCTTCTTGCCTGTTTGCTAGTGCTTTTCTGAGGTACTCTCCCATTTTGACAAAATCAGCCCTCCTGAAGTCCAGTACCTTCACTTTTGTGTGGCTTGACTCTACAGCTAAGTTTATCATGAACCATACTGTTTGGTGGCTGCTTGTTCCCAGATGGCTACCCACTTCAAGATCAGAGATCCTCTCTCCATCCCCATTTGAGAGTACCAGGTCTAAGATTGCTCTCTCCTGAGTGGGTTCCAAAACTAGCTGTCTGTGACAATCCCCCTGTAGGGCATCGAGAATGGCCTTGCTCTTGGATGTGGCTGCAGCAAAGGCACTCCAGTTAACATCTGGCATATTCAGGTCCCCCATCAGCAATATCTCCCCTTTCTCTGCCATCCCAAGGATGCCTTCTATCATTTCCTTGTCCATTTCCTCCCCCTGAGATGGGGGTCTGTATACAATCCCTGTGTGGATTGTGGAGTCATTTCCAGTCTCCAGGGTGACCCACAGTGCCTCCTCTCCTCCCTGTTTACCCTTTAGTTCTGTTGCTTTTATCCCTTCCCTTACATAGAGAGCTACTCCTCCTCCTCCTCCTCCTCCTCTTCTTCTTCCCTCCCTGTCCCTCCAGTAGATTGTGTACATTGATATGTTGACATCCCAGTCACAGTTCTCTGTGTACCATGTTTCTGTGACTGCCACAATATCCAGGCATCCCTCTTCCATCAAGGGCACCATTTCAGGAAGCTTTTTACCTAGACTACGGGCATTGGTACTTATTACCCTCCATTTTTATGGCTTTATTTCTTTTTTCCCCATCCCTGTCCCTACTGCTTTTGTATTTTTCTCCATTTACCCCAGCCCTTCTCCCCATCAACTGCTCTATTTTGGTGTTTACCTCACAAATTACCCTTTTTTTTGGCGGGGGCTAGGATTTCCCTTCTCCTCTTCAGTGCCTCTCCCCTTGGCTAGTTTAAATGCTTGCCACTGAAGCATCTAAACCTATCACCTAGGATCCTAGTTCCCCTCCAGGATAGAGGCAGACCATTGTGCCTGTATAGGGCTGCATCCCTCCAGGTGGAGCCCCAGTCCCCAATGAAGCCAAATCCCTGAGCTCTGCACCAACTTTTCAACAAGTCATTGAAGTGTACAACTTTCTGTTCACATACATAGAATATTCACAAAGGTAGGTAGAGGGAGAAGATTTTATTAGTTGCAGGGATTGTAATACACCTTTTTCACAGAGGGCTCTGGATGAGTGGGGTTGCTGAGTGTGAATGAGATTCAGTGCTGTTGCTGCAGAGCTGTTTGAGAGCCTGCAAAGTATTGCATCAGGTGGGGATTTGTCTGTGGCCTCTGACTCCCCTGACACCTAAGCTGAAAAATCAGTGAGGGATGCAGGAATACTCCCACTCAGGGAAGGGCGAGGTAGGCAGGTAGGGTTTGTAGTGGGTGGAGGGCTAGTGGTCAGAGGAGAAGAGGAGCAAAAAGGGTATTTAACAAAGTCCTCTTTACTTCTCAACTTTAGCCACAATTCATTGACTCCTCCACTCCTACTGATTTATCTAGCAGCAGGGCTCATCCTCCTGGAAATCTGTAGCAGGTATGTAAGGTGGAAGGCCTTGGCCCTGTTACTCATCCAAATGAACAGCGTTATGTCTGAAGTGAGGAGCGTTAGAAAACAAAATGTTAGGTGGCAGGAGGGAAAACTTTCTGTTGCTGCTGTATTTTGTGAGTTTAGTTAGCAAAGGTTCAGCTGCTGCATTGAGCTTTACAATTTTGGAATAGCACAGCTTTAACCTTCGTGGGAGCAGGCAGCTTTAGGAGCTAGCTGCTAGGTTTGGAATGCACAGTGAGTAAGGGAAGTTCTGAGGGGGAAGGAGAATGGTATTACCAGTTGGCCAGTATGGTGGCGGTGTCCTGCATGGCTGACAGCATTGCCCAGAATGAAAAAAAAGGAAAAAAAAAGAAAAAATCATAAGTTAAGCTTAATGTCTCTCAGCTAATAGAGAGCATGGGGGTGACCAGGCCTACAGATGATGAGAGTAAGAAACAGCAGCCAGCATGCTACTGGTGACCATGTGGCTACAGACCGGCAGCCTTCTTTGTTAGGCTCTCCTCCCAGTTTGATTAGGGCATTTGGGGGCTCATCTGGGAGTATCATCAGAGAGGTGGCTTGTGGCAGATTGCTTGGTTCTGGTGCAGGTCACAGGGCATTGCCAAATGGGTACAGAGTTCCAAGTGTAGGCCTGGGGGACTAGGTTGTCAGGTCTCCGCGCTGGTGCTTGATCCACATTTTTTATAGCACTGATCCAGTAGTGGACATTAATTCAAAATATTACATGCTTAGATAAATATTGTGCTAACACTGGTTACTAGTTAAAACAAGCATTTGCCAATGCCAAATGTTTGCTTGCATGGTGTGTGTGGCAGGAATGTATAGTGAAATAAGCAATTAATTTGTAAAAGTTTTTAATCAAAATATAACCTAATGTTGGAGATTTCCAATGAAAATGTATACATTTAGAGGCCATTCCAACTGAAACTGGATGGGTACTTGGTCACTCATCAGAAACACAGACAAAGTAAGAAATGTGAAAAAATAATTTAAAATATATTGAGGAGGATTTTGTGTGTGTGTGTGTGGTCAAACACATAGATTCTGAGTAAGAGCAAGCTTATCTGACCTCTGACACACACACACACACACATCACCAACAGTTTCTCTGCCCCATCTACTCCAAACCAGACAGATTTCCCACCAACAGTAGACACAGATGATTCCCACCCCAGCACCAGGTGATTGCAATGCAGCCCTCACCAGTGGCACACAATCTCAAGACACACACACACAAATTGCAGACAGTCTCTGCCTCCAACACCCCAAACCAGACACAGACCCGCCCACCAACAATAGCATAGATCATTCCAAACCCAAGCACCAGACTGTAGTTCAAACCACCCCTTCCCCAGCAACGGACAGTCTCAGCCCCCCCTCCAAACCCAAAACCAGACACTGATTCCCCGCTAACATCAGATGCAGTTGATTTATCAACTCCAGCTCCAGGCAACTCCAGACAACTGTGATGTATAGACACACACACACACACACACACACACCGCAGACCGTTTTGGCTAACCCCTAAACTGGACAGACTCCCCCCAATACCAAATGTAGATGATCCCCAACCCCAGCATCAGACTCAACACGCCCCCTCACTGGATGGCTCTGGTTCAAACCTCCCCCCAAGTGGTGGACAGTCTCAAGGACACACACACACACACACTTCAGGTGGTCTTGTCCCCCCACATCCAAACCAAAAAGGACAAGACTCAACCCCCCCCCACGGTGGAAACAAACCTGAGTACCCCTTTCCCAAAAGCAGACAATTTGCTCTTCCTCCCCAAAAGACAAACATAAACAAATGGTTTTCACTGAGCACTATTAAATTAAAAGGCACAACCACTGGGTTAGGTGAATGCAGCTGCATTTGTTTAAAGTTTTTGCTCAGCAAACAGAGTTTGCTGGTCAAAAACTAAATAAAATTGCATTTGTTGATTCATATATTAAGATACCAAACTTTCCAATATAGAATCCCTAAACCACTCTCAATAAATACAGGAACCAACTCATTTAAACAACAAAACACAAAATCATTCCCTCCTGGACCTAGCACCCAAATCGCACCACTATAGTATAGTGGACTTTGGTCTTCTTTCCAATGCTATAAGCTACCACCATATGATCTCTGTGGTACATGAGATACATAGGCCAAATATCCCTCATAAAATTCTCCTAACTCAGTCTTAATACTTGCTTGATCTTCTCTCCCTACACCACGATCTCATACACTCAGATTGGTCCTCTCTTTCCTCTGCCACCTCAGTAGATGGTGCCTTAAATTCATTCAGTGACAAGTTCCTACACATGTGGAACTGTCATGCCCCTTTATGTAAGACAAGAGTCAAAGGTAACCACCTACCGTGGGTGACCCCTGAGCTTCTGGCTTGCCAAAGAGCTTATGATCTAGCATGGCATAAATATAAAGCATCCAGCCACCCTAGCAACTACCCACATTACAGAGAGTGCCAAAATGCGTGCACTAAAGCAATACAGCTAGCCAAAGCTGAACACTTTCATTCGAACTTCCTAAACAACACTAACAACCCATCCAAATTTTGGAAGGTGTTTCAATCTCTCTTCTCTCCTACTGCTAAACCTCCCACCCCAATACTCAAGCAAAATCTCTCCTCAATCTCTGAACTCATGGCTATTGCAGAATGCTTCAATACTCATTTTATGACCCGTGTCTCTTCACTCCTGTCAGCTTCATTCACCTTCTCTACCATTTCCACTACTATACCCCAACCATTGTCTTCTACGTCTGCCACCCCCTCCTTATCCTTCTCCCCCACCCCATTCTCCTCACCCTCCGCCTCCTTCTCTTTCACATCAATTACTCCTGAAGACACCTTGCAGGCACACATGACTATTAATCCCTCCAAAGCTTCCTCACCTGATGGCCTGGACCCTAAGCTTCTCTCACTTTCTGCACCAGCTATTGCCTACCCTCTATCTCGCATACTAAATTTATTCTTCTCATCTGCCACTGTCCCATCAGCATGGAAGCATGCAGTTGTGCTCCCCCTACCTATGGGTGGCAACATGACATCTCCAGGCAACTATTAACCTATCTCTCTCTCCTCCCTACCTTGGCTAATCTTCAAGAACATCCTGTCCTTAATTAGCTCTCTGCCTTCTTCTATGACACCGCTTTCTTCACTCCTTTCCAGTCTGGTTTTAGGAAAAATCACTCCACATCCACCTCCTTGCTAAGGCTGACTGATGCCATCTCCTCTGGAATGGACAATGGCCTAATTACCTCTGCCATGTTTGTCGACTTGGCCAAAGCCTTTGACACGGTCTCCCACTCCCTTCTGCTGAGCAGTCTCACCTCCGCAGGCCTCGCCCCTTCTGCCACAAGCTGGTTCAGTGCCTACCTGACTGACAGGTCGTAATCTGTCCATATTGCTGATGCCACCTCATCTCCTCTGCCCCTAAGCACTGGTGTCCCTCAGGGTTCGGTGCTTGGACCACTTCTTTTCTCCATTATCCTAAATGACCGCCCACGGATTTGCATGTCAGCTTGCATACACTTGTATGCTGATGACACTGTTATATATACATCTGGCAAATCCTTCACCATTGTCACTACCAGGCTCCAGTTTGGATTCACTAATGTCCGACTCTGGATTAGATATCATCAACTTTTCCTAAATGCCAAGAAGACCATCTCCATGACCTTTGGCACAAAGCAGAGACTCCCAAGGCAAACTAACTTGCCCACTTTCCACACCATTGATGAGACTATATTAGAGAACACCTCCTCATTCAGGTACCTCAGTGTCTGGCTCAACCGGTACCTCAACTTCTCTCTCTACATATTGATGCCATTCTGAAAAAACTGTGGCCCAAACTTGGTTCCCTATACAGAAACCATAGCTGCATCCCGCTTACGGCCAGGCGTGAGTTAGTACAGATGAAGATCCCACCTATATTTGACTACTGCAATATAGTCTATAGTGCCACCCCACAGTCCTCCCTAGCCAGACTGGATACTCTCTTCATCTCCTTCTGCCACTTTGCCTTGATCCCCTTCCTTTATCCACCACTGCGTTCTCTGCCGCTCTCTGAATTTTCTTACTGTTACTAACAGACATGCACTCTATGGCATCAAATTTATCGCTAAATTCTGGCTTGGCTCTTTTCCTTCCTTTATCTTCTCCTCTTTATATTCCCCTCCTCCTTCCCAATACTGTTTAAGATCTTGTGATTTGAAGACCCTGGCACTCCACTACATCTGATCAAAATGCTTTCTCCTATCACCTGCTAAAATTATGGAATGCACTCTCCCCACAAATTCGGCACTCCTCCACTATTGGCTCTCTTGCATCTGCCTTACAAAGCTACCTAATCACCAACTGTATTTGCAATTGATGTCCATTGGGTACATGCGATCATCCAATGACCTTCTACAATCATTTGGTAGCAGTAATGTGCCTTCTCCCCTGCTACCAGCTGCACCACCTAAGCAACTACCTGCACTTCCTTGCCCCCTTGCACTGGTGGCCCCTAAATGCCACCTAGCCCATCTGGGTGTATGTTTGCATGTGATAATTCCAAGACTCCCAGTACTCTTTTAGTGGTCCTGTAACTTGAACAAGTCATGTTCCCTGACTGACCTGTTATTGATATTCAAAACTCTGTATGCCAATTATGTTGTATTATGACTACTGCACTACAGTGTGACTCTGTATGTCTTTGAAAGTTGTTTTTGATTCTGTATGACTACCTCTTCCCCCAGGACATTCCATGAGATGAGCAATGTGTTGTTTAGTGTACCTTTCCTGGTGAAACAATTCAATAAATAAATGAAAAAATAAAATAAATAGATTGATTTCTATGCGAGAGAAGATAGCTGGCTGTGCTTCACTTTGATGTTTCCCCTACAGCACTGAATTTGTTTCTTGCACTTGATTGTTTCAGGTACTCTGTAATTATACCCCTAGTGAACCATACACAATAAATAGAATAATAGATACCTAAGTGTGTATTACCAGGCAGTAATCTCATCGAGGGGTTTTGCGGACTTGGAACCCCGAGCCGAAGCTCGAGAGGTTGCCAAAGTCCTCAAAAACTCAAGATGAGATTACTGCCTGGCAATACACACTTAGGTATTTGTTATTTTTTTTAATATATGGATCCAGTTTCTTTTGGAAGGGGCCGTAGACTGCTGTGGGAAGACTCTGTTCTGGCCGACCACCACACTGTCTCACTCCTCTCACCTACTGCACTGTGTTGCTCCTCTAACCCATCCCATGGCCAGGCACTGGCTCCTCTATCGAGGGGAAAAGCTTTTTTTGGTAGGCAGACTTACCTTTTCTTTCTTTTTTTCCCCCCAGAACACGGGATCAACTGGATAGTTCCATTTTCTGTAAGAACTAAAATAAAAAAAAGAACTATCTCGGTCACAATTTTGTCTCATTATGTGAGAGATGGCCACCATGTTATTCAAAATGTTCTACCTGCCCAGAAAGAGAAAGTGGCCAATCATGAGCCACGTTTTCAGAGGATAGTGTTTGATTGACACTGGGAACATAGCATGCTGTGGGAGAGCTTGCACTTCCGCTGTTCCATTTTTATGATAATACTATCGTTCAGAGCTCTGAATTATACCATTACAGACTCAGAATGATAGTATTATCAGCTGCCAAGTATGGTATTATCACTTGAGGGACAATGCTATCATGAGGATTTTTTTGTTTGCTTTTCAACCCTATTATTTCAACAATCCATGTATTAAATAGTTATATTACTGTAAGAGTCTATTAGTAAGATCCTGTTTATTTATTAAATACAGTATCTGCTTACTAGTTGAGAAAAGGTATTACTAAAAAATCATTTAGTCAAATAAGGGACTTGAAAAGTAAGACTGAAAATACTCACATAAGGCAAGAACATCAGAGTTAATTTGCCACACAGTTTTCTGGTTGGCCAGAGTGTGGACTTCAAGGGAAATCTTGCTGGAACAAGTAATCATCCTAGCTGGATAGAGATGTTTATGCATGTACCTGTTGACTAAGTAATGCCTGAAATGTATGTGGTGGTCTCCTCGAGATGGGGATGATGTAGATGAGCAGCCAAGGTCCAAATTAAATTGCGGATAGGATAACTGCTATCCAGACAAGGAGAGGCAGGAGTCAACTAAGTATTTCGATGCCTGCGGGGGCGTTTATTTGGTACCAAGGGGTCGACAGACACAGTCACAAGAAGGAGTAGGGGATGCACAATTAAGAATAGGGCAATGGAACAGGGAAATACTGAAAAACTTAACATTTACCACTTTTACGGTTACCACTACAAGCATAAACTTTAGGCCTACTGCCACTCTTATTCTAATACTAGTTTATACTGTACTTCTATACTCTAAACAAGAATCCAGTCTTATTCTGGTACTAGTTTGTACTGTACTTCTATACTCTAAACAAGAATCTAGTCTTATTCTGATACTAGTTTATACTGTACTTCTATACTCTAAACAAGAATCCAGTTACATCGGCTACTCAGCACTACATTAGGGTGATCAGCATCACACACCTACAAAAGAGTCCAGAGATCCAGCGTCTTTGTGTACACCGTTGTTCTTCATTGGTAGCTACAAGGGAAATAAAACAGAACTGTAGAACCCTAATCTCAATTCCCAGCAAGGACCTAGACAAGGCCACTGGGGTGGTGAGAGGTTTGGTAAACAGACCATATATCTTCAGCAAAAGCCCACTCTCTCCAAGGCTGCCGCAATGTAGAACCAAAGCAACTGGTTCCTGAAATAACACACTAAAGCAAGAGGTTCCTCGGCCAAAACCCACTTCTAGGGTTGCCAAGGATGAAGAAAGACCAAGATCTGTGTAGCGATGAATCCAATGGAGGACTACCACGATCTGACTGATGCTGCAGCACTCCAAGGGCCAGCTGGACCCAGAAGGAACTCTGACAGGACCAGGAACCATAAGAATCTGAAGAGATGATGGTTGACTCTGCAATCCTAGGATCAGGAACTAACACAAAACAAAGAAACGGCAGACACGTCCCGGACTGGGCTTCGACGGACTCGACTCTCGGCGAACCACCAGGTAGGGTGCAGAGCAGGTTCTCCAGGATAAGCTCTCTCTCTTCTGTAGAGGGCGACCAACTTCGGGACATCTGGTACAGGAACCATACGGAATGACACTGGCACTGCTGTTGTGATGCGTTTCAGCGGACGTACTTTCGAGCTGTGAAAACAAGAAAACGGCGGGTACAACTGGTACGACTGACGACGGACTCAACTTCGGCGGATGACACAAACGGATGGAATGAGTTGATGGATGATCTTCCTGAAGTGAAGAATGCTGGAAGGATGTCTTCTTCTGAGTAGAGACTGATTCTGAGCATGTGGTGTTGCAGACCACACTAGGAGACTGCAGTGTGGTAGAAGATTGAGACTGTCTTCATACAGTAGTAAACATATAACTGAAGAAAGCCCAAAGAACTGTGGAATAGTACAATAATTTGCCAGAGGAAGGCAAATTATAACTTCAGGGGTAATTGTTACTGATAAGGGCCAATGTCCAGGTGCTTAGAGCAATAGTTCAGGTACTTCGGACAATAGTTCAGTTACTTAGCATAATAGTTCAGGTACTTAGGGCAATAGTTCAGGTACTTAGGACAATAGTTCAGGTACTTAGGGCAATAGTTCAGGTACTTAGGACAATAGTTCAGGTACTTAGGGCTATAGTTCAGGTACCTCGGACAATAGTTCAGGTACTTAGAGCAATAGTTCAGCATAAGCAGTACAGTAATTACAATAATTTCACAGTATAGGCAAATAGAACAGTCTCAAATGAACCTCTGTTTCTATAGGTAGGGTATTCTGGAATAGGATCCCTTACTGTACGTTGTGGATAGGGAATCCTTTAGTACCACTAGGCTGGCTTGCCCTATTCCGTTAGGCTGGGGCCTTCCTTTAGTAACACTAGGCTGGCTTGCCCTATTTCATTAGGCCGGGGCCTCCCTTTAGTACCACTAGGCTGGCTTGCCCTATTCCACTAGGCCGAGACCTCCCTATAGTACCACTAGGCTGGCTTGCCCTATTACGCTAGGCCGGGGCCTCCCTATAGTACCACTAGGCTGGCTTGCCCTATTCCTCTAGGCCGGGGCCTCCCTATAGACCAGGCTTTACCTCGGGCCTAATGCCCTACCTTTACCTCGGGCCTGATGCCCTACGTTAGCTTGGGCCTGGTGCCCCACCTTAGATTGGGCCTGGTGCCCCACTTTACAATGGGCCTGGTGCCCCCTCGAAATACTGGGCTTGGTGCCCCAATTTATAATGGGCCTGGTGCCCCTCAACACCTTGGGCCTGGTGCCCCACTTCACAATGGGCCTAATGCCCTACTTTATATTTGGGCCGGAAGTGCCCTTTTAAATCTCGTTGCCCCTTTAAATTCTTTCAGCTCACTGAGAGCTGCAGTCACTTATATCGCTATACCTCACCTCCGTTCCGCCCCCCTGTTGCATATTCAAAGGCCTTTTACCTGGCCTTAATGCACTGGCCCCTCCTCGTAGGCGTCGCTAGCCCCGCCTCCCTCTTTAATATCAAAATCGTGGGTCCTAATGACCCGATGCCCCTGTGGCACTCGGCCACCTTTTCCAAGTGCTTACTGTGCTTCACAACAAAAATGCAGTCTCTTAAGCACACTGGCGGTCAGCACAGCGTGTGCTGCCGCCAACTCACCACTCTGCTGTATCTGAGGGAGTTTCTGCTGCACTGGGAGGCGGGAGGTGAGCTGCAGTGGGAGGGAATCACTCAGGCAGAAAGAGGGACAGCTCAGGGGGCCTCCGATGGCCAACAACGATGCGGCGCTTCTCTGCCACCGACGTGGGACCGGATTTACTTGTTCAACACCTCGGGGCTTAAAATAAATAATCAGAGGGCTTTTAAGCTCATTAAATGTGTCGGGACCGGCGTTTTCATCTTCGTGGTGCCCCGATGACACCATCGACAACAGACTACCACAGCAGAGGAAGTCTTCAGGCAGGGGAGGCAGCACAGGACCATAGCAAGTCCAGAGGGATGGCTCTAAACAAAAGGTAAGCCTAAACTGTCCCCCTGACTTCTGGGTCCTGGCTCCTCAACCTCTGCCCAGGATTAACTGTCTCCAACTGTTTACTTGTAGAATGCTTGTTTAAACTTGAACCTCCCCAGGGTTCTAGAATGGCTGGATTGGAATGCTGTGCATGAGCCACTCAGCACAGCATTCCATCCAGGCCATTATGACATGTTTTGCTTGTAAAAATCTATCTTTTGACAAAGCTGTAAGTGCACAGGGCACTTTTCTATTATTTACAGTATTTTCCCTGTAATGGCCAACTTTGGGGCATTACATGTATACAGGACTTGGCTGTGCCATAGAACGGAGAGCGGCAGAAGGCTTTTGGTCTAGTGAGAAAGGTCCAAACGTACTCTAAGATAGAAGTGCACTGTAGAAGGAGAGGGATGAGCATATTTTCAGCTTGGGTTACATGAAGCACCCCATCACCCAAACATGCTGGATTATGTGCTTATCAGCATTTTGACTTCTTAAAACCCATGCCCCCAAGTCCGGTTCCCCTGCATTTTCAGCTGTCTGATTGTGTCCTGCAGTAGAAAGTTATGGTCACTTTTGGCAGAAGTAACATACTAAAACAAATGGCAAATTAAACTTTATGTTTGTTTTGGTTTTTGATCAAAATATTGTAATACTGGGAAGAAGGTTATAATAGATGCTATGGCATCTAATTGCATATTAAGAAGCTATTGAAATGATATCAAATGCCACAGTCCTGTTTCTGTCTCTCTTTCTCTCTCCCTCTCTCCTCTCTCTCTCTCTCCATCACCATCAATAAGATAGATATGTCTGTAAGGCAATTCATTCTGCATGCAGCGAGAAAATGAGCAATGTTCACCAATATCTCAAATGCAGCTATAAAAGAAACAAAGTCTACTGGTGTGTGTTTGTGTGTGTGTGTGTGAGATATCACAATCGCAGCAGCTGATACCATTTCAAAGGCTATTTTACATATAGTTGCATGAGATAGCATCTAGTGACACCTTGTTCCCAATATTACAATATTTTTATAAAAAAAATAAACACATTTAATTCATCATTTGTTTTGGTATAGTGTCCCTGTCATCATTAGCTTTTGAGATTGTTGCAGGGGACATCTCCCATATTGGCTGCCATAGTTAGTCCCGAAGTCAGTGCTGCAGTGCTGCTGCACTTGAGAGTCACAGAGGGTTGAGAGGTATTCTGCAATGATGTGCTATCACTGCCCTCAGTTAGTTGCTGCTCTGCCCAGAATTCACACCACTCAGCTGGAAGTGGGGTGGCATCATGTAAATGAAAGCAGCCAGTTGCTGTCTGATAGGAGTGTCTGACTGTTTTCAAGTACAGTACACAAACTTTCTACCCAGTAAGCAGTGAGTAGTGTCACCAGTGGAGTGTCTGTTCATTGGCCTGCGCTGCTGACCCCCTTGGAGTTTCAGCTGCAGTTAGCTTGGCAGTGACACACCTCTGAAAATGCCATACATTGTAGCAAAACATTTGGTGTGCAAGTGCAGCAAATGTAAAAAAGAGGACTTTACACAGAGATTAAAAAAAAATATCTCTTGCATAAGTAAAATAATATGCATTCCTCTATAGTCAGAGTCTATGGTGGGCAAGAGTCTGCAACTGAGGGATTTGGCTGTTCCACAGTCATTGGGAGCAGGCACCATGGTGCGAACAGTAATGAGGGACAATGTACAAAAAAATGTGAGGGTGTGCACAACCACTCAAATCATGTCATGCTGGGTCGCACTTGTCTTCTCTCCAGCTGTGTGCTGGGGTCACGTCCGGTACATATGCATGTTCAATGGAGTGCATCTGCCATTTTTGTGAGGATGTGGACAGAATGCAGCTGCCAGCTGGCAAGACAGCCATGTGTGCCACTGTGGCCCATTGGAAAGGCTTTTCTAACTGGATGGTATTTGACTGCGTTAACAAAAATGTAGTTTTGTTAACTGTGATAATTTTTGCAGATCTCTGGGATGCTAGTAATAGATGGAAGAAATGGTGTGTTATTTTAGTAACCAACAACCTTGTCACTGGAATGGATTAAGGTCTTTCTCATCCCCACCAGTCACAAGGGCTATTTGTTCAAATGATTATGCACAGCACAGGCCATCATATACAGTTGTAACCCCACTGTTCCCTGTGGTTACTAGAATCCCATCAATGTCACTGTGAAGCAGGGAGGGTAGCTGGTGAATAACTAGTTGAATAGATTTTTACCTGGTCCCTCTCTGTTTGCTTGGTCTCAGCTGAGAGCAGAGAGGTGATTTATTTAGGACTCTCACAGCATCATAAGCCACATAGCTTGCTGTGAGTGGGGAGTTTAGGATTTTCAGTGAGTCTTAGTTCTGGGTTCAGTGTGAGCAGTTGGAGGAGTGAAGAGCTGCTGTGTGGGCTGTTAGGAGAGCCTACTTTTTCTCACCCTATTCTGAGACTCTTTTACCTGCCTTGTTGAAATGGTGAATACTGTCTTCAGGAGTTCCTGATGTCCTCATCCTCAGTGGGATGAGGAGGACTGCCGAGGGATCTGAGGGGCAATCCCCTGTTTGATCCAGGACATTTGAACCTGCCTTTGCGTACAGTCTGTGAGTAAATTCTGTCTGTGAGTTCCCAGGAGAGATGTACCTGTTTTGTTTTCACATCTTGCTGGTCACTACAGGAATTACAGGAAGCAGTAAATCTTTTATTAAACTCATCGACTATTTCAATAGAACAGGCCAACAAATCATCATTCAATTTTATAGTACTCAATTGACTATCATTGGGTTTTATGAGAGTATTAATTGTTGTCCAAAAGGTTTTAGTATTAGATAAACCTGCACATTGTTTTTGTTGAATGAATTCTATTTTAGCTTTTTTTATCGGAGCTTCACATTGATTCTGTAGGGCTCTATAAATCTGATAACTAGACACAGAATTTCTTAATTAAAGAAGGTGTCAACCACACATAATACTTCCCACGAACCCTTCTTTTAACATAAGGAGCAAGTTGATCCAAAATATGTGTATACTCAGTGATAAAAAAATCCAAGGCAAAATTAACATCCAGAATGGAATATAAATAAGGCCAATCTACAATACCCAACTGTGAACAGAAAGTATGTGAATCAAACCTAGTGAAAGATCTCAAAATTCTTATAACTGGCTTAGATTTCTTCAATCCACCATGATTCCATATGCAAAACACAGAGTAATGGTCACTTAAGGCATCAGAAATCAAACCACACTTCATCATATTGCTAGGCTTTTTGGATAAAATCCAATCCAATACCGTGTGATTATTGGATTTATTATTATGTTGAGTGGGTAAAGTGATCAATTGTTGTAAACCAGACTGAAATAAGACAGTGTTTAATTTAGAAACATCAGGGCCAATAAAATTTAAATTAAAGTCCCCTAAAATTATAAGCTCACCAAAAGCCCTATTATCTAACTTAATCTATTAGTTCTTGGAGACCAAGTTTACTACCATTAGGTAGAAGGTATACACAGCAAATTGTAAATTTTTTGGTAGAACCCAATGTCAGCTGAATGCTAACGTGTTTGCAATGGTCTAAAGTATCCTTAAAAATATAATGCTCTTCTACCACTAAATTGTCTTTAACATAAAACATAACCCATCCCCCTCTACCACTAGTACGATAATTTCTAAACACTTTATAAGCAAGAACACATATTTCAAAAATTGAAACAGTGGAATTCAACCAAGTTTTGCTCAATGCTAAAATGTCAGGATTGTATAAGCTGATCCACAATTCCACCTCATGGAATTTAGGCAATATACCTTGAGTATTAACGTGCATACTTTTAAAACCTTGGGAAAATTGCATGAAATAGTCACCATCAGCCATGTCATTCACAGTAGGGACAGAGTTTGTTTCAACATTACCAGACTGAATCAACAAAAGTCAACAGTAAAACCAAATTTTTACATATGTATAAACAACATATGTTTTTACCTTCTGTTTTCTAATAGAATACCCCACATTGTAGCTCATATATTTACCACTAACCCCAAGCATCATGCTACAATTAAAAACACACTCGGTTGGTTTCCAGATACACTTGCTTGTTTATCTTGCTGGACTCTAAAAGCATTATTTAATATATGGTGAAGCATGTTATCACTGCATATCACACATAATATATACTCTACACTGAACAAAGGGTGCTAGCATTCATCAATGCCCAGGAGTGCAAGCATGTGGAACCACAGCCTGTGCCATCAACACTGATGTTTGCGCTGGCAGAGTTCACAATTTTGGGGGCATATTGACCCAGGTCAACCCAATTCATGCAGCCACCATAAGGAATTATTATCGTCTATTGATCATGCATTCCAACAAGCTTGGTAGTGGATGACTCAAGTACAAGGAAGAATTTCATCATAGAAAACAGAATGACCCAGCTAGAACCTGGGATATGCTGGAGCTTGCATTGCTGTGGACCATTGATCTTAGCGGGGTGTCCAACACACAAAGAGTGGCTTTCCCATCAGGTGTCTGCAGTCACCAAAATGGGGGGGCAGGGCACTAGCTGGAAAGGATCTGGGGGTGGGGAACTGCTATAATTTTATGGGGAGTAAAAGGTAGAACCTTGCAGGTTCAAGTAAAAGTGCATGGCATGTGGTCACCCTCACCAATTCACCCAGTGCAAACTCCACACCTCAGCCTTTTTGGAAGTGGTGCAACAAGCCTCCCAGTGCCAATAAGGATGAAATCTGTTGAGAATGGTTTGGCAATTTGTCTGCATTGAGTGGCCACTCACACCCTGGTGGATGGCTTTAGCATCAGCTCTAGAATACAGAACAATGGCCCTCTTTAAATCATACAAGGGCAGAAACCAGAAGTCTGCCAGGGAATGACTAGACATGGTCCAGGCCAATCTGGTGAAGGATGTTGCAGCAGGGAGGATCAAAGGGTCTCTTCCCAGCACCCCTGCCATATGCTGCAGGTAAGTTCAGGATGATCAATCATTTGTCTTACCTGGAAGAAAACTATGTCAATAGCCATATTGACCCATACTATACAGAAGTGTCTTGTGTCTTGTTAGATGTGGTAATTGAGGTGGCCCAGGTGGTGGGGCAGGTGGCCTTGTTAGTGAAGTTGGATATTGAGTCAACATTCTGGCTACTGCCAGTTCAACAAGAGGACAGGAATTTATTTGATATGAAGTTGAAAGGCCAGTACTATGTTAACAACTGTATACCAATGGGGTGTGCAGTAGTATGTGCTGTGTTTACCAAGTGCAAAGCAAAAGTTGTGGGGCTCAATTCACTGAATGGTGACCAGTGTGGTGCTTGTAGTATACAAATTGCCAAAACGCAAAATGAAGGGACGATGTCCCAAAGAACTACAGCTCTAACCAAAGCTCCAGCTGCTTAAAATAATCACAAGGGCTTTTTATCTTGCTGCTCTTTTATTCTGCAAACATGCTCATCGACCGTAGCCATAAAGTGCAAGTACAAAAATAATTAGATCAGTGACAGTACTATCATGAAAACTAAACAAACAAACTACACGCTGGCCCAGAAAAGTGCATCTGTATAGCTGCAAAACCTTTGAATTACCAGCCATGCAGACAAACCATACATGCCTCCTGGAGCTAATCAGGTACTACAATAGGACCAGCTATCATTTCACCATTCAGGCTTCTTCAGAGCTGATTTGCTAGCACAGCATTCCAGCCTTTTGAATGGAGTAATTACCATATTCATTAGGTAGGCGTGCTGCCATACTCTTTGCTGCTGACCTCATAGTTTTGACACAATGAGGTCAGCAGCAATAAGTATGGCAGCATGCCAACCTAATGAATATGGTAATTACTTTATTCGAAAGGCTGGAATGTTATGCTAGCCAATCAGCTCTGAGGAAGCCTGAATGGTGAAGTGTCAGCCGGTCCTTGCATGGTACCTGATTAGCTCCAGGAGGCGTGCATGGTTTGTCTGTACTGCCGGTAATTCAAAAGTTTGCTGCTACAGATGCACTTTTCTGTGCCAGCGTGTTGTTTGTTTAGTTTTCATGATAGTACTGTCGTGATCTAATTATTTTTGTACTTGCACTTTATGGCTACGGTCGATAAGCACATTTGCACAACAAAACAGAAACAAGGTAAGTGGTCCTTGTGATTTATTTTAAGCAATTGGAGCTTTGGTTAGTGCTGTAGCACTTTAGGACATCGTCCCTTCATTTTGCGATGTGCTTTGTTCAGTGCATTCCAGCACTGGGTGATGACATGCAAGGCAGGTTGTAGGGAGATAGTGTACTATCCAAATGACTGTGTTTGTGGGCAAGCCCAAGAATAGGGACTATGGGCACTTGCTGGACTCTTTTCAGGTGGTCTGCACTGAACTGGAGGTGTGTTTTCAATTAATAATTTTTATTGTTTTTTCAAAACAACACACATAAAAAAATCAATGCAAAATTTAGAACTGAAAACAGATTTGGGGGTGCTTTTGACTCAGAACAAGACAGAAGGGCCCTGCATCATGTTGTCCTTCTTGAGTATTGATACTGACACTATAGCTGCAAAATTTCACCTATCACAGGAGAAGGTCATGTCACTGAGAGGCTTGTTGGCCTGGGTGATGAGGGCATGCAAGATCACCTTGCATGAACTACAACAGTTGCTCTGCCACCTCACCTTTGCATACAAAGCAATTCCCATGGGCAGGGCATTCTTGCACTATTTAGGGAAGGTAGGCATGAGATGCCAAAAGCTTCACCACAGGCTCTAGGTAACTGGCACTGAGAGAGAACATTGGGGTCTGACTGGCTTTCCTGAACTGCTTCAGTGGGTTGCCAATCTGGCCCATGATAACCACCAGTTAAAACCTCGAGCTGTTCATGGATGCATTTGGGGATTTGGCTTTGGGGCTTACTTTCAAGGGGAGTGGTGTATGGGGCAATGGCCTCCTTCCTGGGGGGAAGGCTTGATCAACGAAGTCACACTGCTGGAATTGCTTCCCATTTTGCTCACCCTAGCTGGGTGGGGCAATCAGTTTCAGGATAGAAAGGTAGTCTTCAGGACAGACAACACGGGGTGGTCCACACCATTAATGAGCAGTTAGGGACCAAGGGTCCTCTGGGTGACCTCATGTGGGTTTTTGTGCTCAAATGTTTGATGCTTAATATCCAGTTTAAAGCTGTACATGTGCCACCTGTAGATAACAGTATTGCTGGTGCTCTTTCTTGTTTGCAGTGACAGAGATTCCAGGAACTGGAGCCAGTAGCAGTGGTGCATCCCAGGGAAATCCCAGCCTTCCTCATAGAGTTGGTGATACAGAAGCCTAGGAGTTACTCAGAAATTCACTAGCACTCTGCATGCAGGCAGCATACAGGAAGGGTGTTGAGAACTTCCTGAATATGTGCCAGGCCCAGGGTTGGCAGAAGGTCTGTCCTATTCTGGTGCACTTGTGCCTTTATGTAATGCAGATGAAATTAGAAGGTTTGATACCAGAGACAGTGGACCAGAGTTTGGCAGGCATTTCATGGTTCTTTGAGGTCATTGGTCTAGATGACAACACATGGGCATTCAGACTTCACAAAATGTTGGAGGGATGGGCTCATGATGTTCCAAAATGACTGGATATCTGATATTAGATTAGTATGTTCCTGCTAGAGAAGGTGTTAGGCAAGCTGTTGAAGATGTGCTCATCTCCATTGAAGGCAGTGTTGTTTCACACTTTGTTCATCATAACCTTCTGCTGGCATTTTGGGTGTCAGAATTGGTCCCGCCGAGCAAGGTGCCAGGACTGATGGTGGCCTTTGGGGATAATGACATGGTGGTGACCCAAAAGGGGGGTTTCATGTAGTTCTTGGAGAGCAAAACAGACCTTATAGCCCCAGGGTGCTGGTGCAACCTGAAGCTGCCCTCAGGGGTGTAGTGGGATGTCCAGGCTTGGGTTCTGGAATACATTGCCAAGAGGGAAGGTGAGGGGTATTACATTCTTCCAGCATGGAAATGGGACCCCACTGGCAGTGTTCCAGTTCTGCCACATCAAGAAAAAGCAATTTACTGGATTGGGTGTGGACTCAACAGAGTTTAACACCCCTTCCTTTGACGTTGGGGCTGCCATGAATGCTAGGGCTGAAGGGCTGATGAACAATCAGATCCGGGCACTTGACCAATGAAGGTCTTAAACTTTTGAAGGGTATGTGTAATCACAAATTTTTTTTAACCTTTTTGGTTTTATTTCTCCACAAGTGGTGCTTCCCAGGCAAGGCAAATTTGGTTATGCAGGCATTCCTTGATTCACTGGGCAGCTGACTGATGCAGATCCGGGGGGGGATGAGAACCTTTTCCTGGACCCTTCACAACAGTAGGTTCACTGGATGGGATGTCAAGAATAAGGTGGGGTGACTAGCTCCCATGGGTCACAGCCAAAGCTCGACAGATCAACAGCAGGGTCCCACCACAATTTTGGTGGCTCACCTGGGAGGGAATGACCTGGGAGCGGTGAAGCCTAAGAAGCTGCTACATCAAATGATGGAGGATCTGTGGTTTCTTCAGGAAGCCTGGCTGAGGTGTGCACAGTCTGATCACCCATCGTCCAGTGGTGGCACTGGTGACATGCAAGAGACCCTGCTGCAATCAGGAATGCTCACAGGTTGACCAACATAACCATAAGGAGTTTTATAGACTCTATTGTTGGGACTGTCCAAACACATGATGAGGCAGTTACTGCTGTAGGGCTGAGATGGTATGAGTTGTATGACATAAGGTGTGATAAGTTTTTAGCTGGCCTACAAAGTGTTTTGGAGAAATTGCTAGAAAGAAGTGCTTTGGGGGGGTTAGAGCTTGGAACAGCACTCATCCTGTGGCCACGTGGGAGTCTTGCAAGGAGCGTACATGGGGGTAATTAAGAAAATTGCATCTCTTGCAGATGGTTCTCCTCCAGGCTGGCAGGAGAGGAAGGTCCAGATGACTGGAGGCCACCTGCAGGGAACGGTCATAAGAAAGCTTCTTCAGGCTTTGCCTGCATGGCTAAAGGGTTGGTGTAAGGAAGAAAGATTTCTTTTCTGGGGACTGGGTCTCCTTCTGGGAGGAGCATGAGTTGTTCAGAAAGGATGGCCTGCATGTAACCAGAAAGTGCAACTGTGTGTGTTAGGGAACAAGAAAGATATGGCAATTACCAGATATTTATAGGAGTGGGGACACACTGCTAATTGATGTACACAGCACACACACGTATGTACACACACACACACACACACTAAAAAAATGCTGTCTCCCAATATGCTTATTTCGTGATAAGATATTTGAGGAAAATATGGGGCTTGCCTGGAAAAAAAATTAAACCTCTGGCAAATATGGGAAGGGTGTCCTGGGGGAGGAGAAACATATGTGGAAAGTGCTATACATGAATGCAAGGAGCTTAGAAAATAAAATGGATGAACTGCATGCAATAATGGCTGATATTTTAGATATTGAGATGGTCAAAGAAACATGGGAGAACCAAAATAACAGCGGGTATGTTCAGTTCCTACGTTATACTCTATTTAAAAAGGATAAGGGTAATGCAAAGGGAGGGGTGGCAGTAAAGGCAAAGTAACCATTAGCTATTTTAAAGGACAAATCCCTGTATGAAGAGGAAGATCTGGAGGTATTGTGTTTTCTGCTGACTGAAGGGGAAGGTAAAAACCTAAGTTTAGGGGTATTACATAGGTCACAATGTCTGTCTGCAGAGCTGGACAGTCATTGAGGCACAGGTCAGGAACCATAGGAAAACCAGAAGCAGTTATAAAATTTGCAAGTAGCATTTTATTATTATCAATAACAATAGAAAAATGTTCAGGATAGCTATATACGGTACAAAGGCAGTGCAAATAGAAAAAACAAAAGTCCTTCATCTGAGGGTTTCTTTTCAATCTCAGATCTCAGCCTTTCTATCTCTGCCTCTCTCTCTCTCTCTCTCTCTCTCTCTCTCCCTCTCTCTCTAAAAAAAGGTTGCTCTCTTTATATAAGAAGTCTTTGCCTGTCAATTAACTTTTGCAACCAGAGCTCAAAAATATACTGTTTCTCACCAATGTATTACAACTTTGTCAGTGTCCTTCCTTGCAGGTGCAAGAAAATAGAACATGGTGACCCAGAACTGACTTCTTGTTGACAGCTCTGCAAAAGAGTTTGTAGAGGTCAAATTACATTTCAGTGTTAACCCCCTAAGTTCCAAATAACTTTTTGAATTCATCACAACAGTATAACTATATACATTTTCAAATGGAATGATCTCAGGTTCACAAAAACAGTTTCACAGACACTACTACATCTGTAGAGAAACAAGGAGGAAGAAAAGACAGAAACAGCAAGTGAATGCCGAGAGATAGCGGGAGGCTGAGAATTGCCTCACAAGAAAATCTTACTGCACAGTCAGATAGACAAGAGACAGAGAAGGAGAGAACAGAACAGATCCTTGCTTTTAACTCTTTCTGCATAACAAATGGGACAGGGCCTTATTCAACTCTGACACATACCACCATCTTTACTTAGATGTCTCCCACTGTGATCAGTGTGTGCCCACTGTATCATCTGCATCTGATATTTGGTGGGAGCAACCATCTGCTCTTGTATCTTGTTTAACCTAGGGTTAAGGCATAACCTGAATAGTAGCCCTTTCTTGACAGTATAATGGGGATGGGCTCTGTTAACCACCCCAGGGCCAATAAGTACACCATCAATACTTTTTTACATACTGGTATAACCTGTAAATATGTGTATCCCCATTTTGTAGCATAATCCAGTCTCTGAGTCTCCAGGGAATCCCTAGTTTAGCAAAAAGATCAGTCCCTTCAGCCATCTCACAGGCTTCTTCCTCACTTTTCAACTGCTCTAGTGAAGGGTTCAGGCCTCCATCTCAGATCGCATGATCTGCATCTCAGGCTGTCCTTTCTTCTCCACCATGATCAAGCATCTCTTCATGAGCAGTCTCTGCACCACTCACACATGATCCTCCAGGAGCCAGCACCAGGCATTCCTCTATCTCCTATTCTGGATTGACATGGTAGCACCAGGGAAACACAGGAAGCTCCAAATGCTCTAATCTCCATCTTGGGTATCACAACTCTGAACTGGTTCTCTGTACTGTGACTTTACTCCATCTGGCATCTGTCTGCAACAGATGGGGCCTCTCCTCACTTCTCAGCTTTGTCTGAATTGTTCAGGGGCTTGCCTTTCCTGGTGAACTCACGGTGCTGCCCCTGGTGGATTACAAGGACCCCTGGGTATATCTGTTCAGCCTTCATCCATCATGCTGTGAGCCAGTTCACCAGTTCTGTTAAGGTTTTCACCATCTGCATCATTTTCTTCACTGCCCAAAAGTCATATTTCAGCCACTTCATAGTGTCTCTGTTAGGTGCACTACTGCCAGACATCTGTTTGATGATCATGCCTATTCTTGACACACCTCTGCTGGATTCTTGTCTTGCCACCCTTGTCAGACATGATCTTTGTTGTACAGCCCACCATTTGAAGAAGGCAGACAAGCTTTCAGGTTCTGTCCCTGCCTATTCCTCTTCCATCATGGTTCCGGCTGTACAGTCTCAGTTTGGACTTTTGTTTCTGCTTCTAGTTTGGCTGTCATTCTGGTATTAACTCCTGAGCTTGATGTTGCAGGATCCATACCTTTCTTCTATACTTCCCTGGTACCAGGTCAAGTACCCACACACAACACTCCTGGCTTAGAGTATGCACGGTGCAAATACCACTTCTAACACCATCTGTCATCAAGGCACAGGTCAGGAAGCATAGGAAAACCAGGAGCAGTTATAAAATTCACAACTAGTGTTTTATTATTATTATCAATAACAAATAACGAATACAAAAATATTGAGGATTGCTAGATACAAAGGCAGTACAAACAGAGAAAACAAAAGTCCTTCATCTGGGGATTTCTTTTCAATCTCAAATCTCAGTGTCTCTCCCTCTGTCTCTCTCTAATAAAAGATTGCTGTCTTTATACTGTATAAGAAGTCTTTGCCTGCCAATTAAGTTTTGTAACCTGAGCACGTTAAAAATATCCTGTTTCTCACAAATGTATTAGAACTTTGTCAGTTTCCTTCTTTGTAGGTGTAGCAAATTAGTGCATGGTGACCCAGAACTGACCTCTTGTTGACAGCTCTGCAAAAGAGTTTGTAGAGGTCAAACTGTATTTCAGTGGTAAACCCCTAAGTTCCAAATAACTTTTTGCATTCATTACAACAGTATAACTGTATACATTTTCAAACTAAAGGATCTCAGGTTCACACAAACAGTTTCATATACACTTTTACATCCACAGAAAAGCAAGGAGGAAGAAAAGACAGAAACAGCAAGTGAAGGCAGAGAGATAGCGGGAGACGGAGAGTCATCTCACAAGAAAATTTGACTGTGGAGTCAAATAGACAAGAGACAGAGAAGGAGAGAACAGATCCATGTTTTTAACTTTTTCTGCATTATAAATGAGACAGGGCCTTATTCAGTCCTGTAACATGGACAAAGTAACAATGAAAGAAATTGTAAAGGCAGCAAATGAATGCAGTGTTATTCTCATGTGGAGGTTTCAAGTGCCTAGGTATTAGAATGGAAAATACCAGAGGACAGAAGTCAGAGTCAGTTATTTGTAGTGGTTGTGCATCATTGATTTCTCAGCCAGTGAGTGAAAGAAGCAACAAGATAAGATAATATCTTATATTTCATTACATCCAATCAGGATATCAGTAATATTAAGGTTGAAGATCCAATAGGTTAGAGTACTCAAAATTATGTAAGATTCAACATAGTGTTGGAGGTATAATGTCTTAATTCCAGCACCATTGTCTCTAATATTGGTAAAACCAACTTTATGAGAAAAGAAGAACTAATAAATTATAAACTAAAGTCACGGTTGAAATAAATAGGGAAATATGCAACAATAAAAGCTGATGGAGTCCCTGCTGAAGGAGAGGGTAGTGAAGTTCCTGGAGTCAAGCAGTGCAAAATACCCAAGGCAGCATGGATGTACTGAGGGTAGATCCTGTTAGACTAATCTTATCAATTTCTTTGGCTGGGTGACCAGGGTGGTGGATCAGGGAGGGGCAGTGGATGTGGCCTACCTGGATTTCAGTAAGGCCTTCAACACCGTTCCTTATTGAAGGTTGCTTAAAAAAATTGGTGAATCTGTGTGTGAGCTCTAAAGTGGTAAAATGGGTTGGAAACTGGCTAAAAGGCAGGACCCAGAGGGTGGTAGTAAATGGCGTAAAATTAGAAGAGGGGGAGGTGACCAGCAGGGTTCCACAGGGCTCAGTGCTGGGTCCAGTTCTATTCCATGTCTTCAAAAGCGACACTGCAGAGGGACTGGAGGGGAAAGTATGCCTGTTCGCAGATAACACCAAGATCTATAACTGAGTCAACACACAGGAGGGGGCTAGATAAAATGAGAAACAACCTAAGACTACTTGAGGAATGGTCAAGGGTTTGGCAGTTGGGTTTCAACACTAAGAAGTGCAAGATAATGCACCTAGGACACAGAAACCCAAGACAGGAATACAGGATGGAGGGTAGGTTCTAGCCCCCACAAGCCAGGACAGAGACCTTGGGGATATCATATCTGATGACCAGAAGTTAGCCAAACAATGCGAAAAAGCAGTGGGGAAGGCAAACAGAATGATGGGGTGCATAGGAAGGGACATAACCAGTAGGAGGAGTGAAGTGGTGATGCCACTGTATAGATCACTGGTGAGGCCTCATCTGGAATACTGTGTCCAATTCTGGAGACCACATCTCAGGAAGGACATAGACAGAATGGGAGCAGTCCAGAGAAACATAGAAACATAGAAACAGACTTTGATGGCAAATAAGGACCGTTAGGCCCATCTAGTCTGCCCATTTCCCTACCTACAGGATAGGCCGCAGATCCTAGTTAACCAACAGCCTATTTCTTCCTACCCCCCACAAGAATTGCCTTATGTCTGTCCCATGCATTCTTGAGTTCTCCCACAGTGTTAGACCCCACAACCTCCTCAGGAAGGCTGTTCCATGCATCCACTACCCTCTCTGTGAAATAATACTTCCTCACATTGCCCCTGAACCGCCCTCCTTCTATCTTTAAATTGTGTCCTCTTGTTCTTGCAAGTCTCTTTTTCTGAAAGATGCTACCCTCTTGGACTTTGTTGATTCCACTGAGGTACTTAAAAGTTTCTATCATGTCCCCCTCCCTTCTTTCCTCAAGGGAATACATATTAAGCTCCTTTAGTCTCTCCTCATACGGCTTCTCTTGCAGACCCTGCACCATTTTAGTTGCCCTCCTCTGGACTGCCTCTATCCTGTCTATGTCCTTGCGGAGATGGGGTCTCCAGAACTGGACACAGTACTCCAGATGGGGTCTCACCAACTGTCTGTACAGAGGGATAACAACTTCCTGTTTTCTGCTGCTGATGCCTCTCCCTATACATCCCAGTATACCCCCAGCCCTCCCTACTGCCTTCTCACATTGCTTGATAACCTTAAGGTCATCTGATATGATTACCCCCAGGTCCCTTTCCATTTTTGTTGTTGTTACTACCTCCCCACCCATTGTGTATTCTTCCTCTGGGTTCTTGTTTCCCAGGTGCATTATTTTGCACTTCTTTGCATTGAATCCTAGCTGCCATACTTCTGACCATTCCTCCAACCTTGCCAAGTCCCTTTTCATCCTTTCACACCTCCTTGTGTATCAACCCTGTTGCAGATCTTTGTGTCATCTGCAAAAAGGCATACTTTTCTTTCAGTCCCTCTGCAATGTCACTGATGAAGACTTTAAAAAGGACTGGACCCAATACTGAACCCTGTGGTACCCCACTAGTAACCCCCCATCTTCAGAGTGGACTCCATTTACAATTAGCTTCTGTGTC
Source organism: Neoceratodus forsteri (assembly GCA_016271365.2). NCBI lineage: Eukaryota > Metazoa > Chordata > Ceratodontiformes > Ceratodontidae > Neoceratodus > Neoceratodus forsteri. The sequence continues at coordinate 356,406,919 of CM028134.1, forward strand.
CTGTTGTCCAGCCAATGTTTTACCCAGGCTACCACCCTGGGTCCCACTCCCAGGCTGGTTAATTTGACTATTAATCTTTTGTGTGGGGTTATGTCAAATGTCTTGCTAAAGTCTAGGTAGGCCATGTCCACAGCCCCTCCCTGGTCTACTACTTTGGTCACCCAGTCAAAGAAATCTATTAGATTCATCTGACATGACCTTCATGCTGTGAACCCATGCTGCCTTGGGTCCTGTGCTCCACTGGCCTCTAGGTACTCAACTATTCTTTCCTTCAGAAGTGACTCCATCACTTTCCCTACCACACAGGTCAGACTGACAGGTCTGTAGTTTCCTGCCTCTGCCTTTGTCCCACTTTTGTGAAGGGGAATCACATCTGCCTTCCTCCAGTCCTCAGGTACCACACCATCCTCCCATGATTTATTAAAAAGAGTAGCCAGTGGTTTCACTAGTTCCTCCCTTAATTCTTTTAGAATTCTGGGGTGAATTCCATCAGGACCCATTGCTTTGTCCACCTTCAGTTTTAGGAGTTCTTGCAGAACCCTTTCTTCTGTGAAAGGACTGGGATCGACTCCCCTATCAAGAGCGCTTCTGTTAATTGGTTAATTGGATTAGGCACTTCCCCCTCCTCTTTTGCGACTACTGAGCAGAAATATTCGTTCAGTATTCTTGCTTTTTTACTGTCCCCCTCTGCCCACCCACCATTCATTCTATTCGGCCTCACTGTCCCTCCCTTTGTCTTTCTACGCTTGCTGATGTACCTATAAAATGTTTTATCCCACTTCTTAACTGAGTTGGCTATCTTTTCCTCAGTTTGGGCCTTTGCTATTCTGACTTCCCTCCCAGCTTCCTTCTGCCTTAACTGGTACAGCTCTCTGTCCTGCTCCTTCTGTGTTTCCTTATACTTCCGGAATGCTATCTTTTTCTTCCTGACTTTCACAGCCACCTCTTTTGAGAACCATAGTGGCTTTTTCTTTCATTTTGATTTGTTTATTTGCTTCACACAAAGGCTTGTTGCCTCTGTGATGGCAGTTTTGATAATTCCCCATTGTTGCTCCACACCTCCTTCTAGCCTGTTTGCTAGTGCTTTTCTGAGGCACTCTCCCATCTTGCCAAAGTCAGCCCTCCTAAAGTCCAGTACTCTCACTTTTGTATGGCTTGACTCTGTAGCTGAGTTTAACATGAACCACACTGTTTGATGGTCACTTGTCCCCAGATGGCAACCCACTTCTAGATCTGAGATCCTCTCACTGCCCCCATTTGAGAGTACAAGGTCTAAGATTGCTCCCTCACGAGTGGGTTCTGAAACTAGCTGTCTAGTGCCTGCCACCTGTAGGGCATCAAGAATGGCCCTGCTTTTGGATGTGGCTGCAGCAAATGTGCTCCAGTTAACATCTGGCATATTCAGGTCTCCCATCAATAGTATCTCCCCTTTCTCTGCCATTCTAAGAATGCTTTCTATCATATCCTTGTCCATTCCTTCCCCCTGACATGGGGATCTGTACACAACCCCTGTGCGGATTGTGGTGCCCTTTCCAGTCTCCAAGGTGACCCACAGTGCCTCCTCTCCTCCCTATTTACTCTTTTGTTCAGTTGCTTTTATCTCTTGCTTTACATAGAGAGCTACTCCTCCTCTTCTCCCCTGCCTGTCTCTCTTGTAGGTTATGTACCCTGGTATGTTAACATCCCAGTCATGGTTCTCTGTGTACCATGTTTCTGTGACTGCTACAATACCCAGGCATCCCTCTTCCATTAAGGCCATCAGCTCAGGGAGCTTGTTGCCCAGACTACAGGCATTGGTACTCATTACCCTCCATTTCCTGATGGCCTTACTCCCTTTTGCCCCATCCCTGTCCTACTTGCCTTTGTCACTTTCTCCATTTACCCCTGCCCTTCTCCCTATTGACACCTCTATGTTGGTGTTTGCCGCACTTACTACCATGATTATTTGGGGGGCTAGGATTTTCCTGCTCCTTTCCAGTGCCTCCCTCCTTAGCTAGTTTAAAAGCTTGCCAATGAAGCATTTAAACCTATCACCTAGGATCCTGGTTCCCCTCCCGGACAGATGCAGCCCATCATGCCAGTATAGGCTTGCATCACTCCAGGTGGACCCCCAGTCCCCAATGAAGCCAAATCCCTGAGCTCCACACCAGTTTTTAACCACTGATTGAATCCCATGAGTGCGGAACACTAGCCTCTCCTATGCCATAGATGGGTAGCACCTCGAGAGAGGTTACCATCGTTATCATGACTAAGGCCCTCCCAATTCCACAAACTCTTCCTGCACTTCTCTAATCCCTTTCTTAGCCAGGTCATTTGTCCCTAGGTGGACAATGACATCCAGCTCCCTCCCCTGTGCAGCTGCTCCAGCAATCCTGAGGATTCGCTCCCTGTCCCTCCAAGCCACGGCGCCAGGCAGGCACCTTACCTCCCTCTCCCCTTCCTCCCCCAGTTCTACCTTCCTAACAATGGAGTCCCCCACCAGGAGTTGTTTCCTTCCCCTTCAGGGTCCCCTGCCACCCTCCTGTGGGTCTCCTTTGTGGAGGTTCCCAGTATCCTCCTTGGTCTCCACTGTGGGTGCCTCCATAGAGGAACCACACTTTGCCAGAATGGCATAGGAATTGTGGAGAGGTACAACTGGAGGGATGCACCTCTGTTCCACCACCCTCACCCTCCCTGAGCCCACTGTGGTCCAACCGCCTCTTTCTTGGCAACCTCTGAGGCAACGGCAGTGGCACTGGTGGTCCCTGGATGGAAGAGGAGGTCCCACAAATTCTGGCCAACTCAGCCTGAGATGAGCAACCTCCTCCTCAGCCCAGAGAGGTGCCTGCAGATGGGACAACACCGCATCCTCCAGAACATCTCCCGGAAGACTGCTGCTCCACAGCCACTGCACTGCACCACTCCAATCATGTCTTATTTCTGGCCCCTTAACTGTTTGCAATCCTTACTCTTTCCTCTCTTTTTTTCTCTCTCTCTCTCCGTACTTTCTGCCTGTGTGCCCTTTAAGCTCCTGACTGTCCTGTTCTGAGACAAGAATATCCTATATTTCTCAGTAGACCACTTACTTGCTCAGAGGCAGACCTCCAGCAGCTAGAGGGGGCCAGAGAGCTACTCTTGCCCTTCTAGGATGGTGGGTCCTTGGTGGTTCTATGGTCACTCACTTCCTGCCCCTAAACATGAAGTTCCTGTTGTCTGTCAAATCCTGTGCCTATAAAAATAGAACTAGCTTTGGGTAGGGGGGTGGAGGGGAGGAAAGGAGGGCAATATAGTCCCAGCAGAGAAGTTCAGTCACACAGCAGTCCTTTCTCCTGGTGTCTTCTGCCAAGCTATTTGACCAAAGCTAAAAGACCAACAAAAATGACACATGGACTACACCACAAGCCTTATGAGGAAATACTCAAGGAACTAACCATCTCTTCACTGGAAGAAAGAAGGGAGAGAGGGGTTATAATAGAGACTTTCAAATACCTTAGAAGAATAAACAGGGTATTGGAGGAGAGCATATTTTAGAGACGAAAGTGGACATAATATAAGACTGGAGGGATGGAGGCTTAGGGGGAAATGCTAGGAAGTGTTCTTTCTCAGAGAGGGTGGTGGATCCATGAAACAGCCTACCAGTGGAGGTGGGTGAAGTGAAAACAGTATGGGGATTGAAAAGTGCATGGGATAAGCATAAAGGCACTGTGCTATACAGCAGAGCAGGGCAAAGGTAATCCAGAAAAGAGTAGGGCTTGCCAAACAAAGTAGGGAAATGGGCAGACTAGGTGGGCTGTATGGTCCTTATCTGCCAACAGATTCTATGTTTCTATAAAAGGGGCACTAGGGGAGGCTTTCCAGGAGATCATAAGGTATGTTAGTAACTTAAACAAGCATGGGAAGCCATTTTGGTTTGATGGACAGCTGAGGGACGCAATCAAGGGAAAAAAGAGGGCTGTGTGGAAATAAAAAGGAAAACAATCTGCAACCATCAGGGAAAGGTAGAGTTGCCACCTGTCAGGTTTTTAACCTGGTAATCCGGTTTTCAGGGTCCCTATCTGGTAATCCAGTTTTGCTCAGTGTTGATCATGTTTTTTTAGCCATTTTGAGTCCTCACAAACTTTTTAAACGGAATGTGTCATATCATTCATTGTTTCAGCTGCATGTTCAGGTTAAAAACAAGTTCTGTTGTCAATATAGTCCTTTGTAAAAGCACTGAAGCTGTGAAGTGTAAAGTAGGGCCATCAAGACCATTAGCAGTTACTTAACCAAAGTTTTTCCACTCTGCATCTTGAAATGGCATAGCAGCAAAGCTGGGCAAAAAGCCTGCCCACACTTTTTGTAACAGTAAAAGATCCAGTTGTCTTTCACTTTCATTTGCTGGTAAACCTTTTCATCGCTAACAGAATTGAGGCATTTTTAAACGTTTTAAATTATTTTTTTTCCTCAAAAAAAAAAGTACGGTCACTTTTTTGGCTTTGAAATAGTATCGTGGGAATGAAAAGGAAATACAGCCAGAAAAAAGATATAGGGGGAGATATTCAAAGGAGCTGCATAATGTGCAATTGAGTTGCACATGCGCAACCATAGAAATGTGCCTTGGAGTCATATTCAACCAACGTGAATGTGCAGCGCAGGAAAGCTGTACGGGCACGGAGGCACCGGGACACGATTGTACAGGAGCACTTTGGGAACTGCAGGTGAGTACCAGATATGACAGCTGTGCATGCACGGAATGCCACACACACACACACACACACACACACACACACACACACACACGTGCACCGCCACACAGGGAGGCATGCAGGGACATTGGCACACACACACAGCATACACCGGGACCACAGAAACACACAGCCACATGCACATAGCACAGTGTATCCTACACCTGCCACTCTCTAACATGATCTACCCTCCTCCATTCCCACATTCCTGGTGACGTGTATTGTGAAATATCTGGAAAAATCTGACCATGTCTTTCGCTGCAGCTGTAATGTTGGTGACATGCAGCACAAGGTCCCAGGCATACTGCAAATTAACTTACCTGTTAAAATAGTTAAATTAAATCAAAATTAGGATGAGGCTCACAGAAGCAAGTGTTCTAATGGACACCAAGAAAATTACAGGATATCTTGAAGGGAGAAAGCTTGGAAAATGTAATTCTAAACAAAGTTCAGTTCAGGTTAGATGCACAAAATTTTCAAAGACCCGTGTCCATTTTTCAGATACGTGAGCGCAGCATCTGTCAGGTTTGTTAGATGATCTAAAAGGTGGTCTAATTTGCAAGCATGATTGTTGCAACCTGCAGTCCAAAAATGCTGCATGCATCTTTTTCTTTTTTTTTGCCATGAACTGTGGCAAGAGTGGCAAATGTGTCAGAATGCTTTAAAATGTAATGCTAACATCCTGATGCATTTGTCTCAGTGCATCACAGATCAGATATATGGACACAAGTGCTGCATCCAGACCATTGAAAATCACAACCCATATATATTTTCTGATGTAATTCTATGGCAATTAACATGAAGGCAGATTTGAATCTCCCATAGTTACTTGCCTACGCCTGACATACTAATCATCAGTTAGCAAGACATGATCATTTCTACAGCAACAGATTGTCCTGTCACAAGCAGAAGATTATGATGTCAGGTGTAGAAAAAGTTAAGTCAAATGAAGGCTAAAGGGTAGTGATCCTAGTTTCAGCGTAGCATTTATAGCTATAAAAGGGGAATGCGTAACAGAGAAAAACAAACATTAACCTCAAACAGAATTTTATCTAATTTTGTGTTCTTTTCAACGTTTGGCTTGATACAACAAAGGCTCTTTAAGCCTGCATTTTTCGACTCCTAGCTTTGGTGGATTTTTGTTTTAATGTTTGCATATTGTTGCTGAAGCCTTTGGACATCTTACAGTCCTGTTTAAAAAGGACACTGTCTACCCTACAAATCCATCTGTGTTCTTTAAAGGCACATGGCACTGTAGTGTTTAAGACTTCTCAGTGAGGTCTAATTTTAAAATTGGGTGCCATGCAGGTGTAGTAAAACTGTAACTCTAAAACATAGGCATCCCATTCATTTATATTTGAGCAGGTTACTTGCATGCAAGCAGAGCCGGCTAAGTGGGAAGGAAGACAATGGGGAGGGGCATTTTTGAGCATACACACTTTTTTTTTAATTTCCCAGCATAACCAGCCAGGTTGGTAGAGGTCAGCCATGGTAGTGATGGTGGTGGTGGTGTGGTAGCAACTGGCAGATCTCCAGCAGCATGTATCATCACACTGTTAATCAGATGGACCCCACTTGCCATTGCTGGCTTCCCCTTCCGGTTGGCTCAAGCACTGTGTGTTAGAACTGCCCAGGCATGAAGAGCTGAAGACTTCATGCTTCTGCTTCTATGGATTTGGTGCCAGTCACCATTTGGCCCTCATAAGAAGCCAGTGCAGCCGCTCTGGTAGCAACAGATGCACCAGTCAGTGCACCATCTAAAGGAGTAGTCAGCTGCCACCCCAGCTCCTGCCTGCCACTTCTGGTGCTTGTCACAGACTCCAGTTAACAATTAGAGATTCACAGTCATGACCAGCAGTCACCCTAACCACAGCTGAAGGTTGAACCCACCATTTTCATACCATTACTTTGCCACATTGCCTTGGATATGCTATAGCCACTGCTATATCTACTGATCAAGATAAGTCAGATGGGCTATGGGAAAATGCTCATCTAACACCTTCCACTCTTTTATGACAACTCTAAACCAGACCACAAGGTACTTAAACAGGTGCTTGGCCACTGATCAACCCTCCCAACCTCAGTTCAGTGTCCTGAAGTCTTGACAACCAGCCAACCTCAGAACCAGGCCTGTAGACTCAGTCCAGAACAGCCAGATGATCAAAGTCTAGAGCAGCAGGAATTGCAGGGACAAGTCAGCCTACCGACTATGAGGTTTCTTTTTTTGCTTTTTAACTGGAAAGAGTACTGTAGCTAACCCACAGTCAAGTGAGAAGAGAAGAGAAGAAAGTGAGATGATGGTTCTTTAAGACTGCAAGCAAATGCAAGTGCTTGCAACTGCAGGCTAGCTGGTCAGTAACTGCAGCCGCCTACTACATTTTTTTAATTCTTTAGTAACCAGGTAAGGCCCACAAGGCATAATGTCTGTTTTTGGGGGCAACCCAGATACACTAGGAAGGTAAAGTGACTTGCTCAGGGTCACACAGTATGCAAGGGGAGGTTGTAGGAATCAAATCCAGGTCTGCTGGATGTATGAAGCTCATTCACAGCTTATTACTGTAATGTCTAGGCAATACTACCAGCCAACGACAACAAATAAAGTAGGAAGGAACCAACCTGTATTTCAGCTACACCTGCAAAATACTGTCCATGTAGCTGGTGTGGTACTGACCTATAGAAAGTACCTGACAGCCATCTTTCTTGTAGTGCTGTAGTGGGCATAAGCTGTCCTTGTAGTTTCCTGTCACGTGAGTCCAAAATCGTGTGTCCTGTTGTCAGTCTGTAATAGTCTTTATCCTAAGTCTGAAAAAAGAAATGGCAACTTGGTTACATCTCCCCACATCTGTATCCATCTGTTCTTCAATCCAAGAATACTAAAGTCCACAACCCTAGGTGTTGTGTCATGTCTGCCCTCAAAGATAGCACGGGCTGCCAAGGCTATAGCTCCATTAGCTCATCTTAACCTTTCACACAATCCATTCATTTTGGTCAGAATAAGATTAAGAATAGGCAACTTTTTACCTGTAAAAACAAAAACCTTTACAATCTGACACTGTTTCGGGGACTGGTGGCCTCCAACACCCCCAGCAAAAGGGATTGGCACAAAATTATAAAACGTCCCTATTAGTTTACTAGATAATCCAGTCTTGCATGTAAATGATGCTGATGAGAAGCTACGGTCTTTCAGCTGAGACATTAAACCAAAGTCCCATCTACCTATTCTGGATGCTGTTCAGGTGGACTTTAAAGACTCTATTGCACTTCCCAAAAAGAGTAGTGGAATTTCCAAGGTGCTCTGGCCAAATTGTCTCCATTCAGTAAAAATACCACCAATAGCTTAACCTGATTCAGTACTTCAGTTTGCATCTGTATTTCTACCTCCCCTACTCCTGGGGCAAGGCTGGAAACAGGCAGACTTGCCTTGCCCTGCTCTCTTGATAAAAAAAAACAACTAAATATTAAAAAATATAATAATAGTACTAGCACACTATAACCAAAAGACGAAGAACCTCTGTGCGCAAGCACTGAGGCAATGATTACCCCAAAGGGCATTTGGCCGGGAAGCCAAGTTTCAAAGGAATACAAAATCACACATGCCCCCAAAATACAAAGCATCATGGGCTGCATATGCAAATAACCACAGAATATTATGCTGGTTCAACTTTAAGCAGAAATGCATGGTGCTGAAAGACCTCTCACACAATTTGCAAAGGGTGCCAACAGAAGACATAGACACGTGTTTCATCCTACCAGGACTCATCAGTATGCCTTGTCTGTTTGACACCCCAGTGGAATGAACCAGCTACCCTAAGATGGTCTATCTGGGCTATGTTGTGGTGAACCCAATTAAAAGAAAAAATAATTTAAAAGACAAAGAACCTCTGTATGCAAGCACTGAGGCAATGGTTACCCCAAAGGGCATTTGGCCGGGAAGCCAAGTTTCAAAGAAATACAAAATCACACATGCCCCCACAATGCAAAGCATCATGGGCTGCATATGCAAATAACCACAGAATATTATGCTGACTCAACTTTAAGCAGAAATGCATGGTGCCAAAAGGCCTCTCACACAATTTGCAAAGGGTACCAACAGAAGACATAGACACATGTTTCATCCTACCAAGACTCATCAGTATGCCTCGTCTGTTTGACACCGAAGTGGAATGAACCAGCTACCCTAAGATGGTATATCTGGGTTATGTTGTGGTGAACTAAAGTATAACCAAAGCCTCATTTAGAGGTTTTAAACTCAAAATGAAGAGCCATTATTGGGGCCACCTGTTAATGTGTTACAGTGATTGGTGACTTGGGTTCGAGAACAGATGACAGCACTCATCCACCAAGGGAGGGATGATGCCACTTCCAGCACCACAGCAACCTCTGCAAAGGGCAAGGGAGCACTCCCTGGTACTCAACTGTGGCATCTGAGGCCACTAGCAGTTGTGGCAACACCATCAATTGGGTGAAGGGAATAAGGGGGGAAATGAGAAGAAAAACCCCATTGTGCGAAGACAGGCTGCATGCTGCATGTATTGGTGGCACCTTCATCTAGACATATCATAGGCTTATCAGTGCCATGGGTTTATACCTGGGAGTCTGAGAAAGCTTAAATAAGGTCAATTATTTCAATTGACAAGGTTACAGAAAGGGAACATATGTAACACTGCAGGGAAATAACTTAATATAGAAACATAGAAATTGTCAGCAGAAAAAGACCGCATGGCCCACCCAGTCTGCCCAGATGGTTGCTGGTTAGTCTGTCTCTGCAGATCCTAACCGGTCTCCAGCAACCTTCCCTCCCTCCTCCCTGCATATGTACAGGGACTTGGGTGGGTGTCAGTGATTCATATTCATACAGGTTGCCTTGCTATACTCTTAATTAGGATGTGAGAATGCTGTATGTTAAGCAATTACACTGAACCTAATTTATAAAGTAAGTCCAGAAGTCCATGAAATTGTATGTTGATTTTTTTCAATAAATAAAAAGTTACAAAAAAAAAAAAGATATGTTATGCATTAATCCCGATCTCTGCCACTCCCAAACTCAGGTCCCCCCACGTGGTTACACAGTGCAGTACCAGCTGGACAGTGGCTGACCTTGTGGACTCACATTCTGATTTTTAACAAGGTTACTGACCTCCCTGTGTTTCAGTCCTCTCAGTGGTAAAAACTGGACCAGAGTAAGATTCCTCAGCATTTGGATAAGAGATGAATATATCCTGAGTAAATACATTTAAGGATGAAAGAAAAAACAAAATTGTGTAGAACTAAAGAATTTAAAAAAAAGGAAGAGATGTCCCCAGGGAAAGGCATGTTAACAAAACACAAAAATTATGTTGTATGAGTAAGCAACTGATTTCACATCTATTCGTATTATGGGCTCTGGATGACAGACCCAGACACCTGCCTGTTCAGTATTCAAAATATGTTCTTTCCATAAATACCTTGTAAAGGTGCCCAACCTCATTCCTTGCCTGGACAGAGTCTGCTGTCTGCCTTAGGTGTCAATAAAGAGAATGGTACTTTGCTTTTTTGGCAAGAACCTTTGCCAATACTTGAACATATAATTACTAATAATAAGCATTTGTCAATGCTAAATGTTGTCTCGCTGGCATTGGCATTGGTAGTGCAGGAGTTAGAGACGCATAATAGGAATGGCAGTGAAGTACTGAACTGAAGCCAACACCACCCTCACCCTGCAGAGACTGACAGGCGGTGGGGTGTGCCTTTGGGAAATCAGCTATAATGCTTATGCCATTCTACCTCACCCTACCCTGCAGACACTGACAAGTGTTGTGGTGTGCTTTGGGGTCATTGGGCTTTATACTTGCACCATGCCATAAGGAAATACACTGAGGTGGGCACAGTATAGGAGAATGGGGTGAACTTTAGGGCTGAACACTCCAAGGTAGACCTCAATGCCTGTCAGTGGCTGCAGGGTGGGGGTGGAATGGTGTAAGCATTACAGCCAAGGATCCCAAGTCACACCCCTGATGCCTGTTAAGTCTCTACAGGGTGGGGAATTACAGTTGGAAACCCTAATGCCGTAGGTGTATGTTGGTATTTTCACTCCAGATTTTCAACATAGGCTTTTTGTGACCCTACTTCATGAAAAGCAGCACTATCAGTTTGTTAGCTGAAAAGTAGTGTTGCACAGCGGCTATGTCATTTGGCGACACAGAGACGAAAAGACATTTTGGGCAGTATGTGAAAAATGACAACTATATTGTTCATGAGGAGGTATAAAACAATTGCAATGTTGAAAATTTGGAGTGAAAATAATAAAAATTGGTGGAAGTCATGAGCATGCATAGAAAGTATGCAACACACATCCGTAACCCAATTATTTTGTGGATATTTTTAACCACATTTTCAAAATAGGCATTTTGGGACCTCCCCTCATGAACAGTGGCATTGTAATTTTGGTAATTTGTCCCAAAAGTTGATTTCCCACAGTGACCACACCATTGTGCGCCACAGGTGTGAAAACACATTTTGGGCAGTATGTGAAAAATGACAGCCGTATTGTTCATAAGGAGGTGGGAAAAATGCCAGTGTTGAAAATCTGGCATGAAAATATTGCAAATTTGCGAAGTTACAAAGGTACGTGGAAACTGCACAATGCACTCTTGTAACACAGTCATTTTATGGACTTTCATCACCAGATTTTCAACATAGGCATTTTAGGACCTCTGTTCATGAACAGTGTACCATCATTTCCGAAAACTGTCCCAAAAACTGATTTCACACAGTGACCGCGTTATTCTGCACCGGACGTGCAAAAACACATTTTGGCCAGGATATGTAAAATGACATCTGTACTGTTCATGAGGAGGTGTGGAAAAATGCCCATTTTGAAATCTGGAGTGAAAATATTACAAACTCATGAAGTTACGAGCGTGCGTGGAAACTGCGCAATGCATGCTCATAAACAGCCATTGTTTTATTTTCACTAAATTTGTAACATAGGTTGTTGAGAACCCCCACATGAACAGTGGCACTGTTGGTTCAAATCAGATCTCAAAGGTGATTCCGCCAGTGACGTGTGGAATCACCTTTTGGGACCCAATAACGCCATGATAGTGACTGAATTCAAGGAGGAGGGGTGCCAATAACCCCATGTTGAAAAATTTGGTGTCAAAATCTTAAATGCCTGAGATATGTAACAAAGTTGAAAATCCTACTTATGCCATTATACAACTTACGGCATTTCTTCAGTTCGTGGTTGACTTTGAAGAGTGCAGATGTGTTTCCGTCCATCAAAGATTGTAGCACCAGACTCCAGAGGTAAGTAAAGGGTGGGGAGGGTGTGGGAGGCAGGGTGTGCAGTGGGTGGGTGCGGGCTGTGGGAGGGGGCAGGGAGACCACGAGGGACCATTTTCTTTCGTACAGGGTTAAAAAAAAGGGGGGAACATCATGGGATTGTTTTTGTTTTTCAGGGGATTTGGCATGTTGGGGGGGGCTCCCAGCATGCCACCTAAGTGTTTTTTTTTTTGAGGGGATGCCGTAGCTGATGGGGGATTGGGCATCCCTGTCAGCACATGCCAAAGGGGGTGGGGAAACAAGAGCTGAGGAGGATTGAGCACCCCCCTCGGCACAGAACAAAAGTGGGGGGGGGCATTATGCCGATGGGGAGTGGGATCCCCATCAGCAAATGAAATGGGGAAGGGGGGATTAAAGCCTATGAGAATTGGGCCCCCCATCAGCAAAGAAAGACTGTTGGGGGAGATGCATGATGCCGAGGGGGATTGGGCGCCCCCTTAGCATACATTGTTAATGGGATGAGGTGATTATGCAGATGGGAGTAGGCTTCCCGACGGCAAAAGAAGTATGTAGGGGCCCTATGTAGGCGCTGTCACCAGGCACGTCAGGAGGGCATGTTATTGTGCAGTTGTATGATTGCAGAAGATTTTTTGTTAGATCTAGTGCCCACTTGACGTATGCCTGGTGTCAGCACCTGCAGCTGCCTCATTGGGGAAAGAGGGACGCACCTACTGATGCATGCCCTGCATTCGCCCAACAGTGACCACACCTCCAAATCTGCTACTACCATGATATGTTGGCTGTGCATGCATGGGCCAACATAAAAATGCTCCTGCAACATGACATTAGGGTTGGACCTTAAAGCCCCACAGGTCTGGAATTGAAAAATGTGTTTTATATAAACAACAGTGACTAAATAATTAGGTTAGCACCAGGAGTTCCAGTCATTTCTTGGAGAGAAAGGAGAAAGACAAAACACTCCATTGGTTCACATTTGAAAGCTTGCTCAGTTTAGGGGATGTCAGAATATTTTTCAGGTTCAAAGCTCAGAAGACAATATTCTAAGAGAGATTAATTTGTGTCTGTCAGTATGAATTACTGGTAAAATAGTTTTTCTTTCAGAAATCATGTTTGACATTCATTTGTGCAATATATAATATTATGTAATTATGTCTTTTTTCCCCTCTTCAAAGTCAAATACTGCCCCGCCTCCCCCCTTATTTGAAAAGCATGGACTGGACCTTATTGTTGGAAGTTAAATAGTTAGACTAATTAAATAAATTAAGTCTGGACTAGATGGACCATTGGTCTTTTTCTGCCATTATTGTCTATGGTTCTATGATTCTAATGTACTGCTTTCAAAATAGGGTCAAGTGTATTTTGTATTTGTATTTATTATGCTGTGAGTACATCTACGGCATGCCACTGCTTACCTTGTGGGTTGTTATGTTCACCTGATAGGCTGCTAGACCCACATATGATCACTAGATCAAATTTCAGCTAAGCTTAAGCCTCTGCAGTCCCTGTCCTAGCCAGTTCTTATGCACATCTGGTTAGGCTACAGCACACTCACTAGCTCCTATGACTGTACACAACACAGAATACGTGAAGCAAGGTAAGATTCATTCCATATTATGGAGATTCAGATGCAGATGCACAGAGGAGAGATTTAGAGAGGGAGAGAAAAAAATCTATTTTTTTTTTTTTTAATTTATGCTTTTGGCGCAAGCCCCTTGAGTATCAGGCCAACGCTCCATCCCACCGCTGCTGACCCTCCATCATGGAGCCATGGTTTACCCTCCAGGTGGGGGCAAGGGGTGGCCAGTAACACTTGCCAACACACCAGGAGTTGTGGGGACCTTAGGCAGTGGTGGCAAAGAGACTGGTCAGGGCTATGCCTATTTTTTTTTCTAGTTTCTGGGATCAGGTGGCATGGCATGCAATGGAGCAATGAAAGAGCCCTGCCTAGCATCCAGATGCCTCCCAGCCTCAACCTCAGCTCCCCAGCAAGCCACCCCTGTGGTCACCCAGGGGTACTACACCAAGAGGTATGGCCCCCCCTTCTCTCCCTGGAGATGGAGAGCATGCAATTGCTGCTTGATCCATCCCCCCAGTTGACCCTCCAGCCTCCTGGGCTTGTTCCCAAACCTGGGTCACTGACACCGCAAGTGGTTGCTCCACCACTGCGCCGACAGGTCAGCCGGAATTAAAATCAAAGTTAAAATGGCAACATACCTCCTGGCTAAGAGTTGCATGTCCTGATGCCCTTTGGCATTTCTTCTCATAGTCTGAAGCACGCTCGTTGAGGTAGGCAGCCAGGAATCTGTATAATGTGGCTATTCCAGGCTGTAGACCATGCAGGCAAGGTACCTTTAAATGTGGTGTCATGTGGGTGAAAAACTTGCAAACAGGAGTGGTCACAAGCAAGCATGTCCACAAACTCTGCATGAGTGGCAGCTATTGAGGGCAGAAACAGTAGAAGTAATATAATTTAAAGAGTTCCTGAAGCCCTGCTTAAGCAGCTACAGTAGAGCACATGCCTGTCCCTCAACAAATCCTCTCATTTGGCGACTGAACCTCTCCCATAATCAGCAGGCTGGTTTGAAGGCACAGAGGGCACGCATGGGTCTCATATCAATGGGCTTTTCTAGAAGTGACCCAGGGATCAGAACCATAATAAAGAGAAATAGTGTGCCTATACTCCCAGTAAGAGGGCAAGGCTAACATCTTCAATTATCAGAGATTTAAACAGCAGCTCAAAAAAGGGACCCTGATTTAAACTTCATACCTGCAAGAAAATTTCTAGTCAGTTGGTGGCAGACACACTTCTCTGGTGTGACTATACCTCCTGGTGTAGTACCCCTGGGTGACCACAGGGGTGGCTTGCTGGGGAGCTGAGGTTGAGGCTGGGAGGCATCTGGATGCTAGGCAGGGATCTTTCATTGCTCCAAGTCCTACAGGTGAACATGGTGCCTATCCCCGCAGGATGCAGACTACACAAGTCACAGGTCATCCAAAATGGTGTACCACTCGTGGAGGTTGCATGGCCTTTTGTTTATTTGTTTTCCATACACTAGCAAATGACTATGGTGCACTTGAGCCACACAGCCCTCAATTTGCAGTCTCCTGCCATCAGAATAATGACACCAGATGCCTGTGCATGCACAGTGATGAGAACTCCGCCATATTGCTCATGGCAGCAGGACATAGTTCACATGCACAAATGTGGCCACATTGGAAAGGGTGATAGCACACTGCACATCCACAACTTGGTCATGTTATTGAGGGCAGGCCAATCATTTTAGTATAGTACCACTTGCAATCTCCCGATTGCACAGTACACAGGCAGAAAATGAGACAGCATTTTCCCCTACTACTAACTGGCCACTCAATACATGACTTTAACTTCCCAAGTCCCAGAATGGTTATTGGAATACTAAGGAGGGAAGCAACCAACTGAGCAACTAAAGATAAACCATATAAGTAGTCACATAACATGCTCGGGTTACAGAGCAGACCAAAACGGTATGCCGTCTCTACAGCGACACTGGCACAGCAAACCCCCCCCCCCCACAGCAAAACCCCAACTATGCCTATATTGGCAGCGATAGGGATTTCACTTTGATGGACTTTGCAGTGATGGGGGATATATATCTAACTCCACTATCTGTGTGACGGGCAGTTAGATATCTAAAATAGGGGGCTACAGCACCCCCAAATTGGGCATTGTGGTTTTGCCAGTCATTGCAAGGATGTGTCGGTGTCAGGGGTGTCAACAGGTTTTTGACACTGTCAAGGACGTAGCTATGGGGGATGTCGCACCAGCATCATAGATCCAACAGAAACTACACATAGTGGGGAATCCATAGGCACAGAGGGCCTTGAGCCTAGGCAGCCATACCTTGTAAAGAACCACTCTGGTTATTGTCTTGCAGATAGTAAAGACAAGAAAATGCCCAATATGCAAAGCTCCACTGGTAACCAGCAGAAATGTACTTCAATGCCCAGGGTGCAATGTAGAGGAACTAGACTCTGCAATAGATCAGTCCTCCACCCTGGCTGGTTCCCCCACAGATCAGGATACCTCAGACAACATTTAATAGGAGACAGATCCCTCAGCATTGATCAAACAAACACAACTCACCACAAAAACATTGCTGGAGCAACAGTAATCATTCATGCTAAAGATAACAAAGTGCCTGGAGGCCATAGCGGCCCTCAAACCATATAACCCCCCTAACCAAGGGCAAAGCCACCACATCCAATCACACAGATGCTCAAAATATGGCTGTTGAGGGCCCCCAAGGAAACAACCTGGATGGGGATGACACCAACAAGCCACAGGACTAGTATGATCAAGAATCAGACCAAGAGAATGAGACTGCTGTCATGGAAGAACCATTGCTGACATCAAAAATGTGCTCCTTTCATGCAGTGCCTGAACTTGTGAAAACTATAAAAGCAGCAATGCTATTTTGCACTTCCACCCCCCCAAGACAAAGCTAAACCCTAAGATTCAGCAAAAACAGAAGGAAGAGAACTTCTTTGCAATATGCCCAGCCACAACTGATGTGGTAACTAAAAAATGGGAGGGCAAGGATCCAACCCAGATTCCGGAATGCAGGTCACTCAACCGTATGTACTCAATACAAACAATTGTTCTGCAGAACTGGTGATCAGCCCCCCTTATTGATCCACACATCGCTGCACTAAGCAAAAAAATCAGTATTGCCACTTGCCAGCAGATGGCACAACAGGCCTGAAAGACCCAGCAGATAAAACGCTGAAAGCAATGCTCTGAAAGATATTTGAGATGGTAGGATTAGCAATCTAGGCCACTACAACAACAATATGTGCAGCAAGAGCCCAGATAATGTGGCAAGAGCTCTCAAGAAGCTTACTCCAAAATCGGAAGAGGCAGACCTGGTAAACTGTTCCTTGCAGGCTGCTAAGTACATATGATGGATGACACTCTCAGACTAAATGCTAGGGCCACAGCAGTAGTTAACAGGGCCAGGCATCACTTCTGGCTTAAGCTGTGGGACACAGATGTGGACTCAAAGGCCAGGTTACAAAAGATGTCATTCAAAGGTGGACTTCTCTTTAGGGAGGGCCTCAAAGAGCTCTTAAAGGAGAAAGAAGAAAGGAAGGGCTTGACCAGGGACAATCCAGAAATCAGCTACCTACCATCGGTATTCAGATATCATGCAAACAGGGACTACCAATACAGGAAATAGAATCATTTTTCATGGTAAAGGGTACCACATCTACTTCAAACCTCAATTCAATACACACCGTTCATATACATTCTGAGAAAGGAGCATTCAGGGCAGGGAAAAGTTCAATGCCACAGGAAGAGGCAGTTGACAAAGCAGGCAATGTCTGCAATATACAGGAGAGACAGTCACGGCCAGCTGAAACTGCCAGAATTCCCCCAGAACCCATTATAACTGACAACCAAACAATATCAATCATAACTAGCAACCAAACAATACCAGTAGGGGGCCATCTAAACCAATGCAAAGACATATGGGCACAACCAACATCCAACAGGTCACACAGAGAAGTAGTCTCTGAAGGCTACGCAGTAGAATTCAAAGAAAAGCCAAAAAGAGACAGTCTAGTCCTTTCCCTCATATCAAAGAAAAAGGCATCACCTAAACAAGTCAGACTTATACTAAGGAAACTAATAGCAAACTGAGCTATACAATTGGTGCCCCAGACAGAGCAAGGCAAATGGATATATTCAATCATGGTACCAAAGAAGACAGGGTACCTCAGGCCAGTACTAGACCTAAACAAATCCATATGAGCCCAAAGATTCAAGATGGAAACAATACGTTTCACCCTCAAGTCTGTCAGACAGGAGAACTTCCCAACCTCCAGGGATCTAAGGGATTCTTATCTTCGTATCCCCATATGCCCATTACACTACAAATACCTCAGTTTTCACATATTAGGACAACACTTCCAGTACCAGTCCTTGCCATTCGGGCTGGCATCAGCACCAAGAGTCTTTAGAAAGGTGTCAGCCATGGTGACAGCACATCTCAGGAAAAAAGGTGTACACATAATCCTGTACCTGGATGACTGGCTAATTTGAGCAAGAACCACAGTACAGTCAGAAAAAGACACAAAACTGGCACTCAAGACATTACAGGAACGTGGCTGGATGATCAATGAAGAGAAGAGAGGAGCTCATTAAACCTATTTCAGAACACAGAGCACCTAGGAGCAGAAATAAACACTATTGAGAGGATTGTGTAACCATCCCAGAAATGGACGGGGCAATATGAGGAAACTAGCCAAATAGCTACCCACCAAAAGGAATCCACCAGGGTGCAGGTGGCACAAGTACTAGGATCCATAGCATCCTGCATAGAGCTAGTGCCTTGGACGAGATGGAAAATGAGACCGTTACAAATGCTAATGATATAGAAGGAACCAATCATAAATGAAAGGACTGCTGTAACAGACAAGGTATCCTTATCACTAGATTGGAGGGAGAACCCAGGCAATTTGAATTGAGGAATGCCACTAGTGCCGACCTACAACATCATTACTGATACCGACATAAGCCTCCTAGGATGGAGAGCAATACTACAACACAGAACAGCCCAAGGAAGGTGGTCAAAAATGGAGGCAAGGATGCGAGTTAACATCCTAGAGATGAGTGCAGTCTAAAATGTGTTATGCACATTCGAGAAATACATCAGAGGATCAGCAGTAATGCTCAAATCAGACAACAGAGCAACAATGGTGTACATAACCAAGCAGGGAGGCACAAAAAGACCAATCCTCTTAAGAGAAGCCAACAAAGTGCTAATATGGGCACAGAAGAACCTTCACCACATTACAGCCACACAACGGCCGGAGCAGTTCAACACCATAGAAGATTGACTTAGCAGGCAGCAGTTATACCCAGGGGAATGGAAATTTTACCCAGAGGTGTTTTAAGCCATACAGAGGCAATGGAGCCCAATTACAATGGATCTGATGGCCACAAAACTCAACACACATACCAATATACTTCTCCAAGTTCAAGGAACTCTACTTGGCAGGAGTGGACACCCTGTTGCAACCCTGGATGCAAGAATTTGCATATGTGTTTCCCCAAACCTGCTTATTCTACATGTAATCAGCAACATTTAACAACTCAGACTGAAAATAATAATGGTCACACCATACTGGCCCAGGAGGCCTGGTTTGCCATGGTCATAGCAATGGCACTGGACTCCTGAAAGCTGCCCAGGAAGTCAGACCTACTGGACCTATGGAGGCAGTATAGCACAGTGGGTTAAGGCTCTGAGCTGCAGATCTGGAGACCTGGGTTTTAATCCCACAGCCACCTAGGTGCATAGTGTGTGATCCTGAGCAAGTCACTTAACTTCCTTGTGCTCCCAGGTAGCATCAGGAAAAAGCTTCAGCTTAGTGTGCAACTCCTCGTTAAACAATGTTCCCTTTCCCTGACACATGGCAAAATCAAATACCTGAATCCCGACAACCTTCAACTCATAGCATGGCTGTTGAAAGGGAGAGACTGCTGAAGGCAGGTTATCATGAAATGATCATCAAAACCATGCTACAATCCAGAAGATCATCCACTACAACTACATACAATAGGCAATGGAAATCATTCACCAGATGGTGTACAGCTTCAGGTATATAAGCACACCAAGTAACCATTTTACAAGTTCTCTTGTACTTACTGCAAGGACTGAGCAAAGGGTTTCACCAGCCTCACTAAGAGTCCAACTACAGCCAAAGGAGCCACCCTAGGCAAAGTGGGTACTATGCCACTGCGCTCACACCCAGATGAACTTTGCTTTCTGAAAGCAGCAACAAATATAAAACCTAAAAACAAAACTGCAGTAGCTCCATGGGACCTCACACTTGTACAGACCTCACTCACGTTGGAGCCTTCAAACCAGTCATGGATATGGATCTATACTGGTTGGGACTTAAGGCATGATTCCTGGTCGCTATCTGCTTGGCACGTAGAATTGGGGAGTTAAGCGCCTCTATCATGTAGGGAGCCCTTCACAGAGTTCCATGAGGATGGAGTTACATTACAGACAGTACTGGCCTTTATCCCGGAAGTAGTGTTACAGTTCCACCCTAGTCAGACACTGGTGATCCTATCCTTTACTACTGACCAGCTCACAGAAAAGGACAAGTCACTGTACACACTGGACATTAAACGTACACTAAGAGTATACTTGCAAAGGACAGAATATATCCAGAAAATGAACAGGCTATTCATCATCATGCATGACCATAAGATGGGGATGGCAGCATCCAAGATGACTATTGACATATGAATAAAGAGAACTATCGCAGATGCATACAAAGGCAGGGACATGAAGCCCCCAGAGAATTTGAAAGCCCATTTGACTAGAGCAGTCATGACATCCTGGGGGGAAAGAAACCAAGCCTCAGCAGCAGAAATCTTTACAGCTGTGACTTGGTCCCCACTGCAAGCATTCACCAAACATTACAGACTAGATACGTGTGACTCAAACAGGATTTAATTTGCCAGGAAAGTCTTGGCCGCAGCCACAACTTTGGGTTCCATACACAGTTGCTGTCCCCCACCCTCTGAACAGGCACTGATTATTACGCAACCCACAAGGTAAGGAATGGAGTGCTGTGGATATACTCACAGCATAATGATAGTTCACTCACCTGGTAAAGGTGATTGTGTTAGTATATACATGGCACCCCACTGCCCACCACTACAGAGTGACAGGGAAGGAACACCATGTACACATGCTTGACGAAAACTTTTCTACGTAACTGCAACAGCACAAGGGTGTTACAAGCTGAGATGTTTTATTTGGATGTATAATGATTAGAAAGGTGGTGGTGCTTCACACACCTGGTAAGATAAAAATATATCTACAGCCTGAATTTTTGTCACAGATATGTCTCTCAGGACAGATTACAACTTATGCAATATCATATCATGCACAATATATATTACACCCCTGTTAAGGAAATGGGGCCTTATAGAGTCAGGGACTTGTACCAGAGGACGTCAGGAGGATGGCACACTTTTTCACATTTTTTTGGTCATGCCCCAAGATAAGGTCATTGTGGGTGGCTATCCAGACTAGCTTAGATCCTATTCTGGGACTGCAGGATTGCTTCACCCCAGACGTATGTTTGTTGGGAGATCTATCTTCTATCAAAGTTAAAATCAGGAGATTTCACATTTCCATGATTGCATTATCCGTTAAAAAAATTATACTTTGGCACTGGAAGGATGCGGTAAGTCCAACATATCAAGAATGAGTCAATGAAATCCTAGCTAACCTTCGCACAGAGAAAGCAATAGCGAGCCTCCACAATAAGTTGCAGAGGTACAAAAGTATTTGGGATCTCCATCGCATGCTAATCATGAATAGAACAGATAAATAAGTTACTGTAATAGTGTATCTTAATTTATGACAGTATATTGTAATGTTTTTCATATTACAACATGGGTTTTTACTGCTGTATGGGGTGGGGGAAGGGAGGGGATGGGGCAGTTCATGTAACATTTTGAATATATGCAGGGCATGTTGTAACTTCCTGTCCCCTGTATTGTGAAAATCTGTTAATAAAATCTGAATTGAAAAAAAAAATATATATATATATCTACAGCCTAATGAGTTTTTCTTTGTCATTCCCTCTTATTGCATAAAAGTATAAACAGCTGGGGAAGAGTCATACTGGCTAGGATTGGAATTGCAGGGGCTTGGGTTAGGGCTAGTCAAAATTTGGTCTGGTGATCATACTGTATGAGCATCTAGCAGCCTATCAAGTGAACATAGCAACCCACAAAGTAAGAACTGGAGTGTTATGGATATACTCTAACATAATCACCTTTACCAGGAAGAAAACTATCATTTTGCCAGGAAAAGGCTCCATTTTGCATGCTCATTTAAAAGGAAGTGCAGCTCTGGTCATGGTATTACTAATACAGCTGTGTGAAATTAAACTTCCACCAGTGGAATTTTGGCGAAAGTCAGAATTTTGCTTTTGCTAAATTTTGGAATGCATTTTGGTGACTTTCACAAAAATTCTGAATGGAGGAATGAATGTAGTAATTGCAAATTAATGTATAACACTGCAGATAGAAATTCCTCCCACAGAACTGATCAATGGTCAAGTCTGTGAAATTTCTTCCCGCAGTTTAATATATTAATCCACAATTCATACATTCATTTCACAGTTTAGTGAGTTGCTGAACTGTGGAATGAATGTATGAATTGCAGATGGGTGGGAAGAGGGTGAAAAGTGCAGCATTGGGTATACCAAAATGTGAGGGTAGAATCCAGTGAGGAGGGGAAGGGGGACCACTACAGCAGGAAAGGAAGTGGAGAAACAAGGTTAAGTTGGGCAGTCACAGGAGCTGTTGGTAGTGAGATAGTCCCGGAGCCTAGTTTTAAACATACCAATTGTTGGGGCACAGGAGATCATGGGGCTGAGGCCATTGAACCAAAGTGGTGCTCAATAAGCAAAAGAGCGTTGTCCCTGTGAAGTGTGACAGTGGGGACTTTCAGTAGCTGTAGCGTGGATCTCCTAAGGCACCATTTGTTAATTCAGTGTTGTAACAGAGTTGAGACCCCAGAAGGTGCAAGGCCAAGGTAGATTTTTTTCGCCATGGAGCAGGTGAGAAACTTTATATGGTTTGATAGTTGGAGCCAGCCAGTCTGAGTGTACAGGTCACATGTGTGGGTGAGAGGGTGAGCACCAGTGATGAGCCGACATGCCTTATTTAAGGCAGTTGAGAGGCGTCTAAGGGTTGTGGTTGTGGCCGAGCCATAAATGATGAGATCATAGTCTATTATAGAGATCACAGAGCTCAGGACTGCAACCTTCAAAGCTTCTGGCATGAGGTGTGGTCTGTGTTTGTAGAGTAGACCAAGCTGTGTATTAGCAGCTCTAGCTACATTACCTTCATGAAGTCCATATGAGAGATTAGGGTCAAGCTGTATCCTAAGTATTTGAAGGACCCCACCTGATCTAGAGTGTTCCCCTGGATGGTGGAGATAGCCAAGTGGTGCAGCTTGTGCGGGTTATGAGAGCTGCAGAAGAGCATAGATTTGGTTTTCTTGTCATTTAGGACCAGTTTATGATTAAGAAACCATGTCTCTACAGAACTGAAACCAAGTTGAAGGTTGTGTTGAAGAGTTGCAGAATCTTTGTGAGTGGAGACTACACTAGCATCATCAGCATATAGTATGATCTGCTCAGAGTAGTGGTAAGGGAGGGAGTTTAAGAAAAGGCTAAAAAGGAGGGGGGCCCAGTATGGATCCCTTTGGGACACCCGAGCGAACAGGCAGGGTGTCAGAAAGAGCATCCACAATTTTTACTCTCTGCAACCAGTTTTCTAAGTAGCTTTTAAACCAGAGAGAAGAGTCAGGTGCTAGCCCAGCATTCAGTAGTTGTAGAATTAGTAGTCCATGGTGTACTGTATCGAAGGTCTTGGAGAGGTCGACTAAAACAGCCCCTGTGAGAAGGCCGTTGTCAAGGGATTTGTGCAAAGCTCCAGTGAACTCAAGAAGGGCTGTGGTGGTGGTATTGTGACCTTTCCAGAAGCCGTGTTGTTGTGGACAAGGTATATTGTATTTATTCAAGTGGTCGATAAGTTGATCAGCCACAATGCGCTCGAGTGCCTTAGAGAGTGGGGGCAGTATGGAGATGGGGCGATAATTTGAGTGATTCGTCTTATCCCCACTTTTATGGATGGGTGTCACGGTGGCTGTTTTCCATAGGTCTGGAATTTTCCACAGTTGAGAGATGTTTAGGATTTTTTGTTAATGGATGAATTACCTCATCGAGGGTGAGCAACAGGAGCTTAAGGTCCAGGGTGTCACTACTAAATCTAGATTTAGAGATAGCTGCAGTAATATAGTGGCAAGCTTCATTCAGTCTTACCTCCCTGAAGTAGAAGAGGGGATGGTTAGACTGAGGGCTAGTATTTGGGAGTAGGCCCTGTTTTCGAAAAAGTCATGGGGTAGAACAGCACTTAAGTCTGAAAAGCCATGTTAAAGATGTTTGCGATCACCTTGGGGTCGAGGGTTGAGGATCCATCAACCATTAACATGGCTGGAGAGGTTTTTGGCTGCTTCCCTGTCACATCCTTGATATTGTCCCAGGAAGCACAACTATTTCCCCATGTATTGGTGAGAGCGTCTTTGTAATAGGTGGATTTCATTAGCCATATGGCTTTTGTGCAAGCATTTCGTGCTTGTTTGTAATTTTGGATGTCCACTTGTTTGCCAGTGGCCCTGGCAACTGCCCAGAGGTGATCCCTTAGTTTCAGCTGTGAGAGAAGAGCAGCGGAGACCCATGGGTTAAAGAGAGATTTTGTTTTGCGCCTTTTAGCAGGGGCAAAGAGGTTGCATGCTTTGTTAAAAAATGAGATGAAGTGATCAAGAGCCAAGTTAACATCTGTTGCTTCATAGATGGGTAGCCAGTCTTGTAGAAGCAGGTATTGTTTGAGATGTGGAAGTTTTCCACGAGGAAGGACCCTGCTAGTGATAATTTTGGGAGGGGGCTTAAGGAATTTGTTAGACCATGTACACATGACTGGGGAGTGGTCACTGAGAGAGTCTGGGAGAACGGTCATACGAGAAATCCTTGTGGGGTGAGTGGTGAGGACCCAATCCAAGAGGGTACTGGTGCCAGTCTTGTAGTTAATCATAGTAGGGGACTTTACCATTTGCGTGAGGTTAGCAGCTGAGATGGAGTCTTTATAGGCACTGGCACTCTATGCTGACCAGTTTATGTTGAAATCCCCTAGTAAAATAAGTTCAGCTTCAGGAGGATAAGAGTTCATAAAGTTTAGGACATCGTTGAAGCCATGTTTAGGGTCCCTGGTGGGATGTGTATGGAGACAATAGTCAGAGCTTTATGGTTGGGATGTAGGATGATTTTTATTGGCAGAATCTGGGCCGAGGCAGAAAGTGATGGAGCTGCTACAGGGTGCCAAGACAGGGAGTCTTTGATATAGATTGCGCAACCACCGCCTTTTTTGGATATCCGGTCCAGCTTGTGGACATTGTAGTCCTGTATTGTTACTGCTGAGTCAGGAACTTTAGGTGTCAGCCAAGTTTCCACCACTGCAAGGATGTCAGGGTTGTGTTAGCATATGAATCCTTGGAGTGCATCCAGCTTTGGAAGCAGAATGCAGATATTAATGGTTGCAAGGATAAGGGCACCTGGAGTTTGTGTGTGGCCTGAGCTTCTAGGGCCAGGATTGAGATGGACGCTGCCTGAGCTGAAAAGAAGGAGGAGTAGGAGTTTTAAGGAGCAGAGTCGCAGCTCTTTGAGAGATAGTTTTGATCATTGTTTCCGGGAGTAGAGGTCGCAAGGTTCCAGGCAGTATCCCATATGGACTGCAGGGTGGTACAGTGTAGAGAGGTGGCCACACTTGTTGAGAGTAATGGTTGGGTTAAGTAACCAGGAATATCCAAACGGTGCACCAAGCACAAGTCTCGAGTGGAAGTAGAGAGTTCCCTAGGAGTAGCAGTGGAAACCGGAGTAGAGAGTGGCAGGGGTGGGGTGGAGGTGGGGGTGGCTAGGACCAGGGAGAGAGAAGGGGGGGCAGAGCAAAGAGGAGGAGGAGAGGTGAGAGAAGGGCAGAGAGAACCCACATGGCTTACGTACTAGATAGAGATAGAGATATAGCCCTCTAGTGGTGAGAGGATATAATCTGCTAATGGAAAAGTCAACAATTAAAAAAAAAAAAAAAAAAAGCTCAAAATTCACTTCTAATATCAACTCAGAACTTAAAATGACTGTAAGTATTAAACAAATTATTAAACCCTGGCACATAAATTCAACTAGACACAGAGGGAGATACAGTGGTTAGAGATGTGTTCAGCAGGAGATAGTGTGGGCCACTTGGAAATCAGCTTCAACTGGTACCAAATCCAAAAGTCAGGGCTAGTACCTTGCAGTACAGAGGATTTCTGAAAAACTGTTTAGGTTCCAGAAATTGAGGGGTTTGTGACCTGGTCAAGGCACGCTGGATCCCTTGCAGTACAGAGGATTTCTGAAAAACTGTTTAGGTTCCAGAAATTGAGGGGTCCGTGGCCTGGTCAAGGCACGCTGGATCCCTGGCAGTAAAAAGGATTTCTAAAAAACTGTTTAGGTTCCAGAAATTGAGGGGTCCATTGCCTGGTCAAGGTTTTCAGTTCCGAATCTTGTATAGATTCTCCGTTGTTTAGGACAGGTTAAAAAGAGAGATAGGGCTCATAACCATATGAAATATTTTTTTATAAAACCATATAGCTTAAGCTTGGAGAGTTGAACATAGCAAGAATTTATGTCTAAGTCAATAAGCCTCAATTTGACATCCTGCCTAATCTCCTTAGATGGTCTCATGTAAATTTTATATAAGAGGTGGCCCAATCTGGCCTGCATTATTGTTTCCTTAATAAGTTGAATAAAGGGTTATACATACCCCATACTGGCCAATTTGATGGCTTCCTCTACACACATTCTGGGATATCTTTGTTGCGGCATTAAATCTGAGTGATGATTGTTGTCACTACTTCATGAACATGAGGATCCCTGTCAGCTGCTTTGTGCGCTACTACTGAAGCAGTGTGTGGGTTATTTCTGACTGCTGTGCAGGTGCACATGAGCACACCTTAGGGGGAACATAGCATGTAATATTACTCTGGCACTGGTGGGATAGTGTCCACCCCCAAATCCCTATGCTGCCTGCAGTATACACAGATGCTCCCCATCCCCAATGCAACCATAAAGTATAATATGCCCCCACCCCATCCCCGATGCTGCCCAGATGTATGAATACATACCATGACCCCCCATACACTGGATTCCCTGATACCTGGTGGTACAGTGGGCCCCACCACCACCCCACAGTGCCCTTCCAGCCAGCGAATGGCTCAACCCACTGCTCCCGGCATATCGTTTGGTGCAAGGCGCACTTTGTGCCATTCTTTTTGGCGCAAGCCCCTTGAGCCATGCCAGGACCTTTGAGAATCAGGCCCAGTAAGAGTGGCAGGAGATTCATCTGTACTGAGTGAACCCTATTGAGGAGCAACAATGGTAGATGTATCCAGAACTTCAGATCCTCTTGGATCTGGGAGAAAAGTTTATTATAATTAAGGGGAAAGACTTGTTTTGGGTCCGTAGAAATAAGTATCCTAAGATATCGAATGGAGTGCCAGTACCATTTATATTGATATTTACTTTGTAGATCTGGAGAGGGGCTCCCTCCAATAAGTACTGTTTCCATTTTATTTACATTTATTTTATACCCTGTCAGTCTTTCAACCTCTTCCATACTTCACTCCAAAACCAGAAGGGAGACCTCTGGGTCAGTGACATACACCAACAGGTCATCCGCATAAAGCACAACCTTGTGTTCATTATCTGAAATATGGTACTCCTAATTCCCTTTTGTTGTCACCTTCATTGTTTGAATCCAGACATCTGGTGGTGGTTCAGGGACACTTTAGGGGTATATAAATTCCAAACTGGGTATAAGTACACCAAGAAATGCCATAGTTATTGGTACTAATATGTGTGCTGTCTTTGAAGCTGAGGCTCTGTGAAGCAGGGAACAGAGATGCTGCTTCACAAGGCCTCAGAGTGGGCCAGTAGCCAGAGGTGCTGCACTCTCTACCAATCCCCTGAGGGCAGTGTTTGCAATGCCAGTTTGATCAGAAACAAGACCGCAATTATAGCATACTTGATTTCTTCGGTCGATCTGGCTAGCATCACAGAGACTTGGGTGGGCGATGATGTTGGCCCAGTTTTAGTGGCTGCTGTCCCACCCGGGTACTCTGTAGTGCATTGCCCTAGAGTGGAATGCAGGGGTGGGGGGTAGCCATCTGTTTTAGATCTAAAGTAGGTTTCGCCCTGCACCCAGTGAGAGCACAGGGTTCATTTGAATGTGTGGCTGTTCATGGGGGTCTGGGCGCCAGTTGCAGGATTCTCCTGATTTACCACCACCCCGGGTGGCATGAGAATTCCTGCAGGAGGTAGCCAACTTTGTTGTTAGTGAAACATTGGAGGCCCTCAGATGTCTAGTGCTAGGGGACTTTAACGTTTGGGCCAACGATGAATCTGCTCGGCTTGGTTACAACTTCCTACAGATGATGTCATCTCTGGGCCTCTCGCAAGAAGTTTCTTCCGCAACCCACCAGGACGGCCCCGCATGTTGGACCTGTTCTTCTCTCTGGGGCTTGAGATAAATAATCTCAAGACTGATCAGGTTGTGTGGCCCAATCACTGCATGGTGGAGTTCTTGTTTGGGGCCCCCACTGAGAGCCCTCCCCCTGCTAAGATGATAAGCTACCGTCTTATGAGGGGTTTGACCCCCGAGGGTCTTCTGGTGGTGGCTGATCTAACTAGTGTGTCAATGCATGTGTGGAGGGTATGAGCAAGGCAGTTACTACCTGTAATAAGGTGATGTCTGGTGTGCTCGACTCCCTCACACCGGTGCATGTACAACCCACATCCTCTCACTTGAGGTCCCCTTGGTTTGACGGGGACGTCAAGGTGATGAAGATTGTGGGTTTGAGATTAGAGCACTGCTGGTGGAAGACCAGGCTGTAGGCTGATAAGCTGGCTCTACTTACACATTATGGTGTGTAACAGGGGGCAATCAACCATAAGAAGGCAGGGAGACTGCCACTGGGAAGATTCGACCAGCTGTGCTTTTTTGGACTATAGACAGACTCCTTCATCCAGCCTGTCTACAGTCTAAAAAAGCTTTTTCTCATGCTTTATTTGAAGAGTTTGCTCAATTCTTCCTGGACAGGGTGTCTGCCACCTGGCAATGAATTCTGCCAGTGAGCCACATTATGGCCAATAGTGGTGGCCGTGGGCATCCAGAGAGCAATCTACCTAGTTGGGGTGAGTTTAGACCAGTGGTGGAGGTGGCTGAGGTCATTGAAGTTGCTTTCAAGCTGAGGCACACATATTGTAAACTGGTATTGTTGCTGATGTTGTTTGCCATGTACATCCTGCCCCTGGGAGAGCTCATTAAGAAGTACAGCTTGGGTTTTCATTGCTCAGGTGATAATATCCAACTGTACCTCTTATTTGCCCATGGGTCATTCAATGCAGTGGACATGCTAAACACTTGCCTTGCTGAGATCAGTGACTGGATGGCCTCCAGCTGGTTGCAACTGAACTCTGACAAGATGCAGGTACCGGTGGCAGAGTCAAACAGAGGGCATGATAGGATAGCCTCTGGTGCAGAGACAGGGCTTTTTCTTGGATCTATACCATTGAAGGCCCCCTCTAGGGTGTGTGATCTTGGTGTTTTTCTAGACAGTGGACTGATGCTTGAATCTCAGGTATCATCCATTGTCCATACTAGTTTTTACCATCTGAGGAATATCACCAGGATAAAGACCCTAGTTCCACCCCTGGACCTCTTCACCTTGGTACATGCCTTTGTGACATCAAGGCTTGACTTCTGCAATGCCCTCTACCTCAGGGTCTCTGGAGGTGCCCCCCGCTGGCTGCAGCTGGTGCAGAATGCAGCTGCCAGGCTGTTGATGGGGTAGTCCAAGTACTGCCACATCACCCCATGATGAACTACACTGGCTGCTGACCAGCTGGAGGGTCCTCTTTAAAGTGGGCTTGCTCACCTTTAAGACCTTACAAGGCCTGGGCCATGGTTACCTGGTGGACCTTCTTATACCTGCTGTCTCGCTCCGCTTCCTCCGCTCCTCCTCTAGGGACTTCCTTGCAATTCCCAGGCCGAGGTTAAAAATGGCTGGTGACAAAACGTTTAGTGTCACCGGCCCTGTCCTTTGGAATTCGTTACCTCCAGCTGTAAGAGATGCCCCTTCAGTAGAGGTATTTGAGGCCCACCTCAAGGCCTTCCTGTACAGCCAGGCTTTCCTGGATTTTATTTTGTAATTGTTGTCCTGGCCCGACTTCTGCTATCCAACTTTGTTCCTGGCCATTTATTTAGTTATTTTCTGACTTATCTAGTAAAAATTTTATAACTGTGTGATTTAATCTAGTCTTATTTATTATAGTGTTTGTTGTATTGTTGGTTTTATTATTGTTAATGATTTTGATTTGTGTACAGCACCCAGAGCCTCCAGGATTGGGTATCTTTTAAATAAAATTTGCCTTGCCTAGCCTGCCATTTCAAAGACAGCACACAGATGCATCCCTTAAAAAGTCCTTTATCTTTATTGTTTGAGCCCAGGCATCTGGTGGTGGTCAAGTGACACTTTGAGGAACATGTGTCCCAATGTTGATGTAAATATACCAAGAAATTCCTTAGTTAATGGAGAGTTTATGTGTCCTGTCTTTAAAACTGAGGCACTTGGACTGTGAAATGGTAGTTTGTGGTTTCACATACGGTTCAAAGATGCACCCCCAAAAAAACACTCTGTCTTTATTGTTTGAATCCTGGCATCTGGTAATGGTGGGGGACACTGCAAAATATGTATTCTACATGTGTTGAACATAACCAAAGAAATGGCATTGTTATGGGTGCTTTTATATGTCCTGTCTTTGAAGCTGAGGCCCTGTGAAGCAGGGAATACGCAGCCTGCCATTACAAAGACAACACACAGATGCACCCCTTGAAAACCACTTTACCTTTATTGTTTGAACCCATGAATCTAATGGTGGTCAGGGGACAGTTTAGGAAGCATGTATCCTGAACTTGGTTTAAATATACCAAAAAATGCCATAGTTATACTGCTTCAGACACACAGTAACTACTAGTTAATGCTCTGAGGCTGTCCCCCTCCCCCAGCTTGCCGTTTCCACCAGTAGTATGTATTCTTGAGTAGTGAGCACATGCAGCCCTGCCTTTTCCCTCACCCTACTGATGCTGACCTATGAGCTGAGGCTGCCACAGTAGTTACCATACCTAGGTGCATGGGAGCATGCGTAGAGGACGGAGCCAGTCAGAGAGCAAGTGGGAGCAGCTAAGCGCCTCTGCAACTTTTCATCTGCCGCCATTTCAGCTCAGATCCAATGAGCGAGAGAGGTCATTGGAGAGTGGAGACAGAGAGACTGAAGAATTTCCCAGTTTGAGATCGACTGCAGCCTGAACAGCAGTGACAGTCAGGTGGATTTTCTGAATTGCCACAATGTGGTTACCTGGCTTGTAAATTTAATCTTTTTGTGTCCCCGTCCCGCTCCAAGTCACTCTCTGAGTCAGCTGACTTGGCCTGGCTGTGCCTTGCCTTGCTTATCACTGGCACCACTCACTTATTGTCCTGTTCTTGCCTTCAGTTCAATATGCCTTGGCCCTTGTAGCAGAGCCTTAACCCCTAGGAGAGTGGAGTGACGTGTCAACGAGAACTGAAAAAGTAACACACACTGAGGGAGGTGAGAGCTCACAGCCCCACATTAATATTTATCATTTTTATAAATTTTTTTATGTTTTTTTATGTTTAATTGAATTTGCTCTTTGCTTTGGCCAGGCTCCCTCTTACCCCTCCTTGCGCCTGCCTAATTTTGAAGGAGCTTGCTTTGTTTTGGAGTTGGACAGCTTGCCTTAATGACAAAGTTAAAGTGAGCAGAGGTCTCCAGGCTAGAAAATAACATCCCTGACTGGCTGGTCGTCTTACTTTGCCATCCATCCCACACTTAGTTTGTCGGACTGGATGGCCCAGATATTCAAACTGCACCCAAAACGTGCGCAATAGCAGGAGCAAGTGCAAGTGCAAGTCTATTGTGCCCATATGCAAGAGACACGATAATTAAAAATGGAGCAGGCCAAACTGCGCCTACAGCCGACGACTGACTATTGCACCACCTGCGCCACAGCACAACTAGGGAGGGGAAGCTGAGCAGATCTGATGCACCATAGTGCAACAAGGGATGTTTAGCTGAGCAGTCCAGAGGTGCCATAGTGCAACCAGGGATGCACCCCAGCAGCAGAGCAATGTAACTGCACAACCAGGGAGGTAGGGGCCCACCACCCATGCCACAGATGGGCACAGGAACACACAGCAGAACAGACATCATCTTCCCACACCCCATGCACTGCACAGCTGGGGGAGGGCTGGAATAATCACTGGCCAATGGAGACAAGCAAACAACCCACAGCTGGGCCATGGAGCCCCATCACACCTACCAGCAAGCTGTGACTGGCATACAAGGAGGGCTGACCACCCCATGCCACACCATCCCACCCAATGCAGAGTACACCCTGCACCATGACCCCCCAGACACCCCCCCCATGAGCAGTGACCACCACAGCAGGAAACCTCATGCATGCCACCACCCCTACTGTGACACTGCAACCTGTGCACCACAGAACCATGCAAGCCAGCCCCACCATGAGCACCCATCAGCGGGTGGCAGCACACAGCAATGCAACAACGGCAGACACAGTGCCACCATGCACAGTCCCCCCGAGGTACTGCTGAGAGACCAACCATGCATCAGCACATGAGGTACCCCACACGGGACAGGTCATGTCCCGGACACCACCACCAGTGGTACAGCACCCTGCACAGTATTCCAATGACACACCCCAACCCACTACTGGCCACAACAGCCAGCACAGACACCCACAGTGGTGCGTGGAAGCATGCACCACACTGGATGCCACACAGTGTATGGACAGGCACCCACCCATACCCAAGGGCACAACAACACAGGGATGCAGTGGTGGGGCAACCAAGCCCCCAGTGTGGGCCCATGTAAACTGTGTACACACAACCCACAGTCCTCTGTGGCACTGGAGTGCCAGCCATCCTGCGCAGGCACTGTGGACCAGTACACCACCATCATCATTCACCCAGAGCACAAGTCACAGACAGTGGGGCGCATCCCCTGCAACACACACAAGGCACAGCATGGAGGTGGGACAACAACTGTGATGCCCACAGTGCCACCTGAGGCAGACATGCACCACACCAGTGACAGGAGGCAACCCAGCAATGTGACGGGTACGGTGACTGCCCTGCAGGGACTGCCACCACTGACATGCCAGCAGACCGTGCAGGTCACAGACATGCATGTGTGCCAGCTGCACAGGCCTTGGATGGGCCATTGGGTGCACCATGAACACAGAGCACGCACCATGGACCACTGCACACAGTCATCCAGTGCACAGGGAACAACACACACAGCACAGACACTGACTGATAGCTACCCCCACACCATAGTCACCTCCACACGGACACACACACATACCCATGACCGCACAACCCGTGACGCCATGCACACCACTGCAGCTGAGCACCTATAGCCCACTGAAAATCAGACACCACCACAGTATTCATATCAAAATTAAATGTATTGAACAAATATATAAAATTCAACTATATATAATATTACAGAAACTATATACAAGGTCGGGGGGCACAAACAAGGTGGGGGTAGGTAGAGGGCAGGGGTGGACAAATGGGATGGGAAAGGAGGGGTGTCAGGGTGGGTTCAGGGGGGTAGGGGAATAGTGGGACCAATTGAACCCTAGCAGGAGCGCCTCTCCCCGCTCTGACTCCTCCGGGCTCTGTGCCTCCTCAGGACACCGGTGTCATCAGTGCATCTCAGGATGTCCAGCGACACCCTCGCCACAAGTAATATCTCCCGCAGTGCCTCCCTGATTTCACATAGATGGTGGGTAGCTAGAATAAGGGAGCACAGTCAATAGGTGTGAATGCACAACCTCATACAACTCACCCACTGTGCATGGCATACAGCCGTGGGACACACCTCTGTGATGGTGTGTGACCACCCGCAGTGATCACGTCCACATGACCTGCCCACCCAGGTGCATACAGCCATGCGGAACGCTGCACACACTCACCAGCCAGGTCATGCAGAGCACCACTGTGGCCGTTTAGTGACATGGTTATGTGGTGAAAAGGCAGTGGCACAACCATGTACCTGGTGCACACATGAACCACCATTGACATACTCCCAGACATGCATTGCCACTGGACAGTGTTGACTGTAACAAGTTGCGTGCATGGCAGTGGTGTCGATGGATGGTGGCCATGCCCCACTGCTCACCCTGTCACACAGCATGCAATAGTAATCATGGATGTATGGCACTCACCTTCATCGGGCCGGTCAAGTGGGTGGTGAGGGCCCTCGTCCCGCCTGGCTGCACCATGCTCTTCCCGCCGCCGCTCTTCACATGCACGGTGGCGTTCTTCCAAGCCTGTGGGGAAAACATGGAGAGAGGAACATCAGTACAAACCCACAGCAAAGTCCCCCTGCCCCCAGGTGTGTGCCCTCCCACCCAGCCAGACCCACCCACCCCACACCCTGTGAACACCACCACAGCCAACCCCAGATGGTCCCTACCCCATGTGCTGGACACATACAACACTGTTACCCATATTGAAGATAAATTGACATAACCCCTACCTGGCCATGGCACTGTGCCCCTCCTGGCATGTGCCTGCAGGCGTGCCAGTAGCTCCGGCTCCCTCTGCCGCAGGTCCCCCGTATCTGTGCCTACACTGCTCGGTGCTCCTCCCCTGTCAGGTGGCCTCCTCAATGGCAGTGGCCACCTCCTGCCACACATGGGTCCTGTCCCTGTCCAGGGGCACCTCTCCGAACAGACACCCATGGTGTGACTCCACAATGGCCACTAAGTTGTCCAGTTCAATAGCAGACCACTGGGCTGCCCTTCTGCGTACCATTCTCAGTTCTGTATTTGGCAATGTGGCACTCTGCAGTGCGGCTCCCCACATGCAGATGCTGCGCGGTACAACGCTGCTATTCCCTATCATGCTGTCACTGAACAGCGCGATAGAGGTGCATCCATGCCTGACGCATGGCACCTAGGGGGCAAAGGTCGGACACAGGGTCAAGGGTCTCTGGCGCATGGACGCGCACAACGCCATTGGAACCGAATGCAAGTAGCACGATTGGCTGCCTCTGTACCAGTGCCATAGCGGTCTACTGCGCAGTTGGCCCAGTGCACCTACGATGGCCCAGTGCCACAGTGCCATGTAGTGACCATCGCTATAGCACCACTGGCACAATGGTGGCCATGCCCTGCATTGCCTACCACACACAACACGTCATCAGTGCGGCAGACGCCTGCGTCAGCAACCCGGGCATGCGCAGTGAGGTGTGTACTATGCATGTCACAGAACTGCGCCATTGGCTCAGCACGTTCAGCACAATTGCGCAAAGCGCAACAGCGCGATATTCAGCCGTCATATTCAAATCATCTAATCCACCATTCAATGGCGCACTGCAATTTGCATCTACTTAAAGTTGCGCCTCTCCTCATTTGCATGGGTTGCGCTATAAAACTGCGACATTGGGCTGCAGTGGCCATAGTCGGTTATTGCAATCTATTGGTGAGTTGCATGCTGTTTGGGAGTGTGGACTGTGGATTTAGGGACATGCATGGGACTGCACAGTCACAGGTAACAACTGCCATTCTAACAGGCTACATAATGACCGAGCAAGTTGTTGGAAATGAGGAACAGAGTGGTGGGAGGAGGAGGAGGCCTAACTTTAACAAGGCCGAAACCAAAGCCCTGTTTGAGGCCTACCTGGATCAGGATCCACTTCTCAGTGGAAGGCGGGGAATGCCTCAAGCTCGTGCTGCTGCATGGGAGGAGGTGGCATGTGCTATGAGCCTGCATGGCAGCCACCAGCACTCCATGCAGGAGTGTAAGAAAAAGATGGGCACGGACAGGAGGAGGATAAAGGAGAAGGTGGCTGCCATCAGGGCAGCACGTGCTGCAACAGGTGGGGAACAGTCGAAGGTGGTACAGCTGACCCCACAGGAGGAGAGGCTTGCTGGAAGCATGCAGCGCAGTGCCATTGAGGGTGATCCGGGTGGTGGCTTCCAGACGGGTGGTGGCCCATCAAAGCATGGTAAGTTATGGTCTGTCTATGTGGGCAGCAGGGTAGGTCACATGCAGTAATGCGACTTTGCTTTTCCTTACAGATCCTGAGCATCTGCATGGGTCAGTAGTGGTGGGCCTGTCCACTGAGGACAGTCAGCTGGAGATGGAGAAGGGCCCATCCACCTCCACAGATACACGTGGATCATTGCGACAGTGGGGCCACATGGCTGTCCACACTGATGTCATTGTTACAGGTGTGGAGGAAGCCCTGCCTGTGTCCCAGCGTGCCGGCATCCACGGATGCCAGCATGCCATGACTGGGGCTGATGCAGAGTCCATCACCGGTGATGATGACGCTAACGTCATGGGCAGTGACATGTGTGTGCCATGGGATGGCCACACAGCAGGGCACTTTGTGCCCATGGCTGTGGGTGGTGCTGCCATGGAGGCTTGCATGTCAGCACAGTCCCAACCTGTGCCTGTCAGCACCAGTGGGGCAGCACTGGTGTCTGTTCAGGACAGTGGGACTGTTGCGGCCACTGCAGCGGCACCAATGAGCCCTGGGGAATGGCAGCCAGAGGGTCAGCATCAGCAGTAGGCCGATGGGCTTGGGGGTACAGGGTTCAGCGGCAGCATCTGTGCACGTCCTGTGGACTTGCCCAGACCTGGTCCTGCTGCACAGCACCCACCCTCAAGGGGTGCTGATCATCAGGGCCATGCACACCCTGAGGGACAGGATGCTGAGGAGGCAGATGACCTCTTGGATGAGCACACCCACCTACTGCAAGCATCAGTCCAGCAGCAGATGCAGTTTGCAACATCCGTGGATGCACTGCATGTGGCTCTGGAGTGGGCAGAGGAGCATCACAGCAGGGACACTGCTCTGATCCTGGCAGGGATGGACCGTTTGCAGGAGGATGTGACCGCTGCCATTAACAGGCATGCACAGGCATTCACTGCTCTCATGGCCACAGTGGGCACACAGTCAGGTGCCCATGCATTGCGGACACCATGCAGTGCACTGTCCACCTCATTCCCAGTGTTGTGCAACTCCCACCCTGTCAATACCTGGTTCAGCTGTGGGCATCCCGAGCACTCCTGGTGCAGGCATGTTCAGTGTGCTGCAGAATGCTGTGTGTGCATGGTCACATTCACACGGTGGAATCCCTGGGGGACCATCGGTGCCACCCCATGAGGCCAGTGGTCAGCCTGTCATTGCTGGAGATTCTCAGTGGGGCCGCCCACACATCCATGGTGGCTGGGGCACTGTGTTGCATGACTGACCTGTCTCCCAGTGCCACTACTGTCTGGTGCTGCCCTGTGTGCATTGTGTGTTTCAGTGGGCAGTGCACAGGTGGGTACCCGGCCCTGCACGCAGACACACAGTCCACCTGCACACCCTCCCGGCTGCTGTCTGCAGTTGCGTGTGCATGATGATGCCTGCATCATGCTGCACACCAATGTGCAATGGTGCTCAGCCTCTGACACAAGCACATGGACAGGCAGTGGGCGTGGTGGCCTGTGGACATGTGTGTTGCTAGGGTTGGCATTCTAGGTCGGTGTGCCTTCTGCCCTCTGTGCACATTTGGTGCATTGTATGTGTGTGTGTCCATCCATGTGGCATGTTAATCCTCACCCATCCCTGGCTGTGTGTGTACTTCTATGCCCTGCCACTTCCCTTGACAGCATGCACCCCTGGTGTGTGTCCATGCATGTTTGTGGGTTGTGCCTTAACCACTGTTGGTTGCACATGGCCCCATGACTTACCCGGGTTGGCTGAAGTGCTCCTCTGTGATGGTGTCCTGGAGCAGCTGTGCCAGTCGGATCAGTCGGGGGTCCCATCGGCCAAGGGGGGGCTGCCCATCACCATCATCATTGGTGTCCTCATCATCCCCATCACTGTCCCCCTCTTTGACCTGTATGGCTATCCCACATTCATTGGCCATGTTGTGCAGGATGCAACAGGCCAGGAATAGCCAGCAGACCTTTGAGGGGCTGTACTGTAGGGCACTGCTGGAGGCGTCCAGGCAATGGAAATGTGCCTTCAGCATCCCGACCACTCACTCAATGACACTACATGTGGTGGCGTGTGCCTCATTGTAGCATTGCAGTGATGGGGTCATGGGCCACTGGTAGGGTGTGAGCAGCCAGGGTTAGAGTGGGTATCCACTATCACCTGTGTGTAGATGGCGGAGGTTAGTTTGGTGATCAGCATTGCCCTGCCCCGGGCCATGAGGGCCACTACCCATGTCACCTCTGGCCATGCCCCCCCAGGCCCTATGATTGTCCATGTGGTTTGCATACTCACCCACTAGGTGTCCAGTGGGGATGTCCCCACTCTCAAATCTGTGGCACAGTGCCGACTGGTGCCAGATGAAGGCATTGTGTGCTCCCCCAGGGCATGGCACAGACATTGATTATGCACCTCCTGGCATCGCACACCACCTGGCAGTTGATGCTGGCATAGCCCTTGCGATTGATGTATATGGCCCCCTCAGGGCCAGGTGGAATGCATATTGCCACATGGGTGCAGTCTATTGCCCCTAGCATGCCAGACATACATGCTGCCCTGTGGAACTCCTGTATGTTTGCTGTGCGCTCCGCTGCTGTGTTGGGGAAATGGATGTGCTCCGCAGCATGTGGCAGCAGTGCGCTGAGGAATTGGGTGAGGTGGCATGACATGGCTGACTGGGATATGCCTGTGATGTCCCCAGTTGGTCTCTGGAAGGTACCCGTGGTGAGCAAGCACATGCAGGGTGCTACTTTAGTCTCCACTGACAGGACATAGCTCTGTCATGTGGGTGCCTGCATCACATCAGTGCACAGCTCACAGAGCTGCCTCAGAATTGCCCTATTCATGTGGTACCAGCCCACAATCTCAGTGTCAGTGTACAGCTCAAAGCTGGTGTGGGCTCGATACTGCCTGTTGGGGGCATACTGCCTATGGGCCCTTCCATGGCCACGCCCCCCGCCGCACACCTTCTCACCCCCCTCATAACGGCCTCCATCTGGAAGGTGGCACTGGCCGTGTTCCTGGCTTTTGTTCACCCCCCGGCAGCTGTTACTGTATTCCCCCTGCTGTCCTCCCTGCTACTTCCCCTGCACCAAGAACACCTGCCTGTGGTGGCCTCTGTGCTGTGTGGCACTTCCCCCTTCTGCACTAGCTGTGGCTCCCCACAGCTTCCCAGTACCTGGGTGTTCAGGGTGCCCTTTACCTGGCCTGCCCTGTTTGTCCCTCCTGCCCTGTCTGTCTGCCTAGGATTCTGTTTCATGTGGCTTCCATGTAGCATTCTTGCACCTCTCCCTTGCTCCTTTTTATTTTGGCTCATTTCAGCTATGGCACAAATTCCGCTTGCTCCCCTATTGCGCATAGCACAAGTCGTTGAATATCGCACTGTGCCATTTATGCATGGTTCCTCCCCCTTCAGTTGTGCATGCCTTCATTATTATTGCACTGTTGCTCAGCATGATTTCAGGGGCGCAAATGCCTCCTGCTGAATATCGCAGAATGGTGCAATTTCGGACTTGCGCAGGTGCAACCCTATTGCGCATGGCTCAACTCTTTTGAATATCTGGGCTGATGATTTATTTGACAGGGCCTGTGGGGGGTGCTGATCTTTAGCATTCCTAAAGCTTTTAAGGCATATGAGTAAAAGAAAGAAAGCAAACCCTTACCTAGTGTTCCCTGTTTTTTCCTAATCTTAGGAATCTGCTGGCCCTGCCTGCTCCCTTTTTTAACAAAGGACTATTAGGAGCGGAGGTCCTATAGGAGTAGCTAGGGGCAGTATTGGGGTATTTACCCCCCAATTAAATGATTCTTCACAATAAAAATGTATTCCTTTAAACCTAGCTGGCAGTGTTAGCATCTACAGTATATGTGTAAAGAAAAATAACTACTGTTATCGTGTACTGAACCTTGGTGCCTGCTTTAATGAAACTGAGTTTAAAAAAAAAGAAAAATATTCCTTCAGGTTTTTAGGTATTGTGTACCAGAATTTAAAAATCATACAGTTTCAGCTATTGCTTGATCTGTTTTATGTTCTGACATTGCTATGTTTTTTTCTAAAATCATACATTAATATGAAATGGTATAATGAGTGAGATCAGATGTATTACTGTAAGTGACTCTGGTGCCTGGTGGCGGGAGGCAGTCTGGAACTTGGTGACATGACTTACTTGGTCTCTGACTCTTTGTAGTACTGTTTATTTTTCTGACCTTGCTTGGCCAACCCATTGTGTGCTCATAACATCATGACATTCTGGAGGATGGATCAGTTCAGATTCAGATATCACTCACATTCATTTTAATAATATAAAATATAATAACTATATTCCTAATAGCATGTTTTCTTTATTTGGATATTTATTTTGACAGAATGATAGATATATGTTTTTTAACATAGGTTGGTTGGAGTCTGAGTCTGGAGATTTTAATTGAATATATATTTAATGTGTTCTAGGGCAGGGTAAATTTAGTAATGACAGTCAATTAAGGTAACCCAAGGTTGCTATTATGAGATGTGACAGTCGCAGTCATATTATAACCAATTACATTTTGATTTTGAGCTCCGATTCTGAATATTGTGTTCTGTGTTGGGCTGGCTTACTCAATCACTGTCCAGTTGAGACTGAGAGAATGTTATTTATGGTAGGTAGCTTAGAAGCAGCAGACGCAGTCGATTCAGACTATGTCCGAATCTGCTGCCACTGCTACTGCTACTTTCAACATCTCATGGCTTGAC
Organism: Neoceratodus forsteri; assembly: GCA_016271365.2. NCBI lineage: Eukaryota > Metazoa > Chordata > Ceratodontiformes > Ceratodontidae > Neoceratodus > Neoceratodus forsteri. The sequence goes on from CM028134.1 coordinate 356,447,413, forward strand.
AACCCCTTTACTGTTTGAATGCCAGCATTTGGTAGAAGTCAAGGGATACTCTGGCAAACATGTATTCTAAATTTAGTGTAAATTCACAAAGAATTGCCATAGTTATGGGTGCTTATCCATGCCCCGTCTTTGCAACTGAGGCACTTGGAAACTGAAATGAACTGAAACTGTAACGGGCAGTAATGTTCATTGTGCTTATAAGTTTAAAAAAAAAGAAAATAAAAAGAAAAATGAGATGAAATGGCAGCCTGCTCTTTCAAAAAACAGCACACAGATGTAACCCTTGAAAAACACTTTACCTTTATTGCTTGAACCCAGGCATCTGAAAGCAGTCAGGAGACACACTGGATAACATGTATCCCATGTATCCCAAATTTGGTGCAAATAAATGTACCAAGAAATTCCATAGTTATGGGTGCTTTTTGTGTCCTGTCTTTTCAACTGAAGTACTTGGAAATGGTGAAATGGCAGCCTGCTGTCTAACATACAGCACACATATGCACCCCTCAAAAATATGTTACCTTTATTGTTTGAACTTGGTCATCTAGTGGCAGTCAGGGAACAGTAACAATATAGTCTTACATTAATAAGTACAGTCTAATTAGTTATTTTGTCGCACTGTATAAAGTATTGTTTTTCTGAGGCAAGAAAGACTGAGATTTGTAACAATAGTTTCCTCTTGACCTTATCCCAATCTCTGTCTTAGACTCCAGGACTCACTCCCATTATTGTTGGTCTGAAAGACAGAAACACAAAATGAGTTTTTGTACAGAACGGTAGTACATACTATGGCAGCAGTCACATGATTTAATACCTACAAGAATGTTTGTTTTACTGTAGTTAGTACTCCATTGGTACCTTATCACTATCCTCTCCCTGTCACAGGGGTCCACAAAGTCGTCACCTTCCCAGGTTATTGCAGATGGGAGTGGAGTGCCATCCCTCAGAAAGGACCAATGTGGACCTCCTTCTTGCTCTGGCCCCCTCTTGGGACCTCTGATAAAATGATGGTCATCCTCATACCATTCAGTAATGACACAAGATGGGAGCTTGCTTTTCTATACTGTACAGCACACTGCATATTAGCATACAGTTCAGATTTACAACAGTATGTTACATTAAATTGTGCTTGTACTCACTCACTCTGGCATATGTAAACACCCGCTCACACTGCATGCTTTCACTCAACAACCACCCTGTGACAGGGTGACCCTTGTCTAAGGAACATATCCTAGTAAGGAGGCTGAATTCTTCTTCTCCCCCCAACCTGCACTCTCTCTCCTTCCCTCCCTCCTGCCCCTCTCCCTCTCTCTTTCTCTCTCTCTCTCCCTCTCCTCATTTTCACTGCTAGGCTGGCCACGTGCAGGAGTTCCGAAAACCCTTTGCTATCCCTTTTTCTGATCCCCCTTAAAAAGTTCTATTGGACAGAAAAAACTATGTTGAAATAAAAAAATATATATAGAACAGACATATGTGCATGGAGCTTTATGAAATGACATGTTCCATTTCAGTGCTGTTAAATATTAGTGTTGAATACTCAGTGCAAAGCAAAGGTTTCCTTTTAATTCATTTTTCTTTTTGGTGAAAAGTGTACCTCGCTCGCTGAGGCATCGTGCACATTGCGCACTTAATTAGTACAATAATGTTTGTACTAGCTACTGCACTACAGGGAAGTAATAGATGTTAATGTAAGAATGTAGGAATAAGCTCCTCATAGTTGCAGGCTTAGCAGATAAGCTGCATGTTTGCCGATGGAATTAAATTGCAGCAGTTAAAAAGCAGTGTAGTTTGCTGCTTCCTTTTTATTATCCTAGTACATTCCCCGAGGTTTGTGGAAAAAGAAAGAAGGGACAGTCTGCCTTTTAATGAGTTAAAATATAAGGAAATAGTGGAGCAGATATACATGAAACAGTAGATAGTTACGCAGTCATTCTCTCTTGCTAGGATAAATGGACAGCAGCTTACCCTCAGAAAGGAAAAGAAAAAGGGTCATTGACTACAGCTTGTTACTTAAATATGTTTTCTTTTAAGCCATCGGAGCAAAAGCAGCAGGGGTGATATTTGTTACCATTATGAATGGCTGTGCTATGAAAAACCAGGAATTATAGTAGAAAGAACCCTGTAGCTGCAGGCGGAGTAAAGAAAAGTCTGCCAAAATGCTCCCGACAGAGCTAAGGTGTGGAAACTAATGATACACCACTTCTGCGGTGAAAGAAAGGTGCTCTGATATAAAGTGCATCCTACAAACTTTGCAATGGAATATCCTGAGCTGAAGCAGGCACTATGAGGTAGGAAGGATATGAGATCCACATAACTGCCTGCTCCAAAAACAGCCAGCTGTACAGTTGTCTGAGTGACTTGCAGTACTAAAATAAAAACATTGAACTGCTGAGAATGTAATAAAACATGAAATGGGCTAGAATAAAACGTTTTCCAATGGCTGGCAATTGCAACCATTGGACCAAATAAAAATATAAGTTGTTGGCTATAAAAAGCCCTAGTGCCCGAGGAAGGACTTTATATTGATAGGGCTGTGAAATAAAGCTAATGGAGCATAAAATAAAACAAAATGTGCATAATGAAAAGGAAAAGCCCCTTAATTGCAAGGCTTATGGAGAAGAGGAGCACGCCTTCATTTTTCCATTCCCCTTGCCAACCCAGAGAACCCTAAGTGAAATACAATGGAAGACATGGGTACAGAAAGTCCAGAAAATTTAAAGGTAACTGTATCAGTAGAGTGATGAAACTCCATGATCTGCTATAGGGTTGGCAGCCCTCAAACTTCCTGTATCTATGGTGATTCAAAAATGTGAGGTCACTACCAAAGGGAGGGGCTTAGCCCCATTATAGGATTGTTGACCATGTTATATGAATTTAAAGCATTCTGAACTAAGTGATCATGCTACCTATGGTATTTACTAAGACCTCATGGTATGCCTCTTAATTACAAAGGATGGGTTTATTAACTATTGTTGTTTAAGATAGTTATAGAGGAGTGTAAAAAAAGAGGTGGATCACATGTTGATGATGTCACCTCTGATATAGTATAAAAAACCAAACTCTAGGTGCTAGAAATCAGATAGGTGGTTCAGTAGCTTGCTGACCATGCAGTGAGAAAGTTTGCATGATTACACACTGGTCTAAGTACTGCTGAGTGTACTGCTGAAAAATACAAGAGCAGCTCAGGAACTGGATGAAGGAAGCGATCGCCTGTTTGGTGTGATGAGCTAACACCTTTACTTTCCCTTCTGTAAATATTTTATTTGCTTCTTTATTTTTCGGAGTTACAAAAATAAAATAAAAAATGCACTTGTGCATTCTTTATGCACCTGACTTGTGGTCTGCCTGAGATTTGTGTTATTCTAATCCCACACCCCATTACACACCCATGGGCTGTGGAATGCCACAATGAAGTGGCTTGGTGGCATTGACAATGCAGCGTCAGTCATTTTTTTAAACACCTATGCATACTGTACAGTGCAGTGTTGATGTTTTAAACTTCTGGGATGCAACCTTTCTTAGTGGAGTTGGTCAGCAGTTGTTCATTACTTTTCAGTGTGGGAATTTCTAGATTGGATGTCCGTGATTTTTGGAGTGGACTGTGCACAGAATTAGTTATTCATCAAAAAATGATGTCCATCTGGGTATTTTTTCCCTATGCATTTTTGGCACCAATAACTTTATGTTCCCTGAAGAATTCCCCATCCGTGGTTCCTGTGGGCATAAAGAAAGTTGCTCCATACAGTGAGGTATGTTACTGCAAATGCATTAGGTAAACACTGTGGCTTCTAAAAGTGAGCACCCCAAACAATAAAATATGCACAATGGACCTCATCCTCTATTGGATATGGAGTCCTACATTTGGCCTTGATTTCAGGGAATCACACCCCTTCATGCGAAACAACATTGAAGCAAACTGCTCCAAAAATACAGTTGTTTCATCTGAAATAATCATGTCATGGAATGTCACTTGTATCCATGTTCTGGCCTGTTCAGCTCTCCGAACTTGTTGATGTTCCTGATCATGAGGCAAAAATTAAATGGAACGAAAACATTTTACATATGCTCTAAAAGTTCCAAAGACCAACTATATGAAATTTGGTGCAAGGCACAGGTTGCAGTTGTCCTTTCTTAATCATCAAATTAGTGGGATAGATAGCACCGTTATTGAGACAGTAGAAGGTTTCAAATGCCTAGATTTTTGGTTTGATCAAACTGTTTCTCACCCTCTTTTACTGTACTCATAATGACCTCATTATCAAAACTGTTCATAAACAAACTGGGCCTCCTTTAGTGTGTTACAAGCTGTTTGTGTACTTCTTCTAGAAGAACTATGGCTCAGTCCATTCTTCTGTCAGTTATCAATTATGATCTCCCCCTGTACTCCACTGCTGCTGATCTCTCATTAGAGTTAATACACTGTACAATGCTGTGTGTCCTCTTCTAAATTCTAGAGCACAGCACAGACACCACTGTACACTGTATTGCAAGATAGGTTGGTCTTTTTATTTATTAATTTATTAGAATGTTTCACCAGAAAGGCACACTGAGCAACAAGTTGCTCATCTCCTGGTGTGACCTGGTGAGAAAGAGTATGACTGGAATGAGACATTATACTTTCAAGTTACAAGATCAACATTAACATACAGTTGTAAGGCAGGTGTTATAAACAGTGTTACAACAGTGTTGTGCATAACATGTAGAAGAATGAACAATAATAAGTGCTGGATTGATAAGTAAACAAGTGCTTACATGAACGAAAAGGGGTAAGGGGAGGGAGGTGTGTGGTGGGCAGGGGGAATAGTCGTGCCCCTGGAAACTCCTTCAGGATGTGAGGAACCCTGCAAGGGGACTGAGGGGACCAGAAAGAAAAGGATAAGGCAGTGTCCCAGACAGACCTCTTTAAGATGGTGAGGGAAGGGACTAGATGAGAGATACACATCCCTTGGGGGGTAGGAGAGGGACCCATGGAGAGCAATCAGTGTCCTTTACATTCTGTGAGAGATCAAGGGAGGCCAGTAAGGGGGAACAATTGGGGTAAGTGGAGAAGGTCTAGAGGAGGTGGGTGTGCACAGGGTAAAATGAAGGTAAGGGTAGGGGGTAGGGTTTGTCTAGGGCTTAGATTAGGGAATTAGGGAGGAACATGGCAGAAGCAGCTAGGTGCAAGGTAATTATTGAGGGCAGAGCTGATGGAGTAGGTGGAGGATGAGTGCCAGATTTGAGGAGGGGAAGGAATTCCACATTTTGGGAGGCTGTGAGAGTAACTGGATTGGCCAGTTTGGCTGGATCTGTGGGGGACAATCAGGGTACAGGAGTCAGTTGATCTAAGGGAATGGGAGGGTGGGTGGTGTTATAAAGGAGGAGGTCAAGTAGGAAGGGAGCTCACTCATCTATTGCTTGGAGGTGAATTTAGCACAGTGAGAGAGTCACCTATTTGTAAGAGAGAGGAAGGATAGGGCATGATAAAGACTGCAGTGATGGGTGTGAGGAGGGGCATCCAGGGCAAAGAGGCAGAAGAAATTGAAGAGGGTATCCAGTCTCACCAGGGAGGACTTAGTGGCAGCACCACAGACCATGTCACAGTAATCAAAAATGGACAGTATCATCTTCTGAACAAGTTCACACCTAGCCGTAGGAGGGATGCAACTACGGTTCCTCAACAGGGCACCAAGCTTGAGGCACAGTTTTTTTCTGGATGGCGACAATATGTCCAGAGAAGTTTAGGTGTTGGTCTTATTTTCAGCAATGCTGTTTTTATTTTGTTTTAATAACTTTTTAATATTTTTTTGAACAGTAAAGTTAAATGTTCATTTATGGGCTTGATCTCAGGTTTTTCATCTGTTTATTCCACAAGGTTATCACATGGTCACTTTGTCAGCTCTCTCCTTCTACTCATGATAACCCTGTCGACACTAGGTCAGCATGCCAACCACAACAATATCATTGTAAAGAACAGTGCAGCCACAACAGCACCAATTAAAAACATCACAGGACATAATATCACCAATGATAGTGGTCCAAAAATACACAGAGGACCGCTGCCATGGCTCAAAATAATCACCAGACATTTTTTGGGGGGACTCTGCCCCACCGCACCCCCTGACACAGTGGGCTCTGCCCCCACATCCACCATAATTATTATAATCAACTCCATGGGGGTTGGATCTCGGGATAGGGATGGAACTCGGGGGGGAGGGATCTGCGAGGGTGAGTGGAATTAGAAAAAGATTATAGTACTTCAGTGGTGAGAGATGAAAAGTTGATGATCGGGAGACTGGGAACAGAACCTTAGTTTCCAGGACTGCACTGGCTGAACTGTTCCATGCCTTAGCCCTCTCCACCACAGGAGCAGCTCAGGAAACTACCATGATTTCGCTTTACTTGAAAATCTCCTTCCCTTCCTCTCCCTGATATGACAGCTACTGGGTTCCATGTCATAAAAGCAATCACCAAACCGCAATTACCGTTAGAGCAAGTGTACATCACCGAAAAGAAAAACGCTGATGTACACTCCCAGCGATGAGCAAAACAACATGGGTGAAAACCATAAACTGTATTAATTCAGGGTGCTTTGCCCCCCAGACCTCCTTAACTATAGATTGTCAACTTCAAGGGAGTGAGTGTCAGGGAAGGGAGACAGTCATAACAAAAAGAAATCCCACCCACACAAAAAGCTTACCCTTCCCCAGCCCCGAACCCTGCACCTAGTGCCCTTTAGCCGGCCACCACCACACCATCTGGGCAGCTTGGCAACACCATGCCACACTTCCTCCCACATACTGTCTTCTTCGTCTCTCCCCTTCCGCTGGCCATCCTTCCTTGTTGCTCTTCTTCCCTTGCTAACCTGCATTTTCATTCTTCTTCTGTTGCTACCCTTTCAGGGTAACTCACATAACAGGTGCTGAAATTGATTGACTCATATGTGAGTCACTCAATTTCAGTTGCCCATATCACAGGTTACCCAGCTACAGAGGTAGAAGTAATTGCCTTTCTTTATTCTACCCCTGTAACTGTTCTAGGTTCTGATAGTGTTGCAGTGCTATTCTAACCAGCAGTATTCTGAAAGTGCTGTTCTAACTGGTTACCCCCCTGGCAATGCATCTTATCATTCTACTGGCCCTCACTAGTGCCCTCTCACATTGCTTAGTCACCTTGAGATCATTAGATATGATTATACTAAGGTATCTCTCCTGCTCTATCTCTTCCAGCATCACAAGAACGGTGGGGGGGGGGGGATAAAGCTATGGTGGAGGAAATTCAGAGTGTGGCAAACAAAGGGGAGGTGCTTTCATTATTTTAACAGTTTATTTTTAATTCTTTTCTTATTCTAACATAGAAACATAGATGTTGATGGCAGATAAGGACCGCATGGCCCACCTAATCTGCCCATTACTCTACCTAACGGATAAGCTGCAGATCCTAGTTAACCAACAGCCTACTTTCTCCTACCACCCACTAGAACTGCCTTATGTCTGTCCCATGCATTCTTGAATTCACCCACTGTTTTTGACTCTATGACTTCCTCAGGAAGGCTGCTCCATGTATCTACAACCCTCTCTGTGAAGAAATGCTTCCTCACATTACCTCTGAGCCATCCCCCCTCTATCTTCAAATTGTGCCCCCTTGTTCTTGCACATCTCTTTTTGTGAAAGATGCTACCCTCTTGGACTTTGTTGATTCCCTTGAGGTATTTGAAAGTTTCTATCATGTCCCCCTTCTCCCTCCTTTCCTCGAGGTTATACATCTTAAGCTCCTTTAGTCTTTCTTCATATTTCCTCTGGTGCAGACCCTACACCATTTTGGTTGCCCTCCTCTGAACAGTCTCCACCCTGTCTATATCTTCATGGAGATGAGGTCTCCAAAATGGTACACAGTACTCCAGATGTGGTCTTACCAACTCTCTGTACAGAGGGACAACAACTTCCTGTTTTCTACTGGTGATGCCTCTCTCTATGCATCCCAGTATCCCCCAACCCTGCTTACAGCCTTCTCACATTTCTGGCCCACCTTCAGGTCATCTGATCTGACTACCCCCAGATCCCTTTCCATTTTTGTTGTCAGTATCTCACCCCCCCCATTGCATACACTTCCCCTTGGTTTTTGTTTCCCAGGTGCTTACTTTGCACTTCTTTGCATTGAATCTAAGCTGCCATACATTTGACCATTCCTCCAACCTTGCCAAGTCCCTTTTCATCCTTTCCACCCCACCTTGTGTATCAACCCTGTTGCAGATCATTGTGTCATCTGCAAAGAGACATACTTTCCCTTCTAGTGCCTCTGTAATGTCACTTATAAAGACATTAAAAAGGACTGGCCCCAGTACTGAACCCTGCAGTACCCCACTAGTAACCCTCCTTTCTTCACTGTGGACTCCATTTACTAATACCCACTGTGTCCTGTTGTCCAGCCAGTGTTTTACCCATGCTACCACCCTGGGACCCACTCCCAGGCTGGCTAATTTGTTAATTAATCTTTTGTGTGGGACTGTGTCAAATGCCATGCTAAAGTCTAGGTAGGCCATGTCCACAGCCCCTCCCTGATCTGCTACTTTGGTCACCCAGTCAAAGAAATCTATCAGATTTGTCTGGCATGACCTTCCCACTGTGAATCCATGCTGCCTTGGGTCCTGTTCCCCTCTGGCCTCTAGGTACTCAACAATTCTTTCCTTTAGCAGTGATTCCATCATTTTCCCTACCATTGAGGTCAAACTGACAGGTCTGTAGTTTCCTGCCTCTGTCTTGCTCCCAATTTTGTGAAGGGGAATCACATCCGGCCTCCTCCAATCATAAGGTACCACACCATCCTCCCATGATTTATTAAAAAGGGTAGTCAGTGGTGTCAACTTCCCTTAGTTCTTTTAGAATTCTGAGGTGAATCCCATCAGGCCCCATTGCTTTATCCACCTTCAGTTTTAAGAGTTCTTTCAGAACCCTTTCTTCTGTGAAAGGACTAATATCAACCCCCCTATCCAGAGTGCTTCTATTGACCAGATTAGGTATCTCCCCCTGCTTTTCCATTGTGAATACTGAACAAAAGTATTCATTCAGTATCCCTGCTTTTTCACTGATGCTCTCTGCCCAACCACCTTCCTCTTTATTCAGCCTCAGTATCCCTGCCCTAGTCTTTCTTTGCTCCCTAATGTTGCTATAAAAAGTTTTATCCGCCTTCTTAACTGAGTTGGCTATCTTTTCCTTGGTTTGGGCCTTTGCTGTTCTGACTGCCTTCCCCACTTCCTTCTGCTTTAACTGGTACAGTTCTTTGTCCTGCACCTCCTGTGTTTCCTTATACTTCCTAAATGCTATTTCTTTCTCCCTTACCTTCCCCGCTACTTCTTTTGAGAACCATAGAGATTTTTTCTTTCATTTTTGATTTGTTTATTTGCTTCACACAAAGGCTTGTTGCCTCTGTGATGGCAGTTTTAATGTTTCCCCATTGTTGCTCCACCCCACCTTCTTGCCTGTTTGCTAGTGCTTTTCTGAGGCACTCTCCCATTTTGATAAAATCAGCCCTCCTGAAGTCCAGTACCTTCACTTTTGTGTGGCTTGACTCTACAGCTAATTTTGTCATGAACCACACTGTTTGGTGGTCACTTGTTCCCAGATGGCTACCCACTTCAAGGTCAGAGATCCTCTCTCCATCCCCATTTGAGAGTACCAGGTCTAAAATTGCTCCCTCCTGAGTGGGTTCCAAAACTAGCTGTCTGAGGCATGCCCCCCTTGTAGGGCATCGAGAATGGCCATGCTCTTGGATGTGGCTACAGCAAAGGTGCTCCAGTTAACATCTGGCATATTCAGGTCCCCCATCAGCAATACCTCCCCTTTCTCTGCCATCCCAAGGATGCCTTCTATCATTTCCTTGTCTATTTCCTCCCCCTGAGACAGGGGTCTGTATACAACCCCTGTGCAGACTGTGGACCCATTTCCAGTCTCCAGGGTGACCCACATTGCCTCCTCTCCTCCCTGTTTACCCTTTAGTTCTGTTTCTTTGATCCCTTCCTTTACATAGAGAGCTCCTCCTCCTCCTCCCTCTTCTTCTTCTTCCCTCCCTGTCCTTCCTGTAGATTGTGTACCTTGGTATGTTAATATCCCAGTTGTGGTTCTTTGATTACCATGTTTCTGATTTAATTTTTTGAATTCTCAGGAGTACTTTAGTTTTTGTTTCTGCTATATCTTGTCTATATTTCTTTAGTTCTAACCTTTAGTTAGATATCTCTAATGTCCCTTTAGTTTCCCTTTGTTTCTGTCTGATTTTTCTGTTTTCTGTCACACACACTCTCTCTCTCTCTCACACACACACACACTCTTTTGTCTAGCCTTTGTAGTCTCTTTATATTTGGTCTCTATATATTTTCTTATATTTCATTTGTTTCTAATTAAAAAAATGAGTCAGAGATCACAGGAGGAGATGGAGGATAGGGAGATTGGTAGTTATGGAGGAAATGTATAGTTGTGCTAGAAAGCACCAGGTCCAGGTGCAGGAGCAAGGGAAAGTGGGAGACGTGATCCAGCAGCCCCCCTCACACAGTGCTGCAGCAGCAGCCCCCAGTTATGCAGCAAAAGCAACCCCCAGTTCCCCCCGCTTCTTCACCTCAGCTCATCCCCTCAATGCTATACTGTGGTACCTCCATTGCTACAAGCTGATTCTCCTGAGGAGCCATATACCAGATTATCATCTCATGGCTCATCACAGCTCTGTTCCAGGAAGCAGCCTAAATCTTCCCTTGTGTGGGAGTTTTTCACCCAGGACCCCAGTGAGAACAGTATGGTAAAGTGTAAACTGTGCAACACCTTTGTTTGGCATGAAAGAAGGGTGGCCATTTAGGCACCAGTGGGCAGAATACCCACCTGAAAATCTGACACCTGAGCTAGGGAGAGACAAGAAAAAAGGAGGTGGTAAGTGCTTGTGGTGGTGACTGTGGTGGCAGTGGTCCTTCTACATTACTGAGGTGCAGTGGGTTGCCAGAGGTTTGTGCACATGGATCTGTGCCAAGGAACAGCAGCTAGAGTCAGGGGCAAGGGCAGGGGACAGCACCAGCACTGGCACCACCAACAACAACCAAAGGGGAACTGGTGCATCTCTGTATGGAGCTGCAAACCTCTGCCATAGAGTTTCATCAACAGAGCAAACTTTACAGAGGTTGCTAGAAAATCAGAAAGTTATTCTGGAGGAAATGTCAGAGCTCAGTCCCAGTGGCATGGTTGTCTTCCCTCTGGTTCCTAAAAAATTCCCTAAATACTGCTTTCTTCCATCGTTTCTTCTCCCGGCCTCCTCACTGATCCTCCCTCCATTTCACCCCATTCTTAACTCTAACAATCAGATACTCTCTCCTGTCTCCTTAGCCTTTCTTCGCCCCTCTTTGTTAATGAGAAACCAAAAACCATAAAAGCTTTAAAAACACAAAAACATTTTAAACTCTTCCTGTCTGTCTCTTTCTCTCTCCTTTCTCATCTTGACTTTTGTCTGAGTGCTCTCCTGTAAAAAAATATATATATTTTCTGTCTGTATTTTCTTTAATTGTGCTGTGTATGTGTCATGTCATTCTCCTCTCTCACTACTGTTGTAGCAGTAAAGCACTGTTGTTTAAATATACATGTATAGAGCATTTGAAAAGCACCATATGAAAAATTGTCTGCTCCCAAAATTTGTTTCCAACCTACAGTTGGTGCTATGCTATATCAGTTGCCCACTCACCCTCTTGGACTAATTCCCCCTCTCTACAGCCACTTTTGTCATTATTCTCACTTGATGAAATTTTCTCCTAAACAAGAAATTATTAAACAGTGGTAGCTACTGCTTCACTTTTCAAGTTGCCCTCTGGAGTCTGTATTGTGAAACACTTTAATTGACACAAGTGCACAAGCACAATATATAAATGTCTCACTTCTTGAAATGTTATCCCAACAATCAATTATTAAATGGTGGCAATGTGCTACTGCTGCTGCTACTGCATGCTTCTACATGGTACTGAGCTGTGTTTCAGTCCCCACGCCACAGTTCTTTTAAGGCACTTTAGTAGAAATCGTGCAAAAATCACAATATACATAAATTCTGTACTCCCTGAATTTTTCTCAACTACCAGAAAAACTATGTCCTGCTACTTCATGCTGCTACATGGTGCTGTGTTGTGTGTCAGTCCCCCACCAGTGTTCTTGTAAAACACTTTAGCTGAAATAGTGCACAATATACTGTACATAAATTCTGTTGTCCCTGAATTTTACTTAACTGCCAGAATAAATATGTCACCCTGCTTCCCGCAACTACATGGTGCTGCACTGTGTGGCAGTCTCCCACCACAGTTCTTGTAACACACTTCAGTGGAAATTGTGCAAAAACACAACATACACAAATTCTGCACTCCTGATTTATTCTCAACCAGAATAAATATATCAGGCTACTTCATGCTGCTATATGGAATTATGCTGTGTGTCATTCTCCCTGCCAAACCTCTTGCAATGCAGTTTAGTGGAAATTGTGCAAAAAAGCACAATATAAATAAACTCTGTACTCCCTAAATTTTCCTCAACTACCAACATAAATATCAGGCTGCTTCATGCTATATGGTGCTACTGTCTTTCAGATGAGACATTAAACCGAGGTCTCATCTGCCTGGATTGGTGGTAGTTCAGGTGGATGTTAAAGATCCCATGGCACTTATCGAAAAGAGTAGGGGAATTTCCCCGGTGTCCTGGCCAAATTTCCCTCATTCACTAAAAATACCACCAACAGCTTAATCTGGTTCAAGGTCAGTTGTCACCTGTATCCCCCCCCCAGGTCGTGCCTGAAAATAGGCAGGATTTGTCTAGTACACTTACCCGGTCAACAAAAGCTAAATAAATAAATAAATAAAATAAAACATTGTGTTAGTCCTCCCACCACAGTTCTTGTAACAAACTTTTGTGGAAATTGTGTGGACAGCACAATATACATAAATTCTGTACCCTTTGAATTTTTCTCAGCTACCAGAATAAATATGCCAGCCTGTTGCATGCTGCTATATGGTGCTGCACTGTGTGTTAGTCCCCCGCCACAGTTCTTGTAATGCATTTTAGTGGAAATTGTGTGAAAAGCACAAGGTACATAAAAGTTGTACTGTCTGAAATGTTCTCAGCTACCAGAATAAACATGTCAAGCTGCTTCACGGTGCTGTGCTGTGTGACTCTCCCACCACACCTGCCTGAATGAACTTTATTGCCCAGGAATTCACAGTCTAATAAATTCTCATGTCTTCAAATTCCGGCACGAGGCCCTGAAATGAGATGGGCTCCCAGAATTTATATGCTGCTGCTGCACTATGTGAGTCTCCCACAAAACATCTGTCCTGAATGAACTTTGTCGCTTAGAAATTCTCAGTCTGATAAATTCTCATGTCTGCAAATTTTCACGAGACCCCTAAATGTGATGAGCTTCCAGAATTTATATGCTGCTGCTGCACTATGTGAGTCTCCCACCACAGTACCCATCTTGAATTAACTTTATTGCCCAGAAAATCTCAGTCTCAGTCTTGCATGCCTGCAAATTTTCACATGGTACCCAAAAATGAGATGGGTTCCCAGAATTGATATGCTGCTGTGTTGTGTAAGTCTCCCACCACAACACCTGTCTGATGAACTTCAGTGCCCTGTCTTTATAACCATCTTTTGCCTCTGTTTGTCTCTTTTTGGTATTTATCACTAGGGTGATGAAATCCTGTTGTTGCATAGGTCCAGTATGGATCTGGTTAATTAATTAATATGCTAAGGTATTAGAAGAACAGTTGGATGGGCAAGCAAATATCAGAAAATGGACACAGAGCAGTGAACCCTACCAGGGAAGGTAAGTAATTTTTGTTCTCCTTTTTTTATTCTTAAATTTTATTTGTATGTCATTCTCTAACTATTTTCTGCTCCTGTTTCTCTCACTTCAGGTATTTTTTTAGCTGGGTGACAGTGAAGAATCAGGCAGCAGCATTAGCTGGATGGCATGGAAACACAGAAAGATTTTTGTCAGCAGAAAAGTACATTTAGGCCCATTCAGTATACCCATTGTCCCTGCCTATTCTGTCACCACTGACCCTAGTTGGTTGGTCATAAGTGTTACTTCCTTCACCTGTTCCTCTACCTAATATGCCTATGTGCCTATTCCATGCATTCATGAAGCTCCCCATAGTCTTTGCCCCAAGTACCTCCTCTTGCAGGCTAGTTCCAGTCATTCATTGCACTTTCTGTGAGGACATATTTCTGCATAGCTCTCCTAAACTTCCCCCTTTTAGCTTCAATGCATGCCCACTTGTTCTAGTGCCTACCTCTCTCAGAAATAGATCCTCCACTTGCACCTTGTTTACTCCTATGAGCTATTTGTGGGTTTCAATCATGTCCCCTCTTGCTCTTCTTTCTTCTACAGAGTACATGTTGAGTTCCTGCAGTCTTTCCTTGTATGGCTTCTCATGCAACCCCTTCACCATTTTGGCTGCCCTCTTCTATACCACGTCCACCCTTTCAATGTTCTTGCTTAGGTGCAACCTTCAGAACTGGACACAGTACTCCAGGTGTGACTTCAGCAGTGTGTGATACAATGGCAGTACCACCTCCCTCCTCCTGCTAGAAATCCCTCTCACAAAGCACTCTAGCATCCTGCTAGCCTTTCCCACTACTTTTTCACACTGCCCAGCCACCTTGAGATCATCCGATATGACAATCCCAGGTCTCTTTCTTGCTTAGTGACTGTAAGTTCCACTCCCCCATCTTATACACAGCCCCTGGGTTCTACAGCCCTAAGCATATAACCTTGCTCTTTTTGGCATTGAAACCTGGTTGCCACCCCCTAGACCATTCCTCTACTTTTCTCAGATCCCTTTGTATTCTCTCCACCCCTTCCTGAATGTCAACCCTCTTGCAGATTTTCATATCATCCACAAAGAAACATACCTTCCTTTCAAGCTCCTCCTCAGTGTCACTTAATAATAATAATAATAATAACTTTATTTTTAAAGTGCCTTTCTGCAACCAAGGCACCGTACAGCTTTAAGAACAGATAAAATCCAATAAAAAACATAAAATTTGCATACAGCAGGTTAGGTAAATAAATAATTGTCTGAATATAATTATTCCTGATAGGCAAAATGCCATAAATGGATCTTCAAGGCCCTCTCAAAACTCTCCACAGTCGTGCACTCACATATCTTAGATTCAATGCAAAGTAGTGTAAAGTAATGCACCTGGAAAACAAAAACCCAGGAGAAGGGTACACAATAGCTGGGGAGGTACTAACAACAACGAAAATGGAAAGGGACCTGGGGGTAGTCATATCAGATGATCTAAAGGTTGGTAAGCAATGTGAGAAGTCAGTAAGAAGAGCCGGGGGATACTGGGATGCATAGGAAGGGGCATCACAAGTAGAAAAAGGGAAGTGGTTATCCCTCTGTACAGTTGATGAGACCCCATCTGGAGTACTGTGTGCAGTTTTGGAGACCTCATCTATGCAATGACATAGACAGGATGGAAGCAGTCCAGAGGAGGGCAACTAAAATGGTGCAGGGTCTGCATCAGAAACCATATGAAGAGAGACTGAAAGAGCTTAATATTTATACCCTTGATGAAAGGATGGACGAGGGGACATGATAGAAATGTTCAAGTACCTGAAGGGAATCAACAAAGTCCAGGAGGGTAGCATCTTTCAGAAAAAGAGATGTGTAAGAACAAGGGGGCACAATTTAAAGATAGAGGGGTGACAGCTCAGGGGTAATGTGAGGAATTTTTTTTTTCATGGAGAGAGTGGTGGATACATGGAACCGCCTTCCTGGGGAGGTTGTTGGGTCTAAAACAGTGGGGGAATTCAAACATGCATGGGACAGACATACGGCAATTGTAGTGAGGGGTGGCAGGAAGTAGGCTGTTGGTTAACTAGAATCTGCAGCTTATCCAGTAGGTAGGGAAATGGGCAGACTGGGTGAGCCAAGTGGTCCTTATCTGCCATCAAGGTCTATGTTTCTATGTTTCTATATCTGATGAGGTAGAGAATTCCACAGGGTCAGGGCTGCATACATAAAAGCACGGACCCCTGATGTTTTAAGATGTATCCTGGAAATCTCTAACAACTCCTCAACAGCTGAGTAGAGCTGTCATCTAGGGCAGTAAGGCAGCAGAAGCTCTTGCAGATAGCCCGGGCTCTGTCCATGCAGGGTCTTAAAGGTCAGAAGCCCAACCTTGAAGGTGATCCACCACTGAATCAGCAGCCAGTGCAGTTCACGCAGCACTGGTGTGATGTGACTCAAACGAGGAGTCCCTATCAGTAACCATGCCACAGTGTTCTGCACTAGCTGCAAGCAGTGGATATTAACCCCCGATAGCCCTAAGTACAGGGAGTTGCAGTAGTCTAGGTGCAAGGTCACAAAGTCATGAATTAGCGTTGGAAGGTCTTCGGATGGGACAAGGTGCTTAATCCTGGCAATGTTCCTGAGATGGTAAAATGAGGACTTGACAACTGCTGACACCTGCGAATGCAGTGTCAACCCATCGTCAAAGACCACCCCCAGGTTTCACACCTGTTCAGAGGAAGGCAGCTGGACACCTCCAAGACAGAGTCCAGAAGGTTGTCCAGCCACCAACCCCTCTGTTCCGTGAGCCAGATTTACCACCAACACCTCAGTCTTTCCAGAGTTCAATTTCAACCAGCTGGATTTCATCCAGCCTTGGATTTCTGCAAGGCAGTTATTAAAGACCGAACACGCACTATACTGGTCGGGTGCAAAAGACAGGTAGAGATGGGTATCATCAGCATAGTAGTGAACCCTCAGCCCATACCATCTTACAATGTCTCTGAGGGGCAGCATATACACCACAAACAACATAGGGGACAACACTGACCCCTGAGGGACCCCACATGGCAGAGAGAATGGGCCGGAGGAAAAAATTCCTGACACCACCCTCTGAGATCTGCCAGCGAGGAAAGATTGAAACCATTTGAGAACTGTTCCAGACAAGCCACAGATGACCCTCAGGTGCCCGAGAAGCACCCCATGGTCCACGGTGTCAAAGGCTGAGGAGAGATCAAGAAGTACCAAGATGGAGTGGGGCTTCTGATCCCTTGCCATCAGGAGATCATTAAGCACCCAAACTAGAGCGGTCTTGGCACTATGCCTCTTATGAAAACTGGACTGGAGAGGTTTGTAGACATCGTGGATGGTAGGGTGATTCTCCAACTGTAGCGCAACAACTTTCTCAATCACCTTCCCTACAAAGCGAAGGTTAGAGATAGGTCTGTAGTTAGCGAAGCAGCTTACGAAGACATTGAAGAGGACTAGTCACAGTACCAAACCCTGTGGCACCCCACTACTTACTCTCCTACCACCTGAGTGCCTACCATTTATGATCACCCTTTGCTTCCTATCCCTTAACCAGTTTGATACTTAGTTTGTCACATTCTCCCACACTCCCAAGCTACTGAGTTTTTGTAACTAGCCTCCTACGTGGCACAATGGTGAAGGCCTTGCTGAAGTTCCAGATAGGCCATGTTCACTGCTGGCCCTTGATCCACTGCCCTGGTAACCCAGTCAAAAAAATTTAAGAGATTAGTTTGACATAACCTTCCCCCACGAAACAATGCAGCTAGTGGCCCTGCAGTGCTTTTGCCTCCTGGTGCTCCATGAGTCTCTCCTTCAGTAGTGTTTCCATTAACTTTCCTACCACTGATGTGAGACTGACTGGCCTGTAGTTGCTAGCATCCTCCCAACTGTAATTTTCGTGCAGAGGGATTACATCAGACCTCCTCCAGTCTTCTGGAAATTTCTCCATCTCCACTGAGGTGCTAAAAAGCACTGCCAGAGGGGTGGCCTGCACCATGCTCAGTTCCTTTAGGACCCTTGGAAGAATCCCATCTGGATCCATTGCCTTATTCTCCTTTAAAGCTTTTAATCCCTTCTGGACTCTTTCCACAAAGAATGGACTTGTGTCCACATCTCCCTCTCCCTAGTGCTTACTGCGGCATGCTGGTCCACCCCCTCCACCCACCCTCTACTGTGAAGACTGAGCAGAAGCAACCATTTAGTATTTCTGCTTTATCTTTATCTTCCTTTGCACAGTCCCCCTGCCCTTCTGATTCTCACTATCCTTCTCCTTGTCCTCCTCTTTTCCTCACATACCTAGAGAAGTTATTATCCCCTTTTTTGACCTTGTTTGTTATTCTTTCCTCTGTTAATGCTTTAACTGCCCTCACCCTACTTGCTGCCTTCCTTTGTTTTGCCAGATATACTTCCCTGTCTTCATCCTTCTGAGTCTCCTTATACTTTTTAAATGCTGTTTTTTTCTCCTTCATTGCCTTTGCCACTGACTTGAAGAACCATAGCAGCCTCTTTCTCCTCTTTTCCTTATTCACTTCCTTCAAATAGCACGACATTACTTGGGCTCTACCCTCCTTAATCTTTCTCCATTGAGCCTCCACTCCCCTTCTGCCTTCTACTCCAACAAGGCATTCTCTGAGGCAGGTTCTCATTTCTTTAAAATATGCCCTCCTGAAGTGCAGGACCCTTGCCATAATTCATTTGTTTTCCCTGTGCTATCTGTATACCAAACCACACAGTACGATCATCACTAGTACCCTGGAGACTACCCACTGTGATGTCAGCATTGCTGTCTCTGATTGTAGGTACCATGTCCAGCACTGCCCTGCCCCTAGTGGGTTCAAAAACCAGCTGCCTGAGAAATGCCCTTGTATAGAATTGAGGATGACCCTGCCTTGTAACGCAGCTATGGTCAGAATGCCCCAATTTACATCCAGCAGATTAAAGTCCCCCATGATCAAAATGTCCTCTTACTGGACATTTTGCTAATGGCTTCCCCCAGGGCTCTGTCTAAATCCTCCCCTGTGTCAGAGGCCTGCACACCACCCACATGCTAATAACAGCTCCCAACCCCATCTCTTGGCTGAACCCTAGTACCTCCAGCTCTTCATTGTCCCCCATTGTCTCTGTGTCTCAGTGGCCATTATGCTCTCTTTCACATATAAAGCAACCCCTCTGCCTTTCCTCCCTAACCTGTTCTTCCAGAACATGGTGTAGCGTAGCCTGGGATGACCACTTCCCAACTCTGGTTGTCCATGCACCATGATTCTGTTATGGCCACCAGATCCAGGACTGCCTCCAAAATGGCTGCCTCAAGGTCAGGCATTTTGTTTCCCAGACTCCTTGCGTTGGCACGCATGACTCTCCATTCTCTTCATCCCTTTCTCCCTTTAAACTGCCTCCCCTTCCTGCTTCCCACATGCCCCTTCTGTTTATTTATTTTATTTATTTATTGAGAAATCAGAATGACACCCTTTGAGTCACTGACTGTTTTGCAAAGGCTCCTCGTCAGTTAACATAGTATACAAGTATTACACAGAGAAGTTAATAAAGGTGCATATCAAACAATCAATTAATACAGTACATAAAGATTACAGAGGAGAAAATAGTATAACAGACTCATGTTACATTCTGTGAGCAGAGGCAACCCAGAGTCGAGTAAAAAACAGGAGATACCGTAATAAGTTATTTGATCCACTATAGTAATTATTACAATGCAGGGATAATACAGATGGTAGACTTGCAGAGATAAGGTGCACAATTACATAGAAACATAGAATTTGATGGCAGATAAGGACTGCTTGGCCCACCTAGTCTACCCATTTCCCTACCTGATGGATAAGCTGCAGATTCTAGTTAACCAACAGCTATATAATCCAATTAATATAGCACACTATGAGTTGGGGGGGGAGAAAGCAGGGGCTAATTCAGAGGAAGGATGCTAGGAGCAGTCACAGGTTGCGTTCTTAGTGAGAAACTCCCTGAGGGTGATTTTGAAGGGGCCTATCTTTGTCTTGGCGGAGAGAGCTGCAGGTAGGCCATTTAGCCAGTAAGAGGCCCTGCGATAAAATGCTCTTTGACCCAGGGATATCCTGCAGTAGGGGACCAGGAGAGAACCCTTGGAGGTACTCCTAGAGACTCTCAGGTGGGGGGAGCTGGATAAGGCTATGTAGGCCACGTGGGGAGAGTTTGCACTGAATTTTCTTAGCCAGAAGGCATGTATGATATTTAAGGCGCCATTCAAAATTTAGCTAGTTGGAGTGACTGTAGAGATCACATGTGTGGGTCTGTCTATCGCATCCTGTCACCATATGACAGGCTTGTTTAGTGCAGTCTTTATTTGACAGACAGCAGTACCGTCTGCTGAGCCTTTGAACACAATCCCCCTGTCCTGCCCTTTGCTGTTATGTTGTCTTCCTGCTTTCACTCCTTTCTCTGTCTTCCAACTAAAGTTCCTCCACCAGACTTGCCTGCTCTACCCTTCTCTTTGTTTTCATCAACGTCCAGATAATTTCTTCTCCCCTGGTTAATCTTCCCTGTTGCCATAGTCTCTGGGAGGGCAATCTCTGCCTCCCTCAGTCTTTCTGCCTCCCCCCGGATAGTCTAAATGCTCATCAAGGTAGCATTTAAACCTTCTACCCAGGACTGTCGTTCCCCTCCTGGATGGATGGAGGCCATACTGTCCCTTGTTTAGACCTCTATCCCCCAGGTGTGACCCAGTCCCCAAAGTAACCAAAGCCCTGCTCCCAGCACCATGCCTATTACACTCATTGAAGGACCTGGTGCAGAGTTCCCTAGCCTTCCCCATACTGTGCATGAGTAGCTCCATAGTGAAGACCACTGTGTGAGGTACCAGCTTCAGGCCTCTCCCCAGCTCCCTAAACCTATCCTGGACTACCTGTACAGCTTCCCTTGGCAGATCATTTATCCCCAGGTTGACAGCAATATCCAGCTCCCTTCCTACATCCTCTGCCCTGGTGATCTCAAAGATATGCCCTCTAGTCCTCACCACCGATGTGCCTGTAATGCATTGTACTACCCTGTCCCTTCCTTCTCCTGCCCCCAACTCAATTCCCCTGACTATGGAGCCCTCCAGCAACTGCCTCCTCATTGGCCAGGGGACCTTTTTGGGGCCTGCTCCCTTGAGGACCCCCATTTCCTCTATTACTCCTTCCTCTGGTACTTTCTCTTGGCTTTTCATCATGCCAAAATGGTGAAGGAATTACACAGTGGTAAGGTCTGAGGGGTGCTCTCCCTCCTTCCTCCCCCACTCTTCAGGATCCCACCAAGGACCAAACACTCTGCCACCTTGCTGGCATCCTTTGAGGGAGCTGTGGCAAACCAAGTGGCCTCTGAGTGAGGCAGATGGCCTGGATCCCAGCAACTTCTGCTGTCAGCCTAGAGAGTTTCCTGCTTATATGAAAACAATTCAGTATCTAAAGAAGGTTTCTGAAGAGTGTGGCCCCACACCCATTACACTGCACTACTCCCATGCCTGATGATTTGTTTATCCTTCTGAATTTTTGCTTCCTTGACGTTCCTTTGCCTTTAGGCTTCCCTTATCACTAACCCCCCAGCTTCCCTTTAGCTTCCCCTTCCAAATCTGTGTTTGACCCCTTACCCTAGATAGGGTTTTCCTTCAATTCCCTTTTTTTGGTCTTAGTATAATTTGGCTTAATACACAGTAATTGGCTTCCTATACTCACTTTCTCTGCCTACCCTGGGTATGCTGTTGCCTGTATTCCCACCTTACTGTGTGTTTCAGTTGCTCTAGGTTTTACATTTGTAGGTTGTACTCTCCCTACCTGACACTATTGTTTCCCCATCCCACTGACAGTACATCCTTTTAAACAGGTAGCAACCACTACACAGATAGTTTGCCTTACCTCACTGGACTGCAGAGTCCCTTGCTTCCCTGCATCCTCATGCAGGTGCATGCTGATGCCTGAGATGCCAATCTTACTCCTGTTGTACTCCTGTGCTGTTCCACTCATTTGCTGGGATATGAACATGTGTGGGGACACGAGTAGAGATACAACAAGGTTTTAATTCACCAGCGAAGTTCCGGCAAAGTCGCAAAATCCGCTTCCATGGATCATTTCGAGAAGTTTCCTTGTTTGATAAGAAATTCTCCATTTGTAACTTCATCTTGCTTTTATTTTTTAAAAAATACAAAGGCAAGGCAAAGTTAGAAGTAATGGCCACCCCCACTGATCACCACCGGATCTTTCCCTGGTGTCTAATTGTACCCCCCCACCTGCAGATCGCTGGCCCGACATAGAATAAAATTCCCTGGTGTCTAGTGGTCCCGCCAATCACTGGTGCTATGTAAAATTAAATTCCCTGCTGTCTAGTGGTCCCCCCACCAATCACTAACCCAGTGTAAAATGAATTTCCTTGGTGACTAGTGGTCCCCCCACCAATCACTAACCCAGTGTAAAATGAATTTATTTATTTTATTTAGTTTTTGTTGACCAGGTAAGTGCACTAGACAAATCCTGCCTATTTTCAGGCACGACCCGGGGGAAGGGGATACAGATGAATGGCAACTGACATTGAACCAGATTGAGCTGCCGGTGGTATTTTTAGTGATTGAGGGAAATTTGGCCAGGACACCGGGGAAATTCCCCTACTCTTTTCAATTAGTGCCATAAGATCTTTAACATCCATCTGAACTACCACCAATCCAGGCAGATGGGACCTCGGTTTAACGTCTCATCCAAAAGACGGCACCTCAGAAGTGCAGCACCTCTCTCATGCTGCACTACAGTGTCAGTACTGGGATATTAACCCACGTGCCAGATTTGGGAACTGAACCCACAGCCCTCTGATCTCCCGGCCTGAGAGGCGAGTGTGCTACCTACTGAGCCACTGACACTGCGAAAAATTAATTTCCTTGGTGTCTAGTGGTCCCCCCCCCACCGATCCCCAGTCCAATATAAAATTAAATTCCATGGTGTCTAGTGGTGTCCCCCCCGATCACCGACCCAATGTAAAATTAAGTTCCATGGTGTCTAGTGGTCACCCCTCCCCACAGATCACTGGGCCAATGTAAAATTAATTAGGGCTGGCGATTGGCAGGGAGCAACCACTAGACACCAGGGAAATTAATTTTACATCAGGCTGACGATCGGTGAGGGGGGGGCACTAGACATCAGGGAAATTAATTTTTCATTGACACTAGACACCAGGGAAATTAATTTTTCATTGGGCCAGTGAGGTAGCTGGAGACCATTAGACACCAGGGAATGTAATTTTACATGGGGACAGTGATCGGCCAGGGGACCACTAGACACCAGGCAATTTTATTCTACGTGGGGCAGTGATCAGCTGGGTGAGTGGACCACTGACACTAGAAAAAAAAAAACTCGACAAAATGCAGAGTTTGTATTCCACCTACAGAGTTGCCAGACTCTGATGGTGGAGCTCAAACTCCGTATTTTGCAGATATTTTTTTGGGGGCAAAGTTGGAACTTCGCACCATGAATTAACTCCGCAAAATGAGGGAAATCCATGAATTAATCCGCAGAGTGGAGCTTCCCAACTTCACACATCTCTAGTTATGAGTGGCTTATACAGAAGTCTAGGCCTCCTGTTTAATTCTGATTCTTCCCTCTGGTCCTGCCTCTTGAGTGCCAAGCCCTGACCATGGCTTTCTGCTTTCTGCCTTGCATACACAAAAACAACTTCCAAATGCAGGTTACTTTTTTAACTTTACCAGCTCAAACAGTGTTTCTCTCCTCTGCTGATGGCGCACACTTTAGTGGGTTAAAAAGCATGCTGAACCTCTGAATACAGTGTCTTTTTAAATGCCAGACACAGAAAGCCGATTCGTCCTTTATAGCCTTTTTGGTCCTGCCTCCCGAGTGCCCAATCCTGACCCTGGCTTGCTGTTTTGTGCACTGCAAAAACAAAAACAACTCTCAAATGTAGATTAGTTTTTTTCTACCATACCAGCTCAAACAGCATCCCCCACCCCCACCCCTACTGCTGGTGCTCACTTTAGCAGGTTAAAAAACATGCCAAACCTCTGAATACAGTGTCTTTCAAAATACTAGACACTGAAAAACGATTGGTCCTTTACAACCCCTCCGGTGCCACCTCCCAAATGCCAAGCCCTGAACCTGGCCAGCTGCTTTCTTCCTGCAAACACAACAACGACTTCCAACTGCAGGTTAGTTTGTTTTTAATTCGGCAGCTCAAACTGCAATTCTCCCCCCTGCTACTGGTGCTGACTTTAACAGGTTAAAAAGCTGGTGTCCCAGTGGTATGGAGAGCTGAAGCACTGGCCACCTTACCTCCTGCCATGCTGGCAACCCAAGTTCTGGAGCAAACATGGGTTATCAGGGGGCAACCGGGGAGGGAGAGGATTGAGAATCCAGAGGACTGCTCTCCCCCTCCCAGGGTGGGTGGTTCGTCACTCCTGCCAAACGACTGCCATCAGGTGGTGGGGGAACCTGCTCAGTGAGGGGGGCTGGATCACGAGGCATGCCAGAGGGGAATGAGCTCTCCGAGAAAAGGCCAGAGCCTGCCTGCTAGCCCCAGAAGGTAAGACGCTATATAGAAAAAATAACGCTGGTACAGTATTTACACTGCCTAGGATGGATTGACATTAATAAGATCATGCAGAGTGGTGGAAAAGCTGGAGGAGGAGGAAGAGAAAGTCCAAGCACAAGGCTGCAGTGTTGACTACATCCACGGTCTGGTGGAGAAGATTCACGACAAGATGGAGAGTCCTATGAATATAAAAGAGAGATCATTTAGACTCTAGTACACTCTCTGTTGTGTTGCATCTGTAAAAGGAAACCAAAAATAAAAAATTAAAAGAAAAGGCTGGCCCAGTGGCATGGAGGGCTGAGGCATCACTGCCTTACCTCCTGCCACTCTGGTGACCTGTGTTCGCAGTGCGAGCGGTTGGTCAGGGGTCAGCTAGGGAGGGAGATGATCAAGCATCTGGAGGACAGCTCTCCTCTCCCAGGGAGTGGTGAGACTAGAGCCAGTGCATGCCTGTCCCCTAACGGTGGCTGAAGGCTGGCACACTGACTCTACAGAGAATGGGGCAGAGGCAGAACAGATGCCCAGCATGCCATGTGTAGAAGTATGCACAGCTTGGTCATTGGCATCATTACATGCTGTACCTCCACACTCGGGGAAGGAAGAAACTCGGAGGCCAAAAATGCTACCAACCAGCAGATGATGCCAGCTCCCCACAGGCACCACACCCGGCCAGCTGACACCTCCAAAGCCAAGAGATAAGAGTCAGTGGAAGCCGGGGTGACAGGGCTGGGGGGCTGGTGGGAGGGGGGGGTCCATGGGGGTGATAAAGAAAAAAAAATTAAAAGAAAATAGAACTTTCTGAAGGGATATTTACTGTCACATTAGTGATGGCTATGCTGTGAAATGACACAAAGATGCTAAACAGAGGAAGTGGAGGAGGAAAAGTCTTGCTTACTGGAGGAGGAGGCAGCAGGACAGGAGACCTGTGAAGACAAGAGATAATAATTTAGACTCTGCTTAAGTAGCGATTGTGGGTGACTACACGGTATATTCGTTGTCCACTTGCTGTACTGGTCTTACTATATCTGTCACCTGTGAAGAAAAAGATTAATTATTTAGCCTCAGTTGGCCACCTGTTGTCCATGTGGTATATCCATTGCTCACTTCCAGTCCTACTATACTTGTTATCTGTGAAGAAAAGAGAGAAATTATTTAGCCTCAGTTGGCCACCGTGGTGGCCACATGGTATATCCATTTTCCTCTCTCAGTCTTACTATACCTGTCACTTATGTAGAAAAAAAGAATACATTAATTAGCCTCTGTTTGTGACTGTGTACCTGTGAAAGAAAACTAAAATAAAAAACTCAAAAAAGAAAAAAAATCATGTAATGATGCTTACTGTCAACAAAGTGAAGGCCATGCTGAATACTGGCACAATGGTGCTACAGAGAGGGGCAGTGGTGGAAGAGGCAACTTAACTCTGCACCTTGATGGCTGCCTGTATTTGTGACTGGCTTGTCAATCATCTCTGTGAATGGTCAATCTTGCAGTGAGAGGGAAACAAAAATAAAGTGTAGGCCCCCTCCTGTGTATCTAGGAGTACCAGATGTTAAAAAGGGAGGGGGCCTGGCAACACAGACAGCAGTCCAAACAAACTTAGATGGAAAAGCAGTTTACCTAGGTTCAGAATTTGTGCTTGATTGTAAATCAGGCATAGGGGTGCATTGGCCATGGGGCAATGACAGCTAGAGGGGAAACTAGGTGATTATAGATTGGCACACAATTCTTCAACCAAGTCCAATGTCCACACTGATAATACAGCAAATAGAAAACATTTAATTGGTTATAAAAAATAGAGAATTCCACTCCGTGGATCAGTGTAACATAAGCAGCAAAGCTTCTGAGGTAGGATAAATTCAGTGACACAAGGCCACGGTACATCACTTGGCGATCTCAGCAGATCAAAGCAGGGTAGTCCAGGAAGCCAAATAGGGCCTCCAAATCGATGGCAGCAACACAAATGAAATGTGGCTCAATATGTTCCAGAAACATTGCAGATTCCACACTCCCATGCTACCACACATACTGACCCTCCTGTCTCTCAAGGCACCCTGGACTCCGAGCATCCCAGAGCAACTCATACAGGCCCTGATGACCCCAGAGATGCACCAGTGCTGACCACCAAAAAACATTCAGGTACAACCAGCAATCGATTCCTGCTGCAATGCCACACCAGAAAAGGGGAAGGCAGGCTGCCACTACCACCATCACCACAGCACGGGCTCTCACCACTGCACTGTTCCAGCAGCAGGAACAAGGCAAATTGTTTATTCAGAACCACCACTCACCTGCCCGGTGCCACAGTTCACGTGACAGGTGCTCCTTTCACTCCCCAGGCTATGGCTCCCTTAAAATTATCATGGGCCCACCATTTGCAGAATCTACAGGGTGTCCTCTTGCCATAGTGGTG
Source organism: Neoceratodus forsteri (assembly GCA_016271365.2). Taxonomy (NCBI): domain Eukaryota; kingdom Metazoa; phylum Chordata; order Ceratodontiformes; family Ceratodontidae; genus Neoceratodus; species Neoceratodus forsteri. The sequence goes on from CM028134.1 coordinate 356,474,193, forward strand.
ACTACCAAGGTCAAACACCCTCCAGCTACTCGACTCACTGTATCTCTCTACCCACTTCCCCACAGCACTGTTGCCCAGACAACTGACTTCACGCCACCCACTTAACGATCCCAGATGGGCCAGGGACGGCATTGGCTCCCCTGCCCCATACTCTAGACCTCCTCTACCTGCCAGTCCTCTTCCTTCCTCCTCCCCCAAAGGGTGGCAAAAATCTCCCTCAAATACCTGGGCTGGGAGTCATAGCCTCACCCATCCTGCTGGTAGGCCACCAACTCCCACAGCCAAAAAAGGAGAAAGGGGAGGTACAAAGGCTGAATAGTAAGCCCCCAACTTGAGGGTGCTTACACTCTCCCCCTTTAAACCATTCATCTTCCGTGAACAAGTCACCCAGTTATTCTGAGGCCAGGACAGGGGAATATGTGCACTCTTTCCCCCCACCCCAGCACTCATAGGCAAAAGTTGGGCTCACCACCGCAACGGTGGACTATCCCAAGGTCTAAACTCAGAACTACACTACACAAAATACTCGGCAACCCATTCTCTGTTCCTTAGGCAAAACCCAGCCGGGTACTAGGATGAGTGGCATCCCAACCATCCCCAAAAAATCATGGTTACACAGTGCTGCTGCCACTAAAGATAAGAAGGGACACCTGCTGGTTATCCCATGGTCCTCTATTGCAACAGTTAAAACAGAAACAATATTTGACAAGAACATCAAAGAGTTTTTAGCTCAAATGTAATAACAGCAAAATGCTATTCATGCTGCAGGACAGTAAAAGAGGCTAAAATATATCTACCCCAGACACACAAATGCACAGACTGCACACACACACACACACACACACACACACACACACACAGCACACACATACACATTTCTAACAGTCCCTCCCCAAAATAACAAAACAGTACATGAACTTGGCAGTCCATAGTCCAGTACTGGAGACCATAAGGCCCCCAAATCAGGGCCAGTCCCATAAAAGTTGTAGGGGGCAAAGCTCCACTCAAAACTCTATAACCCAGTATCATACTAACATATTAAATATGAACAGTTTAAACAGTAAACAAGAGTGGTCTCACCAATCACAGAAGGCAGAGGTGACATACCAATTTTCACCCAAAATCAGGCAATCCTGCAGAGTAATCAAGATGGTGGGGACACTGGGCTCTACAGTCCAGGGCAGTGGTGGCCAACCTGTAGCTCGCGAGCCACTTGTTGCTCATGAAGCAGTTTGATGTGGCTCGTGGGGGGTTTGTCAATTGCATGTCAAGTACACATCACAGTCTTTGCTGGTGCCTTTGATGATCATCTGTAGTTTTTAATTACCTAGAAACTGTGAGTTGCAGTCCCTGATGGCACTTTTGATGTTCGGCTGGCTCAGTGATAATTTGTCAATTATGCTTTCTGGTCAGCGAATGATGCATGAATTCTGTGTCAATTAATTGCAGATGCAGGTTGCTGTGCAACCTTCATTGTGTCTCAGCTGTTCCACTGTTCTGCCTATCTAGAGAAGAAGCTCTTCAGCTGCTGACTGTTTGTTTTCTAAGCTGTGGGCAGTTTTTGCACAAGATGCAACTAGTGGGCAAAGCTTCGAGGGCTGGATCCACGGCTGAAGTCATAGCTACTGACAAACACTTTGCTTCCCTGTCACAATCTCCCCAGCACTTTTGAAGTTGTTTGTAAATTAGCTTCTGCTGCCTGTTTTATTTCTTTGGTGAGGACGCTTGCTGCAGGAGACACTGCTCCAGAGCTGCTATGAATAATTTTAATTTACAATTATTTAAAAAAAAAATACTGTAACTTAAAACTTAATAAAATATGATTATTTACTACTGACTATGACTATGTTATTATTTAACTCCAAAATATGGGTAAATATGGGTATGGTAAGGGCCGCACATTGGGTATGGTATGGACCACTCATTGTTGTGGCTCATGTCTTATTCAGAAATTTAAATGTGGCTCACGACCCTGAAAAGGTTGGACACCCCTGTTCTAGGGCCACCCTCTTTGGCATAGTAGAACTGCGGGTCTGGCTTGGTTGTCACCACCCCAAATAAATCTTCACTGATGACATAGTATGTGGTGTGGTGTCTCATGACGTCCTGTACCATGCTGAAATGTTTGAAGAGGGACAGTCCCATCCAGACCATGGATTGACACATGGATCTTGCCGTTGAAATGGCTGCAGGCTTTGGTTCTATGATCACCTAGTTCCTGGCTTGGATTTTATCAAGGACTCCATCGAACACCCAATCTGCACGCTTCTGCATGCTTCTGATCCGGAATATCCCAAATCTTCTCCGACACATATGGATACACTTCATGGGGGTACTCCTGACAAAGTCATCTGTGGATCCACCATTCTGCATGGGATCACTCTGAGATACTGCGAACACTGGTCCAAGGAGCAGTGCCCTCTACCAACCAAACACCATTCCTGTACTTGAGGTTTAAGGGATCATCCGGTCTAAGGCCATCCATCTTCTGGCCGATCTACTGACATAACTGAGGCAGACAGGGGCCATGGTTGGGAATGGACATCTTGGGCTTGCAGAATGGTTTGGTAATCATCCTCTCCACATCCTGGTCCTCAAATGACAGAGGAGTAGCAAGTCTCCCTGGAGCATGAACTGAGGGAGCCTGCAAAACTGCCCTTCCAATGCTGTGCTGCTTGACATCTCTTCCTCCAAGATTACATTAGGGGCTTCCACTTTCGGTGGCCTAGTCCTTTTTACCGAAGCAGGAACAGCCGCTGCAGACATGCAGGAAGGCTCAGGTTCTGTGGGCCCAACAGAGTCTGAATGCTTTTATACCCACTCATGCTCTCTCCCTCTGCCATGGGGAGGCACAGAGGCCTTAGGAGGAGAGGGGCTGGGCAGATGTCTATGCCCACTCTCTGCTGGGGGTGCTTCAGATGTGGAAACCTTTTCTATGCAGCCAGTAGCAGAATTAATTTCCTCCCAGCCCTCCATGTTAGCCAGGGTGGTGGAGGTGCTCAAAGATGTCAAAGGCATGGGCCAACTCCAGGGAGTGAGGTATTGCTGACTCATCAAATTGGAGGTGGTGGGTGCTCCAAAAACACAGTTAGGACAAAGGGGCAGACGAGTCACTCCTACTGCCTGATAGTTGCAAACAGCACAGTGGTTCAAAGTTAAGGCCTTCACCACTGTCACCAACAACCACGCCAAAAGTGAAGCTGGCATTATCACTGTCTGTCCTGTCTCCTTACGGGTCTCCACCATGCTGTCAGTGCTTGCAATTTCTGAGGAGGGGTCAAGATTTGTTTGCTTTTAAGACAGTACTGAATCTGGAAATGTCCACTGCCTGGACGATCTCACCATGCCACAGGTGCAGAAAAATGGTGCTTGCCAAGGATTTTCTACAATGCCTCATGTTCCCCTCCTTCCCAGCAGTTCAAGCACATCAGCCAATCACAGCTGCCACATAGTCATTAACATAGCACTGCTTATGCAGAAGGGCCTGCAAAGATGCTTCCCATAGCAAAAGGTGTGAAACAGTCTCTGTGAAAATGGCGGGTCATAGACAAACCTAATAGAGTTTTTTGACTGGGTGACTAAGGTGGTGGACCAGGCCAGGGCAGTGGACATGGCCTACTGTATCTGGACTTCAGAAAGGCCTTCAAACAATCCCTCATGAAACACTGATAAACTATGTAACCTTTAAGTGGATCCTAAAATAGTACTATGGGTAGATACTGGCTTACTGGCAGGAGTCAGGGGGTGCTGGTAAATAGGGAACACTCTGGGGAGGGAGAGGTAGCAAGCGGGGTGCCATAAGGGTCAGTTTGGGGGCCAGTCCTCTCCAATGTTTATATTGGGGACATTGTAGAGGGGCTGGAGGGGAAGGTATGTCTATTCGCAGATGACACAAAGGTATATAATAGGGTTGATATGCCAGGGGGGGTTGAAAAGATGAGGGAGGACCTTAAAAAACTGGAGGAATGCTCTGGAGCATGGAGGCTGGGATTCAGTGCAAAAAAAGTTCAGGATCATGCACATAGGGCACAAGAACCCAAGGGCAACTTACAAACTAGGAGGGGAGGTACTAACAGTTACAATGCAGGAAAGAGACCAGGTAGTTATCATTTTGGATTACCTAAAAGAGGCTAGGCAATGTGACAAGGTGGTACGGAAGGCTAGCCAGATGCTTGGATGCATAGGGAAAGATATCACAAGTAGAAGGAGGGAGGTCATTTTGCTCCTGTATAAAACACTGGTGAGACCACACCTGGAGTATTGCATCCAGATCTGGAGGCCTCATCTGAGAAAGGACATAGACAGGGTGGAGGCAGTGCAGAGAAGGGCAACTGAAATGGTGCAGGGCCTGTAGGAGAAGACCTATGAGGAAAGACTAAAATAATTAAATATGTATTCCTTGGAGGCAAGAAGGGAGAGGGGGGACTTGGCTTCTCTGAAGTGGTGGAGGGCCCACCCCTTGCAGACTCAACAAAGCGTCATTTGGCCATAGTGGTGAATATCGAGGTCGAACACCCTCAAGCCACTCAACTCGCCACATCTCTCTACCCACTTCCCCACAGCACTGTTGCCTGGATGACTGACTTCCCGCTTAAGGATCCTGGCTGGGCCAGGGACAGCGTGGGCCACCCCAGCACTGGACTCACAACCTCCTGTACCAGCCGGTCCCCTTCCTTCTTCCTCCCCCAAAGGGTGCCAAAAACCTCCCTTAAATACCTGACCAGGAGTTGTAGCCCCACCCAATTTGCAGGCAGACCACCAACTCCCACAGCCAAAAAAGGAGAAAGGGGAGGAGCAAGGTCTGAATAGTAAGCACCTAACTTGGGGGTGCTTGCAAAAGAAAGAAACACATTTTAATGTCTTGCAAGCAATGAGGTGGAAGCTCCTTCTGTGCGAGAATAGAGTCACCAGCACCAGTGAGGGTGAGGAGTGTAAACATAGTGAAAGTCACTTAGCATTACAGCAGATGAAGGCAGGCCTTATTGGACATCAGGTGTTGCAGCCTTGATGGACTGGCAGGAGGCTTGGTTTGATGGCCGGGTGACTGACTGCCTGGAAAAACTCCAAAGTAAGGGCTACAAATTCTGGAAGTAGGTTTATGCAGGCAAGGGGTGGCTAGACCAAAATACTCAAAATAGCAAAGGAGCCTGCACTTGAGAGCCTGGAAAAGACCACACTTAGCTGAACTGATTTCAAGTGCTTTGATGCAAATCAAAACAAAGTGTGGCCACAGACTTCATCGCTTACCACTGAACTGCCCCAGCGCTTCAAGTTGGAACTCTTCATCTGGGGCCTGGAGGTCTGCCTGGCAACAGCATTTATGTAGCATTAAGAGTCCAGGGTTCTCAGTCTAAATGTATGTGGTGGAGGGGGCAGCAGCCCATTTTGTTTTGGATGTGGAGGACACATGCAGACTGGAGGAGAAGGAGGCAGTGTTTTGCTTACTGGAGGAAGCATGGTCTGCCTAGCTGGCAATGGCATGTATGCTAAATTAAGAGTCTGGGTTTCTCAGTCTGGATGCATGTGATGGAGGAGACAGTGACCTGTGTTGTTTGTGGAAGTGATAGACACAAGCAGGCCAAAGGAGGATGTGGTGTCTTGCTTGTTGGAGGAAGCATGGTCTGCCTGGCTGTTAATAAGCTAGGTTGTCCGGGGGCCTGTCACTGGCTACCCTGTTTCTTATTCATTGCAGAGATGCATTGGAGAGGTCTGTAGCATATTTCTGTACCAATAAAAAGCTCTAGTGTTCCAGCACCCAATGGGAACTTCCCCTGTCCCCACCTTGCTTGCCCTAGTAGGGTAGATCTTTATGAAGACCGTGCAGCAGGATCACTGTGCCTGGCTACCCTCCTGGAGTAAGTACAGCCTTATTGCTATCATTTATTGTAATCAGTGCTGTTTTTGTTCTTCTGAATTTACTAACATAAGTACTGTAATTGATTCCAGTTACTGTACAGGGCACACATACAAACATACAAAGATGTCGGTGGATAAAGGTCTTATGGTCTAACCTGTCTGCTTGATTGTGCAGGTTCCCCCTGTGTCTACAGTGAGACCCTCCCCATGTCCCCCCTGACCACCTCAGTTCCCCCTCCCCAAGCAATTTTTCCCTTCACTGTGTCCCATCTTCTCTTGAAGCTATCCACCATTTAAAGGGAGACCATCTCTTCTAGTAACTTGTTCCGCTTGACTACCACTCTCTCAGTGAAAAAGTGCTTCTTTGTTTTTCTCCTGAATCTTCTCCCACCAGCTTTAGGCTATGCCCCCAGTGGACTTGTTCCCATAAAGACTGAAGAGGCCCTCTGTATTCACCCTATTAATACCTTTAAGGTATTTGAAGGTCTCGAGCAGGAGATACAGGGTTAGGCAGGATTAGGAAATGTTAAGCCAGAAAATGTACATGCACTGCGCAATAGTTCTGTACCGAATGCACTGTGTTGCACATATAGAATACTGTATGGGTAACCATACACTGCAAGGCTGTGTTTCCATTAAGGATTTGTGTTGATATCATAGAGACCTCGTGAACGAAGCTCGAGAGGTCTAATGATGTCAGCACAAACCCAAGATGGAAACACAGCCTTGCAGTGCATGGTTACCCATATACTGTTTTATACAGTATATGAGAGCCTTCAATTCTGCACTGATACTTCAGATTCATTTCAATTTGAACTTATTTGTGTTCCTTGTCCCATGCGTTCATTGCTCCCGCTGGTATCGGTACGTCACACAGCCTGTGCTCCATTATCCCCCTCATCTGTGGCCACTGTGTAAATAAAAAAAAAAAAAAGAAAAACTGAGAAGCCCCTTCAGTTTGGTAACATGGAGCCGTTTATGGCTCTCCATATCCAAACTTGACTCCATCCACCGTTCGCTGCTTACTAACTACCGCCACCATTTTTTACAAAGATTTCTTCTTCATGGAGCGTCTTTAGCCAATGAGTTGGCAGGTCAGATAAACAGTTGTTGTACTATTGATGTGATGTCAGAACGATAGTACAACAACTTTTTTGACCTTTGAACTATACTACAACAAGTTTTTGGGAGCTGCCGAAATCGGTGTAGAACTGAAGGCTCCCATATACTATATTATTGTTTTTATTAACCTTTGTTTATTGTTTTTGTTATTGCTACTGTATCATGCATGGTCTTGTACTTTTTAATTTATTAACTAAAATAATAAACATGCCTCAGGCCTACTTTTCTCGAACTGGACGATGTACAGTATGTACAACAGTACCACCGCACAGTGTTTTTCTTGTCTGTTGCAGGGAGAGATTTGAACAGTGGTGCTGCAGCTGGTAAAGAGGAAGTTGGCTGAGCCATTGCAGTGGGTAGCCAATGAAAGACCCCCAGACAGCCAAGCTGGAGGCAGTCCAGTGGACAAAGCGGAAACCAGAATAGAGCCATAGGGACTGGAGCAGGAACAACACCACCACTGATGGTCATTGAGGTGGTGGGCTAAGTGTATTATAAACTGTAAACAAGACAAGAAAAAGGTAGAGATTCTGAACTTATGGAATGCTCTTTATAGATATCTAGAATGGGTTGTAGACAAATATAACAATTTCCCTATATTACTTATGGGAGAGTTTAATGCAAGGACCTTTAGTGAGATAAGGATACCTTTGAAAGACAGTGACCTAACAGCAGGAATTAATATAGTTAATCAGAATGTTAGCTCCCTTCAAGCTTCAAAGGATAAGGTAACTAATACACAAGGTTCTTTACTGACAAAATTAATGACCAAACTTAATTTTTGTCTATTAAATGGAAGGACTCGCGGACATAAACAGGGGAAACTCTACCTTTTGGGGACCTCAGGGGTCGTCTATAATCAATCTAGTGTGGGTGAATATGGAAGCAATTAAAATAATGGTAGATTTAAGGATAATTGAAAGACTGGTGTCATCTAACAAACTGGTAGAAGCTAATATAATAATACCAATAACTTCATACAACAAGATAACTTTGAGAGTAATGGTACAAGTAATATGGAAATCATTAATTCTCACAAGATAAAATGGGACAGTCATAACATTTGGGAGATTGGTAAAATGTTTAATTCAAACCATCTGTTTTTGTTAAGACAAAGAGATGATGGATACATTGTGAAGTCATAATCTTGGATGTAAGTGGGCATAATTGCTCAATTATACTGTATGGGTCCCTTATTCACACAGAATTACATATATAAACCTTGCGAAAACACCTGGTATAACAAAAATTGTCAACAGGCTAAATCAAAGTTAAACAAAGTAATTAGAGCCTATAAAAATATTCCCACTGTAGTAATCTGAAATAGCTAAACAATGCCAGGAAGGAATACAAGAAGATATTGGAAAATGAAAAGAAAAGACATTAAATGGTAATGTGGGAAAAACTAAGGAAAGCAATTAAAAAAAATAAATAATTTTGGGAACCGGTAACTAAAGGTTATGGACAGTACTCAAGGAAAATATAGGCAGCAATTACACCAGAGGCTAGGGAAAAACATTATAACAATTTGTATTTCTCTCCTATAATCAGGGCCCCTACTTTTCTGTGGCACAGTGGGGCCAAGTTCTGCGGCAAGACTACCATTTGCCGCTGAACTTCTGCGGTGGTGGTTTGTAATTTCTGCGGAAGTTCTGTGGCACTAACAAACTACCACATCAGTGTCAGCTTGTCATCCTGACTTCACTTTCATGGCAGTTTTTGTAGCAATCAGGATGGTGGAAAGCACAGTAACACTAGTTCAAAAAAATAACAGAATTATAAAAATAATTTTATGCCTAAAAAAGCAAAACAAATGTCTCTCCCCTAAGGTCCTAGCCTGTTAAATGACATATGCAGAGGGATCTTATGTGATAAATAAGGTATTTCTATATGCATGTTGGTGTGGTGAGAGAGACAGAGATGCTGTATATGTATGTGTGTGTGTGTGTGTGTATTTATATTATATATATATATATATATATATATATATATATATATATATATACATATATTTTTTTTTTAATTTCCATGAACTTGCATCCTCATTCATACAGGTCTCATTAGAAATGGAATACAGGAGTTATTGCAAAACTCATTTTTGATGTCAGCCTGCTTTCTCTGACACACTGCATCACACCATCAGGCTATGATATGCATGTGAACCGATTGTGAGATAGAGCTCTCCAGACCAGCACAATGTGTCCACCATGTGACAGAACACTGCACCATACCTTCCCAGGCTCCAAGCAATGATGTGTTCCACCAATCCTTGTGCTGTCCAGCCAGCTCCCAGAGCTAATCTCTGAACCTGAGTTGCCAGCATGGAAACACAGCATGCTACCCTGTGGCTCAACAGCTGTCACTGCACACAACATTTCTCCATAACTTTTAGGTGATTCTATCAACCAGTGACAATATGTAATCAATAACCCTGGCAAAAATGTGTACAGTGCAATTATTTATTTAGCAGGTCTATTCTTTCAACAGGTCTACACATTATTATATTCCACTTTTCCAGGCATAATTACTTTACTTTTCTTAAAAATGACAGTTAAATTCATTTTACCAGTTATTCATTTCAGATGGCATCTCTATACCTTAAAGACACAAATAGGTTTGTACAAAGTGAGGTATGGACTTAACAGGTCTGTGCTATTGACAAGATTTTGTTTAGTTAGCCCTAGTGCAATAATGTAAGACTGAAAATTGTATTAGGCTGTAGCAGGTTGAGCAAATATCATTATGCCTGCTGTGCTGTGCCACCATCTCTGGCAGTGGAGCTGTGGTAGATACGTGACTGTTCATTTCTGTTGCAGATTGCAGCCATTTCATTAGCTAATGTATGATGTTATAGCAATGATAACATCACATTGTGAGACATATAGGGGTTTAGGATATAAAAGAGGAAGGAACCAGATTCTATGGAAAAACAGAAATATTAATAGAAAATCAACAAGAAGAGTGAATTCTGTGGCACTGAAGTTCTGATGAATTTCAAGTTTCTGCACAAAATTCTGCGACACTTGGAATTCTGAAACCTGCCTATAATAAATAATTCAACTAATATTCTCAGACAGACAAATGAATATTATCCTAGACCTTTCTATATTAGTAGGCAGGAACTCATCTCAGCCTTGTGCAAAATGACTTTAAACAAAGGCCCTGGACCAGATAGGGTAACTGAGGAAATATATAAATACTATACTACCAGGACTTATGGCTTCCATTATTGCATTATACATTTAACAGTCATGTACAAGGGGAATCCTTCCCCCTGTCATGGAAAGGTAGTTTAGTATGCCCCATTTTCAAGAAAGGTAATTCTAATGACCCATATATATATCAACTGATCAGTTTGTTAGGTGCTTCACAAAAATTATTTACAAGAATATTATTGGAAAGATTACAAGAATGGGTCAATGAGAAAACCTTCCTTAGTAAATGGCAAAATGGGTTTAGACACACAAGATCAGCTAACCAGCACTGTTTTGTTCTCTCTCATTTATTATGGAAATATGACAAAATTAGGAAAACGAAACTATACTGTTGTTTTATAGACTTAAAGACAGCGTTTGATTCCATAAATAGGCCTCGTTTATTGGAAAAGTTACAGACACTACAAATTGATCCTACACTACTTGACATTATTATTAGACTTCACCAGGATACATGGGTACAGGTACAATATAATCAGAAAGGGAGTTTAGCAACACAAATTCATACTAACCAAGGAGTAAGACAAGGGTGTATAATTGTCCCAATACTTTTTAACATTTATATAAACTCATTAATAGCTGATTAGGAACACCCGGATTTCCAGTCTCCAAAGATTGGTAATAGTAAAATTTCTTGCCTATACAGATGATTTGGTTTTTATATCCACCTCATTATTAGGAATCCAAAGGAAAATAATCCACTTTGCCACTCATTGTAAGAAAAATAGCTTGATTATAAATAAAGCTAAAACAAACCTTGCAATATTGGGGAAAAGAAGTAAAATGACCCCTTCTATTTTTATTGATAGGCAGAAAATTAATACTACAAAGCACTATGAATACATGGGCATTAGATATACAGACAATCTTACATGGAAGGATCACTTGGATATCCAGAAAACTAAGCTTTTAAAGGTAATAGGAAACCATTTTAGACCCCTAGATGACCTCCAGTTGTTTTTTATAGGCTACCCAGTATTCTGATATGTTTTTGACCTTTTTTGTTCAATTAAATAATCTAATTGTGTTGTCTTTTAACTGCCCTGAATCCCTCTCTCCTTAGCAGTTGCTGCTCTCTCTTTACATACTGCCTGAACATTCTGTGACAACAGAAACTCCCATTCCAGGCCATTCAGATGAACAGCATGGAATGGGAGTTACTGATGTCATAGAATGTCTTAGAAATAGAAAATCAAGTGCAGTAGCTGGTGACGAGAGTGGAACTCTATGTAGATCTGATGGCACCCCAAGCTACATTATTTATTTATGAAAAAATCATCAAAACATTTCAGAATACATAACAGGCATGGAATGGAAGGACAGTTAACTATGTAAAAATAATTTTCTATCTCCTTTAACAGCCTTTAATGGATTTAAAATATTTAATGAAGAACAGATGGGGGTTCGGTACTTGGTTTATTAAGAGTCACAAATGCCAAAATAAAATCAAGTATAATGTATGGAATAGAAATATGGACTCAGTGTGGTAATATAAACCCTTTAGAAGTGCTGGTTAATAAAGTATATAAATATATACTAAGAGTGCCTCAATCTACGCCTGCAAAGATTATCAGGAGAGAACTAGGACAGGAATCAATGGAAATGTTAATAATAGAAAAGAGACTAACCTTTATAATGAAACTCTTTCTCTTATCAGAAACTAGACTCCTAAGAATATGTGTGGAGGAAGCTATTGAATAAAATGCCTGAGGTTTCACGTTCCCAATAATTCAAGATATTAGAGAGCATTTGTTAACATTAGGGATGGGTCATCTTCTATATGAGGTGTACACTAGACCAATACAAGATTTTAAAACAGATATTAAGCTTACATTAAGAGACATTTCAAGGAACAAAGACCTTGAATGTATAAATAAACTAAAAAGGAAAAAAATGATCATTTATTGGAGCCATGTTTAATAATTTTGGATAATCCAGACGGCCACAAAATAATAACAATATATCATATGGAACTGTATAATGCTAACTATATAAATTTTGGTCAAAAGAGACACAGGAACCTAACTACAGTAAATACTGCAAATGTTGACTCACTCTAGAAGATGACTTAAAACATGTAGTCCTTCTTTGTTCTTTATATAACAAACCAAGGAAAAAATGGCTTGGCCCACTTCTACAGAAATTTGCACAATCCCCAGAACAGATTCTTATGATGTTATTTAATACTAAAGAAAAAATAGAATTACAAACTCTTGTTAAGTTTTTTAAAAGTTTATATTTGTGATACATGATGGCGAAGCGACATATACGGAATACAAGAGTGCAGAATAGAAGAGAGGTTCTTTAGCTAGTATAATAGATTGTATTAGTTCTGTAGTACACGTTCCAGGATTATTGATTTTGATGTTCAGTTTACTGTGGACATGTTTTGTACTTTAAATTTGTATCTGTTATTTATGAACCCTTGATTATTGTATTTGTAGATTTAATATATTGTAATGACTTTGGTCGACCCATAAAGGATGATGATGATGATGAGGTGGTGGGCTAATTGCCCATATGGAACTATCAGGGCTTCTTTGTTAGCACACAGCCCAAAGAAATTAAGAAATAAAGAAACACTGCAAAACAAATAATGGTATGACAGTAAAACAATGCAGTAAATAAAGATATTACACTAGCTAAATTATTGTTACCAGACTATTATTTTTAAAAAGGTGTTCTAATATTATGGTGTGCAAACAAAAAAAGGTAAAATGGCTTTCAAGAGGTGCATCTGTTTGGTGTCTTTGAAACCATATGCAGCCATTTCATTGTTTCCAAGTGCCTCCGTTTCAAAGATATTACACATAAAAGCAACCATAACTATGACATTTCTTGGTGCATTGACAAGCAATTTGGGATACATGTTCACAAAAAGATCCCCTGATGTCCCCCAGATGCCTTTGTTCAAATAATAGGGGGAAAGTGGTTTTCAAGAGATGATTATGTGTAGTGACTTTAAAACCACTGGTGGCATTTTTTTATTGTTTACAAATGCCACAGTTTCAAAGATATTGCACATGAAAGCATCATTTACTATGACTTTTCTTGTGCATTGACAAGAAATTTGAGACACATGTTCCCAAAAGGGTCCCTTGATATTCCCCAAATGCCCAGGTTCAAACAATAAGGTAAAGTGGTTTTCAAGGGGGTGCATGTCTGTGCTGTATTTGAAACCGCATGCAGCCATTCAGTTCCATTTCCTAGTGCCTCAGTTTGAAACATAGCACACATAAAATGAGTCACAGGTTTAACATTTCTTGGTACATTAACACAACATTTGAGGTACATGTTCCCCAAAGGGTCTCCTGACCATGACCAGTAGCCCCAGTTCAAATATTTTTTTAAACTCAGCTTTAGTCAGCATTCTTGTACAACAATACAGCATCATAATTATTACCATGTCGTGTTGCACTTATTTCTTGGAATCCAATTGTTTGTTCAGGAACCTACAATCTTAACCATTCTTACATATCTTCTGGCATTAGTGAAGCCAAAAAAGGAAAAATAAATGGTACATAAAGCTGCTGTAATATGCCGTAAGGTCCTTTTACATTATATAATCCCCCTTTTCTCAGGGAGATCTCCTGAACAATATAACCTTCAACTGTAGTAAAAAAAAACCAAAAACTAATGGTCCAAAACCAGACCCTACTTCTGACCATGTATGAACTCCCCCCCAATGATTTCTTTACCTATCCCCCCAAGAGGAGCATATGTCTAATTTTACCTTGAAACAGTTCCCAATTTCCCATCTCAGGTAGCTCCTGGTGGTGAATTATTAGCCTTTTGGGAGACTCACTATGCCCCCACTCCAACAACCAAGCTTCTCACCCTCTCCACTTCATTTCATGCTGCTCGTATCTAAGTCTTAACTTAGCAGTGAGGGCTTCCATCTCCAACACTTCCTTTATGCTTCACTTCCATTCAGTCAAAGTTGGAGGCTCTGTCTGGAGCCACCTACTGGTTACACATTTCAGTGCTACAGCTATAAGGGTAAGGAGAACACCAGAAGCCTCCCTCCTTTGGTGTGTAGCTGTAGGGAATCCCAGTACTCAGTTTTCAAATGTTAAGGGAAGATGAATTCCTGTGATGGCCTCCACCTCCTGTTGCAATTCTTGCCAGAAACCCTGTTAATACTGGACAACCTCAGAAAATGTGCCAATGGGTGCCTACTTGCCTGCAGGCCTGCCAGCAGGCCACAGAACCAGAGGTACTATAATACTTTGTTATTGATGGGGTGTGGAAAAATCTAACTCGGATTTTCCAGAAAAATTCTCTCCAGATCAGAGCAGAGGTTACCTTCCAGCCCCATCGCAATCTGTGAGACCAAGCCTCCTCACTAATGAAATTGTTAGCCTTCCTCTCCCAGGCTGTTCTGATACCCTGCAAGGAACCTCCCCTTTTCTAGCCAGCATTTTATAGATGTGCAAAATATATCTACTGGATCCTTTGATGGTCACTGACCCACACAAAAAATCCTCCCAGCAAGTATATGGCCTTGTCAGACTTCGAAGGTGGGTTTCAGAGCTTACAAAATGTCTGCTCTGCATATAGCATAAACATTCTGTATTTTGCCAATTAAATTTCTTTTTGGCTCTCTGAAAAGTGATACAGGTTGAACCTTCAATAAACTGTGTACATTGGAAGGGTCCCTGGACTGCCCATCTAGCATAGCCTGGGTCAAGGGATGGTGGAAAAAAGGTTCCTCATATCAAATAAGTGATAATGGACCTAGCCCCTCTGGTGTTCCTGTGAGGTTCTGAATTTTCTTTAAGATATAGAGAGTGTGTCTTACCCATCTATTGGGGATAGTCCTCTCAAAATTCCATGGGATCCCTGATTGTATTAGAGAGAACAAAGGTTGACCTCCCACATCAGCATCCTTAATTGCATACCATAGTGACAAGGTTCTTTGCTTGGCCCATGTCATTAACTGTGCATCTTGTGCCACCAGGTAGTACGGTGGGAGGTTAGGAAGTGCTAAGCCTCCCTTCTCCTTTGGAAGGTGTAATAATGTTCTGGTTATCCTAGGTTCTTCTATTGTTCCACACAAATTTAGTGATTTGTTTATGCACCTTATTCCAAAAAAAACCAAAGGCGCGGCTGCACATTCATCTGCACCATGGTGATCTGGCCAATCAACGACAAGGCAACAGCTGCCATCTGGCCAGGTCCTGTTCCAAACCTACCCACAATTTTTCATAGTTAGACCTGAATAGCCATGTAAGGTCAATTGTGATTTGTATACCTAGGGATCTAATTTGATTTTTAGCAGCCCAATGGAAAGAGAATGAATGCTAAATTGGCTCAGTATCTTTCCATTGATCACCAGGGCTTCTAATTTCAAAAAATAGATTTTATATCCTGATATGATACCAAAGGACTGCAAGGTCTGAGCAAGAACTGCCAGGGAAATCTCTGGGGACGACAGGAAGAAGATCAAATCATCTGCATATGAGAATTTTTGCTCCCTCCCCCCTGCCATGATCCATTTTATTTCAGGATTACTGCATACCTTGGCTGCTAATGGCTCAAAACTTAGGGCAAACTGAAGAGGGGATAAAGGGCACTCCTGTATCGTTCTCCGGGACAATGAAAATAAATCCGAGCTGATACCATTGGCTCTGACTAATGCCTTCAGGCTATTGTACAGTTGGGAAATTACATGTAAGAATTTGGAGCCAATTTGGATTTGTGCCATGGTCACTGTTAGAAATTGCCAATTCACCCTGTCAAATACTTTGTCTGCATCCATAGATATTGCTATTTGAAAACGGGATTTAGTTTTCTGGGATGAGATTATGTTTAGTAGTCTGTGAATGTTATCAGATAAATAGCTGCCAGAAATAAAGCCCATTTGGTCATTGTGCACCAGCAGAGGAACCACCTTTTGTAATCTTTTTGCCAGGGCTCCTATAAAAAGTTTCAGATCAATGTTTAGCCACACTATGGATCAGTAGGACTCACACTCTAGGGGATCCTTCCCTTCCTTATGGAGAACTGAAAATTGGTCCAGTCTCTAGGACATTGGGACTTCTTCACCCCCTGTATCTCCCAGCAGGCTGCCAGCAACACAGGGAGCAGCTGATAGACAAATGAATTGTAAAATTCAGGCATAAAGCCATCTAGTCCTGGGAATTTACCATTTTTTAACCCTATTACCTGGGTCTTCAGCTCCTCCAATGTTGTATCTGTCTCTATCTGGTCCTTGCTAGAATTGGGAAGAGTTTTGAGGGCAAGGTTCTTGAAGAAGGAGGCTGTTAGATTAAAAAAATCTGATGTTTCTTCCTGCCTATATAGGGTTTTGTAACAATCGGTGAATAATTTGGAAATCCCTTCCAGATGGCTGGTTATTTCCCCACTTTTTGGGGGGTCTCTCAGCTTTAAAATGAACCTACTGGCCTGTTGTTTGTGGAGTGTAGCTGCCAAAAGCTTGCCCGCTGGGTTACCCCCTTTATAATAATGCTGGCGGATACATCTATATTTCCCATCTAGCTGGGCTATCACCAAGGCATCCAAAGCTGCCCTTTTTTTCTGCCAGAGCTTTCTTAACATCTGGATTTAAAGAACGCTTGTGTTGAAAGTCCAGGTCCACAATTTCAGACTCCAGAACCTCCAACCTGTGTGCTGCCTTTCTTTTATAATCTGCTGCAAATTTGATTATAACCCCTATTAAGACCGCCTTCAGTGCATCCCAATGCACCCCATGTGAGGTGGATCCCTCCGGATTGTTCTGCAGGTAATCCTTTATGGTGGACTGAAAGAGGGCTTTAAAATCTGGACTATTCAGTAGCCCCATGTTGAATCTCCAATGGGAATTCCAGACTGGTGGCGTCAGCATCATAGTAAGCTTGACTGGTGCATGGTCTGAGAGGGTGTGTGGAAGTATCTGACAGGCAGTGGCGGAATGTAACCACTCCTCTGACATGAATATCATGTTGATCCTAGCATAACAATCATGCCTGTTGGAATAGTGTGTATAATGTCTCAGGCCACTGTTTAGCCATCTCCAAGTGTCCCGGAGCCCCAGTATCTGACAAAATTTGCCCAGGGTGGGTCCTGCTGTTCCCCTTTTTGTTCTCACTTGCCTCTCCCCTTTTATCCAAACTCAAAGACAGAACTGCATTAAAATCTCCCCCTAATATACACAGTCTATCTGTAGAATCAAAAACCTCCAAAATAATTTTTTTTTAAAAATGAGAAGCCTTCCTGTCTTCATTAGGAGCATACACATTTAAAATGGTGCAAGGGATATCTCTGTAAGATGCCTTTAACTTAACATACGCCCTTCCAGGTCTGTTGCCATTCCTTCTGTTCTGAGAAAACAAGCTTTATGTATTAATATTCCTGTACCCAGTCTGTGTGGGTGTTCTTTATATGATGATGCATACACCTCTCCTACCTACCCATGTGCAATTTCTCATGTTCCACGTCGGTGAGGTGAGTTTCTCATAATAGGGTCACATGGGTGTCTAACCTTGCCAGTTTTTTCAGGATCTTAGCCCTTTTGACAGGGCTACTGATCCCTCTTATGTTGTATGAAACTATGTTTAACTCACCCATTTTTAGACCATAATATGAATTTCGACTTGAATGCCTGGCCGGCACCCAGACCCCTTAAACCAGGCTTGGATTGCGCCGAGTGCCTTTAGCACCTGGGAAGTGCTCTTCTCAGGTGATAACCCACACCTCTGAGTGTCTTATTGTGCTTATAAAATGGGCCCCACAAGTAGAAATCAAAAATGACAAAGTAAAAAGATCAAAATGCAAAATAATTAGGACAAAAAGAGGGTTTTCAGTTAGGAGACTAAAAATAGTTTCTCCATGTATATTGTGTCATGTACAGTACACTATATTGTATTTACAGTAGCTTGGCCACTAGTTCAAGTCCCACCCCCACACACACATAGGAGGTTAGATCCCCCACTCTGTCCCTCACAGACACAGTTAATCTGCACAGTTTACTGTGTCATTTTAAACTGACAGCAGCTGTTTTATGGAGAGCGAACATATCCCTGTTCAGCAGCCATATGAGATTGTCTTTGTTTTATAACGAGTTTCGTCTACTGAGTGTTTCTATACACGGGAAAGGAAAAGGATTAAAAGCGTATCTTTTGTGACCATTTTTAATTTTTTAATCGTGTTCTGAGGAAAGTGGGTTATAGTTGAAGTGATGGTTGGGAGAGGAGGCAGGCTATGCCGATTTAATCCACTGGGAATGAAGAAACGTTGCACAGTTATAGAAATCAACAAGAGAGCTGAAGATCATGCCTCATAAGAAATGTATGTGGTACATGTTATTGCTTGGGTCTGTTTTTTTTTTTACATAAGTGCTGTTTTTTACAGTAATTTGCTATTGCTTTCCTAGAGCAGCTCTTGTCATTTGGCATGCTAGCCAAGCAGCAGGAGAGCGGTGGCATGTAGAATTGATTTTTCGGTGTGCTCCATATTGCTTGGCACAAGCAGTGCCGGTTGGCAGGATATGCTGCTATAAGGACATGGCTAAAAATGCGTTTTAGTCAATCAGTTTTCAGATATTTCTTTGCCCATTTTATAAGGTCATATAACACTAACCAGAATAAACATGAACAATATTACACAAACCAACTTGAAGATTAATAACCACAACCAATAAATAGCCCTTGTGTAATGTGAACATTGTGTTTGATACTGGTAACACTTCCAAGGTACAGTATCACATTTGTCCCGTCATACTTGCATTGGACTGTGATGATGGGAGGTGCAGAGGAATTCTCTGCACTGTGCTGCCACATCCAGAATTTTCTGGATAGAGACTGCAAATGTGAAGCAATTAACACCATGTAGAACGTACCCCCTTCCCCCCCCCCACCACTCCCTCTCTTCATTTTAACTCCATAGGGGTAGGTGGCCCGGGGCAAGCCTCCAACAACCACCCCAACCTGACAGCCCTTTTGGAAGCCCCAGAGTCCCCCTCTTCCTGATTATGTATCCACTCACTTTTTTAAAAATAGTGAAAGCAATGTGAAAAAACATGTAAACGTTCCCCCTTCGTGCATTCTTTCCCCCTCTTTCCCCTTGCTTTCTTGTCTTTACTCTGCATTTTCAACATATAAAATACCGTTTTTTCATAACTAGGTCAAATTCCATGTAACTTCAAGATCTTAAAGACAGATTCAAGCCTCTTAGGTAATTTGAGCAGAAAGGAAGTCTTATTCATGGTTGCGCATTATGGGTGGTGTTTTGTTGTAATTAAGTTGAGGGCATAAGTTAAGATGTCCCAGCTGCTGAACCCTCACCATTATCATGCAGTCCCAGTTTAGCCTTTCATTAGTTTATAGTTCTGGCACCACCATCTATAGCGACATCCTAAAAAAAAATGAACATACAAAGTACATAGATTCAAATAACCCACAATAGGTTAAGTGGCAGAATCCTCCATTATTCCCTCGGGGTCTTCTGAAACTGATGTCTGAACTGATTCTCTGTGGGACTGAGGGGCCTCTGAGTCCTTCAGTCATTTTCTAGGTGTTAGCTTGGGCTGAGTTTTCATCTTGGCCCAGGAGCTGGCTTGCTTTGTTGTTGGAAGTTCCCCCACTGAGTGCCTTGCTACGTAACTGCCACTTGCAAGCTGCCATTGGTGTTTCTCTACCTCTTTCAGGGCACCTGGATCTACCAGTTCATCCACTGTTATCTCCAGTGATTGTAAATATTTCTTAGCCTCCTGTATTGTGTCGAAAACTTTAGTGCCCCCTGTCCGAGGTGATATGGAGCCTAGCTGGGAAATCTATGTGGGCCTTCAGTCCCTCACTTCGAAGCATCTTCAATACAGGAAACCATAGCTTTCTGCATGCTATTGTAGTAGGAGCCTAATCTGGTTCAGGGTACAGCCTTGTGTCACCGAATACTATTTCCTTCTTGGCCCAAGCTTTGCATAAAACCATCTCCTTTACTCTATAATACAGAAAAGCTATGATAATTGAGCATGGCCTAGCCTTTGGGTCCTTCAGAGGGGCTGCCATGCCCTGTGAGCCCAAATGATATTCAAAGGAGTGTCCTTGCCCAGGCTGAGCACTTCTTTAAGAAGGCTTTCTACAAATGAAGCTTTGTCCTCTATTTCGGTTGTTCGGGAAGATCATGTAATCTAAGGTTTATGCAGTGAGATCTGTTCTCAAGATCTTCTATTTTATTGATTAGGGCTTGTGATCAATCGTAAAGCTGAAGCAAAATCCCGTTGTACAGATCTACCATTTCAGTGCATGAGGTAAGGTGCTCTTTTATGACTTGTAGCTGTTCCTCATGTTCTTTAATTTTAGAGTGATTTTTCCCCACCTCTGCTCAGAATCCATCCAGAGGTTTATTAAGTCTTCAGAGTTCTCTGCACAGCTGCCATGAGGTTATGGTAAAATCTTCCCCCTCCTCCTCAGACTCACTCTCCGTCTCAAGTTCCAGGCTTTTGGGTGGCCTAACTTTTGTTGCTTTAAGCTCCCTCCCTCTCATCACCGATCGCAACTTCCCCCTTGATGCCATCACCACTACTGCCTACCACAATCTTGAAGGACTGTTTAATTGGTTGTGAGTGGGTAAAAATACAACTTTTATTCAGGGAGTTAACAGGAGCCGATCTCTCTAGTGTCTACATGCTGCAGTGCCCCGATTGGAAGTCCCAGATTCAAATATTAAGGGGAAGGGGGTTCTCAGGGAGTGATTTTGTATAGTGCCTCTCAAATTGCATGATGACTTTTTTAGATAGTGAGACTTTATTTCAAATTAAGATAAGGAAACAAAGCTCATAACACAAAAAGGAAAAACAAGCAATTTCACCAAAAGTGTATGCTACAAGAAGCAGGCTAATGCATACAAATATCACATAGTAGCTAGGAAAATAAACATAGTTTCATATATATCTATGCGAGTCAAGAATCCTTCAGTATAAATAATAAAAAGCTAGTACCCTTAGGTTATAGATTATTTTTCATCTAAGTATAAATTAGCAAAAGGAGTCCATATTTTTTCCCATTCTGATTTTCTTTTTCTGACACAGTAATTATTTCTTTATAATTTAGTCAAATATATCATCAAATTTAGCCAATGCAGTGAATATGGAGGATCTATACTTTTCAATTTCTGTAGAATAGCTTTACTGGCCATGATCATAGCTAAGTGAATACATGTTTTTGAACATATATGGGAATAAAACTGGTAGCATAATGATCAAGAATAATCAGTTCAGCATTTATTGTATGATTGACCCCCATAACTTATGTGATTATTTTAAAAATTTCTCATCAGGGTTCTTGAGTTCTGGTACAGCTAACAAACATGGCTATAAGAGTTGCTGGGATATTATTACATCTCAGACAAACAGAAGAAATGTTCTAATTCATTTTATCAAGTTTCACAGGCATATAATAAGTACGATATATAGTATGTTATTGTATCTGTTGTAATTTAGTAAAGATTAAACCTTTAAAAGGTGTATTTATAATGCCTTCCCAAATTTCATCTGAAAGGGATATGTCAAGATCTTGCTCCCACTTAAGCCTTAAATATGTTAGTTTTTTCCCTGGTAACAATATCAAGGTACAGTAAATTCTAGAAATAAGCTTTTTAGTGGGCGAACTGAGAACTAAATATCCCATGATAGGAGAATTAGTGGTAAATCATAACCATTATTAGTTTTAAAGATAAAAATCGCTATGTTGTAAATAACTAAAAAAATGATTGGTATTTTAAATTTACTCTTAAGCTGTTGAAAGGTCATACATGCTCCATGTTGATAAGAGCATGCTAAGTGGGTTGGCACCCCCTTCTTGCCACCACTTAAATAGTGCTGAATTAACTGATGGGGAAAAATTGTAGTTATCCATAATAAGGGAATACAGTGAGAGCTAATTTTTCCATTTAATAAGTTTATGAGCTTTTAACCAGACTTGAACAGATGATGCTGTAGATGAAAAAAAATAGCTGTATTTTTATTACATGGAAAGGTTGCAAACAAAATATGTGGTAATGAAGGGTAGGGAATTCTTAGGAGTTCTTACTGGTAACAGGCTAATTCCTCGTTCTTAAATCAGCTTTGAAGGTGACTTGATTGAAAAGTATAAAAAAAAAAGAAGGGACTTAATTGACCCGCCTTGTAATATAATGTAATGTTTTGGGAGGCAAAGGCCTCCCTAAGATTTCAGAAGTGTTAATTTTTCCATAGTCAGTCTAGGTTTTTTACTTTTCTGGATAAATTTAGAAATTGCTTTGTTCAGAGTAGAAAACCAAATCTCCGGTATTATAACCAGGAGGGAATGAAATAAACAGAGTAATTTCAGCAAGATAAACCATTTTAATTACATTTTACTCTCCCAATCAGCATCCATGGAAGTGGAGTCCATTTTATTAAATGCAATGTAATGCTATTCAGAAGAGGAATAACATTTCTCTCCGTAATCCTTTGGTTATCTTTAGGAAGAGTTTAACCCTCGACATTTGATTTCATTAGCAATTTGAACTGTATTTGAATACTGAGATGACAGTTTGGGCAATATGCCAAGTAGTAGTGTTTCCATCTTATGCCAATTAATTTTATATCTACAAGCTGCACCAAAGTTTTCAATTAATTTATGTAAAATTGGCAGGGATTCAGCTGGGTCAGATAACATTAATAGTATGTCATCTGCATAGAGGCTAATCTGAATATTGAGCAATTGTCTAATCATAATTGCAAGACATTCTGTTATTAGAGCAAAAAGTATTGGGATTAGAGGACAACCTTGATGAGTACTTCTATGCAGATGCATCAGACATTTCAAACATTTATTTTTAGAAAGCGCAATTCACAGCAGATCAAAGCACATGTACAAATAACCGCTCTATAAAACAGCAACCTGAATATAAAAAAATACAGTTAAAATTCATAAAATGCTAAGAACCTATTAATCAAAATCTGGAAAAGCTAATCTAAACAGATGAGTTTTGAGAGCAGATTTAAAGTTCTTGACAGTCAGGCGCTTTCTAACCTGATGAGATAGAAAGTTTCACAAGGTGGGGGCCACAAAAGCAAAGGCGTGAGCCCCAGCAGTCTTGAGTCAGACCCTGGGAACCTCTAACAATCCCTCATCAGAGGAATGGAGTGAACAGAGGGGGATGTAGGGACAAAGAAGATCTTGCAGGTACCACGGATCCTGTTCATGTAGGGCATTATAGGTCAATAACCCAACCTTGAAGGAGATCTGCCACTGAACCAGCAGCCAGTGCAGGCTGTGAAGCACAAGCATGACATATAAGGATCTTGGTAAGCCAGTCAACAACCTGGCTGCCATGTTCTGCACCAGCTGCAAGCAATGGATATCAACCCCCGGAAGCCCTAGGTACAGGGTGTTGCAGTAGTCGAGGCGGGAGGTCACAAAGGCAAGGACCAGAGTTGGAAGATCAGTGGGTGGGACCAGGTGTTTAATTTAGGTGATGTTCCTCAGATGGTAAAAAGAAGTCTTGATGACAGCAGACACCTGAGACTTAAGCATCAAACTGCCATCAAAGACAACGCCCAAATTTCACACCCGGTATGAGGTCAGCAGCTGGCAACCCCCAAGCCAAAACCCAGATGGCTGCCCAGCCAACAGCCCCACACACTGCTGACCAGGGTCTACCACCAACACCTCAGTTTTATCCGTATTCAACCTCAGCCAGTTGGCACTCATCCATTCCTGGATCTCAAAGAGGCAGCTATTAAAAACCAAGACAGTTCCACCCTGTTCAGATACAAAGGACATGTATAGCTGAGTATCATCTGCATAGCAGTGAAAACATAGCCCATACCACCTTATAATGTCTCCCAATGGCAGCATATACACCATGAACAACATGGGTGATAACACAGAGCCCAGAGGAACCCACAAGACAGGGGAAGAGGGGCCAAGGAATAAATCCCTGGCACCACTCTCCAAGTCCTGTCTGTGAGGAATGATCAAAACCATCTGAAGACTACATCTGATAGTCCACAGATAAACTACAGGTGCTCCAGTAGTACATCATGGTCCACAGTGTCAAATGCTGCAGAGAGATCAAGGAGGACCATGATCGAACTGCTTCTCTGATCTCTCACTATTAGAAGATTATTAAGTACCTGAACAAGTGCCGTCTCAGTGCTATGCCTCTTTCTAAATCCAGCATAATCAGAGACAAGTCGAAATTAGTTTAAATGTAAGCCCGGGAGAATGATAAATCATATAAATCCATTTCCTAAATTTCTTCCCAAACCTTTCCTTAACAAGCTATGACTATACCATTCAACTCTACCAAGTGCCTTCTCAGCATCAGCGTAAGTAACACTGAGTCTGTATTTTTCATAATGCACAGTAATATCTATGTAATTAATTGCACACATTATGTTGGTGCTAAGCAATCTATCTTTGATCAATCCCATTTGGTCAGGATGAAGAAAGGCTGGTAAAATAGCTTCTAAGTGAGTTGCTGGCATTTTTGCTAGAATTTTATAATCAGCATTCAGCAGAGAAACTGGTTTATGTGATGAATAAATCTCTAGGTGTTTACATTTTTTAAGAAACAAAATGATAATGGCTTCTAAAAATGAGTTGAATAATTTACCTGTAATAAATGCCTGAGCGAATGTATTCAATAAATGTGTATCAATTTGATTTTTCCAGCTTTTATAGAAGTCCACAAGAATTCTATCCAGACCTGGGGCCTCCTTATCAGACAAATTATTAATTGCCAATAGTATTTCATTAATTGAAATATCTATTTCTAAGTCTATAACTAATTCTGTGGAAATACAGAAGCTATATATCATATTCAAAAAAATGTCAACAGCATTTGGAAATTTGTCCCATTCAGAAGTGTACAAATCTGTAGAAAACTGAAAAAAGGCCTGATTTACATCTCCTGGTATGTTTGTTAACTCTCCTGTAACTTCTCCAATACTGTTAGTACTTCACCTAATTTCTTCTTGTTTTAACTGCAAGGCCATAAACTTATCTGATTTGTCACTCATTGAGTAATATGTGGATCTAGTTTTCAAAATAGTGTTTTCTACCTATTAGGTTAATAAGTCTTTATATTCCAATTTATTTTGGTTGAGAAGATTTGTATTACTTTTTATTACTATCAGTAGGTTGATAAATGATGGCAGCCTCAAGATTTTTATAATTTTTTTCAAAGTTATTTGGTTTCTTGTCTATATCTTTATATTTGAAAGCTGAATAGGTCATACAGGAACCCCTAAAATATGCTTTGCAACAATCCCAAAGCATTTGAGCTGACACGGATTGATGTGTATTATTGTAAAAAACAAATAATCTCATCAATGATTTTAATATAAAAATGTTCATCGTTTATTAACACTGGAGGCATATGCCAGGGTCTAATATTTTTTCTGTTTGGTAATTTAAGTATAATAGTAACAGGGCTATGGTCAAAAATTAAAATACTATGGTATGTTGTATCTGATATAATAAAGATGCTGATATTAGAAAAATAATCAATTCTATAGTATCTATTATATACTGGCAAGTAGTATGACTATATGATAGTTAACAGGTTACAGTATCACCAAGGGTCCGCCAGCATGAAATATTTCATTAAACTTCTCAGCATCCTGCATGTACTTCTTTCCATATAACCGAATGGTGGTGTCCTGTCCAATATTATTATTAAGGGTAAGAGTGAAAACTCCCAATTAAATATGGTGAAGGAAAAGGAAACAGATTTACGAAAAATTGCAAATCACTCTCATTAGGCCCATACACGTTCAATATCACAAATCTAAAACATGGCAGACCAACTTCAGTTATCAAAAACCTACTATTAGGATCAACCAATAATCTTCCAAATTCAGCTAAAAAATGTTTTTTCATGAAGGTTGCACCCCCTCGAGAATTTGCTAGATAGAATTACTCCATGCCCAACCCCCACGTTTTAGAAGCAAAAGTAAGATCTTTAGGTGAAAAGTGCATCTCTTGAAGCAATGTGATAATAACATAACTCCTATTAGCATAATCCAAAACTTTACCCAGCTTGATTCTATTCATCAGATCCTTGGCATTCCATGTAAGGATTTTTGACTCAGCCACTTTTTCAAAGTTCCTGCCACTACTTTTATGAATTATACTGGTCATACTCATACTAAGAACAACATAAAGAACAAGACGGCTTTAATTACTGATCTTGTTGGAACATCTGACCTGGCTTGCATCACCAAGACCTGGCTGGATGAGAATGCATGTCCTGTATTAGAATCAGCAATTCCAGCTGGGTACTCGGTGATACACAGCCCGAGATTGAATCGTAGGGGCGGGGGTGAAGCCATCTATTTCAAGACAGAACTGAGCCTTATGGAGATACCAGTAGGGCCCACCAGACCCTTTGATTGTATCATGGGAGCAGGTGTGGGTTGCAGGATACTTCTTATCTACCGTCCACCCAGAGATGGGAAAGTATTCCTGCAGGAAGTCGTAGACTTCATGGTCAACATGGTGTTGGAGTCCCTCAGGTGGTTGATCTTGGGGGATTTCAACACCTGGGTCAACAATGAACTTTCACTGTTTGGACATGACTTCCTGCAACTGATGTTCTCATTGGGCTTCACACAGGTTGTTACCACTGCAACCCATAATCATGGTCATTCCCTGAATCTGATGTTCCTACTGGGGATGGAGGTTGCCGATCTGGTGGTGGAACCGGTCGGGTGGTCCAACCATCATACCATAGGTTTCAGTTTTGCGGCTCCCCCAAATAGACCTGTCTCTTCTGAGATGGTACAGTACCACCCTTTAAGGGATGTGACCCCAGAGGGTTTGATGGTGGTGTTGAGCCTATCGAGTAGGCCATTGGAATGCTTGGATACAGAGAAACTGGTACGGTACTATAATAGTGCAGTGTCAGGGACCCTGTATTCTATAGCTCCTGTTCATGTTTGCCTGATCACTGTTCACCCTCGGTCCCCGTGGTTAGATGGGGACCTGAGAGAGTTGAGGCGAGTGAGGTGAAGGTTAGAACGATGCTGGCGGAAATCTGGCCTGAAGGGTGACAAGCTTAGATTGATGGCCCATTATTTGGACTATCAGTCAGAAATCTCTCGTAAGAAGGCAGAGTTCTTGTCCAGAAAGATTGCTGCAGCAAGAAATTGACTGGCTTAGCTCTTCCATACTGTGCACAGATTGTGCAATCCAGACTGCCTACAGAATTAGAGAGCTTTTTCACAAGAGAAATATGAGGAGTTTGCTTGATTTTTTGCAGATAAAGTTGCCGCCATTAAGTCAGAGATCCAGCTAGAGCATTCTGTTGAGTGTTGTGATTGTCGGTGTGAGGGCACAGGCACCCAGTCAGTCTGTGCCTCAAGTCTTGAGGGGCAATATCCACTATATCCAATGCCTTCGCAGCATCCTCAGGTGAAATATCTGACTCTGCCATTGAGACAAACGCGAAGTTTCACTGGAGGAAGCAATACATACTTAATTTCCCTAAGTTCCCAAAACCTGATCAAAGAATATATGCTAAAACATAGTGGCGCAACTAAAATCAGGATAGGCATAGAATTTATGTCCATCACATGTTAATCCTCCCTCCATTCTTGCCTTTCTTAAAGAGCCACTGACACCTCCAGAAGAACTTTGAATAAACATAATATTTGGACCCAAAGCAACTTACATTTCTCATGAGCTCTGTATTTCTTCTTGCCATTATGTATTACTGAGGTTTTATGCATAAAAACAGGATCTTTGTTCCTTGAGGGTTCATCAGCTCTTATTGCTTATTCCTAACCTGATGTCATAATACTCTGCTTGTAACATCACAGTTATTCCCATGGCAACTAACCGTGATATCACAACAAAGCATTATGATTTCGGGTAGGGAGTATGCTAAAGGGGTAGATGAACTCTAAGGGATAAAGATCATGTTTTTGTGGGTACTTCTTCAGTAATAAATATAAGGGAGGAGAAATCTATAGAAGGTAAATGGCATACATGCTTAATTGTTTCTAAGTATTATGATTTTCAAAGTTTTCCCAGAGGCATCAGCAGCTCTTTAAAATTTCTTCTTTATCTTGAAATCCATGTGGTTTAATGTACACAAATCTTGGAGGGTTGAATTGAGCAGTTTGTGCTGGAAGGTATTTATTTGGTGCAGCTCGTTGTGCCCTGCCCAATGAAATAAGCTCTTCTGGATACTTGTGGCCCATGGCTATTGTTATTAATTTTTTAAAGAATAGACGTGGGTCCCCTGTCCCTTCCAAGACTTCTGGTATCTTAGCTAATTTCAAATTACCCCTTCTGGACCAGTCTTCTTGGTCCTGTATTTTACTCATGAGATATTTAAGTTGAATATTATGTGTGGCTACAATGTGCCAAGAGTGCCAGCGTATCTTCCATGAGACTCGCTCTTCCTCAAGTTCTGAAGTGTTAGTTGAGAGAGCATCCATTTTATTATTTAAGTTTGTTATTGCATAGGCTAAATTTACCATCGAATTACTACTGATAGCAGACAAGCCCACTTGCATATCAGATCAAAAAGAAAGAATATTCCTGGCCACTCGCAGAGAAACAGGAACATTATTTACTGGCCAATCATATTAATCATCAAACTGATGTCCCACTGTATCTCAAGGTTCCAAGTTATTATTATTATTATTTGCTCCATTATCTACTTATATGACTGTGACTAGGGGCCCCCCTTTTATTATGAATATATTAATAGCTCAGATTTACTGCGATGGCATGATTCATGTGATGCAGATGTTATGATGATGGGTATTGGACCTGGTGGGGCGGGACTGGGATTACGCCGCCTGAACCATACTAAAACCTAGAAGAGGAGGGTTAGTGGCCCAGTGTAGGTTGAGGTCTCTCTCTCAGCACTTAGGTGCTTTACTCCTCTTTCTCTCTCTCTCAGTTTGCAAGGAATCTCCGTGTATGGGATCCCCACCAAAGGGGGGTCCCACACAGGGTTCTGCGACACAGTTGGTTTCATCTGGGGACACACATATGTGCACCAGATGAGGTTTCACTAGTTGATTATTATCCCTGTAGTTCTATGCAGGGTAAGTTTTAGGCTGTTATGAAGTTTCTTTTACTTTCCTAACTATGTCTTTCTACTCTCTACAGGCCTGGGGAAAATATTGGGGAGGGGGGTGGATACAGAGGAGAAAGATTGTTGAATAGCAGAACTCACAATCATAATGGTTACTCATAATATATGTACATTAAATTTAAAAGGTATCAACAATGTTGTAAAGTGGACTAAGATTCTACAGGAGCTTCAGAGGGTGGGCTGTGTGATAGGATGTTTACAGGAAACCAAATTGTCACACAAAGAGCATGAGAAACTACAATGCATGTGGGTAGGGTGGTTTATGCGGACTCCCACCCTACCTTGACCTGAGTGGGCACAGCAATTTTGATTAAGAGAGGGTTGCCTTTCAGGGTGATGGGGGTAGAAACAGAAGGAACAGGCAGATGGGTTATTCTCTCAGGTGAGCTCAGAGGGAGACTTCTTCATATGGTTTCAGTCTATGCACCCACTCCCTCCTCAGGGGCTTTCTTTACCACTTTATTTGATCATATAGCCTTGTTGCCCCCTGCAGAGCTGTGCCTGCTAGGTGATTGGAATGTGGGGGAAAATTCAAGGCTGGATAAGGATCCACTAGGGTGGGGAGGGTGGGGTGAGGAGGGCATTGGTACTTCCAGACACCTCTGCACCCTGGTTGAAGAGCGGGGTATTCTGGATGTCTGGTGATGGCTGCACCCCAGTACCCAGGATTACACTTTTATGCGCTGGCATCGCAGTCTTGCTCTAGACTAGATTGTATATATATATATATATATGGAAAACAGGGGCACATTACATTACATAGGTAACCCTCAGCCCGGTTACTTTCTCAGACCACTCTATGGTTCAGGCACAGGTCTGCTGGGACTATGAGGGTAGTCAGCAGGGTGGTTAGAGATATGATCTGGGACTGGTGGGACAGGAAGCCTTTCAACAGGATATGAAGGACGTCATAGCACATTATGTTTGAGAAAATAGAGAAACTGACACAGCCCTGAAATACATTTGGGATGGATTGAAGGCTGTACTCAGGGGAAATTTATTAGCTACTTGGCTTACCGGAACAAACAACATCAAGCAAAAGTTGCTAAAAGCATAGAGGAAATATCCTCCTTTGAGGCACAGCACAAGGCATCTTGGGAAGGGAAGGTCATGGCTGCATTGAGTGAAGCCAAGGTCTCCCTGGACCAACTGCTTACTCGTAGGGCAATAAATTCTCTGAGATTTACTAATCAGAGATATTACGAGGGGGGGGAGACAGCAGACAAACTACTGGCTCTTAGGTTCAAGAAACAGCAAACTGAGAGATATATTACAAAAATTAACTCTGTGTCAAATCCCCCCAATTTGCTCACCAAACCTAAAGATATAGCATGGGAATTTGTCATATACTATGCTGCTCTGTACAAGGAGGAGAGGAGTTTGGGTTGTGCCCAAAAGGTAACCAGATTTTTAGAACGGGTAAACCTCCCTATCTTAACAGAGAACCAGAATAAGGCTCTCGAACATCCTTTCACAGAAGCTGACCCGGGACTGGTGGGAGAGAAAGACTTTCGACAAGATATGAAGGACATCATAGCACATTATGTTCAAGAAAACAGAGAACTGACACAGCCCTGAAATATGTTTGGTATGGATTGAAGGCTGTACTCCGGGGAAGGTTTATTAGTTACTTGACTTATCAGAACAAACAACAAAAGCAAAACTTGCTAAAAGCATAGAGGAAATGCCCTTCCTTGAGGCACAGCAGAAGGCATTTCGGGACAGGAAGGTCATGGCTGCACTGAGTGAAGTCAAGGTCTCCCTGAACCAACTGTTCACTCGTAGGGCAATAAATTCTCTGAGATTTACTAGTCAGAGATATTACGAGGGGAAGGGAAGAGAGCGGGCAAACTACTGGCTCTTAGGCTCAAGAAACAGCAAACTGAGAGATATATTACAAAAATTAACTGTGTCAAGTCCCCCCAATTTGCTCACCAAACCTAAAGATATAGAATGGGAATTTACCATATACTATGCTGCTCTGTACAAGGAGGAGGAGAAGTTTGGGTTATGCACAACAGGTAACCAGATTTTTTGAACAGGTAGACCTCCCCATCTTAACAGAGGACCAGAGTAAGGCTCTCAAATGTCCTTTCACAGAAGCTGAATTGTTGGCAGTAATTAAATCTTTACCAACCAGGAAATCCCCTGGGCCAGACGGCTTCTCTGTGGAGTTTTACAAACAATTTGTGTCAGAGATTGTACCATTATTAACCAAAGTTTATAACTCAGCTCATGAATCTGGAGAGACTCCAGACACTTGGAATGAGGCCTATATCTCCCTGTTAGAAGGGAAAAACCTGGCAGTCTGTGGAGGATACTGTCCCATATCCCTCCTCAATCAGGATGCTAAGATTTTTACCAAATTGATTAGTAATAGATTACAAACTATTATCCCTATGTTGATCCACCCTGACCAAACCAGCTCCATTCCAGGACGCCATATACATGATAACATCTGCCCTCTTCTCAACACCATCTCAGTTGCTGACCACCTTCCCCCAAATATACTTAATGCAGTTATTGCGCAAGATGCAGAAAAAGCCTTTGATAGGATAGATTGGCTTTATTTAAAAAGTATCCTTAACAAATTTGGGTTTGAGGCTAAATTTATGGACTGGATGGCAAATGTATACAGTTGTACAAAAGCTAAGGTAAAAGTTAATGGAGTTGTGTCAGATTCCTTTGGAATTGAGAGGGGGACCAGGTAGGGATGCCCGCTGTCTCCCCATCTCTTTGCTGTGAATATGGAACCATTTGCAGCTTTACTTCAACAGACACCGGACTATAGGGGGATTGGGGTGCAGGGTACAGAAGTGAGGATCTCCATGTATGCAGATGACACAATCCTTTATATCTCTGACTTGGATCATACTGTTCCCCTATTGGAGAACGTGCTCTGGGATTTGGGGGAAATTTGGGGTTTTAAAGTGAATGATACAAAGACTGAGATGTTCCCTGTGTCATCGAGAGGCTTCCCTTACCCCCTCCCCATATATGGTAACTATAAATGGGTCAAAGACAGTTTTTGATATCTTGGCATTCATATACCTAGGGATATCTCCAGACTATACCAGGTAAATTATTGTCACCTTCTGCAAAGGATACAGGAAGACTATCATAGATGGAATTTGCTTCCACTTTCTCTCTCGGGCAAACTAGAATGCATCCGCATAAATATCCTTCCAAGATTTATTTTTCTCTTCTCTGCCCTCCCTTTGGGGCTTTTAAATTCCTTCTGGAAGGAATTAAAATCCTCCACAGTACACTTTGTCTGGAAATACCATCCACCACGGATTAAATGGTCTACATTGTTGAGAACAAAGAGGACAGGGGGTTTAGGGGTGCCAGACCTCCAGAGGTATTATTGGGCAGTCCAATTGGGGGCAGTAGCAAAATTTAAGGGAAAAGAGGACCCACCTTTGTGGACCCTGATGGAGGGAACTATGACACCTCAACTACAAATTCCAGATCTCTTATATATGGATAAAGAAGATTTGTCTAAGGTTTCCTTTAATAATCCCTGGTAGATAGTGGTCAAGCAGGTGTGGATGGCTGTTTCTAAGAGGTTGAAAGTTCCCCTGCAAATAGGTCCCCTCTACTCCCCTAGGGGCATGTTTGGATTTTGCCCCCCTACACTTAGATATGGGTTTTACTAGATGGTTCCGACGGAGTGTAACTAGAGTGGAACACCTTTTGGATGGGGTATAAAAAAAATCTTCACACAGTTATATGAAGAATATAATCTGCCCAGACAAGATTTCTTTAGATTTTTACAAATTCAACATTACCTACTAAGGAAAGGAGTGGGCATCCAGGGAGCAGTGGGCGTAGACCCCCAGTTGGATTCATTGCGGAGGAGAGTAGGGACTAATCTCTAAATTAGTACAGGGCTTAGAGAAACAAGACTCTACTGGTCCCTCAGATCTCGCTTTGAAATGGGAAAAGAAGGCCAGTATTACATTACAGGAGGAGGATTGGTCAAGGATATGGGTGGGGGGTACATACCACCTCAGCCGCATAGTGGCTGAGAGAATTTCAATGGGAGATAGTCACCAGATTCTTTCTTAACCCCACGATTACACAATATATCAGAACATTTAATAT
The DNA here is from genome assembly GCA_016271365.2 of Neoceratodus forsteri. Lineage (NCBI taxonomy): Eukaryota > Metazoa > Chordata > Ceratodontiformes > Ceratodontidae > Neoceratodus > Neoceratodus forsteri. The sequence continues at coordinate 356,507,576 of CM028134.1, forward strand.
TAATCTGTGTTGGAGGCAATGTGGAGAGATTGGAACTCACATACATATGTTTTGGAACTGTGTTAAAATAAAACCCTACTGGGACCACATGAGTTTGTTTTTTAACCAAATGTTTGACCTCCAGTTCCCGGCCTTACCTTAAACCTGGTTGTTTGGCTTTGTGTCCAAAGTCATACTGACCAAATCCCAAACCCTGCTGTTTCACATGCTATTAGCAGCTGCTCTGAAAGCTATCACGAGATGCTGGCTCTCCCCCACCATTCCTAGAGAGCAACTTTGGTATTCTATTTCTCTAAAGATACTAATGATGGAAAATATTACAGCAAAACTGAGGATAAGTCTAGATAGATTCAAAGCTAGGTGGTTATCCTTCCTACACTTTAAAGCCCTGAAGGAACAAAAAGACATTCTTCAGATTTTAGCAGAGTTAATCTGATCAGGTACTCAAGCTCATGGGTGGCCCCCAACTGGGGCCGCTCCCTGCCCCGATTCACTCAGGCACTCTTTTCCCTTTCTTTTCTCTCTCTTTCTCTTCACCTTTGTCTCTATCTATTGTCTCCTCTCCTCTCTTTTACTTCATTTCCTTTGTTTAATCTGAGACACATAGATACTAAAAAGATGGTACCATGTTTTTCTGGTTTATTTACTTTGGGCACTGGTGTGCATTTAAAAATGTGGAATGTCTAGAATACTATTTGACCTCAGGAATTAACTAAAAGTTTTTGATTTAGTTGATATAGGACCGTATGGTCAGATTGTCATGTAAGGTATCATACTGACTCTTCTATATAGCTTATGCATGAACCTGTATACAGTACTGTCGCACTGTTAAAAATGGAAAATCAATAAAATTCTTATTTCCAAAAAAAAAAGAATATCATTATGTAGTGTTTGTGCCCATGTGAGAATTGCATCTTTATCCGCTAGTTTGTCAGAACCTTTGACAGCAATATTTTCTCCCATTGCTGCTTCATTTGTGCTCAAAGAAGTTGCATTAGTGGGCTTACTCTCATAAGCTGTAGAACATTTTCCAGGAACTGAGAAAGATGAGCAGTCTTCTTCAGTAATTCATGGCTGTTCTGTGTCAGATAATTGGCTAGTGCATATAACATGTTCCTGTTCTTTATTTGCCAAAGTAATATTGGTTTTAGGAGTAGATTGTATGGGGGAGATCAGTTTAGATAATCCAGATAGTAGATTGGTCCATTGCATAGTATTATTACCTTCAGTACCCCCTTTAATAATAGAGATACTTAATGCAGAATCCTCAGCCACACATTCATTTGCTGCCCTCGACTGTATGTGCCTAATCTTATCATTAGTATTAGTACTTGCAGAATCACCTGCCATTTGCCAATCACCAGCTACACCAGATGGAGCCTTCAAGCAGCCTAACTCACAGATGGATGGTAAATCTACTACTGCTGCCAGGGAACTTGCAGAGGAACATTTTCTGGAAGAACTAGGGCACCCAATGTACCAGAGGGTTGTTGTAATCTTGCACCTGTCCATACACCTTCGAACTGTTCCTCGGGGCTAGAAACAGCATTCACTTGAGATGGAATAGAGGAGTTCTTTACCTCAAAGGTACTATTTCTAGCCAGCTGCCTCTTGGGCCTGACCAACTCAATCATTGTGTTTATTTTTGCTGAAATCACTGAGAATCACTGCGGGGGTGGTGTTGTGCCAGGGGTCTCACTATCTGCATCAGAAAATAAGTTTTCAAGAAGACTGCTTATACGTTTGAATGGAGTGAGAAGTTGCTGAACCCTCTGAGGATACACAAGCTGTCATTTGCTGGGATATGTCAGCATCAGCTGATGAGGAATCGTATCCTGTCATAGTTCACTCTGGGGCTGTGTCTTGGCTATCCATGAAACAAGTTGCAGTACTGGAATATTGCTCACTATTTTGGAGTCCCCCTGGGCTATTAGTGGAATTTAAAAGTTCACCAGAAGGCTTAGAATTTAACAGATGCAAACTGTCCAAATGAAACTCTGGCTGTCCCTGAGCTAAAAACTCCACTAAGTTCTTTACATGGACAGGGCATGCAGCTACAGGCTCTGTGGGAACCCCAACAGGCAGTGCAAGTAATTATAAGTTTCTGTTTTTAGCTTTTATTTCTCCAGAGTTATCTGCAGGGGCTGGCTGGCTGGGCAGCAGATGATATAGCTTTGTCATCATTCAAGGAGTTTAAAACTTGCAATTTCAGAGTATTTAATAGTTGTTGTGCATTAAGCCTAGTAGGTTTCCTCACATTATTTTTTTTCCAACTGAAGGAATTTTGCAATATCCTTAGCCTGTTTGATTTTTTATAGACAAAGTGGAGTAGTTAAATATTAACCAAGCTGTGCAAAAAGTATCTGATTAGGCACATAAACAAAGTGAGAACAAGAGTACCTGAGTACCTGACAGCTCCAAAATATGTCACAGTGTGGCACTGGCCATCCTGGATCTCCACAAGTTCTATGTTTCCTTGCAGGATGACTTTATCTCCACTTATAAAATTGACATCAAAAATCCAGAATGCTGATTTGATAAAACCTAGTTTTAGCTGTGTTCTTATCAGCATGTATTGTGCCAACCAGCACTAATTCTGCAAAGCTGACCACACCACAGAAAAATATCACTGTCCCCAAAACCATCGTCTGTGAAAAAAATGACCTGCAGCTCGCTACCATGATAACCAGATGTGCAAGCACTGTGCACAGTTCCCCCCAACCTGCAAACCACCCCCTCGTGTTGCACTATCCCTCACCCAACACAATCCTGGACATTATTTTTTTATTTGAAAAATTACTCTGACCTTTTCTTTCTTCTTTCCCAGCCGAAAAAAACGAAACTGACTCTTGACTTTTCACTGAATTCGCCATTTCAATACAAAAGAGAAACACCTGTCACTCCTTCTGGCTCTAAACCTACATGTAAAAAATATATTATTCATCCGTCCTTCCTCACAGAAATATTTTTTTTTTAGCGACTGTGATGTCTAACCGCATTAACGGAAAACCAGAAGTGATCCTTCAGTGATCGGGTCATGCGATAAATACAGCAAGCAAACGAATATCTTCAAACAGTAACCATAAGTCCACAAGCATCAGCACACTTAAAAAAATACAAAAATCACACACATCAGAATAAATAATCAATCAGCAAAATGCAGAGCGAACTAGCAAGCGACTGTGTGAGGGGGGCCTCGCCTTTACCCTCGTTTCACTCGATGATCTGCCTCAGAAAACGAAGCTGTGAAACAAAAAAAAAACACAATAAAATAACTCAAACAACTAAAAAGAACACGGGGGAAGGGTCAGAACTTACAATCCCATCCTGCCAATAAAACACTATTAAAACTCACATATGAATGAAACTATTTTTCTACTATTTCAAATCTTAAAACTGTTTTTTTTAATACTCTTCAGTCCTCTAATTTTTTTTTTATTATTTTACCATGAAATACTTAGCAGCCCATTTTATAAAGCAACAAACACTCCAAGTGTGGGTTATGTGTTGATAAGAGCATCGCCAGCATAAGGCACCGCTTGCCGCCCGCCTTAGTACACCCCTGGGCGTGCTGTTATCAGCACGTAACCCACACCTCGTTGTGTGTTATTGCTTGCTGAGGACTTGGCTTTGGTTGACTAACATCACATAAAACACATAACTATGGCATTTCATGTTTTATCACGTTCCCAAAGGGGTCATTAAATAACCACCAGATACCCAAGTTCAATAAATAAAGGAAAAGTGTAGGGGGGAGTAACATGATGGCTGCTTGAGCAGACTGATCTCTGCATCTCTCCTGCCCTCCACCACTAAAACCTTCATCTTTCAGCTGTTTCTTTCCGAGGTTTAATCCTTTTTGCTAATCAGCCTGTGGGAGAACATCTGCAGCCTGGTCTGTTCTCATTTTGGAAGCTCAGAATGGATGCGAACATGAAAAATCCACCCCCTAAGCATACCCCACCAGCTACACCAGATGAGGCCTTCAAGCAGCCTAAGTCACAGATGGATGGTAAATCTACTACTGCTGCCAGGAAACTTGCAGAGGAACATTTTCTGGAAGAACTAGGGCACCTAAAATCAGCCCTGCTCACTTTTACTGACTCCTTGCAGCAACTTCAGGGGTCAGTTGATGCACTGTCCCGGCGGGTGGAAGACAACGAGGGCTGCACTTCTTCCCTTGAGGACTGGAGGGCAAAGGCTGGCCCAGAACTTTCCACCCTACAGCACCAATGCAAAAGACTTGAGGAGCAACTGGAGGACCTCAAAGTGTGCAGTCGGCGCAATAACTTGGTTATCTCAGGACTGCCAGAATGTGCTGAGGGCACAAACTCCATTTTTGGAGTTTAAGTTATATGTATGATATTTTAACTCTAATGTACACGGTATGACATACTGTATAGTTTATGTGCGGCGCCCAGAGCCTTCGGGATTGGGCGTCTTTTTAAATAAAGTTGACTTTGACTTTGACTTCTTTTTACCCAAAAGTTATGTGAGAAGATAGCAGGGCCCTCGCCCAATGGCCCCGCTTAAGTTATCGAGCGGGCCCATCTGTCACTATGCCCCACGTCCGCTCCGGATGCTGCCCCACAGCCCTTCATCTTTCAGTGCCTTAATTTTTTATATAAGTAACACCCCCTCACTAAAGCAAGGGACAAAGAGTTTACATGGGAAGGAGCTTGACTCCAGATTGCCCAAGACTTACTGGCTACTGTGTGCCAGAAAAGGAGAGATTTCCACCTGGTGGTCTCGAGGATCCTGGCTGCCAGTATCCACTTCAAGATGCGCTACCCTGCTTTGCTTCAGATCCAGCATCAAGGGGAATGGCAAGCTTTTGACTCTCCAGCCCAGGCTGTCAAAGAATTGAGCATTCTGCTTCCTGACCTTTTTAAGGACTCGTGAGCTGGCTTCCCCGAGTCAATTGTAGGGACCTGCCTTCCCTCTCAGTGATTGCTATCTGCTGCCTAGATCGGACTCTGTTTGTGTTGGATGTCCTGACTATGGAATAGCCTTTGTTTTTGATTATTTCCCCTGTGTGTTGCCTTGCTGCCTCTAGTTAGAATGGGGCTGTGCCCGAATTCTCCATCAATGCTTCGCCTGTGGTTCCAGGAGATGGCCTACCTAGACTTTAGCAAGGCATTTGACACAGTCCCGCATAAAAGATTAATAATCAAGTTAGCCAGCCTGGGAGTGGGTCCTAGGGTGGTAGCCTGGGTAGCAAACTGGCTGCACAACAGGACACAGAAGGTAATAGTGAATGGAACACATTCTGATGAAAGGGAGGTTACTAGTGGAGTACCTCAGGGCTCAGAACTGGGTCCAGTCCTCTTTAACGCCTTTATAGGTGACATTACGGAGGTCTGGAAGGAAAGGTATGCCTCTTTGTGGATGACACAAAGATCTGTAACAGAGTTGATACACAAGGGGGTAGAAAGGATGAGAAGGGACTTGGCAAGGTTGGAGGAATGGTCAGACATATGGCAACTTAGATTCAATGCAAAGAAGTGCAAAGTAATGCACCTGGGAAATAAAAATCCAGGAGAAGAGTACACAATAGCAGGGGAGGTACTAACAACAACAATAATGGAAAGGGATCTGGGTGTAGTCATATCAGATGACCTAAAGGTGCGTAAGCAATGTGAGAAGTCAGTAAGGAGAGCCAGGGGGATACTGGGATGCACAGGGAGGGGCATCACAAGTAGAAAAAGGGAAGTGGTTATCCCTCTATACAGACAGTTGGTGAGACCCCATCTGAGTATTGCTTGCAGTTTGGAGACCTCATCTACACAAGGACATAGACAGGATGGAAGCAGTCCAGAGGAGGGCAACTAAAATGGTGCAGGGTCTACATCAGAAACCATATGAGAGACTGAGAGAGCTTAATATGTATACCCTTGATGAAAGGAGGGACAGGGGGACATGATAGAAACTTTTAAGTACCTCAAGGGAATCAACAAAGTCCAGGAGGGTAGCATCTTTCAGAAAAAGAGATGTGTAAGAACAAGTGGGCACAATTTAAAGTTAGAGGGGGGACGGCTCAGGGGTAATGTGAGGAAATTCTTTTTCATGGAGAGAGTGGTGGACGCATGGAACCGCCTTCCTGGAGAGGCTGTGGGGTCTAAAACAGTGGGGGAATTCAAACATGCATGGGACAGACATAAGGCAATTATAGTGGGGGGTTGCAGGAAGTAGGCTGTTGGTTAACTAGAATCTGCAGCTTATCCAATAGGTAGGAAAATAGGCAGACTGGGTAGGCCAAGTGGTCCTTATCTGCCGTCAAAGTCAAAGTCTATGTTTATTGGATTCCTGCATCGCCAAGAAACTCCTTTAACACACTTGCTATTACCCATGGTCTGCATGCTCTCTCTGCTGCACTGAGTGGGCCTGGGTGCGGAAACTCTGCCACTGTGCATCTTGTCGATCAGCCCACCCACCGGAAGTGAATCCTTCTCTGGCAGCACTCTAAGTCCATTCTGGTCGCTTCTCCAGCCCAATTGTAGATTAGTTGGTCTTCAGGTTATTTTTGTTCAACTGGGACTTGTCTACTGGACTTTCTGGTGAGTTGTTTACTTTTACATTCTGGAGGTCCCTAGATGCGCTGGACTTTAGTACCCCAGGGCTTTCCCACATTGTCATCATTGGGCTACCCTCCCCATCCCTCCCCTCTTTATGGGACACCTCCTGGGTTATTTCATAGGCTGCCCCTCAGAACACCACTACAGTGAGAGATGTGCATGCTGCAGTTAGAGCCACTGACATATAAGATCTGTGTAATCTCCCCTAAGCTTGGCGTTGTTGGTCTTCTCAGTTACTTGAGTAACTTTGGACCTTGGTGTCTGCAGCCCAGTCAGCAAGAGCAATGGTGGTTGAGCAATGGTGGTTTTGACCCCCACCCCACCCCCGGACCTTAGCTTTCCACTCCTAGCCTTTTATTTCCCAAGGATGGACTTATATACTTGACTGATGATAGCACTATATGATACCTCCTACTTTGGAGTGGTCTGTGATTTTTCTTGGACTGTATTGTGTGCATACTGTTATATTCTGAATTTTCCTTCAAATGTTCCATATTTTGATCATATTGTGTTATTGTGCATGTTGTTATGATTTTCTTGGGGGGCTAACCTTTTGGTATGTGATTGGGCTCGTTGGGTTCATAACTGATCTTTCATTTTATTGTGTAACTGGATTGGTGGTTGGGGGGGGATTGATGTTTGACAAAGTGGTATTTATTTATCACTGGCAGTGGGGATGTGTGGAGTGCCGTCTCTGAGACCAGGGCACTTGTTTGTTAATTCTTTTTTGGGGGTTGGGATGTGTTCATGGGTTGTTTGTTGATTGCTTGTGTGGGATTTATAGGAGTGGGGAATGATCCTAGAGCATGACTGGTTAGTGGGGCTTTTCTTTCATGTTTCTCTGTTTTTTGCTATCTTGTAATGATGTGCAATATACTATACAAGTTTGTTACTTGTAATGTTCAGGGAGCTCAGAGTAAACAAAAGCAGCATATGGTGCTACGGCATCTTCAGAAGTCTCAGGTTCATGTTGCCTTTATACAGGAATCCCATTTATGTCGAGAGGAGGTGCACCATTTCCGGCGACAATGGGTTGGTTGGGCATACGGTGCTGGGGTCAGCTCAAGATGTGGGGGGGTGGCTATCCTAGTTGCTAAATCTGTCCCTTTTCAGGTTTTTCAGGAAATAGGAGACCCTGAAGGTCTTTATGTACTTCTTCACACTCAGCTGGGCCTGTCAGAGTTGCTTCTGGGATCTATTTATGGAGCCAGCAGTGACACCCCAGGTTTCTTTTCTACTATAAGTGCACAGCTTGACTCCTTACCAGCCTGCCCAATTATAATTGGGGGTAACTGGAACCTGGTCTTTCAGACTGAGCTTAACAGGTCAGGCTCCTTTTTGCACAGTCTCTCACCTGTCCAACATGGTCTGTGAGATCTGATACACATATGGTGTCACCGACCCTTGGCGTGTACTGAACCCTTCTTCCTGCCAATATACTTTTCATTCTCCTCCACATAATACCTCTTCTTGTATTGATTCTTTTTCTGCTCAGTACACTCTCCCTTCCTGGGCTTATTGCCTGTGACATACTATCTCTGGTTATATCTGACCATGCCCGTTTGCCTTACCCTCTCCCTTAATCGGTGAGAGGTGCAAGATGAAATCTGGTACCTCAGTTCCCAGTTGCTTAAAGATCCCTCATCTAAACAGTGAATTCAGACCTATCTCACAGACTTTCTAACCACCAATGAAGGTTCTGTATCCCATCTTGATATATTGTGTGGAGCAGTGAAGTGTGGTGTGAGGGGGAATGTATTTGCCTTGCAACCTGTTGGAAAAAGAAACTAATGGAGAAGAGGATCGTCTCCTCACACAGATTAGGGCAAGGGAGAAGAACCGCTCACCGTCTGTGTCAGATGATTCATATGAGCAACTGTCTTCCCTCCAGGCTTGTTATTATAAGCTTTTGGCTGGAAAGGCAGATCTGGCTTTGTTTCGCACCAAGACTAGATACCTGGAGTATGGAAGAGAGCTGGGAGATTGTTGGCATGGCACCTTCAAAATCTAGAAGCTTCCCAGGCCATTCCTTGCCTTCAACCATCCCACTCCTCATCTTCCCTAACTCTCCCTTGAGACATAGTGGAAGTCTTCCATGAGTACTATGTGGAGCTATACTTTGACCCTCCGACTGCCCAAGATCCGTATGCACATATCCGGAATTACCTGGCTGATAACCCCCTCCCTACTTTAGACCTGGCTCAGCAAGCATCCTTAGATAGCCCTATCCTTTTACATGAAGTTAAAGCTGCATTTGATCAGCTCTCCATAAGTAAATCACCAGGCCTGGATGGATTGAGCAATTAGTTTTACAAAGCCTTCAAGGACGAGCTCTCCCCACTCCTTAAGAGGCATTTCAACTACTTCCTTAAAGAAGGACTTGCTGAACCCTCCTTTAACAAGGTCTGGATCACTCTAATCCCTAAGGAAGGGAAGAATCCCCTTTTCCCTTCTAGTTACTGGCCAATCTACCTCCTAATCTCAGACATGAAACTGCCGGCCAAGGTATTGACTACCCGGCTTCAACTGGTCTGGCACTCCCTGATCTAGTCGGCTCAAGTCGGCTTCATGGCCAAGCACTTTTCTAGAGATCACATCCGGAAACTGTTTTATCTGGCTTCTGTGTCTCGGGAGTGTGGGATCCCAGTGGCTCTGCTCTCCCTAAGTGCAGAAAAAGCCTTTGATCGTGTTTCTTGGCCATACTTGTTTGCCATTTTCCATAAATTCGGTCTCCTGAGAAATTTTGCTCTTGGATTCACGTTTTACATGAGTCCCCTTCAGCACAAGTAAGATGCAAAGAGTTGTCTTCTGACCCCTTCAGCGGGCACCCGGCAAGATTGTCTGCTCACCTCTTTTCTTTTTAACTTATATTTGGAGCCTCTTATTTCCCGCTTATCGACTAACCTCCTGGTGACCAGGATACAAGTGGGGATGTAGAGAAATGCTTTGTCAGCCTATGCGGACTATCTTCTTCCCCATTTGGAGCACCCTGCAGTCTCTGTCCTGGTGGCCCTTGCTGTAATTCAGAGATTTTCCCCCCTCTCTAGATGTAAACTAAATCTGGACAAATCTCAAGTATTCCCCTTAAGCCATTTGGTTTCGAAGCCCGAGATGTAGCACCTCGGCCTTGCCTGGGCCTCTAAGGAGTTGGTTTATCTGGGGATCCGGATTCCCTGTTTCCTTCCTGACATTAGCAAGGCCAATCTAGTTCCTCTGTTGTGGGTGTTGCAACAAGACCTTCAGAGGTGGTCTAACCTTTCCTTATCCCTTTGGGACCGGCTGAGCATTCTCAAATAGAACATCCTGCCTCAACTATTATATCCTCTTGGGATGATTGGCCATTATCTGCCCAAGTCATGGTTTGTGCAGCTTCAGAGAATGCTTAGACAGTTCCTCTGAAAAGAGGACCAGTGTGCCAGGCTTACATTAAGCTAACTCAGCCAAGAGATCATGGGGGACTCCATCCCCCTAATTATTTTCTTTATTACCTATCCCTTAAAAGCACCAAGTGGCTGAGGTGGGGGAGTTGCATGGGGGCAGATGCCTTGGATGGGTATTACCTCATTTGGAAGAGAACCTCTGTAAAAAAAGGGCCTGCACCTTTCTAGTCTTCTCTACTTAACTCCCCATCTTCTGCCCCATAACATCCGCTACCTTGCTTTGGTCTTGTCTTCAAGGCCTGTGTACAATTCCATCAGTACATGCATATCGAATGGGCCAAGGATCTTTCTAAGCCAGTTTTGGGCAACCCCCCACTTTATAGTGGTTGACCATCCAATACAAAAGGCTTTTTGCCCACAGCTTTGGGTCTCCAGGCTCACCAACTTCTTTGGGATGGGAAATTCATGCCATTGGAGGATTTGCTGGAGATATTTCAGCTCCCACCCTTCTGCAGTTTTCACTACCTCCAGCTCTCCAGGGATAGGATAACCTTTTTGGACCTGTCCCCTTGGCTGGCACATGAGAAGGAGCCTTTGCCAACTCTGGTACACCTTTCAATGCAACCCTATGCCATTTCCTGCATCTATCCCTTCTTCTAATCCCAAGACTCTAATACCCTGACTGGGATAGCGTTTTTCTGGCATCACAAATTAACATTGGATTTTCCTCCCCAACATTGGCACGGTATCTGGTGAGACCTTTACAGGTTTCTTCAAAGAGATAGGCATAGGTGGATATAGTTTTGGATCTTACAGGATATGTATCTGACCCTGTTAAAGCTTTTTCAGATGGGAAAGTCCCACACCTCATCTTGCCCATGGTGTTGCCAGACTGATGGTGACCTCCTGCATGTGCTTTGGGCTTGCCCCAAGATCCAGCCTGTCTGGACCCAGATACAGGACTCCCTCAACCCACTACTAGGGCTCAAGCAAGCCTTTACACTGGATATTTGTATACTTGGTGATTTTTCCTTGGTTTTCTCCAACTCCCGTAAGGCCAAAATAGACCTTATCTCCATCTCCATGAAAATCATTACCTTGCAGCTCTGGCTGGAGGCTGACCCACCATCTTATGCTGAGTGTCACAGAGAGCTCCTCTAGGCAGACCATTGCTGTGGAGAAGCTAATTCTTAAATCTCACCAAGGAGGGAATATTTATGCCCAGAATTTAGATATGTTGCAAACTCTGTTATCAATTGGTGATGGGGCAGCCTTCTAATATAGTTCTGCCTGTGTCCCCTTCTTTTACATTTCCCCATTGCTATACTCTGAGCCTGGCCATCCCTCCCCATGATCATTTGTTTTCCTTAGCAGCTGGCTTAGGATTATACTGGCATCCCCCTTTTTAGGGTCTTTTGTTGCTCCCTTAATCACTCAACTCTACGAACACTGGAAGGTCTTCTTCTTTGTGCTCCCTTGTTTTTCTTTTTCTTTTAGTGTTCTAGGATCGGAGTGGGGGTATTGGGGGGGTATTGGGATTTGTATTTGTTTTGTTACTGTTGTTTTGTTTTTTCTTGTTAGTTTGTTGGATTGGAGTTGTGTGTACCCTTGTAGTTTGTTACACTCGTGTATCATTTTATTGAAACTTTAATAAAGCATATTTAATTTAAAAAAAAATGAAGGGAAAGTGGTTTTCTAGGGCTGCATCTGCGTGTTGTATTTGAAACTTCAGGCAACCATTCATTTCTGTTTCCCAGTGCCTTAGTTTGAAAGACAGCACAAATAATATCAGTCATGGGTTTGGCATCTCTAGATGAATTAACAGCCATTTGGAATAAATATTCCCCAAAGGGTTCCCTGATCTCACCAGAAGCCCAAGTTCAAATATTTAGGAGAAGGGGATATCCAGGGGGTGATTTTATGTGGTGCTTCATAAATTGCAGGACAACTTTTTATTAGAGTTATGCAGGGGGCGAATTTTATTTCCTGAATACCATGAATAATGGCCTATCCAAATATTCAGGACTTAACAATGAATAACTCACTAATTGAGTGGCATTTGGTATTAGACTGGGTGTTTAAAAACAAAAGCTTTTTTCCCCTTCCTAGGTGGCTAGGGCTAGTCTCCTCTCCCCTCACTATACCCTCCTGTCTTCTTTTACATTACATCCCCCCCTTTCCTCTGCATCAACTTAATATTTAAAAATTGGGGTTATTGCCAGCTCCACTAGGAGCCAACACCAATGTTTCTCCTCTGACAAGCCCCATTTCTCCAAAAGCAGTGTTAATTCTGAATGCCCCCTCCCCCTTGGCCCGACATGAATGAGGGGATTGTTCCTTCAGTCTTGGCTAGCTCAGCCATACCCCCTTCAATAACACGGTGGACTCTTGCCACCCACTCGGTACTGTCAGCCACAGCTGGCAGCTAGTGTCATAATGGAGTGAGCGGGCAGTGTGCAGTCATGAGGAAGGGGCAGGACAGTGTCATCAAAGTGATGCTACTGACTGATCCTGTCCTCACAATCATGAACCACCCACCTGCTCTGTTAAGGTAGTGGCTGCTGGCTGAGGCTGCCACTACGGAGCAGGCAGCAGGAGTCTTTTTCTACTGAGGGAGTTAGACTGAGCTAGCCGAGATTGAAGGTACAATCTACCCATTCATAAAGCAGGGCAAGGGGTGGGGGTGTTCAAGATTAATATACTGCTTTTGTGGAATGGGGCTTGACAGAGGAGATAGGTCAGTGTGGGCTCCTGGTTGAGCTGCTAATAATCCTTATTTTTAAATATTAAGTTGACACAGAGTAAAGAGGGGAGAATTTGATGTTAAAGGAGCCAGGAGGGTGGCAGGGAAACAAGCCCTGGCCACTTGATGAGGGGGGAAAGAGGTCTTTTTTTATTTAATTCTTCCAGCGGAATAACGAATAGTGAGTACGAAACATCCAAATATTTGGCCGAACCCTATAAATTTTCAGCCAAATATTTGGGAAAAGGTATTCAGACAGCTCTACTTTTATCTTCTATGAGGGCCTGGCTTTGTTTGACAAACATCACACAAACACACCCATAACTATAAGATTTGTGGTGAAATGTGGGGTACATGTTCCCTAATGGGTCCTCTATCCACCACCAGAAGCAGTGGTTCAAATATTGAGGGGAAGGTGGTTTTCAGGGAGGGGGTATTTTGGGTGGTGCTTCTCAAATTGTGAGACAACTTTTTATATCCTCAGAGGGCCTGGCTTTGTTTGACAAACACCACACAAAAAAAAGCATATCAGTAACTATAACATTTCATGGTGTAGTAACAAGAAATGTGGGGTACGTGTTCCCCAAGGGTTCCCCTGCCCACCAATAGAAGCCTGGGTTCCAAAAATAAAAGAGAACATGGTTTTGGGTGGTGCATGTTTTAGTGAGGAATGTTGGGTACAATTATAGCATTGGTAAGCAGAATTCATAAAATTGGACAGTGAAACACATCCATTTCAGAAAATTTTCATTTTTATTTAAAATTTGATAATTGGGTAGCTTTGAGGACATTATATGCCCAGTTTCATGGAGTACCCAGATAATAAGACACATAGTGAGAAACCAAAAGGTAGTACAGTGCAGTTTATTACATGTAGTACGGTACGGTACAGTACAGTTCATTACATCACCTGAAATGCAGGCATACTACTTACAAGAAACAGGCAATGGTATCAAAGGTGAGTAGGTTACAGATGGGCTAGAAAAAATCTGTCATCTCTTTTACAAATCAGAAAGTTATAAAATTAGAAAAGAACATCCTCGGATTTATAAGTTAGAAATGTAAGAGATATGTTGTGAGAGAATGATCAGATAGGCCAGACTCCCTCTTCAGTGGCCCTTAGTAAGGGGTCCCACATCCTATGGAACATGGCCTGATGGCAACTGGCTGACAGCTGTATTGTTTCCAACTTTAGGCAGCTACACACATTGTTGGCCCATTGAGAGGTGGACACTGGGGAAAGAGGATATCCAATGTCTTACAAGCATTTCTGAGAGGGTTGGCCCACGGGGGTGGGGGAAGGGCTGTACTCTCCAATTTGCCATGCCTTGGATCCACTCCAAACAGCAGTTCTAGCAGTGACTTGGAGTGGTTGACCTGGAGGACGTGCTCCATAATGCCATGGTCCTCATGCCTGAACTGAATGATTTTGGGACACATCAGGGTCATGTGCAGGAGTGTTCCCTCTTCCTCCCGGCACTTGAAACATATAGGGGATCTTGATGGGCACCTGGTGTGGAATTAGGATGGGGTGAAATATACACAATAAAAGTAGTTCAGTTGAATTTGTCTGAGCTTGTTATTTCTGGAGCAATTTACTAAGTGGGAGGCCACCTTACTCCAGGTGTCGTCAGTAATGGACAGGCCAACTCATATCTTCTCAATGGATGAGCTTGTCTCCCCTGAAGTATTTTATAGCAGACTGAGAGGGGCCTCATGTGAGGTTCAACAGCATATGTTCTTCCTCCGAAGGAGATAATGGAGGTGAAGTGACCAAAGGTGCCCCCCCCCATCACAACTACTCAATGTCTAACATGTGCTTGATTCTCAGGTAGGCAAAAATCCCTCCCAGAGGGAGTCCCCAATCCACTCTCAACCAAGAAAGTCTCTCAGGCCTCCTCCCTCATACAATTGACTAGTAAAGTTGAGGTCCTCCTTTTCCTACCAGAGTAGGAGCCAATGGAGGTAGACATTTTATTGCAGTAGCCCTTTCAACTCAACCCTTAGGGAGGCCTGTCCTGGGGTACACCAAGCCCATTTGAGCATCTTGCAGGCCGCTGTCCAGATTTGTGCCAGGACTCTTGTGAATAGAATGACTACTCGTGGGGTCACCGTGTGTTTCAGAGAACCCGACAATACACCCCTTCATAGGTCACACCCCAGCTCTTCTTCCTCCATTGCTACACATGCCAGATTCCATGAGGAAGTGCCCATGGGGAGAAAGCTGAGGTAAGAAGTCCAATAGTAATTTTAAAAATGCAGCAGGGTACACCCACCCCCACAAGCTGGCAGTTGCAGGATGGCTCTGTTCACTCTGGCAGCCTTGTCCCTCCACATAAACTGATGCACATTACTATTAAACAGCACAAAGAAGACATTTCTGATGCACATTACTATTACGCTGCACAAAGAAGACATTTGGGATGTAGATGGGGGAATGAAACACATAAAGGCATTTAGGCAGCGTACACATTTTAATTACATTAACTGTATTGGCGATGGCAATTGGCATCATCTCCCATCTCTCACACTCATATTTAATGGCAGCCAACAGGGAAGAAAAGTTCATTTTGTGTAACTGGGAGAGCCAAGCAGAGATTTTAAACCCCAGATATTTAGTGACTTGAACTGCCTGCAGACCCATGAGGTTATTCACTACCCTGTCCCTCTGTTGCACTCTGTCATCGAGGCACAGGTCAGGAAGCATAGGAAAACCAGGAGCAGTTGTAGAATTCACCAGAAATATTCATTTACACTAGCAGTAACATAAAAAAATAAACTTGTTGGCCCAGATATTCAAACTGCGCCAGGCTGTGGTGCAAGCTTGGGCGCAGTGCAACTTGGCTGCGCAGGGGTGTGGACTGGGCGATATTCAACGGAGCTGTGCCATGGCACAGCATAGTTGAATATCGTACTCTGGCCACCCGTAGTGTGCATGGCGCAGTGCCACTGCGCCAGAGCAAGTGGCCAGAGTGGAGCATGGGGATGTGCTAGCGCAAGTTCCATTTCACTATGCACAGCAACTGCGATATTCAAACCATGACATGCAAATGGGGCCATAATGTATGCAAGGTGCACATGGGACCATGTGCATGTCATTATGGCCCCATTTGCATGCAGGTGTGCCCATCCTCGATGACTTGCACCTGGCACCCTGCCAGGCAGCAGCCGTTGGGGATCGACGCCCGCAGCAGCCAGCAATGTGCTCCACAGCCCCATCGCTGGCTATGTAAATATATAACATCGCTATCATCCCTGGTGGTCCAGTGGACCTGCCCGCCCGATCGTGGGCTAAGTACATAAATAGGAATTATCAATATCCCTGGTGGTCCAGTGGACCGCTGACTGCCCGATCGCGGGCATTTGTAAAAAGAAATAAATGTCCAATATCCCTGATGGTCCAGTGGACCGCTGACTGCCCAATCGCGGGCATTTGTAAAAAATATGTCCAATATCCCTGGTGGTCTAGCGGTAACCCCCTCCTGCCCACCCATTGGGCCCCACTGCCCCACTCCCCAGGTCAGCGGCGGGCGGCAACACCACCTCTTCGCCCCGCTGCAGCTGACTGTTCCTGTCGGTACAGCTGTATGGCCATTGGTCCATAGCGTGAACCAATGGGCGTGCAGCCCATACCGTACTATACATTCCAGATATGATATGATTGCAGGTGAAAGGTTGGTTGTAGAAAATAAGATTGACCCATTAAATTTGGAATAAATAGGATGCACATAGAAGCCCCTAAAAAGGAAATGGGAGGTTTCGTCAGCATCCATCATAAAAATATAAAAGAACACTAATTAAGCAAAGATTAGGGGCCGCTCAAGTACACATTGAAATAGTGGAATAGGAGCTGGCTGAAGTGTTATAATTGGGTTTGGAGAGACACATAAAAGAAAATAAAACAACAGAATTTATTATGGCCAAATGTACCTTAGTTCCTACACTGCACACACAGCGTGAAGCATGGAGTCCTTCATTAAAGGGCTGGGCTCAGAAATTTAAAAAGCACAGCTTTTAGGAACTTAGTAAAAAGAAAAAAAACAAGATAATCATCAAGGCTGTTTTTTTAAAAATCACTGCTATCACTTTAAAAAAAAACACTGTTATCACTTTATTTTTTTTATATTTTGATTATTAAAAGCACTTAGTTGGTTATTAGTTTAGAAGTTGTTGCAGATATGTGTCTTGTCACCATGACAACCAGGAGTGTAAAGTAATTTACTCTGGTAATGGCCAATTAGAGCTGATGAAGACATACAACGCCAGAAACATCAGCTCATTCCAGTGGTGACCCACGAGGCCAGAAGTGGAGAACGCCAGCAATAATGAGTAAGTCCAGTAATGGCGGTTTAAAAAGTAAAAAGCAAATCCAGGAGCATTCTTTCTTCTTTGGGTTGCTGTTTGGAGAAACACACAGTGTGGATATAGACAATTTAGCCAGAAGATCACTGGGGACAGAATTAGAAACTCAGCAGTTTGCATTTTGCGGCTTGGGAATTATTGAAGTATCAACATGTACAGCTAAGAAAAAAAGTTAATAAAAAGCTACATGTAATGCAACTACCGAACAGTATGCAGAGCAGACCAAGGAAAATCATTTCAGTATTTCTACAAATTGTTATTTTTGTGCTCAGTGTGCTTGTCGACACTTAGTAACTGAACATTTGTTCTCAAAAGAGCCGTATACGCTTGTGTTTTTGAGTGCACTCCAAAATAGATGCAAGAGCTGTGGCTTTGCATCTTAATACTAAATTGGACTCTTTCACCCAGGGAGGAGCACCTAACAGCCCAACTGTATGTTTAAAGTGAAGTACTGGAAATAATAAAAGAAGCAAGTGAGCCCACAAAAACTTTTTTAGTTACACCTTTTAAGTAAAAGTTTATTTATAATAGTGCCCTACCCCGGCGCTTTACAATAAGAGCAAGCATAGACCATCAAAAACATAAATAAATACAAAACATTAATTCTGAATAATAAATAAATAAAACACAGCCTGGAATGTGATCGATAATGGGACATGGCAATGGAGCCCTCGGTCCATAAATGCCTGACTGAAGACATACATCTTCAGATTCCACTGGAAGGCCTCCACCGAGGGGGCCCCTCTAATGGCTCTCGGGAGGGAGTTCCATAGCACCTGAACAGTCACCTCAAAGGCCCAGTCTTCCAATGTTTTGAACCTAGTCTTTGATACAGTTAAAAGGCTCATGTTGAAGAAGCAGACAGAGCATGAGGGCACGTAAGGGTGCAGGAGATCTACCACGTAACCAGGACCTAATCCATGTAGGGCCTTGTAAGTTAGTAACCCAACTTTAAAGGAGACACGCCACTTCACCAGCAGCCAGTCCAGCTCATGCAATGTCAGAGATGCATGACACATCCCCATAAAGCTGGTCAGTAATCTCGCCACCACGTTCTGCACCAGCTGCAAACTTTGTAACATACCTCCACTGACCCCAAGGTAAGAAGCATTGCAGTTGACAAGCTGAGATGTCTCGAATATTATTACTAGATTCACCAGGTCCCCGGGGGATAAGGGATCTAATCCAGCTCATGTCTCTTAGATGGTATGAGCCACTTTGGACTACAGCCAACACATGAATCTCAATGTTAGCCCTACATCCAGAATAACACCCAGATGTTCTATGTTAATGGCAGCCAACAGCTACAATTAGCTGAGTCAAAGTCCCATCTCCTCAGCAGCTGCCACTCCCCCCAAGACCTGTCTCAACTACCAGTACTTCAGCCTTATCAGGGATGAGTCTTAACCAGCTCAATGACATCCAGTCCTGGATGTCAGCCAAGCACTTATTGAGTTCAACCACTGCACCCAGCCTCTTGGGTACAAAAGACAGATGCAGTTTGGTATCATCTGCATAGCAATGAAAACCCAGCCTGTACCATCTCATGATCCCTTCCAAGGGCAGCATGTACACTGCAAACAACATGAGTGAAAAGACCAGTTCCTGGGGAACATGACAAAGGAGTGAAACAGGGTACAAGGAGAAATTCCCCACCAAAAACCTCTGTGTCCTGTCCCTGAGGTAGGACTCAAACTAGCAAATGACTTTGCCAGTGAGACCTAGGTATTCTCTTAGCTGATCCAACAATAGCCCATTGTCTAAAGTGTTGAAAGATGAAGAGAGAGTAAGGAGAGAGAATTGACTGCTCCCTCCATCCCTTGCCCTGAGGAGGTAATTTGGTACCCTGACCAATGCAGTCTCAGTGTTATGCTTAGACCTAAATCCTGACTGGAGTGACTCATAGATGTCGTAGGCTATGAGGTGCGCCTCAAACTGCAACACAGCCACCTTCTCAATAACCTAACCTGAAAAGGGTAGGTTACAGACAGGTCAGTAATTCACCAGATTGTCAGGGTCCAGCAATGACTTCTTCAGAATAGGCCTCACCAGTGCAATTTTCAATGAATCTGGAAAAACACCGTCTGACAAGGTGCATCGCACCAGAAATTCCCAGTGAACACCAGGCCCAGATGCCCAGCACAGCTCACCAGTAGCCACGTTGAACCTGGGTCCAGTTTGCAAAAGGTTGATCACAGCATAGAGATTGCCTCACTCACTTTCTCCACTGTCACTTGTCTAAACTCCCCCCATGATAGCTGATCACAACTGTGGAGTGTCAGCCAAGCCATGCTGGGTTGCTGAAGTCAACTTAGGGAGATCCCAGACTGAATAGAGGACACTCTGTCTAAGAAGAATAAAAAAAAAATCCTTACATTTCATGGAGGAAAAAGGTCTCATGGACTCCAGACTGGTTGGATGATTAACCTATCTATAGTCTGGAAGAGCTGAGCTGATTAATTCCTCCCAGCAGTGCTCTCCCTAGACAGACACTCTACATTCGCTGGAAGATCACTCTTTGATATTCACTATAATAAATATTCAAAAATCCAGTTTTTCCTCCTGGTCCCTGAATCTCCCCCAACAATGCTCCAACCTCTGCCTACTTGCCTTCATCTCCTGTAGCTCATTGTCATACTATGGCAAGCCATGGCATGACACAAGGGGGCATACACAGATAGATTACACCTGATTGAAGGTCATTATGGCCACCCTGTTATGGGCCACCACAACCCCCTCCAACCCTGCAACACAAGCCATTACTACACCTGAGATGTCCAGTGCTACTGGAAATCCCTCTGGCTGTAGCCCTCTTAAAGGACAATACCAAACCAACTCCACAGGGGATGGACAACAACAGGGGGCCCTGAAGGAGAACTTGATAGTGCAGTGATCTTACCAATTGACTTGATCAATCTTGTGGACTTCTACATCAAACCCCTGGAAGAACACCAAGTTCAAGGCATGGCCATGCTGATGGGTTGCAGAAGTAACCATTTATGCAAGGCCTAGGGGCTCCATCACCTGGAGGAAATCTTTACCAAAATGCAACATTTCTTCATCAAGCCAGGCATGAAATCACCCAGAATTAACCTTCTGGGAGATTACAATATCCTGTTGGTGATGTTGTTCATGATTTTCTGTAGGATTTCTCCATCACACCCCAGAGGCCAGTACACCAGCAGGATCCTTAAACTGTACCCGGACCCCCATGCACAGTCATGTATTCAAGCAATGAGGTGTCCCCCACTGGGTGCACCGCCAAGTTCAACTTGGATCTAAAGCAGATGGCTGCCCCCCCTTTGATCCTTACTTGAGCACTGAATCATGGAGAATCCAGTTGGGGTGGCTGCCTCCAGTACAGGGCCCACATAATCTGCAAGCGGGATCTCCATGACGCAAGCCAGACCAGCAGAGGAATCAGACAAAAATCCACTATAATAGCAAGCTTAGCCTTCATTGATCTTTCATTGCACAGCACTGCCTGAAGAGGACAAGCAGAGGCCGCTGGCCTTTTAGTTGCCTGCCCACTCAATCTTGAGGGGAGGCCATGGGTATGGGAATCAAACATATTTCATTTCTAGCACTCATTTTGCCCCATGGTGTCTCCTGGTCCTCTCTCCTGACTACACTGTCCCCATCAGCTCTCCCCGCACCAATCTTGCAGTATCCACACCTCCTTATGATCCTTAGCTCCCTACATTATCTATACACAGCACCAGGCAAGAGGGATTGTGAGAGGGACCCAAGCCATTGAGAAGGGAGGAGGAGGAGGAGTAGCTGAACCTGACAGTCTGCTGTCCGAGACACATCCCAGCAGTAATACAGTTCTAAATCTAAAACTCATTCACTATTAAAATCTTAAAGTGTAATAAAAAAAACCACCACCCACAACCCACCACAATATCATACAAAACTATCACACCACAGTATCAACACACTTACCCACCCACCTTTTACACAACACACTTACTCAAATGATACCTTAACTACACATGCATAACCATTCATACATACAGTATATGAATAATCAACTAAAAATGTTTCCTAACAGATTATTCACTCACTTACTCACCCTGACTCACACCAATCACTCCAGAGTATTGAAAATAAAAATTCAAGGTGGAGAGGGGACAAAAGAAAGAGTCCTGCATCAACAAAAAGCAATATGTAAACAATTAGCTTTTCAGAGCCTCGTGCTACACTTGCTGCCACCAGGAAAGATGAGTATCGAAAGATCTGTTGGCTAGTCCACAGCCAGTCCACAGCCCTGATCAGGAGTTTTGATCCCAAAAATATTAAGGTCACAGAGTACACATGAAACCACAAAACTGACTGTATCAAGGGTACACCATGACCTTACAGTGGTGCATCTCCCACACATGACACCTCAGCAATGGTTTGCATCTGTAAGACTTGCAGCCCTGAACAACAAGCCACCATGGCCCACACTCTCACTCCAAACCAAGCAGGGAATTCTGACCAGGACACACCAGCCACAGACCTAGAAATGACAAACCCTCAGCTTTTCCACACCAGCAGCCTGGGGAAAATAGAAAATTATCAGGGGGATACCGCATGGCAAGCCAGACACCCAGCAAAAACCTCAAGGCAAAAAGTCTGCACTCTCACTGCCGACACAGATGCCTTCTGCTGATTAATTCCATGGCACTGGTGACCCACCACTGTCATGAAATCATGGGTCACAGTTCATTCAGACAGGGAGAAACAGGAGCAGCAAAGATGCTTCCCACAGGTGCCGGCAAAATGCAGCACTCCATTCCAAAAACAGCCCAGGACCACGGAACAATCAATATTGAAGTAGGTAGCTCGGACACTATAAAAGTCAAAATAAGTATTGCAGAAGGACCTACAATAGATCAACTAGCTATTCACTAAAGAGGTATTTATGGAATCAATCACATACTTGGAACACAGCACATTACCAGTGTAACAGCAGCCAAAGTGTAGAATGCTCACTAAACACCGACAGTCAATTCACGTGAAGGACGCTCACTATTGTCGGAGCATAACCTAAACTGAAAAATAAAAAACAATGACCCTGCGCTAATTCACTGAGACTTCCTTTACTAATCTCAACAGAAGGTGCCTAAACCTCACTTGCTAAAGATTTAAAATGTTTAAAAATGCATTTAACAGCTAAAACCTTCAAAGGATAAGAAGTGCTCAAACAGACAAACGGAAGCATTCCTGATGACCCACCCAGCCAGGGGCCATCTTCACCATCCACCATACTGGTGTGTTTATACCACTATTTTTTAAATTTCCATCTTTTGAAATTCCAACATTTATTAGTTTTATTTTGTGAGTAAAGTATTTACTTTCATTTCTTTATTCTTCTCATGCCTTTTTTGTTGGATTGATGACAACAGCCTTCAACCCCCATCATCAATCTAAATAATAATGTGCATTGACACTGGCTGCTGACATTGTCATGAATCATATTAATAAATTAAAGGGAACATGAAGTGCTGCAGAGTTAAAAAGACATTCCTGAATACAGTGCATACCAAAGCTAAACTACTGCAGCAAGTTTCTGAAAAGACATCCCACAGCTGCAAATACTGTCTACCTTAACTGTTTTCCAGGGGAATGCCATTTTATTGTTGCACTGCAGTGTCATCATAATAATAGCAAATGAATGTAGTACATCAACTATGATCCCAAGCCACAGACCGGTATAAAGTCCTTCAAAAGTCAAATTACTTTATTTGTTCATCCACAGGCTATTAAAAGTTTAGTTTAGTTTATTTAAAGACCATTGCAACATACCCAAAGGTAAATTGAAGTTAAATGTAAAATACCAAATGCACATACATATAATATTACCATACAAGGTAAATTAATCAAAGTACCAAACAAACTGAAAGGCACCAAACTCAGTTTTGTAAACTGTTAGTTAATGGCATGACTGGAGGAAGATTCTTTTTGCCAGATACAGCTTCTTTAGCTGGTTAGTTGTCCAGCAGTGCACCCCACCAGTATACTGCCCTCATCATACCACTGTCCCCCTTTCTCCGCCACATCACTTCCTTCACCGCAGGGTCAATTAGCAGTATTTTAATTGAAAAACATATTAATGAAAGTTGGCTTCCATACACCTGGGCAAAGGATAAAAATAGAGGTTTGCTGCCCACATATACCACGAGGGGTGATAGTCCTGTATAGCTGACCAGCTATTTGGGAACTGGACAGCACATCCCACAATTCATGTTATTAACTAACACTTTTGAAACCTGTCTGGTGCCTGTCATGGTACATTTGGTATTTTTATTCTTTATATTTTCTAGATAACATCATTTGGAGAAAGCTTGTGAAAGAGGCTTAAAATTTCACACAGTGATACATGCTCAAACACAGACACATGCTTGGTGATCACGCACTTGTACACAGAGATGCACATTTGTTAGTTCGTACACACAGATGCATATGCAACCACAGAGATGCACACCTATGCATAATTGTACACAGAGATGTATGGTCCCAAACACAGATGCAGAATCATTCACAGATTGATGCTTGCAAAGACAATTAGGCTTGTAGGCAAGCTTGCACTTGTAGACACAGTCTAACACTTGGAAAGACCCATGCTCATAACACACACACACTCCCACATACACACACACACTCTGATGCTTTGGACATCTACAAACTCACACTCATGGTTGCAAGAGCAGGCACATACATTTATGGCTGCAAACAAATACATGTATGCGCACAAACACACTCACCCTAACAGCCCCACACACACGGATGGACCCCTGCAGACACACATACTTATGTTCATGCATATAGAAACACACATACAGTACTTGCTGACACATAAATGATTTTGACCACAGATTCGTGCAAGCCCTTAGGCCCACAGATGCTTATGAACACATATTTACACTCAGTCCTGCATGCACATGCTTATACGCATATACACACAAACACACACACACAGTCCCACACTGACACATAATGTCCGGAGTTTTATCACTTACAACCCCTTTGTCACACATGAAAAAAGGTTTGTCAATTATTGCTCTCCAAGGGGCTGATCTGTGCATTTATGTGTGTGCAGATACATGTACACATACACCTTCAGACAGTAAATTGACCCTTTTTTATATAAAGTACTTGTGAAGTAAATATTTTTCTTGTGTTTTTCTGTGTTTGCACTTTTCACTGGGTGACCCTCAATAAAAGCCAAATTCCTAAATCTCAGTGTCCCCCACTGATGAGGGGGATTAGGAGCTGACCTGTCGCTCTGCTGGCAACATCAAAGAGTCCTTTCACAAGAGGGACCGTGAGCTGATCCAACACTCCAGTGACAACATCTAATGGTCCCCGGACCCCTCATGGGGGGGGGGACTGAGAAGTGACCTGCTGCTCTGACAATAACTTCAAATGGTCCCCCCATGAGGGGGACTGAGAGCTAACCTGCTGCTCTGACAATAACTTCAAAGGGTCCCCCCATGAGGGGGACTAGGAGCTGACTCACCACTCCAGAGGCAACATCAGCAATCCCCCACTATGAGGGAGACTGTCAGACATGAGGTCTGACTTAAGTTTCAAGAAGAACAAATGCTGTGAAGTGTGGGAGTATGCTGGGGGGGTGCATCTACCAATATGCTGAGCAATTTGATTTGTGAATAGAGGGGTATGATCAGGAACAGATACAGGTTTCATGCAGTGTGCACTTCTGCCATACCCATCTTTTTTCTTCTGTCAGCGCAAATTACAAGTCATAATTCACATTGACAGAAGAAAATGATCCATATTAGGTAGGAGCACACACCTCACAGTACCTGTGTCTGTCCCTTATTGGAGCCCCCCCATCTACAAATCAAATCAACATCCAAGTAAGTTGACTGGCCCGGTGGTGTGGAGGGCTGAGGCATCATGCCATACCTCCTGCCATGCCGGTGACCCATGTTCGTGGTGCGAGCGGGTTGCCAAGGGTCAACCGGGGTGAGAGAGGATCAAGCATCCAGAGAACAGCTCTCCTCTCCCAGGGAATGAGGGACACAGAGGCCAGTATACCTCTGACACCTAGAAGTGGCTGGGTGATGGAGTGCCTGGGTCCTGTATGTCAGGGATGGAAGAGGAGCAGTCGGCCGGTGTGCTGTGAGCAGCAGAGCACACAGCTTGGCCATTGCTGACACCACATTGCTCCTCCTCAGAAGGTGGGAGAAAAGAGGAGGAGAAAAGGTCCTTGGTGATTGGATGACTGCTGACCCCCACAGGCGCTGCCCCCACAACATGTCAGGCATCTCCAGAATTGGATCCGTGTCGGTGGGTTGAAGGATCCCCACTGCCCTGTCATGGGGGTAAGCTGTGGAGGAAGACAGGAGGTGGCACTGCAAATGGGTGGATGGAGCTGGGGGGTCGGCAAGAATGTAGGCCACCCAGGACGGAGGACAAAGTACAGTAAGTAAAAAAAATAAAATTTAAGTAAGTAAAGTCATCAGCATGACGGAATTAATGTTTTTTTTTTATGTAGAAAAGCATTCAGTAAGGAGTTTCAATTGCAATGTTGATTCTGTGCCTGCCTGATAATCTCTCTCACTGTGCCCACATAGACCTATCTCCTGCTGTGCTGTCTCGTGTCTTATACACTTACAGTATGCCAGCCAGCTAAGATCTGCTTGTTTGCCCACCCGATAATCTATTTCATTGTGTGGTGTGGCTCTGTCTCCTGCTGTCCTGTCTTCTCTTTCAGACTCATGGTATGACAGCCCAGTGATGGAATTACATTTATGAGCTTTGGGAGTAATGGGATCCATTAGGGGCCTATCTTTGAACTAGACCCCCTTCCCATTATAAGTCAATGACAGTGATGCATGAGATACCTATACTCACTTCAGAGCTATGGGGGCCAAGCCCTGGCAAGTCCCTCTATAATTCCAGTACTGGCCAACCAGCTCTGATTCCCCTGGCTGTTCCATACATGGTTTCATCTCCACACTTTAGGTGTCCTGTGTAGTCAAGCCACCTTAGCCTCTGGCATGTTTACAACAATTTCCCACCTAACATCTGTAAAACTGTCATCACACAAAGCTGCATGTTCCAATAAACTCTGGCAGTCAAACCATTGAAAACAACAGATCTCTCAGGGCCAAACATATCTCTGTGCTGATATAGCTCCATGCAGAGTCTATGGAGCAAATGTGGGTAAATCACATGACCAATTCTCTGCTGGGGTGCCAATGGAAAATAGTTCCCTACACACCACAGCTCAGAAAATCTGAAACACAAAACAGTTACACTGTCAATAGGCTCCAGACTTTATTTGGTGCCTAAAAGGTAAAGGTTAACATTCTCACCACTAATTTGCACTGCTGCTTTAAAGAATTACTGTCAGCTGTCTGCTGTGTTTTTTTTAGCACCTGCTAAAATGATATCTGCAGCCATATTAGTTCCTCCCCATATAAAATGGCATTAATAGAAAAAAAAGTTTTCCTTTGATTTATTTTCTTTATTCGTTTTTCCACCTGTCATACCCTAGAATGTGCATGCATAACCAATGTGGCACCAAAGCACCCAAAAACTCATCCATTGAAGAGTTTAACTTTTTAAAAGTGCTAGGAGCCAAAGATATGTGCTGATAGTAGCCAGCATCCTGAGTGCCAGAAGGGTACTAATTTATCCAAAGGAGTGCTGCAACATAATTAATTTTAACTTTGAAATGTAAAGCCATGACTCGAAACATGCACATTAATGCTCATGCCCAGAGTTACACCTTTACAATTTAAAGATCAAATTAATTACGTTGCAGCACTCATGTGGATAAATTAGTAACTTTCTGGCACTTAGGACACTGGCTACTATCGGCACAAATCTTTGGCTCCTAGCACTTTTATACTAGGATTCATACTAGGATACTGTACGAGGCAACAAAAGGCTAAAATGCCCATAAAGACCTTGAGCCTGCAGTTCATAATTTGGAAATTTATTCAAATTCCTGAAGGCATCAAGTCTATTCTTAAAAGTTAGCTTATTATCACTAATTACAACAGCAGCAGGTAATTTATTCCATGGTACAACAACTCGGGAGGAGAAGTGAGCCCTTTTTTTGTATTATATTTATTTCTAGTTAATTGAAGTGGATGACCTCTTGTATTGATCTTAATCTGTTTAAGATCAAGACCATTTTTAACAAACGGATGTTCATCATTATGTAGGTCCCATAAAAGCAAAGATCTCCTCTTGCCCTTCTATCTTCCAGTGACATTAGATTGAAATTTAAGAGTCTGTCTGGATAGGAAGTTGTTTTTGAGGATACTAGATGTTTAGTTATCCTTCTCTGAACTCTTTCGATTCTGGCCACATCCTTTTTACGTTCGCTTGCGCACATGCGCAAGGAACGTCTTGGGAGAATGGGGACACTTTGGAGGTGTGCCCCTCCTCGGCAATCCCCTGCTCCATTGAGCAGGCGGCAGTCCCATGACCACTGGATTGCTGGTAGTGAAGGACAGCGGTGGTCTTCTTCAAAGAAAACCACCGCTGTCACACAGCACCGTGTCATGCCACCCCATCTGCTGCCACGCCTGGGAGCCCACCCCAGCCGCAATGTCCCACGCCGCCTGCTGACGCAGGGTGCCCAACCTCCGTCGGCTCATGGCCCCCAGCCATCCTTGATCTTCTACCACGCTGGGAGCCTACCCCAGTGGCAAACATCCCGCCAGTTCGCCGAAGGGTGCCCAACCTCGCCGCTCCATGGCCCCAGCTATTCCTTCCACCATGCTGGGAGCCCACCCCAGCATGGCAAACATCCCACGTAGTCTTTTTTTTTTTAAACCTGTAAATCAAAAATGGTCCCACGGCGCTTCTTCCAGCCACCCTCCCACAACCCGCACCCACCCACTGCACACCCTGCCTCCCCACACACCCCTCACCCCCCATACTTACCTCCGGAGCATGGCGCGACGATATTCGGTGGACCGGGGAACATGTCTGCACTCTTCAAAGCCGACCGCAAACTGAGGAAATGCCAGTAAGCTGTATAATGGGCTAGATAGGGGGTTTTCAACTTTATTGCATATCTCAGGCATTTTTTGGAATTTTTGCACCAAATTTTCAACATGGGGTTTTTGGGACCCCTTCTCATGAATGATGTCACTGTCATGGCATTATTCTGGCCCTAGGGTGATTTCGCAGTCACTGCATGAAATCACCCTTCAGGCCTGAATAACACCATGACAGTGACATCATTCATGAGAAGGGGTCCAAAACCCATGTTGAAAATTTAGTGCAAAAATTCCAAAAATGACTGTTTTATTTAGTATGCTGTGCAGTTCCGACACAGGTTCTAGAAGTTTGCGAATTTCAGTATTTCACCCATTTTCAACATTACCATTTTACCACACCTCCTTATGAGCAGTACAGCTGTCATTTTTCACATCCTGCCCAAAACGTGTTTCCGCCCATGTAGCGTACAATGGAGCAGTCGATGTGTGAAATCAATGTATGGGACACATTAAGAAAATCACCATGACACTGTTCATTAGCAGAGTTCTTAAAACCGCTATGTTGAAAATTTGGTGAGAAAATTCCTAAAAATGACTGTTTTACGAGTGTGCGTTTCTCAGTTCCTACGCACGCTCGTAGGTTTGCGACTTTCAATATTTCCACTCCAGATTTTCAACATTGCCATTTTACCACACCTTCTTATGAGTAGTACAGCTGTCATTTTTCACATCTCACCCAAAACGTGTTTCCGCCCATGTAGCGCACAATGGTGCAGTCGGTGTGCGAGATCAATGTATGGGACACATTAAGAAAATCACAGTGACACTGTTCATGAGCAGAGGTCTTAAATGGCTATGTTGAAAATTTGGTGAAAAAATTCCTAAAAATGACTGTTCCTATGCACACTCGTACATTTGCGAATTTTCAATATTTTCACTCTAGATTTTCAACATTGCCATTTTACCACACCTCCTCATGAGCAGTACAGCTGTCATTTTTCACATCCTGCCCAAAACGTGTTTCCGCCCATGTAGCGCACAATGGCGCAGGCGTTGTGTGAGAACTCAATGTATGGGACACATTAAGAAAATCACAGTGACGCTATTCATGAGCAGAGGTCTTAAAATGGCTGTGTTGAAAGTGTGGTGAAAAAATTCCTAAAAATTACTGTTTTACGAGTGTGCATTGCACAGTTCCTATGCATGCTCATGAAAAAGGAGAAAGCAGCAATAAGAGAGGCGAGGGCTGTCAAAATGGTGCAAGGTTTGCAACAGAAGCCCTATGAGAAAAGATTGAAAGAGTTCAATATATTTTTTTTTTTTTTTATTTAGTTGTTTAACCAGGTATAGGGAATGTGTGGATATTATGGAGACCTTTAAATACCTCACAGGGGCTAATAAGGTACAGGAGGGAGATATGTTTAAGAGAAGAAGGTGCTGTGGAACAACGGGCCATGATATGAAGCTGGAAGGAGGTAGATTCAGGAGAGATGTGAGGAAGTACTTCTTCACAGAAAGGGTGCTGGATTCTTCCTGAGGAAGTTCTACAGAGCAATGTGCTAGGGTTTCTGGGATGGTGGTTTCAGCTCCCACACATTTTGTTAGTGCTCTGCTTGCACTTGTGTGTATCTACACCAATAAACTGCAATTTGGAAGGAATCAGCATTTGTTTCTGCATATTTTTATGACGGCACTACGATGTTTCAGGAGTACAACCGTTTTTGATGTTTTCTGTTACTTAAACAAGGGTCAAGCATGGCCCTTCAGTTGCCCCCACCCTGTATCAGTGATCACTGTGTACACTTCAGTTATTTGGATTTCTGGGGCACAAATGAATCCTAGGAGGGAGAAAGGAAGGGGGTGGAAGAGACAGTGCTGTAGATCAGGTTGGGTCTGCAGCAAAAGTAATCATAATTAAAAATGGGCAGACTAGATGGACCCAGTGGCCATTATCTGGCATCAGTTTCTATGTTTATGTAACCCTCCCCCTTGGGAGATTACTAGTCTGTTCACCTCCCATGGGTTTTTGTGGCCTAATTTGTCCCAGTAGTGAAAAAGGTCAATTCTTCTTGACACTGTGTTTTTAAATTTCTTAGGAAATCTTATTTTTATTGCATAATTTATTGCTTGATGTTTATTGTTATTTATTCTGATTTGATATGTTTCTCATTTGTCTATTTACTTTGTACAGTGCCCAGAGCCTCTGGGATTGGGCATCCTTTTAAATAAAAATTGCCTTGCCTTGCCATTCAGGTGGAGCCTCCTGCTGGTCAAGAGGTCACCATGGATGTGTGGCGGGATAAAGCCCAACAATTTAGGCAGAAGGCAGAGTTCTGGTTGGAGGAGTTAGCAGGGAGAGAGTGAGAGTGAGTCAGGGCCGGGCAGGGGCAATTGCCTGCACCAGACCCCAGCCAATAGCACTTGGGGGACACAGAGGAAGAAGTGGGAGCCAGCAGCCACAAGCTGCAGTGTATATTGGAGGATGGCTAAAGTTGAGAGGGGAGCCAGCAGCCACAAGTCACAGAGTGCCTTGGCAGACTGTGTTGATTTGTGTAGGGATTCAGTGGGCAAGAATGCAACAGGGAGTGTAGTGCCCAGAGAGTGAGTTGCCTTGGAGTTCCTTGGGACATGTCCCTCTTCTCATTTCAGGGACAGTCAGTGCCAGTTCTGGAAAAGGATGCAGGGGGCCAGAGGGAACCCACAAATCCCCAAGTCACAAGGATTGCATGTTTTGAGGGGGACCCACAGAGCCAGTGTGGAAAGTGAGAGAGAGATGGGGATTGTTGAGAGTTTGGGTGCCTATGAAGAATAATGAGCTGTTAGGCACTGTGAACTGTTTTGGGTCTTATGCTGCCTTTAAACTTCTGTGACTATAGTGGTCCCAAGTTACTGCTGCCCTAATGACTGTTTGACCTCCTTGGTCCAGAAAAAATCTGCTATTATGGCCATACCAGCAACATGACAGCTGAATGTGTTCCCCACAAATTAACCGATGCTCCCTGGAGCTATGTGTGAATATGTTTAATGAGTCTGGTCTCCCAGTTATTTCTTCAAGTTCTGTGTGGACATTCCATTATTGAAAGGAAATGGTTGATATGCATAAGCCTGTTGTTTTCATCTGGCAACAGCTAGGAAAAGGGCACCCTGTGCGTGACATCTAGGCCTGGGTAATGTGGCCACTGGGAGTGTTTCTGCTGCTATGAGTGTCCCTTCCCCATCAACATATTCCATCCATACCCCTGGACATGGGTAGGAGGGCTATGTTTCTAAGTATGACAGGTTATGGAATTCAGATGGATAAGGCACATAGCTTTTACACTTTTGCACTTGTGCTGTTAGTTTATAGAGCAAGTTTAGATACAAGTGTGTGTGATGATTGTTGGGGGTTGGGTAAGGAGATGCTGGCTTGAGGACTCCATCAAGCCCAGCAGTGATGAACATTACATACTTATTCTGTAGGTTACAGTTAGTGATTTCAGAAATACATTTTTTTTTTATCCAAGCCATCAGTCTCCATTCATTGTATATAGTAAGCGTTATTTGAAAAAGGCTGGGAAAATTTTTTTTAAAGTTTAGGCTGACAAAAAAGACAAGTAAGTTATCATGTTTGGTTAGCTTCAGTTTTCAGCATTTTTCTATATAAGTCTGGTTCCGGGTGGGAGGAATGGTGGAGCTCCGTTTATCATTCAGTCTTAGATCGGTCCTGAAAGCATTAACAAATCCCACATACAGAAGTAAATCACTGTACAGTGACACACACACACACACACACACACACACACACACACACAGAGTGAGACTTGATGTTTACCTTCAAAGCCTGATGATGTCTGCTAGTTGACTAATGGGCAGAAAACCAGTATGATTGGTGGGGCTTTCTCCTTTGAACTACAAGAAATTTATGCCCATCAGCCACCTAAACACTGTCATCATCAGCCTTCCTAGCACTGGCTTTTGAGAGGCAAGCCTCCTATATTTCTATGTCAATTGGCTTATACAGTACACAACTACACAGCCCCCTAAACTACTGTAGCAATATGCTTGCTTTGCACATGTATGCAAACAAACATAAAAAGGCAGAGTATGCTCTTCCCTGTACCCACAGATACATGTGCACAACAGCACAGAAAGACCCCGGAGCACACTCTCATTCAAAGACAACAATCTCTTATGGAAAAAAACTGACTGCCTCCTGAAAGCAATATAATGATTTAGGCTGGCAGTATGACCTAGAAGATGTTAGAGCAACAAACTGTGAATGAGCATGGTACACCCAGCAGACCTGGGTCTGATTCCCATAGCCTCCACTTGCATAATGTGTGACCCTGAGAAAGTCACTTAACCTCTCTGTGCTCCTGGGTCACACTTACTCAGTGAGCCCACTGGGCTTTAACTTGTTACCAATTAATAAAACATATGTTAGGCAAACCAGAATGAGTATGGCTTTGGATGCTTGCTACTCTAATTCCTTACTGCATCAGTGACGTAAGTGGAAACCCTCAGCAACTACTATGTGACAAGGGTCTCCATTGGAGTAGGAGTTCCTTCTTCACACTGGAGTATGGCAGCTTAGATTCAGTGCAAAGAACTGTAAAGTAATGCACCTGGGAAACAAAAACCCAGGAAAACAGTACACAATGGGGGGTATTAACGACAACAAAAATGGAAAGGGACCTGGGAGTAGTCAAATCAGTTGACCTAAAGGTAAGCAAGCAGTGTGAGAAGGAAGGCAGTAAGGATGGGTGGGTCAGAAGTTGGTCAACTGGGTGGCAAACTGGTTGACGGGCAGAAAACAGAGAGTGGTGGTAAATGGTATACAGTCAGAAGAGATGCAAGTCACAAGTGGGGTACCTCAGGGATCAGTTCTGGGGCCAGTCCTCTTCAACATCTTCATTAGTGACCTTGCAGATGGACTAGAGGGTAAGGCTTGTCTGTTTGCAGATGACACCAAGATCTGCAACAGAGTAGATGATCCAGATGGGGTGGGCAGAATGAGAAGAGATCTGGATAAACTAGCACAATGATCAGAAGAGTGGCAACTGGGATTTAATGCAAAGAAGTGCAAAATCATGCACATAGGGAAGAGAAACCCTGAAGCCACCTATAGGCTGGGAGGGGGAGTTGCTAGCAGTCACAAAGGAAGAAAGAGACTTGGGCATCATCATTACTGATGACCTGAAATCATCCAAGTAGACCTCTAAAGCAGTAGGTAAGGCTAGAAGGGCGTTAGGGTGTATTAGTAGGGGTATCACAAGTCGTAAGAGGGAGGTAATAATCCCCCCTTTACAAGACACTGGTTAGGCCCCATCTGGAGTAATGCATGCAGTATTGGAGGCCACACCTTCACAAGGACATTAGCCAAATTGAGGCAGTCCAGAGAAGTGCAACCAAAATGGTGCAGGGACTGCATCAGAAGACATATGAAGACAGATTAACAGAGCTCAATATGTATACCCTTGAGCAAAGGAGGGAGAGAGGTGATATGATCGAGGCATTCAAACACCTTAAGGGCATTAACAAGGTGAAAGAATCTAACATGTTTAAATATAAGAAAAATAGCAGGACAAGAGGTCACAGCATGAGATTAGAGGGGGGCCGATTAAGGGGGAATGTGAGGAAATTCTTTTTTACAGAAAGGGTGGTGGATGCATGGAATGGCTTACCACAAGAAGTGGTTCCTATGAATACAGTGCAGAGCTTCAAACAGGCATGGGATAGGCATAAGGGAGCAATACAAATGACTATGAATAGATAGGCCATTGACAGAGCAAAGGTTGATGGCACATTTATAAGGTAGAAAAAGAAATGGGCAGACTGGATGGGCCTTGCTGTCCTTATCTGCCGTCAACTTCTATGTTTCTATGTTTCTATGGCTTGGGGGATACTGGGATGTATAGGGAGAGGCATCATCAGTAGAAAACAGGAAGTTGTTATCCCTCTGTACAGGCAGTTGGTGAGACCCTATCTTGAGTACCGTGTGCAGTTCTGGAGACCCCATCTCTGCAAGGACATGATGAAACACAAACATCTGGAGGGTCACTGGTAGGGTCAGTGCGGTTAAAGTAACACAAACAAACCACACAAAGCAAACAGCACTCGCAGGACATAAAACAAGGAAAACCAAATAGGTCTGTTACAACAGCCGGAGCCTACGGCTACAACCCAGTGCTTCGAGTCCAAAGCGTGACTCTTCGTCAGGGTGTGTGTCCTGAATGCTGGACCAGTGGTATTTATTTAGGAACATTTAAAGTGACAGTTTAAAGAAAAAACTTTTAATTTTACAAAATAATGTGAATATTTTTCTTAATTGCAATTTTCCTAAAGCATTCATACACAAAATCAGTGTAGGCGCAGTCATAATCTATTATTCATACTCCCAATATATCAAAATTCAGCAAGAGCCATTAAACAGATCTATTTGTAGATAATTATACCATTTACATATGTATAAATATATCATTACATACAGAATAAAGTGATGATATTTATTTATAAACAGCAGCAGCAAAGGGGAGAGCTAGTAAACAAATATAAATAAAAAAGTATCTTGAAACTAATGGTAATAATAATCCCAGGTGAGAATAATGTATTTAAAAAAATACTGTAACATCTAGACAATCATTAAGATCCATGGGGTGTAGAGCTTGAGTAGTATATATCCATTTCTATTCAAGTTTTGACAGTTTATCAAACCTGTCACCACCTCTTATATTTTCTCTGATATGATCTACACCCATGAATTTGAATTCAATGATGTCTTTATTATGGAATGTTTCAAAACAAGCATTCATCAATGCCGAATGTTGATTGCGTTGGTCTGTTGAGCTCGCTCACTGGCCCTCTGTCACTCGCTCAATCTGTTTCTCCTGGTGCTGCAAGCTGCAGATTTTGTACTGAGCTCCTGCCTGCATTGGCACCCTTTTCTGTCCGCAAAGAAATCCGCAGCTGGACCGACAGAGCTCCGTTGAGGTGGGTCACTCCCCCTCTCTGACTCGCTTATTCTGGTTTTCCTTGCACTGCAGGCTGGCCTTTTGTACTGGGCTCCTGCCTCTGTTTGTGGCTTTTTCTGCCCACAAAGAAATGTGCAGTAGTCCTGACACTGGTCTGTTGAGGTTATTCACTCCCCCTTTGTTACTCGCTCATTCTGTGTCTGCCGGCGCTGCAGGCTGGCCTTTTGTTCTGGGCTCCTGCCTGCGTTGCTGCCTTTTCTGCCCACAAAGAAATCTGCAGCAGTCCCAACAGAGCTCCATTGAGCTCACTCACTCCCTTCCCTCACTCACTCACTCGTTCTGTGTCTCCCACTGGTCCAGGCTGTCCTTTTGTACTGGGCTCCTGCCTGTGTTGGTGGCTTAGTCTGCCCACAAAGAAATCTGCAGCAGTCCCAACACAGCTCTGTCGAGCTAGCTCACTCCCTCTCTCTCACTCGCTCACTCCATTTTTGCCAGCGCTGCAGGCTGGCCTTTTGTACTGGGATCCTGCCTGCGTTGCTGCTTTTTTCTGCCCACAAAGAAATCTGCAGCAGTCACAATAGAGCTCTGTTGAGGTCAATCACTCCCCCTGTCTCACTCACTCATTCTATTTCTCCTGGCACTGCAGGCTGCCCTTTTGTACTGGGCTCCTGCCTATCTTGGCACCTATTTCTGGCCACAAAGCAATTCTGTTCCATTTCTGCTGGTGCTGCAGGCTGCCCTTTTGTGCTGGGCTCCTGCCTGCATTGCCACCTACTTCTGCCCACCAAGAAATCTGCAGCAGTCAAGATAGAGTTCTGCTGAGCTTGTTCAGTCCACCTCTCTCACTCGCTCATTCTGTTTCTCCTGCTGCTGCAGGCTGCCCTTTTGTACTGGGCCCTGCGTGCATTGCTGCCTTTTTCTTCTCACAAAGAAATCCACAGCAGTCAAATCAAATCAAATCAAATTTATTTAAAAAGACGCCCAATCCCGAAGGCTCTGGGTGCCACACAAAAACCTGTACAGTATGTCATACCATATACATTTCATTACAATATCATACAAATATAAAATACATAAAAACTTAATCACCAAATGCCTGCATGAACAAAAAGGTCTTCAGACGACTCTTAAAGGCCTCTATAGTGGGGGCCTCTCTCACTTCAACTGGCAATGAGTTCCAGAAAGCCGGAGCAGCAACTCCAAACAGTCGATCCCCTGCTTATTTTAACCTTGCTCTCGGAACTTGAGGAGGCCCCCACTAGAGGAGCGTAGATCTCGGACAGAGGTGTACGGTACCAGGAGATCAGAGAGGTGACCAGGGCCCTGTCCATGTAGGGTCTTATAGGTGAGAAAACCCACCTTGAACAAAACTCTCCACCTGACAGGCAGCCAGTGCAATTCACTCAGTACTGGAGTAATATGACAAAACTTACTCTGCCCGGTCAAAAGCCGGGCAGCAGCGTTTTGCACTAGCTGCAGTCTGCGAAGAGAAGTTTCAGAGACCCCGAGATAGAGGGCATTACAGTAGTCAAGCCTAGAAGTGACTAAGGCATGTACCAAGGTAGGGAGTTCCAGAGCCGGAACAAGGGGCTTAATCCTGGCGATATTTCTAAGATGAAAAAAACAGGAACGAACCACGGAGGATATTTGAGCCCCCATGGACAGGTTCCTGTCAAAGATCACACCAAGATTTCGCACCCATGGGGAGGCCATCAATGACACAGCTCCTAGCACAATGCCAGTCACAGATTCAGAGGCCATCCCATCACGAGCTCTGTTCGACTCCACTACCAGTACCTCAGTCTTATTGGGGTTCAGTCGCAGCCAGCTGGAAGACATCCAGTCATTTATCTCAGCCAGACATTCAGCACATCCACTGCATTTGATGTTCCTGGGGCAAAGGATAGGTATAGCTGAGTATCATCAGCATAGCAATGAAAACTCAAACCATACCTCCTAATGATCCCCCCAAGGGCAGCATGTATACTGCGAACAACATTGGGGCCAATACCAAACCCTGAGGGATTTCACATGAAAGGAGGCAGGGTGCTGATGAGAAATTACCCATCACAACCCTCTGCCTCCTGTTAGTAAGAAATGACTCAAACCATTTGATGACAATACCAGTGAGTCCGCATAACTCCCTCAGGCGGAAAAGCAACACACAATGGTCTACAGTATCAAATGCTGAAGAGAGATCAAGGAGAACAAGAATTGTCTTGTCCCCCCGATCTCTAGCCCTGAGGAGGTCATTTTGCACCCGAACTAATGCAGTTTCAGTGCTATGTCTGGCCCGAAAAGCTGACTGGAAAGGATCATATAACTCATGGGTCATGAGATATTCTCCCAACTGAAGTGATACCACCTTCTCCACAACCTTTCCCAGAAATGGAAGATTGGAGATAGGACGGTAATTTGCCCTAATCTCCGGGTCCAGAGAAGCTTTCTTTAAAAGGGGTCTCACCAGAGCCTCCTTCAAGGCATCTGGAAAGACACTCTGACTCAAGGAACAACGGACAATCAGGGCAAACACCAGGCCAACAGTGTCAATGCACCTCATCAAGAAGCGCGTTGGCATGGGATCCAGTTCACAAAAGGTATACTTCAAGTTGGCCACTATCTCAATGACCTCACGATCCTCCACTGGCCTAAACTCTCCCCAACCAGAGAGAGTGCTCTCAGAAAACAACTGACGACTACTGACAGAAATGATATTACTGGCTGAAGAAACCTCCCGCCGGATCGCAGACACCCTGTTCGAGAAAAACCTAGCAAATTCCTCACAATCCTCATTTAAGGAAACTCTTCCGGGCTGGAGACAAGATGGATAAAGAAGTCTATCAACAGTCCGGAAGAGTGAGGCTGGTCAGCTTCTCCCAGCAGCAATCTCCCGAGACAAAAATATTGCCTTCCTTTGGTTGATTGCCTCCTGATATGTGCAATAATGCACACACAGGACCAGTTTGTCAGCCCCCAGATGGGATTTCCTCCAGCGATGCTCTAATCTCTGACCCAGCTTCTTCATCTCCCTGAGATCACCATCATACCAAGGCGACCTCAGGTATGAAGTTCTGGGTCATACACGGACAGGTGCGAGGGAGTCAATGGCGCCAGATAACACCTTATTATAGGCGTCTACCCCGGCGTCTATCGCTCCGACGCATGCATCACCCACCCTTGATAAATCAACTGCCGCCAGAAAACCATCAGGGGTAAGATCTTTTAATGGGCGACAGCGAAATATCTCAGAAGGGGAAGAATTTATGATGGGAACACTGAACGTGAACTTCACCGTGCAATGATCAGACCAAGCTACTCGGTCAATATCAAGATCATCGATCTTGAGTCCCAGTGAGAACACCAGGTCCAATGTGTGGCCGTCCCGATGAATAGGCACGCCGACAGACTGCACCAGCCCAAAAGGGACATACTCTGCAGTAGCTCATCGGCACACCTTTGACTTCTATCTTCGGCCCAAACATTGAAGTCCCCAAGAAAAATACATCTTGGGGAATCCAATGTTTCATACAACAAACTCGGTGAATTCCTGCAGGAACCCCCCCATCGGACCAGAAGGGCGATAGATGAGGAGGATCCTGCAGCCCACACCGAGTCCTCCACGAATGGCCACACTCTCAAATGAACCCAGAGTTCCCACTGGGTGCACGGTGAAGTCCAGGTTAGATTTAAAACAGATAGCTACACCACCTTCCCTATGATTTCCTCTGGGGCAGTGCACCACAGTATATCCTGGAGGGATTGCAGCCTCAAAAACAGGGCCAGCATCATCTCCCACCCAGGTCTCTGTAATGCACGCCAGGTTGACCGATGAGACCAGAGCGGCAATAATAGCCGTCTTGTTTCTGATCGACCTGGCATTGCATAGCACTGCCATCAGAGGTATAGAAGGTGATGCAGCCCTAATGGTCACCTGGCCACTTGGCCTGGTGGCCCCCCTTGAAATAGGCACCAACCACGTCTGGCTTCTCCTAGATGCTCTATTTATTCCAGGGCGTATCCTGGACTTAACCACCTCAATCCTTTGATCAACCCGCTCCTGGTCATCCCACAGTGAATACGAGGAGCAATCCCCCCCAATCCCCACTTCCCTACAACGTCTGATAGTAATATCAGATACAGGGAGGGGGTTAAAAGGACGCAGTGTATGCAACTGCGAACTCCCATAAACAATCCTAGGCCCCAAGACTCCTCTAACAAAGCTCCTACACATAGCTAATTAAATAAGCCAAAATGGCACATATAAACTCATGCAGCAATACACATAAAAACTCTACTTTATAATAAAACTAGTTGACATACATGAACAGCAATACCATATCTAATTCCCACCTTTCATCCAGAAACAGGCAATATTTTCAGCTCCGAGCTCCACTCACAACGCTCACGACACGCTCGCACTTGCGAGTGGCGCCTATGCTTTATAGGATACCTCTCCACACCCACGCACCAATAACTGGCAGCCCCCTCCGTACAACACCAGCTCCAGCTGGCGGCGATATTATCAGTCAGATACACAGCCTCTCACGCTGTGTTAGCCAGGCAGGGTCAGGTGGGCAGGCAATCAAGATAGAAAGCTCCAATAAATAGCCAGTAGTCCAGAATCACCCGCTGCAGCGAGCAGCGCTCCTCACTGACACACAAAGGAAGTACAGAAACTGCCGCCTGCGAGCGCGCCTATGCTTCATAGGATGCCTCCCCACACCCACGACCAATAACTGGCAGCCCCTCCGCATAAATACCAGCTCCAGCTGGCGGCGATATTATCAGTCAGATACACAGCCTCTCACACTGTGTTAGCCAGGCAGGGTCAGGTGGGCAGGCAATCAAGATAGAAAGCTCCAATAAATAGCGCCAGTAGTCCAGAATCACCCACTGCAACGAGCAGCGCTCTCAACTGACACACAAAGGAAAGCAATACAGAAACTCCCAACAGAGCTCCTCTGAGATCACTCACTCCCACTCCCTCACTGGCTTGTTCTGTGTCTCTCGCTGCTGCAGGCTGCCCTTTTGTACTGGGCTTCTGCCTGCACTGGCACCTTTTTTTGCCCACAAAGAAATCCGTAGCTGTCCCGACAGAGCTCCATTGAGGTTGCTCACTCCGCCTGTCTCACTCGCTCATTCTGTTTCTCCTGGCACTGCAGGCTGCTATTTTGTAGTTGGCTCCTGCCTCTGTTGGTGCCTTTTTATGCCCACAAAGAAATCTGCAGCAGTCCCGACAGAGCTCAGTTGAGCTCGCTCACTCCCCCTCTCTCAGTCGCTGATTCTGTTTCTGCCGATGCTGCAGGCTACTTTTTTGTACTGGGCTCCTGCCTGCGTTGCCACCTTCTTCTGCCCACAAAGAAATCTGCAGCAGCCACAATAGAGCTTCATTGAGCTTGCTCACTCAATTCCCCTCTCTCTCATTTGTTCTGTTTCTCCTGCCACTGCAGGCTGCCCTTTTGTACTGGGCCCCTGCATGCATTGCTGCATTTTTCTGCCCAGAAAGAAATCCGCAGCAGTCCCAACAGAGCTTTGGTGAGCTCACTCACTCCCCCTCCCTCACTCACTCATTCTGTGTCTCCTGCTGCTGCACGCTGCCCTTTTGTACTGGGTTCCTGCCTGAACTGGCAGCTTTTTCTGCCCACAAAGAGATCTGCAGCAGTCCTGACACAGCTCCATTGAGGACACTCACTCCCCCTCTGTCACTCGCTCGTTCCATCTCTGCCAGCACTGCCTGGCTGGTTTTTTGTACTGGGCTTCTGCCTGCATTGCTGCCTTTTTCTGCCCACAAAGAAATCCACAGCAGTCATGATAGAGCTCCATTGAGGTCACTCACTCCCTCTGTCTCAATCGCTCATTCTGTTTCTCCTGGTGCTGCAGGCTGCCCATTTGTACTGGGCTCCTGCCTGTGTTGGTACCTTTTTCTGCCCACAAAGAAATTTGCAGCAGTCCTGACAGATGTCCATTGAGCTTGCTCACTCCCCCTCTCTCACTTTCTCATTCCATTTCTGCTGGCACTGCAGGCTGGCCTTTTGTGCTGGGCTCCTGCCTGCTTTGCTGCCTTTTCCTGCCCACAAACAAATCCACAGCAGTCATGATAGAGCTCTGTTGAGTTCGCTCACTCCCCCTGTCTTACACACTCATTCTTTTTCTCCTGGTGCTGCAGGCTGCCCTTTTGTACTGGGCTCCTGCCTCTGTTGGCACCATTTTCTGCAGTAGTCCAGACAGAGCTCCATTGACCTCATAAACTCCCCCTCTTTCACATGCTCATTCTGTTTTCTGCTGGCTCTGCAGAATGCCCTTTTGTATGGGTCTCCTGCATGCATTGCTGCCCTTTTCTGCCCACAAAGATATCAGCAGCAGTCACGATAGAGCTCCGTTGAGCTCGCTCACTCCCCCTCTCTCTGTCGCTCATTCTGTTTCTTCCACTGCTGCAGGTTGCCCTTTTGTACTGGGCCCCTGTGTACATTGCTGCCTTTTTCTGCCCACAAAGAAATCCGCAGCAGTCCCAACAGAGCTCTGTTGAGCTCACTCACTCCCCCCACCACTCGCTCGTTCTGTGTCTCCCGGTGCTGCAGGCTGCCCTTTTGTACTGGGCTCATGCCTGCGTTGGTGCCTTTTCCTGCCCACAAAGAAATCCACAGCAATCCTAACAGAGCTCAGTTGAGCTCAGTCACTCCCCCCCCACTCGCTTGATCCTAATCTGTCCCAAACACTGATTTGTAACAGCGACTGCGGTATTCTGTGCCAGAAGTGTGAAAACACATTTCAGCCAGGATGTGAAAAACGCGAGCTGTACTGTTCGTAAGGAGGTGTGGAAAAATGCCAGTGCTGAAAATGTGGCATGAAAATATTACTAATTTGCGAAGTTACAAGGGTGCTTGGAAACTGCACAATGCACACTCGTAACACAGTCATGTTATGGACTTTCATCATAAAATTTTCAACATAGGTATTTCAGGACCTCTGCTCATGAACAGTGTCAGTGTGATTTTCTTAATGTGTCCTGAACACTGATTTCCCACAGCAACTGTGCTATTGTGCACTAGAAGAGCAAAAACACATTTCGGCCAGGATGTAAAAACCAACAGCTGCACTATTCATAAGGAGGTGTGGAAAAATTATAATGTTGAAAATCTGGAGTCAAAATATTAGAAAGTTGCGAAGGTATGAGTGTGCGTGGAAACTGTGTGACGCACACTCATAGCTCACTCATTTTATGGACTTTCGTCACCAAATTTTCAACCTATGCATTTTAGGACCTCTGCTAATGAACAGTGTGACTGTCATTTTCATAATGTGTCCTGAACTCAGATTTCCCACAGTAACCATGCTATTCTGCGCCGTAAGTGCGAAAACACATTTCGGCCAGGATCTGAAAAATGACAGCTGTACTGTTCATAAGAAGGTGCAGAACAATACAATGTTGAAAATCTGGAGTGAAAATATTATAAATTCGCAAACTTACGATCATGCGTGCAAACTGCGAAATGCACGCTCATAAAACAGTCATTTTTTTTAGATTTTTTCCTCCAAATTTGCAACATAGGCTTTTTGAGAGCCCACCTCATGAACACTAGCACTGTCATTTCGTTACTCAGTCTCGAAAGGTAATTCCATGCAGTGACTGCGAAATCACCTTTCGGGGCTGATTAACGCCATGACAATGGCAGAATCTATGAGGAGGGGTCCCAAAAACCCCATGTCGAAAATTTTGGTAGGTGAATTCAAAAAAATGACTGAGATATGCATCAAAGTTGAAAAAAAAAAACTATTTATTCCATTATACATCTTACCAGCATTTCCTCAGTTTGCGGTCGGCTTTGAAGAGTGCAGATGTGTTCCCCATCCACTGAAGATCATTGCGCCAGACTTCAGGGGTAAGTATGGGGTGAAGGGGGTGTGGGGAGGCAAGGTACACAGTGGGTGAGTGCGGGTTGTGGGAGGGGGGAAGGGAGACCGACAAGGGACCGTTTCCTTTTTTCACAGGTCAAAAAAAAAAAAAGACATTGCGGGACCGGTTTTTGTTTTCAGGGACATGTGGCACACTGGGGTGGGCTCCCAGCATTCCAACAGACTCTTTTTTTGGGGGGCAGCTGTAGCTGATGGGGGATTGGGCACCCCCATTGGTGCACAACAAAAGGGGGGCACCACATCATGCCGGCGAGATTGGGCACCCCGTCCAGCACACAACAAAAAGTGGGAGGGGTGACATTATGCCGATGGGAATTGGTCACCCCTGTCGGCAAAAAAACAGGGGAAGGGACATGATGCTGAAGGGGATTGGGCACCCCTTTGGCAAACAGGTGGGGAATGCAAGGTAGCCCTGCAATGAGGATTCGCTCCCTCATTGCAGCGGATGATGCTGCAATGACGAGATGGCCCCTGATTGCAGTGGCTAAAACCTCTCAAGGTTGTGGTACACTGGCTGAACTAGTGTCAGCAGCAGTGTGCCACGCCATTGGAGAAAGTGGGCCAAGACTTTAAAGGCTGTGGGGGCATTGACCACAACAGTGCTGCGCCTCCACAACCTGCCGCAACATGTTTCTTGCACATAAGTGCAATCAACATAATGAATAACAATGGGGGTATTGGGTTCAGATTTATCTATAGCGCTCCCATGTTCTTGCATGCATTCTCTAAGTGTTCCTTTTGTCCTTCCTACTTAAATAAGGGGACAAGTGCACTGTACAATATATACTACGTATACTGTGGAGCAATGAATAAAATGTAGAATTTCA
The DNA here is from genome assembly GCA_016271365.2 of Neoceratodus forsteri. Classification (NCBI taxonomy): domain Eukaryota; kingdom Metazoa; phylum Chordata; order Ceratodontiformes; family Ceratodontidae; genus Neoceratodus; species Neoceratodus forsteri. The sequence goes on from CM028134.1 coordinate 356,551,303, forward strand.
ATCTTTTTGTTATCTTTGTATAGATATAAAAAAATTTGTCCTTGTTGGCAAAATTTACAAACATTACAATGCCCATAACGAAAACAGCCAAAAGGCTGAAGGGGTAGCCAGTTGGCTTTAGGTGGCTGATATTTCACATAGAGGCTGTTTGTCAAGAAATCATCCAAATTAGGACCCCTACAAAAAGAAATTCTAGGTCTATGTTTTATTACATCTTTTAAATCTAAATCACCCTGTAAAACTCCCCAATGTTTAACAAGAATATCTGCAACTTTGCCAGAAAGTCTGTTATATTCAGTAACAAAAGTGATCGGTTGCTGGTTAACAACAGTTGTAACAGACCTATTTGCTGTTTGCTTTGTGTGGTTTGTCTGCAAGGACATAAACAGGATGGAAAAAGTCCAGAGAAGGGCAACTAAAATGGTGCAGGGTTTGCAACAGAAGCCATGCAAAGAGAGACTAAAGGAGCATAATATGTATACCCTTGAGGAAAGGAGTTAGAGGGGCACATGATAGAAACTTTCAATTGCCTCAAGGGAATCAACAAAGTCCAAGAGGGTAGCATCTTTCAGAAAAAGAGATGTGCACAAACAAGGGGACACAATTTGACGATAGAGGGGGGACAGCTCAGGGGCAATGTAAGGAAGTATTTTTTTACAGAGAGGGTGGTGGATGCATAGAACAGCCTGTCTGGAGAAAGTCATGGGGTCAAAACAGTGGGGGAATTCAAGAATGCATGGGACAGACATAAGGCAATTCTAGTGGTAGGAAGAAGTAGGCTGTTGGTTAACTAGGATCTGCAGCTTATCCAATAGGTAGGAAAATGAGCAGACTAGGTGGGCCAAGTGGTCCTTATCTGCCATCAAAGTCTATGTTTCTATGGACCACAAACAAAAATAACCATCAGCAAACTTAATCACTTCACACCTGCATATTACAAGCAGCCGCAATAACTTACATCTACTTTTTCATGTTTAATCAGGTTTTGTTTAATTATTTGAAGTTAAGATCTTAGAAGCTCTCCAGCTGAAGGAATCTGAGAAAGCAAAGGCTGAAGCAAGACTTAAAACAATTACATGAGCAGAACTATTCTGATTCCATTGTTTTAGCATCTTCCATTTTTTGGTGTTAAAGAAAGTTAAATGCCTGGGCTGAGCCCATAGTTTTTTATGGCTGCAGTAGGCAGAATCTGCAGATGTTTTGCATGTACAAAAGGAGTGATGTCATGTTTCCTGTCTGTGGAACTGACTGAAGGTGTAAATAGTCTCTTCCACCTTACCCTCCTCCAAGCAATGTTTTCCGCCCTCAAATGAGTATGCTTTCATGTTAGTCAATAGTTGCAGGGTACTATTTTCTTTCTTAAATGGGTGGTACAAGAGCTGGAACCTGAGTAGTGGGAGGCAGCATTAGGTTTTTTTTGAGGGGGAGTAAGATCCACCCCCACCTCCACCTGAGAAGCTCCTAAAGATCCACCCCAAAAATGTTTTTTGATTCATGTGGGAGGGGCATGAGATGGCTCTATCATGCTGTAACAAGACACATTAGTTTGAGACCTGTATTAACCAACAGAACAAGTCTGTACAGTGGAGAACAGAAGATACTTAATGCCTTTATTAAGGACTAGGAGAATAGAAGATATTTAATGCCTTCAAATTAACTTAAAAATCCTTTGGAACAAATGATTATCAGAGCCACCTGGGGCCTCAGAAGGAGACCTAGACCCACATTCTAATTTACAGTAAGATTCATATGTTTTTCTTAAACATTTTATATATGTATAGTTTATATATAATTTGCCTTTAGTAGTTTCAAAACTTTGAAAGCATTGGTGTTAGTAATGCATTTAGAAATACATTTTTAATTGCCTTTACAGTTAAACATGCAGTTTCATGTCAGGGCACATTTTTTGAGGCGGGGGTTCAAATTATTTTAATCATGGGCTCAGTACTTGGTGAACACAGACTGATGATAAAGTGTGTTTTTTCTTTTAAGTTTGAAATGTATTAGAAAACATTAAACAAGAAAACAATTGGTGATTTTAAAAGCTATTTTGATCAGAGCTGACATTAAAACAATCTTAACTGTATATTTTATTTTATTTTATCTCGGACACTAGAAACAGCGTGTCAACATTTACTCCACGAAACCTGTTACTCAGGGTTTTTTTTACTGCATCTTGTCCCAGGCAATCTTCCCAGAATGCAGTTTGTCAGGGCACATTTTTGGGGGGAGGGGATGAAATTGTTTTAATCATGAAGCATTGGTGTTAGTAATGCATTTAGAAATAAAAATGTTAATTGTCTATGCAGTTAAACATGCAGTTTCATGTCAGGGCACATTTTTGGGGGGAGGGGTTCAAATTATTTTAATCATGGGCACAGTACTTGGTAAACAGACTTTGATGATAGTGTATTTTTTCTTTCAAGTTTGAGAAGTATGTATTATATACAAGTGTAACTGTGTTGTAAATGGGACTGGGGAATGCATAATGGTTAAATAGGCAGGTAGGTTAAGGAGGCAGTATAACACAGTGGTTTAAGGCTCTAAGCTACAAACTTGGAGACCTGGGTTTGAATCCCACAGCCCCCACTTGCATACTGTGTGACCCTAAGCAAATAGCTTAACTTTCTTGTGCTCCCAGGTCACACCAGTAAACAAGCTTTCAGTTTAGTGTGCCTCTCCTGGTAAAAAAAAAAGTGCCTAGAATTATTTTTTTAATAAAGTTGAGTTTATATGTGGCAAGAAGGTAGGGAATGGTGTTTTGAATGTGGCAGTAGGATTTAGCATGTGCACTGCTTTAAAATCATTTTACAATGGCAGAGTTGTGCAACTGTTCTTATCCAGTGAGCATAAATGGCAACAGTCACACAGTTATTTCAGCTACAAATTTGATTCCATATTACAATGGTTCACTGCACTACACATTTACTGTATCACAATTTTTAAAATAATGAAACAAATATTCTCCTAGCTAAATAACTCACACATACATATTTTATACTTTATTAAAAAGATACTCCACATTTGTAACAAAAAACAAACAAAATATAAATAAATAAATAAAAAGCATGTCACAGAACAAAATCAGCCCTAACTCCCAGTTCCTTCTAGTAGAATGATGGTACCTACATTTACAGTTTAGCAAATACTTGAAAGCTGAGTAGGTGTTCTGTAAGAAAACAGCTACAGTCTTTATTATTTACAGCATTGATGATCTGGGACAATTTCTGTTCTTTTTATTGTTGTGAGTAGTTTAATGAAATAACATTTTAAAATGAGAACACCACTGCTAGCTATACCTGGCACACACCAAAAACACAAATAATGAATTAGAGCTATTTAGCAGCTGTTTTCTTACAGAACTCCAGTCTTGAAAACATTTTTTTTTTTGTAGTTCTGTAAGATTTATGTCTCTCTGAAATAAGAGCACATAGCGTAGAAATGAAAGGGTTTCTATTCATGTTGTTTACATGAGAAGTGGGCTTGACAGTGACATGCAAGAGTGAAGTCTAAATTATTTCTTGGCCATTCTGGGATCTAAAGTTTAACAGTAATGTGTGAAAAGAATAAAGTCATGTGTTTTTTTGCATTTGAATAGATTATTGCTTTGAAGTTAAAATATATAAATATATATACCTAGGCCCAGATATTCAAATGCACAACCCACTAATGCACCCCGGCACAATATTCAAAACGGAAAAGTGCACGGCACAAATCCCAATGCACCGAAACGCATCAGTAATGTATGCAGGCACAGGTGGGGAGGGCGTGCTCACGCATACTCTGCACAGCATGATATTCAGCCCGGAATGTGCAGAGCCATGCATGTGCAACCCCTACCTGTACCAGCACAAAGTTACACCAAAAAAAAAGGAACAACTGATGGCCACCCACAGGTGAGCTGCCACATTGCAGGTTGCAACATGGCAGCTGCCACCTGTGGGTGGCCACCCGAGTTCTGGCTGCATCTGGCGGTGCCCCCCCATGCCCAATCGCAGGCATCTGTCTAAAAATAGAACATGTCCTATAACCCTGGTGGTCCAGTGGACTGCTATCTTCGCGATCGCGGGCAGCTGTGTAAAAGGAGACAGATCTCCCATATCCCTGGTGGTCCAGTGGACTGCTGACAGCCAGATCACAGGCTTCTGTTAAAAAGGAAAGAACTGGTCCAATATCCCTGGTGGTCCAGTGGACCACTATCTGCCCGATCGCAGACATCTGTGTAAAAGTAGAAAGATGTCCCACATCCCTGGTGGCCTAGGGTACCCCCCCACCTGCCCACTTAGCACCACTGCCCTCCCCACCCATCAGCCAGTGGGTGGCAGCACTCCACCCACCTCTGCCCGCCCGCCCACCGACCCCTTGCCAGGCGGGGCTGTCGTCCATTGGTTCTGGCGTGAGCCAATGGTGCAACCATACCTACTACACATTCAGATATGTAAATGAATCATTCACATATCTGGGTATAAATATAATATGGGCTACATGCCCATTGGTGCAGCCTACCGTACTACACATTTCAGACATGTGAATGATTCATTCACATATCTGGAATAGTAATAATATGTGCTGACTTCTACACCATTGGCTCACGCTGTGAACCAATGAGCATACAGCCCTACCAAGGGTCAGTCAGTGGGTGGCAGGCAGGTGGGATGCTGCCATCCACCAGCTGACCGGGGAGCGGGCAGTGGGACTCAGTGGGCGGTGGGGAGGGGGCACCCTAGGCCACCAGGGATGTGGGACATCTTCTATTTTACACAGATGCCCATGATCGGGCAGATAGCTGTCCACTGGACCACCAGGATATAGGACATTTTCTATTTTACACAGATGCCCATGATCGAGCTGCAGGGGGTGTCGGTACCCAATGGCTGCTGCCTGGCAGGGCGCCAGGTGCAAGTCATCGGGGATCAGTGCACCTGCATGCAAATGAGGCCATAATGACATGCAAATGGCCCCATGTGCACCTTGCATACATTATGGCCCCATTTGCATGTCAAGTTTTGAATATCGCGGTTGTGGTGCATGGCACAATGGAACTTGCGCTAGCACATGTCCATGCTCCACTCTGGCCACTTACGCTGGTGCAGTGCCACTGCACCATGCACACTGAGGGTGGCCAGGGTGTGATATTCAAAGCTGCTGAGCCATGGCACAGTTCCTTCTAATATTGCTTAATCCACACCCCTGCACAGCCAAGTTGAGCTGTGCCCAAGCTTGCGCCACAGCCAGGCGCAGTTTGAATATCTGGGCCCTAGTGTCATGGGCACCTGAAAAGAAAGAAGATACTACTAAATAAATGCTATTCTGATATTTTATTTATTTATTTGCGAGATTTTAAGTGTAGTTTTGCCGGTCACAGACACATCAACAGTTAAGTTTAACAGATACCTGAGAGCTAGCTAACTGGGGTTTCTGTAAGACTACAGTGACTAAATAGCTCTAATTCACTGTTTTTGTTTTCTATGTGCATCAGGTCTAGCTAGCAGGAGTATTTTAGTTGTAAAAGTTTAACTTTTTTAAAACTATACACAACCATAAAAGCACAGAAACTGCCCAGATCATCAATGCTATAATTAAGAAAGACTCTAGCTGTTTTCTTACAGAAACCCCACTCAAGTTAGATTTCAAGTATTTGCTAAACTTTAAATGTAGGTATCAGCATTCTAGTAGCATTAGTGCTAATTTTCCTCTGTGAAAGGATTTTCCCTTTTTTTTTGTGGGGGCTGTGGAATTCAAACTTAGATCTCCAGATTTGCAGTGAAAAGCCTTAAACCACTGTGCTATACTGCCTCCCTAGTTATGGCAGTCATCTGTTTTATGGGTCATGATGTTGGTGTAGTAAGCATACTAACATGCAAAAATGTCAGCAGAATAGGCTTAGCGGGCTTTCGTGTCTGCTTGTTTGGTCAGTCCCCACCCTGGGAGTTGACCTTGCTGCTCCCCTTGCCCTCTCAGGCTTCTCCCTTCCCATTCCAAGGGAGAGCTAGCTAACTGGGGTTTCTGTAAGACAACAGCTACTAAATAGCTTTAATTCACTAATGTTGTTTTCTATGTGTGTCAGGTCCAGCTAGCAAGAGTGTTCTAATTTTATCAAACTATACACAACCATAAAAGCACAGAAACTGCCCAGATCATCAATGCTATAATTAATAAAAACTCTAGTTGTTTTCATACACAAACCCCACTCAGATTTCAAGTATTTGCTAAGCTATAAATGTAGGTATCAGCATTCTATGAGCAGTTTGGGCTGATTTGCTCTGTAAGAAAATTGTCATTTTTTTGTGAGGGCTGTGGGATTAGTGGTGGGCGAAATGGCTGAAATTTGCTCTGCGAAGTGATTCATGGAGTAACGCGGAGTCCACGAAGTGCTCCGCAATGCGAAGTGGAGCACTTCACGTTATAATGGAGAAGGCGAAGTCCATTGAAAACAATGACTTTGCATTATTCCACCTCCCCAAGCCACTTCTCCACCAATTTTAAGGTGAAGTACATTGAAATCAATGTACTACACCTTATTTCACCTTACTCCACCTTGTTCTTGAGCTCCAAAGGAGAATTTTGTAGTGCTTTATGGGATTGCAGGTCACATGGATTCTAGATTGTTCTGCACAGCCTCAGTTCTGTGTAGTGTGTGTGTGTAGTGGAAGATGGAGACAGTTTCCTCTCAGAGCTATGCAATTCAAATCCTCTAAAAACTGTTAAGAAAGTATTTTTGAGCTATTTTTTTGCTCACAATTTACTACATCGAGTATAGGAAACCCTCCTGTGCTTATTGTATACTATTGAGTGTTTATTATTTGTGTGTGGATTTTGAATGTTAATTTAGAACAGTCAGTCTGTGTACTGTGAAGTGTGCTTTGGGGGAGGGGTGTATCTGTGGTGTAGGTAGAGTAACTGGGAGAAAAAGGCAGTCTTTTCTGTTTTGGTTATATTTTTCTTGTATAACTGTGTTAATGTATGCACAGTAATATTTTCAGGAATTCTTTACATTTTTTTTTCTGATTGTTGTGATGCAGCAGTGTATAATTTCAGTTTGTTTAAAACATTTGGTTATATTACTAAAGGTTTTCAATTTGCTACGCATTACTTGTAGTGTGTGTGAGTGTGTGTGCAATGTGTGCCATTAAATAAGACACCTGTTATTGTGCCACAGAGTAACTGCAGAAGTGTGAACCTGCTATCCACCGCACCTGCATGAATTTTTTATACTGCTTTGTGGTATCTTTACTGGTAGTGGACTGTCTGTTACTGCTGTGCCCTACCCCACCCCCAAACCAGCAAAAGGTATTCTTTTCCAGATTTGGATTTGTGACTTATGAGCACTGGTTAGGTGTTGTTGTGCCTTTGCATCTGCGTCTTGAGTGTGCAGTGCAATCTTAATCTGTCTGTGCGTTTTGGTGACTGTGTGTGTGAAGGGCTGCCAAATATTGATGTCACTTTGCCTTACCTCGAGTTAAAGTGGAATGATAACATAAAGTAATAATTACTAGGCAAAGTAAGCCTTTTGCATTGGCCACAGAGTGACAACATGAAGTGCCTTGTGGGCACTTTGCTGGCAGAATTTAAATTTGCTGCATCTCTATTTGTGATACAGGTCATTGTCATGGGGGAACTACAGCTGTAGGCATTTGCATTCTTATACAGCATGTGAGTTACAGTACTGTAAGCCATGTGATGTGTGGGGGCCCTGGGGCTGCCAATATTGCTGTCACTCTACCTTACTTCAGGTTAAGGTGGAATGACAATGAGAAGTCACAATCACAATAACAAAGGAAGTGGGCATTTCACGCTGGCCACTCTGTGTAGCGAAGTGACAATGCAAAGTACCCACTTCGTGGGCAGTTCACCGGTGGAATTTAAATTTGCTGCATCTCTAAAATGGGAGACTTTGTAAGTCTTGTTACACTCTCATTTCACTTGGTCAGCACTGGAGAATTTTCTGGACACAAGACGGTAGCATTTTGGGGATGAACATTAATTCTGGTGACTATGTCTGACCACTGCCCAGGTGACTGAGTGTGCCATTAATTCTGGGAGACTTTGCATTTCTTGTTACGCTCTCATTTCACTTCATCAGCACTGGGGAATTTTCTGGAGACAAGACGACAGTAGCATTTTGGGGATTCACATTAATTCTAGTGACCGTGTGTGTGTGGGGCTGCCAATATTGTTGTCACTCCACCTTACTTCGCGTTAAGGCAGAATGACAATGCGAAGTAATAATAACAAGGTGAAGTGGGCATTTCATGCTGGCCACTCCGAGAAGTGGCGTGACAATGCGAAGTGCCCACTTTGTGTTCACTTCACCAGTGAAATTTAAATTCGCTGCATCTCTATGTGGGATTCAAACCCAGATCTCCAGATTTGCAATTAAGAGCCTTAAACCACTGTACTAAACTGCCTCCTAGTTATGGCACTCATCTGTTTTATGGTTCATGATGTTGGTGTAGTAAGCATGCCAACATGCTGACATACAAAAATGCCATCAGAATAGGCCTAGTGGGCTTTCGTGTCTGCTTATTTGGTCAGTCCCCATCCTGGCAGCTGATCTTGCTACCCCCACCCTCTTGAGCTTCTCCTGTCCCAGTCCAGGCTATTCCCACTTCATTGGACTTTGCTTCCACAACCTTTCCCCTGCATCTGTCCCACTCCCTTTTGAACCCCTCCACAGTCTTTGCCTCCACCAGTTCCCCAGGCAGTGCATTCCATGGTTCTACCACCCTCTCACTGAAGTAGCAGCTCCTACTTTCTCCCCTGAGTATCCCCCTCCAGTTTCCACCCATGCACTCTAGTTGCCCCCTCCTTCCTTTGGAGCACTATGACTTTGCCACCCCTGTTTACCCCCTTCATGTACTTGAAGACCTCTATCATGTCCCCGTCTCCTCTCTCTTCCAAAGTGTATATATTCAGCTCTTCAAGTCTCTCCCCTTATCCTTTCCCCCAAGCCCCAGATAATTTTGGTTGCCTTTCTCTGGACCCTCTCTAGAAGTTCAATGTCCCTCTTTAAGTGTGGCCTCCAAAACTGCATGCAGTACTAGAGGTGTGGCCTCACCAAGCAGTTATACAGAGGGAATATCACTTCCCTCCTTCTGGAGTGATCCCCCTAGCAATGCATCCCAGCATTGCGGCCTTGGCCGCTGCCCTCCTACAAGTGTCTGAGTTGTTCAGCTTGACATCCACCACCACCACCCCCAGGGCCCTCTCAGCCATACAGCCATGGCAGCAGTACATTGCATAGCAGATATAAAATGTCAATAAGCAGGTCATACAACAGATGTGCTGAGCAGTTACTGAAGCAAGAAATGTATAGCTGTCATGTTTTACATGCTGTACAAAATGTGTTTTTCCACCTGTGATACCAAATGGCACAGTCGCTGTGCAAAATCTCCTTTCAGCTAATGAGCTGATAGTGTCACTGTCTATGCGGTTGGGTCACAAAAAGTCCATGCTGAAAACCTGGAGTGAGAATACCAAGAAACACCCAGGGCATTAGGGTTTCTGACCATAACACCCTGCACTGTAGGGACTGACAGGCATCAGGGTGTGACTTGGGATTGTCAACAGTAATGCTCATGCCTTTCCACCCCCACCTCCACCCTGCAGCCAGTGACAGGTACTGAGGTGTGCCTTTGACTCTTCAGCCCCAAAGTTAACTCCATTCTCTTATACGGTACCCATTTCAGCATATTTTTCTATGGAATGGGGTGAGTGTAAAGTCTGAAAACCCCAAGGCACACCTCGACACTTGTCTGTGTCTGCAAGGTAGGGTGATGTGAAATGGCATGAGCATTATGGCCAATGACCCAAAGGCACACCCCAATGCCTGTCCATGTCTGCGGGGTGGGGGTGGGGTTGGTGTCACTTTAGTACTTCATTGCCATTCCTATTCTGCCTGTCTGTCTGTGTCTCTCACCCTCTGTCTATATGTCTATGTAATTATCTATCTTTCTATTAATTGTATGTATCGCTATTTTTACCTATTTCTAAAACAAACCTGCATATCACATTTGCCTGCACTCTCAGCACATACTTATGAAACTGTGCATATCTGTACTCCACTTCTGCATAGACCTCATACTTTCCTAATATTCCCATTATCACACACATAACTACCTTGCCCTGATCAAAAGTGCCCCCCTCTGAAAGTTAATATCACATTTTCTCTAACAATCCATCATCATTACACCTGACTTCCTGACATCAACACATTGCTTAAATATAACTTACATCACCTCATGGACAAAAACCCTGTTTCTCTTAAAAAAAATGTTTAAATGATCCCAAGGCTGAATATATGCCAGCCATTACTTCTTCATGGACTGCCACCTTCTGTACCATCATGGGGATTTGCATATGTTTCCCTTGATGCTTTGCATTATTGGGATATGTGCAATTGTGTTTTCTTTAAAATTTGTCTGTCTGGCCAATATCATCCGGGATAACACATACATCAATGGCATTTGCTCTGGGGTTCTTTTGTAAGCTTCCTATTCATTCCATTAAAATGTACACCTCCATATATTTTTCTAATAATGTGTATGCCTTCCTTAGAACAAAAACTAAAACGAATGTTACTACTTACAAATAATTGTGTTGTTTCTCCACACCTCCTTAGCAATTTCACACAAATTCATTAACTTCATTATGCAGCCGTGGTGGATCTGACCAGAATTTGTTTTTCTTGCTAGACAACAGGGTGAAAGTGTCACAGTCATTAAATCACTTTAATCTGGTTTCATTTTAGTTGGTCTCCATCTGCACCCCCCCCCCCTTTACCAACTAGGCTGAAAATAGACAGTATTACACAACCCTCCCTCTGTTCATGAACAACTAAAACTACATACTGTAAATGAATAAATATCCACAGGACCAGTGGTACAATAATTACCAGTTCGAACCACGCTTGGGGACAAAATTATCTGTGTCACCAGCACTGACTGAACTGTGAAAACCTTTATATCCAGCAACCCACTTATGACCGTTTTGATGATTTAGACTTTGCTTTACAGCAAAACTCTTTTAATAAAAAAAAACAAAAAACATTGCTTCCATTACTGCTTGGTTGAACTAGTGAAGTTCTTGTTGTCGGTCTAGCAGTTTCAGAATACTGCAGCACTTCAGCAGTAGATTTGCCTGTCTGCCAACTCTTGAATATTTGTTTTGTGGCCATGCCTTCACCATTTCCACCATCCTATTTGTAACTGCTGCAGCATGGGTCTGGTGGCATGGATTCTAGAGCTGCAGGCTGAAAAACTGGGGAGCTAGAGTGTCCTGGCTAGTAATGGTGCTGGCCTGGTGGCAGGCCTCTAAAAGGAACTGTCAATGAAATATTAATGTAAATGATTTATGAAATCACATTTATATTTACTTTTCTGGGTAAACATGAAACAGTTCTGTCATGTTTGTGTTCTGTTTTCAGTAGATTTGTTGGTTCTCTCTGAACTGTGTGCTTATGTCGATGAATCACATGATGTGACTTAACATATCGGCATCATCTACAAACTCCCCCAAGCCCCTCTCCCCCATTTCCACTACTATGCATCTTGATATAATAAACACAATAGCTCACGGTCATGCCATATTGGTTTATTAACAGCAAAATGCTTCAGTGAGACACTGTACTGCATGTACGTAGTGCAGTATCTGTAACTGGGGGGGCAGTGTACACTCTGAGCTCTATTTTGGTTTGGAGCTGAACATACTTTTCTGTCACTGTGGGGGATGCATAACACAGAAGTAGACTGTGTCATCTGAAAGGAGGATTGAAAAGATAAAGGAATGAACACTTTTCTCAGCCTTGTCCAGGCATGCCACGAAACGATTGTCTTTTCCTCCTTCAGTGACGTAGCCAAGACAATTAACATAAAGTAAGTTTTCTGTGGATTTGTTTCCATGCTGTTGACACCAGTACAGGTCTGTACTGCTATAACTGCAGTTCAGTGTCACCCTACTCCCTTCAGTCACTGACATCACATGAGGAGAATGAATCTCACAAAGCTACAGTATAACTCTTATATTCAAGTGTGAGAGTAACACGATTTTAACAGCAGCTTAGAAAGTTAGACAAATATGGACCTAAAACTAAAATGTCATGATCACATTATAAAAAAACAAGGTGCTGCATCAGTGTATGGTCTGAAAACAAAACAAAATACTAATATTAAAATGAACACAGAAAATAGAGTAAGAAGCATAACGGAATGTCAATTCTTACTCTATTTTTTTTATTTTGAGCATGCTTTTAATATTACCATTTGGTTTTGTGATCACATTATCACAATTTAAAAAGTGACCTGCTAAAATTACCAGAAAACAAGAAACAACAAATAATGAAAATGTGCTACATCTCCCCCAAATATCTTCAAGGCAAAGTTCATAAACTTAATGAAAGTACTCCATATGCAGGATAACTTAAATCAATGGTTCAGTCATGTCACCCTACTCTGTAGGATGATTGTTCAGCTGCTGAAGCTCTGTGATACATGTAAGAAATAAGACACGATGAAGGTGGCATCTAATGCTGGATTGATGCATGGGGGGGTGGTGGAGGCCCGAGGCCGAAGGCTGAGGGCCACCACCCATCCCCCATGCATCAATCGCATTAGATGCCACCGACAGAGCGGCTTAATGCACTTGTAACATGGGCTGCGGGTCGGTGGAGACATCTGGTGGGGGCCCACTGTGTGACATGAACAATGACAGGCGGAGGCGGTGCAAAGTTTGTAAAGCTTTACTTCGGGATCAGACAATGGTCTATTACATTAGATACATACAGATATGGTCAGCAGGTTTTGTCCCTAGATTCGTGCGGAGGCATGCGGCCAACATCGCTGTTCCACTTGTCTGCAGTTCGGTGCGGGTATTCTCCTCATACCCGCCACAGGAGGTCTCCAGTGCATGGTTCAGCCGCTGCGAGGAGGATTGCAGTCGCGCTGTGCATGGCCGGGGGCTTTCACTTCCTGCTGCCTCTGGGATACTGCTCCAGTGCTGCCGTGCTCCAGCTGGGCTGTCCATGCTGCTCCTAGGTGTGCTCTGCCCTCTGTTCCTCTGCCCGGCTGCTTCTGCTCTCCATCACCGGCGGCCCTGTTCCATAGAAGAAATTCACCGTGCCATGGACAGTGAAGGTGTGGCAGTGGAAGCCTGCCGCAGATGTCCGCCGTGGGTTCAGGTCCTCCCTCCCTGTTTCTGCACTCAGATGGCTAGTGAGGCTGCTGGCCCCGTGCTCCTGTCACTCCTCATCTCCCTGGGCCACAGGACCCAGTGGTGCTAGGCTGGGGGTCTGGCTGGTTGTGGTACTGCCTGAGCAGGCACGGTATATAAGCTGGGTTAATGCCCGCTCTGGCTAGCATCCCGTGACGCTGTTGTGCCTCTCGTGGCTCCTGATTCTCTCTGAACCATTAATGCCGTGTTACAAAGTACATAGTATCTGTACAAGACACAACCATCAAAGTTTATGCAAAGCAGCTTATACAACAATGGCTTCAAGTTTTTTGACTACTTTATTAATTCAGTACATTTAAAGCAGACAGATGAGCCCAGTTTATTCAAATATGATGTTTTTTACTTGAAAGTGATGTGTTTCTTACTTTGTTCCACCACCTTCTGCCCCATAATTTTCAGACGAGGAGTGGCACAACACCACAATCACACCAGCCCACATCCCTGACTTCTCCAGCTTTCCCAGTTCAATTGTCTGCCAATATTTTGAATGGTGCAGCTGCATTGTGGGCCCCTAGGCCAGTAAAAGTTAAGTCACCTGGGGCTGGTTGGTGGAGAATCACTGAATTTAAAAACTTAAAATATCTTATGAATCATATCTACTTTTACTCTCATTGAAGTGAGCAAGAGAGGCTGTAGCACGTGAAGACCTCTTAATAAGCAGGGGTAGCCACCTGGTTTGGGTGTTTTAATAATTACTATGAGTTTGTGATGTTAATAAACAGCAAAATGTCACATTCTTGTCTCTTGTCTCTATTTACAAAGTCTGATGTAGCCAGCGCATATCTGTAGTTTTCTAAATGAGCAAGTGAGTGCTGTTTCCTTTTTTATGTCCTGCTGCTCTGTGAAGTCGAGACTCTCTGACATCAGTTCCAGAGAGAACTTGGGCTTCATGTGCTTCACTTCAAGACAGCAGCATACCTCATGCTTGTGCACAATATTCTGTCAGCTGTTCTCTAAGCCCCCCCACCACCACCCACCCATCTGCCTTTCATAAGCAGGAAGCAAAGAAGGTGACCTTTGGGCAGTGTGACAAGACACTCACATATCCTGCCCCATCAGCAACCATACACAACAAGGCTATGTTTCCATCGAGGGAATGTGATGATGTCATACAGACCTCGAGAGCGAAGCTCGAGAGGCCCATTTGACATCATCACATCCCTGAGCTGGAAACAAAGCCTTGTTGCGTCTGGACACCCATATACTATTTTATATAGTATATGGTTCTCAGAAATGCCCAAAGTTTCATTCAACTACAAGATTTCATACCTTGTATTCACACACCCACTTGCTTTCCATCGTTGCTGCCGATAGAGAAGGAACAGGGATTAACTACATATGCATATAAATTGCCCCATTGTTGGTTGACACTCACCAGTCAGTAATTTTTTTTCCATTCACAATTTATTAACATTTTTAACACGGGATCACGTGATGTCAGCTTGCTGAACGGCAGCAGGGGCTTAGAGCTCTCTCCTCCTGCCAACTTATCTGCTATAATCTGCGATCCTCCGAGCTGCCAACTTAATAATATAACCTGTACCGGATCGCCTACACTCCGCCTGTCAGCCCTAGGGTGTCCTTTTGATCAAACCCCTTTGTTTTACAGGGGGATGGAGGCGGAGAAAAAACAGGCCGCGATTAGACATACGCCGCCTGCTACTCCAGAAAAGCTGCCCAAAAAGTCAAGAAACCAAGCGGGTACTGCATCTGAGAAAATGAGCGACAAGACTCAGCTGCCTAGCCCTCTCACTGAAGAGAAATTTATGCAGGAATTGGCTCCACTATAGGATGTTCTCCAGAATATTACCTCCGACCTAAAATCTATTCGGGGCGACCTCTCTTCCCTTACCACGAGGGTGTCTGACTCGGAGGCCAAGATCTTCTCTCTCGAGCAGTGGAAAGCAAACGCGGAATCTGAGATGTCTGTGCTGGCTCAACAAGTCAAGAAGCTCCAGTTAAAAACCGAAGACCTGGAAGGTCGTGTCGAAGGAACAATCTACTTATCCTGGGGTTGCGGAGTTTGAGGAAGGGCCAGATCTTATGCCTTTCTACAAAAATTCCTCTCTAAAGCAGTGGGCCCTTCTTCTTAACCCCACTACCACCTGGAAGGCGCTAGGATCGCTAAGACCTAGACCTCCACCGGACTCCCCCCCACGGCCTATAATCATGAAATTCCTCAGCTATATTGAAAGGCAGCATGTTTTCAATAAATCTTGTGAGCTGCAATCGATTATGTGGGGGTCGGCCAAACTACGCCTTGCTCAATATCTCCCTAAGGAAACAAGGACGAAGAGAGCTGCATTCCATCCCGTGGTTCAGAAATTGATAGCGGTGGCTATTCCCTTTCGAATGGTGTATCCTGCTACCCTCAAGGTTACCATCGGTGACAGCACTCATAGCTTTGATTCCCCGGACATGGCCTACAAGGACCTTGCTGCTAAACTCCCTAATCTCTTCAAACTGAACGGTTGATTTAATGTCACCAGATGTAATTGGTTAAGATGTGGACTTGATCTGTTTTTTGGGAATCTGGTACCCTCGCTAGTCTTTCCCCTTATTTGTTTTCGATGTACCCTACCTGTCTAGCCTCTTCTGGGTTCGTTGTGCTGGCGAGGATCCTGGATGGTGGGCGAGAGAGTTAAACTAGGCCGCGATGGTGCTGTCTTGGCTGCTTCCCGGAACTAATTTTGGGTGGTTGCTGTTTTGGGTTACTGTTCTCTTGCAGGGACCGTTTAGTCCCACCACCAAATACTCCCCGAAACAACTCGCTGTGCTGGGACAGCATCCTACCTCGCGACCTACCCTCCCAGTCTCCGGACCCTTCCTCTTCACCTGTTACAGGGGGTGAGTAAACCCTTTTCCTTGGGTTTCTTTTTTTTTTTCAGACAGTAATGGGGTTTATCTTTGAACGGATCGTAATTCCCTATGTCCTGTTTATAAGACAGGCAGTCTGTTGGTGGGGGGGTATCTCCTGAGCCTTGCGACTATTGGTAGCTGCTTTACGAGCTTATGGAAGGGGCTTGCTAACAGTCCTTCTATAGGGTCCTCATTACCTCCTTTGGTTTGGGTTGGAATGGTTCCCCTCATGGTTTCTGGTGTTCTGGTCATTCCTTTTCTGGAGGATCCCTATGGATTAGGGCTTTCTGGGTTACTAAATGGGATCTGGTTTCCAGACCTCTGGTGTTATGCACTTGTTTTGGTAATCTTCAGGCCTGGCACCAGGCTGTATATAGTTAGTTTGCCTTATTTAGGGGGTGTATTTGGGGTGGGGGGTGGGATGATTTAGCCTGCCTGCCTTATTATCTCTATGGCTTCATTCCAGTTTCGATTAACCTAACTAAATCATTATCACTTTTGGTAAATTCTTTCTGGCAGGTTATAGTGGGATGGGATTTTGGGTTTCCAGTGTGCCTTTTCTCGTGGTTCATATTTGGTTGCTCTGGTACCTGCCTTCCTCTCATCCTGTATTTGAAATGGCTATAAATACTGTAAAAATTGCATCATGGAATGTACGTGGGCTCAGGGAGAAAGTCAAGAGGACTCAGATATTTAATCATTGTACCTATCTCAGATAGATATCCTATTTCAACAGGAAACCCCTTAAATAACTCTGAGGTTAAGTGGTTGTCTCAATCTGGTTTTCAGAGTTTACGTTGCTAAATGGATCCAACTCTAGCAGAGGTGTAGCTATACTTATCAAAAATATATTTTGTTCCTGATAGACACAACAATAGCGGATCCAGAGGAGATTTTATACTGGCTTAAGGCTCCCTCAATGGAGGCACCGTGGTCTTAGGCTCAGTCTATGGCCCTATAGGGGGTAGCTCTGAATTTTTCATGACCCTTGCAGATAAAATCAGTGCCCTGCTTCCCTCACAACTCATCTTGGCTGGGGAATGGAATGTCTCGCCTTCCCATCTTTTAGACAAAGACCCTCAGTCAAATCGGCCGCTTACTTCGATACAAAGGGCTTTACAGGATTTCCTGCATATATTAGGGTTATGTGATCCCTGGCGGCTCTCCAATCCCTCCCTCCGAGCTTTCTCATTCTTCTCCCAACCCCATGGATCCTGGTCTAGGATAGATTATATCCTGATTAGTAAAACCCTTCTTCCAGGCCTCCTCCAGTCTGGTATCGAACCGATTGTTCTCTCTGACCATGCAATTGTTTGGGCAAAAATCTCTCCGGATCCCAATTTTCAAAGGGATACTATCTGGAGGCTTAATACCCAACTTCTTAAAGATCCCCATACAGTGACCCATATCAGGACCCTAATCTCTCTCTTTCTGGAGGATAACCTTGGGTCTACCTCAAGGGCTGATATCATCTGGTGTTCCCTAAAATGCTGTCTTAGAGGTGAATTAATTAAACTTGCCTCAGCAAGAAAAAGCGCGTCAATCACGGGCACTCCTTCTAATGAACAAAATTAAGGAACTGAAAGCTCCACCTCCTTCCTCTCCTTTGTCCTCCCTAGAAGCCCTCTTGGCAGCCAAAAATGAATATACTGACCTCCTTAAGGAAAAGGCTGAGTATTGTCTCGTTAAAACTCAAGCTAAATATATTGAGCATGGTGAAAAAGCCGGAAGGCTTTTGGCCCTAAGACTTCGTACATTAGAAAGCTCCAGAATAATCCCGGCCTTGCAATCACCTGCTGGCTCCATCAAAGCTTCTCCCAGGGAAATTGCACAGATTTTTGAGAAGTACTATAAAAATCTCTATAGTGTACCTCCATCCCCCGCTCCTCTCTCAGACATCTCAACATACTTAGCCGATATTGACATTCCCCAACTCCAGCCGCCCCATAATGAGATCCTGACTGCCTCTATCTCTCTTTCTGAGATAGAGAATGTCATTGCTTCTATGGCTCCTGATAAGGCACCCGGCCCGGATGGATTCCCCGAAAATTTTTACAAGGTGTTCTCCAAAGAGCTAGCCCCTTTACTTCTCAAACTTTACTACTACCTTTTTTCCTCTCCCACCGGAGACCCCACCCTTCTTGAGGCCACCATTATCCTAATTCTTAAAGCCGGGCAAAGCTCCCACCGACCGAGAATTGCGACCCATATCTCTCCAAAACTATGATATGAAAATCCTTTCTAAGATCTTGGCCGAGACAATTAAGAAAATCTGGACCCATCTTCTCAGCCCAGAGCAGGTTGGTTTTGCACTCTCATTCCCCATCAGACCACCTTAGAACTCTCTCTCATATCTCCCATTATGCTCCATACATCCCAGCTCCCAATGGCCCTAATTTCGTTAGACGCAGAGAAAGCATTCGACCGAGTGGATTGGTCTTTTCTCTGGGCTACGATGACCAGGATGGGCTTCCCGGATTCCTTTCTCAAATGGATCCAGGTTCTCTACAACTCCCCTTCAGCCAAGATATACTGCAACGGAGTTTTCTCCTCATTGTTCCAGATTCATACTGGTACCAGACAAGGCTGCCCCCTCTCACCTTTCTTGTTTAATCTATATCTTGAACCCCTTCTTATTAAGCTCAAGTCCTCTCCGCTTATCAGAGGCTGTCTGGTGCGTCAGCATGAGCTAGTCCTCTCCGCTTATGCAGACGATATACTTTTGCATGTTACGCATCCCGCTGCTTCCCTAGAACATGCATTGGATCTCATCAGGCAATATGGTAACCTCTCCCAATATAAATTGAATATCTCTAAATCCGAAATGTTCCCATTAAATATACATACCTACAAGCATGATCTTATCAAATTTGGTATGCGATGGACCCCCAAATCGATTAAATATTTAGGTATTCGCTTCTCAACAGACTCTTCCTTACTCAGAAAACTCAATTTGGATGACCTCAAAACTCTCATCCAGCAAGATTTGCTACGATGGTCCAACCTTCCTATTTCCCTTTGGGGTAGGATTAATATTATTAAAATGAATGTCCTCCCCATATCTTTTACCCCTCAACTTACTGGCCTCTGGCTGCCACTCTCTTACTGCAACAGTTTCATGCGATTCTCTCAAATTTTATCTGGCGAGAAAGGAGCTCGGCGCTCATTCTCAAACTATCCCTCCCTAGAGACAAAGGTGGTCTCCGGCTTCCCCAACCTCTTGTTGTACCACTGGGCTGCTCACCTAGCCAAACTAGGGAGGTGGTTTCTAACTCACCCTGACCCCTCTCCCGATCTGGCTTCAAGTGAGAGGTTGATTCTTTCAGAATCTAGATTGGATCCTATGCAATTCTTTATACTCCCACCTCCGTACTTTCGCAGTGGATAACTGATCATACAATTCTCACATCCCTTAAATCCCTCTTCCAATGTCTACACTTCCTAAAAATCTCTCTGAAAATGGACCTGGGTCAGCCTGTCATCCTTAACCCCAACATCAAGCTGGACAACTCGATGATCACTCCTGAGTGGCTTCCACAAATTAAAGAAACCAATTTAGAACACTACTATGACCAAGGATCCCTCCTTTCTTCCTCAGACATGCTTGATAAGTTTGGTATTTCCAATAACAAGATTTTTAAAGTATATCAATTGAGGCAACTTATTGTGGAGAAGTTTGGTACTCAATTTAAAGAACCCATAATCCACCCCTTTCTTTCTCAAATTCTAACTCTTGCTTCTAAATCACATTCCATTTCACTAATATATTCCTTCTTATTGAATTACAAATTCCCGGAACCTGCTGCAGGCTCAATAATTGGTCCTCCTTACTCCTGACTCCACCTAAATTGGTCCCACATCTGGAGGGACCTGCACAGATATCACACCCAGGACAGGTTTAGACTTACCCAATACTATATTGTGAACAATATGTATTACACCCTAAGAAACTTTTCGGCTCAAAAACTTGCCCTCCCTCTTTGCTCCAGGTGCTCACATAGTGAAGGGAACTCTCTACATATTTTCTGGTACTGTAATAAGGTTTCCCCTCTGTGGTCTACCATCAGGACAATTTGGATCCTCTAGGTCTCTCGAACATTTTCACTGCCGAAATTTGCATTTTAGGAGATTAAGCTAACATAAACTATGTCGAGCATGATATCACATTACCCTTGTGTCTATTGTGGTTAAGAAATTAGTTCTTAGGCATTGGACTGACCAATTGACTTTGTCCTATTCTGAATGGTTGACTGAGATCTCTGCCTATCTTAATACTGAAAGATTGGTAGCCAGCTCGCATGTCGTATGGACCTATTTCATAAAAATGGGGTAAATCATATGCTATATCTGCACCAATGATCTCCTGGCTTCCTCCCTGATGCCCACAATAGTTTTCCTTGTTCCTCCTATCCTTCATACCTTTCTCTGCTCTGGAAGGCAAGGTTACCTTTTGAGATGTTGCTACACTTAATAGCAGCTTAGCTACATGGTTGTCTGGCGCACACTTCATTGGGGGTTGGGGGAGGGAGAGTTTGAGATTGGTGGGGGGATGGGGTTGGGAGGGAGATGTGGGGGGTGGGGATGAGGTTGGTTTGTGTTTTGTTTTGTTTTTTTTTTTTATTTTACGTTATACCATGTATGGATGACTGGCTTAATTTAGATATTGACTCTGTCGTATTTGTTGGCTCTGTAAAATCAATAAACTTCAATTTCAAAAAAAAAAACATTTTTAACAAAACAGACCTACAACATATCAGGAATACGAGAAAATATACATATTCTTGAGAGTCACCAGTCAATATTTTAAAAAGCAAGGTTATTGCCAACTACTTTTAAAGAAAGGATGCTATTATTGGCACTGGGTGGGTATCTAGCAGATGGGTATGGGATGGGTTTGTCTTTATAAAATAATGAATAAAACTGGAAGTAGAGGTGTGCAAAAAAAAAACTTCCTCCAGCAGAATTTCTGCGAAAGTCGGATTTTCACTTCCGAAAAAGTGCAGAAATCAAATTAGCAACTTTCGCACATATTTTGACTTAGAACAGTGGAAAAAAAGAATACATTGCAGATTATTCTATTAAACTGCTGAGAAAAAAGTCCACAGAACTGATTACTGAACTGCGGAATAATTGCATGAATTGCAGAATAATTTATCAAATTGCGGAAAAATAATTCCTCAGATCTGTTCTTCCACAGTTCATGTGTATTTTTCTGCAGTTCAGCCATAAAATTCTGCAGAACACAATGAAACTCCACCAGACACATTTGGAAGATTCCCATCTTGCCATGGCGGAAATTCTGAAAATTATGCAAAATTTCCGAATTTTCATGGAAATTCTGTGAAAATGGAATGCGCAACTTTTGCCCACTCCTAACTGTAAGATTTTCTGTTCAGAGGAGGGGGGATATCTGTATGTTGCTAGGGAAAAGGAAAGAATATTAAAAAAAAGGAGGTGGCATGAGTTTCCATCCTTACTAAAAGCTGTCATACCACAGAAGGGTACAACACTGTCCCATGAACTTTGAACGTTGGTACAACAACTTTATGGTTAAGATGTAAATCCATGCAAAACAAGGGGTAACCATATATAGTATTACACTATATAAACAATTTACATACGAACATACAATGAAGTCATCAGAATAAGGCCACTAGGTCTATCGAGTATGCTCATATTGCAGGGTCCTCAGTGCCCACTAATGACCCTCCTTCCCTCCCCAACTAGCGCCTCCTTCTGTCCATCCCCCTCTTGATCTTTATTTTCTCCCATCTCTGTCCCCACCTCTCTTGAAGCTAGCCACTGTTTCCAGTGAAACCACTTCCTCAGGAAGCCCATTCCAACCCACTACCACCCTCTCTGTGAAGAAGTGCCTCCTTGTCTCTCTCCTAAACCTCCTCCCTTCCAACTTGAGACTGTGCCCCTTAAGTGTCTAGTTCCACTGAGCCTAAAGATACCCTCCTTGTTCACCTTATTTATTCCTTTCAAATACATGAAGGTTTCAGTCATGTACCTGCTTTCTCTCCTTCCTCTTGGGAAATACGTGTTCTAGCTCTCCAATCTCTCCTCATATGTCCTATCCTGCTGGCCCACAGTCATCTTTGTTGCCCTTCTCTGGACTGTCTCCAGCAGAATTATGTCCTTTTTAAGGTACTGAAACCAGTTCTGTATGCTGTACTCTAGGTGTGTCCTCACAAACAGCCTGTACAATGGCAGTATTACCTCCTCTTGCCTACTGCTGATCCCCCTAGTGTTTGTATTTATTTATTTATTGACATTTTGGTAACTGAGTGAGCCTACTGGAACCAGAAGTCCCTCTTCGGGGGTGACCTGGAATTAATAACAAACGGTATATCCATACAAATGCAAGATACAATTACAGCACAAGTTACAGGCACACGATACAGGCTCCATTACAGAGACATCCCGTAAAATTAATTACAAACAAATTTCAGACTGCCCAACATACACAGTAACAGTATTAGCTATAATTAGCACATCCAGTCACCATTCAGACAAGGTCATAGATAATATACATTACAAGGTATTAAAGTGCATTCATATATCAATATCTACAGTTAAAATACTATACAAACAAGGTACAGATGGTGTCATATGGATGTAAGGCACATCAGAAAATGTGGTGCTAGAAAAGCAAAACTATCATTAAAGGTGAATGAGAAGAAGTTGAGTCCACCTTCAGCAGTAGCAGGAACATCGGCATCTTTTGGGCAGGAGAATTTTAAGACCTTTTGTACAATCCCCAAGGGAAGAGCAGTTACGCAATTCAATAGGGAGTGAGATTCGGTGGGAAGGTGCAGAGTAAACAAAGGATCACTTACCAGCATTTAAGTTTACCCTGGGGACTTCAAGTAAGCTGCAGTTGGAAGACTGAGGTACAGTGAAGCCCACCAGGATGAGGCGCAGCACTGCAGAATTCTGCAGTAGAGTTAGTGCAGCAAACAATGCATTTTCAATGAAAGGTAATCCCTTTTGTCATGCAGTAAACCTGTGACACTGTGCTTCATCATGGCGTGCTTCACTGTAAATGCCTTTCAGGTTTGGGGACTAGAATGCTGACAAGATTCAGAGAGGTATAGACTTTAATGAGTTTCACTGTGAGGCAAAACAGGGGATACTGCAGCCTCCCCTCGAGAGGCCATTTAAATAAGTAGACTTCGCAGTGGTGTTTTTGAGAGGGAACACTGGATGCAGAATGACTGATCCTGTTGTATAGAACCAGAAACCTGTTGGACTCTGAGATCCTGAACAATTGATACAATGGGGCACCATACAGCAACATGGGAAGCAGGACACCACTTGCAATGGCAGGCCTTGTCTCCGGGATAAATATGTTGCCTAGTCAATATAGCAGACTAATTGTTTGAATCAGTACTTTAGTAATAGGATAACCTTGGAGCTTGAAAGACAATTCTTGGTCCAGACAGACCTTAAGATACTTTAGGTTGTTGATCACCTCTATATGTGTGCCAGAGGAGGTGAATAGTGACAGCAGGTGCCATCTGTCAGTACCAATACATTTTTGGCCAAAGAAAACAGCTTTTGTTTTTTTGCTATTCAAGACAAGCCCATTGTCCTGGAGCCAATTTTCTAACATGCAAAAATCACAGGTGAGTTGGTTATAGTCCAACATTTTATTTGCCTTTGCTGTGGCTTTCCTACATTGCATTTAATGCTTCTGGTCACTAGTGATCATCCCCCAGATCCTTCTCCTCCTCAGATGTAGATACCTGAACCCCACCCAGGCTGTACTCAGTCCTTGGGTTTTTAGCTTCATTGTAAATAACCTTGCATTTCTTTGCATTGAAGCCAAGTTGCCAAATCCCAGACTACCTTTCTAACCTTGACCGATCTTCCTTTAGGTCCTTTATCCCTTTTACTGTGTCTACCCTCCCACAAGGGAGATTTATGTGATGTAGGCGATAGCAGAATCACGATTGGCAGCAGGGCCAGTGTACATCACCGAAAATCAGTTTTGGCAATGTAAACCCCTGGTGCACAAGAAAATGGTGACAGGGACTAAGATTTTAAATGTTTATGTGGGGGGCTGTGCCCCCCACTTCTTCCCTACTAAAGGATTCTTAACTCCGAGGGGGTGCATGTCAAGGAGGGGTGCAAAATCTGGATAAAAAAGAAATTCCGGGCTGGGTGCATAAAAATGCAGGCAAGCTCGAACCTGAACCCGGAACCCTCACAGCTTTAGGCTGCCACCCACCTACCACACTATGGGGCCAGCTCGGCAGCTCCACGCCAACCATGCCAGGCCAACCCTTCCTCCCTTCCATCATGCTCACTCCCCCCCCAAAGCATGTACACATATAGTGCTGTCCTGTCGCTATATGCTCCCACCTCCCTCACCCGGTCACCCCTCCTCAGCAGTAGCCCTGTCGACATGTGCCGAGATTGAATCACCATTAGTGCAAGTGCTCAATTGCTGATGCCCATGTCACGGGCTGCCCACAAGGCTTGGTGTAATCTGCAAATAAGTACATTTTGCCTTTAATGCCCTCCTCAGTATCATTAAAGAAGACATTAAAGACCACTGGTCCAAGCACTGATCCCAGTGGGACCCCATTGGTGACCTTCCTAGAGCTTGATAGCTTGTGCCCCACCACCACCACCATGCTCTGTGTCTTGCCACTCAGCCAGTTAGCTACCCAACCATCAACTTCTCACCTACCCCCAGATCTACCAACTTCCTGATCAACCTCTTGTGGGGCACAGAGTCAAAAGTCTTGCTGAAGTCCAGGTAAAGGATGTCCACCACTTGGCCCTCGCCCACTGTTTTAGTGATCCAGTTAAAATAGTCAATCAAATTTAATTGACAAATGATCCAACTCCCATAAACCTGTACTGCCAATCATCTTGGATGCCATTCTCTTCCAGGTACCCTACTATCCTTTCCTTATGTATGACCGCCATGAGCTTGCATATGTCTGAGGTCAGACTAACCGGTCAGTAGTTCCCTGGCTCATTCTTGGGATCATTCTTATGGATGGGCAGTACATGTTCCATTCTTCAGTCCTACAGTACCACACCCAACTCCAGCAAACTACTGACCAGGTCAGCCAGGGAACCTGCAAGCTCCCTCAGCACCCTTTTATCCACCCTCAAGGCTAGCAACTCCTTCCTCACACTGTCCACCTCTATCAAATCATCCGTGCACACACCCCCCCCCACCCCAACCACTTTGTGGCACAGGTCCATCTCTATCTAACTCTCTCTCTCTCTCTCAATCTCTCTCTCTCTCTCTCTCTCTCTCTCAAAGACTCAACAGAAGTGCTCATTCAGTACCTCTGCTTTTCCCCATTCTCTTCTACCCAGCTCTCCCTTTTCCTGAGCCTAACTATCCCAACCTTTTTGTCCCTTTTCTCAATAACATACTGAAAAAAGTAATTTTCCCTGTTTTTAATTCCCTCGCCTAGCTGTGGTTCTTTCTGAACTGCAGCCTGACAGACTACTTTACCCACTATGCCAGCTGTCTTCAGGTATTCCCCTCTGTCTTCCTACTCTGGGTCCTCCTGAACTTCTTTTAGGCTGTCCTCTTATCCCTTGCTGTCTGGGCAACCTCTGTGCTAAAACAGCTGGGTGCTTTGGCCTCCAAGTTTTTTCCTTTGAGCCTAATACACTGCCTTGTGGCTGCCATTATTCTCTCCTTGAATGATGGTGGATCACTTTTGATCCAACCCATTTCCTCTTTGATGCTTTCCAGGTGTCCCCTTAGCAACTCACCCATCCTTCTGAAGTCTGCCTTTCTAAAATCCAGGATTTTAGTC
This sequence comes from Neoceratodus forsteri, assembly GCA_016271365.2. Classification (NCBI taxonomy): domain Eukaryota; kingdom Metazoa; phylum Chordata; order Ceratodontiformes; family Ceratodontidae; genus Neoceratodus; species Neoceratodus forsteri. Next base: position 356,577,186 of record CM028134.1, read on the forward strand.
TTAGTGCTGGCCTTTTCCCAGCCTATGTCCAACTGGAACCACACTGTGTGATGGTCACTCCCATCCAGGGACTCCTTGACTTTGATAACCTGGACATGGTCCCTGTTTGTCAACACCAGATTCTGAATTGCCCTCTTCCTTGTGGGTTCTGTGATGCACTGTGTCAGGAATCCACTTTGCACCCTGTCAGCACCAGATTCAGGATTTCCCCATACCTTGTGGGTTCTGTGATGCACTGTGTCAGGAATTCACTTTGCTCCTCATTTAGAATCACTTGACTCCTGGCCAAGGTTGTGGCTGGTAACCTCCAGTCCACCTTGGGCAGGTTAATGTATCCCACAGTTACCCCTGTCCTTTTCTTGAAGCTGTCCTTATTGCAGAATTCAATTCCCTGTCTCTTTACTCCTCCTGGTTGGGTGGTCTGTATAGCACCAACAGTTTAACCTTCCTTCCTCTACTGGACGGTAGTTGAATCCACATGACTTTCACCTTCCCCTTTTCCGACTCCTTCCTTGTACAAGTTGTACCCTCCTTAATGTAAACCGCCACCCCCCCCATTTCCTTCTCCCTCTGTCCTTCATGCATAATTTGAACCCAGAGATTGAGAAGTCCGAGTCATGGTTAGATGTGGCATGCATCCTGATGACTGCCATGATGTTCACACCCCTCTCGCACAACAACACCTGCAAATTGTCCATCTTTTTTTGAGCCTTCTTGTGTTCAAGGACACCGCCTTCCACCAAGAATCTGATCCTCCTTCTCTTCCTACCACCTTCCCCTCACAACCATCTGACTTCCTTTTCACTCCCCTTTGCCTGCGACGCCCCTCCTCCACAGCTACCCCCTCACTCTCTCTTGACCTCTACCCTACAAATCACCTCAACTGCTGTAGTGGGAGTCTGCTGACCACCTCCTTCCAGACACATGGGGCCTGTAGGCAGTCCTGCATATCCCTTGCAGTTTGGGATGGTACACACCCCCAGTTTGCCTCTGAGGACTCCTGACCCCCTCTACTGAGGTACAGTCTGTCTGGTGCACAAAAGTGTTGTCCAACCAGCTCTTACCCCAGCTCCCAACACAGCTGTAAATATCCTCCTTGCACCACTCCCTCAACCAGTCTTTGAACTCTTCTTTTCTTTTTGAGATGTGACATGCTCAAATCAAGACTCACTGATTGCCTTTCAGTTGTGTTTTATTGCAATTCCTATATTTTACAATGGTGCTGCTAGTAAATAAACAGGAGAGAGGCACTGACTGACCCTAAAATACTCTCTGGAATTCAACTGGTACCTAGTCCATGACAATTATCTGGTTGAAGGCCTTATAGACTCACGTAAAACCTTGTATCTGGTTAAGTGACTTTCCAAGTTTATAGGAAACAATTTCAAATATGTGTACCTCTGAATGACTCCTTGCCTCTTTCTTTTAATCTTAGTCAATCTTCTGGTATGTGTTGCCTGTTTTTTCCACTACAAAATATTTTTATTAGTTCTTTTTACTGCCTCAAAGTGCACATTCCGTTCTGCCTCTTCAGTGTGTTTTAACTGCCTCTAAGTTTCCTAGACATTTCTGTAAACAGAATGCTAGTTTTTTCCATTGAAAGCGAATCTGTGCAGAACAGTGGGAATGTCCAGGAAATGCTGGAACAAAATTTTATAAACAGTTAAACCAGGTGGCTTGTAGGGCCTCAAAAAGTAGTACACTATGATTAGATAAGCCAATTAGAGGACACATTACTGGTTCCTGTCAATAATGATTTTGTAATTTTGTCAGTACCAAATCTAGTACTGCAACACTTCTTGTAGCTTTGCTAACAGTCTGAATTAAGTTATGAAAAGATTTAATAGACCATATCGATAGTCTATAAAATCACCAATAACAACATTGCCTGAATCTGACATTTATCATCTAGGATAAGTTTTAGTTGTTCTTTAAACTGCTTTTTGTCTTCTAAAGGAGGATGGTACATCTATGCACAAATAAGTGGATTAAACCCATCTATTAAGCTATATTTTTAGCCATAATGTTTAAAAACTATCCATCTCTAAGTTCTCTAGTCTCTTAACTGATAACTTACCCTTAACACACCCCACTCTTTCCAGTCCTGTCTTCACAAAACATATTGTACCTCTGCAAACTAATACAGATTCATCAGGAATGACACCACAGCACCAAATTTCTGTTACTTTAATAATATCCAGTTTGTCTGATACGCTCCATGGCTCAGTTCATCCACTTTACCGTAGTTACTATAAGTCATGTGCAGATTATGGAATTCTGAGGGTGGAGTTCAGATTTGCAGATCTGCTTCAGAAATGCATTTTGGAATGTATTATATATTCTGCAGAATTTGGAGCATTTCTTTATTTAAGCCACAGATTATTTTTCTGTGAGTTACCGTACATAAACGGTAACATTTTTTTCTGCAGTTTATGGAAACCTAATCAATGATTTATGTAAATGAAGGAACACTAATCTTCATTTTATGTAAACCACAAATTACTTATCCATTTTTCAAATAAAAAAGGTACAAACTATTTTTTAGAATTTATGAATTCTGCTTTCAGTGGAATGCCATGGAATAAGGTTGAATTTCTGAAATTCCCCAGAATTCCATCAAAGTAGAATATAAAAATTCTGCACAGTTGTAGTTATTAGCAATCTTAAATTTAAATTACATTTTTTGACAATGTATACTTTCCCTCAGAAGCGCTCATCAAATTTGTGGGATCACTACCTTTATAATTGTTCCTATATTTATTCTTGCTAGAATATTCATTTAACCCATCTGTAACCAAAGTGCTGATGTGACAACTTTTGGCACTACCCAATCCTTTATGAACTTCTTTTTTTCAAGTTATTAATCTGAGCTAGTGAGTAAAAGACAATTAACAGCAACCATAAAACATTTGTTTTTTTTTATTTTAGTCTTTGGTAACCGGATAAGGCCCACTAGGCACAACTGCCTGTTTTCAGGGGCGACCTGGGAGCACTGGGTGGTTGCGTGACTTGCTCAGAGTCACACAGTATGCAAGTGGAGGTTGTGAGAATCAAACTCAGGTCTGCCCTGCTGGATGTACCAAGCTCATTCACACCTCAGTCCTCTAACCTCTAGGCTATACTACCAGCCTTTATCTTGGATACAACTGAGTACAACAATGTTTTAGTATACATTGCTAACAGTAAACTGAAATACAGTACAACAAAGCAAAACTGCATAATAGTGGACCAAATCAAGAAAGAAAGCACACATGTGCGAAACATGTCAGGAAGCCTGCAACCAACAAACTAGGTTGTGAGAGAGAGGGCTGTATGAGGCATCACTGTATTCCACCTTTGATTTTATGAAATCGACTGTTTGGATTTCATTTGGATTTATTGCTGTGAATTCTGATTTTTCTTATTAAAGAAGGACTATGAGCAGAAGATCCTTAGTTGTGGAATATAATTTGGTGTTGCTGTGAGAGGAAGTGCACTTTATGCACCCTGTTGCCTTTAAGTAGGTGCCAACAAAACCAAGGTACTTGTTTATAATAGTGGACCGAATATTACACTTAACATAGTTTAGTGATGTCCATACAGCGTCAGATTCACAAAAGATGATGCAGGGATTGTATCAAGCCCTGCATCAAATTAGTTTGTCAGCAGAGCTGCACCAACAACTTTGCCACACATTGTGCATGATTCAAGAAGATCGGGCTCATTTATGACAGTTTTCCTGATTAACGCCAGCTTGTGCCAACTATTTGGCACAAGCCCCATAAAAGGGTGCAAGCTGGACCAGAAAAAGTTGGACTAACTTGCAGCAACTGGCACACAGAATCAAGAATCTCAATCACCAGCCGGGTGAATGCTGCAAGACCCCATGCACTATAAGTTCAGCTCATCCAGGGCTTGCAGCATTCATGGTCCTTCGAGAATCCAGCCCACAGTCTCTAAATGTTTGGAAAACCAAAACTGGGAAGACAGAGAGTGCAAAGGTCAAGTATACAGTTTATAAATCCTGTTGCATTCAGCCACAGAGGGAGGAGAAGGAAACTCAAGTTAAATGTACATTTACTACAATCTGTTACTTTGTGCAAGAATTCAGTGACAGTGGGACTCTGCTTCCCATTTGATTTGTAGTAGTACCCAAGCTCTGACATTAAGACCCCTCTCCCTTTTGAAGAGAGCAGGCATATGGGACTGAAAGGGGAAGGATTCATGGCACTGGGGAGCTCACCTCCCTTAACTCCTAGATACATAGATACATAGACAGTGTCGGCAGATAAGGGCCTATGGCCCACCTAGTCTGCCCATTTGAGTTTGTAACTTCAGTTTAAGTTTTCCTAGAACTCTGTTGCCCCTTACCCCTGACTTCCAGGATTCCTTTATGTCTATCCCATGCATTCTTAAATCCAGTGATTGTTTCAGCCCCCACCACTTCCTCAGGCAGGGTGTTCCACTTGTCCACCAACCATTCTGTGAAGAAATTCTTCTTCACATTTCCTCTGAATCATCCTCCCTCCAACTTCATCCCATGCCCTCTAGTCTTGGAACATCTTTTTCTCTTAAAAATAGTGTATTCTTGCACCCTGTTCCTCCCTGTAAGATACTTGTATGTCTTTATCATGTCCCCACTCTCCTTCCTTTCCTGCAGGGAGTACATATTCAATTCCTTCACCTGTCCTCATAGGACTTGTGATGCAATCCATGTACCATCTTTGTTGCCCTCCTCTGAACCTTCTCTACCCTGTCTATGTCTACGTAGGTAAGGTCTCCAGAACTGTACACTGTACTCAGGTGGGGCCTCACTAGTGTCCTGTATAGGTGGAATCATGACCTCCCTTTTCCTGCTGGTGATGCCCTGCCTATGCATCCTAGCATCTTATTTGCTTTACCTGCTGCCTTGTCACACTTTTTCCCTACCTTGAGGTCATCACAGATGATAACCCCAAGATCCCTTTCCTGCTTGGTGCATGCTATAGCCTCACCCCCAACTGATTTATTGTGCCAGGGTTTTTGTGCCCCATATGCCTTATCTTGCACTTCTTTGCATTGAATTTCAACTGCCAAACCCTTGACCATTCTTCAAGTTTCTGCAGGTCCCTTCTCATTCTGTCTACACCCTCTGGTGTATCTACTCTGTTACAGAGCTTTGTGTCATCAGCGAACAGTGAAATTCTGCCTTCTAGGTCCTGTGCAATGTCACTGATGAAGATGTTGAATAGGACCGGTCCCAGCACTGATCCCTGTGGTACACCACTGGTCACTCTTCACTCTGTGGAGTGACAGCCATTTGCCACCACCCTCTGTGTCCTGCCACCCAGCCAGTTACCTACCCACCACACTACTGTCCTGCCCACACCCATATTCCCCAGTTTGTGTAATAGTCTTCTATGTGGCACAGTGTCAAAGGCCTTGCTGAAGTCCAGATGGGCCATGTCCACTGCCTCCCTGATCCACCTCCCTAGTCATCCAGTCAAAAATTCAATGAGGTTGGTCTGACATGACCTCCCCCTGGTGAAACCATGCTGCCTTGGGTCCTGTAGTCCATTGACAACCGGATGTTCCACCAGTCTCTCCTTCAGTAGTACTTCCATGATCTTCCCCACTACCGAGGTGAGGCTGACTGGTCTGCAGTTCCCCACTTCCTCTTTGTTCCCATTTTTGTATAAGGGGACTACATCTGCTGTCCTCCAGTCTTTGGGTACCTCTCCTGTTTCCAGTGATTGGCTAAACAGGATAGCCAGAGGTTCAGCCACCACCTCTCTGAGTTCTTTAAGGACCATGGGGTGCACTCCATCTGGCTACATTGCTTTATCAACTATTATTACTTCCAGTTCCTTCAGGACCCTTTCTCGTGTAAAGGGACTTGTGTCCATTTCTGCACCATTCTCACCCCTTGTACTCCCTTCAGACCCATTACCCTCCTCTTCCTCAGTAAAGACTGAGCAGAAATACCTGCTCAGTATGTCAACTTACTGTTGTCATCCTCCATGCAGCCCCCATCCTCCCCTTCAGTCTCACTATCCCTCCCTTTGCCTTTCTTTTTTCACTTATGTACCTGTAAAAGGTTTTGTCCCCTCTACCCACTGATTTTGCAGTGTGCTCTTCTGTCTGAGATTTGGCTTCCCTTACCGACCTCCCTGTCTCCCTTTGTTTCTCCTGGTATTCTCCCTATCCCCTTCTGCCTGTGTCTTTTTGTATTGCCTGAATGCAATCTTTTTGGCTTTCACTTTCTTTGCTACCTCTTTGGAAAACCATAATGGCCTCCTCTTCCCTTTCCTCTTGCTAAATTGCTTAATGCATAATTCTGTTGCTCTTGTAATCTCTGCTTTAAATACTGCTCACTGTTCCTCAACCCCTGATTCCTGCCCCATTCCTCTTAATGCCTCTTTCAAGTATCTCCCCATTTTCCCAAAGTCTGCCCCACTAAAATCCAGGATACATATTTTTGTGTGGTTTGGTTCTGCTCCTTCTGTGATTTCAAACCACAGTGACTGGTGGTCACTGTTCCCCAGGTGCTCTCCCACTGTTACCTCATCACACTGTCCCTGTTTGTGAGCACAAGGTCCAGTATTACCTTCTGCCGAGTTGGTTCCATGACCAGTTGCTTGAGGAAGGCACCTGAAGGAGTTCAGGATAAATCTGCTCCTAGTTGATGCTGCTGCTGGGATGCTCCAGTCCACATCTGGAATACTGAAGTCTCCAACCAGTACTACCTCACCCTTGTCTGCCATCCTTTGGATGGCTAGCATCAGCTCCCTATCTGTTTCTTCCTTCTGGGCTGGTGGTCTATAGACCACACCTGTGTGGATGGCTGGCCCCATTTTCCTTTCCAGCTTAACCCACAGTATCTCTCCCCCATTTTGTTTCTCCTGGATCTCTGTGGCCTTTATGTCGTTTTTCACATACAGTGTCACTCCTCCTCCCTCCCTCCCTACCTGCCTGGTCTCTTCTGAATATGTTGTAGCCAGGAATGGCCATCTCCCAGTCAGGGTTATCATTACACCAGGTTTCTGTAATGGCCACAATGTCCAGGTCTGACTGCAGCATAACGGCCTCCAGATTTTCCATCTTGTTGCTAAGGCTCCTGGCATTGGCACACATGGCTTTCCATGATTTGACCTCCCTAGACTGTTTAGCTGTTCTACTCCAGCCCCTTCCCTGGTTGTCCTTTATACCTGGTTCTCCTTGCTGTCTGCCCTTCTGCTGATTTTTGCCCCTTTTCTGCCTATCCACCTCTTGGGTGCTAATCTCCATCTTTTGCACACTGCTTTGTTGAGATATACACTCCTCCAGTTCACTGGTTCCACTGCTAGCTGTGGGGAGTGAGCAAGTAGGTACCCTCCTTGCTGGCCTGCCACCCCCTTGGTTAGTTTAAATGCTTGTCAATGTAGCATTTAAACTTATCATTGAGTGCCTGGATTCCCCTGCAGGATGGATGCAGGCCGTCAGGCTTGAACAAACCTCCATCCCTCCAGGTGGGTCCCCAGTCACCAATGAATCCAAACCCTTCCTCACAGCACCAGTTCTTCAACCATGAGTTAAACTTCCTGGTGCATGCACCCCATGCTCTCCCATGCCTCTCGCAGGTAGTGCTTCTGAGAAGGTGACAGTAGTAGCTACTTGTTTGAGACCCATCCCCAATTTCCTAAACTCTTCCTGAACTTCCTTTGTCTCCCCATTTGCCAGGTCATTAGTACCTAGGTGGATAATGACATCCAGCTCACCCCCCCCCGTCTTGCCTTCCCAGCGATCTCCAGGATCTTCCTTCCATCCCTCCATGCCATGGCACCTACCCTCTTGGTCCTCTCCCTCCCCCTCCTGTGTTCCTAGCTGGATCCCTCTTATGATGGAGTCCCCTACCAGGATTCATTTCCTCCTCCTCCTCTGGGGTCCACTGCTCTCTCCGCTGAGGTCACCTCCTTGGCTAACCTCCACATCCTTTTCTTCCACTTCTCTGGGTACCTCTATTTGGTTGCCTCCATTTGCCAGTGTGGCATATGAGTTCTTGAGTGGAATAGGATCTGGGATGTGCCTCTGCCTGACCGTCTTAACCCACCATGAGCCCACTGTCATCCAAGTGCTCCGCATTCTCAGCATCCTTTGAGGCAGTGGCTATGGACTGGGTGGTCTCTGGATAGGGGTGATGGTACTCCTGACTCAGTTTACTTCCACTCTGAGTCTGGCTACCTCATCCCACAGTCCAGAGAGATGCAAGCAGATAGGACAGCACCTCAATGTCCAGAAGGTCTGCCTGAATATGGCTGCCCCGCAACTACTGCATTGCACCACTCCCCACATTATACTGTAATCATACTGCTATTCCACTACTAGTCTGTTACTGAAGCTGTCCTAGTTCCCTTTGTGTTAATTTACTGTCCTAAAAATCCTGCCACTGATCCTCAGATACTTTTCTTTTAAAAAAATTAAAAAAAAGATAAATAAATGAGTCAAAACACTTGTCGTGCTGAGGGTGGGCTTCTTCCCCTTATGCCCTTCCTACTCCACACCCCTACTATCCCCTGTGTTTAGCTCCTGTCAATCAGATTTAACAGGGCATATAATTAAGAGTTGGGGTAAGGGGAGGGGGGGTGAAAATGTGCAGCAATTAAAGACAGCAAAGAAATACACCACCACTACATTTTAAATTTTCAACAGCCCAAAAACAATTCTAAGTAAAGACAGCAAAGAAATTACAGTGTCACTAAAAGCCCACAATCTAAGTTTAATAAATAAAATAGCAATGTACCAGTTACTGTAAAGCACTGATATGAATATGTTTCCTTCCCCTTCTGGCTTCTTCTGAGAAAACAAAAATCACTTGCTACCTCAACTCTGACTAAGCCCCACTTCCAGCTATCACGTAGCTGAGGTCAGAGGCCAGACAATTAGCACCCCTCACCCAGACTACAGGGCAAGTCAGACAAGCCAAGACTAAATTTACAGCAATTAAAGACAGCAAAGAAATACACCACCACTACATTTTAAATTTTCAACAGCCCAAAAACAATTCTAAGTAAAGACAGCAAAGAAATTACAGTGTCACTAAAAGCCCACAATCTAAGTTTATTAATAAAAATAGCAATTACCAGTTACTGTAAAGCACTGATATGAATATGTTTCTTTCCCCTTCAGGCTTCTTCTGAGAAAACATCTCAACATGGTTACCCAGGACAAATATATTGTCAAAAGTGGTAAAAGCCGGGTCCCACTGAAAATGAAATCTCCTCGTGGCCATTTTGTGTCAGGCTAAGAAATGAATAGTTTGGACTTCATACAAAGCTATTGGAAGTAATGAGTTTTAACAGAACATCATGCTGCCACTGTGGTATTCTTCTTGTTCCCAACTGTCCTCTCATCCAACTTCTCTCATTAAAAGAAAGCAGAAAAAAATCACTTTAAAATTAAAAAAGTAAAACAAATTAAAGTTGTTGAGCTTGTGCTTCCACATTCCAAACTCCACACCAAAGGGTAGCACAGATACAGAGGGTTTGTCAAAGTCTGCATGACCTATTTACCAAGGAAAGCTCACCTAAAATGGCACATTGTTTTTCAACTGAATTCTATTTTTACTGATTTCTACGCTGTATCTGCCCAGGACCATGTAGCTGAAATGCAATATACCTTTTTCAGAATGATCTGTTTTTGTCCATTTTTAAACTGCATTTGGCCAGACTAGTTCATCTGAGATGAAATATTTCATTTTCAATGGGACCCGGCTTTTACCCCTTTTGACAATATATTTGTCCAGGGTAACCATGTTGAGATGCAAGATCTCATTTTCAGTGGGATCCTGCTTTCACCCATTTTTACCCTTTAATTACTCAGGATAGCCTAGTCTGGCTGAGATTCAGTATCTCAACACAGCTACATGAGCGGAGCTCCACAGATGTTTTGCAATTACTCTGTAAAGGCTCTTTGGAAGCATGTGAAAGGACAACACTCCAGTGTGCTTCCACAGTGCTGAGGCACAGTTCCACTGCATTGTGTTTCTATGGACCTTTCCCTCCATGGGCCATAGCAACACACCCCCTTCGTGGGGCACTACTTTATTTTCCGCAATTGCAGAAGTGGCAACCGCCATGCACAAGATGAGTGACAAAGCAAACTGTGCATGTGCAAGAATCGTGCATGTGCAGTAATGCCACAGTGGTCATCTTGTGCATGGTAATCAACTGCGCATGTGCAGTCCTTACACATTCGCAGCTTGTCCTCTGGTGATCTTCTGTATGGCTGACTCTGGCACAGCAAAAGCTCTGACTACTCTTTTGCCCACTCTTGCCGCATTGAGCAGTCATACCAGCTCTGACCAAATTTTGCTTTTCAGAAGGTATTGCTTTGAACTATTCTTTTAGCAGATTTACCCAAGATAGCCCTACTGAGGTGCAATATCTAGTTTACAATAAGGTCTTAAGTTTGCTCTTTGGGGTCACAGGGCGTGAAGTTGGCATGGAGCATGAAATATATATGAAAAAAGAGCACCAAGGTTCCAAACTGCCAGCTTGGAGTTGGGATATAATTATGTACTGCCATGGCTGAACTAACATGAACATTTTAAAGCAGCAGTGCAACGAAATTGGGCAAAACATTTGACACTACATTTTTTTACTATAAAAGATTTTCAGGCATTTTCCAGTTTGATTTGGTGGTAAAATGTTCTAGTTCCACCAAGATTTGTGTATTTCATAAATACTTAAATTAATTTTTTTCTCAAGAAAAAAGATGGCCCCAACATTTGCCTTAGAAATAGCACTGTAGAGCTAGCATGGGTTAGGACAGAGAAAATAAGAAAACATTATAGTGCACAGCATATGTGTAATACCCAAGAGTACAACCCAGCTGCTCCAGTACCTCCCAGGATGGTCCCTCAATATAGACCAGTCTGTTGTCCCCATAGTCCCCAGTTCAGGGGCCCCGGCAAATGAAATTAGTGGCAGGGACAGGGGAAATAAATATAGTGACAGGGCTCCACTCAATAAACTATTTGCCTGCAGTTTGAAACTTATTTTTTAGAATTCAGATTTTCCCTGCCAGTTTCCTGCCCTCAGAGAGTGGCATGAACCTGGGCCAACTTTGAAATTTCCACTCATGCTGGACTGAAGGTTGCAGGATGCGTCCCTAACATTGGGGGGCTATGAAAGTGGCCAGTGAAGCAGATTAGGGTGTTCAGTGTGGTTTGGGAGTCAAGTGCAGCTGTCAGGCAACAGCACTCTCAGGTATTGAAGAGAAGCATGGCCGGACCCAGTGGTGAGGAATGAGGGAGAGAAAGGACACAAGGATCTGGACAAAGAAGAGGCTTACTTGCTGTCCATCCCTCATCCCTCCTCAGTTGGTCAGTGGTTTCAGTGGTCCCTTCTGTGAAGAAGCAGAGCCAGCATGCCCCTTGTGTGGCGAGAAGGTCGGTCTGCGGTTCAAGAGTCGATCATCCACAGTGTGGGCCCTGTATAGCCCCATTTCTTTTTTCTTATTTAAAAGGTTTTGGTCCCTCATTGGTGGCTCAGCAGGCTATGGTAGTGAGAGAGAGTGAGTGGGAGTAGGGACCACGGCAGTGAGAAGGAATGCCAGGAGGTAGGGCAGACTAAGCACAACTGAGCAGAATGACTCCCAGCAAGGCGCCTCCTACCTCAACCAGCAGCCAGCACCCAACCTCCCTACCACCTTAGTAGTTTCTCCCAGGGTCAGGGCAGTGAGTCAGCAACAGCATCAAAGGGCAGATGCTGACTTCCACACCTACTTTATTTAAAAAAAAAGTATAATTGTTTAGTGTGCCGGATGGCATAGCAGTTGGTGACCAACGCCACAGGGTCAGGGCAAGGCCCCAGTGTTGACAGAATGCCCCAATGACAGGCTAACAGGGCAGGGCAGGTCCAAATTTAAATAAATTAAACTCTAGAAGAGGAGCAGAGGGCAAGGCAAGCACAATTTGAAATATTAATGTGGCATCAGCAAGGGAGTGGGGCAAGGCAGGGCAGGGCCCTAATTTAAATACAAGGTACCTATGTGGGCAAGGGCAAATGAACCTATATTGTTTTTTTGGTTTTGCTTTGTTTTAAACAAATCAGCACTTGATTGGTGAGGAAAGAGCAGAGCAAGCCCCAGTTAACTGATAAGAAGCACCAGCAGGGCTAGGGAGAAAGGTGGGCTAGCTACCAGAAGCCCCAGCCAATGGCTAGTGTTAAATCATCTAAGCAAATTAAGTGTACTGTGTTGCCAGCTCCAGCCAGGATCAAGAGGAAGGGAGAGGACAAGGGCTAGCCACCCCAGCAGCATAGCTGCTGCAACGGCAAAGGCTAGTAACTTTTGTTTAAAAGTATTTTACTGATCCAGGGCCCTATAGCAAGGGAGAGACAGTTAGCGTGGGACCCCTGGCACACAGGCTAAGTTAATCAACCCTCAGCTGGCAGCACAGAACTGCTTTTTTCTATAAAAGCCTAAGGGTATGCCTGTGGGAGGGAGGGTATAGCCCATGGTCCCTGCATAGCTAAGTATATCCCAGTATTTAGCTCAGGTTTCCCCTTATGTAGCATCTGTCCTGGTACAGTGCCCCTGGTGACAGCACAAACAATTTAAAGTACAAGTGCTAACGCTACCCAAAGTGACTGTGTTGAATCCTGAATGAACATTTTGAAATGAAAGCATCATTGCATTTAAAGTGTCAGTGCTGAATTGCTGTGAACAATTATGAAAGCAACAACTGTTTTGTTCCAAGACTGTTATTTAAAGCAACAGTGCCCAAAGTCTATGCATGCTCTGAGACTGAAGAACAGCCCTGCATGCCCGAATTTGCACTTTGTCCTAAAATTCCCTGCTTGGTCACTGCATGCTCTTAGACTGAGATACTGCCCTTGCATGCTGTGAACCCCTTTTGGAATTGACTACTTGTTCAAAACGTGTTACTTGCCCTGTATGTTTTGTATGTTCCAGAACTGTCCTGCAGATTCCAGAATTGCCTTGCATGTTTTTGAATTGCCCTGCATGTTTCTACATACTGTACTCTCTGATGGTTGCTTGACTCAAAGGCAGCCAAAGACAGCAACCACTTACTGACATGACAGTGCACTTTGGAGATTAAACTGTACTTCTGCACAAATGCATATTCATAATTTTGCCTGCATGATCCAAAAGCTGTTTCATCCAGCTGTATCCTGACAATTTGGGACTGATTGTAAGCATAGGAATAGCATAGTCAGCTATGGATCTTCCTGTCACCTGCTTTCTTCAGAGTCTTTAGGTCAATCACTCCGTAACAGTGAGCTAGGCAGTGTAGGAAACTGCACCAGTTCACAGATAGGGATCCAATGCCCAGTGAGGTTGGGATTTTGTTTCAGGTTCTTCAGAGATTCACTCAAGGTTGACAAACTGAAGGTGTTCCAGATCTTCAGTTTCCTCCATTTCCTGGCTTCACGAAGGGGAAGTCATGCCAGACAAGCTTGATTGAGTTCTTTGATTGGGTGATGCAGGTGGTCGACCAGGGAGGGGTAGTGAACGTAGCCTATCTGGACTTCAGTAAGGCCTTTGACACCATTCATCACAGAAGGTTGGTGAGCAAGCTAGGAAGTGTAGGGGTGGGTGAGAAAATAACCAGGTGGGTGGTGAACTGGTTTGCGGACAGAAGCCAGAGAGTGGTAGTAAATGGGGTGTATTCCAGGATGGAGAGGCTGACGAGTAGGGTGCACCAGAGGTCAGTACTGGGACCCCTCCTTTTTAATATTTACATCAGAAATATAGCTGAGGGACTAAGAGGTAGGGTGTGCCTATTTGCTGATACAAAAGTCTGCAATAGGGTGGACACCCTGGGGGGGTGGAGGACATGATGCAGGACCTGAAGACTCTAAAGGGATGGTCAGAGACCTGGCAACTGAAATTCAATGCCAAAAAGTGTGCTGTGATACACTTGGGGTATAGAAACCCACGAGCAAGATACACACTAGGAGGAGAGAACATCAGAGTAATGGAGCAGGAGAGGGATCTGGGGATCATACTATTAAGCAACCTTAAAGTAGGTAATCAATGTAGCAGGGTGGTGGGGAAGGGGAATGGAATGTTGGCATGCATTGGAAGGGGCATTATGAGCAGAAGGAAGGAGGTGCTGATGCCCCTATAAAAGCCATGGTGAGGACGTACCTAGAGTACATAGTCCATTTCTGGAGACCACACCTATGAAAGGACTTAGATGGGATAGAGAGAGTTCAGAGAAGGGCCATGGGGATGGTGCAGGGCATGCAAGGGAAGACATATGAGCAGAGGTGTAAGGAATTGGATATGTACATGTTGGACACTAGGAGGGAGAGAGAGGGCACATGATTTAAACTTTTAAGTATGTAAAGGGGATCAACAATGAAAAGAAAGAGTGTTTACTTAAAAGGAAGGAGGGGGCTATAACTAGAAGGAATAGCCTAAGACTGCAGGGAGGAAGATACAGAGGCAATGTGAGGGGGTGATTCTTCACAGAAAAGATGGTGGAGGCCTGGAACACACTACCAGAGGAGGTGGTGGGGGCTGAAATGATGTAGGGATTCAAGAGAGCATGGGACAGACACATGGGGCTGAGTAGCGAGGAGAGGGGGTCAGTAGGAGGAGGGATGAGTTGGGGAGTAAGGGGTAGACTAGATGGGTCAGTGGGGTCCTTTTCTGCTCACAAGCTTATTATGATTCTATGCTTCAGGTCTTCAGCTCTTCAGATTTCTTACTGGGGTCAGTGGTGATGGCCCAGAGGTTCTTCAAGGTTTCAATTTATTGCTTCAGTCCTTCAGATTTCTTACTGGGGTCCATGATGATGGCCCAGAGGCTCTTCAATTTGCTACAAGTCCTGGAACTACAAGTATTCTGTTCCTTTCCTGGAATCAGTTGGATAACAGAACCCCATTTGACATTATATACATTGAATTCAGCAAAGTGTTTGATGTGATGCCTCATAGTGTATTAGTGACCAAACGTCATCAAACCAAAGTTAATAAAAACATAATTAAACGGATTGAGAATTGGCTTACCCACAGGTCACAAAGGGTACTTATATCTGGACATCTATCTGATGTGGGTTCAGTCACTAGTGTCCCACAGGGGTCAGTGTTGGGCCTCTGTTTATTTCAAGTATTTATCTCCAGCCTGACTAATAAATGTGTATCATTAGCAATTAAATATGCAGACAATGTCAAAATAGTTGGCCCCTGCGATAACAGTGATTCTATTTCTACCATACAACAAGATCTCAACACAATTACACACTGGGTTTCAGTTTGGGGCATGAAATTAAATGCATCTAAATGCAAAGTTATGCACTTGGGTACTAATAACCCTTTGGCAGAATGTTCCCTTGATGGTGCTGCACTGTAAATTACTACCAATGAAAGAGACCTATGTGTATTTATTGCAAATGACCAAGGTAATAGCAAACAAATAAACGAAGCGGTCAATAAAACAAATAGTTTTATTTGGTCCATTAAGCAACATATCAAATCCAGAGATTCCAAGGTCCTTCTACCTCTATACAGGTCTTATGCTAGACCCCATTTAAAATACACCTCACAATTGTGGTGCCCATACAAAAAAGGTGAAATAACATCTTTGGAAAAGTTCAAAGAAAATTTACCAAACACATATCTGGTTTATACCAGGTACCATATGAAAACAGATTGTTAGAATTAAAACTTATGCCATTGGCAACTCGACAACTCAGAGGTGATCTCATCTTTATGCATGACATCATACAAGATCCATACTTATTTTATGAACTGGGTTTCGAGTTCAAAAATTATTCCCATAACACTAGAGGACATTCACTTCAGTTATCAAGAAATAGGTTTCATCACACAAATCATAAATTCTTTTTTACACAGAGAATGTTAAATCCATTAAACAAACTTCCTTTAGAAGCCATGATAAGTAAATTTTAATCTGAGTTTAAACACAGTTTGGATAATTTCATTCTCACTGAATTTGATTTTGGATATTATAATTAATATACTGTAGGTGTTATTATGGGCCCCCAAGCCCTCTTGCACCTTATCAACCTTAGTATGAACCTTAGTATGAGTTGGTTGTGATGGCCCAGTGGTCCTTTGTGGAATACAGGCGTGTCATTCATATCCTTAAGCAGGGCTCCAGATAAGGGGAGTACCAACCTATTTTACTCACCTCATTTTAGGAAATACTCTTCAGAATTTTTTTTTTAATGAGTACCGATTCTCACCCAACATTTGTAAATACTCCACACTCCAAAGAATGGTGCTTCATAACATATTTGGTGATTTAAAAGGAGCATTTTTTTCCCAGATTTACAGCACTTGTACCCATCCCAATTTACTTTTACTCACTATATTTTAAAACTGATAAGTAAACTACTCCTACCTGCCAACATTATCTGGAGCATTGTTGGCACCTGATCAGTTCTTATCTAGAAAAACACTCCATTGTTTTTAAAATGTACTCCTTGCTCCACTCCATCCAGACATTTGTACGCATCTGAATTTCGTTTTACTCACCTCACTTTCAAATGGAGGAGTACAAGTACCCATCCCAAAAAATCTTATCTGAAGCCCTGCCCTTAGGTTTTGTTGATGCCCAATGGCCAAATCCCCTGTTCTTTATCTGCTCTTCAAGCCGATCAATAGAAAGCATGTGCTCAGAGGTTCCTCAGTTTACATTCATCTGCAATGCATCATCTGCGGTACCCAATGGATCCATATGAACTCTGGGGTGAAACTGCACAAATTTAGTCATAGAGAATTTTGCAATAGTGTACAGTACGGTTATACAGTGATAGTGACTTTAACAGTCACAGTTATAGAAGTGACCTTAAGTAGTTTAGTAGCGACAATGGAGTGCTTTAGAAGTAAAAATCTTGTTGTTTGCCTGTGGAGAGGTTGTGGGATAACAGATGGACCAGACACCGAACTTCAGGTTCAAGACACAACCTCTGGGTGATGTTTATCCGAAATACAAGAACTAAGCTTCTGCAATACCATATTCCTTCTTTAGTGCATCAGTTTGTAGCAACAGACAATGAATGTCCTTTATCTGCACTTAGCCAGCACTTACTGACATTGATCTCTGATCCCATTCACTAGTTGAGATGTAGTGACCACCCCTATGCAAGCCCCATTTGCTTGCATAGTGGGGGCTCAAAAAGAAAAAAAAAAAAAACAAGCTATAAACAAAGAACCTCAATGCAGAATCACTGAAAGAAGGGTTACCCCAAAGGGCATTGGCAACAAATCAAGTTTCAAATAAATACAACAGCATACATACTTCCATAATGCAATGCATCATGGGATATATGCAAATCACCATGGCATTTCTGGCTTGTTAAGTTTATAACAATTTACGTGCATCTTAAATAGCACAACTAGCTTAAGTTCTATAATTATAGTCACCTAGTACTTTTTACCATTATCAAAAAACCAAGTGCCATGGTATTTTAAACATTTACAGGTTTCATAAACATAAGGGGCCGGATATTCAAAAGGGTTGCACAATGCGCAATAGGGTTGCGCTAGCGCCATTCTGCGATATTCAGCAGGAGGCAGTTGCGCCACTGAAAACATGCTGAGCAACAGCGCAATGATAATGAAGGCATGCGCAACCGAAGGGGGTGGAACCATGCATAAAGTGCGCAGTGCGATGTTCAAAGACTTGCGCAATGCGCAACAGTGGATCAGGCGGAAGTTGCTCCATAGCGGAAATGAGCCAAAATAAAAGAGCAAGGAAGAGGTGCAAGAACGCTACAGGGAAGCCACATGAGGCAGGGAGAGAGACAGAGCAAGAGGGACAAAGAGGGCAGGCCAGGGAAACAAGAGGACAGAATAGGGGCAAGGTAAGGTGTGTGGGGCCACAGTGAGCAGAGGCCAGTAGGTGTACCTGGTGCAGTGGAGGTAGCAGTCAGGACAGCGGGGGAACACAGCAACAACAGCCGAGGGGGAAGCACAAGCCAGGGACATGGACAGTGCCACCTTCCACATGGAAGCCACATTGAGGGGGGTGAGAAGGCATGCTGCAGGGGGACGTGGCCGTGGAAGGGCCCGTCGGCGGTACACCCCCAACAGGCAGTACCGAGCCCGCACCAGCTTTGAGCTGTACTCAGATGTCGAGATTGTGGGCCAGTACTGCCCGAACAGGGCAATACTGAGGCGGCTCTGTGAGCTGTGCAGTGATGTGATGCAGGCACCCACACGACAGAGTCATGCTCTGTCAGTGGAGACAAAGGTAACAGCCTGCATGTGCTTGCTCACCACGGGTACCTTCCAGAGACCAACAGGGGACACCACAGGCGTAACACAGTCAGCCACATCACGCATCCTCACCCAATTCCTCAGCACACTGCTGCCACATGCTGTGGAGTACATCCATTTCCCCAGCACTGTGGCGGAGCGCACAGCAAACATACAGGAGTTCCGCAGGGTAGCACGTATGCCTGGCATGCTAGAGGCGATAGACTGCACCCATGTGGCTATTCACACACCACCTGGCCCTGATGGGGCCACCTATATGAACTGGAAGGGGTATGCCAGTGTCAACTGCCAGGTGGTGTATGATGCCAGTGGGCACATCATCAATGTCTGTGCCACGCACCCTGGGGGAGCACATGATTCATTTATATGGTACCAGTCGGCATTGTGCCATCGATTCGAGAGTGGGGACATCCCCACAGGACATCTAGTGGGTGAGTATGCATGTAGAACTGACAAATCGTGGGCAAGGGGGGTAAGCCAGAGGTGCCATGGGTGTGGCACACAGGGTTTGGGGCAGTCTGAGCCTGAACAAGACACTAACCTCCACTATCTCCACACAGGTGACAGTGGATACCCACTCCGTCCCTGGCTGCTCACACCCTACCGGTGGCCCACGACCCCATCGCAGCAATGATTCAATGAGGCACATGCCACCACACGCAACATCATTGAGTGGGTGTTTGGGATGCTGAAGGTGCATTTCCGTTGCCTGGACACCTCTGGCAGTGCCCTACAGTATAGCCCCTCAAAGTCCTGTGGGATATTCCTGGCCTGTTGTATCCTGCACAACATGGCCAAAGACTGTGGGATAGCCATACAGGTCGAAGATGGGGACAGTGATGGGGACGACGGTGACGCCGGTGATGATGGGGATGGGCAGCTCCCCTTGGATGATGGGACCCCCGACTGATCCGTCTGGCCCAGCTGCACCGGGACACCATCACAGAGGAGCACTTCACCCAACACAGGTAAGTCATGGGGCCATGTGCAAACAACAGTGGCTAGGGCACAACCCACATACACACAGAGAAACACACCAGGGGTGCATGACGGCAAGGGAAGTGGCAGGGCACAGAAGCACACACATACAACCAGGGAGGGGTGAACAGTAACACGCCACATGGATGGCACACACACACACACAATAGGCACAAAGTGCACAGGGGTCAGGTGCACAACAGAGCCAGAACACAGACACTAAAAACACACATGTACACAAGCCACCACGTCCACTGACTGTCCATGTGCGTGTGTCAGATGCTGGGCACCATCGCACTTTGGTGTACAGCGCAATGCAGGCATCATCATGCACACGCACCTGTGGACAGCAGTCAGGAGGGTATGCAGGTGGTCGGTGTGTCTGCATGTAGGGCTGGGCACCCACCTGTGCACTGCCCACCAAAACACACATTGCGCACAGGGCAGCACCAGACAGGGCCCACACTGGGAGACAGCTCAGTCTTGTGGCACAGTACCACGGCCACCTCGGATGCATGGGCAGCCCCGCTGAGACCCAGCAGTACTGGCAGGCTGAGCACGGGCCTCATGGGGTGGCACCGATGGTCCACCAGGGGTTCCACTGCTTGAACGTGACTGTGCCCGCACAGGGGTCTGCAGCACACCGAACATACCTGCACCAGGAGTGCTAGGGATGCCCACAGCTGAACCCGGCATCGACAGGGTGGGTGTCGCACGATGCCGGGAATGGGCAGTGGATAGCGAACTGCACGGTGTGAGCGGCACAGGGACACCTGACTGTGTGTCTAATGTGGCCACAACAGCGACCAACGCCTGTGTCTGCCTGTCAATGGCGGCGGTCACATCCATCCGCAAATGGTCAATCTGTGACAGGATCCTCTCGGTGTCCCTGCTGTGTCGCTCCTCAACCCACTCCAGAGCCACACACAGTGCCTCCATGGACGTTGCAAGCCACATCTGCTGCTGTACTGATGCCTGCAGCAGGCGGGTGTGCTCGTCAAAGGGTCATCTGCCACATCGGCAACCTGTCCCTCAGGGTATGGAAGGGCCTGATGTTCAGCACCCCTTGAGGGTGGGCACTGCTCACCAGGACCAGGTATGGGCAAGTCCACAGGTGGTGCACATACACCACCGCTGAACCCTGTACCTCCAGTTCCGGTGGGTGACTGCTGCTGCTGCCCCTCCACCTGCTGTGCCCAAGGGATCAGTTGTTCCACCGCTGTGGCCGCAACAGTGCCAGTGACCTGTACAGCCACCGGTGCTGACCCACCAGTGCTGACAGGCACAGCCTGGGACTGTGCTGATGTGCTGGCACACATGTCGGAACCAGCCAGGTCCATGGGCGTGAGCTGGCCTGCTGTGTGTCCATTCTGTGACACACACATGTCAATGCCCATACTGGTCATTGCATCATCAATGGTGCAGGTCTGTGCCACAGCCACAGTCACAGTGCGCTGGCATGCTTGGACGCCAGACCACTGAGACACAGGAAGGGCACCCCCCACACCTGTCTCAATGACATCAGTGTTGACAGCCAGGCGTGCACACTGGTGCAATGCACACCGGCTACCTGCAGAGGTGGATGGTCCCTCCTCCAACTCCAGATGGCTGTCCGCAGTGGACAGGCCCTCCACCACTGACCCCTGCAGCCACACAGGATCTGTAACAGAAAGTAAGGACACGTTAGTGCATGTGATCTACCTTCACTCCCCCCAGACCATGACGTACCATGCAGTGATGGGCTACCACCTGCCTGGAAGCCACCTCCTGGAACGCCCTCAATGGCACGCGCTGCATGCTTGCAGTGACCTGTCCTCTGCGGTCAGCTGCACAACCTCGGCTGGCCCCGCCTGTTGCAGCACATGCCGCCCTGATGGCAGCCACCTTCTCCTTCACCCTCTTCCTGTCGGGTGCCATCGTCTTTTACACTCCTGCAGGCGCTGGTGGCTGCAGTGCAGATTGACGGCACGTGCCACACCCTCCCATGCAGCAGCACGGGCCTGAGGGGTGCCCCGCTGTCCACTGAGAAGTGGCCCCTCATCCAGGTAGGCCTTGAAGAGTGCCTCTGTCTCAGCCTTAGTAAAATTAGGCCTCCTCTTCTGCCCACCATCATCCTCCTCACCCAGTCCTCGCTCGGTCATTTCACAGCCTGTATGGGTGACAGTGGTCACCTGTGACTGTGCAGTACAAAGCAATTCCCTGAGACCACAGTCCAGAACAGCACACAGCATGCAACTCACCTATAAACTGCAGTAACTGAATATGGCCACTGCAGAACAGCGTTGCATTTTTATAGTGCAATCCATGCAAATTAGGTGTGGCCCAACTTTAATGAGGTGCAAATCACGTTGCTGCGCCATTGAATGGCTGATCGGATAATTTGCATATGACGGCTGAATATCGCGCTGTTGTGCTTTGCACAATTGTGTTGTACGTGTTGAGTTCTGTGGCTGCATAGTACACCGCACTGCGCATGCACAGATAGCTTACGCAGGCGTCTGCCATGCTGATGACGTGCTGCGCGCGGTAGGCAATTCAGGGCATGGCCACCATTGTGCCAGTGGTGCTATGGCGAGGGTCACTACATGGCGCTGTGGCCCAACTGCGCTATAGTTCACTGTGGCGATGGCACACAGGCAACCAATGGCGCTAGACGCATAGACATCCAATGGCGCTGTGCGTGGCCTTGCGCCAGTGACCCATGATCCTGTGCCTGACCTTTGCCCCCTTGGCACCATACGTCTGGCATGGCTGCAGCTCTATCGCGCTGTTCGGTGACAGCGCGATAGGGATTGGGGGCGCTGTACCGACAGCATGATAAGGACTGGCGGCGATGTACTGCGCAGCACTTCCACGTGGGGTTTCCACGCTGCAGAGCACCATATTGCCTACTATAGTACTTGAGATGGCACGCAGGAGAGACCCTCAGTGGAGTGCCCTTGAGCTGGCCAACCTTGTGGCCATTGTGGAGTCACACTATGGTCCACTGTATGGTGAGGTTCCACTGGACAGGGCCAGGTCCAGGGTCTGACAACAGGTGGCCACTGACCTGGAGGCGGCCACTGACCGCAGGAGGATGGCTGAGCAATGCAGGCACTGCTATGGGGACCTGAGAAGGAGGGAGCCGGAGCTACTGGCACGTCTGCTGTCGCATGCCAGGAGGGGCATGGTGCCTCATCCAGGTGGTTGATCCATCTACGCACCTGTATGGTCCATATGGGTAACACTGTCTTTTGTGTCCAGCACATAGGGGAGGGATGGTCTTGGGTTGGCTGTGGTGGTGTTTACAGGGTATGTGATGGATGGGTCTGGCTGGGGGGGTGGGCACACACATTGGGGCAGGGGAAATATGCTTTGGGTTTGTACTGATGTGTTGCTCTTCTTTTGTCTCCCGCAGGCGTGGCAGAGCAGAGGAGGGCCATGGAGCAGCAGTGGAGGGTGGTGGACGCAGAACCGGAGCGTGTCGGGGAACAACCCCAATGCCAGCAACAGCCTGATGAGGGTGAGTGCCATGACACCATGATTGCTATTGCATGCTGTGTGACAGGGTGGGGAGCAGAGCATGGCCACCATCCATGGACACCACTGCCATGCATGCGACATGTGACAGTCAGCACTGTCCAGTGGCACTGCATGTCTGGGAGTGCATCAATGGTGGTCCCATGCGTGCACTGGGCATGGCTGTGGCACTGCCTCACCGCGCCACGTTACTAACCCGCCATGGTTGTACTGTGCTGGACATGGGCAGTGTGTGTGTGCAGTGGTACACATGGCTGTTGCTGCCTGGTTGGGCATGTCTTGTGCACACGGTCACTGTGGGTGGGTGCACACCATCACAGGAGCGGGGCACATGGCTGTATGCCATGCATGATGGGTGGGCTGCAGGGGGATGGACAGTCACACCCATTGACTCTGATCCCTTGTCCTAGGTGTGCGGATACTCCTTTGCATAAAGCGATCCATCCAGGATCTGGTTCATGTGGCGGCCGAATCCCTGGCCATACTGCAGGACCTCCATCAGCATGGGGTGAAGAGGAGAAAGTGACCCTGGGAACAGCCCCAGGCAGCGGAGGAGCAGGCTGGATGCCACTGAATGAGCATTACCTCCCTCCTTTGACTGACCCTCACACCCCGCCTTCCCTTTCCCATTTGTTCACCCCTGCCCCTTACCCACCCCCACCTTGTTCCTGTACCTCCACCCCATATATGTATATATGTATATAGCTGTTGTTGTTGTTGTTATATATTTTATAATACAGATTTTGATATGAATACTGTGGTGGTCTCTGATTTGCAGCTGGCTATAGGTGCTCAATTGCAGTTGTGTGCATGGCATCTGGGGTGGTTCAGTCATGGGTATGTGTGTGTGTGCATGGGGAAGTGTCTCTGGTGTGGGAGTGGCTATCAGTCGGTATCTGTGGTGTGTGTTGTTCTCTGTGCATTGCATTATTGTGTGCAGTGGTCCATGGTGCCTGCTCTGTGTCCATTGTGCCCCTGTCAAACTGTCCTTGGCCTGTGCAGCTGACACCCTTGCATGTCTGTGGCCTGCGAGGTATGCTGTCTTGTCAGTGGCGGCTGTCCCTGCAGGTCATCCACTGTGACATCACAAAGCTGGGTTGCCTCCTGTCACTGGTGAGGTGCATGTTTGCCTCGGGTGACACTGTGGCCTCCACAGTTGCTGTCCCACCCCCATGCTGTGGCTTGTGTGTGTGTTGCAGGGGCTGTGCACCACTGTCTGTGACTTGTGATCCAGGCATATGCTGGTGGCGTACAGGGCCACAGTTCATGCACAGGGTGGGTGTCACCCCTGTGCCATGGTGGACTGCAGGCTGTGTGTACACAGTTTACATGGGCCCAAACTGGGGGCTTGGTTGCCACACTACTGCATCCCTGTGTTGGTGTTCCCAAGGGTATGGGTGTGTGTTTGCCCCTGCACTGTGTTGCATCCAGCGTGCTGCATGCTTCCACGCAGTGCTATGGGTGTCTGTGCTGGCTACTGTGGCTCATGGTGGGTTGTGCTGTGACACTTGTCTACCATGCAGGGTGCTGTATCAATGACAGTGGTGTCAGGAGCACGCTCTTTCCTGTGTGGGGTACCTCTTGTGGTGACACATGTTCAGTCTCTCAGCTGTGCCTCAGGGGGCTTGTGCGTGTTGGCACTGTGTCTGCCATTGTTGCATTGCTGTGTGCTGCCACCCACTGCTGGATGCTCATGGTGGCTCTGGCTTGTATGGTTCTGTGGTACACGAGGTTGCAGTGTGACAGTGGGGGGGTATGCATGGGTATTCCTGCAGTGATGGTCACTGCTCATGTGGGGTGTCTTGTGGTCACGGTGCAGGGTGTGCTGTGCAGCGGGGGCTGCTGTACCATGGGGTGGTCCGCCCTCCTTGTGTGGCAGTCTCAGCTTGCTGGTGGGTGTGCTGGGGCACCATGGCCCAGCTGTGCTTTGTTTGGTTGCCCCCATGGGCCGGTGGATATTCCATCCCTCCCCCAGTTGTGCTGTGCTTGGGGTGTGGGGGTGCATTGTCAGTTCTGCAGTGTGTTCCTGTGCCCATCTGTACCATGGGTGGTGGGCCCCTACCCACCTCCCTGGTTGTGCAGTTCCATTGCTCTGCTGCTGGGGGGCTCCCTGCTTGCATTATGGTGCCTCTGGGCTGCTCAGCTAGGCTGCCCTTGTTGCGCTATAGCACATCGTATCTGCTCAGCTTCCCCTTCCTAGTTGCGCTATGGCACAAGTTGTGCGATATTCAGACGTTGGCTGTTTGCGCAATTTGGCTTGCTCCTTTTTTGAATATCGCATCTATTGTGCATGTGCGTAATGGATGTGTGCTTGCTCCTGCTATTGCGCACTTTTTGGGTGCAGTTTGAATATCCAGCCTAAGGTATATACATTAAGGTATTTTATAACATAGTACTATTACATACTAAATCCAACAACAATAAACACAACCTTTTTTTACATATACTCTGAAGTCGCCACAATAACCTCCCTGTACGAGGACCTGAGATGGAAAAGGAAAATTAAAGAGGACACTGTAGCATAGTCAAGGGAGGGAGCAGGGGGTGCCCACAGGTGGCCAACCTTGTAGACTAGAAATTGTAAAAGATAGATTAAGCTAGAAATAGAAGAACTGTTGCAACAAATTTAAGAAAAGGTCGGTCCTCAAAAGTGGCAGGAGCTCCCGGTCACATTGCCCCTTTCCTTGTTCTGATTTCTGTGGTTCAGTTGCTCAATAAACTGGTTTCTTTTTGTGAGTTGTGTCTCCTGCATCTCCATTTTGATGAAATTTCCATTGTGCAGACAAACAGTCAAAGTACCACCTTACCCTCAAACAAAACAAGATAGCACATCTTAATCATGGTTCAGGCTGACAGATTGGGTTTCAAGTTCCAAGAACGTACCTCCATTTTTGATGCACACTTCATGGGAGGTACCTAGACATGGCAGCATCCACTGGGGGAGATGAGAGGAACATGCCCCTCTCAATTTTTTAAACCAGCCATAATGTCCCCCTCAACATTTAAGGCTTTAGTTTTGTCAGTTTCCCCCACAGATTTTGTTTTTGGGTTCATGCTACACTACTGTGTTTGCAGCATGCCGGGGCCGTAGTTACACAACAACGTTAGACAACAGTGGAGATTGTAGGGGGGTGGGAGGATAAGCCAACTTGTTGCTGAGTGGTTTCACAGTGTCAGTAGCAGGCTATTTGATAGTTGCAATGGCCAGGAGGCATGCCCAAGGACATGTGATCCATGCTATTAGTCCGTGGGTGAGGGGGAGCAGGAACAGTGGAATTGAGAGTTTTCAAAATACACAGAAGCAAACATCCTTGAGTGTGATCTCCCCTGGTTTGAACTCATAGAGTTTGTTGGCAACCCTGTGGTTTTGGATTTTCACAGCAGTAGGATAGTGGATTATGATGCATTGGTTGACTGGAGGAGAGAGTGAGTTGCAGACTAGTTAAAGCAAAGTGAGCGAGTGGTTGAAGCCAGACTCCCAGAGTGATTATTCAGATGCAGCTCTTTGCAAAGGAGTGGTGAGAGCTGACTTCCAAAGGGCTGTTCTTACAATTTAGTTAAAAATTATAACTTGCAGAGGTCAAAAACATGGCTCGGTGCACAGCAGGCTTTTCTGAAGGTAAGAGGCATTTTTGAATGAGTTTACTTTTGGTGCTGGCTGTGGCTGCTAGTCCCGTGGGGGAGATATCTTTATGTTCTCTACCTATAGCAACTATTTGTGTCCCCACCTGCTATAGCAACATACAGCCTCACAGCATAAAGTGATCACAAGCCAACGGAGTATGACACATAGCAGTACTGAAGCCAAACCGTGATGAGTTGGAGGCAGTGTGGGGTTTCAGAACCCTGCAGTGTAGAAAGGAGATTACCTAGGTGTCAATTATCTACCCAGACTGTCTCTGGCACCCTCCTTTTATACTGCTTAATTGCTGCTTCTTGGGGGGATGTTATTGGATTTACAATCAAGACTTTCCTATGTGCACAGACCCTGTGGCGGAGCAGACAGGAGGATTCAGAGTTTTACTGCTGACTTGAAAACACATTACTTTGAGAAGAGACAAGACCTCTCTAGACAAATTCGGGTGGTGGTTGTGTGGAAGAAGGGCTGTTTGTGGACAATTCATACAATGATCAATTGACTGGTGGTCAGAGTGCCTAGAGGCATGCAGGGGTGGGGGCAGCATGCATACCTCTTAACTTTTATTGCCCAAATGTGTGACAAGATGTGTAATAAATGGGTAAAATGTGTGACATATCATTAAACATGACATTGCAAACTCAGAACATAGTGGATTTCAGTGCACTAATGCTCATAATGTTTGCTGATAACTGAGCAACATAGATTATTATAAATTTCTGCTTTGACGTCTCAGAGGGCAATGTGGAATATTGCCTCCTCCATGTGGGAAAGAAGGCTTCAGAGTGGTAAAATGAATGCTGTACCTCGTGATGTGTGACAGTTGAGCAGTATGGCCGTATGCACGTGTGTGAGCCTGACTTTGTGGTGCTGGTCAGCGAAAAAGTGTAGCCTATGGCATAGTACACTTAACTTGGTTACCTTCCTTAGACACAGATTGTTTCTTTTTTATGTTAGGCTACAGTACCCAATTTCAGGGAAGGGGATGCACTTGTGACAGCCTGTGGTCTATAGCAGCTATGGCTCCTCCTCGTTGATCCCAATTCCTGGTGTCTCAGTCCTGTCAGTGTACCCCCAGACTCCCAGTGCAGCTGCTCCCACTTGCAAGCTGCAACCAGCAGCTTGTCCAGCTTGTCCCATGCAGCTGTGCCTCCTCCTCCTCATCCTCTGCTCCACCTGGTGCTACACATCCCTCCGTGCTCATTGAGAATGGAATTAGTTTAATACAGTCACTATTTGAAGAGTGTCAATCTTATTTGATTGGCATAAAAGGTATAGCCACAGTATTCAACTCCTTAAATCATTCAGTACATCTATAGCAGATCGATGTAGTGCTTTCTCTGAATAGACTCAAAAAAAAAAACTCCCCGAGCCATCCGATTCAAGTAGCGGCTCTCAAAAAACAACAAAAGAAACCAGAAAAAGCCATGCTGTATGAGGACTAAAATTGCTGCACAACCAATCTTATAGTGAACAAGTGTTTTATTAGTGGGCTACTTGCAGGATACCAGCACAGAAATATCCTGATGCTTCAAACTCAACAGTTCTTCCTCAGTGGGTCTTCAAACTCAATGGTTCTTCCTCAGGGAGCCCCTGAGGAAGAACCATTGAGTTTAAATTGTCGGAGTTTTTCTGTGCTGCTATCCTGCCAGCAGCCCACTAATAAAACACTCATTCACTATAAGATTGGTTGTGCAGCAATTTTATTCCTCTTACAGGGCAACTTTTTTCTGGTTTCTTTCTTTGAAAGGACACAAGAAAGGTAATATTCTTTATGAAAGTTCCTCTGAAGTCTGCATAAAACGAACAAATTATTGGGAAACTATGATTAAAGCAAAAGTATAATTGCAACATGGAAGTTTACTGATTGGATAGGATTTACTGTATAGTACCTTATTTTCGCTGATCTTTTATATTCATTTTATTAGCGCTATACCAATCGTTAATATAATTACTGGGTCCACTAAATATTGTTACCATTAAATATTACCAACAAAAAATCATTTAACATCCACACAACATCCAAAATCACCACATACTAGATAATGATAACCAAAAACCATCCAATCTATAGCCCCCTTTCCAAACTTAGGCACTGCTACTTGCATTCATGTTTTGTTTTGTTTTTTTAAGTTGAACTTTTGCATTGAATACAGTTTTCTGACCTGTGACCTTCATCCATCCACACTCACACGGCATTCCACATTCACTCCAGACGCCATACACCATGTACTTTAGTAATTCACTCCACATCAAATTTGATAGGCAAACTTTATTTAACTTAAGCAGTCATAAACCAAAATGAAAAATTGAAAACACTGTTCCACTGGCGTTCACCATTGTCGACACCATGTATTCATTTGGGTGTGTTCATTCGTTCATTGTCCTCTGCATCATTCATGTTCACCGGTGGCATGGCAACACTTGAAATAAACAAAACAAGAAGCTGCACTTTTGAATTGGGGATGAAAGCAATCAGAGAAAGCACTTACACAGTTCAGGGTTAAGACATGCGTCGTGTGCTTCTGAGATGCCAGACTGCACAAAACCTCAGATGCATTCCTCCCTCCTGTCACTTAACTTAGTGAACGTAGCCTCCAACCACTGTGCATGCTTTTCCTTTAAGTGCTGTAATTTCAGGTCAACTTTTATTTTGGATTCGCCCCTTGACAGCTACTCAGCCACAAGCCCCGTGTACCAGTTTGTGAAGTGTTTTTTTCAAGACATCTTTGTAAATTTTGTTCACTGAAATGTCAAGAGGCTGCAGCAAATTGGTACACAATGCAGGGATAAACACTGGCAGAATGTTACATTCCTGTAATCTATTCAAACTTTTGGTGTTGTGTGCACTCTGCACAAGTCAAGAAGCAATAAAGCCTTCTGTTCATCTGGAAGGCCAAGGCACTGTTGCATGTGTTCAAAATAGGGAACCAGCATATGATCCACATACTCAGCCATTGTATACTCATTTGCCCAATGGTTCACCGAATGGCTGATGTTCCAGCTTACTGGAAATTGGTATTGGAAATGTTGCCTTTGTATATCACCTGGGGAGGCGGGTAACTTTCTGCCAATGTACATGATAACAACACAGAGATTTGTCACTTGTCCCCCAGTCCAGTCAGAGCCACCTGTTTCGAACCTGTTGCTGCCATGGTCCATTTGGAAACTGTGACCATGTTGACACCAGTTTCATCCTGGTTTATGATGAGCTCCTTTGGTATGAGCCCTTGTGCACTTGCCTTTGAGATTCTTCTGAGGAAGCCAGCTTTCAGTTCAGGAAAGTTAGAGGGGGCTTTCCTGCTTGCCTTTGTCCCTTTCCATTGGTTATATCCCATACTGTGTAAAAATTTCCATGCCCACTTTAAAGACAGATTTGGATGACCGCCATTCTCAGTCCACATTTGTGGTCTACTCGTTTTTACTATGCCAATGCAGACTGCTTCCACAATCCTTGCATTCACTACTTCTCCTTCGGAACACAGTCTGAGCATTACTTTTTTTTAACAGTTCTTCTAAATCTGTGAACAACATTGTTGGCTGTCCTCTGGGCTTACGGGGTAGCACTGGGGGGAGTATGGTCTGATAGGTGTAGTTTGCAATTTTAACAGGTAGTCAGATTTAAATTTCCTTATAGTGCTCTCATTAATTGTGCTGCTATATTTGGAGCTGTAGTATCTGACTGCAGACATAACCCCATTTTCCGAAGCATAACGCCCAAACTCGAACCGGACCTCTGAACTGTAGGTCTGGTATGATGATGCTCTTTTCTTTTTAGCGGATGGAGTGCTTGACCTTGCTCAAGCTACAGAGGCAGCCACATGATTTTCTATACTTGAGCTGGCTACAAGATCATTAACATTAACGTTGCAAATATTGAGAGGGTATTCCCTTTTCTGGCCTCTCTTTCTGGAACGCCATGTAAGAATCAACATATTGTAATACAGCAAAGCCTTTTCTGTGCTGCTGCTGATACTCTGAATGTGGCAGCACACTAGTTGTAGGGCAGAGGGGATTTTACAAATGGAGTGTAATTTTAAAGCCATCTTTAATGATCAGCTGATCATCAGTCCACTAATTCAAAATGGCATGAATGCAAGCGATCAGCTGACAACATTAAATAAAGGCTCCATGAATTCAAGGTACTATACAATAGTTAGTTAATTTTTGTTGACCAGGAAAGGAAGACTAGACAATTCTGCCTATTTTCAGCCTTCCTTTCAGATTCCCTACATGCACTGCTTAAAAAGAATGATGCGTATATCTGAAGAGAAATCCACTTTGCTTTCTGAGAGACTGCAGACCACATTTGACTTTCAGCCCTTGACTGTACTCAGAACCTGGATATATTTAAGAAAGAAAGCTATTAATCTTATGCTTCTAAATAAATGTGCATTATTCTAAATAAATGTGCGTTATTTCTTGTCAGCACTAGCACTACACATAGCTTAAACAGGGAAGGAGCTCATGGGAACTCTGTTTCAACACCTCACAAAGAAACTGAGGGATCCTGCACCTCTGTCATCTTTCTTCACTGTCTACAGCCTCAGATCCAGAGCTACCAGCCAGCTGCAGGTTCACCACTGTTCCCCCCTCAGAGATGGTCTGGTTTTGTAGTGCAATGCAGTCTCCTCCTCCCCTGGGCAGCCTCAGCATCCCTCCTGGTAAACAAACAGCAGGATCTGGGATCAGAACAGCACAGTAAGAAAGCAGAACCTCCAGTAATGACAGTCAGGAGTCAGAAAGTTTATTACTAGTATTTCAGTAATAAATTAGCACTAGTAATACTGTTAATACATTATGCAAAGTAATGTCTCACAGCTGGGGAGAGAAAATCTGCTCCCAGTGTTGGAAGAAATAGATCAGGACTGCCAGAGATGGCGCTTACTCCACATCTCTCACTGGAGAAGAGCGCAGGTTTTCAAAATGATGGCCGCACCTAAGATACAATACGTACTAGACAACCTGCCCATTTGCATAGACAAGAAACGTATAGACCTCATATAGTCTAAAATCCACGCTTTCTTCTGTGACAGAGGGCCCAAAAGGATAGCCTGGGAGAAATTAAAAAAGGACTTCCATAAGGGGGGGGCCTAAAACTGCCATACTTCCACATCAGAACAATGGCCCATACATTGCTCCAACTTGCAAGCACAGCCCCAGGGACTGAGATCCCAAAATGTGCAAAATACATAGAACATTTAATGGCCAGCCCCTGGCATGCACTGTGTTATTTGCCCCCCTCCCCAAAAAAAAAACTTCTCTCCTTACCGCCCATGATTGCTTGTACTTTCCAGACTTGGAAGAAAACATTAAAGATCACCATGTGGCAGCCGGACTGGGCAAAATTTTTCCCATTATGGGATAACCTCAGACTGCTGATTGAGGGGAAAACAATCACATTTAGGGATTAGGAGCACTCAGGGATTCACTTGCTCTCAGCTATCACAGACACCAAAATGAATACCCTTATGAGCTTCCAACAAATCAGAGCTAAACTTGGGCTCCCTAACCAACAACATTGGAAATATTTACAGATCAGACATGCACTGCAGGGCCTAATTGGACAAAAACTAGTATGCTATGAAATTATTCCCCCCTGAATGTCCTGTTATGGCCAGGGGGGAGATGAAAGCTAGAAGTAGAGACATACATGCTCATATTCTGGACTGCAGCCCAGATGAGTCAGTGGGGGTCAGGGGTAGTTGATCAAGAGAACTCCAGACTGAAGTTACTCTAGATACGTGGTTTTACCATGCTGCTGCAACATCCTCAATGAAGATATCCCTGAAAACAACAGCCACATTGCCAAGTGTTAGCAGTGCAGTGTTGGGGATGCCTCTGTGTTTACATCGGGGGGTTGCACCCCCCCAAACCCACCATGTGGGGGGTTCCATCCCCACAAACCCCTGTCTCTAGGGATACAACTCTGAGTCAGAGTTGTCCTGGGGAGGGGGTGAAACACCCAGCAAGGCAGTCCTGGGGCCAGCAGAGACAATCACAGCAACGTGCATTTTTTGCCCGATACCTGTCGCTGTGATGGTCTTCGTGATCGGGGGTTCTCTGTAGCATCGGCACACCAGATAGGTGAGAGGTGGCATGGAGAGACCTGCAAATGGCAGTTAAGGATATGAAGAATAGGTTTACCCAGCTCAAAATACTACACAGATGACACAGAACGCCAGCTAAATTGAAAGCATGGGGACTCATTCCAGAGGATCAATGCTGGAGATGCCAAGCTGAAGGG
The DNA here is from genome assembly GCA_016271365.2 of Neoceratodus forsteri. Classification (NCBI taxonomy): domain Eukaryota; kingdom Metazoa; phylum Chordata; order Ceratodontiformes; family Ceratodontidae; genus Neoceratodus; species Neoceratodus forsteri. Next base: position 356,609,782 of record CM028134.1, read on the forward strand.
GGTACTATCTCGCACATACTGTGGAGCTGTATGTCATTTAGAGACTACTGGAAAGAAATTGAATCCATTTGTAGTAAAATCCTGGGGGGCAGGATAGTCCTAAATCCCTTTCTAATAATGTAGGGGACCTTCCATGACCTTTTCCTGCACCATGGGCTTAAGAAAGCACAGGAATTCTGGCTGATAGCAGCCCTAATAACTGCAAAAAGAATTCTCCTTTAGACACTGGAGAAACACCAGCCCTCCAAAGAATACAGAATGGCTGGAGGAATTGGTGAAAACAGCCAGTTATGAAAGGGTGATGTTCCAATCACAGGATAGAACCCAGCTATATATGGATATTTGGGGCCAGTACATAACCACAAAGTACTGTAAGCTGCCAACCTCCAGCTCAAGCCAAGCACCTATAAACCTAGGGGGTGGCATCAGTGGAAGGCAGGGAGGGGAAGGTAGGGCCAACATATAACTCCCTACAAAATTAGATGCTAAAACACTGTAAGAGTCTCTTGCGGCACCGTACGCCCACACTTACAGCTGTTAATGGCGTTGAGGATGCCTACCCTCAAAGGGGCTAAAGCATCGGGCATTAAGATGTGACTGATATTAATAAAGGACAAAATATGTTAAATGTCCTCTTCTTAGCCTGTAATCCATGGGTTATACCCGGCCAGGAATATGAGGCAGTTATTAACTGAAATAGACATGTATGTTTGTTCTTTCAACTTCTGTTTTTTCTACTGTGATTACATGTTGCAAATGTGAAATATTTAAATACAATCTAAATTACAAAAAAAAAATACATTATCCAGAGTACCATCAGCAGCCTCAGCCCTGCAGCTCAGTCCACCAGTCAGAGTGCAGCTTGCAGCAAGGTGCGCCTCAGCCAAGGAACACTCATGGTTCTGGATCAGGACCAAGTAAAGTCCGATTGTGGAGGATTTAAACTAATTTCTTCTGGGTCATGTTATTCTGGTGTTTATTATGCTATACGTGCAAGAATAAAATGGCCTAGAAGAAATCAAAGTAACAACACAGAACAGTCTGACATGCCAACAGTAAAGACAGAATATCATGTTCTGTCTTTACTATTGGTTGGTCAGGTTAGAAACATAGAACTGATTGTTATGTGTTGTTACTTCCTTTCTTCTAGGATGTTTAATTCTAGCATGTATAACACATAATATACACCAGAATAACATGACCCAGAAGAAGAAATGAGTTTAAATCTGTCAACCAGAGCTGGTGTCCAATGGCCAGGCATTTTTCTGAACTGAGGGGACATTATCTCTGAACAGCATGCATTGAGTAGCCAAGGGCTCAGCTGCACGGAGAGAGCTGTGCCAATGCTTCCTGGAAGCCTACTGCCCCATAAGTACCTGACCCAGCTCCAGCTACAAAAACAGCCAGTGTAATGTTTTGGGGCAATTCCTATCTGGACCTTCGGGAATTTTTTTTTTTTTTTATTAAAGTAATGTATCCTGTACATAAATGAGATGGGGAGCTGCTAGCAAGTATGGTGGGTAATCAGCGGTGGCTGCAGTCTCCAAACTTAATGAGTTGCGATGCCAACAGCTGCCATCGGCTTAAGGGCCTGGCCTGGCCAGCAAAGTTACTTAGATGGGGTGAAGGGTAGGGAGTCCGTCATTGGTCTTTCCCAGAATTGTGATGTCACTGACCGTTCGAAGTCTGCAGACCAACTAGAGAAATCATTTTTATTTCAAATTGTTCCCTTCCTGCTGCAGCCAATAGGTTTCCAGACAAACTGGCACCAAGGCCTGTTGTTTATGGCCTATAAAATGAGGATTTAACTAGCATAACAGGTGTGGGGAGATTGGAGATAACAAGACCCAAAAAAGTAAGCCACAGACAAAATTGCCATTGAACAGAAGAGACTGGAAGGAAGCAAACTGGATCAGAGCTGGTCTATGAGTCAATTATTTGTGGAGGAAGGATGGGACCAAGGGTAAGATCCCACCCAAAAAATTCCAACAGTGTTGTTTCCTGTAATTCTGTCCCTGGTGTAGTTATTGGGTTTGGTTTTGTGACTTAAAGCAGCAGTATTTGTTAGTGTGCAAAGAATTTCATTAGATTTTTTTTTTTTAATAAAACTATAAATTCTGGGCTTGGCATCCTTAGCCATTCTTTGATTCATCCTCTGAGTATTTATAATTGTCTTAAATTTTTTTAAACTGTTTTTATATAGCTAAGTTTGTAATTAAATGACGCAAGACATTAAAGATGGCCACCACTCACAATTAAAAAAAACAAACATGATGAGCTTGAGTCGTACTGTGGATACATTAGGATGGTGTTTCCTCATGTTTCAAAAGATAAACACCACAGCACCACACCACACCATGAAGGTATTTAATTGTTTCATAGCCTGAATTGAATGGGAGTGGCAATTTTTCAAAACTTTTTAAACTTTGAAGTCCCGTGTCTTAGTTAAGGAATGAATTAACACCAACACAAATGGGTATTGATGTTTTTGTCTGAAACTCACTATTGCTGAAAAAGCTACATGACGACTACATCATAACTAACAAATCTTCAGCTTTAAACTATAAGTGCTTCCTTGTTTGTGGTTTGGATGATTTGGAAGTGGCTCAATAACATTACAAATGGTTAAGGGGAAGATCATCTATGATTTGTTTACCTCTGGTGAGCAGGTTACAACTGAAGAATATCACAATAACCTGTAATTAAATTCATTCTTTGAAGTTCACCTGGCTGTACTCTGACTACTTTATTAAAAGAAGGGAGGGGGGTTTCTTTCGTCAGGAGCTCAGAGGACAGAGGACAGACAGAATTAGTGTGTACTTAGAATTTTGTGAAAAACAGATGGGTGTGTTTTTTTCCTGAATGGGTATAATATGAAGGAGGATCTGGCTGGATATGTGAACAAAAAACAAGCAATATAGTTTCTAGTCCCTATTTTTTGTTGTTTACAAAGCCAACCAGAGGCAGATTCTCCATGTCATACCCATTCATGAAAAACTCGCTTCTGTTTTTGATATTACTGTGAAACAAATAATATGTAATGCCGGCCCAGGGGCACTGAAGGTTGAGGCGCTGTACGCCACACCTCACGCTACGCCGGCGACCGGTCTGGAGCCAACTTGGGCACGGGAGTTGACAAGGAGGGTTGAGGATTGAGTGCCCTGTGGTGCTCTCTCCCGGGAAGTAGGGGATGGCCTGGCATGCCAGTGGCCCCTGGTGGAGACTGGGGGCACTGCAGCAAGCCAGGCAGCACATAATTAGCGTGGCCGACTCAAGGCTGGGTTGCTGTCTGCCAGAGCTTTGGGGCATGTGCCATGCCTTGGGGGGAGAAAGGGCACAGAACAGGGAAAATACCGGCTCATGGGACAGGCAATGGCACCTGTCCCCCATGCCCTCTGCCAGGTTCTCCCAGACTGGCATTCCAGGTCCTCCACCTGGGCCCTCACCTGTAGCCAGAGTCTGACTTAGAAGAGCGCCCATGAGGAGGGTGGGTTAAACCGGGGGGGTGCTGGCTGCAGGGAGGGGGGAGAGAGGAGGCACAGATCGGAGGAGCCTCAGGAGGGCAGGAAACGGACAGGATGCCCACGAGAAGGTTCCATGGGCCGTGACCAAAGGGAAATGAAGTTTAAAAAAAATGATATGTAATACAAGTTTGTTTTACAAAAAATAGGGATAATCTGTTATGCATCGATGTGGTTGCTCAATGATGATGGTGCTGTGGGGTTTGAGAGGTCCTCAAAGTCCTGTACTGTAGTGCAGTAGCTAAGTGAAGGTGTGGGGTCTTTGTCTTGTATTACAGTGCATGCCTGTGTAGGCTGAGGTTTCAACGTCAACAGTGGAACTGGGAATATGTGTCACTAGGGCAAATGTAGGAGAGTAAGTAGGATGGAAGACTGGATGGGCCACGGGACCTTTTTGTGCTGTCACACTCCATGATTCTTTGTTTCTATATGAGGTTTAAAAAAAAAATGGTGCCACTGAGGGCTGGTTTAGAGGACAAGGGAGTCAGAAAGCAGGAAAGCAGACATATGGGGTGGGTAGATATGAACTTGATGGGTACCGTAGTGTTTCTGTTCCCCTTTAAGGTGATTTTTGTCTGGTATCCAGGAAAGCCTTTTGAAGTGTAATGCTTAGACACAGGGCCACTTAGATTTCATTGATATTCTGTCTTTTGTTTCTTTGTTGCTGAGAGGATTTGTGGGAGGGTCTTGGTCTCCAGGTTTTGCCCTGTCTTCCTGCTTTTCCCTCAGGTGCTCCATTTGTGACATCAGAATCTATTTCTGTGGAAATGTCTGCGATATCATGGGTGGAGTGTCGTGGGAAGGGGGATCAGTCTGGGTGACTCTAATCTTATTTTCATGCAAATGTCCTTGATGGAATGAGTGAGATGGACGCAGAACACTGGTGAAATGTGAGCAGTTTTGTGTTTGAACATTGTGTTTTTGAAGTGTTTTTCCTGGATACTGGAAATTTGCTTTAATGGAGAACTGTGCTGCACCTGTATGTCATTTTTCCTTGTGGGAACTGTTTTTTTTAATACCGGTTCCAGTTCTGTTACTATTCCATCTCTAGAAGCTGTTGAGTCATCGCAGTGAGCATTTCTGATTTACGCACAGGTTGTAAGGGCCATTTTAGAAGACTATGATGCAATTTATGTCCTTGCTGAGCTTTTCCATTGTTGGCACAATGCATCCACGTTCTACTATGGAACTCTGGAGTTAAGAGGGACATAAATTACACCATGCATTTCTAAAATGGCATTTAACACAGAGTATAAATCAGCAACACAAAATGATGTTATTAATAGACCCATATAGATGGATCAATAACAGAATGTGAGCCTTTAAAAAAAAAAAAAGCTTCTACTGGGGGTGCAAAGGGCTTGGTAGAGCCATGTTCCCTCACAACCTTTTAGCCATGTTTGCACCCATGTACCTAGAACAGTAGATTTGTCAGGTACGCCAATATCTTTATTGATTGTACCTGAAACTACTCTTTGGAAAAATGTTCTTAGTTGCACTGCTGCTTTAAGTGAAATGGAGTCAACGAGCACAGCCTCTCTCCCGCCAGTGTTCATTAGTAAATGATTGCAACATGCATACTGTCTGATAAGAGACAAAAGGGGTTCAGCTGGAATTCTCAGAAAAGAGATTATAATGTCTGTTCTGCTTTGTCATCATAATACTAACTTCAGCTCAGATGCTTAACAAAATACAAATGTTACTCTGAGAAATGTTACTACTTGGAAGCACACTGCAGTAGGAATTAATTGTACTGACCTAGTAGAATGTGTACCATTCCTGATAAAATTAATTGAAAAGTACTGATTCAGCAACTGCATTGCTATACAGTATGTTTGATGAAGATATGGGCTAAATATCAAATAAATATATTTAAAGAGATGGTTAAGAGCACTCACCCCTGCTGGTAGGTACACAATCAAAACACAACTATAAGGAGTGCATCTTTATCATTTTATTGTTCTGGTAAGAGCAGCAAAGCATGAACAGATTGCAGATGAAGCTGCAGTCTTACATTTCACCCATGCAGTGAGCTTCTTCAGAGACTCTGAAGAAGCCCACTGTGTGGGTGAAACGTGAGACTGCAGACTATCTTCTCAGGCAATAAGTGACCACCCAAAACCATCAACCACTAGCCTACCACCAGTGCAGCTCTGTGAGTGGTGGGATCCATTAAAGACTAAAGATTCTCAACTCCGGAGGGGTGCATGTCCAGGAGGTGCAAAACTTACAAAAATTAAAAACCATCCCGAGGCAAAAAGCGATCCTGCCCCAGAACCAAACCCAGCATCCTCACAGCCCCAGCCTGCCACCCTACCCACCACGCCACATGGCCAGCTTGGCAGCTGACCACCACACTATGTCCCACATACCCTCCCTCCCCTTCCGCCCGTCATGCGGCATGGTCCCCTCCCCATGTGTGTATGGATATATATATATACATCCTATTGCCATATTTTCCCACCTTGGTATCCTGTCGCTACCCTGCCAGGTAGCCCAGAACACAGGCATTGTGATTGAGTCACCCTTTTTGCAGTCGCTCAATCACGGTTGCCATGTTCACAGGATACTGTCCCTTACCTTTGCAATGTGTGTGGGCTGTCCCTCCCCCAGCTGGCATCCATGTGTGTGTGATTTTCTGGGGGTTGAATGTGAACCCTTGTCTCCAAAGTGGAAGCACAATGTGGCTGACATGACACTGGGCTGTCCTGAATCAAGTTTTAATCATATATTGTTCCTTCCAGACTCCCTCGCCATTCACTATCTTGTGCACCTTTTATTCCTTAGCCACTACTAATGCCTGCCTAGTTTTGGTTACCTCACTGTACAAACTTCCTTGCCCCCTGCATTTTTGGGACTTCTTTTGCATTAATGCCCACCTCTGGTACCATACCTAAATGGCAGCACTTTCTTTCCTTGCATCTTTCATGCTTTCCCTTCCTTGATGCGTTTTTTTCTTATCCAGCTTACTTAATACTGCTGCTGTTAATTGATTTTCTTCTAATAATGTTATTATAGTTCTTTTTTTGTCTGTATCCTTTTGCACTTTGCACAGTATTGTTGTTGCCCAGTTGTATATGTTTTAGCTGCCCTGTTCCATTGTGTACTGTTCTTTTTTATTTTTTCTCCATAGAGTTTTTTCCCCTAGCTCAAGTGTTGGTGACTCTTCTCAGGCAATAAGTGACCACCCAAAACCCATCAACCACTAGCCCACCACCAGTGCAGCTCTGTGAGTGGTGTGATCCATGCTGTGGGGCCCAATTGTACCCAGGCCATCATTCTGAGGGCACCAGAGAGCCCCCCCCCCCAATTTTTGTAATTCCATCCCACCACCTTCCACCCACACAATGGCATTGCCAGCCTTCTGAGTTGGTCATGGACACCACAGCAAAGCCTAGAGAGGGCAACAAGCTGCTTGGCCCTCCACAGGGGTCACTGGGGTGTTGGTTGCAGTGCCATGCTCTTCCCAGGTTAGGATGTACTGCATGCAGCAGCACTATTTCACAGCTCTGTTGCCTGCCCTGTACACCCTGAATCTACTCGCCATCCTGGATAGCTGGCCGAAAGCAAAACATGCTTCTGCCCCTACTTTTCTTATTTTTTAATGCTTATGTTTTTTATAGTGTATGGTTATCCCCATTGTGTATAGATTTCCATACACTCAATAATCTTGTTGTGGTACAGTTCAAGGTCATGAAAAGCTGTTCTGGTATCGTTTTGATATCACAGTGATGCCACAACAACTTTTGAGCCTTGACATGCCACTTGATTGGTTGAAGATGCAGCTTTGAAGAAAAGTCAGACAGAAATGGGGGCACTGTTCAGCAAGCGCCGAGTGGATGAGCAAGACAGTTTGAACACGGACAGCCATAGACAGCTCAAAGGTACCAAACACTACAACTTCAGCAGTTTTTTTTTTAAATAAACTTTGTGGCTGTGGATTATATCTTTAGATCAACAAACTGTCAGGAGTGACAGCTCATCAGGACTGACTTGGTCACAGAGTAAGGTGCCAGAGCGAGTGGGAACAAGTACAGACAAATTGCATAACAGTAAACCTTTTTTGGGGGAAAACCGTACACTATATAAAACAGTGTGTGGGTGCCCATACTCAACTAAGACTGAGTTTCCATGTCAGGAAAAGATAACATCACTCAGCTTCTCTCTAGCTTCACTCTGTAGGTCTCTATGATGTCATCACATACCCTCAATGAAAACACATAGAAGATTGTGCATGAGCACTCATACACAACAAGGGTATTTTCATTTGAGAGGTTTCCATGGTAACAGGAAACCTTGAGAGAGCAGCTTGAGAGGTCTCATTACCATGGAAATCTTGCAATTTTAAAATAGCCTTGCATGTGTATGGTTGCTCATACACAGTCTTTTATAATGTATGGGCAACCATAAGTGCACTCCTTGGCCCCAAAACAGGTCCCCTGGTACGAAAAAAATATCTTACTTTGGCACAGCTGCAGCAGTTCATTCCAGTGCCACTCACTTCCTCACCATCATGGCCGGTAATCACACATGCGTGATGATGTTCCATGTTGTTCTGCTGGACTAGTGACTTACTCGGTGCGGTACCACAAAAGTAGTGACTTCGCTAGTGCAGCACAACAACAATGTTCTAAACATGGATTTCCATGCAGAACAGAATTCTACCATATACTATAGCCTTGTTGTGTATGGTCACCCATACACTATTCTATATGTTGTGACCCCCCCCCCCATGATTCCCCTTCCCAGGTCATGCCTAAAACTGAGCCTTACTCCATGTGCCTTTTTAGGTCATGAATTTGTAGTGCACTGCTGTGGTGGTGATGAGCACCAAGGTTCAAATGAATAAGGGTAGATGAAATTTTACCCAACAAGGAGAGACAGGAGTCATCCAATGAGTTTGATGCCCGCTAGGCTTTATTCAACTACAGGGGTAGCATGACATGGTCACAGGAGGGGAAAATATAGCATTAATGAACAGACAACTTTCATAAACACTACTATACATCTACTGGATCTCTACAAACTCAGGTTACGGAACTATGTAACTAAATCATATTCAAGAAAAATATTCTGTGGTGCACCTCAGCCTAGTGCCACTGTACTCTATCTTACTCTTAGAATCACCTATGGTACAGTAGTACAAATACTCTATGTCACCTTTAGTATTGGCAGTGGTATCGTAGTACAATAACTACCCCTTGGAAGACCTTAAAACCACTGACTTAGGTCAATTACATCAATGTACATACAAAGACACCACAGAGTCCAATCGCAGCTGAAGTCTTCTTGTGCACTGTTGAGTAGAGTTGGTAGCTACAGAAAGATGAGGATAAAGGAGTTCTCTATGACACTCAGATTATGATCCCAGCACAGACCTTGATAAGGCCACTGGGGTGGTGAGAGTTTTTTTAGATAGACCATATGTTTCTTGGCCTAAACACATTCTCTCTGAGGCTGCCAGCATAAAAGAACAAGTGGAACAGGTTCCTGGAATCAGCCCACTGGAGGGTGATCAGAATCAAACTAGCTGGAGAAAGCTCCTAGGCCAAAACTCACTTTGGGGCCGCCAAGGATGGAAAGAAACAAGGAGATTCATGGTGATGAACGCACTGGAGGATTACCAAGGACTGGATGATGCTGCGGAAATTAAGATGCAACCAGGAACCAGAAGAATTTGAAGCGAAGATGGATGATTTTTGAAGTGTCAACACAGGAGACTGGAACAAAACAAAACGGTGGACATGTCCCACACTGGGCTTCGATGGACTCGACTTGTGGTGAATGGCCAGGGGATGCAGACAAGGCTCTTCCAGGACAAGCACAATCTTCACAGGGCAGCCAATTTAGGGTCATCCAGATCAGGAACCAAGAGACGATAATGGAACGGCAGAAGCAATCCACCTGGGCTTTGGCATACTCAACTTCGAACTGAGGAAAACAAGAAATGGCAGTTGTGACTTGCATGGGCTTTGACGTACTCAGCTTCAGTGGGCAACATGAATGTGGTTGAGGATTTTCTAGACAGACACCTTTTGGAGAAGAAAGATGTTGAAGGACGTCTTTCTACAGGTAGAGATTGATTCTGTAAAAGTAGGATGGCAGGCAACACCATAGAGCAGTATCATGGCAGAAGACTGAGTCTATACACAAAGCTGGCAACAATAAAGCTGGCAGATACACTTCCACACTGCACCAAGAGAACTGTTTCTTGCTGGGGCAATTTGCCAGAAATGGGACAAATTACCAGAATCCAGGGCAATTGTTCGATGCAGGGGTAATTTGCCAGAAACAAGGGCAAATTACCAAAATCTGGAGCAATTGTTCATTGCAGGGGCAATTTAACAGAATCCAGGGCAATTGTTCATTGTGGGGTAATTGTTCATTGCAGGGGCAATTTGCCTGAGACAGGGGAAAATTACCAGAATCCGGGCAATTGTTCATTGCAAGGGCAATTTGCCAGGAATGGGGCAAATTACCAGAAACTGGGGCAATTGTTCATTGCAGGGGCAAATAACCAGAGTTCTGGGGCAATCGTTCATTGCCAGAGTAAATGACAAGAGTTCCATGGCAATTGTTCGTTGCAGGAGCAAATAATCAAAATCCCAGTCCCAACACAGTCTTGGTGCTTTGCAATCAACACAACAGTTCAGATACTAATAAATACACATTTTCATCAACTGACAGTGACTAGATGGCAGTTGCATGCTAAGCACCCTTCTTTCACTGACCCTTCACAAAAGTACAACATCTGTGGGTCTCTTCTTGTACCCGGACCTGGCTACCCCTGGAAAACCTTTGGATAAATGCCCTTCTTTCCACTGGGCCTCCCTTGCCCTCATAACTGCTGGATCCCTCTGACTACTATGGGCCTATTGGCAAAGCCCCTTTAAATGCTTGGCTCCTTGGATGTCTGTGCTGCCCCTTCTAAAACACAATGGGCCTTAATGACCTTTTTATTACTTGGGCTCTTTGCTGCCCTTCTAAACCCTGTGGGCCTAAGGTTTTCCCTTTGGCCACTCTGTGCTTGGATGCCGCTTTAAAATGATGGGCCTATCTTGTTGCCTTTTTAATTCTTTGGGCCTAACATTGGCCTTTTTGTTCAATAGGCCTGCCCCAGGCCTTCCTGTCAGTCACTTTTAGCTGCCCTGCCTTTATTCAGCCCCTCATGAATATTTATAAACCCTCTATAGGCCTTCCTGAGCTGGCCCCTCCCCGTGGGCATCACTGCACCCTGAATATTTAAATTTATTAGCTGGCCCTACCTTGCCCTCTCCTACAGTGACACTCCAAGCACCCAACAACCCACAGAGAGAAAACTTTTTTATTTTAAAATGTTTAGGCAGTCAACACTCTTCTTTTATGCTGCTGCTGCGACTCAGCGCCCCGGCCTGGGGTGAAGCTGATGCTGGGAGGAGGAGGGAGGTCTTTGCTGGCAGTGGGAGGGACCATAGCAGGAACAACAGGCAATGTGGCGGATGGCAGGGGGCCTCTGGAGGGTCGACAGCCTTTTCCTCTGTCATGATGTGGCTCTTCTATGCTGCCAATGAGGGACCAGAACACTGGGGGAAAAAAAAAAAAAAAAAAACTAAATGGGGCAACAACCGGCCGCAACACAACACAGGAGCAGCATCAACAGGAGTCTTCACTGGCTGGAAGAGGGGGGTACCAATGCAGTCAATGAGACCACTTCAACCTTCAGGTAGGCGCCCTGTCTCTGTCGCACTTGCTAGGTCCCTCCTCTTCAACAGCCCGGCACGATCTGCCTCCAAAATGGCTTTTTTCCCCTTTGAAAAGGTGCTCGGGATTCTGCTTCTAGAACAAGTGCTAATCACGTGATTTAAGGTACAAGATAAATGTTTATGGGTATTACTCATACAGTATATGTATCAATTAAATTATGGGGGATAATGCCAAAATTCAGAAAAAGTGCAAAATGTCTTTTTTTAATTTTATATTTTAAAACCATCATGAAATGTTCCATGTCAATATTAAAAAAGTATATCAATATACTTTATTACTAGGAAGTCATACTAGGAAAATTAGATGTACAGAAGGCTGGACAGACCATTTATATACATCTCCTACAAATGCAGGTACTGTATTAGTCCCCTTCACCTAAGTTCAATAGGAAACTATTAAGTTTGGTCTTAAAGCAGTGAAAAGAATCAACTTCTACAACATCCCTTGGGAGGGTATTCCACATAGGAATAATTATTGTTATGGAAAAAGTATATAGATAACATTTATTTTAGGGAAAAAAAACAGCTCTAACATGATGTAAATATGTAAAGCGATATAGCTATAGAAAACTGCCAGTTTTTAATATTGATAGCATAATTACTACTGTTACATAATAACGATACAATATTGACACCATTTCTTGCATCTCGACAAAAAACTCCAGGCCCAGGATCAAGCGAGCAAATAAGCGGCACTTTTGCATTGAGTGGGGATGCAAAAAGGTCCAACTCTGGGTGGCCCCATCTGTCGAAGAGATCTTTGACCATTGGGGTCACAAGCTCCCACTCATGGGCCCTTCTCTGGGAGCAGCTGAGACTGTCTGCCAGGAAGCTTTGGATGCTTGAAACATGGACAACCGAGAGCTTCAAACTGTACACGATGGCCCAATACCAAACACTCATCACCTCCTGATACAGGGGGTTAGAGTGAGTTCCCCCTGTTTGTTTATGTAATACACCATGCACATGTTGTCCATCTGCACCAATAGCAGACCAGGGAGGAGATGAGTCTTGAAGACCTGCAAAGCATACAGAACCACTCGCATCTCCAGAACATTGATGTGGAGACTCTGTTCCACATCTGTCCAAGTGCCCTCAGTCTGGTGAGTGATCAAATGAGCTCACCAGCCTAGACCTGAGGTGTCCATCATAAGAATCTGATGAGGGGCTAGGATTTGAAAGAACCCCCCCCCAAAGCAGGTTGACCGGCTCAAGCCACTATAACAGAACTCTTTTGACTGGGTTGGAGACCATGACCATCTGGTTCAGGTGGTCCTTGCATTGATTCCACTGAACCCTCAGTATCCATTGAGGAACCCACATGTGAAGGCAGGCAAGGGGAACCATGGTAATGGCTGCTGCCATGTGACCCAGCAGTTGCAGAAAGATCCTTGTTGGGACCTGGCGACTGGAAGAGACCAGGTGAGCTTTGGCAATCATGCATTTTGCCCTGTCCATGAGCAAGAAGGCTATGCCCTGGGCAGTATCCAGAATCACTCCTATATATTGGAAGTGCTGACAAGGAGACAGGCAGGACTTTGTCTAATTGATAGTGATACCCAAGGCCTGGAAGAGATGAAAGGTATATTCCAGAATCTGGACCAGACAGTCCCTGGAGGGAGCTGGTAACAGCCAATTGTTCAGGTAGGAGAATATATAGAAACTCTGTCTCCGCAATGCAGCCACTACCATTGCCAGGCACTTGGTAAAGACCCTGGGGGCTGAAGAAAGATCAAAGGGGAGGGCCCTGAATTGGAAATGGGCTCCCTGGAAAAGGAAGTAGAGGAAGCACTGATGGGAAGGAAAAATTTTGACACGCAGATATGCATCTACATGTTCCAAGAATGGAGCCAATCTCCCTGGTGTAGGAGGGGCAGCAACCCATGAAGGGTGACCATCCTGAAGCATTTGTACTCTTTGTACAAGTTCAGATGACTCAGATCCAGGATGGGTCAGCAGTCCCCAGTCTTTTTTGGGACCAGGAAGAAGTGAAAGTAGAATTCTCTGCCCCACTGGGTCAGAGGGATGGGCTTTATAGCTCTTTTTTGCAGAAGGGCCTGAACTTCCTCCCAGATGAGAGACACATGAGCTGGGGTAGTACGCATTTTCTGGGGGATTTTCTGGGGGCCACTCAAGCAGCCTGAGTCTGTGTCCATGTTCTATGATCTGCAGAACCCAGTTGTCTGAGGTAATGTCCCATCGCCCATTGAGTTGATAGGAGAATCAACTCCTGACAGCTTCCCACAGAATGTTGTCTGAGGGGGGTCAGCCAAGGAATCAGGAGGTAGGGGCAGGTGCCGGGAGGGTAGCTGTGGGTGCTCGAGGGGCTCTGGCAGCATTTGCAGAAGGGGTTGATGCTGCCTTGTATTTGCCCTGACCTTTGATGGGGGGCAGACCTGTCTGCGGGAGGAGCAGCAAAAAGGAGGCTGCTGACCAGGCTTAGGCTGGGTATGGTATAGTGAATGAATGGACCAGAGGGCACAGCCTGACTCCTGGAGGAAGGAAATGAGATCCTGGACATCCCCTTCAACCAGGACGGCACCCCAAAAGGGGGCATCCAAAATTCTGGACTGCACATCTGAGGCAAAACTGAACACCTGGAGCCAGGAATGATGCCAGACGCAGATGCCTGCAGCCACTTCCTTGCCCAAGGTGTCCACAGAATCATAAGTGGCCTGAAGGATGTGGTTGCCCACATCAGAGCTTGCCGTAAGAAGCTGAGTAAGCAGTGTTTTGGAGGGGTCATCAGACAAAGCCAGAACTAGGTCCCTGGCTTGGTCCCAGAGGACATTCTGATATTGGACAATGTGGGCCAAGTAGTTAAGAGCCCAGATGGCCAGGGTGGAGGATGCAAAGACTCACTTGCTCAGGTGGTCCAGCTGTCTGGATTCCCTGTCAAAGGGAAGGGCACTGAGGTGTTAGGCTTCTTTGTGCAGTCATGTGCTGCATTGATTACCACAGAATCAGCCTTGGGTTGACCCCTCCCAAAAAAAGGGCTTACCTGCTGGAGCATGGTAGAGCCTGTCTGCTTTCTTGGGTACTGCTGGAGTGGTAGAGGGGTGATTCCAAGCCGTCCTTGTGAAATCTTCATAAGAGTCAAACAACCACGGGGAGGACATATGGCTTCTCAAAGTAAATGGCCAGGTGACACCTCTCTGAGTCCTATTCCTCCATTTCTCAGTCCATGGTGGCCTGGAAGTGCCTCATGATGTCCATGAAAGATGGATCATCTGGAGGGGACTTAGGAATTGCCTTATCAGGCTCTTCCCCTTCAGAAGAATCCCCTGATGTGGAGGAAGGCTCCAAATAATTTGAGTACTCCCCATCCGGCTCCTCAGGCTCACTTTCAGATGGTGGATGCTCATCCTGGTGAGTGCCGGAGCCAACCCTTGGTCTGGATCCAGTGCACCATGGCATATGGGGGCACACTGGTACCCGATCACCCCCGGTTTGGGTACAGAAGGTCCCCAGCAGGCTGCCTAGGGGATGCCGGTGGAGAGCCCTGAGGAGCAGGGGTCTGCTTCTGCATGAAAGACCACCATGCAGAAAATAGGGCATTGTAGTCCACTGGGGAAGGGTAGTTGAATACCGGAAGATAAGGGTAGGCCAGCACCGGATAAGGGAAGGGTGGCACCAGGGTTGGTGGGGCTGGCGTAGGGTATGCCAGAAGAGGGCCAACAGGTGCCAGATGAGAAGCTGGCATCAGACCCACAGGCTGCAGTAAAGGCAGCACTCTGCTGGTCTCAGAGGCTGTGGAAGAGAAATATTGGTGCTGGGCCCACAGACTGTGACAGTGGCAGTACAGGCAGTGACCCAGCAGGCGCCAGGCAAGGAGGCCTGGAAAGAGAATCTGCCAGTGCCGGTAGAGGAGAAACAGGCACCTGTGGGGAAGGAGATCTTCCTGGTGAAGGCAGCAGTGATGCTGGGCTGACTGAGACACTGGTAGCCTGCTGTGTGCACTGCTGGGAAGGACTGTCATCGGATCCTGTAGAGGGGACCCACGTAGGCAGCGTCTTGGTGTGGCCAGGTGCACTGGATAAGGAAACATAAGATTCCAAAAATGAGGTGAAGAAAACACACCAATGTGTGACATATATATATATATATATATATATATATATATATATATATATATAGACACAGCTAGGACCAGAAGGCATAGGTCCTACCATCCGTGTCTCAGAGGATCCTACAGTCCTCTCACAACCTCTCCTCAGGCTATGCTAATCTGATCTGCTGATCTCAAAGGACTTGCATTTATACAGCATACATCACATGATTATAATGATCCACCCCTATTCTAATACATATAATTTACCTGTGCTAAACAATAATAAAATATAATAAAAAGCAAAAGGGTGAATTTATTTTAGCATACTTTTATAATTCCAGCAAAATAATGAATTTTAGAGGGGTTTTGGATCAAAATAAAAAAATCTTTTAGCAATAAAATGAACCCTTTAGCCCCTCCCACTCAGCTGAGATTGACAGTGTCTAAATATAAAAATTACAGCAGAATGTGGCGCTGGCTACTAAGGGCTGGACTAGATAGCTGCTGCACAGGTAAGTCCTACAGAAGCAAACTGCACTTTCACAAAAACGTTTTAGCACTTCTTAGAACCAGTACACGTACTAGCACTTTATTCAGCACTTTCTAGCAGTACACAGTTCTTGTACAGCAGTTTTTATATGTTCTTGTTGGTGTTTGTAGTGTTATCATTTTACACTGTTTACAGACAACACCCCAAACCAGCAATTGTTTAGCTGCTTTTCAGTCCATTTCTGAGAGCTGTTTAGAAATAGGCTGTAGAGGGAAAAACAAATGGCGGCTCTGTTTATGAGCAAGGGCTTCGCTAGAGCTGCTCAGAGAAAAATAAAATATTATAAAATACCTTGTTAGGGAGGACTTTTGGCATCATGGGCAGGACTGTAGAACATTATGTGAGCTTTTGAGACTGAACCCTAACCTGACCACCAAGTCCTACAATATGTACACCAGATATTGTATTCATTTTCCCCAGTATTTTGGGAATGGGTATGGAGCCGCTTATAACCCAGCAAACTCTTCTCTTAATGTGTGCAAATAAACTAGAGCAGGAGCAGTTTCCCTGCAGCTTACTGCTCCATGCATTGCTCCATTTTATTTCAGCTACCAAAAACATGAAAAACAACCAAAGAGGAAGGCAGCAGAATAATACATAAAAAAAAAAATAGAAAAAAAAAATAGAAAAAGATTTTGAGCTTTTTCTTTCACAAGTGCCTAACTGAGGCACTTGAACTAAAGCATTTTTAGAGGGCAGCATGGAGAGAAGTGCCCGCCACCTGTCTAAATCATTTGGCGACATTTCCAGTGCCACAGGGGAGCAGGCTGCAATTTCAAGCATCCCTCGTGTGGACAACACAGATGGACTCTGTTGTAGAAAAAAGTCTGATTTTTATACAGGGGAAACATAGTTTTCTATGGGGAAGACCATCACCCTATATTCCCACATGATATGTGAGGGTGCAGAGAGGGTGCAGCAGCTTTCTAGCATTGGGTGTGCCACAATACAGGGGTTCAAAGCTACACCTCACTAATTTCCCTCAGCAATAAGCCCAATTCTTAGGGGCACAGATAAATAACTCTGGACCCAGAAACTTGCATATAACATATTGTAGCTAAGGAGATATATAGCAGGTTTTTATGGCTGTGGGAGGTCCCTACAGCCATATTGCATGGCTCTACAATGCCGGTTCAACAATTAAGTTGTCAACTGCCATCACAGCGATGGATTTATGTTAACCACAACTTGCGGTTGATATAAAGCCGGCTTCTGACCCCAGCCATTTTTTCATCGGGGGCTTTGCCCCCGAACACCCCATGCAGGGGGCTCTGCCCCTACATCCCCCGATCTCTAGGATTCTAACTCCAAGTTGGACTTGGATCAGGGATAGGGTGTGGGACCAGGAGGGATAGTGCCGGGGTCTCGGGCGGCCTATTACAGTGAAAACGTTGATGTTGTTGGCATCGACATTTTTGCTGTAATAGTGTCGCCATCCTGGGTGCATACCATATTGCATTAACTTGAAAAGGGGTTTCTGTGGAACACATTTTTTAGTACTTTTCAGTGTATTCTTCCATAACACTGCAAATCCCTGTGGCAGTTAAAAAAAATACTCCTTTCCTTCTGTTTAGAATGATGGACACAGAACTCAAAGCTGCTTTTCTCTTAGAGCAAATGTGCACACCTTCCAAACAAATCTAAATATCTTTGAAATGTTTTAAGGTGTGCAAAAACAACCAGCGTGAAAGTTGTTTAGGGCAAGAAGACCTTTCACATGACGGTAGTCACTAATCTGAATTCTTTATATTTTGTAAAATATGGTCTTTCAAACAACCTCATTTTTTCTTCTCTCTAAGTGAACACAGTAGGAGTCATGTCAAACAAATGTAAATATCTTGGAAAGTACACAAGTTAACAATATACAAGCTACAAGGAAGTTGTTCAGGACAAAATGACCTGTCAAATGAGGGTAGTCACTAATCTGAATTTATTAGATTTTTTTAAATATAGCTATCAGAAAGGTGAAAATTGTGAAGAAAAATGAAAATTCAGGTAATCAGAGGGCCATAGTTTAAAAATTATAATTAGTGCAGCTAAACAAATGGGCTCATTTGAAAGGTAGTTTTGTCCTGAACAATTCTCATAAGATGGGTTCTGAGTAACTCCTATACTTTCAGAGATATTTAAATTTGTTTGGCATAACATTTAATGTATGGCTGACAGCCTGATTTCTGAAACCACTCCACTGAGACCAGAACATATGGGACCCGATTTTAGAAGGGTGGCGCAAGTCACCACCAAATGCAACTTGCACCACCTGCAACTGTGACATTGACCATGCACCCTATTCTAGAAGGGGCAAGGTCACCACAGCTAAGTCCTGTGACTTGCGACATACGGCAAGGTACGTCGCACAGAGCGTGCACCTGGCGAGCATGTCACAAGCTGCAACACAGATAGCAAGTACCCCCCATGCCCAGCTAGCCACAATAGGCACCCGCAGGGCTGCCCACATCAACTGCCCCCGAGGTGTACAAGTATAGCCCCGCAGGGCTGCCCACCCCTGCCCCAAAATCTACATTACCTGCCCTACAGGGCTGCCCACACCAACTACCCCTTGAATCCCTGTGCATGTAATGCCCGCAGGGCTGCCCCCACCCCCAGCCCCCCAAATTCCCCGTTGTCACATGCCCATGGCAGCGCTGACATCCCAGTCATGCCTGACCTCGAGTTGCCAGCCACAAGTGCATCAAATACCCTGCCCTGGTAGTCTAGTGGCCCCCACATAGCTGTGCATGCCACCCAGCACCCACCCATCCCAGCCGGCAACTGGCACAGCCACCTCTCACCACCATGGCCAACCACCGACTGTGTTCAGTAGGGGCGTGTACAGAAAAGACATGCTCAGAAGTTAATTTCTGAATAAGTCTTTCTGTATGCTTCCTACTGAACTCAGTGGTTGCTAGCTGTGGGTGAGAGGTGGGCTGTGCCAGTCACCAGCTGGGGACGGATGGGGTGCTGGGTGGGCTGGCACAGCTGGGTGGGGGGTTGCGACCACTAGGCTACCAGGGCAGGGTATTTGCTACATTTGTGGCTGCAACTCAAGGTCGAGGCACAGGTTCTTATATATTCTTAAAATTCACGTATATTTTTTTTTACATTACACTCACTACTATACTGTTAAATCTGTTATTAAACTTCTGATTGTAATGTGAAATAAGCATTCAAATGC
Source organism: Neoceratodus forsteri (assembly GCA_016271365.2). Classification (NCBI taxonomy): domain Eukaryota; kingdom Metazoa; phylum Chordata; order Ceratodontiformes; family Ceratodontidae; genus Neoceratodus; species Neoceratodus forsteri. Next base: position 356,628,821 of record CM028134.1, read on the forward strand.
AAAGCCGCATTTGCAACTGTGACTTGGGGTCGGGGCACGGGTGGGGGGATGACAGTGCCGCCCTGTGGGGCATTTTGCAATGGGGGATTTGGGTGGGTGGATGGTGTAGCCAGCCCTGCGGGGCAGTTATTGTAAGATATGGGGGCAGAGGGGTGTGAGCAGCCCTGTGGGGCACCTAATGGACATGTCAGGGGTTGGGGACACCCACTGGGGTATGCTGGGCATGGGGGGTGGGCAACTGTGGTATGCCCACTGGACTGCAGACAAGTCTACAGGACCCCAGGGGCATCCGTAGGTTACACCAGCTAAATGCTGGTGTAACCTAAGTTGCCCGTTCTCTTCCGGGGGTTCTTGTAGAATCCCGACCTTGGGGACTTTGATGCTGCCCTTCTGAAATGGGGCACAACTGCTGCCGTAAACCCCCTAGTGCCATGTCACAGGGGGGTTATGGCGCAACTGCCAGTGTAACAGCTGTTACGGCCTGCGTGGTCTGCACCATGGCAGGCACATTACAAGAATTGCGCATGTCGCAACTGCTGGCATAAATTGCTAGATGCACCATTCTACTTGGTGCAATTGCTGTTACGCCAGGCATAAGTGTACTAGAATCGGGCCCATGGTTTCTATCTTGTCATGCTCAATTTAACAGCAGATGCTGAAGTTATTCTAGCACTATTACATCAATTGAATTTTTTACTTCTTAATATAAAAAAAATACTTGAAACAAAATTATCTGTTTATTGGGGGCACATTAGATCTTTTCAGGATGGGATCATGTTAAATCTTTTCAGGAAAAAGGCAACAGATTAATTTTAGTAATTATTAGCCAGCAATATGTTCTATGTGTGAAGCTGATACTGACCAGATGGGGGAAGAAGGAAGACACAGAAGAAAACACAATGCTCACACATATAAAGAGAACTTGGCTTTCAGTGCAACTTTTAGAAGCAAATGGTTTGATACCTTTTAGACATCTATGCTGTACCACTGATTTATTTTTTTCCTTTATTATGTCCTCTTTGGCAACTTCTACTATTAAAAAGAGAATAATGGATAGGCCACTGGGCATTACTGGTGAGTAATACCATTGAGAGGTTCTGGTCACATAGAAACCTCGGGAACAAAGCTCAAGAGGTTCCTGTGTCCAGAACCTCAAGATGGTATGTCACCGGTAATGCCCAGTGACCTATCTGCTCTTTTTTTTAAAATATGGACCAGATTTTTTTTTCAGTATTTTGTTAGGGGCGATCAGCTGCTTAAGGACTGTCTCAGTCCTGGCCAACCACCACACTGTATCGCGCTCTCATTCGCCCCTCCCTGCCTCCCACCCACTCACAGCATGGCATAGGAAAATTGGTAGGAAGTCTTACCTTTTCTTGTTTTGAGGAACGAGGAATGCAGGATCAACCAGATATTTCCATTTTTCAAAAAAAGGGGGGAACGTTTCTTGACGAGAAATACTCTCACTAAGCAAGAGACTGGCTGCCATATTTTTGAAAGTCTTCTGCCTGCCCACACAGGAAAAGCGACCAATCAGAAGGCACACTTTGGAAGATGTGGAAAGCCAGACTAGCACATACACGGTGGTCTTTTGGTGATAATACTATTGTTCAGGTCCCGAACAATGCTATTACCAGACCTGAATGATAGTATTATCAGTTGTGTAGGATGGTATTATCAGTGCTGAACTATTGTATTATCACTTTATAATGTATGGTAAGTGCCTATTAACCACCATAATCAGCAGTTACACAGCTTTGTTATGCACGGTTTAGAATTTCAAAAGTTGTTAACCGCACTTCAGAACTTCCAAACAGTGGCAAAACAAAAAAGAATGCACCAGAGTTCCATAATTCTCACACATAGAATGCAAACAGTGTTTTTGACCATACACTATAAAGATGATGGCTGGTGATGGGTGACAACCACGCTGAAATCACCTGTCGTGGTTGCTAGGGCTACAGTAAACCTCTCGAGCAGCACTCTCGAGGTTTACCATGTTGTCCTAGGAACCACTCAAGGTGATTACAGTGTGGTTATCACCTGATCCCCAGCCATTATCCTCTATGTTGCCGGTAGTATTACCGGGATTTTTTATTTGCTTTAGTATGGTATTAAATTGCATATCCATATATTAAAATGCATTAAATGTATAGTTTACTAAATTTTGACCTTGGAATAACTCTTGAATGACTCCTAAATAAGTTTTAAGCCATTCCCTTAATGGGAGGACCTGTGCAAAAGGTCTAGTGTTATTGTTTCAATTTTTTTTACAAATTTCCAAAGTAAAAGTTTGGAGAAATAGAAAAGTATGTACAATGAATCTCCTCTGCATTTTCAACTCAGAGAGAGGTTAATATTTGTGCAAAATAAAACCCAATGTTTATACAGTTTTTGTTCTAAAGTAATGTTATTCTGAATCTCATTGGACTATTGATGAACTGAGCAAAGAAATGTTTAGATAAAACAAATTGATGACAGCAGGATTGGGAGGTCATTAAAATTGCAAAAGGTCAAATTATGAAACATTAAATGCACTCATTAAGACCATTCTTCTTAGTGTGTAATTATAATGAATTAAAGACATTTGAATATAGACCTACAATTATACAACCATTGTGATGCATATTTTTAGGATCAGAGGAATGGTGCAAAGCTGCCAAAACCGTGGTGCTCTCACTGCTTCAACACTTCAGTGTGCGTGGATCAAACCAAAAAGAGCCACAATAAAAGCTTCTATCTTCTCAAATAAAATTCATATTTTATTTTATTTGATTTAACCAGAAAATACAAAATAGCAATAGGGATGTAAAACAATCAAGATGAGATTTCAGCATTCTCCACCCATACATTGAAGCTGAGCCATAATAAAGGCTTCTATTTTCTTCAAAGCAATTATGTTTTATTTTGATATATTTAATATTCTATATCTAAGTAGACAATGGAAAAAAAGTTTCTTGGATGTTTGGAAACAGGCAAATGCAACCAGACATGGAAGGAAGTAAAAAGAGAGTATCGGTTGAGGGGGCTAGTAGCAAGTCAAGGAGCTCACTTGACCACTCCAATGGGGGCCACCCACCAAAACTACTGACTGCTGGTGGGCACTGGTAGCAGAGGAGGAGCTGGGCAAGCAATGCAAGCAGTCAGTGTGACAGGAGGAGAAGGCAGATGGCAGGCTGCCTGCCATAGTCCAGCTCTTGTTTTAAATCCCTGGTGGTGCCTGAGTGGCTGTAGCAGTCATCTTTCCAGCAGTCCTCCATCTGTAGAGATTTGGGGTACTCAGTTTAGCTGACTGTTGTATTGAGGCAGGCTTGAGATCCATTACAGCAACAGGTCTGACTACAGCCCCAGACCCTCAACTCTGCTACTTGTACAGGACTGACCGTTTGAGAGCGAGGGATCCTCGCTGCTTGCAAAGAAAGTGGGAGGGGTAGCAGTTGGTGTTCGTTAGTGTGTCGGGGCAGGCAGGGGGCCTGGTTGGGCTGGGAGGAGTGCCTTTAAGTTTAAGGATCGCATGTGTCTTAACTATTGTGGATTGCATGGGTGTAGGCAGGGGGTGCTCAGGGTGTTCAACCCCCCCCCTTGAAATTACCTCAGAAATTTTGAAATTCTTGTATTTTAATTTTGGGTTGCCTCAAGCTCAGCTGCTAAAACACTCAGGGTCTCAGCAGTCTCCATAGCTGCTAGAGCTAGCTGCAACACCATGTGCATTCATGGGACCATTGATGGCTAGGGGAGATAGAGACGTCATCAACAGAGAGAGAGAGAAAGAAACCTGGTGAGACAGACTAGTGAGTATGCTGCTGTGCTGTGTTATCTGTACAGTACTGAGCAAGTTGTGGTGCCCCATTCACTGTCATGGTGGTAGAGTAGGACTATGTGGTGTTCTTCTCTAGCCTCAGTTGAACTGTGGGAGAACTTGAAGTAAGGTCTACCACAGAAAGAACAGACTCATCCAGGGTTGAGCTGCAAGTAAAGTACAGCGCGTGTTCTAGACTGTGGTGGACACTGGCTAGACTGGTAGTGTGGTCCGAAGAGAAGACAGGAGAGGTTGAGGAAAAATCTTCCCTGGCCTAGTGGCCTGTAGTCCTGTCTTGGGAGGAGAGTGACTGTTAAGGCAAGCCAACAGAAGGATAATCAGCAGAAAAGTGGTGAGTGGAGAAAAGAATAAAGATTGACTCAGGGGAAGGGATTTCTCTCATTCAGAGGGGTGCTGAGGGGTTTTGGCACCATCTCCCAGGGCAACCCACTCATTACATCGTAACCCCACCGATGTTCTGCCCAACTTGGAGCTTATTATATTGAATGGGAATAGTTGTGGAAAGGCAGATGCCTGACTGACATCTTTATCTCTGGCTGTTGCAGAGTGTTCCCATGTGCAAAGGTGGAATGGGGTTAGGAGTACTCTGTACATGCAGAGGTGGGATGGTGGTAGAGGAGGAGTGATGCAAATGTGTGGCGGTGTCCCCAAGTGTAGGAGTGAGATGTTTGGGGATTAATGCTCCCCATGTAGGGGCACTGTGATGAAGGGGTGGATTGCTCCCCATGTACAGAGCTCATATGAAGTGGGAGGAAAGCTCCCCATGTGTGGAGGCTGAATGGAGGGGGAGGAGTGCCCCCTGTGTGCAGGAGGTAGGATGAAATGGGAGAAGTGCTCTCCATGTGGGGGAGGTAAGACATAGTGGGAGAAGCACTGGAGGGGTCAGGGGATGAGTGCTCACAATGTATGGAGGTGCAGCAATGATACCTATGTGTGGAGCTGGAATGGAAGGAAGAGTGCTTTCCATGTTCAAGTTCAAGTTTATTGCGAAGGGATAAAATCCATTAGGCAAACTCATTTGCAAGGAGGTCCCTTGTACAAGCAATGATAAAGACAATACATGGTGTGAGATACAAAAAGTAAGGGCACATAATATAAATTAAAATAAATACATTTTCTTTACATTAGTATATACAATATGTACAATGTTGCATTCAACAAGGATTGAGACCAAATATGATTACATAAGACACTATGTCCACAATGTGGATAAGGGCTGGAGAAGGAGAATTGCTCCCCATATGCAAAGGAGGCATGGAGGGAAGGAGTGCTCTCTATGTATAAATGTATAATGGAGGGGGAGGAGTGCTCCCCATGTGTGGAGGTGGGATGGGGGGACAGTCACTTAATGGCCACCATCCTAGACCTCACTCCAGCCTGTGTGTGAAACTTTTTGGGATGGGCACAGTTTACGATGGGGCAGATGTGCAATCCACATCTCTTCTCTGGCTGCTGTAATGTATTAGGCTGATAGGTGGGGGTGCAAGAGGGCACCAGTCACTCAGGATCACTCATTGTATCCTACCCCCACCCACCCACCCAGCAGAGTCAGAAAAGTTGTGAAGGGGCAGCTACAAGATCTACATTTTTATATTTTAGTACCTCAGAGTGCTCTCCATGGGTAGAGCACATTAGGTGGTAGAGCCTCTGGCTGAAGCAGAGTGTTTTGCAAGTGTAGAGGTGTGGCATAGGGTGAGGAAATGCCAGTCACCCAAAGCCCACTCCAACCTTCATGCTATTTCTGGTGGAGCAAGGATGGGTATAAAGGGGCCGATGTGCAACTTGCATCTATCCCTGGCTGCTGAAGGGTGCTACCCTTGTGTGGAGGTAGGATGGGGGGATGGGGCATCATTCTCCCAGAGTCGCCTGCCTGGAGCCCACCCCTGGCTCTGTCTGGATGCTTATTTTGTGCAGTGGTGGAATAGATGCACCAAGTTTGTTTTACACTTTGTCTCTCCTGGTCTCTTTTTCTCTCTTTCTGTCACTCTCTCTGTCTCTCTCTAACTCTAACATCTGCTCCCCCAAAACTCTACAGCACTGCTCTCTGTCCTGGTCACAATATTTTTGCTGCCACTTTCTCTGCCTTTCTGTATGTACTGCCTGCTTCCACTGAGCTTCAGAAAGACAAACAGAGAGTCAGACTGACAGCAAGGTGCCAGAAAAGTGAGCAGAAATAAAATGGATGGCAATCGAGAAAAGGTGCCCACTGTACTCCACTTCTCTGGTTGGTGGAGGGGGGGTGGTTGACACAATCTCTGATTGGAACAGATTGGACCTGTACATATATGCCACACTGGAAGCAGCTGTCACAGTTGCTGTGTCTCTCTCAGGTGTGGGGGGTGGGAAGGGGTGGGGCAGGGAGTAGGCATTGCTAGGGGACAGACCATCCATTTAAATAAATGTTTGTTCAGGTGCAGGTCTGGGAGCCACCCAGTCATTGTGGCTATGGTCACTACATTGAACTGTCCCCAATTTCACACTGCAAAGGTGGTGCTGCAATAGTGATAGCCAGTCACCTGGTGATCAATTTCATTCTGCTTACTTGCCACATCTCAACATGTTGCTGTCACTGTTTGGGGTCTCTCTCTCTCTGCTCTGTCCCTGACACTAGTGCCACTCACCACCTCTTTCGATCCTACACTCTTTTGGGGGGGGTTTGCTGCTGCCTCTCCTTCTCGGTGTCTGTCCCTGCAGCCTGTGTCTGTCTCTCCCTGCCATTCAGGTTCAAGCTACAGCTCTGCAGACAATGCTACCTCACTTCTCAGCACTCTTGCTCCTTGTATTATGTGGTGAAGTGGGGGGCACACTGAGGCAGCATAGATACTAGCAGATCCACAGGGTGGGTCAGTGAGTACCATCACAAAGAGCAATGCTCAGACTGGGCATCGTGGCACACATTGGCGAGAGAGGAGCTCAGGGACAAGAACACGCACTGTCATTCACACAGAGACACAAACAAGTTCAACACAGACATCTGTCTGGAGAAGGATAAATAATATTTATTTGTTCTTTACTGCTAGGGCTGTTTACTGCTTATGGCACAGAGAGTGGGGTATGTAGTGTATGGCTGGGTACCCGGACAACTGCAGGATGGATGGGGAGACAAGCAGTAAGATCAGTAAGGGTATGAATGAAAGGAATGAAGCACACTCATTCGAGCACTTTATTTCTTTCAACTAGAGAACAGATTCCAGACGTGAAACTGTGACTAGTGTCACAGTCTGGTTGCATGCTTATTGATCTGTCAGAGATGAACCCAGTATAGATTGCTATGCATTGGATTCATCCCTGACACACCTCTGAAATGTTGTTCTACCATGAGATGTTTCTTGTACACATGCAAGTAAACATAAAAAAAACTATAAAGAATTTAGATTAGTGACTACCTTCATTTAAAGGGCATTTTTGTCCTGAACACAAAAATGTTAAATAATGCACTTGGGGTACAGAAATCCAGGGGCAGAGTACACGTGAGTGGAGTGGTATTGACAACATTAAGAAAGCACACATTCCCAAAAAAAAGAGATTTTACATACAGTTGATTACTATTTAACAATCTTTTGCATATATGGCTGCCACTGTACATCTGATGTAAACCCATAATGACATTCCTCACTTGAAGCATAAAAGGGGGAAGGGGTTGTGGAGGCCATAACTGACTCTTTGTTTTTGTGTGAATGGGGTCAGTTTCAGGGACCCTGGTTTTCCATTTTTACCGGTAACACCGGTAACAATCATGGAATCCTGCTTGGTTTGCGGATTTTTAATTCTTGTACCGGTGCCTCACAGAAATTGCATGTCACTGCACAGAATCTCTAAGATTTCAGTATCTTTTTTTAATTTGTTTTAATTTTCTCTTTATATGTCCCCTTCTCACAACATCAGTCTCCACTTTTCAGAAATCCCTAGACTGGCTATCCCTTAGCTTCACCCCCAGGTTACTCTTATGAGCTCCTGTGGTCCTGCCCCTATCCTGCCTTGATTGTGTCTCCCCAGGTGGGAAGGGAGGGGACCCCAGGTCACCCCTCCGCACTCCCTTAGTGGGTGTCGGGCAGCTCAGTGGGTCCCTCATGGAGCCTGGTTATGAAGTCTGGGGCACCTGGGTCCCTTCTGCCAGTGGCCAATGTGGGGTGATGGTTCCTGGTTTTCTGGTCTCTGTCCCTGAGGGCACCGGCACTAGAGGAGATCCAAGGAGGTAGGTCACATAGAGACATGCCACTGCTCCAGATCCTGGCTAGGGTCCTCCCCTCCTGATCACTCTGCAGCACCATTGCATCACCACCCATGGTCACACAGGTGGTGGTAAAGCAGCAGGACCTGCAGCCCACCCTCCCCGGACGAGGAGGAGGAGGAGGAGGAGGAGAGCAGTCCCCAGGTGCTCGATCTTACTCCCCTGGCCAGACATCCAGCAACCCGAGTTCACTTCTGACCCTGGGTTGCTAGCATTGCAAGTAGTAGTGCTACCATAGCGCCAGCGGGCTGGCCCAGATTTCAGTATCTTAAAATGAATGCTGCTGTGCTTTGCATTCTTTCTGCTTTGCTGCATATAGAGTCAGTAAGGAAATCACCCACACTGTTTTGTTGTAATCAGCCATTCAGCTTAACCACCCTTGCCTAGTGGTTAGAGTAACAAACAATGAATGAACTGGGTACATCCAGCAGACTTGGGTTTGAGTCCCACAACCTCCACTTGCATACTGTGTGACTCCAAGTAAGTCACTTAACCTCCCCAGTGCTTCTATGTCACTCCTGAAAACAGACAGTTCTGCCTAGTGGGCCTTACCTGCTTTACAAAGAATATACAAAAAATATCACTATATCTTTACTACATCATAGAATGTAGTCAGGGTACCATGTAATTTACCTGGGTTTTGCTTGGGCTGAAATGATTTTGCATAGGTAAAGATAAATGTTCAGATACATTTTATGTGTTTTATAAGCTTGTTTTTAGATTTTGGTCAGGTTTTTATTGTATTCTTTGCATGTAAGCATCTAGGTTGTAGATTGCTAAATGCAGGATCACTGTTGCCAACTAGCTTATTAAAGTTTACAATCAGTAGGACCATCCAAAATCCTCAGTTGTTTGAATGAAAACTAGTCTGAATGAAAGTATGTTCACAAAGAAGAAACTGCCTTACTACTTACGAAAATACTTCACAGTTAGCACCCCATTTAGGTGAATTGGATCATTTGCACCTTTTCTCCCACCTGCTGTTTCAGTCTCTGTGACAACAGAAAGTTTTCTGATAAACTTTCAACAAAAAGCAAATGTTGAGTATTTAAGTGTACTTATGTTTGGCCAGTGGATTTTGAAAGCACAGTCAATGATGTACAGAAGGTAAGACCCCAAGGGCTGTATGATGCTGGTGGGCAGAGCAGTGCTCGGTTCACATCTGAACAAAGACATGAAAACTGAGAGAGACCTTTTTCATGGACACCAAGTAAAAAAAAAAGCATCCACATGTCTGGGAGATGCATAAATCCATTTGAACATCCTCCACTAATCACTTGTGAGTTTTTTAGGTGAAGACACTTTATTTCAAAGAAGCAAGTTCAAGCAGTTTTTATTTTGCTCCTCCTACCCCCTGTCAATTCACTCCTACAGGCCTGCCAAGGCCCCCTACCACCGCTGCTGAGTCCCGACCACCATCCACTGCCCCTTACTGCTGTGCTACCAGGTAACCTGAAGTAACCCTTCATTGAGTGGGCTCCTACCCCTGTGGGAGGCTACCAGGGGAGAAGAATTGTCTTAAAGAGCTTCCTGTGTATCCTGGGCATGGCAGGGGTGAGAACAGACACATGTCTGGGGCTTTCTGCTTAAGGAGAGACCAACAGCTGTCCGGTTGGTCAGCGGGTGTTTTCCCATTTTCTTGGGAGCGTGACAAGCCACATGATGTCAAGGCACAAGCCGACGTCCGTCATGCTCCATCCTGCAGTGAGGGCTGACATGTTGTCATGTCTCTGGCCTCCACATAGGGCCAGCAAATTCTGAGCAGTGAACCCACCCTCCCTCATAGAAGAAGGTGAGTGGCCGTTGGACACTCAAACCTTCACCCACCAGCTGGCCCTCCAACACCCACATCTGTTCCCTAACCCTGGTCAGTGGTGTCACAAGCAGAAATCCAATTCAGGCAGTTAAATTATAGATAGGAAAAATCAAAGGTAGTCCACCTTAGCGGTGATGGTTCAGATTAATTCACATCTGAACACTAACAAGCAAAGAGACCAAGTCATTTGTAACTTGTGCATGTGGGATGTGGGTGTTGAAGAAAGGGGATCATAGTGCTGTCACTACTTTGATCACCCCAGAGGGATGTAGACTGTATTGTTGCTACTGCCATCACACCGAAGGGGTGGGGGCTGTAGTGCTTCTGCCATCTCCACTGGTGGATGGGGAATGTAGTACTGCTGCTGTTCCCACCTGAGGGATGGGGGCCATAGTGCTGATACTGCCATCACACCTGAGGAATGGTGAACGTAGTACTGCTGCCATCACACCTGAGGGATGGGGGCCACAGTGCTGCTGCTTCTGTCACACCTGAGGGAGGAAGGTCATAGTGCTTTTGCTGCTGCCATCGCACCAGAGGGCTGGGGGCCATAGTGCTGTGTTGGTGCTGCCATCGCACCTTAGGGATGGGGCCATAATGCTGCTTCCATCACACCTTAGGGATGGGGGCTGTAGTGTTGCTGCTGCCATCACATCTTGTACCTAAAATAACTTTAAATTGGTACAAGGATGGAAGGATGTGTAATAGTGGAGGTCAAAATTGCTAAAATGCATGTTAGCAGAGTTAAAAATTGTTAAATAAAGTACACAAAACCAAACACTGGTAAAACCGGATTTTGGCTTAGCAGACACCGGTGACAATACTGTTTTTTACAAAGTGCAAAATGGAATATGCCCTTTCTCAAGCCCGGTAAACCAGTGTCCCTGGTCAGTTTCTTTACAGCAACAACAAGGAAAGGCATCATTTCTAAAATGTGCTGACAAACATAGGGATAGCTTTTTATCAGAGCTTTCACCACTGGCAGCTACCACTTCAAGACTGCTGCTACCTCACCTAACACAATCAGGGGAAAACCAAAAGTAGTCTACCAGCACTGAGATCAATATGGTTAAGGCACATTTGCCAGAAATTAATGCTTAGAAAAGAATGAGAAAGTGACTGTGATGACGAGCAAGTCCCAAACCAGATCTCTAGTTTTTTAATAGACTCCTCCTGAGTCTGAATTGTACAACTGCATAGGCCAAGCTCCACAGATGTTATGCCATCATCAGATTTGTATAACAGCAGTGCAGAAGCATATAACTGGACTACTGTCTGATGTGCTGCCACAGTACTCTGACATAGTTTTCAGTGATTCTGCTTATTATTACTTACAGCTGACTGTGGTGCAGCGTAAGCACTGTATATTCTTTTCCACATTTGTGCCACTCCTAAAAGCTCTCCACGGCCATATTGGCTCTGACCAGAGTTTGTTTCAACAGATAGGGGATTACACCACTGGCACTAAATGTACCCAACTGGCAGGGAGGCACATACCCAGGGACGGAAAAGGAAACATGGAATAAAAATAAAAAGTAGGTGGCCAGCCTACAGTACATAAAAGGATAGTACAGGACAGGAAGATGTTTCAACAGACTTAAGTAAGTAAGAGAAGGAGATAGAAAATGGATCCATAGGCTCCCCCCATTCATGCCATGGTAGGGCATAGCTCTACCACACTTGGCCGGGGGGGGTCAACGGCAAAGGAGCCAATGCCAGTCACAGCCATGCTGGCTGAGCATCCTGGCTGAGAACCTGTGGAACAAATGACCCTGAGCATCAGGGGCTATAGAGTAGGAAACAAAGTCCCCTGTCCTGAGGAACTGCCACCCATGACAGAGATGAGGGTGGGCAGTGGGACCACCAGCAGCCCTGTAGGAGTAAAGGCAGGTGGGCCATCAGGTCTGAACCCCAGTGGGAGGCCAACCCTGACACAGTTGAAGGTTTATGTTTATGTGGAGATCGTAAGCGGGAAGCAGACTGGTCCCAGTCCCAGTGTTTGTCCCAGTGTTTGTGCTTCCTATAAGATTTTCCCTAGGATTGAGAAGAGGAAGAAGCCCTAGAAGATTGGGCTGGAGACATTGAAGAGCTCCTGGCCTGCAGCTCCTTTTCCATTATGATGAGCTTCTGCTTGATAAGATGGCTCTCCAGGATTTTTAGATGATGTCTCCAAGTGGCCTGCTTGAATTTCTGCCAGATCTGGCAGGCTACGGTGCCATGGCTGGGGCCTAGGCATAGGATACAAGCAGAGTGACCATCTTTTTCAGAAATTTGTTTGCAGCAGGCACACTTCATGGAGCGGTCAGATGATGAGGCAGATTGAGAAGACATAAACTTGATGATTGTAACACAAACAAATAGATGTTAATACTGAAAAAGTAAAGAAAATAAAAAAGCAAACATGCATGGGTAATGGCAGTCTACTGTAACTGTGGGATCTGCTAAGTTTCTACATGCATGGGTTGATGGCAGAAAAGAACAAGGGTGGTTAGGAGATTGCCTGCCTTTATAGGATAGGCAGACATCAGAGGGTGATGTCGGCGGTGGGCAGTTGTGGTAGACTGCTAGCTAGAAAGTTTTCTATGTGTTCCTTGCATCTGGTGGCTTAGTCTTACCAGTGTTGGCCTCCCTCAAAGTAAAATTTGTATTAACTGTTCAAATGTTACAGCTTTCAAAATGCAGTTTCAAGCATTATAAAAATATCATATAAGACTATTTTGGGAAATGGTCAGAAGAGACTAGTGGTTGTTCCATCTAGTTTTTAGCTTTGCTATTTACAACAGTGAGGAAGGGGTCCACTAGGCTAGCAAGGAGTGTTTGACATTATCTATTTCCAATAGGGGATGGGTAGTTGTTAGTATGGAAATGTTCAGGGGAGGGAGCTCTCACATCTAGATTTCAAGGTGGTGTAACTGACTTCCTGTGGGCTCTTGCCAAACTAACTCCTGGGAATCAACCAGAAGAGGGGTACCACTTCACTGCCAGGTACTTAAGCATCTTTTTCAGGGATTGGGATGGAATGGAGAGGAGTCTGTGGCAACAGTGCTGGTGGAGGTTCCCACACCACTGTGCATGTTGTTAAAAGTGAAGTTTTGGAAGCAGGAAATAGTGCTGCCATAATAGCCTTTTCCTGCTTTCAGAATCTGCTAGCTATAAAATGGCAAGAAAGATTCCTGGGCTCTGACTGGTTCGTGTTGACCTTCAGCAGTGATGTTATCTTAGCACAACATCACGCCAATTCAAAAGTCAACTATAAAAGGTATTTTAAAAATGTACTTTTTCACCTTTTTTAAAAAAAGCACTTCAGGGTGTGTGTTGTGGGGATAACATTACTTTTCAGGAGTTGAACACACTCAGCCTGTGGCCTTGTGTCCATACTCCTAAAGTGTGGTGGTATCCCAGCACAACACACACTCTGTCATGCATTATTGCTTAAATATACATTGCGCTCTCTGTGCAACAGGGTTCCCTCTGTTGGATGGGTGCAGTGGTGAATTTATTGCAATCACATTATCCACTGAGTATCCCACTTTGGGAACTTCTGAATATGGCCCCACACTCAGTTTAGTCGAGCTATGCTAACTAGGTCTATTTAGTGCACCAGGTAGCAACATTTTAAAGGGGTCGTTCCCTGATTTTGCCTTCCTGGTGGACTGCCATATCAGCATGTAGGTCTGTAACTACACACATCCATATGCTGCTATTAATACACCACATATAACACTTGTGCAATCAACGTTTACATATTTCAGTGCAATAACTTTTTCTTTAAAAAAAGGATCTTTTTTTACTTATTTATGAATACCTTTTTTAAACAGCATTATTCCTCCCTTCCTTAACTATGCTTTAGTTAGGCATCTGTGTCAGCTGGGATTCATACACAAAATGTTAGGGTGGGTGCTCCAAATTTAGGGGATCATTGTTATATAGAATGTAAGATAGATAAAAAATATAACATATCAGATTCACCAAAAGTTAAATATATTAGGGATTACAAAAAGTTTAACAGGACAAGATTTCAACAAGATCTGAATGCAGAGGATTAGGAGTGTATAGATCTTATTCCAGAAATTGATTTGGCAATTGGTGAATTTACTCATGTCTTAGTAGACATCTGTAATATAAATGCCCCATTTAAACAAATCAAGGAATGGAAAGTACATTATCCCTGGATTGATAATAAAATTAAAAAAAAAATAGATGGAAAAACAGATTATGGAGGAAGTCAAACCAAATATTAAAATCCTTAGATTGGGAATTGTTTAAAAAAGCAAGAAACACATGTAAAAATTTGATTAAAAAGTTAGAAAAAGGCATTATAAACAAAAAATAGAACAAACAAAAAATTCTGCTCACTATTGGAAGCTGGTAAAACAGTTAGAAGGGAAGACAAGTCAGGTTACAGACATAGTTATGAAGGACAAAGATGGAACAGAGTTAAATGTGAGTCAGATTGCAGGAAATTTAAATCATTATTTTTGCACACTCCCAGATTTGGAAAAAATAAACAAGCAGGAGACCTTTGTCAGTTCCCCGCTTATTTCTGGAAATGATAGTGAGATAATACCACAGTTCTACTTTAGGGAAATTAAGAATAAGGAAGTTTATAAACAAATATCTAAACTAAACCCACAAAAGGCTGGGGCTGGATCAGGTGGAAATTAAATTCTTGAAAGATGCTCCTCTACAGATTACACCAATTCTGACTAACTTGTTTAATCTTAGTCTGAGGCAAAGTATGTATCCAGACTGTTGGAAAAACTCCAAAATAATACCTATAATCAAAGGGGGAGATCGAGATATACTAACAAACTATCGACCAATAGCATTGTTGTCTGTATTATCAAAAGTTTTTGAGAGTCTTGTTTCAAGCCAGATTTGGGATATTTTGGAAAAATATAATTTGCTGATGGATAGTCAGGCTGGTTTTAGAGCTGGGAGGTCAACAGACTCCGCTCTCATGGACTTTCTTGATACTGTCTCAAATGGACTGGAGCAGGGAGAGTCCGTGGGAGTGATTTTCGTTAACATCTATAAAGCCTTTGACTTAGTGGACTATCGTGTCCTGATGAAGAGGCTCTCCTTGGTGGGAATGTCACAACCAGTTAAATTGTGGCTACTGTCATATTTGATGGAATGAATACAACAGGTTAGTGTGGGGGATAATTTGTCAGAGCAGGAAGGGACATATAGGGGTGTTCCCCAGGGTTCGATCCTGGGCCCCCTACTGTTCCTGATTTATGTAAATCCTATTCCACAAATAATTATTAGATCACAAGTCTTTTTGTATGCAGACAATATGGCTCTGATTGCAAGAGCCAATACAAAAAAAAGAGCCACAATATAAATTGCAATTAGACTTTGATTCCCTGCAATGTTGGCTGTCAAACTCAAAAATGCTGCTAAGTAAGAAAAAGACCCAAGTTATGATGTTTCAAACAAAGTATGCAGAAAAACTATCAAGTCAGGAGATAGATATTATTACACTTGATTGAACTAGACTACAGGTTGTGTCCCAATATAAATATCTGGGGTACTCATAGAATCTAGTCTTACTTTTGATAAATATATAGAGAGCATAGTAAAGAAGGTGAATATTAGATTGGGGGCTATTAGATGAAAGACCTCATTCTTGGCAAGAAAAGATAGAAATAAAATAGTGTTGCAGCTACTATTGTCAATAATGGAATATGAGAGTCAAATCTATCAGTATGCAATAAAGTTAACTCTGGAAAGTTTAAATAAAGTATATTATAAAATAGCTAGGTATGTTTTACAATGTTATTTAAATACTCATCATTGTATTATATTACAAAACTTAAAATGGGATTCATTAGAGACTTGGAGAAAGAAAAGATTGGGGCAGAGGACATATGTGGCATTCAGGGGTGGAAGTGGAATGCCATACATGCTCAGGTTTAGAAATAAATACTCTTTAAGAGCAACTCAAAATAGAGGTCTGAAGGTTCCATTAGTGAGAAACCGATATAGTATGATGCAAAGGAGATACTATTTACCAACGATCTGGAATGAATTAAGATTAGATGTTAGAAATGCTGGTAGCTTGGGTCAGTTTAAGATAAGTTTGACATCAATGTGGAAACCAAATTGTATATGTTTAGGGCCTTGGGAATGTTTATGTGATTTTTTTCATTATTTATGTTATAAGTTGTTGTTTAAGTATGATATTTTGTTATTTCAGCTCACTGTATTTTAGTATTGTTTGTGGTTTTTGTTACTTTGTTGTCTGTCTCACAATGTATGCAACTATGTTAAAATTTTGCACCTGAAACCGTAATCTATACAGGACTAGCTTCTAAATAGGGCTTAACAGTCTTAATGATTAACACCTGTCAAAAACTAAAAATTTTTATCTGTCTATCTGTTTATCCATCTATCTATCTAATCTCTGCCCTCATTATAAACATCTTTCCATTCTTAAAAAATATTTTTTCTTATCTTTTCAATTTTTCATTCCTAATTTATTTTTACTGTATTTTGATCTTAACTTAAATTCTGGTCAAAGAAAATATTAATTTCAAGCTTGCTTATAGGTTCTTATTTTCCATTCCTACTTCGGATAGGAATCCTACTCTTATTTGGCAAACTTATTATAAAAATGGTTTCCAATCCATTTCATCATTAAAGCCTGATGACTTCAATGTCCTAAGAGAAAAAATCCATTTAGATTCCATTTGATCCAGAATTTTGTCCCTATTGCCACCTCTTGGCAACATTGGCACATGGTCTATCCCCATATATTTTATTTGATGGTTCGCTGTGTCTACCACCATTTTCATGTGTCTTGCTATCGGATGTTGCAGATCTCCTTGTCTGATGGCCCTAAAATGTTCCTGTACACGATCCTTTAATTTCCGTGTAGTCTGCCCTGTATACACCCGGCCGCACACACACCAAATGGCATATACCACATACATAGTGCTGTAGGTTATGAAGTGTGTGGTGTTAACTTGTTGAATTCCTAAGTTGCCAGGATTGCAAAAAAAACACTATTTTGAACTGCACTTGGGCAAGTGATGCAATTTTTGTATGGAAAAAAGTCCTTCAGTTTTGGAGACAACCAATTACCTGTATTTTTATACTCTTTATACTCACTATGGACTATTAGGTTCTTGATATTTTTGCCTCTTCTAAAGGACAAAAGGGGTCCCTTTTTATAAACATATTTAAGGTCTTTATCTACACTTAAGATGGGCCAGTGTTGCTTAATGGCTGTTCAAATATCCACAGAGACAGCTGAATATGTTTTTACCATAACCACTTTTTTTGGTCATTTTTTTTTCTTTTAATCTGTATTGTAACAGATCCTTTCTATCTTTCTTACTTACTTTATTTATATATACCCCACCTGATGTACCCTGTACTGTACTGCAAACATAGAAAAAGTAGAGTCCCCATTATTGAGCCCTGAGGTACACTGGTGTGGGTAGGTAGTGGAGCAGAGGAATTGTAACCAATCAAGATGGACTGGGACCTGCCTGAGAGGTAACTATGGAAGCATGTAACCGTGTCTGGTGAGCAACCAAAGTTTAACAGGGTGGAGTAGAGGAGATGGTGGTCTACAAGGTCAAAAGCCTTCAACAGATCCATAAACACTGCATCTGTGGCCCTGCCCTTGTCCATATTTCTAAGGATATGATTTGAGAAAAGTGCCAAGGTGGAGGAGGTATGATGGTATTTACGAAAGCCGTACTCGAGAGGACACAGGAGGTCATATTTTTCTAGATGATCAGATAGTTAGTGGTGAATGATTTTCTCAAGCAATTTACTCAGGTGAGGAAGTAGAGAGATGGGCCTATAATTTTCAGGGGCAAGGGGATCCCCAGCCCTAAATATGCGTACGACATGAGCATGCTTCCAAGAGTCATGAACTGTTGCAGATGAAAGGGTGAGGGTGAAAATGTAGGTTAGGGGCTTTTCAATAACTGGGGAGAGCAGTTTCAGGAAGTTGGGGTATAGCTAGGCTTGCCAGGATCTGGGGTTTTTTTTGACTGAAAAAATTTATGTTTATGTTTTGGCCTTTGTCCCAATTTTTACCAATGAAAAATGTTAGATGTGCACAAAATTCAGCCTTTTTAATGATAGTTTTTGATTTTTTCCAATGTGAGTTCACAAGCACAGAGGGGCTGGGGATGTGTCAGGGCTCACTGGGTGGACTGCAGATAAGGATATCCAATTGAATGGCTTCCCACCAGAGTAAGTCCTCTGCTCTGTCCCTTAAAATAAAACAAATATAGTGATGGTCCACATCTTTTCAGGAGGATGGCTCTCCTCAAAATAAGTAAGTAAAAGTGAATTCACTAGCACAGAGGGGCTTAGAGGGGTTGTGGATGCATCAGAGCTCAGTGGGTGCTCAAGTAGTTTAAAATAAAACTCTTTGGCAAAAGCTCAAAGCATCCAACCAAACTAGGGATGAGTGCTGCTCTTGCTATACCTTATGTAAATTCATTAGCACGGAGGGAGTAAGAGGGCATCAGAGGGGCCTGGGATGTGTTGGGGAACTGTCATGGCTCAGTGGGTGCTCGAGTAGTTTAAAATGAAACAATTATAGTGACAGTTCACATTTATTCAGGAGGATGGCTCTCCTCTATCCTCTATCCGACTAGACCAGGGAGCAAGTAATAGTGAATTCACTATTACAGAGTGGCTCAGAGGGGCTCGGGATGTGTCGGGCTCAGTGGGTGCTCGAGTAGTTTAAAATAAAACAAACATTTAAATATAATGGCTGGTCTACAGCCCTTCAGGACTCTAAATGCCTAAAAAATACTTTTTTGTTAAAGCTCCAAAGCACCAGATGTAAATGAAAATCTTTGAATCCAGTGCAAAGATATCGAAAAATATCAAAATTAATCTATTTTCATTGATTTCAGAACTTCATGTCATTTCAATATTTATCAACGTTTACTGATATTTATCGAATCCTGGCAAGCCTAGGTATAGCCCATCACTACCTGGGCTACCTCGAATAGGAAGTGTCTTTAAGAGTTTGGCAGTGTTTTTTATCCCAATGACCTAAAGTAAAATGGAGGAGCATGTGTAGTACTAGGGGAGGGCTTGGAGCATTGAGGTTTGCCATATGGGTCAGAGGGAGACTGAGTAGAGAGCTTGCTAAGATAGGGTGCATGATCTGTAAACATTCTGTTGAAAGTGTCCGCAATTGCACCAGGTTCAGTGATGGGCCCTGAGGGCGAGTTTAGTTGTGTTGTCCACTTGTTAGACTTAAGATGTTGGTGGAACCCTATTAAGGCCCAGAAACTGCACCGGTTACCGAGTGTGTCTTTTTGCAAGTTGGTATCGTATTTGCACTTTAGCAACTTAACGGCCTGTTTGCAGGAATTGCGCCATTATCTGAATGCATTCCAGAGCTGGGGGAGGAAGATGACTTATAGGCTTTCCAAGTTTTGCCCCTGATTTTCATCTGGGCCAGTAGTTCCTTGGATAGTCAGTGGGTGCTGCCACCTCTGACCCTTCTGGTGGTGATTGGAAAATGTTTGTGCTGAAGTTTCCGTAGGATGTCAGTAAAGTATGTGACCGCAGTTGAGACATCCGTGCATGAGTAGAGTACGGACCAGTTCATAGTCCTGGAATCAGTAAGAACAGAGTCAAGGTCCTGGTGGTGAAAATTCCTGAAAGACAGGAGTTTTGGGGGAGGCCAGATTGATTGGCTGGTTGGGACAATGTATGTAGGTGTGTGGTCACTGATGGAGTCAGACATTGTACCTGCCTGTAGGACCAGGTCCACTCGATTTGTGATAATCTAGTCTAAAGTGATATGGTTGTCTGAGGGCAAGTTATATGCTGTGGTGGAAGAGATGACTTGTTCTGACTGGTGTGTTTTTAGGAGATGTGCATACTCAGGTATAGGGGTGTCAGTCCAGTTGAGGTTGAAATCCCTTAATAAGATTGTGTCTCTGGAGGGGCAGGTGCACACAAAGCCATCCAGAAAATTGGATAGGCCCTGGACGCCCATGGTTGGGGGGGGCTGTAGCAGAAGCCTAGGTGAAGTTTTTTTGTGGCCCTCAGAACAATCTCAGTAATAAGCCATTCTCAAGTGGAAGTCGGGGAAGAGTAGGCGATTGTGGTGGCTGAGATACGGCCTAGCCCATACAGTGCTACGCCTCCACCCCTCTTTCTTCCTGACCTTTCTAATCATAGTATGGAGTAACCAGGGAGTTAATATGAGGTATCGGTGAGGTGTGGCTTCAGCCAGGTCTCTGAGAGGCCCAGAATGTGCGGCTTATGTAGGGTCACTCACGCCTTGAGCTTGGAGAATTTAGATGGGAGGCTACATATATTTAGATGTGCAATTCTGAGGTCTGAGTGACCAGCCCAGATAACATTTGTATGGTCAATGTGTGTGCTAGGGGGCCCCGGGTTGCTTTCCACACCACCAGCATGGAGAAGGAGTGAGGGAAGGGGACAGGAAGGGGGAAGCCAGTGAGGGAACTGGAATGTGAGGGAGTGGACAAAAAGTTCAAGGAACTGACATTTGAGGTTTGTTAGTAAGGACAGCATGGCAGATTTGCGAAAGTAACAGGGCCATTTGCGAAAGTAAAAATGCATTTGCGACACTGTCGAACTTTTTGTTAACTTTTCCCATTGACTTATAATAGGAAATTGTTTTTTGAATAACTTTCGAACGGTTTAATATTTTTTCACCAAATCTTTGAAAGGCACATCGGGGACCCCGGACGCATGTTCTCTGAAGATTTCGGGCCAGTCGCACAAAACGTGCGACCTGTACGCATGACCATAGAATTCCAGAAAAAGCGTAAAAACGTGTGCGCAGATCACGCTTAATAACTCCACAGCCATGTATCCGACCACTACAAAACTTGGCAGATCCCAAGGCCTATGGTTCTTGATCATGTATTCCAAATTTCAGGCAAATCTGTCAAACAGTTGCAAAGTTATTAAGGTGCAACATTTTGGGGTTTAACATAGAAATGGCTCCTCAACCCTAACTATGGTAGCACTACCGTGCTATCATAATATATATATATATATTTATGCAATTGGGGTGAGGATAAAAAGTGGCAAATAACAGCAGTATTTTTTGGCTGGTCAGACCTACAGTGAGAATATCGCATTTATCCTCACTGTATGTCATTTATCTTCACTGTAGGTAATAACCAGGCACTATCTGCACTTCAGCACAACTGCTCACAAAGGCTTTGATTGGTGGGAGCTGGCAGCATGAGCGGCACAATCAGAATGCACCTGCTCACTTGCATTCCAGCTCCCACTGGCAGTTTCATTTCTCTCCAGCAGCACACAGAACAGTTTCATTTTCTCCCCCCTGTTCTTTCACTGTAACTTATTTAAAAAATCAACTTTCAGCTTCACACAATGTTAATTTACATTTCTCCTAAAGGCCCAAAATACCAGACAAAACACAGTGAATTATTTTCATTGTCTCCCCCAACCCACTTTCTTTCACCAAATATAAAAAACAAATTTTAGCCTCACATAAAACATTCACTTCCTTTAAACCCCAGCACACAAAAAAGCAACCAACTCTCTCTCTTTTTTACTCTTACCACTCTCCCCAGCAGCACAATGGCACAGCATCCTGATGCAAGAGCTTAGTTTTGCAGAACACAACACTCAGTCATCCGGAAACAAAATGAAATAAATAAAGACATACCTATTTTTAAAAAATTAAAATGACACTGATAAAAAAACTTGGCCCATTGCATAAATGGAACATATAATGACCCCATCAAAAATATCTCAGATATTTTCCCCTTGAGCAGTTTGACCTATGGCATCACTCGTGGCTTCACCACTCATGATGTCAAAGGTCAAACTGCACTCGGGGGGGGGAATATCAGAGATATTTTTAATGGGGTCATTGCATATCCCTTATTTGTGCCATACCTGTGAGGATAAAAAAAGGCAAATATTTTCAATATTCTCAGGGTGGTCAGCCCTACAGTGAGAATATCACATTTATCCTCAATGTAGGTAAATTTATCAGCACAGTAGGTAAAGACTGGCTCATTTGGAACTAATTTCCATATTTAGCCACAGTAGCAGTAGTTACCGTATTCAAATGCGAATAACTTAAAAGCAAAAAATGATACCATGGTACTGTGAGCACACAAGTTGTTCAGCAAAAAAATATATACAAAATGAGTGGTATTTCATTTATGGCTAACGTTTATTTTTTTTATATAATTAGCCAAAAAGTGCAAAAAATGCATTTTTTTCACTTATTTCGACAAACAAATGTGAATAACTTTAAAACGAAAAACGATAGCATGGTACTGTGAGCACGAAAGTTGTTCAGCACAAAAGTATCTACAAAATGAGTGGTGTTTCATTTATGACTAACTTTTATTTTTTTGTATAATAAGCAAAAAAGTAAAAAATGCAATTTTGTTTGCTTTTTCAACAAACAAACGCGAATAACTTTAAAATCAAAAACGACAGCATGGTACTACAAGCATGAAAGTTGTTCAGCACAACAATATCTACAGAATGAGTGGTGTTTCATTTATATATACCTTTTATTTTTTTATAATTAGCAAAAAAACTGCAGAAAATTCATTTTTTCACTTTTTGCAACAAACAAATGCATATAACTTTAAAATGCAAAATAATAGCATGGTACTTTAACAAAAAAGTTGATCAGGACACAAATACCTACAAAATGAGTGGTGTTTCATTTATAGATTTCTTTTAGATATTTTATAATTGGCAAAAAATGGCAAGAATGTACTTTATTTTTTCACTTTTTTTGAGGCATGACATAAATGAAATACGCAGCCCCCCTATAGGAAATATTGTCAATATTTTTTGTTCTCGTGCCAGTTGACCCAATGACATCACTCGTGGCTTCGCCACTCATTATGTTATCAGGTCAGTTGGCACTCGAGCAAAAAATATCAACAATATTTCCAGTAGGAGGGTTGCATATCCCATATTTATGCCATACCTAGGTGGGATAATAAGAAGGTAGGCTATGTTGAAAATCTGGGATCAAAATATTTAAAATTTCAAAAGTTACGAGCAAGCGTAGCAAAATTGTTACAAATGGTCATAACTTTGGCATTTTTATATATTTCAGTCCCAAATTTTTAACATAGTCTTCTTATGACTCCACCTCATAAACCCCATAGGTGAAAATTTTCAAATCCATGTCTAAATACCATTCCATGCCACAGGTGTGAAAACACATTTTGGACAGGATGTCAGTGTACTGTATGCATTTTCCTGTGCCTGAAACTGATGTTTCATGTTGACTGTCCATTATGATTTTTGTGCCTCCTATTTTCACTTTATTGTGCCATACTTTACTGTCCTTTTTAATCTGTTGTCTTTTCTTCTGACATGGAACCTTTGTAAAAGAGTTATTAGCTCAAAGGTATATGTAATCCGAGACTTAAATAAAAAAAAAATATATATATGTATTAATAAATTGCAGTTGGGGAATGAAATGCAAGGTTAGTCCTGTGGTGTGATAAGCATCCTACAGGTAAAGTCGCGTTTACCCTGAAATCAACCCATAATGTACTGTAAGAAGAAGCAATACAAATGAAATGAATGTCTCAGATTGTCCCAAGCACCTTTTTCAGGGTATAACACAACAAACGGGGAGTTCCCTTAACTGTGGGAAAGTTCTTCTGTGGCAGTTGTACCTTATTTTTTTAATAATGCACTATTTGGAAGGGGTTGTATATTGCTTTTTCCAACAAAAGCTGATGCACACACACGCCTAAGTATTATTCGGAGCCAAAACTTCTTTTATATATTTATTCACCAACTGCACACCACGCGTGGTGTGCAGTTGTGATAATATAAAAGTTTAACTCAATCTACTGGCAATAATGCATCAGCTGATGGGAATACCATTTTGAGCTGAGAGCACCACAGTAACCTTGTGCATGGTTCGCTTGTGGAGAATGGGTTGTATATTGCCCCTGAGGACTGGCTGTGTAGTTCCTTCCACTTTCTGTAAGCCCTCATGCTTAGATGTCTTGTGATGTTGGTATAGAAAGAGCATGAGGGCACACTCTGTTTAACTCTGTGGTGCACCTTTTTAAATACTTTTTTGACTTTACATGGATGTTTGGTAAAAATCAAAGCCAGGTTCCAAATAACCAAAAAAGGGATCACACGGCCAGCGACCCTTGGGCAAATTACTATTCCCGCCCCATCCTAAGGGGGTATTGCTGTTACAGAGGACCTCCAATACAGCTAAGGGAACCTGTTTCTTGTTTTTGTTAATTGCAAAGAGCTGGAAAGGTGTTTTTTAAAATTATTGCTCAAAAGCTTAGAAAGGGTCGGACTAAGTCCAAAATCTCTCACTGATCCCATATTTCAACAGTCCTGTCAGGACAAAGTTTAGACTTTAGTGAAAGGGCTACAACAGTCTAGCATTCTTTACAAAAAATACCCCCCCCCGCCTTGAGTTGAGTGACGACCAGTATTTGGTGTTCAACATGGGTGGAGTCTGGCCTGCCTGCTCCGCTGCCTGCCTAAAGGTCACCACTAAGAAAGCAAAACATCACATTCAGGAGTGAAATACCATATTTTACTTTTGACTTGCAGGTTCTGTTTTAGTTTGATGATTGTGACAACCTGTGCCGCATGCTAATAAACTGGTACATTAAGTACAGTGTATCTGCAGATGGGTCATTGTCTGTGGGGTTGAGGAAGCTGTTTGAAAGCATCAGAGGTGCCCAGGTTCTGGTGGCTTTCATAATCATGATGGTTTCGACCAAGCCTGCGTAAGAACATATATAGTAATGGGATACATTCCCTCATAGTAAGCACTGGCTGGTAAGCTCCCACTATATATAGTATAAGAGTATTGGCTTTCTTTTAACAGTAACCTGTGTGATACTATTGAAGTTTATATTTTCTGTGTAGGGCTCTTTGAAGCTTGTACTGTTTTGCTGAAAATTTTTATTAAAAATGTTAAGATTAACTAAAGGACCTAGTTGATCAGTTAAAATACACAACCCTTAGTATTCACACATGAAAATTCAGGGAAACCTGTTTTCCACTTCTACAGTATATGATTATCTAAATTTAGTAGTCATAATAAGTCTGACTGCAGAGGTAGTTCCTCTTTCTTGTTTGTTTTAGTAAAGTACTGTAAATATAGGGAACTGCAGTACTGTATGTTATTGGATCATGTGTGCTGGGAGGAGTTTTGGGTCACTTTAAGAGCAAAATATTGGGAATCCTACACCTCATGTTGATATAACATGGGAAAGGCAGCAGAAGACAGTATTTCTATTTGTAAAACAGTCACAACTTTCAGCTAACATATTCAGTACATACTCTCTGTATAAAGTGCATGGCAGTTTGGTGCATTCACTTAGTTTAGAAAGGAAACTTCAGGAGTGATTCATAGCGTAAACAAAAAAGTGTTTTTGTGGGGAAATTTTCAAAGCTGGAATCATACATAAAATTAAATATAATTATGGAAGTAATCTGCAACGCCAGTAAAAGGGTGTTCACTGGACTTTTCATCACTTGGCATATAGAAACAGCTGGGAAACACCCACTGTAAGGGTGGAATAGCACAGGAAAAAAGTTGATGTAATGAGTACCAGATAGCTGTGATCTCTCAGATGATTTTCAGCAGTCTGTATAGTATCTCTGTGGATCAGTGCTATAAAAGGGGTTAGGCTGCAATGCAGTATGTCTGAAAGCCATAGCTCACTACAAATGAATATCAGCAAAGTCTCACAAAAATCTGGAACAGAATAATCAGAAAACTTCTAACAAGGTAAAGGAATGTTTCAACATGTAAGTGGCACGGGGGACCCACAAACTGTATCTGGTAGTCATTCTCCCTACCTCCTTCCCCATCAGAGCAATTTATTAAACACAATTTCAAACAATTGGCAGTACGTAAATATGTATTTATTAATAAAGTGCAACTGGGGAAAGCAATGCATGGTTGGCCCTGATTTTACCAGCACTAATATGTGCCAAATTATTTATGCTTCAAAAATTACTTCTGTGACAGAAACACCAAGGTCATTTTTTGAAGCAAAATCTGCAGTTGGGAATAACCAAATGTTTGGTGCTAACTTATGACCTGGAACTCTGTCCTATGCTGCCCCTCCATTCTGAATATAATCCCTCTCTCAGACCCCACTATGACCAATGCCCTCAGCCCACACCATGCCCAAGACCCTACCAAATATCTGGTGACAGAATGCCCTCTCCCACTCAAACCGCACAATTTTCCGCTGTAACATGAGAATGTGATGGAACTCTGCTTAGTGGTGTGATAAGCATCCTACTGGCAATGTTGTGTTTATCCTGAAATCAACCCATAATGTAAACAAGAAGCAATGCAAATGAATGGAATGTCTCAGAATGTCCCAAGCACCTTTTTCGGGGTATAACAAATCAAACGAGGAGTTTCCTTAACTGTGTGAAAGTTCTTCTGTGGCAGTTGTACCTTACAGAGAAGTGACCAAGGGATGAAAATTGGAAGGTGGGGGGAGCCACTAGACATCAGGGAGACTACATGGGGGTAGTGCTCGGGGTCATGGAGTGAGTGGTGCCATTAGACAATGGGGGAAACAAGGGATTGATAATTCCCACTGTAGCCGGCAGAGGATGGAAACCTCTTGATCACCAGGTACTATTACATAGATATCTTCCAGGCAATTGGAGGGTGGTGGAACCACTAAGCCACCACAGACTGTTAAATGGATACCTACCAGGCAATCAGGGGCTGGGGAAACCACTAGACCACTAAGGCATGCTTTATACTAAGAAAGAGGCACTAAGGGGCTACAGGGCCAAATGCAAATGAGCTCATAATCGGAATGTACATGGCTTCATAGCACCTTGCATGCCCACTGAGACACTTTGCATGCTCAGGCTGAATATGACCCACAGAAGATGTGGAGCTTTCCCATTTTGGGCAGTGCTATCTCCTGCAGGTCATTTGTAGCTCTGGTCCATGTCAGGGCAGCAGAGATCCACTTAATGTTGCTCCAGCATGGCCAGATATTTAGTCATATAGTGCCACTTCCTCGGTGAGCGCAGCCCATCTGAGTATTACTCACAGCTGGGCAAGCACAAGCACAGGGCAAACTGTTGTGCTTGTGCCTGCTCTAAATCTAGATGACAAGGGTTTTAATTCTTTTTTTGTTTTTAATTTACATTTTTGCCTGTTTTTTTTCCCCCAATTTCTCCCAGCCCATTTCTCAGCTGTGTGCGCCACAGTACCAGGACAACCTCCACTATTTTTGCCACCTGTTTGCCTGCACTGCCTGTGGACCTCCACCTGGGGCAGTGGAACTATGACAGGTGACAGAGTCCTCCCTGGGACAGAAGAGCTAGTTACTTGATCCTGCTCCCCCCCCACCAGCTGTCTGACAACCTGGGCTTGTTTCTGAACTCAGGTCACTGGCGTGACATGTGGTAAGGCGTCCATCTGTTGCATACATCCCAACCCCTGAAGTCATAAATACTTTTGAGGAGCTAATGACAACTGAGTTTTATCTAACAAATGCTGATTTACTAACACCTTTAATCGACTATTTTGAAGATACATGGTTGGGATGCCCCTTGGCTCGAGGTGGGCGTAGAAGACCCATGTTTGAAATTAATTTGTGGAACTGTTTTGTTGCGGTGGAGCATGGCATCCCACGTACAACTAACTCAGTTGAAGCTTGACATTGCAAATTCAATCACTTAATTGGATCACATCACCCTTCAATATGGAAGTTTCTACAGTGCCTTAGGGAGGAACAACACTTCAGCACTGTGCTTATGGAGCAGCTCATTGCAGGCACAGCAAGCACAGACACTAAGAAGAAGTATAAGGACACTGCTAAGAGAAACACAATAATAGTGGCCGAATTTGGTGTGCGCCCAAAAGCAGAGTTGCTACGCGGTATTGCTTACAACTTTCATCTTCAGGCCTGACCATTGCTGTAGAACGAACATTGAAAAAAATATGTTAAAACACCACTTTAACTGACACTGAGGAGGTTTAGGTAACTTAAGTTGTTTACTCACTTTGAAATTCAAGTGCATTAATAAAATTGATTGCTTGGCATTACCTTTGCTTCGAGATTCTTTTCTGCTGATGATGTCTGGGCTGCAAAATGCCATACTGGGAACTGAAAATGTGACTGTGTTTCTGAGGGAACGCTTAGGTAGCAGTACTGAATGTGCACAACACTATTAGAAGTCCCCAAAACTAAGTAGAAAGCTACTAATACAATGATACATGCAGGCTGCCTACTGATAAAAGTGAACATTGAAATGTAAGTGTTTAAAAGTTGTTGAAATCGTGGATTTTACTGCCGCTATAGTGATCACACGCTTTTTTAGTTGAGCGCTAATATGTATGCTCTTAAATGACTCACGCTGATATTGTTGTGTGATACTGACACTAAACCAGGATTAAGGAAGAGACATAATACTGAAACAGCTCTGGTCTTAGTACTAAATGACCTCCTGATAGTGAAAGATCACAAGACCTGTTCCATCTTGGTCTTGCTTGATCTCTCTGCAGCATTTGACACTGTAGACTATGGTGTGTTGATGGATCCCCAGCTGTTCATCTGTGGTTTGTCTGGGATGGTCCTCAGATGGTTTCAATCTTTTCTCCAGGGTAGAACTCAAAGAGTGGTGTCTGGGATTTTTTCCTCAGCCCCACTGTCTCTAGCCTGTGGAGTGCCACTGGGTTCCAGTTTATCCACCTTGTTGTTTGCAGTGTATATGCTGCCATTGGGAGAAATTATTAGGTGATACTGCTTGAGTTTTCACTGCTATGCAGATGACACTCAGCTGTACATGTCCTTTGTTCCCGGTCAAGAAGCATGCCTTTCAGTATTTAACAACTGTCTTGCCAAGATCCAGGACTGGATGACTGCAAACTAGTTGAGTTTGTACCCAGCTAAAACTGAGGTGTTGGTTGTGGACCCAAATCATTGGAATAGGGTGAGTTGGCTGGATTACCTTCTGGGCTTTGGCTTGGAGGTGTCCAGCAAACTACCTCAGACCGGGTACGTAAGCTGTGTATTATTTTTGATGAAAGCCTAACCCTGAAATCTCAGGTGGTGGCTGTAGTCAAAACCTCATTTTACCATCTGAGGAATATCACCCTGGTAGAACATCTCATTCCTCCAGATGATTTTCCTTGTCTGGTTCACGCCTTTATTACCTCCCGCTATGACTACAGCAATGTCCTTTACCTAGGACTACCGGGGGTTGATATCTGCCGCTTGCAGCTGGTGCAAAATGCGGCAGTCAGGCGGTTGACTGGTACTTCCAGGGCCACTCATATAATGCCTGTCCTCCACGGATTGCACTGGCTGCCAGTTCAGTGGTGGATCACCTTCATGGTTGGTTTGCTGACCTACAAAGCCCTACATGATCAGGGACTGGGTTACTTGCAAGATCTCTTGTGTCCTTACTGTCCCCCCCGCCCTTTACGATCCACCAATGAGGGATCGCTAGAGATCCCCAGGGTCCATTTAAAGACATCAGGGGCCTGGTCTTTTAGTTTTGTGGCCCTGACCCTGTGGAATTCTCTACTTCTTTGGGTAGAGATTGCCTGACTGTCCAGAGCTTTAAAAATGCATTAAAGGCACATCTGTTCAGTTTAGCCTATCCTTGTTTTTAAACCATTAAGTTATTATTGAATGTAAATTTTTGCAGGATTTTATTTGTAAATGTTTTAAAAAAAAATTATTGTTTTACTCTATGTACAGGTGCCTTGGATTTGGAAAGGTGCCTTTTAAAAATAAAATTTTGATTGATTGATTAATTGACATTACAAAGTTAAAAAAACATGAAGGCACCACAATACAAATAGATGTAAAATAGAATACAGTATACATTCATAATACAATTATTCAGCCATTTATCAAACTAATGTGTGCATGCTTAAAAAAAGGTCCTGATAATTAATATTAAAGAGCAAGAAAGTGTTTTCTTTTGAACTTCTTCACATTGGAGAAGAATTTTGCAACTGTCTCAGCATCTACTTTCATCATAGGGTGAAGAAGAAAAAATAAGGGGTCGTAATCCATTTGTGCATAATTTATCAAAAACTCTTTTATAATTTGGTCTAGAAAATCATTTGGTGAAAGTGTATTACTGGCAGGGTCATCTGGTTATCAAAAAGGGAAATCCTTTTTCGCCAACCAATTTATTTTTTCACCATGATGAACAAGGAATGGCTAAAAAGGAAGTTAGTGAGTGGTGAAAAAGGGTTTTAATTGATTAAAAAAGTTCTAAGGGCATTCAAAGATTGGTAAGTACAAAGAACAGCTCATCAACTCACCATGAGCAAGACACATACTTTGATGTCTGTAACAGACATCTCTTGGCACAGTTATGACACTTTTTTGAGGCAAAATTAAAAAATAAGATGACGGCTCATGAAAAATAATTTTTTTTTCTGGAGATTAAGGATTGATCCCTCACAAAAAGGATCCTTGCTCATCACAGCAAAAATCCCTTTTCATTCCATGCAGCTAGCCAGAAGAGTGAACTGAGCATACTCAGAACCTAACATTTTAAAATTAAATAACTTTGGAACAGGTTAATATGTTTTCACCAAACCAACACTGACTTGTTCTTTGGGACAGGCCCTTTCTACCCTGAAAATTTAGACCAAAATTCCAAACTATTGGGTCACAGTGTAATGACAGAAAAACTGTGAAAAATTGTAGATTTTAATGTTTTTTCACAATGCACTTTGCAAAATCTGCCTACCCAACCAACACCCAACTTGGTAGGTCAAGAGATCTACCCTTCATTAACGCTCCAGTTAGGATCAAAGCAACAAAAGTTGGGAAATTATGTGTTAGGGTTTCCCTAACACCCCACCCTTCCAAACCAGGCAGGAGAGCAGGTGTGGGGTGTTTCCTTGGGCTTCTCACCCCATTCCATCTGTAAATAAGGTCAGATGTGTAGAATTTATGAGAATGTGGTGAGAGTTTTGGGGAAGGTTAGGGAGAAAAGGGTAGCATTCAGGAAGTATAAGGAAACACAGAAGGAGCAGGACAGAGAACTGCACCAGTTAAAGCAGAAGGAAGCGGGGAAGGCAGTCAAAATAGCAAAGGACCAAACTGAGGAACAGATAGTCAACTCAGATTAGAAAGGGTATAAAACCTTTTATAGATACATTAGGGAGTGAAGAAAGACAACGGGAGGGATAGTGAGGCTTAATAAAGGGAATGGGGTGAGCAGAAGGTGACAGTGAAAAAGCAGGGATACCGAACGAATACTTCTGCTCAGTATTCACAAAAGAAGAGGAGAGTGAGGTACCTAAACCAAACAATCAAAGCACTCTGGATAGGGATTCAATACCAGTCCATTCACAGAAGAAAAGGTCCTGAAAGAACTCCTAAAACTGAAGGTCGAAGGAATGGGGCCTGACGGGATTCACCCCAGAATTCTAAAAGAACTAAGGGGAGAACTAGTGACACCACTGACTACCCTTTTTAGCAAACAATGGGAGGATGGTGTGGTACCTGAGGACTAGAGCAGGGTGGATGTGATTCCCCTTCACAAAAGTGGGAGCAAGACAGAAGCAGGAAACTAGAGACCTGTTAGTTTGACCTCAGTGGTAGGCAAAATTATGGAATTACTTCTGAAGGAAAGAATTGATGAGTACCTAGAGGCCAGTTGGGCACAGGAGCCAAGGCAGCATGGATTCATAGTGGAAAGGTCATGTCAGACACATCTAATTGACTTCTTTCACTGGGTGAACAAAGTAGTAGACCAGGGAGGAGCTGTGGACATGGCCTACCTAGACTTTAGCAAGGCATTTGACACAATCCCACACAAAATATTAATAAACAAGTTAGCCAGCCTGAAACATAGAAACATAGAATTTGATGGCAGATAAGGACCACTTGGCCCACCCAGTCTGCCCATTTCCCTACCTACTGGATAAGCTGCAGATCCTAGTTAACCAGCAGCCTACTTCTTCCTACCCCAACCCCTAGAATGGCCTTATGACTGTCACATGCATGCTTGAATTCCACCACTGATTTTGACACCACAACCTCCTCTGGAAGGCCGTTCCATGCATCCACAACCCCCTCTATGAAAAAATACTTCCTTAAATTACCTCTGAGCTGCCCCCAACTTCAAATTGTGCCCTCTGTCTTACACCTCTTTTGAAAGATGCTACCCTCTTGGACTTTGTTGATTCCCTTGAGGTACTTGAACATTTCTATCATGTCCCCCTCTCCCTCCTTTCCTTGAGGCTATGCATATTAAGCTCCTTTGTCTCTCTTCATATGTCTTCGGTGCAGACCCTGCACCATTTTAGATGCCCTCCTCTGGACAGCTTCCATCCTGTCTATGTCTTTGCGGAGACTGGGTCTCCAGAACTGCACACAGTACTCCAGATGGGGTCTCACCAGCTGTCTGTACAGAGGATAATAACTTCCTGTTTTCTACTGGTGATGCCTCTCCTGCATCCCAGTATCCCAACCCTCCTTGCTGCCCCTCACATTGCTTGCCCACCTTTAGGTCATCTGATATGACTACCCCAGGCCTCTTTCCATTTTGTTGTTGTTAGTATCTCACCCCCATTGTGTACTCTTCCCTGGGTTTTGTTTCCCAGGTGCATTACCTGCACTTCTTAGCATTGAATCTAAGCTGCCATACATTTGACCATTTCTCTAACCTTGCCAAGTCCCTTCTCATCCTTTCCACCCCACCCTGTGCATCAACTCTGTTGCAGATCTTTGTGTCATCTGCAAAGAGACATACTTTTCCTTCCAGTCCCTCTGCAATGTCGCTTATAAAGACATTGAAGAGGACCGGTCCTAATACTGAACCCTCCGGTACACCACTACTAACCCCCCTTTTTTCAGAGTGGACTCCATTTACTATTACTCTGTGTCCTATTCTCCAGCCAATTCTTTACCCAGGCTGTCATCTTGGGATCCACTCCCAGGCTGGCTAACTTGTATATTAATCTTTGTGTGGGACTGTGTCAAATGCCTTGCTAAAGTCTAGGTAGGCCATGTCCACAGCCCTCCTGATCTACTACTTTGGTCACCCAGTCAAAGAAATCTATCAGATTCGTCTGGCATGACCTTCCCACTGTGAATCCATGCTGCCTAGGGTCCTGTGCCCCTCTGGCCTCTTGATACTTGACAATTCTTTCCTTCAGAAGTGATTCCATCATTTTCCATATCACTGAGGTTTAACTAACAGGTCTGTAGTTTCCTGCTTCTTCCTTGCTCCCACTTTTGTGAAGGGGAATCACATCTGCCCTCCTCCAGTCCTCGGGTACCACCCCATCCTCCAATGATTTATTAAAAAGGGTAGTCAGTGATGTCACTAATTCTACCCTTAGTTCTTTTAGAATTCTGGGATGAATCCCATCAGGCCCCATTGCTTTGTCCACCTTCAGTTTTAAGAGTTCTTTCAGAACCCTTTCTTCTGTAAATGGGCTGGTATCAACTTCTGTATCCAGAGTGTTTCTACTGTTTGTTTTAGGTACCTCCTCTCTTCATTTGTAAATACTGAGCAAAAATATTTGTTCAGTATCTCTGCCTTTCACAGTCTCCCTCTGCCCACCCTCCTCCCTTTATTAAGCCTCACTATCCCTCCCTTGGTCTTTCTTTGCTCCCTGATGTACCTATAAAAGGTTTTATCCCCCTTCTTAACTGAGTTGGCTATCTTTTCCTCGGTTTGGGCCTTTGCTGTTCTGACTGCCTTCCCAGCCTCCTTTTGTTTTAACTGATACAGTTCTCTGTCCTGCTCCTTCTGCGATTCCTTGTACTTCCTGAATGCTTTCTTTTTCTCTTGAACCTTCACTGCCACTTCCTTTGAGAACCAGAGTGGTTTCTTACATCGTTTTGTTTTGTTTTTTTGCTTCACACAAAGGCTCGTTACCTCTGTGATGGCAGTTTTTATTATTCCCCATTGTTCTTCCACCCCTCCTTCCTGCCCATTTGCTAGTGCATTCCTTAGGCACTCACCCATTTTGGCAAAGTCAGCCCTCCTAAAGTCCAGTACTTGGGAGTAGATCCTAGGGTTGTAGCCTGGGTAAAATATTGGCTAGACAACAGGACACAGAGGGCAATAGTAAATGGAGTCCACTCCAAAGAAAAGGGGGTTACTTGTGGGGTACCGCAGGGTTCAGTACTGGAACCAGTCCTCTTTAATGTCTTTATAGGTGGCATTTCAGGGGGACTGGAAGAGAAAGTATGCCTCTTTGCAGACGACACAAAGATCTGCAACAGAGTTGATATACAAGGAGGGTGGAAAGGATGAGAAGGGACTTGGCAAGGTTGGAGGAATGGTCAAAAGTATGGTAGCTTAGATTCAATGCAAAAAAGTGCAAAATAATGCACACTGGAAACAAAAACTCAGGGGAAGAGTACACAATGTGGGGGAGGTACTAACAACAATAAAAATGGAAAGGAACTTGGGGTAATCATATCAGATGACCTAAAGGTAGGCAAGCAATGTGAGAAGGCAGAGTAAAAAACAGGAAATTGTTATCCCTCTGTGCAGACAGTTGGAGAGACCACATCTGGAATACTACATGCAGTTCTGGAGACTCCATCTCTGCAAGGACATAGACAGGATGGAGGCTGTCCAGAGGAAGACAACTAAAATGGTGCAGGGTCTGCACCAGAAGCCATATGAAGAGAGACTAAAGGAGCTTAGTATGTATACCCTCAAGGAAAAGAGAAAGAAAGGGGACATGATAGAAACATTTAAGTACCTCAGGGGAATCAACAAAGTCCAAGAGGGTAGCATCTTTCAGAAAAAGAGATGTGCAAGAACGGGGGGGCACAATTTGAAGATAGAAGGGGGACAGCTCAGGGGCAATGTAAGGAAGAATTTTTTCATGGAGAGGGTGGCGGATGCATGGAACGGCCTTCCTGAGGAGGCTGTGGGGTCAAAAACAGTGGGGGAATTCAAGAATGCATGGGACAGACATAAAGCAATTCTAGTGGGGGTAGGAGAAAGTAGGCTGTTGGTTAACTAGGATCTGCAGCTTATCCACTAGGTAGGGAATTGAGCAGAATGGGTGGGCCTCTGCTCTGACAATGGCTCTTAGAACCACATTCTCACCGTTGTGGAGTGAGGTAGAGTGGAAAGTAAGAATGAGATTCTTCATCACACCAATGACTCAGAGCAAATGGAACAGGAACTGCTCTGGGGGGTGTTGGCAGGGGTGTGGGACAACTCAAGCAGATTACTTGCATGTGTTCTGGTCATGCCCGATCCTTACAAATTATTGGATGGAAGTTAAGCAGAAAATACGGCAGTTATTTCCATCCAGTCGGTATTAGGCCCCAAAAATCTGATACTGGGTATAAAACCAGATGAAATTAAAGGATCAAACAAAATATACCTATGGGGCATCCTCCTCGCGGCCTCTCACAAGGCTATAACTAGAAGGTGGCTCTCTCCATGTCCTCCGACAAGCCAGGAATGGCTTTCAATTATAAATGAAATTAAAGACATGGAGGAAATCACATATAGAATAAATCTGAGGATGCAGAATTTCATCAGAAGATGGGCACCTTGGATGATGCTACCAGGATTGAACATGGTGGAGTAAGGGGAAAAGGGAGGGGAATGAGGTATAAAGAAAGGAGACTATGTTTATAAGAATATTAGAGAACTAAATCTTCCAAGTTGCTCTCTGTCAAATAAAGTCAAGTTTACTTAGAGTAAGAAGTCTCAGAGAACACGAAGTTATGTGCTGTCAAAGTCTATGTTTCTATGTTTGGCTTGAGAAGCCAAAGGCACACTCCCACACCTTCTCTCCAGCCTGGTTTGGGAGGGTGGGGTGTTAGGGAAACCATCACCCCTCATTTCCCAAGTCTCTTTGACCCTAATTGGAACATTCACGAAGCTTTTTGCAACTTATTTTCTTACTTTTTGAAATAGTATCCTTACTTTACTTTGGGAAGGACTCCATGCTCCCATCCCTCCATAGATGCTTATATATTATAGGCATGGTCACGCCCCTATTGTTAGGGTTGAGTAGGCAGTTTAATGTTAAGCTCAAAATTTTGCACTTTAATAACTTTTCAACCGTTGCACAGATCTGCACAAAATGAGGTATGCACTGTCCTGTGGGGTAGATCTCCTGATGTGGTAAGATATATTCTGGTGAGATGTGTAGCTTCCGAGTTATGGAGCAGTGAGAAAAACATGCTTTTGCTAATTGACTTTGCTGGGATTTTTCTTTCAACTTAACTATAGCCCAGATGGTTTATTTATTTTGGTCTGAAATTTTCAGGGCAGAAAGGGACTACCCCACAGATGTGCATTTTTTCTAGTCTGGTGAAAAAATAATAAGTAGTTTTTTTATGTTATTGCAATTTAAAAATGTTAAAAAATTGTTTCTGCGCATGCTCAGTAAGCACTACAAGTAGCTGTATGAAACAAAGTAGGAATCCTGCTTCGTATTGGAAAATTCCTACTTTGTATGGCCCCCATCTAGTTTTGAGTTTTGCCTGAAAAATTCAAATCTGGAAACCTCCCAAAATGATATTCTGGGGAGGAACCAAGACATGTAGCTTGCTTATTGGAACCCCTTATATACATTCCGCACTTTACTGCTTGAAAAATGCCCTTTAAATGTGTTCTAATATTTCAATTCTTTGTTCGTATCGGCATCATACGAAGTAGGATCCTTCTTCGTAGGCTGAGATACACAGCAGAATTCTACTTCGTGAGCCATACGAAATAGGATCCTGCTTTGTATGCTGAGTCATGAAGTAAGATCCTACTTTGTGAGCCATACGAAGTAAGATCTTGCTTCGTATGCCAAGATACAAAGTAGGATCCTCATTTGTGAGCCTAAAGTGCAGGAATGTTTGAACTTATGTTGATATCGTGGCCATTTTTCCTTAATTTTTCACCAAATTTTCAACATGGGCCTTTTGGGACCCTACCTCATGAACACTGTCACTGTCATTTCGTTACTCAGTCCCAAAATGTGATTTCATGGTCACTGCATGAAATCACATTTTGCAACCAATTAACAAAATGACAGTGCCAGTGCTCTTGAGGTGAGATCCCAAAAAGCCTACATTGAAAATCTGGTGCAAAAATACTAAAATACACCCAAGTTGTGTGCAGTCATTGAAATTTCGCTACATGAGCTTGTAACTTTGGCAATTTTTATTATTTTCACTCCAAATTTTCAACATTGCCATTATTTCACAACATCTCATGAACAGTACAACTGTCATTTTTCATATCCTGCATGAAATGTGTTTTCACTACTGTGGCACAGAATGGTGCATATGTAGCCAAAATCACCTTTTAGGATTGAGTAACGAAATGACAATGCCAGTGTTTATGAGGTGGGATCCCCAAAAGGTCATGCTGAAAATCTGGTGAAAAAAAATTCTACAAATGCCCACGTTACTTGTGTCTGTTGACGTTATTCAATGCACATGCATAACTTTCGTACTTTCAATATTTTGACATCAAATTTTCAACATAGCCATTTTTTCACACCACCTCTTGAACAGCTGTCATTTTTCACTTCCTGCCCAAAATGTATTTTCCTACCTGTGGTGCTGAATAGCATTGCAGTTGCACATTATTAAGTTTTGCCTTGCATTTCACAATTTCTCTGTAACAAGGTACATGAGGTAGGGTAATAAGATGGCTATGCTGACAGTTTGGTCACTGTTGTTTGCCACATGGAAGTGCAGGGCCCAGAGTGCATCTACAGAGGGGTTGGACCCTGCACTCCCACAGTAAAATAGAAACACTATTATCCTATCTCAAAAAAGTAAGGAAATTAATTGAAAAAACTTGGTTAATGCATCAGCTAGGGTTCCTATTACAGAGACGAAAGTACTGTATGGAAATTCAGTGTTAGGGTTCCTACCCCTACCACCCCACCCCACCCTCCACATACCATGTGGCATTGGAATGTGCCTTGTGGTCATTGGCCCTAACTGTCACCCCATTCAATGTGTAAGGAACCTGAGATGGTGCAGTATAGGAGAATGGGGTGAGAGTTAGGGCTGACAACCCCAAGGCACACCCTGACACCTGATGGTGTGTGAAGGGTGAGGTGGTAGAAACCCTAACACTGATACTTTTGTTACTATAATAGGCACCCTAACTGATGCATTAACAGAGTTTTTTGCAATGAATATATACTATATATATATATGTGTGTATATATATATATATATTTATGCAACACGTGTTTTGGGATAAATGTGGAGATAAAAAGTGATATCTCAGCTAGGCAGTGAAGATATCATTGATTATCTCCATGCTCCTATACGTCACTGTGATATCTCCACACTCCTATATGTCATAATGAAACTGAAGCTGCTATTCTCAACTTTCACTTTCTTCTCTAACACTGTGTCACTGACCGCTATTAGTACTACTAATGTTCTGCTACTCATTTAAAACAATACACAGTCTCTATAAATACTGAAAATATCTCTTTTGTACATTAAAACTTATCTGGTTGATCCTGCCATGTTAATTCTGCCCCCATTCATTCTGCCAACTTCATTCGTTACGCTCAAGAAGTTCCAGTACAATCTTTACTGTAGCATGACTGAGCGCTGTGACTCTCCTGACCTCCTGAGACAAATTAAAAACAAAATACTGCACCTCACATTTATACACTGTCAGAAGTGTCTCTGCTATCTTTTTATTGCATCCTTAGTTTGCTTGTAAGTAAAAAAACAGACCGCACATTGTGCAGAGTGAGCGCTTTCATAACAAGACGCAAGCATGAGCATGTGTTGCTATAGCAACGCTTGCTCCAGCTTGCATCTAGTTCAGAAAGTGCTCACTCGCTCCCTCTACACAGCACATGGTCTGTTTTATTTACTTACAAGCAAACTAAGGATGCAATAAAAAGATAACAGAGACACTTCTGACACTATATAAATGTGAGGTGCAGTATTTTATTTTCAGTTTATCTCAGGATGACAGAACGATCACAGCACTCGGTCAGACTATGATGTATACATTATTATAACTCTTTGGACAGTATCATTGAACTCACAAAAATGATTGGGACCAGAATGTACATGGCAGGATCAACCAGATAAGTGTCAACAAAAAACATCAGACATTTTCTCACTATTTGCACAAATTACATCTTATTTTAAACATATGCCACCAACTCACAAACCAGAACTAATGCTCTGTCATGCTACATTTTTAAACATACATTTTTAAAATCCCAAAACACATTTTGTATAAACAGAACATGACAAGGCCTGACTGAAGATATCATATTTATCTTCACTGGCGAATGACATCAGATATCTCACGGTGGCGAAGCCACGTGGATATCATGATATCATTGGCATCTCGTGAAGATAAATATGATATCTTCAGTCAGGTCGTGTCATATCCATATATATATATATATATATATATATATATATATATATATATATCTACAGTATGGTGGAACGTTGTTCTCATTAAAAATCCAACCATACTGAAATGCTATTCATCCAAAGAGTCAAAAATAAATGGAATGATGTACTGACTGTACGTGCAGAACAGTGTTCCATTCATTTGGAATGAGAGACTCGATCTTGAAATGTAAGCTGCGTGGCACAAGGAAACACTGCAAATCATACATGGTTCTCGTTAAAAATTGTACCATACACTATAAAAAATACTGGCTTCTCAATCTCACTAAACCAGTGTGTTTTCAGCCACCTCAGGGTTTATGATTCCATTGGACCTCTCAAGTTTCACTTTCAAGGTTGCATGGAATCATAAACCCCTCTGTGGCCAAACACACTGGTTCAGCACGCATTGCTCAGCCAGTATTCTCTCTCTCTCTCTCTCTATATATATATATATACACATATATATATATATATATATATATATATATAATATATATATATATATATATATATAAATTTCAAAAAAACTTCTTTTAATGCATCATTTAGGGTCAAAGTGACAAAAGTGGGGAAATGAGACATTAGGGTTGAGCCTCTAACCCCCCCACCTACCCACTCTCCATCCTTCATAAACTGACAGACACTGGGGTGTGTGCCATGTGGACACGAGGCCCAAATCTCACCTCATTCCATGTGTAAACAGGTTGACATGCTACAGTAAAGGAGAATGGGGTGAGAGTTAGGCCTCATGACCCCATGGCATGCCCCGGTGTCTGTCGGTCTTTGGAGGATGGGGAAGTGGGGGGTTAGGGGCTCAACCTAAATGTCTCATTTCCCCACTTTTGTCATTTAACCATAACTGATGCATTAAACAAAGTTTTTGGCAATGATTTCCTTACTTTTTGAAAAAGTATAATAGAAGTACTAAATAGCATGTGTTGGTCCCACCAAGCTGCCCATTTCTGCACAATGATATTCATCTGTGGGATCACAGGCCCTCTGGGCCCTGCGCTCCCACTTACACATAGCTACAGAGACATACAGCAGCCCTATAGAGCAAGGAACCCCTGTAACACTAATTTGACAATATCTCAGAAACTGTAGCAGCTAGATAAAAAATTCAAGTGTAGTAATCATGATAACGAACGCTGCACATGACATAACACCAAACAAATCCATGTCTTGCATTGTTTCTGAGATACAGTGATCAAACAAATTTGTATCTTGCATCGTTTCTGAGATATGGTTATCGAAAAAATCCGTATCTTGTAACGTTTCTGAGATACGGTGATCGAACAAATCCATATCTTGCATAGTTTCTTAGATACGGGCAGTCAAATGCACTAAAAATGCACCCTCACAAACAGGGATCGGAAGTGAGCCACGAATAGGGATTTTCAAATTAAAAAACTGCCACTCTTTTAATTATCTGATGGAAACCAAACACAAGGTTTTGTAGAGGGCATTGCCCTGAACAAAACCCATGCATTTGTTTTCACAAAATGCATTTGTGGGGAAAATAACATTTTGTTTTGGGCTAAACATGAAAACAAGATGGCTGCTCACGAACAGGGATTTTTTTCTCACAAATGGGGATTTAATGAATCCTCATTCATGAGCTGTCAAAATCCCTATTCATGAGCCGAAATCCTTGTTCGCAGCCGTGCATCTAACCAAAAGACTGAACTGAGCATGCTCAGAACCCGAATATTCAAAATTGAATAACTTTGGGTCAGAATAATATTGTTTCACCAAACTAATGCTGACTTGTTCCTTAGGGTAAGCTCTTTCTACCCTGAAGATTTCAGGCTCAAATTCAGAATGGTGTGGGTGCAGGGCAAAGACAATAATTCAGAACATATTGGTGGAAAAAAGCAAAAAACACACTTTTCTCCATATGCGCTGCACAACATCTGCACATCCGATCAAAACAAAACTTGGCAAGTCAGGAGATCTGCACCATGGAACAGCACATATCAAATTTCTTGCAAATCTGTTGAACAGTTGCAAAGTTATTAAAGTGCAAAATTTGGGGTTTAACATTAAACTGCACACTCAACCCTAACTATAGAGGTGCGACTGCACCTCTATAATATATATATATATATGTGTGTATATATACACATGTACATATATATATATATATATATGTAACATATATATATACATATGTGTCTACGGGTTCGGGGAAGGATGAGGTTACCTGGCACAAGAGACCTAGGTTTGGCTACTCTGCACAGGGGCACCAAAGTAAATCCAACTACAGGAAGCAATAACTGTAATGTCCAGAACCAGAATTGGGATTTTTCAGTGTGGCTTTATTTATTAACTAACTGAACATAAACAAAGCACTGCATGGTCCCCCAAAGGGCTACGTTACTGTATGTGCAGATTAGAGGTTAAACACAGTGGTCCATTTGAGGAATGAACACATTACTACAATTGTCTGGCTTTGGACCCACCAGGCACTCAGCCCGGACTTTGCATGCGCATTGGATACATAGCCCAACTGGCCTGGCTCCCCTGCCGGCCACTCGACTGATGGTCCATTTGAAGAATGAACCCAAACTTTACTTGGAAAGACATCCCATCAAACAAGGAGACTCCCAAACTGTGGCTCCCCACACCACTTGAAGTCTGCGACTCCTAGAGAGATTTGTTTTCATACTTCCAATCGAAACTCCTATCAAACAAGGAGACTCCCATCCAACAAGGAGTAATTTTCCCATCCTGTGGCTCCCCACACCACTTAGAGTCTGTGACTCCTAAAGAGATTTTCAAGTTGCGACCCACGTCTAGGTACCCACCCCATCACCAGCCAAGTGCATGAGGCAAGTAGCAAAAACACGGAAGAAATCCATAGAGGTGGACCTGGTTACTAAAGATGGGGGGTTTTCCCACCTCCAGCTCCCACAGCCCATACCCGGCCATTTCTCTGGACACACAGAAACTTTAGACTTTAAAATGTAAATTGAACGGTGGATGACCTGATGCACCCCCTCTACAGCGAACTTTAAATCCATTTAAAACTTTAAACAGTTGACTGCTCTATTTGTTTGTCCTAGTTGACATAGTCCTCCCAAATAGCAGTCCACATTTACTTGAAATCCAACTGAAGAAAACAAGATGTTTGCCCCTTCCAATGGAGCCAAACACTCACCCATTCGTTGCAGGTGCCCCACAGGCGAAGTACTGTAACCTTTGCTGTTATACATGAACAGACTGAAATTAAAACAGGCAGCTTTCTTCCCAGGGTGGGAGAAGGGGATTGCCCCTGGAACCCACAGAGAACTTTTCTCCCCCCCAGAGGGAGGGGGGCACTGAGAACGGGGGAGCAGTCTCCACCACTTTAAAAAAGGTAAAATACAGGAACACTTCCTTTTTTCTGAGTGAGAGATCACACTGCAGACTAATGCTTCCTTCTTGCTTAAGGACAAATGGAAGACTCACTTTGAATTTCCCAAAGTTCTAAACTTCACTCCCTGAGCTGGAGATTCCAAAGTGGCTCATGCAGCTGCGACAGTTCTATAATGATGTCATCTCTCAAGTCTCAGCTGTGACTGAGGACAGAGTGAGACAGTGTGAAACCCATTTAACTGGAGTTTCACAAGCTGCCTTCCCTGCCTACCACTAGGTCTTACTGGGATTCTTATAACCCCAGGTAACAAAGGGTTAATATAAATATATATATATATATATATATATATATATAGATATATATAGATATATATATTTATATATATATCTATATATATCTATATATCTATATATATAGATATATATATATATTCTTGATAACCAGGTGAGCAAACTGATCCAGAGGACCATTTTCAGTCACGACCTGGGCCACCAGGGTGGCAAACACAACAAACATCAATACAGAGATCCCATTAGAACAAAACAAGACTGCCGAATACACTTGGAATGAGGTCAAATTACATAGTACAAATATTTCAGAGAAATCAGTACATACTGGTGTAGTGACACACAGTAAGTGGCTATGCAATATAAAAGGCTTAACATGGTGATTATGGTAAAGTATTACATGCAATGTACATACAGTCACCGGGGTGCCAAGAAAGCAAATACACTTAAAATGAAGATTCAATCTAACACCAGGAGTGGTACAGGCACAAGTCATAGGCAGAAATGCAACTTAAGTTAAGTTGCAGAACCTGCTAACAGTTCAGAATAAAACAAGTAGTCATATCCATATTGAACTAAGGAGCAGAACAGTGCAAGAGGATAGGGGCACTGGAGGTAGGATGAGGGCACGAATAGGTGCTAT
The DNA here is from genome assembly GCA_016271365.2 of Neoceratodus forsteri. Lineage (NCBI taxonomy): Eukaryota > Metazoa > Chordata > Ceratodontiformes > Ceratodontidae > Neoceratodus > Neoceratodus forsteri. Next base: position 356,672,351 of record CM028134.1, read on the forward strand.
GTCAGGATATGGGCCCTGGTACCACCTGGGGAACAGCTGCAGGTACAAGCGACCTCAGCCAGGAGCCTCGCCCTTAAGTTTGCCTTAAAAGACTGATGGTAGGGGAATGATCAGATGGACAAAGAAAGTCTATTCCAGAGGGGAGGGGCAGAGACAGAGAAAGCTTTACTACCCATGCTAGTAGTAGTGCGAGGGACTTCCAGTGGGAGAACAGAGGAGGCCTGGAGACTCTGAGAGATCAATCTGTCAGTGAGTAGGGAGGAGTAGGGGAACAGTTGATGGTTGCTGAGTGCACTGTCAATGAAGCTGCCCGTAGTGAAGTCAAAATGACCCTGCAGAGAGAGCCACCATAGGGACTGGTATAGCAAGCATTGGTGGGTGGTAAAAGGGGGCTTGAAGGACAAAGCAGCAAATGGAGTTGTATGTGGTATGTAAGCAGATCCATAAGGAACAGGACACAGTTGAGAATATGGGGAGCAGTAGTCAAGGAGAGGCAGAAGGTTTCCTTGAGCAATAGCTAGGAGAGCTTCAGTGGACAGAAATTGATTTTGGCAATAGGCAGCACCTAATTTTGGGTGGATTTTCATCACAGTGTTGCTGATGTGTTCATTGAAATTAAGGGAGGGGTCTAGGGTGACACCTAGATATTTAAAGGCAGGGACAGTTTTGAGTGGAGAGCCAGCAGAGGTAGCAATCAAGAGTGGGGTTTCTGACCTGGCTACCTTGCTAGGAATGGCTTAGAGCCAAAGAGCATGGCCTTTGTCTTTTTCTCATCAATAAGAAGTTTCTGGAGAGGGACAAGCTCTGCGTGGCCCCAAACTTTGCTGTGAGGGTGGTGGGCAAGGACTCTATGGAATTACCACCGTGGTATATGACTAGGTCATCCACATAGAGGATGGCCCTGCAAGTGATGCTTTCAGCAGTGAGGTCATTAATAAACATAGAAAAAAGTAGAGGCCCCAGTATTGAGCCCTGAGGTATGCTGGTGTGGGTAGGTAGTGGAGCAGAGGAATTGTTACCAATCAAGATGGACTGGGACCTGCCTGAGAGGTAACTATGGAACCAAGTGACCGTGTCTGCTGAGCAGTCAAAGTTTAGCATGGTGGAGTAGAGGAGACGGTGGTCTACAAGGTCAAAAGCCTTCAACAGATCCATAAACACTGCACATGTGGCCCTGCCCTTGTCCAGATTTCTAAGGATATGATTTGAGAAAAGTGCCAAGGCAGAGGAGGTACTATGGTATTTGTGAAAGCCGTGCTGGAGAGGACACAGGAGGTCATATTTTTCTAGATGATCAGATAGTTAGTGGTGAATGATTTTCTCAAGCAATTTACTCAGGTTATTAAGTAGAGAGATGGGCCTATAATGTTCAGGGGCAAGGGGATCCCCAGCCCTAAATATGGGTACGACATGAGCATGCTTCCAAGAGTCAGGAACTGTTGGAGGTGAAAGGGTGAGGGTGAAAATCTAGGTTAGGGGCTTTTCAATAACTGGGGAGAGCAGTTTCAGGAAGTTGGGGTATAGCTAGGCTTGCCAGGATTTGTTTTCTTTTTTTCTCATTTTAAACTGAAAAAATCTATGTTTATGTTTTGGCCTTTGTCTCAATTTTTACCAATGAAAAATGTTAGCTGTGCACAAAATTCAGCCTTTTTAATGATAGTTTTCAATTTTTTCCAGTGTGAGTTCACAAGCACAGAGGGGCTGGGGATGTGTCGGGGTTCACTGGGTGGACTGCAAATAAGGTAATCCAATTGAATGGCTTCCCACCAGAGTGGATCCTCTGCTCTGTCCATTAAAATAAAACAAATATAGTGATGGTCCACATCCTTTCAGGAGGATGGCTCTCCTCAAAGTAAGTAAGTAAAAGTGAATTCACTAGCACAGAGGGGCTCAGAGGGGTTGGGGATGCATCAGAGCTCAGTGGGTGCTCAAGTAGTTTAAAATAAAACTCTTTGGCAAAAGGTCAAAGCTCAAAGCATCCGACCAAACTAGGGATGAGTGCTGCTTTTGCTATTCTTTTATTAGCAAGGAGGGAGTTAGAGGGGATCAGAGGGGCTTGGGATGTGTCAGGGCTCAGTGGGTGCTCGAGTAGTTTGAAATAAAACAATTATAGTGACAGTTCACATTTATGCAGGAGGATGGCTCTCCTCTATCCTCTATCTGACTAGACCAGGGAGCAAGTAATAGTGAATTCACTATCACAGAGTAGCTCAGAGGGGCTCAGGATGTATCGGGGCTCAGTGGGTGCTCGAGTAGTTTAAAATAAAACAAACATTTAAATATAATGGCTGGTCCGCAGCTCTTCAGGACTCTAAATGCCTAAAAAAATACTTTTTTGCTAAAGCTCCAAAGCACCAAATGTAAATGAAAATCTTTGAATCCAGTGCACAGAAATCGAAAAATATCAAAATTAATCTATTGTCATTGATTTCAGGACGTCATGTCATTTCAATATTTATCAGCGTTTACTGACATTTATCGAATCCTGGCAAGCCTTGGTATAGCCCATTACTACCTGGGCTACCTCAAATAGAAAGTGTCTTTAAGAGTTTGGCAGTGGTTTTTATGCCAATGACCCTAAAGTAAACTGGAGGAGCACGTGCAGTACTAGGAGAGGGCTGTGAGCATTGAGGTTTGCCATATAGGTCAGAGGGAGACTGAGTAGGGAGCTTGCTAAGATAGGATGCATGATCCGTAAACATTCTGTTGAAAGTGTCCACAATTGCACTAGGTTCAGTGATGGGACCTGAGGGTGAGTTTAGTTGTGTTGTCTGCTTGTTAGACTTAAGATGTAGGCAGGACCCTATTAAGGCACAGAAACTGCGCTGGTTACCGAGTGTGTCTTTTTGCAAGTTGGTATAGTATTTGCGTTTTAGCAACTTAATGGCCTGCTTGCAAGAATTGCGCCATAGTCTGTATGCATTCCAGAGCTGGGGGAGGGAGATGACTTATAGGCTTTCCAAGTTTTGTCCCTGATTTTCATCTGGGCCAGTAGTTCCTTGGATAGTCAGTGGGTGCTGCCACCTCTGACCCTTCTGGTGGTGATTGGAAAATGTTTGTCCTGAAGTTTCTGTAGGATGTCAGTAAAGTATGTGACCGCAGTTGAGACATCCCTGCATGAGTAGAGTACGGACCAGTTCATAGTCCTGGAATCAGTAAAAATGGAGTCAAGGTCCTGGTGATGAAACTTCCTGAATTTGTGATAATCTAGACTAAAGTGATATGGTTGTCTGAGGGCAACTTATATCCTGTGATGTAAGAGATGATTTGTTCTAATTGGTGTGTTTTTAGGAGATGTGCGTACTCAGGTATAGGTGTGTCAGTCCAGTTGAGGTTGAAATCCCTTAATAAGATTGTGTCTCTGGAGAGGCAGGTGCATGCAAAGCCATCCAGAAAATTGGATAGGCCTTGGACGTCCACGGTGGGGGGGGGGGGCTGTAGCAGCAGCCTAGGTGAAGTTTTTTTGTGGCCCCCAGAACAATCTCAGCAATAAGCCATTCCCAAGCGGAAGTCAGGGAAGAGTAAGCAATTGAGGTGGCTGAGATATGACCTAGCATGTACAGTGCTACGCCTCCACCCCTCCTTCTTCCTGGCCTGTCTAATCATAGTATGGAGTAACCAGGGAGTTGATATGAGGTATCAGTGAGGTGTGGCTTCAGCCAGGTCTCTGAGAGGCCCAGAATATGCGGCTTATGTAGGGTCACTCACACCTTGAGCTTGGAGAACTTAGATGGGAGGCTACATATATTTAGGTGTGCAATTCTGAGGTCTGAATGACCCGCCCAGATAACATTTGTATGGTCAATGTGTGTGTTAGGGGGTCCCGGATTGCTTTCCACATCACCAGCAAGGAGAAGGAGTGAGGGAAGGGGACAGAAAGGGGGGAGCCAGCGAGGGGACTGGAATGTGAGGGAGTGGACAAAAAGTCCAAGCAACTGACATTTGAGGTTTGATAGTAAGGACAGCATGGCAGAGCCCATAGGGAGCAACTCATGCCAAGTTGTGCTGGGAGGGGAGTTGGTTGGTTTAAATTATTCCATAAAGGACTGTAGACCAATTTGATGAGCAGCCAGGATGATGGTCGAAAAGTCAGTCATCACTAGTAGGCCAGTCAAAGAGCCGAGGGTAAGAAGGATTACGTAATTATTCATTCTGCAAGTGACTACTTACAGGTGGGCAAAGAACAAGGTACAAATAAGTTACACTACAGTGTGGAGAAAAAATAACTTCAAGTGCCAGAATAGTTGCTTGATGCTTTAAGAGGCATCAGTAGTAATTTGTACTAGGTGGGGAAATGATGACTGGGGGGGAGGGAGAGTATTTAAAGAGTGTCGGGGGCAGGAGAGCATGGATGGGCCAAAATATCAAGTCCCAAACCAGTACAGTTCCCTGGCAGAGGGTCCTGAGTAGCTGTGCTGGAAAGAAAAGTGCTCCAATTTTCAAAGGAGCCTTGTGGATAAGCGGTATGGCCAGGGTAACTAGTGCCGTCCAATCACAGTCCTGCAAGTGAAGTTGCAGAGAAAGCTCTTGAGGAAATTACCTTAGCTGGGTGGGCATCCAAGAAGAAGCCGGGGAGAGCGAAGCAGAGGTGGCCATGGCAGTGAAGCAAACTGCGCCGTCCTCTTGGAGGTTGGTGGCCCGGTTAAGGCCTGGACAATCTGGGGTGAGATAGAGAAAAGGCAGAGAATTAGCACATCAAAAGAACAATGGTTGGGTGGGAGGCCAGGTGAGACAGAAACCAGTGGGAGGTAGGTGCCAGAGGACAATTACCTGCTTAAACGGCTGAAAATAAGGGGGTGTGGACTTCACAAGGAGAGGAGTGGGGGGGGATTAGCAAGAGAAAGTAGAGGGATAGCAGGGCAAAATCACACAGTAAAAAATATAATTCATTTTAAGGCAAGCAGTTGAGCATAAAAAATTACAGTTGCAGCAGTTTAACTTTAAGGCAAGCAGTTAAAAATTTCAGCACAGTATATATTGAAGGGATATGCATGGGGTGCCTGTGGGATAACAAAGTTATTTGTACAGTTGCCTGTGACCTCGCGTAACCTCACGAGTGGTGAAGCCTCGAGTGAGGGTTACGAGTGGTCACTAGCAACTGAACAAATAACTTTGTTAGCCTACAGGCACCCCCTGCATATCTGATTTACGCAACAGGATTTTTTGGAGTTCTGGTTTGTCATAATATTTTTTTTTAGTTAAGTTCCTTTCAGGTTTTTTCTCTGTGTCTGGTTGCTGTGTTTGGTTTGCAGGATTGCTGTGCTGAGAAAGAGGAAAAAATTGCTTTTTTTCTTAAGAGTGTTTTCATTTAAAATGTGGTTCCAATTTGGGGTGGGGCTGGTTACGGTGTGCATTTTGTGAGTGTTTGGGACTGTGATAGCTTGGCTTTTAAGAGCACTGTGAGGAGGTGAAAGTGAAACTTGGAGACAGTGCTGGCAAGAAGGCAGCATAGGTGGTGGTAGTTAGTGAAGTAGTTACTGTGTGGATAAATGGGTGATGATGTAGTTACTATGTGGATAAATACATTTATCCACATAGTAGCACAGATAAATGGATTTATCAGTGCAGAATTATTCAGACACCTGTTGCATAAATATATTTATGCAATGGAATGAGGATGAAAAGTAGCAAATAACAGCAGTATTTTTGGCTGGTCAGACCTACAGTGAGAATATCACATTAATCCTCACTGTATGTCATTTATCCTCCCTGTAGGTAATAACCAGGCACTATCTGCACTTCAGCACAACTGCTCACAAAGGCTTTGATTGGTGGGAGCTGGCAGCATGAGCAGCACAATGAGAATGCACCTGCTCACTTGCATTCCAGCTCCCACTGGCAGTTTCATTTCTCTCCAGCAGCACACAGAACAGTTTCATTTTTTCCCCTGTTCTTTCACTGTAACTTATTTAAAAAATCAACATTCAGCTTCACACAATGTTAATTTACATTTCTCCTAAAGGCCCAAAATACCAGACAAAACACAGTGAATTATTTTCATTGTTTCCCCCACCCCACTTTCTTTCACCAAATATAAAAAACTACTTTTAGCCTCACACAAAACATTCACTTCCTTTAAACCCCAGCACACAAAAAAGCAACCAACTCTTTTTTACTCTTACCACTCTCCCCAGCAGCACAATGGCACAGCATCCTGATGCAAAAGTTCAGTTTTGCGGAACACAACACTCAGTCATCTGGAAACAAAAAAGAAATAAATAAAGACATACCTAGTTTAAAAAATTAAAATGACACTGATAAAAAAAACCTGGCCCATCGCATAAATGGAACATACAATGCTCCCATCAAAAATATCTCAGATATTTTCCCCTCAAGCAGTTTGACCTATGGCATCACTCATGGCTTTGCCACTCGTGATGTCAAAGGTCAAACTACATTCGGGGGGGAAAATATCAGAATATTTTAATGGGGTCATTGCATATCCCTTATTTGTGCCATACCTGTGAAGATAAAAAAGGCAAATATTTTCAGTATTCTCAGAGTGGTCAGCCCTACAGTGAGATCGCATTTATCCTCACTGTAGGTAAATTTATCAACACAGTAGGTAGAGACTGGCTCATTTGGAATCCATTTGCATATTCGGCCACAGTAGCAGTAGTTACCGTATTCAAATGCGAATAACTTAAAAATGGAAAATGATACCATGGCACTATGAGCAACAAAGTTGTTCAGCACAAAAATATATACAAAATGAGTTGTATTTCATTTATGGCTAATGTTTATTTTTTTGTATAATTAGCCAAAAAAGAACAAAAAATGCATTTTTTCACTTTTTTCGACAAACAAATGTGAATAACTTTAAAACAAAAAAATGATAGCATGGTACTGCGAGCATGAAAGTTGTTCAGCACAAAAATATCTACAAAGTCAGTGGTGTTTCATTGATGGCTAACTTTTATTTTGTTGTATAATAAGCAAAAAAAGCAGAAAATGCAATTTTGTTTGCTTTTTCAACAAACAAATGCGAATAACTTTAAAACGAAAAATGATAGCATGGTACTACAAGCATGAAAGTTGTTCAGCACAACAGTATCTACAAAATGAGTGGTGTTTCATTTACATATACCTTTTAGTTTTTTATAATTAGCAAAAATAATGCTGAAAATTCATTTTTTTCACTTTTTGTAACAAACAAATGCATATAACTTTAAAATACAAAATAATAGCATGGTACTTTAAGAAAAAAGTTGATCAGGACACAAATACCTACAAAATGAGTGATGTTTCATTTATAGATTTCTTTTACATTTTTTATAATCGGCAAAAAATGGCAAGAATGAACTTTATTTTTTCACTTTTTTTGTGGTATGGCATAAATGGAATACGCAGCCCCCCCCCCCACAGGGAAATATTGTAAATATTTTTTGTTCTCGTGCCAGTTGACCCAATGACATTACTCGTGGCTTCACCACTCGTTATGTTATTGGGTCAATTGCACACAAGCAAAACATAGCAACACTATTTCCAGTAGGGGGGTGCATATCCCATATTTATGCCATACCTAGGCAGGGTAATAACAAGGTAGGCTATGTTGAAAATGTGGGGTAAAAATATTTAAAATTTCAAAAGTTACGAGTGAGCATAGCGAAATTGTTACAAATGGTCATAACTTTGGCATTTTTTCATATTTCGGTCCCAAATTTTTAACATAGTCTTCTTATGACTCCACCTCATAAACCCCATAGGTGAAAATTTTAAAATCCTTGTCAAAATACCATTCCGTGCCACAGGTGTGAAAACACATTTCGGACAGGATGTCAATGTACTGTATGCATTTTCCTGTGCCTGAAACTGATGTTTTACGTTGACTGTCCATTATGATTTTTGTACCTCCTATTTTATTTATTTAATTTTATTTAGTTTTTGTTGACTGGGTAAGTGCACTAGACAAATCCTGCCTATTTTCAGGCATGACCTGGGGGAAGGGGATACAGATGAATGCCAACTGACCTTGAACCAGATTAAGCTGTCGGTGGTATTTTTAGTGAATAAGGGAAATTTGGCCAGGACACCGGGGAAATTCCCCTACTGCACTGCTGGCAGTAGGGGGACTTGCTGTCATGAGTCAGATCACTCGGTGGTCAGACTTGGTGGAGGATGGACATCGCAGTGGAGGAAGAGAGGGGAGGTTCTCCCTTGAGATCGCAGGACTGTACTGAGCCCGAGGAGCAGTCAGCTCCAGCTAAAGATTTGGAGGAGGGTGAGCTGTTTGTGTCTACAGAACATTTATCAATTTTTCCGGGATCCAATATGACAAGGAAGCGGTCAACAATGCCAAGCGCTGAGGAGTAACTGAAGCAGCAACTTGCAGAGTTACAGCGAGAGCAAGAATGAGTTACAAAGCAACTATCTGCACTCCGTGCAGAGGAGGTAGCTGTCATTACCTGTGCAGTGGCTGTCAGTACTGGGAAGGCAGAGGCCGTGTCTCTGATTCCAGGGGAGGAGCGGTCGGGTGAGTCACACACTGTGGCTGCCGTGGAGCAGCTGGAACAGACTGTAGAGTTAACAGAGAAGGCTGGCAGTGTTTAATCGAAGCAGATTCAGTGCCAAAAGCCTTTGGTGGAAATAGGAGTACTGGCGGCATCTCATGGCATCCCACAGGTTGCTAAGGTGCTCTTGTAGGTCTCGAATGTGGCTCGGTTGGAGCACGGAGGCTCTGGTTCCTCCGGGTATACTGCCACCCTAACAAAAACAGCGGGGTTTGTGCTCTGAGGACTGTTTGTGAATCCCTCTTCCACCCTGTCAACTACAGAGGTGAACTGTGTATTTCAAATGGACCCTCTTAATCAAGAGCGAGTTTCGGACTTTTCATTTTTGAAACGGCCAGCAATTTACCAAGAGAAATTAGGAGAGGAGGGAAAGGAGAAGAGAGCAGCATTGATGTTTGTGAAACAGAACTTGGGGGCACCTGAAGGGGGGATGCTGATGGTTCTACTAAAGCAGAGACTGGTCGGAGGGCTTTAGATACTGTTCCTTTGGGACAGCCCTTGACTAATGAAATGTGGTCCCCTCAAACAGCGTTTAGTGAAGCGGGATGGACTCTGGACAAAGGGTCTTGGTGACCTACACCTGAGTGGGACCCTAAACTCAATTTTTCCCAGAATGAACCTACATGGCAAGCACAGTTACCTGTTTCACCAGTACTTACTGGGGCTCCTGAAGGGGTACTGGGGGGGTCAGGCCTTCTGAGGTTGCCTTGCAGGCCGAGGCTTCAGTAGCCACTACTAATTTGGGAATGGAGCAACAGGGGGAGGCCATACAGGGTAGTCTTGTTTCTGATAAACCCCTGATGTCTGATTTATTCTCTAAAATTAAAAAAGAAGCTACACCTTGCAGAAATGTGGTGCATTTACGCTATAAGGGGGTCTTTAAGTTCAACCTGACAGGCTGTATGTGGTGAAAGTTTGTTAAAAGAACCTTTACATTTTTTCACCCAGGGAGGTATTTGCATTTATAAATATATCTGGAGAAGATAACTTTGATGTGAGTTTTCGTTCAGCCTATGCCCTGGATCTCTTTTGGGAAAGATACAACAAGGTGAAATTTTCTCCCATATGGACACCCTTCTTAGTGATTCCTTTAACAAAACCATTCATTAAATATGTTACCATCATGTTTAGGAATGAGGGTGTTCATGTGGACAATATTTCATACTGGTTGTCTCAAAAATGTGAGATCTTGAGTCTGCCTGAGGCGATATTGGATTCTGAGCAGTTTTGGACTGGGGGATGGTTCTTCAAAGTTAAGCTAAGGCAAACTGATACGGGAATAGACCATATTCCAAATTCCTTTTTATTGGGGTGGAACAGAGGGGTATGCTTTTATGTGGGCAGCCTCATGCTTGTTACAAGTGTGGATCCAGAACACATTTATCCAGTTCTTGTGATAAGCCTTGCTGTGACAACTGTGGGAAAATTGGTCATATAGCATTTCAATGTACTAATTTCACCAAATGTGAGCTCTGTGAGGAAACCAGTCATGTGTTTTCGGAGTGTGTGTGGGCAGCCAAAAACAAGGCCTCTAGTGGTAGCCCTGATCTGTTGATTCAGAAAGCCCAGAACTTGATTATAGGTTTTGCCCTGACAGTCCCAGAGTCAGGAAAGGAAGGCATAGATTCAGTGGTGCATCCTACCACGGCCACGGTGCAGGGCAAGTCCTCTGAAGTGCCAGGTCAGAGGTCTCCCATTCCTTCTCCTGTTTGTTATGCAGCACAAAAAGAAGGAGGGGCTCAGGAAACCTCTAGAGCTCTGGCAGTTATCCCAGTAAGAAGGTCCTCTCGGAACCTTAAACCCCGTATGGTCTCCAACCCAGCAGATATGGAAACTAGTAACCCCTTTGCAGTATTGGCAGCTCAGTGGGGTGATTCAGAAATGGATTGCCAAGAACCTGACTCCCAGCCCATACAGGATAGTCCCTCTTCCCCCTTTCAGGTGCATAAAGGGTATAAAAGGAAAAAGAAAAAAAGGCGGAAAAAAGATGGTTGACACTCACTCTCCATAACTGTCTGAATTTAAACTTGGTTCATTGAATGTCCACAGTTTATTAAACTTTAAAAGACAGCAGGTGATTTATGAGTTTGTGCATAATCATGCTTTAGATATCTGCCACCTTCAGGAAACGTGGAAGTACTCCTTGGACCAGGCCAACCTTTCCCAAAGAGAGTGGTGTTGGGGGCCATACTATTGGTCCTTTGGAAAACAAACAGCAGATGGCATTGGATTTCTTTTTAATTCCTATGATTTTTCATTAATTAAGCTAATGGACTTAGTTCCATGGCAGTTAATGATTTTGGACAGGGTGTGGAGATCCCTGACATGTCGCTTTATTAATGTGTATTGTTCACAGGTAAAAGCAGAATGGGTGGCACTTTTTCATATGATAAAACCTTTTTTATTGACTTCTTATGAAATTTTTTTGTGTGGGGACTTCAATTGTGAATTGAAGGCGGCAGGAAACCAAGGCCGGAGGGGTCGGGGATTTACTGTGATTCCAATGCATTATGGCAACTGATAAAATCATCCGGTTTGGTCAATGGCAGTAGCCATCAACAAGGAAGTTTAAAATTTACTTATCAGAGACACCTCTATACGTCTTCTATAGACTATATCTTTCTTTCGGAGAAACTTCCCTTTACATTTTATACCTACCCAGTTTCCTTTTCAGACCACATGCTCCTTCAATGTACTTTTTCCCCTTACCCGGTACCACCTAGACAGCGGGCATGATGGAACCTGAACGCACTTTTGTTAAAATGCCCTGAGGTAGTGGGGAAGATTAGAGCCTTACTTTTAGCAAGACTTTCAGTGGCCTTTTTATATGAAAATTTGGGGCAGTGGTGGAAAAATTTCAGACGATTTTTGTAAATTATTAAAAAAATCAAGGAAGGTCGAGGGAAAATGGTAAATTTCTCCATTATCTCAAATTGAGGCAGCAATTGTATTATTTAATTTCGGTGGCAAATACATCAAAGAATGATCTATGATCTCAAATTTTAACTCTGAAACAACAACTTCAGGAGGTTCAATATAGTAGGGCCAGTACACTTCATGTTCTTTTTCAATATGGGGTTAAAAAACAGCCTTCTGGAGATCCTTATGAGGCTTTCAAAAAATATAAACATAATACACATTTGGATACCCTTATGACTCGGGATGGACAACTACTGAGGGATTCAAATAACCTTCAAGCGGTAATAAAAACGTTTTTTCTTTCTCGTAGGCTGAGGATACCCCCTAGTGTACACACTATGAGGCAGTTTTTGGAAAAGATAAAATTACCAGACTCACAATTTAATAAATCATCACTAATTTTGCCCATTACCCAGGCAGAAATAGTAAGGGCTATTAAAGCTCAAAAATCAGGTACATCACCGGGGATTGATGGGCTGACTGCAGAATTATTTCAAGCTTTCCCGGGGGAATTCTCTGAGTGCTTGGAGAAGGTATTTAACTTTTTTCTAGCCTCAGTAGAATTTCCAGTTTGGTTCTCTGAGGGGTTGTTAATTTTTTTAAATAAATCGGGGGATAAAACACTCCTAGAGAGCTGGAGACCAATTACACTTCTGAATTCAGATTATAAGCTGTAGGCAGGTATTATGAATATGAGGCTTAAACAGTTTGCTGTCACTGTCCTTTCCCCCCATCAATTTTGTGTGCTTCCTGGAAAAAAAATTCACCACGCTCACATGATTGTTCGAGATTGGATAGAATATGCCAATTTGAATAAACTTTCTTGTTGCATTATTTCTGTGGACCAAATGAAGGCCTTCAATCGGGTTTATCACCCATTTCTATTTTTGGTTTTATCGCACTATGAAGTGTCTGAGATTTTTTTAAATTGAATACAATCTATCTATAATACTACTATTACTCATCCCATTATTCAGACAGAAATTGGGGAAGGGTTTCATGTTCCTACAGGGGTGCATCAGGGATGTCCCCTAAGCCCTTTATTATATGCCTTCACAATAGATACTCTGATTCAATCTTTGTCACAGTATCCACTATGGGACGGGGACGGGCCCCCCCCCCCATTGGAGGAATTACATGTACAGGCATATGCAGATGATTTGTGTGTGTTTTTTTCTAACTATAGACAAGTGGCACGGTTTTTGGAGTTTATGGACTCTTATTCTGTGATTTCCAATTCTAAACTTAATAAACAAAAAAGCCAAGGATTGTTTATTGGAGTGGGCATTCCTGCCACTCTCCGGATTCAGGGACTATGTATTTCATCTGAGCCTATAAAAATTCTAGGCTTATTATATGGGGCCCAGAATCTGCCCAAGTTAAATTGGGAAAAGGCATTAACTTCTATAGAGGGGAAAATACAAATTTGAAAACACTGGAAATTGTCTAAATTGAAACGAGTACAAGTCATCAAACAATTTGTAATTCCAGGTTTATTTTACGCAAAGGGTAGTAGTAAATGGAGTGCACAGTGAAGAAAGGATGGTTACTAGTGGGGTACCACAGGGTTCAGTACTGAGACCGGTCCTTTTTAATGTCTTTATAAGTGACATTGCAGAGGAACTGGAAGGAAAAGTATGTCTCTTTGCAGATGACACAAAGATCTGCAACAGGGTTGATACACAAGATGGAGTGGAAAGGATGAGAAGGGACTTGGCAAGGTTGGAGGAATGGTCAAATGTATGGCAGCTCAGATTCAATGCAAAGAAGTGCAAGGTAATGCACATGGGAAACAAAAACCCAAGGGAAGAGTACACAATGGGAGGTGAGATACTGACAACAGTAAAAATGGAAAGAGACCTGGGGGTAATTATATCAGATGACCTAAATGTGGGCAAGCAATGTGAGAAGGCAGTAAGGAAGACTGGGGGGATACTGGGATGCATAGGAAGACGCATCAATAGTAGGAAACAAGAAGTTGTTATCCCTCTGTACAGACAGTTGGTGAGACCCCATCTGGAGTACTGTGTGCAGTTCTGGAGACCCCATCTCTGCAAAGACAGAGTGGAGGCTGTCCATAGGAGGGCAACCAAAATGGTGCAGGGTCTGCACCAGAAGACATACAAAGAAAGACTAAAGGAGCTTAATATGTATACCCTTGAGGAAAGAAGGCAGAGAGGCGACATGATAGAAACTTTCAAGTACCTCAAGGGAATCAACAAAGTCCAAGAGGGTAGCATCTTTCAGAAAAAGAGATGTGCAAGAACAAGGGGGCACAATTTGTAGATAGAGGGGGGACGGCTCAGAGGTAATGTGAGGAAGTATTTTTTCACTGAGAGGATTGTGGATGCATGGAACAGCCTCCCTGAGGAGGTCATGGAGTCAAAAACAGTGGGGGAATTCAAGAATGCATGGGACAGACATAAGGCAGTCCTAGTGAGGGGTAGGAGGAAGTAAGCTGTTGGTCAACTAGGATCTGCAGCTTATCTGTTAGGTAGGAAAATGGGCAGACTGGGTGGGCCAAGCAGTCCTTATCTGCCGTCAAATTCTATGTTTCTATTATACATGGCAATAATATTTCCATTACCAATAAAATCTGAAACAAGGATATACAGCCTGTTCTTTCAGATGGTGTGGTGGAACAGACTCAACCCAATTAAACGACATTACACATATTTGGCAAAAGAAAAAGGGGGATTAGGGATGATGATCTGGTTATTTTTTTTCCTACATTATTAATAACATCAAATATTAGGGGAGGGTGGGGGACATCTGCATCAAGTTATGGGATATTAATGAGACAGGTGTTGGTTCAGTATGACTCTGTCTGGCTCACAAGTCCTCCTAAACCTATTCCTACACTGTCTATACCTTTATATTTTTTTGCCAATTGCAAAGAAATTATTTAAATGGGGGTTGTTGGCCCAAGTGTTAAGGGATAGCACAGGGCTGCAGTTGTATACTAAAGTAATGCAGCTCTTATATCCGAGTGAACCTGCCTTTAAAAACTGTCCTTCAGGTCGCATGGAGACAGTGCTTCAGAGGTTAGATAATCCCAGACTGCCGGACTATATGTGGGAAATAGTATGGCTTACGGTGTACAGAAGGATTGGGGTTCGAGGAAATGCTAAGCACAAGGCCGTCAATGAAAGAACTTGCCCTTTTTTAGAGTGTGTGGCTCAGGAGGAAACAGTGGAGCACTTCTTCTTTTTTTTGTACATATGCCAGGTCTCTGGAAATTCCTGGCCTTTAAATGGAAGATGAGGTGGTTATGGTACTTAGATTATGATATATTGGTGTTGGGTCATTTTCCTCAGTTAGGGAAGAGGTATCATTTAGGAACTCTGCAGATCTTTTGTTGTGCTTTGATATATTATTTATGGCAGGCTTGGTGCCGATGGGTGTTGTATCAAAAAATGATGCCCTATGATACTGTGGGGTTATTGATTCAGGGAGCCCTGAAAAGGTTGTATCTCCACGATTTAGGATTTTCAACCACTAGGCAGGTGATGGATTGGTGGAGAAGGTTTACGAGGTTTATAAAATACAAATAGTTAAGGGTGGTATATAGCATTAGGACAGGAAGTCTTAGGCTTACTTCGGATGGGTAGAATGATTGATAGCGGGAACTGGTACGGAGTTGGCTGGGTTGCTGCATGTCAAAAAATGTTCTCTTTTTTTTTCCAGGTATAGTAGGTGTACATATGCTGGTTTGTAACTGTTTTCTTTGTTTTCTTTGAGATTATATTAATAAAAAAAATTCCCCTGCTTTTTAGTGGGGCGGGGAGGGTTATACATAGATCTGCAACAGAGTTGATGCACAAGGTGGGGGTGGAAAGGATGAGAAGGGACTTGACAAGGTTAGAGGAATGATGAAATGTATAGCAGCTTAGATCCAATGCTAAGAATGCTAAGAAGTGCAAGGTAATGCACCTGGGAAACAAAAACCCAGGGGGAAGAGTACACAATGGGGAGTGAGATACCAACAACAACAAAAATGGAAAGGGACCTGGGGGTAGTCATATCAGATGACCTAAAGGTGGGAAAGTAATGTGAGAGGGCAGCAAGGAGGGCTGGGGGGATACTGGGATGCATAGGGAAAGGCATCACCAGTAGAAAACAGGAAGTTATTATCCCTCTGTACAGCCAGCTGGTGAGACCCCATCTGGAGTACTGCGTGCAGTTCTGGAGACCCAATCTCTGCAAAGACATAGACAGGATGGAAGCTGTCCAGAGGAGGGCAACTAAAATGGTGCAGGGTCTGCACTGGAAGAAATATGAAGAGAAAGAGCTTAAGGAGCTTAATATGTATAGCCTCGAGGAAAGGAGGGAGGGGGACATGATAGAAACTTTAAAGTACCTCAAGGAATCAACAAAGTCCAAGAGGGTAGCATCTTTCAAAAAATGAGGTGTGCAAGAACAAGGAGGCACAATTTGAAGATAGAAGGGGGCGGCTCAGAGGTAATTTAAGGAAGTATTTTTCACAGAGAGGGTTGTGGATGCATGGAATGGCCTTCCGGAGGAGGTTGTGGAGTCAAAAACAGTGGTGGAATTCAAGCATGCATGGGACAGTCATAAGGCAATTCTAGGGGGTTGGGGTAGGAAGAAGTAGGCTGCTGGTTAACTAGGATCTGCAGCTTATCCAGTAGGTAGGGAAATGGGCAGACTGGGTGGGCCAAGCGGTCCTTATCTGCCATCAAATTCTATGTTTCTATGTTGTCACACACCGATTTGATAATGTATGATTGGAATATTTTTCTGATTTTGTTTGCCATATGATTTGAATATGATTTGTGTGATTAACACTGTGGCTAATCAGTTGTTTTTGATGTTATGTTAAAAACTCTTTTCAATAAGTGCCATGGGATCTTTAACATCCACCTGAACTACCACCAATCCAGGCAGATGGGACCTCGGTTTAGCGTCTCATCCGAAAGACGGCACCTCAGAAGTGCAGTGCCCCTCTCATGCTGCACTACAGTGTCAGTACTGGGATATTAACCCAAATGCCAGATGTTAGAACTGAACCCACAGTCCTCTGATCTCCTGGCCTCAGAGGCGAGTGTGCTACCTACTGAGCCACTGACACTGTTTCACATTTTCACTTTATTGTACCATACTTTACTGTCCTGTTTAATCTGTTGTCCTTTCTACTAACATGGAACCTTTGTAAAAGAGTTGTTAGCTCAAAGGTATATGTAATCCGAGACTTAAATAAATAAAAAAATATATATATATATATATATATATATATATATTAATAAATTGCAATTGGGAATGAAATGCAAGGTTAGTCCTGTGGTGTGATAAGTATCCTACAGGCAAAGTCACATTTACCCTGAAATCGACACTTAATGTACTGTAAAAAGAAGCAATACAAATTAAATGAATGTCTCAGATTGTCCCAAGCACCTTTTTCAGGGTATAACACAACAAACGGGGAGTTCCCTTAACTGTGGGAAAGTTCTTCTGTGGCGGTTGTACCTTATTTTTTTAATAATGTACTATTTGGAAGGGGTTGTATATTGCCCCTGAGGGCTGGCTGTGTAGTTCCTTTCACTTTCTGTAAGCCCTCATGCTTAGATGTCTTGTGATGCCGGTGTATAGAAAGAGCATGAGGGCACACTCTGTTTAACTCTGTGGTGCACCTTTTTAAATACTTTTTTGACTTTACATGGATGTTTGGTAAAAATCAAAGCCAAGTTCCAAATAACCAACAAATGGATCACACGGCCAACGACCCTTGGGCAAATTACTATTCCCGCCCCATCCTAAGGGGGTATTGCTGTTACAGAGGACCTCCAATACAGCTAAGGGAACCTGTTTCTTATTTCTGTTAATTGCAAAGAGCTGGAAAGGTCTTTTTTAAAACTATTGCTCAAAACCTTAGAAAGGGTCAGACTAAGTCCAAAATCTCTCACTGATACCCTATTTCAACAGTCCTCTCAGGACAAAGTTGAAGAGACTTTAGTGAAAGGGCTACAACAGTCTAGCATTCTTTACAAAAAATAACCCCCCTCCCGCCTTGAGTTGAGTGAAGGGCAGTATTTGGTGTTCAACATGGGTGGAGTCTGGCCTACTTCTGCTCCACTGCCTGCCTAAAGGTCACCACTAAGAAAGCAAAAACATCACATTCAGGAGTGAAATACCATATTTTACTTTTGACTTGCAGGTTCTGTTTTAGTTTGATGATTGTGATAACCTGTGCCGCATGCTAATAAGCTGGTACATCAAGTACAGTGTTTCTGCAGATGGGTCATTGTCTGTGGGGTTGAGGAAGCTGTTTGAAAGCATCAGAGGTTCCCAGGCTCTGGTGGCTTTCATAATCATGATGGTTTCGACCAAGCCCGGGCCTGGCAGCACTGGTCCTCCCCCTGAAATCTCCTGGGCTGCGCATTGCTTCTATGTACATCTGTAGCCTCCTGAAAAAACTGGACTCTCTACACTGCTGGGTGACGCTTCATAAACCTGATGTTGTTGCCCTGGTTGAAACCTGGCTGTCTCCCTCCACTCCTAACTCTCATGTCTCTCTCCCCGGCTACACTCTCCACCAGTTGGACCGTGTCAGCAGGAGAGGTGGGGGTTGTGTCTTCTATTTGAAGGATTCTCTCATGGGGCTACCACTCCCCCCACCTGACCTCGACCATAAGGCCCAGGAACTTACTCTAAAGCTGTCCCCTGACCCAGCTAGAGGCCCATTATTCCTAACCATAGCCTACATACACCCCAAGAACCAATCCCAGGCCCTGGGCCCACTAATTGACTACCTCACCTCCCTACCCAACTCATCGGACCAAATCTTGGTGGGCGACTTGAATATAAACTGGCTCTGCCCCTCGTCCTCCTCCCACCGTGAGGCTTTCGATTCAATTGACCTAACTCAACTGGTCACACAGCCTACTAGAAAAAACCCTGGGGGGGGACATGCACCCTCCTGGATGTGGTCCTCACCAACAGGCCAATCTGCATCCACAACATCCAAATCCTCCTGACTGCCCCAGTGACCACTCCCCTGTGCTTTTCAACTGGGAAACCCCTCGGCCCTCATCCCCAGTCAAAACACCTCGAAGGTGGCTTAGGCCTGGGGGACTCATGGCCTTAAGCGCTTCCTTGCCCACACTGATTGGTCCCCTCTGACGAGGGCAACCAACATTGACTTGGCCCTGGCCTTCTTTGTAAGCACTTTCAACTTTGCCTGTGATATCTTTGTTCCTATAACTGCTAGGAGGTCCAAAGTGAAACATGCCCTTGGATCACCCCTGCCCTACTGTGGCAACTTGACAACGCGACAATCTTTGGCACCTTGCTGTTGCTACTGGCCGCCTCAGCTGACAGGCAGTCCCATGCTGCTGCCCGCAACCAGTGCACCTGGGCCATCCGCAGCAAAGGCGGAATACTACCAAGCCTCTCTTATCTCCTCCTGGGGGAACCCCAGGTGCTTCTGGGACAACATCAAGCAACTGAATGGTCACTCCCAGTCCCCCTCTCCTTCTCTTCTCAACATCAATGGTACCATCTCCTCTGACCCTGCCCTCATTGCCACCCACCTCAATAACTCCTTTACTGACCTTAGCTCAGTACTTCCTGGTAACTTTTTCAGTCCACCTCCTCCATCTGTACCACCACCCATTACCCGCCTGCCTTTCCACCCGCGCCGTGTCACCATGCAAGAAGTTAGGCCTTACTTGCTAAAAGCCCTAAAAGGTACACCATCGGTAATGACTCACTGATCCCTGCCTTTACGCCAGGTCCTGGATCAGGTCCTCTCACCTATTACGTGCATTTTCAACAAATCACTCTGTCTTGGACATTCCTCTGCCTGGAAGATTGCCACAGTTACCCTGTCCATAAAGGTGGTGACAGGACTCTTCCGGGTAACTACCGACCCATCTCAATCCTCTCCCCTCTCTAAGGCGTTAGAGAAAATTGTGGCGTCCCAAGTCTCTGACTACCTCTGTAAGTACATTCTCTGCCCTGAACAACACGGGTTCAGAGCAGGTCATAGTACCAATACAGCACTCCTGGAATTTTCCAACTTCCTCCATGCCTCCTTGACTCTGGTGCCTGGCTGGTGCTATATTCATTGACCTGTCTAAAGCATTCAATACAGTTTCGCATCCTCTTTGCTCTCCATCCTCAACCTAATAGGCTTTGCCTCAGGACCTGTTTCCTGGTGCACCAGCTATCTCTCCACCTCCCAATGTGTGAAAGTCAACGGTACTCTCTCTGAAACATCCCCTATCGCTTGGGTGCCGAGGGCTCAATTTGGACCCCTACTATTCTCATTCTTTCTTAACTCCTACCCAGCAGTTGTACTGGTAAGATGCTTCTCTATGCTGATGATGCTGTTCTCGTGCCTCCCACAATGACCCCATGCTGCTACAGAACTCCTCCAACTAGTCTTTGACTCTGCAGCTACCTGGTTCACTGAGCACCGACTTGTTATCAACCTTAAGAAAACAAAAACGATGCTCTTCTCCCACCCCAAAATAAGTACAGCAAGTTTCCTTAGCTGTCCACTCCACACCCAATCTCGCTATTGACCAGGTGCAGTCCTATAAATATCTTGGTATAACCTTTGACCCTGCACTTTCATTCCATGGACATATATCTGCCCTAAATTCTGTTGCCAACTCACGGCTAGGCATTCTTTACCGGCACAAGAAATGCCTCCCTCCTGATGCCCACTGCCTGGCTGTCACCTCCTCTGTCATGTCTCTCATTGACTATGGCCTTCCGGTCTATGGCTCAGCAGAACAGACTGCCCTCAACAAGGTTCACCTCACACTTAATAAGGCCTGCAGACTTATCACTGGTGCTCCCAGACTCACTCACACATGTGAGCTGTACACCCTGGCTACCCTACTCAACCTGGAAGAGCGACTCATGTATCAGACATGCCAGCTCACCTTCAAAAGCCTCGTTGGCCCTATCCCCATAGGCCTCATCCAACTCCATTCACCGTGACTCACCCGACTCCTGATCACGCCGCAGTCATTAAGAGCTACCCTAGTTATTCCAAGAGCCAGGACCTCTCAAGGTCAGAGGCATTCCCTCACTGCACCCCACTGGTATAACTCCCTCCTGCCAGTGTCTCAAACTCACTAACCTTAGCTTGCTTTAAGCCCAGGCTCAGAAACTTCCTGCTTAGCTCTAAATGCAACTGCCGCTAGCCTAGTGTAAAAATATATATATATATATATATATATATACCTGTTTGACAATGCTCACTGAGCGGCCCTCCCTTCTTTTCCTACAATTCCTCCTCCCTATCTCCTCCCTTCTACTCCCACCAGCTCTCCCCGACCATAAGTTTTGCACCTTTTGTTATCTTTTGCTTCGTTGGAGATTGTATTCTATTGTAACAAAATTGTAATTGAACTGTAACTTTTTTGTTTGTAAGTACTGTGTCCCTTGTACTACTGTTCTGATGTCCTCTTTGTGATGAGGTACCTTTGTAAATGAGCCTCTGGCTCAAAGGTTTCTAAACTGATGTTTAACTAAATAAATAAATAAATAAATAAATAAGCCTGCGTAAGAAAACATATAGTAATGGGATACATTCCCACATAGTAAGCATTGACGGGTAAGCTCCCTCTATATACAGTATAACAATATTGGCTTTCTTTTAACAGTAACCTGTGTGATACTATTGAAGTTTATATTTTCTGTGTAGGGCTTTTTGGAGCTTGTACTGTTTTACTGAAAATTTTTATTAAAAATGTTAAGATTAACTAACAGACCAAGATGGTCAGTTAAAATGCACAACCCTTAGTATTCACACACGAAAATTCAGGGAATCCTGTTTTCCACTTCTACAGCATATGATTATGTAAATTTGGTAGTCATAATAAGTCTGACTGCAGAGTAGTTCCTCTTTCTTGTTTGTTTTAGTAAAGTAAATATAGGGAATTGCAGTACTGTATGTTGTTGGATAATATGTGCTGGGAGGAGTTTTGGGTCACTTTAAGAGCAAAATATTGGGAATCCTACACCTCATGTTGATATAACATGGGAAAGGCAGCAGAAGAAAGTATTTCTATTTGAAAAACAGTCACAACTTTCAGCTAACATATTCAGTACACACTCTCTGTACAAAGTGCATGGCTGTTTGGTGCATTCACTTAGTTTAGAAAGGAAACTTCAGAAGTGATTCATAGTATAAACAAAAAAGTGTTTTTGTGGGAAAATTTTCAAAACTGGAATCATACATAAAATTAAATATAATTATGGAAGTAATCTGCAATGCCAGTAAAAGGGTGTTCACTGGACTTTTCATCACTTGGCATAAAGAAACAGTTGGGAAACACCCACTGTAAGGGTGGAATAGCACAGGAAACAAGTTGATGTAATGAGTAACAGATAGCTGTGATCTCAGATGATTTTCAGCAGTCTGTATAGTATCTCTGTGGATCAGTGCTATAAAAGGGGTTAGGCTGCAATGCAATATGTCTGAAAGCTACAGCTCACTACAAATGAATATCAGGAAAGTCTCACAAAAATCTGGAACAGAATAATCAGAAAACTTCTAACAAGGTAAAGGAATGCTTCAACATGTAAGTGGCACAGGGGACCCACTAACTATCTGGTAGTCATTCCCCCTACATCCTTCCCCATCAGAGCAATTTATTAAACACAATTTCAAACAATTGGCAGTATGAAAATATGTATTTATTAATAAAGTGCAACTGGGGAAGGCCATGCACGGTTGGTCCTGATTCTACCAGCACTAATATGTGCCAAATTATTTATGCTTCAAAAATTACTTCTGTGACAGAAACATCAAGGTCATTTTTTGAAGCAAAATCCGCAGTTGGGAACAACCAAATGTTTGGTGCTAACTTATGACCTGGAACTCTGTCCCATGCTGCACCTGTGTTCTGAATATAATCCCTCTCTCAGACCCCACTATGACCAATGCCCTCAGCCCACACCATGCCCAAGACCCTACCAAATGTCTGGTGACAGAATGCCTTCTCCCACTCGAACCGCACAATTTTCCGCTGTAACATGAGAATGTGATGGAACTCTGCTTAGTGGTGTGATAAGCATCCTACTAGCAAAGTTGTCTTTACCCTGAAATCAACCCATAATGTAATCAAGAAGCAATACAAATTAATTGAATGTCTCAGAATGTCCCAAGCACCTTTTTCGGGGTATAACACAACAAACGAGGCGTCCCCTTAACTATGTGAAAGTTCTTCTGTGGCAGTTATACCTTATTGAAAAGTGACCAAGGGACGGCAATTGGAAGGTGGGGGGTGCCACTAGACATTAAGGAGACTATACGGGGGTAGTTCTCGGGGTCATGGAGTGAGTGGTGCCACTAGACAGTGGGGAAAACAAGGGATTCATAATTCCCACTTCAGCTGGTAGAGGATGGGGGAACTACTTGATCACAGGTACTATTACATAGATATCTTCCAGGCAGTTGGAGGGTGGTGGAACCACTAAGCCACCACAGACTGTTAAATGGATAACTACCAGGCAATCGGGCCTGGGGGAACCACTAGACCATTAAGGCGTGCTTTATACCAAGAAAGGGGCTACAGGGCCAAATGCAATTGAGCTCATAATGGGAATGTACATGGCTTCATAGCACCTTGCATGCCCACTGAGAAACTTTGCATGCTCAAGCTGACTATGACCCACAGAAGATGTGGAGCTTTCCCGTTTTGGGCAGTGCTATCTCCTGTGGGTCATTTGCAGCTCTGGCCATGTCAGGGCAGCAGAGATCCATTTAATGTTGCGCCAGCATGGCCAGATATTTAGTCATATAGTGCCACTTCCTCGGTGAGTGCAGCCCATCTGAGTATTACTCACTGCTGGGCAAGCACAAGCACAGGGCAAACTGTTGTGCTTGTGCCTGCTCTAAATCTTGATGACAAGGGTTTTAGTTCTTTTTTTTTTTTAATTTACATTTTTTGCCTGTTTTTTTGGCCCCATTTTCTCCCAACCCATTTCTCAACTGTGTGTGCGCCACAGTACCGGGACACCCCCCACTATTTTTGCCACCTGTTTGCCTGCACTGCTGGTGGACCACCACCTGGGGCTGTGGAACTATGACAGGTGACAGAGTCCTCCCTGGGACAGAAGAGCTAGTTACTTGATCCTGCTCCCCCAACCCACCAGCTGTCTGACAACCTGGGCTTGTTTCTGAACTCGGGTCACTGGCGTGACATTTGGTAAGGTGTCCAGCTCTTGCATACGTCCCAACCCCTGAAGTTATAAATACTTTTGAGGAGCTACTGACAACTGAGTTTTATCTAACAAATGCTGATTTACTAACACCTTTAATCGACTATTTTGAAGATACATGGTTGGGATGCCCCATGGCTCGAGGTGGGCACAGAAGACCCATGTTTGAAATTAATTTGTGGAACTGTTTTGATGCGGTGGAGCATGGCATCCCATGTACAACTAACTCAGTTGAAGCTTGGCATCACAAATTCAATCACTTAATTGGATCACATCACCCTTCCATATGGAAGTTTCTACAGTGCCTTAGGGAGGAACAACACTTCAGCACTGTGCTTATGGAGCAACTCATTGCAGGCACGGCAAGCACAGACACTAGGAAGAAGTACAAGAACACTGCTAAGAGAACGCAATAATAGTGGCTGAATTCGGTGTGAGCCTAAAAGCAGAATTTCTATGCGGTACTGCTTACAACTTTCAACTTCAGGCCTGACCATTGCTGTAGAACGAACGTTGAAAAAACATGTTAAAACACCACTTTAACTGACACTGGGGAGGTTTAGGTAACTTAAGTTGTTTACTCACTTTGAAATTCAGTGCATTAATAAAATTGATTGCTTGGCATTACCTTTGCCTCGAGATTCTTTTGTGCTGCTGATGTCTGGGCTGCAAAATGCCGTACTGGGAACTGAAAATGTGACTGTGTTTCTGAGGGAACGCTTAGGTAGCAGTACTGAATGTGCACAACACTATTAGAAGTCCCCAAAACTAAGTGGAAAGCTACTAATACGATGATGCATGCATGCGGCCTACTGATAAAAGTGAACATTGAAAAGTAAGTGTTTAAAAGTTGTTAAAATCGCGGTTTTTACTGCCGCTATAGTGATCTCACGCTTTTTTAGTTGAGCGCTAATGTGTTTGCTCTTAAATGACTTGCGCTGATATTGTTGTGTGATATTGACACTAAACCAGGATTTAGGAAGAGACATAGTGCTGAAACAGCTCTGGTCCAAGTACTAAATGACCTCCTGATAGCGAGAGATCACAAGACCTGTTCCATCTTGGTCTTGCTTGATCTCTCTGCAGCATTTGACACTGTAGACTATGGTGTGTTGATGGATCACCTGCAGCTCATCTGTGGTTTGTCTGGGACAGTCCTCAGATGGTTTCAATCTTTTCTCCAGGGTAGAACTCAAAGAGTGGTGTCTGGGATTTTTTCCTCAGCCCCGCTGCCTCTAGCCTGTGGAGTGCCACTGGGTTCCAGTTTATCCACCATGTTGTTTGCAGTGTATATGCTGCCATTGGGAGAAATTATTAGGTGATACGGCTTGAGTTTTCACTGCTATGCAGATGACACTCAGCTGTACATGTCCTTTGTTCCCGGTCAAGAAGCATGCCTTTCAGTATTTAACAACTGTCTTGCTGAGATCCAGGACTGGATGAGTGCAAGATGGCTGAGTTTGAACCCAGCTAAAACCGAGGTGTTGGTTGTGGACCCAAATCATCGGATTAGGGTGGGTTGGCTGTATTACCTTCTGGGCTTTGGCTTGGGGGTGTCCAGCAAACTACCTCAGACCAGGTGCATAAGCTGTGCATTATTTTTGATGAAAGCCTAACCCTGAAATCTCAGGTGGCGGCTGTAGTCAAAACCTCTTTTTACCATCTGAGGAATATCATCCGGATAAAACATCTCGTTCCTCCAGATGATTTTCCTAGTCTGGTCCACACCTTTATTACCTCCCGCTATGACTATAGCAATGTCCTTTACCTAGGGTTACCAGGGGTTGATATCTGCCGCTTGCAGCTGGTGCAAAATGTGGCAGCCAGGCAGTTGACTGGTACTTCCAGGGCCACTCATATAATGCCTGTGCTTTGCTGATTGCACTGGCTGCCAGTTCAGTGGTGGATCACCTTCATGGTCGGTTTGCTGACCTACAAAGCCCTACATGATCAGGGACTGGGTTTCTTGCAAGATCCCTTGCGTTCTTACTGTCCCTCCCCCGGCCTTTCCGATCCACCGATGAGGGATTGCTAGAGATCCCCAGGGTCCATGTAAAGACATCAGGGGCCTGGTCTTTTAGTTTTGTGGCCCTGACCCTGTGGAATTCTCTACCTCTTTGGGTATGAGATTGCCTGACTGTCCAAAGCTTTAAAAATGTATTAAAGGCACATCTGTTCAGTTTTGCCTATCCTGGTTTTTAAGCCATTAAGTTATTATTGAATGTAAATTATTGCTGGATTTTATTTGTAAATGTTTTTAAGAAATGTTATTGTTTTACTCTATGCCTTTTAAAAATAAAATTTTGATTGATTGATTAATTGACATTACAAAGTTAAAAAAACAAGAAGGCATCACAATACAAATAGATGGAAAATAGAATACAGTATACATTCATAATACAATAATTCAACCATTTATCAAACTAATGTGTGCATGCTTAAAAAATGTCCTGATAATTAATATTAAAGAGCAAGAAAGTGTTTTCTTTTGAACTTCTTCACATTGGAGAAGAATTTTGCAACTGTCTCAGCATCTTCTTTCGTCATAGGGTGAAGAAGAATAAATAAGGGGTCGAAATCCATTTGTGTATACTTTACCAAAAAAGTCTTTTGTAATTTGGTCTAGTGAGGATTTATATAAAGGGCACTGAATTGTAATATGATATAAGGTTTCATAGAATCCCCTGTTGCATCGGCAGTAGTCTTGTTGTGAGCTTTCAGTGCGTGATTTATTAAAATAGACATATTTAGAGCAGATAATACCAAATCTGGCCCAGGTAATAGCTTTCCTAACATTGGGAGTCAGTGGAAGGGTTAAACAGTCCTCAACAGTAGAGTTGATCTTGTTAGTACTGAGCCAAATAGCTTGCTTCTGGGCCTTAACCTGCTCCATTTGATTTAACTGTGCAACTGTAAAGAGTTTTTTCTTGAAAATATCCTTAAAAGTAGGTGAGATCAGAATCCCCGTCTGAAAATCTGTCCATAGATGGTTTAAATAAAAATTAGATGTTATAGATCTAAGGGCTTTTAACCAAGGAGATGAAAAATTTGATGCAGAGCAATTAATTTTCTCCTGCAGACAAGCTGTAGGAAGAGGGTTAGCCTGATTATTTAAAATTTTGAGCCAGTAACATGCCAAACATAATTCAATTATCTAAGTTAAAGGCAACCTACCCCATTCTGCTCTAACTGTTGCATTAGAAGTAGATAAAGGAACCTGTAACAAGGATTTGTAGTAAACAGATAGAGAAGATTCTAGAGAAGGGGCTTTTGTGGATCCCCAGACTTCTGCCTTGTGCAATAAAATGGGGTTAATTTTAATTTCTCCAGCTGTGAGATCAGGTACAACTGTATGCACACCATATTTATAATTGAACTGCAATAATGCTTCAGCTGTCAATTTGGCCTTAGAGATCTGATCTTTCCAGTGAGCCGACCATTGACCATTTGAAGTAAATTTTATACCTAAATAAATGTAGGAGGGAACAACCTCAATCAAATCTTTATCTAGGTAAAATTTAGGTGGTGCAGTGTTGAAATTATTTGACCCAAAAAACATGATTTTGTTTTTTTCAAGACCGATTTTCAACTCTAAATGGTCACACTTAGTTTTTAATTTATTTACTTTATTTTGTAATCCCACTGTGGAGAGTGAAAAGAAAATCAAGTCATCTGCGTATGCCAATATGTGAATATCATGGGACATAATTGGGATTCCATGTTTACAGAAGTACTGAAATACAGGAGTAAGTCAATCTAGATACTAAACAACTAAGGAGCTAAAAGGCAGCTTTGTTTTACTCCCATAGATGTTTGAAAATACTCTGAAATATTGCCATTATTATCATATCTTACTGCTGTCATTGTGTTTGAATAAAGAAGATAAATTGGGATGAGTAAACTTAAAGGTAGTCCTCTACTTATTAGGATAGTCCATAGCTTTTCTGTAACCATGGAATCAAAAGCTGCGGCAAAATCAACAAACAGAACATAAGATTTCATTTTTCTATATAATCTATATTTTTCCAATAAATGTGCCATTATAAAGATATTTTCAATTGTTGAATAGCTGTGATGAATACCTGCCTGCAATATTGATAAGGGCGACTCTGTTTCTATCCAGTCTTGTAATTTGTTCAATAAAATCCTCTAGAATATTTTGCCACTAATATCAATCAGACTGATTGATCTATAACTGGTGGGGAGTTGGTATGGTCCTTTTTTATGGATTGGTACAATTATATTTTTAGTCCAGGAAGGGGGTACAAATATTTCCTTTAAACATATATTGAAAAGGTTTGGGAAGAAGATGACCCAATCATTTAGGTGGGCCTTATAAATTTCACCTAGGATGGTGTCTGGTCCAGAAGCTTTTTTATTAGTAAGCTGTATAATGGCTTGCTCGATATTTTTATTTATTTATGTCTTCGGTGACCGGGTAGGTGCACTGATCCAGAGGGCTATTTTCAGTCACAACCCAGGCCACTGTAGTGGCAGAGAAACAGCACGTATACAAGTAGTTCATACAAATATAGTACAAAAATGCACACCCCATTTGGGGTGGCAGAACAAAGGTATACAAGAGGTTAAGGACAGTATAAACATAGGCAATGAGCACACAATAAAAGCAGTTGGTACAAATTACACATAATAACAGTATAAAATGCAGTGGTACAGGTACCTTACAGTTGTGCAGCTATAGAAATAACACACAACATGGTATCTAATTACAGGGGTTCATGATTTGATGTAGTAATGGTAACAATCAGTTGTGATATCAGACAATATGACACCTGCAAAGGAGACATTTGTTGTAGGAAGGGAGATTGAAAAAAGGGGGAGTAGATAGGGATAGTCAAGAGGGTGGTGGGGGATGGGGTGGGCAGGAAGGATGATGCGTAAAGTCGCTTCAGGTAGATCAACGCATTTATTGCACAATTAGAAATTGGGGGAGGGCATGGCTAGGGTGTCATAAAAGGAGAGGGAGTGGGGATAGGGGTAAGGGGGAGTCATTAGTGCTGAAGGGAAGGACAGGGATGAGGAAGGATGGACAGGCATATGGAGAGGAGGTAAGTGCTACTTATTTGGAAGGGCATAGCTGGTAGTAGGCTTTAGCGTCCTTGCATGGAGCAGGGACAGGTTGCAGCCATGAGGAGCCAGGCTTTCAGGTTTTGTTTAAAAGCATGGTGGGTGACAGATGAGTGAACAGACAGAGGGAGCTTGTTCCACAGGGAGGGGGCTGCGATCGAGAAAGCTTAAGTTCCTATGGTAGTGGTGATGCGGGGTACTTCAAGTGGGGGGATTGATGAAGCCCTGAGGTTCCTTGAGACCACTCTACCTGTCAGTAGGGGTGAATATGGGGACAGGTGCTGGTTTCGGAGTGAGTTGTCCTCCAGACAGACCATGGCATAGTCAAAGTGACCCCTTAGAGGGAGCCATCCTAGGGTCTGGTAGAGACAGCAGCGATGGGAGTGGAAAGGAGCAATGAGGACAAAATGACAAATTGAATTGCAGGTCGTGTTAAGCTGAGAGAGCAGGATAGATCATAGGTGTGAGTAGACTGGGGAGCAGTAGTTGAGAGGGGCAGTAGATTTCCAAGAGTGATGGCAAGGTGTGCTTCATCAGATAGGTAGTGTTTATGTTGAAAAGCTGTTCCCAGCTTTTGGTGGATCCTTCGAGTGGTTTGGTTGACATGCTCGGAGGAGAGTGAGGAGTTGAGGGTGACTCCTAAGTAGTTAAAGGAGGTAAAATTTTCACAGATTCACAGAAATTTGATGGTAGAAAAGGACCACACTGTCCCATCTAGTCTGCCTTTCCCCCCTCCTCCTTTTACTGGCTCAGAACTTCCCCCCACCTCCCTGTCAGCGTGGTTCAGTTGGTAGCACATCTGCCTCTGGATCAGAAGGTCATGGGTTCTCGTCTCACACAGGATTGGACTTGCACCTAAAATGCTGGCATCTGAGTGCAGTATTGGGGGGGGGTGCTGTACTGCTGGTGTGTGCTGTCCTTCAGATGAGATGTTAAATCGAGGTCCCTTCTACCCATCCTGGTGCTGTCCTGGTGGGTGTCCAGGTGGAAGTAAAAGAAAACAGGACACTCTTCACAAAGAGTAGGGGACATTCCTGGTGTTCTGGCCAACATTCCCCTTCCCATAAAACCAGTTCATGCAATTGTCCAGGCTGAGTGTGGGTGTTGATGTGCAATACGGCCACCACTACACATTCAGTCACTTCACTACCAGTCTAGAATTGCTTGTAAAGCACTTTGGGATACACTGTGTATGAAAAGCGCTATATAAACTTCCTCTTCTTCCCAACCCCATATGTTTGTCCCATGCCCTCTGGAATCCCCTCACCATTTCAGATCCCACCACCTCCTCTGGTAGCCCGTTCCAGGCCTCCACCACCCTCTCTGTGAAGAATTTCCCCCTCACATTGCCTCTGTATTTTCCTCCTTCCAATCTGAAGCTATGCCCCCTTGTTCTAGCTCCCTCCTTCCTTTTGAACAAGCTCCCCTCCTTCACCTTATTGATCCCCTTCAAATACTTAAAAGTTTCAATCATGTCCCTCCTCTCCCTTCTAGTCTCTAGTGGGTATAGATTCAGCTCCCTCCACCTCTGTTCATATGTTTTCCCCACATCCCATGCACTATCTTGGCTGTTCTTCTCTGAACCCTCTCCATCACCTCAATGTTCCTACATAGATGAGGTCTCCAGAACTGTACCCCGTACTCCAGATGCGGCCTCACCATTGTTTTGTACAGTGGTATAAGCACCTCCCTCCTTCTGCTAGTTATGCCATTCCAGTGCAGGCCAACATATCATTTGCCTTCCCCACCACCTTGCTGCACTGGCTCCCCACCTTAAGACTGCTCGATATAATAATCCCCAGATCCCTCTCCTGCTGTTTCCTTGATTTCCTTCCACCAAGGGTATAAGCTGCTCGAATGTTTTTCCATCCCAGGTGCATCACCGCACACTTTTTTGCATTGAATTTTAGTTGCCAGGTTTCCGACCACCTCTCCAGCTTCTCCAGGTCTTGCCTCATGGCCTGTACTCCACCTTGCATGTCCACCCTATTGCAGACCTTTGTATCATCCATGAATAGGCACACCCTACCCTCTAGTCCTTCTGATAGATCACTGATATAAATGCTAAAAAGTAGGGGTCCCAGTACGGACCCCTGAGGCACCCCATTTATTACCCCCTTTACCCTGGAATGTACCCCATTTACCACCACTGTTTGGCTCCTACCCATCAACCAGTTTTCCACCCACCTAGTTACCTTCTGGCCCAACCCTAAGCTCTCCAGCTTATTTACTAGCCTTCTGTGAGGGACGGTGTTGAAGGTCTTACTGAAGTCCAGATAGGCCATGCCCTCTGTCCCTCCCTTGGTCCACTACCTGTGTCACCCAATTGAAACACTCTATCAGGTTGGTCTGACATGACTTCCCATTCGTGAAGCCATGCTTCCTTTCATCCTGCATACCACTGGCCAACAGGTAGTCTACCACCCTTTCTTTTAGTAACGTCTCCATTACCTTTCCCACACTGAGGTGAGACTGACAGGGAAGTTGTTTTCAGCCACCTCCTTACTTCCCTCCTTGTGTAGTGCAACCACCTCTACCCTCTTCCAGTCCCCACCCATTATCAATGGACAAGTTAAAAAGTCTTGTCAAAGGTGCTGTCAGCTCCTCCCTCAGCTCGCGGAGTACCCTTGGGTGCAAACCTTCTGGCCCCGTTGCTTTATCCACTTTTAACCTGCCCAATTCCTCCCTTACTCTATCAATTGTAAACATTTTAGAATCCA
The DNA here is from genome assembly GCA_016271365.2 of Neoceratodus forsteri. Taxonomy (NCBI): domain Eukaryota; kingdom Metazoa; phylum Chordata; order Ceratodontiformes; family Ceratodontidae; genus Neoceratodus; species Neoceratodus forsteri. The sequence goes on from CM028134.1 coordinate 356,703,786, forward strand.
TTCCCCTGCATTCCCCTCCCTTCCCCTCCAGCTCTGGTCCTCTACCCTCACCCTCTTTCATGAAGATTGAACAGAAGTAGCTATTTAATACTTCCACTTTTTCAAGTCCTCCTCTAGTTTTATTCCTCCCTCCCCCCTCAATCTCACTATTCCCTGCCATGCCTTCCTTCTTTCTCCCACATACCTAAAAAAGGTTTTATCTCCCCTTTTGGTCTGCTTTGCTATTTTCTCCTCAGTGACCTCTTTAGCCCTCCTTATCTTCTGCCCTGCCTCCCTCCTCTTCTCTCTATATGCCTCCCTATCCTCCTCCCTTTGTGTCATCTTATACCTCTTAAAGGAGAGGACTGGCTGGGGTGAGCACTCATAGGGAGGATTTGACTTTGGCAGCCTTGGTGAGGAAGGGTTTAGATCCAAAGATCATAGACTTTGTCTCCTTTTCATTTACTAGTAGTTTATTGGAATGGAACCATTGGTGGGCAGAGCAGTAACTGTGTGTGAGGGCAAAGGAGATAGACTCAACTGATTTGTCACTGTGATATACAACTAGATAGTCAGTGTAAAGAAGAGCGTTACACCTAAGGCTGTCCTTGGGGAGCATATTAATAAACATGGAGAACAGCAGAGGCCCAAGTATGGGACCCCGGTGATTTACAGGGAGAGGGGCAGAGGATGCTTTCCCAATGATAACTGACTGAGATCTGTTAGATAGCTAGCTGTGTAACCAAGCAGCAGGTCCTTGGGAGCAGCCAAAGTGTAGCAGGGTTGAGTAGAGGAAGTGGTGGTCAACCAGGTCAAACGCTTTTGACAGATCAATGAATACTGCTCCCGTGGATTTGCCCTTGTGTATGTTCCTCAGTACATGATTTGTGAAGATGGCCAGAGCAGATGAGGTGCTATGTTGCTTGCAGAAGCCATGTGGAGGGGGCGGAGGAGGTTGTGTTTATCCAAGTGTTACAACAGCTGAGAGTGCACGATTTTTTCAAGCAGTTTGCTTAGGTGGGGGAGGAGGGAGATAGGCCTCTAATTATCTGGATAGACGGAGTCACCAGCTTTAAAGACTGGCACAACATTGGCATGCTTCCATAAGTTGGGTATAGTAGCTGTGGTGAGGGCAAGATTGAAGATGTATGTAAGGAGTTTAACAATTACAGGCGAGACGAGTCTGAGGAAAGCAGGATATAGCCTATCACTGCAAGGACTTCCTTTAGCTCGTAGGGACTTTATCAGCTTGATGGTGTCAGTGTGGCTGATGGCCCTGAAATGGAAGGGAGGAGGCTGGGTGGTGGCAGAGGAGGAGGGGGAGTTGTTCAGCTGGGGGTTTCGGGCAGTGGGAGCCGGGGGGGTAGCTTGCTAATGTAGGGGGATAGGTCGGTGAAATTTTACATTGAAAGCATTTGTGATTTTGGTAGGGTCCGAGATGAGACAAGTGGGGGATGAAGGCTGAGTTATCTGTCTACTATTTTGGGGGTTTAGAAGGGACTTTATGGCAGACCAGAAAGTGCGTGGGTTGCCAAGGTTGTTGTTTTGCTGATTAAGGTAAAATTGGTGCTTGAGCATCTTGGCGGTCTGTTTATAGATGTTTCTCAGCTGCCTGTAGGCATTCCAGAGAAGGGGGACGGAGATGCTTTGTAAGCCTTTCATTTGCTATCCCAGTCTTTCATTAAAGCCAGGAGTTCCTTGGATAGCCAGCATGTAGAGTAGCCTCTTACCCTTCTGGTCATGAGAGGGAAGTATGTGTCCTGTATGTGAGACAGGGTGGAGCGAGAAAAGGGTTGCGAAAGAGGGTGAATAAATTAAGTGTGTAACATTATCCATGGCTTTAGAGTTGAAAACCAATTTTGTTGTGCCATGTAAGGCAAGTGTGGCTAAGGTTTTAGGAATATTATCCTTATTCACTAAGGAATCAGTAGCCTCAAAGAACAGTAATATTGCTGCATGGTCACTTTCAGGTCTCATGAGTATCTTCAATTTTTTGAAATGATCATACCTCTGTGGTGAACAAAGGACAAAGTCAATAACACTTTGCTCTTGTGTAGAAAAAATGTACAAGCACCTTCTTCATCTCCATCTACCCTACCATTTAATATCAGAAAATTATTATTTTTGATGAAGTTCTGAAAGCACTTTCCCATTTCATTCTGAACTTTGTCCGAGGAGTATCCGGGGCCTACGTTCCCATGTAAAATTGCTCCTGCAAATTAGACAGATTATCAAACTGCACTATTCTGGAGTTAAAGTCTCCTACTAGAATAACAGAATCTACATGAAACAGCAGAGATACAGCATCAATTTCTAGGCTCAATCTTGACCAGATATCATAGGTAGGGTTTGAACAAAAACAGGGAGGAATATAAATGTTTACAATCAATACAATACCGGAGTCCCATCCTATAACTGTCAGGAGGAATTCCAGTGTTGGTGTCAGGTTTGTTAAAATATGTATGCCATCCTTGATTTTCACCAGAGTAGCAAGACCCCCACTTAAATCTGCCATAGGATTTTACCTTAGTGGCAGGTATAAAGTAAGATTCAAACCCATTAATGTATGGCTGTAGTGGGTCCCAAGTCTCTTGAATGGCCAGAATCTCATATCTGGAAATAAAACTTAGCCATTGTGGGTCTGCCAGTTTGTTTCCCAACCCTGCAATGTTCCATATAAGGACATTGGAGTCATCTGACTGGGTAGAAAGTAAACTAAAATCCAAGGCTGTACTATCTGCTTGGCTTGACACTATTAATAATCACTGAGATTTTTTTACTTCCTCAGTGGACTTACTCGAGTGTTCCAAGTCTGTAAATGAAACCATATGTACTGTATTAACTGCACCAAGAATATGACTTTTACCTAAAAGAAGGGAAACAAGTCTGCTGATTGAATAAAACAGACTATTTGAGATCCCTCAGTCCCTGAGTACACCCTTTCTATAATGTCCACGGCAAATGGAGAAATATTTAATTTAGCAATAGAGGCTAAAACCACCCTAACATATGAAGCTAGATTTTCTGAATTTTCTCTCACAAAGGGATCAATCCCAAAAATGGACAGGATATTAGTTTGAGGTACCCTTTCAAAATTCCAGTTAGTACTAAAGTAGAGGATAAAATATCATAGGAAACTACTTTATTAGGTTTAACCTCACCAAACATGTATTTCCAGATTGTGGGCCAGGTCACTGGAGAAGATACTGAGAGACCCAAGGAATTTAAAAAGTTGTTGTTTGGCCCATATTAATTTGGCAATTTCCATGCTAGAAATCAGTACATATACAGGATGATGAGGATTAGACCTGTCTCTATGAACAAACATGAGTGAGTTTGCTAACCTGGGGGGTTCCGGTTCAGCTTTGAAGAGATAGGTTATCAAACCCATTAGGGACTCTTTGGTCTCATAGGGTTTGATACACAAATTGTCTATTTTGAAAACTACTTCTCTGCTGGTAGTAACTAGTTGGCAAAGAAATGGGGCATCATTATTATTCTGTAAATCATCATCCCTCAATACATTTGGCAGTTCAGATGAAGCAGAAAAGACAGGTTGTATAGGGGAGGAAGTATTAACAGTGTTTATGTTTCCATTAGTGCAACTGCACTCCAATGGTAGAACAGTCTCATCCTGAATCACAGATTCTGCTTTAAGATGGGTCTTTTCTGCCTTGCTATGGACCATCTCCCTTGGGAATGCCTCAGCACCAGTGTTCAGAGGGTGTAGCACCTCCGATACTATATTTGACTTTTCATTTTGTAAAAGAAGAGGGTCTTTAACTGAGTCCTTACATTTTTTATTTATTTTTCTCTTGGCCCTTGACTTTGCTTTGTTCTTGGATATTTGTAGGTCTAATTTATTCTTTTTTTTTCTTTGGCATTGGAGAATCAGGAATTATTATAGTAGAGAAGGAGAGATTCTGTTTTTTTTTCTTTCGTACTTATTTTTAGCCAGCTCATCCAAACTCTGTTCCATTATTGAGAACGTCTCCATACACAATGAGGTTAAATTTTCCAAACAGTGTTTAATTCCATTATAGACCTCCTGGAGCACTGTATTTGACATTATGGGATGTGCCAGAGCTTTAAAGGTGTACTTAGATATAGTGTCTGAACAATGTGCCAGAAATTCCTGGTCAAGTTGAATTTTTCCAGTTCTTTATTGAGTTTTTCAAATACATCTTTAGGGTACCCTATCAAAATATCTTCTTCCTCAGATGAGGATAATGTAGTGTTCATCTTTTTAGTTAAGTCCATAGGACTGAACAAGTGAATTCTTGAGGGGTAAAATGAAATATCAACCTCCTTAGAGGCAGTTTCACTACCATACCTTCCCACAGGGCTAGAAGAGTGGAGGGAAATAGGTTTCATTTCAGATCTTGTAGAGGGAGGGGTGGGGTTCGTTATACCATCTCCAGATTTATTGTTTACATATAAAAAGTAGTCAATAATTTTCACTTGGTTAGATATATCAGCCTTCTCAGCCTTGTCAATTTTCTTTACAGTTGTTTTATTTGATTGTGGGGAATCCTGCAACATCTGAATTATTTTAGGGTGTTCCTGAGATGACAAATCTTTTGACTGTTCTTCAGATCCCTTAACACCACTGTGCTTATTTGGATTTTTAGTGTCACCCTTTGACTGTAGGGGAAAAAGGATTGCATGTAACCTGGGAGAGTTCAGGACAGCTGACTGATTGGCTTTCAACTGAGCACCTTCCCTTTTATCAGTGGAGACTTCCTCCTGGATATACTGTGCTAATTTAATTGACTTATCTAAAGTATGCAGTGTTGAAGAATTATTAGAGTTCTTGAGAAAACACACACCCATTCCTATGCCGCTTAAATTTCCTGGTTGTTTTTGATATTTTATCTATCTTAATATTTGTCTCAGTATTGGCACTCGTCTCCTTGCTGATCTCTCTGCCACTTCTGGTATACAGTACACGATTGGGGTGGCAGGGGTGTTAAATTAGACTGTGTCCCCCAGTAAATACCGGTCAGTGAATACCAATCAAGTGCTAAATGCAAGATGAAACCAAGTGCAAACAGATCAGTTTCCTAACAGAGTATTAACAATCTATGACATCTCAATCAAAATAGCACTGTAAGCAAGAGAAAAAAGCAATTCTTAACTATGCTACCCTATACAATAATTTATCTTAATTAAGCCCTATTGCATTAAGGGAGTATTCAATAATTTACTTGGACCCTAGCAGTTCCAATAATTAATCAAACTGTAATTGCTATAATACTAAACAATTTTAAAACAGTATCAATCGCTAAACAAGCTTAAAGTGATGTTCTATCTTCAAAACATAAAAACTCCAAACTGCCCAAAACTATCCACTGGCCAAAGAAGAGGATTGGCCATCACAGTTAGTCACAATTAGTCACCAGATACAGAGTTTGGAATATAATTCAAATCTTCAAGGACACCAGTCCCAGAGTTTCCAAACTGTAGCTTTTCAGCATGTTCTATGAAAATGGGGAATACCCCAGTCACTTAGCAAACAGAGGGAACAGGAAAAAGAGACTTCAATAAATGATAATTTTTGTCCACAGATTATATTGACTGTATCCCAATGAGTAGAACATTTGCTTTGTAAGTGTTGCTGACCATAAGTTAATGAGCCGTCCCTGGTTTAGTGTATTTGGTTGAAATTGCAGTAATTCTCCAAAAAGTGTGCCAAAAGGCGTGTTGTAGTAGTCCTAGGTGGAAGCAGGTCCCTTGCTGTTAGGGAAACACTACGAATAAAAAACACAAAAAAGAAATCTGAGAGACAAGGCCCCAAAAACCCTAAAACAGTCTAAAACAGCCAGAGGCTGGCAGTATAGCCTAGAGGTTAGAGGAAACGAGGTGTGAACGAGCTTGGTACATCCAGCAGACCTGATCTGAATTTGATTCTCATAACCTCCACTTGCATACTGTGTGACTCTGAGCAAGTCACTTAACCACCCAGTGCTCCTAGGTCACCCCTGAAAACAGGCACTTGTGCCTAGTGGGCCTTATCTGGTTACCAAAGACTAAAATAAAAAAATATACTTTAAAGCAAGGTCTTTGTGACAAAAACTCACAATAACAATACCCAGATTCCCCGCTGCCTGCCCAATATAAAGACCGCTAAATAGTCTCAACAGTATATATATTACTCTAAAGGCAATTCTCCCTATGCTCACAAAAGGATAAAAAAGTACTTACTGGCTCTGAGTTAATGAAACCATTTGGATGTATTTACCAAGCCACCAGATCAGCCTCAAAATCAGCAAATGGCTGAGCTCTACCAGTCTTGGGGATTCATCTGCCGTGGCCTTCCAAACTTTCTGCCCGAGGAATAAGGTGGAATAAGGCAGTAAGAGCAAAAAGAGCAGACTCAATAACTAAAAGTGGAAAATGAACATCCAGAAAAAAGCCACTGTACAGCTGTGTGCAACTATGTGCAATATTCCCAGGATGACTGCAAGTCCCAGTGAGCAGCAAGATGGTGATCAACCGGCACAAGACGTCAACAGAACGTCAACTGCTGAATTCGTGTTTTTGAGCCATCCTAGCATGTGGGGAGTAGTTCAGCCAGCTGTGACTGTCCCTCATTAGCTTATGCTAAATTGAACTAATTGATTCTAAATAGAGGTGGGCAAAAGCTGTGAATTCCAGATTTGCAGAATATTCGCGAAAATTCAGAAATTTTGCAGGATTATCTGAAATTCTGCCATTGGTGAAATCAGAATCTTCTGAATATGTTTGGTGGGTTTTTGGCTGGTTCCAAGGAATGTTTTTGCTGAACTGCCGAATAATACACATTGGCCCAGATATTCAAAAGGGTTGCGCCAGCGCAAGTCCGAAAATGCGCCATTCTGCGATATTCAGCAGGAGGCAGTTGTGCCCCCCAAATCACGCTGAGCAATAGAGCAATGATAAAGAATGTATGCACAACTGAAGGGGGAGGAACCATGCAAAAATGGCACAGTGCGATATTCAACAACACGCGCCATGCGCAATAGGGGAACAAGCGGAAGTTGCACCATAACGGAAATGAGCCAAAATAAAAAGGAACAAGGGAGAGGCGCAAGAATGCTACAGGGAAGCCACAAGTTGCTGAACTATAGCCAGCCACACAGGCAACACACACACACACACACACACACACACACACACACACAGGGAAGGACAGTGAAAGGGCATCTGGAACCCACAGGCTCAGGGAAGGTGTGGGAAGCCACAGCCAGAGTGCAGAAGGGGGAAGTGCCACACAGCACTGAGGCCAGCACAGTCAGGTGTTCCCGGTGCAGGGGAAGTAACAGACAGGACAGCAGAGGGAACACAGAAACAGCTGCCGGGAGGGGTGAACACAGGCCAGGGACATGGCCAGTGCCACCATCCAGATGGAGGCAGCAATGAGGGGGGTGAGAAGGCGGGCAGCAGGGGGGCACGGCCGTGGAAAGGCCTGTCGGCAGCATGCCCCCAACAGGCAGTACCGAGCCCACACCAACTTCAAGCTGTACAATGATACTGAGATCGTGGGCCGGTACTGCCTGAATCGGGCAATTCTGAGGGGGCTCTGTGAGCTGTGCAGTGATGTGATGCAGGCACCCACACGACGGAGCCATGCTCTGTCAGTGGAGACTAAAGTGACAGCTTGCATGTGCTTGCTTGCCACGGGTACCTTCCAGAGACCAACAGGGGACACCACAGGCATAACCCAGTCAGCCGCATCATGCCACCTCACCCAGTTCCTCAGCACACTGCTGCCACATGCTGTGGAGTACATCCATTTCCCCAGCACATCAGCGGAGCGCACAGCAAACATACAGGATTTCCACAGGGTAGCACGTACGCCTGGCACGCTAGGGACAATAGACTGCACCCATGTGGCCATCTGTACACCACCTGGTCCCAAGGGGGCCGCATACATGAATCGCAAGGGCTATGCTAGCATCAACTGCCGGGTGGTGTGCGATGCCAGAGGGCGCATAATCAATGTCTGTGCCATGCACCCTGGGGGAGCACATGATGCCTTCATCTGCCACCAGTCAGCACTGTGCCACAGATTCGAGAGTGGGGACATCCCCACTGGCCACTTAGTGGGTGAGTATGCAAATGACATGGACAAACATAGGGCCTGGGAGGGGCATGGTCAGAGGTGACATGGGTAGTGGCCTACATGGCCCGGGGCAGGGTGATGCTGATCACCAAACTAACCTCCACCCTCTACACACAGGTGACAGTGGATACCCACTCCGTCTCTGGCTGATCACACCATACCGGTGGCCCGCGACCCCATCGCAGCAATGCTACAATGAGGCACACGCCACCACACGTAATGTCATCGAGCAGGTGTTTGGGATGCTGAAGGCACGTTTCCATTGCCTGGACACCTCCAGCGGTGCCTTACAGTACAGCCCCTCAAAGGCCTGCGGGCTATTCCTGGCCTGTCGCATCCTGCACAACATGGCCAACGAATGTGGGATAGACATACAGGTCGAAGAGGGGGACAGCAATGGGGACGATGAGGACGCCGGTGACAATGGTGATGGGCAGCCCCCCCTTGGGCGATGGGACCCATGACTGCTCCGGCTGGCACAGCTGCACAAGGACACCATCAAGGAGGAGCACTTCAGCCAACCCAGGTAAGTCATGGGGCCATGTGCAACCACCAGTGGCAAAGGCACAACCCACAAACATGCATGGACACACACCAGGGGTGCATGCCATCAAGGGAAGTAGCCGGGGCATGGAACCACATACACCACCAGGGATGGGTGAGGTCTAACATGGCACACAGACAGACAGACACACACACACATGCACACAACTCACCAGACATGCACAAAGGGTAGGAGGCACACCGACCCAGAATGCCACCCCTAGCCACACACATGTCCACAGGCCACCACGCCCACTGCCTGTCATTGTGCGTGTGTCAGACGCTGGGCACCATTGCACATTGGCATACAGCACAATGCAGGCATCATGCACACGCAACTGCAGACAGCAGCCAGGAGGGTGTGCAGATGGACTGTGATGTGCGTGCAGGGCCGGGTACCCACCCGTGCATTGCCCCGCTGAATAACACAATGCACACAGGGCAGCATCAGACAGTAGCCATGCTGGGAGACAGGTCAGTCACATGCCATAGTGCCCTGGCCACCACGGATGTGTGGGTGGCCCTGCCGAGTCCCGGGCAGCAGTGACAGGCTGACCACTGGCCTCATGGGGTGGCACCAATGGTCCCTCAGGGGTTCCACTGCATGAATGCGACTGTGCTCGTGCAAGGGTCTGCAGTACACCGAATATGCCTGTGCCAGGCGTGCTTGGGATGCCCACAGCTGAACCCGGTATCGACAAGGATGGTGTCGCACAACACCAGGAATGGGGAGTGGACATTGCACTGCGCGGTGTCTGCGGCGACGCATGGGAAAAATAACTGTGTGCCCGTTGTGGCCATGGCAGCTGTGATTGTATGTGTCAGCCTGTCAATGGCAGCAGTCACATCCTCCCGCATCCGGTCCATCCCTGCCAGGAGTAAAGCGGTTTCTCTCCTGCCGCATCTGCTGATTGACTGATGCTTGCAGTATGTGGATGTGCTCATCCAAGAGGTCATCTGCCTGATCGGCATGCTGTCCTTCAGGGTGTGCACAGCCCTGATGCTCATTACCCCTTGAGGGTAGTTGCTGCACACCAGGGCCAGGGCTGGGCATGTCCACAGGTGGTGCACTGACGCCTCCCCCTGACACTGTACCCCCAATCCCATTGGCCGACTGCTGATGCTGCCCCTCCGGCTGCCGCTCCCCAGGGCTCAATGGTGCCGCTGCAGTGGCCACAACAGTCCCACTGTCCTGTACACACACACCAGTGCTGCCCCAACGGTGCTGACAGGCACAGGCTGGGACTGTGATGACACGCAGGCCTCCACGGCGGCACCACCCACAGCCATGGCTGCAGTGTTACCTGCTGTGTGGCCATCCTGTGGCACACACGTGTCACTGCCCATGACGTTAGTGACATCATCATCGGTGACAGACCCGGCACCAGCCCGAGTCCCAGCATGCTGGCATCCATGGACACTGGCACACTGGGACACGGGCAGGGCCTCCTCCGCACCTGCTCCAACAACATCAGTCTGGACATCCAGGCAGGCCCACTGTCGCACTGAGCCTTGTATTCCTGTGGAGGTGGATGGGCCCTCCTCCATCTCCATCTGACCGGCCTCAGCGAAGAGGCCTACCACCACTGACACATGCAGATGCTCAGGAGCTGTAAGGGAAAACAAAGTCGCGTCACTGCATGTGACCTACCCTGTCCCCCCCTCAATAGACAGACCATGACCTACCATGCAGTGATGGACTACCACCCATCTGGAATCTACCACCCATAACACCCTCAATGGCGCAATGCTGCATGCTGCCAGCAACCCTCTCCTCCTGTGGGGTCAGGCGTAGCACCTCCGGCTGTCCCCCACCTGTCGCAGACCGTGCTGCCCTGATGGCAGCCACCTTCTCCTTAATCCTCCTCCTGTCTGTGCCCATCTTCTTCTTGCACTCCTGCATGGAGCGCTGGTGGCTACCATGCAGGTTTACAGCACGCACCACCTCCTCCCAAGCAGCAGCACGGGCCTGTGGTGTTCCCTGGCATCCGCTGAGAAGCGGCTCCTGGTCCAGGTAGGCCTCGAACAGGGCATCCATCTCAGCCTTTGAAATTTGGCCTCCTTCTCCTCCCACAACTCTGTTCCTCTTCCTCCACGACTCGCTCGGTCATGATTCAGTCTGTGAGAATGACAGGTGTTACGTGTGACTGTGCAGTCCCATGCATGTCCCAAAATCCACAGTCCACACTCCCAAACAGCATGCAACTCACCAATAGACTGCAGTAACTGACTATGGCCAGTGCAGTCCAACGTTGCACTTTTATACCGCAACCCATGCAAATGAGGTGAGGCGCATCTTTAAATGGATGCAAATGCAGTGACTGCGCCATTGAATGGCTGATTAGCTGATTTGCATATGACGGCTGAATATCACACTTTTGCACTTTGCACAATTGTGTTGAACATGCTGAGCCAAGGGCGCAGTTCTGTGACATGCGCAGTACACACCTAACTGCGCATGCCCGGGTTGATGACGCAGGTGCCTGCCACGCTGCTGACATGCTGTGTGTGGGAGGCAAGGCAGGACACGGCCACCATTGTGCCAGTGGTGCTACAGCGCTGTTCACCTATATGGTGCTGTGGCACTGGGGCGTTGTAGGTACACTGGGGCAACAGCGTGGTAGGCCACTACAAGAGGTGGCACACAGGCACCCAATCGCACTAGACACATTGGGTTCCAATCGCGCTGTGGCTGTCCATGCGCCAGAGACCCTTGACCCTGTGCCTGACCTTTGCCCCCTAGGCCATGTGTCAGGCATGGGTGCCTCACTATCGCACTGTTCGGTGACAATGGCGATAGGGGAATGTAGCGCTATGCAGCGCAGCATCTGCACGTAGAAACTGCTGCAGAGCGCCATTTTGACTTAACTGAGCAATAGAGATGGCGCAGAGGAGAGCAGTACAGTGGAGCCAGGTGGAGATGGCAAACTTGGTTACCATTGTGGAGCTACTTGTTGGCCCACTATTTGGTGAGGCACCCCTGGACAGGGCCAGGAGTCAGGTATGGCAGGAGGTGGCCGACGCCCTGGAGGAGGCCACCGGTATGGGGTGGATGGCGGAGCAGTGCCGCCACAGATAAGGGGGCCTGAGGCGGAGGGACCCGGACCTGCTTGCCCACCTGTGGGCACGTGCCAGGAGGGGCATGGTGCCACGGCCAGGTAGGTGCAACATCCATACACTTTTATCTTCCATTCGGGTATCACGGTTGCATGTGTCCGGCACATGGGGGGGGACCGTCCGGTGTTGGCCGTGGTGGTGTTATCAGGGTGGGGGTGGGTGGGTCTGGCTGTGTGGGATTGCACACACATGGGGGCCGGGGGACTTTGCTACAGGATTGTACTGATGTTCCTCTCTCCATGTTTGCACCTTAGGCCCAGATGAGCGCTGGCTGGTGAGGGAGAGGAGGCACCAGCAGAAGGACCATCAGTCCGGGAGGGGAGAAGGTCTGCAGAGGTGCAGGGACCAGCCTGATGATGGTGAGTGCCTTACATCCATGATTACTATTGCATGCTGTGTAACAGGGCAGGCAGCGGGGCATGGCCACCATCCATTGACACCACTGCCATGCATGCAACTTGTTACAGTCAGCACTGTCCAGTGGCACTGCATGTCTGGGAGATCGTCAATGATGGTCCATGCATGCACCGGGTACCTGGCTGTGCTACTGCCTTCGCACCACATAGCCATGTCACTGAACAGCCATGGTGGTGCTGTGCAGGACTTGGCCGGTGGGTGTGTGCAGCGGTCCGCATGGCTGTGTGTGCCTGGGTGGGCAGGTCTTGTGGACACGATCACTGTGGGTGGTCACACACCATCACAGAGACATGTCCCATGGCCATATGCCATGCACAGTGGGTGGGCTGCATGGGGCTGTGCATTCACACCTATTGACTCTGCTCCCTTGTCCTAGGTGGACGGCAGTTGCAGGCCATCTGACAGACACTGCAGGAGATACTGCAGGTGGCCAGGGCCTCCCTGGAGATATTGGAGTGGATAGACTGTGTGGGAGTCCGACATAGGCATGGTGGGAGGAGCAGACAGAGCGGGAAGCAGAGCTCCCACTGAGCATACTAATGCACCTGATTTTCCCCTACCCCCCTAGACCCACCTTCACACCCCTCATCCCCTCTACCATTTGTTCACCCCTGCCCCTTACCCACCCCCACCTTGTATGTGGCCCTCCTCCCCAACCTTTTGTAAATATATGTAAATAGTTTTGTGTGATTTTTTACAATACATTTCCTTTGATATACCTAATGTGGTGGTCTCTGTTTTGCAGCGGGCTATAGGTGCTCAGATGCAGTGGTGTGCATGGCGTCAGGGGTGGTACAGTAATGTGCGTGTGTGTGTGTCCGTGGGGAAGTGACTATGGTGTGGGAGTAGCTATCAGTCACTGTCTGTGGTGTGTGTGTTGTTCCCTGTGCACTGGATGACTGTGAGCAGTGGTCCATGGTGCATGCTCTGTGTCCATGGCGCACCTGTCAGCCCGTCCATAGCCTGTGCAGCTGACACCTTTGCATGTCTGTGACCTGCACGGTCCACTGGCCTGTCAGTGGTGGCTGCCCATGCAGGACAGCCACTGTACCCGTCACAATGCCGGGTTGCCTCCTGTCACTGGTGTGGTGCATGTCTGCCTCAGGTGACACTGTAGCCTCCACTGCTGTTGTCCCACCTCCATGTTGTGGCTTGTGTGTGTTGCAGGGGATGTGCACCACTGTCTGTCACTTGTGCTCTGGCCAAATGCTGGTGGCGTACAGCTCCACAGTGCCTGCACAAGGTGGCTGGCACTCCTGTGCCATGGAGGAGTGCTGGCCATGTGTACACGGTTTCCATGGCCACACGCTGGGGGCTTGGTTGCCCCGCTACTGTGTCCCTGTGTTATTGTGCCCTTGGGTATGGGTGGGTGTTTGTCCATGCACTGTGTTGCATCCTGTGTGGTGCATGCTTCCATGCACCACTGTAGGTGTCTGCGCTGGCTGTTGTGGCCAGTGCTGGGTCGGGGTGTGTCCTTGGGAGGTGTGCAGGGTGCTGTACCACTGGTGGTGGGGTCCGGGCATGTCCTGTCACGTGTGGGGTACCTCATGTGCCGAAACATGGTCAGTCTCTCAGCTGTACCTCGGCGGGGGATGTGCGTGGTGGCACTGTGTATGCAGTCGTTGCATCGCTGTGTGCTGCCACCCACTGATGGGAGCTCATGGGGGGGCTGCCTTGCATGGTTCTGTGGTGCACAGGGTTGCATTGTCACAGTGTGGGTGGTGGCATGCATGGGGTATCCTGCACTGGTGGACGCTGCTCCTGGGCAGGGCGTCTTGGGGTCATGGTGCAGGGTGTGCTCTGCATTGGTGGGATGATGTGGCACGGGGTGGTTGTCCCTCCTTGTGTGCCAGTCACAGCTTGCCAGGGGGTGTGATGGGGCACCATGGCCAAGCTGTGGGTTAGTTGCTGGTCTCCATGGGCCAGTGATTATTCCAGCCCTTCCTCAGTTGTGCAGTGCATAGGGTGTGGGGGGACGATGTCTGTTCTGCTGTGTGTTCCTGTGCCCATCTGTGGCATGGGTGGTGGGCCCCTGCATCCCTGGTTGTGCTGTTGCATTGCTGCCCTGCTGCTGGGGGGTGTCCCTGGTTGCGCTATGGCACATCTGGACTGCTCAGCTGAACATCTCTTGTTGCACTATGGCGCATCAGATATGCTCAGCTTCACCTCCCTAGTTGCGCTATGACGCAGGTGGTGCGATATTCAGTCGTCGGCTGTAGGCACATCTTGGCCTGCACAGTTTTTGAATATCACACCTCTTGCACATGGGCGCAATGGACTTGCGCTTGCTCCTGCTGTTGTGCACTTTTTGGGCCCAGTTTGAATATCTGGGCCATTAACTGCAGAATAACAGTTCTGAGGAATTTTTTTCCACAGTTTAATGAATTGTTCCTCAGTACATGTAATTATTCTGCAGTTCAGTGATCAGTTCTGTGGACTTTTTTCTCAGCAGTTTAATACAATAATCCACAATTTATACATTTATTCCACCGTTCTAAATCGGAATTTCTGCAAAAGTTGCTAATTTGATTTCTGCACTTTTTCGGAAGCGAAAATCCGACTTTAGCAGAAATTCCACAGATGGAAGTTTATTTTCACTCACCTCTAGTTCTAAAACCTGAACTCAGCCAAAATTTAAGAAAAAATAAAAATAAAATAGGGAAGGAGGGAAGGAATTTAAAATTGCCTTGCAAATTGTGTTAGACAAAAAGTTGTAAACAACAGGGTATAAGACCTATAGTAAACCATTTAACCATGTAACCACCAAATAGAGACCCCTTACAACTATTTGAGACAGTTGTATTAGAGTGAATGATGGTTAGTTAATTAAGTGAACTTGGTATAAAATATGCTTCAAAAAATAAAAATTTAGAGTGTACATCCCTGTTAAGGTTTTGTCAGAGGAATCTGGAGGGTAAAATCTTTGCTCAAAGGGTCAGTCTGATAAGCCAAATGCAGGAGTGAACCCTGCACTCTGCTTTCACTCAGAAACCTTCCGAGTGACTTCCTAGTTGCCCCAGGGACCCCTGTTTTCTTTCAGCATTTTGCCACCACAAACTGTCCATCTGGGGGAACAAAAAGCAAGAGGAAGAGCAGACCACACCGGAGAGTGCACACAATAAGCTATCCTGGAAAGGCTGCACATTTAGGCAGTAGATGGCATACCTGCTATAAAACTAAAACTTGAGGTGCAGCCCTGCTACCGGCGGCTTCTCCACAACCACAGGCACTCGTAGTGAGACACTGACACCTCCAAACTGCAACAGACTCCTCCTCCTCCTCCTCCTCCATCTGAATAATTTCTCCTGTTACAAGTGTAACACTTCCACCTATCCTCTGTATTCATTTAAGCAATATGGCATGATCAGGAGTTAGATTAACAGTTTGTTAATCACCCCCTAGGGGTGTAATGTGGCACGAGGCACAGCCGATTGCCATATTGCCCCTAGGGGGTGATTAACTGACTGTAATCTAACTCCTGGGAGTGCTTTATTGCTATTATAAAAAATTGTTCCAAAAGAAGATGGTTAAAAGAATACTTTCTGAATGTTTTCCTAATTTAGAGGGAGATTTTTAATAAAATAGTTCTTCCACCAACAGTTTAAGAATGCTGGTTCAAAATCGGAATGCATAATTCCAGTCATTCAGCAGTGCTAGAGGATGGAATGCTGACAGGAAGAGTCCATGTGCCATTGTGATCAGGCTGTACATGACAGTATAACATGGCTTAATGTAAGGCTGTTGGAATCATAACAACCAATCAGATTGCAACATTTCTGAGAACTGTTTTATAATTTCAATTATCTAGCTCAGAAGGTTACTATGTTGTAAGCACAGAAATATTTTTAGAAACTTGCCCATGAATAATAAACTGCCAGATTTTGAGCCTTTATAATTTGCCTATCCCTCATCCAAATGTCATGCCATGTGTCATCCTTTTAGGGCCCCCTCCAATCAATATGCATGCTACATTTTAGACCTCTAGCTATAATACTGACCAAATCATGATCAATTGAAATATTTTCAGAAAAGCCCACAAAATTTGGCAAAATGATGTGGAATTTCATGAAAATTATGTGAAATCGGAACTTGCTAATTTCACCCAGCCTTAGTCTAGTGGATAGGTAGGGATGGGATGCTTCTGTGGAGAAAATATAATTATAAAATAGAAGGGAAGAGGTATAGTAGAGAAAGCAGATAGACAGGGGGAAGTGGAGCACAGTAGTGGTAGGAGGGTGGAAGGAAACAAAAGAAGGGATACTTCTTGGCGATAAATCAGACAGGAAACAACAGGTATGGAAAGTGATGTGCGCTGATACCAGGAGCCAGGGAAACAAAACCTTTGACATCCAGGCAGTAGTAGCTGAGGCACATTTGAATATGGTGGTTGTGAATGAGACTTGGGCAACTTAGCACCATGAGGAGGAAAGAACAGTTACTTTCTGTAACAGACATTAGCAAAAATAGATGCTCTAGAACCATCCAGGGGGCACTTCTAGTAGAAACACTCACTGCAGCAAACAAAAAACTCAGCACTCACCTACAAACAAAAACAATGTCACAACAACATATTATAGAGCAAAACGTATGCGACAATTTTATTAAACTTAGAAATACTGCTGATATTTGTTATGTTTTGCGCTTATTATAATTTTCTAACCTGCCTGAATTCTGTACAGCACCCAGAACCTCAGTGAAGGGGCACTTAATAAATAAAACTTTGCTTGTTTAGGAGGCAGTATTGTGTAGTGGTTAAGGGCACTGAGCTGCAAACCTGGAGACCTGGGATTGAATCCTCTTGGCCCTCACTTGCATACTGTGTAATCCTGAGTGAGTCACTTAACTTCCTAGTGCTTCCCTTCCAAATCACACCTGGAAACAAGCTTCGGCTTAGTGCGCCTTTCCTGGTTAAACAATTTCTTGCTTGCTTGCTTACATATAAGATAGTTAAAAATGCTCCAGGTGGTAGCAGCATAACTCAATATTTCACACTTATAGCACTTTTTCAAGAGGAAAAGCTTGAGTTAATGAGTTATGCTGCTACCGCCTGGAGCATTTTTAACTATCTTACATTTGTAAGTTTAATAAAATTATCACATACTTCTTGCACTGTATTGCTATGCTGTGACATTATTTTGGTTGGTAGATGAGTGCTGAGTTTTTCTCTTGCCATAACAGTAGATCTTCCAAAGAATCTCCTCCATTAGGCCACATGTTTGGAACTGTAAGCCACTGGCATCAGGACCCCTCAGAAACTTTTGCTAGCCAGAGAGTACCCACAATGAAATGCAGTGTTGGCACCTATATAACATGGGTGGTCCCATTGTTCCTCAGTTCCCCACCAGGGACAAGCTTGGAGGGCCTCTTACTATGAGGAACCAGGAGACCAGACAAAAGCCATGCACCCAAGGAGTGGCATGGGACTGGAAAAAAGTTGATATACATAAGACACTAAGGGAAACCTCCAAACAAGACAGTGGACAAATCTGGAAGCAGATACTTCAGAAAAGGAGGAAGGAGGGTGGTTGCACTGTGCCAATGAAGGAGAGTCCCTCAAAGATCTACTGTTACAGCAAGTAACTGTGCTCTCTTCATCAAGGGTATTGCCTCCATTGGGCTACACCATTGGAACGATTCCCAAGTGGTACAGTATATGAGGTATTCAGGGAGGAAGGCAGAGCCTGACATGCAATCAGGACAGAAGGCCTTGCAAAACAGCAAGACCAAAGCCAGCACATCTACGAGAGATAATATCTAGATTGTGGTGCTTAGTGAAAGTATGCACAGTGCTCCATGTGGCAGCAGCACATGTGTTAGCTGCAGAAACATTCTGAAAGCAGACAACAGATGTGGTCATACCACATGCAGAGTGACCGTGCACAGAACCAAGAAGTTTTTTACCATACTTCCTATAACAAAACTCAATACAGTGAGCCAGCCATTTGGACAGGCACTGTTTAGCCATGGGACACCCATTTTTCCAGGGATCATAATGAGGCAAAGAGCTGAGAGGACTTCCAGCAGTACTTATTTTGATCAAGACAGAAATGCACTGTTCTGTGTACAATAAGTGGATGGAGCAATGCCTTACCCTTGTTAGCATCCTCAGGATAATACACAAGAACATTTATGGTCTAATGCAACTTGAAATCAGAGACCATCTTGGGTAAGAAGCATGGATTGGTCCTCAAGGACACCCTGTCCTTGTCAAAAATCAGCTAAGGAGGCTCATGCATCAGAGCCTAAAGCTTGGAAATCTTATGAGCAGAAGTTATGGCAACCAAAAACAGCATCTTCCATGAAAGGAAATGCATCTCAACTCATGGAAGGTTCAAATGGAGCCAGAGTCAGTTTCTTAAAGTATGAAACTGAGGTCCCAAGGCAGAACCAGTTTACACATCGGGGGATGCATGTGCCGAATACCCTTTAAAAAAGTACAAGACACTTCCAGCTGTGCCACCATGCACCCATTAATAGAAGCATAGACAGCCGAAATGGTAGTCAAATGCACCTTACTAGATGAATACTGAAGGTTGTAGTCCAACAGAGATAGGAAGTAGGCCAGTACAGTATTGCCAGGACATGTAAATGGTCCTCTGAATGAGAAGAACACCATATGGAGAAGCACTTCCATTTTAAAGAATAGGTGTGCCTTGTGGAAGGCTTTCTAGCCACAAGCAAGACATCAGCTACCTGGAGGGACACCCTGAAATGGGCAATGGCTATGTTCTCAGGAGCCATGCATGCAGATGCATAGACCACAGGTACAGATGGCCAGGGCTCCCTTTTCTTGTGACAGCAGGTCAAAGGATCCCTTGTCATGTGACAGCAGACCCTGAGAAAGGGAGAACTGAACAAGAGGCTCTAATGCCAGATGCTGCAGAAGTGGAAACCAGATCTGACGAGGGCAGAGAAATGCAACCTGTAATCAGATGACATGCTCTGCCCTTAGCTTGAGCAGAACCCTCTGAATGTGAGGAATCGGAGGTCAGCAGTTCTCATTCATATACCAGGGACTAGGATCAGCTTAGCCTGTCTGCCAAGATGTTTTAGATACCTGGGAGAAATATGGCTGATTGCTGAAGGCCATGAGACACCATGCAATACCACACTCTCATTGCTTTAATTCACAGGGGGTAAGAATCAATGCCCCCTTGCTTGTTGATGTAGTGCATTACACTGACATTTTCCATCCAGATCAGCAAGGGGGTGAGGTTTTCTTTGAAGGTTTGAAGACTAGGAAGAACAGCCCTCATCTCCAGAACATTGATGTAGAGATCTGAAGCCAGATTGGTCCATGACTCTTGGGTGTGAAGGAACCCAGATTAGCACCCAGCCCAATGCCAAGGCATCTGTTATGAAGATATGCACTGGAGTCTGGGAGAAGAATGGAATACCCTGCAACAGGTGCGGGTGGTCCATCCATCAGACCACAGTACAGCGGAGTCAGTTGATCCCCTTCTACTTGAAGAGTCTATTGTGGTATGTGCACATGGAAGTGGTCAAAGGGAACCATCACTGTGACAGCAGACATGAGTCCCAGGAAATGTAGCATTTGTCTGAGCTGAGACATAATGACTTCTATGTATCAGCCAGGCCTGGGCAACAAGGACCTCTGTCCTGTCTACAGGCAGGAAGGCACTGCCCACTGCCGTGTCCAGCACTGCACCAATATACTGAATGTACTAACAAGAAACTAGTAAGGATTCCAGTATGTTTACCATAACCCCCAGTTCCTCTGAAAGTTGTTTTGCTCTGGACAATGTGTACTTAACCACTTCCCTGGACAGAGCCTTCAGGAGCCAGTTGTATAGATACGGGAAGTCATAAAGCCCTTCCTTCTGAAAGGCTGCTGCCACAGCCATGAAGCATTTGGTAAATACTTGCAGTGCAAAGGATAAGCCAAAGGGAAAGACTCGGAACAGATAATGGCTGCCTCTCACCATAAAGCAGAGGAACTTCCTGTGGCATTTTTGAATCTTGACATGAAGTTAAGCATCCTTCATGTCCAGGACACAGAGCCACTCCCCCTTGTGCAACAGGGGGAAGAGAGCTTGAAGAGACACCATTCAAAACTTTTTGTACTTGAATAACTGGTTTATATCTCTCAGCTCCAGTACAGGATGCAGATCTCCTGTCCTGATGGATGAACAGAGATCCTTCTCCCCCCAACTTGCACCCCAACAGGCAATAGAAGGTGAGGAAGTAGAGAATCAGAAGGAACTGGGGGCAGCAGGACCTCCTTGACCAGTAGCTTTGGATTCCTTTGTATGAGCACCAAAAGGAAGGGAACCCAGAAGGGCACCACCTCCACAACCACAGGACTGCCAACTGGAGACACTGCCACCATGGGCCACAGGCCTATGAAATCAGCCTCCATGATGCACCCTTTTTTTTTTAGCTTTTTGGTCCCCATTACCTCCTCCTGCCAACTGGCAACAGGGACACATATGTATTTTTTTACTGATTTTCTCCCCTAACTCCCCCAAGTCCCTGGCACATGGCTATGTGAGCATGTGAAGGCATGCTTCACACCCCGTGGTGCCAGCTCATCCCCTTCCACCTCCCGATACTTTATCGCCCCCTCCATCTATGCTACCCATCAGACCTCCACCTAGTGGGAGCAAAACTAGGGGGGCACCAACACACCCTCATCACCCTCAGGACAGGAGAGCTGCCCACTGGCATGCTCAATCCTGCTCCATCCTCCCCCCCACACTGACACCCAGATGACCCGAGGTCATTCCCGAACCCGGGTCACTGGCATAGCATGAGGTAAGGCATCCAGCACCTCAACCCTCTGCGCCACCAGGCTGGGGCTCTACGATGCACCCTGCAGAGTAGGAGTCCAAGGATCTGATTGACTTTAAAGACCTCCTGGAGGATTGAAGCTCATGTAGAATAGTTGCAGCATCACTCCCAAACAGCTTGCAGCCCATGAAAGGGAAATTTAGCACAGCCTTTTGTACATCAGTAGCAAATCCAGCTACCCTGAGCCAGAAATATCTCCAAAGGCATATGCCAGAGGCTGCAGCCCTAGCCTAAACATCAGAGGCATCATATGCAGAGTGTAACAGATGTCTACTAAGGTCAACACCAACTGAAACAGGTTTAAGCAGTTTAGTCTGTGCAGGACTATCAGGCAAAGGCTGAATGATAGACTCACCAGAGTTCCACCAACTATTCAGATATTGTATCATATATACCTGAGAATGTGCAATCCTTAGGCCCCAGGATGCAGAGGCACAAGTTCTTTGCCCAAAACATCCAGCCTTCTGGATTCCTTTTCAGGAGGCAAAGTACACAAGGATTTAAGAGCTCTAGAGTGAGCATGAGCAGCCATGATTACTACAGAATCAACTTCTGGCTGGGAAGCATAATAAGGCTTAACAGACTGAGCAGGTTACTGATTATCAGCCATTTTAAGGACTGCAGGCAATGTGTTAGGCCTATGCCATGCAGCAAAGGTAGCATCCTCCAATGCAGGGTATATGAGAGGCACAACATTAGTAGGTGCAGCTGCAACCTCCTTTCTGTTTCCTTTACTGGAGTCTTCCTTTTTGCCTTCAAACTCCATGACATCTTGAATTTTTCTGAACAAATCCTGAAATGAGGAATCTGCAGGAAGAGACCTGGGATTATAAATAACAGAATCCCCACTGCAAGAGGAGAGGTAGGAGCTGGAGGGCAGCCCACCTTTATAGGGATCTTCCACTCTCACCACATCCTCCAAATCCTCCTCCATTTGTAGATCAGGATTATAGCCCACCTCGTTGTCATCTTGATCGATGATGGAGGTGATCAGCAGATCTGGCGATGGAGGCAGCAGCTGTAGTGGAGGAACAGTAGGTGTGCTTTTATGCCCCGTTGCCGACAACAATACCAGCTAGGAAGGCCCTGTCAGTGGGACTGTAGGCACCATTGTTGGCAGCAATGGGAACAGGCAAAGTAACATTTCAGAAAATGACACCAGCATAGCCTGGGAGTTGACAATGTCAGTTAGAGGATTTGTGACTACCCTCATCATCGGGACAGAACGTGACAACAGAGGTGGCATACTGTCTGTAGTAGGTATGACAGTTCCAAAGCCAAGCCCCAGCCTTGGTGTCTCACAAATGGTCAGGCATGCTGTTGTCAGTGCAGACACAGTGCAGAGCAGTCGACCATGAGGACGCACCCTCCTTCAGTGGAGACCTTGACTGCAGCATTAAAGCATTTTTCTCCCTATGCTAATGGAGAGGGCTTTGATGATGATTCACCCTTGTCCTTTTTTTTCTACTCTTTTGCAATAGTCTTGATGACCATGCTGGAGTATCCTTCTTCACATGGTCATCCGTGAGGGAGAAGCTGGTCTGGTTCGTGGGACATGCCTGTACAGCAAACCCACACAGTGTGAGTGTTGTCCTTATAGTTAATATGGGACCGCAGGTACAAAACATAAATAAAGGTTCTTTTCACTGTGACATACAGGGACAACATAGATAAGTTGAGCTTCAAAAAATAAAAGATATAGGGGAAAGTGGCAAGATCATTTTTCTGCAGGTCCAACAAACAGTCGATGGTGGAAGAAAGAACTGAGGATCAATGGGACCACCTCAGAAATCCAGGAGCAAGCAGGGCTAAAAGGACTGAGACAGTATGGGTACAAATCAGTGATGGAGGCTACTTAGGATTGAATTAGTGCACTGGGCACCAGCACAAAAGGAATAGACAGACGATGAGTTGGGAGATGAGATAAGAGGATGGCACAACTTGGAGAGGTATTAATATTAGCAGATTTCAAGCTGTCAGAATTAATGCATACCGGTGCATTCCAACAGCAACAAGTGTAAGGAGCAAGGCACTGGTGGAAAGGATGTAGGCAGTATTTCTGAGCCAGAGGGTCATGGATTTCACCAGGGAAGGGGCCATATTAGTGTAGCTTAGTTGGTAGCACGTCCATCTCTGAGCCAGAAGGTTATGAGTATTAGTCCCACACCTGGATCTGCTCATACCATAAATGCTGACACCTGAGCTCAGTACTAGGAGGATGCTGTACTGTTGTGGTGTGCTGTCATATAAGGTGTTAAAAGAGGGTCCCTTTTACCCATCTCTGGTGCTATCTGGTGGAAATAAAAGAACCCAAGGCACTTTTTGCAAGAGTAGAAGATTTAACCTGGTGTCCTGGCTAAAACACAATTTTCCAAAGCTGTAAGTGGGTGTTGATGTGTGAAAAGGCTGCCACTACACATTCAGTCACTTCGCTATCAGTCTCTCCCTGCTTGTAAAACCCTTTGAGATATAATATGTATGAAGAGCTCTATATAAATAATGAGACTTATTCTATTCCTGACAAAGAGAGACAGTGTTGGGGAGGTAATGGTCAGGGAACCTCAAGTTTCAAGCAATCACAGGACCATGTAGGATGAAATCAAGTATAAAGCTGAGAGGTTTCACTCCAGAACTAAGGTCCTAGACTTTAGAAGGACAAATTTGGGAGCATGAGGGAGGTGTTGGGGGATAAACTACAGAAAATGGGGGAGGCAATAGGAATAGCCAGATAAATCTCTGTGCAAAAATTGTGGAAAAGAGTAGGAAGGGAAAGAAACTGCTATGGTTCTCAAAGAGCACTGTGGAGGCAGTAAGTGGGAAAAAGGAAGTCATTGCCAAATGGAGGAATATGGAGACATACCAGTAAAAAATGAATGGAGCAAATAGAGCAGTGAGACAGGCGAAGGTGAAGGCAAAACTAAGGGTATAGAAAGGGTTAAGTAGGGCGACAAGGCAGTGTTTCACTACATACAAGCCTAACACAAAACAAAGGGAGGTAATGTAGTAAAGGCACACTTGCTGGATCTTTAGTCTCTTTCTGCTGCCTAATTCTATGTTTCAGTGAGTGAGTGAGTGAGTGGGCTAAATAAGGGGAGGAATGGGTACTGGACCAGAATGGTAGGGTGAATATACTGAATAGCTATTTCAGTTCCATATTCACTGTGGAGGATAAGACAGTCTGCCAGGCTACAGCCTGGTAGCCAGCAGAGGATCACTAGCAGGAGTCAACGAAGAACATATAATGGAGGAGAGTGTTGAAGGGAACTCAAGCACCGATTGTGAATAAATCAATTGGGGCTAGATAGGTTGTACCAAAGGATGTTAAAGGAGATGGGACAGGTCCTGGCAGTAGCCCACTAATGGATCTCTTTAGCTGTTCTCTGAAGATAGGATAAGTGCGGGAGGATTGAAAGACAGTGAAGGACAGGAAAAGTGGGAGTCTGAAAGCACCAGCCAACTATAGACCAGGCTAATGTCTACAGTGGAAAAACTATTTGAGTCTATAATTAAGAAAAGGATAGCAGAGTTCCTGGAGACCAATGGCCTTCAGAATTTCAGGCAGCATGGATTTACCAGTGGGAGATCTTTCCAAACAAACTTGATTGAATTCGTCAGTTGGGTGACAAAGGCCACAGATAGGGGTCAGGTAGTTGATGTCCACTACCTTGACTTCAGTAAAGCCTTCGACTCAGTCCCAAGTGGGAGATTAATAAAGAAGCTGAATGAACTGGGGCTAGGATTTCAAGATTGTAGAGTGGGTATAATACTGGCTGAGTGAGATGACCTGGAGGTTGGTCCTAAATAAACCCTCAGAGAAAACGGAAGTCACAAATGAGGTTCCCCAGTGATCCATTCTAGGACCAGTTCTCATTAACATATTTATCTGTGTTATAGGAGAGGGGGTACAGGGAAAGATATACTCCTTCACAGACGATGCCTAGTTCTTTGAAAGAGTGGATACGGGGGGGGGGGTAAGGGTCATAAAGAAATCTCTGGAAAATCTGGAGAGATGATCAAGGGTGTGGCAGCTGAAATTTAATGCAAAAAAATCCAAGGTAGTAAACACAGGGGTCAAGAACCTATGAACAGAATATAGGATGAATGGGGTAGCAGTGGAGAACATATCCAAGAAAAGGAACCTGGGAGCTAATAAAAGAAACATGAAGGCATCGGCACAATGTAGTAGGGCTGTGAGCAAGGAAAATTAGATGTTGGGGTGCACAGGGAGAGGGTTCGCTAGCAGAAGGAGAGAGCTCACTACTACAGCAACTGAATAGATAGATCCTTGGTTCACCCTCACTTGGAATATTGTGTGCTGTTTTGGAGCCCACAATTGTGTAAACACAGCGGCAGGTTAGAGGTGGTGCACAGACGAGCCACTAAAATTATATGGAGGCAAAAAGGTATGCCCTATGAGAAACAGTTAGAGGATCTAAACATGCAGCCTCTAGAGGCCAGGAGAAAGAGTGGGTGTTAGCATGGGTACCAGAGGTAACTCCCCAAAATTTGTTGGGGAGAAATTCAAGAAGAATGTCAGGAAGTACTTTTTTTTTTTTTTACAGATAGAGCGGTGCCGGACTGGAACATGCTTCCAGAGTAAGTCATTGGGGATTACTTCCTCTGCCACCCCTAGTACTGAAAGTAAATAGCTCACTAGTATCCGATCCACCAGCTGTAGCTGTGGAATTTAACTCCTACTATACCTCCTGCCTCACTGAGCTACTGAAATTCCACCCCTCCTACCCTTCCCCTTCCCCACCCTCTACTGGTGTGCCCCCTCCATCACCCTCCCACCTTCCCTTCTCTTTCACTACTGTAACCCCAAATGATGCCCTTAGTGCCCTCCTCACCATCAACCCCTCTAAAGGTGCCTTCCCTGATGGCCTTGACCCAAAACTCCTCTCCCTGTCCTCTTCAGCCATTGCCTACCCCCTCTCAATAACCCTAAATCTCTCCTTCTCTACTGCCTCGGTCCCCTCTTCATGGAAACATGCTGTGGTCCTCCCTCTACCCAAAGGGGGTGACCCCTCATCCCCTGACAGCTATCGCCCCATTTCTCTCCTCCCTAACCTTGCCAACCTTCAAGAACACATTGCCCTCTCCCAACTCACCTCTTTTCTATCTGACACCTCCTTTTTCACCCCTTTCTATTCTGGTTTCAGGAAAAAACACTCAACCATCATCTCTCTCCTATGGCTCACAGACTCCATCCTAACTGTAATGGATAATGACCAAATTACCTCTGCCATTTTTGTCAACCTGGCCAAGGCCTTCAACATAGTCTCTCACTCCCTTCTCCTCGACTCACTCCCAACAGTTGGCCTACCTCCCTCAGCTACAAACAGGTTCAAGGCCTAAATTATTGGTAGAATCCAATCAGTTAAGATATTGGACGCCACTTCCCCTCCCCTCCCCTCCCGATTAGCACTGGAGTCTTCCAGGGCTTGGTATTAGGGCCCCTCCTATTCTCCATCTTCTTAAACAACCTTCCCTCTGTTTGCTCCCCATCCTCCGCTATACCTATGTATGCCAATGATACAGTCTTGTATGCATCTGGTTCCTGTCCTGATGAGGTTACAACCAGATTACAACAAGATTTTGACAAGGTTCAACTCTGGTTTGCTAACCATAAACTTTTTCTCAACACCAAAAAGACTGTCGCCATGACCTTTTGCACAAGGCAGAGACTCTCTAGGCTTCCCTCCCTACCCACTTTCTTACACCCTTGAGGGGACTTTACTTGAGGACACATCCTCCTTCAGGTACTTAGGTGTTTGGTTGGACCAACACCTAAACTTCTCTGGACATATTGATGCCATCCAGAAAAAAATGTACCCCAATCTTGGTGCCCTGTTCAGGAATCGTAGTTGCATCCCTCCTACAGCTAGGCGTGAACTTGTTCAGAAAATGATACTGCCCATTTTTGACTACTTTGACGTAGTCTATGGTGCTGCCATGAAGTCCTCCCTGGCCAGACCGGACACCCTCTTCAATTCCTTCTGCCACTTTGCCCTGGATGCCCCCCTCACACCCATCACTGTGATCTTTATTATGCTCTGTCCTTCCTCTCTCTTGCAAATAGGTGACTCTCCCACTATGCTAAATTCACCTCCAAGCACTGGTTGGGTGAGCTCCCTTCCTAACTCACCTCCTCCTTTACATCTCTCTCCCACCCTCCCATTCCTTTAGATCAACTGACTCCCTTACCGTGGTTGTCCCCCACAGATCCACCGAAATTGGCCAATCCAGTTACTCTCACTGCCTCCCAAAAATTTGGAATTCCCTCCCCCCAAAATCAGGCAATCATCCTCCACCTACTCCATCAGCTCTGTCCTCAATAATTACCTTGCACCTAGCTGCTCCTATCATGTCCCTCCCTAATTTCCTCCTCACCTACCCTCACCTTGATTTTGCCCTGTGCACACCCACTCCCAAATCTGTAGCACTCCTCCACTTCCCCCTAATTGCTCCCCCTTACTGGCCTCCCTTGATCTCTCACAGAATGCAAAGGACCACAAATGCTCTCCATGGGTCCCTCTCCTACCCCCCCAAGGGGCTTGTATCTCTCATCTACTCCCTTCCCCCACCAACTTAAAGGGGTCTCTCTGGGACATTGCCTTATCCCCTTCTCTCTGGTTCCCCTGTCCCCTTCCAGGGTTCCTCACATCCTGAAAGGGTCTCCAGGGACATGACTCTTCCCTCCCCCCCTCACCCTCCTCCCTTTCCCCTTCTCTTTCACGTGAGCACTTGTTTATTTATTAACCCGGCACTTATTATTGTCCACTCTTTCTACATGTTATGCCCAACACTGTTGTAACACTGTTTGTAACACCAGCCTTACAACTGTATGTTAATGTTGATCTTGTAACTTGGATGTTTAATGTCTCATTCCAATTGTACCCCTTCTCCGCAGGTCGCACCAGGAGATGAGCAACTCGTTGCTCAGTGTGCCTTCCTGGGGAAACATTTCAATAAATAAATAAATAAAAACATTGGGAGGGTTCAAAAGGGGATGGGACAGGCACATGAGAATAATGCATAAGAGGGCAGATTGGGAGTATGGGGGACCAACAAGGCCACAGTTCTAAAATTAGACAGACTCAGGCAGTCTGGATGGGCTGCTAGGCTGTTATCTGTCATCATATTCCATATTTCCATATTAGCCATACAGACTGACAAGGGAGACAGAGCCCTGAAAGGAATGGCACTTACTTCCTGTATCCATCAAAACAGGTAGGTCGATGTGAGAGATTATACTGCAACCCTAGCTGTCAGTGAGCGATTAAAAGTAGGTGGAGAGCAGGTGGCTTCATCATACTATGTAAACAGAAACTTTCCTTTTGACTAAAAACATATACAGTACTATAATAATACAGGAAACTAGATGAGCAGCTGTTTGATGTATTATTTGTAAGTATAAGTTGTAATTTGCTACAGTTAATGCAAATGAAATACCAATGAAACTTTATCACTTACATATACGGAGGATATCATAACAATGGCTAAATGTTTAAACAAAAAGAACAAAACCAGTTAACAATCACCAGGAAGCATTGGTGGAGTTAGAACTAAAAACCATATCAAAGGATATGGTAGACTCCAAAACTCCCCATGCACATGGTGGAAAGCATGCAAACTTCATCTGTTGTGAGAGGTATGTAAGAGCCCTCAGTGTAGAGAAGAGAAAATTAAGTGTGGTATCCACCAACCATGGAATATGAGTGATGATCTCCTGATTGATGTCTGCCTGCAATCTTGGAAGTGTGGTAGTTCTGCCAGTAAACATCCAAGGTCCCTATAAGGGGCTATACAGTACCTCTCATTACGAAGGCATCAGCCTATAGGCACAATTTTTTCTGTCCTCCCCCGACCCATTTTGCATGGCCAGTAAAATGTATAGCCACAGGGAGGCAATGTACAAGTAGCCACTGAATCGCAGGACAGTTCTATATGTCTAGGAATTGATATGGAAGAATGGCACTACTGAGTGGTTGGGAGAGAAAATGTCTCTTGAGTATCTTAGGTGTAAGGCTGTAGCATATTCAGTAAATTAGGTGTAATCAGTGCTTGAATCATGCTCAGAGTGATCATCACTGAACTGGGGGGTGCATGAGAATCAGATGCTAAGCCTGGGATAGTCTTTAGCTCGATCACTTCTGACTCACTGAATTGGCAATCAGAAGTGGGATTTGTCTTTCCAAAGGACAGGGGGACTCATGCCAAAGCAAGGTGTGTTTAGAACAGTTTTAGTGGTGGATGACATCAGATGTAAGCACTGAGAAGTATGTAGAAGGTGCCACTGGCTCTCATAGGGAAAGGTTTGGAGAGAAGATCAAGAGGGACCACTTCAAAGTACTGTATGATGACCTTAGTGAATTTTGAGGAAAGTGAGAACCCCAAGCTATGAGAGGAGGTTAGAAGATGGGGTCTTATTAGATCTCTGTGGCTGCATGGAGAAACCCATGAAAGAAAATAATCTAGGTAGTGTCCAGTCTGATGGATGCAGGTTCAGTCTGTCTCCCAATTCTGTAGCCAGGCAGTGTCCATCCAGTGCTCAGCCTTACAAATTCTTGTAGAGTCTGGCCCCAGCCACTTCAGGAAGTCTGTGTGGACCAAAGTCATGGAAGGGATTCCATCAGATTATCTTCAATGGCGGTTTCAATACCGGGGTTGTCCAATGTAATATCAGCCCAGGTGTACACTCCAGTCTTGGGTGGAGGAGGGACCTCTGTCATTGCTGGTGTGGGTAAGAAGGGGCTTTAAGCAGATAAGGTAGGTCTTGGCCCTGAGGGTGGAGGCAATGGTGAGAATCCACCCAATGACTGTCAGCTGACTGCTGCAATTGCAATTGCAGTCATTGGAGGTTACATCCTCCCACTGTTCTTGCCAGCTCCACACCTTGATGTGCAATTTACCAAGGTGGTAGGATTGCTGGAACCTCTTGCTTTTGCTGGTTGGAGTTTGAGTCGATGCCACCAAGTTGGCAGCCTCTAGAGGGTGTGGTAGGAATAGAAGACAGAAGGCTACCATGTTTACTGTTCTAGCAGATGTTTTAATTGTCACAGTGGGATAGGTAGTGTAGTCCCAGGGGTTAGATTCATCCAGTATTTCTGCACAAAGTCAAAGGCTTCCCTCAAAGTCTGGAAGACATGGTCTTTATAGCTGCACTACATGGCAAACATGGTGAGTCCTTTAAATGAATAGTGGTACCCTTCTTGCACTGTTGTACCACCACCACCATGAAGAGACCTTTCTAGAGTGAGATTTGTGTCCAGGGCATAGTGGCTGACTTCTTTTTGTCATGCAAGTTTCATCAACAGCTAAATCATGGAAAATCTAAAAAAAAATGACTACATGCTGTGGGTGGGAACCGGGTGGCGATGGGTAGCCTCGAGTCCTGTGCGCCCTTTCTATTTCTAGCAGTCTCTGCCACTGCAGCGTAATCAGCTGTGGTAAAAAAAATCCTGTAAAAAGGCCTCTATATGGTGCCCCTTTTAACCCCTCTGGGACCCTTAAAGATCTGCAGATTGTTTTTATGGTCTCCGTTTTCTTGGTTCTCTGCCCTGTCCCAAAGGGTCTGCAGCTTAGCACAATGGTTCATGTGGCAAAACAGATCTGGTTCAAAGTATCCTTTAGCTTAGCTATATGAATTTCAGTCATGCTAATCTTTCAAGCGCCTGAATGTCTTCACAAGTGGAGGTAAGACTGACATGGCAAGCAGCACATGTCCTTACCTCGAAGGCAATTCTCATCAGTCTCCTCGACCTCCCTCTCCAGCTCCTACTGGCCATAAACGCACTTCCAGATCCAAACATTCCATCAAGGACTGGACCATGCCCTGCCTAACAGATGACCTTTCTAAATGAGGCATCCACTGCTCAGCTTCTGCCTGAAAGCAAGAGCTCTATGACTTATTCCTGGCATCTTCATCTCACCCAGTCAAGAACCCCAGCCCCTCTCAGCCCAGTCCTCAATTTGAATCCTCGCAGTTTGCTGAAATCTGAGATATCATGGCTCAGATGGCATCGTCCGTTTCCAATCTTCAATCCCGCATGACTTCCCTGGAGGCTCGCATTCCAATCCAGCTCAACCCATCAGTTCCTGATGCCATCCCATCCACAAACAATGCTCCTTCTCTTCCTCCTCATCTGGATACCATTCCTCCTGTCGATATTCCATCTCCTTCATTGCCTGGGTCTCTCATCACCTAAGGTACATCATCCTCCTCATCTCCTCCATTCATTTCTCCTATTCCCCTCATGCCAGTTCACCTCCACAAGGACATTCTTTGATGGAAAGGATGTCAATTTTGTCTCCCTTCTCATCTCCTCTCATGATGTCATGGACAATAGAATAGTTTCCTGTGGCAACGTGGCAGTCATATCAAAATCTAAGGATCCTCGCCTCCTCCATAAGATGATAGTGTCCGAATGTTTCTTGGCTTTTAGCCTCTTCCATGACATTGTTTGTTCAGCATTTCCTACACGGTGCAAAGAATTGTACACATATCTATACATCCTGGTCAACTTAAGCATACGCTATGGTGGATCTTATTTTTATGACCATCATAGATCTTTTTTGGCCACAGCTGCAGCTGCATTGGCCCATTATAACATCAAATTGAACTGGGTCATCCTGGATAATGAACTCTTCTGTCAGCACTTTGCTGGCCAATGGACATATTCCTGTTTCCTTTGTGACTCATTCAGCCATTTTGTTCCACTTTACTCTTTAACAGTGACTCCTTCCTCTTCCTCCACTAATTCACCTAGGATTGCTCAACCATCGAGCTCACCTTCCACTTCTTTCTCTGGATTAACTTGCATGATCTCCAACCCTCATGCCCACCTGGATATGTATGGACATCCCATTAATTCTGT
Organism: Neoceratodus forsteri; assembly: GCA_016271365.2. NCBI lineage: Eukaryota > Metazoa > Chordata > Ceratodontiformes > Ceratodontidae > Neoceratodus > Neoceratodus forsteri. Next base: position 356,735,637 of record CM028134.1, read on the forward strand.
TAGGGGTAAATTCACCTGTAATAATTTCAATGAACATGGTTGTTCTACTACCAGCTGCTCATTTCTGCGTGTCTGCAATTTCTGCAATGATGTTCACGCACGCTATATTTGCCCCAAGACTCCCAAGCCTACATGATGACAGATAGTTCATCCTTCTACTCCAGTCAACATACCATTTCTGGCTAAGTTCCTGGTGGCTCATCCCTTTCATGCATTCATGCAGTACCTCCTGCTTGGTTTCATCCATGGTTTCCACACCGGTGTCTCCGTGCTCCCCACCACCTCCTTCCATTGTGGTAAATTTCAGTCAGCCATTAAGGAACCAGAGGTATTTCAACTTCTACTGCAGAAGGAACTTCAAAAGGACTTCATCCTGGGGCCTTTTCCATGCCCGCCATGTCCTAGCTATCGCATCAGTCCTGTGGGCATTGCAACCAAAATATTTTCCTGTGTACAGCATCTCATCATCAATCTCTCCACTCCTCGATGCTTCTCCATGCCTAGCATCAATTCCCTGATTCCTGCTGATGAGTATTCTCTGTTCTATGCACATATTGATGATGCTATCACAATCATAAAATGCTTTGGCCCTGGCTCCTGGCTCTCCAAAGCCGATATAACTGACGTCTTTAAACTACTGCCCATTCATTCTTCTCTCTGGCATTTGCAGGCATGTTCTGGGACAACAGTTATTTTGCTGTACATCTTACATTCGGCTGCCACAGCAGTCCCAAACTCTTCAACATGATTGCCAAAGCTCTTTGTTGGGCATTACTTAACATATGTCACCTATCAGCAGTCATCCATTTACTCAACGACTTTCTCTTGATCGATCTGCCTAATTCCCTTCCAGCTGCTGGTATTTCTGCTCTTGTCCAGCTTTTCCATGAATAGTCATTTCCTTTGGCAGCAAAGGAAACAGTAGGATCTGCAACATCCCTAGAATTCCTGGGCATAATCTTGGACACTGAATGTATGGAAGCCCATTTACCACTCGACAAACTGCCTAGGATCCAAGCACTAGTGAAATCCCTTTTGACTAGATCCTCCTGTACTAAATGAGAACTTCTTTCTCTAATGGGATACCTTAATTTCACCATGAGAATAATTCTGCAAGGTCGATCCTTCATTTCATAGCTCTTAACAGAAGCTTCTTCAGTTTCTGAACTTCATCACCATGTCCAAATCACTGCCGCAGCTAAATCTAACCTAGCCATGTGGTCCCTATTTCTAGCCAGATGAAATGGCTGTTCAATGTTCCACAAGGACCCTTCTCAAGACTTGTATCCCTGAATATACACAGATGCTTCCCCCACTCATGGCTATGCCACCATATTTTAACAATCTTGGATTGCCTCTCCATGGCCTCCAGATATTTCATCACTCTGTGGCTTTTCTTCCACATTGTTATTTGAGATATACCCGATAGTAGCAGCCGCGTTCCTTGGGGATCACCATTGGTCCCTTCAATCTGTAGTCATCTTTTCCAATTACCAAACAACCATGGCTATCATCAGCAAAGGAAGATCGTCATCCCATTCCATCATGCTGTCCATGCAGAGGCTAACCTGGCTATCACTTATTCATAATTTTACTTTCACTTGTTTCCACATTCTGGGCTTAGTAAACAAAGCAACTGATGCTCTATCCTGTTTTCAATTTCAGGCATTTCATCGTCTCCATCCCTCAGCAGATTCAATGATGACTCTTCCACCTTCCGTCAGTGACCTAATAATGAGAGGTTCTATGTGATTTGGGAGACTCGAAAAGAGCAAGTCCAAAAAAAGCAAACATACAAACATACGAAGAAGCCAGCAGAAAAAGGCCATTTGGTCTATCAAGTCTGCTCATATTGCAGGGTCCACAGCTTGAACTAATGTCCCTGCCCTCCCTCCCCACTCCTCCCATCCTCCCTATCCATGATTCTTACCTTCCCCCATGCCTATCCCAGCCTCTCTTAAAGCTGCCCACTGTCTTCAACAAGATGACCTCTTCTGGCAGCGATTCCAAGTGTCCACCACCCTCTCTGTGAAGAAGTGCTTCCTGACCTCCCCCTAAACCTTCCACCCTCCAGCTTAAGACTGTGCCCCCTTGTGATATGGTTGCCACTCAGCTTAAAGAGACTCTCCTTATCAACTTTATTTACCCCTTTCAAGTACTTGAATGTCCCAATCATGTCCCGTCTCTTTCTTCTGTCTTCCAGGGAGTACATGTTCAGTGCCCTCAACCTCTCCTCATATGCCTTGCCCTGCTGACCAGCTATCATCTTTGTAGCCCTCCTCTGAACCTTCTCCAGCAGGTTAATGTCCTTTTTGAGGTGTGGGCACCAGTACTGTACTCCATACTCTATATGCAGCCTTACCAGTGACCTGTACAAGGGCAGTATAACCTCCTCTCTCTCTTACTACTGATCCCCCTAGCTATGTATCCCAAAACAAAAACACAAAACAGTGCAGCCACAAACTGCAATGGGTACAACTCCATGATCTCCGAAACAGTGACAATACTGTAAAAGGGCTTTTCTTCAGCGGAATTTGTCCCCTTCACCCCCTTACTAAATTAATCAACTCCAAGGGGGAAGCAACTCAGGGAGGGGGAAAAGCTGCAGGTCACCATTTTGGCAATCACTGGCTTGTACCCCTCATCATTTGTGGCCATGCTGGTTTGTGTTAGCCTATTTTGGGGTCACTCTTTTTGAGTCACCCATATCATGGGATACTATAATGATATAGAGTATTATCACCAGCAAGCTCCTTCTATCATGTGGACTACTCTAGCTCCATCCACTAGAGCTACTTATACAATAGCTTGGAAAAAGTACTCTTCCTTTTGCACTTTGCAATCACCCCATCCTATTTCCATCTCAGTGGACCTCATTTTAGCATTCCTGACATATTGCCATCAAGTATTGCACTTATCTCATGGAACTATCAAACAATACCTATCTGGGATTCAGTTCTTTCACTCACAATCCACTGCATACTTACCATCTCTATTTTCCAACCCATCAGTCAAACTCCTTCTACTGGGTTTTCAAAGATCGTCCATTACACATAGACCTCGCTGTCTTACCATAGATGGATCTGTAATGAGACATATGCTAGACCTATTGAACGCGGGGCCATTTGAATCTACCTCCAGTCTCATGGTCACATCTGTTACTAGCTTAGCCTTCTATGGATTCCTCCATCCAGGAGAATTCACAGTACCATCATCCCACTCTGCCAACTTTCTTAAGGTTAACAATTTGCAGAAAAGATATGACCATTATATCCTGGAGTAACCGTCATCAAAAAGTGATAGATTGCATGCAGAAGTCCTCATTACTTATTACCCTTCCTTGAATGCTTGATGCCTGGTAGCTCCACTAGAAAAGCTTATGCTCTTTCACGCAACTTCAAATCCACTATCTCCCTTGTTAACTCTGGACAATCAATCACAGATGACTACAAAATGGTTCGTAGCTCACATAAGAACTCTTCTCCAAAGTCTCTGACTCAATACATATTCATGCTCAGGCCACTCATTCAGGATCAGAGCAGTGTCATCAGCATCAAGAAGTAACATCCCAGTACATATCATCAACAGACTCGGAAGATGCAAATCATCAGCCTTCAAATCTCACATCCCAAACCCAGACACTGAACTCAGACTAGCATTTTCAATTATCTCCTCATAGTTTGCCCAGGAGAAGAGCAGATCAGTAGCCATGGGTCCTCAGAGGTTTTCCCCCCAAGGTTTTTTTTCCATTCCTAAGTGCTTCTGATCATACTCTCCATGAGTTGGAGGAAATAATATTTTTGGGCCATCTATTCCCGACAGCTACCCAGCTTAAAATCTACCAAGGGTGGGAAAAGAAAAAGGCCAAAGTTCATAAAGTATACATAAGCATTTCATATTCACCAAACATTGAATGGGAGGGGAGGGCTTAAGCCTGAGGTTCAATGTGGAGGAACAGCGCCTCCCACATCCAGTACAAAAGTCCTCCTCTTTCTGCAGCCCAAGATTTAACGTGTTTGGAAACACCCAACATCCTCCCCTGCTTCCTCCTCCTTGGGCACTCTGCTCACCCTTGATGCTGGCCCTCTATTCCGTACAGCTACCCAGCTTAAAATCTGCCAAGGGTTGGAATAGGGAAAGGCCAAAAGTTCATAAAGTATACATAAGCACTACATATTTACCAAACATTGACATTACCTAAGGCTGGCCACTCACAGCATGAACATCCAGACATCCTGTCTCCGGGCTCTCACTGTCAGGGTTTAGTTTAACCCTTCGAGTGCTCTCTGGTAGCAGGCAAGTATGAGCTACCAAGGCAAAAATAAACAGAAGAATGATACAGGCAAAAGTACAGTGAAATTAAGAATCCGGCAATGATGACAATCCATGGCGCTATGTGCAAAGATCAATGTCCTGTCAAAGAATGTAAGTACTGGAAGTTGTGCTGAAAGTATAATGAAAACATGCCCCACAGTTGCGGTGCAATCAGCAGGAGGTGAAAAGGGAGTATTAGGAATCACCCAGGCTGGGGCAGGCTAGCAGGTAGTAAGACTAAATTAGGAGAGTGAGCAAAGAGGCCACAAACAACAAAGGAAAATGGGAGGACATAGGACTGACAATCCAGGGCAAAACCAAGAAGAAAAGAAAAGAAGTCTGAGCTGATGTTTGAAAGAGTGATAGGAGGGAGACATAACAAGTGTGTGTGGGGGGAAGGGGGAGGAGATACGTAACAGTATTGGAATAGTATCACATGATTTTCACAGTTTCTACAGACATTTTTCCAAGGACCATTTAAAAGAATACCATGTGATATTCTGGCAGAAGTTAACTAACCCTTGCAAGGCAATTGTTCAGAACAGATTTCTGTGATTAGACAGCTAGTATACAAACTCAGGAGAAAGAAGCTTGGCTGACCTTGATTCTGGCTTTGTCAATGATACACTAAAGTTTACGCAAGTAGCATATATGCCAGGACAGCAGTATCACTGAAAGGATTTGGAAAGGGCGTGACTTCTGTTTTGAAGGGGTGGCTGCAAACTGTGCTGAGCTGTCGGGGTCAAGGGAAGGCTGATTTCTGTAATCTGAAACATGTCACTAAGCCTCTACCACTATGGGATGTGACTGTGACAGGTCTGCAGATAGGATATTCATGTTACGTTTGTCTGTCTCCTAAGCAACTACAAAAACACAACTGGCAGAATTGAATACTTTAAATAGAGTTTACCACATGCTGTGATGCTATTTAAAATAAAATAAATAGGATGGGGAACTATTTTACTCTCATTGATATCACAGCAACCTAAAAACACCTGCTACATCTAAACCCCTAGATGCTTCGTCAGTCACAAAAGGGTACTACCACAGAGATAGCCTCAGTTGTCATTTCAAGCACCTAAAAGAAGGGCAGAGAATAACTGTCAGATAGTTTGCATGTTTTGAGTATCAAAGATACTCCGCTGATTTCTTTGGGTGACGCAGGCAGGCTAGGGGGCAGAGACAGTGTACAGTTTTCCTTCTCTGTAGTACTTCCTACTTTCTAGGTGACCTTACTGGTATGCCACTGCCACAGTTTCCATTGAGTCTGCATATCTGAGCTTAGCCTCATGTGAAAATAGTTTACATTACAAACCCTCTTTATACACACACACACACACACACACACACACACTGCCAAATCAGAAGTCTTTATTAACAGTTACTAACTTATCCCTTCACCACTTAAATATTCTCATTTAAAGCAGCAGTACTGGAAAACTAGGAAGTGATTATCAAAATTCTACTTTTTAGCTGGAAGTATGCAGCCAGAGTTCCGGTTGCCATATCTGTAAATATTTGTTTCTAGCGATCTTTAATTTTTTAGATATGTAAAATTTATTTCCATTGTTGTGGATCCACAGCAAATATGGCTGATGCTTAATTTGCAACTGAGCTCCTCCCTCATGTCACACCACATCTTTTGTTTACTTCTGTGGGACCCGGTGCTGCACATTCCCACTGTCCCTGTGTAGTACTGCAAGTCATGCGCATGCACGGTTGGCAGCAGAGGGTTCCAGTTCAGCATGGAAGGTGGAAGAAATGTAAACAAAAACAATGAAAAACTGAGCAAATTACAGGGTGATAGTACAGCAAAAACAAGAAAGCTTACCAGGAAAGTGCTCGTTGCTCAACAGAGCACAGGAAATAAACTCTTGTAAAATATCCAATTTTATTTTATCTAGTACTGCTACTCTAACTCTAGAAGTCACCATCCCAATATTTTAAGCATCTTGGGGCCCAATACACAGTTACAGTTGGTTGAGCAAAGTACTCACAAAGATCACTTCACAAAAGCACAAAGATTGCAGCACTGGTGAGCCATGCTCAGGGAGCTCACAAACCTGTCCTCCACACCCACAACCTGTGTTGCAAGCACATTCTAAAGGATGTGATAGCCATAAGGCAAATAACCTAAGGTGCCATTCCTACAACCCTGCTTCGCAAGCCACAATGCCCACTTGTTTAGCAAATGGAAATGAGCCACAGCCACGTGAGCCACAGGGTGTCACCATTAGCTCAGGTCTGGTAGAGAGCTGTGTGGGTACTAGGCACCAGGGAAGGCTTGGAACAACAGAGCAGTGTTTGTGGAGGGTTCTGCTAGCCACCATGAAAGGCTTGATACTGTATGTGGGGAAAGTGCTGAGGGGACAACATAACAAATTGGTGGGGAGTGAAAAGGATATATAGTAGCATGGGGGGCTAACATCATGGGAAGAAAAGACATTTACAGGCTGGATTGGGAAATCCAGTCAGAGTAGTTGGGGGCTATCCCTTGGATGCCAGGGAATTCTTGTTATGAAAGAAGGGTGGGTGGGAGGAGCCTGCTAGACACCAGAGAATGCAGCATTTGATGTGGGTATTCAGCACCATAGACTTGGTACTAAAGTGTAGCATCACAACGTATGCAATACACATGCCACAATACTATTTTGCACCATGTCTGAGGGTGCTCACAGCAATGTTTATGGACAATCTGGATAGTAGTTTGCATTGTGTCACACTTGTACACGTGACTCCCCCCCACTACCAGATGTTCCCCAGGTGTTGAATATTGCACCTGTGTGTGACAGTGCAAATTAGCAGGAGCTAATCACCTGTCTTGCTCTGTCACCACTTGCAACTCAACACTGAGCCCCAAATGTCACCTATTCCCAAGCACTATGAAATTTAGTTTGTATATATTTTAAAAAGTAAAAAAAAAAAAAAAATCTTAGAAGAGTGCAATATCTGTGTCTGTGTATCACAGTGTTTCCTGAGGATAGGCAATGAAAAGGGGATAGTTCTTCTATGTTAGCACCTTGGCTTTTTTTAGGTATTATTTGATTTAATTTTGGTGTGAATGAAATATGGCTTTTGAAATGCTCTGACGGGAACTAGGAGCTCAAGCTCTGTGTCCATCCAGCATCAAGGTAAAGGGAAGTCTAGTGTGGCACAAGCTTCCATATGTAGATAAAACCTGTTGCCAAACTACTGTATTTGATGTATTGGGCTTAAAACTCTTTAAAAATGTCATCGCAAGGCATACAAGCCTTTTCAAATTGGCATCTAAGAAATCAAAAGATGGGAGAGAACTCGATGGTGTGTACAGTAAATGCAACTATTAAGGGCACTGCAAATTATGGACAGCATTAGACTGCCAGCTGAAATCGGCCCATCCAGACAAACCCCTACATCCTTTTCTCACTAGCTCTCCATCACTATACCATCCCGAGCCATCTTTTCCAGTCACTGTCATTCCTCCACGCTGTTCTCTGCTACTCACTATTAACACGGGCGCTCAAATTGAATTGCTCATTTTGAGTCACCCATATCACAGGTCAGTGGCTCAGTAGGTAGCACACTCGCCTCTGAGGCCAGGAGATCAGAGCGCTGTGAGTTCAGTTCCCACATCTGGCACTTGGGCTAATATCCCAATACTTACACTGTAGTGTTGCATGAGTGGGGTGCTGCACTTCTGAGGTGCCGTCATTCGGATGAGATGTTAAACCGAGGTCCAATCTGCCTGGATTGGTGGTAGTTCAGGTGGATGTTAAAAGATCCCATGGCATTTATCGAAAAGAGTAAGGGAATTTCCCCGGTGTCCTGGCCAAATTTCCCTCATTCACTAAAAATACCACCAACAGCTTCATCTGGTTCAAATTCAATTGCTTACCATCTGTATCCCCCCCCAACCCCGGTCGCCCCTGAAAAAGGGACTTCTAGGCCCAGTGGGCTTACTGGGTCAACAAAATTCAACAAAAACAAAAACAGGTTACCATTTATGTTACACTTTGAATTCTGTATCTATTGTTTTTGTGCTTTACTTCAGGTAGTGCCATGCCTCCAATTCCCATCCAGGGTCTCCTCCCAGTTGGATCAGTACTCCATCCACCATGGCACCTTGCCCCATCAGCTACCCCCACCCACCCCCACTGGGAGCAGGGATACTTCCAACCACCTACTTTACTGCATACAATCAATCAATCAAAATCTTTATTTAACCGGTGAAACACTGTTGAAAAGTATTCATTTTCGAGGTGGACCTGGACAATGTACATACTCAGTACACAGACATACATACATATATAGCTATACATATTCATACATATAGTAAGTTTTATATATACATTATATACATGTTCAGGTTCAGTACATTGTGTAAATTGAGCACACAGTAAACATGCGTATACACAGAGAAAAATAATGCTCACATCAGTATACAGAGAAAACAGGATTCAAATGGGGAAAGTGACATGGGTTATTATAAAGCTGGACTAACACTGCTGGAGAACACAGGCAAGTACCTAGAGTGGCATAAACATTGATAAAAAATTTGGTGTGGCCTTGTGAGTGAGGAGCAGAGGGTAAGAACAGAGGAAGATGATGAGGGGGTAGAATTGGGGCATGCATAATGGGGAAAGGAAGGGCAAAAACAAGAATATTTGAAGGGAAGGGAACCTGCTTAATGTGCCTGTGAAGGTAAGAGACAAGTGTGACCATCGGAGAAATATTTACTGGCGCCAAGATTAAGCACCTATGGTACAATATGGGTACCTATGAAAAAGGAGGAATAAAGAAAAGGGGTGTGGAAGATATCAGATACCAGGGGGACTCAGCGGCACAGAGACATGGTGTCATATCGTTAATCAGAGGAAGCAGTTGTAAGACTCCTTAATAGAGTGTACATAAGGCATTTTGAATGCCGAGAAACTGATAGAGCGAACCAATTTTAAGGATTTTTGTAAGTTGTTCCATAGTATAGGCAGCACGTAGCTTATAGATGATCTATCGAAACATGATTTGACTTTTGGTGCAATAAGAAAGATATAGGAGGCATTTCTCCAGGTGTGCTTACCTACCGAGTATAGTGGAAGACAGTCCGATATATATTGGGGTAGCTTTTTAGTGATTGCTCTGTACGTCCAGTAAGCAGTATTATTCTGCCTTCTATAGGCAAGGGATGTCCATCCAATCGCAGCATATAAGGAGCAGTGGTGCGTGGAATACGGGGAACCAGTACTGAATCTTATAGCTCTATTGTATAGGTATATCTAGTTTGGCTAGTGCAGAGGTGGGGCCTTAGCCATATAAAAAGCCAGCATAATCCAGCAATGGTAGGAATGTGGTGAGTACTAGTCTCTTCTTGGCAGCCTGAGTGAGCAGATTTATGATTCTGTAGAAAGGCCAAGCCTCTGCCTAAGCTTTTTTATCAGTTCCTCAACATGTTCAAGGAAGGAGAGCTTGTGATCTAGCCACACCTCCAGGTATTTGAATTTGGTTACAAACTCTAGTGGCTCGCCTAGGAGTGTGGTAATCTGGGGAATGGATCCTTGTGTAGTAGGGTTATTATCATAAACAAAGGGTGACAAGAGCATCACCTTCATTTTATTGCATTCAATAGTAGTTTCTCATTAAGCAGTTCTAGTTGCAACTGATTAAAACTCCTGCTGAAGATCCATGCATGCTGCTTCAGGAGTAGGTCTGTCAATGTAGAGTACCATATCATCGGCAAATAGATTTATCTATTTATTTATTTTATTTATTTGTTTCAATCTAGGATTACAACAATACCTTTGAGCTGAGGCTCTTTTACAAAGGTTCCACGTCAGAGTGTACAGTATACATCTTTCAGTTACAGACAAATGCATTTGACTAACAAGACAGGTAATTAACAGGTCACACAGTAAAGCTGTGACTAGTGCCAGAGGCAAGACTGGGGAAAGGGAAGGGGTGAGTAGGGGAGAGAGGTGTGGGTTGGAGGTCGAAGGGAGGAAGGAGGTGCAGGGAGAGAGGGAGAGTACGAGAGGTGGGGGGAAGATGGGAGCAGGAAGGGTGATACGAGGGTAAGTGGCAGTGCAGCCCGGGGGCCTTGTCATGAAATAGACAGGTAGTGGTGCTAGGGGGCAGAGATTGTTTAAAGTGCTATGTGCAGGGCATGGGCAGTAGGAATGGGTGTAATGCTAGGCTGGGCAGTCGCAGGAGCTGGAGCTGGAGGCAAGCAGTGAGAGGTGCGGCTTGGACTTGAAAAGACAAAGTGTGGGAGCAGTGGCTATATTGCTGCCAAGGGAGTTGAGCCAGCTGGTTGCCCGATAGGCGAAAGATCTTTGTCCTTGGGTTGTGTGACATCGGGGGATTTGCAGTGGATGAGAATTGGATCTCCTTGTAATGACGTTACTGTGTCTAGGCGTAAGGAGGGCACAGACTCCAGGTGGAGCAAGCCTCGTTATAATTTTCTTGGCTGTGATGCAGGTTTGGTATTTTATGCGACTGTTTAGTTGTAGCCACCCAGTTTGAGAGTAAAGATCACATGTGTGGGTGCAGCGATTGGAAACCAGTGATGAGTCGACAGGCTTTATTTAGGGAGGTCGCAATACATTTGAGAGAGGTGGTAGAGGCAGAGCCATATATGATAAGTCCATAGTCGATAATGCTTACGATGGAGCTTTGGACAGCCACTGATAGTGCTTCAGGGGTTAGGTGTTTCCTGTGCTGGAACAGTAGGCCTAACCGGGTGTTGGCAGACTTTGCAACATTGTTGTTATGGACAACGAAGGAGAGGTGTGGGTCAAGGGTGATGCCAAGGTACTTGAAAGATTGTGGTTGTTCTAGGGTGACTCCTTGCTTGGTTACAATGGAGAGGTGGTACAGCTTGTTTTTGTTGTGAGGGCTGCTGAAGACCATAGACTTGTTTTTTTTCTGATTGAGGAGCAGTTTATAACTTAGAAGCCAGGATTCAATGGAGGAGAAAGCCTGTTGGAGTTTATTTTGTAATTGTTTTGGGTCGTGGTACGAGGCAAGGATTATAGCATTGTCTGCATAAGGTATTATTTGTTCATGGCAGCAGTCCGGTAATGAGTTTAGGAATAGGCTGAAGAGGAGGGGTCCCAGAATGGAGCCCTGGGGGACTCCCGATAGGACCAGTCTTGGGTCAGAGAGCATTTCAGTGATTCTTACTGATTGGGACCGATCTTCAAGGTAGCTCTTAAACCAACCAATGGAGTCAGGAGAGAGCCCAGCATTTTGAAGCTGGATTAGCAGGAGGCAGTGATTGATGGTGTCGAAGGCTTTTGTTAAGTCGATGAAAATTGAGCCTAGTAGTTTGTCAGAGTCTAGTGAGTTGTGGATTGCACCAGTGAATTCAAGTAGGGCTGTGGAGGTGCTGTGACCCTTTCAGAACCCGTGTTGTTGTTTGCACAGGATGTTATGCATATCCAGGTATTCGGTTAGCTGGTCCGAGATGATGCGTTCTAGTGCCTTGGAGAGTGGGGGTAGTAGGGAGATTGGTCTGAAATTCTCGTGGGCAGTTTTGTCACCACCTTTGTGAATAGGGGTGACAGTGGCAGATTTCCACCTGTCCAGGAACTGGCTAAGGCTGAGGGAGAGGTTGAAGATTCTGGTCAGCGGTCCAAACACCTCTTCTAGTGTGAGGGACAAGAGTTTGAGATTGAGGGAGTCATTGGTAAATCTGGATTTACCAATGGCTTTGGTGACATATTTGCGTACCTGGTGAGCATTGATTGCTTTGAAATAGAAGCGGGGTTGGCTGGTAGGGGTAATGTTTATTGAGGACATTAGGGCATCATCATCTTTGAAGTAATCTGGGGGTAGTACAGAGTTGAGGTCGGTAAAGGCTGTGTTACAGGTATCAGCAATGGTTTTGGGGTTGAGTGTTGTAGTTCAGTTGATGTTGTATACTGGTGGGGGAGTGTGGATGGATTCCCGGTGATTTCTTTCATGTTTTTCCAGAAATCCCTACCGTTGCCCCAGGAGTTCATGAGTGCATGCTTATAGTAGGCTGACTTCATTTGCCGGATGGATTTGGTGCAGTCATTACGGGCACGTTTGTAGTTTAGGATGTCATTTTGCCTTCTGGAGTTTCTGGCCAGCTCCCATAGGTGGTCCCTTGTTTTTAGCATCTTAAGGAGGTCTCCTATGAGTCAAGGGTTACAGAGTGGTTTTACTTTGCATTTTTTTGTAGGAGCGTACATGTTACAGGCCTCAGTGAAGATGTTTATGAAGTGGTCCAAGGCTGTTTATACATTGGATGCATTAAAGATTGGAGACCAGTCTTGACGGAGAAGGTGGGATTTGAGGCATGGTAGGTGACCACGGGATAGAACCCTGCTGGTGATAGTTTTGGGCGGAGGTTTAATGAATTTATTAGACCAAGTGCAGCTAACAGGAGAGTGGTCGCTGAGTGAGTCAGGAAGGACATCAGTGTTTGAGATCCATAAGGTGACTGGCAAGGATCCACTCCAAGAGGGTGCTGGTACCAGTCCTGTAGTTTTTCTTGGTTGGTGAGTCAACCATTTGGGTGAGCTTCACCATTGCAACGGAGTCCCTATGTGCACCAGCTTCTGCCACGGGCCAGTTGACGTTGAAGTCACCTAGATGGATATAGTCAGATTTGATTCCTATGTTGATTCCATTAATATAAATTGCAAATAGCAGTGGACCCAGTATGGAGCCTTGTGGTGCACCCCTCCGCATTATTTTCAGCGGTAAGAATTCCCCTTCCTCCTTTACCTGCTGCTGGTGACCTACAAGGTAGTTTGAGAACAAACTCAGGGCAGGGGGTCCACATCAATGTTACGGAGGGATACCAAGAGCAATTCATGGTCAACAGTATCAAACGTCTTGCTTAGATCCAGAAATATTGCACACATGAAATTCTTGGCATCCAGGGCCTCCTGCCAGTTGTTGGTAACCTTTGCCAGGGCCGTAATTGTACTATGGTGTTGCCGAAATCCTGATTGTAGAGGGTTCAGCAGATTTGTAGATTCTAGGGAGGCAGTATGGCACAGTGGTTTAAGGCTCTGAGCTGCTAATCTGGTGATATCCAGCAGGCCAGACCTGGATTTGAATCCCACAGCTTCCACGTGCATACTGTGTGACCCTGAGCAAGTCACTTAACTTCCCTGTGCTCCCAGGGCGCTCTTGTAAAAAAGCTTTCAGCTTAGTGTGCTACTCCTGGTTAAACAACTAAATAAAAATAAAAAAAAAATAATTAGTTCCTAAGCTGTGTACTTACTATTTTCTCTAACATTTTGGATAGGATAAGAAGTAAGGAGACTGACCTGTAGTTGTTGAGATCACTAGGGTCTTCAGATTTGAGTAGGGGAATCAAGTGGGCAGTTTTCCATATAGGAGGGATTTCACCAAGCAGGAGAGATAGATTGAACAGATGTATAATGGGCACAGCCAGGGCTAGGAAACTAATTTTTAGGAAATATGGGTCTTAGCACATAGGTTCCTGGTCCTCCTAAACGAGGTCCAGTCTGCCAGGGTCTTAGATTTTTGAGCATTTTTCCAGAGTAAGTCTCTATTAAGTAGGGTGACCTTCAAATCCACCTTAAACCACGGACATGATTTCTTTTTAATGTGGTTTTTAACCAGGGGTGCATGTTTGTCTAGCACCCTGAGCACAATTTCCTGGAAAATATCATACGCTGTGTTTACTGTTTTTGCTAGATAGAAATCCTGCCATCTCAGAGAGTCCCTCAGGTCACATAAAAATGCACAAGGGTCAAAGTTCCAATGATTCCTTTTAACAGTATATTAGGATGCAGAGGCTACTTTTGATGCGAGTCTCACACAGGCAATGAAGCAGTAGTCGCTGATATCTGAAGAGTACACCAGCATGAAAGAACAGGTGTGGTTTATTTACTAGATTAAAGTCCTGCAGTGTGCTATTATTTGGATTCTTTTTGTTTGAGCGCGTTACTTCTGTTAGGAGTTGGGATAGCCAGAAGGAGTCACAAAGGCTTTTGAGAGATTTGGATATACTGGAACACCAGTCCAGGTTAAGGTCACCCAATATAATTACTTCTGAGGACATGGACACTAAAATGTTGTTTACAGTAGATGGTCTAAAAGTAGCATTTCAGCTGATGGGGGCCTGTAGCACCCTACGACACAGAAGGAGACAGATGGGGAGAGCTCGATTTGGAGAGACAGGCTTTCATAGTCTTTGGGAATTGAAGTTGAATTAATAACAGAGGCTGACAACTTGTCATGGACATAGATGGCAACCCATCCACCTCTTGATTGTCTGTCTGTTCTGAAGATGTTGTAGGATGGTATGTTCTCCTCAAACTCTGTGGTACCAGATCTAAGCCAGGACTCAGAGACCACCATGATATCAGGCTTAGTATGAAAAATCCAAGCCTGTTGCAGAGGTGATAGCTTATTTAGAGATATGGTAGATGGGCTCAAGGTGGAGAGCAGCCCAAGGCCTGTGGGGAGGATAATCAGAAGATGACAAGCACATAAACATACCCTATAAGAGGGTTCTTCTTGCTCTGCCCTGGAAATAGTTACAGGGAACCAGTAGGGGGAACAGGAGGCATTTTAAAAACCACAAACATTTACTGTAGTCTTGCTTTTTTCTTTATAGTTTGCTATTGTATTATGCTTTTATCTGAACAGCAGGTGTGGGGGGGGGTAGTCTTTATGACATGCAGCCTCTCAGGCAACTTAGGTTAAAGTTGTACATCAGCTGAGAGTGTTGCACACCTGTCAGGTAATTTGGTGCTTATACACCTATTTTGATCATACCCTATTTATTAAGCTTTTGTTAACTGGGTAGGTACACTAGACAAAACATATGCCTATTTTCAGGTACGACCCGGGACAGTATAGGAAATACAATTTCGAAATACATTTGACAACTCAGGTACAGATACATTCAGTATACAGAGTCAGAGCATACATCAAATGGTTACACACAGTAGGACTTATGCTTTAAGAAACAAGTAGTGCAGTGCATAAAAGTAGAGATATAAAACAAACTATTGTATTTACAACTGTGGGACCCCAGTAAGAAGGGCTCCCCAGTACTGATTATGTACAACTTATATGACCCCAGAAAAGTGGAGTCATGGTCAGGGCCATGCCCAGTGCAGAGTCCAGGGTAGAGGCAGCATATACCAAGCCTCACGCCAGAGCGCCGGTGCCAGGTGAAATCATGGGGGCTTTGGACAATCACACACAGAGGAAAGCTTCAGGTGGTTCCATATGGAGGATCTGAGGTATCCTTGTGAGGGAGAGGAGCGGATCAGGACAGAAAGCGAGTTCCACAGCCTGGGTGCACTTGAGGCAAAGTCTCTGTCTCCCATTTGAGTCCGAGTGGTCAGAATCCTAAGGACAGCAGAGTCCAGGGACCTTGTGTGATTAGAAAGAGGAGATAGCTGGCACAAGGGTTTCACTAGCCCGGCGCAGTCAGAGAACCTTATCAGCAGCACCCCAGGACAAAGTCTAAGTAATGAGATGGAGAGAGCCAGTTCAGCTTGCTGTACAGGTCACAGTGGTGGGTGAGACGAGTGGCAGCGAGGGCAAAGCGGCAGATATTATTATATGAGACAGTCCACCTAGAAAGGTGCACTTTGGTGGTGCAAGCAAACAGAAGGGCTCTGTAAGAGAGAAAGGGGAGGAACACACCATGAGCCAGTGCAAGTCGTGCGGCATGGGTGATGTTGCTGTCTGCTCTGTAAGCCATACCCAGTTTGCAGTTGGCAGCGTTGCATGCATTCTGGATATGAAGTCCAAGGTCAAGCTGTGGGTCAAGTGTAACACCAAGGTACTTGAAGTTACTGGTGATGAGGACTGGAGAACCATCAAGTCCAGTGATGCACATTGGGGCATGGGAGGCCTTAATCTTGGCCAGGGACCCAAAAAGCATGGCCTGAGTATTTTTGAGGTTGAGAACCAGCTTATGGGATGCAATCCAGGACTGGATGCTCCTGAAGTCCTCACTCAATTGATGGTTAATAACCCCAATATCCCGAGAATGAGTGAGGATGACCAGATCGTCTGCATACAGCGTGGCTCTGCAGTGGGCAGTGGCAGAGGGAAAATCATTGACAAAGATGAAGAATAGCAGAGGACCCAGGACTGACCCTGGGGAACTCCTGTGGATATGGTAGTAGTCCCCGAGAGCACCTTGCTGAATTTGACCAGCTGTTGTCTACCTTGCAGGTAATTGGAGAACCACCGAAGGACCAGAGGGGACAAGCCAAGGGTCCCAAGCTGAGAGCAAAGCAGGGAATGATCAACCAGGTCAAAGGCCTTGGAGAGGTCAATGAAGACAGCACCAGAGAGCTTACGCTGGTCCATGGCTGTCCTTATTCCAGAGGAGACAGAGACTAGGGCAGACGACGTACTATGCCCTTTCCTAAAGCCATGGTGTGCAGGAGACAGCAGCTCATGATGCTGGATATGCTCCTAAAGTTGCGCAGCTACTACTTTCTCCAGTAAATTACTGACCCCAGATAATATAGCTATCGGACGGTAGTTGTCCAAAATTTTGGGATTACCCTGCTGAAGGACGGGGACCACCCTGGATACCTTCCATATTTCAGGGATAATCCCAGAAGTGAGAGACAAGTTGAAAATATGAGCCAATGGGGTTGCTAGATAAAAGGCACCAAGACGAAGGAGTTTGGGCTCCAAACCATGGTGGGCTGCATTGGAGTGGGGGGAGAGATCAGAGAGCAATCTCTGCACCTCGTGCACCATCACAGCCTTAAAATAGAAGAGTAGCTGGGAGACCGGGGCCAACGAAGGAGCAGTGACCAGGCTGCCACTGCCACCCCCACTAGGGGAGAATGGAGAGGTGAATGCAGACAGGTCAGAAAAATGCATGTTAAATGCATTAACGATGGTATGCGGATTGTTACAGCTAGAACCATCGATGAGTATATCAGAGACCTCATAAGAGGAGGAACCACTTACAATGTTCTTGATGCACCTCCAAAAGCTCCTGTGATCCTTTGCCGAATTCAGCAGGGCAGCTTTACAGAATTCACTTTTGGCTATACGTATTGCTTTTTTACACTCATTTCTGAGTCGCCTGTACTGCTGAAATAAGGACTGGTCCATCGTGACCATAAAGTTGGTCCAGCACTTGTCCCTGGCCCTCATGAGGGCAAGGAGGCTCCCATGCAGCCATTTAGTAGAAGATCCCCTAACCCTCCTCCTGATAAGAGAGGCATGCTTATCCTGCAGTGCCCCAAAGGTGTTGACAAATTGGTCAGCAGCTGAGGAGGAGTCATGTGCATTCCAAACTTCTGTCCAGTCAGTATTCATGAGATCCTCATGAAATGATCCTAGGTAGAACCTGGAGAAATCCCTAACCTGAATGACTTTATGAGGAATTTTCAGGGAGGAGTTCTTCCATACACAGTACACTGGAGAGTGATCAGAGAGAGAGAAGGATACCTGATGAGCTAATCCTCTCAGGCCTATTGGACAATATCCAATCTAAGAGGGAGTTTAACCCACCAGCAGATGGCCACCTAGCTGGTTCCTTGATAAGTTGTGACAGTGAAAGGTCAGCTAGCAAAGGCTCATATGACTTGGTATTCCCACCAAGCCAGTTTAAGTTGAGGTCACCCAATATCAACAATTCATTATGCCCAGACTTTGATCCCACAGAATCAAGTAGGGAGGACAGCCCCAATATGCCACATGTAGGGGGACTGTACATACATATAATATGTAGCTTCTTTGTGTCACCCAACAACAGCACTGTGTGTAGAAGTTCACAGGGAGACTGCAATGGCGGTTGGCAGGGTAGGACTGTTAGGTTGAGGTGACACTTGAAGTATACCAGGATGCCACCCCCCCCCCTTTTCCCTGCCAGTCCAATCTAACAAGATCATATCTGGGAAGCATGCAGGCCAAGTCAGGAATGGATGGTTTCAGCCAGGTTTCAGTTACTCCAAGGATGTCAGGCCTATGATGAGTTACCCACACAAGGAGTTCAGCCATGTTGGTCAGGAGGCTACATATATTTAGGTGTGCTATTTTTAGCCCCTTACCCAACTTCCAGCTGTCTGTAGCAGAAAAGGCTTGATTGAGAGGACCAGGGTTGGGCTCAATGTCTCCTGCCAGTGCAAGAGTCACCAGCATGAGCCAGAGGAGATGCCTTGGGGGGGGCCACCCTTAGCATGTGGCTTACGGCCGTATCGCCTGACCATAATGACAGGACCCAGAAAGCATCTTAGATCAAGACAGCCAACAGTCAGGAAAGGCTGTCTAGCACTGACTATAAGGTTGGAAAAGGTGAAGTCCAACTCCTCACACTGGCCATGCGTAAACCAGGGTTCCCTCACAGGAGGGGAGTTGTCACCAGAGGACCAAGGCTCAATAAGCAGACCAATGGTGAGGGAGCATATTAGGATGAAGGGTGGAGCCCTCTTTAGGCAATAATCAAGGATCCCCATGGTACTGCCAGAGCTCAGGCCACGGACAGCCCTAACAGTAGGAGAGAGGGACCTCGGGTGGGTGAGTCAGGTGTAGTAGACCCATGACCCACTAATTATCCACTGGGCTACTAAGAGGCATCAGACCAGCTGCCACTGGTAGTGGAAGGCTCCCCTGTAAGTGAGAGTGTAGTTACAGCCCATGGAACACACTCTCTTACGTTAGAGCACAGCAACGGTCACTGAGGGAGGAGTGCCACCCTCATAGGGAACCCCAACAGTGGGCAGGTATTAGGGGCCAGCCTCAATATATGAAATACCAGTGCCAGGAAAAGGGATGCAGAACACAAATCATACAGGCGATGGTTGTATGTATAATTGTCTGCCCAGCATTCAGGTTGAGCAGTGACAGTCCAGTCAGAACAATAAAGGCTGTGAATGGGGCCTGAGTATACGCAAAGGTTAGCACACCTAGGAAGCCCCACATTATACAAAGAATGGCATAGGCTAACTACATGTCATCTAGTCAACTCAGAGAGCCCCAAAGTATACCCTACAGCAGGAGATCACCCCTGGGGGGTAGTATCAACAATCGTACAACTAAAACCAAGCAGGCGTTTGCCACAAGTGGTGGTGATGCATACAGCATTGCCCCCCAGTCTTTGGGATGAGGGATCAGGAGGGGTGATTATTTAATATATGGCCTTAACCTACCACTAATGATAGGCAGCAGTAGGGCGATAACCAACCAGAGGTATACTAATGCAATGCAGAGGGTAAGATATGGCTATAAGTATGCTCTAAAACAGTGCAGGGGGTAAAATGTTCCTAATAAGTATACTCTTCAAGGCAGGGGGCGTGAATGAAAGTACCACAATAGGTATGTATGTCAGGATAGGGGGTGTGGCCTGTGAGCATTTAAGGGGAGGAGGGAACAGGGTGCCTGGGCAAGAAATTTTGACCCCCTTGATTCTGGGACCACATGCAGCAATTCCAAGACCCAGTTTGCACAAAAAGACACAGCTTGAACAATAACACACAGCTTTCAAGTCCAAAAAATGAGAACACATCTTTTTTAGGTTAGTCCAGAAAAATGAACAGTCAGCTACCCTGCTGACCCACTAGTCTATAACACTGTGGTGTCTGATTTTTGAATAAAGCTGAGTTAAAAAAAAAAACAAGCCTATATAGAAGTAAATTCTTTAGAAGGCTGCACGCGTTGATGTGCATGAAACTCACTCCTTTGATATTGGCCAAATCTGCAGGAGATGAGATAGCTGCGGTGGGACCAGGGTTTAGCTCTATATTGCCAGAACACAATAACAGAAGCAGCAAGAGTTTCTTGATGGCCCCTAGGTCTAGTCTATGTGCTCTAATCCGTTCTCGCTTGCATGGATATTCAAGTGAGTTGGGAGGATCACTGAGGTGGAAACCAAGGGAGCATAACATTGAATAGACAAGAACCCTAGCTGAAAGGCACAGGGAGAGCTGAGGAACTGACAATGATGGAGGTGTCGTGCGTTCAAGGGGCCTCCCTGACAGGGTTCCACTCTACCATGGTATCTGCACTAAAGGTTCCAATTTGGGTAATTGAAATACCTAAGCACAGAATCTTGAGGTGCCCATTGTACCCAAGCAGTCCACTGTAGTTAAAGGTTTGTATTCCCTAGTAGGATGCTGTAGCTGAACATTAACAATTCCAATGGAGCATAGTAGAAGAAGACAGAGCAGCAAATATCTGGCCTTCATAATTAAGTTAGTTCACTGCATTGGTCGTGGGATAAAATACTGCCTAATATCAGGAGACAGAAGGAGTACAAGAATACTGGAACACAGGTCAGGATTCCTGCAGCATGGAAGAAGGTTAGCCTTTGAGGATTTTCAGGCATGCAGCTTAAAATGGAAAGGTATAATCCAATGGTGAAAGAGCAACAGATGCCTTGGAGGTTTCACAAGCACACAGCTTAAGGGAGTGGAGGTTTTACAGGTGTGCAGTTTGAAGGAAAAAAGAGAGTACATGAGCAACAGATGGCTTGAAAGTTACACAGCACGCAGCTTGGGGGAGGAGGTGGGCTCCTATATGAAAAGCACAACATGCAGCTTGAGAGAGGAGGTGTGTTCCTTTAAGTAAAAGAGCATCTGAATGTACAAGGTGAGTGCCCAGTTGAAGAGCTCTTCCTCAAAAGTAGGAGGAGCCAATGTGTATTTAAAGGTGGCCTGGGAGGGGATGGGGGGTGGGCCAAAAAATCAGTAAAACTGGGTTGTGGAACAAAAAATAATTCACTTCACTGAAAACGAGGCAGAGAAGCTGTTCTGATTTAAATTAGCAGAGCAGTTTTATGTGCTGAATGCCTGCAAGCAGGGCTCAGCTTAGAGCTAGTTCAGGACATAAAAAAAGAACAATTCACTTCACAAAACCAAGCAGAGAAGCTGCTCCGATTTAAAATTAGCTGGCAGTTTCATGTGCTGAAAGCCTGCAAGCAGGGCTCGGCTTCAGATGAGGGCTAGGGCAAGGCAGGATTGAATGCCAGTAGGAAGCAGTCCTGGAGTGAAGGTGCCAAATTCAAAGAAAAATTACCAGTCCAGCAGCTCCATACCTATTGCAGAGGGGAGCAGTCGGGCAGCTATGCCTGAGGGAGATGGAAATTCAAACCGCATTAGAAGAAGACTTCGGCCCTAGAAGGGCTAACAATCCCCTGGGGAAAAGGGGAAGAGAGGGAGAAGTTATTGGCAGGCAGAAGGGGGAGGGTTAGCAAGTGAATAATGGGGACAAAAGGCAGGGGAGGGTCAGAGGAATGTGGATCATCACAATGTGGCCCCAGAGGTCTGTCCTTTCAGAGCGCCCAGTGGACACGGGTGGTGACAGGCTTCCCTCTTCACATTGCAGCTAGTGGTGATTTTTCCCCTGGCCATCTCCCTTTGTGAGAGCACACATGCTTGTAATGGCCCTGGCATTATCAGGCAGGTTGTGGTCAACTACTCTGCCAATGGCACTGCCACCAAGTCTCTGACAGGTGTCACTCTGTGAGTGGTGTTACATTGAGCCCTCCTCCATGCCAACCACCACTCCTGATATCCTGACTCCTGGGCTCAGAGTGTGATGCCAGGTTGTTAGTACCACTGAGGAGTCCCTGGCCTAGTTAAGGCTCACTGGATCACTTGCAGAATCAGCTGAGCTGTAGCACATAGAGGATTTCTGAACCACTGTTTAGGTTCAAGAAATTGAGGGGTCCCTGGCCTAGTCAAGGCTCGCTGGATCCCTTGCAGAATCAGCTGAGCTGTAGCTCATGGAGGATTTCTGAACCACTGTTTAGGTTCAAGAAAAAAGTCAAGGTAGTTCCTAGAAATAAATTAATAAAAATAAATAAATAAATAAATAGCGGTCCCCCACTATTCAGTGCTATGGAGCTGGCTCTGCATAATAAGTTTATAACATGTGCAGGAAGAAAAAAGAAGCTGAGATCAGCAACAGGGTACCAGGAAGGCAGAAGGAAGAGGTTAGGTATGGAGAGTTGGGAGACAAGGTAAAAAGTGGAGGGAAATTAAGTGAAGACTGAGGGAGGTGAAGGTAAGTGGAATGGGGGCGAAAGTTATTATGAGAGTGTACCTTGGGCCTCCTTCCACAAAGAACCCAAAGAAAAAGAAACTTTTATTCTAATTAGGGTAAACTGTCAGGTAAAAATGTTTAAATAAATACTCCACTAACAGTTCTTCCTTCCTACCTGGAGATATCATCTCTGCTCAGTGCAGCACTGCTTACAGAACAACACCTGGCAGAGGCTTGGTGGAGGTGCCATTGGCAGCATGGTTGACCACAACCTGACTGCTTGAGTTGTTAGAGTTTTATAAGCCCTGACATTTTGATTGCTGGTCCTGCTGTCCTGCTGGGGCTAACTACAGTCGCAAAGGACCATGCTTAGCCTTGGTAGAATAGTGGGACTGGCAAACATCTGGTCAGAGCTCTGTCTGAAGGGGATCAATGGAGTGAAAACGGAGGGTCTGCTGAAAATAAAGGGGGAGGGGACTACAAGAGGCCATAGTCTAAAACTAGTAGGTGGAAGACTGAGAAGGGAAGTGAGGGAACGTTACTTCACAGAGAGGGTGGTGGCACCCTGGACTGCGCTTCCAGAGGAGCTGATAGAAATGAAAACTGTAGAGGGATTCAAGAAAGGATGGGACTGGTACAGGGGCAGGGAACAGGATAGGGCAGTGGTTGTCAACCTTTTTTAGTCCGGGGACCCCCTGGCCACCTGTCAGCCATGTCCGGGATCCCCTACCAAAAATACGTATATATTGTACCACGTTTAGTGTTTGTACAGCAGTTATACAGCTACCCTTAATAGAACACAAAACAACAGCAAGCAAATGTTATAAAAAACTTGTCGTTTTTTAATATCTTTGAGAATATACCAAAAAATATACAAAAAAATATATATAAATATATAAAGGGGGGGGTGAAACATTAAAGAAACATTCAAGTGACTTTCTGAGCCATATAAGAAAACACCTCACAGAATCACTGCTGTAATGCTGGTCTGTGGTGGGGGGTGTAACATTCAACTACCTGAATCATATAGAAAAACAAAAAAACATTCTGTTCCATTCAACTGACTCTATTAATGCAAAAGGGATACTACAGCTGCTGTATTTCTGAAGTATTTCTTACTCTGCAAACTAACTCAGACACTGGAATATGTTGCAGATAACTTACTTACCCAGACAGTTATTCTGTTATTCCGGGATTCATGAGTCCACTGCCAAGAACAGAAGAGAAGCAGGCGTAAGCGCGTATGAGAAAGGGCAGCCTCCTTACTTTTTTGTTTTATTTTAAAAATGGTAGCGGGTTAACAGCGAGAAATGAAAGTGAACGTGAGGAGCGAGGAGCGGGTGGTACAGAGACCAACTAGCATGAGGCTAGTGATAACAAAAACACGAGGAGTAAGTCAGGGGAACTCGTGCTTTTGAAACCTGCTCTTTGGTCACCGCCAGCAAATTGGGAGCAATTAAAACGATTAAAGAAATTACAGCAATTAACACTCAGTGAGTGAGTGAGGCGAGTGAGGTGAGTGAGGTGAGGGAGTAAAGTACTGAACTAACAAGGTGACAAACAGTTTTTATTGTGGAAACTTGTTGCAATTCCAGTTAACTCTCAGTTACAATGTTACACTGTTAATGAAAAAAAAACTATACTGTGCTCTAATTTAATCGGACTGTTCTGTGGACCCCCAGGTGGGTGCTTGAGGACTCCCTGTGGGCCGCAGCCCCCCGGTTGAAAACCACTGGGTTAGGGGATGCAAAAAGGGAGCTGGAGCAGCAGCGGTAACTTAACAGTGAGCTGCAGCAAGGGCAGGCAAGATAGACCGTTAGACCTAATCTGCTGGCAACTTTGCATGTATGTATGTATGTATGTATCATGCACTCCAGGCTATTGAATGCCACTTCTGCAGCCCAGTTCTGAGATCAACTGCAGAAGATTCTGGGATTTCTGGTTACAGCAAATGTCACCCTGGGAAACAGCAGTATCAGCAAGGCACAATCTATTATACTGTAGTAAACAGTATGTACATTTTTTTTTGTACACCATGGCCCAGATATTCAAAAGGGTTGCGAATGGCGCAACAGTGTTGCGCCATGCACAACCCATTGATGCACCCCAGCGCGATATTCAAAAGGGAAAAGTGCGCCGCACAAATCCTGATCGCGGAGGCGCATCAGTAATGTCTGCAGGCACAGGTGGGGGGGGGCGTGCCCATGCATAACCAGCACAGCCCGATATTCAGCCCGGGATGTGCAGAGCCATGCATGCGCAACCCCTACTTGTGCCTGCACAAAGTTAAGCCAAAAAAAGAGGAACAAATGATGGCCACCCACAGGTGAGCTGCCGCATTGCAGGGCACAACATGGCAACTGCCACCTGTGGGTGGCCACCCGAGTTCCTGCCGCACCTGAGCACCCCCCATGCCCCATCGTGGGCATCTGTGTAAATAAACCCCCCCCTTCAATATCCCTGGTGGTCCAGTGGACCGCTATGTTCCCAATCGCGGGCATTTGTCTAAAAGAAAAATCCTCCTCTAATATCCCTGGTGGTCCAGTGGAATGCTATGTGCCCGATCACGGGCATCGGTATAATAAACCCCCCCGTCCAATATCCCTGGTGGTCCAGTGGACTGATCGCTGCCCGATTGTGGGCATCTGGTTAAATCACCCCCCCGCCAATATCCCTGGTGGTACAGTGGACCGCACTCTGCCCGATCGCGGGCATCTGTAAAACAGAAAAAACAACCTATTACCCTGGTGGTCTAGTGCTACCCCCCTCCCCACCTGCCACTGGGCCCCACTGCCCGCTTCCCCTCGGTCAGCGGGGGCGGCAGCCACCACCCGCCTGCCGCCCGTCCGCCGACTGACAGCTCAGTAGGGCTGCGCGGTGGTTCGCAGCATGAGCCAATGGGCATGCAGCCCATACCATTACACATTCCAGATATGTGAGCGATTCATTTCACATATCTGGACCGTGTATTACGGTATAGCAGCATGCCGCTGGCTCAGCTGCGAACCACGGGCATGCAGCCCCCATCGGAGCTGTCAGTTGGGGGGCAGCAGGCGGGTGGGGTGCTGCCACCGCCATTTTTTCTGTTTTACAGATGCCCGCGATCAGGCAGAGTGCGGTCCACTGGACCACCAGGGATATTGGACGGGGGATTTATTATACCGATGCCCGCGATCGGGCACATAGCGGTCCATTGGACCACCAGGGATATTAGAGGAGGATTTTTCTTTTAGACAAATGCCCGCGATCGGGCACATAGCGGTCCACTGGACCACCAGGGATATTAGAGGAGGATTTTTGTTTAGACAAATGCCAGCGATCGGGCTGCAGGGGGCGTCGGTCCCCGACGGCTGCTGCCTGGCAGGGCACCAGGCGCAAGTCGTCGGGGATTGGCGCACCTGCATGTTAATGGGATGCAAATGGGGCCATAATGACATGCAAATGGCCCATTGTGCACCTTGCATAAATTATGGCCCCATTTGCATGTCCCCTTTTTGAATATCGCAGGTGCTGTGAATGACGCAATGGCACTTGCACTAGTGCATCTCCATGCTCCACTCTGGCCACTTGCGCTGGCACAGTGCCACTGCGCCATGCACAGTGGGGGTGGCCAGGATGCGATATTCAATGCTGCTGAGCCATAGTGCAGCTCCGTTCAATATCGCCCAGGTCACACCCCTGCGCAACCAAGCTGAGCTGCACCCAGGCTTGCGCCACAGCCTGGCACAATTTGAATATCCGGGCCCAAGTGTAAATGTAAATTGGAACCAGCTCCACAGTTGGACTTAATAGTCACCACGGGGGGGGGGTAGGAGTAAGGCAGGAACATGGGTGTTATGGACAGACTAGATGGACCAATGTTTTTTTTTTTCAGCCATCAACTTCAATGTTTCTGTGGAAGAAAAATATTCAGAGTGTCCCTGGCATGGTGGTGCTCTGTTCTTATAAACAGTAGTCCATGTCAGTAAAAAGAGAACACTCATCACCCCTTCCTGAAGTCTTATACGAATGTATGAAGAAGCCAGCAGAATGAGGACATTTAGTCTATCTAGTCTGCTCGTACTGCAGGGTCCTCAGCTTATACTATTGACCCTGCCCCCTCAGTCCCCCCATCCTTTCCATCTGCCCCTCCCATGATCTTACTTTCCCCTTATGCCTATCCCAGCCTCTCTTGAAGCTGCCCACTGTCTTCATCGAGATCACCCCTTCTGGCAGTGCATTCCAACTGGCCACCACCCTCTCCATGAAGAAGTGCTTCTTAACTTCTCTCCTAACCCCCTCCCCAGCTTAAGACTGTGTTCCCTCATGTTTTGGCTGCCACTCAGCTTAAAGAGACCCTTCTTATCCACCTCATTTATCCTTTTAAAGTACTCAGAGTCTCTGTCATGTCCCCTGCCTCCTCTCTTCTATGGAGTACATATTCAGGGCCCCCAACCTCTCTACAATGCTTTACTCTGCTGACCTGAAATCATCTTTGTTGCCCTCCTCTGTACCATCTCCAGAAGGTTGATGTTTTTTTTTAAGGTGTGGGCACCAGGACCTTACTTCATACTCTAGATGTGGTATCACCAGCAACCTGTACAAGGGCAGTATATCCACCTGTCGCCTACTCCTGATTCTTCTAGCTATACATCACAGCATCTTGTTTGTCCTTGCAGCTGCTTTTTTTCACTGCATGGGGTGCTTCAGGTCACTAATGATCATCACTCCAAGATCCTTCTCCTCTCTGTTGCTGTTATCCAGACCCCTCACAGGTAGTACTCCATCCTTGGATTTCTGGCTCCAATGTGCATAACCTCACATTTCTTAGCATTGAAGCCAAGCTGCCAAATCCCGGACCACATCTCAAGCTTTTTCAGATCATCCTGCAGGTCCTGTATCCCTTCAGCTGTGTCCACCCTCCCACAGAGTTTTGTTTCACCTGTGTATGAGCACATTTTGCCCATAATGCCATCCCCAATGTTATCGATGAAGACATTGAATAACACTGGCCCCAGCACCAAGCCCTTCGGGACGCCACTGGTGACTTTCATGCTGCTAGATAATTCTCCCCCACCACCACCCTCTGGGTTCTGTCCCTCAGCCAGCTTTCTACCCAAATAGTCATCTTCTCCACAACCCTGAGATCCATCAACTTCCTGATAAATGTCTAGTGGGGTATAGAGTGAAAGGCCTTTCTAAAGTCCAAATAAAGGATGTGCAGCACTCAGACTCTCTTTACTATCTTAGTGACCCAGTCAATAAACTCAATCAGATTAATTTCACATGATCTCCCTCCCATAAACCTGTGCTGCCCCACATCCAGGAGACCATTCAAGTATGGCACGCATAGACACTCTAAGACTCGGAGGTTTCAGGTGCAAACACAAATCTTTATTAAGGTGCTTTAAACAGACAGTTCAGAAATAAGCAGTAAAATGACGGCCCAGTGCAACTGAGGGTTAAGGTGCTGGACGCTACATCTTGCGCCAAGCCGGCGACCCGGGTTCAGGAATGGACTTGGGCCGCCAGGGGTCAGCAGGGGAGGAGAGGGATTGAGCATCTGAGGGACTGCTCTCCCTCTCCGGGATGGGGAGATGTCAGTGTTTGGCATGCTTCTGGCCCCTAGTGGTGGTTGGGAGTAGTGCACTGACACAGCAAGCAGAGGGGCGGAGATAGTGCAGAAGCCAGGAGGAGCGCGTGAGGATGTATGTGCACTCCTCCTCTGGCGTCATTGCATGCCCCTCTCTTCATAGGGGAGAAAACTATTAAAAATGGAATCCACCCAAGGATGAAGATTGTCCCCTCACCACACCACCGGGGAGCACCTACCCTGAACTGGATCCTGGTCGGTGGGTTAAGTCGCTCCCCAGGGGGAGGGGGACTAATACCTGGTGGTGCTGGCAGTGGAGACGTCCGATGGCAGGGCGGACTCCGGAAAAACAATACCAAAAAAAAAAGTAGCAGTAAAGTGCAAAAAACTTGAATGTTCGGAACTGAATGTCTTAACTAGACCCTGACTGGCATCTCCAAATTTAGACTTATGTTTCACGCATTGCACATCCTCAGAGCAAATGTCAGTTTGTCTGTTCAAAGCACATTAATGATGGAGACTTGTGTCTGCACCTGAAACCTCCACGTCCAGGAGTGCCTATGGGACTTCAGGAATGGGAGGTGAGTGCTATTCTCTTTTTTACTCACATGGACTTCTATGTTTCTATGTTTTAGAAGGGAAAGGAGTAGGGGGGGGCAAAAACCCAAACTAGATAATAGGTCCTGGGATAGAACAGGGTATAACACTATATAAACACTTCACTAGAGGATACAGACAACAACTCATAGGGGTATATAAAAAAAAACCAAAGAGAAAACTTTTACACAGAGTGGTTAAGCTTTGGAACAACATACCACATTAGGTTGTTAGTGTCTCAAGCACTATTAGTTTCAAAGTTTGCATGGATATGCATACAGTATGGCTAGGGCAGAAACTTAGGCAACGGCCACAGAGTAGTGAGGAGAAAGACTTAATGTCCTTTTGATTTACTTCTACCTCTTTTTGCCATAGTTACTACAGTATAACAGGCATTTTCTATGTGTCTCATCTCCTCTGCTGTCACTTTCACTGCACTGCTGTCACTCAGCCCTTCCAAGTGTAACACCCCAAATAGACTTGCCCCTTAACTTCTACACTTCTGTGCCCCTGCTACTGCTGTTCCAATCTCCTCCCATCTTAACCTCTCATTTTAGTTGGTACTGTTCCTCAGATCAAGAACAAAGTTCTCCTCTTCCACAAATGGGGTAACCCTTTCTCCCCAGGGAACTACCACCGTATCTATCATGTCCCTGCACTGGCTGTGGTGCTGGAAAAAAGTGTGCTCTCTCTGCTTTTCTTCTTTCTTGACTTCTTTCTCTGCCCTTTGCAGTCTAGCTTCTGAAAAAATTCCATTACACAGTCTCTTCTCTACTATATTGTAGTTTTCTGATTAAGTTCTGACAGGAATGGATCAAGGCCTATTTGCCTCCACTACAGTACCTTTGTCAGCCTTGTTAAGGCTCTTGACTCTGTTGTCCACCCCATATTATTTGATAAACTCATCTTTCTGACCTCTGGGTCAGTTGGTTCTGCTCCTGCCTGTCTGATCAGCACCAGTAGGTCTGAGTAGGTGACACCCTATCTCCTCTCCTTATTCATTCAGGTGTTCCCCCAGAGTTGCACCCAGAGCTCTGTTCTATTCTCCATTTTCTGTAACGTCCCTTCTATATGTGTCTTTTGTCACATACACATGTATGCAGACTGCTTTTGGCCTTCAAAGCCTTGGCCCCAGAGCTAGAGGCATCACTGCAGTGTGACTTCAACAATATTCAGTGTTGGTTTAGTGTAACCAACTCCCTTCAAACAACAAGATTTCCATAACCTTTAACATTAAACAGAGACTCAGTATAGTCCTGTCTTCAACATACCCAACAGTTCCCCTTTGAAGAAGTCCCCCACTTAAAATACTTTGATGCATTGCTGGATCCTATCTTTGATTTGTCCTCACACATCACTGCAATACATAAGAAGCTCCTTCCCAAACTCAGCACACTGTGCCACAGCAAGTTCTTCCTCCCACTCTCAGTCCACTACAAGATTATTCTCAAGATAATCCTACCTTTATTTGACTACAGGAGAGGGTTTATAGTGCCACCCCTAAAACTACTCAGGCCAGGCTGAACCCAGACTTTCACTTCTTCTGCCACTTTGCATATAACTGCCACTTCCCCAGCATTCATTACTGATCTCCTCTACTTGAATACCTCCCTTCCCTTATTTGAGGGCAGGCATCTCTGCAACTGTGTGCTTATTTCATCGTCATATTCTGGTTTTGCTCCCTTCCCTGCTATCTCTTCTCCCTCCACTCTTCCTGCCTCTTCTCCCCTACTTTTTACATTCTTCAACTCCTGTTACTTCACTATCCCCCAATTTACAGCCTGAGCTCTGGACAATCAACTTTCTTCTGACACTCTGCCATGGCTGGAATAGTCTCCACTCCCCTGTAATCCACTTCTCCTTTTCCTCCTTGTCCTTCAAAGCTATCCTCTAGGATCTTGCCTCCCATACTTGTTCTTTCAACTAGCCCCTCCTTTTCCAACCCCCCGCCATTACTCTTGCTCTCTGCTATTCTATTGCTATGTCCATACTGCCACTGTCATATGACGGTGGCATCATATTGTTTATATTAGCTTCCACAAGGATCTCTTTTCTTCATATTTGTTGTATATTATTTTATTATATGACAGTATAGCCTAGAGGTTAGAGCAACAAGCTGTGAACATGCTTGGTACATCTATCAGACTTGGGTTTGAGTCCTGTAACCTCCACTTGCATACTGTTCTCTTAGGTCACCCCTGTAAATGGGTCTTGTGCCAAGAGGGCCTTACCCAGTTACCCCTCAAAAAAGTATATTGTTTCCTCACCTATTGATTTAACATATTGTATATAAGTGCACGTAAATATTTTCTTTCCTTGCACGATTGCACTATTTTATGTGACTGTTTTGCCCTACCCTTTTGTAATCCCTCTTACCAGGTTACACCTGGAAACATGCTTCAGTTCAGTCTGCTGTTACTGGTCAACAGTGCATTTAAACTTTCTTCCTGGGACTGACAGCTTTATATGGAAGGCCTGCAGGCCACCAGCGGAATGTGGAGGCTAGCAAGGAATCTAAATAAAATGTAAACCTAGAAGCTAAAGTAAGTACTATAGTTGGAAAAAATCATAAAATACAGTTTGCATGGTAAGTGAGATCATGCAGAGCAACTTGCAGTTAAGGAACAATGTTAAAGAACTGTTTCAGGTCCTGAGGCTGTGGGCTAAGTGAGAATTGTATTTACCTGAGGTCTGGGGCCAAGCGGTCAGTGATGGAGCAGTTGAGCCAATGTAAAAAGGGGTGTAACCACAAGCAGAGGTGAATTGTGTTACTTGTTTAAGTGCCATAAGTGTAAGTGCCGGGTATCTGGGACTTAAGTTTAAAGGGGGACTTAGGACAGAAGGAAGGTGAATGGCAGGAAACTCAGGGTAACTCACTGTACAAGACACTTGCACATATGTTCATAAACCATTTGGAATGGAAAATAAGCCACAGAGCCGCTCTGATGTAACAGTGCTAATGCATCGCCATGTCATCTAGGAGACCTCAGTTCGGGAGTGAACCTGAGTTGCCACTTCAGAAGGCAGGCTGAAGTAGAGCGGCAGTATGCCTCAGCTGGAGAGCATTGACAGTGAGCACTGGCATCTCAACAACCCCTGCGGCTAGGCCTGGAATCTTACTTCTGCCACAGAGGATGTACTGCAAGCTTTCAAGGGTGGCATACAGCATGCTGCACTCACTTTGTGGGAGATGGGCGGGACAAGGGAAAAAGGGAAAAAAAACATGGCTGTTTAAATGACAGTCTGGGCCCTGCCAGCACTGGGTCCTTGTGCACATAGTGGACAGCCTCAGGAGGAAGGATGGCCTTCTCACCAGAGCCCCTGCCATGGACTGCAAGGCTATAAGGGTAGCCAGTGTGTGTCGAGAGCCAGGGGTGAGTGGGGGCACAGATTTGAGCACAGTATATCATTTTATGGGGGGTCGGGTTCCCAGATTCCCACCTAACCTCCAACTGTGGGTCTTTTAGAAAAGAGTTTGTGTGAATGACTCTGGCCTCTAGATATGCTACAATTAACAAATCTTTGCAAAAGGAAGCAGACTCAAAACTCCTTGTATAATTAATATATTGTTATTAGTTGTAGGTACAGCATATACCACCTTAGAAAATACCAGGCCAATGTTTTGTGACTTCTGTGACATTTTCGTAAGGCCAGCAGTGATCCTATAACAATATAAGAAAGGTATATTTAATTTATGACATCATCACAAACCATGATTCGAATAACAGTACGAGTTCTGCTGTTCTCATTACGTAGTGGACAATTAGATCACACAATAGTGGAACAAGTGGATCCACAGCATAAATCAGTCAATAGTAGAACCAAAAGCTGGTCTCCGACACTTTACTCCAAACACGTGATGGAAGTCTGAAGTTCTTCCAAATGATACATCTTTATTCAATATAGGCAGAACAAAATATAAGCACCCCACACATACACCCACAGAGAATTACCTTCAACGTTTCAAAGCTGTTCTGGCTCTTTGTCAATTGCGTGCCATTACCCCAAAACTCACTATTTTACTTGGATAAAATCCTGCTAGTGTTATCACACTGAGTAATTAACTACCTTGTACAAACCCACTTATACACCCATTCAGTACTGATTTTTAATACAGTTACATGATTCACCAGCTATTATGTACTTATTCTTATACAGTACATAGCAGCTAGGTGCAGCACTTAATCATGCATGGACAGTTACTAACAAGTCTGCAGAAAGCCAGAGGAAATAAAAGGACTAAAGAATTGCAATTGGAGTCGTCAAATCAAGTTATAATCTGCCAAAAATGCATCACAAGCCACAGAAACTTTCATCAAACTAGTTAACAATGATGTAGAGAACCTTAAAAACTCAGGTAAGTTTCCAGACAGAATTTAATAAAAGCAGAAAGGGAAATGCTGAGAAAGCTTGAAAATTATGTCATAATAACAATCAAACCAGCGGTAACGCATTATGTAAGCAAGTTAAATTGAGTCTCTCAATTTGAGCGACTCAGTTTGGCCGCTCGTAGTAATACTGTAGTGAGCTTTCTCTTTTTTTCCCCCTATTATCTGTTTTTCCTCCTGGGAGCCCTGGCAGGTGGCTGCAGTCCCTCCCTGCAGAGAAACTCACTGTCCGGCTCCTTACGTTTCCATATCACCGACCTCGATTAATCCGCTGCAGATTGCCCCCCCACAGCGGGGCTAGGGAAGAGGGCACTGGCATCTCCCCCAAAGACCCAATCCAGATACTGGGGTTGACCCCCACGAACACAGAAGCCATCATGGAACCTGCCAAGCTCCATTTCCACTTTTTCTCCCATCCCCCCTCCCTACCGACGTGATGACATGGGTACATGTCTCCTGACCCATACTGCCCTCCAGCTGCCACTAGAGGGCAGTCAACGAGAGGGACAACAGGTCTCCCTCTCCCGAGAGAGAAGAGCAGTTCTCCGGATGCTCAATCCTCTCTCACCTCTGCTGACCCCTGGTGGGCCGAGCTCACTCCCAAATCCAGGTCACCAGCGTGGCACAAGGTGTGGCGTCCAGGAATACTGAGTTTTAAAGAACAGCAATAAGTAATATATAGTGAGTGTAGCAGTGAGCTGCATTCACTGGAGCAGGATATGGGGATATGTTTGTCCAAGCCCTGCCGAGCTGGCTGTTTGGTGTAGTAACTTGAGCCACTGCCCATGGAGCTGGCAGACCCAGGTTCGGGTCTGGCTGTAGTGGAAATTTTTTTTTAGTGTTTCTTCTTTTCCCCTGTCCTCATGCCCCCCCCCCCCGAGGCACTTGCCTCTCATGCCCTACAGCAGCATCCTTCCCCCCTCATTGAAACTACAGACTTCATTGCCACAAGATTCTGAAGAACTGGAAGTGTCATCATCATCATGTGGGACATAGCCTGGGGCTGGGCTATTCCATTCCCAGTCCCAACTATCACCACCATCTTTATCACCATTCATTACCTTAGCAGCTGAGTTTATATTTGAGGGGGGTGCCTCCTTGTCCTTGCATGCTGCTTCAGCAGCTGGAAGTATCCTGGCACATATGGCAAAATATTTAGTACTTCTACAAGTAAATCCTGCCAGTTCTTTCAGAAACTCTACTATTATTTCATTGCTAACGTGTTTTTGGGTTCAGGAGGACATTTAGTGCCAGTCCTGGTGATGTTATTATTGTTGTTATGTTCTTCATTAGTGCTAGGATTCATATTGTCCACATAATTTTCAGTTGCCCATACGGCAGCACTGTGCTTCCTTTTAGTACATGTAGATTGGGAAATACCAGACATAGTAGACACAGCCATGGCCTTCACTATGCCACAGAGACATCACACACGGTGTAGTTATGACAGGGCTCAGGGCACCTAACAGACAGTGTGTAATACAGTCAATATGGCTTTCACTATACTGCAGAGACACACAGGATAGCTATGTTACAGACAGGGCTCAGGTCACCTAACAGATGCTGTGTCATACAGCCTAAATGGTTTTACAGCTGTTGCCAGCAACAAGTGCCTTCACCCCCACCTTTCTCTCCTGAGCACCACACTCGAGCCCCCAATTATTTCCCCTTCAGTCCCCAACCTTTGCTCCTTCGCCTCCTTCATGAACAAAAGTTTGTGCTTCTGTTTGTAACCCCTAGGTGGCGCTATCCCAAGGGCTACTACTCCAGCCTGCTTGGCTAGTAGCAGGTTAAAGGGCCTGAGTTCTGAAACGAGTGCCTCCACCCGGAGGTCAGGGTTGGTAGTGGTGAAGCTAACCTTGGCACAGCCCTCCTGGACACTGTAATCCCCCTCTTTCCTTACTAGTGGCTGGAACAATACACAGTAATCACTTTCACAATACTCCTGATACACCACACAAGTACCCACACTGTTTGCGCTTACCATCAGGGCTTTCCTCTGGCCTGGCCCTGGGGACCCACTGTGAAACAAGGTTATACACAGCAAATGACAGCAGTACAGTACTCTTGCACAAACTGAAACCACAGTTAGGGTAAATGCAAAAAAGTGTTAGATCTAATTTATTTAAGGGGCTTGAACAAGGGAGGGGCGTAATCAGGTTAATTTGCTTAAAAGCTCTATCAATCAAACAATTATGCATGCACTTCAGGGTCCATAAACAGTCACACACTCTGGGTACCCAGATGGAGAATGGTGGGCTAGCCAGGAACGTTGCAGCTGGTTGGGGCCCTGTGATGGAAGAAAACAACATGCACAACACACACTATTTGTAATCCAGAGCCTGAGGGCTCTGTTCGTGAAAAGAAAACAACAAGACAATCAGATGACACACTTTTAGATTAGGCTGTTGTTGCAGACAGCTACCCTGATGATTACTCACAATACCCAAGACTGGACACAGGCTGGATGAAAATCGAGACAGCAGGTGGTTAATCTGGAGTGCCAGGAGAAGCAGAGCCCACACAATTTGCCGAGGCGTCGCTCCTGTTCAAGCGTGGAGCAGGAGGCTGATACCCAGGCAGGTCTCTCGTCGGTGGCTTTCTCTGTGCAGTGGGGTAGTCTGTCAGGGCCAGCGCAGCATGGCCCAGGCTGAATGGAGATGAATGCAGATTCAGTCCGATTAGGCTGGATAAAGCTTCCAGCAAGCAGAACACAGTTCACACAGTGGGGAACCAAATCACGACCCACTTTCAATACACAGCACATTTACATGTGAAGGATTCTACGGTACCAGCAAGCAGAACACAGTTCACACAGTGAGGAACCAGATCAAGACCCACTTTCAATACTCAGCACATTTACATGTAAGGAAATTCTACTGTACCAGGCAAACCGCTCTCCGGTCATGATCGCAAAGTCTCTGCACAAACCGGGGATTCAAAAGCAGCTGGAAATCCTGACAGGCCGATCACATTCAGCAAATCTTCGGCCTTCAGGTTAAAGCCTGGTCACAGTCCAGTGGCTTAAATAGTCCTCATAACTCAGATTCAGTCCGAATAAACTCTATTTTCCCTCTCAGGGACAGCAGGCTGACAGGCAGGACAAAACTCAGCCCTTTCACAGTTCTCCCTTGCAAAACTACACAGAACTGCTGCTCAAAATCACTTGAGCTGTTACTTATTCACTTCTCAGCTCAAAACTGAAACTAGCTGCAGCAGCCTGGGAAATTCCCCAAGATCCAAAAGGTTCGGTTGGCTGATCCTTCTGTCAGTCACAACAAAGGCTTTTGACTCCAGACAGCTCCTGTAGTCCGGCTCCATTTTAGGTCCCACCAGTACTGATTGGTCCAATTCGCAGTCCAGGACCAAGATAGTGGAGATAAACAAAACAGTCCTTGCTGCAAAAAAGGCAGGTTAGACAAACTACATTATCATTATCATTCTAAATGATTTTCAGCAAATGGTTACATCTTTCAACAGAGCTCCCTCTCAGGTTACTATGACAGCAATCCAGGCAGCTCTTAAAGAGGGCAAGGCAAGGCAAATTTTATTTTTCTGGTGCCCAATCCTAGAGGCTCTGGGCACTGTAAAAAGAACACAGAAATTAATTTACACATACAAAAATACAAAATATATCCTCATACAAACCTCATAACTATATAAAAACCCTCCTAATTTAAAAAAGGACTGATAACCCTAGTATCAAACAGAGTCTGAAAAGGCCTGATTAAACAAATAAAACTTCAGGCGGGTCTTAAAAGCCTCCACTGATAGGGCCTCCCTCACCAAAGCAGGAGCGAATTCCACAAGACAGGACCGGCGACACTGAAAACTCGGTCACCGGCAGTTTTCAATCTTGTCCTGGGAATTGTCAGGAGGCCCCCTCAATGAGGAACAGAGGGGACGAACCGAGGCAGTGGGTGTAAGATGGTCAGCCAGGTAACAAGGGCCCAGTCCATGTACGGCCTTATAGGTGGACAAACCCACCTTGGAAAGCACCCTCCATCGAACTGGCAGCCAGTGCAGTTCCCGCAGCACCTGGGTGACAATTCAGTATTTCGACTGACCTGTCAACAACCTGGCAGCTGCATTCTGCACTAGCTGCAGTCAACAGAGGGTGCCTCCAGAGACCCCGGGGTAGAGCGCATTACAGTAGTCCAACCTAGATGTGACAAATGCATGTACCAAGGTGGGGAGGTCCAGGGGCAGAATCAGGTGTCTAATCCTGGCGATGTTTCTCAGATGAAAAAACTTCCCTTGACAACAACAGACACCTGATATTCCATCGTCAAATCACTGTCAAATGTCATGCCAAGACTACGCACCTTGGAGGAAACCACCAATGGGACAGACCCTAGAACAAGTCTAGAGTCTGCCCCAGGGAGCAACCCCACATGCCTCCTGTTCGGCTCCACCACCTGTACCTCCATCTTATCGGGGTTCAGTACCAACCAGCTGGAGGCCATCCAGGCATTGATCTCTGCCAGACAGTTCTTTAATACATCCACTGCATTGGATGTTCCAGGGGCAAAGGGCAAGTACAGCTGGGTATCATCGGCATAACAATGAAACCCCAAGCTGTACTTCCTAATGATCTCTCCCAAGGGTAGCATATATACGGTGAACAGCATCGGAGACAACACCGAACCCTGAGGTACCCCACAAGACAGAAGGCTAAAAGATGAGGAAAAATTCCCCGTCACCACCCTCTGTCTTCTGTTTGTCAAAAAGGACTCAACCCAGCGAATGACAGTGATGGAGAGTCCACAGAAGTCCCTCAGTTGGTCAAGTAACACCTGATGGTCCACTGTGTCAAAAGCTGAGGAGAGATCGAGTAGGATGAGAATTGTTCCATCCTCTCAATCTCTTGCCCTGAGGAGGTCATTGTGCACCTGAACTAATGTGGTTTCTGTTGAATGTCCCGCATGAAAACCTGACTGGAGCGGCTCATAGATATCAAATGCCACGAGGTGATCGCCCAACTGACATGCCACAATCTTCTCCACAACCTTTCCTAAAAATGGAAGGTTGGAGACCGGTCGATAATTTGCCTTGATGTCAGGGTCCAGTGATGACTTCTTCAGGAGGGGTCTCACCAGTGCCTCCGTCAAAGCATCTGGGACAACCCCCTCCAACAAGGAACACTGGACAATCAAGGCGAACACCGGACCAACAGCGTCGACGCATCCCACTCAGAAATGCGTTGGCGCCAGGTCCAGTTCACAATATGTGTGCTTCAGTTTTGAGATCACCTCAATGACATCAGCCACCTCCACTGGTTTAAACTCCCCCCAACCAAGCGGAGTGCTTTGTCGACAATCCAGGCGACCACTGTCGGCCATAGTACAGGCCACTGGCGAAACTCCCTGCCTGATGGCAGACACCCTGTCTGAGAAAAACTAAGCAAACTCATTACACAAGGCTTCAGAAACTTTTATTTTCAGCTGAAGACAGGCAGGATGTAATAACCTGTCCACAGTCCAAAAAAGCATCACTGGTCGGTTTCTCCCAGCAGCAGTCTCCCTGGACAGGAACACTGCCTTCTTACAGTTGATTGCCCCCTTGTACACACCATAGTGTGCACACAGAGCCAGTTTGTCCTCCTCCAAGCTGGACCCCCGTCAGCAGTGATCCAATCTCCTACCCTTAATCTTCAATACCTTGAGTTCCCCATCAAACCATGGGGACCTCAAGTGAGAAGATCTGGGTCGTACACGGACCGGTGCAAGCGAGTTGAGTGCCTCAGTCACTGCCCTATTATAGGCATCAACTGCCTCACCCACACCTCTCCTGCATGCACTGTCCACACTAGATAGGTTTGCCACCTCCAAAAAACTCTCCGGGGTCAAACCCCTCAATGGGCGGTAGCTCACCACCTCTGCAGGGGGAGAGGCCTCAGAGGGTGCCCTGAGTCAGAACTTCACTATGCAATGATCAGACCAAATGACCCGATCAGTCCTGAGATTCTTAATCTCAAGCCACAGCAAGAAGACCAGGTCAAACATGTGTCCACCCTGGTGAGTCACAGTAGTAACTGCTTGTGACAGGCCCAGTGATGTCATCAACTGATGGAAGTGATAACTCAACCTGGATGACTCGTCGTCGGCCCAGACATTGAAGTCCCCCAGAACTAAACATCTGGAGGACTCCAATGTCTCACCGACCATGAAGTCACCCACTTCCTGCAAGATCTCTCCAACCGCCCCAGGAGGACGGTATAT
Source organism: Neoceratodus forsteri (assembly GCA_016271365.2). Classification (NCBI taxonomy): domain Eukaryota; kingdom Metazoa; phylum Chordata; order Ceratodontiformes; family Ceratodontidae; genus Neoceratodus; species Neoceratodus forsteri. The sequence continues at coordinate 356,774,681 of CM028134.1, forward strand.
CAAGAGAATTCTGCAGCCTGCCCCCTGATCCCCACAAATGGCCACACATTCAAATGAACCCAGTGTTCTCACTGGGTGCACGTTGAAGCCTAGCTCAGCTCTAAAACAGATAGCCACACCTCTGCCCCTGCGTTCCACTCTGCTGCAGTGCACTACGAAATAACCTGGGGGGACAGCAGCCTCTAACACTGGCCCAGCATCGTCCCTCAACCAGTTTCCATAATGCAAGCCAGGTTGACTGATGAAATCAGATCCGCAATAATTGCAGTTTTATTATTGATCGACCTGGCATTGCATAGCACCACCCTCAGGGGATTGGTGGACAGTGCAGCCCCTCTAGCTACCTGCCCACTTGATCTCATGGGAACCCTGGGGATAGGAATTAATTCCATCTGGCATCTCTCCAAACCCCATCTCATCCCAGGGCGCCTTCTGCACCAACTACCTCTATCCTGTCCCCCTCACCCATGTACAGGGCTCCCTGCCAGCTTCTACCCACACGTCTCCTTCCAATTCCCACCTCCCAGCATTGGTGAGCTGTAATACCCGATACCAGCGGGGTAATAAAGGGTCACAGATCATAAAGCTGGGACACCCCATACACTATTCTAGCCCACCCCAATTTATACACCCCTCGACACATATTTACCTGTCCTAACACAAAAATCCCCCCTTACTCATTAATCATAACCACAAAGATAAACCCCATAGACACAAAACCAACCTCCCACCCTCTATATAAATAAAACACAAAATAACCAAACCTAATAAAATATACAACTATCTAAATTAGCCAAAACCAGAAAGATTTAGCCCAATAATAATCATATAGTTCAGCAGGAAACAGTCAATCCAGTCCTGTCACAGACTGGTGATAGTCCCTTCTAGTCAGCTATTGTCCACAATTTAAATGCAGCAATTTCAGTCTCACCAGTTCTTCCAGGGAGCAAATAACCAACGCAACCAGGAACTCACAGAACCGATGTCCAGACTCACACCTGACACTGCACAGAGGCTATACAGGCACTCTCTGGCAATCACATTTAAACTGCTAAAATGCAGGACACCAGCCTGGGAGTGAGCATTTAGACAAGCTCAAGGAAGACTTTTCAGGAACCCCCATTTGTAGGGGGGTTACATGTTTGTTTTTTTTTAGTATAAACTTTTTTTCTTTTTTCGCCGCGGTTGCAGCGAGTGCCAATTGCTCCCTCTCCCAACAAACTCCGGATCTATTCTGCGCACTCACACAGCAGATAGGGAGCTCAGACACCACCACTGATCAATCAGATTGTCAGGCTGGTGTCATGTGCTCCTTTCTGCTGTGAGGACCCCACAGGCTGCTCTTAAAGCCTGATTAGAAGTTGGGAAGAGTCCCAGGACCCCACAGTCTGCCTGTAATGCAGGTTTAAAATTTCAATTACCCATTACCCGACCCTTTACCTGTGTCCACAGTATCTGACCCATGAAGTACACTGTTATGTCGGGTAAGGTAGTAAATTACCCAACTACCCTGCCCAACAAAAAAAAAAATGCTGATACCTGACCTACCCGCTCCAGCTACCCAGCAGGTAGCCCATCCCTAATTTTGCACCACAAGTGTGAAAACATATTTGGGCCAGGATTTGAAAAATGACAGCTTTCACGTTCGTGAGGTAGTGTGGGAAAATGGCTATGCTGAAAATTTGAGGTCAAAATATAAAAAATTACCAAAGTTATGAGAATGTATTGAAAATGTTCAATATATACTCATAACGTTGTCATTGTTTTAATATTATTAGCACAGATATTCAACATGGCATTCTTATGACCCCACCACATGAATAAGGGCAAAGAAAATGTTCAAATCGCTCCCAAAAAATGATTTCACACAGTGATCACAAAATCACCTTTCAGGATGGATTTGGATAATTCCACCACCCTTGTTCATGAGGTGAGGTTCCAGAAAGGACATGCTGAAAATCTGGGCAAAAATATAAAAAAAAAAAATGACCTTGTTAAGTTGTTATGGACACAATTTCAAAACACATCATAATGCATTGAACCACATACCTGTCTTTATAAGTTTCTGGTCCAGTGTTGAAGAGTGACGATGTGCCTCCAGTCCAGAGAAGATTATGGTGTTAAATCCCTGGTAGGTAAGTAATAAGTGGAGGTGTGTGAAGTGGTGGGTGCTGAGTGGGGGGAGGATAATGGTGGCGGGGGTGGTGGCAACAAACATTGATGGATCATTTACTTTTTTACAGGGTGTGCAAAAGTAAATAAAGACTGTGAGGGATGGTTTTCTTTATTTCAGGTACCAACACTGGGGATTGGGCACCCCAGTGTCAGTTTATCCTGTACAGGAACGGGAAGCAATGGGGAGGTGGGAGGGATATCTGGCAGAGGGTGGGATTACGGGGGTTTAAAATAAATAAATAAGAAAAGACTACAAGGGACAGTTTTCTTTATTTCACATACTGACACTAAGGACTAGGCACCCCAGTGTCAGTGCTGTTTGGTGGCACCAGGGGTGAGATATCCGGTGTAGCACAGCGAAAATGGATGGAGTGGGGGAGTACCAGTTGGTACCTAACATGTAGATAAGTGGTGGTGGGGAGCGATCACATTTGATAGAGTATACAGTCTGGAGTAAAAGCTGCTGTAAAAGCTTCATACTGTTGATGGCACAAAGATGTGCTTGTTCTCATGCTAACATTCACAAATCGCAAGTGACATCATGCTGTCACACCACTCAGTGGCTCCGCTCTGCTGGTTGGTGGGCAGTGTCATGCAAATGAAGGAGGGTAGCTGCTGTCTGACAGGAATGGCTACCTCTTTTCAATTGTATTGAAGTTTCTGCCCATCAACTGACAGAGGAGCGCCAGGATCAGCCTCGCTGATCATTGGACTGTCACAGTAGAGCCCATTGCAGCTTGAGCAGCATTAGACTTGACAGTGGTGACTTCTGAAATCCAGTATCACAGCAGTATATTTGCTTTACACAGGTGCAAGGGCAAACATAAAAAGCAGTGCTGCTGAGTGTTTGTGGAGGCTGGGAAGTTGGCTGGTAAGTGTTTGTGTGTGTGTGTGTGTGTGTGTGTGTGTGTGTGTGTGTGTGTGTGTGTGTGCACGCGTGCTGGGGCAAGGCTTAAATTGAATACCATCAGTCAGCCTCCCCTCCTCCACAAACACTCACATGCTTGCTGCATTCAGTGAGTCTGAAGTGATTCCAGATTCCAGAATTCCATCCTTCCCCATCACATCTCACCTCTCCCCAGCTGACTTGATTGTTACTTTAGAACAGTGAGTGTGAAAGGACCGCAGTGACATTGCGCAGGACCTAGAAGGCAGAATTTCCCTGTTCGCTAATGACATAAAGCTCTGTAACAGAGTTCATACACCAGAGGGTGTACACAGAATGAGGAGGGATCTACAGAAGCTTGAAGAATGGTCAAGGGTTTGAAAGTTGAAATTCAACGCCAAAAAGGGCAAGATAATGCATATGGGGCACAAAAACCCTGGAACAACATATCAGTTGGGGGGTGAGGATATAGCATGAACCAAGCAGGAAAGGGACCTTGGGGTTATCATCTCTGATGATCTCAAGACAGGGAAACAGTACGACAGGGCAATAGGTAAAGCAAATAGGATGCTGGGATGTATAGGCAGGGGCATCACCAGCAGGAAAAGGGAGGTCATAATTCCACTGTACAAGACACCAGTGAGGCCCCGCCTGGAGTACAGTGTACAGTTCTGGAAACCTTACCTATGTAAGAACATAGACAGGGTAGAGAAGGTTCAGAGGAGGGCAACAAAGATGGCACAGGGATTGCATCACAAGTCCTATGAGGACAGGCTGAAGGACTTGAATATGGACTCCCTGGAGGAGAGGAAGGAGAGAGGGGATATGATAGAGACATACAAATACTTTACAGGGAGGAACAGGGTGCAGGAATACACTATGTTTCAGTGAAAAAATTGTTCCAGGCCTGGAGGGCATGGGATGAAGTTGGAAGGAGGGCGATTCAGAGCAAACGTGAGGAAGAATTTATTCACAGAAAGGGTGGTGGACATGTGGAACACCCTGCCAGAGGAAGTAGTAGTAGTAGTAGTAGTAGTAAAAAGTTTATTTCTGATATCAGAAACAGGATAAACCCCAATTTAGCATCAGCTAATTTACAATGGGGTCCTACTATACAAAAATATCAGTTTCATTCTAAGAAAGTACAATACATACATTATACATACATACATGCAGCACAATACATACATGAACAAAGAAAAAGAAAAGTTACAACAATATACCACATGTGCAAATATCTCAAGTACAGCAAGTTTTTAAGGACATTGCTTCCTTTACAAGCCATGATTTTATTACATTCCAAGATGTTTTGTTTGTGCATAACCTCAGATATCCTGGCAATGAGTTCCACAATTTCGGACCCTCATATACATCACAATGTTGGCCCCCTCACTGTTCTCATAAATGGTACCCTAAATTTTATTTCCTCTGCAGATCTCAGCCCTTCCTTAGCATTCCACTCCTCCAGGAACTCCACTAAATATCCTGGTGCTTTTTTAAAATAACAGCGATGGATTAACCATTGCACATACATATTTCGCCGTTCTGCCAAGGATATCCAGTTTAAGTTCCTGTAAAGGGTGCAATGGTGTGTTTTCCAAGGTGCGTCCAAAACAAAACGCGCATATCTATTATAGATAACATCAAGCTTTCCCAAACTGCCCCTAGCTGCCCTTTATATATGACGTCACCATAATCAATATGGGGGGTTTATCATCGCATTCACAATCTTTAACCTAACATCAAATGAGAGACAATTTCTATGTTTATACAATGCCCCCAACTTTTTACTCAGTTTTTGTATTAAGTTATCAATATGAAAATCCAAGCTACAATGGGAGTCCAACCAGACTCCCAAGTATTTATAGCAGTCCACAGAGGCCAGGCTACACCCATCCAATGTCACAATGTCCAAATCCATAGGTACTTTTTTATTTGAAAACAACATTACCTGTGACTTTTGTGGGTTTAAAACCAAACCATGTTCTGAAAAATATATTTGTAGTATATTGAAATATTTCTGTAATTTTTCCTGTATATGTCCCACAGATTTCCCTTCAAGATACACTATTGTATCATCTGCATACAAATGATGCCAGACCTCATTCATCAGATGTCCAACACCATTTGTATATATATTGAATAGGATGGGTCCTAGCACTGACCCCTGAGGTACGCCAGATTTAATATTTAAATAACTGGATACAAAATTACTGCCCAACCTAACCCTTTGTTGTCTGCCATCCAGGTAGCCATGGAACCAATCCAGGGCTCCCTGGCTGAGGCCAACAGATCTCAGTTTTTCCATCAACACCTGATGGCCCAAAGTGTCAAAAGCCTTCGACAGATCAATAAATATGGCCCCAACCATGGGGGCCAAAACAATCACAGGATTTAAGAATGTATGGGATAGACATAAGGGAATTCTGGAGGTCAGGGGTAAGGAGCAGCAGACTTCTAGAAAAACGTTAAGGGAACTTACAAGCTCAAATGGGCAGACTGGGTGAGCCATAGGCCTTTATCTGCTGACAGTGTCAATGTATCTATGTATCTAAACCAGAAGTCTACCCCTCTCCCAATTAACCTCAGCACACATACAATACCAGTAGGGACACAACCAGTATCAAAAACAAAATTAAAAGCAAATGAGGTTGACCAAACAGGGATCTTGTATTTCAAAAGCAAGCAGCTCCTGGTTTCTTCTGTCACTATACCATGCACATTACTAAACATTTGGTGACTACCAGACTGAGAAAATACATGTTTTATCCAGTGTGACTTTACAAGTATAAAATTAGTTTAGCAAGATAATTAATGCTTAACTTTTTTTTTTACTGTGTCCCTTATTCAGTGCATTATCTGAAGAAACCTGCACAGTTCCAAATCCCTGCGTGGGCAATCAAAAGCAACATTGTATTGTCATATAGTGCACATACCCTTTGTTCCTCCTAAGCAGACTAAGACAGATAATGAGCTTTGAAGAAAAATGACCACAGCCATGTATCTGTTAACCATGATTCACCAGTTACCGCCAAAATCAGCATGACGTGCGCAGCAAGGTGGCCTTGGTTGGTAATCGTCATTCATCTCATTCAGAGTTATTGACGGCTATCCCCCAGTCCAAAGAGGGACGTCTAACCAATCAGAAACCCAAGAGGTAAACTGCCTCCAGAGCATGGGGGAAGGCTCTTGACTGGGTGCAGAAATGTCCTCCCTATCAGAGGACTCCTCAATGCTGTGGGCAAGTGCCCGAAAAGGTTGCCCATCCGACTGCCCCCTTAAAAAAGGGGAACTACAGCCATCTGGCCCAGACCTCCTGTCAGCCTCAGGGTAGTCTGGCTGCACAAAACTCATGATCCCCTGTTACCCCCTCTGTACAGATCTTGTAAGACTACCGTGCTGCCACTTACACTTATACATGACCGTGACAAGCCTAATCTAGGCCCTAGCTATATTATCTATCCCTACTCACTGGAGAAGGCAAAAACCAGGAAAACTCTCTGGGGGAAAAAAATGGGAAAATTCCTTCATGTCCCCTAAGGCAATCCCCCCCTACCCATTGGGACAGTGAGTTCCCTATTCCCCCTGCCCCAACCTTGTTGCCCCCTCCTTTTATGAGGGTGTGGTTCAAGTGGGGTCTAACTTGAAGGAGAGGAGCAAGAGAGGGGCACCTATCAGGTGCAGCTGCTTTTATGGGCTATGCTCCTCCCCTCTGGCTCTAATCTACCCTGCCCCTGGGAACTCCTACCTGCTTACTCCTCTGCCGCTAGTGGGCAACTACCTCACAACATGCCTGCCTGCCCAGGAGTCACTCAGGGCCGTACCCACAGACAAAAGTCCCTTCCGCTTTTATGCCTTCAGGCTATCTCATTGTTTCATAGGGCACATACAGCTATTTTAAATGTTCATTAAAGAAACATCTAAACTGTCTACATAGGAATGTGGTTCCCCTCCCAGATGGATGCAGGCTATCACCCCTGTAAAGGCCCTTAGCTCTCCAGGTGAATCCCCAGTCCCTTGTAGTCGAACCCCTCCTCTCGGCACCATTCCTTCAACCATGAGTTGAAGATCTTGCTACAGAGATCCCTCTCCTCCCCCTGTCATAGACAGGCTACACCTCAGCAAAAGCCACTGAGCATGCTACCTGTCTAAGACCCTTCCCCAGCTTCTTAAACACCCCCTCCATTTTCCTAGCTCCATCCTAAGCCAGGTCATTAGTCCCCAGGTGGACAATGCCATCCAGCTCTGCCTCCCATCCTGCTGCCCTAATGTTCCTCTGGATCCACTTCCCATCCCTCCAGGCCATAGCGCCATGTAGACACCTAACCTTCCTCTCCCCTCATTTCCTGTTCCCAAATCTATCCCCCTCACAATCAAGTCCCCCACCTGAAGTTGCTTCCTCCTCTTCTAGGGTTCTCATCCTCCCTCTTTGGGGTCTCCACTGTGGAGAACCCCCACATCCTTCCTGGCCACTACTACAGGTGCCTCCTCCTGGCAGTCCCACCTTGCCGTAGCAGCATAGGCATTTCATAGTGGTACTGGTTGAGGAATGTGCCTCTAACCCACCACTTCCACCCTTTCAGAGCCCATTGTAGTCCAGCTGTTCCTCCTCCCTGGCATCCCCTGTGGTAACAGTGTCAGACATGGTGGCCCCTGCATAAAGGAAGAGGTCCCCCAAATTCTAACAAACTCAGCCTGAAGTCCAGCGGGGTTTGGCTTGACCAACACCTAAGCTTGTCTGTCCATGTGGATGCCATACTGAGAAAAACTGAGCCCCAAGCTAGGGGCCATCTTCAGGAACTGTAGCTGTCTATCTCTACCAGTAAGGCACGAACTTGTGTAGAAAATTATCCTCTCTACCGTCAACTACTGTGATGTAGTCTATAGTGCTGCTCCCAAGACCTCCTTAACCAGACTGGAAACCCTCTTCAACTCCTTCTGTCGTTTTGCTCTGGCCTCTTCCGCTACCACTCATCACTGTACGCTATATCATTCTCTTGCCTTCCCCTCCCTTGACAACCGACATCTCACCCACTGTGCTAAATTTATCTCTAAATTCTGACTCGGTTCTCTCCCACCCTACCTTTCTGCCTCGATTAACATCCCCCTTACTCCCTCACACTCCTTTACATCTCATGACTCACATACCCTGGCTGTTCCCCATACAATACTACTACAGGACAGGCTGCTTTCTCATACCGTCTACCTAAACTCTGGAACCAACTGCCACCCCAAATTAGACACTCCTCATCTACTCATTCCCTCTCTCTGTCTCTGCATAATTACCTTTCTACTAACTGCTGCTGCTTCTAATCTATGCTTATGCCCTCTCACCATCCTCTCACTCATATCTGCCCTGTCCCCTTCCCTTATTCTGCTTTTCTCTCTTTCTCTCTCTCTCTCTTTCTTTTTCCCTCCTCCCCCTTTTTTTTCACTAATAACATAGGCCTAGCACTTTACTACTGTTTTTATTTATTTCCTTGCACTTATGCTAAATTATGTGTGGTATACTGGTGCTCACTCAAGTCTCTTTTGTCAGTTCATAATTCATAATTGTTGTGTACCTATGTTTATGACAAAAACTGCTGTATTGTATCTAAATTCACTTTGTATTGTTTTTACTTCACTGTACATCTCTTGTATGCTCCTCTATCCCCCCTCCCTCAGGACACACCATGAGATAAGCAATTTATTGTTCAGTGTGCCTTTCCTGGTGAAACTATTCAATAAAATAAAATAAATAAACCCAGAGAGGTGTACGCAAATGGGGCAACAGTGCAGTGTCCAGAAGGTCTTTCTGAAAACTGGCCCTCAACAGCCACTACACTGCACCACTCCTAGCGTTCCCAGCTTCTATACTCCCTGTGTTAACTAGAAACACTTATGTACCCTTACCCCTGATACGATGTTCCAAGCTTCCCTTTTTAAGTTCGCGCATGCATGTCGAACTTCTTGCGATGAGTGACTTTTGAGGGGTGTGACACTGTCTGTCCAATGCAGAGTGCTCTGCAAGGGGCTCAACAGTATCACAACAATCAGCCAGGCTGATCCTGACATTGTTTTGCCTGAGGTGGCCTGCACCTGAAAAGAAAAAGCAGCACCAATCATGTGGCGGCTTTTTCCTTTCATCTGCAGGTCACCTGCCCAGCAAACAGCTGTTTGTGACCCGATCAGCCTGGCTGATGTCTCCACCCCCCCCACGCCAACCCACTGGTCCCTTCCCTCTGCAGCTCCTTGTACCCCTGGCTGACACCTTAAGCCCTGTAGGACATAAATAAATTTAAAATAGTGCTGCCAGAGTGGCAATTCTGGAACACAGGAGGAGGTACTTTCCTCCCCTGCCTCTTCCACTTCCTGCTGACTCCTTCTGCTCCTCTTCTCCCACCCATGCAGAGTAGACCACAACTTAAGCTTCGTATGGGCTGGGAGTTTACAGTGCCCAAAGGCACTTTCACTTAATCATGATCACACTAGCGGGACTGGCTGCAACTGCAGCCCACCATGAGAGACATAGGAGGTTGAACAACAGGATTAAAGAGCTAGTGGACATCAAGGTGCTCAATCCCCCATGTCAGCATGTATCCCCTGTCAGCTGACTTCGGGGTGCCCAATCCCCAGGTCAGCATTAATCCTCCCTGCCAACATCAGGATGCTCAATCCCCAAGTCAGCATGTATCCCCCCTCCCCCCCATTAATGTGGCACACTGGGAGCCCACCTCGGTGTGCCAAAAAAATACCTCTTTGATGTTTCTGACACCGCGATGCCCACTCCTGGTGTCAGATGCACTACCCCCCCCATGCCCCTATGTTCTCAGCCGACCTCGAAGTGCCCAATCTATGGGTCAGCATTGATGTCCCCCAGCACTCTGGCACACTGGAAGCTCACCCCAGTGTGCCAAAATCCATTTTTTTAATATTTCACCTGTAAAAAAGAAAACAGTCCCCCAAGGTCTTTTTTTTTAAAACCTGAAAAAAAAAAAGAAAATGGCCCCTTGTCCTTCCCGCCAGCCCCCTCCTCCAAACCACACCCTTCCTCTGTGCACCCCACACATCCCCCACCCTCCTCACCCATACATACCTCTGGAGGTCTGGAGTAGTGATCTTCTGTGGACCAGGAACACATCTGCTCTCTTTAAAGACCAACCAGGTACTGAAAAAATGACAGTAAGCCCTATAATGGCAGTCAGTGGTGGGGGGGGTCAACTTAGGTTGATATCTCAGCCAATTTTTTGGAGTTTTGGTCCCAAATTTTCAACATGGGGTTCTTGGGACCCCACCTAGTGAGCACTGTCACTGTCATTTTGTTTCTCAGTACCAAAAGGTGATTTAGCGGTCGCTGCGTGGAATCACCTTTCCGGACAATTAACAAAATGACAGTGCCACTGTTCATGAGGTGGGGTCCCAAAAAGCCCTTGTTGCAAATTTGGTGAAAAAACTCCAAAAAATGACTGCATTATGAGCATCCATTGTGCAGTTTCTACTCACGCTCATTACTTCATCAATTTTTAATATTTTCACTCCAAATTTCCAACATTGCCATTTTTTCACACACCCTTATGAACAGTACAGCTGTCATTTTTTGCATCCTTCCCAAAATGTATTTTTGCACCTGTGGCACAGAATGGAATGGTCACTGTACAGAATTAACTTTCAGGACAGATTAACAAAATCCCAGTGCCACTGTTCATGAGAGGAGGTCCCAAAAAGGCCATGTTAAAAATTTGGTGAAAACATTCCAAAAAATGGACTGCATTACGAGTGTGCATTGCACAGTTTCTACATACACTTGTAACATTGCCATTTTTTCATATTTTCACTCCAGATTTTCAACCTTGCCATTTTTTCACACCTCCTCATGAGCAGTATAGCTGTCATTTGTTCACGTCCTGCCTGAAATGTGTTTTCACACCTGTGGCACCAAATGGCACACTCGCTGTGCGAAATCACCTTTTGGGATTGAGTAACGAAATGATACTGCCACTGTTCATGAGGTGGGGTCCCAAAAAGCCCATGTTGAAAATCTGGAGCAAAAATACCAGCAAACACCCAAGGCATTAGGGTTTCCAACCGAAAATCCCACCCTGTACAAACTGACAGGCATCGGGGGTGTGACTTGGGGTCATCAGCCGTAATGCTCACCCATCCCCCCATCCCCACCCTGCAGCCACTGACAGGCATCGAGATGTGCCTTGGGGTCTTCTGCCCTAATGTTCACCCCATTCTCCTATATTGCACCCATCTCAGCTTATTTCCTTATGGAATGGGGTAAGCATAAGGGCCGAAGACCTTAAGGCACACTGCGACATCTGTCGGTGTCTGCAGGGTGGGGTGAGGTGGAATGGCATGAGTTTTATGGCCAACAACTCAAAGGCATACTCCCAATGCCTGTCAGTCTCTGCAGGGTGGGGGTTGGGGTTGGCATTACTTCAATACTTTACTGCCATTCCTATTATGCATCTCTCTAACTCCTGCACTACCAATGCATGTACCAGCAAGCAAACATTCGGCATCGATAAATGCTTGTTTTTCTAATGAAGTGAATCAGTGCTGGAAGAACATGAGAAATTTGTGTTGAAAGTGATGCCTTAAAATGCAAGACAGAGGAATATACACAGAAAAATATGGGAGGCATGTACAACAACAATACCAACTGCAAACTTTTGGTATTGACAAATGCTTGTTTTTTGTGTGTTGCTACTTGTGTTCCCCTGTACCTGGTGTACTTCCCCTTATACTGTTACCGTAGATAGGATGTTGCTCCTATTCCCAATTTAGACCTACCCTTTACCTTCCACCCTTCCCAGCAGAGAATGCAACAACAGAAGTGAACAGGTGCCTTACCTTAGTGAACCAATAGAGTCCCCCCCCAACTTCTCCACTTCCTTCTGCTGACACCTGCTGATTCCTAAGATGCCAATCTTACACCTAGTGTACATCATGCATACATATATTGTTTGTGTGTTTACTTCTTGACGTCTTCCTTGAAGTTTTAATTTGTCAGATCATCTGTTCTGTATTCAATTTAGTTAGCCATTGATGGTTTCTTTTTATTTATTTATTTATTTTTTTTGTGGCATGTGTATGGGTTTCTAACTCCTCTGATCATACAGATTCTGTTTTGCCTCCGCTGATACTCCGGGGTTGACAAATCTTAAAATTAAGTACTTGTTCATGGACAAGGTGCTGGACTAAAAGTAGTAGTCCTGGTCCTTGAGTTGGTAGTCCAGTTAGAAATAGGCATAAACAGTTTTTTTTCTTATAAAATATATTTTTTTAATCTTCCCCAAATGCCATACCAAGCTGCCAATCAGTCCTTATTTTTTTTGCAACACAGTTTTGGTGGGTCTGTCCTGACTCCTAACCCTTCTCAGCCACTAGACCTCACAGCTCAATCCTCCCGCTCACCACTGGGGCATGACCCCTGGCTTTCCCCGTACATTTTTTTTTTTCTTTAACTTTTCTTTTCTTTAAAGTTGTTCTTTTGTTGTTTTAAGCTGTAGTGCTGTGGATAATGGAAGATGAACCCACCCAAACCCTAACCCTTTTCCCTGTCTAAAGTTTAATTTTACCATCTGAGCATATAGATGTGCTCACAGCTCCAAACTGCCTTCTCCACCACTCCAACTCACCGCCATTGCTAATATGTGACTTTGGGTATCTTGTGACAGTTGTACTACTTGTTTGCCAACCTCTCATTCAGGCTGCTGCAGCGCGTAAATGCTCATTCCTCCTGCTCTGCTACTTGCTATCGCCACTCCAGCTCACTCCACACTACAGTCCTTGACCCCCCCCAACTTCCAATGTGCTGACTCCAGCTGTACTCACACGAACAACGCAGCATCCCACACACAGCCTGGCACCCTAGTGACAAGGACAAGAAAGGCAGGCAACTGTGGCAAGAACATTTACTATTGTTTTGCTGGTTGTCCATGGGACAACCAACTGGGCACAGGGTGCTTGTCCTGGTCAGTGAACTGATAGCCCAGGACGTCGGGCAATGGGATTTGCTGATACTGTATGTGGACAATTGTTTTCAAAGTAATTAAACAGTTAAACAAAACTTGCAGTCATAGAAGAACACCTGGACAAATATATTAAATGGGTAGCAGTTTATATTAAAATACTAATAAATTAGACTTATTTTCATGGTGGTTGATGTGTTGGAAAAACTATTGACATCATACCATGCTGTTTAGCAATGCACTCTTCACTGCCATGCTATTCTCACAATTTGATGTGCTGGATTTTTTTTTTTTTTATTATTTTAATAAATTAACATGCAATTGCAAAAAGCATGTTCACATTATCGATATAATGCAAATGTATCCCATATGTAAATAAAGACTATAGGCAAGATAGTCACCATTTTAAACATTTAAATGCAATTCTGTGTAATGCAAAATGTTTGTATTGTTTAAACTGTACTTTTTCATCATATTTGTAATACAATGCATGTGTTGTTAAACTCCTAACTTACTGTACTGTTGTCTCATATTATGTCTATGCCCTCCAACACTGCCTGTATTTTTTCTCCCTGTTACATTGTCTGTATCCCTCATTGTAACCTTCAGGGTAGCACCTGAAAATAGATATTTTTGTCCAGTGTGCTCACCCAGTCAACAAAAGTTAAATAAAAGTAAATGAAGATGGGGGGGCCACTCTTTAAACTGGAAACAAATCAACTCCGCCAGTAAGGAATTCTTGGACACTATACTATAAACCACATATGGCAAAGTAACCAGTTGACCTCAACCCAGAGAAAGGGGAACTATTTAGATCCCCACAAAGGGCAGGAGTTTGCTACTATCATTTGTTATTCATGCACTATCTGTGGCACATGATGCTAGTGCATGAGGTCTATTCCATACCAGTTTGAGCTTGCGGCAGGGCTAAAACAGTGCTTAACAACACTAATCCCCCCCCCCAATAGACAGGGACACTGGTTTACCATGATTGATAAAGGGCAAATTCCATTTTGCAGATAGGAAAAACTGATATTGTCACCGGTGTCTGCAACACCAAAAGCAGTTTTTAACGGTGTTCTAGCCTTGTACCCTTTTGGTATGTATATACAGTATGTATACAAATATTCAGAATAAAATAAGGCTAAGTGTACATCAAAATAAATAAAGCAAAACAAAAATAGTACAGGAAAGAATTTATAGAAAAATGCAGTTTCTGGAGATTCACTAATCTGGTAAAAAATTGACAAATTCCATGAAATGCTTTGCCAGTGTATAGAAAGACCAACTCCAGAATTTTACCAGATTTTCTGGTAAAAACCTAAAATCAGTGTCCTTGCCAACAGAGTATAGAGTATATTTCAATCCCAAAAAGTAGTTAGATCACTCATTTGTATGCCCCCACCCACACTGGCAACTCACATACATGCAAAATAAATCACAGTCATTTGTTTTGCCTGTAGCTTCAGCACACAGTGTTGTATTAATTAACTCCTTGTGTGATCACAAGTACAATGACAGTTACCACAATGTACTGTTATCTGTGTAAAACAAGTTTGTACATGATACTTGATCAGCGGTGAACTACTGTAAAAAAAGACATCTGCGCTGCTGATGCGGTTTTGTTATACGATTATTGTTTTCCATTTGAGTGATCTGATAACAACTGCCTCTCCCTCTCTCTCTCTCTTTCCCTCTCCCTCTCCCTCTCTGTCTCTCTCTCTCTCTCACTCAAGCACTATCCGTGTTTACACAGCCACTGAGCTTACTGCACTCTTTCATTCCGCTGTTGTCTACACCTTCTACAGCACTGTGTGTTTCCATTCACATGGCCTCTCTCAGCAGCAATGCAAGATGTGCTGGTGAGGGGCTGTGACTTGGGTGGACTCTCCTGCTGACTTGGTGTAAGGAGGGTCTGTTTTGGTTGCTGTCCAATGCTCTTCCTACTAATGACAATGGGTTTGTAGTGGGAGGGAAGGGGGGGTTACAATGTAGTATTACAGTGGGAATTGGAGTGGGAGAGGGTACCACTAGACTTCCAGGTTAATTGTCATAATTACAGTGGGGATCAGGGTAGTAGGGGTTACCAATGGATTAGCAGGGTATATATTAGAATTACAATGGGGATCATGGCGGGAGAGGAGAGGGTGTGAATTTCTTTTCTTTTCTTACTTAAAACCCTTCTGCATGAGCTGGCAAGCTGACTCTCTGCGCTGCCTCTCAACCTGGTTACTGCAAGAGAACTGGGGGAGGCAGAGATGGCCGTTGAGGGGACAGCCAGGAATCATAGGTAAGAGAGTGTGTTACCTTGGAGTGAGCAGCACAGCCAGTCTACATGGCTTTTTAAGCCACTCACTGTGCTCGGTATCCCCAAGTTGGGAGAGAATCTGAGAGTACCATAACGATCAACTTACTGCGATTGGGTGACTACAAAGAAGCCTTTGCACCAGAGCAACACAATTACTCAGGCTGCTCCAGTGCAAATGCAACCATGTAAATGAGCCCACAGTCAGTGGATCTGATCCAAGTGGTCACCATCAACACAACATTGAAACCTTTTTGCTTTCGCTGACTCTGCAATTAAATTGACAGGATGGCATCAAATGCAATTTATAGGGTACCATCAGGATAACAAAGCTGGTTGGAGGGACATATTGACAGTTGTAAGAAGAATGGTAACCTTACAGTTAACCTTTGTATCATAGGTTTTAAAAAATGTAATTGGAAAAAAAAGCTTTCTGAATTATGTAAATATTCAGACAGAGAGGTCAGATGACACTGTGGTCTGTAAGCTTGTTGTGCACAGCTAATAACAATGTAACTAATATACAAACATGTAATAGAAAATGACTAAATGGTAAATAGTTATACACTAGCATACAAATGTGGTTTGCACATCACTGGCTTACTGTACCATATGTACTTTTCTGCATAGCGTTATTTTTCTTATTTTATGGTACTGTGTATCAGACTGGTTTTTAATGACATACGCTGGGAGATATTACATGATAGGAGCTGAGTGGCTATTTGCCAACCTATTGACAGGAAAAAAAATGGAATTGATGGACTTCCAAATGAGGAAACCCTTTTCCATTGTCAATCCAGATTCTTGGAGCTGTCATTTGTTTAAAGGTGTAATGCGGAATAGAACCTTTCATCTGTGCATAGATATATTTAGATTAATATCAGAGGGGAAGTTAAAGATTCACTTGTGTGCTACTACTGTCAGTTTCTACAGTAGGCAAATTTCATTTGGCATGTAACTATGGGTTACCTACTGCAAATGTGTAGATGTTCGGTAAACAGCTCGTGTGATCAGACAAAGAAAATGTGTTTGTGAATTTCAGATGAGCTCAAAAATGTATTCAATGTTATAGTGTGCCGACTAGATACCCGTGTCTGCGTACAGCCTTGTAAACATTTTAAAACTTTCACTGTCAGTCTCAAATAGACTGTTTGTGTTCAGCTCAATTGCCATGTAAAATTATAACAAATATGCTATGTTTCTGGTTTTCATTTTCCAATCTTGCAATGTTTTGCTTAGTTTTCTCAATGCCGTTTTGACTTTCACCTTAGTTTCCATAATCAGCATCACCTTCGGATTGCACTGTGTTCAAATCCTAAACAAACCTCTCGATACATCCAGCACTGCATCTAGACTGTTGCATAATTCACACATTCTCCAATATAACTGACAAATTATTTCTGCTTTAGTATACGTAGCATGCAGTTCAGAGTGTATATCCCATGTGCTATAAGTATGTTTGTTAAAATACAGTACCTCAGTTTAATGCTGGCATTCAGTATAACAGTATTACATGTCTGTATGTTTCAGATACCTGTTGAGATTCCAGTACTAACTGGCAATGCTAAATTGAGGCAACTGGCACTGCCCTCTTCTAACTTCCTAATTCAACTGCGACTGACATATGAAGATCATGATTTCCACTTTGGTGTTTACTTTTTTTCAGTAGGCAGCTGGACAGGGAGGTCAGATGACAATGTCAGTTGCTGACCAATAATAATATGCTAGTTGTTTAAGAAACATTTAGTAGTAAAGAGGTAGTGCAATACTAAACCAGAATAAATAAATGTCTCAATCAAAACTCACTACTTTAGTCACACCACAGTTGACTCGCTGGGGTATTGAGTGAGATGAATTTATGGCCACTGCTGGTTCCATGTGGGTCTGAGAGGGATAAGCTTGTAGTCACAGCTGGCTTCCTGAGCTTTATGAGAGTTAAATTTGTAAATGCAACTGTATCCCTGGCTATCTGAGACAGACAAGAGACAGGCATTCTAGGCAGTTGTGAGGGGTTAGTTGGGCAAATGCAGTTGAGAAGAAATTACAATACATTAGTGAGGTTTTCAGATTCCAAGCAGAACCATGCGGTCTCTGATTGAATACTGTGGACTATATACAGTATGTTAGAACATTCTGATTACTTTATACAAGGCTTTGTCAAGAAATAAATACATAACAGCAGCTGGGGATCAGCTGAGTCAAACATATGTGTATTAATAGGATAGTATAGTGGCACCTGAGTCAAACATACGTGTATTAATAGGATAGTATAGTGGCACCTGAGTCAAATATATGTGTATTTATAGGATAGTATAGTAGCACCTGAGTCAAACATATGTGTATTAATAGGATAGTATAGTGGCACCTGAGTCAAACATATGTGTATTAATAGGATAGTATAGCAGCACCTGAGTCAAACATTTGTGTATTAATAGGATAGTATAGCAGCACCTGAGTCAAACATACATGTATTAATAGGATAGTATAGCAGCACCTGAGTCAAACATACGTGTATTAATAGGATAGTATACTGTAGCAGCACCTGAGTCAAACATATGCGTATTAATAGGATAGTATAGCAGCACCTGAGTCAAACATACGTGTATTAATAGGATAGTATAGCAGCACCTGAGTCAAACATACGTGTATTTATAGGATAGTATAGCAGCACCTGAGTCAAACATATGTGTATTAATAGGATAGTATAGTAGCACCTGAGTCAAACATACGTGTATTAATAGGATAGTATACTGTAGCAGCACCTGAGTCAAACATATGCGTATTAATAGGATAGTATAGCAGCACCTGAGTCAAACATACGTATTAATAGGATAGTATAGCAGCACCTGAGTCAAACATACGTGTATTTATAGGATAGTATAGCAGCACCTGAGTCAAACATATGTGTATTAATAGGATAGTATAGTAGCACCTGAGTCAAACATACGTGTATTAATAGGAGGCAGTATAGCGTAGTGGTTAAGAGCACTGCTTGAATCCCACAGCCCCCATTTGCATACTGTGTGACCCTGAGCAAGTCATTTAACTTCCTTGTGCTCCTAGGTTGCACCTGGAAACAAATTTCGGCTTAGTGTGTCTTTTCTGGTTAAACAATTTCCCCTTTCATTAAGAAATAAAAATATTATGTGTGTGTGTGTGTGTGTGTGTGTGTGTGTTGCTGTGGAGTGAGGGCTGCATGTGAAAAGAGGACTGAGGAGTTAAAAACAAACAATTAGCAGAACAAAATATTTAAAAGTGAGACAATCTAATGTTCCCCTCATGCAACTATTTCTATTTGGAGGGGCAGTTTCACACAAATGATACAAGGAGACATGCTTGTGCTCACACTGCGAATGACGTCATGCTGTCACACCGCTCGGCAGCTCTGCTCAGCTGGTTGGTGGGTGATGTCATGCAGATGAAGGAAGGTAACCGCTGTCTGATAGGTGCAGCTACCTCTTTTCAACTACACAATGTTTACACCCATCAGTTAGCAGAGAAGCATCATGATCAGCCTCGCTGATCATGGGACTGTCAGGGTCAAACCAATTGCAACTTGAGCTGCCCTTAACCCCTGACGGTGACGCACTGCTGCAATCCAGTATCACAGCAATATGTTCACTTTGTGCAAGAGCACATATTAAAAATCAAACAAACACAAGAAAGTGCTAAACAACGAGTTTACCACTAGCCTGAGAATCCCTCCCCGATCTGAATCACAGCCCACATCAGTTGTTGTAGCAAGAGAAAAAATTCTGAACCGTAGCTAACGGGAAACCACATACTGTACAGAGACTGTTTGGTAAACAAGTTTTTCACAGCAGCTACCATAAGGGGAGAGAAACAATACAGATTACCCACAGCTGCAGTGCAAACAGACATACTCAGAAGTATGTGCACCACCAATCAGCAACAAGACCAGGTAAGGAACTGGGTGCTGAAGGGAGATATCCCTGCCAGGTAACCTAGCATTTGAATGCAAGATGGTGTAAAGAGAAGCCAGAGCCCAGAAAGAAGGAAGAAAGAAGATCCTGTTTGTCCCAGTAGTCCAGAAGTCCAGAAATGTGGTTATTTTACTCCAGTACTCCAAAGGCTGCCCATCCTTAGAAGGAGTGTGGTAGTTAATTTCCCACCCATGCATTAGGGAGGGATCTATGTAGCAAGCCTAAGGCATGTACTAGGGGATGGGAGGCATTCCCAGTGCCCCATCCCATCTATTTTGCCTTTCAGGCCCACAGTCCCATAATTAGACAGGCTTGCGGAGGCAGCATAGCGTAATGGTTAAGAGCACTAAGCTGCAAACCTGGAGACCTGAGTTTGAATCCCATCAGCTCCCACTTGTATACCGTGTGACCCTGAGTGAGACCACTTAACTTCCTTTTGCTCCCAACTTGCACCTGTAAACAAGCTTGTCTTAGTGTGCCTTTCCGAGTTAAACAATTTTCCCTTTCCCATTCCCTGGTCAGACTTGATGGGCCATTAGGCCTTAATCTGCCATCATTCTCTGATTCTGTGCTTCTAAGTTCTTGTCAGATTGACTTTGGTTACTGCTGTTCCTGTGCCAGTCTGAAGGGGGATGACCACACAATCCTGGGTGTGCCTAGTGACATTTACTTGCATGTTTTGTGGCAGGGACATTGTTATTCCAGTTTAATAATATCTTTAGCTATTAATGCATAAGAATATAGAGTAAAATAGTAATTGTAGATTCAAGCATGTCTCTCTTTACAGGTCCAAAAGAAGGTGGATCCTTGTCCAAATTAAAAATGGAGCTTGCTGCTGAAGGTTGGAGTTCCATGTTTTTGTTTTTAGGTACATCTAGCATGTGATTCCATGCCATGTAAGTGGTTTTGTCAGGTTATCTCCATCTAGCCTGTGATGCCAGACCATGTAACTGGTTTTATCAGGCTACATAGAGTCTATCAGTGTTTTAGGTTTATAACAATGCCTATTTCTAATTGCAAGTTTTTGTCAACGTATGCATTAGGGTGAGGGGTCTGTTAAAGATAAGGTATGGATCAGCCAATATGCCCTGGGTGATAATAATGTCTATAGGTTCTAGTAATATGTTGAAAGCTATTGAACATTGCTGCTAATATGTTCCTGACCAGAAGACTCATCGGTTAAAAGGACTCTCAATTGGAGTTGAGGAGGGGCATGGCTTAGCTGTTGGCAAGATGGGTGCTTAATCCTGGCAGTTCTCCCTTCCCTCGACTTGTATCTGCTATCATTGCCATGCTAAAATCATTACTGGAACTTTTAAAAGCTCCTACCAGACAGCCGCTGACTCAGTCACCCAATACCTGCAATCCTTTTTCTCCTTGGTCCTCCCACAGCACTGCCAGTACCTTGTGTAATTGCTCCACATGGTCCCAGTCTTAACAGCGGGAATGGTGCCATCCAGTGTGGCTCCTCCAGCGGCCCCAGTGGATCTGTTGGAGATCAAGTAAATGTTTGGCCAGATTCTGCTAGACATTGGTAATCTGAAAACCATAGTGCAGAGCAATACAGAGAATGCTGAGAACTTGGTGCAAAACGTTTCATATACAGAGCAGCAGGCCATTCATCAAGAAGCCTACTCAGACACAAGTGTAGCACACTTGAGAGAGCAAGATCACACAATCAGAATGCTGTGGGACAGGCTGGAAGATTTAGAGAACAGGGCTGGATGCATAAATGTGTGCTTTGTGGAATTGCCTGAGGGGGTAGAAGGTAAAGATACTGACTTTTCTACAGGGAAAGGGAAAGGGGAAATTGTTTAACCAGGAAAGGCACACTAAGCCGGAGTTTGTTTCCAGGTGCGACCTGGGAGCACAAGAAAGTTAAGTGACTTGCTCAGGGTCACACAGTATGCAAGTGGAAGCTGTGGGATTCAAGCCCAGGTCTGGTCTGCTGGATGTCACCAGATTTGCAGCTCAGAGCCTTAGACCACTGTGCTATACTGCCTCCTCTACAGAATGAGCTTCTGGTCCTCCTTAAAGTGATTTTGTCATGTTTGCCATAGCAAATGAGAGTAGTAACCTGTAGGAGTTGTGAATCAATCTCCTACCATTCAAACTGCCAAAAAGTGCTGTTTTCCATGAAAAATAATGCTTTTATTGCTGTGCTCTGCTTCATTTGTAGAACCCTGCCCTTTTTATGTTGATTGCGCGCAAGCGCAAGAAACATATTGTGGCAGCTTTTGCAAGAAGCAGATTGTGGAGGCACGGTACTGTTGTGGCCAATGCCCCCACAGGCTTTAAAGGCTCAGCCCGCTGTCCCCAATGGTGTGGCATGTGCTGCTGACACTAGTTCAGCCAGCGTGCCACAACTTTCTAATGTTTTAGCCGCTGCAATCAGGGGCCGCCTCATCATTGCAGCGTCATCTGATGCAATGAGGAAGTGACCCCTCATTGCAGGGCTGTTGCTGACAGGGAGCCCAGTCCCCATTTCTTGTGTGCCAAGGAGGGTGCCCCATCTCCCTCGGCTTATGTCCCCCCCTCCTTCTGTGTTTGCCGACAGGTGCCCAATCCCCATCTGCATGTCCCCCATTTCTTGTGTGCCGAGGTGCCAATCCCTCGGCTCATGAGCCCCTCAGTATGTGCCGACAGGTGCCCAATCCTGTCAGCTCCAGTGTCTCCTACCCCAAAACACGCAGATGGCATGCTGGGAGCCCACCCCAGTGTGCTGCGTGCATTGCAAAAAAAAAAGTACCTTGACGTCTTTTTTACCCTCAAAGAAGAAACGGTCCTCGTTGTCCGCACCCCTCCCACATAACCGCGGTCTCCCACCGCGACACTCTCCTCACCCCATACTTACTCCAGAGCCCGGCGCAACAATCTTCGGTGGACCGGGAACACATCTGCACTCTTCAAAGCCAACCACTAACTAAGGAAATGCCGGTAAGCTGTATAATGGAATAAATAGTTTTTAAAAAAAAAACTTTGATACATATCTCAGTCATTTTTCGGAATTTCGGCACCAAATTTTCAACATGGGGTTTTTAGGACTCCTCCTCATGAATATTGCTACTGTCATGGTGTTAATCAGCCCTGAAAGGTGATTTCATGGTCACTGCGTGGAATCACCTTTCGGGACTGATTAACAAAACAACAGTGCCAGTGTTCATGAGGTGGGCTCTCAAAAAGCTTGTGTTGCAAATTTGGTGGAAAAAAATCCAAAATATGACTGGTTTACAAGCGTGCGTTGCGCAGTTGTTATGCACACTCATAACTTCATGAATTTGCAATATTTTCACACCAGATTTTTAACATTGGCATTTTTCCACACCTTCTTGTGAACAGTATGGCTGTCATTTTTCACATCCCGGCCAAAATTAGTTTTTGCACGTCTGGCGCAGAATGGCATGGTCGCTGTGGGAAATCAGTGTTCAGGACAGATTACAAAAATAACAGTGCCACTGTTCATTGAACAGAGGTCCTAACATGCTTATGTTGAAAATTTGGTGCCAATACTCCATAAAATGACTTTGTAACGAGCATGCGTCGCGCAGTTTGCACGCATGCTCGTAAGTTCGTGAATTTATATTATTTTCACTCCAGATTTTCAACATTGCCATTGTTCTGCACCTCTTTATGAACAGTATAGCTGTCATTTTCCAGATCCTGGCCAAAATTGTTTTCGCACTTCCGGCGCAGAATAGTGCAGTCGCTGTGGGAAACCCATGTTCCGGACACATTATAAAAATGACAGTGACAGTGTTCATTAGCAGAGGTCCTAAAATGCCTATGTTGAAAATTTGGTGATGACAGTCCACAAAATGAGTGTGCCACGAATGTGCGTTGTGCAGTTTCCACGCACGCTTGTACCTTAGTAGCTTTGTAATATTTTCACTCTAGATTTTCAACATTGCCATTTTCCACACCTCCTTATGAACAGTGCAACTGTCATTTTTCACATCCTGGCCAAAATGTGTTTTCGCTGTTCCGACGCACAATAGCGCAGTTGCTGTGGGAAATCAGTGTTTGGGACACATTAAGAAAATCACAATGACACTGTTCATGAGCAGAGGTCCTAAAATGCCTATGTTGACAATGTTGTGATGAAACTCCATAAAATGACTGTGTTACCAGCGTACGTTGTGCAGTTTCCAAGCACCCTTGTAACTTCGCAAATTAGTAATATTTTCACGCCACATTTTCAACACTGGCATTTTTCCACACCTCCTTATGAACAGTACAGCTGTCATTTTTCACATCCTGGCTGAAATGTGTTTTCACGCTTCCAGTGCAGAATACCACAGTCACTGTTGGAAATCAGTGTTTGGGACAGATTAGAATCGAGCGAGTGAGAGGGGGGGAGTGACCGAGCTCAACTAAGCTCTGTCGGGACTGCTGCGGATTTCTTTGTGGACAGGAAAAGGCACCAACGCAGGCAGGATCCCAGTACAAAAGGGCAGCCTGCAGCACCAGGAGACACAGAATGAGCGAGTGAGGGAGGGGGAGTGAATGAGCTCAACGGAGCTCTGTTGGGACTGCTGCGGATTTCTTTGTGGGCAGAAAAAGGGAGCAATGCACGCAGGGGCCCGGTACAAAAGGGCAGCCTGCAGCAGTGGAAGAAGCAGAATGAGTGACTGAGAGGGGAGGAGTGAGCGAACTCAACGGAGCTCTATCATGACTGCTGAGGATTTCTTTGTGGGCAGAAAAGGGCGGCAACACATGCAGGAGCCCCGTACAAAAGAGCAGCCTGCAGCACCGGCAGAAAAGGAACGAGCGAGTGAGAGAGAGGGAGTGAGTGAGGTCAACAGAGCTCTGTTGGGACTGCTGCAGATTTCTTTGTGGGCATAAAAAGGTGCCAACAGAGGCAGGAGCCCAGTACAAAAGGGCAGCCTGCAGCACCAAGAGAAACAGAACGAGTGCGTAAGACAGGTGGAGTGAGCGACCGCAACAGAGCTTTCTCAGGACAGCGGTGGATTTATTTGTGGGCAGAAAAAGGTGCCAACGCAGGCAGGGGCCCAGTACAAAAGGGCAGCTGGCAGCGGCAGGAGAAACACAATGAGTAAGTGAGAGAGGGGAGTGAGCGAGCTCAACAGAGCTCTATCAAGACTGCTGCAGATTTCTCTGTGGGCAGGAAAAGGTGGCAACGCAGGCAGGAGCCCAGTACAAAAGGCCAGCCTGAAGCACCGGCAGAAATGGAATGAACGAGTAAGAGGGGGGGAGTGAGCGAGCTCAATGGAGCTGTATCGTGACTGCTGCAGATTTCTTTGTGGGCAGAAGAAGAGGCAACGGAGGCAGGAGCCCAGTACATAAGGGCAGCCTGGAGCGGCCGCAGAAATGGGACGAGCGAGTGAGAGCGGGTAATGAGCGAGCTCAACGGAGCTCTGTCGGGACTGCTGCAGATTTGTTTGTGGGCAGAAAAAGGCACCAACAGGGGCAGGAGCCCAGTACAAAAGGGCAGCCTGCAGCATCAGGAGAAACAGAATGAGCGAGTGAGAGAGGGGGAGTGAGCGAACTCAACAGAGGTCTATCATGACTGCTGCGGATTTCTTTGTGGGTAGGAAAAGGTGGCAACCCAGGCAGGAGCCCAGTACACAAGGTCAGCCTGTAGCGCCAGCAGAAACAGAACGAGCGAGTGACAGAGGGGGAGTGAGCGACCTCAAAGGAGCGGTGTCAGGACTGCTGCAGATCTCTTTGTGGGCAGAAAAAGCCACCAAAGCAGGCAGGAGCCCAGTACAAAAGGGCAGCCTGCAGCAGCGGGAGACACAGAACAAGCGAGTGAGGGAGGGGGAGTGAGTGAGCTCAATGGACCTGTGTCGGGACTACTGCAGATTTCATTGTGGACAGAAAAAGCTACCAACAGAGGCAGGAGCCCAGTACAACAGGCCATCCTGCAGCACCAGAAGAAACAGAATGAGCGAGTCAGAGAGGGGCAGTGACCCAACTCAACGGAGCTCTGTTGGGACAGCTGTGGATTTTTTTGTGCACAGAAAAGGGTGCTAATGCAGGCAGGAGCCCAGTACTAAACAGCAGCCTGCAGCAATGGGAGAAACGCAATGAGCGACTGACAGAGGGCCACTGAGCGAGCTCAACAGATCAGCGCAATCAACATTCAGCATTGACAAATGCTTGTTTTCTCAGTGCTGCATGCCCCAGCTGTGACATCATGCAAGGGAAACAAAGTTGTTAAGCACTGTGTTTTATTTATTTATTTATTTATTTATTTGTATTCCGGGTGACATCTTTGAGCCGAGGGCTCTTTTACAAAGGTTCCACGTCAAGGCAATAAGGACAATAAGGTACAAAACATAACATTACCATTACAATGGAACTTACAAAAAAAAAAAAGTAAGGTTACAATAATTGCAGCCAAAGGCATTGTCAAGGAATTGTGTTGTGAGTTAATTATACAGTACAAGTCATAGGTGGCTCAGTGAAGCTTTGTTAGGAGTGGGTTAGTGGGAAAAGAGAAAGAAGAGTGGTGGTGAGGGGGTGGAATGGGAGAGAGGGAGAGGGAGGAGGGGAGAAATAGGGACGGCATTGCGTTAGGTATGTGGTAGATGGGAAATAGCAAGGGAGGAGGAATGGGGGGGATGAAAAGGAAGAGAAGACAGATTGTTGAAACAGAGACCTCTGTTTGTCAGTCTTGGTATTGCAGACATCCTTTCTCTTTCACAATTTTGGACTCAAAGCAGAAGCTGGACACCAAAGAAAAAGAAAAGTAGTCTAACCCATAATTACACTCCTGAACTACTTATTGATATTCAGGCCCTATAACATAAGCATAGAAAAGTATCATCATGCTCCCACATTCTAACAGGAGCTGCCACTTCAGACCTGTACTTCACCACCAGGCAGTAAAAGTCAAACAACATCTACACAGACTGGCAAATTATCTTTTTGACCTATCTGCATCACAAAAAGTTTTCAAGAAACTTTTCTACAGTAAGCACTGCCAACATAGGAGACTGCCCTTTGATAAGGGAGACAGAAAAATCAGCTATGTGCATTACCCATAGTGCCTTGCTACACACATATATATATATATATACACACACACACACATATTTATAGTAGCATATAGATGAAACATCAATATTTTTTTGGGTGGAATTTAACATAAACAGTGCATGCATCACTACTTCATTTGAAAAGCTGGGCTGATATTCCTGTCTGGGTGACTATTCCCCCTTCTCTTTTTGCATTGCCAGATTGACTCAGTAGAACCACTAATTCCACTGATATCCTTGTTGTTCTTTACAGTGACAAACTCCCTTAAAACATGAGTCACCTACTCCTTTTTATGTTGGCTTGAGCGCATGTGCAAGAAACATCTTGCAACAGTGTGGGTCTTTTGAGCGCGGCTGCTCTTGTGCAAATGCAGGGCATGCATCAGTAGGTGTGTCCCTCATTCCCCAATCAGCCTGCATGCCACCGCCACACCATGAATTCATAATGGGGCGAGCACATCAAAGCAAAGGTCCGCTGCAATCATCATATGGCGGTCCTTTTCAACTGCGTCTTCACCCGTCATTAAGATCATGGTCGGCGAGCAGGCGGCAGGCTCACTGTTTTCACATCGGGGTGCCCAATCCTCCTGTTGGCAACCCCCATGTTTAGGTGCAGACGGGGAGCCCACCCCGCTGACATCCCCTCCGCAAATGTGGACGCCAAGGGGTGCCCAATCCCCCGGCTCACACCCCCACTTCTTTGCCACTGACAGGGAGCCCACTCCTCGTCAGCATCACCCCCAACTGTTGAATGCTGAGGGGTGCCAATCCTCGGCTCATGCCCCCTCCCTTTCTTTGTTTGCCAGCGGGGTGCCCAACTCCGCCGGCATTACCGTGTTGTGTGCGACGAGGTGCCCAATCCCCATCGGCTACCGACACCCCCACAAAACCCATGTAGGTGGTATGCTGGGAGCCCACCCAAGTGTGCCAAATGCCCTGTAATACAAAAACTGTCCTGACGGTTTCGCTTTTTTTTTCCTACACCTGAAAACGAAACCGCCCCTCGTGAGTCTACATGCCCCTCCCCACCCGCACCCACCCACTGCGCACCCTGCCTCCCTCACCCCTCACCCCATACTTACCTCCGGACTCTGGTGCGGCGATCTTCTGTGGACTGGGAACACGTCTGCACTCTTCAAAGCCGACCGCGAACTGAGGAAATGCCGTAAGCTGTATAATGCAATGAATAGGGTTTTTCAACTTTGTTACATATCTCAGGCATTTCTTGGAATGTTGGCACCAAATTTCAACACGGGTTTTTAGCTCCTCATGAATTCTGTCACTGCTATATGCTAATCGGCCTCGAAGGTGATTTTGCAGTCACTGCATGAAATCACCTTTCGGGACCCATTAATGAAATGACAGTGCCAGTGTTCATGAGGTGGCCTCTCAAAAAGCCTATGTTCCAAATTTGGTGGAAAAATCCAAGAAATGCCTGTTTTACGAGCGTGCATTGCGCAGTTGCTACGCAGGCTGGTAACTTCGAGCATTCACAATATTTTAACACTGTATTTTCAGCATTGCCATTTTTCTGCACCTCCTTGTGAACAGTACAGCTGTCATTTCCCACATCCTGCCCGAAATGTGTTTCCGCACTTCCGGCGCACAATTGAGCAGTCGCTGTGGGAAATCAGTGTTTGGGCCAGATTATGAAAATGACAGTGGCACAGTTCATGAGCAGAGCTCCTAGAATGCCTATGTTGAAAATTTGGAGCTGATACTCCATAAAATGACTGTGTTACGAGCATGCGTTGGCAGATTGCACGCATGCTCGTACCATCATGCATTTGTGATATTTTCACTCTGGATTTTCACCATTGCCATTTTTACACACCTCTTGATGAAAAGTACAGCTGTCACTTCACTTGTCCTGCACAAAATGTGTTTCCGCACTTCTGGCGCAGAATAGCGTGGTCGCTGTGCGAAATCACTTCTTGGGACACTTTGA
This sequence comes from Neoceratodus forsteri, assembly GCA_016271365.2. NCBI lineage: Eukaryota > Metazoa > Chordata > Ceratodontiformes > Ceratodontidae > Neoceratodus > Neoceratodus forsteri. The sequence continues at coordinate 356,802,902 of CM028134.1, forward strand.
GGAAATGACAGTGACACTGTACATGAGCAGAGGTGCTAAAATGCCTATGTTGAAAATTTGGTGCTGAACGCCCACAAACTGCCAGTGCTGCAAGCGTGCCTTGTATATTTGCCATGCACCCTTGCAACTCCGCAACTTTCGTATATTTGTATGCCACATTTTCAGCACTGCCATTTAATTAGACCTCCTTATGAACTGTGCAGCTGTCATTTTTCACATCCTGCCCAGCATGTTTTCCAGCACTGCATTACCAAACACCCACAGGGACACCCTAATGCCTCTCACTCTCTGTAGGGTGGGGGTGGGTTGGAATCAGTTCAATACTTGACTGCCACTCCTATGCTGCATCTCTCTAACTCCTGCACTGCCAATGGCAGCAAGACAACATTTGGCATTCACAAATGCTTGTTTCTATTGACTTACCCTGTTGGAATAGCCAGAATGCTTCCTTACTGCTGCCCCAGACATTGTCTTCCTCCACTACATCTTTTTGAGTACCTCTAAGTCCCAGACTTGCATGTACATCAGGCTCCCTGGATGATAAACTTACTGGATGTGATCCTTAAATATCCTGCATTCAGGTTGGAATTGTTGACACTATGTGCTTCCTTGCTCCAACCTGGGGATCTACCACTGTTGTGCTACCCAGCTCAGCTGTCCATTTCTTGATGAAACTGTCCACCTAACTCCTGAACCTGGTGACCTCCTGCATTACCTGCCTCTCATACCCCTATCTTTTAATTAGAATCCTCCAGATAAGGCTGAGTGAAATTAACAAATTCCAGTTTTATGGAATTTTAAATGAAATTCTACAATTTTTACAAAGACTCGTGGCATTTGCCTTTAAGTACAGATGTTATTTCGTAGAGCTGTACAAATACATTTTTCCAGATACAGTATTCGGCCAAATATTCAGTATTCGGGCCCCAGATATTTGTTGTTCAGTATTCAGTATTCAGTATTCAGCCAGGAAAGTTGTTTTATTAGAGAATTGCTGCAGAAGTCCTTAAAATGATTTCAGGAGGAGGAGGAGAGGTCACGGCACTTTGGCTTGTGCTACTGGTGCTTCAGGAGGAGGATGCAGAGGTGAAGATCTCTATATGGTCACAAAGGTCTCAAGAGGTACTACAAGAATAATATATGCAGCACCCTTAAAAAAATTGTGGCCATTAACAAAATCAAGTAATAAAACATAACAATTCCCATAGGATGACACTGGAACTTCAACAGGCCATAATTCCATCAATATTTGGAGTTAAGTGACAGTCTCTATATGGTCACAAAGGTCTCATGGGTTACTACAAGAATAACATATGCTGTACCCTTAAATAATAGTGCCCATTAAAAAAAGCAAGTAATAAAACATAACGATTCCCATAGAATTACACTGGAACTTCAACAGGCCATAACTCCATCAATATTTGGAGTTCATTAACAGTAGCTATATGGTCACAACGGACTCAAGGGGTACTACAAGAATAACATGGTCACACCCTTAAATAATTGTGGCCATTAAAAAAAGCAAGTAATAAAACATGGCAATTCCCATTGGATAACACTGGAACTTCAACAGGTCATAACTCTGTCAATATTTGGAGTTAAGCTATATTGTCAAAAAGGTCTCAAAGGGTACTACAAGAATAACATATGCCACACTTTAATATAATTGTGGCCATTAAAAAAGCAAGCAACAAAACATAACGATTCCTATAAGATAACACTGGAAATTCAACAGGTCATAACTCCTTCAATATTTCGAGTTAAACTATATTGTCAAAAAGGTCTCAAAGGGTACTACAAGAATAACATATGCCACACTCTAATATAATTGTGGCCATTAAAAAAGCAAGTAATAAAACATAACGATTCCCATAGAATAACGCTGGAAATTCAACAGGCCATAACTCTGACAATATTTGGAGTTAAGTGACAATTTCTATATGGTCACGAAGGTCTTATGGGGTACTATAAGAATGACATATACTGCATCCTTAATAATTGTGGTGATTAAAAATAGCAAGTAATAAAATGTAATGATTCCATTAGGATAACACTGTAACTTCAATTGGCCATAACTTTGTCAATATCTGGAGTTAAGTGACAATCTCTATATGGTCACAAAGGCATCAAGAAATGATGATGCTGCAAATACAGTAGATAGATAGATAGTGGCACCAGCACACTGTTCTGACAGCAATCAAGTAACGGACTGCTTATAAAAGCAAAGTACAAACAAATATACCTTGTTTTTAGCACCACAATGTGCATCCGCTTCATTATTTCCCTGCTGTCAATGATGTTTCTTACCCAAATGGATCAGCAGATTGCTGTCAGAATGGTGTGCTGGTGCCAGTTGTTAAGTTTCAAGAAGGGCTCCTGCTATTCTGCCAGCACCTCAATCCTCCTCTATCATGGCAGATGCACGGCTTCAACTGAGCCATTGGAGTCCACACTCTAGTCTCTCTATATATTGAACTCTATGCTACACACTCAGAGTGAGGAAATCACATGGTGTTCCTGACTGTGAGCTCCAAAAACAGCCTCCGATTGGCCAACAAAGCTCTGTGAGATTTTGAAATCTAACCCACCGTAAGTATGTCCTGAATAATGGCCGAATAATGGACTATTCAGAACGTCCATCTGAATATTCGGCAAGCCTGCTGTTCGTGGTATTCGTGAAATACTGTTCAATCCATGCAACTCCCTATTATTTTGCAATTTCTGGCAGAAAACAATTAATAACATTGGCATACAGAGTCTTCTTGTAAGGTCTAAGAATAAGCCAAATTTCATGATATTGCATTTTCTAGTTTTAAAGTTTATGGGGCTTAAATTTGTAGTTTACATTCTTGCAAAATTAAATTTTTTAATGTTGTGAAAGTTTGACTACTTTTAATTCAATGCCATTTAAAGCTGCAAATATGAACTTTTTCAAAATAACCATGTGGTATAGTAGTTTAAATGCTTCAACTCTGGTTAAATTTGAATATGTTGTTTTAAAACTAGAGGGAAATAACTGAAATTTAAATGTTGGCATGTTTGGTAGGCTATAACTCAGTCCCATTTGAAGCTAGAAATCTGAAGCTACAGTATGAGCATATACAAATGTAGTGATAACCTGTATACCTGTCACATTTTATAACATTTCGATGAATACTATTAAAATTATACTAAAATTACAGAAATCTAAATTTTGGCAAAATGTTTGGCTACCTATAACTCAGCTCCCATTGAATTTGAGACTTAAAACATGGTGTATTTACCCATGTTGGATGCGTCTCTAAATCCAGACATTGTGGAGAAATTTGGATAAGAAATTTTAAAATAATTTCTAAATAACTGAACATTTAATTTTTATTAAATGCTTGGCCACCAATACCTCTGCCCCTTTTAACCTACAAATCTGAAATGTGGCACACATTTGTATGTCATTGGGTTCTGTGTACATTCCACATTTGGTGTTAATTGGACATGTACATTTAAAATTATAGTGAAATAACTGAAATTTAAAATTTGGCAGAATTGTGCAGAATATTCATGAAAATTCTGCAAAATTCCACAGAATCGAAATGATCATTCCACAGGCATTCTGCAGGTGGAATTCTATATTCCACACAACTCTAATAACAGCTTTTGTCATAGGTTTTTGGTAAATCTTTCAGATATGAGATTGTGAAACTGTACCATATCTAGTTCAGTGATAAGAACATACAATAGGAATAAAAAACTACTTGAACTATGCCAGCACACTCCAGGTGTCTTCTATACCCACAAAATACACAATAAAGTACTCACATTGTGTGATTCAAACCTGTGACACTCTTCCCCCCCCCAATAATTTGTGGTGGAACTGGAGGAGCGTAAGCTCTTCTTTGCTAGAATACAGCTGGTTGAGTCAGTCCCTTAGCTGTAGAACCCGGTGAGGGTTGGAGGACATATTGGTTTTGAGCACCTTCTCTTCCTTAACTAGTTTAGTGTCTAGCTCCTTTGCCTCAGTCTCTCTCTGTTTCCGCCTATAGGCCACATAACCAATAATGCTTCCCCATAGAAAGGCCTTCCCTCTCTCCCCCTGCGTAGAATTAGACACCATTCCATTATCACTGTGGTCCAAAAATTCTCTCAGCTTTGATTTCACCCAAGGCATGAAATGTGGGTCCTTCAGTAACAGAGGGTCTAATATTCACATGGCAGATTTGGGTGGTGGAGGGCTCCATAAGATATTCAGGGAAAGTGGGGCATGATCAGAAATGATAATGGGGTGAAAAGTGTTGTCCACTATTGCCTGTCTCACTTGAGGAGATGACAGCCAAAGATTCAGCCTGCTAAACAACTGGTGCACCTGAGAAAAATATATGTTATCTTCAACCCGTGGATGGACAAGCCTCCATGCGTCAGTCAGCACATGTTGTTGCTGAACTTGTGTCAGTTGCTTCTGAGCATGCATGTGGCTCTGGATGTGACGATGGCCTGTCCAGAGAAGGATTAAGTGTGAGGTTGAAATCTCTCCCCCCCCCCCATAGTGCTGAGGTGTTTGCAGACCCCCCAGTCAGCCAGGGTCTGTGAGATCTGCATGAAAAATCCTGGGCAGTCACTTTTGGAACATAGGAGTTGACCAGAATAATGGGCCCTTGAGGAGTATCTTCAGTTTGAAGTGACTTTACTAACTCAAGGAATGCACATAAAACCTGAAAAGAATTTAGGTAATTAGGTCCTTAAAAGAGAAATGGCAAAACAAACAGCTTGTACACCATTATAAAGGATGTCACTGTTAGACTCTTAGAGAGTACATCAGGAACAGCCCCCTTGAAACATGTTAAGTAAGATCAGCACTGTTATTAGCCTGATAAATCAGTACAAAGGAGGGGCAGGGCACTATAAAGGGAGAGAGAAAACAACAGCATTTCTCACGTTGCAGACAATTAAGTCAAACCTTGCTGCTTACATCCTGCCACCATTTTCTCTTGGGTTTTAAAAGGAGAGGCTGCCACAGTGGCATAAGATAAGAGTATGGTAGGCTCAGCAACTGAGGGTGAGGATGGCAGCAAAGGGGTGTCTTCTGGTCAAGTCTTTCTGGCTGGAGTTATTGGCAGGCATTGTTTGGAGTAAGCCTGAGCATTGGGAGGTGCATCTCATAGCCTAGGAGCTTCACCTGTTTCAGTCAGTGATTCAAACCTACCCTCCCAGGGCTGGTCACTGGTACTATCCAAGTGGGCCTCCCCTTTCTTGTTGTGGCTTCTGCTTTGTGAGCTGCATGTATGAGGATGGTCCAGTCTAGCTGCCTTAGCCATCTTGCCTCCAGCCCCTCATCCTCTCTGCTGGAAATTAGGCTGCAAGGATTCTTTATTAGTGTCATTGGGTCCATCAAGTGCTCTAGTTTGCATTCCCTCTGAATTTGGGGGTCCTGGAGTGGCACAGTGTCCATGGAAATGAGCTGTGGGTGATGAGGCATATTAGGAATTATTGTTTGGGGCCAAGATCTTTTGATAAAATCTTCTGCTATTTCATGTGTGAGGAATGAATGAATGACTCTGTTGTGGGCTAGGCAGAGGGTGGCTGGGTACTGGAGATGGTAAGGGACTCCAGGCTGCTGCAGGGCTTTGCAAGCTGAAGGCCTTCCACTTCTCTTTGAGTGCTATGGAGAAATGAGGGAAAATCTGGATGAGGTGACCCTGCCAGTGTAGTGGCCCCCCATGCTCTCTTGCTAATGTCATGATCCACTCCATGATGGGGAACTACAGGAATTTTGCCAAAATGGGCCATGGTTTTTGACCAGGTTTCAGTGGTGAAGTGAGGGAGGGAGCAGTGGGATAGTTCAGTTTCCAAGGAGGCTGACCAGTGATGTTTAAAGTGATTTAGTCACATTCCGCAAATGCCTGTTTCTCTGTCACCCATGCTTCAGATGTTGAAACTGCAATTTGTTTTGTAAAAAAATCTGTGAGTCATTTTTTTGTATGTTTTTGTTTCTGCCCGCTCTCCAGTTTTCTGTGTGGTGCCATACCCCCAGAATAATGTCATGCAAGGGAACTGTCAATGTTTTACATACAGCAACAAGGAATTCTGGGTAAATTATAAAGCTGACTTAAATGTTTATTACTCAGAGGTGCAGTTCCTTATTTTGGTAGTGGGGACTGCAGAATAGCACCTAATATGTAGACATATAACCTAGTTCTACAGAAGCTTGAAAAAGCTAAGTACGTGCACACATGGGCAGACTAGGTGGACCGTAGGCGTAGGTGAGAAAATTTTACCAATATTTTTTCTACTGCAAATTTAAAACTGCTAAACCAATTTCCAGTTGTGCTAGACTCCAGGATACACTGACTATGGATATGCATGTCAAATGTTAAGTCTATGCTTGCAAGAGCATAGAAGTTACAAACATCCACATTTTGTAAAGTTTTCACAAAATTTTGCAAATATTTACATAGTAAAGATGTCAACCCCTGTAACTTAAAAATCTCTAATCCAATTCTCTCCATATTTAAATAATGTTATAAGCAATGCAAAAAGGTTATTCATGCTAATTTACACTTGTCTAGCACCAAAGGTGCCAGAGTTATATGCAGATGAAATTTTTCCATGAAATTTCCTGCAAAAAATAAAATGACATATTTTGAGCATATATAATTTTGTCTTAGATAACCAACTCTGTACACACAACCTGATTCTCTGATTCTCTTTGAAGATATTTTAATTGTTATTTCTTAGGTGCTTTTGTATATATTTACGGAACTTTTGTTTGCGATATCATTCACTATGTTTTCTATCTATTCTCTTTTGCAGATTTGTACCAGCATCCCAACTGTTGTCTGCACAAGTGCAATTTCTGTTTCTGTCCTTAATGCAGGTTTGTAAATCTGTCAAATTATGTTCTGAATACTAATGGCCATGGTATAATACAAATACTTGGTTCTGCACAGCATTGGTACATGTTGCTTAAAAACAGGGAGATGTACACACATCTCCTCATTAATTTCCATGTATGTTTCTTTGCATTCAAAACGTTTTGCACAAGTTTCTAAATGGTGTGGTTTTATATTATATATAGTATGTATTAATGCATTGCCTCTTTAATAAAACCTGCTATTTAAGAGAGTCTCTTTAGTCTCTGGCCCTGATATTCAGAATTGCACCTGGCAATGGCGCATGTGGTGGTGCAGCACAACTGAGTTGCACTGGTGCAACTAAGGGATATATTCAAAAGAGATGAGCCATGGCTCATCTCCTCTGAATATATCAGGTGATACGCACTTCACGACTACGATGCACTGGTGCATCCCTCCCAGACAGGGCTGAATACCAGGAATGGGAACTGCACCAGTGCAACAGAGTTATGCTGTGTGCAAATTCCTGATATTCAGCCAGCAGTATGAAACTGGGGCCATAATACATGCAAGGCACAAATGGGGCTATTTGCATGCCATTATGGCCCCATTTGCATGTGTTGTGCAGGGCTGGCCAGCAAAATGCACCTGGCACCATGCACAGCACGTGATGCTGTCAGAGGATGTCTAGAGGAACCCCCTCCCCCTCCCAACCCACTGATCACCCACAATACATCCACTGACTGTCCCTGGCAGTCTAGTAGGAACCCCCAACCCTCTCCTAACCCCGATCACCCGATTCAACAGTAAAGTATATCCCTGGTAGTCTAGTGGTAACCCCCCACCCATAACCCAATTGTCCATAAACATGTTGGAAATAACATGCTGGTGGTCCAGTGGCACCCACACCAACACAGGACCCCCTACCCACCCAGCCCCCCATCATCGTCAGGCAGCTGCAAACCCACCTGCATACCTCCACGGCCTGCTCACGAATGACAGCTATAGTACAGCAGAAGCCCATTGGCCCACACTGTGGACCAATGGGCTTGCAGTGCATACTGTAATAGTCATTCACAAATATGTGAATGACTACTGTTACAGAAATGGAAATTGTTAGAGGTATCATCCTTTAATGAGTGACTTCTGGCTATGGGGCATTCAGCTGCAATTGAATGCACATCACATATCTACTTTAGTAAGACAGACACCTATAGTAAGGTGTGTTCCCCCCTTTATGGAGCTGCAGACTCCCACCAGATAATGCTGAGAAAGGCACTAAGTCATAATGTTGACTACAAAAAAACACTCTCAAAAACCACGAAGGAAATACACCAAAACCTTAGATAGCATTCAGTAAAAATAGCGAATGTTACCATAGCTAAACAAAAGAAGCTGCTGTGGGGGACTCTGCCCCAGCACCCCTTTATGGGGGGCTTCGCCCCCAACCCCCCCAACTAAATATAATCATCTCTGGGGGGGGGGAACTCAGGAGAAAGAATCATTTGGGGGAATGTCACAGGGGAAGGCAGAACCAAGCAGGAAAACTGGAGGTGGGTGACAAAAAGTGCAGGGTGGGTGGCAGACAAATTACAAGGGCAAGTTGGGAAGGAGAGGAAAAAAAGGAAACAGTAGCAGGACCAGGAGTCAAACCCTAATCTACCAACATTCTGCCACCCTCTTTTCTGCCTGTGGCCCTACCCTCTGTGCCACAGTACCTGCTCAGCAGCACACCACCCAGTGGAGACTTTATCCTCTTCCTTTTGATGGCCAACAGCTACAGCTACTAACATTACTTGTGCTATACTATCCCTGTAGCTATATTGCCAGTCACTAATTTTCCAACACAGATTTTCCTGTGCTATAATCCCTGTGACATACTGACCAGGTACCCCAAGAAAGGGTGTAGGTCCCCTCTCTCACTCCAGACAGATGACTTTCCTTCTAGCTCTGGGTTGAAGATGGCTTGTCACTGCCCATCCTTATAGTGCCTCTTATGGGAGTTCTGCACAGGAATAGTGTTCACTGACCTACGCAGCCAGTATAGAGTTATGCTTATGCAACTGTGTTAGTTTGGTTTTGGCCATTCACACTATTCCAGAGGAATTACCACCCTGTAGGGGTACGATGGCAAGAAACTCTCGGAGAGGGTTCCACTCCTAGAGGTGCCATGGGATGGTGCCCGTGGCTAAAGGTACCTTAGGAATCCCCCCCAAAATGTAGTATCATCTCCAAAAAGGAGGCAACATGAAGCATAATGCAAGCAGTAACTGTAATGTACTAGTAGAGAAACATAGGCAGTTTGATAATGCAATGATATGCTCAGTTGTCATAGTAACAGCCCAGATTTGTGTAGCATGATACTGATGGCTTGTTTTGAGAGAAGGGGATCCCCTAAGGAGAGAGGGAATGGCAGGACATCCTCCACCTCCATCCAACAACTGAACCTACCTAAAGAAACTAGGGAAAACAACTATGCTAACTAAGTGTTATGACCTGAGGCAATGGAGGAGAGAAAAAAAAACTATGAGGAGAAAATCTCTAGGGATCCAAGGCCTAGGTCGCCTTCCCCCCAGTCTTGGGAAAATTTATTTAGTGACAGCTCTGCTGCTGTAATTTGGAAAATCCAATTAAAGGGAGGTGGAAAATATTCCAATTTGGAAGGAGGCTCTCACTCAAACCCTCTAGCGGGAACGTTGTGGAAGGTTGCGAGAAAACTCTGCAACAATACATGCATCCAAGGCACAGGAGGAGAGCAACAACTGCTGAGGCACTCATCTGGCCTACCCACTCTAAATCAAACCAGGTGAACAAGAGGCAGTTGTAGGGAGAATGAGGTGAAGCTGCCTTGCTAGGGAAACCACTAACGTCAATGGCCAACCATTATAGTGGAACACTAGAGCCAAAGGAGATCATCATAACCACCCTTCACCACTAGTCTTAAATTCTACACCAGGAGCTACTGTCATGTAGCAGGCAGCTAAAGCCAAGCCCAGGGCAAGGACGTTCCCAGCTATTGGCCAGGTGAGAAGCATCCCACCCCAAATTGGACATGCTCGATGATGCGGACTAAATGCAGAGCGAGACTGCCAGCTGCAGGAACCCTGCACCAGATTAGAATGGCTGGCATGCCCCAGAAATTGATTGAGAGCTGAAAGCTGGCGAACTGAATGAGCATGGCATGCTGAGATCGTAATGAGCATGTAGAGCTGAGACCTTGCAAGGTCGAATGCAGATCGAGTGCAGCAGAAACCCAGGCTGAAGCCGAAGGGATGGCAGTATACATGAAGTAATGGATTGCATAAGCAAGGGGTAACAGCTGTGTAAGTAAGTGTAGACCTGCACATAGGTCAGTAAGCAGTAGTCGTGATAGGTGAACCAGCATATCAAACTTGTATAGCAATTAAACAACACTGAATTGGGAGCAAGCCAGCCAGACAGCACAAAGCCAAATCAAGGTGACAGACTCTGAGGATTTTCAGTGGTGAAGACAGATTTTTATTATCAAGCTATATTAACAGCCTCAGCAGGAGCTAGTTGTCTGACCTCAGAGTTATAAGTACAATAAAACCAGGGAGACAATGCTTGAAAGCAGGTGTAACCAGGCAGTGCAGTGAAGCTGCAAGTAAAATGAGAAGCACAGGTAGAGTCAGGTGAAAAGAATTGAGCATGCAACATGAAGCAGCTATGGCTGAGCTGAAACACACAGGTAATGAGTGCAGTTGCATTGCAGTTTGAGCGTGGTGAACACAGTGTTAAAACACAGGCACTGGGTACAATAGTAATTAAAGTAAACAGTCAGCAGCAGTGGCTGTAGATGTAGGTAACTGAAAGCAGTAGCATGAGCTCTGCGTAGCAGAATGCTAAGAGTTGCTGTGCAAGTAATTTGAGTTGTGAGTAAGTAAAAGCAAGCAGTATGAGTTCCAGAGTAGCAGTATGCTAGGAGCTGAGAAACAAAGCCCCTCCCAAAAGGGAAGGAAGCGCACACACAGCCAAAGGCAAAATACAAACCAAAAGTAGAAAAATAAGCACAGAAGCCCAGCAGAGGCAAGCAGGAGCGGGGGACTAGGCTCCAGCCAGCCAGGGAGGCCTAACCAGCTCAGAGGATGGACAAACCGGCAGAGCCTTTGGCTGCAAAGAAAAAGTGCTTCACAGTGAGGATTAGAGGAACTGCTTATATAGCTCAGGAAGTGGGAGTGGCTGGCTGCTTGGCCACTGAACTCCAGGCATAGCCTTACATATGCAAGGTACTAAGCAGTATCTGTATCCTTAGTGATATGTACGTGCAGTTTTCTTCTTATCTGTTGTTAATTAGTGTTAGGGATTCATATTCACACTTAGGTATTTGTGCTACTGTTGGTCATCCATGTTTTGTGTGCTTTTCTATTGGTTCTGTCTTTATAACTTGCTTCATGTCATTCATTAATTACTGATGATCTCATTGTGTTTTTTCCTGTTACTTTGGAAATTCTTCAATAAAAAGTTTAATGTTAAAAAGGACCCGCAGTTTTCATTTTCCTACCCTCATATAGGACCAGGCTGACCAGTGTTTTGCCTCAGGAGTATTCCTTTGTCTATGTGGATTGCAGCTTAAAGGGTGGCATGAATTGCCACCCTTGGGTGGAGCACCTAAAGGTTGCTGTTAGCATCAATATTTACTGTGCTGATGGCAACAAGAGGTTTAGCTGGGGGAGAGCGTAACCCCGGCACAAAAGTGGGCCACATAGTATAGTCTACCACTCCACTTTGGATCAGACCAGATGGATCATCTTCTGGGAAACAAGGAGAGCCCTAAGAAGAAATGGAGAGAGAGGAAGAGGCCGATAACAAGCAGCAGCCTGAGTGCAGAAAGTTCCTGCCAAACCCAGGCTCTGCATCATTTCCTGCAAGCTGAGAGCCAAGTAAGCCAGAGCTGAAGTCACAGAGGCCCCCCCTGAAAGAGTGCCTCTCCAGGAGGTCAGTGCCACCCAGCCAGATCTCCCTGTGGTAGCAACAAATGAGGTGATGGTGAACCAAATATTCTATACACTGTTCAGATTCAGTTTCAAGAAACTAAGGAAAATAAGGTACGGATTTATTCAGTGTGTTGCCTTCCCCAGATCTCAAATGAAAGAAGAAGATATCAGTAGTTAGGGTGGAAGGATAGGGCCCTATGAGAATCCCTTCCAAGTGTCAGGAACTGACTTTCCACTTGAGCATAATTCCTGACACTTTATTTATTTATTCATTCATTTGGTAACTGGGTTGGTGCACTGATCTGAAGACCTTTTTCAGGCACAGCCCAGGCCAGAAACTGGCACAAACAGCATAAAAATACAGTGAGAGAACAACGTTGACCATACAGGGAACATAACAGTGTAGGTCAAGCTAACAGAGAAAATATAAGGTAAACAGTACCAGGTACATCAGCAAGTGCGCATACCAAGGTATATAACATTAGGTAAACAGGGTAAGGTTGCTTCATCATTTAACAATAGGAATGACAATAGTATTCAGGGGCAGGAGAGGAGAGTGGAGCACTAGAGGGGTAAGTGTCGGCTGCAAGGGAGGTGTAGCTGTGCTAGTGGCCTGCAGGCAGATGCAGGTCATGGAGGACAGAAAGTGCATACTTAATAGGGAATTTTGATTCAGAGTGGGGTCGGGGTATGTAGGGAGGAGGGGAGGCTGTTCCATAGTGAAGGTCCGGCTGTGGAGAAGACTCTTAAGCCCATCCTCTTAGTTATGTTAGGATGTTCTAGTTGGAGGTGGGAAGACTGATATAGATTGCAGCAGTAGGTTCTGGGCCAGATAAGAAGGGATCGTAGAGAGTAGGAGGGATTATGTAAGGTATCAGCAATGGTCCAGGCCAGCAGGTAGGAGTGTTGCGCTTGAGGAGGGAACCAGTTAAGAAACTGGTAAAGAGAGTAGTGGTGAGTGAGGAGAGGAGTGTGGAGGGCAAGGCATCATATTCAATTGTAGGTAGCGTCCAGGTGGTTCAGGTTGGTAATGGAGGTGAGGGAGTACACTAAGCAGCCATAGTCAAGGAGGGGGAGGAGGCTGCCATGGGCAACAGCAAGGCAGGCACCCAGCAAGATGTGGTCGATCGTGTGAGAGCAGAGCCCTATCTTCTGGCTGATGCACCTGATCAGTGAGGCAATGTGGTCAGTGTAGGTCAGAGATGGGTCCAGGATTACCCCCAGATACTTGAAGGTGGGAATAGTGTCAAGGGGAGATCCATCTGGGGATTTAACAGTGAGAAGGCCACCATTGTGGGCAAGGGCAGAGAATTTCAGTTTAGAACTGAAAAGCATGGCCTTTGTTTTGGCAGCATTGACCAACAGTTTGTTGGTGGAAAACCAACAATATGTCTTGCAGAAATCATCAGTAAGAGTGACAGATAGTGAGGACAGAGAAGGGTCACTTTGGTATAGTATTAAGTCATCGGCATAGAGGAGTGATTTACAGGAGAGAGAGAGAGTTAATGAAGAGAGAAAAGAGGAGAGGACCAAAAACAGATCCCTGGGGGACACCCACAAAGACAGGCAAGAGGAGGGAGGTGGCACTGCCAAGGCAGACCATCTGTGTTCTACCAGCGAGGTAGTTAGTGAGCCAGATGGTGGAGGCAAGGGAGAAACCAAGGCCATCGAGTTTTGTTATCAGGATGTTGTGATTTACAAGGTCAAATGCCTTGGACAGATCAACACACAGCACCAGTTAGCGTCCCTTCATCCATATTCCTCAGCACATGGTCGGTGAATAGGACAAGGGCCATGGTAGTGCTGTGCCCCTTCCAGAAACCATGTTGCTGAGTACAACAGAGATTATATTTGGAGATATGCTCTGTAATTTGGCAGTTTACTGCCTTCTCTAGGAGTTTGCCAAGATGGGGTAGAATGGAGATGGGATGGCAGTTGTCCATAAGACTAGGGTCACCTGATTTATGAATGGGGACAATTTTGGCCTACTTCCAGATGAAGGGGACAAAGGCTGTAGTAAGGGAGAAGTTAAAGATGAAGGTGAGTGGATAGGCAATGTCCTGGGCCACTAGTTTTGAGAAGCAGGGGGATAGACCATCACTATCAACACTCCCTCAAGATGGTACGCTGAGGAGGAGTTTAAGTGTCCCAGGAGAAGAAATTGTCTTAAAATATAAAGGGGGACTAATAGGAGGGGAAGATGGAGGAGGGGCAAGGGGGTGGACGGGGGGGAGCTTAGCCAGGTAGCTGCTATGGTTTGAGAAATGTGCATTAAGTGCATTCATAATGTCAGTAGGGTCAGTGAGGGAGCCTTGTTGTGTGTTTAGGGGGAAGGTGACTGCTTGGTGGGGTGGAGAGAGCAAGGCATTAATGGAGGACCAGAAATGCCTGGGGTTGCCTAGGTAACTGGATTGAAGTGACTGGAAATAGGCTGACTTCCTAGAGTGTGTACCACACTTGCAGAGATTTTGCTGGTGATGGTAGCCATTCCAAAGGGAAGGGGATGGGGCAGCTTTATAGTCAGCCCACTTTGAGCTTGAGGAGGTCTGATGTGAGCTAACCAGTGTCACCCCCCATGCACTCTGCGAGACGTGAGTGGGAAATGCTTGTCTTGAATGTGAGACAGAGCTGAGACAAAGATGTCTAATGCCAGGTCAGCGCTAGTGGCACCATAGAGGAAAGTCCAGTCAAGGGCTCTGAGGTCATCTTGAAGCCTGAGTGGGTCAAAATTAGAGAAATTGTGGAAAGTCAGGTAGGTAGGTGGGGGGTGGGGGTTGGCATGCCAGACACAGTAGATGGGGGAGTGGTCACTAATGGCATCAAATAGTATGCTGGCACGGGCAACTTTGTCTGCTCGAGTCATCAGGATAGTGTATTTGTTGGACTGATTGTTGAGGTGCGTATGGGAGGTAATTAACTGGGTGAGATTGTGTTATTGTATGATGGAGTTGCAGTCAAAGAGCAGGTTTGTGTCCCAGTCAATGTTGAAATCCTCTACAAGAATGGAGTCTCTTGTGGGGAAAAAAGGTGCAAGAAGGTTCAGGAAGGCTGCAAGCCCAGAGACACCAGCTCTAGGTGGATTATAGTAGCATTGCACAAGCAACTTCTTATTGGTGGCAACTGTTAGTTCAGCTGCAAGCCACTCAGAAGGGTGATCACTGGAGGACTGGCCAAGGAGTGTGGCAGTGTAGTAGTTGCGGTAGAACAGAAGTACACCACCACCATGGCATGAGGTAGAGTGATCATGATGAAGGAAAGTATAACTGGGTAGGGAGCAGTTTTGGTCATAGGTGGAGCTTTTTAGCCAGGACTCTGAGATGCCCAGTATGTCAGGGCTATACAGAGAGACCCAGGCCTCCAGCTCAGCTGTTTTAGGAAGGAGGCTCCTTACATTCAAATGTGCAAGTTTTAGACTGTGCTTAATATCCCATAAAGGATGACTATGGGATAGAGGAGTGTTTAAGGGTGGCGTAGAAGCAGGGCTAGGGTTACTTTCTATGTGCCCAGAGAGAAGGAGGTGAACGGTATGGAAGTTGGATCAGAGGGGGGCATAGAGAGATGGGACACAGAGGGAGAGGGAAGAGAGGTGAAGGAAGAGATGGTGCTGGCCATAGGAGCTGATGAAAGCTAGAGCAGCAGACAGACAGGAGAAAAGCAGGTCACAATCAGGCTTAGATTGTATTGGAGCTGGGCAGAGGGTAGGCCGGGCCTGTGTCAGAGCAATTTGTTTAAAGGCTAGGACCGATGCACCAAAATCAAAGGCTAAACAGAGGCCGAGGAGTAAAGAGAGTGAGAGATCAATAACAGTAATGGAGGACATCATGGAGGGGGGTGGAGAAGGTGGGGAAATAAATATGGATATGGTTGGGGGTATAGGCAGGTTTAAGAGTATGGAATTGGGGAGTGGACTATAAATATTGTTGGAGGTATAGGGAGGTTTTAGGGGTATGAAAAGTGTTCACAAATTAAGCATAATAGTCCATTTTCACCTTTTCCCAGATTGCAAAACCTTAACAAAACCCTTAACAAATGTTCCTTAATTGTCACCTTGTTTACAATTGATCCCAAAAGCCCAGACAGCAAAACCTTAACAGAACCTTTAACAATGTTCCTTATTGTCCCTTGTTTACCATTGATCCTTATAGCGCATTTAAGCCTTTCTCAGATTACAAAATATTTAACAACACTTCCCCATTACACATTTCATTTTCTTATGTCTACATGACAGTGATCTCCCTCCAAGAAGCATATATCAGACAGGCTTCAACATAAAGTAGAACACAACCCTTTCACACAACCCTAAACCCCCTTCCCGTAGACCAATGAAAAAGACCAGTCCAGAGCAGTGTGCTTGCTAATCCCACCCACAGAACATTTAATAAATGGTGGAGGTGGGGGTGAGGGGCAAAAACGTACACAGAAGTCGTCTCAGGACCAGGAAAGCCTTGATAATCATAGGACCTGATGGAGATGGGGGGGGGGAGGGCCAAAAACTTACACAGATGTCTCAGGTCCAGGAAAGCCTTGATAAACACAGGTTATCTTACTTTTTTAAGTCCCTTTATAGATACAAATCCAACAGGAACTATGCTCAAGTAGAAGGACAAATTCAGGAAAGCAAAGACAGGTGACATCACAGTGGTAGCTGAAAGATTGAGGAGCTTGTGGTCTAGCTCATCAGGAAAGTGACCTTTGTGTTTGTGAGGATGTAGGACCAAAATAACTGTGAGGATAACTGCAGGAAAGTAAAGGAGAAAGAGAGTGGTAAGGGGAATGGAGACTGGAGGTGAATGGGAGGGAAAGGAGGGTGAGGTGAGAGGGCACAAGTGGTAAAGAAATTATTGAAGGAAGAGATGACATTGCCAGCGTCAGTACCAGACAAACTCCACAGTTAGATATCTGGGGCTGTGGACTGAAGGGGAGGCTCAGAGAGGGCACAGATGACCTTTCAGAACTTTAAGGAATGGTTGATATTTTCCTGAAGGGATATGATATGCTAATTTACAGTACAATACAGGGAAAACACAGTAAGGGCATGGTACTTTAAAAAAGCGGATTTTGGCAAGATGAGAGAATAGTTCAAACAAAGCACATAGAGCATTTAGTGGGGGCACAGAAAAAACAGGAAGAATTTAATGAAGCAATGCTAGAAGTGGCAGAAAATTCTATTGTGAAGGTATCAATGGGAAAAAAGGCAAGGAGAGCAATGTCGTTCATGGATAAAGTAAAGACAGTGGTAAAAGCCAAAAACAGAGCATTCTTGAAGTATAAGAGGAGGCTAGGGAGAATTACCTGGAGGCATTTAAGGTAGCCAGCAGGAAAGTGAGGGATGCCAAGGCAGAGATGGAACTCCAGCTGGCAAAGGGGGTAAATCAAGGGGAAAAGTCATTCTTCAGGTACATCCAGGAGAAAGGTAAAGTCAAGAGAAGTATTGGGAGTCTGAAGAGTGAGAAAGGATGGGAGGAGGGGGACAAAGGAAAACAGATATACCGAACAAATATTTTTGTTATATATTTGCTAGAGAGAAGGACAGGCCACTGCCAGAACATGGGATTAAGTTG
This sequence comes from Neoceratodus forsteri, assembly GCA_016271365.2. Lineage (NCBI taxonomy): Eukaryota > Metazoa > Chordata > Ceratodontiformes > Ceratodontidae > Neoceratodus > Neoceratodus forsteri. The sequence continues at coordinate 356,820,242 of CM028134.1, forward strand.
AAACGGAGCAGAGCAAGGGCTCAAGTGGCATGGTCAATATAACAAAGAAAAGGGTGTTGGAAAAGCTCACAGGGCTGAAAGTAAATATATCGATGGGACCTGATGACTTATACCCAACGATGTTGAAGAAGGTAGCAGAAGAGGTAGCACAGCCACTTGCAGACATGCAATGCTCCCTCGCTATAATGAACACAGTGGGGGCTCTATAACACATTCGTTATACTGCTTGTTCGTTACATCGAGGGAGCATGTTTGCGGTAACTGTGATCCCCATCTGACAGGCAGTAAACACAACACAAGGCATCACTGCCTTACTGGTGATATTATTTATTTTGGCAGAAAACATTTAAAACTCAATTAAATAATTAAAAATGATAGTTTAAAATCAGTTAAAAAGCGTACACACAGTACTGGGTAACTTATTACAGTAACTACATACAGGTGTATTGCACATTTCAATCAAGTCCGCTACTGAGACCCTGAATTAGCTTTCCCCCAAAAAGTTAATGTTTTTATGTGTGCAATTTTTGTTTCTTGCCAGGTCACTTGCATATGAAATCAGCTGTCTTAACTGAATTACCTTCAGTGGATCTGTGTGCTGCGCTTGTAGCCACTCAAGCCCTGTTTAGAGTCCAAAAATCACTGTCTGACTCACGGTTGTGGTTCTTTCTTCTCCATCCTCATTAGACTCTTCAGTCTCCTATTCCTCCTGTTCTTGCCCCAGCACTGCCATCACTATGTCCATATCTGACATTTGTTCATGGGTTTGTAATGTGTCGTCCATCGACAGCCAGCCATCAATTGCATGTGTTGCTGAAACCCTGGGCTAGATTAAATTCAGTTCTGTGGGAATCATGGCTATTTCACCTGTGTCATCTGGCTCCCAATCATAGTCTGGTTGCAAGAGCTCACCAAATGCTGGCCCCAGAGTTGCCATCCAGCAATGATTTACTGTTGCCTCGGTTACATTGCTCCAAGCCTCACCAGCCAGTGCCAGAATATTTAGGAGGTTACATTTCCCTTTGGAATTCAGAGACAGTTGTGTTCTCAGAACAGGAGACCAGATCACTTAATAGTTTCTTTCTATAGTGCTTTTCAAAGGTTGCTATCATGCCTCTGTCCATTGGCTGTATCTGAGATGTTGTATTTTTGGGTAAAAACAGGGCTTTGATTTTGCCTTCTCATGACTTGAGTTCTGACTCTGGAGGGTAGGCAGGGCATTGGTCCAGTAAAAGTAGGGCATTGAGTGAGGCATTTTTTTCTTAGGTGAAGGGACAAGACTGTTTAAAAAACAATTTTTTAAAATGCTGCTTGCCATCCAGCCATTGCAACTAGCTTTGTATTGCACAGGTAATGATGCCATGTTAATGTGGTGAAAGCATTGGGGCTTTTGAAACTTTCCAATAGAAAAGGGTTTTATTTTATGTGACCTGGAGGCATTGATGCAGAATAAAAAAAGTCACATGGTCTTTAGAGACTTTAAACCTCTTGCTAGTGTTGTGTTCCGTTCTGCTAGGCAATGTAACATCTGGGAGGCACCACAGAACAGGCCAGTCTTGTCAACGTTATAGACCTGTTGTGGCAGGTAGCCCCCCACCCCCACCCCCCAAATTACAATCTGTAACTTGGGGCTGAAATTCTGCTGCGGCACTATCATCCAAGAACTACTGCTGCCCTGTGATGGCTATCCTTCGAATGCCATGATGGTGCTGAAAGCAACGTAGCCACCCTGAGGATGATTTAAATTAACTGGCATCTCCACGGGTTTCTCCTGCAAAATGTTCAGCATTCTCCCACACAAGTACTTTTGACAGATGCACTCCATTTGTGCGCTGCTGAGAGAACCAGATCTGTGTTGTTCTATCTCACTCTCATCAGCGTGCTGCAGATTCTTTCTGGTCATTCCCTCATACTCCACACACTTCTCCACAAAGTCCTGCAGCATGGATTCTTGTTTGTGTCATGTGGAGATCACTGATTTGGAGAAACCAATCTCTAATGACACTTTTATAAGGCTCTCACTAGCTTTGATATAATCTAGTACTGAAAGTTTTGTTACAACTGAGTTTGAGGACTGCTTCATGTTGCTGCTGCTATGCAGTGATACTGACCAACTGCCTAAGTCTTTTTTTTTCTATATGCAGTTTTTCGGTGGGGTTGACAGGCAGCTCTGGCTCCTCCCTTGGAGGGGTTCACCTCTCCAGTCCGGCATTCCCACACTTGGTTCCCCCCGAGAGATCCCCAACGGGTTGCCCCCCCTTTCCCTGTGACACGGCAAGGGAGAGGAGCATCAACTTTCCCCTCCAACCAGTAAGCCAACGTCCAGATTCTGGGGGATCAGCACAGGCGCAGCCATACCATCATGGAGTATGGTAGCTGCATTTTCATTGTTTTTCCCCAGGACCCACAAACCTGCAACATAGAAACATAAAATTTGATGGCAGACAAGGACCGCCTGGCCCACCTAATCCGCCCATTTCCCTACCTAACGGATAAGCTGCAGATCCTAGTTAACCAACAGCCTACTTCCTCCTACCCCCCCACTAGGATTGCCATATGTCTGTCCCATGCATTCTTGAATTCCCTCACTGTTTTTGACTCTATGACCTCCTCAGGAAGGCTGTTCCATGTATCCACAACCCTCTCTGTGAAGAAATACTTCCTCATATTACCTCTGAGCCGTCCCCCCCATCTTCAAATTGTGCCCCCTTGTTTTTGCCCATCTCTCTTTCTGAAAGATGCTACCCTCTTGGACTTTGTTGATTCCCTTGAGGTATTTGAAAGTTTCTATCATGTCCCCCTTCTCCCTCCTTTCCTTGAGGCTATATATCTTTAGTTCCTTTAGTCTTTCTTCATATGTCTTCTGATGCCGACCCTGAATCATTTTGGTTGCCCTCCTCTGGACAACCTCCACCCTGTATATGTCTTTGCGGAGATGGGGTCTCCAGAACTGTACACAGTACTCCAGATGTGAACTTACCAACTGTCTGTACAGAGGGCCAACAACTTCCTGTTTTCTACTGGTGTTGCCTCTCCCTATGCATCCCAGTATCCCCCAGCCCTCCTTACTGCCTTCTCACATTGCTGGCCCACCTTTAGGTCATCTGATATGACTACCCCCAGGTCCCTTTCCATTTTTGTTGTTGTCAATATCTCACCCCCCATTGTGTACTCTTCCCCTGGGTTTTTGTTTCCCAGGTGCATTACTTTGCACTTCTTTGCATTGAATCTAAGCTGCCATACATTTGACCATTCCTCCAACCTTGCCAAGTCCCTTTTCATCCTTTCCACCCCACCTTGTGTATCAACCCTGTTGCAGAACTTTGTGTCATCTGCAAAGACACATACTGTCCCTTCCAGTCCCTCTGCAATGTCACTTATAAAGACATTAAAAAGGACCGGCCCCAGTACTGAACCCTGCGGTACCCCACTAGTAACCCTCCTTTCTTCACTGTGAACTCCATTTACTATTACCCGCTGTGTCCTGTTGTCCAACCAGTGTTTTACCCAGGCTACCACCCTAGGACCCACTCCCAGGCTGGCTAATTTGTTTATTAATCTTTTGTGTGGGACTGTGTCAAATGCCTTGCTAAAGTCTAGGTAGGCCATGTCCACAGCCCCTCCCTGGTCTACTGCTTTGGTCGCCCAGTCAAAGAAATCAATTAGATTTGTCTGACATGACCTTCCCACTGCGAATCCATGCTGCCTTGGGTCCTGTGCCCCACTGGCCTCTAGTTACTCAACAATTCTTTCCTTCAGAAGTGATTCCATCATTTTCCCTACCACTGAGGTCAAACAGACAGGTCTATAGTTTCCTGCCTCTGTCTTGCTCCCACTTTTGTGAAGGGGAATCACATCTGCCCTCCTCCAGTCTTCAGGTACCACCTCATCCTCCCTTGATTTATTGAAAAGGGTAGTCAGTGGTGTTACAAGTTCTTCCCTTAGTTCTTTTAAAATTCTGGGGTGAATCCCATCAGGCCCCATTGCTTTATTCACTTTCAGTTTTAAGAGTTCTTTCAGAACCCTTTCTTCTGTGAAAGGACTAATATCAACCCCTATCCAGAGTGCTTCTATTGACCAGATTAGGTATTTCCCCCTGCTTTTCCATTGTGAATACTGAGCAGAAGTATTCGTTCAGTATCCCTGCTTTTTCACTGTCGCTCTCTGCCCAACCACCTTCCTCTTTGTTCAGCCTCAGTATCCCTGCCTTAGTCTTTCTTTGCTCCCTAATGTACCTAAAAGGTTTTATCCCCCTTCTTAACTGAGTTGGCTATCTTTTCCTCGGGTTGGGCCTCTGCTATTCTGATTGTCTTACCCGCTTCCTTCTGCTTTAACTGTTACAGTTCTCTGTCCTGCTCCTTCTGTGTTTCCTTATACTTCCTAAATGCTATCTTTTTTTCCTTTACCTTCCCCGACACTTTTTTGAGAACCATAGTGGTTTTTTCTTTTGTTTTGATTTCTTTATTTGCTTCACACAAAGACTTGTTGCCTCTGTGATGGCGGTTTTGATGTTTTCCCATTGTTGCTCCACCCCACCTTCTTGCCTGTTTGCTATTTCTGAGGCACTCTCCCATTTTGACAAAATCAGCCCTCCTGAAGTCCAGTACCTTCACTTTTGTGTGGCTTGACTCTACAGCTAAGTTTATCGTGGACCACGCTGTTTGGTGGTCGCTTGTTCCCAGATGGCTACCCACTTCAAGATCAGAGATCCTCTCTCCATCCTCATTTGAGAGTACCAGGTGTAAGATTGCTCTCTCCTGAGTGGGTTCCAAAACTAGCTGTCTGAGGCTTGCCCCCTGTAGGGCATTGAGAATGGCCCTGCTCTTGGATGTGGCTGCAGCAAAGGTGCTCCAGTCAACATCTGACATATTCAGGTCCCCCATCAGCAATATCTCCCCTTTCTCTACCATCCCAAGGATGCCTTCTATCATTTCCTTGTCCATTTCCTCCCCCTGAGATGGGGGTCTGTATACAACCCCTGTGCGGATTGTGGAGCCATTTCAAGTCTCCAGGGTGACCCACAGTGCCTCCTGTCCTCCCTGTTTACCCTTTAGTTCTGTTGCTTTTATCTCTTCCCTTACATAGAGAGCTACTCCTCCTCCTCCTCTTCTTCCCTCCATGTCCCTCCTGTAGATTGTGTACCCTGGTATGTTGACATCCCAGTCATGGTTCTCTGTGTACCATGTTTCTGTGACTGCCACAATATCCAGGCATCCCTCTTCCATCAAGGCCACCATTTCAGGGAGCTTTTTACCTAGACTACGGGCATTGGTACTCATTAACCTCCATTTTTTTATGGCTTTATTTCTTTTTGGCCCATGCCTGTCCCTATTGCCTTTGTCTTTTTCTCCATTTGCCCCTGCCCTTCTCCCTATCAACTGCTCTATTTTGGTGTTTACCTCACTAATTGGTGAATGGCTGGGCTCTGCCTCTGTGGAGGCAGCCTCATGTCCAGGACATGAGCCCCATTCTAGCAGTGTGCCTGTGCCGACACCCAGCCACTGCTAGGTGTCAGTCAACAGCGCACAGTACTGTCCCCCTTCCCTGAGGAAGAAGAGCTGTCTATGGAAGCTCAACCCTTCCTCACCCCTGCTGACCCCTGAGCAACCCAATTCCGTTCCCGAATCTGGGTTGCCGGTATGGTGTGAGGTGTGGCGTCCAGTGCCTCAACCCTCAGCATCACTGGGCCAGCACTGCCACTGTCTTTTAAGTCATAGTGCTATAATTGCCATGATTTGATACAGGGTAATTGAGTAATTGAATGACTGAGTTCTTGAGTTATTCAATTATTTAATTAAGTGTGTGTGTGTGTGTGTGTGTGTGTGTGCTGCGAGCATGCGTGAGCGCATGTATGCCTTCACAAGTGCCATCCAAAAATCAGTAGATTCCGGTTTGACAATGGGAGCCACAGACACAGTTTGCTATAAGCGGGAATTTGCTATAACTGGGTTCGTTATAGCGAGGGAACACTGTATTCAACTGCTCGCTGGTCATGGGGGTGGTTCTTAGGGACTGGAGGACAGTGGGCATGGCCCCTCTACACAACAGCGGAAGGAAGGTTGAGCCAGGGAAGTATATACCAGTCAGCTTGACGTCTATAGTGGAAAAAATTATGGCATCTTCACAAAGGGAAGAACTGGTGGACCTCCTGGACAGAAAAGGGCTACATGACCACAGACAACATGGCTTCACAAGGAGGATGTCCTGCAAGACAAACCTGTTTGATTTCTTCGACTGGGTGACCAGGGCAGCAGATAGGTGACAGGCAGTAGATGTGGTATACTTGGATTTCAGCAAGGCCTTTGACTCAGTCCCCCCCACAGGGGTTGATCAAAAAGATAAGGGACTTAGGAGTGGGGGGAAAACTGGCAACTTGGGTGGAGAACTGTCTGAAGGAAGAACACAAAGGGTAGTTTCTAATGGGGAGCTTTCGGAAGTAAAGGGAGTAATAAGTGGGTACCTCAGGGGTCTGTGCCAGGCCTGCTGCTTTTCAATGTGTTCATTTGTGATATAGGGGAAGGTACTGAGTGCAAGATCTGCCTTTTCACAGATGACACAAAGATCTGCACAAGGGTAGACATGCAGGAAGGGATAAGGGAACTCGGGGCAGTTTGGGGAACTGGTCAGAGATCTGGCAACTGGATTTCAATGCCAAAAAAAAAATGTAAAGTGATGCACATTGGAAAGAGGAACCCAAGAGTGCAATATGAAATGGCAGGAGTAGTGCTAAAAAGCGTCATGGAGGAAAAGGACCTAGGGATCATGATCTTGGAGAGCCTGAAAACAACAGCACATTGTAGTAAATGGTATGCCACCCTAACAGTGACATTTCTACAGTAACATACGTCGATATCGACTACAGTGCCTTGTTGCCATAGAAATGCTGCTGGAAGGGGGCAACCACTTCCCCTGACCTGCACCCCTTCCTCGAACTAACTCCGACCTGGAGTTAGAATTCTTTAATTCAGGGGGTGTGGGGTGTCAAGCCCCCATGTGGGGGGTTCGGGGGGCAAAGCCCCCCGATGTAAAAAAACAGTGTAGAAGTGTGCAGCTCCATGCCGACTGCAACTTGTGGTCAACATGGAGCCTGTCACTGAAATGCTGGTCGCAGTTTTTTTTGTTGCGCGGGCATATATAACCCATAATAAATCTGGGGGAAAGGCAAACAGAAAGCTGGGTTGCATGGGGGGGGAAACAGTAGAAATTTGGGAGATGATTCTCCCATTGTACAGGTCACCAGTGTGTCCACACTTGGAATATTGTGCAAGGTACTGGAGTCCACACTCCACACCAGAGGAGAGACTGCAACAAGGTGGAAGCACAACAGTGCAGGGCAACCTAAATGGTGCAGACACTAGGGAGCAAGACATATGAGGGGGTGACTGCAGGACTTGAACATGTACACTCTTGAGAAAAGAGGGAAAGGGGTGATTTGTCAGAGACATACAAGTACCTGCACAAGATAAATGAGATGGATGCCAAGGAACTATTCTCCTTGAGTTCAAATAAAGGGATGAGAGTAAACTCAATTGTGTGTGGGGTGGGGGTAGCTTTAAAAGGGATGACCATAAGCACTTATACTATGTACTGAAAATTCGTGAAAAGATCTATGGAATCCACCTGGCAGGCCTACAGTAGCCAGCACTGGCTCCCTCACAGAACCTTTGGCAAAATCTGTGGATGATCACATTAAAAACATAGCCTGCCAGTTTCCTACATATATTAAGAATACAGGAAATATTTTGTCTGTGATGCAGGGCCTGCACGTTGCAGATCATACTATCTGGGCAATCCTCTATGTGCAGGCCCTGTATACTAACATCCCCTATGAACAAGGATTAGCAGCTTTACATCAAGCATTGTATGATAAATCCTATTATGCCCCAGTTTTAATAGAAGCTATTTTGACTCTAACAGAAAGTGTTAAAGTGTAACTCTTACATTTCTGGATAGGAACTTTTTGCAAATTAAGGGCCCCATTTTCAAAAGGTTAGCACAGCACTAACTGGGTGTACGCCATGCTAACCAGGAATAGTGCTAGCTGTCAGGAGTGCACTGCACATAGGTGGCCTTTTAAAATGGCCACACCCCTGACAGCACCGTGGTGCACAGTATCATGCTGCACATATGTATATCGCAGTGCAGCATGATATTGATAGATTTCAGAAGTGCTAAATGGCCGCAAGCATGGCACAATTTAATGTTTCTGAAACCCAGCCCTTTCAGGGCACAGAGGGGGTGGGTTCCCCACACCCCATCCATACACCGTCAAGGCCTGGGTACCCTGGTAGTCTAGTGGTCCTTCCCTAGCCCCGATCCCCACACAAGTAAAATAAAAACATTCCTGGTGGTCCAGTGGTCCCTTCCTAGCCCTGATTCCCTCTGGTAGTCAAAAGTAAGCATCTCTGGTGGTCTAGCGGCCTCTCCCTAGCCCTGATCCCCTCTGGTAGTAAACAAAAAGCATCCCTGGTTATCTAGCAGTCCCTCCATGCCCAATCCCTGTCTGTAGAAAAACATTGTAATCCCTGGTGGTCCAGCAGTACCCCCCCAAGCCTTGATCACCTGTCAGACAACCTAACAGGACTCCCTGATCATCTAGCTGACCCCCCCTCCCTAACCCCGACTGCCCGTAGTAGTCAAACTCTGTCCCTAGTGGTATAGTGGACCCCCACACTGGCAGGTAGTGTCCCACCACCCTGCACCCGCGTCAACACCCCGAGAGCTGGCGACCAGCACAGCCCTCCACTCATCACCCTTGCTGGCTGCAAACTGAGCTCTCATGACACGCATACTGTACAGTCTGATTGTACAGTACATGTATTATAAGAGCTCAGTCTGCAGCTGGCAACAGTGGTGAATGGAGGGATGTGCCAGTTGCCAACTCTCAGGGTGGGGACAGGGAAGTGCAGGGTGGTAGGACACCAACTGCCGGGGTTGGGGGTCCACTTTACCACCACAGACTAAGTCTGACTGCTACAGGCAGGTTGGGGTTAGGAAGGGGGGGTCCACTAGACTGTCAGGCAGTCCTGTTAGGTTGTCTGACAGGTGATCTGGGCTTGGGGGAGACCGCTAGACCACCAGGTATGCTTATTTGTTTACTACCAGAGGGGATCAGGGCTAGGGAGGGACCAATGGACCACCAGGGATGTTTTTATTTTATCTGTGTGGGGACTGGGGCTAGGGAGGGATAAGTGGGAATCAGATTTTATTAGAAATCCAGATAACAACCCTTTCTTTGATAAATTGGACCTTTTTCGCCACTTTATTGATGATATTTTAATAATATGGAAAGGAACTGTACCTGAATTTGAAGAATTCGTAAACTATTTACATGAAACCTTAGATTTTCATTTCAGATCAGCAATAATGAGGTAAATGTGCTGGATTTAAAAATGAGAAAGGACGGTAAGGGAAACATTGTCACAGATGTATACGGAAAAGAAACTGATTGTAATACCATTTTAATGTCTTCCAGCTGTCATCCAAGACATGTAGTTAACAACATACCTAAGGGGCAGTATCTCAGACTAAGACGGAACTGTAGCACACCAGACTATTACAATAGGGCAGCAGAAGAACGCACAGTTAGGTTAAAAGAATGAGGATACAGTGAACGAGTAATAGATGCTTCTAGAAAAGCATCTGAAGTAAAAGAAAGACAGGAGTTGTTAAATTCCCAGAGTGGAGAAATGAATAAGAATACACGTTTTAACTTCAAAACTGCTTATTCTGCCCATTCAGGACTGTTTGAGAAAATTGTAAAAGGAGCTGTCATATACTTAGAGGGGATCCTAGACTAAATGAGTTTTCGAGTGAACCTCTATGAATGGATTTTAGAAAGGCTACTACACTCAGAGAGAAACTGGTCCATAGTAGGCGAAGGGGGACCTCAGGTAAAACATGGCTCGAGAATAAGTCTGTGGGTTGTTACAACTGTAAAAACTGTAATGCTTGTAAAGCAGTAAAACCTGGGAAAGTTTTTAAAAATCTGCATACTAGCCAACAGTTTGAAATAAGGCAGTTTATTTCCTCTTTTATTTGTGCTGTCATTTATGCAGTGACGTGCCAAAGTGGTGAATTCTATGTTGGTGAAACTAAGAGATAATTCAGGAGAACAGTAGGAGGACACTACAGAGCCCAAACATAATCGCTTCCCTCCCTAAATGCTGAACTGAAAAAAAAAATCAGTTTGGGGATGAAGTGCTAGAGGAAGGATGCCACCAGCATGACAAGCTACTGCCCAGCACCAGCTCTGTCACAACAGTCCTTCCTTCCCCAGTTTTATTGAGACAGTGTTTATCACATCCCCTTACCACCCAACTGATTCGCTTTCCATCTCAGCCAGTGTCATCTGTCCAAAAGTGGAGTTCGAAGCACACCTCAACTGGGGCACCTGGCCAGTGCTGGTACCATCCTCAAGGCAACTTGCCCCTTGGGAAGGAGCCTCAGTCTTCATCTCCTTGGGGTAGGGGGCCTGCCAGGTTCCTGTACTGTAGCAGGAGAGAGGAATCTGACTGGCCAGCAAGTCATTCAGACAGGAGAACGCTCAGGAGAGCTTTTCAAGAAGTGGGGCTACTCACCCCCACCCCAACCCTTGTATTGCATACCACTGACCAATACCAGTAAAAGTTACCCATCCACTGCAGTGCGTAACTGCTTCTCTCTGTCTTTCTCCCTCCTGTGATGACACTGCTGCTGCCTTGAGTCATCGACCGTGCCCTCCCTTGTCCTCCAATCCTCTGTCTCCACTCTCCAGCACAGCTTGCAGTGCTCTCTCCTCCGCTGTCTGCCAGACGTTACCCTGGGCCACCCAACTCAGCTGCCCACCCAACCAATCAATCAATAAACAAAAAAAAGAGTAATTTGCTGTTTGTGCATCTGTGCGTAGAACAGAACTCTTCTTCTCTTGTTGTCTTCACTTGAATTGACACTGATTCCCATGATGTGCATCGCAGACTCAGTCTCTCTGCTGGACCATCTGACTGTCCCTTCACTGTGTTTCCCCACTTTCCCGCCTCCGACCTCAGTGACCTGTGCTAGAACTTAACATAAAGGCAATCTGGCACGCAGTTGCAGACTTCTCCCACTCACAACTTAGTGACATCGCCGGGCCCACCACATCACAACTAGTCCCTCCCCCGCCGGCCTTCCTAACCAATCACAGTACCCCCAAGTCCTGCCTAGTGCACTATGCTCACTGGGACTTACAGTTTTTTGGACTGTTGAACTTGTTGCTGCTGCTGTGAAAGAGGGGTGGGTGCCGACTCGAGTGCAGGCAGGCAGCAGCAGCACTTGACTTTAGAGAAAAAAAAGACATTGGCTGCTAGCTGCAAGGAGGGGCAACAGAAAAAACACGCACCCAACAGCAGAATATTACCCTGGCTTGCAATGCGGGGGGGGGAAACTTCCCCCGTCCCCCCTAAATGGCACTCCTGATGCTTTTTCTTTTATGGCAATTGACAGAGTATGCAAGAACCCACAAGGAGGTGATTTTGACAACTTACTCCTCAGGAAGCACCCAGGTTTAAATGGAGGATTTGATGTAATGCTATACACCAAAAAATAATGTCTCTAATTGCACTTACAGCGGTAAACTTGATGGAGAAATATATTTGATGATCATACCTAAATATGCAAAGACTCTGATGTATTGCTTGTGTTACAAATTATCTTAATAATGTATCCCTTTTTTCTTTTCCCTTTTCCCTTTTTCTCCACCCCCCCCCCCCCAAGTTTACCGAAAATATTTTGGTTTTCTGTTCTTTTTTTTTTTTTTAAACTTTCTTTATCTCTCTGAGTCACGACATGTGCTGTCCCCTGGATCGGCCCTGTTATGCGGGGTCTCTTGCACTGCCCACTCACCAGCCTCTGCAACAATCTCAGCTGAAGCAGGGAGGACTGTGACTTGCCCCCCACAGAGGGGCTCCCTCCCTGGTGGGAACAGGGAGAGAGAGAGAGAGAGAGAGAGAGAGACCATCTCACCCTTGTGCCCCTGCCTCTTGAGACGGGCATTGTTTGGGGGTGGCAGACAGGACCCCATTGGAGGCATCATCCTTCATGATCAGAGGGTATTTCTAGTATGGTTCCCCTGGGACGTGGACAAGAAATGATGTCTGCGCACACATGGTGCTGGTGTCCATTGCATCCCACCCCTTTTATGGCTTCACTTTTGTAGTGCCACCGATCTCCACCTGGAGGCCACTACAGAGGGATGCATCCCCAGGATCCCACCCCAGGAGAGGAGAGTAGTCTTCCGGACGGTCGATTCTCTCCTCCCCTGCCGACCCCTGGCAATCTGAATCTGGTCCCCAGCGTGGCGAAGAGGTGTGGCATCCAGAATCTCAACCTTCAATGCCACCAGGCTTGGTTTTCATTTCCTATCAAATGATTAGCAAAAACCTTTGCATTATGCACAAATACAGATAAAAAAAATGTAACTGAGGTTTTTCAGCAATAAAAGCTATTTTATATTTTCTAAAAATGCTATGTTTTTCTATCCAGCAGGTTCTCCTGGTTAGCCTAAAAAATTTTGTCTGTGCTCTGGTAAGAGATATCTTTCTCAATCCCACATCCCCGCTTACTTAGCACAGTCAAACAGAGCCATCTAACAGCACTAGCACTTTCAAGAGATCTAGTTTAACATAATTTAGCGTTTGTAATGTAAATAGCTATATTAAGGTCACACTGTTTGAGATGCATGTACAGTACATGTTTTTTACAAGAGTTTGGATTCACTGTTTCTATCTCTAAGTGACTGCATTTTCATTAATGTGTTTTTATATATGACAATGTATTGAGTATTTTGGTCACATGTATGTTTGTTCACATGGGACCATTTTTGATGACATCATGTAATGATGGTCACTTAATTGATGACGTCAAACTTGTCTATAAAAATGGCCCAATCTTGTCTGTCAGCATGCTTTTTGAAAAAGGGCCTTGTCCGAAACATGTCAAAGCTTGCCTCTGCATCTGGAAATAAAGCTTGCCATTTTTCACTTTACAAAGCAGCAGCATTTTTTCTTACAATAGGTGGTGACTACTAGAATTGTTTGACTACTTATATTTATTTATTTTTCCTTCCTTACCCTTCTTTTTTAATTAGTAACTGTGACAGTGGCTGGTGAAGACAGAGAGAGATGGATGGAGTCAGGAATGGAGGGTGGGGGCAAGTGGGAGTGAGATGGCCTGTAAAGATGTTTGTACCTAATACTTGCTTAAAAAAAGCAACATTTGGCTAACACAGACAGACACTTTTTATTCATTTATTTTATGACTTTGGTAACCGGGTAGGTGTACTGGTCCCAGGGACCATTTTCAGGCATGACCCGGGCCACATACTGTGGGGAAAGTTAAACTATTACAGCAAACAAGCACAGAAGAGCAGTCAACACATTGAATTAAAAGTTACAGTAGTGCAATTGAATATACAAATGGCAACTCTAAGAGACACAATAATAGAAAGTTGAAAAGAACAGTGCATACAGGAGATAACGGTGCAAAAATCCAACTAAGCTAAGGAGAAATGATAGGAGGAGACAGAGAACAGGCAAGAGACCAACCGGCTCCATTAGGATACACCAGTGGAGAGGTTAGTGAGAGGTTGGAGAGGCATGTGAGAAGGAAGGGAAGGAGGGATATAATAAGGGGGGGGGGAGATGACAGCCAAGGGAAGAGGGCGTGCAGGTGTAGGGGGCTACCAGGGAAAACAGCGGCAGGCGGATGCCTTCAGGAGCCAGTCTTTAAGGTGGGTTTTAAAATGGCGGTGGGTATTGGTAGTGTGCAGTTCATCGGGCACTTTGTTCCATAATGTGGAGGCAGCAACAGACAGCGCTCTATAGCCCATATTTGTGGAAACTCTGGGAATCTTCAGAGGTGGGATGCTAGTTGAGCAGAGGCTGTGGTGTGAGGTGCGGATGGTGAGGAGGGGTGCAAGGGGAGATTCTTGGCCAATACGGATGGCAGAGTCAACCAGGCAGTACAGGGTGAGATCAAAGTGGCCTTGAAATGGGAGCCATCCTAGGGATTTGTAAAGGACACAGTGGTGGGTGGAGAAAGGGGCCAACAAGGTAAACTGACAGGCACTGTTGTAAGCTGTGGAGAGTTTGGCTCTGATTGTTGTGGAAGTTCTGGAGTAAATGGAGGAGCAATAGTCCAGGATAGGTAGAAGATTACCCTGAGTGATGGATAAAACTACTACACACAGAGCAGTTCATTATAAGCAGCATATAATGTACTGTGTATTATAAACGTTATTAACTGTAAAAACAGTGGAGGTGGGGGTTAGCTTTTTAAATTATTAGTGTCATAATTTATGTAACAAACATCTGCATTAAATAATTATTCAAAAACATGGAATAAGTGGATGGTATGGTTCACAAGTGTTGTACATGGAATGGCTCACATGTGTTTTGGATGGAAAGATATTAGCTAAGAGATGTCATCTAGAATGTTAAAGAAGTGACAGAAGGGAAATATTGAAATGTTTACATGAAAAATCAAAGTGAAAAAGGGACCTCATAGAAACATGGACTTTGATGGCAGATAAGGACCGCTTGGTCCACCTAGTCTGCCCATTTCCCTACCTAAAAGATAAGATGCAGATCCTAGTTAACCGACAGCCTACTTCCTCCTACCCCCCACTAGAAATGCCTTATGCCTGTCCCATGCATTCTTAAATTCCCCCACTGTTTTTGATTCTACGATCTCCTCAGGAAGGCTGTTCCATGCATCCACAACACTCTCTGTGAAGAAATACTTCCTCACATTACCTCTGAGCCATCCCCCCTCTATCTTCAAATTGTGCCCCCTTGTTCTTGCACATCTCATTTTCTGAAAGATGCTACACTCTTGGACTTTATTGATTCCCTTAAGGTATTTGAAAGTTTCAATCATGTCCCCCCTCTCCCTCCTTTCCTCGAGGCTATACATCTTAAGCTCCTTTAGTCTTTCTTCATATGTCTTCTGGTGCAGACCCTGCACCATTTTGGTTGCCCTCCTCTGGACAACCTCCAACCTGTCTATGTCTTTGCAGAGATGGGGTCTCCAGAACTGTACACAGTACTCCAGATGTGGTTTTACCAACTGTCTGTACATAGGGCCAACAACTTCCTGTTTTCAGTGAGGCATACTGTGAAAGAAAAGGATAATAAAATATTTTAGATACTGTAAGAATTTTTTTCAGATGCAAACTTGAATATCTGAAAACAAGGACAAGAGAATTGAGACTAAGAAGTGAAGATGGGGAAATATGTATATAATATGATCAGAAAAAGCATATATCATGCACGTATAATTCTGATCAGATTTCGCAATGGAAGGATAAGTAACAGGCATACGAGTGGGAGTATGCAACTCAGAACAGTGAGCTGTAACTGTTTGAAGATTTGTTAATTCAATTGCTGTATAGTAGAACTGATGGCTTAAACAGGGTTATGGGGAGGGATCAAGTGGATAAGCAACAGGAATGTGGGTGGGAGTAAGCATTTCAAAACACTGAGTTGTGACTGAAGATTTGTTAATTCAATTACTGTACTGTATACTTTTATTTATTTTTCCTTCCTTACCTTCTTTGTTAGTTACTGACAATGACAGTGGCTGGATAAGAAAGACAGATGGGACGGAGTGATGAAGGGAGGCTGTGGTCAAGAGGGAGTGCTCTGTACTGTAAAGCTGCCTGCACCCACAATGCACTCAGAAAAGCTACAATTGGCTTATATAGACAGCTGCTTATAATGGACAAAGCTGCCATACACAGAAAAGTCCATTATAAATAGCTTACGCTGCACTTTATAATAAACACTACTAGTTGTAAAAACAAAGGAGGTGGGGGTTGCTTTTTAAATTATCAGTATACTCTCTGTTACTATGATGTCATAGTGTATGTAACAAACATCTGCCTCAATTAAATGAACAAAAAAGATTGAATACGTGGATGGTGTGGCTCACAAGTGTTGTGAATGGAAAGGTATTAGCTAAGGGTTGTCATTGAGGATGTTGATGAAGTGACAGAAGGGAAACATTGAAATGTTTAAATGGAAAATCAAAATAAACCAGGGACGTCAGTGAGGTATACTGTGAAAGAAAAGGTAGCAAAATGTTTAGATAATGTGAGCAAGAATTTTTTTCCCGATGAAAACGTGAATATTGCAAAACAAGGACAGGAAAAATTAGACTAAAATAGATAGGGAAACGTGTATATAATATGATCAGAATTAACATATATCATGCATAGATAATTCTGATCAGATTTTGCAATGGAATGAGCCAGATAAAGATTGCATACTAATAGAATGAAGTTTAGATGGAGGGGGATGAACAAGACCATTCAATGGAGAAAGATGCTAAAAGAGCTCATGGCTGAAATGACATAACTTCAAAGGCGCATCCTTGTATTCATGTGTACAATTCAACACTGAAATAATTTGACAGATACAAAAAAAACCTCAATAATGTATTGTAATTAAAAAATGTTTTTCCCACTGGAGAAATGAGGATTTGATAATGACATCTTATGGTCTGTATCGTTACTGGAAACCCAAAGAGGGTAAATGTCAAGTAAACAAAAACAGCATTTGTTTTAAATCACCCCCCCCCCACCACCACCACCACCAGAATTCATCTAAAGGTTGAGTTTGGCTTCGTCCGGATGCTTGCAGCCCAATTTCATTTAAACTCCCACTGCTTGCAGCTCCACTGTAGCCCCAGTGGGTAAACTTTGTTCAGACACCTACAACTTATAATTCTTCTGTAGCCCCTGTGGACAAATGTCATCTAAACTCCTGCTGCTTGCAGGTCCTCCATAGCCCTGAAAGGGTAATCTTACTTAAACTCCTATTGCTTGTAGGTCCTCCATAGCCCTGATGTGCTATTCTTGTTTAAACTCTTGCTGCTTGTGGGTCCTCCGCTGCCCCAGTGAGCTGAGACTGGCAAGCTAACTTTATTTCAGCCAGCATGGGTACCACAGATTGCAAGCAGGAGACCATGATTTGTGGCAGAGGACTGTATTTTCAGTACTGTAACTGATTAATTCAGTCCAGCACACACACACACACACTCACACACACACATACCACAGAAGTACTGAATGTCTTGGTTTTTAGCATTTCAGTTTAGCATTTACCTTTCTTAGTTTTTTAAAACTGGTGGCTGAAACAGGGTTATGGGGATGGACCAAATGAAAAAATAAGCAGCAGGCATGTGGGCAGGAATGAGCAACTTGAAACGCTGAGGTACAAATGTTTGAAGATTTGCTTTTCAATTACTGTACTGTATACTTCTATTTTTTCCTTCCTCACCTTCTTTTTATGACTGTGGGTGGAGCCTGCAGCCATCTTGCTGTAGCTGGAAAAGGCACTCATTTTAGGAGGTTTTGGAGTGTCCTTTCACAACTGCAAATCATTATGCCAGCTGAATGTAATACTCCCTTCTGTCTGTTTAATGGACCAGTTACAACACTATCTTTTTAGCCTGCTTTAAGTGAGCTGACAGCTAGTGGAGACACAAAGGCAAGTTACTTACACCATTTCTTTGAAGTAGTTTAACTGTCTGCAACAGTGCAATTAGAAAATCTTTTTTTTTTTGCAAACTAGTGTCAAAAAATCCTTGCTATTGAGAGAGAGAGAGAGAGATAGGGAGGGAGGGAGAGAGCATAGCCAGAGATATGCCAGGCATTTGTAAACAGAAAATAACAGAAGTCTATCTGACTTGTTTTAACACAAGATTTAGTATATTCACTTGCTGCTAGTGATGTTGCAAAATTATATTTTGCCTGTGAAATTCCCGCAAAATTGTCAGTTTCACCGTGCGAAATATTTTGCGAAATTCGCCACTATGTGAAATATTTCGCCAGGTGTAAAATGTGGAATTTTGCCTGCTAAATACAAAATTTCACCATTAAAGAGATGAAATTTCATTGGTGAAAGACAAATTTCTCCTTCCATGGGCAAAATTTCACCTTCCGCAGGCAACATTTCGCTTTTTGCCAGTGAAATTTCATATTCTGCAGATGAAATTTTGCATTATGCAGGTGAAATTCTAAATTTCACTTCCACAAAAATTTCACAAAATAAGTGAATTTCATGAAATATTTTGCTTAATGAAATTTGCCAGTTTCGACATCTCTTCTTACTGTCTTATTAATTGTATTTATTATTGAAATGGGATTTGCTAGTATCTGGAACCTAAATAATTTACTAACATAATTTCTAACAGAGGACACAGCAAGGTTATAGAGCATATAACTCTAGAGGAGTTTCAAATTACTTTTTTTATTTAGGCAAAAGGACCATGAAGCAAAGCTGAGCAGCTCTGTCTGCCCAAACCAGAGTGAGATGATATTTTGTTAACTACAAAGATATCCCTTGCAGCACCTGTTAACTTAAAAGTCATTCAACTTGCCTTGAGTGATTTATGATAAATTTTCCAGTCTGTATTTTTTTTTGTCTAATTTAAAAGGCACATTTAGTGCTGGACCTCCTCTCACCTCCGCCCCATGAATTACTCTATTTTTACATTCCAAGCATGAAATGACAACTGTATGCAGGATAACAGGGCCTGCGGCTCTGATTGCTGATTGTCTAAAATCCCTTAAGTGATTTAAAATATTAGTAGTATTTTTTTTATTTATAAGCCCAGTTGAGATACAACATCTCTTTATTTTTTCAGTTTTCTTTATGCTGCCTAGCCGTCTGGCTAGGACACCCTTCCACCTGCTGCCAGTGTCTTCTCCTGTCCCTTGAGGTCCCCTTTTCTTGATCCACTGTGATACCACAAGCCTCATGCAACACATTGCTTCATTGTCCCCTTGACTTGCTCCCTGATGCTGCATCTGACTTCAGCAACCTGGTAGGTGGGGTGGTCAGGAAAAGGAGTCCAAGATGGATGTGGGGGGCAGGCAGGCCTTCATATGACCAGCCACTTCAAATCTTCCCCTTTTTTTGTTCCCTCCCCTTCGAAGCAGCCATAAATCACACAGAGGGCATTTACCCATACAGTAGAGAGTCATGCTGACATCAGTCACATCCCCACCTTCCCTTGCTGTAGCTGTTTCAGCCATGCTACAACCCATCCTTAAGTAGATGGCAGCCAAGTGGTGGATCCAGCATGCTTCCCCCACTGAAGGAGAAGAGTTGTCCACTGGATGCTCCAACCTCCTTCTTTCAGCTGGCCCCTGATGACCAGAGTTCATTCTTGAACTTGGGTCACCGGTGTCGCAAGCAGTAGTGCTACCAGTGTGCAAACAGGTTGGAGCAACATTTCTTTTAATAGTGAATGCCTGCTGTCAACCCATTTTACCTCTGGGTGAAATGATGCACAGGGAAGTCACATGATACACATATGACCACACGAGTAGTGAGTGGCTGTGATGGGATATAAACCTTGAATCTCCTCATTCACTCTTCAGTGCCCTCTCAAAACAACACTACCATCCAAGCATTTTTCCCATAACAGGCACTTGGGTTCCGGAAGTACCTAAGTATAATAAAAAAGGAAGAACTCCAGTGTGGTGGGGAAAATCAGTAAAGGCATCTATGAGGAAAAAAGAAAGACTATACAATAGATACAAACACAACCCCACAAATGTTAACTAGGTTAAGTGTAAGGTGGCCTCAAATAAAGTAAAAGTATAATCAGAAAATCAAAAACAAGGGCTGAAAAGAAAATGGTAACAACTGTTAAAGACAATAAAAAACGTTTTTATAGTTATGTGGGGTTACTGAGGGGCAATCAGAAAGAAATCGGGCCTCTGATAGTAGGTGACATCATGATTAACAAGAAGCAGGATACGGCAAACGAACTGAATAAGTATTTCCTGTCAACATTTCAACCAAAAGAAATGTCAAATAATAGGCAACCAGACGTAACTAGTCTAAATGAAAATACGTTTTCTGCCAGTGATATTATGAATAAACTCAAACAAAAAATAAAACCAGACAAGTCAGTAGGACCAGATGGCCTGAGTCCAAGGCTGCTAAGAGAACTGGCAGATGAAATATCTGGATCAATTACACTGCTGTGTAATGCCTCAATTAGAGAAGGTAATACTCTAGAAGAATGGAGAGAAGCCAATACAACACCGATCTACAGGAAGGGAGCTAGAAAGCAGGCTAGTAACTACAGACCGATAAGTTTAACTTCGGTACTGGGGAAAGTTATGGAAGGTTTGCTACATGACCTGATTATGGAGCATATAAAAATGAAGGAATATTTGATATAACGCAGCACGGTTTCGTACAGGGCAGATTCTGCCTTACAAGTTTGTTATATCTCTATGAACCAGCTAGTGCTGCCTTGAATGCTGGTGTGGATATTATATTTCTGTATTATACAAAAGCCTTTGATTCTGTGTCTCATAAAACACTGATAGAGCAACCCTGAAAAAGTGCAACTACATCCCAGTATAATTAAATGGGTTGGCAGCTGGCTGCAGTACAGAAGGCAAAGAGTAGGACTTAGAGGTTACTTTCCTGAGTGGGGAGAGGTGACTAGTGGGGTCCCCCAGGGCTGTATCTTGGGCCAGGTGCTGTTCAATATTCTTGTCTCCAAAATGCAATCAGCAGATCAAGTCTGGATGTGCAAGTATGCTGATGACAGCAAATTGGGGGCTATGGTGCATAATGAAGCTGCAGCTGTGATTTTACAGGAGGAGCTGACTAGACTGGAACACTGGGCTGCTCAAAACAAATTAAGCTGTATCAGTGAAAAATTTAGAGTGATGCATTTGAGGCAAAAAAAAATAAACGTTTCATCTGCAAATTGAATAATACCAGCCTACAGGTAACTGACAGTGAAAGAGACTTAGGAGTAACAGTTACAAATACACTGTCATTTGGCAAACATACTAGGGCAATGGTAAAAAAAATTCATCAAATTATAGGATGCATTCTCAAACATATCAAGAATAGCGAACCACCTGTGCTTATCCCACTGTACTCTTCACTGGTGAGGCCACAACTGGCGTACTGTTCTCCCTCTTGCGCAGCACAAAGCATGGGTAGTAAAAAGCTGGTGGAGAGAGTGCAGACAAAGATAACCAAAAGGATTCAAAATATGAAAGATTTAAACTATAAAGACAGACTGAGGCAACTGGACCTGTACTCACTGGAGTACAGGAGATTACGTGGTGACCTATGTTTGGTTTATAATGCAACAAAGAGTAGGGAACTATGGGAAACTATGGCATTGGTTAAGCACCAAAATACCAAAAATACAAGATCACATAACATAACTTTAACAGGCATACTTAGTAAAACCAACAAAACAAACAAATGGTTCAGCCGAGGAGTCATTAACCTTTGGAACTCATTACCTGAGGCTGTAGTTAATAGTAATACAATGGACATGTTTAAAATAGCACTAGATAAACATATGGGAGTAGAAAAACATACATTCTTCCACTGAAAAGTGGAGAGCTATACATAGGTCATCGACCTCCAATGCTCGTATAAAACCTGTGAACCTAGGAGTCAAACCTCTCTGTTGAGGTGAAACCAGGACTCCGAACTACTAGGCAGTCTGATTGTGCATCTCATGAAGAAGAGGTGATTCATTGAATTCTTTCGTCACCTAAGGCAAAATTCAAATGCTCAGATTGAGACCTGTTCACAAATCCGGGTTCAGCATTGTTTTCCATGATAATAAACATGATAAATCATATGTTAAATATTAAAGCAGTAGTTATAAAAAGTGAAAAGTGGGGGTGCTGAAGTTCAAAAAGGCACAGGGTAAAAATGTGGGGTTTACAAGCAAAAGGCACTTTGAATGCTCATGGGCAAAAGTGGGCAGCTGAAACACCCCAGCGCCCATAAGTTCCAGCATCTATGCCTCGATACCATTCCAGTCAATAAGCAGTGGGGAAGGAGCTGAATTTTCTGGTTGCTGCAATTCACCTGTAGCAGCACTCAGCAGGCCAAAGCAAGGAGAAGAAAGGAATGAGGAGCTGGGGACAGACAGGATAGGAGGAGAAAAATGTTTCATTTTTTTTTAAACTAAAATGAAAAAAAAAATTGAAAACTTTGCAAAAGAGCAAAGAAAAGATAACAAAACACTAACTAGAGAGGACACTGTGAGTTGGGGGGGGGGGCAGAGGCCAGAATGCTTATCGTCTATAGATTTGCAGAAGAAAATTAAAGAGTTTGAGAAAAATAATGATTATGAAAGCAAATTAAAAACAGTGAAGAAGAATACAGAAAAAAGAAAAGAGAGACTGTGTCACAGAGACTGTGTATCGGGGCACTCACTTTCTAGAACGCAGAAAAGTGCAGAACGGAAGAGAATTTGAAGAAGAATATTTAAAAGTAAAAAAAGAAAGTGTGGAAAAAGCAAGAGGGAGACAGGGATGACTGCTAGGACTAGAGGCTGTGTTGTCAGTGTGCACACAAGTGCACAGCATAGAAACATAGAAACATAGATTTCGATGGCAGATAAGGACCACTTGGCCCACCTAGTCTGCCCATTTCCCTACCTATTGGATAAGCTGCAGATCCTAGTTAACCAACAACCTACCTCCTCCTACTCCCCCCACTGTAATTGCCTTATGTCTGTCCCATGCATTCTTGAATTCCGCCTCTGCTTTTGACCTCACAACCTCCTCAGGAAGGCCATTCCATGTGTCCACCACCCTCTCTGTGAAAAAATACTTCCTCACATTGCCCCTGAGCCATCCCCCCATCTTCAAACTATGCCCCCTTGTTCTTGCACATCTCTTTTTCTGAAAGATGCTACCCTCTTGGACTTTGTTGATTCCCTTGAGGTACTTGAAAGTTTCTATCATGTCCCCCTTCTCCCTCCTTTCCTCGAGGGTATACATATTAAGCTTCTTTAGTCTCTCTTCATATGGTTTCTGGTGCAGACCCTGCACCATTTTAGTTGCCCTCCTTTGGAGTGCCTCCATCCTCTCTATGTCCTTGCAGAGATGGGGTCTCCAGAACTGCACACAGTACTCCAGGTGGGGTCTCACCAACTGTCTATACAGGATGACAACTTCCTGTTTTCTACTGGTGATGCCTCTCCCTATGCATCCCAGTATCCCCCCAGCCCTCCTTACTGCCTTCTCACGTTGCCTGCCTACCTTTAGGTCATCTGACATGACAACCCCCAAGTCTCTTTCCATTTTTGTTGTTGTTAGTACCTCCCCCCCCATTGTGTACTCTCCCCATGGGTCTTTGTTTCCCAGGTGCACTATTTTGTACTTCTTTGCATTGAATCTAAGCTGCCATACTTTTGACCATTCCTCTAACCTTGCCAAGTCCCTTCTCAACCTTTCCACCCCCTCTTGTGTGTCAACCCTGTTGCAGATCTTTGTGTCACCTGCAAAGAGGCATACTTTTCCTTCCAGTCCCTCTGAGATGTCACTTATAAAAACATTAAAGAGGACCAGCCCCATTACTGAACCCTGCAGTACCCCGCTAGTAAACCCCCTTTCTTTGGATTGCACTCCGTTAACAATTATCCTCTGCGTCCTGTTGTACAGCCAATCTTTTAACCAGGCTACCACCCTGGGACCCACTCCCAGGCTGGCTAACTTGTTTAATAATCTTTTGTGTGGGACTGAGTCAAATGTCTTACTAAAGTTTAGGTAGGCCATGTCCACAGCCTCTCCCTGGTGTACTACTTTGGTCACCCAGTCAAAGAAATCTATTAGATTCATCTGACATGACCTTCCCACTGTGAATCTATGCTGCCTTGTGTCCTGTGCTCTGCTGGCCTCTAAGTACTCAATAATTCTTTCTTTCAGAAGTAATTCCATCATTATCCCTACAACTGAGGTCAAACTAACAGGTCTGCAGTTTTCCTGCCTCTGCCTTGCTCCCACTTTTGTGAAGGGGAATCATATCCATCTTCCTCTAGTCCTTAGGTACCACAGCATCCTCCCGTGATTTGTTAAAAAGGGTAGTCAGCGGTGTCACAAGTTCTCCCTTTAGTTCTTTTAGAATTCTGGGGTGAATCCTGTCAGGCCCCATTGCCTTGTCCACTTTGAGTTTTAGGAGTTCTGTCAGGACCCTTTCTTCTGTGAATGGACTGGTATCGACCCCCCTATCCAGAGTGCTTCTGCTATTTGGTTTAGATCGTCCCCTCTCTTTTTTTTGTGAATACTGAACAAAAATGTTAGTTCAGTATCTCTGCCTTTTCACTGTCACCCTCTGCCCACCCACCCACCCACCCTCCTTTATTAAGCCTCACTATCCCTCCCTTGGTCTTTCATCTCTCACTTATGTGCCTATAAAAGGTTTTATCCTCCTTCTTAACCGAGTTGGCTATCTTTTCCTTGGTTTGGGCCTTTGCTATTCTGACTGCCTTCCCAGCTTCCTTCTGCTTTAACAGATAGAGTTCTCTGTCCTGCTCCTTCTGTGATGGTAGTTTTGATTTTTTCCCATTGTTCCTCCACCACCCCTTCCTTCCCTTTTGATAGTGCATTCCTTAGGCATTCTCCCATTCTGCCAAAGTCAACCCTCGAAAAGTCCAGTACCCTTGCTTTTGTGTGGCTTGACTCTATGGCTGTGTTTATTGTAAACCACACTGTCTGGTGGTCACTTGCTCCCAGATGGCTACCCACTTCTAAATCCAAGATCCTCTCACCATCCCTGTTTGAGAGTACCAGGTCTAAGACTGCTCCCTCCTGAGTGGGCTCCAACACTAGCTGCCTGAGGCATACCCCCTGTAGGACATCAAGAATGACTCTGCTCTTGGATGTGGCTGCAGCAAATGTGCTCCAGTTAACATTTGGCATATTCAGGTCCCCCATCAACAATATCTCCCCTTTTTCTGCCATTCTAAGGATGCGTCCTACCATTTTCTTGTCCATTTCCTCCCCTGAGATGGGGGTTTGTATACAACCCCTGTGTGGATTGTGGTGCCATTTCCTGTCTCCAAGGTGACCCACAGTGCCTCTTCTCCTCCCTGTTTACCTATTAGTTCTGTTGCTTTGATCACTTCCCTTAATCACAGAGCTACTTCTCCTCTTTTACCCTCCATGTCCCTCCTGTAGATTGTGTACCCTGGTATGTTGACATCCCAGTCATGACTCTCTGTGTACCAGGTTTCTGTGACTACCACAATATCCAGGTGTCCCTCTTTGATGTGACCCACCTTATTAGCAAAGAATCAAGCAAGTCCATCACACTCTACTTCCAAAAAGTCGGTTTGCTGACTTTTAAAGCCCTACACGGACTGTGCCCGGATTACCTGAAAGACCTCCTGGTTCCTTTATTGCCCTGGATGATCACTCCGCTCAGCCAACGAGGGGTTGCTAGAGATTCCAAGGGTGTGCTTGAAATCATCTGGGGTGAGAGCATTTATGTATGCAGCCCCTACCCTTTGGAATCTCTACCCCGTCAGTTACGGGAGTGCACAACTGTGGAGGGATTCAAGCAAGCTTTAAAAACGTTTCTGTGGCACCAGGCATTCAGTGACTGATTTTCATTTTTTTGGTGTACTGCTATTTTAATGTTAACTGTATTGATGTTTGTTCTGTTTTTAAAATTGTTAGGCACTTTGGTTACAGATAAGGTGCCCTATAAATAAAATGTATTATTATTATTAGTATTATATGCAGTCATTTTTGTTTTGCATAGTCCAATAAAAAAATAAATTGCAAAAGAAGAGACAGTAAAGGCTTGCATCATAGGTGAAGCCATTTTTTGGGGAGGGATATCCCTTTGGCAGTTGCATAGTAGCCCCCATCTTTAGCATCACCAGCCATTTCCCACAGAAGTACAGAATCATATTTGTTTTGTGTACTCTAGTAAACAAGCAAAAAAATGCTGTGAAAGCAGAGCCATTGAAGGATTGTATCAAGTGTGAAACCTTTTAGGGGATAGGGACAGCCCTTAGGCAGTTGCATAGTAGCCCGTCTTCAGCATCATAAGTCATTTCCCTCACAAGCACAGGACCATTTTTGTTTTGAGCAGTCCAATAAAAAACAAACTGTGAAAGTAGAGCCAGTGAAAGTTTGCGTCACATGTGAACCCATTTTGGAGGGAGGGAGGGGGCAGCCCTTTGGCAGTTGCATAGTAGCCTCCTGGGTACAGCGTCACCAGCCTTTTCCTATGCAACTACAAGCCCATTTTTGTTTTGTGTAGTCCAGTAAAAAAATAAATTGTGAAAGCAGAGCAGGTTAAGGTTTGCATCACAGGTGAAGCCTTTTTGGGAGGGGGAAGCACACACCTTTGGCAGTAGCGTAGTAGTCCTAGTTTGTGTTCTTGCTATTGTTACCCAGTTGTTACCTTGTCTTGAGACATGCACTCATCATTGCCACCTATTTCCCCAAGGTGACTGAGGAATAGGGGTGGGAGAACCTCAAAAGGTTCTGATATTCTAAAGGTTCTGATAAGCAAAGAAAGGTTCAGATCCTTATCCAAACCTTTTATACCCTTTATTGTTTTATGGTAACTGCATGTTACAAACTAATTTTAAACTGCTTTTAATCAACATACAGTACCTGTAGAAAACAAACAAACCGCTATTTAGTAATAATAAACATCATGATTAGTGAAATGAGGTGAGAAGGAGTGAACAATGTGACTGTGGATGAGTTTACTGGAAGTGCCACGGCTGTAATATGTACAACTGCCACTGACCGCTAAGATGACAATGATGATGATTTTGCCTAAAGGCAGGCAAGTCACAGAACTCTGACCCGTCCTTATAGCTTAGTAGATAAAGCACCAGTGTGAACCACGAAACTCTGACAGCTACCCATCACATACTGTGTGTGAGATTGTTTTGTCAAAAGGCAGGTAACTCCCAGAATGCTCTCTAATCACTCTTCTGTTTCTGACATTTAAGAAAGCAATACCAATACTGTGTATAAGTTATAATTTATTTATTTATCTTATTTATTTATTCAATCTTGGATTACAATACCTTTGAGCACTAAGCGGCTCATTTACAAAGGTTGCACGTCAGTGGGTAAGGGTAAACAAACATACAAAGGTTGTTAAAAAACACTGTTACAAATAAAACAATCAAGCAGTAAATGACATACTTTGTATCTACAAGCACAAACTATAGATCGGAAGGTGGATAATGCAATCAGAGAAAAAGGAGGGTGATCAAGTGAAACAAGAAAAGTGGAGGTGGCCAGAAGGCCTTGTCAAGATAGGGAAGATAGAGGTAGTGAGAGTGGGGTGCTAGCAGTGGGGATGGACAGGGGAAGTAGTGTGGAGGAAGGGGTAGTAGGTTTAGAGAAAGGAGGGGATGAGATAGGTGGGAGAAGGAGGGTGAGCAGGGGCTACAGGTCTTTCACAAAAATTGAGAAAGTGAGAGAGCTTGGGTAGGACATTCCCACAAATGTGGTATAATTAGGTGGAGCAATCACATGAGCTGGTAGCCATAAGATGTTAAAGGAGCATGTGCTTGAAAGGACCCAGTTTTGGTATGATCAAGAAGTCTCTGTTGAGTGTGTTACACTAAAGAGGTTCTCTGTAGGTAAATGAGCTCTGTCCTTGAGTTGTCTGGCATCTAGGAACATGGAGAAGTTGGTTGGCTGAGCTTTGGGTGTACTGAGAACTGCAGTGAGGGGTTAAAAGGCCTTCAGTGTCAGGGGGCAGGAGGCCAAGAAGTGCCTTTTTAGTTAGCAGGCAGGTGTGATATTGTATCCTACCACTTAGCTGGAGCCAGCCTGTTTGAGCATACAGATCACATGTGTGGGTGAGGCATGCTGCACCAGTGAGAAGTCTGCATGCCTTATTTAATGCCATGGATATCCTACGAAGAGATGAAGTAGAGGCTGCACCATAGATTACCAGTCAAAAATAGATATGACAGAACTTTGAATTGCAGTTTTGAGGGCTTCAGGCGACAGACAATGGTTGTGTCTGAAGTAATCCAATCTTGATATTGACAGCTCTGGCAACTTTATCAATGTGCTAGAAGAAAGATAGTGAGCTGTCCAGCATGATCCCTAGATATCTGAAGTGTTGTACTTGTTCAAGGGTGACACCCAGGCAGTTTCTGATGGTTAGGGGTTGGAATTTGTGTTTACTGTGAGAGCTGCAGAACATCTTGACTTTAGTTTTCTTTTACTGTAGTTCAGGACCAATTTGTGTTTGTAGAACCAATCCTCAACTTCCTCAAAGCTACGCTGCAGGTGGTGTTCCAGGTGCTTGGGGTTGGGGTTACAGGTGAAGATGATGTCATCATCTGGATAAAGGAGGATCCATTGGTGGCAGGACCATGGGAGGCTGTTGAGAAAGATGCTGAAAAGAATGGGTCCTAAAATAGAACCCTGTGGTACTCCAGAGCATGTGAGCTATTGGTATAGGTGGCATTAGCTATTTTCACCTGCTGGGAGCAGTCTTCTAGATAACTCTTGAAAGGGTGCATCATGTTGGAGGAAAGACCAATGGAAGTTAATTGCCGTAGTAGAAGAAGAGGATGGTGAATGGTATAAAAGGCTTTTGTTAGGTCTATGAATGCCACACCAACTAAGTTACTTTGGTCAAGGGACTGATGAAGGAAACTGATGAACTCCAGGAGCACCATAGCAGTGCTATTCCCTTTTCTGAAACCATGTTGTTGTGAGCATTGGATCAAGTATTTTTCATGGTAGTCCACCAGCTGATCCGCAACAATGCACTCAAGCACTTTAGATAATGGAGGGGGGATAGATATTGGCCTATGATTTGAGTGTAAGGCCCCATGCACCCCTCTCATGGGGGGCTTTGCTCTCGCACCCCCTGATTTAGGATTCTCAACTCCAGGGGAATGCAGTTCAGGGAGGGGGCACAGTCTGGATGAAAAAAAAAATTAAGTCCTGCACCACCACACTACACAGCTAGCTCAGCGGCAGCAGGCACACCAGTCCCCTAAAACCCCTTCCCCTTGCTATCCCCCCTTTCTGGTCACCCTTCTCTATGCTCTCTTTCATGTAGGGTCACTACTCTTGCAGGGTAGCCCATGGGGAAAGCGCTGAATATGAGTCGCCATTTTGACGGTCATGCATATTCAGTCGCTATCCTCACTGGATACCAACCTGATCCCCATTTTTATGTATGGGGTTACTAGGGCTCAACAGGCACAGGCACCACTGTGAATGTCTCTTAGCTTAGTAATGAAGAAGTAGCCAGGAACACAAAAACAGCATCAGGCCAGAGCAGAGAGCAGCCAGTCAGAGAGAGCAGCCAACCAGCTACCACTTCGAGACTGCTACTACCCCCGCCTACTGCAGTCAGGGAAAAGCCAGAAGTAGTCTACCAGCACTTAGATCAATATGGTTAAGGTACATTTACCAAACATTAGTGCTTAGAGAAGAATGAGGAAGTGATTGTGATGATGAGCAAGTCCCAGACTAGATCTTTAGTTTGTTAGTAGTCTCCTCCTGAGTCTGATTTTTATGGCTATGTGGGCCAAGCTCCGCAAATGTTACGCCATCATCAGATTTGTATAAGAGCATTGTGGAAGCACATGACCAGACTACTGTCTGGTGTGCTGCCACAGTGCTCCTGCATAGTTTCCAATTATTCTGTTTTTGCAGCCCTTCACCTCAGTGGGATGCATAAACATACCCCTTTCCCGGTGCACTACTTTTCCTTTCTGCAATTGCTGAACTGACAGCTACTGTGTACAACATGGTGGCTCTGACGTAAACTGTGCATGCGTGAGTATCACACATATGTAGTTATGTCAGCATCGCCATGTTGTGCACAGCTGACTCTGGGGCAAACTACGTATGCATGCATATCACACATGCGCAGTACTATAATCACTGCAGTATAAGTTATGGCTGACTCCAGTGCGGCAAGAGCACCGTATATTCTTTTCAAAGCTCTTACCTCTCCTAAAAGCTCCCCACAGCTGTATCGGCTCTGATTAGAGCTTGCTTAATTAGTAACAGCGACAGTGGCTAGTGAAGACAGAGAAAAAAACAGGATGGAGTGAGAAACAAAGTGTGGGGACAAGTGGGACTGAGATGGCCGGTAAAGCTGTTTGTGCCTAATATTGGCCTCTTAACTACACAATATTTAATTTAACAAATGAAAAAATAAAATGGAAATTTTAGTGAAATTTACTGTAAGTTATATATGATCTTACACAAAGGGCAGGCAAAAACACACATACATACCTTTTGCCTGTGTATGTGTAATGGAAAAAGAGCTGGCAGGAAAGCAACAAAAGACAAACTAAGCAGTGGCTGCTGTAGCTCATGGAAAGCCAACACACTATATAAAGTTCAAGAGATGAGCTTTCTCAATTTTTTAGTGGACCCAAAACATTTGCCGCATTGGGCTTTTTTTTTTGGAGAACTGTAAATAAAGTAAGAACCAAGAGCATTATTTTATATTTCAAATATACCATATTTAACAATTATTCATTTAATTATGCAACTAGTTCTAGTGCAATGTACCAGTGTACATTAATTTACAAGTCATCTGTTATATGCAAGCTTCTGTATTCTTTAAAGATATTTTGGAATCAAAATACAAATAACTGCAGTCAGAATATATGCTGCCCTTTCCTCTCAAAAACTAGCTAATGGTATTTATGTGTGCGCTACCTACTTTATGCCTGGCCATTATGCTTCTCCCGTCTGCAATCTTAGCCATTTATATAGACAAAACCCTTAATGAAAAGCAAATGCATATCTAGTTGCATGTACCATGTATTAATTTGGTTAAAGGGACACTGTCAACCTGTCCTCCATCATATTGTTTCTAGCTGAAACCCCACATTTTATGATTGCTTATCCTCTCTAAACTTCACTGATGTTGCTGTTTGTTTTGTCTGTCTCCTTGCTTAGCAGAACTGAAATGCATGGCAGTGTATACTTATAAACAACCTTGTTTTTGTTTACAATCCTGGTTCTGTTCTCACTGCATACTTCCTGAGCATTAGAAACACACCCAAACAGTGCACACAGTCATAAGGCAGTAGCCTCCTAAACTCCCACTGCAACATGAGGGGCTAGCCTGTTTTGTGGGTGTTCCCAAGTCCAGGAAAATTGCATTTGGAGCTGATTAAGAAATGTAAACAAACTTGTTTTCGTGTGATAACACTAGTCTGTTGGGCAGTCTGTTTTTTACTTTTTAAAGAAAATAAGACTCAGAATCAAACTACTAGCTACATCAACAATCTTTACAGAATGCTAGCAATCATAAAATATGTTTTTTAAACTAGGGACACTTTGAGACCTAAGGGGGTTGACAGAGTCCCTTTAACAGAAGCCGAAAATGGCTATCATACACTGTACCTGCTCCACTGCAATCACAACACCGAATGCTGTGCATACTGTAATGAATAATCCCTATTGACTGCAGACTTGCAGAGTACAAAAAGCAAGTTTACAAGGCATACATTTAGAAAAAATGCTGATTTCAAAACTTTTTTTACACTCTTTTATTATAAACAATCTGTTCTTTGAACAAAAACTCATGTAAAGCAGCAATAAAAATTACTGGAAAAACAACATACTTCACTTTACTCTTCTAAATTCACAATGCTACTCCTCATGTACAGAGCCATATAGTTCTCATAGTGCTGCAGTCATAAACAAGCATTTGTCAATACCAAAAGTTCACTGTTGGTATTGCTAGAGTGCTGGTTGTACATGCCTCCCATATTTTTCTGCGTATATTCCTCTGCCTTGCATTTTAAGGCATCACTCTCAACACACATTTCTTATGTTCTTCCAGCATTGGTTTACTTCAGTAGATGCCTGTCAGTCTGTACAGGTTGGGCATTATGGTTGGAAACCCTAATGCCCCAGGCGTTTGTTGGTATTTTTGCTCCAAATTTTCAACATGGGCATTTTGGGACCCCACCTTATGAACAGTGGCAGTATCATTTTGTTACTCAATCCCAAAAGGTGATTTTGCACAGCAAGTGTGGCATTCGGTGCCACAGAAATGAAAACACATTTCAGGCAGGATGTGAAAAATGACAGCTGCACTGTTCATGAGGAGGTGTGAAGAAATGGCAATGTTGAAAATCTGGGGTGAAAATTTGAAAGAGTGGTGAAGTTATGAGTGTGTGTATAGAAACTGTGCAATGCATGCTCATAACACAGTCATTGTTGGGAATGTTTTCACCAAATTGTCAACATGGCTTTTTGGAACCTCCCCTCATGAGCAGTGGCACTGGAATTTCATTAATCTGTCCCAAAAGTTGATTTCACACAGCAACCACACCATTCTGCACCACAGGTGAAAAAAAACATTTTGGGAAGGATGCAAAAAATAACAGTTGTACTGTTTATAAGGGGGTGTGAAAAAATGGCAAAGTTAGAAAGTTGGAGTGAAAATCTTACAAATTCATGACGTTACAAGGGTGTGTAGAAGCTGCGCAACAGACGCTCATAACAGTCATTTTGAGGATTTTTTTCATCAAATTTTCAACAAGGGCTTTTTGGGACCCCACCTCATCAACAGTGGCACTGTCATTTTGTTAATTGGTCCCAAAAGGTGATTTTGCACAGTGACAATGAAATCACCTTTCAGGACTGAGAAACAAAATGACAGTGACTGTGTTCACGAGGTGGAGTCTCAAGAACCCCATTTTGAAAATTTGGGACCAAAACTCCAAAAAGTGGCTGAGATATCAACCAAGTTGAAACCCCCCATTGGCTGCCATTATAGGGCTTACCATGATTTCCTTCAGTTTGCAGTAGGCTTTTAAAGAGTGCAGATGTGTTCCTGGTCCACAGAAGATCGCTGCTCCCAACCTCCGGAGGTAAGTATGGGTAAGGGGAGTGTTGGGAGGTGGGGTGTGCAGAGGGAGGGTGCAGGTTGGGGGAGGGGAGCTGGTGGGAATGAAGAGGGATCATTTTCTTTTTTTTCAGGTTTAAAACAAAAAAAGACATTATGGGTCTGTTTTCTTTTTTACAGGTAAACTATTTATGGATTTAGGCACACTGGGGTGGGCTCTCAGTGTGCCACAGTACTGGAAGGATCAATGCCAACCCGGGGATTGGGCACCCCAAGGTCGAGAATATAGAGGAGTGGAGGGTGCATCTGACACCAGGAGTGGGCACCCCAGTGTCAGAAATACCACAGTTAGTTTTTGGTACACTGGGGTGGGCTCCCAGTGTGCCACATTAAAGGGGGAAGGGGATAACATGGGGATTGAGCACCCCAATGTCGGCAAGTGGGGGGATCTGCTAGCACGATCGATTGCGCTTACAGTAAAAGTGCCTTTGGGCACTGAATACTGCCAGCTCATACAGAGCTTAGGCTGTGGCCTGCTCCACATCGGTGGGAGAAAATAAGGAACTGGAAACAGCAGGACATGGAGGAGGTAGGCGAGGAAAGCATCTCCTCCCACCTGTCAGTAAGGGACCGGTGGGGTGGTGAGGGAGAGGACAGAGACATCAAGATGCAAACAGCTGTTTGTTCTGCGGTCACCTGCAGATGAGAGGAAAAAGCCAGCCACATGATTGGTGTGGCTTTTTTCTTTTCACGTGCAGACCACTTGAGGCAAAAAAGCATCTGGAACAGCCTGGCTGATGATTGGTGTGATACTGTTGAGCCCCTTGCAGAGCACTCTGCATTGGACAGACAGTGTCACACCCCTCAAAAGTCACTATTCCAAGGAATTGGCAGTGCATATGAGAACTCAAAAATGCAAACAGCTTTTTTTAGGAAACCCTTGTTTCAGAAACTCCAGCCAAAGTAAAAACACTGAAAGCATCTCAAGTGTGGAGCATTTCCCAAAATGATTGAATGTAATTGCACACATTCCTATTCAAAAGTTGTAACAATATGTATAAAGTCAGGCCAGCCCAGTGGCACTGAGGTTTGAGGCACTGGACGCCACACCTCGTATCACGCTGGCGGCTCGTTAGTGGGAACGAGCCCAGGCCGCTGGGGGTTGGCAGGGGGGGAAGAGATCGAGTGTTCATAGGACTGCTCTCTCTTCCCAGGGAGGGTTGGGGAGATGTGATCGCTCCTGGAAAGATGTCTGGGGGTGATTGGAGGCACCCAATGTGGTAACGAAGTGAACACTTAGGGGAGGAGTTGCGGCATAGCATTGTCTTGCGAGCCGCACTCCAGGGGGAAAGAACTGGCACATTAAAATAAGAAAAAAAACCACTCCTGGGGATAGATGATGGCCCTTCAGCCTTCTATGCCCACACTCCTAACTCCAGACAGCCTCCTCTCTCACCAGGCTTCTTGGGCCAGCACTTTGCCCTTGAACTAGAGTGCCATGGGTGGATAGGGTGACCCTACCTCCAGAGGGTATAGACCCAGAGGTGGTGCTGGGTCGGGAAGGAGGGAAGTAGCAGCCACGGAAGGAGGTAGTGGGTGGAAGTTTCCCGAAGATACCAGAAGGAGTTCCACAGGTTAAGTGGTGATAAAATAAAGTTAATATATATATATATATATATATATATATATATATATAAAAGTCAGTAATGCTGTAGATTCAGGTCAGGCAGCAAGAGAAGACAATATGCCTGATTTATACATATTGTTAAAATTACAAGCTGTTTGCATTTTTTATGATAACAGCACTAGGAGAACAATACAACCCTGTGCATTCATGTAATGAATGTAAAAGAGTAAAAGGAGGTATGCTGTTTTTGTCAGAAATGTTTATATTTTGTATATGAGAATGAAACCCTTAGCTAGTTTTTGAGAGGGAAGGGCAGCATATATTAAAAAATGTTCTGACTGCAGTTATTTGCATTTTGATTCCAGAATATCTTTAAAGAATACTGAAGCGTGCATATGACAGATGCCTTGTAAATTAATGTACACTGACAGGTAACACTGGAACTAGTTGCATAACTAAATGAATAATTGTTAAATATGGTATATTAGAAATATAAAATAGTGATGTTGTTATTACTTTATTTATAGTCCCACAGAAGAAGCCAAATACTGCAAAACGTTGGGGTCTACTGAAAAATTAATAAAGCTCATCTCATGTTGTAGTGGCCTTCCATGAGCTAGAGTGCTGGTGTCCCTGGTGTCTAGTGGCAACCCCCCACCCACCAATCCCCCTTTCCACAATTTCCCTGGTGTCTAGTGGCACTCTGCACCCTCCCATAGCAGGCAAAGCTGTAATAAAGAAATGATCCCTCGTCGATCAGCCCCCTCAACTCCCACCTCCCACTCAGCACCCACCACCCCACACCCCCCAGTACACCCCCACACAGTCTCACTCACCCAAACAGTCCTGAGGTGTAAGACCCACTCTCTGATTGAAGACATGTCTTGCTGCTGGAAGCAGCGACTACAATATAAGAAATTAAGGTAAATGCAGTTCAATGTATTTCAATAGGAGTTCAACCTTTATTCATAACTAAGTCATTTTTTTTTTGACATTTTGGCACCAAATTTTGAACATAGCCATTTGGGGACCCCACTTCATGAACAATATGACTGCCATTACGCAACTCCTGCCTAAAAGGTGATTTCTCAGTTACTTGGTAAATTCACTTTTTGGACAGGATTTGCATACTGACAACCATATTGTTCATGAGGTGGGGTCATAAGAAGGCTATGTTGAAAATGTGGGGTTAACATATGTAAAAATGCCAAAGTTATGACCATTCATTACAATTTCGCTATGCACGCTTGTAACTTTGGAAATGTTCAATATTTTGACCCCAGATTGTCAACATTGCCTTCTTATTACCCCACCTCATGTATGTCACAGCAGTCATTTTTCAAATCCTGGCCAAAATGTGTTTTTGCACCTGTGGCACGGATTGCTGCTGCAGTTGTGCAGAATTACATTTTGGTGGGGATTTGAAAATGTTCTGTACTGGGTGCATGAGGTGGGGTCATAAGAAAGCTATGTTGAAAATTTTGTATCAAAATATGTAACAATGCCAAAGTTATGACCATGCATTGCAATTTCTCTACGCACACTCGTAACTTTGGAAATTTTCAATATTTTGACCCCAGATTTTCAACATAGCCTTCTTATTACCCCACCTCATGTATGTCACAGCTGTCATTTTTCAAATCTTTGCCAAAATTTGTTTTTGCACCTGTGGTGCAGAATGCTGTTGCAGTTGCACTGAATTACTTATTGGCAGGGATTCAAAATTTTTCCTGTACTGCGTACGTGAGGTGGGGTAATAACCTGCCTATGCTGACAGTTTGGTCTCTGTTGTCCTATAAATGGAAGTGCAGGGCCCAGTGCTTCCACAGCTACATACTTATATGCATCTACGGAGGGATGGGAGCACAGGGCCCGGAGGGCCGTGCCCTCCCACAGACAAATAAGGATACGATTATACTATCTCAAAAAGTAAGGAAATAAATTGCAATAAACTGTGTTAATACTCTAGTTAGGGTTACAGCCACAAAAGTAGGGAAATGTGGCATTAGGGTTTCAAAACCTAACACTCCATCCCTACGCTGCATACACCAACAGGCATCGGGAGGGTGCCTTGGGGTCGTCAACCCTAACGCTTACCCCATTCTTCTATACTGTACCCATCTCAGCTTATTTACTTATCAAATGGAATGAGTGTTAGGGCTGACAGTCCCAAGGCTCCCCACTGATGCCTGTTGGTGTGTGCAGCGTGAGGGTGAGGTGTTAGGTTTTGAAACCCTAATGCCACATTTCCCTTCTTTTTGTGGCTGTAACCCTAATTGGAGCAGTAACGCAGTGTTTTTCAGTTTATGGAGTTATATAGATGCAGAGGATAACTAGGCAATCACTAATTCAAGAAGAGGTTGATAATCCCCCCCCCCCAACGACCACATAATTGTGTTTGCTCTGCTAATGATTTAATTTGTCTTGGTTAACGTCAAATGATTTCAGTGCTCCTAGGTCTCTCCCTGAACTAGTTACTGAGGGAGTTTGTTCTACTCAAATAGTACAGTATATGGAGGTTTGAGATTATTATGGCAAATGCATTGCCCTGCTTTATTCTATATTGAATTGGACTCCCCAAATTTTGTTACCATTCTGCTACTTGTGAACATCAGACTGTTGGGTCAGCTTGTTCTGAGGGAGGCATAGTCCCTGGCCCATCCCCAGTTTGAAACTGTTAGCATATGGTTAAATATGGTATACCAGTGGGAGGAACAGAACTGAGAACTGTTAGTGTGACAAGGCAGCAGGTAAAGCAAATAGGATGCTGGGATGTATAGGCAGGGGCATCACCAGCAGGAAAAAGGAGGTCATAATTCCGTTATACAAGACACTAGTGAGGCCCCACCTGGAGTACAGTGTACAGTTCTGGAGACCATACCTACGTAAGGACATAGACAGGGTAGAGAAAGTTCAGAGGAGGGCAACAAAGATGGTGCATGGATTGCATCACAAGTCCTATGAAGACAGGTTGAAGGAACTGAACATGTACTCCCTGGAGGAGAGGAGGGAGAGAGGGGATATGATAGAGACATACAAGTATCTTACAGGGAGGAACAGGGTGCAGGAATACACTATTTTTAAGCAAAAAAGATGTTCCAGGACTAGAGGGCATGGGATGAAGTTGGAGGGAGGAAGATTCAGAGGAAACATGAGGAAGAATTTCTTCACAGAATGGGTAGTGGACAAGTGTAACACCCTGCCAGAGGAAGTGGTGGGGGATGAAACAATCATGGGATTTAAGAATGCATGGGATAGACATAAAGGAATTCTGGAGGTCAGGGGTAAGGGGCAACAGACTTCTAGGAAAACATAAACTGAACTTACAAGCTCAAATGGGCAGACTGGGTGGGCCATAGGCCCTTATCTGCCGACACTGTCTATGTATCTATGTATCTATGAGAAGGTAGCTGCCAGGAAGAGTGCTACTTCATCGGCATGGGAAGGTGGGTGATGAATGGAGAGCGAAAGATGAAAAAGTGACCGGCAAGGAAAGCAGACTGACAGTACAAGAGCAACTGCAGCCACAGCCCTGTAAGGGTGATGCACTACGCGGCTACAGTCCAGCAGGCAAAACCCATGCAGCCATGCACCCATGAGGTGAGATCACACTGACATCCCACCAAGAAAAGGTGCCTACTGCAATGGCGCTCCCAGAAAGACAGCCACAGGAAAGGTGACGCTGGGCTGCAAGGGTCCCGGGATGGTGAAGGCCTTGGGTGCCTGGAGATGCAAGGGGAACAGGAGGTGCAAGATGGGCTAGCCCACATGCATGATGGCATGGCAGCACAGTGACCCCCCAGCAAGTACGGTGCAGCATCCCCCCAACAGCGGGACAGCCCACAGAACAGCACACAGGATGACCAGCAGGGCCAAGTAGCTCATCCTCTCCCACACAAAGGCACAGTGGTGACACGCACAGCAGGGCAGAGCCACCCCAGGTACATATGGATAGATGAAGAGAGGCATACTCACCCGAGGCAGGGCACCTCCCTGCTAGCGGTCCTCGGTGATCACGCACCGTGTCATGGACACCAGGATGGAGGACCATTGGCAGCACAGACAAGGGGGAGGGGGGTGCAGAATGGCACAGGCACATATGGGCTGCACAACAGGAAGGGGCATGTGCAAGTACATGCAGGCAGGGCCACCCCTAGCTATATCAGTGACACTGGTGGCCGTGGCTGCAGTACCAGAACACTGCGTACAGGATGTCGCTGCAGTTTGTACCAAGCCGAAAAGGCAAGCCTCTGGCTATCCACAATGGTTACATTTACAGAAGAGAGAAGGCTGAGCCAGAGAAGGTGTACTGGTGGTGTGCCAAGGCCCACAGGTACCGATGCCTTGCCATCCTTCACACTGTGGAGGACACAGCCATGGCCACCATCCATGACCACAACCATGCCCCTGATGCAGCAGACGTGGGCATGTGTCGCATTCTCGGGACACTGCAGGACAGAGCACACCAGACACAGGACAGTGCGTCACAGGTCGTCGTGGTAAGTACATTGTCGAAACCTGTGGCCATGGCAAGACAACTTCCAGGAGTGCAGCTGATGCGTTAGACCATCCAGCAGTTGTGGCACATGGCACATGGAGGTCTAAGCCACCAGTATGTCGGCCAGCATGGTGCGGTAGACTCGAGTTCTGTTACTGCAATTTCTTTCACTCCCCCCCCCACGTAAATTAATGTTTTACTCTGCGGTCCGCTCCCCCTCAGAGTTGGTTATTGAAGTTATGGGGACGGAGCCCCCTGCATGTGGGGTGGGGGGCAGAGCCCCCACATTAAATGCAAGTGCCTTCAAGATTCCGCAAGTCTGGATCCAGTGCCTTGTGGGATACTGAAATTCAGTCTCCTGAACTCAGTCTTGTGGAGTGCAGGATACTGAGTTTCAGTATTCCATAGTAGAACCCTTCTGTAGCTCCAGTTTAGTCTAACCATGTAAATAATAGAGTGTGGAGGCCAGCCGCATATACATCAGTGACTACGGCTGAGTTTGGGAATGGCAAAGGTGCACTGGAGGGGCATTCAGGGTATGCGATGGGCCCAATTATTGCCACTGTTAGGGGATATAAAAGTTAAGCTGCTCAGGCTGGATATTTTGATTATGCATTTGAGGGGCAATGATTTGGGGGTAGACCATGGGTGGATGTCATGTGGGAAATAAAAGGGGACTTGGATCAGATCAGGAGGTGGTGGCTGGATGTGTTAATTGGTTGGTCCAAAATGGTATGAAGAAGGTCTGGTGGCATGCTTGTGACATTAAGACATTGATGGGGATAGGAAGCATTTGGATAGAAAGGTGGTGGCTGTGGTTAGAGAATCGGGAGGATGGTGATAGCCCATAGGTACATTGCCCAAGAATGTTTGGGGCTTTAGCATCCAGACAGGATACACCTGATGGATACAGGGCTTGATCAGTTCAATCTACAGTTGGAAGGGGCTCTAGAAGAATGGAAAAAAAAGTTTTACAGGGGAGCCCATCTTCCATCGCAATAGTTGGAGATGGGCTAGTGGAAGAAAGAAAAGAAAGGGGTGGGAGGGGAGGAAAAATGGAACAGAATAAAGATAAAAGGGGCCCAAGGGTTACTGGTCTTGGATAAAAGGAAGAAGGAACACAGACTAGGCAGGAGGGTTAGAGATATGCTCCTGTAGTTATCCTATTAGGATACTGAAACTCGGAATCCCGACACTCAGGGAACCAAGTTCAGTATCCTGACACATGCGTGCCCAACAGCTTAGTCGTTCCGACACAGCGCACCCAACAGGAAGGACAGGGGTAAGGTAGCGGATGTGACAAACCACTGCTCTACCATTGGCCTGGCACCACAACTGAATAAAAAATACAGAAGCACCTCAAATCTCTGCCCTCCAAGATGTTTACATGCATGAGAGGGAAGTGCAGTCCTGGGTGATGGTGGAAAATAAGGTAGTTCCCTAAGCTTGACTCCCTCCACCTTCACTTCTTTACTGAGTGGCAGGTCTTTACAAAAAATTTAACATCCTTTCTCTAGAAGCACGATTAGGATTTGGTTAAAGGCCCATGAGATCATGAGCTACTCTCCCGCTCTTTCCCCGGATTCCAGTATTAGGGGTTGTTTGTAGGAGGAGAGGATTTGGGCCCCAGAGAGGTGGTCCTTAGATAGACGGGAGGGGAAAGACCTACTGCATCTGGCACAAATATATGAGGGAGGCACTATAATTCCCTACCCAGTGCTGGCAAGAAGATATAATTTACCCCCTCAAAGTTTTTTCACATATCTTCAGATCTGCTCCCGACTACAGGCCTGGGACCCGAGTAGAGTTCTGCTCCGTTCCCCCCTTGAGGAACTTCTATGGCAGGCAACATCCATGACCAAACTACAGGTCATGACAGTAGCTTATAAATCCCTTCTAAATGATCTCCCGGACTTGGATCAGAGTTTGAAACAAAGATGGGATAGAGATCTGGGGGATGAGACCCTGTCGCTGGGAGATTGGCAGATGGTCCTAAGAAGGGGTATGCATTATTCTACAAATAATAAAATAAGAGCTATCCATTATAATATACTTCACAGAGTATGTTTCACTCCAGTAATAGCTAACAAAATCAATCCTGATCGCTCAGATAAATGCCCAAAATGTCAGGTGGGACAAGGCAGTTGCACTCGCTTGTTATGGGACTGCCCTGCCTTACAACAGTACTGGGGAGGAATTGTATCTATTATGCAAAATACTTTACATGGCTTACAACCATTGGGGATTTGAGAGGTTATCTTAGGCCTCCCAGGAGCATCTTCGAGGGGTAAGGGTCTTGACCACCCTCTATGGGCCTTGGGTATGGCGGTAGGAAAGCAGATGGTTGCCTGACATTGGGGCCAAGATATAGCTCCGACAGTGATGGACTGGGCACAAAGCCTTCTTCAATGTATGAAACTTGAGCATATCCAGTTCAGGGCAACAGGGAGAGAGAAAAAATGTTGTGAGATCTGGGAGCCCCTTGAAAATGCTACTTCCCAGGGATGGTTCCCTGCATTATAAGAAAGTATGGATAAGGACTTTTGGGGCTCTCCCGGACCTCCTCTTATCTTCATTTCTTTCCTCTTGATCTTATTCCCCTGTCCCTTATCTGGACCTAGGTATAGGTCAGTTTTTAGTCATACAATGAGGCAATGGCTTAGTCTCTTACACGCACATTCCAGATATTTTTAGCAGCTTTCTTTTATATTACTTTTCTCCAGAGACACCTCAGGACTCTGAATGAACAATGAGCTGGAGATCCCTAGTGACAATGATTACGATTGCTATGAGTGTATTTAATGACTTTGGACCATACTATATATTTGAAGTCCAGACGCTAGGGCTAACAGAATTGTTAGAGGGATGTCTGTCTATTCTATCATGTACAAATATATGCAAGTTTGGGAGATATATAATACATAAATGTAAACTTGTTTTCCCTACCTCTCAGAGATAGTCCAGTGTGTCAAACTATAATAAATAAAGTTTAAAAAAAAAAAAAATACAGAAGCAGGCTGAGCTGCTCCCGTGGTGTGAAGGGCTAAACCACAAGCAGCTCAGTCAGCATGGTGCGGCAGACTCGGGTTCTGTTCCTGGTTACCACAATGTTCTTTTTCTCACCCCCTGTAACTTAATGTTTTACTCCGAGGTCCACTCCCCCTCTGAGTTGTGTTTTTAAGTTACGTGGAAGCAGAGTCCCCCCATGTGGGGGGTGGGAGAGCGAAGCCTCCCCGCATTAAATGCAAGTGCCTTCAGGATCCCACAAGTCTGGATCCAGTGCCTTGTAGGATACTGAAATTCAGTCTCCCGAACTAGGTTTTGTGGCATTCGGGATATTGAGTTTCAGTATTGCATAGTAGAACCCTCCTGTAGTTCCAATTTATTCTGACCATGTAAATAATAGTGTGAGGAGGTTAGCCCTATGTACATCAGTGACTAATCAGTGTTGAAAGCTTTTGCAATACATGTGTATCTAAGGGCTAGTGTCCCTGCTTTACCTGTTGCAGAGGGGCTGGCGGGGTGTGCCTGGTACCAGGTTTAGGGGAAGTTGGCGCCTGATTCAGAGGGTAGTTCTACGGAGCCAAATAT
Organism: Neoceratodus forsteri; assembly: GCA_016271365.2. NCBI lineage: Eukaryota > Metazoa > Chordata > Ceratodontiformes > Ceratodontidae > Neoceratodus > Neoceratodus forsteri. The sequence goes on from CM028134.1 coordinate 356,862,600, forward strand.
CACTGTCTGTATTAAGAAGGACTGTACAAAGTGAGGCCTGAAGCTCCCATCAGTGTAAATATGTAGCCTGTTTTAGAAGCCTTTAAGTACCCATGCTCCAGGAGACCCAATAGACAGTGCAGGTCCCTGGTAGCAGTTATGAAGTATAATTAAAATGTGATTTCAACAGGGCATGGAAAAGTAAACAGGCAATACTTTGTGTGCCTTGAGTGTTGTTGGAACGACCCCCTATGTTCATCAGCTGCACTTGTCAAACTCATAAATGCTTTTACTGTCATTCTTGGTGATGTGATATTCAGAGATCACAATGTGTGAGAGACTATGAGATTCTGCAGCTTGCCCCACTGGGGAAAAGGAAGTGTCTGCTCATGTGCATCAGTTTAATAAAATGATCCTGTTTTGGAGTTTTATTCCAAGTTTGGAGATTGCCCTGATGTGTTTCAGAGTAGTAGGAGGTCTTCATGTACCTAGAGGTCAAGTAAGTGAGCTAGTACTGGTTTTCTACCACCAGAGATACCTCTAGATGCCAGTGAGTGAGGGTTTACATATGCAATTTATTTTCAAGTGTGCAGGGGCAGGACCATGACTTATGAGTGACAGAGCCACAAATGAGTTATAAAAGTCCTGACCCTCACAAGTGATGATAAACTGCATATTTTAAGTCAGGCTATTGCATATTTAATCTATACCACATTCGTTTAAAAGTTACAAGTTTTAAATAATCTTTCTGCATGAAGATGTAACTGTTTCTGTTTTCTTTTGACTGTTTTGATGTTTGATTTCAACTGATGGCTTCAGTAATTTACATGGCTATTGTGATGCTACCAGCATTGTGCAAGCTGTTCTCTGATTGGTTCAGTCTGCCATTGTGATGTAACCAACTTTGCTAGATATCAATTGTGACATATACCCTAAAATGCAAACTACCATGATTGCTTGCCAAGTGCATTCAAAAATAACAGTTTTATTTTGTGGCATTTTTCTACACCTGTTATATAAATAGAGAATAATACCTGTGCAGGTATGTGTTATGAGGATTTTTTTCACACACCTGAGGTGTGTGATAATCCATAAACCCCCCAAAACAAAGCTTGAAGGGTTTATGAGATTATCACACATCAAAGGTAGGTGAAAAATCCTTGTAACACAAACCTTGCACAGGCATTATTTTTTATAACTGGTGCAAGGTTTGACAGAGACAAAAACTGTAAGCTGTATTTGTGTGAGTGAGCATGTCTCTGAGAAGCCATCATAATCACATAAATAGAGGCTGCTTTCTTTGTACTTCAGTGAAGTGACAGCGTGGAGAAGAAAACGCTGTAATAACCTACAATCAAGTTATTACAGAATTCAGCTGGTTACTATGTTATTTTATCAGGAGCTGATATCTGGTCAATATAGGGGGTCACCAGTTATTGTATAAGGGATATGCAGAGGGGACCTGCGTGATAAATTATTTATGTATACAAGGGCTGTTTGACCTCAGGTAATGCCACTCCCGAGGTGTCTGGGGTAAAACAGCATGAGTATTGTTAGGAGGTCTAAACCTCACTTGCAGGTTCTTGGCAATATTGGGAATGCAAGTAATCACAGACATGTTGCATAAGAGTAATAAACAAGTTTATTACTACCAAAAGGATAAATCACAGTTGCCCTAAGCAGTTCTTACCGATACGAACCGGGAGCCAGTGCTAAACGTTCCCTATACCTCAAGGTTTCTCTGTGTCTCCTGGGATCTCCTGGGGTCTCCAAGGTACAAGACTAGTGTATTACATTATATACCTACGATAATTACTGTGGTTACTGTAAGATAGAAACATTTCTAGTTACAGAGATTAGCTCTATTGGCTAAATTAGAGGTGGCTCCACAGTCCAAGATAACATTATAGAATTCTGTATAGTCATCAGTTTATGAACAAAAGAGTTCTTATACAGAGTCTTACATAACTCAGTGTAGTAGTACAAATCACCAAAAGGTGGCAATGCTGACTTACATATTATAATTATTCCAAGGACACAGATGCCTTGGCATCTTACAAGTAAGAAATACACAGAAAATACATAGCAGAATATATGTATTAGCAAGCAAAGTGTATTACAACAATATGCATTCATATCCTGACATCTACTCTTGTACGTAGATGCCCTTAGCCCTATATGTTAGCATAACATATACTTAAGTGCTAGCTGTCTATGGAGTACCTCTGAGGGTACCAATTAGGGTGCAGGGGCCTCGTGTAATATCCCCCCTCCTTGTTGCCTCCAAGGGCAATACAGGCAACTCTAAGGAAAGGCCAGAGAGCAGTGATCATTTACAAACCCGACGCGCAAGCTTTGTAAAGGAATTCAAGCTGCTCGCGGTGTTCGCACAGTGTGCGCCGTAGGCAGCAAAGCATAATAATCAAGATAAAGATTAAAAATGCTTGTATTATAACAAAACCTTTAAAAGTAGTCTTTAACCTGGTGTTAGTCAATGTGTCATTCATGTCACCATCATTAATCAATGAGAGGATAGCTTCATTGGCCTTGGCCATATTATTGCTGATGTGGATGAGGTGTGTGTCTTTTCTGTCTAAAAGTGATTTTAATGTGTCAGTGGGTCTATGTGTACAATAAAATAAGGTAAATATTCAGACAGTGTGAGCAGATAATCGGGGTCACCATCAATGATGTCTGCATCTAGCAGGGGTACGGGGATTATGACAGTATGTCCAATGACAGTCTTCTGGTGGTGGACAAAACAGAAATTGGGGTAATTAATAACACATGTAACAGATCCATAAGTATAGCTTTTAAAATTTGTAACCACACAGTACTCCCCAGCGAACAGAAGGGAGTCTTCACTTTCGCAACAGGACAGGGCAGGTGTTGGCCGTCTTAGAAATCCGTGTTGACAGGCGATAAACCTCCTCATGATATGATTGGTAGAGCTTATCCGGAGCCAGGGTTGAGTCCAAGGTATCCATGCCATTCTTGGTGATGTCATCATCCATGGTGAAAGTCCAATCAATGCTATCTGGAGAATCACCACAAACAGGTTGAATAACATCAAATACATCACATCAGCACAAGTAAAGGTATTGCTTTTTCACACAGCAGTCTGTGTGCAGAGCCACCCAGGCATCCAGGAAAGGAGGAAAACCAGTAGAGGTTGTAGATCCAGGTGTTCTCTGTAGATGTCTTTGTCCAAATGCCCAATCGAATGGACCAGTGCAAGCTTGTCGAACAAAGCTGTAGTGGGATCAAAATGTGGTAAAGAGACAGTAAAAGAAACAAACATGGTATCTGTTATGGAACATTTCTTAGCAGTGAAACAAGGACCAGTATTAGGGTGTCTGGTCACAAACCCCAAATTCCTAGCTGTAGAAAGAGGAATGGTTAAAGCTTGTTGCATACACATAGCAATGCAGCCAGGGGTTTTACATCATGGACAATACCATTTGGAAATGCGTCTGTCATGTATGATATCAGGGATTCTTCCAGATTCTAGGTCACAGAAGAGATTGCTGATGGTAGTGATGATGTATGAGCCAAAGGCAGAGCAAAGGATTTCTCTAGCAATGTATTTTTATCTGCTTCTTTATTGTTTTGTTGTATGAGTGCGTTGATCTTATCTCTTGAATCAGTGAATGCCTTAGCAATGTTGTGCATGTTGTATACAGTGTATCTTTCTTCCTGACTAAGGCCATCCACACCATGCAATAATGGAGGTAGTACATCGTTAACCAAACCAGTGGAGAACTTGGCAGAATGAGCTTTGATAGCAGCAATGTCTGCTTTATTCCAAATAGACATTGCTGTACCAAAAAGGCCTGCGACAGTACCTGTTGCACCTGTAACATCAGAGCTGTCAACTTCACGTGTCTTACGTTTATGAATTAGATCATCAGGAGTGGATTTTCTCCTGAAGTTGCCTCTCTGTTTAGTAGAATGGACCCCGGCAATAGGGTCTTGAGTACGAATCTGAAATGCAGCTAAACTATCAAGCAATAATGAACTACAAAATGCTGACGTGTTAGTATTGTGACACATACCAAATTCTTTCATATTCCAGTAAGTAAGATTTAACAATACAGGTATATGCATAAACTGTAAGTTGTTAATCAATGAACCTGGGAGGGCAGTGGCTGTTAGACTACTAAGGCGACCAGGGGTATGCTTTGGACATTCCAAAAGCTGTTTATCAGTAGGTGGTAACACAGAGAGGTACATGGCTGCAGAAGCCATGTGGTGTATAGCACAAAATTTCTGAGCAGCATCTCTAGACAAAGAATTACAGTATGAAGGATCAATTAAGGCAGTAATGTTGTACAAAGTAGAATGTCTTAATGCAGTTTGTATCAAGGACAGAGAACCATTTGGGGATAATTTAGCACTGAGCCAACCCTGGAAAGTTTCTTTGGAGAGTTTGGCCACAGGAAGAATTTGTCCTTGCAACGTGGTTTGCCATTCAATTTGAAGGGTAGATTTTTCAGGAGCAACAACCGAGGCAGTGAGGTAAGCATAGGAACCTTCCTGGACAGTGATCAGACTATCTGGTATATTGATGGATACTCCCTCTGGAGGAGGTGCTGGAGGATAGAGGTGTTGTAGGAGGTCTGGTACTGTGCCTTGGATGCAGGAGATAACTCCTGAGATGAGGAGATAATGGAACAAGATAGCCATCTTGTCAGTGTATCTGTAAAGGAAGATCAAAGATTAATATGTTAGTACTATTCCACCCAATGGGTGAGGAAAAGTAGTTAAGCTCCTTTATACAGTTTCAGCTGGTTTGCATGTAACCATTTGTCAGTCAATTTATTGTTATGCAGGAGTCTATCCTGATAGACTGCTGGACTAAGCTTGTTGACAATGGGGTATGGGACTTCCCACTTATTGGAGAAGGAGTGGGTAGGATGTGCAAATCGAAGTACCATTTCCTGATCTCCAACCTGCCAATCCACTTCTTGTGCATGTTTGTCAAACTGTATTTTGGACTGTTGCTGGACCTTGCCCATGCAGTTGGCAGCATTCAAGTGTGTGTGTATGAGGTCTTTTCTGAGTGTTTCCACATATTGGTCTACAGACACACAATCTGCAGTGGGAGTGTTCAGGTCAAACAACAGGTATTCGGGTAATCTCATCTGTCTGCCAGTCATCACCTCAAAGGGTGTGAGCTGGGTGGTGGCTGAGGGTGTACCCCTAATTGCCATAAGGAGTAATGGCAGTAGGGAATCCCAGGTTTTGGGATTGTCCTCAATGAATTTGGAAAGCATTTGCTTAATCCGTCTGTTGGCTCTTTCTACTTGACCTGAGGATTGGGGTGGTAAATTATGTGGAACTTCTGTTGAATTCCAAGGAGTTCAAGGGATACTTTCATCAACTCACCTGTAAAACTGGTTCCTTTGTCAGAGTCTACCTTAAGAGGTAGGCCCCACCTGGAGAAAATCTGTTCTACCAGGACTTTGGCAGTGGTCTTTGCCGTGCATGTCTTAGTGGGGGAAGCTTCAACCCGCTTGGAGAAGAGATCAGTTACCACAAGAGCATACTTATTATTTCTGCTGGTGTTGGTCAGGAGGCCAATAAAATCAATCTGTATGGCATGCCAAGGGCCAGAGTGTTGTTGTGGTAAAAGTTGGGCATTTTGTTTGGTAGGGATGGGGTTGTTTTGTGTACAAATGAGACAATTGTCTATGTACTGTTTAACATCTTTGGTGACACCAGGCCACCAGGTGGTGATCTTGAGCCTTTGGAGGGTATTTTCCACTCCCTGGTGTCCACCAGTGGGTGTATCATGCACTTGGTGCAGGAATTCAGATCTTAGGTGTCTGGGGACCACCCGCAACTTGGTGGTGGAGTCATCTGGTTGGAACCAGATGAGCTTGTCATCTGGTGACAAGCGTAACTTACCTTCATGCCTCCAGTAGGGGTTGTGTGTGGGAAGTTTCTCTTTGGTACCCTTGTCAAGGAATCTGAATACTTCTTTGAGCTCAGTATCAATATGCTGAGCTGCTGAGAGGTCCAAGGGGGAGAACGTTTCAAGTTTCTTCCTGAGTACTGCAATCTGTATGGCCGCATTGGCCTCTGGATGGTCCATCATCCAGGTGTCCCCCCCTCGGGCCCATTCCTTAGCAAGGGTGTATGCTGTGTCATTGAAGGCATGGTAGGGGTCATGAAGAGAATGAGCTTTAACTTTGTGTACATAGAGTTAGTGTGCAAATTTCTGTGCCAGTGAATGTATGTATATTACCAATTCCTTGCTCTTCACTGGGCTGCCACCAGAGGAGAGGAAGGAGTTCTTCTGCCAGAAAGGAAGAAATTCTGTAACAGAACAACAAACCCAATTAGAGTCTGTAAAAATGATGGTATCCTCGGTTCCATGCTGGATGAACTCAAGGGCACAGGCCACCGCTGCCATCTCTGCACATAGTGATGATGCTACACTACAGTGCTTAGATATTTTGATAGTGTTCCCGTAAGGGTAAACCACTAAGATACCCATCCCTGCAATTTGTTCTCCCTGATATTAGGATGCTGAACCATCAGTAAAGACGTGACACAAAGAGGTGTTCTCGAGTATTTGTGGCGTGGCAGGGAGGAAAGGACCTGATTTGGAAGATCAGGTGACTGCAGTGTACAGTCATGGGGTTCTCCTTGGAAAAGGAGTCCATGAGCCAGCATAGATGGACTTTTTGTCGGTTGTACCTGTATGTCTCTATCCTGGAGAAGAAGTGACCAGTGTATCAGTCTGGTATTAGAGAATGACCCATCCTTCACTCTGTCTGACAGCAGAAAGGTAGTTGGGGTGTGGTTGGTGTTGATGACCAGTGGTGAGTACCAATGATATACAGGAAGTGCTTGAAAGCCCAATAGATTGCTAGAAGGTTCCTTTCACAAGCAGTACTTCCATTCCTCTGGGGACAAGAGCTGTGATGCATATGCAATGGGTCTCAGGGTGCCATGCACCTCTCGGCAACACTGCTGACATGGCTATGTCAGAGGTGGCACATTCCAGATGGAATGGTACTGCTGGATTGGGGTTGACCAGAGCTGGGGCAGAGGCCAAGGCCTGCTTTAGCGACGTCACAGCCTGGGTGTATATAGGTCCCCAAGTCCATGGGCTAGCCTTTTTGAGTAGCTCATACAGAGGAGCAGCTTTCTGAGCAAAATCACAAATAAAATCTCTCGAGTAATTCACCATACCTAGAAACCTTCAAAGAGTTGCCACACTGGTGGGCAATGGCAAGTCTTGCAATCCCTGTACCTTCTTAGGTAGGGCTTCGACCTTGATCAGTTATTTTTAGACCTAGAAAAAGTACTTCTTTCTGACACAGTTGTGCTTTTGCCAGATTGCATTTCAAGCCTGCTCTCCGGATGAGAGTCAGTAGTTCATCCAAGAGATCCAGATGTTGTTCCTGCGTGGCAGTTGCCAGCAACAGGTCATCTACATATTGCAAGAGACATTGGGAGTAGAGAAACTCTTGAAGGCATCCATCATGTGCAGATGGAACAGGACAGATTATTATGGAATCCTTGTGGCAAGCAAGTCCCGTATACTGTCTTCCTTCAAAGGTGAAGAACAAACTATATTGACTCTTGAGGCCAATGGTAATGACCAAAACCATTGGAAATGTCAGGGCACTGAACCATTTCAGGTCAGGGGTCGAAGTCGTAGCACATCAGTGCTGATGCCACAGCTGGAGAACAACTGGGGTGACCTGATTCAGTTCCTGTAGTCAATAGTAAGTCTCAGGCATCTGTGGTTTTTCACAGGCCACACTGGGGAGTTGGCGTGGAAACACAAGTTCTGATTACTCCTTGCTTGAGGAGAGACTTGATTGTTTCTCTAGGGATGGCAAGGCCTCAGTTTAGGAAAGGATATTGCCTTTGCCTCTATGTGCTGGGCCTGGCACTTCCGATGACAGTGCATTCTACCAGTCATGTTTGTTAATTGCAAATGACTCTAAATGTCATTGCAAAATGGGAAGCAGCTTTGGAAAAAGTTCATGAGTCTTGAAACAAATCTATGATGTCATACTCCTTGTCATTGGCAGATATTGTTGCCACAACATGAGAATCAGGAATCAAAATGGCATGGTATTGACCCTGAATCTGTATCAGTAGCATGTTAGCTAGGTCCACCACACAGCCATGTGGCTCAAGGAAGTCAATCCCTATGATACTAGGATGATCATGCAATACCATTAGTTGGAAGGTATGTGAGGCCTTTAGATGGCCTAGCTCTACCAGTAGGGGTAGAGAACGGTATACAGGTAGCCAAGTACCATCAACTCCTGACATGTTGGTCCTCCATCCGGTGGACCAAGGGGATGTGTTTGGATGTTCATCATGTAGCACAAATACAGCTGCACCTGTATCTAGCAAGACCACTAGTAGGCGGCCCCCAACCTCAGCCTCGGTGCAGGGCCTTTCATTTGTATCCAAGACTAGCTGGTTTACAATCTGGACTGGGGGCTGCAATTGTCAATCTGTACTGCTGGGGAGCATGGAGAGGTTGGGCCTGACTCTATGAATCACTTCACCATGCTGCACTAATGCTTTATAGGGAGGAGCTTCTGGGTTCAGGCCTGCAGGAGCCTGAGGGCCTGCACCACCAGTATCCCCATGGCTCATTGGGTCTGGGTTGCTGGTTGTACTGCCACAAGGACCTGTCTTGGGGAACAGCATCCGCTACAAAGTGCACTTGTCCCAGGAGCTCTCGGAATTTCAATTCTCTTCAGCTATCTCCCTATATGAAGGCCTGTTCTTTGCTGTTGTGGTTTACCTTTACCCTAATGCTTTTTTATACTTATGCCAATTCCGGTTCCCACCCCACTGTTATTAGTGTTGCAGTTGTTGTTGATGGGCCTGTTGGGGGTGTTGGTTATCAACTGGAGGGGCTTGTGTGTTGGGCCTGTTGGTGTTGGCCCTGCCCTTCCACTGTGTAGTGCATCATGGCCTCTGTAGTAGGCTCCACGGTGGCTACTTTCTTGGAACCAGAGCCCAGATCATGGATATAGAGTTGGTAAACTCTCTCTGTTTTCCGAAGGATGTCGGCAAACCTATCCATATTGGGGTAAGTGGTTGGCTCTACCTTTTCCTTTACTGCTGGAATCATGTTCCTGAGGAACAGGGTCTTATATTCAATTAGATCTACATCTGCAGCTTCTTGTGCCAGGTGCTTTCCTGCTCAGTAGACCATCCAGAGTCTCTGGTGGTAAGTCGCTGGACTTTCCTTTGTATTCTGTTTTACAGGGTATGCAAGCATCACTCCTACTACACCTGGGCTGTGAGCAGAAATGAGCTCAGCTGCAACCTTTTTCAGCCGAGGTGGAACTTAAGCTACATAAAACGAAGTTCACTCAAAGGGTGGTGACATCCTGGAATGAATTATCAAAAACAACAATAAATAGTCTTGACATGGAGACATTTAAAACAAGATTAGACATGGAATTTAGACTAAGTGTTAATGATTTTTAATAAATCAAAATTGGTTTAAGGAAGCTATAAGGATTAATATCAATTGCTTGAATATTTCCTATGAATTCCTATGGAAAAAAAACTCATCAAAAGGTGGAGCGACAGGGCACTGTATCAATTAAAGCAGAAAGAAGTGGGAAGGCAGTCAGAATAGCAAGGCCCAAACTGAGGAAACAATAGCCAGCTCAGTTAAGAGGATAAAACCTTTTATAGCTACATTAGAGAGCATAGAAAGGTTAAGAGAGGATAGTGAAGATTAATAAAGGAGAGGAGAGGTGAGCAGAGGAGAAAGTGAAAAGGCAGAGATACTGCATGAATATTTTTGCTCAGTATTCACAAAGAAGATGAGGAGAAGTTACCTAAACCAGACAATAGAAGCACTCTGGGTTGGGAGGTTGACACCAGTCCATTCACAGAAGAAAGAGTCCTGAAAGAACTCCTAAAACTCAAGGTAGACAAAGCAATGGGGCCTGATGGGATTCACCCCAGAATCCTAAAAGAACTAAGGGAGGATCTAGTGACACCACTGACCACACTTTTTAACAAATCATGACAGGATTGGGGTGGTACCTGAGGACTGGAGGAGGGCAGATGTGATTCCCCTACACAAAAGTGGGAGCAAGGCAGAAGCAGAAAACTACAGACCTGTAAATCTGACCTCAGTGGAAGGGAAAATGATAGAATCACTTCTGAAAAAAAGAATTGTTGAGTATCTAGAGGCCAGCAGGGCACAGGACCCAAAGCAGCATGGATTTACAGTAGGAAGGTCATGTCAGAAGAATCTAATTGATTTCTTTGACTGGGTGACCAAAGTAATAGACCAGGGAGGGGCTGTGGATATGGCCTACCTAGACTTTATCAAGGCATTTGACACAGTCCTGCACAAAAGATTAATAATCAAGTTAGCCAGCCTGGGAGTGGGTCCCAGGGTGGTAGCCTGGGTAGCAAATTGGTTGCACAACAGGACACAGAAGGTAAAAGTGATTGGAACACATTCCGAAGAAAGGGGGGTTACTAGTGGAGTACCTCAGGGCTCAGTACTGGGTCCAGTCCTCTTTAACATCTTTATAGGTGACGTTGCAGAGGGTCTGAGGGAAAGGTATGCCTCTTTGCAGATTGACACAAAGATCTGTAACAGAGTTGATACACAGAGGGGTAGAAAAGATGAGAAGGGACTTGGCAAGGTTGGAGGAATGGTCAGACATATAGCAACTTAGATTCAATGCAAAGGAGTGCAAAGTAATGCACCGGAAACAAAACCAGGAGAAGAGTACACAATAGCAGGGGCGGTACTAACAACAACAGAAATGGAAAGGGACCTGGAGGTAGTCATATCAGATGACCTAAAGGTGGGTAAGCAATGTGAAAAGTTGGTAAGGAGAGCCAGAAGGATACTGGGATGCATGGAAGGGGCATCACAAATAGAAAAAGGGAAGTGGTTATCCCTCTCACAGACAGTTGGTGAGACCCCATCTGGGTACTGTGTGCAGTTTTGGAACCTCATCTATGCAAGGACATAGACAGGATGGAAACAGTCCAGAGGAGAGCAACTAAAATGGTTCAGGGTCTGCAGCAGAAACCATATGAAAGAGACTGAGAGGCTTAATATGTATGCTCTTGATGAAAAAGGAGGGACAGGAGGGACATGACAGAAACTTTTAAGTACCTCAGGGAATCAGCAAAGTCCGGGACGGTAGCATAGATACATAGATACATAGACAGTGTCGGCAGATAAGGGCCTATGGCCCACCAGTCTGCCCATTTGAGCCTAATAAGTTCAGTTTTATGTTTTCTCAGAAGTCTGTTGCCTACCCCTGACCTCCAGAATTCCTTTATGTCTATCCCATGCATTCTTAAATCCAGTGATTGTTTAGCCCCTCCTTCCTCTGGCAGGGTGTTCACTTGTCCACCACCAGTTCTGTGAAGAAATTCTTCCTCATGTTTCCTCTGAATCGTCCTCCCTCCAACTTCATCCCATGCCTCTGGTCCTGGAACATCTTTTGGCTTAAAATAGTGTATTCCTGCACCCTGTTCCTCCTGTGAGATACTTGTATGTCTCTGTCATAGCCCCTCTCTCTCTTCTCCTCCAGGAGTACATGTTTAGTTCCTTCAACCTGTCTTCATGGGACTTGTGATGCAATCCATGCACCTATCTTTATTTGCCCTCCTCTGAACCTTCTCTACCCTGTCTGTGTCCTTACGTAAGTAGGTCTCAAGAACTGTACACTGTACTCTCCAGGTGGGAGCCTCACTAGTGACTTGTATAGCGAGATTATGACCTCCCTTTTCCTGCTGGTGATGCCCCTGCCTATACATCCCAACATCCTATTTGCTTTACCTGCTGCCTTGTCCACTGTTTCCCTACCTTGAGGTCATCAGAGATGATAACCCCAAGATCCCTTTCCTGCTAGTGCATGCTATATCCTCACCCCCAAATGATATATTGTACCAGGGTTTTGTGCCCCATATGCATTATCTTGCACTTCTTTGCATTGAATTTCAACTGCCAAACCCCTGACCATTCTTCAAGTTTCTGCAGGTCCCTTCTCATTCTGTCTACACCCTCTGGTGTGTCTACTCTGTTACAAGCTTTGTGCCATCAGCGAACAGTGAAATTCTGCCTTCTGGGTTCTGTACAGTATCACTGATGAAGATGTTGAATAGGACCGGTCCCAGCACTGATCCCTGTGGTACCCCACTGGTCCTCTTCCCTCTGTGGAGTGACAGCCATTCTCACCATCCTCTGTGTCCTGCCACCCAGCCAGTTACTTACCCACCACACACTGCTGTCCTGCCCGCTCATATTCCCCAGTCTGTGTAATAGTCTTCTATGTGGCACAGTGTCAAAGGCCTTTGAAGTCCAGATAGGCTGTGTCCTGCCCTCCCTGATCCACCTCCCTAGTCACCCAGTCAAAAAATTCAATGAGGTTGGTCTGACATGACCTCCCTGGTGAAACCATGCTGCCTTGGGTCCTGTGAGTCCATTGACAACCAGATGTTCCACCAATCTCTCTTCAGTAGTGCTTCCATGATCTTCCCCCTCACCGAGGTGAGGCTGACTGGTCTGTAGTTCCTGCTTCCTTTGTTCCGCTGTATAAGGGACTACATCTGCTGTCCTCCAGTCTTTGGGTACCTCCTGTTTCCAGTGATCGGCTAAACAGGATAGCCAGAGGTTCAGCCACCACCTCTTCTTAGTTCTTTAAGGACCCTGGGGTTCACCCCATCTGGCCCCATTGCTTTTATCAACTCTTATTACTTCCAGTTCCTTCTCAGGACCTCTTTCTCATGTAAAGGAATTGTGGCCATTTCTGCACCATTCTCACCCCTTGTACTCCCTTCAGACCCATTACTCCTCCTCTTCCTCAGTAAAGACTGAGCAGAAATACCTGTTCAATATGTCAGCTTTACTGTTGTCATCCTCCACGCTGTTCCATCCTCCTTCAGTCTCACTATCCCTCCCTTTGTCTTTCTTTTTTTCACTTATGTACCTGTAAAGGTTTTGTCTCTACCCACTGATTTTGCAATGTGTTCTTCTGTCTGAGCTTTGGCTTCCTTACTGACCTCCCTGCCTCCCTTTGCTTCTCCTGGTACTTCTCCTATCCTCTGCCTGTGTCTTTTTGTATTGCCTGAATGCAATTCTTTTGGCTTTCTTCCTTTGCTACCTCTTTGGAAAACCATAGTGGTCTCCTCTTCCTTTTCCTTTTGCTAACCTGTTAATGCATAATTCTGTTGTTCTTGTAATCTCCATTTAAATATGCCCACTGTTTCTCAACCCCTGATTCCTGTCCCATTCCTTAATGCCTCTTTCAAGTATCTCCCATTTTCCCAAAGTCTGCCCCCTAAATCAGGATACGTGTTTTTGTGTGGTTTGGTTCTGCTTTTTCTGTGATTTCAAACCACAATGACTGGTGGTCACTGTTTCCCAGGTGCTCCCCACTGTTGTCTCCCACCACACTGTCCCTGTTTTTGAGCACAAGGTCCAGTATTTCCTTCTGCTCGTAGTTGGTTCCATGACCAGTTGCTTGAGGAAGGCACCTGAAGGAGTCCAGGATAAATCTGCTCCCAGTTGGTGTTGCTGCTGGGATGCTCCAGTCCACGCCTGGATATTGAAGTCTCCAACCAGTACCACTCGCCTTGTTCGCCATCCTTTGGATGGCTAGCATCAGCTCCTGTCTGTTTCTTCTCCTGGGCTGGTGGTCTATAGACCAACCTGTGCGGATATCGTTCCCATTTTCCTTTCAGCTTAACCCACAGTATCTCTCCCCATTTTGTTCCTCCTGGATCTCAGGCCCTTATGTCATTTTTCACATACAATGCCACTCCTCCTCCCTTCCTGCCTGCTCTTGTCTTTTCTGAATATGTTGTAGCTAGGTATGGCCATCTCCCAGTCGGTTAATATCATTACATCAGGTTTCAGTGATGGCCACAATGTCTAGGTCTGACTGCACTGCATGACAGCCTCAGATCTTCCATCTTGTTGCTAAGGCTCCTGGCATTTGCATTTGGCTTTCCATGATTTGACCTCCCTAGACTGTTTCACTGTTCTACTCCAGCCCCTTCATTGGCTGTCCTTTATCCCTGGTTCTCCTTGCTGTCTGCCGTTCTGCTGAATTTTGCTCCTTTCTGCCTATCCACCCTTGGGCACTAATCTCCATCTTATGCACACTACTTTGCAGAGATAGCCACCTCTGGTTCACTGTTCCACTGTTAGCTGTGGGAGGTGAGGTATCCTCCTTGCTGGCCTGGTTACCCCTTTTGCGAAGCTTGTAAATGCTTGTCAATGTAGCATTTAAACTTATCATTGAGTGCTTGATTCCTTCCAGGATGGATGCAGGTCGTCAGGCTTGAAAAACTCATCCCTCACGGTGGGTCCCCAGTCACCAATGAATCCAACCCTTTCACAGCACCAGTTCTTCAACCATGAGTTAAAGTTCCCAAGTATGCACTCCTATGTTCTCCCTTGCCTCTCCGCAGGGTAGTACTCTCCTGAGAAAGACAGAAGTAGCTACTTGGCTTGAGACCCCCTCCCACTTCCTAAACTCTTCCTGAACTTCCTTTGGCTCCCCATTGCCAGGTCATTAGTACCTAAGTGGATAAGACATCCAGCTCACCTCCCATCTTGCCTTCCCAATGATCCCCAGGATCTTCCTTCGATCCCTCCATGCCGTGGGCACCTGGCAGGCACCTCACCTCCCTGTCCTCCCCTCCTGTGTTCCTAGCTGGATCCCACTTATTATGGAGTCCCCACCAGGATTCGCTTCCTCCTCCACTGGGATCCACTGCTTTCCCGCTGAGGTGTTACTTCCTTCTGTTAACCTCCCATCCTTTCCTTCCACTTCTGGTACTTATTTGGTTGTCCTCATTTGCCAGTGTGGCTTTTGAGTTCTTCAGTGAATAGGATCTTGGATGCCTCTGCCTGACCGCTCTAACCCTCCCTGGAGCCCACTGTCATCCAAGTGTTCCTCGCTCTTGGCATCCTTTGAGGCAGTTGCATTTGACTGGGTGGTTTGGATAGGGTTGATGGTACTCTGACCCAGTTTACTTCGCTTGAGTCTGGCCTCATCCCACAGTCCAGAGAGATGCATGCAGATAGGGCAGCACCTCAGTGTCCAGAAGCGTCTGCTCTGAATATGGTTGCCCCACAGCCACTGCATTGCACCACTCCCCCACATTATACTGCAATTCCACTACTTGTCTGGTACTGAAGTCTCCTAGTTCCCTTTATTAATTTACTGTCCTAAAAATCCTGCCACTGATCCTCAGATAATTTTCTTGAAAAAAAAAGAAACCAATAAATACAATAATGAGACAAAACACTTGTCGTGCTGAGGTGGGCTTTTTCCTTATGCTCCTCCTTTCTGCTTCTTTATTGTTTTGTTGGTATGAGTCGTTGATCTTATCTCTTGAATCAGTGAATGCCTTAGGCAATGTTGTGCATGTTGTATACAGTGTATCTTTCTTCCTGACTAAGGCCATCCACACCATGCAATAATGGAGGTAGTACATCGCTAACTCAAACCAGTGGAGAACTTGGCAGAATGAGATTTGATAGCAGCAATGTCTGCTTTATTCCAAATAGACATTGCTGTACCAAAAAGGCCTCATGACAGTACCTGTTGCACCTGTAACATCAGAGCTGTCAACTTCACGTGTTCACGTTTATGAATTAGATCATCAGGAGTGGATTTCTCCCGAAGTTGCTCTCTCTGTTTAGTAGAATGGACCCCGGCAATAGGGTCTTGAGTACGAATCTGAAATGCAGCTAAACTATCAAGCAATAATGAACTACAAAATGCTGACGTGTTAGTATTGTGACACATACCAAATTCTTTTCCATATTCCATAAGTAAGATTTAACAATACAGGTATATGCATAAACTGTAAGTTGTTAATCAATGAACCTGGGAGGGCAGTGGCTGTTAGACTACTAACATGAATCAGGGTATGCTTGTGACATTCCAAAAGCTGTTTATCAGTAGGTGGTAACACAGAGAGGTACATGGCTGCAGAAGCCATGTGGTAGTATAGCACAAAATTTCTGAGCAGCATCTCTAGACAAAGAATTACAGTATGAAGGATCAATTAAGGCAGTAATGTTGTACAAAGTAGAATGTCTTAATGCAGTTTGTATCAAGGACAGAGAACCATTTGGGGATAATTTAGCACTGAGCCAACCCTGGAAAGTTTCTTTTGGAGAGTTGGCACAGGAAGAATTTGTCCTGCAACGTGGTTTGCCATTCAATTTGAAGGGTAGATTTTTCAGGAGCAACAACCTAGAGGCAGTGAAGTGTTATAAGGAACCTTCCTGGACAGTGATCAGACCATCTGGTATATTGATGGATAACCCTCTGGAGGAGGTGCTGGAGGATAGAGGTGTTGTAGGAGGTCTGGCACTGTGCCTGGATGCAGGAGATAACCTGAGATGAGGAGATAATGGAACAAGATAGCCATCTTGTCAGTGTATCTGTAAAGGAAGATCAAAGATTAATATGTTAGTACTATTCCACCCAATGGGTGAGGAAAAGTAGTTAAGCTCCTTTATTACAGTTTCAGCTGGTTTGCATGTAACCATTTGTCAGTCAATTTATTGTTATGCAGGAGTCTATCCTGATAGACTGCTGGACTAAGCTTGTTGACAATGGGGTATGGGACTTCCCACTTATTGGAGAAGGAGTGGGTAGGATGTGCAAATCGAAGTACCATTTCCTGATCTCCAACCTGCCAATCCACTTCTTGTGCATGTTTGTCAAACTGTATTTTGGACTGTTGCTGGACCTTGCCCGGCGCAGTTGGCAGCATTCAAGTGTGTATGAGGTCTTTTCTGAGTGTTTCCACATATTGGTCTACAGACACACAATCTGCAGTGGAGTGTTCAGGTCAAACAACAGGTATTCGGTAATCTCATCTGTCTGCCAGTCATCACCTCAAAGGGTGTGAGCTGGGTGGTGGCTGAGGGTGTACCCTAATTGCCATAAGGAGTAATGGCAGTAGGGAATCCCAGGTTTTGGGATTGTCCTCAACGAATTTGGAAAGCATTTGCTTAATCCGCCTGTTGGCTCTTTCTATTTGACCTGAGGATTGGGGTGGTAAATTATGTGGAACTTCTGTTAATCCAAGGAGTTCAAGGGATACTTCATCAACTCACCTTGTAAAAACTGGTTCCTTTGTCAGAGTCTACCTTAAGAGGTGGTAGGCCCCACCTGGAGAAAAATCTGTTCTACCAGGACTTTGGCAGTGGTCTTTGCAGTGCATGTCTTAGAGGGGGAAGCTTCAACCCGCTTTGGAGAAGAGATCCAGTTACCACAAGAGCATACTTATTATTTCTGCTGGTGTTGGTCAGGAGGCCAATAAAATCAATCTGTATGGCATGCCAAGGGCCAGAGTGTTGTTGTGGTAAAGTTGGGCATTTTGTTTGGTAGGGATGGGGTTGTTTTGTGTACAAATGAGACAATTGTCTATGTACTGTTTAACATCTTTGGTGACACAGGCCACCAGGTGGTGATCTTGAGCCTTGAGGGTATCTACCCCTGGTGTCCACCAGTGGGTGTATCATGCACTGGTGCAGGAATTCAGATCTTAGGTGTCTGGGACCACCGCAACTTGGTGGTGGAGTCATCTGGTTGAACCAGATGAGCTTGTCATCTGGTGACAAGCGTAACTTTACCTCATCGCCCAGTAGGGGTTGTGTGTGGAAGTTTCTCTTGGTACCTTGTCAAGGAATCTGAATACTTTGAGCTCAGTATCAATATGCTGAGCTGCTGCAGAGAGGTCCAAGGGGAGAACGTTTCAAGTTTCTTCCTGAGTACTGCAATCTGTGGCGGTCGCATTGGCCTCTGGATGGTCCATCATCCAGGTGTCCCCCCTCGGCCCATTCCCTAGCAAGTGTATGCTGTGTCATTGAAGGCATGGTAGGGGTCATGAAGAGAATGAGCTTTAACTTTGTGTGTACATAGAGTTAGTGTGCAAATTTCTGTGCCAGTGAATGTATGTATATTACCAATTCCTTGCTCTTCCTGGGCTGCCACCAGAGGAGAGGAAGGAGTTCTTCTGCCAGAAAGGAAGAAATTCTGTAACAGAACAACAAACCCAATTAGAGTCTGTAAAAATGATGGTATCCTCGGTTCCATGCTGGATGAACTCAAGGCACAGGCCACCATGCCATCTCTGCACATAGTGATGATGCTACACTACAGTGCTTAGATATTTTGATAGTGTTCCCGTAAGGGTAAACCACTAAGATACCCATCCCTGCAATTTGTTCTCCCTGATATTAGGATGCTGAACCATCAGTAAAGACGTGACACAAAGAGGTGTTCTCGAGTATTTGTGGCGTGGCAGGGAGGAAAGGACCTGGATTTGGAAGATCAGGTGACTGCAGTGTACAGTCATGGGGTTCTCCTTGGAAAAGGAGTCCATGAGCCAGCATAGATGGACTTTTTGTCGGTTGTACCTGTATGTCTCTATCCTGGAGAAGAAGTGACCAGTGTATCAGTCTGGTATTAGAGAATGACCCATCCTTCACTCTGTCTGACAGCAGAAAGGTAGTTGGGGTGTGGTTGGTGTTGATGACCAGTGGTGAGTACCCAATGATATACAGGAAGTGCTTGACAGCCCAATAGATTGCTAGAAGGTTCCTTTCACAAAGGCAGTACTTCCATTCCTCTGGGGACAAGAGCTGTGATGCATATGCAATGGGTCTCAGGGTGCCATGCACCCTCTCGGCCAGCACTGCTGACATGGCTATGTCAGAGGTGGCACATTCCAGATGGAATGGTACTGCTGGATTGGGGTTGACCAGAGCTGGGGCAGAGGCCAAGGCCTGCTTTAGCGACGTCACAGCCTGGGTGTATATAGGTCCCCAAGTCCATGGGCTAGCCTTTTTGAGTAGCTCATACAGAGGAGCAGCTTTCTGAGCAAAATCACAAATAAAATCTCTCGAGTAATTCACCATACCTAGAAACCTTCAAAGAGTTGCCACACTGGTGGGCAATGGCAAGTCTTGCAATCCCTGTACCTTCTTAGGTAGGGCTTCGACCTTGATCAGTTATTTTTAGACCTAGAAAAAGTACTTCTTTCTGACACAGTTGTGCTTTTGCCAGATTGCATTTCAAGCCTGCTCTCCGGATGAGAGTCAGTAGTTCATCCAAGAGATCCAGATGTTGTTCCTGCGTGGCAGTTGCCAGCAACAGGTCATCTACATATTGCAAGAGACATTGGGGAGTAGAGAAACTCTTGAAGGCATCCATCATGTGCAGATGGAACAGGGACAGATTATTATGGAATCCTTGTGGCAAGCAAGTCCACGTATACTGTCTTCCTTCAAAGGTGAAGACAAACTTATATTGACTCTTGAGGGCCAATGGTAATGACCAAAAACCATTGGAAATGTCCAGGGCACTGAACCATTTCAGGTCAGGGGTCAGAAGTCGTAGCACATCAGTGCTGATGCCACAGCTGGAGAACAACTGGGGGTGACCTGATTCAGTTTCCTGTAGTCAATAGTAAGTCTCCAGGCATCTGTGGTTTTTTTTCACAGGCCACACTGGGGAGTTGGCAGTGGAAACACAAGTTCTGATTACTCCTTGCTTGAGGAGAGACTTGATTGTTTCTCTAAGGGATGGCAAGGCCTCAGTTGGGAAAGGATATTGCCTTTGCCTCTCATGTGCTGGGCCTGGCACTTCGATGACAGTGTGCATTCTACCACAGTCATGTTTGTTAATTGCAAATGCTTCTAAATGTCATTGCAAAATGGGAAGCAGCTTTGGAAAAAGTTCATGAGTCTTGAACAAATCTATGATGTCATACTCCTTGTCATTGGCAGATATTGTTGCCACAACATGTGAATCAGGAATCAAAATGGTATGGTATTGACCCTGAATCTGTATCAGTAGCATGTTAGCTAGGTCCACCACACAGCCATGTGGCACAAGGAAGTCAATCCCTATGATACTAGGATGATCATGCAATACCATTAGTTGGAAGGTATGTGAGGCCTTTAGATGGCCTAGCTCTACCAGTAGGGGTAGAGAACGGTATACAGGTAGCCAAGTACCATCAACTCCTGACATGTTGGTCCTCCATCCGGTGGACCAAGGGGATGTGTTTGGATGTTCATCATGTAGCACAAATACAGCTGCACCTGTATCTAGCAAGACCACTAGTAGGGGGCCCCCAACCTCAGCCTCGGTGCAGGGCCTTTCATTTGTATCCAAGACTAGCTGGTTTACAATCTGGACTGGGGCCTGCAATTGTCAATCTGTACTGCTGGGAGCATGGAGAGGTTGGGCCTGACTCTTGTGAATCACTTCACCATGCTGCACTAATGCTTTATAGGGAGGAGCTTCTGGGTTCAGGCCTGTATGAGCCTGAGGGCCTGCACCACCAGTATCCCCATGGCTCATTGGGGTCTGGGTTGCTGGTTGTACTGCCACAAGGACCTGTGCGGGAACAGCATCCGCTACAAAGTGCACTTGTCCCAGGAGCTCTCGGAATTTCCAATTCTCTTCAGCTATCTCCCTATATGAAGGGCCTGTTCTTTGCTGTTGTGGTTTACCTTTACCCTAATGCTTTTTTATACTTATGCCAATTCCGGTTCCCACCCCACTGTTATTAGTGTTGCAGTTGTTGTTGATGGGCCTGTTGGGGGTGTTGGTTATCAACTGGAGGGGCTTGTGTGTTGGGCCTGTTGGTGTTGGCCCTGCCCTTCCACTGTGTAGTGCATCATGGCCTCTGTAGTAGGCTCCCACGGTGGCTACTTTCTTGGAACCAGAGCCCAGATCATGGATATAGAGTTGGTAAACTCTCTCGTTTCTCGAAGGATATCGGCAAACCTATCCATATTGGGGTAAGTGGTTGGCTCTACCTTTCCTTTACTGCTGGAATCATGTTCCTGAGGAACAGGGTCTTATATTCAATTAGATCTACATCTGCAGCTTCTTGTGCCAGGTGCTTTCCTGCTCAGTAGACCATCCAGAGTCTCTGGTGGTAAGTCGCTGGACTTTCCTTTGTATTCTGTTTTACAGGGTATGCAAGCATCACTCCTACTACACCTGGGCTGTGAGCAGAAATGAGCTCAGCTGCAACCTTTTTCAGCCGAGGTGGAACTTAAAGCTACATAAAAAACGGTTCACTCAAAGGGTGGTGACATCCTGGAATGAATTATCAAAAACAACAATAAATAGTCTTGACATGGAGACATTTAAAACAAGATTAGACATGGAATTTAGACTAAGTGTTAATGATTTTTAATAAATCAAAATTGGTTTAAGGGAAGCTATAAGGATTAATATCAATTGCTTGAATATTTCCTATGAATTCCTATGGAAAAAAAAACTCATCAAAGGTGGAACGACAGGGCACTGTATCAATTAAAGCAGAAAGAAGTGGGGAAGGCAGTCAGAATAGCAAAGGCCCAAACTGAGGAAACAATAGCCAGCTCAGTTAAGAGGGGGATAAAACCTTTTATAGCTACATTAGAGAGCATAGAAAGGTTAAGAGAGGGATAGTGAAGATTAATAAAGGAGAGGAGAGGTGAGCAGAGGGAGAAAGTGAAAAGGCAGAGATACTGCATGAATATTTTTGCTCAGTATTCACAAAAGGAGATGAGGAGAAGTTACCTAAACCAGACAATAGAAGCACTCTGGGTAGGGAGGTTGACACCAGTCCATTCACAGAAGAAAGAGTCCTGAAAGAACTCCTAAAACTCAAGGTAGACAAAGCAATGGGGCCTGATGGGATTCACCCCAGAATCCTAAAAGAACTAAGGGAGGATCTAGTGACACCACTGACCACACTTTTAACAAATCATGACAGGATTGGGGTGGTACCTGAGGACTGGAGGAGGGCAGATGTGATTCCCCTACACAAAAGTGGGAGCAAGGCAGAAGCAAAAAACTACAGACCTGTAAATCTGACCTCAGTGGAAGGGAAAATGATAGAATCACTTCTGAAAAAAAGAATTGTTGAGTATCTAGAGGCCAGCAGGGCACAGGACCCAAAGCAGCATGGATTTACAGTAGGAAGGTCATGTCAGAAGAATCTAATTGATTTCTTTGACTGGGTGACCAAAGTAATAGACCAGGGAGGGGCTGTGGATATGGCCTACCTAGACTTTATCAAGGCCATTTGACACAGTCCTACAAAAGATTAATAATCAAGTTAGCCAGCCTGGGAGTGGGTCCCAGGGTGGTAGCCTAGATAACAAATTGGTTGCACAACAGGACACAGAAGGTAAAAGTGATTGGAACACATTCCGAAGAAGGGGGTTACTAGTGGAGTACCTCAGGGCTCAGTACTGGGTCCAGTCCTCTTTAACATCTTTATAGGTGACGCTGCAGAGGGTCTGAGGGAAAGGTATGCCTCTTGCAGATGACACAAAGATCTGTAACAGAGTTGATACACAAGAGGGGTAGAAAAGATGAGAAGGGACTTGCAAGGTTGGAGGAATGGTCAGACATATAGCAACTTAGATTCAATGCAAGAAGTGCAAAGTAATGCACCTGGGAAACAAAAACCCAGGAGAAGAGTACACAATAGCAGGGGCGGTACTAACAACAACAGAAATGGAAAGGGACCTGGAGGTAGTCATATCAGATGACCTAAAGGTGGGTAAGCAATGTGAAAAGTTGGTAAGGAGAGCCAGAAGGATACTGGGATGCATAGGAAGGGGCATCACAAGTAGAAAAAGGGAAGTGGTTATCCCTCTATACAGACAGTTGGTGAGACCCCATCTGGAGTACTGTGTGCAGTTTTGGAGACCTCATCTATGCAAGGACATAGACAGGATGGAAGCAGTCCAGAGGAGAGCAACTAAAATGGTTCAGGGTCTGCAGCAGAAACCATATGAAGAGAGACTGAGAGAGCTTAATATGTATGCTCTTGATGAAAGGAGGGACAGGAGGGACATGACAGAAACTTTTAAGTACCTCAAGGGAATCAGCAAAGTCCGGGACGGTAGCATAGATACATAGATACATAGACAGTGTCGGCAGATAAGGGCCTATGGCCCACCCAGTCTGCCCATTTGAGCTTGAAAGTTCAGTTTTATGTTTTCCTAGAAGTCTGTTGCCCCTTACCCCTGACCTCCAGAATTCCTTTATGTCTATCCCATGCATTCTTAAATCCCGTGATTGTTTCAGCCCCCACCACTTCCTCTGGCAGGGTGTTCCACTTGTCCACCACCAGTTCTGTGAAGAAATTCTTCCTCATGTTTCCTCTGAATCGTCCTCCCTCCAACTTCATCCCATGCCCTCTAGTCCTGGAACATCTTTTTCGCTTAAAAATAGTGTATTCCTGCACCCTGTTCCTCCCTGTGAGATACTTGTATGTCTCTATCATATCCCTCTCTCTCTTCTCCTCCAGGGAGTACATGTTTAGTTCCTTCAACCTGTCTTCATAGGACTTGTGATGCAATCCATGCACCATCTTTGTTGCCCTCCTCTGAACCTTCTCTACCCTGTCTATGTCCTTACGTGGGTATGGTCCCAGAACTGTACACTGTACTCCAGGTGGGGCCTCACTAGTGACTTGTATAGCGAATTATGACCTCCCTTTTCCTGCTGGTGATGCCCCTGCCTATACATCCCAGCATCCTATTTTGCTTTACCTGCTGCCTTGTCACACTGTTTCCCTACCTTGAGGTCATCAGAGATGATAACCCCAAGATCCCTTTCCTGCTTGGTGCATGCTATATCCTCACCCCCCAAATGATATATTGTGCCAGGGTTTTTGTGCCCCACATGCATTATCTTGCATTTCTTTGCATTGAATTTCAACTGCCAAACCCCTAACCATTCTTCAAGTTTCTGCAGGTCCCTTCTCATTCTGTCTACACCCTCTGGTGTGTCTACTCTGTTACAGAGCTTTGTGCCATCAGCGAACA
Source organism: Neoceratodus forsteri (assembly GCA_016271365.2). Lineage (NCBI taxonomy): Eukaryota > Metazoa > Chordata > Ceratodontiformes > Ceratodontidae > Neoceratodus > Neoceratodus forsteri. The sequence goes on from CM028134.1 coordinate 356,886,439, forward strand.
GTGAAATTCTGCCTTCTAGGTTCTGTGCAATGTCACTGATGAAGATGTTGAATAGGACCGGTCCCAGCACTGATCCCTGTGGTACCCCACTGGTCACTCTTCCCTCTGTGGAGTGACAGCCATTTACCACCATCCTCTGTGTCCTGCCACCCAGCCAGTTACTTACCCACCACACTACTGTCCTGCCCACGCCCATATTCCCCAGTCTGTGTAATAGTCTTCTATGTGGCACAGTGTCAAAGGCCTTGCTGAAGTCCAGATAGGCTATGTCCACTGCCCTCCCCTGATCCACCTCCCTAGTCACCCAGTCAAAAAATTCAACGAGGTTGGTCTGACACGGCCTCCCCTGGTGAAACCATGCTGCCTTGGGTCCTGTGGTCCATTGACAACCAGATGTTCACCAATCTCTCCTTCAGTAGTGCTTCCATGATCTTCCCCACTACACGAAGGTGAGGCTGACTGGTCTGTAGTTCCTGCTTCCTCTTTGTTCCCGCTTTTGTATAAGGGGGACTACATCTGCTGTCCTCCAGTCTTTGGGTACCTCCCTGTTTCCAGTGATCGGCTAAACAGGATGCCAGAGGTTCAGCCACCACCTCTCTTAGTTCTTTAAGGACCCTGGGTGCACCCATCTGGCCCCATTGCTTTATCAACTCTTATTACTTCCAGTTCCTTCAGGACCCTTTCTCATGTAAAGGGAATTGTGGCCATTTCTGCACCATTCTCACCCCTTGTACTCCCTTCAGACCCATTACCCCCCTCTTCCTCAGTAAAGACTGAGCAGAAATACCTGTTCAATATGTCAGCTTTACTGTTGTCATCCTCCACGCGGCTCCCATCCTCCCCCTTCAGTCTCACTATCCCTCCCTTTGTCTTTCTTTTTTCACTTATGTACCTGTAAAAGGTTTTGTCCCCTCTACCCACTGATTTTGCAATGTGTTCTTCTGTCTGAGCTTTGGCTTCCCTTACTGACCTCCCTGCCTCCTTTGCTTCTCCTGGTACTTCTCCCTATCCCCTTCTGCCTGTGTCTTTTTGTATTGCCTGAATGCAATCTTTTTAGCTTTCACTTCCTTTGCTACCTCTTGGAAAACCATAATGTCTCTCTTCCTTTCCTTTTTGCTAACCTGCTTAATGCATAATTCTGTTGTTCTTGTAATCTCCATTTTAAATACTCCCACTGTTTCTCAACCCCTGATTCTGTCCCATTCCCCTTAATGCCTCTTTCAAGTATCTCCCCATTTTCCCAAAGTCTGCCCCCCTAAAATCCAGGATCGTGTTTTTGTGTGGTTTGGTTCTGCTTTTCTGTGATTTCAAACCACAATGACTGGTGGTCACTGTTCCCCAGGTGCTCCCCACTGTTACCCCCACCACACTGTCCCTGTTTGTGAGCACAAGGTCCAGTATTTCCTTCTGCGAGTTGGTTCCATGACCAGTTGCTTGAGGAGAGCACCTGAAGGGAGTCCAGGATAAATCTGCTCCTAGTTGATGCTGCTGCTGGGATGCTCAGTCCACGTCTGGAATATTGAAGTCTCCAACCAGTACTACCTCACCCTTGTCTGCCATCCTTTGGATGGCTAGCATCAACTCCCTGTCTGTTTCTTCCTCCTGGGCTGGTGGTCCTAGACCACACCTGTGCGGATGGCTGTTCCCATTTTCCTTTCCAGCTTAACCCACAGTATCTCTCCCCATTTTGTTCCTCCTGGATCTCGTGGCCCTTATGTCATTTTTCACATACAATGCCCTCCTCCTCCCTTCCTGCCTGCTCTGTCTCTTCTGAATATGTTGTAGCCAGGTATGGCCATCTCCCAGTCGTGGTTATCATTACATCAGGTTTCAGTGATGGCACAATGTCCAGGTCTAGACTGCACCATGACAGCCTCCAGATCTTCCATCTTGTTGCTAAGGCTCCTGGCATTTGCACACATGGCTTTCCATGATTTGACCTCCCTAGACTGTTTCACTGTTCTACTCCAGCCCCTTCATTGGTTGTCCTTTATCCCTGGTTCTCCTTGCTGTCTGCCGTTCTGCTGAATTTTGCCCCTTTTCTGCCTATCCACCTCTTGGGCACTAATCTCCATCTTATGCACACTACTTTGCAGAGATAGCCACTCCTCTGGTTCACTGGTTCCACTGCTAGCTGTGGGAGGTGAGCAGGTAGGTATCCTCCTTGCTGGCCTGCCACCCCCTTTGCTAGTTTAAATGCTTGTCAATGTAGCATTTAAACTTATCATTGAGTGCTTGGATTCCCTTCCAGGATGGATGCAGGCCGTCAGGCTTGAAAAAACCTCCATCCCTCACGGTGGGTCCCCAGTCACCAATGAATCCAAACCCTTCCTCACAGCACCAGTTCTTCAACCATGAGTTCAAAGTTCCTGGTGCATGCACTCCTATGCTCTCCCTTGCCTCTCTGAGGTAGTACTTCTGAGAAGTGACAGAAGTAGCTACTTGCTTGAGACCCCTCCCCAATTTCCTAAACTCTTCCTGAACTTCCTTTGGCTCCCCATTTGCCAGGTCATTAGTACCTAAGTGGATAATGACATCCAGCTCACCCTCCCATCTTGCCTTCCCAATGATCCCCAGGATCTTCCTTCCATCCCTCCATGCCGTGGCACCTGGTAGGCACCTCACCTCCCTGTCCTCCCCCTCCTGTGTTCCTAGCTGGATCCCACTTATGATGGAGTCCCCCACCAGGATTCGCTTCCTCCTCCACTGGGATCCACTGCTTTCCCGCTGAGGTTACCTCCTTGGTTAACCTCCACATCCTTTCCTTCCACTTCTCTGGGTACCTCTATTTGGTTGTCCTCATTTGCCAGTGTGGCATATGAGTTCTTCAGTGGAATAGGATCTGGGATGTGCCTCTGCCTGACAGCTCTAACCCTCCCTGAGCCCACTGTCATCCAAGTGCTCCTCGTTCTTGGCATCCTTTGAGGCAGTTGCATTGGACTGGGTGGTCTCTGGATAGGGGTGATGGTACTCCTGACCCAGTTTACTTCCGCTTGAGTCTGGCTACCTCATCCCACAGTCCAGAGAGATGCATGCAGATAGGGCAGCACCTCAGTGTCCAGAAGGTCTGCCTGAATATGGCTGTCCCACAGCCACTGCATTGCACCACTCCCCACATTATACTGCAATTCCACTACTTGTCTGCTACTGAGCTCTCCTAGTTCCTTTTTATTAATTTACTGTCCTAAAAATCCTGCCACTGATCCTCAGATAATTTCTTGAAAAAAAAAAAAGAAACCAATAAATAAATAAATGAGACAAAACACTTGTGGCGTGCTGAGGAGTAGCTTCTTCCCCCTTATGCCCTCCTACTTCACACCCTTACTATACCCTGTGTTTAGCTCCTGTCAATCAGATTTAACAGGGCATATAATAAAGAGTTGGGAGAGGAAGGGGAAATAGCATTGCAGCAATTAGACAGCACAGAATTACACCACCACTATGTTTTAAATTTTCAACAGCCCAAAAACAACTATAAGTAAAGACAACAAAGAAAGTACAGTGTTACTAAAAGCCCACAATCTAAGTTTAACAGAAAAATAGCAATTACCAGTTACTCTAAAGCACTGAATTGAATATGTTTCCTTCCTTCCTCTTCTGGCTTCTTCCAAGAAAATAAAACTCTACTTGCTACCTCAACTCTGACTAAGCCCCACCTCCAGTTATCACGTAGCTGAGGTCAGAGGCCGGACAATTAACACCCTTCACCCAGCTACAGGGCAGTCAGACAAGCCAAGATAAAATTTGCAGCAATTAGACAGCACAGAATTACACCACCACTATGTTTTAAATGTTCAACAGCCCAAAAACAATTATAAGTAAAGACAGCAAAGAAAGTACAGTGTTACTAAAAGCCCACAATCTAAGTTTAAAAGAAAAGTAGCAATTACCAGTTACTCTAAAGCACTGAATTGAATATGTTTCCTTCCTTCCCCTTCTGGCTTCTTCCAAGAAAATAAAACTCTACTTGCTACCTCAACTCTGACTAAGCCCCACCTCAGTTATCACGTAGCTGAGGTCAGAGGCCAGACAATTAACACCCTTCACCCAGCTACAGAGCAGTCAGACAAGCCAAGATAAAATTTGCAGCAATTAGACAGCACAGAATTACACCACCACTATGTTTTAAATTTTCAACAGCCCAAAAACAATTATAAGTAAAGACAACAAAGAAAGTACAGTGTTACTAAAAGCCCACAATCCAAGTTTAAAAGAAAAATAGCAATTACCAGTTACTCTAAAGCACTGAATTGAATATGTTTCCTTCCTTCCCCTTCTGGCTTCTTCTGAGAAAATAAAACTCTACTTGCTACCTCAACTCTGACTAAGCCCCACCTCCAGTTATCACGTAGCTGAGGTCAGAGGCCAGACAATTAACACCCTTCACCCAGCTACAGAGCAGTCAGACAAGCCAAGATAAAATTTGCAGCAATTAGACAGCACAGAATTACACCACCACTATGTTTTAAATTTTCAACAGCCCAAAAACAATTATAAGTAAAGACAACAAAGGGGAGATCACGTGATGTGTCTGGCGGGATAGCGGAGAGCTCTTCAAGCTCCTACCCCACCTCCGTTATTTTTATTATTTTAAAATTGTTAAAAACACGGTTCGCGATTCCTTCCTCCCATCCGTGATATTAACTGACCGGAGAAGCACCTGAGGTGGTTTGGCAGTGTCGCATGCGGGAAATATCCAGAAATGGATGCTGAGATGAAGGCAGCTATGCCTAAGCGTAGCCCGCCGGGCTCCCCAGAGAAGCAGGCTAAGAAGGCCAAGCAACAGGCCCAGTCCTCCTCAGCTAGTCAATTAACGGCTCTCTCCGCTTCCATTCCCCTGTCGGAAGAATGGTTTTTAGAAGAGATGCATCCATTCAAGGAAGCGCTAGCGAGAATAACCTCAATTAAAAACCTCGTGGGGAGGTATCCAGCGTACGACAAAGGGTCTCGGATAATGAAGCCCGCACCATTTCACTGGAGTCCTGGCGGGACAAAACGGACCCTGATATGGTCAAATTGAAACAGCAAATAACTAAATTACAACAAAAAACGGAGGATCTAGAAGGCCGCTGTAGGCAGAATAATGTTTTAATTCATGGCCTGCCAGAAGAAGAAGAGGGCCCCTCCTGCATTGCATTCATCCAGGCTCTGCTCACCAAGATTGCAGGCCCATCTCCGCACAATCCCACATATATCATTGAAAGGGCTCATAGATCACTAAGACCAAGACCCGAACCCTCGGCTCCCCCCAGACCCATAATCATCAGGATGCTCAACTACCTGGAACGCCAACATATTTTGTTAAAAGTAAAGGAAATGCAATCCATCTCCTGGGAGGGGAAGAAGTTACGCATAACCCAGGACCTCCTGCTAGAAACCCACCAACGAAGAGCCACTTTTCACCTTGTAGTCTCTAAGCTGATAGCGGCAGGCATTAAATTTAGGATGGCCTACCCTGCTCACCTGCAGGTCTCACTGGAAGGAAAATGGCATACATATGAAGCAGTCTCTCAGGCTCAGGAAGATCTGGCTCGGATACTACCTTCCCTGTTTAAAGCTACCTGAGGCAATGTAGCTAAAAGAGTTAATAAACCCTGCAGCTGTGTATAGCTTCTTAAATCAGGATGGGTAAAGTTGCTGGTGGGAGCCGATTACTAGCTTTTGTGTTATTGAATATGTTGGCTTTCCTTACTTGTTGCTGGAGGAGATATCTTGCTCCGCGCTGTTTCTCGTGGTCTACCCAGCTCTCCTCGAAGGATATGGGCTCCGGTGAACTGCTGGCTAGTGTGGATCTCGATACTGATAGGGCCAGGGTGGAATTTGGTCGGGACCTTTTGATAATTGGTCTGCGTTTCCTGGGATCACATAAGTAGGATACACAGTATTACCAGTCCTTTACATATTCAGCCCCCTGGGAATCATCAACAGCAGAATAAAAGGCCCACTCTTGCTATCCAGCTGCAGTTATGCCAGTTTAATTCATCCTCTTGGCAAATACGAACTTCGTGGGACTAAAACATCACAACAGATTTATGGATTACAAAAAATACTGTATTGGCTGGAAAAGTATAATAAACCAAAGTCGAGGAAGGAGGAGGAATGACTGTAGCATAATACAGAAGATAAATAACAAAGAGAGAATTATCTCAATTTCCCACTTTCCCCTTCCCCTTCCCCCCCTTTCCTCCTTTTTTTTTTCTCTCTTCTAGGTGTCAGAATGGACTCCATGGGGGTGGGGGTTGGGGTCTGGAAGCAGAGCTGACCATGCCTGACCGCACGTACTGGAGAATAGGGGGGATTTTCCTAGCTTACCTCATAGGAAGCAATAGTATTTTATTTGTGATAAGAATTGCTATTCAATCATTCAAAATATATTATGGGAGAGATCTCAAGATCAAGCAACATTGGACTAATCTTAACTTCAATTTAATTTTCAGGATATTTTCAATTCTTTCTATGGGGGAGTACGCTAGGGTGTTTAAGAAGGAAGTAGTAGGATCACATATTGGTAGCTTTCTTTTTCAGAGATCTAGGGTTGGTAGGTTGATTGTACATAGTTTTTTGTGGGTAAATACTAAAGGGGGTGGGGTAAATACTTGCGACTAATGATAGAAGAGATCACAATTATAGTTGCTGAAGGGCACTATGGGGTTGGGTGTTTTCATTTTCATTGTGATATACTGCTCAACTTTAAACTTGGAATCTACTTAAGTAATCTTTCATGGAAGGGTGGTAGTTACGGGGAGGGGGCTGTGGTGCATACCCCAAAAGTTACCAGAGTAGAAGTAATAGGGAGGTCTAAAGCAAATGGCAACTAATCTCATTAAGTTTGTTACATGGAATGTAAGAGGAGCTTGCAACCCTATAAAGAAACTACAAATATTAAAACATTTAGACTATCTGCAAGCAAGGGTCTCCTTTATTCAGGAAACTCACCTGCTCCCAAGTGAGGCTGTTAATCTACGGAGAAGAGGTATTGGGCAAGTATTTGCCTCAGGTGGATCATCTAAGGCGGGGGGTACAGCGATTCTCATACACCGTTCGGTAGCTTTCCAATCTAAGATTATTATAGTAGACCCTGCAAGTAGATATATTATAGTAAATGGTATTTTGGATCATGCTGAGGTAGTATTAGGCAGCATTTATGGCCCGGTCGGAGGAGACCTAGTATTCTTTACAAATTTACTAGATAAGTTACAAGCATTTTTAACCCTACCAATAATTCTGGGGGGGGGGGATTGGAACCTGCCTCCTACACAGGATCTGGACAGATCTAACCCCTTACTTAAACCCTTCTCTGCCGCTCAAAAAGCACTCTCAGATTTTATGGAATCACTCGGTCTTTGTGATCCATGGCGATTACAAAACCCAGTAGCTCGTGGCTTTACCTTTCATTCTACGGTTCACACTACGTGGACTAGACTCGACTATATCCTATTTAGTAACATTCTCTTACAAGGTATGAGTGATACAGGCATAGAATCTATTGTTATATCAGATCATGCACCAGCCTGGGTGGTTACAATGCTTGATGCTAATTTTAGTAGAGATCCTCTCTGGAGGCTGAACAATCAGCTCCTCAAGGAGGACTATGTTGTTACTAGAATATCGAATATGAATCAATCCTGCTTTGTTTGTAACCAGGGCTCGGTTGCACGAGCTGACCATGAATGGTGTGCGTTGAAGTGCTGCCTGAGAGGCGAATTTATTCGTCTGGCCTCTACACGCAAGAAAAAGAATGAGGCTAAGGCCTCAGCACTTCTTACTCAAATTAAAATATTAGAGCAATCTCTTTCTGCTGCTTCTACATCGGATACTTTGGAAGCTCTTTTGTCTCTAAGAAATCAATACTCTCTCTTACTTCAGGAAAAAGCAGAGTTCGCTATTCTGAGAACTCGGCAAGATACGAAGAGTGGGGAAAAAGCTAGTCACCTGTTAGCTTTGAGGTTAAGAAATTGGAATCCTCCAGGTTAATTAACTCAATCGAAGATTTCAATGGGGAGATCAAAACTAGACCTAGGGAAGTAGTCTACGGTACTCAGGTTTTTCTCCTCACTTTATAATAAAGCTACCCCTCCTTCTTTAGATGAGATGCTTAGCTATTTAGCAACTCTTTCTTTGCCCTCGATTAAACAGGATCAACAACTACTGTTGATCTCTCCTATCTCTACTCATGAGATACTGATGGCAATTAATGATCTGACTCCGGATAAGGCCCCCGGGCCTGATGGCCTTTCTCCGAATTTTTACAAACAATTTGCTAAAGATCTAGTACCCGGCCTACTTCGCCTGTACCAATATCTGCTCGCTGGAAATATACAGGATCCCACGCTTCTAGAGGCCCTTATTATCCTTCTTCTTAAACCAGGTAAACCTGACACCTCCTTCGAGCTACCGTCCTATTTCATTACTAAACTGCGATATTAAGATTTTAGCCAAAATTTTGGCCAAAAGAATTGAGCAGGTATGGACCCCCCTAATTAGCTCCGAACAGATTGGCTTTTTTGCCAATAGATCTCCAGCCGATCACCATCGTAAGCTACAATATCTAATTATGTAGCCAGGTCATCCCTTACTACAATGATTTTAGTATCCCTGGACGTAGAAAAGGCGTTCAATAGGGTTGACTGGACTTTTCTTTGGGCCACGTTGCAAGCTATGGGTTTTCCCCCTTTGTTTATCACATGGGTGCAGGCACTGTATGCCTCGCCTGGAGCTAGATTGTACTGCAATGGGATTTTATCGGACCCTTTTCCTCTTACATCAGGTACGCGACAAGGCTGCCCCCTCTCACCCTTTTTATTTAATCTATACCTTGAGCCTCTCCTTAGGCGTTTAAATTCATCCCCACTTATATCAGATATTCCCGTGGTTAATAGCATTGCGAAAATTTCAGTTTTTGCTGATGATCTGCTTCTACACCTGTCAAACCCAACCCTTTCACTAAAAGCAGCATTGGACATAATTGAGGACTTTAGTAAGTATTCTAATTATAAACTCAATATTAATAAAACTGAAATTTTCCCTCTTAACCACCTCACTCATAGTTCTTGTTTTACTGACTTTGGGATGAAATGGACTACACGTTCTATCAAATATTTAGGGATTCACATTGCTCTTAGTTCATTCCTGTCGAGGAAACTGAACTTAGAAGATCTATGGCGGGATATCCAACAAGATTTAGCTAGATGGTCTAAACTTCCACTATCGTTGTGGGGTAGAATTAATATCATTAAAATGAATGTGCTACCCAGGATTTTCTACCCCCTAAATATGCTAAATATATGGATACCAATGCCTTATTTCCAGAGTATCCACTCCGGAATAAATTCTTTTATTTGGAATAACAAATCCGTTAGAAAATCCTACAATAAACTATCCCAGCCAAAAGATTTTGGGGGGGCTTCGCCTCCCCAACTTCTTTTACTATTATTGGGCCTCACACTTGAACAAATGTGGGAAATGGTTATCTTCACCTGACTCCCCAGCTTATCAAGGGTATAAACCATTGTGGCTGCAGGCTGAACAAGACCTCATGAATAGTCATAATATTGACCCAAAAGCTCTTTTTTAGACGCCCAGTAAAAATATTCCTACAACACTTCACCCTTTACCTCTTGGGATTTCCCTCAAGGTTGTTTCTCAGCTGTTTAGGTACTTTAAGATCTCCCCGACTCTGGATTTCTCTCAACCTATTTGTTTAAACCCTAACCTTCCGGATAGGTAATTCTATGATAACTGAAAATTGGTTACCATCTCTTTCTGGATGTAATGTGAGAGACTTTTATTCATCAAATCGTATTTTGGATATGGACGAGATCCTAGGAAAATTTAAATGGCCAACAGTGATGGCCTTTAAGGTCTATCAGCTGAAGCATCTTCTGTGCAAAAAGATTTGGGAGCAACATTAAAACCTCCTATCTCACTGACTTTTTCCACCAAATTTCTATAATTATTAACAAACCGCATAGTATTTCTAGGTTGTATAACCTATTACACACGTTTCCAGTGGCCCCGTCAAGTGCCAGCCCCAATATCTGGCAAAACCTATACCCAGACGGAGACATTAACTGGCAGAGTATATGGAAAGACTTACATATTTACCATACTCAAGATAGGTACAGGATTACACAATATTGTATATTAAATCATCTTTATTACACTCCGGTCAGATTGGCACAGATGAAGCGTATAGCTTCAACAATATGTCCCAGGTGTAATAAAGAAGAGGGTTCTGTGATACATATTTTCTGGTCATGGCGCATCAGTATCCCCTCTTTGGAAACAAATAGAAATCTCCATTGATCTGCTATTGGGGTTACAAGGCCTCTTCTCCCCTAAAACCTGTATTTTGGGTGATTACTCCGAAATTCAAGTGAAGGAAAGGAGATATCATTTGGCATTAATATCAATGGCGGTTAAAAAACTAGTGCTTAGACATTGGAAAGATCAATCTGTGTTAACTTATACAGAATGGTTACATGAGATCACCTTTGCGCTCCGTGTGGAGAACCTGATAGCTCAGGTGAACCGCCGTCTACCTTCCTTCACTAAAAAATGGGGCAAGCTATATGTCTTGTATCTCAAATGACACTAGGATATATGATGGGCTGCGGGCTCCTCCGTATTTTCTTTTCTTTTCTCTTTTCCCTTATTCTTGCACTTAGGCTGGAATATATTTATATCATTGTTATTTTCTGGTTTCTCATCTGGCCAACTCTCTGTGTCTAGTCTGGTAATAACCATATGATGCGGCTAGGATGGGTGGTTCTTAGCTTTCTCAGGTAGTCTCATTTCTCATGATACCGACCCAACATGTACTGCTTCTTTATATAAGTAATTAGTTTAGCCGTATAAGTAAGAAATAATATGCACCACAGTGTAGGGAGGGGGAGGGGAATGGGGAGGGGAGGTTAATTTTGTTATATTGAGTCTTAACAGCTCTTGATTGATGGGTGTGTACAATCTTGCTCTCTGTCATTATCTCTCGATATACTAGGAAGTTTTGGAATAACGGTTTATATTAATTTTATGGATCTTGCATATTGGCATGAATAATTAATCAATAAAATATATTAAATAAAAAAAAATAAAGACAACAAAGAAAGTACAGTGTTACTAAAAGCCCACAATCTAAGTTTAAAAGAAAAATAGCAATTACCAGTTACACTAAAGCACTGAATTGAATATGTTTTCTTCCTTCCCCTTCTGGCTTCTTCTGAGAAAATAAAACTCTACTTGCTACCTCAACTCTGACTAAGCCCCACCCCCAGTTATCATGTAGCTGAGGTCAGAGGCCAGACAATTAACACCCTTCACCCAGCTACAGAGCAGTCAGACAAGCCAAGATAAAATTTGTAGCAATTAGACAGCACAGAATTACACCCCCACTATGTTTTAAATTTTCAACAGCCCAAAAACAATTATAAGTAAAGCCAACAAAGAAAGTACAGTGTTACTAAAAGCCCACAATCTAAGCTTAAAAGAAAAATAGCAATTACCAGTTACTCTAAAGCACTGAATTGAATATGTTTCCTTCCTTCCCCTTCTGGCTTCTTCTGAGAAAATAAAACTCCCAGAACCCAAGCATCTTTCAGAAAAAGAGATGTGTAAGAATAAGTGGGCACAATTTAAAGATAGGGGGGGGGGACAGCTCAGGGATAATGTGAGGAAATATTTTTTCACGGAGAGAGAGTGGTGGATACATGGAATCGCCTTCCTGAGGAGGTCGTTGGGTCTAAAACAGTGGGGGAATTCAAACATGCATGGGACAGACATAAGGCAGTTATAGTGGGGAGTTTCAGGAAGTAGGCTGTTGGTTAACTAGAATCTGCAGCTTATCCAGTAGGTAGGGAAATGGGCAGACTGGGTGGGCCAAGTGGTCCTTCTCTGCTGTCAAAGTCTATGTTTCTATGTTTCTATGTTCCCATCCTGGCGGATGACATCAGGGAGTTTGGCCCACAAACTAGGATCAATGGTTTGGGGTAGTATTTGGATGTGGTATACTGTAGCGAGGCTAAGCATCTCACATTTAGAATGCACCTTTTCCAAGTGACAGCTGAGGTTGTCAGACGGATTCATCCAACCGATGGTGTCAGCTATTTGCTGAACAGAGTAGGCCATTTGTAGGGGATTACTGGGTTGATCAGGCAGAGGTAGATTGTCTTGAGCGCCGTCCAGGGTGGCCCGAGCTGCAGCCTCAGCCGCACTGCAGACAATACCCTCCTGAGTGCCAGCCTCTTGCAAAAGCTACCTAATCTGGATTTTAATGCCCCATTTACTTATCTCAGGAAGGGGTACATTGCCTATCGCAGTTTCAATCATGGTTTCTATCTCATGCCTATCTCCCACATTAATATCGGCTATCAGTGGTGCCATTGGGACCACGCCTGGGCCTGCTCCCCCCATCATGGGGGCCACCATGTTGGCATCTCCCATGATGGGCATCATGACGTCGATAATGTATGACGTGGTGAGGGTGTAGTGGGGACCCGACATGTTGTGGATAGCTGGGGGGGGTCTCTGGGCCATAGTAAGGGTGTGACTGGGCATTGTATTGAGAAATGTCATCATCTGACAACTCCCCTTCAGATGACATATGTAAGGCAAGGGCTAAGCCTCCCATTGCCTTAACATGGCCAGCCAGAACCTCCCGCTGATGGCACAGTTTCGCCATCTTGGTTTGACATTCAGTATGACTCACACTTGTAACATCCATATCAACCTCATCTTGCTTTTGCTTTTGCAACACTATATGCGGTGCTCAGTTCGCAATTGTCCCTGATAGACACTTCTAAGTCATTACGTACCTGGTTTATCTCGTCTTGTAGCTCACCCATCTCCTCACTCAACTGTTCATTTGCAGCACATAGCAAATTATTTATTTGCGATGCCTGTCCCTTATCCTGTCTCAAAGTTTCACACTCCTGCTTCAACATACAAAGTTCCTATTCTCCAGCTTGAGCTGAATGATGCAATAGTGAATCCTTTTCATTCCGAAGAGTTTGGAGTTCTGACTCCAGGTTCTGCTGCAGTCTAACACATTCTGTTTCCTGCAAACCCATCTGTTGCTTAAGAGATGAAATTTGCAGATCAAGGGTTTGAAACCTCACTTTGGAGGCTTCCAGAGCAGCATAGAGAGCCACAACCATCAACCCTTTAGCTTGACGCTTATTGGCTGATTGTCTCATCTCCGTGTACTGGGTTGAAATCCCCAGTATAGGGTTTTCAGATTGACTTGCGTCCCACATGAAGTCAGCCCATCCTCCATGGAAGGTAAGAAAGTTCGAGACATCGAGTCTCAGTTCTATGCAGATATTTGATACGGTGGCTATTCTATGGGAGGGAACGAAAAATCAAACTGAAAAAGGCGCCATGCTGTGTATCGATCCACAGCCGGAGCACTTTATACACAGCCAGGCTACTGTAAAAGTTGTAGACTTACAATTCAAAGCTGTAATGGAGTGAGTCGAGTCGGCATCGACCACACCCGAAAGGATGATAGCCAGACTTTGTAAGTGACTACAAGCTGGTTTTAAAATGGGAGAGGTGATACGGGAATGTACACCTACTGTCCTCATGGGAAAGGAAAAAAGTTCTATCAACAAGTAAAAACTTACAAACACCAAATATCACCTGCACACTGTCACCAATTTGTTAGGAGGTCTAAACCTCACTTTCAGGTTCTTGGCAATATTGGGAATGCAAGTAATCACAGACACGTTGCTTAAGAGTGATAAACAAGTTTATTACTACCAAAAGGATAAATCACAGTTGCCCTAAGCAGTTCTTACCCATACAAACTGGGAGCCAGTGCTAAGCATTCCCTATACCTCAAATTTCTCTGTCTCCTGGGATCTCCTGGGGTCTCCGAGGTACAAGACTAGTGTATTACATTATATACCTATGATAATTACTATGGTTACTGTAAGATAGAAACATTTCTAGTTACAGAGATGATCCCTATTGGCTAAATTAGAGGTGGCTCCATGGTCCAAGTAACATTATACAATTCTGTATAGTCATCAGTTTATAAACAAAAAAGTTCTTATACAGTGGCTTACATAACTCAGTGTAGTAGTACAAATCACCAAAAGGTGGCAATGCCGACTTACATATCATAATTATTCCAAGGACACAGATGCCTTGGCATCTTACAAATAAGAAATACACAGAAAATACTGTACATAGCAGAACATATGTATTAGCAAGCAAAATGTATTACAACAATATGCATTCATATCCTGACATCTACTCTTGTAGGGTAGATGCCCTTAGCCCTGTATGTTAGTATAATATATACTTAAGTGCTAGCTGTCCACGGTGTACCTCTGAGGGTACCAATTAGGGTGCAGGGGCCTCATGTAACAGTATAGATAAATTATTTATCACACAGGGTCCCCTCTGTGTATTAGATTTATGCAATAGGCACTATTTGTGATAATGTAAACAGAGTCTGTTTCAATTTATTTTTCTTAAAGAAATGTAATGAGACTGTTTGCGATTTAACATGTGTTGATGCACCTTATCGCCATGTTGCTAGGTGGTTGCTAGGGACACTTAACATTCCCCATGCTCATGACCTCCTGACAAGTTCTCTGATTGGTGCTTAGTTCATTTTATGCATAATTAACAACACAAAATGTTCTTTCATCTTAACGAGTTATGAGGAAGGTATCCTATGTTCACCATTTACAGAGGTACACTGAATTAGTGTTCCTCATTCTACCAGGTTTTAGCTAGTGCTCTAATAAAATTTATCAGTAATAAAAAAAAAAGATTGATTGTTGGTCTGTTAATTGCATAGATCTTGGTGGAGTGAAAGGACCGAGGGGACTGGGAACTTGTTTTTATAGCAGCTGCTGCAAAGAGTGAGTGTAGCTGCAGTTTCCTTTCTATTTGGGGAGTTCAAAAGAAAAGTAAACTTTTTTGTGTGTGGGTTTCCAATGATTTCATTGGTGTCAGTGGAATGAGGGTGCTTACATTTTTTGCAGCAACAGAAAGAGTGAGACTGCACTTCATTTTATCAGGTTAAAAAATGGAAAAGTGCAATTCCATTTTTGTTTTAGAGTGGCACAGCAGTCAGTTCCTGATTTTGTTCCATCTTGGCTGTTAGGGAAACAAAACGTGGTTCCCTTGGTGGCTTGGTGGAAAGAAATGATGTGGCTTGCTCGGCAAGTTTGGAACATAAAAAAGATGTAGTTTGCTCGGAGGGTCAGTTTATGTGGGAGATGGCTGCTCATGGGCAACAAGTGGAGACCTCAAATGAACTGGGCATAGAAAATGGTTTTCAAAAAAGGTTCAGTTAAATGTGCATATCAGAGAAAATGAATACAAAATGGCAGCTAGGGAGCGGTTGTGTGTGTGATAAGATGTGGTTTACTCAGCAGGTTGAGGAAAAGATGATGTGGTTTGCTCAGTGGGCCAGGAAAAAAAGATGTGGTTTGCTTGGCAGGTCAATATACATGGGAGACAGCAGCTCATGGGTGAGAAGTGAAGACTTAAGAAGAACTGGGCATAGATTTTTTTCACAAAAGGTGCTGCAAAAAGTGAATATTAGGGAAGATGAATAAGAAATGGCAGCTAGAGAGCAGGTGTGTGTGTGTATGTGTGTGTGGCAGTGGGAAAAGTGAAAGTGTGTGGATGTTGTGAGCAGGGGGGTGGTGGGAGGGGTAATAAAGTAGAAACTAAGTAAATGAGTGAAGTCGAAGTAACTGTGGGTATAAATGTAAGATTCTATATGTATACATGTAGTTGCTCAGATAAAATGATTTATCACATTCAACTTATGTCCACCCCTATTGCATAAATTTAGATACTAGGACATAGAGTTGTAAAGACTGGGAATTTTAGATTTGAATGGATGCATGTTAAAATAGGAGATCTACAGGGTTCTAAGTTAGGCCCCCTTTTAGTTTTGGTAAGTTTGATGACGTTTAGGCAAAGGGGGGATATGGAATTTATGTGAATGACACTACGCTCTATGTCAGCCGTGAAAAGGGGCAAGGAAAAAAGTTTACAGGAGAATCCAAATTTAATGGATGATTGGGCTTTTGACTGCTACCAGCTTTTGCTGGACTGAAGCCTGTGACCTAGAGGTGTAAGGCTCTTTAACCCGCTACCAGTCCACTGAGCCATCCAGATCCCCAAAACATGCCTACTAAGTGCACAGTTCCCTCATTCAGACTACTACTAGAGACTTCTAGAATTTAATGAAGATCAATAAAAGTAAAACCCAGACTTTGTATATTTCCTTTGCTAAAAACAGTGAAAGCAGAGAGTATTTCCTAGATTCTGAAAATAAAAAATAATAGCAAATGCCAAACTGCAGTATTAAGGGCAACAACTTCAAATAATTTACAATGGAGGCTACAAGTGGGATAAGACATGAAGTAAAGCCAATAAAAGAACAGACTTCCTTGCAGTAGTAAAAGGAGTGTGCCTGTCAATGAATGGCTTGTTGATGGGTTTGAAAATGTTTACTTTGACCAGTTGTGGAGTATGCATACTCAGCATGGCACTCTGAGTTAATGAATAAAGAGGAAGAACAGTTAGAATCTCTGCAGAGAGGAGTTACAACATTTTACGAAGTAAAGAATTGTACACAGAGGAAGTAGATGCCAGGTTTGGAATCATTAGAAAAGGCTAGGGAGACTATTTACTTAATGATTTTTAAGTCTCTTTAATGCCAGACAATAAACTCCATGACCTGGTTTGTGGAAACCACAAATAGATAAGATTCTAGGAATAGCAGGTGTGGAGTACACATACAGTGAAAACTAAAAAGTTCTGGGATAGTTCTATATCCCTTTAGCAGTGATGAAATGTGGGTAATTCTCTTTGCCTAAGAATTGGCTGAGGTTAAAAAGTGTGGGCTTCTGATATAATAACAGTATTAGCATTGATATTAACTTGTCTTGACAAGTCTCTGGTAGTAGTCTGAATGAGGGAACTGTGCACTTAGTAAGCATGTTTTGGGGAACTGGATAGCTCAGTGGACTGGTAGCGGGTTAAAGAGCCTTTCACCTCTAGGTCACAGGTTTAAGTCCAGCAAAGGCTGGTAGCAGTCAAAAGCTATTTTCACTTGAAGGCAGTTCAGTGGCTCATGTGAAATGAGTTGTGGTGGTCTCAGTCCAGTGCCTAGTGGGTAAGTGTCCTCATCACAAAACCACCAACATGATTGGCACTAATTGGCACCTTTGTTGGCAGTCTCACATAAAGAGCCAAGAACTGAATTGTCACGTAGTCTAAACTACCCTATCACCCACGTGGTGGTCCCTCCACGGCAGGGATGAGGCACATTGCAGGGCAGTATGTGAAAGCTTGTACTGTGATCATCCATGCTGTATCTGTCATAAACACAGAATTTCAGGTTCTGGTGCTGTCAATCCAGAACCTTTCACAAACATGAAATTCACACACAGAAAAAAAAATCTTAAAAGATAATCATGTTTTGTGTAATTTCTTAGGTCTTTTTTTTGTTTCTGTGGTAATCAGGTTTCTAGATAACCAGATCTGACTCCCATGGATAATGGGAGTACAGTATTTCATTAACAGTCTTTGTTACACAGAATTAGCTAAATCCTGTTCTTCCATTCTGTTATTACCACAACATATTAATGATATCCATTCAAAAAGTGTAATAAAATGGACTTTGAGAGCTTTAGTTGTGCAATATTAGACTCAATAAATTACAGCATGTAGTGTATGAATGTTTGTGCCTAAATGCATTGGTCTAAATGATGTCCTTTCCATCTATTTTTATCTTTTGTTGTATTACTTGTATGTATTGTAATGGCAGAAATGTTGCTCAAGTAAGCAATAATGCCCAACAGGGTGTGTGTCATGCTGGGATAACGTCACGCCTCAGGTGGTTGGGAACGAGGCCACAGGCCAAGTGCGTCCAATACCTGAGGCATGACATTATCCCAAATGACACACACCCTGGTGGGCATTATTGCTATTATACAATGGCTCATTGTTATACAGAAGAAAAAAAATCATTTTAAAGATGTTTTTGTGTGGAAAAATATTTTTGTTTTTTTAAAAGACAATGGAAACAATCAAGCAAAGCACAGCTAGCAAAAGCAAAAAAATCAACTAGAGGTTCACAGTAAGGCTAAGACTAGACCCGTGATGTTGTACTGAGATAACATCACAGGTCCAGCCCAAGACTGACCAATCAGAGTCCAGGACTATTTCTTGCCATTGTATAATAAACTTTTACTACTACTGGTACTACATTATATTTAGGTCATGTTTCAAACCTCACAGTAGTGCCATCAAGCAGGCCGAAGCCGAAGCAGGACCACACTGGACATGAGATGTGGTATCACATCAAGGCTATCCTGCATAAATAAATTGCTTGCAGCTGATACCCTTAAGGTGTATTTATTGGACTTTCCTGCTTAAATTCACAACTCGGAGTGAAGATGAGGAGATAAGATGCAGCATTCTGGACCAACAGCATTATATCAGATATGGACAAGTGCTGTACTGTACACTATCTGAAACAACATACAGTAGGTCTGCAGCACTTTTTGCATACCTTCAGCTACAAGCAAAAGGTGAAATCTAACAATGGTTTAAGCCACCTTTAAAGAGATAGTAGCACCAGTATTTATTTATACTATCATAATTTCACTGTACTCATGCTATGTACCTGTCATTGATTGTTGTACTCTCCCGGGTCGTGCCTGAAAATAGTCATTTCTTGGCTAGTGCACCTACCCATTTAACAAAAACTAAATAAATAAATAGCAAGCAGAAAATATTAGTTATTCTTAAAAGTAGTCCCTTATTACTTTTTCATTTTATATGCTTTTCAATTTCTTTATGCTCATTAGATGGGGTTCTACCTAATAGTATTTGGTGTAATGTGAAAAGCAGTACTTTACCTGCAAGCAGACATGTTTAGTTCTATTCCTCCTCCTAAATCATCAGCGTGTGATCTCACTCACTGTTACATCACAAGCCCTGCAGCTTGATTGGTAACATGTGTAACAAGTTACCTATAAAGCAGCAAGAGACTGGCTCTTCTTGGTTACTAGTGATGTCACATTCAGTAAAGTCATAATGCTGATGATGATGTATAGGGAGGAACAAAATTGCCTTTGTCAGCCTCCTGATATTCCACACACCACACCTAGTATTGGCAGCTAGAAAATATTCTAATTAGTAAAACGGAGAAGAGAAAAACATTTCAGATGTAACAAGTGATAGCTGACTACTTGTAAAAGTTACTAATAGTTCCAGGCAGTACACTAGCTCTTTAACTACAGTCAACACTTAGAATTCCAAGAACAGCAAAAGCTGTATCCTGTAAGGATGAACAGTTACCGATGATTCGGTTTCCTGGAACCAGGTACACTTCATGGGCTTGATTTTTCAAAGCCCTGAAATTGACACAAGGTGCCTGCATCAAACAGAATTGATGCAAGTGGCACCTTGTGTCAGAAGTTGCAGCAATCCTGATTTTCGAATGCAGGCTGTGTTGAAAATGGCAGCCCTTGTGCCAGACCAGAACAAACAAACGGCACTCGCACTCCAGAGCTGGTAGCTCAGGTGCTCCAGTGAAGATCACAGACACAGAAGTTCAATTCAAAAAAGTTAAGTTTATTGCTTTCATATAAACAGTGTTTTAGATATTCAAGACAAGAAACAGAGTTGTTCTCTGGAAGACCAGGTGCCCCTGCGCTTCACCACGTAAGGCTTCATCAGGGGGTGGGCACCTAGATCTAGAGGTCCATCTTTTATACACAGCTATTAATTATGACATCATCAAACATTGACTATAAAGAAAAGAAGCACAAACTAGTGTAAAATGAAAGAAAATAAACAAAGAACCAATGATGATGCAGATTATTTAAGCCTTATTAGTGATGTCAAACACAATACACAATAATTCATTAAAGGTATAAACTTCCATTTTTGTAAAATATTTCATTTCTTATCTATGTTAGTAATGGCATCACAAGTGGCAATAAAAGTTGCAGTAAAGGAAATTAATACTAGACAGGATAATAAATGGCAAAATCAGATTACAATAACATTAATATTGTTTTGCATATTAATGAACTGATTTACTATTGATCACCCATGAAATATCAATCACACTAACACAAGTGGTTGGTTAATTATGCAAATTATATATATAGGTTGAGTAATCAATTTATCCAAAGTCATCTGTGCTGAGAAAGCAAGATTATGCAATATACATGTACATGCCAAAGCAAAATAATTTATAAAGATAGAAGAACAGTCATCATAGTTCGGGAGCTAATCCCCTATTTCTGGACAAGAAAAGTAGCCCAGTTGTTGTGGTACAGGGAATTCTGCACTCACCAGCCATCTCCAACCGTGCTAGAAAAAAATATAAGAAAGAAAAAATATTATTTAGAATAGAGACAACTCCATTTGAGTTTATGTACATTCATATAACACCATTATACATTATTGAGCATTCTTATTGAATAATTCTAGCTTAATTCTAGAAAATGAAATTAACTAAATGTTTGAAAGAAACTGAAAAAGATAATGGACTGGATTCACAATGGTAGGTCACAAGTTGTGACAATTGCAGCTCGTGTCAACCATCCCTGCATCCAGGACTCTGCACCCAATTCAGTACTGAGCTGGGTCTGGGGTCTGCGCCCTGTGACTTGATGCATAGATCAAACAGATGGCACAGCGATCTCAAATGCCACAAGTCACAGGACAAGAGGGAGCAGATGCGCCAGGAATCCCTGCCATGCATGCCCGCCATCCCTATTCAGATCCCCTTATGTCCACTGTTCCCACTATAAACAGCACACTGCCCAGTGTGGGCTGTCACCTACCTCCCATCCCAATATTGCTAGGTGTGGAGCCCCATGGGCTAACTGAACACCGCTGCCCCAGCCCTGATGCCCACATCCCGCACCTCACACCCACATCCCATCCCCACCGGTACAACACACACCCATCATGCCCCTTGTAATCCTGGTGATCCAGTGGCCCCCACCCAACAGTGTGAGTCCCCCTACTCCCCACAATACCCCACCGGAGACTGGCACAGCCCACCTCTCACCACCATGGCCAGTCGCCGACTGAGCAGTCTATGGAGTGCATACAGTTACTATACATAATCCATGGGAGTCCTGGGATGGATTTAGAATGGGCAGGAGGGGATGCCAGCACCCTTCATCAAATCCCCCCATCCATAACTTGTTCAGTGCACCACCCCTCTTGCAGCAACTCTGGGGTCTTTGGCACTGGGACCCCTGCTGTACTAAACTCCAGGAAAGGGTCCCTGGTGCATCCAGAGTTTGCCATAGGTGGAATTCGACATGACTTGCGCTGATCTAGGGACCATTTAAAATTGGGCCCAATGTCTTGTTATTGTTGCAGTAAGTGAAAAGTGATGAAGCAATATGAATGCTGATCAGAAAGAACAATGTGTAAGTTGCATAAATGATACATGAAAGTAGATACTTCCCAATTTGTATTGTATCTTTTTTTTAAACTTTATGTTTATTATTTTCAGATGTTATCAGACAAATAATTCCATATCTGGAACAAACCTGTTACACAGTAAGATACTATTGAGAGAATCTAATAATATCTCCTTAATGAAAGGATATGTGTATCCTAAATATTGTGATACCTTATATGGAGGGGTCTCTAAATTAAATACTCATAAGCAAAACATTTATAAGCTGTGTAAAAGAGCCCATGAGCAGTATGACTAACTCGATTATCTAAAGTCCATATCTTGACAGTCCAACATGTGGCACCCCAAATGGGGTTGGTGCCGTCATACTGTATTCCTGAAAGTTAGAAACTGTCTTTGCAATAAACATTAAAGGCAGCTGATTTCAGATCATAACATTATATACAAAAATCATATGAAGCAGTTGTTAAAGTAGAAGCTAATCTAGGAATAATTTTAATGTACTGGGCTTAAATTAAAATTGCCCCTCCCCCCGCAACTGTAATCCCACTTCAGAGCAAGTCCATAAAAGTATCCATGAAATAAATCAGAGCATCTGAACATCCAGTAATTTCAAGGCATTACTAATGTCCTGACTTCCTCAAGAAATAGTATAAGCAAGAGTCTCCATTGCCAAATTATAAAAATTACTCAGCATATAAGATAAAGTCACATTGCAGGATGGCAAAAATTAAGTAAGAGAGTGAAGAATTAAACAGTACTTAAGTTTATTCAGTCTTTCTTGACCTCTTCAGGCTCACTTTCTTCAGCCCCAAAGTCCCAAGATGGATTCTGGTGACTTATGACAAATCAGGATGCCCACTTGACTGCTTCAGTTGGGTCAGAAAATACCCACATTTTACCGTTGTGCACTGCCCTAAGATGAGCAGGAAAGACCACAGCATGTGTTATCGATGCCTCTCGGAGATGCTTTTGGACACTATCAAATTTCTTGCTCCTCATGCATGTAGCATAACGGATGTCTGGAAACAGAAAAATAGAGCAATCATCTTGAGTAATAGGTTCAGCTTGTCTTGCCAGTCTCAGGATCTTATCACTCGTGCCCATTCCATCGGTGACTAAAAGCAGAGTACCTGGGATGTTGGAGTCCTCATGATATCCCCGTGGTGTGATCCAATAAACTTTTTGCAATTCAAATTTTATGTTTTGCCCTTCTGGCACCTGCTTGTCCACTGACCAGTCCTGTAGAAACGTGAGGGGATCATCCCCCCCTCAATCCCTTCAGTTAAACCGAGGATCCACACATTAGACAATCAAGCCTGATTCTCCAGTGTCTCCAATCTAGCCCAGAGATGGGTGTTCTCTTTCACTATCAATATGGTGGCCACCAATGCCAAATCAAAGCTCCTTTTGAGATCACTCATCTCCGTTTGCAATGTCTCTACCGTTTTTTCCACCACAGTCACTCTGGTGCCAAATGCCTCTCTTTTGGTATTCAGATCTGAGACAGATGACATTGGCCTCTGTAATTTTATCCCGATGGATGACATGATCTCTTTGGAGTCAGGCAGTGGAGTGGCCTGCATCTAAGGGCACAACTGCTTGTGCTGAGAAGACCCAGAGGCTTTTCTTCCTGTAGCACTACCTCAATTTTTACGTGGATTTCCCATTCTAGGTTTTTAAATGTCCTCTTTCCAGTGGTGTTGGAAGTTTTGCTGGATCTATGCTCCAGATAGGTGATTGTGTATAGTTTTTATCACTCAGTTGAGGAGCTGCCAAAGTCTGCTGCCAACAGGCTCCAGCTCCACAGCACCCCTCCCCCCCAAAATTTGTATTTTTCTATAAACACACATACCGTCCAAAGCCACAAACCCACAAAACCAGCACAAAGTCTCATTGGTATGGAGTTCTGTGTGTGCTGGGGCAATAACCTAAGAATGTTTCAACAGATACTACATTTCGATTGACAAATCACTACTCAAACTTCACAACCAACTCTCACACACTAAACATAACAATAATCTTTAAAATATGCACAAAACACTATACATGATAATAGGCAGAAGCTGTCACTTGCCACCTAAAAAGTAGGAGACAAATGTCTGGGTAGGCAATATGATGAGGACTGTAGGTGCCCAGGACATCAAGTATGGAATCAAGGATAAGATTTCTCTAGAGCTCGGTATTTTGGGGGAAAGTGTGCTGCACCCTGGTAGTTCAGTCCAGGCATAACAAAGGAAAGAAGTGCACAGGAAGCTGATCAGAGAAAGGAGCAACAGCTGTGCCTCTGATTAAAAATGCTGCATATAAACAGACAAACTTTATATTTCTCTGAACCTGCACAATACATTGCAAAGAGTTTAGAATGCTCAGGACAAGCTACTATTCAAAAGTAAATGGCAATTGAAAGAGCTATACAGAACTGGGAAAAAAACTGGATAAACATACAGTTTGAAGTTTCACAGCATACAAAAAGCTTGACTAAATGAAACTGGTAAGTACACATTTAAAGCAAAATTTGGCTGAAAGCAGAGTGAGACAGACAAAGTAAGAAGGATTGCTGTAGCCACAGCTAAGCAGAGGTACAAGGGAATAATGGAAAAAAATATAAACCAAAGCAGACTTCTGAAGTAACAGATACATTATAAAAAAAATCCCCAAAAGGGAAAGAGAAACATGGTCAGAGCATAAGTCCAGGGGAACAAGAGGTGGAGGCAGGAAGCAAGCTGGATGGGGGCAGTGAGCAGGCATGAGGAAAGCAGGGATCTGTCACAACAGGACTGCATCAAAGAAAATGAGCCTTTAGTGGAGACTTAAGCATGCTCCCTTAAATTGCACTGGAGGGAGAAACATGGCTAGAAACACTCTCTGCCCCCACCGAACCACAGGCTATAGCCTTGCAATTCTTGCATTTGAAGGTAATTTAGCAAGAGATTAAAATGATGCTGTAATGTCTTTTGAATAGGTCCAACTAATGTCCCCATAAACTCCATGTAGCATAATGCCCATCTGGTCAGGGAAATTATGAAAGCAGCCAAAGCAGATGCAATGGTCATCCTAGAAGACTTCATTCTCCTGGGAGTAGACTGACATCTTGAGATGGCTAACAGCAGGGTTCAGACCAAACTCCTTTCCAGTAAAAGCAGAGGGTCTAGTGTGGCCACTTTAGCCTAAAGGCACAACTAGAACTGCAAATGGAATAAAGACCCACGCACCAGTATGTACTGAGCCACTGTTGATGACAGTATACAAGAAACATGGAAACATAGAAGTTGACATCAGATATGGACCACTAGGCCCATCCAGTCTGCCAGTATACCCTACCAGTACTGGTGGCCACTGACCCTACTTGGTCATCGGCCTTAGTTTCTCCTTCCCACCTCTAGGGTTCCCTTATACCTGTCCCATGCATGTTTGAATCCCACCACTGTGCTTACTCCTACCACCTCCTGAAGCAGGCTATTCCATGCATCCACCACCCTTTCTGTGAAAAAGAACTTCCTCACATTACCCCTTATCCTGCCCCCCAATCTCATATCGTGCACCCTTGTTCTTGTACCTCTCCTGTACTGAAAGATGTCTTCCACTTGCTTAAGATACTTGAAGTTTACTATCATATCTCCCCTTTCCATCCTCTCTTCCGGTGTATACATATTGAGGCCTTTTAATCTTTTCTCATAAGTCTTCTGTTGCAAGCCCTGCACCATCTTAGTGGTCCTTCTCTGAACCATCTCCACCCTGTCTATGTCCTTATTAAGATGTGGCCTCTGGAGCTGCACACAGTACTCCAGATGAGGCTTCACCAGTGTTTTGCATAGTGGTATCACTACCTCCCTCCTTCTGCTAGCGATACCCCTATCTATGCACCCCAATGTGCCACTGGCCCTCCCTACAACATTTGTACTCTGTGTGGCCTCCTTTAGGTCATCTGAGATGATAATCCCCAAATCCCTTTCCTCCCTGGTGACTGTCAGCATCCCCCCCATCCTGTAGCTCTCTGCTGGGTTTCTATGCCCCAGGTGCATGATTTTGCACTTCTTCGAGTTGAACTTCAGTTACCACGCTTTGGACCATTTCTCCTGCTTTCCTAGGTCCATTCTCATTTTTTCCACCCCATCTAGAGTGTCTACCCTGTTGCAAATCTTAGTGTCATCTGCAAACAGGCAAACCTTCCCTTCCAGCTCTTCTGCAATGTCACTAATTGTTTAATCAGGAGTAGCACACTAAGCCGAAGCGTGTTTCCAGATGCGGCCTGGGAGCACAAGGAAGTTAAGTGACTTGCTCAGGATCACACAGTATGCACCTAGGTGGCTATGGGATTCAAACCCAGGTCTCCAGATCTGCAGTTCAGAGCCTTAACCACTATGCTATACCGCCTCAATAATAAAGACATTAAAAAGGACTGGCCCCAGGACTGATCCTTGAGGTACCCCACTGGTCACCCCTCTTTCCTTGGATTGAATCCAATTTACCACTACCCTCTGCTACCTGTCCACCAACCAGTTTCTAACCCAGCTCACCACCTTGTGGCCCATGCCCAGGCTTCCCAACTTATTTATCAGTCTTTTATGTGGAATGGTGTTGAAGGCCTTGCTGAATCAAGGTACGCGATATCTATTGCTCCCCCGATCCACAATCCTTTCCTTAAGCAGTGCCTTCATAATCTTACCCGCTACTGAGGTGAGGCTGACCAGCCTATAGTTTTCTGCCTCCTCCCTGCTTTCATTTTTGTGGAAAGGGAATGCATGTGCCCTTCTCCTCCAGTCCTCTGGAACATGGCTGCCAGTGGTGCTGCTAGCTCCATCTGTAGTTTCTTTAGAATCCTGGGATGTATGCCATTTGCTCCCATTGCCTTGTATACCCTCAGTTTTGTTAGCTCCTCTAGGACTCTCTCTTCTGTAAATGGACTGGTGTTCACCTCCTCCCCCTCCCCCCAATGTATCTGATGCCTAGCTGTGGTCCGTCCCTCCCTTTCTTCAGTGAAAACTGAGCAGAAGTATTTATTCAGTATTGATGCCTTTTCCAGGTCTCCCTCCACACACTTCCCTTCCTCCACTCTGAGCCTTACAATCTCACCCCTGGCATTCCTTTTCTCACTGATGTACCTATAGAATGTCTTGTCCCCATTCTTAACCATTTGTGCTAATCTTTTGTCTGTTTGTGCCTCTGTGCTCCTAACAACTTTCCCTGCTTCTCTCGGACAATTTAGGTACCCCACCCTATCCTCTTCCATGCCTCCTTGTATTTTCTGAAAGCCCTCCTTTTGGCTCTTGCTTTCCCTGATACAACTTCAGAGAACCATAGTGGTTTGTTTTTTCTCTTTCCTTTGTTTCTCATCCTAATGCACTGTTTTTTTACTTCCACTATGACTCCTTTTAGGTGTGCCCACTGCTCCTCAACCCCCCATTTTGCATCCCTCCTTGCCAGGGCTTCTTTGATACCTAGCCCTATCCTAGCAAAGTCCACCGTCCCGAAATCCAAGACCCTTGACTTTGTGTGACTGGACTGTGACCCTGTACCCATGTTAAACCACACTGTGTGGTGGTCATTGGATCCCAGTTGCCCTTCCACCCAGACATCTGTGATTCTGTCTCCATTGCTCAGTACTAGGTCTAGAATTGCCCTGTGCCTGGTGGGTTCTAACACTAGCTGTCTGAGACCTGCTCCCTGCAAGGAGTCCAAGATGTCTCTTCCTTGCTGGCTGCTCTAATATGTGGGGGTGGGCTGCTTGAGTCTCCCTGCTGCCATCTGCCCTCCTTGGCTAGTTTAAATGCTTACCAACAAAGCATTTAAACCATTCATTGAGGACCACCATCCCCTTCCTGGATGGATGAAGGCCATCGCCCTTGTATAGTCCCTTTCTCTGGCATTTTCCTGCAACGGTTGGGTGGGATGGGGTAGGGTGGGCAGGTTTCTTCGGTGTTTCCCTGCTACAGAAAAAAACAATCAGTCACTTAGCTCCCATTCTCCTTTTCACCTTTGCTGTGTCCTCCACTTCTAGTGCCCCTCAGTTCTCTGGAGAGATGCTGTGACTGTCTGATGTTAGGAAATAAGCTTGAGAAGCCTGGGTCAATAACTCCTGGGAATATTTGTTTCCCAAAGATGGTAAATTAAAGCTCTGGGTGTTATTTTTTTAACTTTCAATTCTTTATTAGGAATGATTTTATACATACAAACATTAACAAACAACAAAAAACATACACGGCTAAGTAACATAGAGCATGAAATAACAATGCTATACAAAACATAACAATGCATAATACCAAAACTAGGACTCCTCCCCCAAAAAAACCCTCCACCCCCCAAACAGAAAGAAGAATGTATAAGAAAAATAGAATTGGCAATTACATATGTCTATAACATAAGTACCTTAGGTAAATATGAATGTTAAATTACCTCAACAAGCATTTATAGCGGTATTACAAAATAACAAAGGGAAGGAAATATAATGAAAAAGAAGCCTCAGCCTTAAATATTTCCTAATAAAAAGATGCATTAGATAAGTGTCTTAGAAATGCTCTTAATAGCTTTTTATACTGAACTGAGTAATAGGCTTCCTATTAATATACTGTTTTACTTAATTTATGAGCATAAGCAATATTGACAGGGAATGCACTACCAAGGAAAACGTGTCAAACAATAAAAGGCATTTCTTAAAAACAATAAATCATAACATCTGCTCCATATACAGTACACCAAAAGTGGTCACTTCTATTGTAAAAAGATTTTATCAAAGAAATAATTTAAACAAATGTTAGCCACTCTGAAAAGGAAGGAGTTTCCATATTTATTTAATGCCTGGTAATTAATTGTTTGTTTAAAATTGCTATTAAAGTTAACACTGCCTTATCTGAGCGAGATGTGAAAGCATTCACATTGCCCAGAATACAATATTCTAAACTAAGGGCATTATATAATTTAAGATTATCAAGTACTTTGTCTTTAATAACATGCCATAGTTTCTTTATCTTGGAAAATTTCTATAAAATATGAGCTAATGAGCCAGTATCTAAATTACATCTAAGACATTTCATGAAACCATACTTGCATAACTTTAAAGGTGACATACTTATTATGAAGGATGTTAAACTGAATTAATCTGAGGTTATCAAGTGGAATGAGTTTATATATTTTATGCCATAAATCAGACCAATTCTGTGAATGATGTGTACTTTCTTCTACCCAATACACAGGTAAAATGGGCTTGTCAGTAAATTTTTCTACTAAGAGAATTACATATATATTAGCAATGGGATAAGACTTTCTAATAGGTAGCTTAAGTTTATTAATTGTATCCTGATTATCTTCTGTCAAAGGGAAATAACCAAAATGAGTTTTAAGAGCTAATTTAGTTATTAACAATTTACTACTGTATCCTTTGCCTAAGTTTAGATCCAGAAGAATGCTATTTATGGGGAGGAGATAACCGTTATTGAGAAAAGATGAAACTGAAGGATTACAATCTCCAGGTATCCAAGAGGAATCCTGATACTTCCCATTAACTAAGAAGTTAGGATTGTTAAATATTAATTGGTTAATATATTGATTGAATCTAATACCTAAGAACTTACCTAGTTGATTGTGTATCTTAAGAGAGGTACCTATTGCAAATGTTTAAATATTTTAGGGATAGTCCTAAATTTAATATAAAGCAGCATTTCTGTATTCAATTTATACTTCTTTAACAACGTCAATTGTATTTCTAACCAGGTAGGTATATACTGGTTATATGAAGATGGGCTTTGCAACCATTTAAGATATTTATTTAGGTGAGAGGCAAAATAGTACAGCATGAAATTAGAACTTTAATTACTCCTTGTGATTTAGGACACATTAGCTTGTTTAATGCTATTCTCAGGGTTTTCCCTTGCCAAATGAAATTATTAATCAAAGTATGTACCAAATTAAATCATTTCAAAGCTCGGAGCTCCCTCTGTTTTAACTTTTAAACAAAGGTTAAAAAGTTATTTATTACATAAATATGTTTGTAACTATAATTTGTAATTTGTAATTTTTTTGGTTTTGTATTGCTGTTGATTGTATTTGTGTATTTTTGTATGTTTTTTTTTTTTTTTTGGTCCGGGTGGGGCCTGAAAATGGACCTTTGGTCCAGTGCCTTTACCTGGTTACCAAAGAATAAATGAAATAAATGAAAAAAAGGAATATGTTTAGCATGTTTAAAGGATAGAATAACCTTGAGAAAATATTCATTTTAATTGTATTTACCCCACCCCAAAATGAGATAGGAAGAAGTTGCTATCTCATCAGATCTTGTTTTATCTTAACAATCAAGTTATCTAAATTTAGCTTTATACACAATAATCCTTAGAAAGGTAAATACCTAAATATTTAAGACTAGATGAGGACCATGAAAGGCCTAAATTTAAAATGTCATTTCTGAGTGAGAAGTTATTTAATGGTATAACCTCAGTTTTCTCTCTATCAAGTCTGTAATTAGAAAATGTACTGAAGTTATGAATAGTTTGTAGGGCTTCTTTAATCAATGTAACTGGGTTCGATAAATGCAAAAGTATATTGTCTGCAAAAGTTGATAGATTTAGAATTTTATTGCCTATTTGTATGACTGTTACAAGAGGGTTATTGTTTAAAAAAACAGTAAGGGTTCTAAGAAAAAAATAAAAAGTATAGGGGGCAAGGGACATCACTGGCATGTACCAGAGAACAATCTAAAAGTAGGTGAAAATGTATTATTACAAAAAATCCTAGCAGTAGGAAATGAGTATAAGGTTCTCAGCCAATTCACAAATTATATTGGAAAACCAAATTTATCTAGGATGGTAAACAAGAAATTGTGATCAACCCTGTCAAAAGGTTTTTCTGCATCCAAAGACACCAACAGAGCAGGGTATCTGGAGTCTGTGGATGCGGAAAAAATGTGTGAACATTTTCTCAAGTGATCAGATGCTTGCCTATGAACAAAAAAGCCTAGCTGCACCTTAGAAATGAGAGTATTCCATATTGTTTTAATTCTATTAGCCAATATAGATGTTAGTGTTTTTATATCATAGTTCATGAGAGATATCAGATGATAACTATTAACTTTGTTTCTGGGTTTATTTAGTTAAGCAGTAGAATTATAAGTGCTTCTAATAAACCTTTAGCTACACTTCCATTCTCTAGGATATAACTAAACAGGTTTTTTAAAATAGGGACTATGGTATCTTTAAATGTTTTATAAAAATTAGGTGTAATGCCATCAGGACCTAGTGACTTGCTGGGTGTCAAGTTTTCTATACCATCTTTGATTTCCTGCTCACTAGTAGGTTTAATTAAATCTTGCGCCTGCATCTCAGTTACTGTAGTTTGGGGAAATTAAAGTTACTCAAATAGTTATTCAGGTCTGTGGCTGAAGGAGGGCAAAGTATAGTACCATAGAGCTGTGTAAAGAATTTAAAAAATTCTGAAATAATACCCTCTTTCTCAGTAATGACCTGATTATTTTCTCCCGAAATAATCATTTCTCTATGTTTAGATTGCTCACGATGCTTTAGTCTATTAGCTAATACTTTACTAGTCTTAACACCCAAATCTATATAGTTTGCTTTTTTTAACAATTATAAATTCTGTGTTGCTTTTCATTAACAAGAATAACTCATCTCTGAGTTTCTGTAACTCCTGACATTCATAATCAGAGAGCTGCTTGTTACTATTTTTCTCTATATTCTCTATTTTTAAGGATAATTGTTTCATTGTTTTGAGATTCTGACATTTCTGTTCAATTGCAACTCTAATGAAATTCCCATCTAACACTTACATGCCAGCCAGATTATATCAAATCGATCTGAGGTATTCAAATTTGCTTCCACAAAAGTTTTAATAGACTTTCGGGCAAATTCTAAAATATAGATCTGTCTCAAAAAATAATTATTTAGTCTCCAGATGGACTGAGCGCTGCATGGAGAGGTCAATGGCATCTGAAGATCTACCATAGAGTGATCCAAAAGTGTTCTAGGCAAAATTTGAGCATCAAATACTAAAGGTAAAATAAACTTTGTAATTAAAAAATAATCAATCCTAGAAAAAGATTTATGTACTGGGGAATAAAAAGAACAGTTGTGAATATCAGGATGTAAAATTCTCCAAGGGTCTGCCAAGTCATACACTCTAAGTAGCTCTTTCAGTGCATTATTATCAGCAAATACTGTGTAACTAGAACTCAGAGATTTATCCAATATGGGATCTAGTGGTAAATTCCAATCCCCACCTAAGATTAAATTAAAAGATAAAATGGTGAAAGAATTGAAATTAGCTTCATTAAAAAGGATGCAGCATTAGTGTTTGGACCATAAATCGATCCTAATACAGTGTTTACCTGGTTAATTTTACCTACTGCCAGAACAAACCTCCCTTCAGAGTCTATTATAATTTTTGTAGGCTTAAAGTCAAAAGTTTTGTTTAATAAAATAGCTACTCCTCTTTTAGTAGTGTATCCCCCAGCTCCAAATACTGTTTTGAAGTTAAAGCTTTTAAACAACTCAGATTCCGATGTTAACAAATGTGACTCATGTAGAAAAATTATGTTACAGTATATCCCAGAGTGCTAATATAGTGTAAAAACTGCATCCTTTTAACCTTGGAGTGCAAACCCTTTACATTCTGGGATAGAAATTTAATATTTAAGGTGCTCATCCAAACCCTATGGTTCTTTAAACAAAAATCCCCTTGAATAGTCTGTATAGTAAACCTTGAGATGTATGTAATATAAACCCATATAGCATATTAGCCCTTAAAACCCAATTCCCCAAATCCACCCATAGGAACTCAAACAATGAACTGCCCCCCAGTCCTAAAGACTGAACCTCTAACCACACCATAATCCTGACAAACTTGAGCATGACTTCTTGTTGCTCCTGTTCCAGCCTTTTTATATAACATACTGATTTATTAAGATATTTATATAGGGCCCGATTCTTGAAAGTTTCCACATGGCATAACTTAACTTGCACCAAAATAAATGGCACAAGTAATAAGTTACACCATCAGTTGCAACATATGTTATTCTGCAAAGCAGCCTGTGATGTGTCACAGGCTGCTTGTGCCAAAGTGGACATACCCCACCAGTTATGCCCCAAACCCCCTGCAACATGGTGTGGCATGGTATGGCACTGCCACGTGGGTGGTGGGGGACCACTAGACTACCAGGGATAATGGGGTTATGAATATGTATGTTACATTATACAGTGCCGCACAGACATGAGTTCAAGGATCGGGGCTTGGGGGGGTGTGATCAGCCCTGTGGGGCTGTTAACTATACATATGAGACTGGGGCAATCTGAGACCCCTGTGGGGCATATAATATCGGTATTGGGGGATCAGTGGACTGTGGGGTCTGATAGCCATGCAGGGCATGTATTATCGGTATTGGGGGATTGGGGTCTGGTGGGTCCAATAGTCCTGCAGGGCTTTCCAAGCTTGCGAACTGGGGTGGGGGCACTTTTGCCCTACAGGACTTGTGAATGTGGCTTGTGACATGCCCCTCAGGTACACCTTCTTTTGGCGTACCTTTGGGTATGTCGCAAGTTGCAGGCCTTTGCCATGGAGACCCTGCCCCTTGCAGAATCAGGCACAGGGTCCTTGGCACAACTGCACCCCTCGCATGTTGCAACTTGTGACATGCATAGAGTTACTTATAGAATCAGGCCCATAATATATATGTAAGTAATGAAATCCTACTAAGGCTAAGAATAACCCCCACCACCTGTTTCATACAAAGTTGTAATTATTGTTAAAATATTAAACTAGAAGATAAGTCATGTAGAACTTAAATGAGTCTTAATCTCTCCAAAAAGAAAAAGTGGTTATTTAAAATGCAGAGACACCAAGAAATGAAGCCGATGTAGTGTAACAACTTGATCTTATAAGGTAAACACATATTTGTATAGCTTAAATTTTAAGCTTTCTTAAAAGCAAAAGGGAAAAGAATAAAGGACTCTATAAACCGGCTAGTCTAAATCCAAAACAATAAAACATTTAGGGCAGGATTCACAAAGCAGATGCGCTGGGTGCAATTGAGATGCGCTGTCCTCAAACAGTAGGATTCACAGAAGGATATGCCGCAAGATGCACTGTGTGCATCTCCACTGTGAATCACACAGAAGCGCCACGGTGCAACCTGAGATGCCCCAGCACAACAGAGTTGCGCAGAAGTACTCTGGACAGCACAATACTGAATATGGAGCAAGTAAGCAAGGGACTCAGGAGCAACAGGGGGAAACTGCAGTGTCTCAAAGGATGCAGGGGAACTGACAGACAGGAACTGGCCAGAGTGCCAAAGGGCCAGAGAGTGGACACAGCAGACAAGGTCCACAGACTGAGCACACGCAAAAACACCTGGAAGCACAAGACACACACCCCACACATGGGTCCAACAGGCACAGATGCCATGCACAGGAGTGCCTGGTAAGGTGGGCCACAGCAGCAGAGGTGCACTGTGCAGCATGGCAGAGGGTGCCATACACAGCCCAGTGCACAGGAACTCAGCAGTGTGGACAAAGGAGATGCCACACCGATGCACACAGGTGGACAGGCACAATGGTGGACAGGCTGAAGGCCATGCTCTGCACAGGTGGAACATGCCCATAGGCAATGTGGATCGCAAGGAGAGTGGCACAACAACAGGGGACCAGCACAACAGATGGAGCCAGCACACACCACGCACAGAATAGGAGCATTTTAAAAGGCAGCATGTCGCAATGCCCAGCAACATGCCAGAGGCAACAAGGAGGGTGCACACTTAAGCAGGCATGAAGGGGGACAGGATGCATGTGTGCGCAGTACCACAGGTGCACACGTGTGAATGGTAACAAAGGTACAGTGGAAACCAGCAAGCACAACAGAACACAAGCACAAGGTACAGTGAATGACCACAGACACCACTAGCAGTAGAAAACACTTTAGTAACAAATGAAAGAAACAGCTGAAACTATGTACAAAAACAACTGTTACTAGAAACAGGGACGATGTGGTGTGGGAATCATAAAAGGCACGATAATAATAGTACACAGGAGGGTGATGGTATGGAGCTTGGGGAACACCGGACAGCTACAGAAAATGGGGACGGGCAAGGAGTGCAGGGTCAGAACAACAAAGGGGCTATATACAGGTGTCCATGGCCCTATCATGCTGGATGGGCCACAGCACGGCGACAACTCCTCCATCCCCTGGTATTCATCACCCAGACCAGTAGAGTGTGTGCCTGCAGGAGCGGTCCCTGCCACCTGTACAGTGGTTGAATGGTCCACCTCAGCACCCTCTGGAGCTGCAACCCTGCCAGCTGCCCAAATTCTTGTCTACGATGATGCCCTGGCACACCTGGCTGTACTCTCTGTGGATCTACAATGGGGACACCGACAACAGGCACTAAGTGCCATGTTCCACACTGCCCCCCACCTGCCACACAAGTGTGCAGGAGACATCCACCACGGCAATGGCTGACAGCCCACCAGCCACACTGCACACCAGCAACAGGCTGTCACACAGTGCCACATTGTGACAGTGCAATAGTACTGAAAGAGCACAAGGTCCACATGTGCATACAGAGGCAGGCGCAGAAAGTCACGCAGCCATGTACCACACAGTATGTGTAGATGCCAGCAGGCTGCACAATCATGCAGGCCCCATCCAAACACCACTGGAGCTCCACAGCATGCTCATGGTCTACGGGCAGACACGCACAAGATGGACGGACACACAGGAGTCATGTGCACTGTGGCCCAAGCACATGCTGCCATGGCCACACCACATGCACGTGCACAACATGCATCACACAGACATGCACAAGGCACTGACAATGGCCTGCAGAGGGCACCCCCCAAACACACAGAGGATGCACAAGAAGGACACTCACCTGCACCCGCATGACTTGGTCTCCAACATCAGCCCTAGCGAGCCTGGTCTCCACTGTTGCCATGGCCCTCCACTTGTCTGCTGGCCCTGTGAGGGGAACACAAGCACACAGCACCGTGAGTTGATGGTAGGTGTGTACCCCCCCAGCCCACAGCAACAACACCAGTGCCAGCGTACAGTGATTGAACCACACCCATAGTTCCCCAATCATGGTACCCTGGTCAGCAGGCAGCAGTACACAGCACTCCAGCCCATGCCCACCATGTGTGTGTGGGCAGTGGGACATGTGACAAGCCAATGACTGTGCTATACTGTGTCCACCGAAGTGGCCATGCACCCCCCCCAATGTGCACCATGATGCACATGACTACGCATGGTGCCCATGCCTGCACCCCACAAGCCAAAGGGGCATGGCATGCCACACAGATGTGGGTGTGGGTGTGTAAGTGGTGGTGGACAGTGTGGCAGCCCCCTGGACACAAACCTCTACCTGCCTGTGTATCTGTAGGGTGATGTGGCTTACCTGGGATGGCACTTCACCCCTGCTTGCATGATCTTTGAGGCTCCGGAGCCTGTCCAAATCCCAGTGCTGCAGATCCCCATACTCGTGCCTGCATTGCTCCCCTGTACATTGCACCCTGGTCCTGCACACCAGGCACAATGCAACCCTCACCCACAATGCTGAGCATAGCTCTGTGAGGTCATCAGAGCCAAACTGCTGTCCCTCCACATGCAGCACAAGTGCCACAATGTTGACCAGCTCAACCTCTCCCCAGTTCATGGCCCTGGGCCCTAATGCCTGCTCACGTGGCATGTGTCCTCTCTGTGTCTCTTGGTCAGGTGTGCACAGATCAGGTTGCTGGTGTGCAGTGGCCCAGTTGTGCCACATGCGTAATTGGCCAGTGCAATGCAGTACTGCGGTGTGGCAATGTGTGATTGCCACCTATTGCACATCACTGTGCATGTGCACTGTTCATTGCATGGGCAGGAGAACAGGGCCAGGGGTCACAACTGGGTTACGC
Organism: Neoceratodus forsteri; assembly: GCA_016271365.2. NCBI lineage: Eukaryota > Metazoa > Chordata > Ceratodontiformes > Ceratodontidae > Neoceratodus > Neoceratodus forsteri. The sequence goes on from CM028134.1 coordinate 356,922,757, forward strand.
ATGCATGGTCCATGCATAGCTGCCATACTGCGAGTGGAAACAATGCCACCCACAGTGCACTGTTGCCACGCACACTGCCAGTATTGAGCCATGCACTGCAGGTGCACATTGCTGCCATGTCACACTGAAGCACAATATACACGCACACAATGAGACATGCAGCACAGCACCAATCGTGTATGAGGACCTGGATGCACCTCCGTCCTCAAAGACGTGGTCAGAAACACCAGACTGGTTGCACTGTGCCTGTCATGCCACTGATCCTGCATCACGTATGCATGGAGATGCACCGTGACACTTGTGCTGCATTCAGGAAATGCCCCATGTCAAGTGCGTATGCACGTGGAATGCGTCATAGGGGAGATGCGCTCAATGCATCAGTTGCACGTTGCTGATTGAGATGATCTGGGTCAGTTATGCAATTCACAGACAATGCACTGAAATCAGCTCATTGTCAAATTCAGGTGCATCTCACCTGTTTAGTATCTCATTATAGTTGCTCCCCACTCTCATTTGCATGCCCTGAGCTATAAATCCTCCTGAATGCACCTCCATAGAGCTCAGGTGACCGGAAGTCTTAAGTTTCAGATGTTAGTTTGTGCTGTTCCTCCACCAGTGGAAATTTAAGTGGGCTAGGTCACAAGCTAGTACTACCCCCCACCCCAAAGTAATACCTATTCAATAGGTTCCTCCACAAAATACAAACAACAGTTCTCAGAAAATCAGTAACTTAATGTTTTACAAATAATGGGCCCTATGCACTATGCCTACGCACTGCAGAAACCAGGTGCATAAGCATAGATACATGGGAATGCCACACAGCAGGGGTCCCTCGGATCCCCACAGGCATTCACCAAAGGTGCACAGGCTAGGTGCGCACCAGATTCCCTAGTTGTGCTGGGAGCTCTGCACCCGGGTGGTCTGAGGAAGGGATGATGGTGTGCCCACACTACATGCCATGCACAAATGTGCATAGTGCAGCACACAGGGGGGTGTAGGAGGGCACAGTTTATGACAGGGGAGACCATGGCATAACCACTGTATGTGTTGTGCCCCATGCACACAGGACCCATGACAATACCCGGCTGCAGGGTGTACACCCACCCACAACTGCTCCCCCCAACACATAGGGCAGCCCCATTCAGTGTCTGAATGTGAGGGGCAGACACCCCCGACCCCCATTCCCACATCACCCAGTCTGTCATTGATGGCCAGTGTCCCCCCAACCCCGTAGCACTGACAACACCACCCTCTATCCCTTGTACCCAACAGTTGGTGCCGTGGCCATGGACGGCCAGCAGCACAGCCCTCTGGTATTCAACATGATCCTACTCTGAGTAGCGTCTACTCAGACAAATGTCACAAAAAGAGTAGCATATAAACAGCTAACAAGTGGTAGTCCATTTACTACTCTGCAGCTCTGCAAACCCACTGAGTGCTTCATAGGCCCTTGGCATAATGGGTCATTTACCAGTCTGACCTATTCTGATCACCATTCCAGGTTGTCTCTGCTTCATATAATCTGTTGACTTCTCCATAATGAATCCACAGTGTGCACTTCTGCAACCAGCATTGGTAATACCAAATCCATGTCATACCTATTATCAGCATATGTAGAAGTCATCCTGTGGTTACAAGTCTATACTCCTGCCTATGATGGATATGGACACACTGTTGTATTGCCCACTGTACATCATCTAATCTGGCCAGCTACTTCACTAGTTGCTACCCATCAGCCGTGACACCAACTGTCAGGTACAGAGGATGGTGGCGGTATTGTCAGTGCCATGGGGGGGTGAGGGGGGCCACTAGTCACTAATGACAGGCCAGGTGTTGTGGGAATGTGGGTCAGATTGTTTGAGTCCCTCATGGTTGAAGACATAACAGGGCTACCCTGTGTGTTGGGGGGTTGCAGGTACAACAACAGGGCCAGGGCCGACGTGTGTGTGGGGGGGCTGGCATATGGGCCTGGGGTGGGGTCCTACTAGTGGGGGCTCAGCTGTGCGCTGGGCGACTGTGGTGACATAGGGGCTCAGGCATGGATCCACTAGGCAATGGGGCCTGGCCCATAGTTCCGGGGGCCTGCGTTCACTATTCACACACCTGGTCCCATGCTTCCACACGCAGGAGATCCACTCTGGGACCCAGGATGGGCATTCAATTGGATGCCTGCCTGGATCTGCTACACCTCCCCCCCCCAGCCACCCTGTGCAGTCCTGTATGCCGGGGTGTGTGGCCGCAGACTGGTGGACAATGCTTATGCATACTGGCATAGTCACAAAAGTCCATGGGCATATAGCTACTCAGGTGGGGTACGTGCATCCAGCATGTACTTTCCACCCATTAGTGCATAGCTACCTATATAGTTAGGAGACAGGTAATGCAAACAAGGAACAAAGGGTTTAATAAGGGTACAGGAACATTGTTCAGGGGGAAGAAAAAGTGAATGTAAACAAATAATAGTAGCCCCCTGCCCAACAGTGTCTAACTAGCAAGCCATTTTGATATGGTCTTATCTCCGAAATGCAATGCCCTGCCAGACTGTACTGTTGAACACTATTATACCCCTTGCTGGTACCTGTATAACTATCTCTACAAGGAGCTTCCAGTGCTTCACTGGGTACACAGCTGGTGAAACATTGCAAGCCCGTTGACAGACAAGTCAAGTTCATTTATTAAAAGCAGTATAGAATCAACAGATGAACACTCTAAATTAAAAACATATTAGACCACAATATCACCTCTGAACACATACATACAAGCTGCACACATCATATGTAATATAAGCATCATAATCCACACCTTACACTATTTAATTGCATATTAAAATATTGTAAAACACCCTTAGCCAACATTGTGTAATAATGTAGTTACACAGTGGCACATACCCAAAAATGTAATGGGTCATTATGTAGAATATTTACAGTTTTAAGATATTGCAGTACTGCAGATAGAATCTGATTACAGCATAAGTAATCACATTGTTGCTACCACTCAGTAAGAAACAACTTTTTTCACTTACATTCAGTCCATTCGCTTTTTCTAAATGTTTAGCTAACCATTTCTCTTGTTTCCTTTAATGCTACACAATGCAGAACAAGATGTTCTGATGACATCAGAGACATATTGTTACAAGTATATCATCTCTTTATCTTATATTCTTGCCATGTAATGAATACAGTTCTGTAATGAAAATGAATGCTAAACCTAATCCTGGCCATTGTTTTCCTATCTAAGCAATTTCACACCAGAACAAATAACCTTCTTTCAGACAACTATTATATAACCTATTGCATGTATGAACAATGATGAATCGGTAATTTTTTTCGTGCTCTGCTTGTCTTGAAATAATGATCATTTGTATGGCTACATCTTTATACTTTTTCAAATTCATAATTGCTGTATTATCAAAAAGAAAACACAAGCCAAGTTTCCGCAATATCAAATTACGTTTTGAGAACCATGAATAGGGTATCATATAATTTTGTTTGTAAAACAAGTATTCTTGCCAACAAGCATGCAACAGAATACTGTTCAGATTATTTATCACTTTATGACAGTAATTTACAGAGTTTATCAGTGTTTTGGTTGACATGGATTTTTGTCCTGTCTCCAGGCAAAGATGTTCCCCAGAGACTATTTGCGGTAAACCTAACACAAATCTCAAGAACAGGTTCTGTATTGGTTCCATGGAGGCAACAGCTGTGTCTATTCCCCACACTTCTGAGCCATACAGCACTACTGGGCCAATTTTGCATTAAAAATATCTATCATGGCTTTGAATGAATTACTGATAAAATTCTTACTGAGGGACTTCCGGTGACATCACCGAGTTGATGAGAACCTAAATCAACGAGTTCCCGCAACCATCTGATTAATCAAGTGGAATCCTCCCCACACCTCGATCTAATTGAAGCTATAAATTATCACAGAGCTAGAGGGTATGTCGGTTAAAAATCACAGACTGAGAAATCCAAAAAATACTGCCTCACAAACAAAGCTGAAGCAATTAACGTTGGACAAAGAAATGGAGGCCTTCTCAGCTAGTTCATGCCGAGACCCCGCTCTCTCAGACTCATCAATTGACATGGAGGAGGAAGACCTAGGCTTGTTGAGAAACTCTGAACATACATTGCAAAAAATATTGACCTCAGTCCAAAAGATCGGATCATCCATTGCGGACCTGCAACAAGATGTTCAGAACATCGACTCTAAGGTAGCAGACCACACTACAAAATTATCTGAGCTGTCAGAGGCTCAAGATTCGGAGGACAGGGTTTTACTACATTTGCTGCAAAGGGACAAGGAAACTCATAACAGGCTCAAAGACATTGAGAACTGCTCTCGCCAAAATAATTTTTGGGTGCAAGGAATTCCAGAGGGATCGGAGAAAGATTTTCCTACACCAATAGATTTTATGCAGCATCTCCTACGTACGGTACTCTCCATTCCTCCGGATATGAACCTGTCCATGGATAGAGTGCATAGATCTTTAATTCCAAAGCCCACTAATCCAGCTGTCAGACCCCATTCCTGGTGGTCCGATTGGTACTCTTTCAATCAAAAGAATGGATCCTGAGGGAAGCATGGAGGCTTAAGGACATAAAATATAAAAATACATCTATCTTCTTCGAGCAAGATTTCTCCCCTGCGTTGCAAGTGGGGCATGTCAATGTGCACTCAGTCATCAAGGAGATCAGGGAGAAAAAGAAAAATGTTAAAGCCCAGTTGGTATTTCCTGCAAAGCTAAGGGTACATTTGGAGGAAGGGGCCAAAACATTCACAAACCTGATAGAAGCAGCCCCGCTCCTAAAAGAATGCGGAATCGAGTTACCGGGGATAGAACTACAGATCCTGCAGCAAAGACTGTTAAAGAATACATGGCAAACGGCAGGGAGAGGAATGAAATGCCCACACCGAGGAGTACTACCGCAAGTTGTAATCCAGAATGCCACGATGATAGCACAGCATGCAGATGGCAGGAAGCCCAATGCCAGCAACGTGATGGGATCCAAACAAAACCCTCCTCGTTGAACTGTCTTCAGGAAAATGAAAGAACTTGAATATGGGGCAGGACTCAAACAACTAAGGTTGTAACTTGCTCAGATAAGTCCCCTTTGTTTCTCTGGTGGTTTTCCCTCTCTCCCTGGGATCCCATTTAACCCCTGATCTGCTGTAAAGCAGGATAGCTTACCTATTTCACTGGCAGTTTAAGCTTCATAAAAGAGCTAGTTCACTTTATATACTGGGAATGGTTATTGGAGGGTGGGTGAACTAGAAAACCACCAAGGTGTTCTGACTGGGTTGGATGCCTATTTCCTCTGAGAGACCTAAAATAAAATAAAAATTCACATAATGGTCACTAGATGTAGCATTGTCCCAGACAAAAATCTTTTTTTGAGAACTCAGAATCAAACAGGGTATCTGATGAAGGGAGGGGGATTACCCTATAACCCTCTCTCGGAAAGGGACTAAGCAAATCATTTTCATTTTAATTCTGGGTGAGATAAGAATAAGCATGATAGGGAATACATCTCACCCCATAACCGTTTTTGATTTATATTACCCAGAGGGACTGAATTGGCTGAAAGGAGGATGGTAGGCACAAAACTATGTTGAGGATTGTAAACAGGGGGGAGGATTCAATGAAAGCTTTAAGATATTGGAACAAGACAGGGAAGGGAGAGAGGGTGGATCTCTTACCTCTCGGTGACGTCTTCTTTTTACATTTAAGAGCATGAACACATCTAGGCTCTTAGTCTCATAGGGAGGCAAATAGTGTCTATTCAGATGCTGACCATTTTTAGTGGCCCCAGGTTCCTTCTTGCAGAGGGACCTGGATTTACACCTAGGAAGCAACCAAAGTGAGAATCCTAAGTGGATTCTGATCGAATTATGTTGGATATCTCTTTCTCTCCTTTCTCTCTGGATTTGGGGAGGGGGGGACTGTTCAGTTTCTTCTGTTACTGCTTTTTGCTTTTCTTCTTTATTATTAATGTTCTACACTTGTTAATGACTAAAATGTTTTACAGTCATATTTACTACCCAATGTTAAGGGTACAGTTTTTACTGATTGAGTCCCTGTCACTAAAGATGCTGTGGTTTAGACAGGAAAGGATAGAGCTGGGCATTTCCTCATTAGGATTGGAGGTAGATCACTGGAACAGTGCTGCTTATGGTAAAAACCCCAGCCCACGAGATAACTTTAACTCCAACAGACCCCAACCATCTCCAATATATTAACAATTGCCTCTTTAAAAATATGCTCCTATAATGTGAAGGGGGTTAATTCTCCCAGTAAGTGAACTAGGCTACTACAGGAGCTTAACAAAATATGGGGCGACCTAATCCTGCTACAAGAGACACACTTGTCTATAACAGAGCACCTGAAGTTGAGAAGGGCTTAGGTAGACAATGAGGTGGCAGCATCACATCCTCACACTAAAAGGGAAGGAGTGGCGATTCTGTGGAGAAAAGGGTTAAGTTTAAGCATAGAATCATCAAAAGAAGGAATGCAAGGCAGATACGTCAGAGTGGCAATACGGTCACAAGGTACACTTCTCCACTTTGTCAATATTTATGTCCCAGACTCCAATCAGGAGGACTTCTTTAAACTAATTTTCAAAAAAATAGCAGACCTTCCACCGGGCATGTTCCTCCTGGGGGGAGACTTTAATACAGCATCTCATCCTCAGAGAGACAGATCCGCAGGAACCACATCTACATCTCAAACAGCCTCTAAATCTCTAAATGCTCTAACAAAGGAACTGGGACTAGTAGACATATGGAGAGCTCATCACCCACAGGATAAAGATTTCACCTTCTACTCAGCAGCCCAACAGTTGTACTCCCGGACAGACTTATTTTTCACCCATACCACCTCCTTGCACTCAATAGGCAAATCTTATATACATAATATAACCCTGTCAGACCATTCACCAATCTCCATTCACCTCTCTTTATTGCCAAGGCATAAACAGACATTATGGAGACTTAATGTCTCTCTATTGAATAATAAACCCTTTCTCAATAAGTTAAAACAACTCATTGTGTATTTCTCCCTGATTCATCAATCTACAGAACACTCACCCTCCCTCAAATGGGAGACGCTTTAAAGTGGTGCTTAGGGGGGAGTTTATAAGTTTTGCAGCATCTCAAAAAAAAACTATCGCAGCTCACACATAACAAATTACTACAGGAACTAACTGACCTAGGGGATGCCATAAACTAGATCCTCACAATAAACAGATACAAACAGAATTACAGTAAATAAAGTCAAAAATGCGTTACAGAATTTTGAAAACAAAAGAGCGGAAGGTTATTTAAGATTTACTAATCAAAAATACCATGACATGGGTGGTAGGGCATTGAGACTACTGGCTTTCCACTTGCGGGAGGCCCAGGCAGAAAGACATGTACCTTACATCCAAGAAAATGGGCCGACAGGGCAAAAGTTTGTTACCCCAATGGAAATATCTCAACAATTCCAAATGTACTATCAGAATCTATACTTAGAAAATAAAAACACTTCAGACACAAAGGAAAATACCCGAGCCTTCCTGGACACCCTCACATTGCCCAAACTACCTGAGACAGTGATGACTGAACTGGGCCTTCCCATTACGGTGGAAGAAACCCTTAAAGTTATTCATCAGCTACCATCAGGGAAAACCCCAGGCCCAGATGGGTTAAGTGGGGAACTATATAAAGAGCTGGCTGTGCCACTGGCACATTTGTTGACAGAGGTATTTATTCACTGTCTAGAGGAGGGTAGGGTCCAGAAAGCTGGGCACACTCTATAGTAACTGTTATACCCAAGCCTGGGAAAGAAACTACAAAATGTGAATCTTTCAGGCCTATAGCTCTGCTCAACCAAGACCAGAAAATTTTTACTAAAATCTTAGTTATCCATTTACAAAACTACATTGAATTATTAGTACATCCTGACTAAACAGGCTTCATTCCCCACCGTCATATGAGTGACAATGTCAGAAGACTTCTCAATATTGTAAAATCGGGTGGTTCCAATGGCAGATCCATCCTAGCTATTTTCCTCGGTGCAGAAAAAGCCTTTGATAGGCTGAACTGGGCCTACCTTTTTGAAGTCCTGCATAAGATGTGGTTCCGGGGTAATTTTCTCCAGTGGATAAAAATATGTTATCAAAATCCCCAGGCCAAGGTTAATGTAAATGGTACTATCTCCTCATCCTTTAACATTACCAGAAGAACATGGCAGGGTTGCCCCCTCTCCCCTTTGCTTTTTGCATTCAGCATGAAGCCCTTAACTCAGGCTGTAAGACAACATAGTAAGATTGAAGGCATAGAAATTCAGAACACCCCTCACAAGATCTCCCTTTACGCGGATGATTCCTTGATATATGTGGGAAACCCACAGACTGCTATTCAGCATCTTGTGATGCTCCTGTCTTCTTCAGGAGACATTTCAGGCTTTAAAGTCAACACAAAAAAAATCTGAAGTTCTACTGATGGGGAGGATCTGAAATCAGATCTGAGAGTAAAAATCCTGTTCGAGTGGGTCAGACATAAGATAAGATATCTTGGAATACAAATACCCATAAATCTTAATCAGCTATATAAACACAACTATGAGGCTCTGGGACAGCAAATACGAGCTGACCTCCACAGATGGTCTCTGCTCCCCCTAACATTTACCAATAGACTTAAGACAGTTAAAATGAACATTCTACCTAGATTCCTTTTTTTTATTTGCCAACCTCCCACTCCAGATCCTTAATAAGGACTGGAAGGATCTCAAGAAAAAATTTTTGGACTTCATATTGCTTAGTAAATGCTCAAGAATTCGGTGGGAAATATTAATGGAAGAATGGGGTAAGGGAGGGATGAGATTGCCTGACTTTCCCAAATATTACCTTGCAGCTCAGTTACTCCCAGTTATTAAAATGTTGATGCCCGGTAAGAAACGTGGCTGGTTAGAGATGGAGGATAGGGAATGTGAACTAGCCTCTTTAAACATTCTCCCATGGATGGTCCAATTGAAAGATTTAAAAAAACATTCATAATGTTTTTACTTGACACACAATGTCATGGTGGCTGGAAGCTAGACAAAATTGGGAAATTGTCTGTCCAGAGTGGGAATATCTACCACTTTCATCTCTTCCAGGGTTTCCAACTCCAGCGGGGGATTCTTGTTTTTTTAAATGGATCACCAAGGGGCTTAAATATCCCAGACAATTCATAGAGGGGAACCAGTTAAAACCATTCTCTCTAATGCAATCGGAATTCGATCTGAGCAACATTGCTCCGCCGATATCATTAGCCGATGCCACACCAGGGATCTGGCATGGAAAAAACAAAAATTAACTAACTCCCAAGAATCCCTTCAAAACTATCATTCCCTCTGCAACTCCTGCACTAAATCGATATGCCAGGCTAAACAGAAATACTTCACATCAGCGCTGAACTCAAATCTTAACCACCCTACCAACTTTTGGAAAACCATCAAATCCCTCTTCTCTACTCCTGCCCAACCACCAGCCCTGACACTATCGATCCTTGGCTCGCTCGTCACTGACCCTGGTGAGGTAGCCTCTGCTTTCAATGCCTTCTTCACCAGCAGCACAACCTCTTTCCTGGCCAGTCTCCCGCACGACCCACACAAACCAAATACCTCACTGAAATCCCAGAACTCTGCCTCTACCACCAGCTTCTCATTCCGACCAGTATCCCTGACTGAAGTGTTTCAAGCTCTGAGAGCCCTTAACCCTGACAAAGGCAAATGGCCCTCTGGCTTGGACGCCAAATTACTACATTTATCTGCCCCCGCCATAGCCGCTCCATTAGCTGACTTGCTCAACCTCTCCTTCTCATTGGCCAAAATACCATGCGCATGGAAGCAGGCGACTGTCATCCCCCTACCCAAGGGAGGTGACCCCACCATAGCGGGAAATTACCGTCCCATCTCCCTATTCCCAGTTCTGGCCAAAATTCAAGAACACTTTGCCCTTGCTCAACTCTCCCAATTCCTAAACACCTCCTCCTTCTTCACCCCTTGTCAGTCCGGGTTCCGTAAGTCACATTCTACCATCACCTCCCTATTAAGAATCACCAATGATATTCTCTCAGGCATGGACAAAGGCCATATCACCTCGGCCATTTTTATAGACCTGGCCAAGGCCTTCGACACCGTCTCCCACACAATGTAACTAGATGAATTAAGTGCTGCCAGTCTCTCCAACCATGCCACTAGCTGGTTTCAGGCATACCTGGATGGTAGACACCAATCGGTGAAAATTGGCCCCCACATATCTACCCCCCTGACATTACAGGGGTCCCCCAAGGATCAGTGCTGGGTCCAATATTATTTTCAATATTCCTAAATGACTTCCCGTTGGCCTGCTCACACTCATCGATTCAAATGTACGTGGACGATACAGTACTATATGCCACAGGCCCTTCCACTGAACCAGTACACAACGTGCTACAGCAGGACTTCAATGCCATACAACAATGGCTCCAAACCAACCAACTATTCCTAAATGCAAAATAAAAGTCTCACTAACTTTCGGTTCGCAGTCACGGCTTTCTCGCCTAGCAACTCACCCCCCATTCCTAACCCTGGATGGATCACCCCTGGAGTTCTGCACCTCTTTCAGATATTTGGGTGTATGGCTTGACCAATACCGTGACTTCTCCACACACATTGAATCACTGCACAAAAAATTACACCCCAAACTTGGTGCACTATATTGCAACAAAGGCTGTATGTCCACTCCAGTCCAGAAGGAAATAGTTCAAAAGATGATACTCCCAATACTTGACTATGGGGACGTGGTCTATGGAGCCACCTCTTCATCCAACCTGGCCAGTCTGGACACACTTTTCCACTCCATTTGTTGCTTCATCCTGGAGTGCCCACAACTGACACATCACTGCGACCTGTACAGCTCCCTAGCCTTACCCTCACTCACGGCCCGCAGACAAATCCACTGCACCAGAGTTGCTGCTAAATTCTGGTTACAGACCCTTCCCCCATACCTAGGCTCTGCACTATCGGCTCAACCTTCCCCTGTCTACTCACTCAGACACTCAGACTCCAGGCTTCTTCAAGTCCCACTCGTGCACACCTCTAAGGGCCAATCAGCTTTCAAATATCACTTACCAAAAGTTTGGAATGACCTGCCTGCAGATATCAGACACACCACCCACCTTGGCCACCTCAACCCACTCCTCCTTGCACACTTTTTCACCGCGTGCACTTGCTCCCAGCAGACATAAGTACAAGCCCTCTAAACCTCTGGTTACCACCACCTGATAGTCACACGAATCAGCTGTTTATGCTGGACTCTCAATCTAGGTTGTCCCGGCCCATGGCTGTATACCATGAATGTTATGTGAGTACCCAGTACCTCCGTTATTGTGAACTCTGTATAAGTGGAAATCTGTAATGTATGTATGTCTCAGCCCTCTATTGTATACCCTGCAACATTGTGACCCTGCAAGTATGTATTTCATCCTATGTGTCCCTCCACCATATTTCCCCCAGGCCGCATCTGGAAACGAGTGGTTCTCCACTCAGTATGCCTGTCTGGTTAAGCTCTTAAATAAATAAATAAATAAACATCGATTTTTTTTTTTCAGGTACTGTCAATGTTCACATTATATTACTAGCATTGTTGGCCTCACAGATTTGTCCCAGGGACCCTCAGTCCCAATTGCTCTGACTTATCAAAGAAGAATCACGGGAGACACCAGATCCTTTATATCTCAAGTATATAAAACATTGATGGAAGATAGAGGGACTTTGGCAATACAAAGGGTGGAACTTAAATGGGAAACGGAGGCAAATTTAAACCTCATATTTGGTTAGGGGTACATAAAACTACTAACTCACCATCATGGAGAGAATTTAGATGGAAAATTAATATTCGCTTTTTTAGAACCCCTATAATTATTGTCCATTATACTAAACACCTCTCCAACAAATGCTGGAGAGGCTGTGACTCTATAGGATCACATTACCATGTTTTTTGGGATTGCCCTAAAATTACCCCCTTTTGGAATAATATTTCTGGAGAGGTGTCTCAGATCCTTTCCCTCTCCACCTCATTAATATTTGAGAATCTGGTTCTGGGCCTTGCTCCACAGGAAATCAAGACCTCAACAGGGAAATATCTTTCTTATATTTTAATTGCAGCAGCACTTAAGGCCCTTACACAAAACTGGCTGTCGGAACTCCCCCCCTTAGTGCATGGTACAGAAATATAGGACTAATTCAGGGAATGGAAGCAGTCACAGCCCAGCTTCGGCTATCCACAGACAAATTTAATACAAATTTTTAAATATTGGGAAATAAGAGAAGGTACCCCAATCCTAGAACAGCTTCTCCAGACTTGACTTTGCAAAGGTGATATACACTATTAAGATTCCACTCAAAACCTATGACTATAGTTTTGTCACAAAAGGAGGACGTGGCTGGCCTCGGGCCTTAATTTCCCAGTCCCATTTTAACAGATTAAAATAAAGTGTACAAAGATTGACATTAGGGTAATACCCATTGCCTTGCTAGTATTACTCCTATTAATCATTTAAACAATAAGGCACAACAGGGTGTGGGTTATTGGGGATTTACCCACGCCTTGTGTGGTGTATCACGAGGTGCAGCTGAGTGACTTAACCACACAAGAAGTGGGTAAATCACCCAATAACTCACACTCTGGAGTGCCTTATTGTGATTATACAGTGGACCCATGTGTAGAATAAATTTAAAATGTGTTTAATTGTGTTTTTTATAAATGCATTCCTCAGCTGAGGGTTATGCAGGATTTACCCACAGTCATGTGATGTGTTTAGACCAATGAGGTTACAGGATTTTCACACACCATTGTATAATTTAATAATTTAAATGAAACAAGGACTCATTTTCTTCTTTATTGTTGTTTGTATTGTTTTTGAAAAGTTTTTTATTGTTATGGAAGATCTTGACACACTAATATAAGACACTCTCTCAAAAATCTCTAAAAAACAGACTCAGAAACTTTGGGAATCAGTTCATAAGTTGTGACCTAATGGAATAAATGGTGATCCTTCCAACAGACTTCTCCACTTGAACAGACTAATCCATCTTGAACAGTTCTTAATTGAAGGAGGGTCACTACAGTTGATTCTGTAATAACAAACAAATGTTTTAAGCAAATAGATCAGAGTTGTAATAACTTTTATATTTTTTTTCCATTCAAACTTTATTCATTTTTATACATTTGCGAAGAGAAGATCTAGTTAGCATACATACAAATGATACAGGACCAACGAACAGAGATTAGATCAACTCTTCCCTTTCCCCCTCCCCCCTCCCTTTCCTCATTTCTCCACACAGGGTACAATATCCAGAGGAAAAGTAGAAGGATGGTAAACCTCTATGATGTCTGTAAGGAATACAATGTCAGCAAAGGGCCCCAGGTCTTCTGAAATTTCTGGGATTGATCATGTAGGCTAGCTATCATTTTTCCAAATGCAGATTTGCCAACAACTCTTGCAACCATTCACTATAAGCAATGTCGGTCGCGTCTTTTCAATGACGCAAAACTAGATTTTTAACTGACATAGCTATAAGGGCTATATGAAATTTCCTGCTGTTAACTGTAACAGAGGAAAAATCTCCCAAAATGCAAATTTCGGGAGTGAAGAGGTCATTTAATCCTAGTAAAGGATCAACCCTCTGTCGAATCACATGCCAAAGGGGGGCTACTCTGGGACACTTCCAGAATATGTGCAGAAGATTCCCCTCTTCCTGATGGCAGCGAGTACAGGTACCAGATGAAAGAGTCCCAACCAGCCAATTTCTGAGGGAGAATAATAGTAGTTGTGCAAGATTTTGAACTGCATTAACCAGAGCTTATGGTGTCTAATATATTTGTGACAACTCGCCCATAAAGAAGGCCAGTTAATTTCCTGTTGGGGAAAAAGCGAGGCCCAAAATTGGGTCAGGCCAAAACAGTCTAGCCATTTCCAGTTATGCAGTATCCCGTACATCTTAGATACAGCATGAGGTAGGCCTGCCATAGAAATCAGTTCTGTCCAATAGGACAATTTTGAGGGGACCGGAGGGACAGGGCCAAGGGATTTCACCATCAGATGCCATACCTGGAATATTTTGAAAATGGCAGAATTCGGAATTTGGGCTTTGTGGATAATCTCAGAAGAATTTAACCATGAGACATCTTCCCGGGTGAAAAAACATAGTGGACGATCTCCCAGCTGGGGGATCCACTTCAGTTGGAAAGGTTTGCCCTCGACAGTGAGATTGGGGTTCCCCCACCATGATTGAGAAGGATCTAATGTATGCTTGTATTTCAGAAAAGAGCATAACTGTGAGTGAACTCTTATTGATACTACTATGGGGCTGCGTTTGAGCCAGGGAGGTAGGGATTTTAACCTAGTATGCAAACGCGCCCTGGGAGATAGCCCATTAACCTTTATTAGGGTACGTTCAATTTTGAGCCATATAGGAGTGAAGGAATATGGAATTCAGGGGAGTTCAGGTGCAGGCCATCTCAAGTAGTTGTTCATGTGACTAGCCCAGTAATATAGCCCGATATGCGGGAGGCGGAGTCCTCCTTTCTCCTTGGGGGCTGAGAGCTGTTATAACTTATCCGGGACTTCCTCGCTGTCCAGATGACGTCTGAAATCATGTTATGCATCCTTTTAAACCACGGCAAGGAGATCCAGACATTTGTGAGATTGATTAGATAGAATAACCGAGGAAAAATATTCATTTTAACTATGTTAATTTTCCCCCAAAGAGAGAGGGGGAGCAAGGCCCATCTTGTAAGAGCTTGCCTAATGGCAGCAACTAAGGGATCTAAGTTTAGTTTTATAAATCTGCTGGGATCTCTTGACAGGTTAACTCCCAGGTATTTCAAGGATGTAGTCTGCCAAGAGAAACCCACTACTGAGGCATCCATCTTTATCGCTTTGTAGTTTAAAGGGAAGACCACAGTCTTATCCTTGTTCAATTTGTAATTGAACAAGGAACTAAATTCTTCCAAGACTGTAATCAAGGCAGGAATGGACGTCCTGGGGTGGGACAATTGTAAAAGCAGGTCATCCACACAAGCCAAGACTTTCACATTCTGGTGCTGAACCACTATACCCTGTATGTCCAGATCCGTTGTAATCCTGTGAATGAGAGGCTCTAAATAGATGTTAAACAGTAAAGGGGATAATGGGTAACCCTGTCTAGTTCCGGCATAAAGTGTAAAAGGGTCTGACATTGACCCATTGCAGACCACACGTGCAGTTGGAGATTTATATAACGCACTGATCCACTTCAAGAACAAAGGGGGAAATCCAAAGGCTTGAAGTGAATGCAATAAAAAATTCCAGTCAACCCTGTCGAATGCATTCTCAGCATCCAGAGAAACTAGCACAGCCAGGTAGTCAGAATCCCTGGTGGCCGAGAAGACATGCGACAGGGTCCTGAGATGGTCTACCGAGGATCTAGCCTTCATAAATCTGACCTGTTTTGGGTCTATGATATCCGACAATATCGGGCCTAACTGATCCGCCAGAAGTTTTGTGAGGATCTTAAGATCCTGGTTCAAGAGGGAAATCGGTCTGTAACTGTGCATTCTATCGGGGGTTTACCCTCTTTTAGTATTAGAGTGATTAAGGCTTCAAATAAGGACTTATCTAAATCTTGTCCTAATAGAATGTGGCGGAATAGAGTTAGAAGGGATGGGACCAACTGAGAAGCATACACTTTGTAGAAATTTGCAGAAAAACCATCAGGATCCGGTGTTTTATCTGCCAGGAGATCCTTAATGACTCTAATTATCTCTTCTGATGTAATGGGGCAATGAGTGCGGCCTTATGCTCATTAGAAATAGTGGGCAATGAAAGATGAGAGAAAAACAGGGCCAGTTTTGACGATGATGGAGGTTCCTTCATCAGGCTGTACAACCTCATGTAATATTTTCTGAATTCAGAAGCAATGTCCGGTGGAGATATTTTCAAGGTATTATCTTCCATGGAACAGACTGAGGCGATGAACCTGTCCGACTCAAGTTGTTTGAGTTTGAAGGCCAGGAGATGCCCTGCTTTTTCTCCTTGGTCCAAATAAAAGGCTTTGATTTTGAGGATAGAGAGTTCAGCCTTCTGTCTTAGTAAATTTAGATAAGCATCTTTTAACCTTACCAGGTCCAGTTCTACTAAGTCAGAAGACTGGGGTGATAAAGTATGCTCCAACGAGCAGATTTGGCATAATAGGGATTTAAGTTTCTCCTCTTGCATCTTTTTCCTATTGGACGCCAAACCAATCAGTTGCCCATGAAGGTAGGCTTTAAGAGCGCACCATTCTATGTCGGGTCTTCCTGTTGAATTGGTATTGATTTCAGAAAAAATTGTGATGTGCTGTGCTATATATTTAATATTTTCTGGGTTTTTAAGCAATTGGTTATTGACTTTCCATCACCCACCTTTCGTGGGGAGAGATACTAGGGAGATCAAGCACAATACGGGCGAGTGATCGGAAAGGGGACCTGGAAGTATGTTCGCTTCTGACACCCCGGTGATCAAATTTTGAGAAATTAACATGTAATCAATACGAGAGGATGTATGATGGACCTGCGAAGTGAATGTGAATTCTTTAACCGCCGGGTGAAGGACACGCCAAATGTCAATCAACCCTGCACCGTCTAACAATTCCCGGAGTACTCGTTGGGCTGGAGAAAGTCCTTTCTGGGACCTGCTTGAGTGATCTATTTTTTATGGGTCAACAACCAGATTAAAATTCCCTCCTAGGATTAATGGTGTATTTAAATGGGGTGAAAGAATATTTAGTAAGTGCATGAAAAAGCTGGGGGAGTCAGTGTTAGGGCCATATACGCTAGCCAGTACAATGTCTCTGTTATACAGTTTCCCCTTAACTATAATGTAGCACCCCTCTGGGTCAGGTATAATTAAATTGGGAGCAAATGGTATAGCTCTACAAATTAAAATCATAACCCCTCTACTTTGGGTATTGCCCTTAGCTGAGAAACACTGACCTATTTGTTGCCTACGCAGCTTATCCGCCTCTGAATTTAGCAGATGAGATTCTTATACCATAACTATATCTGCTGCCAGCTTGTGAAGATGCTTAAGAAGTTGGTACTGCTTAAGTTTACATCTTGCCCCGCTGACATTCCACGTGAGAAATCTCACCGCGCCTGCCATGGAGGTTTACACAATAATGAATGAGTGTAAGCTTTATCCAGTGATCCCTCCAGAAAACAGTTCCTGTGTGAAGAAATCCTCCCCCCCAAGGCAAACAAATCCCCTATTATATCCCGTACATGATATAAACAATGACCTATAAACCCGACCCACCCCCCACCCATTCATCCACTCTTCGCCTTATGCCTCATGCACACAACCTCCCTCCTCCAGCCCCCTCCTCGCTATAACACAGTTGAAGAGTAAACATCTCCAAAATCTATCTGAGGTCAAACACCATAATACCCCTATACCATTGCTAAGCAGGCAGAAATCTAAATCTGTTTAAAGTAACCAACTTCTACTGTGATTCTTTTACATCAGAGGTGATTTAGAGCTATGAACTTCGATCCTTGGGGTCTAACTAACATTCTAATGCTGCCGATTTATTCTCTGAAAGTCTAGCAAATCAACTATTAATATTAAGTATAACAAAGACCTATACTCGAGATTGAACTAACACCTAATTATCTTGCTAGAGCATTGTTCCCACCTATCAGTAGCTTATAAAGCTCCTTCCCACTTGTGAAAAGTCAAGGGAGAAGAAAAAAAGAAAAGAAAAGAGAAATGGATGAAAGAAGAAGCTATAATAAACAACAAATGAGACCTTTTCTTATAGTTTAGAACCTGGCTAACATTGAAATTAGAAACACTCCTAGTCCAGAATTCTCTCTCTTACTCCCTTCGTTTCTTATTATGACAGCCCAGGAGGTCCCAAACCCGTTGATTCCGCTGAGCTGACACCGCGAGCAACGTCCATCTGCAGGGATAAAATCAAAATACTAAGGCAAAAGAAGGAGGGGAGATTCCCAAGTCAGCGCTCGGATCCACCATTAGAGCTACAATTCAGGGTAGTGTCCATCCACTGTGTTAGAGCTCCCTCTCGTGGCGATGCTATGGAACAAAAGGCAAGTACTCTCACAAGGGGATCCACTCAAACTTTTATTGAACAAGTCTGGATTTTGAATTGAGGGTTGCTGGCCAAAAACGAGGAAATAGCCAGTCGATCTTACTCCTTGAACTCTCAGAGGGGCTGCCGAGAACAATGAAAACAGTTCTCCTATTTCAGTGCCACCTCTAGCCTCCTCGTAGCCCAGATTAGTGCACTAAAAGTGTCCTACTGGGGAGAACACTATCCCTCAGAGTCGGTATTTTCCTTCTTGGGGCTAGTCGATAGACAATAGGAGAAGTTTGTCAGAATTGTAGAGTGCAACCCACACAATGGGGCTAGCTTAATGTCCAGACCATTATTACTTGCGGGTCAATCACTTTCATCCAGTTCATAAGGGACGTTTTAAGGAGCGCAATAGGACTTCAATACTCCCATTATAGATGTCTGAAACTGAGATTCTCATCCCCAGCAGGAACATTCCCTTGAAAAAATGTCTATTTCACTCTTAAAGGGCTGCATTGCCCACAGAAATCTTCCCAGTATCCCTTCAGGGACTCTTAAAGAGATCGGGGAAGACAAGCTTGAGCTGCGAGGCTGCAGTTTCTGGATCGTCAAATGGGGTCCAAACTCCTGCGATTAAGACCTGAAGCCTGGCCGGATAGGCCATTCTAAATTTGATACTAGCCACAATTAACTTCACCACCATTAGATGAAATACAGCTCTTTTCAGTTGCACAGATGTTGGCAAATCCTTGGTTATTCTGAGTGTTTTGTCTTCCCACTTAATCTCCTGAAGCTCTTTACATTTTTGAAGGAGGTGTTGCTTTTCCAGAAAATTTAAGAAGTGGAATACTAACGGGCGTGGGGGGGCACCTGGGACTGGCTTGGCACGAAGAGCCTGATGTGCCCTCTCTATGATATATTTATCGCCAAAAGGCGAGGGGCCCGCCAGCTTATGTAGCAATTTCTGTATGAATAAGATTGTATCGTGCTCTTCCTCCCCTTCTGGGAGCCCGATTACCACAACACTAGTCCGGCAACTACGCCCTTCAAGGTCCTCCACCTTGAGTTCCAGCTTTGCTAGTCGCTGTCTACAAGCACTGAGCTCTTGGTCAAACTTATCCTACTTCTTCTCCAATGAAGCGATTCGTACTGAGTTATCAGAGGCCTTCTGAGAAACTTCTCTCAGCTGTGCTGTCATTGTGGCAAGATCCGAGGCAAGGTTGTGCAGATCCTCTCGGAATGGTTTAAATTCTTCTAGGAATCTCTGAAGGGTCAGCGGCTCGCTGTCCCCGGCTGAGGTGGGAGCACTTAAATTTTGGCTAGAGTCTGAGGCCCTAGGCTTCTTTGGGGTCTTTTCAGGCATGACCGGCGGACTGCGCTTCGGTAGCATTTTTTTGCTGTCTAGATCCATGTACCGGGACAATTGCTATCTTCGGTACTTCCCTGGGTCTTCCGGTAGATTTAGGTGTTGATAGTTGAATCAGACAATTAGCAATTAAGCAGTAAAAGGACTTTTTGATAGTCAGGGGGCCGGAGCTGTACGGGGAAGCTGCTACCCTGCATGACGCAACGCCGGAAGTCTTGTAATAACTTTTAGATAAACTCATGGCAAGAATTATATCTGTAACTTCTTGGAGATTAGAACATCAATTATGTATTAGGAAGGCTGTTGATGTGTCTTATGAACTTCAACAAAATTGTTTTTAAGTTCAAAAAAACAATTCTTACTGAACTTGTTTATACCCAGGACAATTTGTCTGGCTGCTTGTTTTGTATATTTTATATGACTTTGCCATATACTACTTGTAGCTATTGTGACTCCTAGATATTTAAACTCTTCTATCTCTTAAATGATATTTCCCTTCACATTTCATTTATATCTGAAATATTGTGGTTTATTCACAATCAAAACATTATTTTTTTCTATGTTAAGATGTAATGTGAAACTGCTAATGGAATCATAAATTGTAATTCAGTGCCTTTTGTAAGCCATGAGCAAATCTAGAAATAATAGAAGCATCATCTATGTAATTAGAATATTAAATAATTCATGATTTTTGGTGCATCTGTATCAATATTTTTGATATTTTTCTGGTCAATGTAGATGTTACAATTGGGGCCATAAGGCGTCTCTGCTTCACTCCTTTGTTGATATGCATTTTATTAGTTAGTTTGCCATCTGTACCGTATCTGATTCATGCCATAATATTTGGATGTAGACTTCTTATTCTATTCAAAATGTGTGGATCCATGCCTAAGGCAGTCAAATATTTCCACAAAATACCTCTATCAACATTATCAAATGCATTTGTCATGTCAATAAAGCAGAAAAAAAGCCAACATCAATTCCCTTTCATGTATTTTTGCATTAGTTTGTTTTATCCATATTGAGTGTCAAACTATTTTATTCTCTTTAACTCATAAATCTATTGTGTTCAGTAAATAGTATCTGTATTACTTAGAAAGGACATACAGAAGGGGTATAGAGCTAAAGTTTACAGAATAATTTTTGGGCCCTTTCTGTGTTGATTGCACGCATGCACAAGAAACATATTGTGTCAGCTTTCTCCACAAGCAGGTTGTGGAGGCGTAGCACTGTTGTGCCAATGCCCCCACAGCCTGCAAAGGCTTGTCCCCCATCCCCCAATGCCGTGGCACATTGCTGCTGACACTAGTTCAGCCAGCATGCCACAACCTTCTAAAAAATCAGCCGCTGCAATCAGGGGCCACCTTGTCATTGCAGCATCAGCCATCTGCTGCAATGACGGAGCCACCCTTCATTGCAGGGCAGGATGTGGGATCCCTGATATTGTTTGTGAACATGGCGGTGAGGTTGCTGTCATGTTCTGGGCTCATCTCCCCTACCATGTTTACTTGCCGACGGGAGCCAACTCCCGCTGGCATTCTGTAAGCCCCTCGCTGTTCCTGCCGACGGGTGCCCGATCCCCGTCTGCATAATGATTATCTCCCCTTTTGTTCCTGCTGACGGGTGCCCAATCCCCATCGACATAATGATTATCCCCCATTTTGTTCCTGCTGATGAGGTGCCCAATCCCCATCGGCATAATGATAACCCCCCCCTCCATTGCTGTAGCCGAGAGAGTGCCCAGTCCTCCTCGGCTCCTGCAGCTCCCCTCCCCCTTGCCTTGCTTGCTGGTGGGGGTGCCCAATCCCCTGTCAGCTAACGCAGGTGGCACACTGGGAGCTCACCCCAGCATGCCAAAGCACCTGTTAAATTGGAAAACGGTCCCCCGATGTCTTATTTTTGTTTCAACCTGTAAAAAAGGAAATGGTCCCTCGTAGTCTCCTGCCCCACATCCTGCACCCACCACTGCACCCTGCCTCCCACACCCCCCATACCCCATACCTACCTCCGGAGCTCAGCGCAACGATCTTCGCTGGACCGGGAACATGTCTGCACTCTTCAAAGCCGACCACGAACTGAGGAAATGCCGGTAAGCTGTATAATGTAATAGATAGATTTTTTTTCAACTTTAGTGCATATCTCGGGCATTTTTGGGAAAATTCTCACAAAATTTTCAACATGGGGTTTTTGGGACCCCTCCTCATGAATTCTTGAACTGTCATGGCGTTAATCGGCCCCAAAAGGTGGTTTCGTGGTCATTGAGTGGAATCACCCTTTGGGGCTGAGTAACAAAATGACAGTGCCAGTGTTCATGAGGTGGGCTCTCAAAAAGCCTATGTTGCAGATTTGGTGGAAAAAATCCAAAAAATGACTGTTTTACGAGTGTGTGTTGTGCAGTTGCTACGTACGCTTGTAACTTTGTGAATTTACAATATTTTCATGCCAGATTTTCAACACTGGCATTTTGTCACATCTCCTTGTAAGCAGTACAGCTGTCATTGTTTGCATCCTGGCCAAAATGGGTTTTCGCTGTTCCGGCGCAGAATGGCGCATTCGCTGTGGGAAATCAGTGTTCAGGACAGATTAAGAAAATGACAGTGAAACTGTTCATGAGTAGAGGTCCTAAAATGCCTATGTTGAAAATTTGGTAATGATACTCCATAAAATGGTTGTGTTATGAGCATGCATTGTGCAGTTGGCACGCACTCGTGTAACTCCGCGAATTTATAATATTTCACTTCAGATTTTCAACATTGCCATTTTCCCAGACCTCCTTATGAACAGTTCAGCTGTCATTTTTTTCCCATCCTGGCTGAAATATGTTTTCGCACTTCCGGGGCAGGATAGAGCGGTCGCTGTGGGAAATCACTGTCTGGGACAGATTAAGAAAATGACAATGATACTGTTCAAGAGCAGACGTCCAAAAATGCCTATGTTGAAAATTTGGTGATGACAGCCCATCAATTGACTGTGTTACAAGTGTGCATTGCACACTTTCCATGCACCCTTGTAACTTCGCAAATTTGTAATAGTGTCACACCAGATTTTCAACAGTGCCATTTTTTCACATCTCCTTATAAGCAGTACAGCTGTCATTTTTCACATCCTGACCGAAATCTGTTTTCACAGGTCCAGCGCAGAATAACGTGGTCACTGTGGGAAGTCAGTGTTCAGGATGGATTATGAAAAGAACAGTGGCACTGTTCATGAGCAGAGGTCCTAAAATCCCTATGTTGAAAATTTGGTGACGAAACTCCATAACATGACTGTGTTACAAGTGTGCGTTGAACTGTTTCCATGCACCCTTGTAACTGCAAATTTGTAATACTGTCACGCCACATTTTCAACAGTGGCATTTTTTCACAACTCCTTATGAACACTACAGCTGTCATTTTTCACATCCTGGCTAAAATATGTTTTTGCACTCCTGCCGGACAATAGCACAGTCACTCTGGGAAATCAATATTTGGGACAGATTAAGATCGACCAAGTGAGAGCTGGGAGTGACCGAGCTCAACTGAGCTCTGTTGGGACTACTGTGGATTTGTTTGTGGGCAGACAAAGGCCTCAACACAAGAGCCCAGTACAAAAGGGCAGCCTGCAGCACTGGGAGAAACAGAACAAGAGAGTGAGTGAGGGAGGGAGGGGAAGTGAGCGAACTCACCGAAGCGCTGTCAGGACTGCTGCGGATTTCTTTGTGGGCAGAAAAAGGTGTCAATACAGGCAGGGGCCCAGTACAAAAGGCCAGCCTGCAGCAGTGGGAGAAACAGTGTGAGCGAGTGAGACAAGGGGACTTAGTCAGCTCAACAGAGCTCTATCAGGACTGCTGGGATTTCTTTGTGGGCAGCAAAAGGCACCAATGCAGGCAGGAGCCCCATACAAAAGGGCAGCTTGCAGCTTCAGGACAAGCAGAATGAGTGATGAGAGAGGGAGACTGCGCAACCTCAACGGAGCTCTGTCAGGACAGCTGCGGATTTCTTTGTGGACAGACAAAGGTGCCAATGCAGCCAGGAGCCCCATACAAAAGCGCAGTCTGCGGCACCAAGAGAAACAGAACGAGCGAGTGACAGAGCGGTAGTGAGCGAACTCAACAGAGCTCTACTGTGACTGCTGCAGATTTCTTTGTGGGCAGAAAATGCGGCAACGCAGGCAGGAGCCCAGTACTAATGGCCAGCTTGCAGCGCTGGCAGAAACAAAATGCGAGAGTGACAGAGGGGGAGTGAGCAAGCTCAGTGGAGCTGTGTAGGGACTGCTTCAGATTTCTTTCTGGCCAGAAAAAGCCACCAATGCATGCAGGAGCCCAGTACAAAAGGGCAGCCTGCAGCGCCAGGAGTTACAGAACAAGCGAGTGAGGGAGGGGGAGTCAGTGAGCTCAATGGGGCTTTGTTGGGACTGCTGCAGATTTGTTTGTGGGCAGAAAAAGGCAGCAATGCATGCAGGGGCCCAGTACAAAAGGGCAGCCTGCAGTGGTAGGAAAACCAGAATGAGCTAGTGAGTGAGCTCAACAGAACTGTATTGTAACTGCTGCAAATTTCTTTGTGGCACAAGAAGGCAGCAATGCAGGCAGGAGCCCAGTAGAAAAAGGCAGCCTACAGAGCCGGCAGAACAGAATGAGCGAGTGAGAGAAGGGGAGTGAGCGAGCTCAACGGAGCTTTGTCGGGACTGCCATAACATGACTGTGTTACAAGCATGCATTGAACTGTTTCCATGCACCCTTGTAACCTCACAAATTTGTAATACTGTCACGCCACATTTTCAACAGTGGCATTTTTCCACAACTCCTTATGAACACTACAGCTGTCATTTTTCACATCCTGACTACAATATGTTTTTGCACTCCTGCCAGACAATAGCATGGTCACTCTGGGAAATCAGTGTTTGAGACAGATTAAGATCGACTGAGTGAGAGGGGGGAGTGACAGAGCTCAACTGAGCTCTGTTAGGACTGTTGTGGATTTGTTTGTGGGCAGACAAAGGCCCCAACACAAAAGCCCAGTGCAAAAGGGCAGCCTGCAGCACTGGGAGAAACAGAATGAGAGAGCGAGTGAGGGAGGGGGAGTGAGCAAGCTCACCGAAGCGCTGTCAGGACTGTTGCAGATTTCTTTGTGGGTAGGAAAAAGGCGTCAATACAGGCAGGGGCCCAGTACAAAAGGCCAGCCTGCAGCAGTGGGAGAAACAGTATGAGCGAGTAAGACAAGGGGACTTCGTCAGCCCAACGGAGCTCTATCAGGACTGCTGGGATTTCTTAGTGGGTAGAAAAAGGTGCCAAATGCAGGCAGAAGCCCCGTACAAAAGGGCAGCTTGCAGCGCCAGGATAAACAGAATGAGTGATGAGAGAGGGAGACTGTGCGACCTCAACGGAACTCTGTCGGGACAGCTGCGGATTTCTTTGTGGACAGACAAAGGTGCCAATGCACCCAGGAACCCCATACAAAAGCGCAGTCTGTGGATCCAAGAGAACGAGTGAATGACAGAGCGGTAGTGAGTGAGCTCAACGGAGCTCTACTGTGACTGCTGCAGATTTCTTTGTGGGCAGAAAATGCGGCAACGCAGGCAGGAGCCCAGTACAAATGGCCAGCTTTCAGCGCCAGCAGAAACGGAATGCGAGAGTGGCGGGGGGAGTGAGCGAGCTTAGTGGAGCTGTGTCAGGACTGCTTCAGATTTCTTTCTGGCTAGAAAAAGCCACCAATGCAGGCAGAAGCCCAGTACAAAAGGGCAGCCTGCAGCACCAGGAGACACAGAACGAGCGAATGAGGGAGGGGGAGTCAGTGAGCTCAACGGGGCTTTGTTGGGACTGCTGCAGATTTGTTTGTGGGCAGAAAAAGTCAGCAATGCATGCAGGGGCCCAGTACAAAAGGGCAGCCTGCAGTGGCAGGAAAACCAGAATGAGCGAGTGAGTGAGCTCAACAGAGCTGTATTGTAACTCCTGCAAATTTCTTTGTGGGCATAAGAAGGCAGCAACATAGAAACATAGAAACATGGAATTTGACGGCAGATAAGGACCACTTGGCCCACCCAGTCTGCCCATTTCTCTACCTACTGGATAAGCTGCAGATCCTAGTTAACCAGCAGCCTACTTCTTCCTACCCCCAACCCCTAGAATTGCCTTATGATTGTCCCATGCATGCTTGAATTCCACCACTGATTTTGACACCACAACCTCCTCCGGAAGGCCATTCCATGCATCCACAACCCTCTCTGTGAAAAATACTTTCATAAATTACCTCTGAGCCACCCCTCTATCTTCAAATTGTGCCCTCTTGTTCTTGCACACCTCTTTTTGAAAGATGCTACCCTCTTGGACTTTGTTGATTCCTGCGGTACTTGAGCGTTTCTATCATGTCCCCTCTCCCTCCTTTCCTGAGGCTATACATATAAGCTCCTTTCGTCTCTCTTCATATGTCTTCTGGTGCAGACCCTGCACCATTTTAGTTGCCCTCCTCTGGACAGCTTCCATCCTGTCTATGTTTCTTTGGAGATTGGGTTTCCAGAACTGCACACAGTACTCCAGATGGGGTCTCACCAGCTGTCTGTACAGAGGGATAATAACTTCCTGTTTTCTACTGGTGATGCCTCTCCCTATGCATCCCAGTATCCCCCCAGCCCTCCTTGCTGCCCTCTCACATTGCTTGCCCACCTTTAGGTCATCTGATATGACTACCCCAGGTCCCTTTCCATTTTGTTGTTGTTAGTATCTCACCCCCATTGTGTACTCTTCCCCTGGGTTTTTGTTTCCCAGGTGCATTACCTTGCACTTCTTAGCCTTGAATCTAAGCTGCCATACATTTGACCATTCCTCTAACCTTGCCAAGTCCCTTCTCATCCTTTCCACCCCACCCTGTGCATCAACTCTGTTGCAGATCTTTGTGTCATCTGCAAAGAGACATACTTTTCCTTCCAGTCCTTCTGCAATGTCGCTTATAAAGACATTGAAGAGGACCAGTCCTGATACTGAACCCTGCGGTACCCCACTAGTAACCCTCCTTTCTTCTGAGTGGACTCCATTTACTATTACTCTCTGTGTCCTATTCTCCAGCCAATTCTTTACCCAGGCTGTCATCTTGGGACCCACTCCCAGGCTGGCTAACTTGTGTATTAATCTTTTTGTGGGACTGTGTCAAATGCCTTGCTAAAGTCTAGGTAGGCCATATCCACAGCCCCTCCCTGATCTACTACTTTGGTCACCCAGTCAAAGAAATCTATCATATTCGTCTGGCATGACCTTCCGCTGTGAATCCATGCTGCCTAGGGTCCTGTGCCCCTCTGGCCTCTAGATAATCAACAATTCTTTCCTTCAGAAGTGATTCCATCATTTTCCCTATCACTGAGGTTAAACTAACAGGTCTGTAGTTTTCTGCTTCTGCCTTGCTCCAACTTTTGTGAAGGGGAATCACATCTGCCCTCCTCCAGTCCTCGGGTACCACCCCATCCTCCCATGATTTGTTAAAAAGGGTAGTCAGTGATGTCACTAGTTTTTTAGTCTTTTAGAATTCTGGGATGAATCCCATCAGGCCCCATTGCTTTGTCCACCTTCAGTTTTAAGAGTTCTTTCAGAACCCTTTCTTCTGTAAATAGGCTGGTATCAACTTCTGTATCCAGAGTGTTTCTACTGTTTGTTTTATGTACCTCCCCCTCTTCATTTGTAAATACTGAGCAAAAATATTTTTGTTTAGTATCTCTGCCTTTTCACAGTCTCCCTCTGCCCACCTCTCCTCCCTTTATTAAGCCTCACTATCCCTCCCTTGGTCTTTCTTCACTCCTGCTTACCTATAAAGGTTTTATCCCCTTCTTAACTAAGTTGGCTATCTTTTCCTCGGTTTGGGCCTTTGCTGTTCTGACCGCCTTCCCAGCCTCCTTTGCTTTAACTGATACAGTTCTCTGTCCTGCTCCTTCTGTGATTCCTTGTACTTCCTGAATGCTTTCTTTTCTCTTGAACCTTCACTGCCACTTCCTTTGAGAACCATAGTGGTTTCTTACATCATTTTGTTTTGTTTATTTTCTTCACACAAAGGCTTGTTACCTCTGTGATGGCAGTTTTTATTATTCCCCATTGTTCTTCCACCCTTCCTTCCTGCCCATTTGCTAGTGCATTCCTTAGGCACTCACCCATTTTGGCAAAGTCAGCCCTCCTAAAGTCCAGTACTTTTGTCTTTCTATGGCTTGACTCTATTGCTGTGTTTATTGTGAACCATACTGTCCGATGGTCGCTAGTTCCCAGATTGCTACCCATTTCTGCATCTGTGATCCTCTCTCCATCTCCATTTGAGAGAATCAAGTCTAATATTGCTCCCTCTCAAGTGGGCTCCAATACTAGTTGTCTAAGGCATGCCCCCTGTAAAGCATCTAGAATAACTCCATTCTTTGAAGTGGCAGCTGCAACTGCACTCCAGTTAACATCTGGCATAGTCAGATCACCCATCAGCAATATCTCCCCTTTTTCTGCCATTCTAAGTATACTTTCTATCATTTCCTTGTCCATTTACTCCCCCCGAGAAGGGGGTCTGGCAGGAGCCCAGTAGAAAAGGGCAGCCTGCAGCACCAGCAAAACAGAATGAGCGAGTGAGAGAAGGGGAGTGAGCGGGCTCAATGGAGCTTTGTCGGGACTGCTGCACATTTCTTTGTGTGCAGAAAAAGGCACCAACAGAGGCAGGAGCCAAGTACAAAAGCGCAGCCTGCAGTGCCTTGGAGAACCAGAATGAGTGAGTGAGATAGGCGGAGTGAGCGACTTCAATGGAGCTCTGTTGGGACAGCTGTGGATTTCTTTGTGGGTAGAAAAAGCCACCAACACAGGCAGGAGCCCAGTACAAAAGGGCAGCCTGCAGCACCAGGAGAAACAGAATGAGCGAGTCAGACAGGGGGAGTGAGCCACCTCAATGGAGCTCTGTCGGGACAGCTGTGTATTTCTTCCTCAGCAGAACAAGGTGCAAAAGCAGGCAGCAGCCCACTACAAAAAAGCAGCCTGCCGAACCAGGGCAAACAGACTGAGCCAGTGACAGAGGGCCACTGAGCGAGCTCAACAGACCAACGCAATCAACATTCGGCATTGACAAATGCTTGTTTATGAATGGGCACAGTTTTGCTAGTCAACTAGATGTTTAGAATATGACTTGATGAATTAATATCATTATACTGAGTCTTATATTAAGCTGTAAGACAGAAGAAGGCCTTAAGCCCATTATATCCATCTCCCATCATTTATGGGGCCAGTTTGTC
Source organism: Neoceratodus forsteri (assembly GCA_016271365.2). Lineage (NCBI taxonomy): Eukaryota > Metazoa > Chordata > Ceratodontiformes > Ceratodontidae > Neoceratodus > Neoceratodus forsteri. The sequence continues at coordinate 356,951,463 of CM028134.1, forward strand.
CCTCTATTTTCTTTAATGTATTGGTCTAATTTTGCTTTGAAAAAATGTTGATATTATTAAGTTGGATAATGTCCTTAGGCAATATATTCTAAATTCTGCCTGCTCAATGAGAAAATAACCCCTTTCTGTTGTCGTTAGCATTGTTATCAAGCCGTATTTGTTTGTCATGTGATCACAGTGTAAATTCTTTATCCTGAATTCTTAAACCAGTCTTAATCATTTGTGCATCATCTTCCATGGTTTAAACATTAACAGCATATCACCTTTCACTCTCCTTTCCTCCAATGTGAACAGGTCTAATTTTTTTTATTCTATACATTTATGGGAGGCTATGCATTATCTTGACCATTCTGGTTGCCCTATGCTGGATTTTTTCCACATGTTCAATGTCCTGTCAGAGGTATGGGCTCCAAACCTGTGAACAGTAATTCACATGTGGCCTTACGTATGTCTTACATTTTGGAATAATGCAAAATTGGGATCTACTTACAACATTCTTTTATGTTGTTTAGTACTAAATTAGCTGTGTGTGTAACCTTTTTACAATGTTTGTTAAAAGTGAGGTCATTACTGACTATGACACCAAGGTCTCTTTCAGTCTCTACTTTTTTAATAGCAACTCCATTTACTATGTAGGTGTTCTTTACATTAGAATGCCCTAAATGAAGGACTGAACATTTTCCATTGTTAAACTGCATGTTGTTTACATGTGCCCATTGTTTAATTTGTTTCAGATCATCTACTAGTGTTCTTTGATTCCCAGGGGAGTCAACTACACCAGCAAGCTTAGTGTTGTCAGCAAATTTTGCAAACCATTTTTTTGTTCATTTGTCCAGGTGATTTATAAATAATGAGAATAATGTCAGCCCCAGAACTGAACTCTGAGGCACCTCTCTTAACACCTTTCCCTCCTTAGATATGTAACCTTGCATTCTCACATGCTGCCTTCTGTTTTCAATAAACGTTTTTATTTTAAGTAAATGATCAACTACATAAAATCAATACAACTTGCATAAAATTCCAATAAAAATGAACACCATCTAGTATAACATATTACCTTTTCTATAAACATTGTACAAGGGTTATACATAAGAACATAATAAATTAATAAATACCATCAAGAAATACAGCAGTTAAATAATTTCAAACATTTCTGCTAATGACAATATGTTAGTCAATAAACTAATCAATTCTCCCCTGTTTACTAACACTGTAATCCAGTAATACAAGATATTTATGTGTACTAATTCGTCTACAGCATGCAGGAAAAGAACATCAGCTCTATAGCAAGAAGAAAGGTAAGAAAAGATACAGTAGTTCTAGAGAAAACAGTATGTAGTGCAGAAGTTGAGTAATGCACCTGGCAGTGCAGCACTTGACATTTCATTGTAGAAAAATAGAAACATAGAAGTTGACAGCAGATAAGGACCACAGGGCCCATCCAGTCTGCCCATTTCTTTTTCTACCTTATAAATGTGCCATCGGTCTTTGCTCTGTCAGTGGCGTATCTATTCATACTCATCTGTATTGCTCCCTTATGCCTATCCCATGCCTGTTTGAAGCCTTGAACTGTATTCATAGCTACCACTTCCTGAGGTAGGCTGTCCCATGTATCCACCACCCTTTCTGTGAAAAAGAATTCCTTACATTCCCCCTTAATTGGCCTCCCTCCTATCTCATGCTGTGTCCTCTTGTCCTGCTATTTTTCTTATATTTATACGTTAGACTCTTTCACCTTGTTAGTGCACTTAAGATGTTTGAATGTCTCGATCATATCACCTCTCTCCCTCCTTTGTTTAAGGATATACATATTGAGCTCCGTTAATCTGTCCTCATATGTCTTCTGATGCAGTCCCTGCGCCATTTTGGTTGCCATTCTCTGGACTGCCTCAATTTGGTTAATGTCCTTGTGATGGTGTGGCCTCCAGTAATGCACGCAGTACTCCAGTTGGGGCCTAACCAGTGTCTTGTAAAGAGGGTTTATTACCTCCCTCTCATGACTTGTGATACCCTACTAATACACCCTAACAACCCCCTAGCCTTACCTACTGCTTTAGAGGTCTGCTTGGATGATTTCAGGTCATCGGTGATGATGATGCCCAAGTCTCTTTCTTCCTTTGTGACTGCCAGCAACTCCCCTCCCAGCCTATAGGTGGCTTCAGGGCTTCTCTTCCCTATGTGCATGATCTTGCACTTATTTGCATTAAATCCCAGTTGCCACTCTTCTGACCATTTTGCTAGTTTATCCAGAGCTCTTCTCATTCTGCCCACCCCATCTGGATCATCTACTCTGTTGCAGATCTTGGCGTCATCTGCAAACAGACAAGCCTTACCCTCTAGTCCATCTGCAATGTCACTAATGAAGATATTGAAGAGGACTGGCCCCAGGAATGATCCCTGAGGTACCCCACTTGTGACTTGCATCTCTTCTGACTGTATACCATTTACCACCACTCTCTGTTTTCTGCCCATCAACCAGTTTGCCACCCAGTTGACCAACTTCTGACCCACCCCAAGCCTACCCAGCTTATTTATCAATGTTCTATGTGGAACAGTGTCAAAAGCTTTGCTGAAGTCAAGGTAGGCAACATCAGCCGCTCCCCCTTGGTCCACCACACTGGTTTCCCAGTCAAAGAAATCTATGAGATTAGTTTGACAGGACCTTCCTTTTATAAACCCATGCTGTCTTAGCTATTGTGCCCCTATGAATTCCAGGTGTTGCACTATCCTTTCCTTTAGGAGTACCTCCATAATCTTGCCCACTACTGAGGTAAGACTGACTGATCTGTAGTTCCCTGCTTCTTCCTGCAACCACTCTTGTGGAGTGAGATCACATGAATCCTTCTTCAGTCTTCTGGGACCTCTCCTGTGCTCAGAGACTCACTAAACAGTTCTGATAATGGCTCTGCTAGTTCCACCCTTAGCACCGTAAGTACCCTGAGATGTATGCCATCAGGTCCCATTGCCTTGTCCACTCTGAGCATAGAGAGCTCTTTTAGGACCTTTTCTTTTGTGAAGGGAGTAGTGCTCACCTCCCTCCCCCCCTGTGTCTGTGGTGCTGAGCTGTTGGCCCTGCCCTACCTTCTCTTCAGTAAATACTGAGCAAAAGTATCTATTTAGGATAGATTGTGTGCCATTTATCATACTACCAATGTCGTATGAGAAACTCAGTACTAAGTTATGCAAAGATCTCATACCTGGGAATTTGAATCTCTGTTTGTGTATGTGTATATTGTACCCCATCTACTATTAATGGTTGAAGTCCTTCAGACAAAGGGATAACTTTTCCAACCTGAGATTATCAATTAATTGTGGCTTACATTCTTGGAGGAGACTTGGCACCTTATCCTCCAATCAGTATTTTAAAAGTACATTTCTAACTGAGATGCCAAGCAGCATTAGTGAATATTTTTGTTCTATTGACCAATAGTTATTTTCATTAAAATGTCCAAATACACACATTTCTATGTTAATGTTATCACAGATAGATGGGGTATCCTTAAATAGAGATTTGACCTGAGTCCATAAAGCCTGAACCAGAATACAACTTCAGGACATATGACTTAAAGAGCCTATTCCAGAATTACATTTGCTACATGTAGGAGTAGCCTTGATACCCATTTTATGTGTGAGATATGGCATAAAGAACAGGTTATGCAGTGTCTTAAAATATAAGAGCTTTAAGTTCACTGCATTGAATGCTCTAGCAGAAAATGTCCAAATTTTCTCCCAATCCCAATCATTCATACTCACCCCAATCTCCTCAGTCCACCATCTCAGTGGTTCTGGTGCCAGCCTTCTGGTACTGTCTAGGAGGAGATGATACAGGCATTAGACTGATGGAGAAAGATGTAAGCAATCCAAAAAGCTTGAGGTATTCTCGTCTGAGCAAGAATTTGTTTGTATAAAAGAACTGATTATTTGTTTGAATTCATTCTAATATGCCCCTTCTGTTTACATTAAACTAAATGTCCTTACTAAACATCAAAAGCTGTAAATGTGCTTGATTTAATAATGTCCTGTACTTTACTAACCCCTTTTCTGAGCCAATCATTTTTTATCAATGGGGCACCATCTTTGGTGGTTAGTATTATTCCAGACCGGCTGTAATTTAGAGTTAGATAAATCTAAAACTATAAAAGATTTAACATATCTAATTACCATGATTAAATCCATCATGATTAGGGATGTAAGTTTGTCATGGATGAGGTTTTAATGAGTCATTGTTTGTTCATGAAATCATTAGTAAACAGTAGTAAATGTTGTGGCACTGTCATCATTGCTACATTCTGATGACACTAGTGAAAGTCATGGAAGTCCTAAATAAAGATCAAACATCATGGAATCAATTATGTGTATGACTGCCATGACAAACTTACATCCTTAATCATGATTCTGGAATTCTGCAATTTAATTTTCTTGTCATACATCAAAGCCTGTATATCCAAGCCTTGTGACACCACAAGCCACCCCTCAAATTGGACACATTCTGGGGTATATACTCACTACAGCATGCTGACCATTTTGAAATTTAAGAAATTCTAGCTGCTAAGTGATAAAGAAATGGGTCTGGAGCTTTCAACCCCCCTCCACTCTTGTTCCAGGCCAGCTTATAGTAGGCCAGTTAGTTTTTTTATAGCCCCAGATGAATTTGGACAAATTAGAATTGAGACCCTCAATCCACTGTTTTGTATGTGACATGGTAAAACTGAAAAGATGTATAAAACTCTCAGCAGCACACTCATTTTTACAGCATCCAACCTGCCCCACATCCACAAGGGTAGCCTATTCCATTTGGCTAAAGAGTCCAATACATTAGTCGTAAGAAGTGTCAAGTTCTTAGTCACTGTCTTATTCACTGTTTTGTATAACTTTATTCTGAAATAGTCTATATGATCAGAGGCCCACACCAGTCCATTTTTAACAATGTCTTCCCTGACACATAATTTATTAAGTGGCAGGAAAAATGTTTTCCCCAACATTCAATTTATACCCAGAAATATCATCAAATGTATGTAGTATTTCTAAAATTTGGGGAAGTGAGCTCTCCAGATCCAGCCCTGTTAAGAGGAAATCATCAACGTAGACAGTTGTGTGCAGCTCCTGATTTCTAATGTGAAGCCCTTTGATTCTGTTGTCTGAATTGAGCTTCCTAACAGTGGGTCTATCATAAGGTTCCATAATAGGGGCAACAGAGGTCATCCTTGCCTTGTTCTTCTCATGACCATAAAATAAGGTGAACTCATACAGTTGGTAATTATGGCTGATGTTGGATTATTGTACAATATTTTGACCCCCTTTATAAATCTACTGTGAAATTGGTACAGTTCTAATATGTCAAATATATGGAACCATACAATGCAGTTGAACACTTTTTCTGTGTCTAATGATAAAAGGCCACATGGCAGGACACATCTATTTGCATGTTCAATAACATGAAATATTTTTCTTGTATTGTCAGATGATATCCGCTCTTTCATTAAACCTGTTTGTTGTGTGGTTATAAAATAACTGACCACTGGTTCTAATCTGTTAGAAAGGATTTTTGCTAATGTCTTGATATCAGTGTTTATTAAAGAAATTGGGTGATAGCTATTGCAGTAATGTGGATCCTTTCCCAGTTTTGGTAACAAAGTTATTAGCCCTCTAGTTTGATCCCACAATAAACTACCCTTGTCCACAGCTTCATTAAATACTTCTGTCTGGATTGATGCCAATTCCTGAGCTAAAGTGTGATAACAATTTCAGGAATATCTATTGGAGCCTGGTGTTTTGTTTGTTTTCATAGCATTAATGGCAGTGATGACTTCATTCTCTGTTATCTTGTAGTCTAACAAACGTTTATCTCCCAAAGCCACTGTTGGTACGTCCAGATTGTCACAGTAGTCAGCCAAGTCATCGCTTATACTCTGAGTGTCTCCTTTATATATTTCCTGATAAAACTGTTGAAAAATTTCATTAATTTGTCACTGATTTGTAACAACCTGGCTGAGCCCCTGCTTGTTTATCGATGTAATGCTGGTTGAGGAAAAGTTCCTATGATGGATATGGACACACTGTTGTATTGCCCATTGTACATCATCTAGTCTGACCAGCCACTTCACTAGTTGCTACCCATCAGCCATGACACCAACTGTCAGATACAGGGGATGGTGGTGGTATTGTCAGTGCCATGGGGGGAAGGGGCCACTGGTCACTAATGCCAGGCCAGGTGTTGCAGGAATGTGGGTCAGGGTGTTTGAGTCCCTCATGGTTGAAGACATAACAGAGCTGCCCTGTGTGTTGGGGGGTTGCAGGTACAACAACAGGGCCAGGGCAGACGTGTGTGGGGGGCTGGCATATGGGCCTGGGGTGAGGTCCTGCTAGTGGGGGCTCAGCTGTGCACTGGGTGACTGTAGTGACACAGGGGCTCAGGCATGGATCCACTAGGAAAGGGGGCCTGGCTGCATAGGTCTGGGTGCCTGAGTTCACTATTCATACACCTGGTCCCATGCTTCCACACACAGGAGATCCACTCTGGAACCCAGGATGGGCATTTAATTGGATGCCCGCCTGGATCTGCTACACCACCCCCAGCCACCCTGTGCAGTCCTGCATGCCGGGGTGCATGGCCACAGACTGGTGGACAATGCTTATGCATACTGGTATGGTCACACCAGTCCATGGGCATATAGCTACTCAGGTGGGGTACATGCCTCCAGCATGTACTTTCCGCCCATTAGTGCATAGCTCCCTATATGGTTAGGAGACAGGTAATGCAAACAAGGAACAAAGGGTTTAATAAGGGTACAGGAACATTGTTCAGGGGGGAAGAAAAAGTGAATGTAAACAAATAATAGTAGCCCCCTGCCCAACAGTGTCTAACTAGCAGGCCATTTTGATATGGCCTCACCTCCCAAATGCAATGCCCTGCCAGACTGTACTGTTGAACACTATTATACTCCTTACTGGTACCTGTATAACTATCTCTACAAGGAGCTTCCAATGCTTCACTGGGTACACAGCTGATGAAACATTGCAAACCCGTTGACAGACAAGTTAAGTTTATTTATTAAAAGCAGTATAGAATCAACAGATGAATTCTCTAAATTAAAAACATATTAGACCACAATATCACCTCTGAATACATACATACAAGCTGCAGACATCATATGCAATATGATAAGCATCATAATCCACACCTTACACTATTTACAGTAATTGCATATTAAAATGTTGTAAAACATCCCTTAGCCAACATTGTGTAATGATGTAGTTACACAGTGGCACATACCCAAAAATGTAATGGGCCATTATGTAGAATATTTACAGTTTTAAGATATTGCTGTACTGCAGATAGAATTTGATTACAACATAAGTAATCACATTGTTGCTACCACTCAGTAAGAAACAAAGTTTTTCACTTGCATTCAGTCCATTCGCTTTTTCTAAATGTTTAGCTAACCATTTCACTTGTTTCCTTTAATGCTACACAATCCAGAACAAGATGCTCTGATGACATCAGAGACATATTTTTACAAGTACAACATCTCTTTATCTCATATTCTTGCCATGTAATGAATACAGTTATGTAATGAAAATGAATGCTAAACCTAATCATGGCCATTGTTTTCCTATCTAAAGTGTTTTCACACCAGAACAAATAAGCTTCTTTCAGACAACTATTATATAAGCTGTTGCATGTATGAACAATGATGAATTGGTAATTTTTTTCATGCTCTGCTTATCTTGAAATAATGATCGTTTGTATGGCTGCATCTTTATATTTTTTCAAATTCATAATTGCTGTATTATCAAAAAGAAAACACAAGCCATGTTTCCTCAATATCAAATTACGTTTTGAGAACCATGAATAGGGTATCATATAATTTTGTTTGTAAAACAAGGACTAATTTGGAAGGATATGGACAAGCAGAAAAAGCATTTATTGAGTTCACTATAGAACAAAACTTAACACAAATGGTGACCAAAGGTACTAGACAGAACAACAGTCTCGATATCATATTAACTAATGCAGAGAATAGAATGTCCAATCCAATCATCAAACCCCCACTTGGAGATAGTGACCATAATATGGTATCGGTCAAATTTAATCTATGCAATACAATAAAAAACAGTGTGACCATTATAAAGGACTTCAATAAAGCTAATTATAGTGAGATAATGAGTTATCTAGATGATTGGGACTGGGAAAACAATTTAAAAGATCTGGAATGTGGCCATATTTGGGAAATTATAAACAATAAAATCAAGCACTGTTTGACTACATGGGTACCAAATAGACCTAAATATCATAATGGAAGTAGAATTCCCCCTTGGTGGAATAACAGTATAAAAAAGGCTATAAATAAAAAAAAACTATTATAAGAAATATAAAAAAAAATCCCACTTCTATTACCTGGAACCTATATAAGGAAAAAGCAAATAGAGTAAAAAAAAATATTAGGAAAGCAAAGATTCATCTTGAAGTAAAACTGGCAAAGAAAACTAAGGATAACTATAAAGCATTTTATAACTATGTTGGCTCTCTTAAAAAAAACTGTTCAACAGTTGGACTACTGGTAAATAATAAGGGCCCAATAAATGATGAAACCGAAATGGCAAAAGAATTTAACAACTACTTTATTAGTATATTTGACTCTGATGATACAACACCATTAACCTCAAATCAGGACAATAACAGTACTTTACCCCCAATAACTGTGTCCGAGGTTAGAACCCTACTTTCAAATTTAAAAATACAATCTTCACCAGGACCAGATAATATTCATCCTAAATTTTTGAAAGAAATTGCTAATTCCATTAGCGGACCTTTGACCATGCTGTTTAATGCAACTCTAAATCAAGATGAAACAATACAAATATGGAACAGAGCTATAGTCATCCCTGTCCATAAATCTGGTAACAAACAACTGGTATCCAATTATAGACTGATAAGTCTTACATCAGTTATTGGTAAATTATTTGAGAGAGCCTTATTAACCAGAATCGAAGCACATATTTCTTCCTCAAACCTACAGGATATAAGTCAACATGGGTTTACCCAGGGTAGATCGTGTATGGCAAACTTATTAAATTTTTATGAAAATGTGAGTGAATCTCTTGATCTAGGGTTGCCTGTGGATGTAGTCCTATTGGATTTTTCAAAGGCCTTCGATAAGGTCTCACATCAAGTTATAATAGAATATATGGTAACATCAGGCTTTCACTCTAAAATTATTAATTGGGTAAAATCATGGCTTCAAAATAGATATCAAAGAGTTGCTGTTAGAGGACATCTATCTCCTTGGGCTAAGGTGGGTAGTGGTGTCCCCCAGGGATCAGTACTGGGACATGTTTTGTTTAATCTACTAATATCTACAATGCAACCTACAAATAATGTGTGGCTGGTCCAAGTATGCAGATGATTGTAAGCTTGGCTGTATTGTCAATAACAGTCAAGATGCAATTCAGTTTCAGGATGAATTAAATGATATCTGCACCTGGGCAATTAAAAACAAGATGAGTTTTAATGAAAAGAAATGTAAGGTTATGCACTTTGGATATAATATAAAAAATGTAATTATAAAATTAATAATGTCCTGTTAATAGAAACCACAATAGAAAAGGATTTGGGGGTTATTGTTGATAATAACTTATCATTTGAAAATCATACTTTGGATAAAGTTAAAAAGTGTCATAAAATTGTGGGGTCTAACCTCAAACACATAAAGAGTAGAGATCATAAACTAATACTTCCACTTTATAAAAGTTTGGTAAGGACGCAACTGGAGTATTGTTCATCTTTCTGTGGACCAACTATGAAAAACAGTAAATAATTAGTGGAGAGGGTTCAAAGGAAAATAACAAAAAAGATTAAAGGTTTGAGATCCTATCAATATAAATCAAGACTTCAACAATTAGACCTTTATTCTTTACATTATAGACAACTTAGAGGTGACTTATGTACAATTTATAAGGTAATTAAGGATCAATATCTATTTGACACTATTGGGTTAATAAGAAACAATTCTGATGCACATACTAGATCACACAGTTATAAATTAAGAGGAGAAAATTGTAAAACACATAAAAGAGCAAAATGGTTTTCTCAATGAGTGGTACTTCAGTGGAATACTTTGCAAGGAAGTCATCGGCGTGTAGTAACATAAAGTATTTAAAAATTTTAGAAAACTACATGGGTAGTAATAAAACAGTATATTTGTTATAGGATTTATCCACCAAGCTTGGTGGCGAGCTCATTAAGGGCAGTTTCTGCCTTCTGAGTTCATATTTTTCTATGAACCTATCTATGAAAGATTCTTGCCAACATACATGCAACAGAATACTGTTCAGATTATTTATCACTTTATGACAGTAATTTATAGAGTTTATCAGTGTTTTGGTTGACATGGACTTTTGTCCTGTCTCCAGGCAAAGATGTTCCCCAGAGACAATTTGCAGTAAACCTAACACAAATCTCAAGACCAGGTTCTGTATTGGTTCCATGGAGGCAACAGCTGTGTCTGTTCCCCACATTTCTGAGCCATACAGCACTACTGAGTCCACTTTTGCATTAAAAATATCTATCATGGTTTGAATGAATTACTGATAAAATTCTTACTGAGGGACTTCCGGTGACGTCATCGAGTTGATGAGAACCTAAATCAACTAGCTCCCACAACTGTCTGATTAATCAAGTGAAATTCTCCCCACACCTCAATCTAATTGAAGCTATAAATGATCACAGAGCAAGAGGGTATGTCGGCTAAAAATCACAGACCGAGAAATCCAAAAAATACTGCCTCTCAAACAAAGCTGAAGCAATTAACATTGGACAAAGAAATGGAGGCCTTCTCGGCTCGTTCACACCAAGACCCCGCTCTCTCACACTCATCAATTGACATGGAGGAGAAAGACCTAGGCTTGTCGAGAAAATCCGAAAGTACATTGCAAAAAAATATTGACCTCAGTCCAAAAGATCGAATCATCCCTTGCGGACCTGCGACAAGATGTTTGGAACATCGACTCTAAGGTAGCAGACCACACTACAAAATTATCCAAGCTGTCAGAGGCCCAAGATTTGGAGGACAGGGTCTTACTATATTTGCTGCAAAGGGACAAGGAAACTCATAACAGGTTCGAAGACATTGAGAACCACTCTTGCTGAAATAATTTTCAGGTGCACGGAGCCCCGGAGGGATCGGAGGAAGGTTGACACTGTGGACCATTGTGTGTTGCTTGTCCACCTTAGGGAGCTTTGTGGACTCACCGGTACTGTCATCAACTGGTTTGAGTCCTTTCTTACCAACAGAAGGCAACGGGTTATGATGGGGAATTCTTCATCTATACCCAGTCTTCTATTCTGTGGAGTCCCTCAAGGATCGGTATTGGCCCCAATGTTGTTTGCAGTGTACATGCTGCCCCTGGGAGGGATCATTAGGAAGTACGGTTTGAGTTTTTATTGTTATGCCGATGACACTCAGCTATATTTTTCCTTTACCCCAGGAACATCTAATGCAGTAGATGTGCTTAACATCTGTCTGACTGAGATTAACAACTGGATGGCCTCCAGTTGGTTGCGACTGAACCCTGACAAGACGGAGGTATTGGTAGTGGAGTCAAACAGAGTTCATGATAGGATGGCCTCTGACTCAGAAACTGGGCTTGTCCTTGGAGCTGTGTCATTGAAGGCCTCCTCTTGGGTGCAAAATCTGGGAGTGATTCTGGACAGGAACTTAACCATGGAGGCTCAAATATCCTCCACAGTTCATACCTGTTTTTTCCGTCTCAGAAACATTGCCAGAATTAAGCCCCTTGTTCCACCTCTGGACCTCCCTACCTTGATATATGCCTTAGTCACATCTAGGCTTGACTACAGTAACATGCTTTATCTCGGGGTCACAGGAGGATCTCTCCACAGACTGCAGCTGGTGCAAAATGCAGCTGCCAAATTGTTGACTGGGCAGCAAAAGTTTTGTCATATTACACCGGTTTTATGCGAATTGCACTGGCCGCCAGTCAGGTGGAGAGTCCTCTTTAAGGTCAGTCTGCCCTACATGGGCAGGACCCTGGTTACCTGTCAGACCTTCTGTCACCTACCCTCCCCACCCGCCCTCTTCGATCTTCTAGTGGTGGCTTCCTGACCATTCCCAGAACGAGGCTAAAATCAGCTGGTGATAGAGCCTTTAGTGTTGTGGCTCCCATTCTGTGGAATTCTTTGCCAGCTTCAGTCAGGGAAGCCCCCACAGTGGATATTTTTAAGGCCCGCCTGAAGACTTTTTTTTCCCCCAAGCTTTTGATATTTAGATTAGTATATACAGCAAAGACTGTGATTGTATTAGATTTATTTATTCAATCTGCATAAAATTTTGCGTTTTAAATTTGTGCTTTTAAAATTCTGTTTAAAATTTGTTTTGTGCCCAGACCTCCAGGATTGGGCATCTTTTAAATAAATTTTGCCTTGCCTTGCCTTTTCTTACACCAATAGATTTTATGCAGCATCTCCTACATACGGTACTCTCCATTCCTTCGGATATGAACCTGTCTATGAATAGAGCACATAGATCTTTAATTCCGAAGCCCACTAATCCAGCTGCCATATCCTGTTCCTGGGTGGTCCAATTGGTACTCTTTCAATCAAAAGAATGGATCTTGAGGGAAGCATGGAGGCTTAAGGACATAAATATAAACATACATCTATCTTCATCGAGCAAGATTTCTCCCCTGCCTTGCAAGCGGAGCGTGTCAATGTGCGCTCAGTCATCAAGGAGATCAGGGAGAAAAAGCAAAATGTCAAAGCCCAATTGGTATTTCCCACAAAGCTAAGGGTTCATTTGGAAGAAGGGGCCAAAACATTCACAAACCTGATAGAAGCAGCGCCGCTCCTAAAAGAATGGGGAATCGAGTTACCGGGGATAGAACTACAGTTCCTGGAGCAGAGACCGTTAAAGAATACATGGCAAACAGCAGGGAGAGGAATGAAACGCCCACATCGAGAAGTACTACCGCAAGCTATAATCTAGGATGCCATGATGATAGCACAGCATGCAGACGTCAGGAAGGCCAATACCAACACATGATGGGATCCAAACAAAACCCTCCTCATTGAACTGTCTTCAGGAAAATGAAAGAACTTGAACATGGGGCAGGACTCAAACAACTAAAAGTTGTAACTTGCTCAGATAAGTCCCCTTTGTTTCTCTGGTGGTTTTTCTTCTTTTTTTCCCTCGCTCCCTGGGATCCCATTTAACCCCTCATCTGCTGTAAAGCAGGACAGCTTACCTATTTCACTGGCAGTTTAAGCTTCATAAAAGAGCTAGTTCACTTTATATATGGGGAATGGTTATTGGAGGGTGGGCAAACTAGAAAACCACCAAGGTGTTCTGACTGGGTTGGATGCCTATTTCCTCTAAGAGACCTAAAATAAAACAAAAAATTCATATAAGGGTCACTAGATGGAGCATTGTCCCAGACAAACAACTTTTTTCAGAACCCAGAATCAAACAAGGTATTTGATGAAGGGGGAAGGGATTACCCTATAACCCTGTCTCAGAAAGGGACTAAACTGGAATAATTTTATTTTAATTCTGGGTGAGATAAGAATAAGCATGATAGGGAATACATCTCACCCCATAATCATGTTTGACTTATATTACCCAGAGGGGCTGAATTGGCTGAAAGGAGGATGGTAGACACAAAACTATGTTGAGGATTGTAAACGGGGGGCGGGATTCAATGAAATCTTTAAGATATTGTGACAAAACGGGGAAAGGAGAGAGGATGGATCTCTTACCTCTTAGTGATGTTTTCTTTTTACATTTAAGAGCACAAAAACATCTAGGCTCTTAGTCTCATAGGGAGACGAGTAGTTTCTACTCAGACACTGACCACTTTTAGTGGCCCCAGGTTCCTTCTTGCAGAGGGACCTAGATTTACATCTAGGCAGCAACCATAGTGAGAATCCTAAGTGGATTCTGATCGAATTATGTGGGATATCTCTTTCTCTCCTTTTTCTCCTTTCTCTCTGGATTTGGGGTGGGGAAGGGAAAACTGTTTAATTTGTTCTGTTTCTGCTTTTTGCTTTTCTTCTTTATTATTAATGTTCTACACTTGTTAATGACTAAAATGTTTTACAGTCATATTTACTACCCAATGTTAAGTGTACAGTTTTCACTGATTGAGTCCTTGTCACTAAAGATGCTGTGGTTTCGACAGGAAAGGATAGAGCTGGGCATTTCCTCATTAGGATTGGAGGTAGATCACAGGAACAGTGCTGCTTATGGTAAAACCCCCAACCCACGAGATAACTTTAACTCCAACTGACCCCAACCCTCTCCAATATATCAACCATGGCCTCTTTGAAAATATGCTCCTATAATGTGAAGGGGGTTAATTCTCCCATTAAGTAAACTAGGCTACTACAGGAGCTTAACAAACTACGGGGCGACGTGATCCTGCTACAAGAGACACACTTGTCTATAACAGAGCACCTGAAGTTGAGAAGGGCTTGGGTAGACAATGTGGTGGTGGCATCACATCCTCACGCTAAAAGGGCAGGAGTGATGATTCTGTGGAGAAAAGAGTTAAATTTAAGCATAGAATCATCAGAAGGGGGAATGCAAGGCAGATACGTCAGAGTGTCAATATGGTCACAAGGTAGACTTCTCCACTTAGTCAATATTTATGCCCTGAACCCCAATCAGGAGGACTTCTTTAAGCTAATTTTCAAAAAAAATAGCAGATCTTCCACCGGGCATGCTCCTCCTGGGGAGAGACTTTAATACAGCACCTCATCCTCAGAGAGACAGATCCGCAGGAACCACATCTACATCTCAAATAGCCTCTAAATCTCTAAATCTCTAAACACTCTAACAACAGAACTGGGACTAGTAGACCTATGAAGAGCTCATCACCGACAGAATAAAGATTTCACCTTCTACTCAGCAGCGTAACAGTCGTACTCCCAGATAGACTTATTTTCACCCATACCACCTCCTTGTACTCAATAGGCAAATCTTATATACATAATATAACCCTGTCAGACCATTCACCAATCTCCATTCACCTCTCCTTATTGCCAAGGGATAAACAGACATTATGGAGACTTAATGTCTCTCTATTGAATAATAAACCCTTTCTCAATAAGTTAAAACAACTAATTGTGTATTTCTCCCTGATTCATCAATCTACAGAACACTCACCCTCCCTCAAATGGGAGATGCTTAAAGTGATGCTTAGGGGGGAGTTTATAAGTTTTGCAGCATCTCAAAAAAAAACTATCGCAGCTCACACATAACAAATTTCTACAGGAACTAACTGACCTAGGGGATGCCATAAACTAGATCCTCACAATAAACAGATACAAACAGAATTAAATAAAGTCAAAAATGTGTTACAGAATTTTGAAAACAAAAGAGCGGAGGGTTATTTAAGATTTACTAATCAAATATACCATGACGTGGGTGGTAGGGCATTGAGACTACTGGCTTTCCATTTGCGGAAGGTCCAGGCAGAAAGACATGTACCTTACATCCAAGAAAATGGGCCGACAGGGCAAAAGTTTGTTACCCCAATGGAAACAGCTCAACAATTCCAAATGTACTATCAGAATCTATACTTAGAAGATAAAAACACTCCAGACACAAAGAAAAATACCCAAGCCTTATTGGACACCCTTACATTGCCCAAACTACCCAAGACAGTGATGACTGAACTGGGCCTTCCCATTACGGTGGAAGAAACTCTTAAAGTTATTCATCAGTTACCATCAGGGAAAACCCCAGGCCCAGATGGGTTCAGTGAGGAACTATATACAGTAGAGAGCTGGCTATGTCACTGGCACCTTTGTTGACAGAGGAACTTAATCACTGTCTAGAGGAGGGTAGGGGTCCAGAAAGCTGGGCACACTCTATAGTAACTGTTATACCCAAGCCTGGGAAAGAAACTACAAAATGTGAATCTTTCAGGTCTATAGCTCTGCTCAACCAAGACCAGAAAATTTTTACTAAAATCTTAGCTATCTGTTTACAAAAATACATTGAATTATTAGTTCATACTGACCAAACAGGTTTCATTCCCCACCGTCATATGAGTGACAATGTCAGAAGACTTCTCATCTTTGTAAAATCAGGTGGTTCCCATGGCAGGTCCACCCTAGTTATTTTCCTCGACGTGGAAAAAGCCTTTGATAGGCTGAACTGGGCCTACCTTTTTGAAGTCCTGCATAAGATGTGGTTCCGGGGTAATTTTCTCCAGTGGATAAAAATATGTTATCAAAATCCCCAGGCCAAGGTAAGGGTAAATGGCACTATCTCCTCATCCTTTAACATTACCAGAAGAACATGGCAGGGTTTCCCCCTCTCCCCTTTGCTTTTTGCGCTCAGCATGGAGCCCTTAACTCAGGCTGTAAGACAACATAGTAAGATTGAAGGCATAGAAATTCAGAACACCCCTCACAAGATCTCCCTTTATGCGGATGATACCTTGATATATGTGGGAAACCCACAGACTGCTATTCCGCATCGTATGATGCTCCTGTCTTCTTTTGGAGACATTTCAGGCTTTAAAGTCAACACAAAAAAATCTGAGATTCTGCTGATAGGGGAGGATCTGAAATCAGATCTGAGAGTAAAAATCCTATTCAAGTGGGTCAGACATAAGATAAGATATCTTGGAATACAAATACCCATAAATCTTAATCAGCTACTGTATATAAACACAACTATGAAGCTCTGGGACAGCAAATACGAGCTGACCTCCACAGATGGTCTCTGCTCCCCCTAACATTTACCAATAGACTAAAGACAGTTAAAATGAACATTCTACCTAGATTCCTTTTTTTATTTGCCAACCTGCCACTCCAGATCCTAATAAGGACTGGAAGGATCTCAAGAAAAAAAACTTTCGGACTTCATATGGCTTAGTAAATGCTCAAGAATTCGGTGGGATATTTTAATGAAAGAAAGGGGTAAGGGAGGGATGGGATTGCCTGACTTTCCCAAATATTATCTTGCAGCTCAGTTACTCCCGGTTATTAAAATGTTGATGCCCAGTAAGAAACATGGTTGGTTAGAGGTGGAGAATAGGGAATGTGAACTAGCCTCTTTAAACATTCTCCCATGGATGGTCCAATTGAAAGATTTAAAAAACATTCATAATGTTTTTACTTGACACACAATGTCGCAGTGGCTGGAAGCTAGACAAAATGGGAAATTGTCCGTCCAGAGTCTGAATATCTACCACTTTCATCTCTTCCAGGGTTTCCAACTCCAGCGGGGGATTCTTGTTTTTTTAGATGGATCACCAAGGGGCTTAAATATCCCAGACAATTCATAGAAGGGAACCAGTTTAAACCATTCTCTTGAATGCAACTGGAATTCGATCTGAGCAACATTGATTTTTTTCAGGTACTGTCAATGTTCACATTATATTACTAGCATTATTGGCCTCACAGATTTGTCCCAGGGACTCTCAGCCCCAATTACACTAACTTATCAAAGAAGCATCACGGGAGACACCAGATCCTTTATATCTCAAGTATACAAAACATTGATGGAAGATAGAGGGACTTTGGCAATACAAAGGGTGGAACTTAAATGGGAAACGGAGGCAAATTAAACCCTACAGAACAAAACTGGCATCATATTTAGTTAGGGGTACATAAAACTACTAACTCACCCTCATGGAGAGAATTTAAATGGAAAATTAATATTCACTTTTTTAGAACCCCTGCAATCACTGCCCACTATACTAAACACCTCTCCAACAAATGCTGGAGAGGCTGTGACTCTATAGGACCACATTACCATGTTTTTTTGGGATTGCCCTAAAATTGCCCGCTTTTGGAATAATATTTCTGGAGAGGTGTCTCGGATCCTTTCCCTCTCCACCTCATTAAAATTTGAGAATCTGGTTCTGGGCCTTCCTCCACAAGAAATCAAGACCTCAACAGGGAAATATCTTTTTTATATTTTAATTGCAGCAGCACTTAACGCCCTTACACAAAACTGGCTGTCAGAACTCTGCCCCCCCCCCAGTGCATGGTACAGAAATATAGGACACATTCAGGAAATGGAAGCGGTCACAGCCCAGCTTCGGCTATCAACAGACAAATTTAATACAAGGTGGTTACCCTTTTTTAAATATTGGGAAATAAGAGAAGGTACCCCAATCCTAGAACAGCTTCTCCAGACTTGACTTTGCAAAGGTGATATACACTCTTAAGATTCCCCTCGAAACCTATGACCATAGTTTTATCATGAAAGGTGGATGTGTCTGGCCTCAGACCTTAATTTCCCAGTTCCATCTTAACAGATTAAAATAAAGTGTACAAAGATTTACATTAGGGTAATACCCATCGCCTTGCTAGTACTGCTCCTATTAATAATTTTAAATGAAACAAGGACTCATATTCTTTTTTATTGTTGTTTTTATTGTTGTTGAAAAGTTTTTTATTGTTGTGGAAGATCTTGACACACTAATATAAGACACCCTCTCAAAAATCTCTAAAAAGCAGACTCAGAAACTTTGGGAACCAATTCATAAGTCATGAGTTAATGGAAGAAATGGTGATCTCTCCAACAGACTTCTCCACTTGAACAGACTAATCCATCTTGAACGGTTCTTAATTGATGGAGGGTCACTACAGTTGATTCTGTAATAACAAATAAATGTTTTAAGCAAATAGATCAGAGTTGTAATAACTTTTAGACAAAATCATGGCAATAATTATATCTGTAGCTTCTTGAAGATTAGAACATCAATTCTGTATTAGGAAGGCTGTTGATATGTCTCAAGAACTTCAATAAAATTGTTTTTTAAGTTAAAAAAAATTCTTACTGAACTTGTTTATACCCAGGACAATTTGTCTGGCTGCTTGTTTTGTATATTTTATATGACTTTGCCATACACTACTTGTAGCTATTGTGACTCCTAGGTATTTAAACTATTCTATCTCTTAAACGATGTTTCCCGTCATATTTTATTTATATCTGAAATATTATGGTTTATTCACAATCAAAACATTAGTTTTTTCTATGTTAAGATGTAATGTGAAACTGCTAATGGAATCATAAATTGTAATTCAGTGCCTTTTGTAAGACATGAGCAAATCTAGAAATAATAGGAGCATCATCTGTGTAATTAGAATACTAAATAATTCATGATTTTTGGTGCATCTGTATCAATATTTCTCATATTTTTTCTGGTCAGTGTAGATGTTACAATCGGGACCATAAGGCATCTCTGCTTCACTCTCTTGTTGATATGCATCATAATAATTAATTTTCCATCTGTACTATATCTGATTCATGCCATAATATTTGTATGTAGACTTATTATTATATTCAAAATGTGTGGATCCATGTCTAAGGCAATCAAAGATTTCCACAAAATACCTCTGTGAACATTATCAAATGCATTTATCATGTCAATAAAGCAGAAAAAAGCCAACCTCAATTCCCTTTCATGTATTTTTGCATTAGATGGTTTTATCCATATTGAGTGTCTGAAACTATTTTATTCTCTGTAATGCATAAATCTATTTTGTTCAGTAAATAGTGTCTGTATTACTTAGAAAGGACATACAGAAGGGACATAGAGCAAAAGTTTGTAGAATAATTTGTGGGCCCTTTTTTATGAATGGACACAATGTTGCTAGTCAACTAGATGTTTAGAATATGACTTGATGAGTTAATATCATTATACTGAGTCTTATATTAAGTTGTAAGACAGAAGAAGGCCTTAAGCCCATTATATCCATCTCCCATCATTTATGGGGCCACTTTGTCCCTCTATTTTCTAATATGTATTCGTCTAATTTTGCTTTGAAAAAATGTTGATATTATTAAGATGGATAATGTCCTTAGGCAATATATTCCAAATTCTGCCTGCTCATTAAGAAAAGAACCCCTTTATGTTGTTTTTAGCATTGTTATCAAGCTGTATTTGTTTGTCATGTGATCACAGTGTAAATTCTTTATCCTGAATTCTTAGACCAGTCTAAATCATTTGTGCATCATCTTCCATGGTTTAAACATTAGCAGCATATCACCTTTCACTCTCCTCTCCTCCAACATGAACAGGCCTAATTTTTTTATTCTATCCATTTATGGGAGGCTATGCATTATCTTAACCATTCTGGTTGCCCTATGCTGGATTTTTTCCACATGTTCAATGTCCTGTCAGAGGTATGGGCTCCAAACCTGCGAACAGTAGTTCACATGTGGCCTTACGTATGTCTTACATTTTGGAATAATGCAAAATTGGGATCTACTTACAACATTCTTTTATGTTGTTTAGTACTAAATTAGCTATTTGTGTAACCTTTTTACAATGTTTGTTAAAATTGAGATCATTACTTACTATGACACCAAGGTCTCTTTCAGTCTCTACTTTTTTAATAGCAACTCCATTTACTATGTAGGTGTTCTTTACATTAGAATGCCCTAAATGAAGGACTGAACATTTTCCATTGTTAACATGTGGCCATTGTTTAATTTGTTTCAGATCATCTACTAGTGTTCTATATTTCCATGGGGAGTCAACTACGCCACCAAGCTTAGTGTTGTCAGCAAATTTTGTTAACCAGTTTTTTGTTCCTTTGTCCAGGTGATTTATAAATAATGACAATAATGTCAGCCCCAGAACTAAACTCTGAGGGACCTCTCTTAACACCTTTCCCTCCTCAGATATGTAACCTTGCATTCTTACATGCTGCCTTCTGTTTTCAATAAACGTTTTTATTTTAAGTAAATGATCAACTACATAAAATCAATATAACTTGCATAAAATTCCAATAAAAATGAAAACCATCTAGTATAACATACTACCTTTTCTATAAACATTGTATAAGAGTTATACATAAGAACACAATAAATTAATAAATACCATCAAAAAATCCAGCAGTTAAATAATTTCAAACATTTCTGTTAATGACAATATGTTAGTCAATAAACTTATCAATTCTACCCTGTTTACTAATACTGTAATCCAGTAATACAAGATATTTATGTGTACTAATTCATCTACAGTATGCAGAAAAAGAACATCAGCTCTTTAGTAAGAAGAAAGGTAAGAAAAGATACAGTAGTTCAAGAGAAAACAGTGTGTAGTGCAGAAGTTGCATAATGCACCTGGCTGTGTAGCACTTGAAATTTCATTGAAGAAACATAGAAACATAGAAGTTGACAGCAGATAAGGACCACAAGGCCCATACAGTCTGCTCATTTCTTTTTCTGCCTTATAAATGTGCCATCGGCCTTTGCTCTGTCAGTGGCATATCTATTCATACTCTTCTGTATTGCTCCCTTATGCCTTTCCCATGCCTGCTTGAAGCTGTGCACTGTATTCATAGCCACCACTTCCTGAGGTAGGCCGTTCCATGCATCCACCACCCTTTCTGTGAAAAAGAATTTCCTTACATTCCCCCTTAATTGGCTTCCATCTAATCTCATGCTGTGTCCTCTTGTCCTGCTGTTTTTCTTATATTTAAACATGTTAGACTCTTTCACCTTGTTAATGCCCTTAAGATGTTTGAATGTCTCAATCATATCACCTCTCTCCCTCCTTTGCTTAAGGGTATACATATTGAGCTCCGTTAATCTGTCCTCATATATCTTCTGATGCAGTCCCTGCACCATTTTGGTTGCCCTTCTCTGGACTGCCTCAATTTGGTTAATATCCTTGTGAAGGTGTGGCCTCCAGTAATGCACGCAGTACTCCAGATGGGGCCTAACCAGTGTCTTGTAAAGAGGGTTTATTACCTCCCTCTTATGACTTGTGATACCCTACTAATACACCCTAACATCTCCCTAGCCTTACTTACTGCTTTAGAGGTCTGCTTGGATGATTTCAGGTCATCGGTGATGATGATGCCCAAGTCTCTTTCTTCCTTTGTGACTGCCAGCAACTCCCCTCCCAGCCTATAGGTGGCTTCAGGGTTTCTCTTCCCTATGTGCATGATCTTGCATGTCTTTGCATTAAATCCCAGTTGCCACTCTTCTGACCATTTTGCTAGTTTATCCAGAGCTCTTCTCATACTGCCCACCCCATCTGGATCATCTATTCTGTTGCAGATCTTGGTGTCATCTGCAAACAGACAAGCCTTACCCTCTAGTCCATCTGCAATGTCACTAATGAAGATATTGAAGAGGAATGGCCCCAGGAATGATCCCTGAGGTACCCCACTTGTGACTTGCATCTCTTCTGACTGTATACCATTTACCACCACTCTCTGTTTTCTGCCCGTCAACCAGTTTGCCACCCAGTTGACCAACTTCTGATCCACCCTGAGCCTACCCAACTTATTTGTCAATCTTCTATGTGGAACAGTGTTGAAAGCTTTGCTGAAGTCAAAGTAGGCAACATCAACTGCTCCCCCTAGGTCCACCACACTGGTTACCCAGTCAAAGAAATCTATGAGATTAGTTTGACAGGACCTTCCTTTTGTAAACCTATGCTGTCTTGGATCTTGTGCCCCAGTGGATTCCAGGTGTTGCACTATCCTTTCCTTAAGGAGTACCTCCATAATCTTGCCCACTACTGAGGTAAGACTGGCTGGTCTGTAGTCCCCTACCTCCTCCCTGCTACCACTCTTGTGGAGCGGGATCACATGAGCCCTTCTCCAGTCTTCTGGGACCTCTCCTGTGCTCAGAGATTCACTAAACAGTTCTGCTAATGGCTCTGCTAGTTCTACCCTTAGCACCTTAAGTACCCTGGGATGTATGCCACCAGGTCCCATTGCCTTTCCACCCTGAGCTTAGCGAGCTCTTGTAGGACCCTTTCTTTTGTGAAGGGAGTAGTGCTCACCTCCCTCCCCCCTGTGTCCATGGTGCTGAGCTGTGGGCCCTGCCCTACCTTCTCTTCAGTAAATACTGAGCAAAAGTATCTATTTAGGATAGATTGTGTTCCATTTATCATACTACCAATGTCGTATGAGAAACTCAGTACTAAGTTATGCAAAGATCTCATACCTGGAAATTTGCATCTCTGTTTGTGTATGTGTATATTGTACCCCATCTACTATTAAATTTATGGTTGAAGTCCTTCAGACAAAGGGATAACTTTTCCAACCTGAGATTATCAATTAATTGTGGCTTACATTCTTGGAGGAGACTTGGCACCTTATCCTCTAATCAGTATTTTAAAAGTACATTTCTAACTGAGATGCCAAGCAGCATTAGTGAATATTTTTGCTCTATTGACCAATAGTTATTCTCATTAAAATATCCAAATACACACAGTTCTATGTTAATGTTATCACAGATAGATGGGGTATCCTTAAATAGAGATTTGACCTGAGTCCATAAAGCCTGAACCAGAATACAACTTCAGGACATATGACTTAAAGAGCCTATTCCAGAATTACATTTGCTACAGGTAGGAGTAGCCTTGATACCCATTTTATGTGTGAGATATAGCATAAAGAATAGGTTATGCAGTGTCTTAAAATATAAGAGCTTTAAGTTCACTGCATTGAATGCTCTAGCAGAAAATGTCCAAATTTTCTCCCAATCCCAATCATTCATACTCACCCCAAGCTCCTGAGGCCACCATCTCGATGGTTCTGGTGCCAGCCCTCTGGTACAGTCTAGGAGGAGGTTATACAGGCATTAGACTGATGGAGAAAGATGTAAGCAATCCAAAAAGCTTGAGGTATTCTCGTCTGAGCAAGAATTTGTTTGTATAAAATAACTGATTATTTGTTTGAATTCATTTTAATATGCCCCTTCTGTTTATATTAAGCTAAATGTCCTTAATAAACATCAAAAGCGGTAAATGTGCTTGATTTAATAATGTCCTGTACTTTACTAACCCCTTTTCTGAGCCAATCATTTTTTATCAGTGGGGCACCATCTTTGGTGGTTAGTATTATTCCAGATCGGCTGTAATTTAGAGTTAGATAAATCTAAAACTATAAAAGATTTAACATATCTAATTACCATGATTAAATCCATCATGATTAGGGATGTAAGTTTGTCATGGATGAGGTTTTAATGAGTCATTGTTTGTTCATGAAATCATTAGTAAACAGTAGTAAATGTTGTGGCACTGTCATCATTGCTACATTCTGATGACACTAGTGAAAGTCATGGAAGTCCTGAATAAAGATCAAACATCATGGAATCAATGATGTGTATGATTGCCATGGCAAACTTACATCCCTAATCATGATTCTGGAATTCTGCAATTTAATTTTCTTGTCATACATCAAAGCCTGCATATTCAAGCCTTGTGATGCCACAAGCCACCCTTCAAATTGGACACTTTCTGGGGTATATTTATCCTCACTACAGCATGCTGATCATTTTGAAATTTAAGAAATTCTAGCTGCTAAGTGATAAAGAAATGGGTCTGGAGCTTTCAACCCTCCTCCACTCTTGTTCCAGGCCAGCCTATAGTCGGTCGGTTAGTTTTTTTATAGCCCCAGATGAATTTGGACAAATTAGAATTGAGACCCTCAATCCACTGTTTTGTATGTGACATGGTAACACTGAAAAGATGTATACAACTATCAGCAGTATGCTCATTTTTACAGCATCCAACCTGCCCCACATCCACAAGGGTAACCTATTCCATTTGGCTAAAGAGTCCAATACATTAGTCGTAAGAAGTGCCAAGTTCTTAGTCACTGTCTTATTCACTGTTTTGTATAACTTTATTCTGAAATAGTCTATATGATCAGAGGCCCACACCAGTCCATTTTTAACGATGACTTCCCTGACACATAACTTATTAAGTGGCAGGAAAAGTGTTTTCCCCAACATTCAATTTATACCCAGAAATATCACCAAATTTATGTAGTATTTCTAAAATTTGGGGAAGTGAGCTCTCCAGATCCATCCCTTTTAAGAGTAAATCATCAGCGTAGATGGTTGTGTGCAGCTCCTGATTTCTAATGTGAAGCCCTTTAATTTTGTTGTCTGAATTGAGCTTCCTAACCAGTGGGTCTATCATAAGATTCAATAATAGGGGCAACAGAGGGCATCCTTACCTCGTTCTTCTCATGACCATAAAATAAGGTGAAATCATACAGTTGGTAATTATGGCTGATGTTGGATTATTGTACAATATTTTGACCCACTTTATAAATCTAGTGAGAAACTGGTACAGTTCTAATATGTCAAATATATGGAACCATACAATACATAGATACATACATAGATAGTGTTGGCAGATAAGGGCCTATGGCTCACCCAGTCTGCCCATTTGAGCTCATAAGTTCAGTTTATGTTTTCCTAGAAGTCTGTTGCCCCTTACCCCTGACCTCCAGGATTCCTTTATGTCTATCCCATGCATTCTTAAATCCCATGATTGTTTCAGCCCCCACCACTTCCTCTGGCAGGGTGTTCCACTTGTCCACCACCCATTCTGTGAAGAAATTCTTCCTCATGTTTCCTCTGAATCGTCCTCCCTCCAACTTCATCCCATGCCCTCTAGTCCTGGAACATCTTTTTCGCTTAAAAATAGTGTATTCCTGCACCCTGTTCCTCCCTGTAAGATACTTGTATGTCTCTATCATATCCCCTCTCTCCCTCCTCTCCTCCAGAGAGTACATGTTCACTTCCTTCAATCTGTCTTCATAAGACTTGTGATGCAATCCATGCACCATCTTTGTTGCCCTCCTCTGAACCTTCTCTACCCTGTCTATGTCCTTACGTAGGTATGATCTCCAGAACTGTACACTGTACTCCAGGTGGGGCCTCACTAGTGTCTTGTATAGTGGAATTTTGACCTCCCTTTTCCTGCTGGTGATGCCCCTGCCTATACATCCCAGCATCCTATTTGCTTTACCTGCTGCCTTGTCACATGTTTCCCTATCTTGAGGTCATCAGAGATGATAACCCCAAGATCCCTTTCCTGCTTGGTGCATGCTATATCCTCACCCCCAACTGATATATTGTGCCAGGGTTTTGTACCCCATATGCATTATCTTGCACTTCCTTGCATTGAATTTCAACTGCCAAACCCTGACCATTCTTCAAGTTTCTGCAGGTCCTTCTCATTCTGTCTACACCCTCTTTTGTATCTACTCTGTTACAGAGCTTTGTGTCATCAGCGAACAGTGAAATTTGCCTTCTAGGTCCTGCGCAATGTCACTGATGAAGATGTTGAATAGGACCGGTCCAGCACTGATCCCTGTGGTACCCCACTGGTCACTCTTCCCTCTGTGGAGTTACAGCCATTTACCACCACCCTCTGTGTCCTGCCACCCAGCCAGTTACCTACCCACCACACTACTGTCCTGCCCACACCCATATTCCCCAGTTTGTGTAATAGTCTTCTATGTGGCACAGTGTCAAAGGCCTTGCTGAAGTCCAGATAGGCCACGTCCACTGCCCTCCCTTGATCCACCTCCCTAGTCACCCAGTCAAAAAATTCAACAAGGTTGGTCTGACAATGCAGTTGTACACATTTTCTGTGTCTAATGATAAAAGGCCACATGGCAGGACACATCTATTTGCATGTTCAATAACATGAAATGTTTTTCTTGTATTGTCAGATGTTATCCGCCCTTTCATAAAACCTGTTTGTTGTGTGGTTATCAAATAACTGACCACTGGTTCTAATCTGTTAGAAAGGATTTTTGCTAATATCTTGATATCAGTGTATATTAAAGAAATTGGATGATAGCTATTGCAGTAATGTGGATCCTTTCCCAGTTTTGGTAACAAAAGTATTAGTCCTCTAGTTTGATCCCACAATAAACTACCCTTGTCCACAGCTTCATTAAATACTTCTGTCTGGATTGATGCCAATTCCTGAGCAAAAGTATGATAATAATTTCAGGAATATCCATTGGAGCCAGGTGTTTTGTTTGTTTTCATAGCATTAATGGCAGTGATGACTTCATTCTCTGTTATCTTGTAGTCTAACAAATGTTTACCTCCCAAAGCCACCGTTGGTAGCTCCAGATTGTCACAGTAGTCAGCCAAGTCATCGCTTACACTCTGAGTGTCTCCTTTATATATTTCCTGATAAAACTGTTGAAAAATGTCATTAATTTGTCACTGATGTGTAACAATCTGGCTGAGACCCTGCTTATTTATCGATGTAATGCTGGTTGAGGTAAAATTCTGTTTTAGTCTTACTGTTAACAGTCTGGAGGCTCTAGGGCCTGAGTCAACATAATTAAGTTTAGTTTTTCGCACTGCAAACTCTGCCTCAGATTGAATGTTTTCTTTATATTCAGTTTTTAACTTAGACCATAACATCAATGTTTCATCAGAGCCAGCAATCGCCAGTGTTTGCTCAATGTCATTACTTTTCTTTAATAAATTTGTTTGCACCTTAGCTCACATCCTCTTATGTTTGGTTCCAATATCAGTGAAAATGCCCATCAACCAACATTTCCATGAGTCTTACAAATGACCTCATGACATGTCCTGCAGACATTAAATGTCAGATATTCTTCTATATGCTCCTTGATATTAGTCACTAACAGAAAATTATACACCCTCCATCTTCTATCCTTTCTGTCCTGAGTAGACTTGGAAAACTCATCAAAACTGGGGAGAGATTTGAAATAACATTAGGCTTAATCTCCACATAGTTAATTCAATTAAGCATGCCTCCTGGTACAAAAATATAATCAAGTCTTGAATCTGACTTGTGACACGGTGACCAGTAGGTGTATTCTTGACCTTGTGGGTGAAGTACCCTCCAAACATCCATTAGATTAGCATTGTTTATCAAATTAAGTCCCTGTCTGCTTTAGAGCAATGCAGCCTAAGTCCTGACCTATCTAGCATGGGATCTAGGACTGCATTTGTGTCTCCTGCTATCATTATGGTTGTGTCCCTGAAGTTAGAAATTTGACTAAATAGTCTATCAAAAATATTGTGATCAAGGAGAGTAGGCTCATAGACACAGACAAATGTGTATGCTTCTTCCCCAATTTCACCCATAATCAACAGGAAGTGACCACCAGGGTCCATCACTTGTTGACTCAATTTAAATTCAATACCCCTAGCATTAAGGATCATTACCCCTGCTTTCTTAGAGCTATTACCTGACCCAAATACCTGCCCCACCCACTCCCATTGCATCAGGTTATAATGCTCACTGGTTAAATGGGTTTCCTGTAAAAATACAATAGATGCATCTAATTTTTTGAGGTGCCTGAGTACTGAATACCTTTTAACTTTGTGATTCAGTCCTTGAACATTCCACTGTTTAGTATAACCATGAATAATTCCAGCCATTCCATACAAAAAAACAGTTTGCACAGCAGCCTTCCTGGCCCTGCCAAGGAATACAAGCACAGTGCTACACTAGCACTTGAAGCACAATTAGCAAGAGAATAGGAGAGTACATAGAAAGAGAAAATACTTAAACAAGAAAGTCATAACACAAGAATCTAGGTATTTTGTAACAATAAACAGAATAAGAATAGGAGCACCTGGTAACCCCAACCCCTGGCCATCTTTGAATATCCCTAGTTTGTAGCAGACAGTTAGCCCCCCCACCCCAATGTTAAGCTGAGAGAATGAAAAAGAGAAAAAAATCATTACAGCGATACCTCATCTCTTACACATTCGTAACTTCACAGTGTAGTTGTAAAAAGGAGAAGGTGCCTGAGTTATGCACTTGAAAACATCAACTATTAATATTGTGGCAAACATCGCACTATAACTGTAAGAACTAATGATATTATAATCATGTTTAAAGAAATGATACCTCAGCTGAGCTTATTCCATATACAATATCAGACACAGCATAACATCTTGTTTTGTTTTATAACTGTTAAGAAAATAACACCTTGGTGACAAGTGAGAAAAATATATTTATTGTAGAGGGACATGCAGACAAACCTGCCTATGGCTCGGCTGTTTTAAATTTTGTGTGAATGCTGCTTGCCTGGAGCACCACCATCCCAGTGTGGGATACAACTGTGCTACTAAGAACATGACTATAATATGACCCAAAACACTATTAAGCATATCAAATCAATACCACATATATGGTAAGAATAAATATTTTATAGTCCTTACAGTTCCTTTGCTTGTTATCATGTCCATTATCCGCCATGGCAGCCTTCCCAATATATATCATGGCAGAGTCACTGGCATCTTCAATGTCACCTCACATTCTGCATAGGTGACATAGTTAGAATGGAGAAGACTGGCGACCAGCCTCGAAAGCTGCATACAGAGGCATGAGCAGACACCACTGACAATTCAGAATTAGAATTAAGGTCAGTGAAAAACAAAATGGTTGAAAATAAATTTTTTTAAGAAAGAGCTGTACAGTTAAACGGGCAGAGGGAGTGACTCCTACATAGCTGCTGAGCACAGGAACAACACCACCCCCCCCAAAAGAACAGTTTGTACTCATGTATCAGTGGCTCAGTAGGTAGCACACTCACCTCTGAGGCCGAGAGATCAGATGGCTGTGTGTTCAGTTCCCACATCTGGCACTTGGGTTAATATCCCAATACTGACACTGTGGTGCAGCATGAGGGGGGTGCTGCACTTTTGGGGTGCTGTCTTTCGGATGAGATGTTAAACTGATGTCCCATCTGCCTGGATTGGTGGTAGCTCAGGTGGATGCTAAAGATCCTATGGCACTTATCGAAAAAGAGTAGGGGAATTTTTTATTAGAAAAAAAACCATACATCAGAAAATACAAATCAGAATAACACCAGCAAATGAACAAAAGAAAATAAACTTGGTTAACACAAAATAAAACTAAGAAGAATAAATTATACATCTCGTAAAAAAATACCGACAATAGAAAAATTAAGTGTAGCGATCTAAAAAAGGAAAACCTGAGACACCAAACTTAGCAAATTATGTAATCCAAGTAATATGTTTCCAAAAACTAAGAAATACTTGATTATTCAAAGAACTGCGTTCAAAACTCTTTTGTTTAACCAAAGCTAGTTCAATACAGCTAAGAATAATACTGTTAGAAATAATGGTGTGTTGTAAGGAGAACTGGCATCTGGCTTGCCATAAATGGTATTTAACACATGCAAAAATCACAGTAAGTGTACTAGGACAATACCTCCCTAAAAAACCTGAATAATCCCCCAAAATTAAACTCCGATAGGAAATGTGTCGTATAACACTCCAGCTCCACCTTGTGGCCATATCAGACCAAAAGGCAATAGTATAAGGACATAACAAGAAAAAATGTTCTAACGTTTCTACCTGTTCAAAACAACCCGTCCTGAGACATAATCTATCTGAAATAGGTTTATGTTTTAAGTTACCCCGAACTCCTAATTTGCCATGACAGCAAAGCCATTGGATATCCCACATATGAGGTGGCACCCTGTGATCCATTAAGAGACGTAAGGCCCATGAGAGTTTAGTAGGGACACAAAAAGGGAAATCTACTTGAACGCAGAAAACATTACCCATAATTTCCGTATAAAAGTCCTTTCGAGGGACTCCATGTAATTGTGCCTTCCTAATTTCCATTCCCTAACTTTCCACACTGCGGAATCTGCATAAGACAGTGCTGCACTTGTCATATTCCATTTAGGAATGCCTCCACCCTCCCAGTGTAACAAAAATGGAGAAAATAAAAGCTGAGTCCATGCCGACCATGGGTGGTCCTGAGGCAGGACTGTATCTTGAAATGAGGTTATCATAAAAAAGGAATGGAAAAAAACTATAGGATTTATCATCCCTAAACCCCCTTGACCAATTTTCAAATAAGTGAAAGCCCATTTGCTAGGGTTTAACCAGCTACCCCACATCATTTGAAAAAAACAACTATATAACCTGGTTTCTAAAGAGACGGGTACCGGAAAAACAGAACACACATGTAAAAAGATAAGTAATAAGAATTTCTTAATTATTAACACCCGTTTCTTTTTCGAAAATCCCCAAGATTTCCATTGTACTTTGCGTTCACCTATAATGAGACACTTCTCCCAGTTTAAAGGCTAGATCCCTTTCCCAAAGAAGTCCTAAAATATTAAAGGAATCGGAGACTAAAATACCACCAATATTAGTAAGTAGTGAAGGATCACCAACTTCCAAACACCTGCATTTCTCATAATTCAGCCTGGTGCCATTAAGAGCTGAAAGCAGGCAACCACCATGGCGCCTCCAGTCCAGAAGGGACATCCGCCACCAATAAGCATATATCATCTGCATAGGCTGAGATTTTTTGGGCTGGTATGGTAGCAGAAGGAGATAAACCCTGAATGGACCTATTATTTTCAATCTCCCTTAAGAGGGGGTCCAACACAAAAGAATACAGTAAAAGGCTGATAGGACAACCCTGCCAAACCCCTTGAATCAACTGAATTTCTTTACCTAAAAAATTATTAATTAGCGGGCAAGAGCATGCCTGGGAGTACAATATTTTAAGAAATTGGATAAAGAGCCAAGGAATCCCATATTGTTCTAACACTTGAAAAAGGAAAGCATGAAACACAGAATCAAAAGCTTTTGCCTGATCAAGAGCCAGAACAAAACCCGATAATTTTTTTGGACACCAAATTCACAGATATCCCTAAGGAGTTTCAAATTTTGTTGAATCGAACGATGGGGCACAGAACACGTCTGTGCCGGATGAAGCACCCCTTGTGCAACCACTTGAAGCCGTTTACACAGTACAGTGGAAAGGATCTTATAATCGGTATTCAGAAGACTAATCGGTCTCCAGTTACCAAAATCAGTACTATCTCCTGCTTTATAAAGGTTAAAGGTTAAAATGGCCAGATTAGACTTTGAATTACCAAAACCAAAATGAAGAATATCATTATAGACTGCAGGTAGGATGACACACGTCTTCCTGAAAACATTTATAAAATTCATTCGTGAGCCCAGCCATTCCTGGCGAAACCCCCATACGAAGGGAGCCAATGACTGCCTGTACCTCCAGGGGGGAAGTAGGCCCTTGCAATATATCTGCTTCTTCCTGAGAAATAGTAGGGACAGGAAAGTGCAAAACATCTTCCCAAGAAACCGTAGGAACAAATCCAGTACCAAACAGTAAGGACACCTGATGTTCAGCAATTTCCAGCATTTCTGCCAGAGAAGTTTTCAGCTGTCCTGTTGAATTATGAAGCCCTGTCATAAGCTTCCTCTCTAATTTCTGTTTACATGCCACATAAGGGTCCTTGAAAGATTGTTGTTGTTGTGTACCAAACTTTAGTTCAGCATGAATCGAAACAGCCCTCTGATATTGGTACTGAAGCATTTTTTTCTTCACAATCCTCATTTGAGACTCGATATCCAAATCCAGGGACCGAGGATGAGATTGTAATTTATAATACTGATTCCTAAAATCCAAGTATTGTAAATATTCTGAGGAACTTTTTCTTACCATAAGCAATAAAAATCCTTGACAGCCAGCTTCGTATCTGTCCACCAAGAAATCCAATCAGTAAAAAAAACTGCAACCGACTTTCTGAGGGTCAGAAAATCCCTCAGTTGAGCCAAAAAAACGGCCTCAGACAATAAGTAAGAATTCAATTTCCACCGACTGGAAATATCAGGAAAGAAAGTAGGGATCTGATGTAAACTTATCTCACCATATAAAACCCTGTGGTCAGAAAAATCACAAGGTAACACTGAACAAACGAAAGGGACTAAATACTGGGAAAGAAAAAGATAATCAATCCTTGTTTGAAAGGAGGCCCTTCTATAAGTGAAACCATCTGCTGCATGCAATCCTTTAAAGGCATCTTTCAATTTAGCCACCATACCATCTGTGAAAGAGCATGAGCATCTGTCGTTTTCTGCTGGATATTATTTTTAAGACGTACATCCAGGCTACAATTCATATCCCCACCCCAGACCACATGTTTGGAGGTGAATAAATATGGTTTGATTTGTTGAAATAGAGCAATCTGAGCTGTTTTCGTTTGTGGTGCATAGGTATTAATCAATCGGAAGCAAAAACCCTGGAAAAAGCAGTCCAAAAGTAAAGCCCTTCCTGGCTGAATATCCACCAACCTTGTAATTCGGACCGAGGGGTGAGAAAAAAGAATACCAATCCCATCCACAGCATCCGCACCAAATGACCAAAAGGAGGGTCCACCCCACCACAGTTTTTTAACCTGAGTTACCTCAAGCATGGAAGACAAATGCGTCTCCTGAAGAAAGATGATATCTACTTTTAAATCCCGACACTGCTGTAAGCAAAGTAAACGTCTTTTGTAGTTCTTTATGCTACAGCAGTTGATAGATAAAATCTTTAAACAGGCCATAAAAATGAAAAGGCTGAAATTCAGGGTTTATCTTGTTTTCGCTTTTTTCCTTTCTTTTTCTTAACATCCAATAAATCTGTTCCCCCCACATCCTCTACCTCCATAGCAGAAGTCCCATCAGGTCTCAGTAGCTCAGATCCGACATCTCCCTAGATGTCAGACAACACAGAAAAGGAATTGTGGGTAGGGCAGACCCCCACCACCCAACATTACGACTGCTAGCCCGAGTCACCCTCCTAGGTTTTTGGAAAGGAGTGTCTGAAGAATGTACCACTAAGGGGCCTTCTAAAAGGGGTTGCAAAACAGATGGCTTGGAACCTTTAGAAAGAGGGGGGGTTCCAAAACCTGTTGGGGAACCAGGGGTACCGACTGTTCAGAGGTGTCCTCCACTATACCTTGCTCTGCAACAAGGCCCTCTGGAACCTGTACCTGTCCCAATCGGTCAACAGTTCAACTCCTTATGCAGAGGAGGAGCGTGCAGGGCTTACATCTACCCTGTGCCTGGGATATCAACTCTTCCTTATTGAGACCACCCTGTCTATTCTGGCCTGCCCACGGGCATTGATGATATGCATGGCCAGTTTCATCATACAGATTACACTTAAAGACATTTCTACAGACTTCACTATCATGATCAAAGTCCCCACAAAGCGCGCATTTGACTTTATCACATGCACTGCTTAAATGTCATCGGCTACCACAACGATAGCAAGCTTTAGGTTGTCCTGGGTAGAAACAGACTCCCCAGTCCTTACTCAAAAAAAAGCTATTTGGAACGTGCACAACTTCGTTATTGATAATGTGCAATTTAACTTTAAAATGCCAGACCCCTGTCCAAATCCCTTCAGTATCAAGAATGGGCTCAGGAGGGCCCAAAACCATGCATTTATGTTCCAACCAATACAAAATGTCCCCCACATTCACCCCCTTATTTCTGAACATAACATTAATTGTTTTAAAGAGGTTTAGTGATTGGTATAGCCAGAAAGGTAACCACAATGGCAAAGATTTACAACCCTCATATTTCTGCCAGAATTTATCTAATCCTGCAACCTGCTTAAAACTAATGTCAAGCGTATCCTCCCCCCGTATATTAATTAAGGCATAAATATCCATGGGTAAAAATTGCATTGAGGTCCAACAATAATTTTCTTGCCACATATAGCCTGTCAGGATGTTCTGGTAATCCACCCTATACCGTAAATGGACCGCATTCTGTCTCGGGGCTTGTTCCAATTTATTGTTCTTGAAAAGATCCGAGAAACAAGGGCCCTTCCTTGTCTCCTGACCTCCAAGTGACTGTATTGGAGAGTGCAACTGTGGGCTAGCCGCTTCATCAACAGTAATAGTGACAGGCTCAGAAATCCCCACAGTGGTAGGAGACTGCAATGTACTGGACTGACCTGCCTGAAGAGAGGAATCACCATTCTGTGTTGTTGTTCGGGAAGGACCCGATTCTGTCGGAGAAAACGTCAGTCAGGTAGGATCTGGCAACCACCTGGCTGTTGAATCCAACCGGCCTACAACAAGGCCGACTCCTCGGATCACTCCTTAATAGCACCCTTAGCCACACTCTCCCTCTCTGAGCTCTCCTCCAGTGCAACAGGCGCAAACACTTCCGCATTCACAGGGGCAACCATCGCAATGTCAAAAGGACCCACATCCGTGGCATCTTGTCTTTCATCCAGCATCACACTTCGATCCTCAGTAGTAGGGAAAACCACATCAGGGGTTGCCAAATCTTTAGCGTTGTCCACAAGCAACACTACTGGTAAAATTTCAGTCGTTCTCATAAAACTCCCAACTGCACACTCAGTAGCCTGCAAGTCTCCATTGAAATCCAAAGCTGTTAACTGCGTAGCAGGCTGAGCCTGCTCAACAACCTCCTGTAATTCCATCGGCAGAGCCTCTGCCTGCACGTCCTCCTCCAAGTCGATCCTCACCCTGTCTGCCATCACAGCAAGACCAAACGCCCTCTGCTGTCCCCAGCAGAGTAGGGGAATTTCCCCGGTGTCCTGGTCAAATTTCTCCCATTCACTAAAAATACCACCAACAGCTTAATCTGGTTCAGTTTCAGTTGTTTACCATCTGTATCCCCCCTCCCCCCGGTCGTCCCTGAAAAAGGGTCTTACCGGGTCAACAAAATTCAATAAATAAATATTTTTAAGACAACTTAAGGATTGTTTTCATACTGGCCCGCTGTTATGCAGCCAGTTTTGTACCCAGTTAACAATGTGTGTATTTCTAATAAAAACGTTAGTTTATAAGGATTGTATGTGACACCATATCAAATGTGTATTTCAGGTCTAACAATGTGTGTATTTATAATAAAAATATTAGTTTGTTTACAAGGGTTGTATGTGGCACCATATCAAGGGCCTTTTTTCAAGTCTAGGCAGACAATATCAACTGGGGTATTTCTGTTTATACAATAGTTTTCTTTTTCATAGAAAGATAACATGTTATTATACAATGGCAAGAAAGAACCTTGGACTGTGATTGGTCAGTTTGGGGCTGAACCCATAGTGTTATCCCAGCACAGCACTAAAGCTCTACTGTTATCATAATTGCCACTATGGAGCAGCCCTTTTTTTGCATCTCCTCTTAAGAAACAAAAATATTTTTCCACACTA
Source organism: Neoceratodus forsteri (assembly GCA_016271365.2). NCBI lineage: Eukaryota > Metazoa > Chordata > Ceratodontiformes > Ceratodontidae > Neoceratodus > Neoceratodus forsteri. Next base: position 356,987,250 of record CM028134.1, read on the forward strand.
ATAAAAACATTCTTTAAAATATTTTTTTTTATTTTATATATAACAACAAGCCATTGTATAATAGGAAGAATGCACTCCAGGGTGTGTGTCATTTGGGATAACACCACGCCTGGGGCATTGGACGCACTCAGCCGGCAGCCTCATGCCCAACCCCCCCAGGCATGGCGTTATCCCAGCACAACACACACTCTGTCGTGGATTATTCCTTTAGTAACACGTGATCTATTTTTTAATCCATGTTTTGAGTTGTCATATAAACCTTTATTCTTTAATTCAGTCTCAAATTTAGTCTTAATTAATATTTGTATGATTTCCCCTGGTACAGTTGTTAGGCTAAGTGGCCTATAATTTTCTATCTTAGATTTGTCACCCTTTTTGAAAATGGGTGACACAGTAGCTTTTCTCTAGTCATTTGGGACCTCACGGGAGATGTATGGTCTATTATATAACCCTGTCAGTGGTGCCGCTATGCAGTCTTTAAGTTCCTTGAATAATCTGGGGTGGAGTTGGTCAGGACCATCTGATTTGTTTGTCTTAAAATTCATTTAATAATTCTGTAACCTCCTTGACATTAAAAGGCAAAGATTGTGATGGATGGATTGACTACTGGTAAAGCAGAATGTAGGCAGTTTGTCGAATCAAATACAGAGTGGAAGTATTCGTTTAAAATGTTTGCTAACAAAACTGGATCTCTTATCTCATTCTCAGATTCTTTGATTGGACTAATGGTTCTATCAACCTTCTTGTTATTGCTAATGTCTGCAAAAAGAGTTTTTAAGTTATTTTTGGTATGGGCTATTCTAAATCTAGTTTTTTCTTTCCTAATCTGATCAGTTTTTTGCAAAGCATTCCGGAAAAGGAATATTACTGATACTGGATTTAAATATCTATATTGTGAATTTCCTGTGATTCCAATCCTGTACTGCCTGTCCAAAATACACAAGAATTTGAATGAGCCCCCCTGGAAGACTAATTGTCTCAGTGGTCAACTCAGTCACAGAGCATCTTTGTGACTTTATTGGTTTATTCTTGCAACACAGTGTGTTGAAGCTCCCCTCTTACTTAAGGGACAGTGTGGATACCATTAAGAAATTTTAAGGGAATGTGTGGGAACCAGGATTTGTTTGGATAAGTAGGGATGTGGAATCACTGTACACATCCATTAGACATCAGGATGGAATAAAAGCAGCAAGGTTCTTTTTAGAGCAGGGCCAGAGAGAAACACAAGCTCCAGTGGATGTTTAGTTGACGCTCTAAGTTTTGTACTTCACCATGGCTATTTTGAGTTTAATGGAGACTTTTATGCACAACAATGTGGAACTGCAATGGGTGCATCTATGACCCCAGCATGTGCAAATTTATTCATGGGGCTAGGGGAATTACATTATTTACAGAATCCGACAGTTAACCCTTTTTTAGCTAATATAGTAAAATGAGGGTGTTTCATTGATGATTGCCTCTGTACCTGGAAAGGAAATGTTAGTGCATTGGAGTTTGTTAAATACCAATTATTTTAAAGTGAGGTTTACCCCACAGATGCATCATGCTGAAACTGACTTTTTGGACATAACTTGTATGAGTGATAGTACAACAGGAGTTAGCACAAAGGGTTACAGAAAAGCCACTTCAACTAATTCACTGCTCAGAAATGACAGTTAACACCCTACTAAACTTAAAAATTCTATCCCATAGAGCCAGCTGACAAGAATCAGGCATGACATCACAAGTAACATTGATTTTATGACTCCAGCAGATCTCCTGTCTAGGTTTAAAGAAAGAGGTTATAAGGACTCAGTTCTTAATGAAGCTTTAGCAAGGGAACAAATCAAAACAAAGAAAGAACTTCTTGATTGTGAACTAGCAAAGGCTAGAGAGGATAACAAAGAAAGTCAAATAACATTTCCCACAGAACATAACACTATTTCAGGGCAAGTGGGGAATATTATTTATTTATTTATTTTTTTATTAAATTCTCGGATTACAAATACCTTTGAGCAGAAACTGCTCATTTACAAAGGTTCCACGTCAAAGGATGAGGGTCAACATACATACAGAGGTAGTAAAAGAATGCACGATAAACAACCAAAACAACTAAAAGAAAAAATAAAGATACTCAGTTACAACATACTTTGAGATAATATTCATATAATGAGCAGCTTGAGTAGGCAGCTGGCTGCGGTAACAATAAGGGATAGAGGGCACCATAGGCAGTTAGTATTGCAGGCGTGCGACTGGGAGAGGAAGTTGGCAGGCTAATGGGCTACTGTCCGATGGTGGTGGAAAATGTCTTGTACCAGTGGAGATGTGAAGCAGGAAAGGAGTCACAAGGAAGGCCCAGTGCCAAAGGGAATGAGACTGGGAAAGGGTGGGCTGTGAGACATGAGTGAGCTGGGAGATGTTTAGAGAGATCTCTGTTCAGAGAAGCAGTCACATTGAGTGGTAGAGGTGAGGTAAAGTTTGAGATTCCTTTTGAAGGGTCCAAGTGTAGTAGAGGAAAGTGCTTCTTTATTGAGGGAATGGAACCATTGAGCTGCTCTATAGATAAAGGACTGCTGACCCATGGAGTACGACATCTGGGAACCCTGAAAGGTTAGAGATTGGGCACCACGTGTTTGTTGAGTGCCACTGTAGGTAAGGAGTGAGCTAACACCAGGTGGCATGAGACCAAGGAGAATCTTTTTGGTAAGTAAGCAGGTCTGGTATTGTATTCTGCTGCATAGGGGTAGCCAGCTGGCCTGTGCATAGAGGTCACAGGTGTGAGTTTGTTGGGCTGCACCCATCAGTAGTCTACAGGCTTTGTTGAGAGCAACTGAGATCCTGCAGAGGGCACTTGTTGAGGCAGAGCCATAGATGGCAAGGCCATAGTCAATGATAGAGGTGACAGAGCTGTAGATGGCTAGTTTAAGGGCATCCGTAGGCATACAGTGCTTGTGTTTGTGTAATAGTCCAATCCATATATTGGTGGTCTTGGCAACAGTGTCAATATGCTGAGTGTAGGAGAGGGTACTATCCAGGGTAATACCAAGGTACTTGAACTCCTTGACATGTTCAAGTGGGTTCCCAGTGTGGTTCTTGATGGTGAGGGACAGAGAGTTGTGCCTGCTCTGTCAGTTACAGAAGGACATGGCTCTAGTCTTGCTGTGGTACAGGACAAGTTTATGAGAATTGAACCAGTCTTCGATGTGCTAGAAGTCAAGCTGCAGCTGGGATTCAAGGACTGTAATGTCATGGTGACTGGAAAACAGGACTGCATCATCTGCGTATAGTAATATTTTTTGGTGGCAGGCACTGGGGAGCTTGTTGATGAAGAGAGAGAAGAGTAGAGGGCCCAGAATAGACCCCTGGGGGACTCCGGAGTAGACCAGTTTCTCATCCAAAGAGATCCCTGCAATCCTTACATGTTGCATCCGATTATCAAGGTAGCTGGTGAACCATGGAAGGGCATCGCTGGAGATCCCAATGGAGGACAGTTGCTTGAGCAGTAGGGGGTGGTTAACTGTGTTGAATGCCTTGGTAAGGTCTATAAATACTGCCCCTCCACAATTCCCTTTGTCAAGTGTGGCATTGATGAAGGTTGTAAATTCCAGTAGTGCAGTGGTGGTGCTGTGCCTTTTCTGAAGCCATGCTGCTCTGGGCCCTGTACATTGTACTTATCCAGGAATTCAACTAGTTGGTCCGACACTATTCGCTCCAGCGCTTTGGATAGTGGGGGGAGGAGTGAGATAGGTCTGTAATTGGTGTGCAGTGTCCTGTCTCCGCTTTTGTGAACCGGTGTGACAGTGGCTTTCTTCCAGAGAGAGGGGAAATGGCCCAATCTAAGCAAGAGATTCAAGATCTTTGTAAGTGGTTCTAAGATTTCATCGAGGACTTGTGCCAGCAGTTTCAGGTCGAGGGAGTCACCACTGTACCCTTGTTTGCCGATGGCCTTTTGAATGTATTTTCTAGCTACTTGTGGTGGGACCTCCTTAAAAAAACCTTTGGGTTGTGCGTTCTAGTTGGGGGGTAACTTGGGAGGAGCTGGAGGGGAGGTCATCGAAAAAATTTGGTGGAAGGACACTGTCCAGGTTTGTAAATGCATTATTAAAAGTGTTGGTGATGGTACCTAGGTTGAGTGTAGGAGTGCCATGAAGGTTGAGCATAGTGGGTGGTGCTTTAGGATCCTTGCCTGTGAGTTCTTTCATGTTGTTCCAGAATTTGTTTCCCTGGCCCCAAGAGTTGGTCAGAGCCTCTTTGTGATAGCTGTGTTTAGCATTCTGTATTTTTCCAGTGCAATCATTTCTGGCTGCTTTGTATAATTGTATGTTTACTTGCATCGGAGTTGCACGAGCACAATGCCAGAGGTGGTCTCTGTGTTTGAGCAGAGTTAAAAGGTCAGTAGTAACCCAGGGATTAGTCTGTCCATTGACCTTCATCTTTTTCACTGGTGCATAGATGTCATAGGCTTCATTGAAACGTTTGATAAATAGGTCCAGAGCTTTGTTGGAGGATATAGCATGCACCAAGCAGGAAAGGGATCCTGGGGTTATCATCTCTGATGACCTCAAGGTAGGGAAACAGTGTGACAAGGCAGCAGGTAAAGCAAATAGGATGCTGGGATGTATAGGCAGTGGCATCACCAGCAGGAAAAGGGAGGTCATAATTCCAGCTATACAAGACACTAGTGAGGCCCCACCTGGAGTACAGTGTACAGTTCTGGAGACCATACCTACATAAGGACATAGACAGGATAGAGAAGGTTCAGAGGAGGGCAACAAAGATGGTGCATGGATTGCATCACAAGTCCTATGAAGACAGGTTGAAGGAACTGAACATGTACTCCCTGGAGGAGAGGAGGGAGAGAGGGGATATGATAGAGACATACAAGTATCTTACAGGGAAGAACAGGATGCAGGAATACACTATTTTTAAGTGAAAAAGATGTTCCAGGACTAGAGGACATGGGATGAAGCTGGAGGGAGGACGATTCAGAGGAAACATAAGGAAGAATTTCTTCACAGAACGGGTGGTGGACAAGTGGAACACCCTGCCAGAGGAAGTGGTGGGGGCTGAAACAATCATGGGATTTAAGAATGCATGGGATAGACATAAAGAATTCTGGAGGTCGAGTGAGGCAACAGACTTCTAAGAAAACATAAACTGAACTTACAAGCTCAAATGGGCAGACTGGGTGGGCCAAAGGCCTTTATCTGCCGACACTGTCTATGTATCTATGTATCTATGTATCATTGAGGGAGTCAAGCACTGCCCAGCTCAGCCTGGTTAGATGGTATTTTAACAGCTAGAGGTGCCCTTGTTTGATAACCCTGGCATAGATAAGCTTGGGAGGGGGCTTGTGGTATTTTTTTGACCTGGAGCAGATGACAGGCGAGTGGTCACTTATTGTATCTGGGAGTACAGAAACATAGGAGATGCATTCAGGATGGTTAGATAGAATCCAGTCTAAAAGCATAAGGGAGCCTGTCCTATAGTTACACCTAGTGGGGGCATTGACCAGTTGAGTGAGGTGATGCGCCGCGGCTGCATTCTTATAGGTAGCAGCCTCAGTGTAGAGCCAGTTAACGTTAAAAATCACCCATGATCATGGTTTCAGAATTATGTTGCTGGACCCTTAGATATTCCATGATGCTATGGAAGCCTGCAGCCTGGTCTCTTGGGGGGAGGTAAACTGAGATGACAGTGAGTTAATTGTTATGTGCACCAAGGAGGATTTTGATTGTGAGGACCTGAGAGGAGTTGCTCAGGCTAGGGGATGGGATGATGTGACCCATAAGGGTATCCTTAAGATAGATGGTGCAGCCCCCGCCCCTTTTAGCAATCCTGTCTTGCCTGAAAATGCAGTAGCCAGGGATAGAGACTGATGTATCAGGGATTTTTGGGTTTAGCCATGTTTTCACAACTGAGAGGACATCAGGGTTGTGCTGTAGGATCCATGTTTGGAGGGAATCAAGTTTGTTGAGGATGCTGCAGGCATTGATGGATGCCATAGTGAGTGTCCCTGTCCTTCTGCTTGGTGCCACTGCTGGCTGCCCTGGGTTGGGGTGAACATTTCCTGAGAGCAGGAGCAGCATAAGGAGAATTTATAGGAGAAAGGATTTCAGCATCTTGTAGATACCTGGTGGTTAAGTCATAAGCCAAAAGAAATTATCAACAGCTGAGGTCCAGAGTCACAGAATGTGTTAGAATTCCTGAAGGTGATGAACTGTGCCTGCACATATGCAGGATGTGAAATCCTTTTGTCTGCATGCTTCTTTGTCACTCAAAGAGGTTGTTGAAAAGCCCACATACAGATCATGGAGCAGGTCAGACGAAAATGTGGATTCAAGCAGGCCTAGAGTCATTGAGTTTGTCAGACTTAATTGCTTGACTTATGTTTTGCTTGGGATAGCTTCCAAAAAGTTGATTTTTAAATGAAAAATGCAGATACCTGGTGATGATGTTTTGCAGAAATCCAGTTCAGGAGACTTTCACGGATGTAGTGAGCAAGAATGGTGTAGTTACTCCAAGCAGAAAACCATGTAAATCCACAAAAACTAAGCTACAGACACAGACAAGCAGCCACTACAAACAAAGAAGGGTGACACTTGATAAACACAAAAAACAGTTTCCACCCCCTAGGGCACTGTCTGGGTCAAATACACAACTTGTACCTGCACTTATTTCAGGACTTATGACAAATTTTTAGCCCAGGGTTTAAACTCTTCCTGCACTGAAAATCTTAAGAATTGTAAAAAAGACTGTCTTTTCCTGATAATTCTAAGTTCCTTATTTCACCTTCCTGTTAGAAGTAGCCTCCACCTGCAGAATATCTGCTACAAACCAAAGACAATTGTAAGGTTCACCTCCCTCTGTTGTGAGCACAGCTCGCTTTCTTGCAAATCCTATGTTCAGTATTGCAGCTTCCAGCCAGAGGTAGTTTGACTTGAAAAATATTAGCTGTTATATGGAGTAACTGGGATATCTTAAAGGGAGATGTAAATTTAAGGGAGCTGGTGTCTGAAAATCTAAAGGTCACCTTTAGATAAACAGCTGATCTACAGCATAAATGTATCCATAGTCAGTTTTCCAGAAAAGATACTGAAACAGGGTTGTGGCTGCCTGTGAGACCCAGAGGGGCCTATAAATGTAAAATGTGCAATGTTTGCAAATACATGCAAACTGTAAAAGAGATTTCATTGCCAAATGTTGTAAAATAAAAATTAATGAGTTCATGTCTTGCACCACTACAGTACATTTGTTGTATATATTTTATGGTGCAGCTGTAACCTGTACAATATAGAAAAAACTGCAAGAACTTTGAAAGAACATATACAAGAACATATACGCTCAATTGTTAATCACAATACTGATAAACCAGTGGGTAGACATTTTGTACAGGTCCATAACTCAGACCCTAGCTGTTTTAAATTTATGGGCCTGGAATGGGTCTAGACTCCGAAAAGGGGTGATGACAAGCAAATCTTTTGATGCAAAGAGAAAGTTATTGGATTTTTAAAGTAGACACAGTTAGGCCTAAAGGTCTTAATGAAAGATGGGACCTGAAACCATTGTTAAAATACAAAAAAAAATTGATTAGCTGCTTTTGTTTCTCTTTAAATCCTTCCTTTATATATTAAAATACCCCCATTAGTTCCTCTGTTCCCTCTTTAACCCTTTACTTCTCCCTTTTTCCCTTTCCCTCCCTTTAGCTTCCTCTTTTTCTTTTCTTCCATTCTTTCCCCTTTTTCCTTCTTCTTTTTACTTTTCTCCCCCCACCCCCATCTTATCCCCTACTATTATTATACTTTGACTGGAGTACCGTGTATATTTATATATATTTTTGCATATTTGAATCTAATTGTTGATAATTTATTTGTTCTTTGTTTTCCGTTTTTTAGGATATATCTGCCTTTTCCCTCATTTCTGGTATAAGTGGCCTGAAATCCTTTCCATTGACTCAAACATTTTTGTTTTTTTATCTTATGTTTCTCATCCCCCTAGTTCCAGTGTTTTCCTTCCTTATAGTACTGTTTGTGAGCCATAAAATATACAGAACGTGTAATTAAAAATTAGATGCTTTGGTCAAGGTGTATCCCTACTTTTTGGAGATCCACTAAATTGTCATAAAACAGTTACTTACTTTGCCTATGTTTAGGTTCCACTTTAATTTAGCTGTCAGCTGCTATTTCCACTATTTTTGCATTGAAGCTTAATAAATATAAACTACGTAAATTAAAAGTAATGACATACTTGGATAAAGTGGATTTGTTTTTCCTTTTGTAACTTTAAAAAATGTATAAGACTTTTTTATTATTTAATGGTGGTTGTTATAAATAGAGTCACATGATATATGATGTCATAGCTTTATGTGTTTAAAACTGCAATATGATCTCTGTAATGGTTAGTGCCCTCTTGGAGGCAAGTAGCCTTGGTGCTTGGGGCATTCACACTGGTGGAAATAAATCAACAATTAGTTGGAGCTAATGGTCTCTGTGGTTTTTTGGAGTGTTTACTGCTGGAATTGTTAGTTTTTTGTAATCCTTTAATTTTTTTTGTATCAGTTAGTATTATATGCAAATGTTTTTATTTGTTTGTTTTTTATTGATTTAAACACAGATTTTTTGTTACTGATTTTAAACACAATTTTTTTTATCCATTAGTTTTTTTAACTTTGCTTGAGAACCATGGTGGTACTTTTGCCATTTTATTATAAAGTTTTTTTTTTATGTTTATCTGGGATACACATTTTTTTCAGTAGTAAAATCCTCTTAGATTCTAATAAAGCCATACCAAAGGATCTAAGTATAGAAGCATTTAATTATAAAGGAACTGGGATTCAATTTTCCCCAAAAGAAGTTGAGCAGGCAATTAGGGCACAGAAAAGGAATAAAGCTGCAGGCTCTGATGGGTTGCCTGCAGAAATTTTTTTTGCATGATCCAGCATTTTGGGCTAATGTATGTACTCCAATATTTAACATCATAAGTAGTTATTTTATTCTCCCTCAAAGTTGGAATAAGGGTATAGTAGTCCCCCTGTTTAAGAGAGGTAATAGATCTGATCCATCATGTTATAGACCCATAACCTTACTTCCAGTTTTACAAAAAATATTCCCATGATTAATTTTTGATAGGTTGACAGCGTGGGTTGAGGAAAATCACTTGGTGTCAAAATTTCAAGGGGGGTTTAAAAAGGGGCAAGGTACTCTTGATCTTTTTTCTCTAAATTTTTTGATAGAAAATATGTATTTCATAAAAAAGGTAATCGTTTTGTAGCCTTTTTGGATATAAAAACTGCATTTGACTCCTTAAATAGAATAAAACTATGGGAGTTTTTGGTTGAACAAAAAAATTGATCACCAACTGTTAGAAATTATAAAGCTCTTATATTCAAACACAACAATAGAAATACACTATGGGAGAGATGGTGGACTATCAAGAGAATTGCCTATTAAAGCTGGAGTAAACAAGGCTGTTTATTGACTCCTATATTGTTTAATTTATATATAGAGAGTCTAATAAAAGAAATTAGTTTAATTGATACCTTTGCACCTAGCCTAGACAATAAGGAAACTAAAGTATTGTTGTATGCTGGCGATGCCCTAGTTATATCCAAAACTCTGTTGGGCCTCAGACATGCTCTATCTACTGTTATGACTACTATGAACCAGTTAGATTTTGATTTAAACATTAGTAAACCAAAAATTCTGGTGTTTGGAAAATCAAAATATAATAAGAAATTTTGGGAAACTGAGTGTTGTAGCTTTGAGGTAGTGAAGGAGTTTAGGTATTATGGGGTAATAATCTATAATAAATTATCCTGGTCCAGTCATTTGGCAGATGTTAAACAAAATGCATTGAAAACTATGGGGTCTATGCGCTCCTTTGCTACTAAATTTGCTAATAATTGTTTTGTGGCACTAAAATAATTTTTGAAACTAAACTTATGAACCAATTGTTATATAGCAGTGAAGTGTGGGGCCTTTATTTAGACAAGGCTAATTTAGAGAGTATTCAGAATAATTTTTTAAGATCTATTTTAAACCCTGCCCCGTGATTCCCCCTCCTGCCTTTTAAGATTGGAGGCTGGAATGATCCAAACTAAAATAAGAATTCTGATAAGAGCAATTAAGTATTGGGGTAAGATTGTGAAGTCAAATAAAAATAATCTTCCTTGGTTGTGCTGGAATGAAATGATGAAAAGTTAAAATAAATTTGGTGGTAATGGTCACTTTTATTCATGGTTTTCTAGATTAAATAGAACTTTAAGCCAATTTGGTTGTGAAGATATAGAATGTTTACATGTCTTGGCCAACATAGATGGCTTTGTAAATGCAACCATCCAGAGATTAAAAGACATAGCTGTTCAACAGGATTTTGCAAGTATTCATGACATTGACCAAAGGGGTTTATACTTCTCTATTAAAATTACTTGGGGGTTAGAACAATACCTGGTTCTATGTGAAAATGGGCTTCATAGGAATATTTTGTCTAGATTACATCTGGCAAGTCTTGGTATGGTTTATTATAATCCAAACAACTGGTTTTATAAGAAGTTGATAAACAAGAAGTTGGTATTATGCACACATTATTTGAATGCAAAAATTGGAGAAAAGATCAAGAAAAGTTTGTTTCTTCTCAAATTCCTGTTTACCATCTCTCACAACCTTTAGATTATAAGAAAATGGTTCTTAAATTTGACTCCACGAAAATGATCTATGGTACTGCAAAGTATTGTTTATGCTAAAAAAGAAACTGCAGCCTTTCCAATTATGTTTTTATAGCAGCCTAAAAGTAGATTATTTAAATTATTGTGCTTATGTATTTATATTTATATGGATTTATAGGAAAAATATTGAGTTGTAAACAAATTTATCTATGAAATTGTAATGTTATGTATGTAAATGTAACAAACTTAAGGTTTATACATTTTTTAACAATAATAAAAGAACTTGAACATGAACTTTCCCATTTTATTATAAAGATTTTTTTATGTTTATCTAGGATACACATTTTTTCCAGTAGTAGAATCTTAGTTTTTAGGGCTGCAGGTAGGCAGAGCCTGCAGCCCTCTTGCATTAGCTCTAAAAAGGAGCTTACCATGAAACTTCCTTTTTGGTCTGGTTTGGTATCCATCTACAACTGCAAAATAGTGTGCTCCCTTTCTAAGTTTTGTTATTTGCTGCTCTGTCTTAAAGGCAGGGTGGATGTACTGTGCCTCCCAACTTCTCAGGATATAAACAAAAAAAAATTTGAAGCTGCTGTCATTTAACCCTTGCAGGGCTGCTGAATGAGTATCTGTCCAGCTCAGTCAAATAGATTCATTCTAGTTCTTTTAGCAGCCTAGGGGTTAACTCATTATCTCCTTACTTTGACTGAATACTGACCCGGTAGAACATGGCTAATTAGACACATGTGTTATGTGGCAGACAGAGTAATATTACAGCTAGCAGGAGACAGGCCAGAAACTGATGGTCCATAATTACAGGCTTTGTATATAGAAGTAAGAAAACAACATTTCAAATGTAGAAAATAAGGTTCAAATATTTTATTACTTTAATAGGAGTTATAAAAGTTTGTTTAATGAGTTGTTTTTGAAGTATTGGCAAGTGGGTAGGATGGCACAGTGACATTCACAGAAGCCTATTTGAATACATAACCCCCACCATGCTTTCACTGTTGGACTGCTGGCTATCTTTCCAGGTCTCCCCCCACACACACACACACACACACGCAGGGACAGCAAGCAAGGTTTTATCAGTTGCTTGCTATAAATGCTATTTGTTCCCCAGCCTTGAAACTAACCTGTGCTCGCAAAAGGTAGTGTTGGACTAGGGAAGCACGGAGACACATACACACAGACAAGGGAGATGCACTGCAGAATTCCAACACTGTCTGTCATATGGGAGTGAGCTAGCCACCCTCTTTGACACAGGATGACTCATACATAAGAAAATAGCCTATGTAAGACCCCCCAAATCCTTACATATGCTAATTTCTTTGGCCTTGAACCTTGGAGTCATCATGTAGGAAGTTCTATTATCTACTGCTGTCAACACTCCCATGTGTCTAAGTTATGTAGTTCAAAAACAAGTTAGAACTACGAAACCAGTCATACAGAGGGTATAATGACTTGAATGTTTCTGTTTATTTGTTTGTTTGTTTCTTTTTAATTTCTATTACTGGCCCAAAATAAGTATCCGTTTATAAGTGTATGAGCCCTGTTTGATAAACGAATGATCTGCTATGCCATGCAGCTCCAAATGTCAGTACTAGAACAATGTTATCAAGTCAGTCTCTTCTGTAACTAGTTATTCTTTTGGTAACAAGGTAAGTTTCACTAGGCCCAGGAGACTGTTTTCAGGGGCAACCCAAGGACACTAGGAAGGTTAAGTGACTTACTCAAGGTCACACAGTATGCAAGAGGAGGTTATGGGTATCACACGCTGTTCTGCTGGATGTATCAAGCTCATTCACAGCTCATTATTCTAATGTCTAGGCTGTTCTGCCAGCCCTATGCTGTGATTTAACAGCCCCACACAGTCCCACTACACAATGCAATAACACAATGACCAAGCAATTGAAAACAGCACTCAAGAGTAAAACACAACAAGGGATATGGGATAAGGTTTATTAGAGAAGGCAGGAACAAGGCTCTAGGGAAGGAAAGGGAAGGGTTAAAAAGGAAACAAATAATTGGCAATCCCTTCTCCACCTCCCTCCTCACCCCTCATCCCTGTCAATCCCTCACAGTCCCAGCTAACAAGCACAGCAATTATACTATCCTCACAGTCCCTAAGAGCACCGTGTATTCTATTGGGTAACACAGCTGTTGAATCATCACAGGCCCAATATTTGATGTAGATGCAGCTATTTAACCTGCACAGTTATTAAGTTTAAAATTAAAGGGATCAATATTTGTAAACTGAAACAATGCCAAATGGCCAAAATGCAGCTCTTCTTCCTGGGCACTCCCATAAGAGACAGTCCAGTCCTGCCTTAACTATCTAACTAAAATTACTGGGGCAATGGTGTGATTCGGTACTCATGGTATGCAAATCAAATCAGACCCTGAAAGGTTTCAGATGTATAATGCTAGTCTCTCTGCTGTGCAGTAGCTGCAGGTTACATGTTGTGGCTCTTTACTGTATCACAGCAGACATAGTCACGTGAGAGGCTTGTAGGTCTGTGATGATTCAACAACTGTGGCACCCAGCAGAATATAGGGGAGCTCTTAGGGACAAGAGTGAGAAGAAAAAAAGGATAGTGGTGGTGATTTACCCTTATGGCTGGGAGGAAATGGCCCCGCTACAACCCCTCCCCCCACTGGCAACACTGTCTGTTGGGGGCCTCACCATAGAGCTTTGCATGGGGCCCCAGCAGGGCATAACCTTCCACTGGCTGAGGGAGCAAGTAAGAGAGAGACAGACAGAGACTCAGCTGCTGCATGCTTTGAAGAAATGAAGTGTGTGTGTGTGTGTGTGCGTGTGTGATGCTGCAAATTCAAGGGCCTTGGTACTAAATTCCCACTTCCTCCAGGTCATTGAGAAATATGGTCTTCTACTCTACTCGCTGTCACTGGACAAAGTTTAAGACTGAATCATCATTTACAGGCTCTGATACAAAAATAATTTTAATAGTATTTACTCAATCAAATAATTAGCTGCAGCCAGTCAACTCATTGAACTGGTGGTACACAAGTATGGTCATACTGTATTATAAACAGTCTTATCACTGAGGGTTAGAGAAATAGGCCATTGGCAACTTCTGTTTGGCTTTAAACCCATACATTTGGTTCAGCTTCCAGAATTCAGCAAAACTATTTCGCTAGAGCCTGGCAGTATAGCCTAGAGGTTAGAGTAATGAGCTATGAATGAGCTTGGTACATCCAGCAGAAAGACCTGAGTTTGATTCCCACAACCTCTACTTGCATACTGTGTGACTCTGAACAAGTCACTTAACCTACCCAGTGCTCTCGAGACATCCCTGAAAACAAGTACCTCTGCCTAGTGGGACTTACCCGGTTACCAAAGAATAAAATACATAAATATACAAATACAGTAATTGTCATGGTGCAAGCTGACCACAAATAGGGGTTAAGAAAGTCTTAAGGTCAGCAATAAATATAAATTATTATCGCTTATTAGTTGCAGGTGCTGTTGGAATGCATCTGCAATGAATTGCTGTTTGTGGTGTTGTGACAGAGCCTGCAAATCCCATCAAGACAGCCAAAGCCCTGTGTGAGCTGCCGTAATAGTTACTATTCATCGCTGACCTCAAGACATACTGTATATTCCCATGCAGTCCCTGCTTTATATGCATGCCACTTTCTATATTTTTTATGTGTTTGGATAAATTGATTTTCAAATTACATAGGCATAACCCCCCCCCCAAAAAAAAAACAAGTTATGCATCAAAAATCCTAAAAATGTAAAGATATTAAATGTACAGCATTACACTGCATGTAAGGGATCTTCATTAACTGATACCAACTCTTTGTGCATTATGTGCTCTGTGTTCTCACTGGTACACCAGATCATATGGAGCTTGTTGGTAATGACAATGTGAAAGTTGTTGGCATTGTCATCAGAGGAAGGAGTTGCCTCACTACTGCTAAGGTGATATGCCAGACTATGGGGCCAGGGCCAGTGGGAAGAGTCCAGACAGACTTTCCACCAGGAGACATAGGAGTGGGACTAATAGTGGATGTTTACACAATAAGCTATCACTGAATGTTATGGGAAAGTTACCCGTGCCTTTTGTTGTGGTGTGGCATGAGGTGTGGCCATGTGCCTTAAACCACATAGGACATGGGTAAATCCCACAACATCCCTCGCCATGGAGTGCATTATTGTGATAATAAAATGGACCCAGTTGTGAAAAACATTAAAACACAAAATTAATTAATCAATACATAGTGATGTGATGCATCCTACAATCAATAAAATAATCCTTAATTCAATTGTTTTGTGCAGCTGAAAGTAGATTGTTTGCGTCACAGAAGTTGATTTCTTCTTGTCTACCTAATTCCAATACATGTGCTTTTAAGAACTACATAAGCTATTTTACAAGCACTTTGACTCTACCTTCCTTTCCCACCCTGCTTCCTTTCTTCTCTTTCTTTCACCCACCCTAACAGGTTTGCACTTTGGCAAAGCCTGGCAATGACAGGCAGGGGAAGAAGTTTGGCAACTGGGTAGTCACGCACCAAGAGACATGGATTCCACACTAGGATGCCTGAGTCTAGTGCTAGCTAGCATCAGGTTCTGGTGGTGTGGGACTCAGTTTTTAGATTTACAGACTGGAAGATGTTCGGGCATTATCCAGAGAACTGCTCATTTTGTTGCCTGCCAGGTGCTAGGGCTGTAGATCTCACTTCAAATTGCTGGTGAGGTAGAGGGAAAAACTGGTAGCTGTTGTTCATATTGGGGAGCCTGCAATACCCTTTACAGGCCTACAGTAGGTGAAAAGATCAATATGGACCCTTTTCTCTGAGAAAGCAAATACAAATTTGTTGAGGGCAGGAAGCCACTTTAATTATGGCATCAGAGAAAGCTGTAGCCCACTCCTGTGGTCTTTTTTTTTTTTTTTTCTCCGGTCACAGCTCTTGGGGCTTTCTCTCAGGCATCCATTCCTTTATCTTGCCCTCCTGTGGTTCCCTCAGACTGAGCTTCCTCTCTCCCAACCCCCCCCCCACAGCCGGCACCCCTGGTTTTACCCGCCCGGGGAGGGTAGCCCTTCACCTCTTTGGGCTTGCTTACAAGACAGACTCTGACTGCAGGAGGGCCCCCGTGGGAGGAACTGGAAGGCCAGCTGAGGAGATCCTGGTGGGGGGCATGGGGGATGGGTGCCATAGCCTATTCCACAAGACAGTTTTTTCCTTAGTTTTGCGCTACTGTCCCCACCCCCCCTGCCTGGGCACACCCCGACACATTAGCGCACAGCAACCCTGCCTGCATTGGCCATGCCATACGTGCAGCACAGCTCTCTGTGGCACCCTCCAATCTCCACCAGGGGCCACCAGAGCACTGGACTCCCTGATACCCTCCCCCCAGGATAGGAGAGCTGCCCCGTGGGCGCTCAATTCAATACCTCCCCTGCCGACCCCTGGCACCTGAGCTCACTCCCGAACTCAGGTCACCGGCATGGCATGAGGTGTGGCACCCAGCGCCTCAACCCTCAGCGCCACCATGCTGGCTCACTCCTGTGGTTTTACTATTACAGGGATGTACTCCTACACACTTTTTTCCATGGCAGTTCATAGGGAGTAAAAAACAATGCCAGTATGTTTATAATTATTGAGCTTGACTCTACATAGTCATTTGTTTTAAAAAGGTTCCAATGTTTCTTTCTAATAATACTTTTTAGATTATTTTCTTATTAATAATTCAGCGCCACATGTGAATATTGTTTCTCAGTTCCATAATTAACTGAATGGCTACTTTTTAGTTTTTGATACATTCTAATAACAATATGCTTATGACCACTGGTGAGCTCCCTTATATAGTCAGCATGCACTATACTACTTAAATGCGGAACGTCTACATTTACTACCACACATGCGTGATAGACTCTGATGCGGCGAGAGCAAGGCTAATGCTCTGAGTGTTCTTTTACTCACTCTTGCTGCACTTTCCTCGCTCTAAGCAGCCATATTGGCTCTGACCAGAGTTTGTATATTTTTGTAACCATCCCCCTGCTGCCACATTTTCAGTTTACTACCTATTGTCTTGCACTTTAGTCCACCCATTCCAAAAATGTGTCGTAATTGTGAACTGATTTACACGACTCAATTCAAATCGAGATATAAGGTATATTTGGGGGGTACAGTCCCACTATACTCCACCCTGTCATAGCTGACTAACATTTGGTGGGGGCCTGGGCTGAGGGTGATTAATCTTGAATACCAAGGTGCCTCCAGCAAGAGAATGAATGGTAATGGGTTACATGGTAGTAGGGTACAACCCTCTGAGAAGCTTTCCCTATCCATTTCCCTTCCCAAGTAGCCCTCCCCAGCAATACCACACCAGCAGATAAACAGGCATTGGTAATACAAGGTGAACAGGAACAAACACATAACCTTTCAGGCAGGAGTTGAATATCTGCTCTGCTCTTCTTCATGAGACAGGGTCACAACAAGGCTATGTTGAAAATTTGGTGTACAAATATTACAAAACAACAAATTCATGAGACTACATTACATTTTGCTAATGCAGGCTTGTAACGTTGGTAATTTTCAATATTTTTACACCAAATTCCTCACCTGCAGCCATAGTGGCTCTGGCCAGACATTGTTTTAGTATAGACAAGAATGTTATTTATTTATTTATTTAGTAATCAGAATTACAACCTTTGAGCTAAATGCTCATTTACAAAGGATCATCACTACAAGGGTAGGGGAGGGTACATACGTTTGGAGTCAGTAGCAGCTTAACAGGCATTGTCAAAAACATCTAATAGTAGGAAAAATGTGAATGGGAGAAATTGGTAAACATTGACAATAGCACAACAATGTAGGATCACATAGGCAAATAACAACACTTATAAAATGGGTGCTTCATAAAAGGTCAATTCAAGCAACAGCATTGGACAAACACCATCAGGTGACCGTGCGTATATCAGAGAGCGACCGCACACCTGCACTTTTACCCCCCTGAAAAACAATTTTCACATTTTATAAGATAGATAAACCACTCTGAGGTGTACGGTCATGCTCTGTTATACGCACCCCTTGGGTGGTTGACGCACTTGGCCTGCGACCTCGTGCGTACAACAGACACCTAGGCATGCATATATCAAAGCGTGACTGCACACCTCAGAGTGGTTTATCTATTACATAACCAAAACAAATGTACATAGTCAACGGGGGTTGGGTTCACATGTCATGCCATACAATTAAGTGCTTAAGTCAGAGTTAGGTGCTAGTTTGAGAACAAATCAGTGGTGGAAGCTAAGCAGGATCTTGTATTGGGAGGAAACAGGAGATGGAGCTGTTCATCAAAACTGATATCCAAAGGTTACTAGGCTATAGCCAGAGGAGTCAGCCCACACATAGTAGTCAGAAATGGTAGAGAGAACTAATCAGGATTAGGTAGGAGAGGAGGAATCAGAGGAGGGGAATGATGGTAGGCTCAAAGGTGGGTGGTGTAAGGAGGTCAGTGAATGAAGGTTTGTCAGGGAGCGTGTGAGAGGAGAAAGGTGAGCAGGCAGGTGGGCAGACATGGGCAGGTGGTGAACAGGGAGTTTTGAGTCAAATTGTATAAGTGAAAGAAGAACCTTGGCAAGCCTAGGGTTCTGGTACACCTGCTAGGCTACGAGTGGCCGTGACAGTGTACAGGAGGGGAGATAGTGTTTAAGAGCATGGTTTTGGTGAACAGAGGCATGCTGGCTCATGGGTTAAGAGTGGCAATAGCAACATACAAAAGGGTGGATGGACTTCCTTAGCTCAGACTTGAAAGGCCCAAGTTGGGTAAGGCTTGTGGTGGCAGTTGGTAGCTCATTTATCTAAGCAGAGGCCCTGACGGCAAAGGCTCGTCTACCCAAGGCAGTCCTTCTGAATGGAATAGCTAATGCATGTTTAGTAACACTTCCTGTGGCATGTTCAGCTGGAGCTAGACAGAATAAGGCTTGTATAGAGGGAGGTGCAAGTCCGAGTAGGGTCTTCTGTCCCAAGATGCAGGCATGGAGCTTAATGTGGTCCATAAGTGGGAGCCATTCAGTCCATATGTACAGTTCACATGTATGCAATAGGATCTACATTTCTAGTTTTCAGTATATTGTTCTAATTCCATTTGATGAAGTGCTCCTTTATTTTTTTGTAGTCTACTCTGCTACAATTTTTGCCTACCGTGACACCTTCTAATTTAGGTTTTGCTGTTTTGCATTTAAATTGTAGCATGGAATGGCCACTGGTTCCAAGATTCTAAAAAGAGCTGCAAGAATTTGTTCCCACCAGGTGATATTTACAGATTTCAGCTGGAAGGCCAACCACCCTAGGTGTCTTATTGTTGTTTTGTGCAGCATTTTTTGTGCGTGTTATAGTACAGCTTTCAACTTCTGAAGGAGTCATTATAATCTACGGCATTGACAGTCTCATTGCCCATCTTACTGAATCTGGTGGTGGTACACTTAAACAACAATCACTTGAAATGCGAGCTTGCATCCAAGGCCAAATTTGTAATTCCTAGCCAGATGGCCTTGTCAATTTAACAATAGCCCAACTATGGACCCAATTTACTTTTAAAGATGGGCGTTGCAGTCCTGTAGACCCTGGTGCGGTATTGATGGTTACCCTCTGGCTTAATAGCCTCGACACAATCCCTGCTGGCCTGTTAGTATTTGCCAACTCATCCTGCATTCCTGTGGCATACTGCCAATGGCTCCCTCAGCTCTCCTCTGCTGGTCACTCTGGATCAGGCACCACTCACAGATCAGCTGGGCTATTGCTCTTTTGGTCTCTCATGGTGGGCAGTGAAATCCCAGTCTACAAGTACACCCCTGTCAGAGAAGACCGAAGGTAACTCCTGTTGACAAGCAGTTACAGCACCTGTCAAAATCTCATATCAGAGGTGCTATGTAGGAAAGCTAGCTATGAAGCCTTTCTTCTACAGTCTGAGCAATAAATATAACAATATACTGGTGTGTGTGCTGCCCTTGTCTTTAAAATTGACAGGCAGTCACCTGACTGAGGTGACTAAGTGGTGGCTTTTGGGTCCCTCTGACTCTTGTCAGCTGCAGACCCCTCAGGTCTGTTTGGGAAAAAGTCTCTCAGTAGGTACACTGAGGCTTAACTGGAGAGCAGCTTACCCATACAGGCTGATGCATTCAGCTGTAAATCACTCCCTCCCTCCCTCTCTCTCTCTCTCTCTCTCTCTCTCTCTCTTTCTCTCTGTCTGGTTCTACATACAGCAGTTTCCTCTTTGAGTGTTACAGCACATGCTTATTCCAGACTGCTTTATGGTGGAAAGTTCCAAATCTACACACACCATGAGTATACAGCTCCTTGATTAGTCAGATCACACTATCAGTGGGGGGAAGGCGGTCTATATCTGTCTCAATAACTGATTGGTTACCCCACTCCTGCATTAATTAATTAAGTCTTCCGGTGTCCCTTGAGCCCCTAGGGATCCCAGATAGTCTCCAAATGCCTAACTGACTTACTGTAGCTGCCTCTGACCCTGGTTGCCATATCCATGGGGGTCAGAGGTGTTACGGACTATAGGAGGACAGCAGTCTTAGGGGCACTTTATTTATCAGGCTCCTGTCATCTTTAACATTGTGTGCCTCCAGAATATGCTGTGCATAGTCATACTAATGTTCTGGTCATGTCAGGGAATCGGTCAGGGGGGGAATCCCCAGTTGTGATCACAGGTAGTACTTATCTCTGTCAACACCAGAAAAAAGACATGTCATTGCAAAGCCACAAATCCACTGTGATGTAGTAGGTGCTGAAGAAATCCTCTTTCTCCTAGGTCCTGTTCATTATTCCAGTACCCACTGCCTCAGTTCATAGGCAGGAAAATGAGGGCACTGCTTAATGAAACACTAGTAGGGATAGCAGGAGTAGAAGGGCTTGAAGTCAAATAAGGTGCCTTCAAGAAGGAAGTAAAGAGGTGACTAAATCCTGCTGTCTCTTTCTTCTCTCTCCCAACCCCGTCTCTCTTATTCTATGTTCAGCAGCTTTTTGGCTGTTGAAGCATAAACTTGCCTCCAGACTCTGTGCAGTCACTCTCACCTTCCTAGAGATAGTAGATTTGCACCCTTCCTCTGTTTCTGGCAGACTGGCTTGTGCTGAAAAGTTTCATTCATACTCCATGAGCAGACAGCTCCCAGACTGGTCAGATCCCTTTATCAATCTCTGAAAGAGGTCTGTCTGCCTGTATCACAGCTGCAGATTGGTCACCATACTCCTGGGTGGATAAATGAAGTACACCATTATCTTTTTGAGCCCCAGGAGTCTTTGACAGGTTCCATAAGCCTGACTGGCTGAGCTGCCATTCTCTGACTTGAGGAACCATATCTATGAGGGTCAGAGGTGGCTAACATTACTGCCCACCCATAGTTTACAGAGAAACTAGCCCATCGTTTTTAATTTATCATGGTTCTTGCCCTTTTTGACATTCTGTGTTCCCAGATATGTTGTGCCATGTTGCAACAATGTTCCAGTTCAGTCCTGGTGTCTTTCTGGGGAATCCCCAGTTGTTATGTTTACTGGTGTAACCCACCCCAGTCCTCACTTTGTCTAGGGGTCCCTTTGGTACAAAGGGGGGGCACAGACCTGAAACCTTCCTGGCTCTTTCACATCAAAATGGAGAAAAAGGGAGGCCTTACCTGCAGATGTCTTCTCACTCATACAGGCCTTCCTTTACTCTTGCAGTAGTTCTCCGTTCCAGGTGGCATCTCCACCAGTCTTCATAATGGGAAGGAGCTGGCATTTTCTTGAAAGCAAGAAATAATTTTGATTAATTCAATTCATTAAAATAATCACTCACCGCAGACAAAATCACAGAAACTATAAAACTCTTTATTTTTGACCTGGAAATGATTGTGTCCAAAACCCACATTAAATAAACTAAGAGCAGCTCCTTGGGGCTGCGAGATAAGGTATAAGAGTACAGCAGCTTTCACAGGGCACACATGAGACAACTACAGCGACCACAGATTTTTTTTTCCTCAAGGCCTAGACCGTAGACCACTCTGACTCTACTTTTTCTTTTCCCTTGGGCAGAAATCTCGCACATATTTAGACCAGATTTTCCTTCCAAATAAACCTTTCATGCCTTAACCTTCTAGCGGGGTGTGCCTTACTCCTCCCATGCCAGTTGAGTAAAAACTTGACCTCGGGGTGATTACAGCTTAAGCCTCCTGCAGCTGCTCCCAAACAGTTTACTCAAACCAGTTCACCCGAGCCAAAAAGGTGCATACTCTACATTTCCTCTCCAAGCCTACTCCAGGTTGAACTCCAGGCTTAGTGGCTGCTCCCTCCTTCCCAAAATTCCTGTTCCCCAGGAGTTACAGCCCTTAATGGGTCTGACAGGCCTGCCCCAGACACAGGCATGGCAGGCCATGGGGCCTGCCACAGACACGGGCATGGCAGGCCCCATAGCGAATTTCAGACCACACTCCCCTCACAGAACTCTCCCTCCTGGCAGCGTGCGATATGGGAAAGGCTCAGCGGAGCTGCCACCTCTGGCAACCCTGTTGCAGTCCTGCCACCACTGTAACAGCCTCACTGCCAGGATACCTCTTACCAGACAAGGTACTAGGACCCCTGCATTACAGAGACATTCTGGCACCTTTCCTGTTCACCTTTCTGCTTCCAGACTTCGCCTTCAGCTTGCAGATGTTGAAACCGCTTCCCGGACCCCACAGCTGTAAAATCCTGCCAGCAATCCCTCAGAGACCATACCCTGCATTGCACCGACACTGCCATGCTGACCTAGCGAGACCTCCCCCCCCAGGCACTTGTCCTACTCAATGCTGCCGACTCCCCATCTCTCCTCCCGCCCCAGGGGACCAGAGCTTAAATAGAGGCCCCCCTGGTGGCAGTAAAACAAAATGGCCTATAGAACTAATAGAGAACAGTTGCCCTACCAGACAGGGGGGATTAAAAAATAAAGGCTAATAAGCCCACCCCACGAGGGGAAGCTTACACTGGCCGCACTCTTCTCTGTTGCCAGCAGGAAAAAGCATGTGGCTATGGCGCTGTGTATCCTTTGTGGCATAGGAAGTGTCAAAGAAATCCTCTTCTTCCTTGGTCCTCTTCCCTACTGCAGTCCCCACAGTCCATAGTCCAAGGGACCAGAAGCTGCACTAGCAACACAGATTGGCTTGACAGTGGCTCCATGGAGCTCCAGACAAGCCCCACCAAATGTGGGATGGTACAGGTGTTTATATTTTATATTTTATTTGCTAGAGGAAAATTCCAAACCACATTTCACAATGTTTCATGGACACAGTCCACTTCTTCAGGCTGATTTTGAAACCTTGATTTCTGCCTGCTGCATTTCATTTTTTCCAGCCTCTCTCATTCCTTTAAGTAAACCAGGAGCTACCTCTTATGTCACACTGTTTGTTTGTCACTTGGGTTACTCAGGTTATTAGACATAGAAGAATGCCTAAAGACCAATTGCAACTACCTCCCCACTACTCAGTGGTCATAGCCAAGGTTTTGGTATCCATCCACGTACTCATCCAAAAGTCATTTATACTTGTCTTTGACAGGGTGTCTCATAATTACTTCATCTTTTTTATTAACATACGAGGCTCCTGCCAAAACATGATCTACTAAAGCTGGATGGGAGATATATAGAAAGAGCCATAACTTGCAAAAAAGGGTATTGCTCAGGCCAAAAGAGTGTATGAATACACACTAGCAACTAAAGTTCAGGATAATTATAAGACCTTCTACACATATATCAACAGTAAGAAGGGAAAAATAATACTATCAAACCCTTAAAAACACAAGATGGGAATCGTATAATAGAGAATAGGGCATTAGCTGAGGATTATAATGCATATTTTTCATCAGTATTTAATGTTAGCCCTCGAGTTATCCAGGACTGTGGTGAAATAATACATACGGGAGAAAGCCTAAGGATAGACCCAGCTGATGTCTTCATCAGATTACAAAAGGTAGATCAGAATAAAGCACAGGGGCCAGATAGGAGTTATCCCAGGGTAATTAAAGAAATGGCAGTAGTACTAGTAGGTTCAGTAGCTTATTTTTTTCAGAAAAGTATAGATACTAGTGAGGTTCCAGAGGCCTGGAGGCAAGCAGTAATTATACCTATTCATAAAAAAGGCTCAAGACAGGAGTTCTCAAATTACAGGCCCATTAGTCTGACCTCGGTACTAGGAAATATTCTGGAAGGTATAATTAAAGACTACACTGTTGAATTCCTAGTAGCTACAGGCAGGATAGATATGACCCAGCATGGGTTTACTAGAGGAAGGTCATGTCAAACCAACCTTTTGGAATTTTATAACAAGGTTAGTAAAGCCATGGATATGGGAAACCCGGTTGATGTGATTTTGCTAGACTTTGCAAAGGCTTTCAACACAGTTCCCCATGAGGAGCTTGTTAAATCACTTTTTGAGCTAAATCTACTAGTTTGAGTACAAAAATGGGTTAAAGTGTGGCTTACAAATAGAAGCCAGAAGATCTGTGTAAAGGGGAAATACTCTGGCCAGGCTAGAGTGACTAGTGGCATTTCCCAAGGTCCGGTATTGGGACCATATCTGTTTAATTTATATATCTCAACCATGCAGGTTCATTCAGGGGTATGGCTGCCTAAATTTACAGATGACACTAGGATTGGGCATCCTGTAAATAATATAGAGGAACAGTCCATCTTACAAACAACTTTAAATAGTTTGGATATGTGGGCCTCCCCATTTTTAATATTGAAAAATGCACAGTTATGCACTTTGGAAGGAAAAATAACCAGTTCCAATATACCCTGGGTGGTTCTGTATTAAAGGCTGTAGACGAAGAAAAAGATTTGGGAATCATTGTTAATAGTGATCTTAGTTTTAGCTTACAATGTAATACAGTTTTAAAAAAGGCTTGCAGCATAACATACTGTATACAAAGACACATTAAATGTAGAGATAGCGAGGCTGTGATGCCCTTGTATATTGCACTGGTGCATCCCTATGTGGAGTACTGTGTTCAGTTCTGGGCCCCATATAAAAGGAGTGACATTGGAATGATGGAGAGGGCACAGAGGAGAGTCACCAAAAGGATCAAAGGGACAGAGGGACTGAGCTATGTGCAGAGACTGCAGTATTTGGGGTTGTGCTCATTGGAATATTGCAGAATGAGGGGTGACGTGTTTGATTTATAGGGCATTGACTGATACCAATTTGTGGGATCTCTTAGGCCTAGTAAAAAGGAACCAACCATATAATACCAGAGCCCATTGCTACAATTGTTAAAGGATAGATATAGAACAAATAAAAGGAAATATTGGTTAAACAATAGGGTAACAGAAATTTGGAACATGTTGCCTTTCGAGGTCGTGGAGAGTAAAACAATGTTGGAATTTAAAACAAATTTAGATAAATTTCTTATAAGTAAATATATAAATGAGTATACATAAATTGTGATTGGCGAGCTCATGGACAAATGTCTTTATGCTCTGTACTATCTATGTAATCTATCTATGTAATCTATAAATTGCTGGCTATCTCAACATTCCCCAGATATCCTCTGCCTCACTGAAACATGGCTATCTGTTAAGACTCCAGACTCCTACCTGGTGTTCCCCAACTATGCAATCATTTGGCAAGATTGCTGCAAAATGGGTAGAGGGATTGCGATTTTTATAAGGCTACCTCTTTCCTGCTCAGTAATCAAAAAAGTATCTGGCCACGGCTCTCATGAACTGATTCTCACCCAAATCACCCTCCCTTATACTCTCCCTATCTTCATTGGGGTGATCTACGCCTCCCCTAAGCTAGCACAGGATGAATTCATCACATGCATTTCTACCCTACCACCCCTCACAACATCTGGCGAACTATTACTATTGAGTGACTACAACCTAGATTGGCTCCCCCCCCCTTCAAATCAGCCACCTCCAAAACTGAGTTCTTTAACCTCACCCAGTTAATTACTGAACCCACCCGTTATAATCCTTACCCCACAAACTACTCCCTTATTTACTGGATCCTCTCCTCCCACCCTCATAGAATATCCGCTGTTGGGTAATGGACACAGCCTTAAGTGACCTCTGTATTACTTACCGTACCAGTAAAAAACAACTACCCAAATCAGCCCCTAAATACATTAAAACTCATCCTCTTAATTCCCTCTATTCCAACTCTCTCCTGTGTGATCTGAAACACGCAGACTGGGATCCAGTCTATTCTGTATCAGACGTAGACACAGTCCTGGCCCAGTTACTACAAATCCTTACACATGTCTGGGAATCCAATGCCTCACTGGTAAAAGCCAGATTCAAGAAAGACCACCACCCCTGGGTCTCTGCTTCAATAATTGCCCTATGCAGAGCCTGAGACAAGGCCTAATCCCTCTTTAAATCCTCACTGACCCCTCAATCCAGACAAGCCTACAACCCCGTCAGGAATGCTTGAACAAAGGCCATAAGATGACCTAAAGCCGATTACTTCAGGTCCCATCTACACACCGCTCATCCCTCCTCCTTCTGCAAGTTGGTCCACTCCCTCATCAACCCCCCCTCTCAAATCAACATACCCAAACTCAAGCAAAGTGACCATACAATTTCTGATCCCATCAGAATAGCAGAAACCCTAAATAAATTCTTCACCCCCTGTGCTGTCCCCGACTATCCTACATCCTGCAATCACCTCTCTGGACAGAACTGGCTTGACCCCTAGTTTAATTTCTCAATCCACACAGATGCCATTACTTCAAAACTCTGCACTAAGCTAGGTATACTATACCAAAACAGAGACTCTCTCCTGCTACTAGTGAGGAGCAAATTACTAACTAAAATGATTACTCCCATTTTTAACTACGCAGATCTCGTATTCTGCACTGCACCATCCTCTTCGTTAGCCAGGCTAGACTCCCTCCTATATGCATTCTGCCATTTTGCCACAAACACTCCCCTTAGAACTCACCATTGGAGCCGGCACAGTGGTTGGATTTCGCTTACGACACCAGCGACCGGACGAGTTCGGGCACTGGAGGACCGGCCGGGGAGGCAGCTTGAGCGTCCCACGACTGCTCACTGTCTCCAGGGAGGGTAGGGGTCACGACCCAATGCTGAAGTGACCACTGGTGGAGGCCGGTGGTAGAGCAGCACGTTGGGGTCATTGGGGTGGTGCGTGACAGACGTCGGCTCTCGCCTTGACGTCCGGACGTCACGCACCTCAAGAAAGCCAGGAAAATCGCTCACTGGCCTCTGGATGATGGCTCTCTGTTCCTGAGGGCCTCTAGTGCCTTCCCGGCATCTCCTGTACACCAGCAGTATCCCTGGGCCCTAGAAGTGTGCACTGGGGCTATCCTCCCCCCTCGGTGCCTTCTCCCTCGGAGGAGAGGGACCCACCCGGTGAAGGGATACCCTGGGATATCCTGGGGGTTGGCTGCAATCTGAGGAATCAGAGGAGGGCCAGGCAAGGACAGAAAGAGGTCGGGGGGAACCTGGCAAGAGCTTGAAGGAGTGGAGGACCAGCAAGCACGGGGCAGAAAAATAGATCATACAAAAAAAAAGAGCTCATCATTGCTCTCTTCTCTCCGCCCTCGATTATTACCTCTGTCCCATCACTGTTTCATTCACTCTATCACCTTAATATCCAAATTTTGGCTTAACCTGCTCCCTACCTTCCTGTCTGAGAAGTTAGCACCAGCAATCACTTCACATTACACACTACATTCAAAGGATTCCCATTCCTTCTCACTCCCCAAATCCTCCTCGACTGCTGGCAAATCCATCTTCACTTATAGGCTCCCTTCACTATGGAACAAACTACCACCTCTCCTAAGAAATTAACTCTCACACAACTCTATCAAATATCAACTACATCAACTTTCACCCCCCACCTGCTCCTGCTCCTTCTTCCAACTAACCCAGATTCACATAATGACCACCCCATCCTTACCCCACAAGTTAATCAAAACCAATGAAAACCAAGTTATTCCTCTTGCAAGCAGCATATCTCTCAGTTCTCACCACAGATTTGTCTACCAATGCACTATTTTCTGTAAATTACTCTGTATCAGCTTGCACTCATGCCATCATCTCTATTTAATCATACAGGGCCCTATGCATTAATGGTCAGAGTGGCAACGCACCAAGTATCTGTGGCACGTAGCAACTCCGCACCCATTGCATCCCCATCCTGGATGCACTAATGGGGGGTGCATAGCCCCAGTGTACCCAATCACCCAGTCCAGCAGACTGCAACACACCGGGGGTGGGCTGTGGGCATGCCAACACTATGCACCATGTACTAAGACACGTAGTTCTGGCTGCAGGGGTGCAAAGGAGGGTGCAGGGTACACCGGGGGGGGGGGAACCTGCCATACCTCCAGTGTGCGCGGGCATGCAAAGAGTCTCCCACCTGGACCAGGCAGACCGACCCAGTCTCCCACCAACAGAACACCACCACCCATCTCCCATGTCTGCCCACACACCCCGGCACACTGTACTCACCCAACCCTGGCATGGCAGGAAGCCCCCTCCAGCACACAGTGGGGCACCAGCCCTGTGATTGCTGTACCCTGCACCCAGCTATGACTTGTTCCCCTATCCAGTCCCACCCCCCCGTACTGCAGGACCCAATGTAGTGATGCCCCCCATGGGACACAGGCTGCCTGCCCCCGACCCCTGAGTATGGCTCTCCCAATGGGGTGATCTGAGGTCCCCCCATGACACCAGCAACCACCACCCAATGTCCCATATGTCCACTGGTGCTGTAAACAGAGACTGCTAGCAGCACAGCCCTTCATACACTGCTATGGCCTCCGGCCATCTGATATATGCAGGGGCATGCAGTCACTGCACACACAGATATGTCAGATGGCCCAGTGGCCATGGCAGTGTCTGAGCACAATACTTGCGCTATTGCAATGGCTGTCATGGCGCGGCAGGCATATGGGGCATTGGGTAGGGGACACCAGTGCCGCAGCTGAGGAGGGGTCCTTCTGAGGATGAGGGGGTGTATGGGGCCTGGGTACACTGTGCGCCACTGTCCATGTGGTGGTGAGGGGGGTTGCCTCAGCTGGCCGGGACTGGTGACCTCTACTGGGGGGCTCTGTGTGGACATAGATGATTGGCAGTGCCTGGGGGGGTGTTTCTGTCCAGTGGGCACCAGCTGGGGCTGTCAGTACTGAGGTGTGCGTCCCTGTGCCTGCGGGTGCTGTACATGCAACCGGACCCATGGCTGCCACATAAGGGATCCACTGTGGGACCCAGCATTGGCATCCTATTGGATGCCCAACCAGGTCAGTGACTCCACCCTCAGCTGCCCTGCAGAGTCTTCCACACCAGGGGGTGGGGCACTGGACAGGAGATGGCCGGTGATGAGTTCCACTGGCACACACCTGTCCACAGGTGTGGCCTACGCAGGCAGGGTACATGCCTCTGGCGCATAATTCCCACCAATTGGTGCATAGGGCCCATTGTCTTTATTACTTGTATCCAATTGTAGATGCTTCTGCTTTGTTTGCACTGCCTTTTCTAAGAAACTCATATGGCCTCACAAGGCCCTTATAATGTTCTCATCTGTACATACGGGTCATGCCTGAAAACGGTCCATGGAATCAGTTCACCTACCCAGTAAACAAATAAATATTTCTTGTGTTTTCTACACAGCCCATATTACATGTATTATAATGTGAATGTTTCTGCATAGATGCCTTGCAACTTCTAGCCAAACTCAATAAGTCTCATATGGCCCGTACAATGTACCTATCTGTATGTATCCTCTAACTACTATGTAGTCCTGTATATAGCATTTATACATATTTAATTGTATAATGTTTGCTATAATCCCTGTTTCCCCTATATCTGTGTTGCACCTGGAAATGAGCCTTGGCTCAGTGTGCCTTCCCCAGTTACCAAATGTTTAAATTTAACAGACTTGTAGGTTTCGCTGATTTTTCTTATATTGGGTTCCAATCCCTATTTTATCCGGAGCTGGTTTGGGCATTTGGAAACCTGGGAGTTCCTAATAAACTAGTGTTTGGACCACAATATAGGAAACATTGGGGAAATATGTAAGCTGCTACACTTAGGGAGGAACAGAAAAAAAAGGTAGGGCATACACACTGAATTATGTGGTACCCTGGATAGTAGAGGTGGGCAGAGTATCCCTAAAAAAGTATCTGTTTGCACAGTGTACTTATGAATCCCTACTTATGGGAGGGCCTGATAGACCTAGAATCCCTTCTGACCTTAAAATTATTTCCTGATTTCCAGCCAAAAATTCACAGTTGCCACAACTGGAGTTCAGTTACTCAAATTCATCCCCAACCTTTGAATTTCTTTGACAGTCCATTCTTCTCTTACTTGTAGAGAAATGTCTATCAGAACTTGTCTGCAGTCCCCTGATTAAGCATTTCACAAAAAAAGATAATTTTTACCTTTCCTGGAATTTCTTATATTTACTTTTGTCTGGTTGATCCTGCCACCCCGCCCACCCGACATTTTGTACACCGCACCTCTAGTGGCACATCCTAGAACATCCCATGGCCGACTTCAGAGCTGGCAATCAGCCACAGGAGTGTGTACTGCAAATATAATTAGTATGAGCTACTTAAAGCTCTGTTTTTTAAATTACCGACCTCCGTGCTATGCTCGGGGTAAGTATAGACCTGTGAGTCTATACTTGGGATACAGTTTGTACTGAAGGCACTTTGTAAGATGCAATTCTTTTCCTGCACTACAGAGGTAGCCAGCGACAGGAAGAATGTTCAGACCCACACTACTAGCCATAATAGCAGGGCTCTACTGAAAGACTCCAGAAAGTATTGATGTATTTACCATAGCCAGTCTGCTTGCACAGTATAGTGTGTGTGTATGGGGCGGCACTTTCAAATCATGAGTGATTTGCTGGCCCATCAGCACAGTGATAGCACTACCACTTGAAACGCTGGCAACCTAGGTTCATAAGCAAGCCAGAGACATCAGGAGCTGGGCAGGGGAAGGAGGACTGAGCAACTCCGAGGAAGCTCTCTTCTTCTGGGGCGAGAGGTCTGTGTGCTCAGCCGCACCACCACCACCTGGGAGATCATAGGTGGCAGTACAAGCCAGAGCCACGAAGGGAGGGTAAGCATCTCCTGACTATGATGTGAGCATGCTCAGCTCTGCATGCTCACATCCCAGCAATCCAAACCTACGAGGCATCGGGGGGGTGGGGAGAAAAAGAGAAAACACTGCCTGGCAGTAGCGTATGAAACAGAGTTCTCCCACAGGCCCCACACTGCCCACTGGGCTGCGTGTCAGCATCAAGATGAAATACTTTCCAAGGCTTGGGGAACCCTGAGGTGCTCTGTCATGGGGGGGGGGGACTGTGGGGGCACTGCATGATAATAAGGCAAGTCCCAGAGACAGCAGGTATGGAATTTGTATGTATTTATTTATGATCTTGGATTGATACCTTTCAGAGCAAGCTTATTACATAGATTCCATGATAGAGGTTATACTAAAAATAAACAGTGCAAATTATACAAAAGAATAGACAATGCAACTGAAATAAGGACATCTACTAATCTCATATACATGATGGAGCTAAAAATGGAGAGTGTAAAGAGGATGCGCAAGTAAGGCTAGGCCATAATAGTACAGGCTGTGGTGGGCACCCAAGTAAGCAGCAAATATTGACAGCTGAAGTTGAGTACAGGCTGCGGTGGGGGTGATGGGGGGTGATGTCAGTGAAAGTGGCCAGTTGGGCAGAACTGGGGAGAAAAAAAATACAAATATCACAGGTAAATTGATGATCAAAAATCCACGAGACTACCACCACCCATACCATTATTGAAAAGTGACCTGAATTCCCACAGCGTGAGTGAAGATTCAGAAATATTGGCCTGTGCAGCATAAAGTGAAGTGAGCCCAGCAGAAGAGTAGTTGCATATTTTCTTTCCAGTCAAGTGATATACTGTACTATTTCTAAAAGGGCACGTCCTTGCTGTAAAGTACATATCTTGTGCTGGTTGTTGCTTACAAGGCAGAAGGATCTTCCTATTGCCAAGGTAGTCAGCTGCTGATCTGTTGTAACATCATGCTGGTCAGAAAGCTATGCACATGAAAGGGAACTTTTCCTTCCAGACGCAAACAATTGAAACAACAGAAACAATTATTGCTTTTTGCTATACCTGGAAAGATTTTTATCGTCTGTTCTTTAATATATTTTTGTTGCATTGTACTGTAGGAATGCTGGCAGAGCTCTTCTTGGCTCATGTGACAGACAAAGGTAATCTATGTTCTAGGACTTCCACAAAGCCTGAGATGGGGGGGGGGCAGACTCAACTTTCTAATCCAATCCTGATTGGTGGTCATTAGTTGGCAGGAATTGTACAAAACACAGCAGGTAAACTAGTATTTCATGGAAAAATAAGATGAAAATTTACCCAAGCCAGCTTCGACAAGCACAGGCAAATTGGCAGCCACTGATGCTCACAATAAATTTTGAGTTGACACTTAATTAACAAAGCAAGGATTTTTGACAATTCATCAATGTCATTGTCTGTAGCAGTTCTTTCTGCATTAACCATAGTTCTTAAAACCTTCTATCATTGTTGCTTGCCTTCACTTTAATTACCCTAGACCATTCAACTGAAATGCAGCCACTCATTTTCAATGTGTTCTGTCTTTTCTACTCAACCTTACAAATGAGAGGGACTGAAGCCAAGGGAGGATTTAAGACTTTTTCAGGGTTTAAGAGTGAGTGGGTGGGTGGCTAGGTGCAAACCTGCAATCTGCTCCACAATTCAGTGACCTAACCAGAGCCACACCGTCCTCATTCACATGGCTCATTATGAGAAACTGCCTCCTTTCCAAATTGATACTCTACTCGGTCTTCTCCCCACAAAGACTTGTGGCATACATTTCACTGGATTGGGAAAAGTGTCAAAACAGCTGAAGGTATAAGCTGAGACAAAAAAAAAGTGCAGCTACACGTTATATTGTCAAAAATACTTTTTTTAAAAGTTGCTTAAGACTTGTAAGTTTTTTCTTTTTTTTTTTCTTTTTTTTGAGGGGGAGGTTGTTTGTGTGAGGAGAGTATGGTGGGGGTTGTGGTTATATTGAGGTAGACTTATATTCAGGTACATGACATAATGATGTTGTGGTGTGTTAGGACTCTTAGTTCACACACATAGTGAATATTTACTTTCTTCTAACTAATTTTTTTTTCCCATGGGGGGTAATTCTATTGGATTTTATTTAGATTTCTTAGACTGTTGCTTTACATATAGCAGTTTGATTATATACTGTAACTTTTTTTGAACTCTGAACATATTAGGATGCATGATCTCACTCACTTGGGGGTCCTTGATAGGTTGAATTCCATTGGGTTATACTGTAGTGATTGCTATATACTGAATCCTTAACATACTAGGATGCATGGTTTCATTTTCTTTGGGGTCATTGACAGGTTTGTTTTTTATTTGGCCCATACTGAAGAGTGATATTATCTTCTTGTAAAATATTATGTTACAGCGCTGAAGATCTTAAGGTTTACAGAATATAGTAACCAGTTGAGTGTATAATTGGGTAAATGTCTCCAGATAGGTTGTATAATGTATAAATATGTGAAACAGTTGCTCACACTGGGGAAACTTTACTTTAAGCCCTCTTTATGCCATATATAGAACATTTCTGTTCTATATATTTTTTAACATACATTAATATGAAAGCAATAAGACACGAGGGGGTGTGCATTAGACATTTCTAATGCATGGACAGGGGAGTAGTGAGGCACAAGGCTACATGCAGAGCGCCTTCAGCCCCTGGTCGTGCATTAGAAATGTCTAATGCATACCCCTGGAGTGTCTTATTGCACTTATAAAATGGGAGCCTGTAGTTTATATTAATGTTAAACCTAAAATTAAGAGGTTTAAACACAGAAAAAGATACATTTTAAATGTATTTGTACAGAAAATAGTCCCTCCCCCTGTAAGAAATTGAGGCATCCCCCTCCCCACCCAGGCATTCATAAAATGTTGAATTTTTCAAAAGATGTAGCATTATTAATAAGAAGGTGAACAGAAGGCATATAAGTGAGGTGTGTGACTGTTTTTTTTAAACTAGAACCAAAAATTATCTCTATGGAAACAAAGCAGCAAAAACCAGCAGCAGGAATAAGCGGTGGTGCAATACACTGCAAAAAGTGCAACAAAAGGAAAAAAGGTAGTGTACCCACTGCAAGGCATGAACCACAAAACAAATCTTAGTTTCATTCATTTACTGTGAAAAAGCATGCAGTATAAGTCTCAACTAAAACCAAGGGTGGGCAGACAAACCGCCACACTCACTTACAGTACCAGGTCCATGTCTTGCAGTGGGTGCACAACTTTTTCTCCTTTTGTTTCTATGGAAATGAAGCCTGTTTTAAATACTGTAGCATTTGAAGTGGGTGACTGGATGGAAAAATGTGGCTGGTGGGATGAAGTTGCACTGTATTTTAGTTTTCACCACGATGCAACCACAGAGCTGTTAGGATAACAAATATTACATGCCAAATACCATACTTGTTTCCCTTGGGTCATTATGAGAAGGGCAGTGTGATTGGCAGTTAGCCTGAGAGAGCTGCACTGATTCCTGTAAGTGATAGGGCAGAACGGGCAATGGGGCAGAACTGCAAAATGGGAAAATACAGTCTATCACTACATTTTAAATGTAGTGATGTGCGTTGGCCTTACATTTAACAGTATACGTTGCCAAACTTGATTAGCGGTGAGCTTTTATATTTCCTTATTTTACACCGAGATTTCCTTGCTAAGGTGGCTGAAAACATGGCAGTGATTTTAAAAATGAAAATTCTTTTTTGAATTTTTAGCCTGAAATCATTGATCCCTTCTGCCCTCCAAATGTTATGGGGCACCTGCTGTTGGACTTGTTATTAGCCATGCATTAGACACTTCTAATGCATGGCTAATGCATGCGGCTCCACAGCTGTGGAATTCCCTTCCCCTTGACATTAGACTTTCTAGCTCCCACACAAGCTTTAAGAGAAAACTGCGCTTGAATCTGCTGATTGCTGATACCTGTTCCTGCTTTCACCCTACCTAATGACTGATGTCTCTGGCCATACAATAGTATTTCTCACCTCTATATAACCTCTTACTGCCTCAGCCTGTCCCAGCTCCCTTCCCTGCCCATATACAATCTTGCACTGCAGGCATCTCCCTTACACTTACATACACTCATATAATCTAATTTCATGGCTTGCTCCCCTCTTCCTCACTTCACCGACCTTTTCCTTAATGACACCCCTGCTCTCAATGGTTATTTCTTCCTTTGTATTACCTGTTTTGTTTTTGTGTACCTTGTTTCTGTTCATATGATGTGCCACCTGAAAATTTATTGTCCAAGGTCCTCTATTCATTGCATAGATAGGCACCTATGAACTTAAGAATGGTCTACTCTGTTTGTCTCTCTGATATATTGTATCCACTTTAACTCATTGTATGTAAAGCGCTTTACTTTGTATGTTCAGATATATTGTATCCTCTCTAACTCATTGTATGTAAAGCACTTATAATTTGTTATCCTCTTAAGTTTCTGCATGTCTGTACTCTCCCGGGTCGTGCCTGAAAATAGTCATTTTATGGCTAGTGCACTTACCCGGTTAACAAAAGCTAAATAAAAATAAATAAAAAATAGCTAAAAACCTAGACCCATTTTATTACACATTTTAACATGTACTTAAGTTAGTACTGAATCCAAAGTTTTTGCCTTTCATTAGAATGTATTCACACAGCATACTGAGACATTCAGAATTTTTGTTAGTGGAGCTCTTTGCTTGAAGAGTTCCTATCT
Source organism: Neoceratodus forsteri (assembly GCA_016271365.2). Classification (NCBI taxonomy): domain Eukaryota; kingdom Metazoa; phylum Chordata; order Ceratodontiformes; family Ceratodontidae; genus Neoceratodus; species Neoceratodus forsteri. The sequence continues at coordinate 357,022,700 of CM028134.1, forward strand.
CATATTGGTGGCATTTGACCTTCAAAGGCTCCTCAATTTAAAACAAACTGATGAAATGGGAGTCATCTGATATAAACTGCTGTTATGGTTTAAATGAGTATTTTAAACCAATGAGAATTCTTTCTGGGTATTTTATGAATGATCAGGGTGCTAATAGAATGTGTTTTTCTAAATAACTGTCATAAGCTTCCAAGAAAGGACTAGATTGGTCTGAAAGCTTAGGTACTTTGTTCTTTTTGTAACATCTAAGTTGGTCCAATAAATGGGATCAGAGCCTTACACAAGGATTTACATACATATGGTGCCTTGTACTGGGATAAAAGTTTTAGAGTATGTGTGTGGTTTGGACAACTGTACAAAAATACAAATTATTTGAACATTTTTCTCTCCCAGCATCATTTTTATGGCTGCATGGGCAGAGCTCCACAGATGTTATGCCATCCTATGATCATTTAAGAGCAATGTGGACTACTGTCTGGTGTGCTTCCACAGTGCTCTGGCAAATGTCCAACGGTGCTGTTTATGGCCCATCACTCTCGCGGGCCACATAAACACACACCCTTTCCAGTACACTACTTTTTCTTCTGCAACTGCAGCAGTGATGGATGCTGTGCACAAGATACCAGCACAGACTCAAACTGCGCATGCATGAGTATTGTGCATGCGCAGTTCTGTTATTGCTGCAATCTTAGATATGGCTGACTCCGGTGTGGCTAGAGCACCACATATTCTTTTCATCACTCTCGATGGTCTGAGCAGTCATATCAGCTTTGACCAGATTTTGTTATAGATCATACAGTATGCACTACTCTTTCTATAAGCTGTCTGGTATGCTGCTGTAACTCCAAATGTTCTGAATACTGTATCTGAGTGTTTAACTTGATGTCATTCTGGGGAAATTTTAGAAATCCTTATATAGAAAAGGACAGTATTACATTTAAGTATGGTTTGATATGAGGTATTAGTTAGCATGGATTTCTCAAGGGAAGGAAAGTTGAGCTGCTCCCATGGTGTGGAGGGTTGGGGGTTTGAGCAGCTTGGTAAGCAGCTGTAGAGACCAGGGTTCTAATTCTGGCCCCCGACCTTTTTTTATGGAGGCAGTATAGTGCAATGGTTTAAGGCTTTGAGCTGCAAACCTGGAGACCTGGGTTTAAATCCCACAGCCCCCACTTGCATACTGTGTGACCTTGAGCAAGTCACTTAGCTTCCTTGTGCTTCCAGGTTGCACCTGTAAAAAAGCTTTCAGTTTAGTGTGCCTCTCCTGGTGAAAAAAAAAGGTCTTGTCAAACAATGTTAATAGACCTTTTTGAGAGTATTGCTGAAAGTATTAATAAAGGTGTAGTATTAGTTATTTACATCTGGACTTCAGAAAGGTGTCTGGTACAGTTTCATATAGAAAACTGTTGCACAAGGTCTGCAGATGTGGCACTGCGGGGATCAGGCAGGTAGGATACTTAAAAAGATCCAGACTTTGCTGGGGGCAGATACCAGAGGGTGACTGCAAATTAACAATAGTCAGTGTACAGAACAGTAACAAGGGAATCCCTCAGACTCAAAGACTAGTAGTAGGTCCTCTTTTATTGAATAAATTCCTTGATGACTTGGAAATAATGATCAGGTGAAGGCTATTTAAGCTGGAAGATGGCAACAAGCTAAAAGAGAACAGAGTGTAGGACTAAAGATGGACTTGGTTATACTAAGAGGATAGGCAAATGTGCTTCCATCTGGATAAATGTAAGGTATCCTTACCTAGGAGCTATAAACAGAGGCAAAAATACGTACTCAATGGGAGGACAATTGCAGCTTTGGATCAGGAGAATGACTCGGGAGTAAACAATAATAAAGGAATCTCTGAGGCATTTATATCAGGCAAAGAGGATTCTGCGCTGCATTGAGAGGACTAGAGAGAAGGTCAAGGGAGATTATACTACCCTTGTACAAGGAACTGGTTGTACCACACCTGGATACATGTGTGCCTCAGGGCCAGCATTTCAGAAAGATATAGATGAGCTGAAAATGTACGGTACAAAGATACTAAAATAATAAGGGGTTGGAATGACTGAGTTATGAAGGAAGGGTGACTAGCTTAAAGATGTTTTCTTTAGTGAAAGTAAAAGAATGAGGGACATGATGCAAGTCTAGAGTTTATTGAAAGAGCATGAGAAGACTGACCATAACAAGGTATTCACAGTAATACAAGGTAGAAGAACATAATGTCATGAACTCAGGGTCAGCGAAGATAGGGTAAGGAATAACACCAGAAAATACCCACCCAACTCAATTCTCACTCATCTAATCACTTCCTCCTGGGCTGGGTGCTCATCTCACATCCTTACCATATCATTGAAGCAGGCACTCTACCTGACACATTCAGTGACCACAGCATGGCCTACTGTATCAGGAACATGAGGTCCACTCGCTCTGCCCCCCCAAATACAATTTGTCCAGGTCACTCAGGATGCTAGACTCAAACGCCCACCTACATGACCTATCTTCCTTTGACTGGTCCCCAGTCTGTTCTGCCACAGACATTGACATTGCCCTCTTCCACTTCCTCACCATGTTTAACCACACCTGGAACATACATGCCCCCTACATAAATCTAGAGTCGGGCTCTCCTGCCACCCCTGGATTACCCCTGAAATTATCGATCTTTGTAAATCACATGACTAAGCCTGGGCTCATTCAAATTCTGATAATCACTGCCTGACCAACAATCCTACAGGTCACTCAGGAATTCTTACACAAAGGCCGTACACTTGGCCAAGGCCCTCTACTTCAAATCTAATCTCTAGTCTAACCTTAATTCTCCTGTTAATTTCTGGAAGGTTATTCACTCCCTCTTTGACCTTCCAGCTCAGCCCACACCCCCTGTCCTCCAAGTGGATGGTTCATTGGTCTCTGAACCTCTCTCAAGTTGTTACTTATTTTAACAAATTCTTCACCAGTGACTCTTGCCATCAGTCCCCTCCTGCCTCTCCTTCTCCACTCTCTCTGGAAGGCTTCCATTTCCCCCATGCCTTCCCCATGAAGTCTTCCTCACCCTAACTTCTCTTAATCCATCGAAGTCCAGCCCCAATACTCTGGACCCCAAACTTCTATGAATCTTGGCTCCCTATTAGCTCTCCACTTGCTCACCTTTTGAACCTCTCCTTCTCCCATTTTGCTGTCTCTCAGGCCTGGAAGATAGCAAAGGCCTTACCTCTGCACAAAGGGGATGACCCCTCCTCCCCTGGCAAACCACTTGCCAATATTACTTCTTCCCTCTCTTGCTGTGCTTTAGAAACCCTCATCTATGCTAGACTTGCTGACTTCCTTTATTCCTCAGATTCCCTATCCCCCTTTCAGTTAGCTTTAGGAAGCACCATTCCATCTTCCTTGCTGATTGTAAGTGACTCTATCCTCACTGGGATAGCTCAGGGGCATATCACCTCAACTATATCCATTGACCTGTCCAAAGTCTTTGATTCAGTGTCCCACCCTCTCCTCCTCAACAAGCTGAGCTCTGCAGGCCTCCCTGCTGGTGGCAGGTTCCACTCATATCTCACAGGCCATCAGCAGTTTGTATAAGTGGGTGGCATTCTATTCCCCACTCTCCCCATCCTAGCAGGTGTCCCTCAGGGCTCCATCCTGGGCCCTGCTCTGTTCTCCATTTTCCTAAACAACCTCCCTTCTGCCTGTGTCTCTTTCCATATCCAAATGTATGCTGATGATATGCCTATTTACATCCCTGGAACTTCAGCTTCAGTTGTGGAAATTCAGAACCAAAAGGACTTTCACAATGTCCTGCATTGGTTCCACACCAACCAACTGAGGGTCAACACAAAGAAAACTGTTACTTTGACCTTCAGTACCAGTCATAAACTGGATAGGCTGTCACATCCCCCTGCTTTCTCCATGCTTGATGGTACCCTTCTGGATGCTGTTCCCACCTTCAAGTATCTTGACATCTGGCTTGACAGCAAGCTCAAAGTCTCCATCCACATCAATGCCATTCATGCCAAACTCTGTCCAAAACTTGGTGTCTTGTACTATAACAAGGGCTGCCTCTCCCTCCAGACCTGCCAGGAGCTGGTAATCTAAATGGTTCTCCCAATCTTTGATTATGCTGAAGTGGTCTATGGTATGGCCCCTTCCTCCTCTCTTGCCAAACTGGATACCCTCTGTAACACCTTCTGCCATTCTGCCATCAAGTCTCTCCTCCACACTCATCACTGGTCCCTTTATTCCCCATCTCCATCCTCCCCCTTCCTTCATGTCACCTGTCCCACTGTGCCACCTTCATCACCAAATATTGGCTCATATCTATTCCATCATACCTATCCTCCCTGATCTTCTCTGTTCCCTTCTCTTCCTACTTCCTCTGCTCCCCACACCTTCTCTATTTCCCACCCTCGCTCATCTGCTGGCCAAGCTGCTTTCTTCTACCACCTCCCTTCTATCTGGAATCTTCTTCCCTCCCCCTTCTGCCTCCCCCTCCTCTCTGCCTTTACATATCAACTAAGACAACTCCTTGCACCCTTCCGTTCCTGTAAATCCCCTTCCTAATCTCATGTCCTCTTCCTTGACCATCTCCCGTCATCTCCCCTTCATTTGATGCTCTTTAGCATAGTCCCCACCCAAACATACACTTTGCACTTTGCTTGATTTATATCTAGTCATCGTATCATTGCTGTATTTATGCTACTATTTTGTGTTTCCATTCCATTTGCCACTAACATTGTATTTTTATGCCTATATTCATATTTTGTGTTATGTAATTTGAATCCATGTTTTGCTATGTAAGTTGTTCCTCCTTATTTCCCTTCCACCGGATCGCACCTGAAAACAAGCCTCAGCTCAGTGTGCCTTTCCCGATTACCAAGTTTTGAATAAATAAATACTACTTCTGTGGTTAAGTTGTAGAATGGATTACTAGACATATGTCCTCTGGCTGAAGACAAGGATCAGAGGAAAAACTATTAACTCAACCAAAATGTCATTATGTTATTTCTAGTTGTATTCTTACAGAAGTGTCTTGTATTCTAATTAGAATAGCAGCTTTCAAGACTTGCATTATAAGTTATAACCGTGTATTGTCTTTGTTGATAATTGTGTATAGTATTCTACTGATTGTCAGAAGAAGGCTGAAAATTAGTTTTTTAACTCCATCCACTACCTGGTTAAACAAATTAAATAAATAAAGTAGCTGGAAAGGCAAATAGTATACAGAGTTTGAAAACATGACTAGAAAAGTTCTAGGTAGTGGAAGGATGGACTAGGCTGTCGGAGAAGTGATCTGTTTAAAATCATTTGGGGAATCTGTAATGGGGGTGGGACAAACACTGTACAAGAGCATGGTAAAGATCACACCAGAAAGATTCTATGCATAACAGCGACTCTCAAATGGAGCAGGGTCAAAGCAATGCCAGATTATGATAAATGCTGAAATTTGTAAACTCTCTGTTTGTGGGGGGCCTGTGCCCCCCACGCCCCTCCCCTTGTGGGGGGCTGTGTCCTCCACACCCCCTTACTAAATATACCAACTCCCTTGGGTGGACCTCAGGGAGGAGGTACAGTGAATTTGCTGATTTTGGCATGCGCCATAACCTGGTGCTGTTTTGACCCTGCACCATTTGGGAGTCGCTCTTTCAATGGTATATGCACCAGAAAGGGAGAGGGAAGCAGGGTGTGAGGAGCCTGTAGAACATCTAGGGCTCTTTCATTCACCATTAGTGAGGCAGGAATGAGCAGATATATAGACAAAAAAGGTCATTTTATACCAGACAAAAGAATGAAGAAGACTGGAAGTGAAGGTAAGACAAATGGGCTACTACCTTATGTAGCAAGAATGCTGACATAGCCCTGGAGCTTTGACCAGCTGAGGTCTTCTTCAGGAGGCATGTCTCTACTTTGTATGTCCATTTGTCTTATTTACACTCCTCAACTGCAGTTGTTTTCATATGTGTGTGTGTGTCTGTCTGTCTGTCTGTGCATGCATGTGTGTATGCTTGTGTGTGTGTGTGTGTGTGTGTGTTGTATTTGGGCTGATTGCCCATGACTGCACTAGTCATTCCTCCTGAGGCACACTGCCTTTGGGGTGCTATTCTCCTTCTACCAGACAATCCCATGTTTCTATGAATAATAGCTGTGGTTCACTGGTTCAGCAGTCAACCTCTGTAAGTGTGGTATGCTTGTGCAGCATAAGTAATAGAGAAACAGAGAAACAATGGAAGTAAAGACAGAAAAAGTCTGTCAAATCTGCCCTGAGGCCCTACTTCTCATTACTTAATCTTAAAATTATCCACCTCTCTGTCCAATACCTTTCTCCAATGTTTGTCCTCCCTTTGCTGATGATCCCTTTGAAATTATCCCACCCTGACTTTAGGGTGGACAGTAACTTGGTTAAGACTGTTCAAGTGCAAAAAACATTTTCTGTGCATTTAATTTGATCCACGGCCCTCCAAACATAAGAACCCTGGACAGCATCCTCTCATGGTGAAGGGCCTTGTACTGTAGTACCAATTGTTGGAGCTCAGCTACACTTGCTTCTGGAAATACAGAGCAGAAGGTTCATACAAAGGTAACATAATGTAGTTATAGGTAGTAATTATCATTTAGACCCCATTTTGCTCCATATTACTTATCATATATATCAACCACTTCTTCCAAAAATGGGGCTTATCTTAGACTCCCAACCTGGGAGCACACTGTCTCTTTCCTTTTCCCCAGCCACATTCACGAGCTTTGGTTCTCCTGGTCCTCACTGAGGGTACCCAGGCAGCAGCTTGGTGCCACTTCTTGTCTGCTCTTTGCACCCGGTGGTGAAATTCATCACTGCCATGATTGGCAATGCACTCAGAGTTGGCAAGGAACCATGACACATCCAAAAAGTTGCATCAAGACACTGAGACAAGCTGTAGAACAGATTACTAGAGGAAGTGGTGGAGGCGGGAGCTATAAATGGATTGCAAAAATGGATGGGACAGATATAGAGGGTTGATAATTCCATGGGGTGGAGCTGGGGGGGGGGTTAGCCAGAAGAGTTGGTATCAGATAGGCATTAGTACAAAATACCCTGTTAATATGGTAAGTTAGCAGGGAACAGTAGGACATTCTTCACAGGCAAACTATATACAGCAGACCCTTGATCTTTATCTTCCAGCAATGTCTATGTTTCTATGAGATTTAAAAATAATTAAAAGCAAACTTGGCTCCTTGTCACATAAATGTCAGACACTAGAGGGGAGAACCACACCATACAGAAATGTGAAAAAAGCACTCAGTACACTACTGCTCCTGCTAATTTCCTGACAGAGGGCCAATTGTTCAACAGATCAGGAAATGTCACCAGAAAATTAATAAATCTGCCCTGAGGCACATTAAGTGCCAGAAAGCCACACAAGCAAAACGTTTTCTAAAAATAAAGTTTGCCCTGCAAATATGGGTGCAGCTATCTTTTGTTTTCCCTCTGGTCTACAGGACTGTGGGAATGGCCAGAGACCAGATATTAGGCCATCCAAGCAGGAGTGCACCCTACAATGAGAGGAGCAGTGGCCTGTGAGATGCATTATGCGATTGGGTGCCAAAACTGGACCAATGAGAAATCTCCTTTTGGTTCTTGTGATTGCATCACCCAATAGGCACTGAAGTCTGACAGTGGGATGTCTGCAGTGTGTCTAAGGTGCTCAGTCTACAATTTCAGGTTTACCAGGAGACATGGATGCATGCAAGTAGTATGCTTGGCAAGTAGTTTGACTGCACATGTAACAAAGGTTCCCCTCTGTCACCAGGACAGGGACCACCATGCTTTTGCGGTACCACAGAAGTCAGTTCATGAGCAAAGGAAACTCATGATGAAGATTCCACTCCTAAAAGTGCCAGAAGGACAAGGTCCCCTAGACCAAAGGCAAAAGACTAAGGGAACTATGCATGAATAATTTCCCATAAGGAGAGAGAGGAAGCTGCTGTAGGTGGGGAGCATGGTGGAGCAAAGAAAACAAGCATCCAAAGAGTGTTTAGAACAGGAAATATTAAAGCAGTGCTCATGTGGGCATAGCACAGTCCATTCATGGCCCCACTGAACCCCACGCATAACCTTCTAAGTCACTGGTTCAGCAGGCAACTAAGTACGTTATGCTTGTGCAAGGTAAGTACTGTAGTAAGCTTGGCAAGGCATTTGAGTAGATTTGGCCATTTACTTTCTCCATCATCAGAAACATAGAAACATAGACTCTGACAGCAGATAAGGACCACTTGGCCCACCTAATCTGCCTATTTCCCTACCTAGAGGATAAGCTGCAGATCCTATTTAACCAACAGCCTATTTCTTCCTACCCACCACAAAAATTGCCTTATGTCTGTCCCATGCATTCTTGAATTCTCCCACAGTTTCAGATCCCACAACCTCCTCAGGAAGGCTGTTCCAAGCATCCACCACCCTCTCTGTGAAAAATACTTCCTCACATTGTCCCTGAGCTTGACAGGAGCTACCACTCTGTCAAGGTACCCCAACATTTCAGTCAGTGAGCAAAGCACAACTAGAGTTGTTTCAGGGATAAGGTCTTTTTAAACTAAAGTCACCTTTGGGAAATACGGAAGGCAAAAAAAAATAGCATGACTCAGGGGATATGGGTGGTGCGGTTCAAGCAGCCAGCCTAACTGCAGACAAAATAAAAAACATTGCACCCATGTGGGAAAATAATAAAATGAGCAAACCCTTATAGCAAGACAGGCATTTTATTGACAGTATGTCAACAGGACACTTAGCCCTGTTTGTTTTATTATTTTCTCCCACAAGTGTGTTCTTGTTTATTTGTTTATGTGTATTTTTTTACCTTTAGGAAATATGAATGATTTATCATATGGAGAGAGGGAACAGAGTGTGGCAGCTGAAGAAACTAACTAAAAATGAGTAGCCTAATGAATCCCCTAATAAATCCCCTTGTCTTAGCATATGCTGGGCTGGATATTCAAACTGCGCCCAAAAAGTGCGCAATAGCAGGAGCAAGCACAAGTCCATTGCGCCCATGCGCAATAGACGCGATATTCAAAAAAGGAACAAGCCAAATTGCGCCAACAGCCAACGTCTGAATATCGCACAATTTGTGCCGTAGCACAACTAGGAAGGGGAAGCTGAGCAGATACGATGCACTATGGCCCAACAAGGGCTGCCCAGCTGAGCAGCCCAGAGGTGCCATAGCGCAAGCAGGGAGCCCCCCAGCAGCAGAGCAATGTAACTGCACAACCAGGGAGGTAGGTAGGGGTCCACCACCCATGCCACAGATGGGCACAGGAACACACTGCAGAAATGACAATGCACCCCCACACCCCAAGCACGTCATCAGCGCAGCAGACACCTGCGTAAGCTACCTGGGCATATGCAGTGCAGTGTACTATGCAGGCCACAGAACTGCGCCATTGGCTCAGCACGTTCAACACAATTGCGCAAAGCGCAAAAGCACGATATTCAGCCGTCATATGCAAATAATCCGAGCAGCCATGCAATGTTGCAGCAGCACGATCTGCATCTCATTAAAGTTGCTCCACACCTAATTTGCATGGATTGTGCTATAAAATTGTGACACTGTTCTGCAGTGGCCTTATTCGGTTACTGCAGTTTATTGGTGAGTTGCATGCTGTGTGGTGTTCTGGACTGTGGTATCAGGGTCTTGCTTTGTACTGCACAGTCACAGGTAACCACTGTCACCCATACAGGCTGACTAATAACTCTTCGAGGCCTACATCGATCAGGAGCCACTGCTCAGTGGACGACGGGGCACCCCTCAGGCCCATGCTGCTGCATGGGAGGGATTGCCACATGCCGTCAACCTGCACGGCAGCCACCAGCGCTCTGTGCAGGAGTGTAAGAAGAAGATGGGTACTGACAGGAGGAGGGTGAAGGAGAAGGTGGCTGCCATCAGGGCAGCACGTGCTGCAACAGGCGGGGGCCAGCAGGAGGTGGTGCAGCTGACTCCAGCAGAGGACAGGCTCGCTGCAAGCATGCAGTGCAGTGCCATTGAGGGTGTTCCAGGAGGTGGCTTCCAGACAGGTGGTAGCCCATCACTGCATGGTACGTCATGGTCTGTCGGGGGGAAGGTAGATCACATGCACTAACGTGTCCTTACTTTCTGTTACAGATCCTGCGCTTCTGCAGGGGTCAGCGGCAGAGGGCCTGTCCACTGCGGACAGTCATCTGGAGTTGGGGGAGGGACCATCCACCTCTGCAGGTAGCCGGCGAGCATTGCAACAGTAGGTCCGCCTGGCTGCCAACACTGATGTCGTTCATACAGGTGTGGGGGAGGCCCTTCCTGTGTCTCAGTGGTCTGGCGTCCAAGGATGCCAGCATGCAGTGGCTGTGGCTGTGGCACAGACCTGCACCATTGATGATGCAACGACCATTATGGGCTGTGATGTGTGTGCCACGGAATGGACACACAGCAGGCCAGCTCACGCCCATGGACCTGGCTGGTTCCGGCGAGTGTGCCAGCATGTCAGCACAGTCCCAGGCTGTGCCTGTCAGCACCGGTGGGGCAGCACCGGTGGCTGGTCAGGTCAGTGGCACTGTTGCAGCCACAGCGGTGGAACAACCGATCCCTTGGGCACAGCAGGCAGAGGGGCAGCAGCAGCAGTCACCCACCGGGACTGGGGGTTCAGCGGTGGTGTCTGTGCACCACCTGTGGACTTGCCCATACCTGGTCCTGGTGAGCAGCGCCCACCCTCAAGAGGTGCTGAACATCAGGCCCTTCCATACCCTGAGGGACAGGTTGCCGAGGTGGCAGACGTCCTCTTTGACGAGCACACCCACCTACTGCAGGCATCAGTACAGCAGCAGATGCGGCTTGCAACGTCCATGGAGGCACTGTGTGTGGCTCTGGAGCAGGTCGAGGAGTGACACAGCAGGGACACCGATAGGATCCTGTCATGGACTGACCATTTGCGGGAGGATGTGACCACTGCCATTGACAGGCAAACACAGGCGTTGGTCGCTGTCATGGCCACAATGGGCACACAGTCAGGTGCCTATGTGTCACTCACACTGCTCAGTTCACTATCCACTCCCCGTTCCCGGTGTTATGCGACACCCACCCTGTCGACACCGGGTTCAGCTGTGGGCATCCCGAGCACTCCTGGTGCAGGTATGTTCAGTGTGCTGCAGACTCCTGTGTGGGCACGGTCATGTTCGTGCAGTGGAACCCCTGGTGAACCATCGGTGCCACCCCATGAGGCCCGTGGTCAGCCTGTCAGTGCTGCTGGGTCTCAGCGGGGCCACCCACGCATCCGAGGCAGACGTGGCACTGTGCCACAAGACTGACCTGTCTCCCAGTGCAGACACTGTCTGGTGCTGCCCTGTGTGCATTGTGTGTTTTGGTGGGCAGTGCACCGGTGGGTGCCCAGCCCTACACACAGACACACGGTCCACCTGCACACCCTCCCGACTGCTGTCCACAGGTACGTGTGCATGATGATGCCTGCATTGCTCTGTACACCAAAGTGCGATGGTGCCCAGCATCTGACACACGCACATAGAAAGTCAGTGGACGTGGTGGCCTGTGGACATGTGTGTTGCTAATGTTTGTGTTCCGGATCTGTTTTGCACCTGACCCCTGTGCACTTTGTGCCTATTGTGTGTGCGTGTGTGTGTGTCCGTCCATGTGGCGTGTTACTGTTCACCCCTCCCTGTTGTATGTGTGTGCTTCTGTGCCCTGCCACATCCCTTGCCAGCATGCACCCCTGGTGTGTTTCCATGTGTGTATGTGGGTTGTGCCCTAGCCACTGGTGGTTGCACATGGCCCCATGACTTACCTGTGTTGGCTGAAGTGCTCCTCTGTGATGGTGTCCCGGTGCAGCTGGGCCAGCCGGATCAGTCGGGGGTCCCGTCGGCCAAGGGGGGCTGCCAATCCCCATCATCACTGGCATCACCATCGTCCCCATCGCTGTCCCCCTCTTCGACCTGTATGGCTATCCCACAGTCTTTGGCCATGTTGTGCAGGATACAACAGGCCAGGAATATCCCACAGGCCTTTGAGGGGCTATACTGTAGGGCACCGCCAGAGGTGTCCAGGCAATGGAAACGCGCCTTCAGCATCCCAAACACCCACTCAATGATGTTGCGTGTGGTGGCATGTGCCTCATTGAAGCGTTGCTGAGATGGGGTCGTGGGCCGCCAGTAGGGTGTGAGCAGCCAGGGACGGAGTGAGTATCCACTGTCACCTGTGTGGAAATAGTGGAGGTTAGTGTCTTGTTCAGGCTCAGATTGCCCCAAACCCTGTGTGCCACACCCATGGCACCTCTGGCTTACCCACCCTTGCCCACGATTTGTCAGTTCTACATGCATATTCACCCACTAGATGACCTGTGGGGATGTCCCCACTCTCGAATCGATGGCACAGTGCCGACTGGTACCAGATGAAGGAATCATGTGCTCCCCCAGGGTGCGTGGCACAGACATTGATGATGCGCCCACTGGCATCACACACCACCTGGCAGTTGACACTGGCATATCCCTTCCGATTCATGTAGGTGGCCCCATTGGGGCCAGGTGGCATGCGAATGGCCACATGGGTGCAGTCTATTGCCCCTAGCATGCCAGGTATACGTGCTACCCTGTGGAACTCCTGTATGTTTGCTGTGCGCTCCACCTCGGTGCTGGGGAAATGGATGTACTCCGCAGCATGTGGCAGCAGTGTGCTGAGGAATTGGGTGAGGATGCGTGATGTGGTTGACTGTGTTATGAATGTGGTGTCCCCTGTTGGTCTCTGGAAGGTACCTGTGGCGAGCAAGCACATGCAGGCTGTTACCTTTGTCTCCACTGACAGAGCATGACTCCGTCGTGTGGGTCCCTGCATCACATCACTGCACAGCTCACAGAGCCGCCTCAGTATTGCCCTGTTCAGGCAGTACCAGCCCACAACCTCAACATCTGTGTACAGCTCAAAGCTGGTGCGGGCTCGGTACTGCCTGTTGGGGGCATACCACCGAAGGGTCCTTCCACGGCCATGTCCCTCTGCAGCATGCCTTCTCACCCCCCTCATTACAGCTTCCATGTGGAACGTGGCACTGTCCATGTCCCTGGCTTGTGTCCCCCCCCCCAGCTGTTGTTGCTTTGTTCCCCTCGCTGTCCTGACTGCTACCTCCACTGCACCGGGTACACCTACTGGCCTCTGCACTCTGTGGCCCCACACACCTTCCCTTGCCCCATTCCGTGTTTTTGTTTCCCTGGCCTGCCCTCTTTCTCCCTCTTTCTGTGTCTCTCTCCCTGCCTCATGTGGCTTCCCTGTAGCGTTCTTGTGCCTCTTCCTTGCTCCTTTTTATTTTGGCTCATTTCCGCTATGGCGCAACTTCCGCCTGCTCCACTGTTGCGCATTGCTCAAGTCTTTGAACATCGCACTGCGCACTTTATGCATGGTTCCACCCCCTTCGGTTGTGCATGCCTTCATTATCATTGCGCTGTTGCTCAGCATGTTTTCAGTGGCGCAACTGCCTCCTGCTGAATATCGCAGAATGGCGCATTTTCTGACTTGCACTGGCGCAACCCTATTGCGCATTGCGCAACCCTTTTGAATATCCAGCCCGCTGTATTCATATTATATTAATGGTTGCTTTTGAGATTGATACACTGTTTGTATGTACAGTATTTATTTATGTTTCATATGCTAGTTATTTCATATCATTTTGGGATAATCTTTTTAAAAATGTATTCTTTCATCAGAGTTCTCAGGGGATTAATTATTGAACTAATTTCTAGTTATCAATGTTGCAGTAAGTTTTATCTAATTCAGATTAACTTTGCCCTTAGGAGAACTGGAACTTTATCGGCTCTTTAACTCTTCAACCTATTGCTATTTACTATTCTTGCATTCTTTGCTCACCTTTGTTGCCATGAACTGCTTTTAAAAATTGTACATATTTAATAATCATTAGACAATGTATTTTGACCTTGCATTTAGGTACAGTTTGTATCTGAGCAATCACACTCCCCCCTTCCCTGGCATGTTGATGTATACTCAAGCAGTGTCAGCGGCTCAGCAGCAGGTTGCACACTCGCCTCTGAGGCCAGAAGACTTGAAGGCTGTGGGTTCCATCCCCACATCAGGAACTCAATTAAATCCTAATACTGACACTGTAGTGCAGCATGAGGGGGATGCTGTGTGCACTGCTAAGGTGCGTCTTTCGGATGAGACATTAAACCAAGGTCCTGTCTGCCTGTTCTAGTGCTGGTTCAGGAGGACATTAAAGATTCCATGGCACTTGTCAAAAAGAGTAGGGGAATTCTTCATTAAAAAAACGCAGAAAACAGAAAACACATTGCATATTACAGTACAAATAAATAATTCAAAGAAAATCGCAACAGATATGTTAAAATCATATAGTTAATCCGCAATGAGGAATTCAGGAAACAGAAAAATCACAAATACCAAAGGAATAACATACAAGTAAAAGACTGAAAACCCATTATCTTCACAGGTTTGCTCACCTTACTTACTAAAGACATGTAACATTTTTCCAAAGATCTTTAAAAGTCATTCTGGGCAGAGATTTATGTTCATTTTCCAGTAACAAATTCAGTTCAGTGTTGATTTTTTCACTTAGTTCCACTAAAGATAACTATTTTTGTTGCACTTCATACTGGCAATGTACTTGCCATACTGCCCATTTGATGCAAGCTAATAAAACAAACCATGTATCCTTGTGGTACCTTACAGGAGTACCTGGTGAATTCCCATACATCAATAAATCATACATTAAGACAGTTATCCCTGGGTCACCCCATTTAGCCATCAATAAATGCCAGAGATGTTTAATGTACTGACACTCAAAGTGTAAGTGAGACATTGCCTCTTCCATTCCCAAACAAGAAGGCCTTGGACAAACTCATTCTTGAGTGCTTTTTACCTGTGGCCTACCATGTGTGCATAGTCACACAGTAGCCCACATTTTGTGAGGGATCCTTCTATCCAACAGTTGCAAAGTTATGGTCTTAATAGGGACTGGAAACGTTGGTGTGTAAATTGGATCTGAAAAATAGACTGTGTCCTGAATAGAAGAATAGAGTATCCCCCTGATGCATATGGAAATTTTCTGTGGTGAAATTAACATTTGACCATTTTCCCAAAAAACATCTAAGAGAAAGCATGGAATGGGATTTGAACTTTTCCTAATCACCTTCGGAGTGCTCTCCACCCACACAGGCAGGAGGTGACCACAAGAAGAGGCAAAAAAGGGTGCCCACAGTTTATAGGTCTGTAATCCACCAAAATTACATTATGTAAAAAAACTGAAGAAGAAGGCTATGGGATTCAGCATCTGCAGGCCTCCCTCCTTATAGTCTCTATAAGTATGAGCCCTTTTAACTGGTTTTGGGTGACTGCCTAACACAAGTAGAAAATGATCAAATAAACTCTAGCTTCAAAATTAGCAGGAAGGGGAAGTACATGACTAATATAAAAAAAATATATATAAGTTAAAAAATTCATAACCATCTAGATTCTCTGTTTTTTTTACATGAGCCATTTATTCCAACAAGAAACCTGGCATTCTGCAACTTCTGTTTTCTCAGACAAGTTATTTGTGGCCGTATCCTCATCAACAAAGGAGACCCCTATGATCTTAAGGTATTCTGTAGAAGCTGGGGTGCCCCAAATATCATTAGGCAAATCCAACTCAGGTTCCCCTACTATTAATGCCCTACTTTACTGAACATGTATGCTGGACTCCGAAGCATCTGAGAATTCCTGAAAAATCCTAACTGCTGTTTCTCCTGATTCAACATTTCATTCCAAAAGGAAGACATCATCTGCATATGCCAGGACCATAATGATGGCCAGGCCCTCCTTCATCTGGAATGGAAAGACCCTAGGGTTTGTATTCAGTTTCCTCAGAATTGGATGTAAAAAGAAAACATACAAAATCAGGCTCAAAGGACAGCCTGTGAACTGTGACAAAAAGTCATACAATACTGTATCAAATGCCTTCCTTTGGTCCAGGTATAAAATGAATCTTGCTGAAGAACTAGACGTTCTTTCTACAGCTTCCCATAACAATAAAAGGTTGTACCGTGTCTGTGTTCCTTTCACTGAGCAGGCTTACAAAGATGAAATAACAAGAGATGCTGCGGTAGCGAATCTGGGGCCAGATACTCAAAACTTTGTGCTGGGCACAAACCATTTGTGCCAGGTTTGCGTGCTGTTTGCACAGGTCCCCTATATTTAAAAAAACACATAACACAGGCAAACAGCATTAGTGCCGGGCAAAAGTATAATGTATGCACTGGGCAAAGAGAGGGTGCTTGTACGTGAATACAGGCACTATGCTATATTCCGCGTGTTAGCACAGCACAAAGTGTGTTTGTGTGACTTTGCTCGACACTTAGCATGGTGCAAATTATCACCCAGAAAAAGGTAGTCTTAACTTTGGGCAAAACAAGGATAGGGGTCATGGACACAGCAGCACCAGGCTACATGGCCATAAGCAACAACAGCATCATGGTGCACCTGATGATTGCAGCCAATGAGTAGGCAGAGAGGGTGGATGGCCACCGTGGGCTGCCATGGGCCACTCCATATGCCATGAAAGAGATATGCTGCACACAGATGGCACTGACCACATCTCCACCATCTGACACTGGACAGGAGCAGTCATTGTTGCATGACACACCTCTAGGCATTGCTGTGTCCCTCACAATGCCGGCTACTATGGTACTGTACCATCTGTTACACACTGTAGCAGGAACAACAATATGTTTCTGGCATGCAGCACAACCACCCGTTCCTGTGGTGTTAGTCCCCTGGGCCACAATAGTCTGTGCTGTTGTGTCTAGACTCCAAACCCAGCCTGCAGCTACTGTTCTGTTGTTCCAGACTGACATACAGGTAGTGCTGTGTGCAAACCCAGCCGAAAGCCACCATCCTGTAGCCCCAGTCTGACATACAGGTGGAGCTGTGTGCAACATTATATAGTGCTGGGCAATCTACATGGTAATGCATGAAAAATAGGCTGTAATGAGATGCTAACGTGGTTGTTTGCCCTCAGATTGCCTAAGTAGGCTCATTTGCATAGGAGCTTTGAATATAGCAAAATTTTGCCCTGGGCAAACGTTTTAGCGCCAGGCAAATGAGTTTGCCCCGGGCAAACCTGTCAGAACACATGGTTCTGCAGTATTTGGCCTGCAATGTTGTTTGCAGTTGTTGTGCACCACTTCTTTGCTAGCACCCATATTGACCACATAGTTGAACCTTGCCTTACTCCACCTCTGTGTACACTGGGCTGTTGTTTCAGTTTGCACTGGCTGGTTGATATATTCAGATTTGTCTTCTTTGCTGAGCAATTTTTGTACTGCACTCTCAACCCTGCTTGCATGCCTTCATTTGCACACTATACTCAACTGTTTTAGCCCCTGGGCTATTCCTTTGAATGTAGCCTGCAAATGGTTCTGGGCTATATTTTTTTTATTATTTATGTTTGTTGTTTTCAGATAAAAACAACAAGTATGTTACATACTCAAATAGGGTATACAATGATAAAAGTATACACAGTACAAAATCCTTCATATGTGACATACAATACAGTGTACTCTGTTTTCTGCAACAGACTGAGATAGGGAGATCCATTAAATTTAAAAAAGAATTCCCACTTATTTCTATTAATCGCTAGCCTCCTCAGTGGCTGTGGTATGAATCTTTAACTAAGGAGAATAGAAACAGGAAATACATGTGAGCACTATGCTCACTAGCATACTAGACGCCAGCAGAGTAGGTCTATTTGCCTATCAAGTCTGCCCGTGCTTCAGCACCCTGATTGGGTACCATAGCCCTCTATCTGTCTCCTTCCACTGTTACTCCATCCCCCAGTCCTGCCCCACCCGGGCAAACCAGCCTCTGCTTCATCCCTTGCCTATACCTGTTCCACCCTCTCTTGAATCCCTCCACTGTAGCTGCCTGTATCAGCTCCCCAGGCAGCGCATTCCACAGTTCCACCACTCTCTCTGTGAAGTACCGCTTCCTCCTTTCCCCCCTAATCCTACTGCCCTCAATCGTCCAGCTGTGTCCTCTGGTGATTTCACCCTCTTTCGGTCAGAAGATCCTGTCTCAGCTTACCTTATTTACGCCCCTGAGGTACTTGAGGTACAATCATGTCCCCCCCAGTCCCTCCTCTCCTCCAGCAAAAACAGGCTGAGCTCCCCTAGTCATTCCTCATATGTCATATCCCCCAGGCCCCAGATCATTCTGGTTGCTCTCCTCTGAACCCTCTCCAGGAGTTAGATGTCCCTCCTCAGGTGTGGCCTCCAGAACTGCACACAGTACCCAAGATGTGGTCTAACCAGGCTGTTCTACAGTGGCAAAATCACCTTCCTGTTCCTTGAGGTAATCCCCCTAGCGATGCATCCCAGCGTTCTATTTGCCCTGACCGCAGCCCTCCTGTACTGCTCTGAATTATTCATGTTAACATCCACCAAGACTCCTAGGTCTCTTTGCCCTGCCGTAGCCTGCAACTCATCCCCCCCTGCCAGGGTGTACACATAGTTGGGATTTTCCCACCCTAGGTGTAACACCTTGCACTTGGAGGAGTTAAATTTCAATTTCCAGGTGCAGGACCACCTATCCAGAGTATCCGGGTCCTCTTGCAGGGCCAATCTCTCCTCCTCCCCCTCCACCACCACCCCCAGTTTACAGTCATCCTCAAAGAGACTCATTTCATACCCAATACATTCCCTGATATCGGAGATGTAGGAGTTAAACAGGAGTGGCCCCAGGGCTGATCCCTGTGGGACCCCACTTATGACCTCCCTAGGAGATGAGACCTCCCCTCCGACCACTACCCGCTGAGTGTGACCTGAAAGCCAATTTCCAATCCGCCTAACTGTCAATGGGCCTACCCTCATCCACTCCAGATTCTCCCTTAGGCCAATGTGAGGAACCGAATCAAATGCCTTGCTGAAGTCCAGGAACAGTACATCCACTGGTCTTCCCCTGTCGAGTGCTGATGTCGCCCACTCATAGAACTCTACATGGTTTGTTTGACACGATCTGCCTGGCACAAACCCATGCTACCGGTCATCCAGGTAACCCATCTCCTCCAAGAAACCTCCCTGCCTTTCCTTAAGTATGTTCTCCATTACTTTCCCCACCACTGAAGTCAAACTGACAGGTCTATAGTTTCCTGGCTCTTCCCTCAATCCCCCTTTATGGATGGGCACAACATGCACCTGCTTCCAGTCCCTTGGCATCCTCCCTGTCTGGAGTGACAAGTTAAAGAGATCCACCAATGTTGCTGCCAAAACATCTGCCAACTCCCTCAGTACTCTGGGATGAATAGCATCAGGCCCTGGAGATGTATCCTTTTTTAAGGACTGGAAGGCTTCCCACACCCGACCAATAGGAATATAAGCATCTGCGCCCCCCCCCCCATTCAGCAGAACCAGCCTGATATCTAACCCCTGGCCTACCTCCCCCAGTGGCTTGTTCTTCAGCAGGTACCCCAATAGTCAGGTCTGCTGAATCTTCTGTGTCCTTCAACCCCTTTCTTGGAAGTTCCCCTGCCTCCTCCCTAGTGAACACTGAGGCAAAGTAGTCATTTAGTACCTCTGGCTGCTCGCCAGCCCCTTCTACCCACCCCCCAGCTGTCCTCAACCTACTGAGCTGGCCCTTGACCTTCCTCTGCTCACCAATATACCTAAAGAACCCTTTTTCCCCCCACCCCATATCCCCTGTGGCAGCCTCTGCTCTTTCCAGGCCTTTGCCCCCCTCAACACTCTAGTGACTTTCCTGGTTGCAAGGCGATAGTTCTCTCTATCCCTCTCTCCTCTTATTTTTTTGCATCTACTGTAGGCAGCCTTCTTCTCCCTTACCACCTCCTGGACTTCCTTGGTCCACCAACATGGTTTACGAGACCTACCATCCTTGTGTTTCACTCTTGCACAGGTCCTGGTGGCCTTCAGCAGCCCCCACTTTATGATCTCCCACCTACCCTCCACGTCCAAACCTTGTTTTATCTCCTGCAAATGCCCCTTGAGAATTTTCCCCATGTTCTGAAAATCCACCCCCTAAAATCAACTATCATCGTCCTTGAATAATTCCCCTCTCAACCCAGTTTAAGCCAAAACCAGACTGTGTTGTGGTCACTCCCAGCCCGGGGTTCTTCCACAACCAGCTCTCATACAAGATCCCCATCCGCTAAAATCACATCCAGGACATGACCCTCCATTGTTGGGTCCATCACCTGCTGATTGAGGAATGTGTCCAGGAATCCATCCAGCAGCTTCTGCTCCCTGGTTACAGTGGATGTCATAGTACCCCAATCAGTTGCTGGCATATTAAGGTCTGCCATCAACACCACTCTTTCCCCTTCCAATTCACACTGCCCCTTAATGTTAGCCAACAGGCAATCCTCCAGGTCCTCCGCTAGTCCTGGGGCCTATATACCACCACCAACTTGATCTTCCCTCCCACGGGGGGTTGCAAGTTGACCCATAGGGCCTCAACATTGCCCTCTGCTTCCTCCACTCTCATAACCTCGATGTTATCCCTAATAAACATTGCTACTCCTCCCCCTCTGCCCACCTTTCTGTGCTTCCTTAGCACAAGGTACCCACTCAGATTAAGGTCCCAGTCATAGCCAGGGGGTGACTCAAGTTTCAGTGACCACTGCTACATCCACCCCACCCTAAAACAACATGGCCAGGAACTCAGGCATTTTATTCCCCAGGCTCCTGGCATTTATTAAAGCCACCCTCCAACCCTTGTCCCTACCCCTCTTTACCATATCCTCACCAGATCTTTCATACGTCCGTCCACACTTCTCCCCTAGGGTACCGTCTGTCCCCCCTCTATGGGGTTGCAGGCCAGTCCTACCAGCAGTGTGGATAGCCGGATCAGCCCGGCAGTGCCTCCCTCCCCCCTTCACAAGTTTAAACCCCATCTAACCTGAATGAAATCTGTCATCCCCTGTTTGAGAACTTCCTTCCCTACCGGATTTAGGTGAAGCCTATCCCGGGGTATACAGTCCCTTGTCTTCCCAAAGTCCACCCCAGTCTCCCAACACCCCAATCCCCTGTGCTTCACCCCACTGCCTGAGCCAGTCATTAATCTCCTTGATCTTCTTTTTGCTCTCCACAGTGGCCCTTGGAACTGGCAGGATTTCTGAGAAGGAGACTGTGCATCCATTGTCATGACAGATCCTGGCCAGTTCTCAGAACCTTACCTGAATTTCCAGCACACTATTCCCCTCAATAACATTTGTTGCCAGATGCATCAGGAAGTACGGTGATCCTCCACAGTCCCTCGCCAGCTCATACACCATGAACTTTGCCCTATACACAGTCAGACCGAAAATACCTACTACCTTAACTGGACTGGATTTTCCCTCACCTGTCCCTCCCAATGAATACCCCTGATAATGGAGTCCCCCAAGCAGGAGATCCTTAGTGTCCCCCTTGATCTTTTGTGCACCTTCTTTTTGGACTCCTCCGCCAGCCCCCATCACCTCCCCCTTCCTCGAGACCACTTCCCCTTGGCTTCTGTATGGACCATCTACAAGAGAACCCCTAGCTGCCCTACCCCTCTTGTTGTGCCTTTTATAACCGAGTTCTCCGGCTTCCCCCAGTTTAGCCTTCACCCCACTCTCTACCCCAGTCAAGCCTTTTTCTCTGACCTCCTCCACACTTCCAGCTCCCACTTCTCCAGTCCCCCCCCCAACACAGCATTCCTATCTCCATCACCCCCTCTTACCAACTCCCCTTTCCTCTTGCCCCTTCCATGCCCACCTGAAGGTCCCCCTTACCTTTGAGCCTTTCTCTAGTATGATCCTCCCCTTAAAGGACACCCTCCCTCATCTCATCTCTCCTCCTTTCTCACTGAGTTGACTTACAGCCTCACACCATCCTCTGCTGGCTCCCCCCCTTCTTTGACACTTGATTTCCCCCTTCCCTACTAGCATATTTATTTGAATTACGATGCCCACCCTCATCCGATTCACTGTATCCCTCTCTCCTCCACCCTCCTTTTCCTCCTCTACTCGCATCACCACATCCTCTCCAACCAACTTACTCAATGGCTCAACTTTATTATAGCACTCAAAGCCAAACTTTTTTTTTTGTCCTGACTTCCTGCTATCCACTCTTCCAGTAGGCCCCCTGTCAGTCCCAACCCACCTGCCCCCCCCACCTCCTATGATTTAACCTGTTTCCTCTACCGGTTACCTCCAAGATAGCTACCCCTTGCTACTAGCCCACGCCCATAGGTTCTCCACTCCTGCCTAATGAAACGATCCAGGTTGCACTCTGTTACTGCCTTCCTGCTCCCCACAGGCCCTCCCAGACATGTTTATTCCCCCAACAACTCTAGTTTCCTCCATACCCAGTCAAATTCCCCCCTGATCTGCAATAACTGCCTACAGACTGGGCAACCTCCCTCCAGGCCCAGTTTAGGACCATGGCTGCTCCTCAGCCAGTGCACCCTACAATCCTGCCAAAGATGCCTGCCCTGGTGGCTGGGGGCCACCACCAGAGGCCCTCTCCAAACATTCTTGGATGTTCACCCTTGACCAGGTCCCCATCCCCAGGTAGACCTACCCACAACCCTCTACAGCCCACCATACGAGGCGATGTAGCCCACGTAATTAAAAACACAACTCTTGGACCAAGCTACTAAGCAGAAGGAAAGAGCATGAACAGAGTTACATCCCCTAACAGTTCCAAGAATAGTCAGAGTCATGACTGGAAAAAACTCCAGTATATCCACCCAAACGAGTCAGTGACCTACCTCCATCTGGCCCCTTCTCCTCCGAGCATTTAAATGAGGTCAGGGCTGGGGTGGATGGATGGATGGCAAACCAGTGTCCCAACAGTGGCTGGGCTTGTCCCTTAAAAGTTAGCAGGCAGACATTTGAAGGTATGTTATGTCTCCCCACCTTTCCCTCCCATGACTCCTTCAGCAATCCATAAAACAGAAAGAAAAAACATGGAAATTATTTTTTCTTTAGTCGTTTAACAGCATTAGATATTCGTAGACATCTTAATAAACTTCATAACATTCTAATGAAAGTTCCCTGTCGGCATGTTGACTACTCGTCATAGCTTTGTAAAACCTAACCTAGTTAATTGAAAAAAACATGTGGAGCACGTTCTTTAGTAGCCGTGGGGGTCTGTAAACCAACGTGTGCTGTAATAACAATGCCAGGCAGTGCTAATTTTGCCCTATTAGCCCCAGGGCTAAGTTCTGAATATTGGGCTCCTGGTCACTAAGATTTTTGAGAGGATTTTTAAATCTGTGTTAAGGAGACCGATTGGCCTCGAACTAGATATTTCATTTTTGTCTCCTTTTTTATACAAATAGATCAATATCTCTGTATTGATACTCCCTTCTACTTCTTCCCGGATAACATGTAATTGTAAAGATCAGCCAGGGGAGTGGCAATGGAGTCTTGCAAATGTTGTAATTCTCCAGGAAGTCCATCCTCACCAGGGACAGTATCCGAAGAGATCAATGAAGGCCATCAGCACTTCTTCCTTCTTAAGGGGTTCCTGCAATAATTCTATTTCCTTAATTGGTAAGATGGGTATGTCTAATTCGGTGAGGAAGTTCTCCCAGTTTCCTTCTTGTGGAGCAGGAGACCCAAAGGAAATATTAATATGTTTGGAAACTGAAACAAGGATGTTCTCCAGGTCTATGATCCCAGTACCATCTTATTTTGTTAATTCAGATAAATTCCTGTTTTTAACTCTATTCTTGCAATCCAAAAAATGATTCATCTGCATTTTCCCTTTGGGTCCCAAATGCTGTTCCTGAAGACGTCTAAGTATTTGATTATATTGAATGCTGGCCATCTCAGATTTCACTGCTCAAATCTGGGAGGAAAAAAAATCACCCGTAGTGGTCTGGGCTAATGATAACAATCTTTAAAACTGGTTCCTAAATTTAAGTACTGTAAATATTGGGCATTTTTCATTTTTTGGGAGTGAGACTGAAAAACTCTCATAATTCCTTTTTATAGTTAATCCATCACTCTTGGGGTGTATCAAATATTAATAATAATGATTTTTGAGCTTCTATAAATTCTTTCAGTGCCATGCCTACTTCAGAATTTTTAAGTTGGGAGGTGTTTAAGCACCACAAACCTGGACCTACTGGTGCAGTAATTGTACCTATTTTGACCATTAGTAATTTACGGTAAGATGTTTCTACTGCCACCATGTGTACTGTGACTATTTCTAACCAATGAGAAATGACCCAAAAATTAAGTCTGGTAGACAGGGAACCTTTATAAAAAGTGTATTCTGCAATCTCATTTTTGGCTAAGGCAGCATCTATCAATTTTACCTGAGCAACAACATGATTCAAACAGGACGTCATGGAAAATTTTCTCAGTATGGGCTCCCCCATTTGCTTGGTCAGACCAGAATTAAAGTCCCCCCTTACAATACCTTTTATAGTATATAAATAGTGTTGGACTGCTCTGAAAAGCTTCACCCTGTCTGCTTTTGTCTGGGGTGCATAGATGTTAATAAGCCTAAGATATGTATTCTGGTACCAAACATCCAACAGGAGTGCTCTTCTAGGTAAAAAATCCAGACATTTTTCCACCTTAAAATGATAGGAGGAAAAGAGAATGCCTACTCCAGGGCAAGTGTCCTTTCCAGTCGACCAAAAAGAAGGACCTTGTGGCCACACCCATTTTGCCCTATTAATATCAAACTGCTACTTTAAGCTGGTATCTTGTAAAAAATAAACATCATGGCCCAAATTTTGTATGAAGTTATAAGTAGACAATTGTTTCCTTAGAGTCAATATACTGTTTACATTCAAGGAAGCAAGGGACAAATTGCAGCTTAACCCATCACTCATGGCTAGTATTAGAAAAAGATAAAGGGAACCAAACTTCCATCATTGTTTGCTGCTCCCCCCCAATCTACTTTTCCTTTTATATTTGGCTTGCATGATCTCAAGCAACATGTTATTTTCCTCTGAGTTTTAAGTGTGCACTCCCGCTCTGCCAATGCAAGCTCCATTTTGCCGTAGGACCACCAATAAATGGCCTATCTATGACAGCACTTCAGATGCAGTGGTGTGTAGCTGAAAGGAAATCACTGCAATTTGCATACGGTCGACAAGCAGCGGCTGTCATCAGCAATTTACATACTGCCAGCATCAGCAAGCAGTGGCTGTCGTCAGCCACCTCTCCATCCCCATGAAAGCCAACGGGGGTGCCCAATCCCCCTATCAGCATGCCCCCTCTCCAATTCCTTTGCCGACAGGCTAGCCCAATCCCCATCTGCATGATGCCCCCCATCTGTTTCATGCTGAGGGTGTGCCCAATCCCCCTCGGCTCAAGCACCCCCCAACACTGTATGGCTGATGGGGTGTCCAATCCCCATCGGCTCCTCTCCCCCCCACACAAACATCCAGGTGGCACGCTGGGAGCCCACCCCAGCATGCCAAAGGTCCCGCGTCTCTTTTTTTTTTAAACCTTGTAAAAAAAAAAAGAAAACAGTCCCTCGTAGCCTCTATTGCCCTCCCCAAACCGCGCCCACCCTCTGCAAACCCCACCTCCCCACACCCCCAACACCTCATACATACCTCTGGAGCCCAGCATGATGATCTTCGGTGGACTAGGAACACATCTGCACTTTCAAAGCCGACCACGAACTGAAGAAATGCCGGTAAGCTGTATAATGGCATAAATGTTTTGTTTTTTTCAACTTTGGTGCATATCTCGGCCATTTTGGGCAATTTTGGCACCAAATTTTCAACATGGGGTTCTTGGGACCGCACCTCATCAATTCAGTCACTATCATCTCGTTATTCAGTCCCAAAAGGTGATTTCGCAGTCACTGCGCGGAATCATCTTTCAGGACTGATTAATGAAATGACAGTGTTACTGTTCATGAGATGGGCTCTCAAAAAGCCTATGTTGTAAATTTGGTGTAAAAATTCCAAAAAATGACTGTGTTACAAGCATGCATTGCGCAACTCCCACGCACACTCGTAACTTCGCAAATTTGTAATATTTACACTCCAGATTTTCAACATTAGCATTTTTTCACACCTCCTTATGAACAGTGCAGCTGTCATTTTTCACATCCCCGACGAAATGTGTTTTCGCACTTACAGCACAGAATAGCGCCGTCGCTGTGGGAAATCACTGTTCGGGACAGATTAAGAAAATCACAGTGTCACTGTTCATGAGTAGAGGTTCAAAACTACCCATATTGAAAAGCTGGTGGAAAAAAATCCAAAACATTATTGCATTACAGGTGTGCGTTGTGCAGTTTCTACACACATTCGTAACTTTGCCAATTTTTCATATTTTTACTCCTGATTTTCAACATTGCCATTTTTTACACCACCTCATGAACAGTACAGCTGTTATTTTTCACATCCTGTCAGAAATGTGTTTTCACACCTTTGGCACCAAATGGTGCAGTCATTGTGCAAAACACCTTTCCGGATTGAGTAACGAAATGATAGTGCCACTGTTCATGACATGGGGTCTCAAAAATCCCATTTTGCAAATCTGGAGTGACAATAACAACAAACACCCAGGGCATTATGGTTTCCAACCATAATGCCGTACTCCATACAGACTGACACCCAATGAATGTGACTTGAGATCGTCACCCGTAATACACACGCCATTCCACCCCCACTATGCAGCCATTGACAGGCATTGAGGTGTGTCTTGCAGTCTTTGGGCCCAGCGTTCCCCCATTCTCCTGTACCGCACCCACTTCAGCATATTTCCTTATGAAATGGGATGAATGTAAGGCCTGAAGACTCCAAAGCACACGGCAACACCTGTCAGTGTCTGCAGGGTAGTGTGAGATGAAATGGCATGAGCTTTATGCCCGATGATCCAAAGGCACACCCCCAACACCTGTCAGTCTCTGCAGGGTGGGGATGGGGTTGACATCAGTTTAGTACTTCACTGCCATTCCTACTATGCATCCCTCTAAGTCCTGCACTACCAATGCCAGTGCCAGCAAGCCAACATTCGGCATTGACAAATGCTTATTTTCATTGTAGTGGTGTGTGTTGGGGGGTTATCCCCTCAGTACCTGAGAAAAGATCTGGTAGGAAAGAGACTATAGAGGAAACATCAGAATCCTCCCCTGTGTCACTCCAATCTCTTGAGTGTGACAGTACAGAGGAACGATTCTCAAGAGAAACAGAATCTTGTTTAGGTGGTTTTGCTTTAGGCTGACCTGAAAAACAGATTCTATGTGTCACCCTCTATAGAGTTTTTGTAACCGGGGTTGAAGGTAGGGGCATTTCCTGATCTTTAGCTGATGAATCTGAAACACCAGGTTCAGCTTTTTCTGTTGTGTCATCCATCAGTTCTTGTAACTGGGGGTCAAACTGTGATTCCAGGTGGTCTGGAGACACAGACTATGTCTCCCTCTAGAGACGTAACCCCTGAGGCTGCATGTGTATTTCAGCAATGGGATATGGAGTGAAGGAATCCAATACTGTTGGTGTACCATCCACTTCTGCTTCTTCCTCCTGAGGGACTCCTTCAGTCTGGGGTGGGGGAATCTGTGGGTCTGGGCTGAGGGAGGGGCAACAAGTTCTACTAGAATTGTCATGCTTTGGGCATATGTGTTGTGCTCTATTAATGTAAAGCTCTTGTTCAGCCTGGTCAAAAGCATCATCATTATTGTGTGCTACCTATGCCCATGGGCAGGCTCTATACGAGTGCCCATATTCCTCACAAATTGCATCTCACAAGTTTTGAAAATAGGCACTTAAGAGACCCAGTCCTGAATAAAGCCCACAGCAGACTGTATTACAGGCACTGGTAAGGTGTGACTTAGATCCACAATGCTAGCAGGCCTTAGGTTGGCCCTGGTACAAAAAATAAATAAATAATACCTCTCTCTTTCCCTAAGTAAAAACAGTTAGGGAGATGCTGCATTCCAGACTCTGTTTGCAACAGATGTACCGTAAACCTTCACCCCACAGACTACATGGCTTTGGAGTCCAGTATTTCCTCAGGGTTACTGAGGACTTCACATTTCTGTTTTAGCCAGTATAGAACATCCACAACACTAACACATTCATTCTTAGACAATACATTTATGGTTTTAAATGCTGACTTAGTCAAAGGAATAGCTGAAAATGGAGACCACAATGGGGTTGATTTAAGTGCATGATACTGCATCCAAAAAGTTTCCAAACCTGTAGGATTCTTGAAACTAATGCCAAAATATCCCCTGGGAGTGTGGATTAATGCATTTAGTTCAGTAGCAAGAAACCCCATGCTCTTCTTTAACAGCTTTCTTGCAATAAAGACTCTGTTAGGGAAGTCTTCCAGCCCTCCAGTGTAACATAGGTGGAGTACATTCCTGAATCTAGCAGTTTGACCCTTGACTTAAAAATGTCTGAGTATTGCCTGCGGCCTGTTCCATTATCACCAGTACTGTCCTTTGAGTTTGAGAAGGACTGTTGACCAACATAATTTTCAATCCCCAGGTATATTCCTGTGGATATTCAGAACCATCCCCACTCAGTTTTCTTATAACAGAATGCTGGTTAGTACATGTGGTTTCAGAGTCCCTGGACTCAAGGCATTGTCCTGTTATAAATTTATTTATTTTGTTTATTTGAATTTTGTTGACCAGGTAGGCCCACTGAGACTAGTGTCCCTTTTTCAGGGGTGACCTGGTAAATGGTTCTGTAGTGTTAGTAAGTTCTGCTGTTTAACCACCTTTGGTGTCACAGTAGGAGCAATATGGGCGGTAATGCAATCAGTCTTGGTTTTGTTTATGTTTACTACAATATCTCCCAAAGAAGCTTTAATGAGGGGGAATCTGGAGGGTGAGGGCACTTCAAGTACAGTCCTCTGACCTCCACTCTGTGTTTTAAACAATTCTGGAGCTGAGAAAAAGTCAAAGCTATAAGGTATTTCTAGATTAAATATTCCAGGTACCACTTCTCCATTCCCTACCCCCAAGACAGTTTCCATTTCTGCAGCCAGGTTAGATAGAGTGTCATATATACTCGCAGGTAAGCCGATCCACGGATAAGCCGACCCCCTCCAAACTCACCATGCAGATTTTAAAAATTACATTGACCCGCGTATAAGCCGAATGACTGCAAACTTCATGGATAGTACTGTGTATGTGTTTGATAGGGAGCACTTGAGACCACGCTTTCTTGCCATATCTCGGACAGGGTCAAATGACTTGCTGCGATCTACAACTCATTTAGGGTAATCAGGTTTAAATGCTAGTCAGGATCCCTACCAAGTTAACTCTTTCCACTGCCATGCTTTAGCCAAAATAAGTTCCTGATCTTGGTAGCGGAGCAGATGAAAGATGATCGTGTGAGAAGATTGGGAGAAGGGAGGCGGGCCCGACAGGACTCTGTGTGCGTGATCTATTTCGACTAGGGAGTCCCAACAGTGATTCAGAAGCTTGGGCAATAAATGCTACAAGAAATCAAGGTGTTAGATCCTACACTGGATTCAGAGACCCCTAGGAACTGCAGGTTGTTCCGGCAGTTCCAAGTTTCTTGATCATCTAATTTGTCCCACAGTAGCTATATGGCCCGTTCCATTGCTACGAGCCAATGATCCGTGGGGTGGGGCCAGTCTTCCAGGAGTCCTACCTGCTCCTCCACCTCTGTAATTTGGGCACATAAATTGTGTACAGCCCCCATAATGACAGAGAATCAATACTAAGATGCTCGTTTTCATTTACAGTATGCTATAGTGCCTGTTCTGGCATAAATGCTGCATCGTAAGAGCTCCATTTTCTTTTGCAGCTCATTTTGGCAAAGAGTTCTCAACAGGACAGGAAGTTGCACTTTACAGGGCTTATCAGTAATTGGGAATTGACATGGGTAAGCTGGTGATTTATTGCTCGTACTTAGTGACCCGCATATAAGCCGAGAACCATGATGTAGAACTCAGAAATTGGTGCAAAAATATCGGCTTATACACGAGTATATATGGTAATTTTTCCTGTGAGTACATTCTGAACATCAAAGGACTTTTTAGTGACATTAGAAAGTTTGTTAGGGGAATCACAAAATTAAAACAGTACCTGTAGAATATCCACATGTGCCGTCTGCACTCCAGAAATATCTGCTCTCCTGTCTGCATCTGAAACAGAAAGATGCTAATGTGCCATGTCCCCAGGAGTTTCACGCTGCATCGTAGTAGTCTTCTGTTTCTGCTGAGAAGCTGTTTTGAGCACTGACAGCTTCCATGGTGATTTGTATTGTCCAACCCCAACCTGGCCCATCAAGCTTTTGAGACCAGTCCACTTGATGTAGTTTCTGTGCCACATCAACATTCAATGCAGTGGTCTTGGGGAGAGGTAATTGGATTCCTCTGGGTTGCTGTTTACAGCGGGGAAACTCAAAGGCCCACACATCTCTCAGATGTGCTGACTGACAGCTGTCTTCTAAAATGCCAGCAGGTTGTTTTGTTAGGGCCATGCAGAACATGGAGTCGCAACTTGGGGGATTCTCTCTTGTTTTACTGGGGAGTCACTCTGCTGAGGAACTTCCATGAGACTCACCTGGGTGTACTGGATATCTGCAGTTGGAAAATGCAAATGCTGTTTGACTATTTTTGCTTTTTCTTCCTCCTCTGCAAGGAGCTAGAGGAGAGGAGAATGCTTGTTTTCCAGCTCCAGGTCTAGGTGTCTTTCAGCCAAGACCAGGTCATTTGTTCACAACAGGTATTTGTGACCCAGGATAGGGACATCCTTAGTAGACATACCACCTTCAAAGGGGATGCAGGAACATTTATTTCCACATTAGCTGCCACCTCTTCTATAATAAGTAAGTCTTGGCTACCCTCAGGGCCTCAACATTCCATAAGCATATCAGGTTTTTCCTCTGAAGCTCTTTCAGAGGTGATGCCATTGAGATAGTAGAATTTGCTTCCTGGTTACTGTGGATGGGGAGTGACGCAAGCTCCTTCACACAGACCTGAAAGCCTTGTTCTCAGATGCAGACCTTGACATAGCAGTAACAACAGAGACATGGTACTCTGCTAATCATGGCTGGGAAGTCAGTGTACCAGGCTATGCACTGTTCAGGAGGGACAGGGAGGGTAAAAAGGGTGGAAGAGTGGCCCTGTACATCAGAGATGGTATAAAGTCTACAGAAGTTCAAGGAAGACAGGGGGAGGCCAAGGTAATGTGGGTCACCCTGGAGCCAGGAAATGGAACAGCAATACGCACAAGGGTGATCTACAGACCTCCAGTACAGAGGGAGAAAGTAGATAATGAACTAGTGGAGAACATACATGACATGGCAGCTAAAGGCAAAACCCTACTTCTGGAGGATTTCAATATGCCAGATGTGGATTGGGCCACCCAGGTGGCTGCTTCAGCCAGAAGCAAAGCCATCCTAGAATCCCTGCAGGGGGCTGGACTCAGGCAGCTGGTACATGAGCCAACCAGGGACAAGTCAATTCTGGACCTGGTATGGACCAATGGGAACAGAGTCAAAGAAATACAGGTGGAAGGGCTGCTGGGGTCTAGTGACCACCACATGATGTGGTTCAGCATGGAGACATGAACTCAATTAAGCCACAAAAGAGCAAGAGTATTAGATTTCAGGAGGGTGGATTTCACTTAAATGGGTAGATGTATACAAGCAGTCCTGGGGAAGGGAGAGGTAATATAAGTGGTGGAAGAACAATGGGAGAAACTGAAAGGAGCCATAGTAGAGATAACAAACCAATGCGTTAGGATAGTGGCCAAAAGGAAAAGAAGGAAACCAATATGGTTCTCCAAAGAGGTGGGAGACAAAGTCAGGGCTAAAAGGCTGAATTTCAGGAAATATAAGGAGAGCCAAGGGGAGGAGGACAGGGAGGTGTACCTTGAATGTCTAAGGGAACCAGGGAAGGCTGTTAGGAGGGTGAAGGCGCAGACAGAAGAGGGTTTAGCACAGTCTGTAAACAAAGGGGATAAGGCATTTATAGGTATATCAGTGAAAGAAGAAAACCCTTGGGGGGGGGGTTGTGAGGCTCAAAGAAGAGAAGGGAGAGTGTAAGGAGGGGGATCTGGACAAGCCAGAAATACTGAACAAATATTTCTGCTCAGTATTCACTAAGGAGGGGGAGGGTCAAGGACCACAGTTGGTTTGCAGAGGCAGTGGGGGGGAGTGGACATCAGTCCATTCACAGTGGAGAGAGTTCTGTAAGAACTCACAAAGCTGAAGGTGGATAAGGCCATGGGGCCAGACGGCATCCACCCTAGATATTAAAGAAGCTGCGAAGGGAACTAGCAGCACCTCTGGCAGCCCTGTTCACAGAGTCAATCAACACGGGTGTCATTCCAGAGGACTGGAGGAGGGCACATGTAGTCCCACTAGACAAAAGTGGCAGTAGGGAGGAGGTGGGGAGTTACAGGCCACTCAGCCTCACCTCAGCGGTGGGGAAAATCATGGAGACACTGCTGAAAGAAAGGATAGTGGCACATATGGAATCCAGATGTGCTCAGGATCTGAGGCAACACAGATTCACAGCAGGAAGGTCATGTCAAATGAATCTAATAGATTTTTTGATTGGGTGACTAAGGAAATAAATCAGTGAGGGGTGGAAGACGTCGCCTACCTAGATTTCAGCAAAGCCTTTGACACTGTCCCGCATAGAAGGCTGATTAGCAAGATGGGTAGTCTTGGCATGGGAGACAAGGTGGTGAACTGGGCTAGGAACTGGTTAACAGACAGGAGACAGAGGGTGGTGGTAAATGGAGTATAATCTGTGGAGAAGGGGGTGACCAGTGGGGTACCACAGGGATCAGTACTAGGACCACTCCTCTTCGATGTCTTCATTAGTGACATTGCAGAGGGGCTAGAAGGAAAGTTCTGCCTGTTTGCAGATGACACCAAGATCTGCAACAGGTTGCATACTCCAGAAGGGGTGCAAAAAATGAAGAGGGATCTGGAGAAGCTTGAAAGATGGAAGGAAATGTGGCAACTGAGCTTCAATGCAAAGAAGTGTAAAATAATGCACCTGGGTAGAGGAAACCCTGGAGAGAGCTACAGGTTGGGGGGAGGAGCTGACTGTTACCAAAGTGGAAAGGGACCTAGAGGTTATTATCTCTGATGACCTTAAAGTATCAAAGCAGTGCACAAAGGCAACAGGGAGGGCCAGTGGCATATTGGGGTGCATAGGCAGGGGTATCACTTGCAGGAGGTGGGAGGTGGTGATGCCATTATATAAAACATTGGTAAGGCCTCACCTGGAGAACTGCATGCAGTTCTGGAGGCCACACCTGTGCAAGGACATAAATAAGGTGGAGACTATCCAGAGAAGGATGACAAAGATGGTGCAGGGCTTGCACCACAAAACATATGAGGAGAGACTATGGGACCTCAACATGTACTCACTGGAGGATAAGGGCATAAACAAGGTGCAGGTGGGGGACCTTTTCCAATGTAGAAAAAGTACTAGAACAAGGGGGAACAATATGAAATTGAAATGGGGTAGATTAAGAGGTAATGTGAGAAAGTTTTTCTACACAGAAAAGGTAGTCAACACTTGGAATAGTCTACCACAGGAAGTAGTGGGGGCAAGCACAGTTGAGGGGTTTAAGCATGCCTGGGACAGGCACAAGGGAAGCTTGAGAGAGGAGGGAGTGATAAAAAGCCATTGATCACATAGGGTCAGTGGCCACATACGATGTATAGGGCCTACTGGCAGACCTGATGGGCCTAGCGGTCCTTATCTGCTGACAATTTCTATGTTTCTATATAACTCCATCACTGCCTGCTCTCCAGACTCCTCCATTCCTCCACACAGGAAGCAGACAGAGCCCTCTGCAGGAAGAGTAGTGGTATTTTTATTAAAAGAAATATCCACAAGTACCTGCATAAGTTACAACAAACAGCCCAAAGTCATTTGTGTACATCACTTACAATATACAACTCTAAATTCATTGCATTCTCCCTAACACTGTATTACCAGAGCACTTATAATGCTTACTGCTATTAAAACTTAGAATTCCTCAGGTCACTGAGTCAGTTTCCCAACTTTTAATTAATTTCCTTAATAAAAATATATATACACTTTTTGCTAGAGTTTACAATTCCCTACTTCTAATCATGCTTATCTTGGTGGAGACATAGTCTATTACAGCAGCAATAAGCATATGTGAATTCTGCAACACATATTTACATCTAACTTGTCATATGCATCATTTAAGCAAGCAAACAAAATTAATATGGTCTAATATGCCATGTCTTCCAACTTTCATCTATGTTTCCTAGCATTAAAATATTAAAAAAATAGGGCCATTATTTATAACCATACCACCCACTGTTTCTCCTGCATGTGTTGTCTCACCGTGTAAGGACATACAGTACCTGTACTTTTCCCCATATTTAACCTGGAACCTGAGAATTTCCCATATTCTAAGAAATGTTTTACAGCTTTTGCCCCTGATTCCTGGTCTTTTATAAAAAGACAAACATCATCTGCATAAACTGATGATTTAGTGGACAATATGCCACAGGGAGTAGAAACTCCACACATATTTCAGTATCCTGGTCAATAATAGGCAATATCAGGTCCAACATAAAAAGGCACAGTATAGGACTCATTGGGCAACCTTGGCAAACTCCTGTTGTAATCTTCACCTTTCTCCCTATCATCCCATTTACAAGTGGAAGGATTGTCCCTGACAAATATGAAAATTTTAACCATTCCACAAACAGCACATATTTTTTTTTAAAGTCAGAAACAAAAAGGAATGGTTTACCTTTTCAAAGGCCCTCTCCTTGTCCAAGACCAGGAGAAGGCATTCCACTTTACCATTCTTTCCCTATTCTACCATTTCTCATATAAGAAACAGATTATCTTGAGTATTTCCACCTGCTATACCACATGACTGGGTTGGGAGGATCAAAACAGATGATGCTTATGTTAACCATTTACCCAAAATCTTTAAAATAATTTTATGATCTGTGTTTGAGAGGCTCAATGGCCCCCAGTTTTTAAGTCCTCTTCATCACGTCTTTTACATAGCAAGATCAGAGTACTTTGCATCATTTTCATAGCCACTTTAATTTTGGTTTAACATATTCTGAAATACAGGGACCAATATCTTGGCAAGCTCTTCCCTAAAAGCTTGAAAAGTTCTCCTGACAAGCCATCACTTCCTGCAGCTGTATTATTATTACTTGTGGCCTCTAATATTTCTGCTTGTGTTATGTCCTTTGTCATGCTTTGCTCTATGTCCACAGGTAACAGTGGGATATTTATTTATTTATTGAAAATGTTTCACCAGGAAAGGCACACTGAGCAAAAAGATGCTCGTCTCACGGTGCAACCTGGGGGGACGGGTTACAGTGGAGGCAAGTATACATAGAAAAGTTGAATTAGAAGTAGAGCAATACAGATAATGTACATTGTTGGGTGGGATTACATTAGATCTTGTTACATAAGGAGAACAGTACAGTGCATGAGCTACAAGGACAGGGTATACATACCAAGTGTGCACAGA
Source organism: Neoceratodus forsteri (assembly GCA_016271365.2). Classification (NCBI taxonomy): domain Eukaryota; kingdom Metazoa; phylum Chordata; order Ceratodontiformes; family Ceratodontidae; genus Neoceratodus; species Neoceratodus forsteri. The sequence continues at coordinate 357,058,137 of CM028134.1, forward strand.
GAGGGCAATACATGATTACATAAGTGCCAGAACAGAGCTTGAGTGCCTGTAACAGGACATGAGCTGAGCGAGATGCACCAAGTTGACAGTAGGAGGTGGATAGAGAAGATAGGGGGTAGAGGAGGAGGAGAGGGTTAGTAAAGACTAGGTGTGTAGGGGGTGGTAAAGGTGCTGAAGGGGGGAAGGAGAGGGGAGTTAGTAGCTGTGAGGAAAGCTGAGAGTGTAATTTTGTGGGAGGGAGGGGAAGGAGGGAAATATTAGGAGTGAATAACAGTGAGTAAAAGTGAGAGTGTAGGCGCAGGGGCAATGTATAAGCCAGACAATTAGGGCGATGGCCGAGCCGCTGGTCAGGCGCGGGGGAACGGGGAAATAAGCTATCTGGGGAGGTCAGGGCAGTTGCAATTAGGTGCAAGTAAGTTAGAGAGGGCAGAGGATAGGGAGAGTTTGGATGAGGAATGGTGGATCTGGGTCGGCAGGCCATTCCAGAGTTTAGGGAAGAGGTAAGAGAAGGCTGATTGGCTGGCGGTGGTCCTTCAGTGAGGGATGACTAATAGCCTAGTGTCAGTAGACCTGAGGGCGTGGGTGGGGGTAGGTGGGGAAGATAGGGAGGATGCGAGGTAGGGTGGGAGGGAGCTGAACCAGTAGTTGGAAGTGAATTTAACGCTATGAATTAGGCGCCGGTTACTCAGTGATGGCAGGGCCAGGGAACGTAGAGCTGCCAGAGTGATGAGATGGGCGCATCGAGGGCAAAGCGACAGAAAGCATTGAAGGGGGGTCAAGTCTGGCTAGGGTGGTCTTAGTGGTGGAGCTGTAAACTACATTGCAGTAATTGAAGGAGGGTAGAATCATCTTCTGGACTAATTCACGTCGGACAGGTAGCAGGAGACTAGTGCTGTTTCTATAGAGGGCACCAAGTTTTGGGCGCAGTTTTGAAATGATGGCGTCCATGTGTGTGGAAAAGGAGAGGTGGTGATCAAGCCAAACCCTTAGATACCTGAAGGAGGGCACTTCATCAAGGATGGTATTATTTAGGGTATGGAATCTCAGAGGGGAGATGAGTTTGGATAGATGCTGTCTAGTGCCGAAGGACATAGAGACAGTTTTCTTGGCATTTAGGGAGAGTTGGTTGATGTTGAACCAGTGCTGGATTTTCTTGAAATCAGTTTGAAGTTTGGAAGTGACTTCTTCGTGGGTCCATCCGGAGGTGAAGAGGACCGTGTCGTCTGCATACATATGGATTGCGGTAGAGGAGTAAGAGTTTGGCAGATCATTTAGCAGGATGGAGAAGAGGATGGGGCCAAGAACTGAGCCCTGGGGAATGCCGGTGGTGATTAGGCAAGAGGGGAGGTGTGGTCAGCTATTTTAGTGGATTGAATTCTATTTAGTAGGTAGGCGCTGAACCAGTTTGTGGCAGATCCTGCTAATCCAGCCCCAGAAAGGCAGGATGGTAGGAGAGAATGGGATACCGTGTCGAAGGCTTTTGCTAGGTCAATAAAAATAGCGGCAGTGATTAGCTCTTTATCCATCCCAGTGAGGATGGAGTCCGTGAGTCTTAGTAGGAAGGAGGTGGTAGAGTGGTGTTTTCTGAAACTGGAATGAAAAGGGGTGAAGAAGTTAGTTTCTGAGAGAAAGTGGGAGAGTTGGGATAGCACTAGGTGTTCCTGGAGTTTAGCGAGGGTTGGGAGGAGGGAGAAGGGATGGAAGTTAGATGCGGAGGTAGGATCACCACCTTTTGGGAGGGGTAGGACAGTGGCATGCTTCCATTCAGAGAGGAGTGACTCGGTGGTGAAAGAAAGATTTAGTAGGGCTGCGAGGGGAGTAGTGATGGTGGGGGCAGATAGGAAGAGGAGTTTGTTATCGAGACCATCAGGGGATTTGCCTTAGGGGTTTATGGAGTGAAGGGCATCTAGGGTTTTGGTGGGAGAGATGTGTCTGAAAGAAAAGGGAATCCTACCAGATGGTAAGGGGATAGATGTCTGAGGAGAGGGTGTGGTTGCAGGAGGTAGGTAGTCTAGGAGGGCCAGGGTACAAGTAGTGAATTAGAAATTAAATTCGGAGGCTACCTTCAGGGGGTCGGAGAGGAGAGTCCCTTGGGCGAGGAGGAGAGGTGGGGGGCTTTCTGTTTGGGGGAAGAAAAGGGAGTTAATGACTTTCCAGAATTTGGAAGGTCTCCCAAGGTTTGCATTTAGTGTGTTATTAAAATATTCAGACTTAGCTAAGTGGATGGTTTTTGTGCACTTGTTGCGGAGCATGCGGTTGGAGATATAGTCGCCTGGGAGGAGAGTGGATTTGCAGTTTCGCCAGGCCTTATCACAGGCTTGTTGGCAAGCTATCAACTCAGGGGTTATCCAGGGTAGGTGAGATCCACGGACTCTAGCCCGGCGCAGGGGGGCGTGTTTGTCCCAGGCGGTGAGGAAGGTGTTCCGATAGGGCATAAGGGCCAAATCCATGTTAGAGTAGTTTGAGCTCGGGACCTAGTTAGAGTGATAAAGATCATCCAAGAGGGGGGAGAGGTTGAGGGATTTGTATGACCGTTGGAATATAAATTTGGGAGGGGATTTAACTCTGTGGATTTTGAGGACCAAGTAGATTATGTGGTGGTCACTAATGGAATCAGGGAGGAGTCCTGAACTGATGACGCGGTGTGGGTGGGATGTAAGCACCCAGTCTAGGAGTGAGTGATTACCGGACTTGTGGTTTAAGCGTCTGGGTTCCATAATGGTTTGGCTGAGGTTGATAGCGGTTAACTCAGTTTTGGTTTTGTTGAAAGTGGGTGCAAGCCAGTTGTGGTTAAAGTAACCCATAACATATAGTTCACCCGACTGGGCAAGAGATGAGAGCTGGCCCAGAAGGTCGGTGACTATTGTGGATGGCATGCCTGGGCAGCAATAAATACCAGCCACAAAGATAGGTAGTGCGAAGGGGGGGCAGTTTTACCTTAAGAAGCTCGTAAGCTTTAGGTTCAGTTTTTGTAAGGGAGACAGTGAAGTGGAGGGCTGATCTGATGTAGATAGCCACCCCTCCACCTCTGGAGGGCCGGTCTTGCCATGTGATGATGAACCCTGGAATAGTGATAGTATTATCTGGTAGGCTAGGGTTTAGCCAGGTCTCAGATAGGATGATTATGTCAGGGGCATGGTGGGCGGCTAGGACCTGGAGCTGATCGAGCTTAGGGGCTAGGCTATGAATATTCAGATGGAGGAGGTGCAAGCCTCATGGGAGGTAGCCAGAATGAGTGTTGGAGTTTTCCTTGGCTGAGGGGTTAGGTATGGGGTGGTCAGGGCCTGGGATTGGGGTTGGGCTGGGGTTAGGGTGTATATCCCCTGCCGCCAGAAGGAGTAGGGTAATGGTTAGGTGGCAGTGTAGTACACGGAGTGACCGGGATTTAGCCATGCGTTGGTTGGGGGCAGCAGAAGGGGGGGCTGTGCGGAGGGAGTGGGTTCTGGAGTGGGAGAGAGAGGCTAGGAGGCAGCCAAAGAAATAGACTGAGGAGGAAGAGGGTGTGGGGAAATGGGACCAAGGGATAGCTGGGAGGGATGCAGTGGACTTATGGGGGGCATTTGTAGGATGTGTCAGAATAGCCGGTTGGGGGGTGAAGGGTAGCAACTTAGAGGGGGAGTTAAAGTGGGAAGGGATAGTAAAATGGAGGAGATCAGAGGTATAAGGGTTATAGATGGGGGCATTTTGCCAGATGTGAGGAAGAGGTGGCCAATCATAATACCCTGGAAAAAGCGGGGTTGGGAGTTTCAAGTAGCTTGATAGTCCCTCAGAAAGCATAGATACCACTTTGGAGTAGTGGTACTGTCACGGATTCTGGTGGACAGAGTACAAGGTTCGAGACCCTGGCAGGGCAGTTGGTTATGACCTGGCTGAGAGCAGGGATCCAGGTTCTAGTTGACTTGCAGCAGGCTGGGTTTGGGCCAGAAAACAGGGTTGAAATAGTGACTCCTAGTGGTCACTGGGGTTAGTGACAGGCTGGGTGTGGGTCAGATGATGGGACGGGGTAGTGAGTAGGGCTAGCCAGATGGCTGGGCAAGGGTGAGCTGTGGGCAGAGGCAGGGGTAAGAGTAGGGAGAGAAGTAGCCTAATCAGGTAGAGAGGTAACAGGAAGAGGGAGGGGAATTCAGGTGGGGAGACTGAGGTGGAAGGTCAGAGGGTCCCTGTAGTGGCTAGCAGGTATAATCTGCAAATGGAGAAGTGGGGACTTAGTTAAATGAGCGACAGGATGTGATGTCACTAGAAATCGTCTATAAAGGAAATGCTGAGCCAGGGTGGGCGGGGTAGTTGACGTGCACAGCTCATTGACAGGCTATCCCTCCTCACAAGGGTGCTACAGTTGGAGGTGGTTTATTACCTCCTAGCGCCCGTGTGTTGTTTGCTCCAGGAGGGAGCACTTGGAAACAGGGATCCTGCTGTCTGGGATATGCATGTTATCAAAAAAATCATCTAGCAGCCTTATGGTGTGAACACTTTTACCAAACGCATTTATAGAGTCTACAATTTCTAAAGGGGAGTCTACATGTTTACCACTGGCTAACTGTGACTTAGTGATAAGAAAAGATGTGTAAGAGAGAAACCACATAAGGGAAAAGCAGTGCTGCAGTCAAATTCAAACATGGGCAACAATCTTAAGATACATAGATACATAGACAGTGTCGGCAGATAAGGGCCTCTGGCCCACCCAGTCTGCCCATTTGAGATGTAAGTTCAGTTTGTTTTCCTAGAAGTCTGTTGCCCCTTACCCCTGACCTCTAGAATTCCTTTATGTCTATCCCATGCATTCTTAAATCCCGTGATTGTTTCAGCACCCACCACTTCCTCTGGCAGGGTGTTCCACTTGTCCACCACCCGTTCTGTGAAGAAATTCTTTCTCACGCTTCCTCTGAATCGCGTCCTCCCTCCAACTTCATCCCATGCCTCTAGTCCTGGAACATCTTTTCGCTTAAAAAATAGTGTTTTCCTGCACCCTGTTCCTCCCTGTAAGATACTTGTATGTCTCATCATATCCTCTCTCCTCCTCTCCTCCAGGGAGTACATGTTCAGTTCCTTCAACCTGTCTTCATAGGACTTGTGGATGCAAACCATGCACCATCTTTGTTGCCCTCCTCTGAACCTTTCTCTACCCTGTCTATGTCCTTACGTAGGTATGGTCTCCAGAACTGTACACTGTACTCCAGGTGGGGCCTCACTAGTGTCTTGTATAGCGGAATTATTACCTTCCTTTCCTGCTGGTGATGCCCTGCCAATACATCCCAGCATCCTATTTGCTTTACCTGCTGCCTTGTCACACTGTTTCCTACCTTGAGGTCATCAGAGATGACAACCCCAAGATCCCTTTCCTGCTTGGTGCATGCTATATCCTCACCCCCAACTGATATATTGTGCCAGGGTTTTGTGCCCTGTATGCATTATCTTGCACTCTTTGCATTGAATTTCAACTGCCAAACCCTTGACCATTCTTCAAGTTTCTGCAGGTCGCTTCTCATTCTGTCTACACCCTCTGGTGTGTCTACTCTGTTACAGAGCTTTGTGTCATCAGCTTAACAGTGAAATTCTGCCTCTAGATCCCAAGCAATGTCACTGATGAAAATGTTGAATAGGACCGTCCCAGCACTGGATCCCTGTGGTACCCCACTGGTCACTCTTCCTCTGTGGAGTGACAGCCATTTACCACCACCCTCTGTGTCCTGCCACCCAGCCAGTTACCTACCCACCACACTACTGTCCTGCCCACACCCATATTCCCCAGTTTGTGTAATAGTCTTCTATGTGGCACAGTGTCAAAGGCCTTGCTGAAGTCCAGATAGGCCATGTCCACTGCCCTCCCGATCCACCTCCCTAGTCACCCAGTCAAAAATTCAACTAGGTTGGTCTGACATGACCTCCCCCTGGTAAAACCATGCTGCCTTGGGTCCTGTAGTCCATTGACAACCAGATGTTCCACCAATCTCTCCTTCAGTAGTGCTTCCATGATCTTCCCCACTACCGAGGTGAGACTAACTGGTCTGTAGTTCCCCGCTTCCTCTTTGTTCCCACTTTTGTATAAGAGGACTACATCTGCTGTCCTCCAGTCTTTGGGTACCTCCCCTGTTTCCAGTGATTGGCTAAACAGGATAGCCAGAGGTTCAGCCACCACCTCTCTTAGTTCTTTAAGGACACTGGGTGCACCCGCCTGGCCCATTGCTTTATCAACTCTTATTATTTCCAGTTCCTTCAGGACCCTTTCGTAAAGGGACTTTGTGTCCATTTCTGCACCATTCTCACCCTTGTACTCCTTCAGACCCATTACCCCACTCTTCCCTCAGTAAAGACTGAGCAGAAATACCTGTTCAATATGTCAGCTTTACTGTTGTCATCCTCCACGTGGCTCCCATCCTCCCATTCAGTCTCACTATCCCTCCCTTGTCTTTCTTTTTCACCTTATGTACCTGTAAAAGGTTTTGTCCCCCACCCACTGATTTTGCAATGTGTTCTTCTGTCTGAGCTTTGGCTTCCTTACTGACCTCCCTGCCTCCCTTTGCTTCTCCTGGTACTTCTCCCTATCTCCTTCTGCCTGTGTCTTTTGTATTGCCTGAATGCAATCTTTTTGGCTTTCACTTTCTTTGCTACCTCTTGGAAACCATAATGGTCTCCTCTTCTTTTTCTCTTGCTAACCTGCTTAATGCATAATTCTGTTGTTCTTGTAATTCCCATTTTAAATACTGCCCACTGTTCCTCAGCCCCTGATTCCTGTCCCATTCCCCTTAATGCCTCTTTTAAGTATCTCCCCATTTTCCCAAAGTCTGCCCCCCTAAAATCCAGGATACGTGTTTTTGTGTGGTTTGGTTCTGCTCTTTCTGTGATTTCAAACCACAATGACAGGTGGTCACTGTTACCCAGGTGCTCCCCACTGTTACCCCATCACACTGTCCCTGTTTGTGTTCACAAGGTCCAGTATTGCCTTCTGCCGAGTTGGTTCCATGACCAGTTGCTTGAGGAAGGCACCCTGAAGGGATTCCAGGATAAATCTGTCTCTAGTTGATGCTGCTGCTGGGATGCTCCAGTCCACGCCTGAATATTGGAAGTCTCCAACCAGTACTACTCACTCCTTGTCTGCCATCCTTGGATGACTAGCATCAGCTCCCTATCTGTTTCTTCCTTCCTGGGCTGGTGGTCTATAGACCACACCTGTGGGATGGCTGTCCCATTTTCCTTTCCAGCTTAACCCACAGTATCTCTCCCCATTTTGTTCCTCCTGGATCTCTGTGGCCCTTATGTCATTTTTCACATACAGTGCCACTCCTCCCTTCCTGCCTGCTCTGTCTCTTCTGAATATGTTGTAGCCAGGTATGGCCATCTCCCAGTCATGGTTATCATTACACCAGGTTTCAGTGATGGCCACAATGTCCAGGTCTGACTGTACCATGACAGCCTCCAGATCTTCCATCTTGTTGCTAAGGCTCCTGGCATTTGCACACATGGCTTTCCATAATTTGACCTCCTAGACTGCTTCACTGTTCTACTCCAGCCCCTTCCTTGGTTGTCATTTATCCCTGGTTCTCCTTGCTGTCTGCCCTTCTGCTGAATTTTGCCTTTTCTGCTTATCCACCCTTGGGCACTAATCTCCATCTTTCGCACACTGCTTTGCAGAGATAGCCACTCCTCTGGTTCACTGGTTCCACTGCTAGCTGTGGGGGTGAGCAAGTAGGTACCCTCCTTGCTGGCTGCACACTCCTTTGCTAGTTTAAATGCTTGTCAATGTAGCATTTAAACTTATCATTGAGTGCTTGATTCCTCCAGGATGGATGCAGGCCGTCAGGCTTGAACAAACCTCCATCCTCCAGGTGGGTCCCCAGTCACCAATGAATCCAAACCCTTCCTCACAGCACCAGTTCTTCAACCATGAGTTAAAGTTCCTGGTGCATGTACTCTATGCTCTCCCTTGCCTCTCACAGGTAGTACTTGAGAAAGTGACAGAAGTAGCTACTTGCTTGAGACCCTCCCCAGTTTCCTAAACTCTTCCTGAACTTCCTTTGGATCCCCATTTGCCAGGTCATTAGTACCTAGGTGGATAATGACATCCAGCTCACCCTCCCGTCTTGCCTTCCCAGTGATCCCCAGGATCTTCCTTCCATCCCTCCATGCCGTAGCACCTGGTAGGCACCTCATCTCCCTGTCCTCCCCCTCCTGTGTTCCTAGCTGGACCGGTATCAGCAATACTCAGCTGTCTTATAAAAACAATTAAACAAGAAGCTGTACCTTATATGTGGAAATCCTTTACTGATATGTGCTCATGTGCAAACCAATATCACAGGCAGAAGGGCTTCTAATAATCCAAAATACAATTCCAGATACAAAGCATCTTCCACAGTAATGGCCCATATAGCTATGGACGCCAAAAGTTAGGAGTCTCCCTAGACTACCAGTGAAGCTGAGGATATCATACCATTCAAAAAGTTAGAATCACAATATATTTTCTTTTCCCCCTTTTTCCTTGTTAAACTAATATACTGATAATTAAAGTCACCCCCAATAGTATACCTTTTGTTGGATATATATAAGGTCTTGTAAAAATACTGTATCATACTGATAGCCAGAAAAGAGTGAAAAGGTAGCTAGTCTTTTTTTCTCTGAAAAAATGCTGTTAGCATTCAGGCTAGCTATTGTGAGGTCATAATGTTTTGAAACAGTGGTAAAGGTTTCAAGTGGGTAGTTTTAAAGAACTTTTCCTGAGATTCCTTCTTAACCCCATTTTTCTCTTTTTCTTTTTAACTGTACTAATCCCATCTTCTGGTGGTTCTATTTCTGATGTTCCTTCCATCTGTGAGGAGGTGACGGAGGCAGTGTCTGAATCCAAATTCTCCTCTTGTTCATCTTCTTGTAAGACAAAAAGTTTTTTTTTCTGTGTTAATGGTCCGATCCGGTGTTTCCAAAGGTGGTGTAGGCTTCCCTTTATAAGTCACAGTTGTAAATCCTGAAATTCCTTTTTCTGAGGTGCTTGCTATGGGGAGGGGGCGGCATTTCCTTGTTTCCTTAAGACCTATTGGAATTGTTGTTTCTGATCTCTGTAAATTTTGTGAACTTATTGTCGGTCCTAGTGGGGGAAAAGTCAGAGTCCTTAGGAGATTTAGGTCTAAGGTCTCCTGATGGTCTTGGTGTGGTTTTTTGACTGGCAAAATCCACTGTGTTTCTAGCTGCTTTGAAAATATAGAAATCTTGTTTTCCAAAGTCAGCATCCTCACCATTGTGGGAGGCATCTGGTCAGTCTGTAAAAGAATTACCTTCTGTACCACACAAGAGCATTTTGGAGATTTGTGACAATGATATCCTGAGTGCCCCATCTCACCACAGTGTGTGCATTTCAAAACTTTACATGTTGTGCTTATATGTCATGGAGAGCCACATTTATAGCATCTCTTGGGCTGTCCTGGTAGAAGAGAAAACCTTTATCTTGTCCAATATAAAAGCAGTTTGGAAGATGTTGGATGTCATTTGCTTCATTTTGTAATTTTACTTTAATTCTCCAGCCCCCATTCCAAAAGCCTTCCGTATCCAGGATAGGTTCTAGTGGGCCTTGAATTGTGCATTTTTTTCACTAACCAGAAAAGTATAAAACAGTTATGATTCTGAAAGATTGTCAAGTTAAAGGGATAATATGAAAAGGTGACCATACTGGATTTGTTTTAAGAGTCATGTATTTGACCCAGAAATGTTCAAGAATCTCCAGTATCCTGAAGCTGAGATCAAAGATGTGTTCCCCGGGAACATGCATCAAAGCATATATATCTCCCCAAGGACCTTTTTACTAAATGTTTCCCCACATACTGCCAATCGGGGGGGGGGGTCAGTTCTCCTAGATATCTTATTCAAATGACATGGCAATGTTTTACCAGCTTGACAGGTTTCTGAAACCAGTTTGCTTATATTTTATTAGCCTCTGATTCAGCCGTACCTGTGGTAGGCTCCCCTTCAGCCCTCGGCTCTTTATCAGTGTTTATGCTTTATTGGCCAGTACCCTGTCAGGCATCATAAAAAACTTCCCCTGGTATATCTATGGGAGAATAAGAGACTGTACTTTCCTGTCCTGCATCGGTGGGTACTTCCATGTTGATATGACATATGCTGCTCGAGGAGACTGGACATCTCTTAGTTCAATGGGGATGTGTTTTCCTAGCAAGTTGCCCTGCATCACCCTGCTTCCAACTGGATTGGATTTGAGACTGAAAATAGATTTAAAAAGTAAGATAATTAATCTGTGTATATCAAGGTTTTCCTGAGATCCTTTTTTGTGACTGAAAATGGAGTTAAAAGTTAAATAATTAACCTGTGTATATCAAGGTTTTACAGAGATTCAGCTCCCTTCTGTCTCTAAGTGTTTGCTCCCCCCCTACCATTTATTAAATGCTCTGTGGGTGGGATTGGCACGTACACTGCTCGGGGCTGGTCTGTTTCATTGGTCTACTGCGGGGAAGGGGAGCTTAGGATTGTGTGATTCGGGTGTGTTCTACTACATGTTGAAGCTTGTCTGTTGTATGCTTCTTCTGGGAGGGGATCACTGTCATGTAGTCATCAACAATTCCCACTTGTCTTGTGCTGCCAGTACATTCTAGGCTCAGTACTACTGTCAACCCTCCCAATACTATTTTATTTCTCTGGTTTCCTGTGTTAGCCCTCCCTTCTGCAACTCTGCATTCTGTTCCCTCCCTCACCATGCACTCTCTCAGTTTTTTTCTAACCCTCCTCATTTCCCTAACTCTTCCCCTCCTTATAACAACTCCCACCCCTCCCCCTCACCAGCACCCCCACTTCCTCCCACACTTCTCACTTGGTCCCCAACAATGCTGTTGCCCCCTCTTCCCCTTCTCTTCCTTGGAATCACTTCCCTCTTCCCTCTGTGCCTCTCTCATGTTCATCCCTCTCTACTGTACACTTGTACACACCATTAGTTTTCTCCCTCCTACTAACAGCCCGCCTCCCTTCCTACTAGGCAAGCCTCTAAGATATCCTGGTATAAGAGTGCTAAACTCCATTATTTAATCATCGCACTACTGCTCCTGTCATTAATAAATCCTAACCCTGGGCCTTGCTCGCTAAATGGCACAACGCTTCCATCTGCTACCCCAGTAGCCCTGCTACCTCACCCCTCTGCCTTGCCCCGAGGTTTGAAATTTCTGTTCCTAAACACACATAGCCTTCTCCCTAAAATTGACTTACTCCAGCCCCTTGTTGCTTTGCTAGGCCCTGACATAATTATTCTGACTGAAACCAGGCTAAATAATAAAACAGGCGACCCCCCCCCCCACTCGCCATCCTGGGCTTTTCTATTTCATGACAAGATGGGTCCAGGAGGGGCGGAGGTGTGGCAATATACATCTCCTCAGGTATCCAATTCACTACCATTTATTCCACCTCTGTCCCCAAAGTGTACAAAGTACTCATCTTATAGTTATCTCTCCCATTCTCAATCCCTATTTTTATTGTAGGGGCCTACTGCCGCCCAGGCCTCAACTCCTCCCTGGTTACTGACCTCATCTCTACCATAGTTTCCGACACCTCCTTGGGTGAAGTCTATATCACGGGTGATTTTAACCTAAACTGGTTATACCCTTCCCTACTCAAAGTAAAAAACAACATTGCTGCCCATGATTTAACCCAACTCATCCTTGAACCTACCAGAATAAACTCGAAAACAAGCAATCATTCCTTAATTGACTGGGCTCTCACTTCCCACCCACACAATCAGATCTGGAGTGTTATCAGATGCTCTGAGCAACCATCGCATGACCTTCCCAGTAAGCAAAATCCACTGTACCAAAGTCCCCCACAAAACCTTAGTAACTCAGTCATACAAATCCATGCACCTTGGGCCACTCCTACTTGACCTATCATGCACAAATTGGTCCTCTATAACCTCAGTGAACACAATCGACATGCTCGCAGAATATTTCAAAGGTAAATTTCTCGAAGTTTGGAACCAGCACACCTCTCTATGCAAAGTTAGAGTCCACGATAACCACCTTCCTTGGGTCACACTCATAGCATGCCAAAGAGCAAGGGACCAAGCCTGGAAGCAACACAAAATCTCCAAGCTCCAGAAAGACTACGACATCTATTGTCAGCTTCGTAACAAATGCACCAAAGCCACTCGTTTGGCTAAAGTCAACTACTTTACCTCAACCTTTCAATTGAACATAAACAGACCCTCAAAATTTTGGAAAGTCATTCATTCTCTCTTCTCATCCCCTTTCTCCTCCTCCTACCCCCCCTTCTCACTATAAACAGCACTATTACCTCTGACCACTTGAGTGTCGCCTCTGAATTTAATTCTTTTTTCACCTCCTGTGCCTCTGTCCTTCTATCCTCCTTACCGTCTCATCAGTCTGATCCTCCCCCTAACTCTCCATATACCTATCCCCAGCCCTTCCTTTCTCGTTCACTAACATCACACCCTCTGACATCCTGGATGCCCTGCTTACCCTAAACCCTTCTAAAGGCAGTTTGCCTGATGGGCTGGACCACAAGCTGCTTTACCTTTCTGCTATGGCTATCTCTGCCCACTGGCAGAGCTACTCAACCTCTCATTCACATTGGAAGCTTTCCCCTCTGTCTGGAAACATGCCATTGTTCTTTCCCTCCCAAAGGGTGGTGACCCATCCTTCCCTGGGAACTATCGCCCCATATGCCTACTTCCCAAACTCGCTAAACTGCAAGAACACCTAGTTCTTACCCAACTCTCTGCCTATCTCTCATACCCCGTTCCAATCTGGCTTTCATAAAAACCACTCCACCACCACCTCCCTGACTAGGCTCACTGACTCCATCCTCACTGGGATGGACAGTGGTCAAATCATATCCGCCATCTTTGTCGACCTAGCCAAGGCTTTCGACACTGTCTCCCACTCTATTCTGTTACACTCTCTCTCCGGTGCAGACTTGTTGGCTGCCGCCACAAACTGGTTCCATGCCTACCTGGTAGGTCAGACCCAGTCAGTTAGAATAGTGGATTCCATATCCTCACCCCTCCCTATCGACACAGGGGTCCCGCAGGAATCAGTGTTAGGCCCCATACTCTTCTCCATCTTTCTCAGTGACTTGCCATCTGTCTGCACATCTACCTCTGTTCATATGTATGCAGACGACACGGTCCTTTGCACCTCCGGCTACTATCCCACCAGTGTTGCAACCAGACTTCAGAATGATTTCAACAATGTTCAGTGCTGGTTTTGCTCACATCAGCTTTTCCTAAATGCCAAGAAGATTGTCTCCATGACCTTTGGCACTAGGCAGAGACTTTCAAGCTCCCCTCCCTACCCACTTTCCACATCCTCAACGGGACAGTCCTCGAGAACACCTCCTCATTCAGATATCTGGGAGTTTGGCTTAACGAACACCTCACCTTCTCTGGTCACGTGGACACCATCCTTAAAAAGCTGCGCCCCAAGTTAGACACACTATTTAGGAACCGGAACTGCCGCCTTCTCCTGGCTAGGTGTGAACTTGTCCAGAAGATGATCCTCCCCATCTTTGACTACTGCAACATAGTCTACAGTGTCGCACCTAAGACCTCCCTAGCCAGACTGGACACCCTTTTTAACTCCTGCTGCTTCGCATGCGACGCTCCTACTCTCACTCATCACTGTGAACTTTACCACACTTTGGCTTTACCATCTCTTGATAACAGACATCTCCTCCACTGTGCTAAATTCATCTCCAAATTCTGGTTTGGTTCCCTCCCTACTTATCTCAACTCTTCCCTAAAAATCCCCCCACCATCAACCCATTCACTTAGGTCCTCAGTTTCCCATACTTTAGGTGTCCCATGCCATACGACTACTGTTGGCCAGGCTGCCTTCTTGTACCGCTTCCCTAAACTGTGGATTCCCCCCCTCCGATTCACCTTTCTTCTTCCCCTTCTTCTATCTCCTCAGCCTTACACAATTACCTGTCTGTGAACTGCAACTGCAACTGAGCAGACCATGTTGCATCTAAAGGGGCTGTAATTGTTATCCTATTACTGCACTTGAGGACCTTCTGTTCACTATGATGAAATGGAATATACATACCAACTGTAATTTCTTGATGCTTGTTACTGTTTGTTAATTGTTCTCTACTTGGTAACGTACCCTATGCATAACTGGCACTATATACTATTTTGTTGTTTGCCTGACTTATTTGTGTGTCTTCCAATTCCCATATATTGGCAATGTATACTGTTATGTTGATTACGTTTTATTGTATGCCTTCCAACTCTGCCATCCCCCAGGATGCACCGTGAGACAAGTACCTTGTTGTTCAGAGTGCCCTTCCTGGTGAAACGCTTAAATAAATAAATAGATGTGCTGGCTCTCATTTCCAGGCTCTGTGACCTTGGATGCGCTTGTCAGTTTTCTCTGGGATTGAGTTCCTTCGTCTGGCATCTGTGGGTCTGGTATCCAAGTCCCGTCTGGTTGTTGAAGCCATCCTGCTGCTCTGAGGGCCTTTCCAGCTGACCTGCCAGTGTCTTTCTCTGGCCCTGTAAGCAGGTCATTTTTTTATTTTTCCATCGGTGTCTGTTGCAAGTCCAGGCCCCGAATCCTGGGCCCAAAAACTAATACTTTCATCTGCGGCAGGTTGTAGCTGCCTGGAGAAGTCTCTGTAAGTCTCTTGCATTTGTGTTCTTCTTCTAATTTTTGTATTGCATCCAAAAATGCCCTTTCCACTTGCAAAAGTCAATCCTGTGGGGTGTTTTGCTTATTTTTTAAAATGCTTTGAAGGGGTTGTTCTGCATCTATGAAAGGCGTTTCTGCACTATCATTTGCCATCCTATTATCTATTAGGACTCTTTTTGTGTAGTCTCCTGTACCCTCTGGAGCTGCTATCATACCTCCTGCTCATTCTGGCTCCTGTCCCGAACTGGACTCTACCATGGTTCTGACGACTGACCAGCGCCCCCTACCACAGAGTAGGGAAATTTCCCCAGTGTCCTGGCCAAATTTAGCCTATTCAAGATATCACCAACAGCTTAATCTGATTCAGTGTTAGTTGGTTTCCATTTGTATTCCCCCTCCCTCAGGATGAGACTGGAACTGGGCAGAATTGCCTCGTCTTTTCCTGGTCAACAAAAACTAAAATAAACAAGCATTTGTCAATGCCAAATGTTTGCTTGCTGGCATTGGCAGTGGTAGTGTAGAAGTTACAGAGCTGCGTAATAGGAATGGCAGTGAAGTATTGAACTGAAGCCATCCCCACCACCACCCTGCAGAGAGTGACAGGCATTGGGGTGTGGCTTTGGGTCGTCAGGCATAACGGCCATGCCATTTCACCACACCCCACCCTGCAGATACTGACAAGTGTCACGGTGTGCCTTGGGGTCTTTGGCCCTTATGCACACCCCATTCCATCAGGAAATATGGTGAGATGGATGCTGTATAGGAGAATGGGGTGAACTTTTGGGCCAAAGAGTCCAAGGCATATCTCGATGCCTCTCACTGGCTGCAGGGTGTGGAATGGTATGAGCATTGCAGGCAAGAATCCCAAGTCACATCCCTGATGCCTGTCATTCTCTACGGGGTTGGGCATTATGGTTGGAAACCGTAATACCTCAGGCATTCTTTGGTATTTTCACTCCAAATTTTCAACATGTTTTTTTTGTGACCCCACCTCATGAACAGTGGCAATATCAGTTTGTTAGCCGAAAGCTGCTTATGCACAGCGACTACGGCATTTAGCACCACAGGTGCAAACACATTCCGAACAGGATGTAAAAAATGACAACTGTACTGTTCATGGGGAGGTGTAAAAAATGGCAATGTTGCAAATCTGTAGTAAAAATATTTAAAAAATGGTGAAGTCACGAGCGTGCATAGAAACTGTGCAACGCACACCGTAATGTAATTAGTTTGGGGATTTTTTACAGCAGATTGTCAACAGAGGTATTTTGGGACCTCCGATCATGAACAGTGTCACTGTGATTTTCTTTATCTGTCCCGAACAATGATTTCCCACAGTGACCACGCATCTCTGCGCTGAAAGTGTGAAAACACATTTCGCCATGTTGTGAAAAATGACAGCTGTACTGTTCATAAGGAAGTGTGGAAAAATGCCACTGGTGAAAATCTGGACTGAAAATACTACAAAGTCATGAACTTACGAGGGTGCATGGAAACTGCGCAATGCTCACTCGTAACACAGTCATTTTATGGACTTTTGTCACCAAATTTTCAACATAGCCATTTTAAGACCTCTGCTCATGAACAGTGTAACTGTGATTTTCTTAATCTGTCCCAAACATTGCTTTCGCACACTGACTGCACCATTGTGCGCTACATGTGCAAAAACACATTTTAGGCGACATGTGAAAAATGGCAGCTGTACTGTTCATAAGGAAGTGTTATAAAATGGCAATGTTCAAAATCTGGATTGAAAATATTGAAAATTCTAAGATAATTTGCTACTTAACGCATGTGGAACTGCACAACGACTGTGAAACAGTCATATTTAGGGATTTTTTCACCAAATTTTCAAACATAGCCATTTTAAGACCTCTGCTCATGAACAGTCTCACTGTGATTTTCTTAATGTGTCCCATACATTGATTTCGCACACCGACTGCGCCATTGTGCGCTACATGGGCGGAAACACATTTTGGGCAAGATGTGAAAATGACAGCTGTACTGTTCATAAGGAGGTGTGGAAAAATGGCAATGTTGAAAATCTGTAGTGAAAATATTGAAAATTCGCGAACTTACGAGCATGCGTAGGAACTGCGCAACGCACGCTCGTGAAACAGTCATTTTTAGGAATTTTTCACCAAATTTTCAATGTAGCCATTTTAAGACCTCTGCTCATGAACAGTGTCACTGTGATTTTCTTAATTTGTTCCTTACATTGATTTCGCACACCGACTGCGCCATTGTGCGCTACATGGGCGGAAACAAATTTTGGGTGAGATATGAAAAATGACAGCTGTACTACTCATGAGAAGGTGTGGTAAAATGACAATGTTGAAAATCTGGATTGAAAATATTGAAAATTCGCGAACTTACGAGCCTGCGTAGGAACTGCGCAATGCACACTTGTAAAACAGTCATTTTTTGGAATTTTTCCACCAAATTTTCAAAATAGGCTTCTTGAGAGCCCACCTTATGAATGCTGGCAGTGTCATTTCGTTAATCAGGCCTGAAATATGATTTCGCGCAGTGACCGCAAAATCACCCTTCAGGCCCGAATAACGCCATGACAGTGACATCATTCATGAGATGGGGTCTCAAAAACCCCATGTTGAAAATTTGGTGCAAAAATTCCCAAAAATGCCTGAGATATGCAACAAAGTTGAAAAACCCTATCTATCCCATTATACAGCTTACCGCATTTCCTCAGTTCGGTCTGCTTTGAAGAGTGCAGATGTGTTCCCGGTCCACGATGATTGTCATGCTGAGCTCAGAGGTAAGTATGGGGGGTGTGGGGAGGCAGGGTGCACAGTGGGTGGGTGCGGGTTGTGGGGGGCCTGGAGACTGCGTGGGACCATTTTTAATTTACAGGTTTTTTTTTTTAAATTGACAACGCGGGACATTTGCCACGCTGGGGTGGGCTCCCAGCATGGCACAAGGATGACTGGTTGGGGGGCATGGAGCCGACGGGGGATTGGGCACCCCCGTCGGCCATAGCATCAGTTGCCACGCTGGGGTGGGCTCCCAGTGTGGCACCCAGTACTCGGGGAGGGGGGAGGACAGTGGAGAAGACGGGGGATAGGGCACCCCACTCGGCTATACTCATGATTTGCCACACTGTGGTGGGCACCAGCATGGCATGTGGAAGGCTTTGGGGGAGCGCAGCACAGCCAACGGGGGATCAGCACCGCCGGCTATATGCGTCTGGCGTGGGGCAGCACGCAGTATGCGTATGCAGGTGGTGTGTAGGGGAGCTTACGAGCAGGCGATATTCGATCACTGCTCACTGAAGCGTAGCTCCCTTTCAACTGTATGCCACTGCATTTTGGAGCTGTCATAGACAGCTCCAGCATGCATTGGCGGACTGGGGCCATTCCTGCCAACACACTGACTGAATTGGAAGAGGGGGTGACACACCTCCGAAAACTCGGATGATGGCACTATGTTTCTTGCACATGCGTGCAAGCAAACATAAAAATGAATAAAACTGAAATCTATTAGTGGATTGTATCCCTTTAAATCGGCCACTATAAAAGCTTTTTTGACCTAAGGAATATCCCCTTGAAAAAGCATTGCAGTTATGATGCAAAACACTGGGTGAGTTTTGTAGGAGCTGCTCTCATGGCGTATACGCCTTACCACAGCATGCAATAAAGTAATCACAGTGTGAAAGTAGTATGTATTGCTGCTTTTGTAGTTTAACTGAGCAGTGACTGGTATCTGAGTTTTTTGCTTCCTGGTTCATTATTTTATTCAAGCATGATCTCCATAAGAGTGACCTTTGTTGTGCAGTGATGTAATCAGAGCCCCTGTGTTTCAAAACTTGTTCTTCATGCTTTAGGGTTAAGAACAACATTCCACAGGTGAATCAACTGGAATCAGAAAGAACAACTTTACACAGGTACTGCCATCAGACTTCTGCTCCCCGATAGTCAGAGGAGCATGAGCTGAGCTACTCCCAACACAGCTGTCCTAAAATGAATCAGCACTCACTGAGTGAAAAAAACAACATTTTACATTCAAAGTACCTCACAAATAAAGCAACCTAATAGACAGCATTTCAAGTAGGTCACTGAGTTTACATTTTTTGTTGTTGTAAAACATGCTTATAACGCATTATATACAATAACTAATACCTCAGTGCCAGCTGTTGAGAACCAGCTTGTTCTTAGCACCAATGGGGTTAATTATTCTCTGTATTGTGCATGGTTGCCTATCCACCGTTCTCTAGGTAGCTTGTGGCACCTTTACTACAAGCCCCAAGGCCTCTGAAAGTCTAGCTCTTTGAATCTTTTGTGAATAATTGGAATGCTGAAGGTTTAAGGGCCTTAAATAATTATTAATGTGTGCATTTAAAGCCAGCTTATTCCACAGTAGCTGAGAACGCCCTGTTCCTTCCCAAAATGCTGACGGCATGGAACAGAATGTTTAACTCTTTGAAACTCTAAACTCTTCATACTCTGACCAGCCTGTATCACAATTCAGCAATGTCTTTTTCTTATAACAGTGCTTCTCTCAGCAGCAAAGTTTAGACCCTGCTAAGTTTCATAACCAGTTTTTGTCCCCAGGAGATTAAAATCCTTATTTTCAAGGGGTTTATTTTTATTTTGTCAAGCTATTTATTTTTATCTGCTTATAAGAATCTGCAGTGAAGCTTTAAGCACTCATATACCCTGAAATAGTGATCTGAGAATATTATACACATTCTTCCCCTCCTGGGACCCTCTTGGAAATTAGGTACTACACTAATTGTAGGGCTAGGAAATGCATTAATTATGTACCTGTAAGTAATGTAGACATGCAGTATCTACCCTCCCCATTTGACTTACAAATGATAAGATTATGAGTTCCTGATGTCGGAACATTGATATTACATTACAGCACAGAAAGTATGTGTAACCTAAGCAAAATAAAAACATTTGGTATCTAGGGAGCTACAGTGTCAATAAATAACTCAGAGTGAAAATAAACATTTTTATGGCTGCGTGGGCGGAGCTCCGCAGGCATTTTGCTATCACTGTAGGAGAACAGTAGGTCACATCTGCAACGCGACCCTGTGTTCTCCTACAGTGATGCGGCAACCTGTGCAAAGTGTCAACTCCATTGGTGCTGTCCTCTTCTGACAAAGCTCCCCTCCACAGCATGGTCACCCCCCCCACAGGTGCACTACTTTAGCCACAAACTTCCTTCAAAACTGCGCATGCATGAGTATCGCACATGTACAGTTTCGTTGCCACCGCCATCTTTCGAATGGCACACTGTCACAACTCCAACAGCTGTGCCATCCACTCTGAAACCACCACCACTTCCACCTTTCTGACAACACCGCCACTCTGATATCCGTCCTACCACCACTCCCAGACCCCAACAGGTAAGTGCTCTACACAGCCGTATCGGCTCTGACCTTGTTCACTTGCTTATGTCATCTTTGTTTATGTTTCACTTGCCTGTATCATCCCTCATTAAATCTGTCAATCAACTTGATTGACATGTCATTTAACCAATCCCATGATGACTACGTATTGCTGTTACAGTCAATAGCAATCCTGCTTCTAAAATGAAAACCTCACTCCCAAGCCATTGTTCTTCCTGTAGGAGGCAGTATAGTGCAGTGGGTTAAGGCTCTGAGCTGCAGATCTGGAGACCTGGGTTGAATCCCACAGCCATCTAGGTGCATACTCTGTGATCCTGAGTAAGTCACTTAACTTCCCTGTGTTCTCAGGTCACATCTGGAAACATGCTTCAGCTTAGTGTGCTACTCCTGGTTAAACAATGTTCCTTTCCCTTTCCTCATCTTCTCCACAGTCCACAGTTATTATTTAAAACAATAACCATCTATAGATAACAATCTTGCACCAGTTTTCAGTACCATGCATGCTGGCATTATATTCACCTCCTCCCCTCTAGTATGAGCGTTTTACATCCCAGAGGTTTTCCTCCATAATCCATCCAGCCGTACTTCACATTCTCTCGCTTAAGACCTTATACAGCCATAGAAAAAGAAACATGGTTTGTCTGTGACAGTAATAATTGTGATCTGGAGCACAGTACTTTTGGTGGGGTTGTGGGAGGAGTCCAGCCTGTACAGCACTTGCAGTGAAGGGAGTAAGCATCCAGTCTATAACACAAAAGCAATAATCCACTACAACAAACATCCATTTTAAGCCACATAAATTTGTATACACAGAATATACAATGGCCTGTGTTCAAATATGCCATTTACTTCCATATTGTCCTGCCCCCTCACTCATGGAAATAAATGGCATTCAGACACAGGCCATTGTGTATCCCCTATGTGAGTGTTTCACAATCAACACACAACTCAACCCTGAACAGCCACTAAAGTGCAGTTACCGCTAGGCCATTCTGTACTGGCATATTACACAATAGTTTTTCATTTTCTGTGCCCAGACATGAACTGATTACTATAAATGCATTGGGAATTTCCTGATTCCTGATTGACTAAATAAGTTCTGAGACCAGCATGTTAATCCCCCTGAAATGCACAGGCTGCAACAAGTTCAGACAGTGAGATTTGGAAAACTGACATACAGTATTCATGACCCACTTCACTCATCCCTGATTGCCATCACAAATATGACTGTCACCTTTACTCAGTAAAAACCTTTAACAATGCCCTAAAAAGTAAAACTCCCTAAAAATAAATAAAAGAAACAAACAAACAAGCAATATTGCCTTGCATGATCCTTGCATGATCCCTTCCGTACATACATAAACTAATAACATTCATCGTGTTAATTCCTGTTTGGTGACCATGAAACATTTCCATCCTATCCTTATCAGTTTGCCAGAGCAGCCTCTGCTGCTTATTATTTATTTATTGAAATGTTTCACCAGGAGGACACACTGAACAACAAGTTGCTCATCTCATGGTGCGACCTGGGTGCTTACCCTGCCACATAACAATTTAAAAAATATTGGCTCTATCTAACACCTTCTGTTGTGTGTAAGGGTGTGTTCTGTCAGAGGAATTCTGCAGAAGTTTGAATTCCTGTATTTCAATGAAACAAATAATGTTTCTGCTGAATATGTAGAAAGATAGATGATTGACAGGTGGTGAAGGACTACTGTTTACTAGTCACTTTTCACAGAAGAATCTGTTTTTTTTTTTGTTTGTTTTTTTTATCATATTTTACCCCTTGCAGTCACTGACCTGCCTTAATCCAGCCACCGCTCCAGCTCCACCTCCGATCCCAATGTTGCACACCCAGCTGGCATATGCAGCTCTGTCTTCGAGAGGGGTACCCCCTATTGCCCCCGAGCCAGACAAGGAACCATTACCGGCACGTGCATCAGGCATCTTCAGCCGGTGGAGTGTGACCATCAAGCTGCCATGGTCTGTTCTGCTCCATTTTCAGGTCTTTTTCTAGACCCAGGAGTGCAAGCATGCAATGACGTCAGGGTATGGATGTGCTGACATCTGCCGCACTCCATCCTTCTATGCCAGCTCTAGCAGTGCCCCCCGGTCATCATAGGGGCCACTACAGAGTGATGGCTTCCTTTATCCCTCCCCGGGGATAGGAGAGCAGTCCACCAGATGCTCAGTCCTTATCCCCCCCACCGACCCCTGATAGCTCGGGCTCACATCCGAACCCGGGTCACCAGCATGGCATGAGGCGTGGCAAATCTGTTTTTTTTTTTAAGTGCTTCTGTTTTTCCATTTTATAGGCACAATTTATTTACTGAAAATTGGTAACCAGGAAAAGTACATTGAGCCGAGGCTCATTTCTGGGTGCAGCCCAGGGGGAGGGCGGAGGAGGGGAGAGGGAAGTACAAGCAAGATAATTCATCAGTCCACTTCAGTGAGCAATTCTATGACAGCTTAGATTGCAGGGTACACTAACAGCTAACAGCAGCTGGACGAGGTACAATAGGCAACAATTTACAATTGACCCTGTTATGAAATACTATAAGATACTCCAGGTCATCAGTTGTTTGGGCCCTGAGATAATGCATTTCCAGGTGTTGAAGGGACACTCAACAAAAGCACCTCATACCCCACTACACACCTGGGTAAACATTAAACTCAGACAATCTATGCCCTGTTGTATCTTATTGCTTGCATAATGTACCATAAGAAGGGTTCAAAATAACCAGCTATAGTATCTACCTGTCCAGGCCAACTGGTTTTTAATGAGGACAAATATTATGTTCTCTTCGCTTGTCCTCATAATGCCTAATATGGGCACTAGAACCCAGGAAGCAACTGCGTTAATCGACCACCCCCGTGAGGTGGGGTAGTAATGGGTACACCAACATCATTATGTCATATCCCAGTTCAACGCCACCTCACATGATGCACTTCATGCTCACTATATGTTTTGGTGGACAGACGGCCAACTACAAAATAATAACACTCCAAAGATTCATGTGAACTTGCAACTCGAATGTGGTTCTTGTTGTCATTCTTGCACAGTCGCCAGTCCTTGCTGCCCTCCTCTGCATACCTCATTGTGACTGAAAAAGTCTGAGAAGATGTGGCAATGTGAGCTGAGCTCTAGTTACAGAGCGAATCTCTTCAGTTGAAAGCAATTATGAGATCTCATGGCACTTTCATTAAAGAGCTCTTTTTAGGGCTAAACCATAGCTAGCAAAAAAACATGTATTTAAAAAAAGAGGGAACAATAATCATCCCAGTAGACCATGTCAGGACAAAGAGGGAGTGCCTGAGAGGCTGTTTAAGGAGGAGGGGAAAAGAAAGGAAAAGCAAATTAAGAAGCCCTTTTTAGGGCTAAACAGTGACTATCAGCAGATCTGGCAATTTATAAGCCCTTGTCTGGTCAAAAGAAAAAGTTCAGGCCACTAGAAGTGGAAGGAGGGGAACCAATCAATCAACAGCCCTTTTCAGAGTGAACAGAGAAGGGAGGAGTCAAAATAATGATAAATAAATATAGATACATACATACATAAATAAATAACTAGCTAATTTAAGTCAAAAGCCACCAGTAGGGCAAACAAACTGATTAGAACCCTTTTCATGACCCTGAACTAAACAAGAAGGCTGTAGATAAGAATTAAAAATCATTTTTCAAGGCTACAGGGGGATTTGAAAGCTCTTATCAGGGATGCAGAGGTGGAAAGGAAGTCATTTGAAAGTTATTGTCAGGGCGACAAAGCTAGAGGGAATTATTTGGATGAAAAAATACAAGACAGGTAGAAATTCTGTTGGACAGGCAACTATAACTTCCTACTGATCTATCCCTTGGACAGGAATCCCACAAACATTATTTCTAGCCCAGATCATAAATAATAATATGTGATCTTTACCTCTTGGTTAGTGTGTTCCCCCTGCTCTGGCTGGTTAAGAGGGAAAGGGACCTGGATTCTCTTTCATTCCTAGAAGTAATGGGGGTTCACATCCAAAAACAGGCAATAATAACATGGTGCCTCCACTCAGAGAATTTAAGTGGGCCTGGTACAAAGTATGGTACCTCCCCCTGGGATGCAGTCCCTACCCACCTCCCCACCTCTTGATCACTCCCACAAGATACTGTTACTTTGCAAATACAGTGCCCTCAGTTTACTGGGCAACTTTCCCACACTCATAAGCAAGAACTGCCACAGACATTCTCCATGTAATATATACTAAAGGCATCTATTAACAAAAAGGTCCTGGAGGGAGGAACTCTTGAGTTAGGAGGAATTTCAGGCTTCTGAATAGCAGTTAGAGTGTCCACATGCCTCAACCCTCAGCCACACTAGCCTGTCTCTGCTGTCATGCTTCTGTACCCCAAAATCTCCCTAAACTGGTTACAGGTAATTAGTCAGGGTGCTTGCCCTGCTACAGCACTGACTGGGTACCCAGGGTTGTAGTGTGATAGGCCCGATGTCCATGATACCCAGGATCATTCATTGGTGTACTTAAAATGTGATTTAATATGCCCATTTCTGAGTGACTTTTTTAACAAGAGCAAACAAGGATGGTAGTTACAAAACTGTAATTTCACAAGGTGGCCAAATGGCAACTGCAAACTCCAAATGAACTAGACTACTCTCTGAGGCAGGCACTGCTTGAGTATGAGAGCTCTCAGCAGTGTTGACTGGGTAGGTGATGATACAGTCACATCGGGTGGTATTGCAAAGAAAGTTCTGTCAGATTTATTGCTGGTGATGTATGCTGACTCGGGGTACTCAGTGAGCTGGAGCCAGGTAGGGAGCCTGAACAACTGACTGTCAGTAATATTCAGTCACACTTCCAAAATAGAGTGGCTTGGGTTACTGCTACTCTTGCCAAGGGTGTACACCTGATCATTACTCACTTCATAAACCACGTACAATGCAATCTTACAATATGAGACCCAGACTGATCCTTCTAAATGGGATATACCATATGCTTTAAGAGCAGTCTACCAGTATTACTAAAGGGCTCTAAACTAACTTGTCTGGTCTATGAACATTGCACCAGTTCACATGAGAAGGACACAGGCAAAACAGTAATAGTACTTGCCTATGACGACACACAGTTCATGCCAAAACATTGCAGCTAATGAACATCACTCCCGCCGACTTGCTACGCTCATGTTTAAATTACTTGCTTCTTCTGCAGATTACTCAGGCCAATGTCCTGTTTCAGTCTCCCTTCACTCAGTAATCAGCTACGGTTTTTCCAATCCCTTGATAGAACTGACAAGGTTCACTGACTCCCTCTCAGTAGTAACGCTGAGAACTGGGTGATCGCCACTCAGGGTGTAGGCCCATCTCATAGCACTCGCACACGTGACTCACGGATTTCAGTGTTGTCTCTCTGGTCTCCGACTCTCCCTGCACATTCTCCAGCACCAGCTGTTTCCCTCTGACACTTCAACAGAATGGCCCACATTGGTGGCTATGATGATCTTTTATTTTATTTGTTTTATTTAAACAACTGGTAATGGAGAAAGGCATGCTGAACCAAGGCTCATTTCCAGGTGTGACCCAGGGGACAGAGCAAAGGGATAATAGCACACAATACAGATTATGATACATAAATACAAAATATATACAAACAGGTATACATAGTAGGTAAAAGATAGTTACATAATGTATAGCTAAACTGGTACATAGGTAAACATATTGTAGGATTAAGTGGAAAATAATGGTATGTGTATATGGTGATAAAGTGCCAGATGACTATAGGACAGCTTAAGAGCAAGAGAAAAGTCAGTAGATACTAAGAGGAGGGAGAGCAAAGAGGAAAGTTACTTCTTGATATGGAGGCAGGAGCAGCCAGGCAGTGGCAGATGGCATAGTTGATTTTTGATAGAACTGAGCAAGTTCGAGTTTCTTAGGAGGGGTTATTGATTGTTACATAGAGATGGAAGCCTGTAGGTGTAGGCTGATTTGCCAGCTGATGAAGACTGGTTAGGGAGCAAGTAGGAGAGGGAATCCCTAGAGCACAGGGTGTAAGGTGAAGTAAGTGCAGGAGCTAGTTTCTCAGAGAGGTAAGAGGGGAGCAGGTTAAACCAGTATTTTGATATAAGGGTGATGGAGTGGATGTAGCCTTGGTGGGACAGAGGTGATATATTGAGGGTGGAGAGGAGAGAGCAATGGTGTGTTCAAGGGGGAGAGTTTGAGGTGAAGCAACAGAAAACATAAAAGAGGGAGTCTAGCCTGGCTAAAGAAGAGGAGGGCGCAGTGCAGAATACTAGGTCTCCGTAATCAAAAATGGGGGTAATCATTTTAACTAGCAATTCATGCCTAACAGGTAGAGGGAGTGATTCTCTGTAACAGTATAGTATATCTAGCTTAGGGCAGAGTTTTGAGGAGATGTCATTGATGTGGAGAGAGAAATTTAGCTGGGGGTCCAGCCACACTCCTAGGTATTTCATACTAAGGTTCATGCTAAGATTCATCAGGAGCTAGAAGGCGTATGCCCACATTGTTCCTATAGTCAATATCAGTAATACTTTAGATTGCCCCACTTTAGTATAAAAGCATCTAAATTCTTTTTAAATTCAGTTTTATTCTTACTACTCACCACCTTGAATGGTAAACTATTCCATACGTTTACCACTCTTAGTGTGTAAAAGCATTTTCATTGGATATGTGCAAATTTTCCTCCCCTGATTTGCAGTGGGTTTCCTCTTGTTTCCATATACCCTTCTTTATATACAGTATTCAAATCATTAATAAGTATTGGGTCCTGCATGATATCATACATAAGTAGAACACCCCCACACATACGTCTTGTGATAAGTGACATTAGATAGACATTTGTAGGAAGTAACAGTGCTTAGGGAAGTTCCATCCATTGAGGTGATTGCTGGGGGAAGGGGTTCTCTGGTTAGCTTCTGAGTGGTCTTGAAAGTCATGGAAACTGACTTAGATGTGTTGATTTTGAGTATGTTTGCCTGGAACTGGGACTGCATAGAGAGGAAGTATTTCTGTATAAGAGTTTGGACCTTACTTAGTTCTGGTCCGGATGCAAAAAGGATGGTATCATCTGCATACTGTACATGTGGATGAGTGAACATGTGCAGGAAGATGGGAGGTCATTTATGAAAAAGGAAAATAGAATTGGACTGAGAATTGAGCCTTGGGATGATGCCAGTAAGTATGGGGAGGGAAGGGGATGTGGAGTTTGCAATCCTGACAGATTGGGTCCTGTTTTCGAGGTAAGATTTAAACCACTGAATGGCAGGGGGGCTGAGCCCTTCTACCTCGAGTTTACTTAGAAGCAGAGGGTGAGAGTTGGAATCAAAGGCCTTTGCAAGGTCTACAAAGACTGTAGCAGTGAGATGGCCTCTGTCTATTGCCGAGTGGATGTGACCAGTGACATGGAGAAGGGAGGAAATAATGGAGTGGTGCTTTCTGAAACTGGATTAGTATGGGGAGAGAAAGTTTGAGGTTGTGAGGAATTCAGTTAACCTGGATTGTACTAAAGTTTCCTATAGTTTGGATAGGGCTGGGAGGAGGGAAATAGGCCGGTACTTACCAGGTTGTTATACATGCCCAAGCTCAGCTCTGCATTTACTGTGTAGTACTATCAATCAGTCTTTCAGCTAGCCAGTATACTAGTCCTTGATGCTGGACTGGTCAACAGATCTTCTTGCTTTCACCACAACAGAACTGTTATATGCATGCCAGTTAGGTTCAGCTCCTCCTGTTGAATAAACTTCTTCCACTGATCACTATTTAGGCTACCCTGATTGGTTGTTATGTCCACAGCCCAGCTGACTGAATCTCTTGCTGCCTATTGGTGGGATCTCGATACTCTCTCCTTCTATTGTCATTTTGCCTCTGTAATCCATATGCAGATGTAAACCTCACACTGTGATCAACTGGCACAATGTGTTTCTCTTTCCTGCGTGTGCAGTGAAACAATGATTATTTTACTGTGCTGAGAAGGTAGGTCTTGTGTTTTTGTTTTTTTTTCCTCCTCTCAGTGTCTTTATCTGCTCTTTCTCATAAGTCCTACACCAAAAAAAGTTCAAGTTTTAAAGAAGATTAGAACTCTAAGAACTATGTGCAAAGTTCTAGATCAGAACCAGAAGCTAGAACATCAGTGGGTTCTGACAACCCCAGTACAAAGGTAGCACGTCACTTGAGCAGTCATTATTTGGGTGAAGTAATTTGAGCGACGGTATTTGGGTGAAGACTTTTATGGTGACTGGCATAATATAGCAACCAGCAAAATACAGCGACTGTAAATTACAGCAACTACACATATGTAGTCTACCCCAAGGGTCCAAGTGTGGCATGGTGTAATAATCCTAGAGATGGGGGGGCACGGGTGGCACAGCCTCCTGCGAGGGGTGCAGGGGGATGAACCCCCCCTGCAAAAACACAGACACACCGTACCTTAGCCTTCTTCCTGCTTTACATTGTGTGTGGTGTAATTAGTCACTGTACATTGCTTCACTGCAGTGTACCGTCACCCAAATGACGGTCGCCATAATGCTTTCGCTCAAAAATGGTGATCGCTCAAGAAACTTCACCCTGTTGACATGGACCCTACTCTGTCCTTCTCCAGCCATATCGATTCAGTTGTGAAATCTGTAAATATCCATATAGGCCTTCTCTGTAAACATAGACACTGCCTGATACCTGACGCCCTTAAGCTAGCAATACACAGCTCGATTGTCTCCATCATTGATTATGGGCTTGTTATCTATGGAGCAGCCACAGCTACAGCATCACGTTGAATCATTACAGCACTGAATAGGGCCTGCAGAATCCATACTGGTACTGCCCAATGCACACATACCTGTGACCTCTACGAACAGTCAAACTGGCTATAACTTCCGGGAAGGATTACTTTCCAAATCTGCCTACTAGCAAAAAAGTCATTGATGGAACTCATGCCCCCTGG
This sequence comes from Neoceratodus forsteri, assembly GCA_016271365.2. Lineage (NCBI taxonomy): Eukaryota > Metazoa > Chordata > Ceratodontiformes > Ceratodontidae > Neoceratodus > Neoceratodus forsteri. Next base: position 357,087,075 of record CM028134.1, read on the forward strand.
GGTTCAGTCTCTCTTAAGCCCAGCCAACCACCCCCAGTACACAAGAAGCTCTGACAACTATTCTCTATCTGTGCCCCACTGTCACCCCACCCAAGGCCAGTGGTGTTTTTCAGGTAGAGCCCCTAAGACGTTTAACTCCCTGGGCAGCGAACTCACCAACTTAGGCACCCTCTGCTCATTCAAACACAAGCTATGTCAAACGCTTGTGTCCAGAGTCACCTGTGACTGTTTCTCCTAATGTCCCTGGCAGTCGCTCCTGTTCTTCGCACCTCTTTACTATCACCACCTTTGCCTGCCACCACCCTCCCCTATATATACCCCTGCAATATCTCCCTAGCCCTGGTCCACCACCTTCCTCTCTTACCCTCCTTCAAGCTCCCTTCTTCACTCCCTTTTCTAATCTGCTCACCCCACCCACTGTTGCACTTGTTCCCCAATCCTTGCCTCCTACCCACCTCTCCTTCTACCTCCCTCCCAGTTACCCCTCTACACCCACTCTCTCTTCCACTTTCCTATGCTACCTGGCACAACTGGCAGCAACTCAGTTTTTGCACTCCACTTTTCCAATTGACAGTGCCCTTCTAGCAGCTTCAATTCAATTAAATATTGTTTGTTATGACTCATCATTCTTAAATGTATGCTTAATTGTGTTGTTCTAAATGTTATTTATAGTACCTGTAGCTTTTAGACCATGTATACTCTGTACTGAATTTTGTATTCAAACTGCTTGCCTGCTATTCTCATACAAACTGCACTTCTGTTCTTTGTATATTGAAGTGGAACCTTTGTAAAAGGTATTTATCCGAAGTTCTAATAAATAAATAAAATAAATAAATCAGTCCCTTCTGATCCAAGTCAGCCTTTCTGTACCCTTCCTGCATAAGCTGCCCAGTCCATTGTCTCTGAGTCCCGAGGGTACTCTGCACAGCAGAGCACAGTCAGTACTGAATGCTACTTTGTTCAGAGACCAAACTGCAAATCTGTGTGGGTGGGGGTTGGGGGTTGAAATAATGTAAATTAAACCCTTAAAATCTTACTGCATGTTGTAGGTCAGCATCACCTCCATATGGCACAGTCAGTTTCAGAGTGGTAAAAAGACAGTCTCTCCTAATGTAATACAATCAAAAGGTATCATGTATAGGTTTGGTGACTGTCATTGCATTGGAGTAGGCTGAGTGACTGCAACCAAGCCAACTAAGAGTCCATGGTGTATACGGTACAAATAAACAAGGCCTAGAAGTCAGTAGCATTCTTGGAGGTCATCAGACTTGCAGCTAGTTAATGAGTTGAAGGTGTCAGTAATTAATAATGCTTGACAGTGTAGGTTTTCAAACAGGTACACGTCAAGTAAAACAGATAATGCAGCATGTTACAACCATGTAAAAACCAACTCGCAAAGTCCGTTTAAAGCACTTTAATCAATGCATGGGCGTGTTTTAGTATATATATTCAAACAGCTACAATACAACATTGTCAAGCACAGAGTTCAAAAATATAGCCCCTGTGAGAGCAGCACAAAGCAATGTACTTACTCAAGTACACACCTGTGACCACACTTGTAAACCATCTGACAGGGCCCCTAGTGTGAGCAAGCTGAGCACACTTAACAATCTTTTGTGCATCTGAAGTGCAGAACTCCTGTTTGGGAGGCAGTAACCCATTTGTGCTGGGGCATAAAAAGGCTTTATTGGAAAATAACATGTAAATTAACCTGCTTCTCTTTCAAGACACAAACTGCAACTGAACTTCTAATTAACTACAATTTGAATCAAATTTTAAAGACACACTCCCCTCCATAATAGAGGAAGACTGTATGTTGCTCTGAACACTAGACAGAGAAATCCATCAACTTGATGCACCACTACTGCAGGCATGTGAATTGTAAAAGTCATGCATATTCAGGACAGTCTTTCATTTTAGGATAAATAAACAGTGTTATACAATGGGCTTCTAAAATCCTGTAACCTGATTGGTCAGCTTCATTGTAAAATGTGGAGGATAAATCTAGCAATCTGATTGGACATTAGCCATGCACTATACAGAGAATAATATATGGGGTTGTGAGCTTAACAAGAATTTTATCCCAACCCGAGGTGTTGGATGCTACATAAACCCCAAGAGCGAAGCTCAAGGGGTTCATTAAAGCATCCAACACTGAAGGTGTGTGTAAAATTGGAGTTTTACACACAACCCTAAGTTTTATTTTATATAATTGATGAGTATCATTTTTTTGCCACAACAATTATATAAAATAAAAGCAGTTCCTGTGCGACCATGGACCAGTCGGGTTTCAGCACAGTCCGTGGTCACAAGTGCCAATGGAGGAAACATTAACCTTTTTTCTTTCTTTTCTTTTTCTTCTGTTTAAATTAGCCCTGTTTAAGGATGTTAGCCCAGTGAATCTGCTTGAAAAACTTACCGCCAAGTCTGGGTGGCAGTGAAGTGTCTCTCAGCAGCTGGCGCTGAAGCAGGGAAGAGGAAGATCATGGCTGGCAAATGTGCAGAGCTAGGGAAACTGAGCACATGTTCACCATTATTAACCAGCTGGTTATAACAGTGAAATTATAACTCTGTTTCCCTATGGGAAAAAAGGAGACCCAGAAATAATAAGTGTCTAATGCACAGCTAATATCTAGCCCTGGGTAAATAGTCTGTGTACATTTAAATATCAACACATCAACTGTAGAATGTTCACATTTTGAAAATCCGCCATCTTGAATTTCCTACTTGCTACTCACTAGCCAACATATGTAAACAACTATCATTTGCCATGATAGTGTCATCACAGTCATCTCTGCCAAACTTGAATTTGGAACTGTACCTCTCAGATGAGCCATCTCCAGTTGTTTAATCCTGTAGACAAAACAATTGATGATCCACAACTGACAACCAGTGCTTTTTCATCTGTGCCTGAAATGAGTGAAGCCACGATGGTAGAGACCGCAGTGAATCAGTGGCTTTCCTCACTGACAGTGGCTGAACAGAACAACCTTAAGGATGCCCGTCTCAAGGTAAGCACTGTTAAATGCATAAACTGGACTCTCCAAGTATTTAGTGAGTGGGCAACTGCTAAAAGAAATCACAGTCGACTGGAGGAATGCTCCCAAAGCTGACTTAAATGAATTGCTCAAGAGCTTCCATGCCAAAGCTCAGATGGCTGCTGGCAGCAAATACGTCAGCAACAGCTTCTGCTGTCTGTGAGCCACACTTAATTAACACCTTGGGTTTGCAGGCAGAGGCTGCACTATGAATATAATCACAGAACCAGAATTCAATGTGTCCTTTTTGGTGCCAAAATGAAGCAGTATATGCACATTCAAAAAGACACTGCAAAACATTGTGACCCCATAACTTCTTCAGATTTACATAAGCTGCACAATTCCCCCACCCTGTCTCTCACGAACATACGAAATTGCCAGCAGATACAGGCCATTTGGTCTGTCTAGTCTGCTCGAGTGTGCAGCGCGCTGTCTTGTTAAACTGCAGTTGCCCCCCCCCTTGCTCCCCCTTCTAACTTAGTGCCCTACTTTGGGACCTCCACCCCCACCCCGGTCTCGCCCAAAGGTCCCATTATACCTGTAGCTGTACATGGACAGGCACAGCTGGGAGAGGATTTGGCAGATGAAACCCAGCAGTTTGACAGTGAAAGCGGATGAAAATGGGTTGGAGTATGTGACTTTAGTATTCAACGAGCACAGTAAGCATCACTGCAACCCTCTGGAAACAAGAAAGCAATCACATAGGGACTACATGTCTGCTTTCCCTGGGATCCTATTATACCCTCTACTTAGCTTTAAAAAATATATAGCTCAGTTACCTGAAGGAGCAAAAGTGCTGTGTCTATAACCAAAGAGGTTGCTGCAGAATGTCCTGGACAAGATGAACTTCTGGTACTCCACTGAGCCTTTGGGGCTTAAATTTTTGTCAAGCATGATAATCAGACTGAGTGCAGAGGCAAAGGTAAGTGCCCACTACACAAATCACTCTGTGCATGCCACTGCTGTCCAAATGCTATCCAGTGCTGGTCTCCAGAGCAAGGAGATAATGGCTGTACCAGGACACTGCAATGAGGGGAGCCTGAAGAGCTGCTGTAGAGCCAGTAACCAGTACCAAAATGCATGGAGCAACATTCAGGCAGCCCAGCCTAATGGTTCTCCTGAAACAACTTCCTCTAGCATATCAAGAAGTGCAACCCACGTTGACACCTACTGGCAATACTGATCCTCTATCCAGGCTGTTCAGCATGCAGATTTGCACCATAGGGCATGATTTTCAAATAGCCGCTAGAATGGCACACATTCCGCTGATCCCCCCTGCAGCAGATTCTGAGTGTGCCAGGGACCCTGTGCCAGATTTTAGTAGAACAAGGGTCCCTGCTTCTAAGTCCACAGAGTTGCTGCTGGTGGAGTGTTGAGCCAAAGATTTGGTGCACCAGAGGGGTTTGACAGAGGGTCCCATCAAGCCCCCTGCCTGGTGCAGCGCCAGCCCAGAACTGCAATGTTGAGGGTGAGGAAGACTGCAAGCTTGTGGACACTGAAGAAAGATCTTGGGGAGTGCCATAGCTGGTGGTGTGGATACAGTGATTGTGGCACAAAACACAGGGGGCACCAGGCATATGTGCCATGCACAGTTCTACAGAGCTGTGGACATGGTACTCCCTTGTATGCATGCAATGACCCTGTCCCAGACCCCCTGGTTCCACCAACCCTGGCAGCTTTCCCAGAGCTTGCACAGTCCTGATATGTGGAGATAGTCCTAGGTGCAATTGGTGGATGGGGATGTACCCCAGGCAGTTCAACTTTCCCCTGCTGCACAGCCCACCATATGATGTCATACTACAGGTACAGTTGCCAGAGTAGGAATGGCATGGTGTGAGGACACCCCAAATAGGCAGGTGCCAGAAAAGTGTGTGGCAGATAGCAGGACAAAGGACTGGCACCACACATACTGGTGTGAGGAAGCTCTGTCCTCACCACCATACCCTGCCGTGTAGGAACATTGTTCATGACATGTCAGGTGGGTGGGGCCCTACTGTACATCACCCATGTATGTGATGGACACAGTCCCCGACAGGGTTGTAGGCCATTTGTATGGATCTGTCTTGAACCTTCAGTTCAATAACATAATCCAGGGTGTGCAGTAATGCCATAAATCACTTACTTCCAGGTGGCTGAAGGCACTCGGGTAAGGTATGCATTGTGCCTCATAACGCACCTGGGGCATGCAGTAATTTAGCATTTCAGCACACCTTATTTTGTTATTGCTTACTTATCTCCACTTTGTACTGGTCACAAAGGAAACATTAACTAATGGGAGAGAAGCTTGCAAAATGCCTAATGACATCACAATGGCTTCTGCTGCACTCAGAAAGACCAGTAAGTCAATGGACCAGCGTGCTTGAGATCCTCAATGGATTACCCACTGTGGCAGGGCCAGGAAGGGGAGAGTCTTCCTCTACCCACCAAGTCACTCTCATCCAGATTGGGTTGGTGGTCAGGTGATGGCATCAGATGGCATCAGATGGAGGTAGGTGGCAGGGCCTCATGTTCCCTGCGCTAACCAACTTTCCATTTTTTCCCCTATAGTCCCCTACTGCTGCAGCACGTAAGCCTTTGTGTCACTCGAGCTGCTGGCACTACTACCAGATCTACACCTGGGAGCAACCAAGAGCCAAGTCTGCAAGCTTTCCACCCCAGGAGAGGAGAGCTGTCTGCCAGAAGCTTAATCCTCCTGCCCCCCCAGGCCAAACCCCAGTGACCCAAGCTCATTCTGAAACTCAGGTCACCGGCATGGCGAGAGGTAAAGCATACAGCCCTCAGCCCTCTATGCCACTGGGCCATCTCTAATTTCCTCATGTTTTTTGGTTTTTTTATCCATTTTCATTCCCCTTTATTTTCTCCCCCACCCCCTCATCCTTGGTGCAAGCGTACACTTGTGGAAGCAAGCACATACCGCACACTGTGTGATGCCCCACCCTATCAGTCACCCATACCCACCTGCTCCACCACTGGACCTACACCCGGTGATGACAGGACTGCAGGAGGGCGACCCCTTCCCTGGAGAAGAGAGCCGCTGTTAGGCAGCTCAGTCCTGCTCCCACCCTCCTCTCTTGCTGGCTCCCCTGTGACCCAAGGTTGTTCCTGAACCTGGGTCACCAGCATGGTATGAGGCAAGGCAAAGATGCCTCAGCCCTCTGTGCCATGGGGCCGGCATAATTTCCTCATGTTTAACTGCAGTCATTCCTTCTGTTCTGTGGGAGCCAACTGCTGACCACATCACAGCTGCTTTTTTATTTTTTCATTTTTACTGCCACCTTGTAATTTAATTGTACTTCCTCAGGTGTAATGTGACTCAGACTTTGGGGGTTACTGTCTGTATATGTTTTGTACCTTCTGTCCTACTCTATATATGTGTTGTATCTTCCCTCCTATTCTGTACCTGAAGAAACATAGAAACATAGAAACTGTTGGCAGATAAGGACCACTAGGCCCATCCAGTCTGCCCATAGGCCCTATACATTGTATGTGGTCACTGACCCTATGTGATCAATGGCTTTTCATCACTCCCTCCCCTCTCAAGCTTCCTTTGTGCCTGTCCCAGGCATGCTTAAGCCCCTCCACTGTGCTTGCCCCCACTACCTCCTGTGGCAGACTATTCCACTCATCAACTACCCTTTCTGTGTAGAAAAACTTCCTCACATTACCTCTTAATCTACCCCCTTCCAATTTCATATTGTGCCCCCTCATTATAGTACTTTTTCTACATTGGAAAAGGTCCCCCACTTGCACCTTGTTTATGCCCTTGAGGTACTTGAAAGTTTCACTCATGTCCCCCCACTGTCGCCGCTCCTCCAGTGAGTACATATTGAGGTCCCTTAGACTCTCCTCATATGTTCTGTGGTGAAAGCCCTGCACCATCTTTGTTGCCCTTCTCTGGATAGTCTCCACCTTATCTATGTCCTTGCGCTGGTGTGCCCTCCAGAACTGCACGCAGTACACCAGGTGAGGCCTTATCAATGTTTTATACAATGGCATCATCACCTCCCGCCTTCTGCTAGTGATACACCTGCCTATGCACCCCAGCATGCCACTGGCCCTCCCTACCACCTTTGTGCACTGCTTTGATGCCTTAAGGTCATCAGAGATGATAACCCCTAGGTCCCTTTCCTCTTTGGTGACAGTCAGCTCCTCCCCCCCAAACCTGTAGCTCTCCCTAGGGTTCCCTCTACCCAGGTGCATTATTTTGCACTTCTTTGCATTGAACCTCAGTTGCCACATCTTTGACCATCTTTCAAGCTTCTCCAAGTCCCTCTTAATTTTCTGCACCCCATCTGGAGTATTCACCCTGTTGCAGATCTTGATGTCATCTGCAAACAGGCAGACCTTTCCTTCTAGCCCCTCTGCAATGTCACTAATGAAGACATTGAACAAGACTGGTCCTAGAACTGATCCCTGTGGTACCCCACTGGTCACCCCCCTTCCCAGATTGTACCCCATTTACCACCACCCTCTGTCTCCTGTTTGTTAACCAGTTCCTTACCCAGTTCACCACCTTGTCTCCCATGCCCAGACTACCCATCTTGTTAATCAGCCTTCTATGTGGGACGGTGTCAAAGGCTTTGCTGAAATCTAGGTAGACAACGTCTACCATCCCTCCCTGATTTATTTCCCTAGTCACCCAATAAAAAAAATCTATTATATTCATTTGCCATGACCTTCCTGCCATAAATCCATTTTGCCTCAGATCCTGAGCACCTCTGGATTCCATATGTGCAACTATTCTTTCTTTCAGCAGTGTCTCCATGATCTTTCCCACCACTGAGGTGAGGCTGACTTCCCTATAGTTCCCCGTCTCTTCTCCACTGCTGCTTTTGTGCAGTGGGACTACATGTGCCCTCCTCCAGTCCTCTGAAATGACACCCATGTTGAGTGACTCTGTAAACAGGGTCACCAGAGGCGCTCCTAGTTCCCTTCGCAGCTCCTTTTTTTTTTTTTGAGTTATCTTTTTTTCCTCCTTCTCTGCGCTGGATATGCCTCTTCTTTAGACCACCTAGGTCACTGGCACTCCTCCATTAACTCCCCTGAGCCCTCACCTCATATCGCAGCCGACCCCCTGAGGTAGCTCGGCATTTACCCTCTCACCAAGTTGGTCCCTCTCCTCCAAGTGGGAAGTCACTGGTAGGGGCAACCCAGCACTCTATATTTTCCTGCAACCTCTGGGGCACTGCTGAGATGAATTGTTCCACAGGAAGCCTGGAGGATGTCCATGAACCAGATGCCATCATCTGGCCAATCCAGAGTGATTTTCCTTTTTCTGGCACTTCCCACATTGCAATGCTTCTGCAGTGCTTCTGGTCTCCACCGGGGGCTACTGCAGAGTGAAGCGGCCCTGTAACCCACCCTAGGAGAGGAGAGCAGTTCTATGGATGCTCAATCCTTTCCTTCCCCTGTCTGTTCCTGAACCTGGGTCGCCGGCATGGCGTAAGATGAGGCACCAGCGCCTCAACCCTCTGTGCCACCGGAACAGCCTCGCAGCTCCTTTAATATCCTTGGGTGGATGCCATCTGGCCCCATGGCCTTATCCAGCTTCAACTTTGTGAGTTCTTTCAGAACTCTCTCCACTGTGAATGGACTGGTGTCCACTCCCCCCCCCCATTGCCTCTGCAACCCACCTGTGGTCCTTGACCCTCCCCCCCCCTTAGTGAATACTGAGCAGAAGTATTTGTTCAGTATTTCTGCCTTGTCCAGATTCCCCTCCTTACACTCTCACTTCTCCCCTTTGAGGCTCGCAATCCCCTCCATGGTTTTTCTTCTTTCACTGATGAACCTATAAAAACCCACCCCCTCAGATCACATCTGGAAAAGAGCTTCTCAGTGTGCCTCTCCTGGCAACCAATTTTTAAATAAATAAATACAAATATATTAATTTGTGAGTGACAGAGAGATGTGGGTTAAAGCCTTTAGAGTCTTGCTATAGGTTGTCTCCCATTTCTCTTATGTAATGTTACTCTACCCCCAAACCTACACTTCATCATAATGGCCCATAGTTGGACTCAGCTTTCCCGTGGCATTCATGCAGTCATTATACTCGCGTCTTCAAGCTGGACAACAATTTGCACATTATGGGTAATCTCCTCCAAAATGGTATGGACCCTTTGCCTTTAATAATTATGTCTATCGAAGGGATGAAACCCTGGGAATTGCCCACCTTGACAAACTGCCAGGAGAGAAGGGGCAAAATGTTGAGCTTTATTGGCTGCACTGCTTGTAATATGCTGTGCTCTTTGTCAGAAAATAAAATGTTTTGGAGCAGTACTACCACTCCTAATTGAAATGCAACCAGGAAATTCAGTTTTTTTTTATAGCTGTGGACCTAGGCAATGGGCTGTGTGTAAATATTAAAAGAAATTTGCCACTTTTAAAAGCCAGTAAGTAGGTGTTCACGACCGAAACATGATACAAACAAACATCAACTGTAGCACGAAAACAGGTATTTGTCCTAATTATATATGAACATTACATAGAACAGTATGTATACCAAATGGAAAAATCATGAATACATTATTATTTATGCCCATGATACCTCTGCAGGTGTGAATTTCAGCAGTCCAGACAGTCTGACACCCAAAGGAATTTACATGTTAAAATATACTAGATAGATCATCTTTACAACTAAATGTCCAGGTCATGCCTGCAAATAGCCTGTTTCAGCCTACTGCACATACCTGTGTAACCCCCCCTACAAATGGGGGTTCCCAAAAGGCTTCTGTGAGCTTGCCCAAGTGCTCGCTGCCTGGCTGGTGTCGGCACAATTGCCATTTAAAAGTATTGATGTTGAACGCCTTTAAAGCCTCCATGTATTGTCCCCTTAAGAGCTGCCTGTAGTATAGTTATAATTAATCTGCAAGGGGGGTCTGAGTGTTTCCCAGCTCGAGTCCCGCCTGGGATGCCGACTAATCGCTCCGTTTCTGCCATCGTTATTTGTGCAGAGGGAGCCCTGCTGAAAAAGGTAATTGTTCGCAGGATATTGTTTAGAGCAGTTGTGAAAATGTGTTTTGTTCTAACCTGCCTTCTTTGTAGTGTGGACTGTTCTGTCTAGCTCCACCATCTTGGTCCCGAACTGCCGAATTGGACCAATCAGTACACTGGGACTCTAAAATGGAGCCTGCTAAAGTGGAACTGTATGGATTACCTGTTGGAATTTGTGGTTTTGAACGGTTGGCGCCTTTTGCACCTAAAGGGGGAGCTCTTAGTGTGATTGACAGCTGGATCAGCTAGTCGGACCTTTTGGATCAAGGGGAAATACCATGAGCTGTCTGCTGGCAAGCCAGATTCAAGTTGGAAGTTGAGAAGGAAGGAGCTCGCATAGTCGAGCAGCCGTGTTGCGCAGTAGTTCGCGCAGGAGAACCGTGGAAGGCCCGAAACCCAGCCTGTTGCCATTTTGTCTAGAGAGAGAGAGAAAATTAGTCGGACAGTGATCCACTCAGTGTGCCGTGAAGCAAACTACTGAGTGGGAACCAGGCTCAACCTGAAGAAGACTGAAGATTTTGCCAAGCGCGATCGGCCTGTCAGGACTTTAGCTGCCTTTATGCTCCTGGGTTCAGCAGTGATTTTGTGATTGGGGTCGAGGAGCAGTCGTCCTGGTACAGTAAACTATCTTTACATATAAGTGTGCTGTGAATTGGAGGGGGGGTGGCAACCTGGTTTCCCCTCAAGCTGAATGTGTGCTGAGGGCTGGATGCTGTATCCAGCATGATTCAGACTGAATCCACCTGGTATTCAATGCAGTCGGGCCCTGCCATGAGGGCCTTGTCTCCCCACCCTGCTTCTTCTGGCAATCCAGAACATCCATCATCCATTCTGTGCTCCGCCTTGGGTATCATAAGTAGCAAACAGAGTAGCTCCCTGCAACATATTGTTTTAAATAAAAGTGTGTCATCTGATTAATTTGTTGTGTGGTTTCCATGAACTGAGCCCTCCAGCTTGGATTACAATCAGTGAGTGTGCATGTTATTTCTTTTCCTCACAGGGCTCCTACCAGCTGCTATGCCAGCCTACCCCGGGCAATGGTCCTGGCTAGCCCCCTCTCCATCCTGGGTACCCAGAGAGTGTGACTGATAGGGACACTGACTGCATGCACAACTGTGATATTTATAGTGTGTTTAAGCTAATTAACCTGATTGCCCTCATCCTTGTTATAGCCCCCTGAACAAATCAGATCTACTCTTTTTCTGCAATTTACATTGACTATGGTGTCCATTTATGCTTAAGGTATTACCTAGTTATTTTTGTCTTGCATCACCTTATTTTACAGGGGGTCCCCAGAATCAAGCAGAAGGAACCAGTCCTGGGGGTAAGTGCTAAGTCCACGTGTATGTGTAAAACCTATCAGGGGGATTGGGAAGGTAAACATTGTGTACTGTGTGGGCTACTAGCAGGAGACAAGGGGGGGTCACAGTGTCCCAGAGGGCTGTGGCCTGGTTAGGCAGACTAATACCAACCCTTACCTTTGGGTGGAGGCACCCATCACTGAACCTAGGCCCCTTAACTGGCTACTTGCCAAGCAGGCAGGGGTAGTAGCCCTTGGGATAGCGCCACCTAGGGGTTACATCTTAGAGGCACCGCTGGGCTTAGCATCCTCTAGTGGCTAAGGGGAAGAAGTTACCCTGATATGTTTAGTTTTGGGGAAAAAATGGAGGAGCTCGCTATGCCCAAGCTGAAAATTGCCCCCATAAGCTGTTAGTGCACCAAATGATGGGGTGGAGTGAGGCTGAGGGGTTAGACCCCCGACAGGCTCTCCTATTACTGGATGTCCCCTTAGGGATTGCTAATGCTGATATTGTAGCCACTGTGGAGCATGTTAAGGGTTGGGGTAAAGTAGAGGTGAAGGGGAGAGATGCAGATTTGTTTGAACAGACTATGATAGTGTTGATCTCCTGTAGCTCCCCAATAGATCCAGAAAAAGTACTCCATTATTCTGCCTGATGGTACCCAGAAGGAGGTGAAGGGTCATTCACCTGCACAATGATCCGACTACCCCAGGTGGGTCCCCCCGTATAGAAGAGTTTAAGGATAAGTTGCTCAAATTATTAGTGTCTAAAGGACAAACTACCCAAGAGCTTGTAAAAGTGTTAGACCTTTCAGAAGAACACACACCCCTGCACTCCCCAACCACCTCCCCTGCTTCTCCAAAGAGTTCTCCTGTAGTCTCCTCCTCCCCATAGTGATTCCCTCAATACAGTTGGATTCTTACCAAAATCTCAGACTCTTTTCAGGCACAGTCCCAGTGCCCCTGGTGAGGATGACTTGGAAACGTGGATGGACTATGCCACTCCTTTAGTACAAGAATGGCAATGCTCAGAGGGGAAAAGAGAAAGAGACTGATGGAGAGTTTGAGGGGTCCTGCACTGGAGGCCATCCGTTTCTTGCAAGCAACTAGTTCAGAGGCTATGGCAGCTGAATACCTGTCTGCACTGAAAGGAGTGTTTGGTAGTATTGAGTCAGGGGATGACTTGTTGTGGAAGTTCAAGTCAGCCAAGCAGTGGAAAAATAAGAAATTGTCCGCTTTTGTTACCAGGATTGAGAGGGCTCACAGAAAAGGGGAGTGCCCGTGAAAGAACTGAACCGGGTCAGATTGGACCATATCCTAAAGTCACCCAGACATTCTAGTGTAATGTTATTGAAACTCAAGCTACAAGACAGGAAGGCTAACCCTCCTGAGTACTGTCATCTTATGAAGGAGATTTGTGAACTCAAGACTGATGAAGAGGACTGGGATCCCTATGCTGGGATGGTTGGTACCTGCCCGACCCCTGAGAGGAGTGACTCAGATGAGGCCCAGCAGCTGAGAGAGTTGATTAAAGAACTGACTGAAGCAGCCCAAGAACCTGACCTGTATCAGGCGTCCCCAGAAGCTAAAGGTGGAGTGGGAGTGCATGCTGTTTCGTCAGAGCCCCAAGCTGAGGGTAACTTACTGGAAGACGTGCGAGAGCTGAGAAGCTTTGGTGGGAGACTTGCTGTGGACCACACCACATTCTCGCCCTGGTGGAAGTCCCGATGATCAAGGATCCATAGTATGAGCCAAAGATGAGCCCTCCAATACCCCTGTGCTACACAAGTTGGGGGATGGCCCACGAACCCCGTGAGATCCCCAAGAGCCTACTTTTTGCTATCAATGTGGAGAGGATGGACACACCCGATTTTTCTGCCGTTCACCGGAGAAATTGAGGAGGGTCACTGCCCAGTTGTTAGCTGTGATTTGATGAAATAATAACTTGCCGCAGGGGGGAGCTGTGCAGAAAAGTTACGCTGTCAAAGCCCATGCCAGAATAACACCAACGTCAGTGCCACCAGAGTGGTCCGACGTGGTGGGCCCTTCCATGGAGACAACAGTGAAGGTGAATGGAATGTCTACCAGGGCTGTGCTTGACAGTGGCTCCCAAGTAACTAGAATGTTTCAGGACTGGTATCAGAAGCACTTGCCTGATGTGCCCCTACAGCCATTGGAAGGACTGCATGTCTAGGGGTTGAGTGAAAAGGCCTACCCCTATGCCAGGTATATCAGGATTTGGTTCTTTCCCTACTTCAGTGGCTAGAGTGGCGGAGCAAGTGGAGGCCTTAGCTTTGGTGTGTTCCCTTACGGGGCTGTATGATGGGGTCCCTCTATTAATCGGGATGAATGCTCATATGTTTGGGAGATTGGCGTAGCTATGCTATGAGATGCAGGAGCAACGAACTGGTAGGGCTCTGAGGATTCCTGCATTAATCAAGAGAGCGTATGAGTCGTGGCAGAATGCCAAAGAGGTGGATCAAGATGAACCAGTCGGAAGATCCTGAGTCGATGGTCCTGGGCCCCAACACCCAGTGCACCCTACAAGGGGAGGTCCGCTTACAGAAAGATGTCAAGAATAAGATACTCATGCTGTACGCACCAGGCAATGGGAAATTGCCAAAAGGATTGCTGATTAAGCCCAGTATCTTACCCGCTCATGCTCCTGCCTATGCCCGATGGGTCATGGTTCAGGTCCACAATGTGTCAGATCGAGAAATTCGGGTGAACAGAGGCTGCACCCTAGCTACCGTACACTGTGCAGACACTGCAGTGTTACCTAGTAACAAGCCCTCTGGAGTGACGGACCGAGTGACATCCGACTTGCTTGACTTTGGTGACTCCCCGTTGCCAGCGGACTGTAAGACTAGATTCAGCCAGAGACTTGTTCAGAGAGATAAGGTGTTTTCGCTGAAGGAATGGGATGTGGGATATGTCCGAGGAGCTGAGCATCACATATGCTTGCAAGATGAACGGCCATTCCGTGAGAGGTCCCGGCAGCTAGCGCCGGCAGATATATATGATGTGAGAAGACACTTGCAGGAAATGCTTGCGGCTGGTGTGATACAAGAATCCAGAAGCCCTTATGCTTCACCTACTGTGGTGGTGAGGAAAAATAATGGGACCGTAAGAATGTGTGTAGACTACCGGACCCTTAACAGGCGGACCATCCCTGATCAATACACCATGCCCCGTATTCAGGATGTTTTGGACTGCCTGAATGGAAGCAAGTGGTTTTCAGTGTTGGATCTCCGCAATAGGTATTACCAGATCCCCATGGCCCCAGAAGGCCGTGAGAAAACAGCCTTCATCTGTCCACTTGGGTTCTATGAGTTTATGAGAATGCCTCAGGGGATCTCAGGTGCTCCAGCCACTTTCCAGTGACTGATGGAATGTGCAGTAGGGGACATGAACTTGTTGGAGTGCCTGGTATACTTGGACAATGTTATTGTGTTTGGGAGTTCATTGGAGGAACATGAAAGCCGACTTTTTAAAGTATTGGACCGACTGGAACACTTCAGCCTTAAGCTGTCCATCGACAAATGCCAGTTCTTTCAGACATCAGTAAAGTATGTGGGGCACATAGTGTCCACAAAGGGGCTAGAGACTGATCCTAGCAAAGCTGAGGCCTTGACCACCTGGCCCCAGCCCCACAACTTAAAAGAACTACAACGATTCTTAGGCTTTTGTGGTTATTACCGATGGTTTATAAAGGACTATTCCAGAGTGATTCACCCACTGTTGAATTTTACCCAGGGTTACCCTCCCACGAACAAAAAATACAAGAGAATGACTCCTACTGAGGCAGAGAGAGTGTACTTCCACCCGGGTGAGCTTTTTGGGCCCCGATGGACACCCAACTGTGAGGCTGCTTTCCACAAAATCATATATCAACTCACCCACGCTCCTGTTCTTGCCTGTGTCGACCCTGCTTAACCCTATGTGTTACACACCAATGCAAGCCTACAAGGTTTGGGGGCTGTGCTATACTAGGAGCATGAAAATGGCCTAAGACCAGTGGCCTTTGCCAGCAGGAGTCTGACCCCATCAGAAAAAAACTATCCTGTGCATAAACTGGAGTTTCTGGCATTGAAGTGGGCCATTGTCAAACAATTTCATGGCTATTTGTATGGAGCAAAGATAGTGGTAATAATACACTGACCTATGTGCAGACTTCAGCTAAACTGGATGCTACCGGGCATTGGTGGCTTTCTGCATTGTCCACGTATGATTATGCTGTTGAATACAGATTGGGTCTGAATCACATAGATACTGATGCCCTCTCCCGGTGCCCTAATTCCAGAGGTGATTGGGTCAGGTTGTCCGAGCCTGACATTAGAGCCCTGTGCCAAAAATTTGACAAAGATGAACTGATGTCTGCAGACCCAGTGGACTGCCTGGTAAACTGTTTGAGCCCCCTGGACACTTGTACACCAGCTGCATATTGTCATTTTTCCACGCTAGACATTAGTGCATTGCTCCAGTTTGACAATGATAACCTTCAGCAAGCTCAATCTCGAGACCCAATGATCCGATCAGCCCTCAAAGCCCTTTACGCAGGGAAAGATGTGTGCAAGCTGCATTCTTCTGATTTGAGAAATGCACTATTGTACACGGAGGTCCCAAATTGAAGTTGATAAATCAGTTGCTATACAGAGAGACAGTAAGTAGGGGGGATCAAGTAGACAAGCAACAGTTGGTTTTGCCCACCAAATTCAGAGAATTAGTACTGAGGTCCCTACACAACCACATGGGCCACTTTGGTATTGACAGAACCCTTGACTTGGTACGGTCCCGATTCTACTGGCCTAAGATGGGGGCTGATGTTGGACATCATGCACGAACTTGTAGTCGCTGCCTACAGAGAAAAGCTCTGCCACAAAAGACTGCCCCTCTAGTTAACATTACCACCAGCACACCCATGGAGTTAGTTTGTATTGACTTTTTAAGTCTGGAGTCCGATCAACGGAATATCAGTAATGTGTTGGTGGTTACTGACAATTTTACCAGATATGCCCAGGCTTTCCCCACCAAAGACAAAAAGGCATCCACCGTGGCCAAGGTACTGACAGAGAATTTCTTTGTTCACTAAGGGGCCCCCCCAAAGAATTCATTCTGACCAAGGTAGAGACTTTGAAAGTCACTTAATCAAGGAAATGCTCTCTCTATGGGGGTGCAGAAGTCAAGAACCACCCCCTATCACCCGCAGGGAGACCCCCAGCCAGAACGCTTCAATCACACCCTGCTTGACATGCTGGGTACTCTCCACCCGAAAGACAAACCCAAACGGAGCCAGCAGATTAGCACCTTGGTCCACACTTATAATTGTACAAATAATGATGCTACCGGGTTTTCTCCCTATCGCCTCATGTGTGGAGGGAGGCTCGGTTACCAGTGGATGTTTGTTTTGGGGTTTCTCCTGATGGAGTCAAAGCTGAGAATTACCTTCAGTATGTGCAAAAGCTAAAAGCTTATTTGAACCACACATACCAATTAGCTCAGACCATGGCTGCAAAGAGAAACTTAGCTAACAAAGAGAGATATGATAGAAAGGTAAAGGCCCAAGAACTTCAAGTTGGAAACCGTGTGTTGCTGCGAAATCTGGGGTTGCATGGCAAGCACAAAATTGCTGATCGGTGGCACCACCTTCCCCATATAGTAGTAGGCAGACTGAATGACTTACCTGTGTATAAAGTGCGGCCTGAAAACAATTCAAAGGATGTCAAGACCATGCACTGTAACCATTTGTTGCCCATTGGCCAAATTCTGATTGAAGCTGACCCCCCAGAGGTTGCCCCCCTTGGACCAGTGACTCGGGCTGCTGTGAGACAAAGACAGAATAAGCCTACCCCAGTGGTCACTGACTTGAGGCCTTCCCCACCACCAATCCAAACTGATGATGATTGTCAGTCCACGTTGGATGAGAGTGAGCACAGCTATGCTTATTACCCCTCTTATGAATTGGGTGAGCTGTTTCGGGGCCACTCAGTGGTCAACTGTGGGGATGAAGCTGGGCCTTCTGGACTGTCTAAACCCCCAGCTTCATCCCTGGAGCCAATGCTCCCTGAAAGTGAAGTTCAAAGTGTCAGGTCTGATGAGGTGGAGTCCCTCTGTATGGTGAAACTGTGTGATTTACCTGAGAAAGAGGCCGATGATTCGAGACAGGCTGGTGACATGCCAGAACCCGAAGAGTACTTTGAGTGTGATGATGACCCTTTTTTAGTGCCAGAGTGCCTTTTCAATGAACAAAGTGTGGTAGAACCTGAATTCATGGAGCCAGGGGCTGACAGTGCTCCAAAACCAAATTCTCCCACTCAGACAGAGGCCCCCGCTGCCAAGGAAGAAAGTGCAAAGATTGAGGTGAAAGGTACTGAGACTGTGGCTGTTCCCCCCAGGACAATTGGATGAGCTGTCAAACCCATAGTACGCCTCAGCTATGATTCCCCTGGGTGGCTAGTTGATTTACCTCTCAACGTAGTCCACAAGGGAGTTTATGTGTCCCAGAGTTCTCTACCCAAACTGAATTTAAGTGCTAACTCCCGGCTGATTGTTCTACCCTCTAAATATGGTGCCCCTGCCCCGTCTAGCCCCAGGATAGCTGATAGGAAAGGGCCCCTGTTCTCATTGTTCCATGTGCAGGAAGTAATAACCTGATTTCATACTGCATTGTGCATAGGAGTAATCTTTGCAAAATGTGTGTAATGTAATTTAGGAAAAGAAGTGTACTGTGAAATATGGAAAATGTATATGGTAACAGTTTAATGTGCTGATTAATGTTTTAAGAAGATAGAGGCCTTATCTGCTAGTGGTACAGATGTGTAAGGAAATTTGTATGTAAAGTTATTATGATAGTATTGACTTGACATGGATGCCAAGTTTTTCTAGGCAAGGAAGGGTGTAACCCCCCCCTACAAATGGGGGTTCCCAAAAGGCTTCTGTGAGCTTGCCCAAGTGCTCGCTGCCTGGCTGGAGTCAGTGCAATTGCCATTTAAAAGTACTGCCAGTGAGTGCCTTTAAAGCCTCCATGTACTGTCCCCTTAAGAGCTGCCTGTAGTACAGTTATAATTAATCTGCGAGGGGGGTCTGAGTGTTTCCCAGCTCAACTCCCACCTCGGCTGCCGACTAATTGCTCCATTTCTGCCATCGCTATTTGTGCAGAGGGAGCCCTGCTGAAAAAGGTAATTATTCACTGGATATTGTTTAGAGCAGTTGTGAAAATGTGTTTTGTTCTAACCTGCCTTCTTTGCAGTGAGGACTGTTCTGTCTAGCTCCACCATCTTGGTCCCAAACTGCCGAATTAGACCAATCAGTACACTAGGACTCTAAAATCGAGCCTGCTAAAGTGGAACTATATGGATTACCCATTGGGATTTGTAGTTTTGGATGGTTGGTGCCTTTTGCACCTAAAGGGGGTGCTCTTACTGTCATTGACAGCTGGATCAGCCAGTCGGACCTTTTGGATCAAGGGGAAATACCATGATCTGTCTGCTGGCAAGCCAGATTCGAGTTGGAAGTTGAGGAGGAAGGAGCTTGCATAGTTGAGCAGCCGTGTTGTGCAGTAGTTCATGCGGGAGAATCGTGGAAGGCCCGAAACCCGGCCTGTTGCCATTTTGTTGAGAGAGAGAGAGAAAATTAGTCGAACAGTGATCCACTTGGTGTGCCATGGAGTAAACTACTGAGTGGGAACCAGGCTCAACCTGAAGAAGATTTTGCTAAGCACGATCGGCCTGTCAGGACTTTAGCTGCTTTTATGCTCCCGGGTTTAGCAGTGATTTTGTGATTGGGGTCGAGGAGCAGTCGGCCTGGTACAGTAAACTTTCTTCACATATAAGTGTGCTGTGAACTGGAGGGGGGTCACAACCTGGTTTCCCCTCAAGCTGAATGTGTGCTGAGGGCTGGAAACTGTATCCAGCAGGAGTCGAACTGAATCTGCCTGCTATTCAATGCAGTCAGGCCCTGCCACAAGGGCCTTGTTTCCCCACCCTGCTTCTTCTGGCAGTCCAGAGCATCCACCATCCATCCTGTGCTCCACCTTGCGTATCATGAGTAGCAAACAGGGTAGCTCCCTGCAACATATCTTTTTGAATTATAAGTGTGTCATCTGATTAAGTTGTTGTGTGGTTTCCACGAACTGAGCCCTCCGGCTCTGGATTACAATCAGTGGGTGTGCATGTTATTTCTTTTCCTCACAGGGCCCCTACCAGCTGCAACGCCAGCCTACCCCAGGCAACAGTCCTGGCTAGCTCCCTCTCCATCCTGGGTGCCCAGAGAGTGTGACTGATAGGGACACTGACTGCATGCACAACTGTGATATTTATAGTGTGTTTAAGCTAATTAGCTTGATTGCCCCCATCCTTGTTATAGCCCCCTGAATAAATCAGATCTACTCTTTTGCTGCAATTTACATTGACTATGGTGTCCATTTATGCTTAATGTATTGCCTAGTTATTTTTGTCTTGCATCACCTTATTTTACAGGGGGTCCCCAGAATCAAGCTGAAGGAACCAGTCCTGGGGGTAAGTGCTAAGTCCAGGTGTTTGTGTAAAACCTATCAGGGGGATCGGGAAGGTAAACATTGTGTACTGTGTGGGCCACAAGCAGGAGACAAGGGGGGTTACAGTGTCCCAGAGGGCTGTGGCCTGGTTAGGCTGACTAATACCAACCCTGACCTTTGGGTGGAGGCACCCATCACTAAACCTAGGCCCCTTAACCGGCTGCTTGCCAAACAGGCAGGGGTAGTAGCCCTTGGGATAGCGCCACCTAGGGGTTACACCTGGTAAACAAAGAACATTAATAAATAAAAATATTAGAATTGCAATGACGCGGAAGTTTCACGGTTCCCTCTCACTCTCTCTCTCTTTCTCTTGCTCTTTCTCCCCCACCCACTGTCTCAAAAATGTATTATTTTCTTCCAACATTTTTTCTTTCTCTTTGTTGCAATAATGTTTCTCTGGTCTATTTTGGCTCCCTTTGTTATTGCTTTTATGAACTTCCAATACTCCCATATATCTTTGTACATGACAAGAGACTTTTGATTACTCTGAAATATTCCTTTAACAACACTAATAACATATCACAGTCTGATTAAATATTCATGAGCCTAGCAAGACTCCTGACTGGTTATTGGATCAATCAGTAACATCTTAAGAAATGACCAGTCCAGCTGTCAGTGGTTTAAGGCTCTGAGCTGCAAACCTGGAGACCTGGGTTTGAACCCCCAAGCCCTCACTTGCATATGGTGTGACCCTGAGCAAGCCACTTAACTTCCCTGTGCTCCCAGGTTGCACCTGTAAACAAGCTTCAGCTTAGTGTGTCTCTCCAGGTTAAAAAACAAAACAAACAAACAAAACAAACTGATGCTGTGCGGCATGCAATGTATTAAGCTTAAGACTTACTTGGGCCGCACAGCTGTGCCACTCTGGTAAATCAGAAAAGTAAATACAAAAACCCTGTAAAGTCATAAACTATTATTGCAGTTATACATTCACAGTAACAACCTCAAAGCTGGTCATTTCCTTGGATTACGGACCGGCTGGAGGCAGGTGTCTCTGTGCTCTGTCGAATCATCCCCCCTACTGGTCGTTAATCCCTTGGAAATTACCAGCTTCTCGGATGTTGTTGCATAAGTAACATAGTGTTGGGATGGTAGAAGGGAGTTAGGGGCCATCTTGTCTACTTCTCCTGACATATGGCTGTGATTATACCCAATCTGAGTATGGACAATGGGACACACCAAAGCTTAATAGCAGGAATGCTACGCCCCTCCTGCTGTGTAACCCTCAATGCCATTCTCCTTCAGGAATCTGTCTTTCCCCAGTTGGACAGCCTGAACAGCTCTAGCTTCCACAACCTTGCCAGTTATGCTATTCTACATGTCAACCACCCTCTGTATGAGGTAAAATATTTTAATGTTTCCCATCAATTTTTCCTCCTCAGTTTGTGTACTGTCCTATAGTTTTGCATTCCGCTAATCAGTTCAAATGTCTTTATATACTAATTCCACCTTGTCTGTCTCCTTTAATATTGAGAACCACATGTTCATGTCCACTCTGAGCCTTCTTTTCTCTGTATGTTTATACTGTATGTACAGTTGCTGCAGCCTTATGGTTCTAAGAACGCATTATCAAGTATTTTTGTGTGTGAGAACTGCAAAGGATTGAAAAAAAACTTGTAACCATAACAGTGTCTGTAACTGCATGTATAAACGTTACAAAATCATGTTGAAAAGTTCTGTTTTTAAAAAAATGGAGCTTGAATTTAGAATCAAATTGCTGTACCTTGTAGAAAATTAGAGAAACCACTGTGTATGTGAATGTGGCAAGTTAGTGAAAAAAAGAACTAAATAAGGGCTTTGTGGATTGCTGTTTCTACTGTATATTGGTTTTGCAGAAGAAAATCTGCAATTCCCATGTATGCATTGCTTCCAAGCACAGTTTTTTCTTCATAGTATGGAAATAGTGGATTTCACAAACTCCACAATTCCCATACTGTGAACAAATGTTTCAGAAATTGAGTTTGTGATATTTTCTCTCCACAAAAGAGTCAGTTGGTGGGGGGAAAAACTGCCACATGTTTTGCACTTTGCATCTGTAAAATAGTGATTTTTTGTGGATATTTTGCCAGTGAAATTGAAATCTCATTCTGCACTAGTTGTGGGGTTGAACAGATACCACTTGCCATTCACTGGACCTGCAGTATATGACTAGTGCAATTTCCCTCAAGGACTGAATAAAAGGACAGTATGCTACTCAGTTTAGGTCTTACTGCTCTCCAGATACCAGGTCAACTAGGAACTATTTTATGAAACAATCTTTTTATCTGTTTTTCTTGTAAATCTGTGAGGTCACACTGACCATTCCAGCTACATTCTGGGTCATACATTTCCAGCTTAGTGTGTTCGTTGGAAACTCATGCTGATTATTCATAAAGCATTCTATGATAAAAAATGTATTTAAACTTTAAAAAAATCAACAGTTTTCTTCTTGAATAGCTAGGTGGCAAATCACCTGTGGGTTATTTTGGAGTTGCTAAAGCAGTTTTCTAAAATATTTTACTTATAGTAGTTCTTCAAGGTTGTTTAAAGAAGTGTTCTCAAGGATTTGAGGAAACTAACTTACTCCCTTTCTTTCTTTCTTTCTTTCTTTCTTTCTTTCTTTCTTTCTTTCTTTCTTTCTTTTTTTCTTCCTTCCTTCCTTCCTTTTTCTCTCTTCCTTGCTCATTGTTCCTAGGGTAACAAAGGAGATATTTATAAATCTGTCTTACTGAATAATATCATTGGGCAATGTGATTATTTTCTTTTACACCATCCTCTCTGCCACTGTTCACCTACCGTTTGTCCTTAACATCCCATCCTCTAGCTATTGACCAAGTGACTTGCTCAATCCTTTTAAATACTTTATACATCTTTCTTAGTTTCTCCTGTTCCTGGGTTTATTTTTATTCCCTGCTGATGTGTGATGAGTGATTTCTCCCCTTTATCCTAAGACTACCACAGCCAGAGGCAGTGACACTTGCTTAATCCAATTTAGAATTAAAGACTATACTGTCGAATAGATATATTGAAACATAGAAACATAGGTTATGTCAGCAGAAAAAGACCAATGGTCAATCTAGTCTGCCAAAATTTACCCTACTGTACCCTGTGACCTATTGTCCCAATGTGGGTTTTGCCCTCCTCTCCCCACCTCGCTCCCTACCGTACTGCTACCCCCTTGAGAAACTATTAAACCCTATACTCTGTCTCAGCTGTACTTGAACCCATTAATGTTTTTTTCACCCACCACCCCTTCAAGTAGACTGTTCCACAGCTCCACCATTCTCTTGGTAAAGTGAAGGTTTCTAGCAACCCTCCTGAATCTCCCCTCACCAGCTTATATTCATGCTCCCTTGTTTTTGACCCACCATTCCTGCTAAATAGTTTCTCACAATTTACTTTATTTCTTTAAGGAACTTGAAAGTCTCTATCATGCCCCCCCCCCTTCTGGCTTCCAGTGAGTACGTGCTCAGTGACCTGAGCCAGTCCTCATAGGATCTGCCTTGTTGGCCCTGAATCATTCTGGTTATTCTACACTGCACCGTCTCCAGCCTGTCTCTGTCTTTCCTCATGTGAGGACTCCAGAACTGGGCACAGTACTCCAGATGGAGCCTCACCAATGATCTATGGCAAGGTAATATTTCCTCTTTCTTCCTGCTATCAAAACACCTTCCAGTAATCCTCAGCATCCTGGTTGCATTGCTCTGAGCATTGTTACTGTACATTGGTTAGTTTGTTTTAGGGAGTCACTTATAATGACACCCCCCCAAGTTCCTTTGCCTCTAAGTAAAGGCAAGCTTAACCCCTTCCCATCCAGTATCCCTTCCTGGGGTTCTTGTTGCCTTTGTGCATCACCTTGCACTTTTTGGCATTGAATTTCAACAGCCAGACCTTAAACCATCTCTCTAACCTTTACAGGTCCCTCTGCAACCCCCATGCCCCTCCTCACTGTTTAGAATACCATAGAGTTTAGTGTCATCTGTGAAGAGAGACAGCTTACCCTGTATTTCTTCTCCTATGTCACTGATGAACATATTAGAAAGGACTGGTCCCTGCAGTACCCTAGTCCTTTTCCCCTGACTTGACCCCATTTACCTCCACCCTCTGCTGTCTCTACTAACTTCTCACCCATGTTACTAGGTCCTGCGCTGCTCCCAGATCCTCTAATTTCTCCAACAGTCTTCTGTGTGGAAATGAGTCAAATGCCTTGCTGAAGCTGAAATAAAGTAAATGTACTGCTCATCCCATATCCATTGTCTTTGTTACACTGTCAAAGAATACTATCAGGTTGGTGTGACATGACCTCCCTGCCATGAACCCATTTTGATTAATATCCTGGAGCCCATTTGTCTCAAAGTAGTCCACTAGATCTTCTTTGACTAGTGTCTCCATCAATTTACCCACAATAGAGGTAAGACTGATGGGCTTGTAATTTACAGATTTCTCTCTGTCCTCTCCCTTGTAGAGTGGTACCACCTCTGCTATTCTACAGTCTTTCAGAACCACCCCTGACAGTAGTGAGCTATTGAATAGCCCTGCCAGGGGTACAACCAGTTCTGATGCCAATTTGCTGAGCACCCTCGGATGCATCACAACTGGCCCTGGAGCCGTGTCTATTTTCAGGGCTGCAAGCCCTTTTCTAACTATTTCTCTAGTAATTACCACTTGTCCCATTACAGGGATTCCCCTTGCAGCAGTCTTCTTCTTGCTTTCCAGGAGAGGTCTATTATCCTCCACTGTAAATACTGAGTAGAAGTAGTCATTTAGAATGGTTACTTTCTGCTCCTCCTCCTCCTCCTCCTCCTCTACCACCCTGCCCCCATCAATCTAACAATTTCCCCTCTCATCTTCCTTTTTTCCTTGATGTACCTGAAGAACGGTTTTTACCCTCCCTTGACCACCTCTGCAGTACGTAGCTCTGTGTCTGCTTTTGCATCCATGACTGCCTTCTTGGCCTCCATTATCTTTACCTGGTATTTGCTCCATTCCTCATGCCCCTATTTCTCCTCATTGCCAGTGAAGGCCCTGTTTTGGCACTCACTGAATCCCTGACCTTCTTAGAGAACCAGACTGGCCTCTGTGCCTATTCCCCTTGGCAACCGTTCTCCAGCTTTGTTTGGTTGCCTCAAGAATGCTCCCTTTAACTTCTCCCCACCTCTCCTCCACTCCCTGATTTCATCCACTCCAACTAACTTGTCCTTGACTAATTCCCTCAACTGATCAAAGTATGCTTGTTCAAAATCCAGAACTATAACTTTTGATGAGGGTATACTAATACCCACGGCCAGGTCAAACCATATGGTGCTATGGTCACTGAACCCCAGTAGTTCCCCAACCTGCCCTCCACCTACCTTTCCCAAGTTGGTGAATATCGCATCAAGAACAGCAGTGTGTCTTGTAATCTCCCCAGCAGGCAGTCCTGTAATGTATCTAACACAGTCTGACTTCTGGTACTCTTAGCTGCTAGAATATCCCAATCTATGTCTGTTAGACTGAGATCCCCACAACCAGTACTTCTCCATTTGCAGCCCTCTTCTAAATTTCTGCCACTAGTTCCCTATCCCCATCATCTCCCTGTCCCAGGGGTCTAAAGACTACCTCCATGTGCAACTTCTTTTCTAATACTGTCCTGAGCTGTACTCACAGCAATTTTGTCTCCCCATTTCCTCCCCGATGAACCCATCCTCTACTGCCTCTATGCCTTCTTTGGTATAGAGAAGGCATAGTCCCACCTCATTTTCCCTTACACCTGTCTCTGCTATATATGATATAACCCAGTACTGCTGGGTCACAGACTAGTCATTGTTCCCAGTGGTCCACATTTCTGCAATGACAACAAGATCTAATCCTGCATCTGCTACCATCTCCTGGAGCTCACTAATTTTGTTTCCCAGGCTCCCGGCTACCATATCTCTCTTGTGAGCTCCTCTTCCTTTGTCCTCCCCTCCCTCCTTAGTGCTCTGGTTTTCCTGCACCTACGGGCTTTATGAACCCCCTTCCCAGCACCCTTACTTAACTTCATATGGACTCCTACTTTGCTGCTTTCATCCCCCACTGTTTCTAGACCCCATCTTGGGAGGAGTCCATGCTAGGCTCACATTTTGGTCTTCACACTTGTAGTTCCCTCAGCTTTAGTCTCCTGCCTTTGTCTAGCAGCAGCAAAGGAATGTAAGGGGAAGAGGGGACACAACAAGCACACAAACATACACACACAGACGATACTGCCCTCTCTCCCACCCTCAACCCACCAGGGGCTAGGTCCATTTTATAGGCTCTAGGGGGTGTTTGACAGCAGATAGAGGCTTCCTGTGGAAGCAGGAAGGGAGGGTTCACCAGAACACATAGAAACAGCTACAGGGCACAAAGGCAACTAAGCAAGTGTGTTTCTCTACTGAAGGAAAGTAGAAAAGGGAGGAGAGAATGAGGAAGAGAGAAAGAGAAAAAAAATACCCTAAAACAGGAAGAGCACTTATAGACATGATGGGAGTGGTGCAGTGCAGCAGCTGTGGGGTGGCAGTCTTTAGGGAGAATTTCTGGAGGCTGCGGTGCTGTCCCATCTGCAGGCAGCTCTCTGGGCTGAGGGCATAGGTTGCTCATCTCCAGACCAAGTTGGTTGGTATTCAGGGGACCTCTTCCCCTGCCCAAGGACCACCACTTTGCCCCCGCAGCCTCAAAGGTTGCCAAGGAAGAGGAGTGGCTGATGACAGCGGGCTCAGGAAGGATGAGGGTGGTGGGGAAGAGACACATCCCTCCTACAGTTCCACTCCATAGCTACTATGCTGCTCTGACAGGGTGGGACTATCCCAAAGAGGCCCCTGCAGTAGTAACCAAGGAGGATGTGGGGGTCCTCCATGGCGGAGACCCCAGGGGGAGACAGAGGACCCTGGAGGAGGAGGAGGAAGCAACTCCTGGTGGGAGACTCTATCATCGGGGTTAGACTTGGGGCCAAGAGGGGAGGGAGTCAGGGAGGTCAAGTGCCTACCAGGAACAATGGCTTGGAGGGATGTACAGTGCATCCTAATGATCGCTGAGGCAGCAGGATGGGAGGGTGAGCTAAACAGCATCATTCACCTGGGGACGAATGACGTGGCAAGTGGTGAAGCTTGGGTAGTGCTGGAGTAGTTCAGGGAGTTAGGGAGAGTTCATTAGACAGGTGGCACGCTCTGTAACCTTTTCAGAGGTGTTACCCATTAAGGGTAAGAGGGAGAACAGGGTACTTGGCACCAAGAGATTCAATGCATGGTGGAAGGACTGGTGCACAGCGCAGGGATTTGACTTCATTGAGAACTGGGGTTCCACCTGGAAGGATGCAAGCCTATACAGGGGCTACGGCCTGCATCTATCGGTTGGGGGTAACCAGGATCCTCAGTGAGAGGTTTTAAAGTTTCATCAGCAAGCATTTAAGTGAAGCAAACAGCCCCCCCCCAAAATGATACAGATGACAGAGAGGACCCTAAGGTTCAGAAATAGCAAAAGATAACCGAAACCAAAATAGGTAAAAATACAGAGAAAAGGCAGAATGGGAGTAAGGACAAGAGGGGTAGGGAGGAAAGACATGGGGATAGGAGGGCAGTTATTAGGAGAGGAGGCAGTAAAAATTGGAAGGCCATGTGCACAAATGCCCGCAGTCTGGGAAACAAAATCCTGGACCTATTGGCACTGATGGCAGAGGTGGACCCGGACATTGTAGCTGTTACCAAGACATGGTTCACAGGGAACCATGACTAGGATATGACAATACCAGGTTACACTCTATTCAGGAGGGACAGGGTGGGTAAAAAGAGAGGAGGAGTGATCATCTATGTCAGGGAAGTAATTAAGGTGACTGAAGTACAGGGAATGCAGGGAGAGGTGAAGGCACTGTGGATCACCCTGGAGTCAGGAAGTGGCACAGCCATTCACATTGGAGTGACCTACAGACCTCCTGCACAAGGATAAATGCTGGACAGGGTACTTGTGGAAGCCATCCACAGAATGACAGCTAAAGGGTAGGTGCTGCTGGTAGGAGACTTCAGTCTGCCAGATGTGGATCAGAGCAATCAGGCTACAGCCTCAGTCAGAAACAGAGATATCCTGGAAGCCCTGCAGAGGGCATGCCTAAGACAGTGAGTGATGGAGCCCACCCAAGAAAGAGCGACTTTGGACCTGGTACTCACCAATGGGGACAGAATTACAGATAAGTTGGGAGCCATCTGGGATCAAGTGATCACAATGCAATGGTTCAATGTGAGAACAGCAGAAGAGTCAAACCACACAAAAGCAAGGGTCCTGGATTTCAGCCAGGCTGACTTTGCAAAGATGGGGGACTGTCTTATGAAATCACTGGCAGGGAAGGAGAAAAGATGGGGATGGAGGAACAATGGGAGACTCTTAAGGGAGCCATAGCAGAGGCAACAAGCCATTGCATTAAGCAAGTAAGCAAAACAAAGAGAAAGAAAAAAAACACTATGGTTCTCAAAGGAAGTGGCTGAGAATGTAAGGGTGAAAAAGGTGGCATTCAGGAGGTACAAGGAAACACAGAGGGAAGAAGACAGGGAACTGTATCTGGAAAAGCAGAGGGAGGCAGGGAAAGCAGTCAGGTGCACAAAGGCACAAACAGAAGAAAAAATAGCTCAGGGGAAAACAAAAGGGAACAAGAACTTATCCAGGTACTTTAATGAAAGAAAAAAGACTAATAGTGAGATTGTGAGACTAAAAGGGAAGGAGGGAAGTGTGCAGAGGGGGACCAAGAAAAAAGCAGAAAACCTGAACAAGTATTTTTGCTCAGTATTCACAGGAGAAGGGGAAGGGGAGGGACTAAAGTTAGGTGATGGGTTCACCACTGGGAGGGAGGTGGACACCAGTCCATTTATGGAGGAGAGAGTCTTAAAGGAACTCACTAATCTGAAAGTGGACAAGGCAACGGGGCCGGACACGAAAATGGCCTATCGAGTCTACTCGAGTGTGCAGGTCCCAGTGCTGTACACTGATGCTGCCCACCCCTCCCCACCAACTGATCCTACTGTTTTACCCTTTCCTCTTCCCCATTTTGATTTTGCCCTTAAGTTTATCCCACCCTCCCATTAAATCCCCCCACTGATGCCCTCAAGACCAGTGCCTCTGGCACAGCATTCCATGCTGTTACCACCCTCTCAGTGAGAATATGGGATATATCCCAGAGTATTAAGAGAACTCAGGGAGGTGCTGGCAGCACCACTGACAGCCCTGTTCAACAGTTTGCTAGAAACAGGTGTGGTTCCAAAGGACTGGAGGAGGGCTAATGTAGTCCCTCTCCACAAATATGGGAGCAGGGAGGAGGCTGGCAATTATTGGCCAGTCAACCTTGGTGGTGGTGAAACTAATGGAATCACTACTAAAAGAAAGGTTTTTGATATATCCTGAATCTAGTGGAGCATAGGATCCAAGGCAGCATGGATTCACAGTGGGAAGATCTTATCAAACAAATCCGATAGATTTCTTTGACTGGGTGACTAGGGAGGTGGATCGGGGAGGAACGGTGGTTGTTGCCTACCTGGATTTCAGCAAGGCCTTCGACACTGTCCCACATAGGAGGCTAGTAAACAAGCTGGACAGCCTGGGAGTGGGTCTCAGGATGGTAAACTGGATCAAACATTAGCTGAGTGATAGGACACAGAGGGTGGTGGTAAATGGAGTTCAATCCAAAGAGAGGGGCTGACCAGCAGGGTCCCCCAAGGATCAGTGCTTGCAGCAGTCCTCATTAATGTCTTCATAAGTAACATTACAGAGGGACTAGAAGGGAAGGTATGTTTCTTTGCAGATGACACAAAGATCTGCAACAGGGTTGACACTTCATGAGGGGTAGAGAAAATCAGAAGGGACCTAAGTAAGCTTGAAGAGTGGTCAAGGGTGTGACAGCTAAGTTTCAATGCAAAGAAGTGAAAGATTATGCACTTTGAGCACAGAAATGCAGGGGAGGAGTACATGATGGGACAGGAGGTACTCACTGTCACCAAACAGAAAAGGGACCTGGGAGTAATCACATCTGATGATCTAAAGGTTACCAAACAATGTGAGAAGGCTGTGAGTTGAGCCAGTGGAATGCTGGGGTGCATAGGGAACGGTATCTCCAGCAGAAGCAAGAAGATGGTGATGCCACTGTATAGAATATTGATGAGACCTCATCTAGAGTACTGTGTCCAGTTCTGGAGGCAGCATCTCCAGAATGACAGAGACAGAGTAGAAGCAAATCAGAGAAGGGTGACAAAAATGGTGCAGGGGCTGCACCAAAAGTCGTATTAGGGGAGACTGGAGGATCTCAATATGTATCCCCTGGAGGAGAGGAAAGAGAGAGGGTGGATATGATAGAGACTTTCAAATACCTCAAGGGTGTAAGTAAGGTACAAGAGGGTAACATCTTTCAGAAAAAATGTTCAAGAACAAGGGGGCCATGATATGAAAATAGAGAGGAGTAGACTTAGGGGTAATGTGAGAAAGTATTTTTTCACTGAAAGGGTGGCGGATCCATGGAATAGCCTCCCAGAAGAGATTGTAGGGGCCAAAATGGAAGGGGAATTAAAAAAACACAAGGGACAGACATAAAGGAACTCTAGTGATAGGAAAGAGAGGGATCATTTAAGATCTGCAGTATATGAAACGTAGAGAAAATTGGCAGGCTAGGACCAAGCAGTCTTTATCTGCCATCAAATTCTATGTTTCTCTGTTTCAATTTAAATGTCCACTTACGTAGACATCAGAATTCTGTCCAAGCACACTGGACACCTTTCTTGTAAGGTGAAGGCCATCACCCTTAAAGAGCTTCCTGTCCCAGAAGCCCCCCAGTCTCCCACAAAATGGTACCCTTTGTCTTGACACCATCCTTTCAACCACCCATTACATTCTTGAATCAAGGAAGGAGGCTTCAGAGACTTCCTTACCCTATCCTTCCCGTGCCCCTATCCCAAACAGGGAGGACCTTGGAAAAGGCCAGGGAAACTGTGTGTGCCTTCAGTCTGTCTCCCAGCTTTTGAAAGCTACTCTTATTGTCTCAGTCAGCTGATTTGCCAGATTGTTGGTACCTAAGTGTACAAGCACCCCAACAGCCCCTTCCCCTCCTCTACTATCCCTCCTATCCTATCCATATCCTGAATGTTTGATGCTTCTGGAAGGCTTTTGATCCTCTCTTTCCCCCTCCCCTCATCACCTTCTCTACCCTTCTAATCATAGAATCCCCCACTACTAAGATACTCCTTGCTGCCTTCTTCCTGTTCTCTTCTCTGGGAGCCTCTGAGTCATCCTGCTCACCCTTCCCAACCAGCTCAGCCCGTGCCCCCCCCCAATAGGAGTCAGATGTCTGTGCTACCTCCAGTGATGCAAAATGATTTGCAGTTAGGATTTGGTGAGTTTGGAGGACTTTCTTGTGACTGCACCTGCCACCCCTCCGCCTCCTCACCACACTCCAGTCCTTTGGGCCAGTGGGCCTCTAGGAGAGTTGGAGTGTATGGTGTGCCTGTGGGTGTCAGCCCAACTGGTGATACAGCATAGATATTTATTCCCATGCTGCTACCAGCTGTGTCTGGAGCTCCACGATTCTCCTACATATGAGGCAGTGTCTCACCCTCCATAGCATAGCCTGGGAGATTAATGCCCCCCAGTCCCTGCAGATGACAATCTCCCCTCTGCTCCTGCACTCCATACTGCCTGTTGTTACCCCTCCTTCAATATTTACTACTTCCTTCCTACAATGTACTATACCCTGCCTCATCCCTACCTACCTTAATCCCTTTCAGCTGTACCCTTTAACACCCTACCTTAGATAGGGCATTTTCCAATTCCTTCCATCCATTTGACCTCGCTTAACCTTGGTTAATCCACATTATAAAAATCAGTCATACATATATATATATATATATAAATATAAATATAAATCTACAAAAGTAAATATCTATTTCAAATGTATCATCGAAATGTGAGTTATTTGGGCTATTTCTAAATGACCTCCTTGCAGCCTGCCCCTCGAAGATTATACTGTATGCAGACGGGGTGGTCATCTACACCTGTAGCCCACGGCCAGAGATCCTTACACATGAACTCCAATGCAGCTTTGTGGTGTTGGAAAAGTGATTCAATCAAAATAAACTACCACTGAACTACAAGAAAATAAAGACCATGCTTTTTTCAGGACCACTTGCAAGGAAAAAGGCTCTCCACTTACCAATATAAACCACAATGGTGACCCCTTAGAGCAAGTGACTTCATTTAAGTACCTAGGGGTAACCCTAGATGACGCACTTACTTTTGCGCAACATGTTGACAACACTGTAAAACAAATTAACACAAAATTGGGGCTATTGTATAGGCATAGACACTACCTCACCCCTGCAGCAAAGTGTATCGCGGTATCCAGCTCTAGCCTCCCAATACTGGACTATGGTCCATCAGTTTACGGGCGGCTACTGATACAGTCCTCAATAGGGTCAGACTGGTGCTAAATAACACTTGTTGCTTCACCCCTGGAGCCGACAGACTCACATACACCTGTACCCCATACACACAATCCAATTGGCTCTCACTGCAGGATAGAATCAAATATCAGGTATACCTCTCAGGGATGAAGGTGCTCTTGGGCCTCTCCCCCCTGCCATCCCAAATCTCTTGCTCCCAGCTCACAATCAATATGCAACCAGAAGTATGACAGAAATGCACTATCTGTGCCTTTCCAGAGGACAAGCCAAGCCCAATCCTCCTTTGCCTACAGAGGACCTCACTGGTTAAATAAGCTCCCTGAATCCCTGCTGAACCTCTCTGATCTAGCCCAGTTCTAGAAGGAACTTAGAAATGTCTTTATGTTTACGTCCGGGTGTGACTGCAACCAACTGATGACACTGAAGGCTCTGCTCAATCACTGGCTACCCTGCAGTGTATCAACCTTGCTCAGCATTACCTAATTTGATGATCACTGTCTGTCCTATTTGTACTGGTACTTTTGTATCTCTATATTTCACTGTGACAAGGCTCCTCTGGAGCTGCCCCCCACCCCCACCCTGCCTGTATTTCATTTGCCTTTTCTTTTAATTCACCTGTGACATGAAACCTTTGTAAATGAGCTTTGAGCTCAAAGGTGTTACTCCAAAAGAATGAATGAATGAATGAATAAATAAATAAATAAATGTTTAGAGCAAATCACAATACTCTAGGACTCACTGGGCTGCTACTTCAGATGTTCTATCAAAACTTGAACACTATGCCAGGAAAGCTGTTTCTTAGCAACAGTCAGATTCTGACTACAAAATCCTTATCTAAAGTGCTTTTTTTAAGAACAAGAAATCAACAGTTGAGAAAGCCAACCAAACAATGACTAACAAAATTACAGTACTGTACCATATAATTGACAGCTCACCACAGCAACAAGCCAGAAAATCTGGGTGACAAGGACAACCACTCAGAAGGTAAACACAAACTGGCAAACTATATAAATAAAATGATATTTATATTAGAAGTGATTCACCATAGAACAAATGTGGTGACTATTCTGCTCCCAACCAAAATCAAACACACAGATCCCACACATTCCTGTAAATAAATATTCCCTCTTTCTCAATCCACCAACAGTACACAAAAAATATTTAAAACTTAGAAAATATATAAAAATGTTTACTTAGCTATGGGAACTCCACCCAGACACAGCCACTCTGTTATATAATTATAATAACAGGGTCTTCCTTTTTCCATAGGAAAACCGTGATGTTATTTGTCATAGTAAAGGAGTGTTTATTATGGCAGACTTGCACCCATTTTCCCTCGCTCCTCGCATGCCCAGCACCCGCTCTTCCTTTCCTGACTGCTGGACATACTGACTTACTGCCAGAGCTTATAGTGCCACTCAGAATCGGTGGTAAGTCAATTTTAAGAGAAAAAAAAACACACAAACACTGCCCAAACTTGATGTTCTTTAAAAATTTAAAATAAAATTTACGACATTTTCTTCAGCATACTCACTTGGTGCAAAGTACGGCTACCCGGTAGCGGAAACAGACCACTAAGCTTGGTCTAAGTTAAAAAATAATTTGTTTATTCAACAAAAAAGGAAAAATAGCAGCAACACCCCAGCACCAGACGTCAAATGTTTTCATGTCACCTGACACTTTCTCAAGATGTAATCAAATGGACAAGTTCTACCCTTTATAAGGCCCAACATTTACAGTGCCAATGCACAAAGATCTTAAGTGTATAAGACCATACAATTAACATAGACCATTTTAAAACAAAAATACCCAACCACATTAAAAACATACTAGCTATTATACAAAAATGTGTAACATCAACATCCATGTCTGACCGCCGAACTCTCTTAAACCTGATTGGACCGTGGAGTGGCTGCATAGAGACCTCTTGTATTCTTATTATATATAATTTCTCTGGCAAAATAAGGAAGGCCTAGAAATAATATAAAATAAAATATGGGGTGGTGTGTGTAAACTCGAACTTCACACACCCCTTTGATGTTAGATGCTTTAATAAACTGCTCAAGCTTCATTCTTGGGGTTTATGTAGCATGTAACACCTCGGGGGGTGTAAACTTCTCATTGCACACACCACCCCATACTTTATTCTCTATATATAATGCTGTCTAACTGCATATAGTATATTTTTTACAATCATCCTGGTCAGCATGTCAATGCAAACTTATTTTAATGCTCCTGCCATTTCAGTACTTGTGGTAATCAACAGTGACTGGCTTGACTGTGAAAATTAATGCAGGTTTTGGGAAACAAAGCAATTTCCATGAAATCAACATGGAGATTGAAGACATCTTGGCATTTCTATAAAGAACATGAAATGAGCAGCCACCACCACCATCACCCCTCCCCACAAAAAACAAATTGCCATTGCAGTACTTGTGACAGGATTCACTGTCACAAGTAGGTAGACTAGGTTTGGTGGCCAAGGCACCTAGCTTCACCAGAGCTCTTTTCTTCTATGTTGCTTGAAAAGACAGAGCAAAGAACCTTACCAGAGCAAGGAAAAGGATTAATCAATCAATCACTTTATTTAACCAGGCATAAACACCATTGAGCAAGCTCATTTTCAAGGTGGTCCTGGGCATAAATACAATACAGTATATTTCATAAGATTACAATTACAGTGGACAATGGTGCAAAGAAAAAACATTGTGAAGGTGCCGGTCAATATAGGCCTATAAATACTGGTCAACATAATTAACATGCAAAGGTACATAATGATAAGCTTTATTGAAATGAGACAACAATCCCATATAGTCTCTGCTGAGTAAGAGCTCATACCTAAATGATAAAAAATAAGTAGGTATTAAGAAATAGGGTAGAAAGTGGGGTGAAAGAGTAGGCAGCCAAAAGGGAGGCAGAATAGGTAAAAGGTAGAGAATAGGCAAGGTCATCTTGGATTAAGGGAACTAGGCTTATAGGTCCTAGGTTTCTGTTGTTAGGAATGTGGGGTGGATGAGATACTTAGGCGTAGGATTTGAGATTAAGGCTTCTTTTGGCTAGGCAGATTTACTGTGTGTTGTTGTTTTTATTTTGTACTCACATGGATTGTTACTGTTTGTTGCTAACATTATATTGCTTTATTTTTCTATGATTCAAATTGTTGTTGCTGGGTATACCTTCTGCTGCATTATTACAGGGTGTGCCTACAGGTCTGTGCTTACAGATTACTGCTGTAATCTTCTCATACAAATTGTCTTTTGCAAGGTATATCTTCTGTTACTGCTTTATTTTTCTCTGTAGCAAAGTGTTTCTTACAGGCTATATCTTCTGTGAAAATATTACAGGTGGTGCTTCACAGGTTTTGCAGTTTTATCTATTATCAGGATAAGCTTTCAGGGCTACTACATTTGTTGCTGGCTGATTGTTTCTTCTCTTACCTCCTTGTTTCTTTCATCCATGGGTCTTCTTTTTTGGCAGGGGAAGGGCCCAGCCATGCATCCCTATCCTCAACCACCCCACACTACACTCCTTTTATAGGGTAGCACTGTCATGACAATTCCTGTAGCAAAGCAAGAAGGGGTGGATCAGAGGGGTATCCACACAGTGACCTCATTTACAGGGGCACTAGTTTTTCCTTCTGATTACTCTGACCAGGTTATAAACCCAGCAACTTATCTGGAATGGATATAATTAACTGCAGGTACTGTGGAACACTTTTCAGAAGAGCAGTTTTACAGGATTTTGGACACTGTCCTACATGCTGGGCCATTGGAGATCTAAGGGATCAGATCTATGCAGCATGGGCAGAGATTGTGCACCTCAAATTGCATATTCAAGAGGAAATTTATTATAATAACCACCCATCATTTCCCCAACATCCAACAGAAGCACCTCGACTGCAGAGGGTAGATGGTCCGGGAGGTTGGCAGGTGGTTAGGAGGGGCAAATTGGGTACCCCATCACTTGATGCTCTCCAACATATCACCTCCATAAACCATATAAAAACTACAAACAGGTATCTGCCTCTATCTCCAAAATCAAACAGACAGGCAGAGGACACTGCAGAGCAGGATACAGCAGCACAAGAGCTAGCACAACAAAACTCAACCAAAACAGAACCAAGACAAAAAAAGCAAAAAGGAAATCCAAAAAACTTCTGATCATAGGAGACTCCATGATTTGGGGAGTTGATACCTATCTCCTGCCAGGGGTAATGGTCAGATGTCTCCCAGATACATCAGCGCGGAGAGACACTGACCAGGTTGCTAAAATTGTTCAGGAAGCAGGAGAAAACATTGATGCCCTGGTACACATAGGGACTAACAATCTCACCAGCCGGTCAGTAGTGGAGACCAAGGAACACCTGACTAGGCTGGGTAACAAACTATCATCCATTTAATCCGGCATTTCCTTCTCTGAGATCCTGCCAGTCTGGGAGAGGGGGGCAGATGGACATAAGGTCAGAGAAGGGGAGATAGGGGAGCTAAACATGTGGCTCAAGGACTGGTGCCAGGAAAAAGGACATAAATTTGTAGGGAACTGGCAACGGTTTTGGGAGTGAAAGTTCTTTAAATTTGATGGACTGCATCTAACTAAGGAGGGAGTCAGTGCATTGGGGCAGAAGTTTGACATCTTTGCAGAATATTTAAGCTAGCAAATGGGGAGAGAAGTACAGCATCCCATACGTTAAATGGGAAGATCATCCCTCCTCCCTCAACTAGTGGTCAAACAGGAGTTCAGCATTTTTGTAGTTCATTTGCATCACCAGGTAAAGAAAAAGGTCTGGCTCCCCATACGACACACAGGAGAAATGCCAGATCTCGCCCAACAACTAACACACCGAAATCTGGCCAATGAAAAATCATGTACACAAATGCTCGTAGTCTGGGAAATAAGATCCCAGATCTGCAGGCAATAATGACAGAGGCTAAACTGGACATAGTAGCCATTAATGAGACATGGTTTACCTGTAACCACACTTGGGAGACTTCAATACCTGGCTATGTACTGTTCAGAAGAGACCAAGGTGCAAAAAGGGGGGGTGGATTGTCCCTTTGTGTCAATGAAAATATCAAAGCTACAGAAATTTAGAATACACATAAGAAGCCAGAAGAACTGTGGGTCACCCTGGAAACAGAAAATGGGACAGCCATACGAACTGGGGTTGTGTACAGACCTCCAGACCAGGGGGAGGACATAGACACATTACTGTTAGATGATATACAAAACATGACTGCTAAAGGGGAGGTTCTGATAATGGGAGACGTCAACATGCCAGATAAAGAATGGTCAATACGAACAGAAACATCTGCCAGAACTAGACACATGGTGGATTCCCTGCAGAGGGAGGGCCTCAAACAACTGATACAACAACCCACAAGAGACAGAGCTAGATCTAGTACTGACTAACAGGGAAAGGATCACAGATCTCCAGGTAGAAGATCACCTGGGGGCCAGTGACCATCACATGGTATGGTTCAGTTTGGCCACTAGAACTAAATCATCCCATTCCAAGGCAAACATATGGGACTTCAGAGGAGCTGACTTTGATAAGATGGCCAACAGAGTTAAGCTAGCCCTGGCAAGAAGAAATACAGGTGAGGGGGTATAGGCAAAGTGGGCAAGCATTAAGGATGCAATACTTGAAGCAACATTCCATTGTGTTAGTGAGAAAAGGAAGTGCCAAAGAAGAAGGAAAACACTTTGGTTCTCAAAAACAGTAGCAGAAAAGGTCAGAGCCAAAAGGCTGGCCTTTAGGAAATAAATGGGAAAGCAGCAAGATGAAGATAGGGAGGCATAACAAACTTCCCTAAGGGAAACAGGGAAGGCAGCAAGGCAGGTAAAGGCCCAAACCGAGGAAACACTAGCACAAACAGTAAAAGAAGGTGACAAGACTTTCTATAAACACATTAGTGAAAGGAGAAAGTCCAGAGGGGGTATTACTGAGATCAAAGGGGATAAGGGGGCATGTGAGGAGGAGGACCATGTAAAAGCATTTATCCTAAATAGATACTTCTGCTCAGTATTTACTGAAGAGAAGGTAGGGCAGGACTTACAGTTCAGCACCATGGACACAGGGGGGAGGGAGGTGTGCACTAGTCCCTTTACAAAAAAAAATGGGTCCTACAAGAGCTCCATAAACTCAGGGTGGGCAAGGCAATGGGACCTGATGGCATACAACCCAGGGTACTAAAGAAGTGAAGGGTGGAACTAGCAGAGTCATTATCAGAACTGTGTAGCGAGTCTCTGAGCACAGGAGAGGTCCCAGAAGACTGGAGAAGGGCTCATGTGATCCCGCTCCACAAGAGTGGTAGCAGGGAGGAGGCAGAGAACTACAGACCAGTCAGTCCTACCTCAGTAGTGGGCAAGACTATGAAGGCACTCCTTAAGAAAAGGATAGTGCAACACCTGGAATCCATAAGAGCACAGGATCCAAGACAGCATGGGTTTACAAAAGGAAGGTTCTGTCAAACTAATCTCATAGATTTCTTTGACTGGGTAACCAGAGTGGTGGACCAAGGGTGAGCAGTTGATGTCGCCTACCTTTATTTCAGCAAAGTTTTCAATACTGTTCCACATTGATTAATAAGCTAGGTAGGCTTGGGGTGGGTCAGAATTTGGTCAACTGGGTGGCAAACTGGTTGACTGGCAGAAAACAGAGAGTGGTGGTAAATGGTATACAGTCAGAAGAGATGCAAGTCACAAGTGGGGTACCTCGGGAATCAGGTCTGAGGCCAGTCCTCTTCAATATCTTCATCAGTGACATTACAGGTGGACTTTAGGGTAAGGTTTGTCTGTTTGCAGATGACACCAAGATCTGCAACAAAGTAGATAATCCAGATGGGATGGGCAGAATGAGAAGAGATCTGGATAAACTAGCAAAATGGTCTGAAGAGTGGCAACTGGGGTTTAACGCAAAGAAGTGCAAGATCATGCACATAGAGAAGAGAAACCCTGAAGCCACCTATAGGCTGGGAGGGGAGTTGCTGGCAGTCACAAAGGAAGAAAGAGACTTGGGCATCAACATCACCGATGACCTGAAATCATCCAAGCAGACCACTAAAGCAATAGGTAAGGCTAGGGGGATGTTGGGGTATGTTAGTAGGGGCATCACAAGTTGGAGGAGGGAGGAAATAATCCCTCTTTACAAGACACTGGTTAGGCCCCATTTGGAGTACTGAGTGCAGTACTGGAGGCTACACCTTCACAAGGACATTAACCAAATTGAGGCAGTCCAGAAAAGGGCAACCAAAATGGTGCAGGGACTGCATCAGAAGAGATATGAGGACAGATTAATGGAGCTCAATATGTATACACTAGAGCAAAGGAGGGAGAGAGGTGATATGATCTAAACATTCAAACACCATAAGGGCATTAACAAGGTGAAAGAGTCTAACATGTTTCAATATAAGAAAAATAGCAGGACAAGAGGACACAGCATGAGAGTAGAGGGAGGTTGATTGAGGGGTAATGTGAGGAAGTTCTTTTTCACAGAAAGGGTGGTGGATGCATGGAACGGCCTACCTCAGGAAGTGGTGTATATGAATACAGTGCAGGGCTTCAATCAGGCATTGGATAGGCATATGGGAGCAGTACAGTTGAGTATGAATAGATAGGCCATTGACAGAGCAAAGGCTGATGGCACATTCATAAGGTAGAAAAAGAAATGGGCAGACTGGATGGGCCTTGCAGTTATTATCTGTAGTCAACTTCTATGTTTCTATGTAACTGTTAGAGGTGGGCAACGTGCCCACATTTGCTTCATGAAGTTGCTAAAATTTGCAAAGTACTGACTTTTCGAAGTTCTTTCCTGGCAAAGTGTACCTTTTTAATGCAAACTGGTCAAAATCCACTTACGAAGTTGTTGCTCATTAAAATGTTTTGTGGAAAAAGTGCCACTTTGTGTGGAAACATTTGCAAAAAACTATGAGGGGCAAAGTTGAGTTTCCCAAAGGGAAATTCGCAAAACTTCTACTTTGTGACAACTTCACTGGCGAAGCTTAAATTACTGTAGCTGTATCTCAAGTGTGTGCAAGGCTTGACCTTAATTAGACCACAGCATTTTTCAGCCTCCTCTTTTTCTGCTCCTGTTTCAAACATAATCAGCTGATCCTCACCAGAGCCAGACTAGCTTCACATCACTGCACTGCTGAGTGCTCTGCTTTCTTCCTGTTCAACAATGCCCCTGATGCAGTGACTTGAGCAGTCTAAGTCACAAAAAAGCCCCTTTTCTTCTCTTTCCAGCATGAGCACAGATGATCTTAAATAGTCTACATCTCTGCCACTCATGCTGGCAAAGAGTGTTGCTTTACAGCACTGTGCTGCTACACCTTACCAAAAAAAGCACCCTTGTCAATACACATCATACTCACCACATATGTGGTATGATGTAGACAAATGTGTGGTAGAGTGTGGGTTCATGAATTCTGTGCAATTTTACGCCAAACATATGCCTGAATAGCCCACAAAACCCCATGATCACTCTACTCTATTGCTGGGCTGACAAGCTCAAGATAAAAACAAATCATCGGGAGCTTACAATCTGATGGTGCCATGGTGAACACCCGAGTTGTCATCACTGTAGCCAGGGGGATTGTTAAGTGTAATAATCAGCAGTAGCTGGCTGCATGCAGGGGTTCACCATGTTTCGCAAATGATGGGCATGGACATTTCTTAACCACATGGAATATGACTGGGTAGGGGCACCAAGGTAGACAGACCCCCCCCCCCCCAACCAGCAATTTTGCTGAATTGAAATTATGTTTTTTTTCTTTGGAATAAGCACAGCGATCTTAAATAAACTGATCCCTGAAAAACATTTGTCAATATTGATGACACTGAGGGAAGGCGTGGCCAGCTGCTGAGTCGAGAACAGCAACTCTTTGGAGCTTTGCAGCCATCAAAGGCAAAACTCTTAAACTTCTTTATAAGTGATCTTACTGGTGCAAAAATATTACAGAAAGAGACAGAGAGGACATCGAGTAGAGTCTGAAGATATCACACTTGTCTACTTTTTCAGAATGGGAAGCCAGCATGGGATAAGCAAAAAAGAAAGTCGGAGCGGAGGTTGAAGGAGCCCAGCTGAAAGACAGCAGC
Source organism: Neoceratodus forsteri (assembly GCA_016271365.2). NCBI lineage: Eukaryota > Metazoa > Chordata > Ceratodontiformes > Ceratodontidae > Neoceratodus > Neoceratodus forsteri. The sequence goes on from CM028134.1 coordinate 357,128,454, forward strand.
CCAGCAACAGCATGGATGCTCCAATACCTGGAAACATGGGAGATCCCACACAACCAACTAATGCCACCCTGCTAAAAGCTATACAGTCCATAGATAAACGGATGGAGGAATTCCAGCAGCAGATGAAATCCATGGACAGTAGCATGGGACTTCTAACAGCCAAAACCCAGCAGGCTGCCCAGACTGCAGACAGAGGTCTAAACGTTTCTAAGGGGCTGATAAAAGAAAATATGCTTCTAAAGAAAAGACTTGAAAATTTGGAGAATTCTGTAACAGAAACTTATGTGCGTGTTCTGGGACTACAGGAAGGTGTGGAGGGCAAAAATCTCAATCAATCAATCAGGTTTTATTTGATTAAGCGTGTTTCTCAATTGCAACTCAATGCGCTGTACATAGTCTCGCACTTTAAAAACAAAGATAGTACAACCCAAAGACAAACATACACATACATATAAATATTAATTCACAATAAAACATATTAACTGGTCATAAAAGCTTGGTTAAATAAAAATGTCTTCAGCTCCCTCCTGAAGATGTCCACAGCTTGGCAGTCTCTAATACGATGAGTGAGGGAGTTCCACAAGATTAGGATAGCAGATGCAAAAGCATGAGCCCCAGATGTCTTTATATAAATCCTGGGAACTCCCAAAATACCCTTATCTGTGGAATGCAGGAGGTGGGTGGGCCAGTAGGGACACAGAAGATCTTACAGGGAACCAGACCCCTGTCCATGTAGGGCCTTATAGGTCAGCAAACCGACCTTGAAGGAGATCCGCCACCTAACCAGCAACCAGTGCAGAGAGCACAGCACAGGTGTAATATGACATGATCTAGGTAGACCAGTCAACAACCTTGCTGCAGCATTATGCACTAGCTGCAGGCGATGCAGATGTACCACCGCTAGCCTCAGGTAGAGTTCACTGCAGTAATCCAGGCACGATGTCACAAAGGCATGGACTAGCACCAGCAGATCAGCTGGTAGTATCAGGTGTTTAACCCTGGTGATGTTTCTCAGATGGTAAGATGAAGTCTTAACCACAACCAACACCTACAGTTTCAGGGTCAGGCCACAGTCCAAAACAACACCAAGGCTCCTCACCCGATCAGAGGTAAGCAGCTGGAAGTCCCCGAGCCTAAGTTGTGAGACTCAACCATACTGCACTCTCATCCTCTAGTGACCAGATTCCAGTACCAGTACCTCAGTCTTATGTGGATTCAACCTCAACCAGTTCGCACTCATTCAATCTTGGTTTTCATCCAGGCAGATATTCAGTACTGAGACCGTCTCCTACTGTTTGGGTTCAAAGGACATGTAGAGCTGATTATCATCTGCATAGCAGTGAAAACTCAGCCTACACCACATTATAATGTCCCCCAGCAGTAGCATGTGCACCGTGAACAACATGGGGGACAAAACAGAGCCCTGGGGACCCCACATGGCAGGAGCATGAAAGCTGAGGAATAAACCCCCAACACCACATGCTGCAACTTGCTAGTGAGGTAAGATCTAAACCAATTGTGGACTGTACTCGTCAGTCTACACTAGCATTCCCGCAGATGCTCCATCAGCACCCCATGGTCCATGGTGTCAAATGCTGCCTAGAGATTGAGGAGAACTGGAATGGAACGTCTCCCTCAATCCCTCACCCCAAGGAAGTCATTCAACACCTGAACCAGGGCAGTCTCAGTACTATGCCTTTTCCTAAATCCCGACTGTAGAGGCTCATAGATGTCGTGGGTTGTTAAAGGATACATAAACAACATTTTGACAACAAACTATTCAAAAATCTAACTCCGTAGGTGACTAAAGGAAAGGCTGCTGTGTTCATTAATGCTAAAACTACATTTATATAATTTACCTAAATGTGGTTCCAGAGCATTTGAAAATTGTAAAATCAGCCTTCCAATTACAAAAAAACTGTCTTACCTGCTTCCTAAAATGGCCGCCAAATGTGTTATGTGATGACATCATTGCAGCCAGAGTCAGAGAGCTATATGGGCTGGCTCTCTATAGTGATAACTAGTTCTTTTTTTCCCTTTGTATAGAATTGTTTCATCCAAATGGCCAAAACCATGTTCGTTATTTTATTAATACACATGTTAGGCTATGGTTCTGTTCATTTTGTTTACTTTAACATGCTGACATTGTGTTTTAATCCAACCGACTTTCTCTGTGGCAAACCACAGTGCAGTACAAATCTTGAATAACCCGGTAGTCTAGTGGTTATGGCTGATCCAGGATGCTAAAATGGGGATGCTGGGGGGTGTACATGCTTAATATGCACTTTTTAACATTTTTTTTAAACCTTTTCATTTTCTGCTATTATTCTTTTCTAGTACGTTTTTGACAGAACCTACAAATGTAATGCATAGTTTGAATATAATCATTTGTACAAGCAAAAATCAGACTTATTTATCAAAGTGAAATGCAGCAGCTGCAAGTAAGTATGTTACAATGTGGGGGGTGGTTGCAGCCACACCCTTCACCACCCCCTAGATCCACCACTTTTTTGTAACAAAGTTCTTGTGCAGTCCAATATTACAGCTCATACTTTCTCGAAAATCAAATATATGCTTGTCTTGTCTTCTTTTTCCACGGGAAATAATAATAAGAAGAAGAAGAATCAGCATTTATATAGTGCTTTTCATACACATTGTATCCCAAAGTGCTTTACAAGCAATACTAGACTGGTAGTGAAGCGATTGAACATGTAGTGGCAGCCATTCCATACATTAATATCCATACACAGCCTTGGACAATTGCATGAGCTGGTGTTATGAGAAGGGGAATATTGGCCAGGACAATGGGGTCAGGTAGTGATCATGGTGCTGGCTGCCCCACATCTTATTTCTCACAGTAATCTGCTCATATTTCTCTTCTTCTGTCTTCCTCCTTCCCTGACTATACAGTAGCAGTACCTTGCAAGAGTGGCCTTCTCAGTCCCCCTCTGGTATTCATTCTTCACTATTCCTCCTCACACCAAAACCTGGTGAGCTCATCACCCTTCTGCACCATGAATGCAAGTAGTACAGTCCCTGTTTTTTTGACATATCAAATATAAACATATCTTTCCAGTAAGTCAGGCTGATAGCAGCAAGGAACATGGGGAATGATGGACTTTCCTATCCTTAAAAGATCTAGGCTACCTTTGATGAGGCACTATTAAATGATGGGTGTGTGCATCATTATACACTTCATTTAACAGTGCTTAATCATAGGTGACTTAGATCTTATATGGGTAGGAAAGCCTATTTTTTCAACTTGTGCCATGCTGCTATCAGCCTGGCTTACCAGAAGATCATGTTTATTATTAATATGTAAAAATAACATGGGAGACTATACAAACCACATTCATGATGCAGAAGGGTAGTGAGCTCAACATTTTGTGGTGTGGGGGAGCAGGTGAGAAGAATGAATGCCAGAGAGGGACTGAAGAGGCCATTCCAGCAGGGTACAGCTATATTCAGGTTAGTTGAAGACAGGAAGGAGGATGTTGAGCAGATCACTGTGAGATCTGAAATGTGGGGCTGCCAGCATCATGATCACTACCTGACTGTGGATGAGAGCAGCCAGCAATGACAAATACTTAGAGTGGCAGGGCTGCATCTAAACTGTTACTTGAATTCAGTGTAGGGAGAGTACCCTAGGGTGGGGGGGAGGATGTTGACATTTGTTAGGGCAGTATTCAGGGAGTTGTGTATAGCTCATTCAAGACTTGGAAGGGTGGTAGCCAGCCAACTCTCATTGTAGAGTAGAGCACAGAAAAGTACTAGAGAAGAATTGCTGGGAACTGTCTTGTGGGGTACTGCAGATCACAGGTAAAGGAGTAGACTAACACTGGAAGTCGTGTGGATTCGCTCAAGATATTAGTATGCCTCTCCTGCTAATAATATTGTTATCCATTGTATGTGCAGCCCTTATGAGGGTATGAACAGCAGTTTTTCTGGTGGGTCATGATGCTTATTGCTTGACCCTCCAAGAAGACCTAGTTGTTGGTTAATGACGTGGGAAAAAAACACAACTGTAAAGAATGGCGGTGATCCACTCAATGTTTACTGTGGGAGCAGAAGTCAAACACTGAGAAAGTGGACTGGAGAGTGATTTGGGAGGCATTTTTTAACAGTGCCAGCTGGTGATGTGTTTAGGTATAGGTGTGCACAACTCTCTGAGGTACAAGGTTACAATCTGAGGTGTGATAATTCTCTTCATGAGACCATAAGCACATATGCGGTCCCAGGCAATGCTAAGGACAGGGTATGGATGGTGGGATGTTCGACAGAAGGCAGGCTAGGTGCAGGGGGTTCACATGGAAAAAGAAAGCCTTATTTGTGGATTAACAAGAGAACATGAGCTTTGGAATTGAACTAGACCAGTACTTTGCTGTGTGACCCTGAGCAAGTCACTAAACTTTCTTGCGCTCCCAGTCCACACCTGTAAACAAGCTTTCAGCTTAGTGTGTCTCTCCTGGTTAACAAAAAATTAAATTCAGGGCATCACATAACCACTAGATCATCAGGTATGTGAAGTGTTGTACTGTACTGGGGTTTGCCAAAGAGAAAGTCAGCTGGATTGCAAAACATTTTCAGCAAGTTTAAGTAAACAAAATTAACAAAATCATAGCCTGACATGTGTACTGATCAACATAATCCACAAGTTAATACTTGGTGTTGATCATTCTGGTGCAACAATTCAAAACAAAGGAGGAAAGAAGAACTGGTTAGCACTATAGGGTCTCTTTTTGTGACTCCGATGATGTCATCATGACTTATCACTTAACACACTTGGCAGACATCTTAAGGAGAAACCAAGGCTGCTAAAGTGAAAGTCTGATGTTTATATTTTTCAAAAGCTATGAAACTGCATTTATGCTATTTACATAAATGCAGTTTTAGCATAAATGTAAACAGCAGCTTTTACTTTACCTTGCTATGAAGCCAGATTTTGGAGTTTGCAGTCTTAAAAAAACTGCTTGTTTAGGTACCCTTTAAATAGGTCTCCAGTTGCACAGCCACTACTTTCTCAATAATCTTCCCTACAAATGAAAGGTTAGTGACAGGTCTGTAGTTTGCCAGACAGTCCAGAGCTAGTGAAGGTTTCTTAAGGAAGGGTCTTATGACTGCCTCCTTCAGGGGCTCTGGAACCCTCCCCCGCTACCAGAGAACATGGGACTACCTTGGCTAGGACCAGGCCAGTGGCATCAACACACCCCACAAGGAAGCATGTTGGTCCCAGGTCCAGACTACAGTAGGTTGGCCGTAACTCCCGGATGACCCTCACGACGTTTACTACCGCAACCTGGTCGAAGTTGGACCAGACAGCCTCAGTGCCTGCAACATCACACCCTTCACTGCAATGCCCATTCAAAGACACCGACTAGTTCACTGATCTGATGTAGGTAATCTTCTTGGCAAAACACAGAGCAAACTAATTACATCTTGCCCCTGCTCATGGCAACATGTGGCTGTTGCTTAGAAAATCCAGCTTGAACACAAAATTATACTATAATGGATAACCCCCAGGTGTGGTACCAATGTTTGGGGCATGCTGTTTTAGTTACTGTTAAAATGATGTCTTCTCAGAAGTACCTGTGAGTATAATTAATTGTAATAATGCTTACCCATGGGTCATTAAGCTGTACTGTTTAAAGTAAGGTTTTGAAAAGAAAGTAAAAAAAAAATTGTAATGACACTGGTGTGAACCTTGTTTTATGTTCACAATAGACCATGGTTGAAGTGATGGCAAGACAGCAGATCACAGAACTAGGTGATAAGCAATGGGTTTCACTAGTCCTCAGGTGCATTCCGATGGGTGACATTATCCCTGTGAAGGTGATCCATCAATGAAAGGCAGCCACGTGCCACCCTGCTTGTTTCTTTCTCAAAGACGGGCGCATTACATATAGCACCAACTACTGTGTGAATGAGTAGATACTGATGGTCTTTGTGGATAACATTTTAAACTGATACAGTTAGTTTATTAAAAGATAAAAGGCCTTCCAGCAGAACAACGGGCATTATTGATTTCAGACTTGTTTATATCACACAGTACCAAGGCTGTTCTTGAGAATGTGAAACAAATGGTGTTATTTCCGTGTCTGTCCAGACAAACTTCATTGACCTTTTATAGTCAATGGGTTCTGTGTCCCTGGACATTACCATGAACAAACACTTTAAAGATTAACTGAAATGGAGTTCACCACCTGGTACTCCACTTTAATCTCAGAGTAGGTAAGTCGAGGTGCTGCAGCAACTGAAGTGAAGTGAACGTGGCAAACAAGTAAAAGCATTGCTGCACAAAGAAACATTGCTGAAAAAGAGCTTGCAATGCAATAACATTGGCTTTATTTTCTTACATCTCACTCACACCAGTACTATGAAAATACATAGAGAACAAGCCCTAGCACTTGGGCCACACACGTGGCCTTCCTTGGGGAGTAACATTTCAGGCCACCATGGTCTCTTTTTAGATCATGTTAATTCTAAGCACCAGTTAGTAATAATAGAGAACTGACTAATTCAAATGCTTTACTAAATGTAAACTGAACTACTTAGTTACCAGGAGCAAGTAAAATAGTTCTAGGTGCTGGAGTACTAGTCAACACTTTTTCTATTTATTACTAGGATAATGTCAATTAAACACTAGGGGCCAGATATTCAAAACTTTGCCCCGGGGCTAAATTAGCACTGCTCGGCAGGCAAACAGCCCAGAGTACAAAGTAAGCTCTATTGAAAAGGAAATAGCCCTGTGCTAATCTTGCTGAATATAGCAGTCTAAGGAAGCCGGGCAAACTGGTCTGCGAGTGCAGGGCACAAATAGCCCGGGAATAAGACAGCACTGAATATAGCAACAGGGAAGTGCAAACTGCAACTGCAGCTCATTAGACTCTAGCAAGCCAGTGCTGTAGGTGGAGAACATTGTGTGTGATTGCACAGAGATGTCTCACATCTACTGCAATTCTGCAAACAACAATGTAAGCCACACACTGCAGAACTGTGCTGTGCTGAAGTAAGGTTTGCCCGGGACTAACCCGATTGCACAGTGCTAACATATTAGCCTGGTGCAAACTGGTTAGCCAAGGGCAAACAGGAGCAATATTCAAAGCTCCCATCCAAATGAGCCTACTTAGGTAATCCATGGGCAAACAGGCATATTTGCATCTCATTAGATGCTGCTTAGTATACATTGCCATGCAGTTTGCCCAGTGCTACTGCATGGAACACAAAGCTCTCCCTTTTGGTCGGAATGGAAGTACAGGCTGGACGCTGCAGGCCAAGGCATGCCTACAGCATCCCCTGTTGGTCGGAATAGCAATATAGGCTGGAAGCAGCAGGAACTGTGTGTTGCCAGGCACAGTCAGTGCATACAACACAGTCATGCAGCTGTGAAAGCAGGACCTGTATATATGTATATGTGTGTGTGTGTGTGTGTGTGTATGTGTATATATATATATATATATATATATATCACACATACATATACAGATCGATAGCTAAACACAGACACACTGTCCGTGGCCATACATGCCCTGGAGGATGCCTCCCCCAATGACATAAGTACCCCACTGCAGTAGTGAATGAAACGTGGGGGGGAATGCAATGCATGGGACAGGCATAAGGCAAACCTGGTGGGGGCAGGTGGCCATAGGCTGTAGGGTCACTAGGAACTAGGATATGCTGTGTATCCAGTAGATAGGGGAACAGGGCAGACTGGCTGGGCCAGGCAGTCCTTTTCTTCCCTCATCGTCCCTGTTCCATTGTGTGCCTGTTACACTCTGGTAGGCTAGTGTCTGCCCCCCATCATGCTTCCCGACCCCCAGTAGCAATGCAACTCACTTTAAACCCTGGTAGTCTAGTGGTTCCCCCACCCCCCCTGCATGACTCCTGACCTCCGTCTAATGTGAAATAAAATAAATTTCCCTGGTAGTCTAGTGGTTCCACCACCCCCAAGCATGTATCCTGACCCCAGTTGACATTAAATATAATTTCCTTTCCCTGGTAGTCTAGCAGTCCCCCCACCCCCAAGCACGTATCCTGACCCCCATAGAAAATAAATACAAATTCCTTTCCCTGGTAATCTAGCAGTCCCCCTACACCCAAGCACGTATCCCAACCCCGTAGAATATAAATATCAGTCCCTTTCCCTGGTAGTCTAGTGGGAAATATGTTTGCATTGTAGAAAGGGGGTCAGAAGTCGTACTGGGGTGGGGGGACCACTGGACTACCAGGGCAAATAAGTATTTTACCGCAGCTCTGGGCATCAGGAGTCATGCTGGGGGGGGGAACCACTGGACTACCAGGGAACATTAGGTATTTCACTGTGGCACCAGGGGTGCACGATGTGTGTGTGTGTGAGGGGGGGCACTGCTGCATTACCACTGGCTTTTTGTCAGTGGTAATTAGTGCTGCACTACAGGTCGCTCTAATGCCTGTAGCGCAGCACTATACTTTTGAACATATTGCGCTGCTGGCATTCGTGGGTGCTCCTCTAACCCCGCCCCTGCATACTATTATTTTTTTAGCCTCGGCACTACCACACAGCGCTGGCACTAATGGCAGTTTTGAATATTGCAGCCTGGTGCAAATCCAGCGCTATTCCAGTGCTACGGATTTGCGCCAGATGCAAAGCTTTGAATATCTGGCCCTAGATAAAGAGCCAGTACTGACTCAAATCACTTAAAGCCTAACAATGTGAATTTGCAAATCCAAATCTAATAGAAAATAGTAAAGTGATTAAAAATGTATTTAATATCCAAAGGGAGACTAAATGAGAGCCACAAAGGTATAGTTTTCCCTATACAACTTACCATGTATAAGCTAACTTCAAACATTAGTATAAATACTTACACAATGAATTCAAAATTGCAAGTTAGCAATCTTACACAAAAGAATAGGCAGAGTTAAGAAAAGATACAATACAGTGCATATACAGATTTATTATTTAGAAATTATATAAGTCCATAATTGTATTAAGTCCATGAGGAACTAGGTAGTCCATATTATATACCCACTTGGATTCAAGTTTGAAAAGTTTGTTTGTGCAGCCACCACTTCTCTGTAGCATTGGCACATAGTCCACACCCAAAAAATGCAGGTGTCTTGGTTCCGAACCATGGTAATTCCTAAAATGAATTCCTATTGTTTTGTCCTTATGTTGATGCACAATGGACTGAACATATTCTTGGAGTTTCTCTTTTAATTTATGTATAGTCCTTCCTATATATAAAAGAGGGTATGTACACCAAAGCACATCAATCACATATTTTGTAGAGCAGTTAATGAAAGTATTAATGGCAACCTTTTTTTTGATGCATCATTAGGATGCACTAAACTTTTCCAGGGCATGCAGATCTGTGCATACGACATCTTTTACCTTAAAAAGAAATCTGGTTTTCTATTAAACCATTCAAGGTGGCCTGGCTTAGTTCTTAAATAATGGCCATGGGTAACCATGTGCATGTCCCAAATATTGTCACTTCTACTGTAAGATATTCTAGGTTTGCTGCCAACTATATTTGCTAATACTGGATCTTCTTTTGACACATTCCAGTGCTTTTTTAATCACATTTCTGACATGGTTGGCTACCCTATCAGATGGTGTAACAAAAGTAATACAATAGACTCTTGCACGGAAGCTATGGAAACATTCATTTTCTTAGGGCCCACACCCCTATGCCTCCTGTGGAGTTTTTAAAAGGTGAGAAACACAAAACGTGTGGAGCAGCAAGATGGCCACTATGCTGTCCTTCTCTATTTTGCTCGGTTTTGCACTTACTGTTTTTCTTAGTTTTAGACTTCTTTATTAAAAATATGTGTTGTCCCCCTGGCTTGCACCTCGAATGGCTCTCAAGACTCTGCTAAGTATCCAGTCCTATGCCAGTGTGTCGTGGCCTTTGGTAGAGTTTTGCTGTGGATCAGTGTCCTGTGTGGCAGTGCAGCATTGGCTGGATCTTGGAATCATCCCAGCTAGCAGGCTGCACTTCTCAAGCTCTTAAATTATCAAATGTTTGGTTTTGCTGTTGCTCGATGGAATGAGCGTTACAAGTTTATGTGGCTGGAGATTGAGTTGTGCAGCATGTGAGGTGGATACCATCCTCACAACAGTCTTGGTTGGACAGGAGAATGGATGAGGCCTTGATCTACAGTTGAATTGCATTAAAAGTGCTGATATGCATTTTTAATCCTTACATAGGATTGCACATCTTAGAGGTCCAGTGGGGAGAAGGCACAGCTGAGAACCTAAGTGACCTGAGATTCCTGTACTGGAGAAGTCTTGTTAATAAAAGGTGAAATGTGTGTGGACCTGGGAGAATAGCACAGGCCAGCATATTTACTTTGAGTATTTGAATTCTCCTTGATTTAATCCAGTTATATCTCTGGACCCAATCCACTTGTGATTAAGGGAGTATGGTTTTGACGGTCCTAGTTATTTGAATATGTTCTTATTCTTTTTCATTTTATGTGGGCTACTAATGCCTCTCTAAAAATGCTTACTTGGCCAGTGACTCTGATATTAGTAGGCATGCAATAAAACTCAGATTTTGAACAGTCGACTGACTGCAGTGCAAAAGAACAAGCAAAAAGAATATTTTAAATGCTGGATGTATGGATGACTATTGGATTATCATATATTCCAAATACAAGACTTGTGGAAAATTTGGTTGATGTGACCAAACTATACTGAACTACATATCTGTAGCAAATTGTATGGGTGGCCATTATGATGAAAAAGCATATTTTGAATATGAAGTTTTTTATTTCTTTTGATATTATTACTACTATGTATATATTAATATGCTACCATTTTTATGGCTGACAGTTACTTTGTGATGCTGGATACCTAATTTCTTAACTATATATATATAAGTCCTGAGACATGGGAATTAATTAGGATATGGTGTTCCTGGTTTCTTAAGTCTTTAACTTTTTAGCCTGTAGAGAAGAATATAGCCAGGTAATGATTTAGATACTGTTTAAGTGCTATATTTGGGATTATATGATATGGACCTACATAGTGACTCTGTTAATCAGGTGTGGGTATGATGTCAGGGAAGGTCTGGTGGAATGTATTGTGGATTAGCAGTTTTAAAACCTATAGAAAGACAATATCTATACTCCTATAGTGGGGAGATGTACTTGAGTTATGTTTCAGACCCATTATCAAACTTGGGTCTGAGCACGAATCAAAATGACCTGATGTGAGAATATAGGCCCAATCCCAGGGTCCTGTACTTGACGCCCAAAGTACAGGCTGGAAGAGAACATCTGCCTTGGGAGGGGTCATCTATGGGGTACGGAGCAGCATGTGCTGCAGGGTGCTCTTTAAGTCCCATATTAAGTGGTGGGTTCAAGCTGATAGTACACGTTGGCTCATTTTGGGCCAAATGTCAGTGGACTGTCAGATCAGATTAGGACAGAGTAGTCTAAAGCACTGTTCTTTGATCTTCGGTTAAGAAGCCTGATATCTGTTACTTGGTTCTGTTCCCAAGTAGGGAATACTGATGGTCCTCTGAATGAGGAATATACTGGCCAAAGTGGCAAGTTGTTCACTAGGAGAACCTTGGCAGGTTTGCTTATGGACAGCAGCGCAAAATGGCTTACTTTGGGTCCTGTGTTGATGATCTCAATGAATAAGTGGATCAGTATCTTGAATTTGTGTCTAGGACAGTTACTAATGCACTAAAAAAATTTTTATTTTTTATTTTTAAATAATAGAAGTAAATACTGTAGATGAAAATAAAAAGCTTTGGGGTCAAGGGGTTAAGTGGTCAAGAATAAGACTAAAGATATAGTAAGAGGCTAATGTCAGACCTTTTAATGGATGCAGCACTCGTAATTTTAAAAATGATATTAAAAATGGACTTAGCCAGAAGGAGTGCTATAAAATATTTAAATTATAAGCTGTTCTCGTTGTAATGTATTGATCAGCTGCTATGGAAACATAGGTAGGCAAAGTTCCTAGGTCTCGTATCAATGATGGTTATATTTACAAAATGGATACTCTCTGCTATTGTCATCTGTAGATGTCAAATGTGTTTTTAGTAATGTTTTGCTTTTTAAAAAGAAAGGTAGAATGTAATCATTTTATTATTTATGGCATATAGAATAATGCTAATGGTTTTCCAACTCATCAAAATAATAAACTAAACTGAAACCTTTTCTTAGGTTTTAAAAGATCTTTGCGATCTAACATTTTTGCCTTTTCACATGCCTGACACAAAGCAGTTTCACTGTTGCCTCGGTTAAGGAGCATCTCTTTCAATTCTAAAGCCTGTTCCATATAATCATCTACAGTAAGTCTGAGCAATTTCACCTTAATCTTAAGAATTGCTCATAAGGTATGGATGCTATAAGGCTCAGACGATATGAGCTAGAAGCCTGGCAGATTATATTTGCAGCTGTCATTTTCCTGAATATTTAATAATGACATTACAGCCAGGGATACATGTCAATTCAAATCTGAAAAATTAACACTTGTCACATCATGATGTATTGTAAATTTACAATTTAAGTCATTTTGATTTAAGTAGTTTTTGAAAACAGTGATTTTGTACTCTCTGCCTTTCCACACATACAGGACATTGTGAACAAAACAAATCCACACGATGATGTACTGTGCATGTGGATTTACAGTCTGGTCCAACATTTATGTTTCCTCATAGAAAGTCATATGTAAATTGGTATAATTTGCTGTTCCTCTGGCTTGAATGTAAAGCTCATTATTAAACACAAAATAATTATGGAATAAAGTAAATTCCAAAGTGGCCATTATGAATCTATATGGCATTACATCTTGATATTGTTCTGTATCGTGGGACACAGCATTTAAGGCATATCTATGTCTTGTGGAGGTATATAAAACTCCACATCCATAACCATCTATCTAAAGTCACTTTGTCATTTCAGATTTTCACATTTCCCCAGGACGTCCATAGTGTTGCGTATCTAGGATGAGGTGCTGGTCACTATTTTCTGCAGAAAATAATCAATACATTTTCCTAGTTTTTCACTTAGTGATGTCACAACTGAAACTATTGAATTTCTTGGGAGCACCTCCATATTTGTGTGTAATTTTGGAAGCGCATGCAGTGTTGGAATTACGGGACAGTGTACTTTTAAATATTCCAGTTCTTGTTCCGTAATCTCCCTGTTGTCAAAAGCTGTTTACAAATACTCTATCAGTTCTACTGTAAATCTAGTTGTTAGAGTTTCTCCTTATTTGGAATAACTGTCTGAATCATCCAATAATTTTAACACCATCGGCTCATAGAAATCGTTTGTCATTAAACATTTCCCTTTTGTAATATTTTTCTTTTGTTCTAATCTGTTTGTTGTTTTCCTATTCCACTGAAGCTTGATTCTCCAAAGGAGAAATGTTGTAGTGAGGCATTTTAACTTCCTGTACAAGGAGGTCCCAGACCTCCAAAGACTTAAGTAGTAGTGCTGTCTAGGCTTGGACAGAACACAGATTGAGATTTGAATAATCTTTTCTTTTCATTCAAATATTCAAACTGCCAGGTTTTCTTCCAACAAAGCATCAACATTCACTGTATTCAACATAATCTCCAAATTTATTTAATCAAGAATGCATTCAGGTCATGCATTTATATCGACTTCAGAGTCATCTTCCAAGTTACTGATTTCCACTAAGTACAATAAATCAGATGTACAGTCAGTCTCTATGGCACTTTAATTCAAATATTCCATTTCAAAATGTAGACCAATATGAATCAGCCAAGTCCATTTAAGTCGTAATTGTAATCAGTGAAATATATTTTTAATTGAAGTTTACATACTAGTTTAAAGATGTCACAAATACCTGAAATTTGTCCACTTTAGGAGTTGGGACAAATGACAAGCTATGGCTTAAAACTTTAGTCTGAGCATCTGTAAATTGAATATTTGAAGGGTTAATACATTCAGTTTAGTGCATTTCTCCCTCTCAGATTATGGTTCTTTAGTTCTGGATTCCTTCCTTCCTTCTTTTGTCCACTTATCTTTCTTCTTCTAGTACTCTTCTTCTTCTTAGTTGACTGAAGTGACTTGATAAAAAAAATCTCTGGTTCCTCTGTCTCTGTCAACCTCTGGTTCCATGTTCTTTTTTTAGAGTTTCTTCTTTGGCTCCTCCCCCTAATTTTGCTTCTTGAGTTCTGTCTTACATTATCCTTACTCTTAGATTGGCCATGCTTTGAACATGAACCTACAGGTGCGAATGTCAAATTTGAAACTTATGCATGCCCAGTGACTTCAGTCCATTTTCAACAAAGTAGCTGTGAAAATGGAAGATGAGCCCTGTCCATAGCTCATGTACAATGCCCCAAAATTGCTTAAAATAATAAAGTACATAATTACAAAAATTTTCAATTTCAATGTATTGGAAAGCAAAACTGAGAGCAAGCTCTCTTTTACAATTGTATCCGTTAAACAATTAATGTATAAAACAGACATAGTGATCAACATTGAACATTCAGACAGTGGTATACAGATAATACACACAGTGTAATGGCTCATAAAAATCAGATATATGCATTTTCACTATTTTCAAGAAGAACAATTGCATTCATATGTCACTAATTTAAAAATACTACGTTTAAAATGTGAAATTGATATTAATGAGGTCAATTTTAGTTGTTTTTATTTTGTGCTGCAACCCATGAGGTAGGTAAGGCAACTGCAAGTCTGTAACTGCAAAATCTATTTTTGTGCCTTGATGCCGTGAACTGAGGCAGGTCTGTGGAACATAAAGAATATTAATTTTGTTTAATGGTGACCAAATTTAGTAGATAATGAGGAAGTTTATGCAAAGCAATTTTATTTTTCTTTCAAGACACTAGAAAGTCCTCCGTATGGCAAAATCTACTGGATTAATTGTTTCACTAGGGAAGACTTGGACAACACCCACTGACACACTTCCACTCAGCTGCTGTACACTACCTGGTTGAAGAAAAGCCAGGGAAGCAGGAGCAGTGTAACACTTTATTTTGTGCTAGAAAAGGTATGCCACCATTGTGTGAATTGTGCAAATACACACCTAAGTGCACAGCCTTACCGAACTGTCTTGTGTGGCTTGCTTTTTGCTTTCAGTCCATGCCTGGTCTCTGTTTCTCTTTGCAGGTTCAGAATACAATGTTTTGAATGGTGGTGTAGCCAAGCCATCAGGAGAATAATTGAGAAGCCCTTGTGGGAGGGTTTCAGGAGGGGTCTCCAAGCAATTTTTTTCCCCGACTCCTGGTTTCTGGAATTGGTGGAGGTGAAGAAAGGAGACCAAGCTCCAGTCCCAGGATTTGTCTCTTCAGGGCATTTTAACTGCGGACAGTGCTATACAGCCATAAGGTATTAGTCTTCACACATGAACACATTATTTGACTGAAGAACTTTAAGATTCTTGTAAATGAGGGGTTTTATACTCATATCTACACTCTAATAAGAAGGGGTAGTATTTTTTTAGAGCCACTTCTTTTATGTTACTCATGGTACTTTTCATTTAGCCTCGTGAGATACATAGTATATATATGTATACATGGAGGTGGGCTCATTTTAAATTTCCCTGTCTGTGCTGAATTTCTCCCCTTGTTGGATACGTCGGGTCACATGTTTAATTGGGAGATCTTCTAAACATGCATGCATGGTGTTTTTTCCTCAGATTCACTACTTTCCATCTGATCTGGGGTCTACAGCGTCGCTTGCTATTAAGGAGTGTCTTCTCTATTTTCTGCCATAAAGATACAGGCTTCAGCTCTGTCCCAAGGCATTTATTTGTTATCTCGCCTGGGGTGTCAGTTAAGCACTTCATTAAGCAGCTCTAAGCTAGCTGCAACCCGAAGTAATGAGTCACCTAAAAAGCTTTAGTCACATCTGTGAGTTAAAAGCTGTGCGAGGATTGTGCTGCTTTGTATGGGTACTCTTGGAGCAGAACTGGAAACTAGTAAGATTTATTTTATTTAATTAAGTGGCCTTTTTTTCCTATAGTACATTAAAATGGTTACTGTAGAATTTTTTTCTTTTATTTTTGCTTTTGCCACCCTGCTGCTCAGTCTGTAATGTTTAGCATGTTTAGCGTACAGAGGCCCGAAGAATGAACTCTTAATAAAATTTAATGAAGCTTCTCTCTGGTTATATTGTTTTTACTTTTTGCTTCCATTAACTCACTAAGGGCAGTTTTTTTTTGTTAGTTTTTTTCTTATATTTATTTCAGTGCATTTGGGAAAAAGCAGGCAAGCGCTGGATGCACAGGAGGTGCTGCTACATCTGCTGATGCGTCTGTTAAACTTAAAAGTTAAACAAAAAAGTGGACCTTTTTTTTCTGCTATGAGAAGACTTGGCAGTTTGGCAGTTTCTCGTTTGAAACTCTTCTCAGAATTTGCCAGAACTTGCTGTAACTTTTACAGAAGTGTAAGCAATTTACAAGAACAGTGCTGAATAAACTACTAGTTTAAAATTGACCTGAACTGAGTTAAACACATTGAAGCGACAGTTCCCTTTAACAAGATTTTCAAGAGTCTTCAAGAGTTGTAAGACTGTTATTTGGGACAGCTCTCGGACTTATTGGGTTACTGGGCCCCTGGGGTTTTTCTCTCTTTTATGATATAATTGAGTGTATTATATTATTTTATTGAATGTAGTTGAAATTAGTAGTGATGGTGATCACCAGAAAACTAGTAGCCAGGGCTGGGAAAAGTAGGAAGTCAGAAATAGTCCCTGAGTCAATAGAATCTGATGGCTAACATTTACCTCATTGTCAAATGTCACCTGTAATAGACTTGGACCAGTCTGTAATAATAACAAACAAGTGTGACGTTTTAAGAATATCAGATCACACTATTACACAGAAGGAAATCTTAATTATGAATAACAAATGTTTTAAGTCAAAAGACAAAAATGTAAATAGTAAGAAAAGTAAAAAAAAATTAAATAAACCAGAGCTTAAACACAAAAGTAAGGGAGAGAATAGAATAAGAAAAAAGAGACCTTGTTCACTTTCAGCTAAGAGTCGGATCATAAATTAACCAGTAATAAGTGATTTTGTTTGAAACAGGCTGGAGGAGCTACTTTCTCAGGGCTCCCCTCCCTCGTTGGAGGCTCAAGTGTCCACTGCCGTATGTCCGGAAGCCTCAAAACTGTCCTCTATGCCCATAAATTCTACTGTAGGCATGCCTATGTTTACGAGGTGTGTCTGGTCCCAGTTTCTAAGGTGGGTCTAGAGTTGCGCGAGTTTGCCTGGGCCAAGTTTGTGCTATGAGGTAATTTTTGGGAGGTGTTTGGGAACCCTGCAGGACCAATGGCAGAGCACAGGGGAATGATCACTTAGAGCACTGGGGAGTACCTGGGTGTTTGTTATTCTGTGAGGGAGGTTTGTGAAGACCAGATCCAGGAGGGAGGATGTCCCTGTATGGGCGTTAACCCTAGTGGGTGAGGTGACAACCTGCGTGAGGTTTAGTGCAATGGCATCTTCAATATATGTGGCAGTTTTCTTTGCCAACCAATTTATGTTGAAGTCCCCCATGACTATTTTTTCATATTGGGGTGGCTGAGTCGTGATATAGTTTAGAACAGCCTGGAAGGCTAGTTTGTGTTTGTTGGGTGGAATGTAGACAATGGTGAGTAGGAGGCAGGCAGTGGACCAGCCTAGAGCTAATTTTAATGTTAGAGCCTGAGCCCTCAAAGCTAGCTGTGGGGTAGGGAGCATTTGGCCGGACAGCGAGTCTTTGAGGTAGGCTGTGCAGCCACCACCTCGTTTACCCACTCTTTCAGAGCAATAGAGGATGTATCCAGGGAGGTTAACAGCATTGTCTGGTACGGAGGGGGAGAGCCAGGTTTCACTCAGACCGATGATGTCAGGGTGGTCCTGGAGTACCCACCCCTGGAAATGGTCCCATTTATTTTGGAGGCTGCAGATGTTAAGAGAGGCGATGCGCAAACCCTTGGAGGGGGAGGGGATGGGCTGAGAGGCAGTAGTCGGGCCAGGGTTGGGGTGGACATTGCCCATAAGTAGTAGTAATAGGACAAGTGACCTGAGACAGTAGTTTCTTGTTAGGGGAAATAATTGATGACGTTTACGTAGAATGTTCCGTTTGGCTGGGTGGTAGGTGGGTATTGGAAGTTTCAGGGTTTGGGGGCAGCCAGAAGTAGGAGGAGGTGGGGCAGAGGGATCGGTTGAGGGAGAGCGACTGGGGGGAGGCAGAAGAGAGCAGGGCTGGATATAGTCCAGCACCCATACTGATGCCAGTTAATAGGGAGGAAAATGGCAGGAGTTTTAAGGTTCCAGTTTTTGTGGGGGTGCGTGGTGAGGACTGAGGAATATCTGTCATCCATTGTGACAACTCACCATTTAGGGGAATGCAGGGAGGGCAGGGCTGGGGGAGAGTGCGGTTGGTCTGCAGATGTAGAGCACATGCAGAGTTCCAGTTTGTCTGGAGGGGGAAGGAGAGCAGCGCAGTGATAGAGATGAGAGTGGGCAGAAACATGTGTGAGGGAGAAGGTGAAATTTTAGGTTTATTAAGTAGGGAGCGAGAGAAGTAGGAGATTCAGGCTAGATGTAGCTTGTGAGAGAGCGTATGACTTCTGGTGGTGAAAGAATATTACCTGCAAATGGAAAAGTCAGCTGATTGGCTAATACGTGAGTGGCAGGGAGTTAGCTGGCCTATATAGTGCGGATCCCACCAAGGGTGGTGGTGGGGGCAGTGGGGAGCTGACGCCTTGCGTCAGTGGGGACACAACACAGCATTCTAGGTCTTCAGTAACGTCCGACTACCTGTAGTCCACGCTTGTGGTTCAGGGGGGCCGGGAAGGGCTGCTCCAATGGTCCCTCATGACCTCCTGCTTCAGAAACGGCCCCGGGTATGCTGTGGGAAAGAAGAGACAGAAGGTGAGTTTATATACCCATAGAAACCTAAGGACAGAGAGGGAGGGTCGGGAGATTTTTCCGCGGTAGGGGACAAGCAGTACTTCAAGCAATCAGAGCCTAGGCAGCATTGAAAGAGCAGCCAGTTTTTGAAATTTACAGTGCGCTCAGTAGTTAAACATTAGGGCAAATACATACTGAGTACTGGTATCCTGAGAGAGCTCAGTAAATTAATTAAGGTAACCGAGTACTGGTATTCACAGTGAGCTCAGAGAATTAATTTAAAGTAACTTGCACAACATACCAGGGGTTGCTGCATGGAGCACAGGATTACCTGGGTGAGTTCAGAGACTAAAATTAAAGTAACCTCATTTTTGCTGCATAAGGTACCATTTTCTGAAATATTTATGTAACACAAAAACCTATCTCCACTTGTGGGGGCGACTGTAGATGCAGGTGTAAAGGCACACAGAATTTTTATCACACAGTCACTGAGTTTACAGATAGGTCTGAAAGTCCCCTTTTTGAATTGAAAAATGGCGCCAAACACACAACATAGTGTTCTAGGTCTTCAGTAACGTCCGAGTACCTATAGTCCACGCTTGCGGTTTGGGGAGGCGGGGGAGGGCTGCTCCGATGGTCCCTCGTGACCTCCTGCTTCAGAAACGGCCCTGGATATGCTGTAGCCAACACTTGTGGTTCGGGGCTGTTCCGATGGTCCCTCGTGACCTACTGCATCAAAAACTGCCCCGGGTATGCTGTAGTTCCTGCTTGAAGTTCAGGGGGGTGGGGGAGGGCTACTCTGATGGTCCCTCATGACCTCCTGCTTCAGAAATGGCCATGTTCTTCCCAAGTAGGGAGTTTAGTGTCCCCCAGAGTTTTCTGGGGTTGGTGGATTCCCCAGTTGTTTGTTTTTGGAGAAAGTTGATTTTGGCTGTTCTGACAGTGGATTTGCATTTGTTTTTAAGTTCTTTATAGAGGGAGAGCTGGGTCAGATCCCTGTGCTTAGAGTATTGGGCCCAGGCCTTGTCTCTTGTCCTCATTAATTTAATGGTGTCGGGGGTGACCCACTCATTTAGATGTCCCTGAACCCTGTTTTTTTTTACAGGGATGAATTTGTCACAGACACTGTTGAAAATTGTAGAGAATTTGTTGATGACATCATCAAGATCGCACAATGCTGTGGCAAAAGACCAGTCAACCTGATGGAAGGCACAGGTAATGTCCTCTATCCTGTTATTGGTTAGGTGTCTGGAGAAGATGAACTTGGGGGGTGGTTATTGTGCTGACCAAAGACAGAATGTGGTGCAGTGGTCACTTATGTAGTCGGGGAGGACTCCTGGGTCTTTGATATAGGAGGGGTTGGAAACAATGATCCAATCCATTAGAGTTTCTGTCCCAGTCTTATAATTTGTTTAGGTAGGGGTGGAAATCAATTGGTGTAGGCCAAAGTCAGTGATGGGGACTTTGGCTAAGTTGGCATGGCTGGAGGCCCAATTAATGCTGAAATCCCTTAGGAGTATCCACTCCCTGCTAAGGGGGAGAGAATTTTTGAAGGCAAGCAAGGTATCTAGGTCAGTGGAAGGGGTCCCGGGGGGAGATTGGTGGTAGTTTGGGTTAGGGTTTTACTTTGACCAAGGTGTATGTGTATGAAGAGGGACTCTAGCATGTTGAAATTGGTGTTGGGACTATGTTCAGTATAAGAGATCTTGAAGAGAAAGAACATGCAACCCCACCCCATTCCCTGGTCTGTCTATTCTGACAGAGGTGTAATTGCAGAGTTTGATCTAACTGTCTGCGATTTTGTGAGAGAGCCATGTCTCTGAAAGCACTATAATGTCGAAGTTGTTATAGGTAACCCAGGCCTGAAAAACATCATTTTTGCAGAGAGGCTCTGCATGTTAGAGTGGACTATGTTAACGTTTTTGCCTTTGTTGATGTAGGCCAAATCAGTGGAGGTGCTAAGGTTATCAGGGCTGGGATTGGGGTGGATGGTTCCAGTGAGGAGAAGGAAGAGAATAAGGGTCCTGGTCCTCCTAGTGATGAGGGGTTGAGACATGAGTGTGCTGTACCTGGACAGTTTAACAGGAGAGACAGAGAGCAGCATGGTGGAAAGACAGGAGAAAAGGGGGAGGAAGGGATGGAGGAGATGATGGTAGAATTCCAGTGAAGTGAGGAGGTAAGGTAGGCAGGTGGCAAAGTTGTTTGGAAGTGTGGAGGTGTGAGGACTGGGTGGTAGGGGGCTTGTATGGGTGGAGAGTGGGATGCGGAGTTGTAAGAGACTGCCCTTGGGAGAGGGGTATGAAGGTAGGAGACTGAAGGGGAAAGAGGGTAAAGGAGAATGGCACCATGATGATGGTTATCTGGGCCTAGGCGGTGGGTGGTTGCCAGATATGGTGGGGCTCGGGACAAAAGCTCAGTTGGGGGAATTACAAACTGAGGAAATATGACAGGGAGGAGAGCAAAGGGAGAGACTTGATTCAGAGATTTGTAAGTGACTGGTGAATTTAGGAGGCTATGTTATAGATGACTGAATTTTTCAAGAGATAATTTTTCTGTTCTTTTTTTTTCTCACAGATTTTCTTAACTATTGTTCTTTTTGAGGTCAAATCCTGGTGCTGATTAGTTAGGGAGTGGAGCTTGAGGGAGGCCACTAGTGGTTTGAGATGATAACTAGCTAATGACATTTTGGGGAGATAGAAATTTACAGCATATATTAGCCTTTGACTCGAAGCCCCTCAATAAATCTGCAATAGCCATGAGTGGGCGGGAGGAGGCGGGTGGGGTGGCCACTGAAAACCAGCTGCTAGTACTAGCTACCTTGTGAGGATCAGTTGGGATTGCAGTTCAATCTGCCAGGAAGCTGTTGGGTCCGGGGCTTGGATTGATAACCCTTTTACCACCCACATTTTTTGTCAAATACCCCCTTACCCACTTTGAAGTATTCACAGTCCCTTCTAGCCTTGAATTCCAATCACAGTGTTTTACATAACTTCTCCAAGAATCAAGAATAACCATGCTTATTCCAGTCTGCCTCCCTGGACATGGTCTGCCTCAGTTTCAGCACTCATACCATCAATATGCTTACAGCTTTGCTAAGGCTCAAGTATTGTACTGAGCTGGGGGATGGCACCAGAACTTCTCAGACAAGACTATGACCCACTTGACCCAGACAAGATTGTAAATTCAACTCATTAAGTAATCCCTAAGGGGAAGACCAAGGAGAAACAGCATCCTAAAAACATGTACAGTACTGTAGGTGGCATGAAGTACAAGAAGACTGATAAGCAATACCACCTCCAAAGCAGAGATAATGGCAAGTTGAAATCAGACAGAGGCAATTCAAAATCCCAAATTAAGAAGACAACTAGAAATTCAGCCCTATCCCAGTAGTGCAGTTATTGGCACGGAGAGAAACTGAAAAGAAAGTTCTTCAATGTGAAATCTGACAATGAATTATCAAGATAAACTGTGTAATGACATCAACAGTATATGCAGTAAAAACACTACTTTTTTCATTTCATAACTTTAAAAAGGGCTCTCAGTTTCAAATGTATTCACGGTAGTAGTACCCGTACAAAAACAGACATTTATAACAAACGTGATTATAACTAAGTGAATGGGCCTGAGTTGAGCTTGTTATGTCCTTAATCACCAAATAATTTGAAGAGGTGTAGCCCTTTCCTATTTAGCATATTCCCCACTGGCCATCTGTGAGCTTCTTATGGGCAGCACTCTATAAAACAGTGAATACTAGAAAGTTAGAGAGTGACCTTCATAGACAGAAAGTGGTGAGACTACTGCTCATACTAGCATGTTAAGATAACAAGAGTAGATACCTGATCTATGGGGCTCATTGGTAGTCAGGCTTATTCACATCTAATATAATTTATGAAATCAAGAACCCCATTTAAAATCATGACATAAAAAGAATGTGAGTAGGACATTAGAAAAACTTTAAATGATTATAAGGATCTTTTGAGCAGCTTGGGGGCCTGCACTGGATTTTGTTTACTTATGATATTGGCCGCACACCAAAAATGTGAAAACACAGATGTTGACGGCAGAAAAAGACCATTGGTCCATCTAGTCTGCCTGTGATTCCCTATTCTACCCTGAGTCCTAGTGTCTACACTGGGTTTATGCCCATGGTACCTGCACCATGTTCCCTGCCTTGCTTCTACCTCCCTGTATGACTATTTAGCCCTAAACTCTGTCCTAACCATGTCTGAAGCTGTTAATAGTCTTGGCACCCACCACCTCAGCTGATAGGCTGTTCCATGAGTCAGCCACTAACTCCATAAAATAGAACTTTCTGACAACCCTTCTGAATTTTCCTTCCATCAACTTCCACTCATGTCCCCTTGTTCTAGATTTACTGTTCCTGTTGAATAGTTCCTCGCAGTTTACCTTGTTCATTCCTTTCAGGAATATGAAAGTCTAACATATCCCCCCTCTCTTTTCTGGCCTCCAGCAGGTACATGTTCAGTGCCCTAAGTTGATCCTAACAGGATCTGCCCTGCATGCCATGAATCATTTTTATTACTCTATGCTGCACTGTCTACAGCCTGCCTCTGTCTTTCCTCAAGTGAGGGCCCCAGAACCGGGCAAAGTACTCCAGGTGTGGCCATAACAGTGATTTATAGTTCGGTAGTAATACATCCTTTCTCCTGCTGTCAAATCCTCTCCTAATACACCAAAGCATCCTGGCTGTCTTGCTGTAGGCCTTGTTACTTAAGGGAGTCACTTATAATGACTCCTAAGTCCCTTTCCTCAGTAGTAGTTTCCAGCTGAACAGCTCCCATCCAATATTCTGTCCTGGTGTTTCTGTTACCATTGTGCATCACCTTGTACTTTTTGTTTTTTGATTTCAACTTCCAAACCTTGGACCACCTCTCCAACCTTGGCAAGTCCCTTACCCCCTCCTTGCTATCTACCCTACCACAGAACTTGGTGTCATCTATGAAGAGAAGCATCATGAATTCCTGCTCCTATGTCAATGTGAATCCTGTGACACCCCACTTGTGACCTCTTTATCCCTGGATTTGCCTGGTATCCTGTCCAGTGAGCGCTACCAGAATAGCACCACACTATACAGTGCTTCTCTTGTAAGTGCTCACAAGGACAGCAATGGGGGATTTACAGCGCTTGCTGTAAGCGCTCCCCTGGTCACTGTCCATGGTGCCGAAGGAAGAGAAGGGCACTGGAATCCAGGATGTGGCTGAGCTGCTCCAATGGTGTGATGGGCTTGGGCATCAAGCAACTCGGCCAGCAGCAGTGGAAACCAAGGTTCTAATCCTGGTCTCCAACATTTTAGCATACTTCGGGACTTAATTTTTTTTTACTTGAGGCCGTATCTGCCACAATAATTTTAACTTTCCCCAAGATCCACTCCCCCTCAGAGTGATAATTCTATAGATGGGGAGTTCGGGAGACAGAGCCCCCCACATCAGGCTGTGCAGGGGGGGGCAAAGTTCCCCAGGGAAAAAAAGGTGCCTATTTTACCACATGCACCATGCCGATAATCTTCTTTTTTTTTTTTTTTTACACACTTTTTCTGGCTCTGCTCAGACCCCAGAGAACTATCTCAGGCAACTGCACACCCTTCGGCTCTACCTCTGAGCCTGAAACACCCCAGCTTCCTGGCACCAGCTTGGCTATCCCCTTGGCTCTAAGCCCTCCAAAAGTGGGGCCACCCTATCCTCCCAGGGTGCTCTATCTTGCAATTCAGGCCGGGCTGGAGCTGGGTGGGTCCAGCTAGTGGAGTGTGGTCGAGGGGGCAGTGCTGTCACCTATCTCCCAGAGCAGGAATTTCTTGCCTGCATTGCTCCCCTTCCCCGCATCCCTCCCTCGGTGGAGCTCGGTCATGCAATGGTGCCAGGCACACCCGCCGCAGCTCCACCTCCCCTCTAGCAAGCCCTGTGCATTGCAGTGCCTCTGGCTGCCACCGGGGGCTGCTGCGGTGCCAGGCATATGCCTGGATGCCCCTGAGAGAGGAGACCAGTCCTCCAGATACTCAATCCTCTTTCTCCCCTGCCGAGCCCCGGTGGCCCGGGCTTATTCCCAAAACCGGGTTGCCAGCGTGGCGTGAGGTGTGGCGTCCAGCACCTCAACCCTCAGCACCACTGGGTCGGCTACCAATATTATTCTTGTTGGCAGTCTTCAGACCCAGTGCCGATTTGCCTCAGTTTACCACCACCTTCTGCTGCCCCCTCAACCAACTACCCACCAATCTAGCTATGTCTTTCACTACACCTATATTCTCTAGCTTTTTCATCAACCTTATGTGTGACACCAACTCCAGTGCCTTGCCGAAATCAAAACAGAGTAGCTCTATTGCTTGTCAGTTATCTACTGCCCTAATTACCCAGTCAAAGAATACTACAGTAGCCCCTCACTACCCTCACTGTACTGAACCTCGTTATACTGAACTCCTGGTTATGATGAATGGTTCCTGTGGCTCACAACTACAGTCAGCTATTTTAAAGTTTTTCTGTTCCCTTGCACAGCCATAGCAGGAAGAAATCTCCCCATACACAAACTAGCACAGTGGAAACCTGTTGCCTACCACACACAAACTGTAGTTATGTTGTCCTCCTCATGTTGTCTGATTAATCACAGAGAGAGAGAGAGAGAGAGAGAGAGAGAGAGAGAGAGAGACTGCACATACGTAAAGAGTGTTAATATTAAACCTGTAGTGTAATGTCAGAGAACAGCGCACACGCACACTGGCACAATTCCGATCACTACCTTAAGAAGCCAAAGTAAGTTAAACACACAAAATGTACCTCTAATTAGCCACAGAATAAGCAGGATGAGGGCAGGAGGATAATGCTGTATAGAACCTGTCTCTCTCTAGTCCGGAGTTGGGGAAGTGTAATATCAGGAAAAAGCAGTCGCGAGGACGAGGGTGCTACAGAAAGTATACAAATATAAAAAAGAATATACAGTAACCACCAAAAATCAGTTAGATTTAACACAAAAATATGCCTGTAATAATCATGGTTGTGTATTATGGAATTGGAAAGTGTTAGTACTGCAATAGCGCTCAGTAATCTGCCTTGCTTTTTTTTTTTCAGTTTTCAGCATCCCTCATTATAACGAACAGGAAGCTATTACGAACCCAAGTTATGGCTCAGAATCTCTTCGTTATAATGAGGGGTTACTGTATCAGGTTGATCTGATAAGTCCTCCCTGCCACAAACCCATGTTGTTTACTATCCTGGAGCCCATCACTCTCCATTTATTGTACTAGGTTCTTTTTGACTAGTGTCTCCATCAGTTTACCCAGAACAGATGTGAAACTGCAAGACTGTAGTTACATGGTTGCTCCTTGTCCTCACCCTTATGGAGAGGAACTATGTCCACTACCCTTCAGTCTTTTGGACCCCCCACTCAACTGAATTGAACTATTGAATAGCCCTGCCAGGGGTTCAGCCAGTTCTGATGCCAATTCCCGGAGCACCCCCAAATGCCTCCAGTCTGGTTCTGGGGCCAAATCTGTCTTCAGGGCTGCAAGCCCTTTTCTGACCCTTTCACCTATAAATATCTTCTGCCTTGTTTCTAGGTTCCCCTTTTGCAGCCTTTATGCCACTTTCCATCAGAGGCCCGCTGTCCTCCACTGTGAAAACTGAGCAGAAGTTGTCCTTAAAAATGGCTGCCTTCTGCATGTCCTCCTCTGTTACCCTGCCTCCCTTTGTCAACCTAACCATTCCTCCTCCCATCAGTCTTTTTTCCTGATATATCTGAAACAGCAATTTTCCACACCCTTGATCCCCTCCACAATATTCAGCTCTGTGTCTTCTTTTTCATCCCTGACTGCTCTTTTGTTCTTTCTTGATTTTACTTGATACTCACTCCATTCTTCATCTCTCTGCTTCTTCTTGTATCTGTTGAATGCCTTTTTCTTGGCCTTCACCACCTCCCTAACCTTCTTGAAGAACAAGATTTGTCTCTTGTACCTGTTTCTCTTGGAGACCAACCTCAAGTAAGACTTTGTTGCCTCAGTAATAGCCCTTTTAATATCCACCACTTTTCCTCCACATCCTTGGTTCCATTCACCCCAACCAATCTTTTCTGGACTAGTTTCCTCATTGGGCTTAAATCTGCTCTTCTGAAATACAGAACTCCAGCCTTTAAATGGTGTGTACTGGTACCAAGGGTCTGTTTGAGAGGTATATGGTGTTATGGTCACTGAACCCTAGTGGTTCTGCCACCCACACTCTCCCACTTGTTATGCGAAAGAGTAAAAAGCAAAGATCTATTTTTCTCCTCTCCTAGTCTGCTATTTGTCTGTCTCTTGCCTGTCTGACTGCAGAATTACATTTTCCTTGTGGTACCTAAGATTTGGTCACTCCGATGGTCCCTCAATTTCTCCCTGTTATCTTCCTTCCTTCACTTGCTGGTCCTATTCTTTCTTTCTCCTCTTGCTTCTTTGTGGTTAAAAGAGTTATACAGTATATCAATCTGTATGTG
The DNA here is from genome assembly GCA_016271365.2 of Neoceratodus forsteri. Taxonomy (NCBI): domain Eukaryota; kingdom Metazoa; phylum Chordata; order Ceratodontiformes; family Ceratodontidae; genus Neoceratodus; species Neoceratodus forsteri. The sequence goes on from CM028134.1 coordinate 357,155,767, forward strand.
AAACTAGGATCCCCAGTTTGCAAATGTGTATAATTATATTGTTGAAATGAATGGAGACAGCTACTTGGGTTTATTAGAAAAGTTAGCAATTTGGAACTTGAGGGTGTTGACCTTGAGAAACCTTTTCAGGTTGGTCAGAGGAAGGGTAATGACAAAGTTTTGTTACACTGTGTGAAAACAAGAGATACAGCTTAACAAGAGCAGCATGCAGAGTTTAATTGCCAGGGGAAAATATTTTATAAAAAGACAGCAATCTTTTGTTTGGTTAGTTAGAGAGAGTTTGCAATTTAAATTGAAAAGAGACTCTCATATGAAGGACTTTTTTGTTTGTTTTTTTTGGGGGGTGTACTGCCTTTGTGATGTGATGTCCTGTACAGTGCATTACTTTTTATTTTATTGTTATTAACAATAATAAAATGCTACTTGCAAGTTTTACAACTTCTTCTGTTTTGCCTATGCTTCCTGACCTTTGCCTCTACCACAAATACCATGTCTAGAATTGCATCTTGCCTTTTGGGTTTACTGACCAGCTGCACCAGTAGGCAGTCCCACAACACATTTAGCAGGGCTTGATGTATGGTGCTCTTGGATGCTGGAATGTCCAGTACCATCCCTACAAAACAAAAACAATTATAAAAAAATGTCATAAAAACTTAGTGGAGAAGCCAGGGTTGAGCTTGTTTCAGTATATCCTTAATCAATGACTGCATATGATAGAAAGAACAATCTCCCAATCACTTAGCTAATGGGGATTTCTCTTTAGCTGACTGGATACAGCTTCTGCCTTTGGGGCTCAGGTTCCTGGTCTGATGTCCATTAAGGGCTTTTGGTGAGACTGACAACCTGATGGTCCATATCAAACATTGGCAATGTGGACAGAATGTTGCCCAAACCACAGAGGAAAGTATTGTAGATGTTGTGCATACAAAAGGATAAGCGGTGCTCACGAATAAGGCAGAGTCATCGTACACAAAAAAATCTGGGCACTCACCACCTCAAATTGCAAATGGATGGCAACAGCTCTTTATGATATTTATAAAGTCATTCATTGACATAAGGCTAGACAGTAAAACACCCCACAGAAAACACATATGTCCCACCTGATGCATTTTGGACAATATCTGTCCTTTATCAAAGGCTTTGATAAAGGACAGATACTGTCCAAAACACGTCTGGCGAGACAAGTGTTTGAGGTGGTGAGTGCCCAATTTTTTGTGTACAATAGATGTTGTGCATGATGTTGTATATGTAGAAAGTAATTTGTGAACAGCCCCATCTTTGGATTTTGCATCACAAGTGTCTAGATGTGATAGGTGGCAGTGATGACAAGCTTAAGAAGCAACGGACAACATTATTTCTTCAAGGCAAGCAACTCTTTTCAAGGAGCTGCCTGCTTGTTTTGGATTATTTAAAATAAAGAAATTGCCTTAGCTTATTTGGAGAATACCTGGCTAAATTTGAGGAATGTAGGTACGCAGACCCAAACCTCTTTTATCCAGGTTTCACAGAAGAATTTGAAAATTCCTGTATTATCTAATGTCAACACATTGGTAAGCAGACTACGTACGTTACTTTTGAAGAAATCCTGAAAAGTATCAAAATTAATAAATAATCCCGTAGACTATAAAGATATTTTAGTATCTATGTCTGTTAAGCAGAAGTACTGTATTTATACAATGCATATTATGGATGTTTTAATGCTGAGTGATGTACTCATTCTTTGAACCGCGTGATAAACAATGTCATGCACTTTAATATTTGTATATGTCATCTGGTGTTTTGCAAATGATTGAGAAATGTCTATTTTTGTTTATTTTGTATGTCTATTTGCATATGATGTATAATGTTATTGAAGTTTTTTTAAATGCAGAATGATAAAAATGAGGAATCTGTAGTTGTTTGTGTTACTTTATGTACAATTTCTCTTCCATGAAATGTGAAGCCACTGAGTGCCCACTGCTGCCCTCTCCCTACCCCAAATTGGTGTTTTGATGTTGCAGAATAGGGAAGTGGCTGCAGGGCTTCATTTTACTTCTAATAATAGATATGCAGTGTGATCAGGGACAGTGCCAACCTTTACAAATTGTTATTTTGATTTGTTGGCAATTGTTCACTTTAAGGGGGTATATACAACTAACTCTACTCCCTTAACATGTATAATTGCCAGCAAAGGAAAATAATATGTGAAGGCCGGTGTTGTCCCCAATCACACTATATGCCTATTATTAGCCCTATATCCCCTTCCTTTATTCATCAACACACATGTTTGAGGGGTGGGAGCTATATCGCCCCTCAACAATTCACTGAAAGTGAGATTGTACATAAAATAAGATACATTTGTGGCTTCTTTATGTCCTCAGGCAGGTGGCTCCTTGCCATGAGTTGCCTGCCCTGATGCATCATTGGCTCTTTAATAACTTCCCTGCTAAATTCAGATTGAATCAGCTGCCTATAGAACTCGAGGTCCCCAGTTTAATTCTGATTAAGAGCTCTTGGAGAGTCTGCCCACCAAATGGACCAAACAAAACAGCTGAAGCTGAACAGAGGACTTCAGTTCACAGTGTTGTTAATCCCTTATGTATCATGGAACTATTACATATGGAAATAACAAAGAAAAAGAAAAAATAAAATGGATATAAAATCAGAACAAATTAGCAGAATTATAATGTAGCACTGAAAGGAATATGATACATGTTGGGGTTCTGAAACCAGAAATATTTGACAAAACTGTTTTTAATTTGTTTTGAAGAAAACAGCAGAATTCATTTTCTTTGACAATATCTTTGTAATGAAAATGTCTCCCTTATAATCTAATGCATTGCTTGAGGGGGGAAGCTGCCACTTTGGCTTGCAGCTTTGATATCAAAACCATGACTAATGAGAATGTTGATGTCTGATATTAGTATCATCTCTGTTCACAAAGTAAACCAGCAACTCTGCACATGAACAGTATTAAAAACAATATTTTACTATGCATGTATACTTGCTTGACACATTCTTTCCTATGACCTACCATGTATAAGCCCAGGGAACCACTCTCTTGCATGGTTTCTTGTGTGTACTAAGTACATATATACTGTATATGGAATAGACAAATTGTCTGACTCAGAATATACCATTTATCTTTATGACTGAGCAGGCAGGACAATATCTTATGAGTGGAAGAGTCACCAATTAGCTTTGTAAATCCTGCCTCTCACGGGAGGTGATAAGTGGCATATTCTGAGTCAAGCCCGTTGCGTGTCCAATTAATACAGTGCATTTTAAATTGTAAAGCTTTTAAATTAGTTATTTTTATGAGGCTGTAACTATTTCAGTTTGATAGTGCCAGGCAGGAGATCGTGGGGACAGGACTGAGGGCCCACCTGCATCAACCAGCGAGGTAAAAAGCTCTATGAAAAAAAAACATAAGGAATTCTGCTACCTAGACAACCCAGAAAGTGGGACTATTTGAGATATTAGCAGCGAATATTGGCTTACACTTTGTGGACATGAGGCTGGAAGTGAGAGTGTTGGCCTGAAGAAGAAGTTATTCCCTGCTGTCCCTCTTCCTGTTAATCCAGTTTGCTGTTTGCTTTCTTTTTCTTCTCTGTTCTGTACAGCCATTTTGTAGCATTTTTTTGTTTCTATGCATATGCATGTGTGTGTGTGCACAAGTGTGTATGTGTGTGTTTATTATGAGGTAAGCTGCAGTCAGTTCAGCAAACAAGAACACATAGGAGACAGATTGCAAGGAACTGTATTCACCACTGCTTAGAACAGAGCCATGTTACTACAGAACTATTAAGTACAAGTACAGAACTTCAAACTCAGAATGCAACACTGCAATTATGGGTACCAATTGTAATCACTAGATAGAATTTACAGCTTAAAAACATGGCTGTCTAGCACAGCCACGAGATGGTGTTGTACGTGATGCACATGGCACTTTATGCATATTTTGGAGTCTACATTCATCCCCTGCCCCATAATGAAATGTCCTCATTTCAAGGTTAGTATATCAAAAAGTCTGTATATTGAGGAGGCATATGTAACTCATCAGTCAGAGTGACTGAACCTCTGAGGTAATTCTTCCTATCTTAGAACCTCACACGGCAATGTCAGGCCAGGAACATGGCCATAAAAATCACTTGTCACAGGCAGGGCCCTCTGATTGGTTAGTTAGTGAGTTTTTTACAGTCTCAAAGACCGCTGCTGTCATTTCCTTTTGTACCCTGGTCTGTAGCTCATAGCTAGTTGATTATGTTGACTAGTAGATCATTCCAACAGAGTGACCTCCTTGTCCTGCCTGTTTCTCTGAAAAGATGCTGCAAGTGTATCCATAGATCATGGCAGAATGTAGGGGCAAGGGCATCTATGGTGGACTATTTGTGATTTGTCTATGATATACAGTAAGGATTGCATATTCACCAGTATCAGCATAAAAGTTTCTTAAAACAATGTATGGTCCCTTCCAATGAGCTGCAAATGTTAAGTCCACTTTTTGTAGGATTGTTGATCCAGACTAGATAATAATAATATGCTCACCAATCTGGTGTGACTGATATCGCATACAAAGGTCAGAGATAGCCTTCTGTTGCTGTCTTGCTTCCTGACTTTATAGAATATCAGATTTAACAGACTGCATCCTTTTGACTAAAGAGTTAATGTATTTAGCGATGTTCCAGAGGTTGGAGTTGTAAAACAATTTGAAGCAAGAACAATATCAAATGCCATCTGCACTTCCCACTCATGAGTGAGAAAGAATGGGGCTTGTCTTGTTTTGGAATGGACACTAGTGTTGTGAGCAAATGCCACTTGACAGAAAAAGTTATTCCATTGTCCTCTGTTTTGCAATAATATTATAGCAAACTCATAAATAAAGGTTCTATTAAATTATTCAATATTTCCATCAGATCTAGGATTTTAAGGTGCTATGCAAATTTTTCTTGATTCCTAGCACTCACACATGAAAGAAATACAAAATCACACATACCTCCATAATGCAAAGCATCATGGGCTGTATATGCAAATCACCACAGAATATTATGCTGGTTCAACTTTAAGCAGACATGCACGGTGCCAAAAAAGGCCTCTCTCACAGTCTGCAAAGGGTGCTAACAGAGGACACGTACATGTGTTTCATCCTACCAGGACTCATCAGTGTGCCTCATCTGTGTGACACCCCAATGGAATGAACCAGCTGCCCTAAGATGGTCTATCTGGGTTATATTGTGGTGAATCCAATATAAGCAAAAAACAAGCTAAAAGACAAAGAACCTCAGTGCGCAAGCGCTGAGGCAATGGTTACCCCAAAGGGCACTGGCCAGGAAGCCAGGTTTCAGAGAAATACAAAATCACACATATCCCCATAATGCAAAGTATCATGGGCTTTATATACAGATCACCACAGAATATTATGCTGGTTCAACTTTAAGCAGAAAAGCATGGTGCCGAAAGGCCTCTCACACAGTCTGCAAAGGGTGCAAACAGAAGACACAAACATGTGTTTCATCCTACCAGGACTCATCAGTGTGCCTCATCTGTGTGACACCCCAATGGAATGAACCAGCTATCCTAAGATGGTCTATCTGGGTTATGTTGTGGTGAACCCAATAAAAACCAAAAACAAGCTAAAAGACAAAGAACCTCAGTGCACAAGCACTGAGGCAATGGTTACCCTCAAAGGCCACTGGCCGGGAAGCCAAGTTTCAAAGAAATAGTCACACATAAGTTCCGTATTAAATCTGACTCAAACTGATGGATCTGGTCCTTATAAAATTGTTCAGGAATACCATAATCACAAAAGTAGTGTTCAAAGAGACTATTCCCTATAGTAACAGATCTTAGATCAAGCAAGGCTTACAAGTTCATATTTTGTATTTTAATTTTGTTCTCTTTTCTGCTCCATTGGACTGGCCATACATCGGGTAAGTTCACATATTTTAAAAAGTAATCCTCAGCAACTATAGTAAGGCCTAACTATTGCCTCAGTTTGCCACAGGTACTTCTAAAATGTCAGCCACTATCTGCTAAAATGGTGTTGGTACACTCCTCATTGGTGCTCAGTGAATAGAAAGAGGTGACCTCCTGGCCTAACAAGCATAACACTGCTCACAGCAGTTTGTAATATCTGTATTCGTGAAAGGGCAATTACAAAGGCAGCAAGTATGAGCAATGGTCCTGTTAGCTGCCAAATGTCCAGACAGGGCTTCCATGAATGTGTTGCAAAACCTTGGGGCACTAAGGACATTGGAACCACTGCTTGAACACATTCCACAGTCATTTTAAGTTATTTAGTTATGTGAAATTACTCCAACTGGAAGATGGCTGCTTAAGTCCTGACAGTGTTAACTCCTCACATTGATCCTTACAAATCCAAAACATAAACAAGCATTTGTCAATGCCGATTGTTGTCTCGCTGGCATTGGCATTGGTAGTGCAGGAGTTAGAGATGCATAATAGGAATGGCAGTGAAGTATTGAACTGAAGCTAATGCCAACACCACCCTACAGAGAGTGACAGGCATTGGGGTGTGCCTTTGGGTCATCAGCTGTAATGCTCATGCCATTCTACCTCACCCTACCCTGTAGACACTGACAAGTGTCGTGATGTGCTTTGGGGTCCTTGGGCATTATACTTATGCCATTCCATAAGGAAATATGCTGAGGTGGTGCAGTATAGGAGAATGGGGGTGAACTTTAGGGGCGAACTCTCCAGGGCTGCCCTTGATGCCTGTCACTGGCTACAGGGTGGGGGTAGGGGTGGAATGGCATGAGCATTACAGCCAATGATCCCAAGTCACACGCCTGTCTCTACAGCGTGGGGAGTTATAGTTGGAAACCCTAACACCATTGGTGTTTGTTGGTATTTTCACTCCAAATGTTCAACATAGACTTTGTGTGACCCCACCTCATGAAGAGCATGACCGGGATCTCTTGCCACTCTTGAGGACCGACTGTTTCTTAAATCCATTGCAACAGTTCTTCTATTTCTAAGCCTAATCTATCTTTTACAACTTCTAGTCCATAAGGTTGGCCACCTATGGGCACCCCCTTTCTCTTTCTTGACTATGCTATAGTGTCCTCTTTAATTTTCCTCTTCCCTCTCAGGTCCTTATATAGGAAGGTTATTGTGGTGACCTCCACATATATGTAAAACATGTTGTGTTAATAGTTGTTGGATTTAGTATGTAATAGCACTATGTAATAATATACCTTCTGTTTATGAAACCTGTAAATGTTGAAAATACCATGGCACTTGGTGTTTTGAGAATGGTAAAAAGTACTAGGTGACTATTATAGAAATTAAATTAGTTGTGTTATTTAAAATGCATGTATATTGTTGTAAACTTAAGTAAGAAATGTCATGGTGATTTGCATATATCCCATGATGCATTGCATTATGGAAGTATGTATGATGTTGCATTTCTTTGAAACTTGATTTATTGCCAGTGCCCTTTGGGGTAGCCCTTCTTTCAGTGATTCTGCATTGAGGTGCCTTGTTTATAGCTTGCTTTTGTTTTTTTTTTCTTTCTGAGCCCCCACTACGCAAGCAAATGGGGCTTGCATAGGGGTGGTTTTTACATCCCAACTAGTGAATTGGATCAGAGATCAGTGTCAGCAGGTGCTTGCTAACTGCAGAGAAAGGACATTCGTAGTCTGTTGCTGTAAACTGATGTACTGAAGGAGGAATATGGCATTGCAGAAGCTTATTTCTTGTATTTTGAATAAACCTCACACAGAGATTGTGTGTTGAACCTGAAGTCTGGTGTCTGGTCCATCTGTTATCCCACAACCCCTCCACAGAGCAGCACTATCAGTTTGTTGTATGTGGTTCAGAGCTCAGTACTTTATGTTACATACTGTAGCTGAATAATGTAGGTTGTGTTTGAATACAGAGGCCAGATCAGTAAGTAGGACAATGCTCGTCAGGTATTAGCAGTTTGAATTGATCAGTGCTTAGGTGCTTTGAACATAGTTATGCAGTCAGCGATTATAGTACAAGTGAGCTGGATAGTCTATGCAAGGTGCTTAGATGCTTGAACTGATGAGTAACGTGTTATGACTTGATATTGGTTTGGCCTTACTCTGTATCCCACCGTAAAAAAGGATGCTTAGTCCAGTAGTATGAGACCCCCAAAAGAATAATGATATCAAACGATTATCTCCTCCAACTCCGGAGAGTGTGACCAGTAGCATGCAGGAGAGGAAACCCCCCCTTTGGGGAAAACCTCTGAGGACCCATGGCTACTGATCTGCCCATCCCTCTGGGCATACTAAGGGAGAATAATCCTAAGTAACAATATTAAGCTAATTCAAATTCCAAAGTTAGAGATCCTGATTCAGTGAAGTGAAAACTGAATAAATACTGAATATTCCAGTTGGTGAATGTTGCAGCATCCTTCTAGCAACTCCTAGTCTGAGAATCCATGTCCAGAGCAGAATGGTAGTAGATTGGAATCCATGGTCAATAATAATTAGAAATGTCAAAGTTACATTGGTGAAATGTTCCAGCAGGTGAGGACGGTTTCTGCAAGGAGAACCAGTAACCAAAATGCTAAGTGTCCATGTCCAGAGTAGGAGGACAGGTAGTTTGTGTTCCGCTTGGCAAGCATTGCAAATGGAGGCCTTGGTGATGAAGCACAAGAACTGGGCGCATGCTGCATGATCTGGAGAGGGCGGAGCAGTAGGAATCTCTGATCCAGAGTGGGAAGCAGGTAAGAGAATTAGGTATAGATCTTAGTGTGAATAGGTAGACATAAGTTAAATGTACCTCCAGATCCCGATGGGTGAAGTAGGTTGTAGGATAAGGAATCGGTCTTGATGAACCTCTAGACCCTGTAAGGGCGAAGCAGGTAATATGAGCAAATAGTGTAAATAAGTGGACATGTACATAGGTCAGTTGTAGTAGTAAGTAAAGCTGCACGATGCAGATATAGTAGCAGAGGAGTAGTATTGCATAGGTTATGTACGGTATACAGCAAGGAGCATGAAGAAATGGTAATAGTACAGGAATCAAAGAGTTTCATTTGGTGATCCAAATAGTTGCGTAATGATGAAGATAACCACGGTCCAAAAGCCAGAATGGTACAGTAACTACAATTGACTTGGTAAGAATAGTCTGACAAGTTCTGAATAGTCGAGCTTATGAGTCATAAATGGTGATGACTGCAGAGGCTGAGTCGAATGAAGTAGCATTGTCACAAGGTCCAAGAAGCCTTAGGGCACAAATCATGAGATTTAAAGTCTTTTTGATAATCTCAACTAAGTCCTGGTAGGAGTGCAGTAGTAGTAATTCATATGACTGAAGTGGCAAGGCAGAAGCACCCAAAGAATAGAAGATGAATGGCTAAATAAATCCAGATGTGAGTCCATAGTAAAGGAGCTCCTAAGGTCGGCAGACACAGCTGCAGGTAGATGTATGGTAGAATGTGAACCTCCAGGCCCCGAGCTGGGTAAGACAAGTGTAGAGTAGAAGTAATTAAACCCCCAGGTCCAATGGGTGAGGCAGGCCATAGAAGCAGATGAATATGGTGTAATAATATAAGTTCAGTGGGACCTCCGGCCTGTAGGTGCAGGTCTCGGCGCGACATGGGAACCTCTGGTCCCGCGGGTGAGGCAGGTAGTAGAGCAGTGGTAGATAGAGTAATAGTAATATCTAGCTGCATGCAATGCAGAAATAGTAGCAATGTAGTAAGGAACCTTCGGCCCCACAGGGCGAGGCAGGTTGTAGAGCAGTAGTAGATAACGTAATAGCAATGTCGAACTGCATGCAATGCAGAAATAACGACAAAGTAGTAGGACTGGATTGTAAATGGTGTTGAAATGGTAGCATATCCTGAGGCAGATTGGTGTGAGTAATATTATAGTGGAGGACAGACTTATGATAGCAGTGAAAGGTGCTGTAGACTGTTGTATCCTGGCGATCAAGGATGGTAAAGATAGCAGGGAAGAGACCCGGACGGATGAGTTGGCACCTTGATCAAAGGTAATGAGTATCCAGAAACCATAGTAGAACAATGTTTTAGGCATCAGTTAAAATAAGAAAGGCGGTATGGAATAAGCTCAGGGGAAAGTTATTGCAGAGATGGTATTAGTAACTCGAAGGAGTTGATGTAGCATGGCGAGAAGCATCCAAGAAATTGAGGGGAGTATCATGATGTATTCCAAACAATCCAGTGGAAGGCAAAACTGTAGGACGCATGACTCGGAGGTAGGACTGAATGAATGAAGCAGCTCTGTAGGAAGCAGCCATGGGAACAAAAGGGAGCTAAGCCCGACGAGATAAGGAAGTGCGAGTAGAGCTCGTGTAAGTCAGCCGCTGGACAGTAGGAGGTACTGTAGACTGCGTAGGTCAGCTGGTGAGTAAATAGAAATAATAGCAAAACTGAGAAGGCTAGCATACAGCTGGACCATGCAAGGTCAGCTGGCAAGGTAAGTAAAGAATGGCAGCTAGCCCCACGTAAGCTAGCTGAACCCCACATAGGTCAGCTGGTAGTAAGTTGAGTGTAGAATAAGTAGCGAGTAAGAAAGCCTCCTGTGTCACTGAGCAACAAGCCCTGCAATGACATGTTAAGAGATAGTAGGACCAATAGAAGTAGTAATAAGAATGTTGGTTAATTTAGGTTCAATATGCAGACATGAACTAGCTTATAAGGAGGGAGCCCTGGCTTGTATGATGCTTCCATAGGACCTTAAAGGGGGATATATAATAGAAGTTGAGTGTGTTGGTATATTATTCCACAGAGTCCTGATTGCCCACTGAACAGTAGTTGAATGCTGAAAGGCAAGGTGCGGCTGAATATAGGTAGATGTGACAGTGGAAGACCAGCTGCAGTACTGCATAGTGATTCACACAGCAGAAACACCTTAAGTAATAGTATTAAGTTTGGCAGTCCAAGCAAGTTTGCATAAGAAATGCCCATGATAGGAACAGTGTCTTGAAGCCTGTCAGTGAGGGACGCAACTGTTGTTAAGTAATAAGCATACTGTATACATAGATGAAACGGAGCTCCAAACGTTTGACTGTCTGTGCTGTAAATCTGATAGTAGATTTATTTATTTATTTATTTAAAAGTTTTACCAGGGAAGCATACTGAGCGGAATACCGCTCGATTCCAGATGCATCCTGGGGGAAGGGGGCAGGGGAGAGGTGTACAGTAGAGATTAATACAGATCATATACTGGTACAGGTACAGCAGCTAAGCACATCCAAGAGTAGGATTACAATTTACTACATATTAACAGCTGAGGGTAGAGGACAGTGAACACTTGGAGTGGAGCCTGTGTGCAACTAACAGGTGGTCAGGGTTTTATAGAAATGCAAGACGTGTAGTCCTCAGTGGTGCTAGGTGCAAGTGCAGGAGGTGGAAAAATGCTCCTTGAGGAGAGAGTGGAGGTGCTGGGTATTGGTGGTGTGTTGAATGTCCACAGGCAAGGAGTTCCATAGTTTAGGCATGCAGTATTTGAAGGCAGCCTGGCCAGAATTGGTGGACATCTGTGGGACATATAAGAGCCGGGAGTCGGTGTTCCTGAGTGAGTGAGTGAGATGGCTGCTTAGTGGCCCAAATACCTTGCAAATGATGCTTATAAAGAATGAATAATGCGCCAAAGTAGCGTTTCCTAAAGGGCTAACATGGTGGTAGAAGCAACTAGAATGGCTATAAAGGATATGGGAAACATAGCTGTTGTTTAGCGATGTATGGCACTTACGATGGCCAGGCTTCCCCTGATCAATAATGATTGAAGACAAACTAAACGGTAAAGGTAACTTGGCTGGCAGTTGTTGTGTGAGAAGGCTTGGCTGGCTAGACTGCTGGAGTATCTTCTACAGTATCTCCTCAGGAAACAAATCCCCATTTTAGGTTCTGACAGGCAACAGTCCATGTGTTAACTTTCCCAAACTCCCTTTCTGCCTGGCTGAGTAATTTCTGGCATTTGGATGCCTATCACACATTGTTGCAGTAGCCCTCTGTATCGCAGATAGCACTGTGAGCTACCACTTATGTCTACATCCTGCCCCCCAACACGAGCGTGCCCCAAGGAGTAAAAGTAGGCTCCGACAGAGAGGTGCATGGTAAACAGCAGTAAAATGGATGTAGTATAGAAAAGTACACTGCAGTAAGCCAGGTGAAGTCTATTATAAACGTTTGTAAAAATAGAAACAAATGACCGAACCTGCTGATACGAAGGCACCCCAAGCACGGTAGAGGTCGAATGCACGGAGAGCAAGCACAGGCATAACCATATGATGAGACAGCTCTTGGTGCTGAGTATGAGGAGTGGAAACGAGCAAGGAAAATGACACGAACTGTAGTGCTGCGGCAGGAAGCAAGGCAACCCCCACCCAAAAGAAAGAAAGAAACAAAACAAACAGGGACAGGCAGGGAATGGGAAAAGAGGGAAAAATCAGCAACACAAATGAGAGGTAAAGGGAGAAGGAATGGAGCAGGGGGGCAGCCAGTCCCAGGACGCAGCATGGAGCGAGTGCAGCGAGTGCGACTCTCTCTAAGCAGAGCTGTGGTTAGCCTATTGTTTTCAGTAGGGTATGGGGGAGGAGCTCTTCCCCCATACAACCACAGGCATGCACCTGTCTATTAGCTGAAAGGCAGGTTTGCACAGCGGCTATGCCATTTGGTGACACAGGGATGAGAACACATTTTGGGCAGGATGTGAAAAATGACAACTGTATTGGTCATGAGGAGGTGTAAAAAAAAATTGCAACGTTGAAAATCTGGAGTGAAAATATGAAAAATTTGTGAAGTCATGAGTATGCATAGAAACTGCACAACACACATCCGTAACCCAATTATTTTCACGATTTTTTTACCCACATTTTCAACATAGGCATTTTGGGACCTCCCCTCATGAACAGTGACACTGTGATTTTGTTAATTTGTCCCAAAAGTTGATGTCCCACAGCGACCCCATTGAGCGCCACAGGTGTGAAAACACATTTTGGGCAGGATGTGAAAAATGACAGCTGTACTGTTCATAAGGAGGTGTGAAAAAATGCCAGTGTTGAAAATCTTTCATGAAAACATTGCAAATTTGCGAGGTTACAAGGGTGCTTGGAAAATGCACAATGCACACTTGGAACACAGTCATTTTACGGACGTTCATCACCAAAATTTCAGCATAGGTATTTTAGAACCTCTGCTCATAAACAGTGTCACCGTCATTTCCTCAAACTGTCCCGAAAACTGATTTTGCACAGCGACTGCGCTATTGTGCTCCAGACATGCGAAAACACATTTTGGCCAGGATATGTAAATGACAGCTGTACTGTTCATAAGGAGGTGTGGGAAAATGCCAGTTTTGAAAATCTGGAGTGAAAATATTACAAATTCACAAAGTTATGAGCTTGCATGCAAACTGCGCAATGCATGCTCGTAAAACAGCCATTTTTTTTAATTTTTTCCACCAAATTTGCAACACAGGCTTTTTGAGAGTCCCCTTCATGAACAGTGGCACTGTTGTTTCATTAATTGATCCAGAAAGGAGATTCCGCGCAGTGACCGTGAAATCCCTTTCATGACTGAATAAGGCAATGACAGTGACTGAATTCATGAGGAGGGGTCCCAATAACTCCATGTTGAAAATTTGGTGCCAAAATTCCCCAAAACGGCCAAGATAGGCACCAAAGTATAAAAAAACCTATTTATGCCATTATACAGCTTACCAGCATTTCTTCAGTTCGCAGTTGGCTTTGAAGAGTGCAGACGTGTTCCTGGTCCACCGAAGATTATTGTACCGGGCCCCAGAGGTAGGTATGGGGTGAGGGAGGGGTGTGGGGAGGCGGGGTGCGCAGAGGGTGGGCCCAGGTTGTGGGAGAGGCAGGGAGACCACGAGGAACCGTTTTCTTCTTTCACAGGTTTAAAAAAAAAAATTGTGGGATGGTTTTTGTATTTCAGGGGCATTTGGCACACTGGGGTGGGCTCCCAGCGTGCCACACCTGCAGGGGATGCTGTAGCTGATGGGGGATTGGGCACCTCACGACACATAACAAAAGTGGGGACATTATTTCGATGGGGAGGGCTCCTACATCGGCAAAATAAATGGGTAAGAGGGACTCGCCAAGGATTGGGCCCCATCGACAAAGAAAGACTGTTTGGGAGACATGATGCCGAGGGGATTGGGCACCCCGCACACAACAAAGTGGGGAACATTATTCCAATGGGAGTGGCTCCCCATCAACAAAATAAATGGGAAAAGGGACTCACGCTGATGGGGATTGGGCCCCCCGTCGACAAAGAAAGACTGTTCGGGAGGGCGCATGATGCCAAGGGGGATAGGGCACCCCCTGGGCATACATTTTAAATGGGAGGAGGGGGCATTATGCCAATGGAGAATGGGTCCCCCTGTTGGCAAATGAAGTGGGTGGAGGCAGTCTGCAGGCGCTGGACAGGCACGTCGGGAAGGCATGTTATTGTGCCACTGCATGATTGCAGCAGACCTTTTGTTAGATCTGGTCACCACTTGACGTATGCCTGGTGTCAGCACCTGCAGCTGCCTTATTGGGGAATGAGGGATGCACCTTCTGATGCGTGCCCTGAATTAGCCCACAGTGACGACACCTCCAAATCTGCTACTAACGCAATATGTTGGCTGGTGCGCACGTGCGAGCCAATGACTAATATGGGTAAAAAGTTTGTGAAACGACTCCAATTACCTGTATATACCCACAGTTACTGTTTCAGAAGAATCTATTACAGCAGCTCAGTCATCATCATGGTACCTTTTTCTCTGTCAAGGGCCTGAGGTATGATTAAAAAATGCCACCTGTTGTTAACAAAGTTAACAGAGCATCTGGTGTAGGAGTGGGGAGCGAGGACTTGTGAAACTCCACTTCTCAGAATGCAGATTTACGTATGACAAAGAAGATGTTAAAAGACATCAAACTTAACCAAAATGATATTAAAAAAGATACTGTGGATTTAAAAACTGCTGTTGATGAAATAAAAACAAGCTCTAATTTAATAAACGAATGCTTGACAACAGCCAAGTCAAGAGTCGCTACTGTGGAGAACTCGGTGCTAAAGTTAGATGACTCATCCAAATTTGTCAATAACCAAATACAACTACCGTGGCAAACAAAACTGATGATCTTGAATATGGGGGGGGTTGGGGAGCAGAAACAATACTAGGTTTATTGGTGCACCTGAAGGCATAGAAGTTCTTAACATGGTGGCTTTCCTTCAATACTTTATTGTAAACCTCCTTGGAGATATTTGGAACTGGCTCCTTGTGACTGAATAGGCACACAAGTCCCTTACACCTAAACCAAGATACGGTGCCCCTCCCCGCCTTGTAGCCTATCGCTGACAATTTCTTAAGATTTTCAATTAAGGAATATCAATAATATCCAGGGAAAGGAAACTGCTGTCCTGGAAAGGTCAGTGAATTCCAATATTTCAAAACTCCTCAAGTAAAATAGTAAAAAAGAGAAAATCCTTTACCAAAATCAAGGGTGTTCCACAAAAGATAGACATCACTCACAGAGTCATTTATCCTCCCAGTGTATTTATTGACTATAATGACAATTAATAGGGCACTTGTGCCATTTCAATGCCTGACTCAGTGTGGGATTTCATCCACAACAGAGAGAAGTATAGCAGTACTAATAGAAGCCATAATTCAAAAAACAGCAATATGTTTGGATGACAGGGTGCAGCATGAACATCCTGCTGCTTGAGCATCAGAACCCCCTTCCCCAAGAAGCCCCACCTCATATACTGCAAACCAGAAACCCAATGCAGCCTTACCTCAATGGCCACACTCCAAAGAATGGAAAACCATTAATAGAAAGTGCAATGGTTTATACAGGCACTATCCAAAATACTTCATGTTTCCCAAAAAACAAGCACCCATCAGAAGAAAACACAAGCATAGTGGGAGCTTACAGTCCAGATCATTTCAAACTGATAAGAGTTCTGCCCCTTTTCAACAGAAAATGACTCTCCAACCATTGATAACAACGCTATGCAAGAACCAGTCGGCTCCACATTTGAAACGAATGACCCAGATGTAAGCTCCAACAATGAAAATGAAGACAAGGTACTGCAATATGATCTGTGAATTGGCAGGGCTTTCTTATTTTCTTATCACTTCTTGCTACAGTAGCATCCCTAACCAAAATGTTCATATTTTAGCCATGAACACTTACAACACTGGAGATGTCCAAATAGACTTAGAACATAAATGGCAAGATTGGTGACTTAGTTACCTGCAACAAAATGCAGGACTCAAATACATATGTCATTTGATAGAAATTTAACTGTGTATACAAATTGTATTTCAATGGAGCACAAACTTCACCTATCTGTTTGATACCCATGCTCCCCTCCCTTACCTATCCCTCCTGTAGAGTCTTCCAAATTTAATTTAAACTCTTCTAGTTATGATCAAGATGCTTTCTGTCAGATTTGATATAGATCTCATCAAGGGATTCTTTAGTAGAAAGGATCACAAAGCAGGTCACTGGTCTATCTTGATCTAACAGATTTTGTCATCAACTGAAATATGTCAAAGGAAGCAAATGTGTTACTGTTATGTGCCTTGCTACGGAATGCATGGTAGCTTGCATGACATCTGAAAACCACATTTATGGCATTATGCCCGAAAGCAGAATACTTTGCATACCCGGATGCAGACAGACATGTGCTTACTAGATCCATTATGTCTGCATTCTTCTCACAGCAGTAATATAAACAAGAAAGCACATAATTTGAGCAGGTGGTATGTAGTATTTTTTCTGTACTGCACTCTGCCTCCTGATGCTGAGCTTGCCACCCTCTTTATCCTCCTTTACCTTTGTAACCCCCCTCCCCACGATTGCTAATATTATCATAAGATTGCTTAAAAGGATTAATTTCAATCCATGAACATCCACTATAATTACCTGTTGGAGTACAGCCAGAACACCTTTGAAGTGATTGTCTAATTGAAATAGGGTGTGCAAAGGAATTTGCAAACCGATGGATTCAGACTTCTGAAAAAATGCTAATGGATCACAGATCAGAATGGACTGCTTATATCAGTGTATTAGGCAATACTTATTTAGTGTTATTATTACTGCTTTTCTTTCATACACATGTAGACAGGTTAACTGTTACTCTCACATCCATGGCTGTATCAGTTGATTTTATGACTATTGTTCTCCTTTGGAATAATCACCATAACAGACTGTTCTTATGTAAAAGAGGTATTCCAGTGTTCTTTTTCCTAATGAGTTATACAGACAAGGGCAATTATTTTTTCTTACTTAATAACAGAGTTACATCATTAAATGGTTGAGGTGATTTATTTGTTTTTAATTTAGAATGCTCTCTGCTGCTTTCCAGCCAGTCCCCACTGGTCTGACCACACTCATCCAGCCCTATCACCTGCATTCTCCAGGACTTACCTCTCCTCACTTATGCCCATATTTACCCCCAAGGGTGGGGCCATCTGGAGGGGTCCTCTGTCTCCTGATGAAGACTGGGGAGGTGCTTGTGGAAGAGTGCCATGGCTGGCAGTCTGGGGCCTGTGGTGAAGGGCGGACATCCTCCTGTGGAGGCTGGTGCTTCATTTTTCCATTTTTATCCCCTTATGGATGCCAAAGAGGGCTTCTTGCATATGTGCATGCATGTGCATTGCACATCAGAGCCAACTGGTATTCTTCCCCAAGTTCCATAACTCTGATTGCACTGTCATCTGTGGTCACTCATGTATCAGTAGCAGAGTGGAGACCGACACCCCCCCAAGGTGGACAGTGTCCTCTAGGATGCCCTGCACACCTACCCCAGTTGGCCCTCTGATGACTCAGTCTTGTTTCCGAACCCAGGGCATCTGCATCTCGAGTGGTAGTGTTACCACTGCACATTCGGGCTGGCCTCCAGTTTAGGTTATTTATTAGGTACAATAGAGTTAATGCTGCATAGGTTAGAACATAAGCTTAACGCTGCAGCTATTTACAGACTTATGGTATATGTATGTGTTACCAGATCAAAGGTAATGAGGATAAGAAATGCTCCACTCGTCATTAACATAATATTTGTTTATTACTTACCCTTTATTGAAATAATAACTCCATGATTAAATTATGAGTGTGATAAATAAACTTAACTTTACTACATAGAATGTCAAGGGTCTAGTGTCCCCCATTAGGAGGAAAAAAGTGTTGTTTCACCTACATAAATTAAACACATATATAGCATTAATTCAAGAAACCCATATGTTACCAGAGGAGACTGAAAAACTGCAAAAGGCATAGATGGTGAGCTATTTCGCAACTTGGTGAGTAGAAAAAACAAAACTTTGGTGACCGGGAAGGAGGATGGAACACTACACTATGGGAAAGGGTTTTTTTATAATACAGTGTGGCGATCAATGGGGAGAAGGGGGATGGACACTATGCTATGGAAAAGGGCTTTGTTTTTATAATACAGTGCAGCAATCAATGGCAGGGAGGGAGGTGGGATTATGCTACAGAAAAGGGTGTTTATTTTTATTACAGTGCAGCGATCGGTGGCAAGGAGTGGGGAAGGACACTACACTATGGAAACAATTATTGCACATTATGTGTGGGAGATCAGGGACTGGGGTGGGACTCTACACTATGGAAATCTATTTTCTTAACATCGGGAACACAATTGGGGTGGGGGAAGGCACCACTAGACTATAGAGGAATGCGGCTGTGTGGGGCTTGGGCTGGTGAGGGTGCATGCACCACCACACTAATGGGATGCAAATGAGCCCATAATTGCTATGGTAATGGCCACTAGTGCCTTGCATGCCCAATGGGATCATTTGCATGGCTCCTTTTGTGAATGAGGGCTTATCATGGCAGTGCTATTGCTGGCAGCCCATTCATCTGGCTGGCTATGGGGGTCAGTGCTTCTGTGGCTCCCAGTGCTTTTCCTGGGTTAGCGCTGCCCCCGCCTACAACTATTCACAGTTGGACATCACAGTGTGCTATCTGATTGTGAATGGCAATTTCTGACCCCTGCACAATGGCAATGTACAGTGCAAACTTTTATGCTGCACTTTGCCCTTTTGTGTGAGTCCTGACCCTGATGTCCTATTAATATCCACAGTACTTACAGTATTGTTGGGACAGAAATTGGCAGTTGCACTATTTCAGATCATGCTTCAGCAACACTAACACTTATAATAGATGGTGAAACTAAGCATAACAATATCTGGAGACTAAACCGTACATGACTTAGACACAAAGAATTTTGCACCTGATTACAAAAAGAAAGAACAGAATTGTTTAACACAGTGATGATAGGGAAGCCTCAGACTCCACCCTTTGCAATAAGAGGGGGAATGCTGAAATGTTCCTCCTGGAGAAAAAAAGAAAGAGGAAAGCTCCTATCTGAGAAAACGGACATATTGGAACTGCTGGAAGGGGCCTGTAATACTGACAAAAAGAAAACTGTAAACCTATTGAAAAGACTAAGGCAACTTAAATTTAAAGTGAATAAAATGTATACAGATGGAGCTGAATGTGCCTTATTCAAAACAAAACAAACATACTGGGACTCAGGTGAGAAAGCAGACAGATTCCTGTCGTATAGACCTAAATGGGGAGTCCTATGAAATACCGACAGTCACTCGACCGACATACAATAGCCAGACACTGTTTGCCCGACAATGACTTGCCAAACAGTAGAAATTTGCCCACAGCGGAGGTGATTATATTTAAGTATGGGGGGTGTGGGGAATAAAGCCCCCCGAAGCATAAAATCACCTCCACAGTGAGCAAATTTCCATCGTTGGGCAAGAGATTGACGGGGCAAACGGTGTCAGGCTATTGTACATCAGGTGAGTGACTGTCAGTATTCTGTGGTAGATCTGACTTAAACAGATGCAGAAGAAATAATATAGACCACATAATGGATACAAAATAAAAAAAGAAATTGTCAATTCTCAAGATATAAACAAATGATTTACTCCTTTTATTAACACATATAAATTGTGAATGGCAATTTTTGACTCTTGCTGGCTGCACAATTGAACAGACTCAATAGACCATATGGCCTATATCTATTGGCAGTTTCATATGTTCATATAAAAGAAAGCATGGATGTACTCAGCAAGCAGTAGACACATTTCTTGAAAAAGTCAAACTTCTGAAAATCACAGACACAAATCATAGCTAAATTGAAACTTAACTCTGATCTAACACTAAAAAGGTAAAAAGGGACATCAAATCACTGCCATCTGTAAAAACTTATGATACAGATGGTCAACCAGGAGTATTTTATGCACTCCTGGGGGGCTAAATCAGCAGGTATCTCTTAAAAGTCTGTAAAAAGGCATATACCAAATCAAACCTTCCTTCCACAATGTCTGAAGCTATCATAGCAATCCTGCATAAAATCTACCCTTGATCCTGCCAGTTACTGTCTAATATCCCTCTTAAATGTGGTCTACAGAATTCTAACCAAAATTCTGTCAGAAAGTTTGCAATCTATTTTAGATTCATTAATACATAGGGGCCAGGTAGGTGTTATCAAAGGGAGGCATGATTTTGAGACCATCAGAAGCCTGCTATTGACCATTTGGTATGCTAACAGACAAAAGGACTTGTCCATAGCACTATCATTAGATGCACATAAAGCATTTGACTCAATCTAATGGGGCTACACCTAAACCTAATTCTTGAAAAGTTTAACTTGTGTCAAATATTCACAAGGTATGTTTCAACTATCATAACCCTACTACTAAGGTGTATGCAAAAAGGAATTTATCTGATAACATTAACCTAGAAAGAGGGATGAGACAGGGGTATCCCCATCCCCACTCCTTTTTGTCCTAGCCATTGAATCCCTATTATGTAGGATTAGACAAAACCCTGGTGCTGCTGGAATTAAAATTAATGGTAGAGAACATAAAATACTAGGATATGTGGATGACATAATATTACCCCTTTCTAAGCAACATCTCACTCTAACTGTTATTATGAATATTCTTGAAGAATTCCAGGCAATATGTTGACTTACTATTAACTGTTCCAAATTCAAAGTATTGCCACTATTCAGAAAAGACAAGAAAATCAAACAATTCTGCATAAGCAAAGGCTTGAAATGGAATATCTCACATAATATACCTATAGCAGAGCCAACTACAATGCAACCAAGTAACTTGCAGTAAGTGACATGTCACAAACTACTCCATGACAAAAGGGCTTATTTGCCATTGAATTACACTTTCCCCTGCAGTATATTGCAGCATTTTGTGACATGCTGCAGTATTACTATGTTGCATCCTGGCTCATGCTATTGTAGGTGTTAAAAACTGGTTAAGCTAAAGTTGAAACCCCTTTGTGCCAAAAATCCAAACAGAGCTAGAAAAATGGGAGAAATTACATTTGTCACTTTGGGGTAAGATCAATGCTTTTAAGATGATAGCAATGCCTACAATTTAATACTTATCAGAAAACCTTCCTATCAACATTAACCAATGGCAGTTTTAGAAAAATTTTACCTTATGGTTAAAGATTCTCTATGGAAGAAGAAACCACAGAGGTTAAGTATGGATAAACTGAAGGTTAAATGGAACAAACGTGGCATGGGACTCCCTCACTTGAAAGTATATCATCAAGCCTTCCTTTTCAAACAGACTAGTCACTGGTTCCTACCAGCTTGTAAACAACCCCTTTGTGTCAAATTCAAGGAAGCTATCATCAAGCCACTTACTCTAATGTGTCTATGTTTTGGAATCTTACCTAAACACATTCTCCACAGACACCACTCCACCTTTAAAATCTCAAACATATCATGCACTCACTTTTGTCAAGTATTAAGTAATAGCCACCCCTTTGTGGATTTGGTACCATTATGGAGAAATCCCAGAATCAGATTTGATAGTGAAATTCTTGTCAATGAGGTTTGAGAAAGTAGAGGTATCAAGCAACTGAAATATGTGGCAAATCCTTATACTAGGACACCTTACTTATTCACAGAAATTAAAGAAAAATATAAGGTCCCATTCATAAAGTTCCACACATACCTGCAACTCAGGTAAGCACTGACAACTGTTTTAGATCCAGATCTGCCCATCTAGGTAAACAATGATTGGTATAACTTAATTATTTTGGCTGGAGGGAAGAGAGTGCAGGTAAAGTATACAACATTTATTTGCGAAATAGACCTGATTTAACTTTAAAAGCAAAAGAAACCTGGGAAGTAAACTTGGCCTGTACATTCTTTCAGAAGCCTTGGGATCTGACCTGGAGGAATGCTTACCAACTGAACATGGACATTCAGGGGAGCTTATCCAATTTAAATTTTTCCAGAATTGGCATTATACCCTGAGAAACTCTGTAAAATGGGTGTAAGGGAAAATTATAATTGCTGGAGATGTAACCAGCCCCAAGTAAACCTTTTGCAGATGATTTGGGATTGTGCAATCATAAAACTTGGGTGGACAATCATATGGAAAATGTATGGTCAAGTGATGAAAGACAGTATTCCTTTGACCCCAGAATTTTCATTCTAGGAGACACGTCATCTCCGTTTAACCTACAGTAGATACTGGAGGAAAAGATGGTTAATATTAGCTGTATTGGGATGAAATGCATGACCTTAAGTAACTGAAAAGAAGCAGTGGCTCCCAGCCTAGATGATTGAATGAAGTATATGTCTCAGACTGCCTTCAATGAGTGAATGAGCCATTAGGCCTCTGGATCCCTAGATAAGAGTGAACAAATATGCAAACTTTTCTTTTCATGGCTAGAAACACACTAGTAGCTACAAATGTATGTCCTATGCATGTTTTATCCCTGGCTAGAAAGGTAAATAGGAAACTATAGAGAACTATCTTCATTCAGGTAAAATCATAAGTTGTAATTTAGTCACATACTATTTAAGCATGTAAAAATCATACATGGAGTGGGCAGCATTGCTGCACTGCATCCTGATCGACACTAATGTATAAACTAAACATTACCTTAAAATGCCAGTCTTGTAAGGCTGTAAATAACACCTTGTAACTCTTTAACTCTGTTTTAAGTGTTTGTTCTTTGTTACCTGACTATAAAAATTAAAATCTAATAAAACTATTAATTGATAAAAAAAAAGAAATTACTCAAACTGGAATACCCTTTGAGATTTAATATCTCATTTTTATGGGGGCCCCTGGGAGGACAGCAGAAGTCAACAGGTAAACGTAGCCCAGCAGGAATAGCTACATACAGGCTAAAATAAAAAAGGCAAAAAACAAACTGTAAAGGTAAGCATATCCAAACAGTAATCAAAGCAAGCTAACAGTAAGGTTACAACAAATAAAGAACATAAGCATTGTTATGCAATATGATGCTGGTGATTTCAGTCAAAAATGCCACTGATGAGGTCTGTTGCCAACTTCAGTCCATTGAAACGCATCCTGGAGATCCAAATCATCATAGCCATCATAGGATAATGAGTATATTAACTGCAGTTCTGCTTCTAGCTGAAGTTCAGACTGGGCGTTTTCAATATTATTCTCTCTGTCCCACCAGTAACCTGTCAATGAGGTCCCTCATCAGCAAGTACAGCATGTAAATGATTGGAATCTACCCCATTACCACTGCAGGGCTGGATGTGGAAGAGACTGTTTAGGATGCTGATGGCAGTGGTATTTCCAGTGTTGCATGCTGCTGAGTCATGTCAGTTACAGTGTTCCACATGGGCAGCAGCTTAGCACTGGGTATGTGGAAAAGGGCACCCACCTTAACATGCATGTGCCTGTTAAGATGGACTAAAACCTAGTCATATGGATCTAGTTTAAAGACCAGTGACAGCGACACCCAAAAGAGTCTACATCAATTGAAATTTACCATAGTCTCAGTAATGGTTTATGATCAGTTACAATGTTGAAGGAATCTGTACCAAGGTATTGAAATTGCTGCATAGCCCAGCCTGTAGCTCACAATTCCCAAATATCGATGGTAGAGTGTTACTCAGTGACTGTAAGAATGTGATTAGCATATGCTGCCACTTTCTCCACACCATTCAGAATTTGTACAAGTACTACAACTATTGCAGTTCATAATTCTTCAGTATATACCAAGAATGATTTACTGAAGTCTGCAAGAGGAATGAAAGGACTTGATGCCTCACTTGACAGTACAGCTTGCAGGTGGCAAAGAGTAGAATGACAGTCAGCAATAATATGGCACATTCTTTTCTGATAATTGGAACTGAGCTGCATGGAGGACAACATTCTTGATACATCTTCTATAATAGTGCATCTGTTTCAGAGGGTGTCTGGGGTATTGGCCAGTCCTGCACTCTCTATGTACAGTACAGTATTCCATGGGTCAGGACAAATTCCATCTTGCAATATTACATGACCTACAGATACAATATGATCTCAAGCAAGGTGGCACGTCTTTGGATTTAATTTAAAGATCAAATGCAATTATTTTGTAAAAAGCTTGAATTCCCCTGAATTTACTTACCTGTGTCATGATTAGTGTTTCCTGAAAATATCATGCTGTTTGGTTGGTTGTCTTTAAATCAGCATCTGTTAATGTGCTCTGCAGTAACTGAAAACTGAAGAAACAGTGAAGATGTTTTTGTCCCTGTCAGGGAGCAATGACATCATACCTGTCCAGCCTGCTGCTTCACCAGTTAAGCCCCTGATTGACTGAATAAGCTGTTGCAGTTCCTAGTTAGAGCAGTCTGTAAAGGGAATTATTTTCACTCAAAGTTTATTACTAACCCGTCTGGTTTGTGTTTAGCGAGATTAGCTTAAAATCATTCTGTTCTCATAAACAGTTGATCATTTGGGGTTCGGTGCTGAACTGAAGTGGTATGAATGAATGTCTGTGAGAAATTACCTTGTCTGCATCACAGATGTCAATTCTCTGTCATCAAAACTCTGCATTCTATTCTGGCTATATAACACAGGGTTGTTTAATGGATATAAAATAAATCTACATTCCATTGATTCATAGAAACAATGTGTCTTTGATGTAGCCTCAATAAATATGTTCATGTGATAACAATGTTGGTTACATGTAAGATTGACAAACTTGTGTCTGCCACACTCTGCTATTTCAGGAGCATGTACTGTATGAGCTCATAAAATTCAGTTCTTTGAGGGTTTCTGTGTGAAAATAAATCATGTATGTGCATAACTAGAAATATTATATGACATCCTGATGCCCCTGTTTCCTGCCTGACAGTTGAGGCAGCAACTCTCTGCTTCCCCCTTTCCCCTGCCTCAAAAGCCCCCTGTCTCCTGCCTTCATATGATGCTGCTGCAACCTGCTGCCCACTGTCATCTCCACACAGTGCTGCCTCCTGCATAAACAGTTTAGGCTGCAGCACCCTGCTACCTTCTGTCCCCCACCCTATAACACAAGATGAAAGTATTTGTTTTGTATTTTCTATCAGATAGTTTGGGGCAGTGTACCAAAGGACCTGATTCTAGTTGCAGGAAGCAACATGGTGCAACAACTCTAACTATGGGGGCAAGAGGCTCTATGGTGCAGCAGGGCACAGTGATGTGAGGGGACAAAGGACAGCATGGTGCAGAAGCCTTGACTGTGGTGCAGGACATATTGGGGAATCAGGATACAGCAGCCCTGACTGTGTTACATGGTACACATGGTGCAGCAGCCCTGCCCATTTGGAGCAATGGACGTGGGTAGCAGGGTGCAGCAAAACCTCCAACTTTGGTGGCCTGGGAAAGCATGGTGCAGCAGCCCCAAACTGTGAAGCTAGTGACCCTGGGACTCTAGGTCTTAGCAGAGCACAGCAGCCCTGTCTGTTGAGACAGGAAAAGGGAGAAACAGTGTGCATTGGCCCTGACTGTGTGGGTGGGGGACAGAGGGAAGCAAGGTGCAGCAGCCTCAACTGATAGGCAGGAGACAGGGGCATCAGGATGCCATACAGTATTTCTAGTTATATTCAATTCAAATTTATTTATATGATGCCTTTCAAATACCAAGGTGCCGCACAAGCAGTAAAACAACAACAGCATAAAATTACATATGTTTTGAATAATATAAAATAATAAATGACAGTCAGCAGTATGAATTAGTCCCTGAAAGCTCGGACCCATAGAACAGTTTTAAGTGCCTGTTTAAATCCCTCCACAGTCGGGAACTCATGTAACTGACGGGGTAGAGAATTCCAAAAGGGGGGGGCTGAATGCATAAATGCCCGGGCCCCAGAAGATTTAAACAAACCCTTGGAATCTCTAGCATCCCCTCATCAGTCAAGTGGAGCAATTGCCCAGGGCAGTAAGGGACCAGAAGCTCTTTCAGGTAGTCCGGACCCTGTCTGTGTAAGGCTTTATAAGTCAGAAGCCCAGCTTTGAAGGTGATTCTCCACTGTACTGGCAGTCAGTGCAGTTCGCGCAGTACCAGAGAAATATGACAGGACCATGGAGTTCCCATCAGTAACCGGGCTGCTGCATTCTGCACCAGCTGCAAGTGGTGAATAACCACCCCCAGAAGCCCTAGGTACAGGGCATTGCAGTAGTCCAGGCGAGAGGACACAAAGGCATGGACTAACGTATGAAGGTCCACGGACGGAACAAGATGCTTAACTCTGAAGATATTCCTCATATGGTAAAAAGAGGATTTGATGATGGCTGACACCTGCATACGAAGTGTCAGACCCTCATCAAAAATTACCCCCAGGTTTTGCACCTGATCAGAGGTCGAGAGAGGGAGACCCCCAAGAAAAATTCTCAAGGGTGACCCCGCCCTCAACCCCTCTATCCAGCGACCTGGGTCCACCACCAGCACCTCAGTCTTAGCTGAGTTCAATCTCAACCAGCTCGAATTCATCCACTCCTGGATTTCAGCGAGGCAGTTGTTAAAGGCTGAGAGAGCTCCAGCCTGGTCAGATGCAAAAGAAAGGTAGAGCTGGGTATCATCAGCATAGCAGTGAAACCTCAGCCCATACCTTCTTACAATGTCTCCAATGGGCAGCATGCACACTGCAAACAACATGGGGGACAACACCGATCCTTGAGGAACCCCACATGATAATGGAACTGAGTCAGAGGAATAAATCCCCGACACCACCTTCTGAGTTCTTCCTGTGAGGAAAGAAGAAAACCACCTGAGGACTGTACCAGACTGGCCACAGATGAACCTCAAGTGATCGATAGTACCCCAAGGTCCACAGTGTCAAAAGCTAAAGACAGATCAAGAAGGACCAAGATGGAATGATTCCTCTGATCTCTAGCCATCAGGAGATCATTGAACACCCAAACCAGCACCGTCTCAGTAGTATGCCTCTTTCAAAAACCGGACTGGAGAGGCTCGTAGATATCATGGATGGTCAAATGATTCTCCAGCTATATGGCAACTACTTTCTCGATCACCTTCCCCGTAAAGGGGAGGTTCGAGATCGGTCTGTAGTTGGCATGGCAGTCTGGGTCCAAAGAAGCTTTCTTCAGGAGGGATGTCACCACCGCCTCTTTTAGGGAGCTAGGAAACTCACCTGTTTCCAAGGAGCTCCAGACTATCTGTGTAAGGGCCAGGCCAAGAATGTCCCTACAACCCAAGATCAGGGTAGCTGGTCCAGGATCCAAACTACAGCATGTAGAGCTCATACTCTGGACAATCCACATGATGTCCATGAGTTCTAGCTGGCTTAACTCTTTGCCTCCAAGAAACGTCTGTATTTGGCAGACATTACTTTGCTTTTGTGTCTGAGAACAACTGCAGAAGTGAGCTGCAGTATCTAAGTTTGCCCGTGCTACATCTGGAGTCATTACTGACTTTTTGTGCCATTACTTGCCAGCCAGTGAAAATGGGGCTTATTAAACTTCATTGGGTGTTACCTCACATTATAAGCCTCTTTTCATTGGCTGGCAAGTGTAGGGGTCCCATTGCAAAATCATATGAAAACCACATTGTAAACTCGGCGTCCTCACTGAGCTGCTGCATGCAGATGGAACTGGAGCACTTCTGCCTTTCTGAGCCTTTTGCCGCTTGTCCCGATTGCTGAGCTGCCCGATATCTTCACTTGAAATACTTCACTCTTTAAGGTATTTAATTTTTTAAACTGTTATTGTACTTTTGTGTCAATTTCAGTGTTTTCGGGAGCCTTTCTGTGTGCCGTATTCAGTGAGAACCCTACTTCCAGTTTTAATTTTCTCACAGAACGACCCCGAAAACACTAAAATTCATACAAAAGCACTCAGGGACTGGTATGTTTTTCTTTTGGTTGCGATTTGTGCCATCCATCAAGCTTTTTCTTTATTGTGTACTTTTCTGTGTTGGGATCGAGGTGATACATGTGAGCGTGTGGCGTCTGGGCTCCCGTCAGATGGGTTTGTAACCTCGCCCTATAAAATCTGCCAGATAACGGTACTTTTGTTTTTTTTTACCAATTGTGCTATGCTATGTTATGTATGATGAGAAGAAGGGAGGTGACCAGGGACCATCTCTGGGTATTGGGTACTGTGTGAAATGTTTTTTTTTCTGGGCGTCTGGGCTCTCGTCGCACACTACCTATTCTGCCCTTGCCTATTTGTCCTGTATCAAGGTGAGTCGAGGTGTCTGTGTGGTTTTGCAATATTGTGGACCGCGATCATGGCCCTTTATTTTTCTGCTGTTTCCACGCTGGGAGGCATCAAGTACTGCATTCCCTTGTGTCCATAAGCCAGGTAGGCAATTGTGCTATGCCCTATCTGCCCGGTACGATGAGAAGTGAGGTGGCCAGGGACTATTACTGGGGACTGTGTGAATCCTTGATTTGTTTTTTCCTCTCTGAAGGATGGAGGGTGTTCTGGGGGGGTTCAATGCTTGTGAAGAATGTGCTGGGATGCGGTTGGGGTCCATGGAGAGTGAGGGCATGGTGGGAATGCTGTTTGTGGTGTAGAATGGGGACATGGGAGGGGAAAGAGAATGCTGACAGCATGGCTCTGTGCATCAGGTGGTGCATCTCTGGACCTCAGGGAATCTGTTGATGCTGGGTCTCTGGTGGTGGAGGACCCCAGACAACAGGGAGGTGGGGGGGAGGGACCACCGAACACCGTGGGGAATGCTGTCATGTTTTTTGGTGCACCGTCGGGTGCGGGAACCACAGGACACCAGGGAATCCATTTTGTGGGATGGTTTCATATGTTTGAAGGCAGGATGGAGGACCCAGAAAGAATGGCAACCATTTTGTGTGCTGGCGTCAGGTCTCGGGGGGGGGGGGGGGGGTCACCTAGACAACAGACAATGCTGTTTGTGGGATAGTGGCGGGTGACGCAAGGCCTTGCACCATCCAACAACAAGCAGTACCTGCTGTCTGGGTGACCACCCTCCCTCTGAGACCTGACAACAAAACACAAAATGGTTGCCATGCTGTCTGAGTCCTCCATCCCACCTTCAAACACCAGGCACCATTACACAAAATGGATTCCTTGGAGTCTCGTGGTCTCTGACCTGCGGCTGGTTATTCAAAAAGTGATGTGATATATAGAGAAAGCAATCTGATGTTGTTGCCGGGCACTGACGGGGGGGAGGGAGGTACCACTGAACACCGTGGGGAATGCTGTCTGACTTTTTTTTCGTGGATACCATTGAGTGCTGGAACCGCAGGACACCAGGGAATCCATTTTGTGGGATGGCGTTGTATGTTTGAAGGTGGGATAGAGGACCCAGACAGCATGGCAACCATTTTGTATGCTGGCGTCAGGTCTCAGAGGAGAGGGGATCACCTAGACAACAGGCAATGCTGTTTGTGGGATGGTGGCGGGTGGCAATCTGCTGTTGGTGCCGGGCACTGGTGGGTGGGAGGGAGGTATCACTGAGCACCATGGGGAATGGTGTCTGACTTTTTTTTTGTGGATACCGTCGTCTGCGGGAAAAGCAGGACACCAGGCAATCCATTCTGTGGGATGGCATTGCATGTTTGAAGGTGGGATGGAGGACCCCAGAAAGCATGGCAACCATTTTGTGTGCTGCCTTCAGGTCTCAGAGGGAGGGGGTCACCCAGACAACAGGCAATGCTGTTTGTGGGATGGTGGTGGGTGAGGCAAGCCCTGCACCATCCAACAAAGAGCAGCACCTGCTATCTGGTTGACCCCCCTCCCTCTGAGACCTGGCGCCAGCACACAATGGTTGCCATGCTGTGAGGGTCCTCCTTCACACCTTCAAACACCAGGCACCATTACACAAAATGGATTCCCTGCAGTCTCATGGGCTCCAGCTCGCTGCTAGTTGTTTACAAAAAGAGTTGTGATCTAAACAGAATGTCATTTTGTGTTGTTGCCGGGCATTGGGCGGTGGGTGGAGGGATCCTTGAACACCATGGGGAATGCTGTCATGTTTGTTGGTGGATACTGTAGAATGTGAAGAACACAGGCCACCAGTGAATCCATTATGTGGGATAGTTTCATATGTTTGAAGGTGGGATGGAGGACCCAGACAGCATTGCAACCATTTTGTGTGCTGGCGCCAGGTCTCAGAGGGAGGGGGGTCACCTAGACAACAGGCAGTGCTGTTTTTGGGATCGTGGTGGGTGATGCAAGGCCCTGCACCATCCAACAAAGAGCAGCACCTGCTGTCTGGGTGAACCCCCTTCCTCTGAGACTTGACACCAACACACAAAATGGTTGCCATGCTGTCAGGGTCCTCCATCCCACCGTCAAACACCAGGCACCATTACACAAAATGGATTCCCTTGAGTCTTGTGGTCTCCGACCTGTAGCTGGTTATTCACAAAAGTGATACGACATAAAAAGAATGCAATTTGCTGTTGTTGCCGGGCACTGGCGAGTGGGAGGGAGGTACCACTGAACACCATGGGGAATGTTGTCTGACTTTTTTCCCGTGGATACTGTTGGGTGCAGGAACCACAGAACACCAGGGAATCCATTTTGTAGGATGGCATTGTATGTTTGAAGGTGGGATAGAGGACCCAGACAGCATGGCAACCATTTTGTGTGCTGGCGTCAGGTCTCGGGGGGGTCACCTAGACAACAGGCAATGCTGTTTGTGACATGGTGGTGGGTGACTCAATGCCTGGCACCTTCCAACAAAGAGCAGCACCTGCTGTCTGGGTGACCACCCCCTCCGAGACCTGACGCCATCACACAAATGGTTGCCATACTGTCAGGGTCCACCATCCCACCTCCAAACATAGAAAACCTTCTCACTAACTGGATTCCCTGGGGTCTCATGGGCTCTGACTCACTGCTAGTGGTTTACAAAAGAGAAGTGATCTAAACAGAATGCCATTTTGTGTTGTTGCCGGGCATTGGGGGGTAGGGGGAGGGACCACTGAACACCATGGGGAATACTGTCATGTTTGTTAGTGGATACCATACGGTGTGGAGAACACAGGCCACCAGGTAATCCATTTTGTTGGATGGCATTGTATATTTGAAGATGGAATGGAGGACCCAGACAGCATGGCAACCATTTTGTGTGCTGGCGTCAGGTCTCAGAGGGAGTGGGGGTCACGTAAACAACAGGTAATGCTGTTTATCGGATGGTGGTGGGTGACACAAGGCCTGGCACCTTCCAACAAAGAGCAGCACCTGCTGTCTGGGTGATTCCCCCCCCTCTCCAAGACCTGACGCCATCACACAAAATGGTTGCCATACTGTCAGGGTCCACCATCCCACCTCCAAACATAAGAAACCATCCCGCAAAATGGATTCCCTAGGGTCTCATGGGCTCTGACTTACTGCTAGCTGTTTGCAAAAGAGATGTGATCTAAACAGAATGCCATTTTGTTTTGTTTCCAGGCATTGGGGGTGGGGGGAGGGACCTCCGAACACCATTGGGAATACTATGTTTGTTGGTGGATACCATAGGGTGCAGAGAACACTGGCCACCAGGGAATCCATTTTGTGGGATGGTTTTGTATGTTTGAAGGCAAGATGGAGGACCCAGACAGCATGGCAACCATTTTGTGTGCTGACGTCAGGTCTCAGAGGGAGGGGGGTCACCCGGACAACAGGCAATGCTGTTTGTGGAATGGTGGTGGTGGGTGATGCAAGGCCTTGCACCATCCAAGAAAGAGCAGCACCTGATATCTGGGTGACCCATCCCTCCCTCTGTGACCTGGCGCCAGCACACAATGGTTGCCATGCTGTGAGAGTCCTCCATCACACCTTCAAACACTAGGCACCATTACACAAAATGGATTCCCTGGGTCTCGTGGCTCCAACTCACTGCTAGCTGTTTACAAAAGAGATGTGATCTAAACAGAATGCCATTTTGTGTTGTTGCTGGGCACTGGGGGGTGGGGGGAGGGACCATTGAACACCGTGGGGAATGCTGTCATGTTTGTTGGTGGATACCGTAGGGTGTGGAGAAGACAGGCCACCAGGGAATCCATTTTATAGGATTGTTTCATATGTTTGAAGGTGGGATGGAGGACCCAGACAGCATGGTAACCATTTTGTGTGCTGGCGTCAGGTCTCAGAGGGAGGGGGGTCACCTAGACAACAGGCAATGCTGTTTTTGGGATGGTGGCGGGTGACACAAGACCCTGCACCATCCAACAAAAAGCAGCACCTGCTGTCTGGATGACCCCCCTCCCTCCGAGACCTGACACCAACACATAAAATGGTTGCCATGCTGTCTGGGTCCTCTATCCCACCTTCAAACACCAGGCACCATAACACAAAATGGATTCCCGGGAATCTCATGGTCTCTGACCAGTGGCTGGTTATTCACAAAAGTGATGTGATATAAAGAAAATGCTATTGCTGTAGTTGCCGGGCACTGGCGGGTTGGAGGGAGGTACCACTGAACACCATGGGGAATGCTGTCTAACTTTTTTTTCATGGATACCATTGGGTGAGAGAACCACAGGACACCAGGGAATCCATTTTGTGGGATGGCATTGTATGTTTGAAGGTGGGATGGAGGACTCAGACAGCATGGCAACCATTTTGTGTGCTGGTGTCAGGTCTCAGAGGGAGGGGGGGTCACCCAGACAACAGGCAATACTGTTTGTGGGATGGTGGCAGGTGATGCAAGGCCTGGCAGCATCCAACAAAGAGCAGTACCTGCTATCTGGTTGATCCCCTTCCCTATGAGACCTGGTGCCAGCACACAATGGTTTCCATGCTGTGAGGGTCCTCCATCACACCTTCAAACACCAGGCACCATTACTCAAAATGGTTCCCTGGAGTCTCATGGGCTCTGACTCGCTGCTAGCTGTTTACAAAAGAGATGTGATATAAACAGAATGCCATTTTGTGTTGTTGCCGGCATTGGGAGGGGTTGGAGGGACCACTAAACACCATGGGGAATGCTGTCTCATTTGTTGGTGGATACCATTGGGTGTGGAGATCACTGGCTACCAGGGAATCCATTTTGTGGGATGGTGTCGTATGTTTGGAGGTGGGGTGGAGGATCCTGACAGCACGGCAGCCATTTTGTCAAGGTCCTCCTTCCCATCTTCAAACATACGAAACCACCCCACAAAATGGATTCCCTGGAGTCTCATGGGCTCCGACTCACTGCTAGCTGTTTACAAAAGAGATGTGATCAAAACAGAATGCCATTTTGTGTTGTTGCGGGGCACTGGGGGTGCAGGCAGGGGCATCACAAAGCCAGATATCCGCCGTCTGGCTTGTCGTGGTTGGGTGAAGTGCACTTTACGGCTGATCTATGAAGAGACCCGCTGTGTTCTCATGGTGTTCCTGGAAAATGTGATCCGGGATTCCATCACCTACACCAAGTACATCAAGAGAAAGACTGTTACAGCTATGAATGTAATCTATGCACTAAAACGGAAAGGCCACGCATTCTACAGCTTTGAAGAGCGACTGATTACAGATGTAAATTTAAATAAAAACGTTTTTCGTAACAGTGCCAGGTTAATGGTGTCGGTTATTTCTGTACATTTGTGATATTTGGCAGGCTTAGGCATATGTCGTGGTGATGTGTATGCATACAGGTTATACTGCTTGTTTAGGTTTTGAAGGTGGTGGCCTAGATGAGTCGTGTCTGCAGTGCAAAGATGTTTTTTTTGGGGGGGGGTTGCAGACGATCGAGAGACTGCCCCGAGATCGAGAGACTACTTTGAGAAACTACCCAGAATTCGAGACTACTTCGAGAGACTACCCCGAGATAGAGAGAGAGAGACCGCTGTTTTCCTGTGAGAGACCGCAACCCCACAGATCATCACTGGAAATATGGCAAATGTGTACAAAAATGACCTGCTAGACCTGTGCCAGTGACAATGAGCAGATGACTTTCAAGGTTTTGATGATTCCGACATTGAGGTGGACTTGGTGCGTATGATGCCATTGGTTACACCAGACAGTGGCAGTGATTTCAGTGATGATGATGATCTGCCCCTGGCTATGCTGTGGTGGAAGAGGCACTCCACAGAGCGGGAAGAGGATGACGTACCACTGGCCAAGCTACATCGGCAGAGGAACGACACAGACAGTGAAGATGATCTTCCTTTGGCTACACTGCAGCGTGCAAGTACCCAAATTGACGTTAATGACCATCATGAACAACATGAAGCTGATGCAGAACAACCTGAGCAACCTACGCCACATCTGGATGCTGGTCACAATGTTGGTTGGACAGGTTGTGGATTTCAAGGAGCCTGTGGACCCAACCACACTGATGAGTGCAGAGAAGACTCCAATGGATTTTATGAACCTTACATTCCCACCAATTCTCTATGACCTGATTGCCAAGGAGACAAACCGGTACAGTGCCCGTAAGCAGGCAGAAGCAAACAAAGTTGACCACTGATGGACTCCAGTAACTGCGTGTGACATAAAAGCTTTATTTGGAATGCGACTATACATGTCTGTTATAAAGGCGCCACACTACCGCATGTACTGGGGGAAACATCATCTCTATGGACATTTACCAATTTCAAAGTTAATGATCCGTTATAGTTATGAGAAGATTATGCAATATCTGCACGCCAGTGACAGCACGCTAAATCCACCAAGAGGATCACAAGAGCATGATAAGCTACATCTCGTTCGACCAGTTAGCAACCATGTTGTCAAGGCATGCAAGACAGAGTACAACCTGCACCGAGAAGTGTCAATTGATGAGGCAATGGTGGGCTTTAGAGGATGACTGTCCTTCAAGCAATACATGCAATGCAAGCCATAACGGTATGGGATAAAAGTATGGGTCCTCGCAGATCCTCATAACGGTTATGTGTCTGACTTCCAAGTGTACACAGGAAAGGTTGCTGGTGCTGTGGAAGTGGGCCTTGCAAAGAGGGTTGTGAAAGTCCTGACTAAGGATCTTCGTGGCAAAAGGCACCATGTAAATTTTGACAATTTCTTTACTTCGGTTCACCTGGCAAAAGAACTATTGAACGTTGGCTCGTACTCATGTGGAAGAACGCGGACCAACAAGATTGGATAGCCTTCATAACTTAACAAATTATCAATGAAAAAGAAAGCTTGTGGTTATGAGCAATGACAGAACAGTTCACTTGTTGCCACAGCATGGAAAGACAACCATCCCATTTTCTTGCTGTCAACAAACCATAACCCTACCTCACTAGCAATGTCTGTGCCCAGGAGACAAAGAGATGGCACTGTTGTATCAATTGCATGTCCAGACGTACTGCAGCAGTATAACACGCACATGAATAGTGTGGACGTCGCTGACCAGCTTCAGGGGCAGTACCCATGTGCCAGAAAATCAAAGAAGTGGTGGATCTACCTTTTCTGGTTTTTGTGGGACATGGCATTGGCAAATGCGTTTACTTTGTTCCGAGAGAGCATGAATCATGTTCAGCGATTGAAGACTGGATGAGTGAATAAGCACAGACAACTGAATTTCCACATGCTCCTCTCTAAGAATCTGTTGGAAGGATATACACATAGAAGACGTAGTGCCTCACTTCCAGTAATCATGCAGAATCCAACTTGTGATGGACTACACTACCCTGTGAAAGGGAAGAAGGGGAGGTGCAGAAATTGTTCGCAGAAGAAAATACGTGCTGAACCGTCATATACATGCAGCACATGCAAAGTACACCTCTGCGTTGATTGTTTTCCTGAGTATCACCAGTACAGATAGAGGCTCAAACTGGCAACACAAGAAGACTTACCCCCTGTACTTCCTCTGCAGCTTCTCTGACTACGTGATGGGGAGCTGCATGACAACAGACATACCAGATTGTGTGAGTTCGAGAGACCGGGGTGCTGCGACTGCGAGAGAGAGAGAGACCAGGGTGCTGTGACTGTGGGAGAGAGAGATACCAGGGTGCTGCAACTGCGGGGGAGAGAGAGACCAGAGTGCTGTGACTGTTTGGTTGAATCAGATTCCTGGAGGGGGTCAACTTCAAGAGACCTTAGAGAGAGCAGGGTGTGCGACTTGGAGTGATGAGATGCCAGAGGTAATAGGAGATGCATCGTGGAGCAGGACAAGGAAATGGCAGATGAGAGCAGCAGCTGATGTGAAGAATGGTTCAATGGCAGAAGCGAGAAACTGGATGAAATGGTTTGGTGGCAGGTACATCAGATGCAGTGTCATGGGTGTGGATCAGATTGTCTTGTGTTGGTGGAACACCTGCTTGGCCCGTTGGTGTATCAGAGGTAATGCAGTAACATGCCAGTCATTGAATGGGCTGCGCCAAATGAAAATTAAAAATACTGAGCTAAAAGAGGTCTGGTGAGTGAAAGTAAGGGAAAAAGTGGCGTAAACATTACGTGAGAGTTCCCAGGTGGTGAGATAAAGGTATGGTCCACACTACCTGGTGAAAGACAAGAAAGGTAGGTACCACAATTGTGCTTTGAAGCAGAAGGGAGCAGAACCATCAGTAGCATGCATGGCTTGCAATGCACACCTCTGCATTGAGTGCTTTGCTAAGTATCACCAGTACCGGTCTGACTCCGACAGCAATGCTTTGATGTCTTGCTAGGAAGGAAGGAAGGCTTCATGTTAGATTGGATGACAAGAAAAAGAACGCATGCATGATTACTTGTAAGGGGTCACCAGTGTTGTTACAGGGGGATCATCTGTCTTCTACAGCCAGGTTCCCCTGATGAAAGTACATCACTAAGGGCACGAAGTGTGGTGGCAAAGTTGACAATAGGAAAGTTCATTGCAGGGGACATGCAAACAACACATTGACAAATGTAACTACCCATCAAATGAATAACTGTTTGAAGGATCAACGGAAATGGGATACAAGGGGATGTAACACTGTGAAGACACCAAGGGTCATGTGCAGCAAGGCCTGTTGGCAGCTGTAGCATTACATGATTCGGACAAAGGATCATGCACACACACAAAGGTTGTTTTGTGGTTGTGGAAAAATGCGTGGGACTGCTTCTGGATGGATGTCGGATCATAGTTGCACTTACAGGATGTTGTCTGACTGTTCTTTGACAGCTTGTGGGTGGCTTAGGCCATCCATATGGAGTCCGGAAGAAGGGTAATGCACAGTGACACAAATGGCATCATGCTGCCGGTCTTTTGGTGGTTGGAAGAAGGCTGATATGCAGTGGGCATGGTTGTTCACAGCTGCAGACCGAGATTGTTTGGAACAGAGTGAGTCAGACACTCTGGATGTCTGTTTTGTGGGGGCAGACGGAGTTTTGGCTGATGGATCTTGCGTGGCAGACAAGCGGTTGCGCGATGCGAGTTTTGATTGTCCTAAGAGTTGACTGGAACATCTGTGGCTAGGTGAAAGACACAGCAGCCTATGAAGTTTTTGGCATTGTGCAAAATGAAAAAAAAATGAAGAGCTAATGTGGACTGGTGTCTGTGATAACAAGCGGTGGTCCATATCTCACTCACCAGACCAATGGGGCAAGCTGACAGAGGTACAGGAGAGCACAAACGGTTCTGAGCACACCAGTTGGTGCATTGGCATGTGCGACGAATCTTGCTCCACTAACTCTTCCAGCACTGTTGTGGAGTGGCGGATTTAGTTCCACAATTGTTATTTTCATTTGGATGCAGAGCCCCACAACACGCATGTTGACATCATGCTGTGCAAATATACGTTATGTAGCAGGCTAGTGCATTGCTGCACTTGGGGGATTGCTTCCATCGTATGGGCACATGCAGCTCATTCTCTGACAGCTGGACACACTCAGAATCACAGTTATAAGGAACCTGACTTTTGGATTGCATGGCTATGTGAGTGAACCACAGCCACAAGCAACTTCAACGCAGTTTTGCTTTCAACAAAATGTGTTGTTTGTTGTGTTATTTCTAAAATCATACTGTTTGTAACCTGCAATGTCTTGCATACAAGAAACTGACAACACAATATAGGGTGTAATGGTATTTATTATGAAAAAAGACAACAGACACTGGAAATGGAAACTGAGTTTATTAGGATCACAATTGGAAACATCGACCAATAAGGATCCTGCGTAGTCACAAGCCTTGGGAATAGATGGCCTGGCATTTAATTAATTCCATGTATTTGGTTTACCTCAACAGGGGTGTTAATAGGAAGCAGCTCCCAGACGCGTGTATCAACAAGTGATTTCAAATCTTGAGTACACTGAGGACAAGGAGGCAGTATAGGGCAGTGGTTTAAGGCTCTGAGCTGCAAATCTGGTGACGTGCAGCAGACCAGACTTGGGTTTGAATCCCACAGCTTCCACTTGCATACTGTGTGACCCTAAGCAAGTCACTTAACTTCCCTGTATTCCCAGGTCGTTCCTGTAAAAAAGCTTTCAGCTTAGTGTGTTAATCCTGGTTAAACAACTAAAAAAAAAAAGGTAATGGGACACTGTAAGCCATGGAGTTATCAACTGCACAGAAGCCAAATTGCAGGTCAAACCCAAGTCAGGATATGGCAGCAGTCAAGCAAACACAAGGTATGTGGGGTGTACAATCCATGATGGCGAAATGCAGGGGTAGTGAGGGACATGGGTGGAGTGTCACGGATGGATCTATGGTAATAATATCTCGCAGTTGGTTGCAGGTGACAGGAGCAAGCATCTCAGCGTCTGGATATGTGGTCACTCCTTTGTTTACTGGGCCACAGAAAGAGCACAGCAGAGCACAGGAGGGCAAAACTTGTGGTTAGGAAAAGACAGAGTGCAAGTTCATTGGACTGGAAGGCAAGGAATGTAGTGGGATGGACTGATTCCAGTGCTCCGGGAGAAACATGGTGGGCCTCATCCAAACATTCTGATTATTCATTTGGGAGGCAACGATCTGGCAACCTGCCGGCTGCGGGAATTGAAGGGAACCATAGGGCAGATGCTGCATCAAATCAAGTGCTGGTGACCCAGGGTCCATATTGTATGGTCCAACATTGTGCAGCAGTTGAACTGGAGTGGAGCACGAGATGTGCAGGCCATCGAGAAAATCAGAAGACTACACAATGGGTTCATGTTGTCTATGATGGATACCATGGGTGGGTCAGTGGTCCGGCATCCTGGCCTCGGTCTTCACAGCCCTGGAGTGTACCGGCCAGATGGTGTACACTTGACGGATGAGGGATTGGATGACTTTCTGAAGGACTTGAAGCATGGCGTGGTGGCTGCTACATGTGGATCATTGAAAGTAAATTTATATTGAATAAATGCATGACGGAGGCCATTTACCCAAGCTCCTGGTATGTATGTATTTTGTTTGTTCACCCTTGTGTGTATGTGAGTATGTGGACACAGCAGAACAGAGGTTGGGACTACATCAGGTAAGAATGTAAGAATGTAGAAATCTCTTCAGTGCAGATCATCATGGGACGCCATCTGAAAAGGTAAGAAAAATGTGATTGTGGTGATTGTACTGTAGTCATTTTGTTGTTGACATTTTGTAGTCTATATGATGCGACTTGTGGCCGCCGTGCCAAATACCATGGGTGCCACCATGCACATATTTGCATGTGTTGTGATGTTATGCCCACAAAGTACACAACACTGCTCATTATTACACATGCGTGTTGTACGAGACATGGCGCCGCCATGCACCTCATGATTTGTGGTGATGCTGTGTTGTTGAATGTCTTTGCATATGTTGATGGTACATTGTGTGTGTATGGTTGGATAAAAATGATAGACTAAATATATAGATATATATGTATATGTGAATACATGTGTGTGTCTGTATGTGTATATATAAATGTGTGTGTATATTTGTATATATCTGAATGAGTGGCAAGTGAGCTTGGAGAATAGAATGAGTGGTGGAGCATAGCACTGAGTAATGGTTCCTTGTGCTCACTTGTCACGAGTTCAGATATATTCTGTATCACATACCTGTCAATAACTTAGTCCTTTTATACAATAGGACTGTTTTATGTGTTTTTTGGGTTTGGTGATGAAATCACGGTGTGATATTGGGCGGTTTCACACTGAGCACTTTAGGAGGTATGCACACTTGTTTATGGTATGGTGTGTATGGCTGACACTTGTCTGTCATGAGCCCAGAGTCACCTAAGCAGCTTGAATAAAATGCAGTTTTTTGTAATTGCAGCAAGTATGAAAACAAATGTTTTGATTCCCTTTCCAATGGTGCTATGCAATCAATTTTAATTTACTGAACAGTTTGGCCACTGACAGCTTGTGTATCATGTATACTTTGGATTTAAAAATAACTGGTTTCCCCCTTTTTCCCATAGGAAAACCATGGCATAATTTGCCATTATAAAGGAGTGTTTATAACGGCAAATGCAGCAGTTCCTCGCTGTGCGCTTATCATATGCCCATGGCAGTGACTGCTCACACCGTTTCCATGTCGCCTAAACCAGCATCGCCAGAAGAACGCGGCAGTAAGTTTTTATGTGTTATTTTTTCCCACTGTACAGCAACAACCAGGGTAAAAACTGTGGAATCCTGACAGAAAAAAAAAAAAGAGAAACTGTTTTTAAAACACGGCGATTCAAATCTACAAACTGAAACTAAGCCGAACTGTGGGCGCCCTGAAAGGTGACTATTTTATGTAATTGTTGAGATGATAAAGGTAAACTCAGCAATTATGTAAAATAAAATATGGGTCTGGGTGTGTGTAAACTCAAATTTACATACACCCTCGGGGTTAGATGCAATGCATAAACCCCTCGGGTGTGCGTAAATTCTCATTACACACCCAGACCCATACTTTATTCTCTATTTTGCATTTGTTTATGGCTTGGTGTGTATGGCTGATATATTGTCCACCAAGAACCATAAGCACTATATCTTAGCCAGTATAAAACAAAAAATGAATTGATTACAATTGATTGCACAGCACCGTTGGAAAGGTAATTTAGTTATGAACAGATTGTGTGCTGATTTATCGTGTGTATCATGTATAGTTCAGGAGTTATTTGCATTTGTTTATGGCATGGTGTGTATGGTTGACATGTTGTCTGTCAAGAACCACCTACGCATGCTGAATAAAACACACATTCTGGGTACCTCAGCCAGTATAAAACAAAAACCAGACTGAGCACAATTGATTGCATAACACTGCTGGAAAGGAAATTTTGTGATGAACAAGTTTGCCTCTGTTATGTTGTGTGTATCATGTATACTTTAGGAGTTTTACGCATTTGTTTATGGTATGGTGTGTATGGTTCAGATTCATGCCTCAAACTTCGCCAAAGCACCTTAACTAAAATGGTAAAAACATATATTTCATACTATAGAAATAGTTGTCTTTTTAACAAACAAATCATTAAAACTGCATGTAGTTTCTGCATGCTGAATTTGGCGTTGATATGTCACATACTTTCAAACAAAAAAAGGCTTAAAGTACATTTTTTTGTGTAAAAATAATTTTTTTTGCTTTTTCGACTAGCATAGAAAAAAATAAATTATGTATTATTAATTGCATACCATCATTGGAAAGGTAATTTTATGCTGAACAAGTTTGCCACTCATACTTTGTGCCTAGCACACACGGTTCTTGAGCTATAAACATTTGTCTGTGACATGCT
This sequence comes from Neoceratodus forsteri, assembly GCA_016271365.2. NCBI lineage: Eukaryota > Metazoa > Chordata > Ceratodontiformes > Ceratodontidae > Neoceratodus > Neoceratodus forsteri. Next base: position 357,197,522 of record CM028134.1, read on the forward strand.
GATTATGGCTTGATTTTGCTTAGAAAAGTCCCAGGATTCACTGTTATCAGTATACAGGACACAAGTGCTGCAACTTCAGAGAGCTCCTGAGGAGGCAATTAGTTAAGGTACTCCAAAAAGACTGAGTGACGGTGACCAAATGCTGGTCCAGAGCATTGCCCATAGAGTGTGCTGGTTGGAGTTTGGCCTTGATGTCAGCCACCTTAGCCACAAAGAATCGAGTGAGCTCCTTGCACTCAACTTGCAAAAACGCTCTTCAGATCTGTAGACAGGCTAGGCTGCACAGTCTGTCCACAGTTCAGAAAAGCTGAACTGGTTGATTCTGCGTGGTCGCAATCTCCCTGGACAGGAACTCTGCCTTCTTATGGGTGAGTGCAAATTGATAGGGTTGCTAATGGTCCATCAATCTAAGGTGGCCGGCATCAAGAGCGGATCCCCACCAGCAATGCTCTAACCTTCATCCTAGTCGACGCATCTCCCTCAAGGACCCATTAAACCAAGGGGACCGAGGGCGAAGGGAGAGAGGCTGAACTCAGACAGGAGCAATGACATCCAAGGCCATAGATATGGTCTTATTATAGGCCACAACTAGGGCTTCTGGGTCATTGTTTGCCGATGGAAGGATTGATAGGTCAAGCACCACCTCCATGCCTTCAGAGCTTACATCTCGCAAAGGGCTATACTTGATCATCTCCACAGGGGCAGACCTACGAAGAGGGGTGCAAAAATTGAAATGCATGGTGTAGTGGTCAGACCATCCAACTGGTTCCACCCCCAAATCTGAGGCCTTGACCCCCAGGAGGAAAACCAAGTAAAGGAAATGACCGTATTTATGGGTAGCAGTGGAAACAATCTGTGTAAGGCCCAGAGATAACATTAACTGAAGGAAATGCTGACCAAATTGGGAGAGTTCGTCATCGACCCAGGCATTAAAGTCACCCAGGACCATCAGCCTGGGTGACTCAAATGCAATGTCTATCACAAAGTCCACCATTTCCTGAAGGAACCGCTTCTCATCTCCAGGTGGACAGTAGACGAGGGCGATCCTACAACCTACACCTGCTACCATGGTGCATTCAAATGACTGAGTCTCCTCAACTGGTACACTCATTAGGCCCAGTTCAAACTTGAAACAGACCGCAACCCCCCCATGATCTAATCTCAGGTGGTCAATCACCGAGTACCCTGCCGGAGTTGTAGCCTCTAGTGTGGGGGCTGAAGTTCTCGTCCAGCCAGATCTCAGTGATGCATGCCAGATCCACCATACCAACAAGATCTGCTATAATTCCAGTGTTGTTTTTAATGGACCTGGCATCACATGACACCACCCGAGCTGGATGAGCTTCCAGGGCTGTCTGGGCGACCTGCCCACCAAGATTGGTGGTGCCCTTGGGTATGGAAACCAGACATGGAAGACCACGATCTGGATTCCATTTTACCCCAGGGCACCTTCTGGATCTCATGACCTGATGCAGTGGCTCCACTCATTCACCCTCCACTGTTCATGCCCTCCAACTCCCCTCCCCCTCTGACAGGCAATACCCAGCACTCTACAGTGCTGGTAGATAGTAAACTGTAAAGGGGGGAGATAAAGGGACAGAGAGCGCGAAGACCAGAGGATGAATAGCACACGGTCATGGGGGCAGGCCTCCAGCACATTCCAATAACTCAGATAAACCATACTGTTTACAGAGTAAAACATAAAACAAAATTACTAAGCAATCCCTCAACTCTCACGTCAAAAAAGGAAATAAGTAAAGTCTAAAATCAATTAAATAGTCATAACTAAAGAAAACTATTGCAATTACATAAAACATAAAATATCCCAATCATCAAAATCACACTTGCTCTTTCAAGTAAGTCACAAATTAAGACATAAATAGCCGGAGAATTGTTGGACTGTAATTCCTGACTAAGGGATTCAAAGTAACTAGCCCCCAGTGGTCCTCACACCACCATAGAGGATCAGTTTGTAGAAGGAGTCTCAAAGCTCTCCACAATCCCATGAATACTCTCACCAAAAAGGGGGTGAGGGAAAACTTTAAAACCAGGTACACTCTCACTGTACCAGGCCAAAGAAACAAAGGCACTCTCACTGCCTTAAACAGATTTAAATATGAAAACCAGAGTGGATCTGACTGTAATCAAGGAGAGAAAAGTTAAGATGGGCTGCTTCAATGATGGATGCTCAGGAGTTGAAGAAGGCCCCGATAATTCCTGCTAGGCAGCAAGACTACAAGTCCACGGCCATTGCTATCAGTGTCTCACCAAGGTTCATTTTCCAGACAGCCCCAAGGAGGGACCCAGGGAGGCACTGGGCTGAAATGCCAGCTACCCAGTGGAATGAGACCAGGACCCCCTCACACAGCCACATACCACAGCCCGCCCACCCCCAGGATCAGGACCGCAACTCCAACAGCCAAATCACAGCCAGTCTTCATGTGTCCATCACTCCTGGGCTCGAACCGGCTGCTGCCAAGATTAAACTCCACAACAGTTTATCCAAAAGTCCAGGAATTCAGCAGGCAAATAATCCCAAAATTCAGCCAAAGCAATAATCCCTCAGTCTGCACTGCAAAAGCAAACTCCCCTTTCCAGTGATCGTCGCAACTTAATCCAAATAATTGTTCCAGCGCCTATACCTCGATCCCACGTAGAATCAAAACAGTCTCTGACAGGTCCACAGCAATAAGGCAGAAAGAGCAACTTCCACAGGTGTAGCCAGAGTGAAAGGCAGCGAACCGGCAACTGAGAAAGTGAGGGCGGCAATGGGCCAAGGCCGGTAGTCAGCGTACACACTTCGAGGTGGTCGTAGTCACCCCGTAATCGCTCAAGCGCTCAGCTCACTCTCTCAGCAGCACTTCATTGCAAATATTCCCGGAAACCCAGATATTGGCAATATACCCCAGCAGCCAATAACTGAGCAAGCAAGTCCCAAACAAAATACAAAAAAAACTTCAGGGCTGAAAGGCTAAACAATAAAACTTTAAAACTTTTTTTTAAATGCACTAAAAACACTCCAAAGCTCTCAGAAAACACTCAGAAACAATAGAAAAGTGCTCTAAACAAAGTTAAACTGCAGTAGCAGCCAACAACTCACCCAGCCCGGCGGCCATCTATCAAGGACATAAACATCTAATTCTCTTATACACATACATAATGTATTTTCACACAGAACCCCACAAAGAACTGAATTTTATGAGTTCATATAGTACATGTTCCTGAAATAGCAGTGTGGCAGGTACATGTTTGTCAATCTGACATAAAAACAAAATTGTGCTCACATGAACCTATTCATTGAGGCTACATCAAAGACACAATGCTTCTAAGAATTATCAGAATGCAGATTTATTTTATATCCATTAAATAACCCTGTGTTATATAGCCAGAATAGAATGCAGAGTTTTGATGACAGAAAACTAACATCTATGATACAGACAAGGTAATTTCTCACAGACATTCATTTATGCCACTAAAACTCAGCACTGCACCCCAAACAATCAACTTTTTATGAGAATAGAAAGATTTTAAGTATATCCCTCTAAACACAAGCCAGGTCTGTTAGTAACAAACTCTGAGTGAAAAACAATTAGCTCTACAGACTGCTCTAACTAAGAACTGCAACAGCTTATTCAGTCAATCAGGGATTTAATTGGTGAAGCAGCAGGCTGGACAGGTATGATGTCATTGCTCACTGACAGGGACAGAAACATCTTCACGTTTCTTCACTGTTTCAGTTACTGCAGAGCACATTAACAGATGTTGATTTAAAGAAAGCCTCAAAACCAAACAGCATGCCATTTTTAGGAAACACTAATCATGACACAGGGACATGTATTCAAGTGAATTCAAGCTTTTTATGAAATAGGTGTGCATTTGAGCTTTAAGACCATTAGCTTGGATCTTAGAAAATATCTCACTGATGTGAAGATGGTTACTAAAGATCTTACTATATAAACCCAAATATCAGGTATATCATGTATTTGTGCCAGGGGAGTCCATGAAGCACCATCTCCATGAGGTGTTAGAAGGTGGCTGGTGCATTTGTAAAACCCATGGGCATGACCCTAAATGGTTACAGCCCAGGGCCAGTTGTAAAGGCTATCTTCTCATGATCCTTGTCTGCCATGTTCACTTGCCAATAACCATTACAGAAATCCAAACTACTGAACCAAGCTGAACCAGCCAAGGCATCAAGTGTGTCACCATACTCCAGTATAGGAAGCAAGGAGCTGCATCACTATATGATTCCTATCTGGCAATGAAAGACACCTTTTCATTCTGTACAGTAGGACCATAAATACCCATATTTTCTGGTGATAGCTTCTATGTAAAACTGACAGGATTAAGTAGAATTAAAAAAGTAAAAACAAAATATTTAAAAGAAGTGACAGTCTTAAAGGAGAACTGCACTGAATCTGTAAGTAAGCATTTTTTAAGTACAAGTTCAAATTATGTTTTGCTCTATCAATAAAGGCTTTTACATTATCCCAGTAGATTTTTCTGATTTACACAGTGGTGTTAAGATCAATTTCATACTCCTCTTCCGACTGACCACCTGCATGGGGTCATGGTGTAGGTAATAACAAAAAAATACTTGTACAGTAACATTATACCTAGCCATATACTAAAAGAAGTCGTACTCTTGTATCTGATTGCCTGACTTACCTCCCTACTGAACCAGCTAGGTTTCCTGACCTTGGAATTATTTTCCTTCTGTTTTAGGCAGATGCTAGTGGCTGCTGCAATCCCTTCCCTGATCACTGTCCACCTTCATTTCATGTCTTCCTCAGGGATAGCTAGGGGTTCCTTCAAAATCTCTCTCATCCTACCATAGTTGACCTACCTGAAATTTAGCAACTTTGTCTTTGTGCTTGATGTTTCTTTCCCCATGTCAACTAGGAATCAAACCATCCAGTGGTTGCTATTCCCAAAGGGATCCTCCACCAATATGTTCAAAGGGTGATCCCCATTTGTAAGTACCACGAATAGGATGACTTCCTCCCATGTCGGTATGGTCACCCCCAAAACAGGAACCCATCCTGGACTGCATCCAGTAACAGTTTGGTCTTGGTACATGTGGTGGATGAGATACTCCAGTCCACCTTAAGCAAACTGAAGTTTCCCATCACCACTATTTCTCCCCTTTCATCTGCTATCCTCATCATGGCACCCAAATCCCTGTCTCTTTCTTCATCCTGATTGGTGGTCTATAAACTACACCCAGTCTTAAGTTCCTACCTGCTGCCATTTGGATTTGACCCACAGTGTTTCTAGTTCCCAGTCTACAACTTCCTCCCAAGTGGCAATAATAACCTCCCCGATGTATAATGCCACCCTTTCCCTTTCTGTCTGTCCCTTCTGTAGAGAGCATACCAAGGAATGGAGAGATCCCAGTCATGGTTTGGGGTAGCCCAGGTCTTGGTGACCTTCTACCAGTACCACCATTCCCTCTGTACTTATGGTCTGCAGGTCAGCCATCTTTTTTGTGAGACTTTTAGGACACTGCCCTCCACCATTCCTGGTTCTCTTTCTTATGTTTTAACCAAATGCATCCCACTCCCTCTGCTTGATGGCCTGTCCCTCTCCTCTTCTCCTGCTTGTTTTCAGTCACCCTCAGTCCCCTTCCAATCCCACCACTGTCCCCTGTCTCTGTTCTTCCAGTGACATTTACCTGAGGCAGGCTTGAGCACCCCGGAAAACTCCACCCTACATCCTCTCCTATCTGATCATTCTGTGAGGGGAGGGAGGGGTCCTGTCTCCCCCCCCCAGAAACCCTGGGTGCTGTAGCCCTTTCTGCCCCCTTCCCCAATTTAGTTTAAATTTAGGCTCCTGTCTATAGATTCCCCAAACCATTCACCTAGCAGCTTGGTTCCCCTCCTACTTAGGTGCAATCTATCGACTGCATAGAGGTTTTTGTCATCCCAGGTCTCCCCAAGGCCTTTGTGTATCCAAATCCTTCATCCCTATGCCATTCCTTCAACCAGCCATTGAACTCCTCTCTTTTTTGTTTCCTGGCCATGCAAAAAATGGCAAAATCAGAGATCAATGCAAGAGAGATAACTTACTTCACAAAGGAAGGAGCTGACTATGCTTCCTCAGAATCTTTTTTTTTTTTTTGATATGGAGGCCCTAACCTTTGAGGATGCTGTTCATACAGAGGGGAGTGAATCTGAGATACCACTAATACATCAGTCCTTTATCTGTAACATTCAGAGAGAGAAAGAAGATGGGTATGAGATGCCAGCCAAAGCACAGAAATTGCTCTAAACCAGTTCTGAGCTGTGTTTAGGCTATGGACACTGTCTAATAAGTGAACTGTTTTTCAAAATGTTAAAAGGGCAGAGGCCTGATTTTACACTTGTAACAAAGCAGAGTGGCTAAAAGATGTTCCAAATACCAAAGGGAGTCTTAGAAGCATAGCAGTCTATGTTTTGACCCTACAGGTAAGCAAAAAAGACTATACTGCATTATACAGTATGTATGTGGTACCAGGTGTACAATCTCCCATGTGCATTGGGTTGGATGTCCTTGTATGACTAAGTGTATGTATAGATCTGGCCTGTTTTGTGGTCATGGGTAAGGGAAGACCATTACCTAGCCAAAGTGATACCACAAACTTTGTGCTGTGGAAAACTATACCTCGAGTGTGCCAAGAAGTGATGAGCTCACTCTGACAGTTTTAGGTAATGTAACAAAGATTTATAATAGGATTAATATAAAGAAAGGCCAGGAAATTCCTGATTCATGTGTAATATTTATGCCTATCAAGCAGTTTTGAGACATGGATTTATACATCCATTCTATACCCTACTCAGATGTGGCCTACGGAATCACACATTTTTTTGTATATAAGGCTACACAAGAGGCTACCACTATAGAAATTAACTGAGTTATGAACTGTATTAGGCACACCATTTTTATGATATATTTTCAATTACTGTTATATTGGAACAACCAGAAAATATTGGCAAGTGGGATGAAGACAATAGCAATGACAAATCTTTGCCTATGTGTCTAATTACTCTGAATGGGATTTCTTTATTTGGTAAGAAAAAAGTGCAGGCTTGTACTTATATAACTGTTGATGAACATGAGAGGTAAATGTGATAGAATCTGAAAATGTTTCAGATATAACTGAAGAAAACATAGAGTTAGGAGAAAATTTAATTACTCTGAGTTCAAGGAATGAGTTGAACAAGCGGTTCAAAGTGTAAAACTGGTAGAAAAAGAATGGGTTATAAAAATATTTATAAGATCCAAGAAATATTCTCTAAAGATGTTAATGACAGCAGAGTAAATTGAAAAATCCTGTACTGCCCCTTTTTCCCACATGTGACATTGGAAGGACTTCAGAGAAGGTTATCAAACCTGCAGTTTCTTTCAGTCTCCTTCCTTAAGATCAGAAACTGTCTTGAACGTTTCCTACACTCCCCCTGGCCAGGTCATCCATTCCTACATGTACCACCAATTGTGTCCATCAGCCCATATCCCAATTAGTTCCACCACCTCAAACCTGAGTCTAAAGACCATGGCTCTAGGGCTGCAGTGCATTTTCTTAATTTCTGAATTAGTGGAACACAACACCTGCTCCCTTCCCATTAGTGCAAATGATGGTCTGCTTCTCTGCACTCCAGTTGTCCATGTTTTCATGGACATCCATGGTCATCCCTGCTATGTCCCTAATCTTTTCCCATGATAACCCCATCCATGGTTTGCCTATGATTCATGGGCAAGACTGCACATGGTTGATGCACACATGCCTAAAAAAAAACTACACAATCAAGAGAAACTAATCAGGTGAAATAAATCTATTTTGAAATTGGTAAATGAAAACAAAAATGTTCTGATAAAATAAAATGTTTAATTATTTCAGGTAGCAGCCATGATTGTCCATATCTAAATATGATTTCTAGTGTCCATACTGTCCATGTTTGATAAAACCTTTTTATGTTTTTTTTATGATAGCCACCTTTATTCTTCCTTTTTCCTGTATAAGAGTATATTTCACTCTTCTTTTCTAATGTATAAAAGTATAACATGGATGGCACCCTAGTTAAAATATAAGCTTGCTTTTATCATATTAGTAGTTCCATCATTTAAAATACATTTGATGTGGATTATATGGTAAACTGCATAAATAATTTCTGGTTGTCAGTTTAGCCTTATTTGGAGCTGGGTCCACGAAAGCCCGTTACAGGGTTCTAGATTAATTTTAAAAAGTGTTAGAGGTATCTTCATTACGAAAGCATATAGGACACCAACCAAAAAATTTTTTTACTAATCCTCAAATCTGCAGAATAATTCAAACTCCATGGAAAATTCTGAAAATAATACTAGCAAAATTACCAATGATCTTTCAAGTGGCATTTGACACAGATAGGGAAATAATCCTGCAAACTGCTAGAAAACAGGTGATCTATGCTTTAAAGAAAACATAATTCATATTTGCCCATATGTGTTGTAACAGTCATGGAACAACTGTTCCACTAGAAGTATTAAAATGGGCACTTCAGTAAAATCAGGTTATTTAGAAGTGGGTTTGAAACCAGGTTCTGCCAGTACAGAGAGAGTAGGTGGATCCTGCAGAATAAATCAAAAAGGTGACTGTGAGCATATTAGTAGTGCAAGGGTAATCAGTAAGCAGAAAGGGAGAGATAGGGTTCTGTCTCCTTAATAAAATACACACATGTACATACATTTAACTATTTTCAAGTAGTAGCTGCGGGCTTGTGAATAGGTTGCCCATGCTTATAAATATTAGCCCTGGAAGTCCAGTGGTAAAACGGGACCGAGCATCAGTATATTCTGTCAAGGAGCATTTATTGTGTATTAAAAAATACAGTATGTCCCAGTATTAAGAAATGTGCTAACTTTTTTGCTAAAGAGTGCTATCAAACCATTATTTTTCCAAGTCTCACCAAACTTGGCATAGTTATACAGCTAAATGTGCTCTACATGGAAAAAAAATTATATTTTTGTAAATAAAAAGTCATGAAAGGGGAGTCACTGACCTGGGAAGGCAGAGTGGTTGGAAATCAGGTTCCATTCTGCAAGGAGGCAGAGTGGAGGAGGAGCCAGAGAAAGGTGTAATATTTCAGGTAGGAAGTGTTACAGGAGTCTATGGGACAGCCCCAGAGAGGTATCTGAGAGAACAAAATGAATACGTAAACAGACCAAGCTGTAGGCCAGTGCAGGAGCTGGTTTTAAAGGAGAAATGGGTTATTTTTAAAGAAATTATATCCCAGAGAGTGAGGGAGAGTCACTGCAAAATGTATGCTTTTCATATTAAGTGAACATCAAGCTTTAGCAACTCTGGGTTCCCATGGGTGAATTTCTAAAAGAAACATTCAGGAGAAAGCTGAGAAAGTGAGCTTTCTCACTGGCTAAGTGTGGAAATGCTTAAACATTGTGAAGAAAGGATTTATTTATGTACAAAGAATGTTATGTAAAATGTGCAGTCCAGGCTGACAGCACAAGGCAGCCTCAGAATGTTCAGAGATAGCAGTTAGGATTCAAAAGGTGGATTCCATTGTGGCTTATGGTGTTGAAAGATTCCAAACAGGAGATGCTTGTGACTGGCGCTGAGATTGGAAATAGGGTTGTGCCCACTCAGAGACAGGATGTGGGGCAATTGGAATGCTCAGAGTATAAGAGAAATTGCACAACTCTGTTGAAGAGAGTTTGAGCAGGGAGAGCAACCTGAAGGGACCAGAAGAGACCAGAGGGAGTCCAGCCTATGGAAGCCTACCAATTTGGTAGTGCCTGTGGGACCAGCCCTCAAGTTAATGTAATAATTATAGGGGATCACCTATATCCCAGTGCTAGGGATAGCAAGGCAGTCAGTAAGAGCAGGGCCAGTGTATAGAAAGCCTGCTGCTTTTAGTACCTGAATTTCTTTCCCATGAGTTTCCAGTTTTTGGCAAAAGAAGATTTGCAATGACTACATTGCCAGGTGCCTCCTCGATTACAACAGCAATCATCTGCCAAGCTCCATGGGTCTGCAAAACATCATTTTCATCAAAACCAATGGGGATGTGGTACAGTACAATTTAATTTGCAGCTGGAGTCTAGTTCAAGAGGAACACTCGTTTGTGTTTTGTGTGCAGATATCCTTCTTAACTACAAAGACTAGCATCCAGAAATGAAGGACTGTGTTATTTCTGAGACACAATGGGGGAATGTATTGTATTGGGAAAGGTTGATGTTATACAATACCAGTACAGTAAACATGAATGTTTAGAGTATAAGAATATAGAGTGGTAAGTATTGTAATGTATAAGGTACCGTAATAGATGCCTGGGAAGGGTATCTGGGCTTTTAAGGAGTGAGTGGGCTGACTGAGGTGAGTATAGCCCAGTAGCCACTGCACGCACTTAAGACAGGTGAAGATTTATGTGCAGTGACTGAGATCCGGGGTGTGGCCTAGTGCTGGGTGTCCTATGGAATACTGAAGGGCTGGTGGGTAGTGTATAGCCTACAGTTTCAGGGGTCAGTAGGTATAGACCTGTGGATATTGTGATACAGTAAGAGAAGTGTTATTGTTTGATGCAATCATTTTAAAGTCATTTTGTGATTTGTTTGAATGCTAAAAAGGTTTATAAATATACAACTGTCTCTGTATGTTGCAGAGCAGTCAGTAAAGATTTACCTTCCTTTCACTTTGAAACTGTGTCAGAATCGTGCTTCAGATGGCCAAAATCTCACATTATTCCTGTGGTCTCCTACAAGGCAGTCCAGTGCAGCCCCTCTTTCTCCACACAGGTTCTGCAGCTGCTCGACTGGGGAGGTAATTGTAAAGATTCCTGTGTGTACCCAGTCAATGGTTGTAGGTGGTAAGAGAGGCAAAGAAGCTACTGGTCATACAACCCTGTTAACCCACATGAAGGTGCTACATCTACCTATCAAATAACTGCAGGCATATCTGCCTCACTATGTCTAGGTGACCCTGTGGGTGTGGTGGAGTCTGTGTAACTCGCCACATATGTGTCTGTATCAGTTATAAATTGGTGCCCAACTGTGAAGCTGTACCATGGATGTGCTCATTGCTTTGTGTAAAGGTTAACACAAGAGCAAGACTGGCTTATTCCAGGTTATGCCTAATTGTAGAATATCTTAAAAAGTTGTTTGTTTTGAATTTGGTCAGAGTCTCTTCAAATCTTTTGTACACAGGAACTTTAGTGTTACGCCTGACATTGAAGGGGTGGATTTCTTGCAAAACCACTAGGGAGTATGAGGAAAGGGTTGCAGTGTAGTTGGCTCTACTTCGCTCATCTTTAACAACCGAGAAGTGGATCTTTCAGCTGGGAAAAGGAAAAGCTGGTATGGATCAGAGGCTATCAGCAACATTTGAACAGAGTAAGGGACCTAGTAATTTAGAGGGAACACACGGTCTAGATCCAATGGTGGTGTTCAGAATGAATTTTCCTTCAATGGATGCACCATAGTTCAAGTCAAGATGTACTGAGTCACCAATGAGAGGGATCATAAGGACATCTGTGGGATTTGGAAAAGGTAGTTTGAGAAAAACACCAGTGGAAAATATGTCATTTGATGTAGAAGAATTTCAGAAGAGAATGGAAAAGAAACCGTAAGTATTTATGGATTGAGTTTTGAACAATATACATAATTTAAGTGTAACTCCAGAAAGAAGAGAAAGTATGACAAATGCAGGTCCATCAAGAAGAGATGAACCATCTGAAGTGCAAGAGTTTTGAGGTGGAAGACAGGAGATGTCTCAGAGAAGAGAAAATGTGTCACAAGGTTATGACAGAGTGTTGACGCCAATCATTTCTATGGCTGCACCATGGGTTGGAAGTAGTTTTCCTGTGTTTGGAGGAGAAGGCAAAGTGAATGCCTTAGAGTTTCTAAGAACCTTTGAGAGAACAATAAGACAATCACAAGTACCAAAGGATTTGTTGATGCAGCATTTCAAAGGAGCTACGTAAAGTGTAGCAAGTAAATGGTGGCACTACAAGTAGGAATAGTTGTGAGATTGGAGACAGTGCAGAGTCCAAATTCTAGAATATATCAACAAGGGCCAAAGCAGGCAATATCTATGAAAAGAGTTAGATCATCTGCAGAGGGCTGGAGATCAACTGGATATGCTCATCTTAGACAAATGGGAATTTACAAATGCCTATATCCAAGAGCTCAAGAAAGAGAGATAATGGAATTTGTTGTCAGAACACTACAGTCAGAATTGCAGATTTATGGGCACTATGCCAAGAACCATTGAAGAGCTCATACAAAAAGGAAGAACTTTATGCAAGAATTTGTGTCAAGTAAAGCCAACAAAGAATAATTTGTATGAAAGAACCTAGAGATTTTAGGAACGAGATCCTGAACCACAGAGACATATAACACAAAGTACTTCAGTAAATGTACAGCAGAGATCATATCTGCCTAGAAGAGGGGATAGATTCGAACTCAGATGCTATGGGTGCAAAGAGTTGGGGAACAAGAAAACAGATTGCCCAAAGAATAAAACAGAGCAACCTGCAAACACAGCAGCAACTACCTTGATGAAAGTGGAGGAGAAAGCAAAATCTGAGGAGACCATAGAAAAGAAGAAAGCTATAGAGGTGGTAACCACAGTTATAAGTGCAAATTTGCTGTATTTACCTGTGAAGTTGGGAGATATAAAAGTTCAAGACCTGGTGGATACTGGAGCTATCCTACTATTATCACAAAGCCCGTGTTGATGCAGAATATACAGTCATCATCATGGTTCATGAGAAAGCCAAAGATGAAGCTTACTCTAGTCTCAGAAGAATCATATAGTCCATGGGGACAAGAAGTCAATCTCAGTATTCAAGATGTGCTATGGAAGGGAAGAGTGGTTATCTTTGATACAACAGTCTCAGAGGTCATCATCAGAACAGACATTCTCAAGGAGTTAAAGTTGGTAATTGACATAGCAAACATAATGGTTGTAAGTTCGGAAGAAACTGAAAGTGAGACATCCGAGATGATGGAGAAAGAAGGCGATCAAAAATAACCCAAATTATCAGAGAAAACTGTATTGGAAGAATTGCAGATATCAACTTTCATTACAATGGAACCAGAAGACATATTGCAGGATGTCAGAGCATTTACAAGTCCATGTCTAGAGGGTCTGGATGAACAAACAGCAAACAGAGAGATACAGTTAGAGCGTATTCTTAGAGAATTTCCTGAAGTGGTCACAGAGGCAGTGAGCCATACTATCATAATACAACATGCAGTTGATACTGGAAATGCACAACCAATTCAGATCAGACTGTACACTTATTCACCAGAAAAAAGGAATGATTGTAAGAGAACAAATACATGAAATGTTATAAGAAGAAATTATTCAGTTATCATTATCTGCATGGTCATCACCAGTGGTGTTGGTGCCTAAAAGAGATGGAACCATGAGATTTTGTGTGGATTACAGGAAGGTGAATGCAGTAAAAGTTGGTGATGTTTATCCTATGAAGAACATGAGAGATGTGTTTGATACACCCTCCGGAGCACAAATATTCTTCACAATAGATTTAAGAAGTGGATATTGGCAAATACCAGTGAAAACAGATGAATGTTACAAAACCACTTTTATTACTCATGAAGGACTGTATGAATTTAATGTGCTGTCATTCAGATTAAAAAAAATGCACCTACAACATTCCAAAGGGTGATGGATGAAGTGTTGCGGGGTATACAGTATACATTTTGTTTTGCCCACATGGTTGATGTGATCATGTACTCAAGTCATTTGAAGAACATTGAGAATATTTAAGAGAAGTGTTACAGAGACTAAAGAGTCATGGACTCACCATAAAACAAGAAAAGTGAGATTGCCTAGCAACCGAAATTAAGTTTTTGGGACATGTTGTTACAGATGGAGGAATATTGCCAGAACCAGCTACAGTTCAACTGATTAGAGACTTTCCACAACCTAAGAAAGTAAAAGACTACAGAGATTTATTGGACTGTGTAATTGGTATGGACCATTCATACAGCAGATGGTGGATATTGCAGAACTATTGAACCAATTAAGATAAAAGAGAACTAGATGGGAATGGACATCTGCCCAAGAGAAAGCTTTTCAATTAGTAAAAGAACAGATGGCAGAGGCAGACAAATTGCATTTTCCTGATTTCAATAAACCATTTATTTTAGCTACAGAAGCAAGTGATCTCGGACTTGGAGCATTGTTGTTTCAAGAGCAAGAAGGAGAAAGGAAAGCAATCTCATATGCAAGCCGAACGTTGAATGCTACAGGGAAAAAGTATCATACCTCAGAAAAAGAGTGTTTAGCCATAGTATGAGACATTAAAAGGTATCGAGGATATCTGGACAGCAAACCTTCCATGTTACATACACATCACAGTGCATTGACTTGGTTATTCACGATGAAGGATACAAACGAGAAGTTGGGAAGATGGTCATTTCTTTTGCAGGAGTATGCCTTCAAAGTGCAACACTGTGGAGGAAGTTCCAATGTGGTAACAGATCATCTGTCACAGACAGCAGAGAAGAGCAAAAAAGAGGAGTATGAGAAAGGCAACATAGACATGGAGATAGTAACACTTATCCTATGCTGCAGTGTAAAAATAGTGGAAGTAGAGAATTCTGGAGAAGACAATTTATTGTCGCTTTTTAAATGATGTGAGCTGATAGATCTTCAAAGAAGAGATGCCAAAACAAGAAAGCTTATAGAGTTGTTACAGGAAGGAGAAGCTAATGAGTTATTGCCAACTAAGTGGAGACTACCAAACTAAGAGTATCAATACGTGGTAGTGGATGGAATAGTGATAACGCACTCAAGTACAACAGAAGGCTGGAGAGTAGTTCTACCACAATGTTTGAGGCACAAGGTTATGCAGTTGTTTTATGATTGTTTAATAGCAGGTCATATGTGAAGGAGAAAGACTTTGGAAAAAATCAGAGCAAGATTAATTTGGCCTGGAATGAGACAAGAGAGAATAAAATACATTCAGTCGTGTGCTGCATGCTAAGAAGTAAAGCCAAGTAATCAGTAAATGATGGGACAAATGATAGTCAACCATCCAAAGGGACCATGACTACCATAGCCACAGATATTGTTGGACCGTTGCCAAAGACAAACACAGGGAATGAATATATTTCAGTGGCAATGAATCAGTTCACCAAGTGGGTGGAAGCCTTTCCTCTGAGAAGGACAAGTACTGATATACTAGTACACAAAATAAAAATGGAAGTTTTCTGCAGATGGGGAACTCCAAAGCATATTCTATCAGACAATGGACCACAGTTTGGGAGCAATTCTGCAGTGCTTGGGGAGTCAAGCCAGTTTCCACAACTCCATATCATCTGCAGTCAAACTGGACAGAGATAACAAACATAAATATGAAGTCATATCTAAGAACTTATATTCATGACAAATAACAGAGATGGGATCAGTATTTGTCCAGAATGTTAATGGCACTAAGAAGTGTGTTGCAAGAATCTACAAGGAGCAGTCCAGCATTGTTGATGCATGCGAGAGAAATATTGTTACCCACAGATAGAGAACTGTCAGGAGAACAAAAAGTAATAGAGAATATCAGAGTATACAAAGATATTAAAAGACAATATGCAAAAGTATTGGAAATTTTCCAGTCAAAGCATGGAGAATGCCCAGAGGCATCAAAAACTATATTACAATAGACAAAATTAGAGTGATCTTGGAGTGTGGAGAGATGGTACTTTTTTTCAGTTAAATGTTTTATTGGTTTTCAAAACACAACACAACAATACACAACATTTATACGCACTCTGAGAAAAAACAGCTATGGTCAGATTATACAACCTGGTGTTCAGCCGTTTGAGTATACATAGGAGGAAGCCCTCAAATGTACCATACTGTGCATGCAAAAATATGGCAGTATATATTGATTGAAATTGCCCCAATCTGATGGGAGAGGGGGCACCTACCTCTGTTCCTGTGGTGTACTGCCAGGACCATGTAGAAGGTACCGCTGCTGATAGTCAAGGCTTCACGTTAGTCAGAAAGATGTACCTTCCAGTGGTCTTTCCAGGTATGCTATCTGAAAGGGAAGGTCACCACAAAGTAAACTCAGCATTCTATCAAGATCTTTAAGATGTGCAAGAGGGTATAAGTTGAAAACAACCAGTTGAGGCATCTTGGTTACAACTATTTACATACTGTCTCTGTCGGACGAGGTGTCAACATTAACATGATATATTAAGAAGTGGTCGAGGTCATGCATTACATCATAAACATAGTATAATGAAATGGATTACATCATTTCTATTCAGCCTATGCCCACTCTGGGTGCCAGGTAGGCCATGTATGGTGCCCAGCATTTCTGAAGCTTTCATGCTTGCCCTAGTACCAAATGGTAATGTCTGTCCATTTCATATACCTGGATAAGTGCTAAGAGAATTTCATTCATGGACAGTGAGGTGGGGCTTCTCCAGTTCCTCAAAAGAATATATTTTACCTGCATACAAAGCAACATTAACCATCTGAGCTCTTGCAAGGTAAGAAATGGGGCTTCTGATCTCATGCCCAGCAGCATCAAGGGGGCAAGGGGTAGGATATGATGACGGAGATTCTTACTGGCTTCTTGGGCTGTTCTCTGCCAGATGTGAGATATTAAGGAACATTGCCATAGAATGTGATATAACTTCCCTCCAGGCTGTTGGCACCTCCAACAGTTGCTGTGGGATAATACTTTCACTTGCTTAAGCACAGCAGGTTCTGTACCAAGAATGAAGTATTTTGTTATGTATAAGCCTACTTCGGGCATCCCTATGTGCAGTATGCCCAGTTTGCCAACACTGTCCCCATTGCAAGCCCGGTATCTGAATTTGTAATGCATTCTCCCATTTACCCTTAGATGAGACAGCCAAACTGTGCAGGGCATCCCTGAGTGAAGCATAGATTATCCCTGCTGTTCCTTTGGGAGCATCAAGCCACCTGTGAAGTTGGGATGAAGGTCCAGCCATGCCTTTATCCAGCAGGAAAAGGGGTTTAAGTGCATCCCTTAGCTGTAAATATCTGCAAAGGTCAGAGCTGGAAAGCGACCACTGGCAAAGCAAAATTTGGAAGGTGTCAGTAACTTTGGAGTTAGGGGCCATAAGTTCTCTAATGAACAGGATACCTTTCTCCCACCACTTAGGCCAAAGCACCATGCTGCCTTCTATTGTAATACAGGAGTTATGCCAAAGGAGAGTATGTAAAAGGGGATGTGCAGGGGTACCTAGTTTTTTTGTGTACTGCCTTGCAATTGTAACCCCCTTGTTACCCGGGGTTACTAGAATCCCAGTAAGACCTAGTGGTAGGCAGGGAAGGCAGCTTGTGAAACTCCAGTTAAATGGGTTTCACACTGTCTCACTCTGTTCTCAGTCCCAGCTGAGACTGAGGGATGACATCACCAATAGAACTTTCACAGCTGCATGAGCCACATTGGAATCTGCAGCATAGGGAGTTAGATAGAACGTTGGGAGTTTTGAAGTTAGTGTGTTCAGTTTGTCTTGAGTGAGGGGAGTGAGAAGCTGGTAAAGCAGCTCAGTGAAGGCTCTAGGAGCCTCAGCCCTGACAGAGGGCTATTTTTAAGTAGAAGGGTGTGTGTCTCCACCTTAAAGAGAGACACAGAAGATTACTGAAGTGATGGAGACCGCTGTTTTCCGGTCTCAGTGCCCCCTCCCTCCGGGGGGGATGAAAAGGTTTCCCTGCAGATTACTGGGGCAACCCCTTAGTTCTGCTTGTGGAGGAAAAGCTGCCTTTTTGTTCCAGTATTTATTTGGGAGAAAAGAAGATTTGTGAGTCGCCTGTGGGGCACCTGCAATGAGAGGGTGAGTGTCTGCTCTGGCTAAAACGGACTATGTTTTTCACCCTGGGACATGTGTGATAATGTGGGAATTAAACTACTAAATATTGGGAAGCCTAGAGAAATGGGCTAAGCAAGTTAAAATTAGTTTCAAGTTCCAGAGTTTGTTGGGATGCAAATAATATGTAAAGGTGATGTGACAGACATCTACCCTTAATCTACATTTGAAAGTTCAGTACAGGAATTGTTCAGTTTTCAGAGAAATGGCCGGGTATGGGCTGTGGGAGCTGGAGGTGGGTGGCCCCCCATCTTTAGTGACCAGGTCCACCTCTACCGATTTCTTCTGTGGTTTTCTACTTTGCCTCAGGCACTTGGCCATTGATGGGGGAAGTACTCAGACGTGGGATTGTAAGGAAAATTCTCTCTAGGAGTCGCAGATTCTAGTGTGGTGTGGGGAGCCACGACAGGATAATTGGTTCATTCTTCCAGTGGACCGTGAAGAGGATAATTGGTTCATTCTTCCAATGGACCGTGAGTGGGATAATTGGTTCATTCTTCCAATGGACCATGAACAGGATAATTGGTTCATTCTTCCAATGGACCGTGAGTGGGATAATTGGTTCATTCCTCCAATGGACCGTGAACAGGATAATTGGTTCGTTCTTCCAATGGACCACGGATCAAGTAGCCGGCGGGGGAGCAGGGCCAGTGGGGAAAACCCAAGTGTGTACAAGTCGGGCTGTGTACCCAAAGCTGCATGCAAGTCCAGGCTGTGTGCCTGGAGGGTTTAGAGCCTGAGGGCTGGAAATAGTGATGAAGTGTTCTGTAGTCTCTAATCTGCATTACCAGGAAATGTAGCCCCATGGGGTCCATCTATGCTTTGTTTGTTCAGCTTGGATGTGAATAAAAGCCACCTGAAGAATCCATTCCTGGTTCTGGACATTACAGTTATTAGCTTCCTGTGTTCGGATTTATTTGGTGCCCCTGTTCAGAGTTGCCAAACCTAGGCTCCCTGTGCTAAGTAACCGTGATCCTCCTGAACCAGTCCCCACCAGGTACTGCTGTCAGCTTCAACAGCATGCCACCTGTCATTTTGGCAAAAGGCAGGGGTGAGGGTTACAAAAATGGAGGCACCGCTTTAGTTTTGTTCTGGAAAGGGAAGATGCTTGGAGCAAGGGGCTGGCGTTTTGTATCTGTGTCGTGCAACCCAAAAAGCTGAAGCAATTTCCTAGTGTGTTGCTGTGCTGTGGATCTTGTGCTGCTGTTTAAAAATGCCAACTGTTTACCAAGGAGCAGTAAAGCCAAAGAGTGTTCCCTTGTCCTGCATCAAAATTGTTTACAGCATTTTTGCCTGCTTTAAAAATGAACTGTTGTAAAGAAAAGTGTGGAAGACTAGGGGTAGCAACAGAAAAAGTGTGCCCTGGACGTTTGAAATGCTTTTAAAATAAACTGTGGTAAAGAAAAGTGTGGAAGACTAGGGGTAGCAGCAGGAAAATTGTGCCCTGGACATTGGAAATGCTTTTTGAAATGTCTGAGAGACTGCAGTGTAAATGGCTATGTTAAATAGCTGAAATGGGCTCCCGCCATGGAGTCAGTTGGTGAAGAAAAAAAAAAGTTGCATTCTGCAGTTTAAATTTGCCTGCCCGATGATCGCCGTGAGGAGAAGAGCCCTCGCGAGGAAGAAGAGGCTAATTTGCATGGCGTCGTGTGATTGGTCAGGCTGAGATCAGTCCCACCCCTCAGCCAGTTCTACAGTGACTGCCCCAGCATTCGAGAGGGAGTGTGAGTGGAGTGCGTGTACTGGCAGTGGAGGAGCGTCGCGGAGTGTTAAAATCGCTGTAAACTTGTCAAAAGTTAGACTTTCTTGTTTAAAATTGGGCTCAACCCGCTAATCGATCGTTGAAATTGCAAGAGTGGTGGTTGAAAAGACAATCGGTAGGACTGCCTGCCTGTTTCTGTTCTGAGGCCTCCAAGAACTGGCTGCAGGCCATTTTTCACCATCGCAGCAAACTGCTACTGATAACAGTAAGTAACCACCTTAAAACTGCTCAAACAGTGATTTTCAGTCTATGCCATATAAATGTGTGTGCAGCAGTGTAGTCGCTTTGCAAGTAACAACTGTGTAAAGTCCTGCCAGCAAGTGCAAGTCTATTAAGCCATTGACTGTGTGCATAGTAATGAATTTAGCCTCAGTTTAAAGCCAGAGAGAGACTGTGGGTTGTAGCCAATGTACAGCACTAGTAATACAGGCAATCCTGTACTAAAAACCTGAAGCTGTAAGGGACTGTGAATAAAAGAAATGTTTCCAGCATGTAAAAAAGTCCATAGAAAATCCTGTAAATGTGTTTAAAACAAGAACAGAGCAAGTTGTGCAGTTTGAGAAAAAGTTATCAGTAGTTTGTGTAAATCGGGTGCGCAGTGGCTTGACCCAGATTCTAAATGTTGATGCACAGGAGTGCTGCCGCCGCCATTACAGGATGGGGTAGTAAAGTAAACACAGCAGCAGAGGCCCCATTTTACAACTAAAGAGATGTGTTCAGTAAAGTGGGACTTTCGGTTACAGTGAACTTTTGTTTGTTTTTCTGCAGTTATGGCCTTAGGACCAGCTCGTTACCCGGATCATGCCCGGGTTGCAGTAACAACAGCAGTAAATAGACTGAGGGATATTGAAAGGTGGTGCTATGGAGGGCAACTGCCTCCTCATGTGGCGATTCCTGGTTATCCAGTGCATGTATGTCAAATATGCTTGACAGCTGGAAGGGACATCTTCATGATTCCTCACTGTGCTGCATGCTTAAAAAAATATGGCTTGTATAAAGCGCCTCCAATTCGTTAGGCTCCCACAGGGACAAAGGATCAGGAATCTGCAGTTGGCAGCACACAGCACCAGGATGTGGAGGAAGGCCCCTCGGGGGAGTGTGGCACAAAGCTAGAGGGTGCAGAGTTAGAGACAGAACCAGAAGTTGAAGTTTCGGATGCTGGATCCGAGAAAGAAAGTTCGGATAAAGCATCAATAGACCCATGGAGGGAGGGGCCTAGCCCAAGTCTCTTAGACGAAGATGAGATGTGGGAGGCCTTTGAGTGGGAGGTGTCGGCCTCCATGCCTAGTGATGAGTGGATAGTCTCAGGAGTGAGAATGACTGCTCACTCCTGAGCTCAGATCCTCAGTGAAGAGGAAGATGAGGGGGAACCTATGTGGCCTTGTGAAAAAGGAATGGGTACACAGCCTCAAGATCTTGCCTCGGAGGAATGTATGGAAGAAAATGGTGATGCCACTGCCCTGGCTTTACAGGAAAAAGAAGTCAGGGATCCGTTTCTAATTTCTTTAAGGATGCCAAGCTGGCAGAACCAGGACTGGCCACCCCCAAGCCAGGCCAGCGGTCTCAGATTGACCAAACCAAGTAAATAGGAGAGACTGGTTCATAGGAAGGCAAATGAGATCTATGGTATGAACTTTTCTATCTTTCCTTGGAAAGTCTGGAAGGAGATTGAGAACTGCAGGAAATCCTGGATCTGGGATGAAGCCATGAAAAGTGCGCATCCTGGGGCTAACAAGCATGTGAAAAACAGACTGTTTCATGAGAAGTATACCCAGTGGAAGAGAGGCATGACACTGTTTATAGACAGAGTGAGAATAGTGGACGGAGAGGGACGTGAAATCTCCCACTGTGTGAATTATGTGCACCCAGACGGGGTAATAATTCAAGCTCCTGACCCCCAGTACTATTGGCCTCAGTGCAAGGACCTCCCAGAAAATGTGCCCGTGCCTACTAAATGGAGAGCTGAGCAGTGGTAGTCAATACTGCCACACCAAACTGTGAAGTGCCTTTATTGATCCACCAATATGGACATCCAGGACTCAGGTGCCCCACATTCATCAGTCTACAGTGTACTGGCCTTTCCAGAATCCATCGACTGGCCCACCAGATGACTTCAGATCCAGAGAGGACACCAGCCCAGTTGTATCCTGTTCATCACCTGGTAATCGGATGATGTCGGACCAGCTGTTTTCTTTTTGTTCCTGTTCTAAGGTTCCGTCTCCAGAGATGACATCAGCCCAGCTGTTCCCAGATGTGCCTCCTGTGGTTCCCGGAAGATGTTCACCCAGCTGTATCGGAAGAAATGCTGCCAGGGAGAGTCTTCGTCAGAGGTGCAGGTCGGTGCCGAATTTCCATTCTACAAGTGGCTGGTAAGTTCAAACTTTTCTATCTTTATGACATTGCAGTACACACCCTACACAAGCAGACTCCAAAATGTGTGAACTGTCCGCAAAGACTCTCCCCTTCGGGACTTTGGCCTGTTAGAACTGTGCTTCACCGGGCTCCGGCCCAGGAGAGACTCTTTCTTGGACTAGCCTTTGGGCATTGTGGTCACTAGTTAAGACTTTTAGGGCACTCCATCCCCCCAAATGTGTATTGTAAATAATGTCATTGTTTTCTAATGTAAATACTGTTTTTCTACCTTTTTTCTAAAAAATCTTTTTGGTATTTTTCAGTGTTTTTATGGTAGGGGTCTAGGTAGAATGTGTATGCAGATTAGGAGTGTGTGTTGTCTTTCTTTTTCTTACAGGTATTCCTGGGAAGACAGAAGAAAAGACAAGAAGAGGAGGAGGGGCTCATCAGAGTTCCTCATTAGTAATTTAGTGTGTAGAAATTTAAAGTACTGTAGTATTATTGTTGTTATTACTGTATTAACCCTTTCCTTCCACAGGTGTGGTTGTGGGGGTAGGGAGAAGGCAGTAATGCGGTTTTTCAATGGTGTGTGGTTGCAGGTTACCCAAGGTTGGGGAGGTCCCCGGGTTGTTTTTGTTTTGGGGGTATTAGGTTAAAAGGCAGATAGGTTTTCACTAGAGGGTTAGGGGGGATAGACAGGCTGTGGTCCTGAGTGGCCATTGGGACCGCAGTGCTGATCTATCAGGGCTATGCTCTGGATAGTTCTACCAGAGCCACTAGATGTCCATAGGAAATGGATAGAGTAGAGGCTGATATGTCAGCTAAAGGCCTCTAGGCCCTTAGTGTTGCCTGCCTGTGCTTGCACATGGTAGGAGGGGGCCTGATAACCCCCCCCGCAGGTAGCACATAGAGTAGGATGGCCTAAGGCTGGGTAAATAATGACTGCGGACAGTCATTTTCCTGGTCAAGGGCAAGTGTAACCCCCTTGTTACCCGGGGTTACTAGAATCCCAGTAAGACCTAGTGGTAGGCAGGGAAGGGAGCTTGTGAAACTCCAGTTAAATGGGTTTCACACTGTCTCACTCTGTTCTCAGTCTCAGCTGAGACTGAGGGGATGACATCACCAGTAGAACTTTCGCAGCTGCATGAGCCACTTTGGAATCTGCAGCAAAGGGAGTTAGATAGAACGTTGGGAGTTTTGAAGTTAGTGTGTTGAGTTTGTCTTGAGTGAGTGGAGTGAGAAGCTGGTAAAGCAGCTCAGTGAAGGCTCTAGGAGCCTCAGCCCTGACAGAGGGCTATTTTTAAGTAGAAGGGCGTGTGTCTCCACCTTAAAGAGAGACACAGAAGATTACTGAAGTGGTGTAGACCATTGTTTTCGGGTCTCGGTGCCCCCTCCCTCCGGGGGGGGATGAAAAGGTTTCCCTGCAGGTTCCTGGGGTAACCCCCTATTTCTGCTTGTGGAGGAAAAGCTGCCTGTTTGTTCCAGTATTTATTTTGGGAGAAAAGAAGATTTGTGAGTCGCCTGTAGGGCACCTGCAATGAGAGGGTGAGTGTCTGCTCTGGCTAAAAGGGCCTATGTTTTCACCCTGGGACATGTGTGAGAATTAAACTACTAAATATTGGGAAGCCTAGAGAAATGGGCTAGCAAGTTAAAAGTAGTTTCAAGTTCCAGAGTTTGTTTGGGATGCAAATAATATGTAGAGGTGATGTGACAGGCGTCTACCCTTAATCTACATTTGAAAGTTCAGTACAGGAATTGTTCAGTTTTCAGAGAAATGGCCGGGTATGGGCTGTGGGAGCTGGAGGTGGGTGGCCCCCCATCTTTAGTGACCAGGTCCACCTCTACGGATTTCTTCTGTGGTTTTCTACTTTGCCTCAGGCACTTGGCCAGTGATGGGGGAAGTACCCAGATGTGGGATTGTAAGGAAAATTCTCTCTAAGAGTCGCAGATTCTAGTGTGGTGTGGGAAGCCATGACAGGATAATTGGTTCATTCTTCCAATGGATCGTGAACAGGATAATTGGTTCATTCATCCAATGGACCATGAACAGGATAATTGGTTCATTCTTCCAATGGACCGTGAGTGGGATAATTGGTTCATTCCTCCAATGGACCATGAACAGGATAATTGGTTCATTCTTCCAATGGACCGCGGATCAAGTGGCCGGCGGGGGAGCCGGGCCAGTGGGGAAAACCCAAGTGTGTACAAGTCGGGCTGTGTACTCAAAGCTGCGTGCAAGTCTGGGCTGTGTGCCTGGTGGGTTTAGAGCCTGAGGGCTGGAAATAGTGATAAAGTGTTCTGTAGTCTCTAATCTGCATTACCAGGAAATGTAGCCCTGTGGGGGTCTGTCTGTGCTTTGTTTGTTCAGCTTGGATGTGAATAAAAGCCACACTGAAGAATCCCATTCCTGGTTCTGGACATTACAGTTATTGCTTTCTGTGTTCGGATTTACTTGGGTGCCCCTGTTCTGAGTAGCCAAACCTAGGCTCCCCTCTGCCGAGTAACCTCATCCTCCCCGGACCCAGTCCCCACCAGGTACTGCTGTCAGCTTCAACAGCATGCCACCTGTCATTTTGGCAAAAAGGCAGGGGTGAGGGGTTACACAATATTTAATTGTAGGGCCCAAAGTGGGATGGAGTTTGAGCTCACAGGGTAGGATCATCCAAAACAGAGAAGCCAGGAGGGAGGTGTCGCCAATATTCTGCTTAATCTCTAACCATTGGGAAGACTCCTGTGACTTAGGCTGAAACCATTTTAGGGACTGGGAGCAATGGTATGCCATTTTATATCATTCCATCAATGGTAACTTCTAATAGGGGGAGGGTGACAAGTGGGGTGCCCCAGGGGTCTGTGTTAGGCCCTTCATTATTTTCTATCTTTGTCTCAGATTTGATAAGGACTTATATGGATTTACAATTAAGTTTGCTGACAACACCAAAGTTGCTATGGATGTAACTAGTAAGGATGGGTATCAACAACTTTGTAATAACCTTTTAAAAATGGAGTGTTGGGCAGATAGTAATGGTATGAAGTTTAACCTGGACAAAAGCGTTGTCATTCATTTGGGAAATTATAATCCATGTCATAAATATATACTATCCGGTCAACCATTAAAATCTGAGGAAAATGAAAGGGATCTTGGGGTTATTATTTCAAGCGATCTTAAATTTAGTACTCATTGCAGAGAATTAACCAAAAAAGCAAATTAACTTATTGGCTGTATCAGAAGCTCTGTTACTTCTAGAAGTAGAGCTTGTCTCATCCCCTTATATAAGGCTTATGTGAGGCCCATATTGGACTATTGTTCACCTTTGTGAAGCCCCTTCTTATGCAAGGATGTCAAGAAGATTGAGGAGGTCCAGAGGAGGATCACTAAAATGGTTCATGGACTTCATAGAGCTGATTATGGCTATTGGCCACATTCTCTAAATTTTTATCCTTTGGAAATGAAGAGACAAAGAGGAGATCTTTTATTAATGTTTAAAATAATAAGGGATCCATTATTATTATTATCTGATTTAGACTTTATTCGGGTCCAATGGGACTTTATATTAAGAAGTC
Source organism: Neoceratodus forsteri (assembly GCA_016271365.2). Lineage (NCBI taxonomy): Eukaryota > Metazoa > Chordata > Ceratodontiformes > Ceratodontidae > Neoceratodus > Neoceratodus forsteri. Next base: position 357,223,038 of record CM028134.1, read on the forward strand.
ACAGTAGTCAACTAAAGCTTAAAAACCGCAAAAGTCAGCTAAGACCAAATTTCTATACCCAATTAATTATTCCCATTTGGAATACTCTTCCCAGTATGTTGTAGAAGTCGATTCCTTCAACTGTTTTAAGAACAAATTTGACAGCTTTCTACCAAACCCAGGAGGATGGGAATAAATCTGCTATGGCAGGAGATGTATATAAATGGGCTACTCAGCCTTCTGTACATCTATATTTTCCTAGTATGAATCCTAGTGACCCCCAGCCTCCCTGTTTCCAGTGCACCCTGAGGGTGTTCCTACTGTATCAGGATCTATTACTACCCCAGAGGAAGGAGCCAACCATCCTATCTATTTTCTGGTACCAGTGTGAGGGTACGAATAAGGGGATATGTGAGATTATATGGAAGAATTTGGGAGCCATGGACATTTTAAAGGCCAAAATCTTGCCAGCCATAATAAGACATAGGCGGGTCCACCGATCCAACTCTCCTTTACGTTCAGACATCAGAGGGCCTAATTCGATGTCCCTCCATTTGTTGATGTTTGACTCTACTTTGATGCCCAGGTATGTAATGTTATCATGTGCTCATTTAAGGCCTGAATGGGTTACAGTCTGAGGCTGATATTGTATATTAAAGGGGAGAATCTCAGTTTTTGTTTGATTGACTCTGAAGAAGAAGAATCAGCATTTATATAGCACTTTTCATACATCCAAAGCACTTTACAAGCAATGCTAGACTGGTAGTGAAGTGACTGAATGAGTGGTGGCTGCCATATCTCACATCATCACCCACACACAGCCTGGACAATTGCATGAACCAGTTTATAGGAAGGGGAATGTTGGCCAGGACACCGGGAATGTTCCCTACCGTTTGCGAAGAGTGCCCTGGGATCTTTTACTTTCACCTGGACATCCACCAGGACAACACCAGGATGGGCAGAAGGGACCTCGGTTTAACATCTCATCCGAAGGACGGCACACTCCCTCGGTACAGCACCCCCCAATACTGCACTTAGATGCCAGTGATTTTTTTTTTAGGTGCAAGTCCAATCCCGGTGTGGGACGAGAACCCATGACCTTCTGGTCCAGAGGCGGATGTGCTACCAACTGAGCCACGCTGACACTGAGGCCAGAGACATGTGTAAATTGATTTAGGAGGGCAAGCAGTGGGGGGAGTAATGCCTGTACATCTCCTAGGGGGGACCAACTGGATCATTTGCGTGCATCAGTGAAGTATTGAGACTCTCTAAGGTCATCCCTTTAATATGGGGGTTCTGTCAGATTGCTGCTGCCAGGGCTCGACTGCCAGGATAAAAGAAGGGGGAGGGGCATCCCATCTAATTCCCTGTGGAGTTGGAAGGGGTCTGATATTATGGAATTAATTAGCACCTTTGCTGATGGGAGGCATATATAGCTGTTATGGCAGATCTGAAATGGGACCCAAAACCAAAATGCTCAAGAACAGTGTGGAGACAGTCCCACTTGACAGAATCAAACGTTTTCTTAAAATCTGTTGCCAGAGCAGTAGCATGGGGTCTTTAGCTGCCTGGCAATATGAATGAGCTTGAGAAGTGCTCGCAGATGGTCAGTACTGTGCCTGCCTTTCACAAAACCAACCTGTGAGGGATGGATCAAGGAAGACAGTAATGGATTAATTCTATTAGCTAGAATTTTGGCATATGTCTTGCTATCAGTGTTGATCAGGGAAATGGGACGATAGCTGGCTGCTTCAGTAGGATCTTTCCCTTTCTTGGGAAGGACAGTGATTATTGCCTCGTGCAGAGTATGTGGTAGTATGCCCTGCTTTTCAGATTCAGTGAATACCTGGGAGGGTAGGGGGGTAATTAGAGGTGCCATTGCCTGAAGGAAGTCTAAAGGAAAACTGCACCCCCAAGGGCTTTCCTTTTTTTTGAGAGACTACAAGGCCTCAGATAACTCCTTTGGGGTTAGTGGTACCGCAAGGGTTGCCGGTTGGGCATGGGATAATTTAGGAAGTAGTATGGTGTCAAGAAATTCACAAGTTCTGAGTCTAGTATCAACTGTGGAGGAGGTGTACAGTTGGGAATAGAAAGCAGCCATGATGTCATTCACCTCCTGATATTTGGTTCTGACCATCCCGGACAAGAGGTCCTTAAGCCATAGTGGAGGTAACCATAAGGATGATGGCAGTGTTAAGGTTCTGTTATTGGGAGACTCGATGATTAGGGGTATCCAGAGGGAGGGACAGGGGGGTGGATGCCATAGCCAGGTGAAGGTAGTGAGTATCTCTGGGCTGACAGTGCACAGAGCAAAGTTCATGGCATACGAACTGGTTAGGGATTGTGGAGGGAAACCGGGTTTCCTGGTGCATTTGGGAACTAACGACCTAGAGGGAAACAGCATTTTGGAAATCCAAGCAAGGTTTCAAGAACTTGCCAGAGTCTGTCGGGATAATGGATGCAACATTTCCTTTTCGGAGATATTGCCAGTACCAAAGGCCTCAGTGGAGAAAAAATGAAGATCACAGAGGTTAATGACTGGCTCAGGAAGTGGGGTGAAGACAGTGGGTTGGGGGTGTTAGGAAAATGACCAGAATCACTCTCCTCCAGATGAGGGGAGTAGCCTTCAAACCCAAGCGGGGAGGGGGGAAACAGACTGGGGAGGAGGTTTCAGGAGGAGCAGAGGGAGGATGGAAGTATAAGGAACCTGGGAGGGGTTCGACAAAGGGGATAAGGGGGGGGGTTGTGTTAGTAAATGCCAGGAGCTTGGGAAACAAGTTGCCAGAGTTCCAGGCCATGCTGTTCGGGGGGGGTTGATGTGGCGGCAGTCACAGAAACATGGGACAACAAAAACCATGACTGGGACCTAAATGTGTGGGGGTACACTATGCTTAGGAAGGATAGAAAGGAGGGCAGAGGGGGAGGATTGGCTATGTTCATTAGAGATGACATAGAAATTGCTAGGGTAGAAGAGGCAGAGGGAAACGTGGAGGCCTTATGGGTCACCTTACGAATCCAGCAGGAGGTAAGGTCAAGCTGGGTGTAGTATATAGGCCCCCTGGGATGGGTAATGTTCTGGAGGATGGTTTGCTGGACAACATCATTGCCCAGTGTGGACCAAAAGGGAAAGGCGTGGTGTTGATGGGGGACCTTAATATGCCAGGTACAAACTGGGGAACCATGTCCTCTAAGGTGGCCAAGGAGCAGAGGCTGCTAGACGGCTTCCAGGATGTGTTCTTAACTCATTGCCTCCTAGAAATGTCTGTAGGCATCAGCAAATCTAACTATAATGTGTCCCAGTACGCCTACAGAAGTCACCTACAGACTTCCTGTGTGCCCTAGAAACGTCTGGAGAAGTCACTCACATATTTTAATATTACTTGCCAGCCAGAATTGATTAGAATTGACTGCACAGTACCATTAGAAAGGTAATGTTGTGCTGAACAACCTTGCCACTGACACTTTGGGCCAGATATTCAAACTGCGCCCAAAATGTGCGCAATAGCAGGAGCAAGCACAAGTCCATTGCGCACATGCACAATAGACGCAATATTCAAATATGGAGCAAGGCAAATTGCGCAACCAGCCAACGTCTGAATATCACACAACCTGCGCCATAGTGCAACCAGGAAGGGGAAGCTGAGCAGATATGATGCGCTATGGCACAACAAGGCCAGCCCAGCTGAGCAGTCCAGGCGCCATAGCACAAGCAGGCCCCAATGCAGAGCAATGGAACTGCACAACCAGGGAGGTAGGCAGGGGCCCACCACCCATGCCACAGATGGGCGCAGGAACACACTGCAGAACTAACAATGCACCCCCACACCCCAAGCACAGCATAAGTGGGGGAGGGACAGAATACCCACCGCCCATGGGGACAAGCCAACAAAGCACAGCCGGGCCATGTTGCCCCAGCACACCCACTGGCAAGCTGAAACTGCCACACAAAGGGGGCTGACCACCCCAGTGCACATCAGCCCCCCCTTTTGCACAGCACAACCTGCACTGTGACCCCAAGACACCACCCATGAGCAGTGACTGTCACTGCAGGAATCCCCATGCATCCCCCCCATCACACTGCAACCTCGTGTACCACAGAACCATACAAGCCAGACCCACCATGAGCACCCAGCAGTGGGTGGCAGCACATGGCAAGACCAAGTGAAAGCCACTCCCACACCAGAGACACCTCCCCCCCCCACACACACACACACACATACCCAAGACAATACCACCCCAGATGCCATGCACACCACTGCAACTGAGCACCTATAGCCAGCTGCAAATCAGAGACCACCACAGTATTCATAACAAAATATATATTTCTAATCAATATAATAACAATAACAATACGAACAACCAGAACTATATACATACTAACATACTAAAATGCCAGCAGAATAGGCCTAATGGTCTTTCGTGTCTGCTCGTTTGGTCAGCCCCCACCCTGGGTGCTGACCTTGCTGTCCCCCTCGCCTTCTCTGGCTTCTCCCTTCCCAGTTCCGGATATTCTTGCTGCATTGGATTTTGCTTCCTGAACCCTTCCCCTGTACCTGTCCCACCCCCTCTTGAACCCCTCCACTGTCTCTGCCTCCACCAGCCCCCTAGGTAGTGCATTCCATGGCTCTACCACCCTCTCAGTGAAGTAGCACCTCCTCCTTTCTCCTGAATCTTCCCCCCTCCAGTTTCCACCCATGCCCTCTAGTGGCCCCCTCCTCCTTCCTTCGAAGCACCCTCACTGTTCCTCCCCTATTTACCCTCTTCATGTACCTGAAGACCTCTATCATGTCCCCCCGGTCCCTTCTCTCTTCCAAAGTGTACATATTTAGCTCTTCGAGCCTCTCCTCATAGGTCCTGTCCCCCAAGCCCCAAATCATTTTGGTTGCCCTCCTCTGGACCCTCTCCAGGAGGTTAATGTCCCTCTTTAAGTGCGGCCTCCAAAACTGCATGCAGTACTCCAGGTGCGGCCTCACTAAGCAGTTATACAGAGGGAGTATCACTTCCCTCCTTCTGGAGGTGATCCCCCTAGCGATGCATCCCAGCATCCTGTTGGCCTTGGCTGCTGCCCTCCTACAAGTCTCAGAGTTGTTCATCTTGACATCCACCACCACCCCCAGGTCCCTCTCAGCCATTGAGACTTGTAGTATTTCCCCAGGGTGTACACTTGGCCTGGGTTTCTGGCCCCCAGGTGGAGTACCTTGCATTTCCCTGCATTAAACCTCAGCTTCCACTTTCTAGACCATCTTTCCAGAGCCTCCAGGTCCCCCTGCAGGGCCACCCTCCCCACCTCCCCATCCACCACCGCCCCCAGTTTCGAGTCATCTGCAAAGAGACTCATCTCACTCCTGATTCCTGTCCTTATGTCAGATACGTAGGCGTTGAACAGAAGGGGCCCAAGGACTGATCCCTGTGGGACCCCACTAATGACCCTCCTTGGGGAAGAGACTATCCCACCAACTACGACCCTCTGGGTCCGGTCCTGGAGCCAATTGCCTATCCATCGGATCATCTGGTTTCCCACCCCCATTTCTCCTAGTTTATCCAACAGGCCCACGTGAGGAACAGAGTCAAATGCCTTGCTGAAGTCTAGAAAGAGGACATCCACTGGTCTACCCAGGTCCAAGGCACTTGTCACCCAGTCATAGAACTCCACCAGGTTTGTCTGACACGATTTCCCCGGGATGAATCCATGCTGTCTATCGTCCAGGCACCCTGACTTATCCAGGTCCCCCCCTAGCCTCTCCTTGACAATGCCCTCCATCACCTTGCCCACCACTGATGTCAGGCTGACAGGCCTGTAGTTCCCTGCCACCTCCCTTGATCCCCCCTTGTGGATAGGCACTACATGCGCCACCTTCCAGTCTTGGGGCACCCACCCTGTCCTCAGAGAGATGGTGAAAAGCTCTGCCAGGGGTTTCGCCAGGACATCTGCAATGCAATACAAATATATACAATACAAGGGTGGGGGTATGGGTACAAGGTAGAGGCGGGTAAGGGGCAGGGGTGAACAACTGGGAGAGGGAAGGCAGGGTGTGAGGGATGGGTAAAGGGGGGAGGTGATGGGAAGCTACTGCCTGCCAGCCCACTCGTCATCCACCTGCTGCTGGTCCCGGGGCCTCCTCCTGCACCTAACGCCATGGCGCTGCAGGTCCCTCAGGATGTCGAGGGAATCCATGGCCACCTGAATGAGCTGGTGGACTGACCTCTCAAGCCTCCGCGGGATCCAGACACCTAGGACAAGGGATCAGAATCAATGGCTGTGACTGTCCATATCCCCGAAGCCCACCCAACATGCATGGCATACAGCCAAGTGCCCCGCTCCTGTGATGGAGTGCACCCACCCACGGTGACCATGCAAAAGACATGCCCAACCAGGCAGCAACAGCCATGTGTGCCACTGCACACACACACACCACCCATGTCCAGCACAGCACAACCAAGGCTGTATAGTGACGTGGCTAAGCGGTGGGAAGGCAGTGCCACAACCATGTGCCCAGTGCATACATGGACCACCATTTACGCACTCCCAGACATGCAGTGCCACTGGACAGTACTGACTGTCACATGTCGCGTGCATGGCAGTGTTGTCCATGGATGGTGGCCATGACCTGCCCCCCCACAGCATGCAATAGCATTCATGATGTCATGTCACGCACCCTTATCGTACTGCTGCTGCTACTGTCGTGGTTCGACACCACCACTAACACCACGCACAGCCACCGCTGCCACCCCTTGCTGCGCCTCAGCCTGGGTCCTCCTCCACTCCGCCATGCCTGTGGGAAACAAAAGGTGAGAAGCACATCAGTGAAATCCCAAAGCAGACATCCCCCTGCCCCAATGAGTGTGCTCACCCACCCAGCCGGACCCATACATCACATATCCTGTAAACACCGCCACAGCCAACCATAGACCAACCCTCCCTCATGTGCTGGTCACAATACACAGTGTTACCCATACGGACAATACAGGTGCATAGACGGCTCACCCACCTGGCCGAGGCACCACGCCCCTTCTGGCATGTGACCGAAGTCGTGCCAGTAGTGCCGGCTCCCTCCTCGGCAGGTCACTGTACCAGTGCCTGCACTGCTCTGTGGACCATCACCGGCCAGTGGCCTCCTCAAGGGCAGTGGCCACCTGCTGCCACACATGGGTCCTTGCCATGTTCAGGGGTTCATCCTCAAATAGTGGGCCATGGTGAGGCTCCACTATGGCCACCAGGTTTGCCAGTTCCACTGCACTCCATTGTGGGGCTCTCCTACGTGCCATCCCTGCATGTACATAGTAGGCAATATGGCGCTCAGCAGTGCAGCAACCCCACTTGGAATTGTTGCGCAATACAACTCCACTGTTCCCTATTGCTCTGTTCGTATAGCGCCACCAGTCCCTATCGCGCTGTTACCGAACAGCGCGGAAGAGCTGCAGACATGCCATACGTACAGCGCCAAGGGGCAAAGGTCGGGCACAGGGTCATGGGTCTCTGGCGCAAGGCCACGCATAGCGCCATCGGACGTCTATACATCCAGCGTGATTGGTCTCCTGTGTGCCATTGCCACAATGGACTATTTGCACAGTTCTGCCACAGTGTCATGTAGTGACCATTGCTGTAGCACCACTGGCACAATGGTGGCCATGTCCTGAATTGCGTATCGCGCACAGCACGTCATCAGCGCGGCAGACACCTGCATAAGCTACCTGGGCATGCTCAGTGTGGTGTACTACGCAGTCACAGAACTGCACCATTGGCTCAGCCAGTACATACATATTGCGCAAACGCAACAGCGCGATATTTAGCCGTCATATGCAAATCATCCGATCAGCCAATTTAATGGCACAGCGGTGCGATTTGCATCTCATTAAAGTTGTTCCAGTCCCTAATTTGCATGCATTGCGCTATAAATATGCGACACTGTTCTGCAGTGGCCATATTCAGTTACTGCAGTTGATAGGTGAGTTGCATGCATTGTGCTGTTCTGGACCATGGCCCCAGAGAATTGCTGTGTACTGTACAGTCACAGGTGACCACTTTCACCCATACAGGCTGTGAAATGACCAAGCGAGGACTGGGTGAAGAGGATGATGGTGGGTGAAAGAGGAGGCCCAACTTTATGAAGGCGGAGACAGAGGCACTGTTTGAAGCCTACCTGGATGAGGAGCCACTCCTCAGTGGACGGCAGGGCACCTCTCAGGCCTGTGCTGCTGCATGGGAGGGGGTGGCATGTGCCGTCAACCTGCACGGCAGCCACCAGCACTCTGTGCAGGAGTGTAAAAAGAAGATGGGGACCAACAGGAGGAGGGTGAAGGAGAAGGTTGCAGCCATCAGGGCGGCATGTGCTGCAACAGGCGGGGGACAGCCGGAGGTGGTGCAGCTGACCCCGGCGGAGGACATGCTCTCTGCAAGCATGCAGTGCCATTGAGGGTGTTCCTGGAGGTGGCTTCCAGACAGGTGGTAGCCCATCACTGCATGGTATGTCATGATGGGGGGGGAAGGTAGTTCACATGCACTAACGTGTCCTTCCTTTCTGTTACAGATCCTGTGCGTCTGCGGGGGTCAGCAGTGGAGGGCCTGTCCACTGCGGACAGCCATCCGGAGTTGGAGGAGGGACCATCCACCTCCACAGATTGCCGGCGTGTACTGGCACAGTGCACGCCTGGCTACCTTCACTGATGTTGAGACAGGTGTGGGGAGTGCTCTTCCTGTGTCTCAGCGGTCTGGCATGCAAGCATGCCAGCACACTGTGGCTGTGGCTGTGGCTGTGGCACAGACCTGCACCATCGATGATGCACTGACCACTATGGGCATTGACATGTGTGTGTCACAGAATGGACACACAACAGGACAGCTCATGCCCATGGATCTAGCTGGTTCCGACGTGTGTGCCAGCATGTCAGCACAGTCCCAGGCTGTGCCTGTCAGCACCGGTGGGGCAGCACTGGTGGCTGTACAGGTCACTGGCACTGTTGCGGCCACAGCAGTGGAACCACTGATCCCATGGGCACAGCAGGTGGTGGGGCAGCAGCAGCAGTCACCCACCGGGACTGGGGGTACAGGGCTCAGCGGTGATGTAGGTGCACCACCTGTGGACATGCCTATATCAGGTCCTGGTGAGCAGCGCCCACCCTCAAGGGGTGCTGTACATCAGGCCCTTCCAGACCCTGAGGGACAGGTTGCCAATGTGACAGATGACCTCTTTGATGAGCACACCCGCCTGCTGCAGGCATCAGTACAGCAGCAGATGCAGGTTGCAACATCCGTGGAGGCACTGTGTGTGGCTCTGGAGCGGCATAGCAGGGACACCAAGAGGATCCTGTCCCAGATTGACCATTTGTGGGTGGATGTGACCGCCACCATCGACAGGCTAACACAGGCAGTGGTCATTGTCGTGGCCTCATTGGGCACACAGTCAGGTGCCCCTGTACCATCACACTGCACAGTACGCTATCCATTCCCCATTCCCGGCGTTGTGTGACACCCACTCAGTCAACGTTGGGTTCAGCTGTGGGCATCCCGAGCACCCCTGGTGCAGGTATGTTCGGTATGCTGCTGACCCCTATGCGGACAAGGTCATGTTCACGCAGTGGGATCCCTGGTGGACCATCGATGCCACCCCATGTGGCCCGTGCTCAACCTGCCAGTGCTGCTGGGTCTCGGCGGGGCTGCCCATGCATCCGAGGTGGCCGTGACACTGTGCTGCATGAGTGAGCTGTCTCCCAGTGCGGGCCCTGTCTGGTGTGCTGCCCTGTGTGCAATGTGTGTTTTGGTGGGCAGTGCACCAGTGGGTGCCCTGCCCTACACGCAGACACACAGACCACCTGCACACCCTCCCGACTGCTGTCCACAGGTGCGTGTGCATGATGATGCCTGCATTGCACTGTACACCAAAGTGCAAGGGTGCCCAGCATCTGACACATGTACATGGACAGTACAGGTGGTGGTGGTGGCCTGCGGATGTGTGTGTTTTTAGTGTCCGTGTTCCTGCTCTGTTGTGCACCTGACCCCTGTGCACTTTGTGCCTGTTGTGTGTGTGTCTGTCTGTCCATGTGGCGTGTTACTGTTCACCCCTTCCTGGTTGTGTGTGTGTGCTTCTTTGCCCTGCCACTTCCCTTGCCGTCATGCACCCCTGGTGTGTTTCCCTGTGTGTATGTGGGTTGTGCCCTAGCCACTGTTGGTTGCACATGGCCCCATGACTTACCTGTGTTGGGCAAAGTGCTCCTCTGTGATGGTGTCCCGGTGCAGCTGGGCCAGCAGGATCAGTCGGGGGTCACGCTATCCAAGGGGGGGCTGCTCATCCCCATCATCACCAGTGTCACCAGCGTCCCCATCACTGTCCCCTTCCTTGACCTGTATGGCTATCCCACAGTCTTTGGCCATGTTGTGCAGGATACAATAGGCCAGGAATATCCCACAGGCCTTTGAAGGGCTATACTGTAGGGCACCGCCGGAGGTGTCTAGGCATTGGAAGCATGCCTTCAGCATCCCAAACACCCGCTCGATGATGTTTCGTGTGGCGGCGTGTGCCTCATTGAAGCGTTGCTGCGATGGGGTCGTGGGACGCCAGTAGGGTGTGAGCAGCCAGGGACGGAGTGGATATCCACTGTCACCTGTGTGGAGATAGTGGAGGTTAGTGTCATGTTCAGGCACATATTGCCCCTAACCCTGTGTGCCACTCCCATGGCACCTGTGGCTTACCCACCCTTGCCTCCAATTTGCCAATCCTACATGCATACTCACCCACTAGATGTCCTGTGGGGATGTCCCCACTCTTGAATCAATGGCACAGTGCTGATTGGTACCATATGAATGAGTCGTGTGCTCCACCAGGGTGTGCGGCACAGACATTGATGATGCGCCCACTGGCATCACACACCACCTGGCAGTTGACACTGGAAAATCCCTTCTGATTCCGATAGGCAGCCCCATCGGGGCCAGGTGGTGTGTGAATGGCCACATGGGTGCAGTCTATCGCCTCTAGCATGCCAGGCATACGTGCTACCCTGTGGAACTCCTGTATGTTTACTGTACGCTCCGCCGCGGTGCTGGGGAAATGTATGTACTCCGCAGCATGTGGCAGCAGTGCGCTGAGGAATTGGGTGAGGATGCGTGATGTGGCCGACTGTGTTATGCCTGTGGTGTCCCCTGTTGGTCTCTGGAAGGTACCCATGGCGAGCAAGCACATGCGGGCTATTACCTTTATCTCCACTGACAGAGCGTGACTCCGTCATGAGGGTGCCTGCATCACAACACTGCACAGCTCACAGAGCCACCTCAGTATTGCCCTGTTCAGGTGGTACCGGCCCACAATCTCGACATCTGAATACAGCTCAAAGCTGATGCGGGCTCGGTACTGCCTGTTGGGGGCGTACCACCAACGGGCCCTTCCAGGACCACGTCCTCCTGCAGCATGCCTTCTCACTCCCCTCATTACAGCTTCCATGTGGAAGCTGGCACTGTCCATGTCCCTGGCTTGTGTTCCCCCCGGCAGCTGTTGCTCTGCTACCCCGCTGTCCTGACTGCTACCCCACTGCACCGGGTACACCTGCCCTCTGGCCTCTGTGATGTGGCCCCACACCTTCCCTTGCCCTTCTGTCCTGTGCACTCCCTGGCCTGCACTGTTTGTTGCTCTGCCTTCTGTCTCCTGCCTCATGTGGCTTCCTGTACGTTGCTTGCGCCTTTTCCTTGATCCTTTTATTTTGGCTCATTTCCTGGCGGCGCAACTCCGCTTGTCTACCATATTGCACATTGCGCAGTCTTTGAATATCACACTGCGCCACTTTATGCATGGTTCCCCCTTCAGTTGCACATACCTTCATTAGCATTTTGCTGTTGCTCAGCATGTTTTTCTGTGGCACAACTTTGCCTCCTGCTGAATATCGCAGAATGGCGCAGTTCGACTTGCGCTAGCGCAACCCTATTGCGCATAGCGCAACCCTTTTGAATATCCCACCCTTTGTGTGTATCATGTTCACTTTAGGAGTTATTCATATTTGTTTATGACATTTTGTCAATCTAGAACCACCTAAGCACTTTGAAGAAAACACACATTCCGGGTATCTTAGCCAGTATAAAACAAAAATCAAATTGAGTAGAGTAGATTGCATAGAACCGTTGGAAAGGCAATTTTGTGTGGAACAACTTTGCCGCTGGTACGTTGTGTGTGTCATGTATACTTTAGGAGTTATAGGCATTTGTTTATGGTATGGTGTGTATGGTTCAGATTTGTCCCTCAAACCTCACCAATACACCTTGACTCAAATGAAGAAAAATGATGTTTAATACTACAGAAATAGCTGTTTGTTTTACAAACAAATTATTAAAATTACATCTAATGTCTGGATGCTTAATTTGGTGTTGATATGTTACATATTTCCCAACAAAAAAGGTTTATGGTGCATTTTTTAGTGGAAAAAATATTTTGTTTTGCTGTTTCAACCAGCACAGAAATAAAACTAAATTACATGCTATTCCTTGCATACCACTGTTGGAAAGGTAATTTTATGCTGAATAATTTTGCCACTCATACTTTTTGTCTATCACTTATGTTTTTTTGTGCTATTAGCATTTGTTTGTGGCATGCCAATTATGGCTTGATTTTACTTTGAAGGGCCCAGGATTAACTGTTAACAGTATATAGGAGACAAGTGCTGCAACTTCAGAAAGCTCCTGTGGAAGCAGCAAGTTAACACAGCATGTGATGGAGCCCACAAGGGAGGGGCATGTCCTGGACGTGGTTCTGGCAGATGAGGATCTGGTAAGGGACCTGGTTGTAGAGGATCCCCTGACTGGGAGTGACCACAATACTGTCTGGTTTCAAATAAGCATGGGGGGGGGAGATTTAGGACACTGGCAATGGACTTCAGGGGGCAGACTTTGTGGGCATGGGAAATATTCTCAAGGATCACTTGAAGGGGATTACATCAATGACAAATGTGGAAAAGAGATGGGAGGTCATAAAACGGGGACTTCATGAGGCAGTCAGGACCTGTGCTAAGGTGAAATGTAAAGGAGCAAGGTCACATAAACCATGCTGGTGGGCCAGTGAAGTTCAGGTAGCAGTCAGAGAAAAGAAGGCGGCCTACAAAAAATATAAAACAACAAGAGGGGTTAGGGGAAAAGGAAATGTAATATCTTGCATCTAGAAACATCACCTGGATGGTGAGGGGGGCAAAGTCCAGTAAAGAGCAGCGGCTGGCACAGGGGATACATGGAGGGGAAAAAGGGTTCTTCCGGAACATTGGGGAGTGGAGAAAAACTAAGGACCATCTCAGCAGATTGAGATCAGAAGGAGGGTGGGTGGAAGAGCGAGGACCAGGCAAGGTATTAAATGAGTACCCATACTCTGTGTTCACTAGGGAGGGATGGGATATCTACAAAGCAAATGCGATGGGGATAGAGCGGTATTGAGTGGGATCAGGGGAGCAACAGAAATGAAGCAAGAGGGAGGGAGAGGTACCCCAAGGGTGTCACATCAGGATAAGGACAAAAAGGCCAGTAAGGTGGAGGGGATGGATGATTCTATCTCCACCGAAAGGATGTGGGTAGCCCTCAAGGCCCTAAAGAAAGATAAATCTCCTGGGCCGGATGGCATTCATCCGAGGGTACTATGGGAATTAGTGGACATACTGGCTGCACCCCTGGTGAAGCTCTTCAACAGGTCACTTGAGACAGGGAGGGTACCTAGGGATTGGCGAGAGGCACATGTGGTGCTAATCCATAAAGGGAGGTTGAGGGAAGTACCAGGTAACTATAGACCCATCAGTTTGACCCTGGTGGTGGGAAAACTAATGGAGAGTATACTAAAGGAACGATTGGGGGTGCACTTGGAGGAGGTGGGAGGTCTGGATAGTCGGCAACATGGGTTTGTGCCAGGTAGATCATGTCAAACCAATCTTGTGGAGTTCTACAAATGGGTAACATCAGAACTGGACAGGGGAAAGCCTGTGGATGTATTATTCTTGGACTTCAGCAAGACGTTTGACTCTGTCTCCCACAATGGTCTGGTGGAGAAGCTGACAGAATTGGGAGTAGGCCCTTCGATGGTCAGATGGACTGAAAACTGGCTAGCTTGATGCACCCAGAGAGTAGTGGTCGGTGGGAAGCTCTTGAACCCTAGAGAGGTTGGTAGTGGGGTACCGCAGGGCTCGGTCCTGGGTTGATCCTGTTTAATGCATACATATCGGACATCAGGGAGGGTATAGGGTGTGAAATGAATCTCTTCGCTGATGATTCCAAGATGGGAGCAGTAGTTGAGGGGGAAGAGGGAAGGCTAGCCCTGCAAGGGGACCTGGACACCCTGGAAAGCTGGGCTCACACATGGAAATTCAATTTCAATATCACCAAGTGCAAGGTGTTACATCTTGGGCGGGGAAACCCTAAACACAGGTACACCTTGGGAGGCGAGGCGCTGGAGGCCTCAACAGGGGAAAAAGACCTAGGGGTCATGGTGGATGCATGTATAAATAACTCTGAGCAGTGCAGGAGAGCGGCTAGCATGGCAAACAGGATGTTGAGGATGCATCGTAGGGATCACCTCTGGAGCAGGAAGTGATTCTGCCGCTGTAGAATGGACTGGTTAGACCACACCTTGAGTACTGTGTACAGTACTGGAGACCACACTTGAAGAGGGACATAGAGCTCCTGGAGAGGGTACAGAGGAGGCAACTAAGATGTTCACGAGGACTAAAGGTTTGACATATGAGGACAGACTTGAGGAGCGCTGCCTGTTTTCATTGAAGGAGAGGAGAGACAAGGGGGACATGATTGAGGTCTTCAAGTACCTCAAGGGAATAAATAGGGTAAACATGGAGGGGATCTTTAGACTAAAGCAGGGAGGTATCACCAGAGGGCATGGTTTGAAGTTGGAAGGTGGAAGGGTGAAAGGGGGAAAAGAGGAGGAGGTTTTACACTGAGAGGGTGGTGGACACTTGGAATGCGCTGCCTGTAATGCTGGTTCAGAGATCCGCAGTAGAGGGCTTCAAGAGAGGGTGGGACAGACACAGAAAGCGGATGTATCAGATGATGGCCTGGTGCAGGGGAGTGGGGATGGATGATGGGGCTTCTGGAACACAAGGGGGGGCCTCGGCACCCAACTAGGGATCTGAGGTTCGAGCAGACTCGATATACCATAAGGCCTAATCTGCTGGCAATTAGTATGTTAGTAATATATCTGTTTGCTTGTTGTTTGTGAAGTTGGTATGCCAATATTTTCCCACTTTTGCCCCCCCCTTCCCAGTACGAGTGGCGCACTCTGAGGAGAGCTAGAACAGCTTTCCTAGATATGAGCACATTAAGCTGCATATGAATCAGGTGGACATGGTGACTACAGGCAGAGTGGGGAGGTGGGTGAGACATATCTTTAAGTGCTTGTTCAGCAGTGGCTAATTCACCTTCAAGTTTGGCCAGCTCCTCTTCCTTTTTTTTCCTCCTGTTTGCAGCATACCATATAATCTTCCCCCCTCATATTTGCTATATATGCTTCCCAGGTACTTTGTGCAAAAGTGTCAGAGACCAAGTTCTCCTGCAAAAACAGCTTGCTTTCAGATTTAGCCCACTCTATGAATTTGGGATTTTGCATGAGGAGAGGGTTCAGCCTCCAGGAAGGAGAGCGAGGTGATGGGGGGACCCCACGATAGTAACAGTTGAACTGGGGCATGATTGGAGATAATAGTGGGGAGAATACTGGAGTCCAGGGCAAATTGGGTAAGGGATTGTGAACTAAGCCAGACATCTAATTGACTAAATGTGCCTTGCACCCCAGATTGGAAAGTATAGTCTCAATCTTTGGGGTGTATGAGGCGCCATATATTAACCAGCTGAAACTTGGAGCTTAGCCGTAGTGTGGCTAGCACCCTTCGGGTATGTGTCTCTTTCCCTTGATTGCGCCTGTCTAGAACTGGTACTAGCATGAGGTTGAAATCTCCCCCAACTACAATGGGGATGTCTGTCTCCATCATGGACTCAATTTTAGTCATTAAGTCAAGAAAAAATGTGGGGTCATCCTCATTAGGGGCGTATATGTTTACTAATAAAATATGGCATTTGGGAATATCGAGGAGGGCAATCACCCATCTGCCTTGTGTGTCTGATTTACATTTTAAAATGAACCAGGGAAAGATTTGTGTTGGAGGATAACCACACCTCTTTTTTTGTGGGGGCACCAGCATGTAGTTCTTTTCCCACCCAGTCTTTCATCAAATAAGCATGGTCCTGTCTAGTTAACTTTGTTTCTAGCAAAAACACAACCTGGGCTTTCACCCTTTTCAGCTGCATCAGCACCTTCTTTCTTTTTGAAGAAGAACTAAGCCCCCTAACATTCCATGTAACAAATGATATTTCATCCATAATCATGGGTATATCAGAAAATGATGAAAGGGAAGATGCATGCAACTGTCCAGGGTGGAAGCCCATCTATATTAGTTTGATGTAATGTTTTATGGGTCAGAGAAACTGGCAGTGTCTCAGAGGGAGGGGCTGTATAGTCACATTTAATGCCAGGAAGGTGTCCATGCATTGACCTAGTAGTAGACAACAGTCCATAGTATGTAGACAGTAACATCCAAACAACAGTAAAAAAGATATAAACTATTTACAGTAAATGCACAGTATTGCGCAATGGACAAAGCAGATATGGCAGGCCGAGGAGGCATAGTCCTCTTAGGCCTAACCTGCCCCTCCTGTTGGGGGGTGGGCATCAATGTGCTCTCCTGGTGATCCATAAGCTGATTCTGCTGATTGCTAAGTTGTAACATGGGGGGCTAGGTAGGCTGCTTTGAGCCTTGCTAACCCAGGGTATTCAGCTGGATGGGTGCATGCACCTGTATTGTTAGTATCCCGAAGGGTTGCCGGTACAGATGGGTCAAGCTCATGGTGGTGGGAGGTTGGTAGGTATCTGAGTTGAAATCTATACTATTAGCCTCAGAGCCACCCCATCAACTTCCCCTTACACCACTATCAATAGGTATCACTCATATATATAAAAAGGTGGGATTTGTAAAGGGTACCATTCTATATCAATTGTGCAGCTTTCTGTCTGACACCAGTGCTACAGATTTGCCACACTGTCCCGGGAGCTCCAGGGCGAGCCTTGGTTGAACTCAGGTCTTCCAAACAGCTGTTCAGCCATTGGTTGCTGAGCTGGGATATATCCGGTCCCTCCCCCCATCCAGCCCTAAGGGTAAGTTCAGCATGGTGTAGCTTATTAATCATTTGGTAATTTCTCTGGTTAGCTGGAACAACACTAACAAATACACCAAGTGCCCAGGATACTTTTCTCAATTAGCAGAGCAAGGGCATTAGGCAGAATAAACCCTTAACTAAGCTAAGGGGTGTGAGTAGGTAGTAGGTTCCTTTATTAGTGCTGATATAGAACACTAGCTCAGAGAGCCACCCCATGAAGCCCATACCCATGCCCTGATTACAAGAAAAATTAGTAAGGACATTTATCTAAGTGTGATCCTTTGATGCTGTTGCTTGAAGGTCTACTTCAGCTGCTATAGAGTGTTGTGCCCACTTCTCTGGGCCAATATCTGCATGGTCTATTGAAGATTGAGATGGAGAGGAGAGGAGGCTGCGCTCAGAGGCTCCTCGACAGTCCAATGTTGCAGCTCCGCTTCCGTAGCGGAGACCTCGAGCACCATCTCCTCCTCTGGGTATTCTGGAAACTCCTCTGTTTCAGTCTGTTCATTGGTGTCCAGTAAGGCATAGCAGTTTGGAGTTGTGAATTTGCTTGAGCTTGTGTCAGACTATCCTGGGTCAGTCATTTGAAGTTGGTCTTGATCAGAGGTGCAGTCCTGAGGATGGTTCCTTTTGGCATGTCGGCCTGACTGTTGCCACTTTCAAGATCTGGCTGGAAGGCCTGGGCCTACCCCTGTAAAACTAAAGCCCTGTGGGAGATCCCACCAGTTACTGTGTGTATTTTTAGGTGATCCATTGTTCTCTCCCTGGTCAGGAGTGTCATTCTGCTAAGAGGAGGGCTCCCTTTTAGGGAGGGAGTTCCAATTGCGGTGCAGGTACTCCATGAGGGCTTCTGGAGTTGAAAAAGAAACTGAGGTTCTGTTCACTTCCAGGCACATTGTGGCAGGGTAGCGTAGGGAGAACCTGACCCCCAGGGAGTGCATTAGGCAATAAGCTTCAGTATATTCTTTCTTCCTGGTCACCAGCTCATGAGAATAGTCCTGGAAAATTAGAACTTTGTGACCTTGCCAGGACAGAGTTCTGAGTTCTCAGGCTCTTGTGGTGATCCATTCCTTGTCTGCAAAATTCAGGATTATAGCCTTAATCAGCCTAGGTCTCTCCCCCAGTTTGGGTGCTGGGTTCAGGGTCCTATGTGCCCATTGGATCACTAAGCCAGGAGGCAGGTCATGTTTCAAAACCTCCTGCAGGAGATAATATGGAAAATTCTAGAGAGTTTTCCCACTCTGCACTTTTGGGGAATCCTAGAAGCCGGAGACTGTTATGGCGGCTCTTTGTTCTCAATATCGTACAGTTTGGTTTGGACTAATTGTATTGCTCTCTCCTGCTCTCTTAGAGTTGAATTGAGTGAGTCTATTGCCTCCATGTTGGTATTAACTCTTGTTTCTGTTCTACAAATCCTGGCACCCACTTGTTGGATGGCCATTATAGTGTTGTTAGTCGCCAAAGTGACCTCCATCATGTGCTGCATCAGGGCCACAAACACATCATTTATTTGCTGTCTGTTGATGCTTGTGGGGGGCTTCCATGCCCCTATAGTGCACCATATTGGAATGGGAGAGCTAAACGATTCCATGACCTTGCCCTTGGAGAGCGATGTTTAAAAAAATAGCACATTATTCTAGGCTGTTCCAGGTATATTTAGATCTGCTACACCATGCAGTTATATGGATTTAAACGGTGTATATCAGCGAAGTCAGACCCTGGGATTGCAGAGTGCTCAGATCAAGAGGCCACTGCGGTAGGAGCCAAGTCATGCCCCCCCCCCGAGATGGTACTTTTAAGAAGACACCCATACTCAGACAAAGCAAATAAATATTCAGCAAAGCTGGCAAGAATATAGGAAGGGGATCCAGCTATTGGTCTATATGGGGGGGGTACACCATGTTAGCAACATAGAATAATTAGTATATGAAGGGACTGGGTAACATGAACTATAATGAAAGAGTAAACTCTCCGAAACTAATGTCTTTAGAAACCAGGAAGCTGTGTGGAGATCTGTTGTGTGTCTGGGATATTCTTAATTATCAGCAGCTAATGTTGGAAATTTGAATAAATTTCAAGCATGCTTCTATGGAAACTGAGGTCATCCATTACAGTTCCCTTGGCCTAGATTCTACACCGTGGGGGAGGAATTTTTTCTCATTAAGAATTGTTTGTCTCTGGAACTCACTTCCATGATGTGATAATTAGTGAATCCAAGTCTATTTTTAAAAATAGACTAGATAAATATCTACTTTCTGAATGTCCAGTACTGTACTGTAATTAAACTGACAGGAGTTAACATGGGCTTTGCCTCCTGCTCCTTTTCTTTACCTTAGTGAAACTTAGTGAAGCTTTGCCCACACCAAGTGGGAAACAAAAAGAATGTACAGTATATAAGAAATGTGCATATAATAGTGAAATAGTAATGTGTTAAAAAATGTTTTGTATATGTTAAATTTTAAGCAGCAAGGTTTTCTATTAGGGTTAGGCCTTGGTCAATGTTGTTGCCCATTAAAAGGGGGAGAATGCAACAGCCGTGGAATGACTATTCCACTAGAAGTATTAAAATGGGCACCAAGTAAAATTAGATCATTTAGAAGTGGGTATTAGGCCAGATTCTGCCAGCACAGAGAGAGTGGGTGGATCCTGCAGAATAAATCAAAAGGGTGACTGAGAGCATGTTTTTGTTTTTTTTGTAGACTTTATTTTTTCTCCTGACTTACTGGACTCTGTCTGGAGTGGACACTCAGCGTAACTTTCTCCCGGCCACCATATGCCTCCAGCTCCCCATCACTCTGGCTGGGTCCTTCTCCACTCTGCCTCTCTTGGCTGCACAAACCCCTCAGCTCTGAGTCCCCCAGGGCAGGACAGCCAAACTCCTCCTGGCTCTCTATCTGCAATCTAGTAGAGTGACCAGGGACTTGGAGGGAGAACCCAAAGCAGGGACTTTCAAGCCTGGCATTGGATGTGGGGTGACCACTGATTCCACCTTCGCCTACCGGCAGTCTGGGGTTTTTACTTGGGTTACTCCCCTCTGGTGTGGTTGTGCAATGGTGACAGTGTGTGGAGAGTGCACGTCCACCCCCTCCTACAGTCACCCGCTGCCATCGTCCCCATCTCCATAGGCTGCCCCACTAAGGTGTGTGGTGCCCCAGCCACCACTAGAAGCCACAACCACACAGGGAAATCCCCCTTAACCCACCCCAGGAGAAGACAGCAGTCCTCCTGATGCTGAATCCTCTTCTCCCAGTGCCAACCACCAGCGGCCTGAGACTGTTGGTGAACCCGGGTTGCCGGCGTGGCACAAGGTGTGGCATCCAGCCCTTGAACTCTTAGTGCCACCAAGCTGGCCTACTGTGAGCATATTAGTAGCACAAGGATAATCAGTAAGCAAAAAGGGAGAGAGATAAGGTTCTGCCTCCTTAATAAAATACACACATGCACATACATTTAAACATTTTCACAATTAGTATCCACAAGCTAGTGAATAAGTTGCCCTGGCTAGTAATTATTAGCTCTGGTGGTCCAGTGGTAAAATGGGACAGAGCTTCAAGCTGAGCACAGTGGACCAGAGAAAGGGAAAAGGATGTCTTCAGATATATACTTAAGAAAAGAAAGAGAAGGATCAGATTGTTAGGATCGAGAATGGTGGTGGATGGGTGAAAAAGAGGGCAGAGCAGGTAGAAGTACTCAATGAGTACTTCTGTTCAGTATTTACCAGGGAGACAGAAGGGCCAGTGCCTAAGGGGAAGGGTCGGGTGGGAGTAGGGGGAGGAAGTTACAGATGGGGAGATCCCAGTGGGTAGGGTGATGGAGGGCCTTAAGTCCCTGAAGGTGAATAAGGTGCCTGGGCCAGATGAAGCTCACCCTAGAGTCCTGAGAGAGTTTGCAGAAGTCCTGGTAGAGCCACTGGTGGACTCACATAACACCTCCCTGAATACTGGGTGCATACCCAGGGACTAGGGGATGGTGCATGTGGTACCCCTCCATAAGAGTGGGCCCAGGGATGAGCCAGGGAATCACAGACCAGTGAGCCTTGCCATCATTGTAGGAAAGTTAATGGAGACTGTCCTCAAGCAGAGACTGGTGACATTTCTGGAGGATAATGGTCTTCAGGATGGCAATTAGCATAGGTTTGTCTCAGGCAGATCCTGCCAGACAAACCTGGTTGACTTTTTTGATTGGTTGATGCGGGCACTGGACAAGGGCTATGCTGTGGAAGTCCTTTACCTGAACATCAGCAAGGCCCTTGACTCTGTGCCTCATGGAAGGCTAACCAGTGAGTTGAGTAACCTTGGAGCAGGGAGGAAACTGGTTAGATGGGTCAAGAGCTGGTTACAGGATAGGCAGCAGAAGGTAGTCATGGGGGGGTGAACTATCAGATCCCAGAGCAGTAACAAGTGGGATCCCACAGAGCTCTGTGCTGGGACCAGTGCTGTTTAACATTTTCATTGCTGACATATTGGATGGGATAAAAGTAAGATCAGCCTCTTCGCAGACAACACTAAGAACTGTGCAGAAGTGGATGGCCAGAAGGGTGGTAGAGTGCTCCATGAGGATTTAGCAAGACTCTAGAGCTGGTCGTACACATGGCAATTGGGGTTCAATGCCAAGAAGTGTAAGGTCATGCACTTGGGGGCATGAAATCCTGGGAATAATTACTGGTTGGGAGGAGTGCAGTTATCCACGACAACAGAGAAAAATGACTTGAGAGTACTAGTAAGAGGGGAAATGAATCACTCAATCCAGTTCAGAAGGGCAGCAGCAAGGGCCAATAGAATGCTGGGGTGCATCACAAGGAGACTCACCTCTAGGAGAGAGGAAGTCATCCTGCCTCTGTACGTATCCCTGGTGAGGCCACATGTGAAGTACTGCATGCAGTACTGGTGTTCCTACTTGAAAAAGGACATCAGGTTACTGGAGGGGTGAAGCGTGGGGCAACGAAAATTATCCTGGGATTGGGTGATAAACCATATGAGGAGAGACTGAAGGAGCTCCATATGTATTCCCCGGAGAATAGAAGGGAGAGAGAAGATATGATTGAGACCTTCAAGTACTTGAAGGGCTTAAACAGAGTAAACACCAAGAGTATGTTCAAATTAAAAGTAGGGAGGAAAACCAGGGGACACAGTCTGAAATTGGAAGGGGGAAGATTCAGGAGGGAAATGAGGAGACACTATTTCATGGAAAGGGTGGTTACGGGGTGGAATGCGCTGCCAGAGGAGGTGGTATCTTTCAGGTTAGTGAGCAGCTTCAAAAGGGAGTGGAACAGGATTAAAGGGAGGGTCCAAACTGAGAGTGGACAGGGTGTGTGTGTGTGAAAGAAGCAGGAGGAAATACGGAGGAGATGGTCCAGTGGAGGGGGCAGCTGCAGTCTAAATGGCTGAAGTGCTGCACACTAGAGCAGACTAGATGTACCGTAACGCCTGTATCTGCTGGCAATTTCATGTGTGTTCATATCAATATACTCAGTCAAGGAGCATTTATTATGTATCAAAAAAGCAATATGTGCCAGTAGTAAGTTTCTGACCTGCTGCAGAGATTACTGCAGAGTGGCAGCAGCAAGGCATGAGACACCCAAAGCATTGTAGTAAGATGGACAGCCAAGCATCAGCTCCATTGAAGAAGTACTACCGCGCTTGGACAGGAATCCCCTCACAGCAGCCCTGTGTGGCTGTAGAGAACTCTAACAGCAGTTGCAGAGCAGGCTAAGGCCAACCACAGCAGAGTTCTGTCAGAGAGCAAGTCGCAGTGAGCATTCCCTTCACTGACAAGTAGGCAAGATAGTTAACATTAACAATACATTAGATGGCAGGCAACAAGTGCCAGGAAATTGTTTTAGGGACTGGCTGCAACTGTTTAAATATTGAATTAAATTAAAAAGGGGCACAGAGGTACGAATGGGAGAGTTCCATTCATGAATGTCATTGCAAGCCAGGCGCCATTTTAGAGTGGCAGAAGGCTGCTCCAGTAATATAAATGCACCACAGCATAAACATGAAGAAAACACACACTTAGATCAATTACATTTATAAAATAATGCCACAGGACCTAGGATTGGGTCCAAGGGACTTGGTTGTGTGCATGATTTACTCAAAAAATACAGGGTGGGATATTCAAAATGGTTGCGCCATGCGCAATAGGGTTGCGCCTGCGCAAGTCCAAAAGTGCGCCATTCTGCGATATTCAGCAGGAGGCAGTTGCACCACCAAAAACATGCTGAGCAACAGCGCAATGCAAATGATGGCATGCGCAACCGAAGGGGGTGGATCCATGCATAAAGAGCGCAATGCGATATCCAAAGACTTGCGCAATGCGCAACAGCGGACCAGCCGGAAGTTGCACCCCAGCGAAATGAGCCAAAAAAAAGGCTCAAGGAAGCGCGCAAGAACGCCACAGGGATGCCAAGTGGGGAAGAGAGAGAGAGAAGACGACAGTGACAGGCCAGGGCAGGCAAGGGAAGCAGTGTGGGCCATAGGCTGCAGAGGCCAGCGGGGGTGCCGGTGCAGTGGAAGTAGCAGTCAGGACAGCGGGGTAACAGAGCAACATCAGCAGGGGGCACAAGCTAGGAGATGGACAGTGGCAGCTTCCACATGGAAGCTGTAATGAGGGAGTGAGAATGCAAGGTGCAGCGGGGCGTGGCGTGGAGGGCCCCACGTCGGCCAGTACGCCCCAGCAGGCAGTACCGTTCCCGCATCAGCTTTGAGTTGTACACAGATGTAGAGATCGTGGGCGGTACCCTGAACAGGGCAATACTGAGGTGGCTCTGTGAGCTGTGCAGTGATGTGATGCAGGCACCCTCACGACGAGTCATGCTCTGTCAGTGGAGACCAAGGTGACAGCCTGCATGTGCCTGCTCACCACGGGCACCTTCCAGAGGCCAACAGGGGACACCACAGGCATCACACAGTCAGCCACGTCACGCATCCTCACCCAATTCCTCAGCGCACTGCTGCCACATGCTGCGGAGCACATCCATTTCCCCAGCACCGCGGCAGAGCGTACAGCAAACATGCAGGCATTCCACAGGGTAGCACATATGCCTGGCATGCTAGGGGCCATAGACTGCACCCATGTGGCCATTCACAAGCCACCTGGCCCCGATGGGACCACATACAGGAATAGAAAGGGCTTCCCCAGTGTCAACTGCCAGGTGGTGTGTGATGCCACTGGGCGTATAATCAATGTCTGTGCCACACACCCTGGTGGAGCACATGATGCCTTTATATGGCATTAGTCCACACTGTGCCATCGATTCGAGAGTGGGGACATCCCCACAGGCCATCTAGTGGGTGAGTATGCATGTAGGAAATGCAAACTCGGGGCAAGGGTGGGACTGCCACAGGTGCCATGGTAGTGGCACACAGGGATATGGGCAATATGGACCTGAACATGAGACTGATCTCCACTATCTCCACACAGGTGACAGCGGATACCACTCCATCCTGGCTGCTCACACCTGCATCGGGCGCCCATGACCCCATCGCAGCAACGCTATAATGAGGCACATGCCGCCACATGCAACATCATGAGCGGTGTTTGGGTTGCTCAAGGCACGCTTCTGATGCCTAGACACCTCCGGCGGTGCCCTACAGTACAGCCCCTCAAAGGCTTGTGGGATATTCCTGGCCTGTTGTATCCTGCACAACATGGCCAATGACTGTGGGATAGCCGTACAGGTTGAAGAGGGGGACAGTGATGGGGACGCCAGTGGTGCCGGTGGTGCTGGTGATGAGCAGCCCCCCCTTGGACGGCGGGACCCCCGACTGATCCAGCAGGCCCAGCTGCACCGGGACACCATCACGGAGGAGCATTATGCACAACACAGGTAAGTCAAGGGACCATGTGCAAACAACACTGTCCTGGTGCAACCCACAGGCACACAGAGTAACACACCAGGGGTGCATGACGGCAAGGGGGGTGGAAGGGACTAGGCACACAAACACACCATCAGGGAGGGGCGAACAGTCATATGGACACACACACACAAACACACCAGGCACAAAGCGTACAAGGGCAGGTGCACAGCACAGCAGGAACAGACATGGCAAACACACAGATCCACAGACCACACCCACCACCTGTACTGTCCAAGCACGTGTGTCAGATGCTGGGCACCCTTGCACCTTGGTGTACAGTACAATGCAGGCATCATCATGCACATGCACCTGTGGACAGCAGTCGGGATGGTGTGCAGGTGGTCCATATGTCGGCGTGATGGGCAGGGCACCCACCAGTGCACTGCCCACCATGATGCACAGTGCACACAGGGCAGCAGCAGACAGGGCCCGCACTGGGAGACAGGTCAGTCATGTTGCACCATTCCACGGCTACCGTGGATGCGTGGGCAGCCCCACCATGACCCAACAGCACTGGCAGGCTAAGCAGGGGCCACATGGGGTGGCACCGATGGACCACCAGGGGTCCCACTGCACGATCGCGACCTTGTCCGCAGTGGGGTCTGTAGGATGCCAAACATACCTGCACCAGGGGTGTTTGGGTTGCCCACAGCAGAACCCGGTGTCGACAGGCCTGGTGTCGCATGATGCTGGGAACGGGAGTGGAGAGCGTACTGTGTGGGGTGCGCAGTAGAGGAGCACCTGCGTGTGTGCCCAATGCAGCCACGACAGCAACCAATGCCTGGGTCTGCCTGTCAATGGCAGCAGTCACATCCATCCGCATATGCACCATCTCTGCACGGTTCAGAGCACACTCCCTGCTGTGCCGCTCCACAGCCGCACACAGTGCCTCCACAGACGTTGCAACCCTCCTTTGCTGCTGTACTGATTCCCACAGCAGGCGGGTGTGCTCGTCCAATGGGTACTCTGCCACAATGGCATCCTGTCCCCCAAGGTGTGGAAGGTCCTGATGCACAACACCCCTTGAGGGTGGGCGCTGTTCGCCTGGACCAGGAATGGGTGTATCAAAGGGCAGCGGGCATGTGCCACCACTGGACACTGTACTCCCAGACCTGGTGGGTGACTGCTGCTGCTGCCCCTCCAACCGCTGTGCCTCAGGGACCACTCGTTCCACCGCTGTGGCTGCAACAATGCCAGACACCTGCACAGCCACCGGTGCTGCCCCACCGGTGCTGACAGGCACAGCCTGGGACTGTGCCGACATGCTGGCACACAAGTTGGAACCAGCAAGGCCCAGGGGCACGTGCTGGCCTACTGTGTGTCCGTCATGGGACACACACATGTCACTGCCCATTGCAGTCCTTGAATCATCAATGGTGCAGGTACGTGCTACAGCCACAGTCACAGCGTGCTGGCATGCTTGCATGCCAGACTGCTGAGACACAGGCTGTGCACCCCCCACACCCAAATCACCGACACCAGAGTTGGCAGCCCAGCGTGCATGCTGGTGCAGTGCATGCTGGCTGGTGTCAGAGGTGGATGGACCTTCCTCCATGTCCAGCAGGTCATCCTCACTGCCTGGACCCACCACCACCATCCCCTGAAGATGAACAGGATCTGCAACAGAAAGAGAGGACATGTGAGTGCATGTGAACAACCTTCCCCCCACCCAACACCACCACCATGTCATACCGTGCAGTGATGGGCTTCCACCTGTCTGGAATCCACCTCCTGGTACGCCCTCAATAGCACTGCACTGCATTGATGCAGCCAGTCGGTCTTCAGCCGGGGTCAGCTCCACCACCGCTGGCTGGCCCCCGCCAGTGCCAGCACGTGCCTCCCTGAGGGCTGCCACCTTCTCCTTCACCCTCCTGCGGTCTGTCCCCATCTTCTTTTTGCATTCCTGCATGGAGCGCTGGTGGCTTCTGTGCAGGTTCACTGCCCAGGCTACCCCCTCCCATGCAGCTGCACGGGCCTGAGGGGTGCCCCGCCATCCACTCAGTAGTGCCTCCTCCTCCAGGTAGGCCTGGAAGAGGGCCTCAGTCTCTGCCGTGGTGAAGTTGGGCCTCCTCTTCCTCCTTCGCCCACCATCCTCACCCTCACCTTGGCTCTGCTCGGTCATGGTGATCTGTATGGGTGGAAGTGGACACCTGTCACTGTGCAGTCTACACGTTATCCCATGCCCATTGTCCAGAACATCCCACAGCATGCAACTCACCTCTCACCTGCAGTAACTGAATCTGGCCAGCGCCCCTGTCGCACTTTTATAGCACAATGCATGCAAATTAGAGTGGAGCAACTGTAATGAGATGCAATCGCGCCACTGCGCCTTTGAATGGCTGATCGGATGATTTGCATGTCGGTGAATATCGCGCTTCATTGCGCTTTCACTAACACGGTTGAGCTGGTTGAGCCAATAGCACAGATCTGTGACTGTGCGGTACACTGCATTGGCGCATGCCCAGGTAGCTTACGCAGGCGTCTGCCGCTGGGCTGATTATGTGCGCGCGATCGGCAATTCAGGCCATGGCCACCATTGTCGCCAGTGGCGCACAGCACTGGGCACTATATGGCGCGTGGCACTACTGCGCCAATAGTCCACTGTGGCACTGTCACGCGGGTGGTCAGTCGCGCAGGATGCGTGAGACGCCAGATGGCGCTGTGCGTGGCCTTGCATCATAGACCCCTGACCTGGTGTCTGACCTTTGCCCCCTGGCGCTGTTCGGCTGCCATGTGTACGGCCCTATTGCGCTGTCTGGTGACAGTGCTATGTGGACCGATGGCGCTGTATGAACAGCGCGATTGGAACCTATGGTGGTCTATTGCACAACATTTCCACGTGGGGTTGCTGCGCTGCGGGGCACCATATTGCCTGCTGTAAAGTTGGAAGAATGACACACAGGAGGGCACTCCAATGGAGCCCGGTGGAGGTGGCCAACCTGGTGGCCCTGGTAGAGCCCCACTATGGGGCACTGTATGGGGAGAAACCCCTCATCATAGCTCGAACCCAGGTCTGGCTGCAAGTGGCCACTGACCTGGTGGGGGTCACTGGGTGGCGCCGGTCTGCTGAGCAGTGCTGGCACAGGTACAGTGACCTCTGCAGGAGGGAGCCGGACCTGCATGAGCGGCTACGGTCACGTGCCAGGAGGGGCGTTGTGCCTAGGCCAGGTGGGTGTACCATCTATGCACCTGTATTCTCGTAGGGTGTGAGCGTGTTTTGGTGGCTGTGCATGGGTGATGGCTCTGACATGGTTGGCTGTGCAGTGTGTGCAGGTGTGAGATGCATGGGTCTGGCTGTGTGGGCAGGCACTCTCACTGGGGCAGGGGCAGTCTGCTTTGGAGTCACACTGATGTTTTCTCAACATTTGTCTCCACAGGCCGGGCAGAGGGATGCAGGCACGGATGAGGGAGGGCTGTGGCAGGGCCCTGGTGGCGGTCGGTGGTGCTGCGAGGGGTGGGCCACAGCAGCAGCAGCAGCAGCAGCCACAGCTGCTTGCGGAGTGTGAGTATCATTACATCATGGATGCTATTGCATGCTGGAGGGGGTGGGCATGACCACCAGCCATGCACAACACAACCATGCGTGACACAGGAGACATTCATCACTGTCCAGTGTCACTGCATGTCTGTGTGTGCATCACTGGTGGTCCATGCATGCACTGGGCACATGACTGTGGAACTGGCATCGCACCACATTGCCACGTCACTTGACAGCCTTGTTTGTGCTGTGATGGACATGGGCAGTGTGTGTGTGTGCAGTGGTGCACATAGCTGGTGCCGCATGGTTGGGCTGGCCATGTGCATGTTCACTGTGGGTGGGTGCATACCATCACAGGTGCGGGACATTGGGCTATATGGCTTGCAGGTTGGGTGATGTTCAGGGTTGTGGTCAGTCACAGCCATTGACTGTGTTCCCATTTTCCTAGGCCTCATTGTGCTCCAAAGAATAGAGCGGGCACTGCAGCAGCTCACCCAGGTGTCCATGGAAAACAGGACCATCCTCCAGGACATCCAGCGCCATGGCCTACGGAGGAGGCACAGCCAGACACGACAGCACCAGGCAGCAGAGGACCAGCCTGCTAGGCCTTAGGACGGCTTCCCCTTCCAACTTCACCCATCCCTCACACCCTGCCTTCCCTCTCCAAGTTGTTCATCCCTACCCCTTGCCCACCCCTACCTTGTACCCCTACTCCCCTCTTGTAAATAGTTTTGTTGTTGTTAATTTTGTACTTTACATTTTTTTAATACATATATATTTTGATATGAATACTGTGTTGGTCTCTGATTTGCAGCTGGCTATGGTTGCTCAGTTGCAGTGGTGTGCATGCCATCTGGGGTGGTATGGTCCTGGGTGTGTGTGTGTGTGTGTGTGTGTGTGTGTGTGTGTGTGTGCATGGGGAGGTGTCTCCAGTGTGGCAGTGACTTTCTGTTGGTCTTGCCATCTGCTGCCACCCACTGCTGGGTGCACAGGGTGGGTCTGGCTTGTATGGTTCTCTGCTACACGAGGTTGGCGTGTGCGGGGAGATGCATGGTGTTTCCTGCAGTGCCAGCCACTGCACATGGGTGGTGTCTTGGGGTCACGGTGCAGGGTGTGCTGTGCATACAGGGGGCTGATGTGCACTGTGGTTGTCAACCCCCAGTGTGTGGCAGTCTCAGCCTGCCAGTGGTTGTGCTGGGGCATCATGGCCCTGCTGTGCTTTGTTGGCTTGTCCCCATGGGCCAGTAGATCTTCCATCCCACCCCCAGTGATGCTGTGCTTGGGGTGTGCAGGTGTCTTCTTGGTTCTGCAGTGTGTTCCTGTGCCCATGTGTGGCATGGCTGGCGGTGGGCCCCAGCCTGCCTCCCTGGTTGTGCAGTTCCATTGCTCTGCTGGGGGGGGCTCTGCTTGCACTATGGCACCTCTGGACTGCTCAGCTGGGCTGCCCTTGTTGCGCTATGGCGCAACCTTTCTGCTCAGCTTCCCCTTCCTGGTTGCACTATGGCACAGTTTGTGCGATATTCAGACGTTGGATGCTTGCGTAATTTGTTCTGCTCCATGTTTGAATATCGTGTCTGTTGCGCATATGCACAATTGAATTGTGCTTGCTCCTGCTGTTGCGCACATTTTGGGAGCAGTTTGAATATCTGGGCCACAGTATTTTAAAAACTGAGCTAATTGAAGCTGCTAACATATACAACAAACTCTGGTCAGAGCCAACAGGGCTGCAGTCAATGAATTTAGGGTAAAAGTATTGAATATTTGTTGTTTTAGATTTTTGCACCAAATTTTCAACATAGCCATGATACAACCATGCCTCATGAAGAAGGACAGAGAAAATGTTCAGCTCCTGGCCTAAAGGTGATTTTGCACAGGGACTGTAAAATCAACTTTCAGGATGCAAAAACACATTTTGGGCAGGAGTTGACAGCTGTCACATTCATGAGGTACTGTAATGAAATGGCTATGTTGAAAATTTGGAGTAAAAATATTGAATATTACCAAAGTTATGAGCCTGTGTTTGCAAAATTCAATGCAAGCTCATAACTTTATTGTTTTTTAATATTGTTACACCAAACTTTTTACATAGCCTTCTTATGACCCCACCTCATGAACAGGGGCAGAGAAAGTTGTCAACTTCTGCCTGAAAGGTGATTTCATGCAGGGACCACAAAATCACCTTTTGGGATGTAAAAAATCATTTTGGCCAGGATTTGCAAAATGAAAGCTGTCACA
Organism: Neoceratodus forsteri; assembly: GCA_016271365.2. Taxonomy (NCBI): domain Eukaryota; kingdom Metazoa; phylum Chordata; order Ceratodontiformes; family Ceratodontidae; genus Neoceratodus; species Neoceratodus forsteri. The sequence goes on from CM028134.1 coordinate 357,253,759, forward strand.
CTCATGATGTACTGTAAAGATATGGCTATGTTGTGAATTTGGGGGAAAAATATTGAACAGTAACAAAGTTATGAGCCTGCATTCACAAAATTCAATGTAGGCTCATAACTTTGTTGTTGTTTAATATTTTTACACCAAATTTTCAACATAGTCTTCTTATGACCCCACCTCATGAACAAGGACAGAGAACATTTTTAACTCCTGCCTGAAAGATGATTTTGCACAGGGACCATGAAATCACCTTTCAAGACAGATCTGCCTAACAACAGTGCTATTGTTCATGAGGTAGGGTCCCAAAGAAGGCATGTTGAAAATCTGGGCCAAAAATATGCAAAAATGCCCAAGTTGTGCCATTAAGTTGAAGTACATTGAACCACATACCTGTTTCTTCAGGTAGTGGTCCAGCTTTGAAGAGTGAAGACATGTCTGCAGTCCAGAGAGGATTATGGTGTTGGACCCCCAATGGGTAAGTAAGGGCTTAGCGGGGTGCGGGTGGCGGGTGCTGAGTGGAAGGGTCAAGTGGGAGGCAGTTATGGCCGCAAAAGACATCAATGGATGGTTTTCTTTTTGCAGGGTTTAAAAAAACAAAAGAACACAATGCAGGAAGGATTCCTCATTGGGACAATGGTGGATTGGGCACCTCCAGTGTCAGTCTTATGTTTTGGGGTTTTTATTTTTTTTATTTTAGTTTTTGTTGACCGGGTAAGTGCACTAGACAAATCCTGCCTATTTTCAGGCATGACCCAGGGGGAGGGGGATACAGATGAATGCCAACTGACCTTAAACCAGATTAAGCTGTTGGTGGTATTTTTATTGAATGAGGGAAATTTGGCCAGGACACCGGGGAAATTCCCCTACTCTGCTGGCACTCGGCGGCCAGTAGGGGAGTGCGTTGTTGCTGACATGGCCACTACAGCTCAGGAGGGGAAGGTGGAGGTTGTGTCAACTAAGGTCAAAGAGAATGCTTTGCAATGGAAAACGGAGTCGGATAAGAATTTGAGAATGGAAACGGAGGTTTCTGATGTTTTTCACGATGCTGCAACCACGATGGAGATTTTGGAAATCTGTGGGTCGGAGGAAGATTTAGGGAGTTCTCAAAAGGCTTTAGTAGCGGAGGATCCCTTAGCAAGCCCACAAATGTGTTCTGTGCCTTTAATCCCGGTCGGGGAGTCTGAACTGGCGCATGGGAAGGCGGAAGTGTGTCAGAAGCGAAGAGAAGTGGCACGTTTGTCCGCATATGCATGGGCTTCCATGGAGGCATCGGGGGATCAACGGAGGAGTAAAGAGTCGGTGGAGGTGAAAAGGAAAATCGAGAAAGCGGCAAGAAGTGGTCGAGCGGCGATTTTATCGCATTGTAAACATAAAGAGGACGAATATGAGGCGGTGAAGGACAGAGAGACTAAGAAAGGTGTTGTGAGTACTGAAAGAGTCTAAGAAATCTTCCCCACTTTCCAGATTAATAAAGAGTCGGGTTTTGTTTTTAAACCCTTTAATGTGGGAGTAGTAGGAGTTGAACCTAAGTCCCCAGTGGTTTATCAAACGAAGACTGGATCTCAAGAGGGGGTTACAGATTTCTTTTTTAATAAAAACAAAATGGAGCAGCACAGACTTAAAGAGACACCTTTGACTGAGTGTGCTGATGAAAGGGGTGCTGAAAGTTTACAGGAAATGACTATCTTAAGTTCGTAACAGTTAGAGCATGATGTAAATTGGTCACCACAGCAGGGTGGAAAGAATTAGGACAGGGGATTTGGACACCAGATTCAGCATGGGATAAATCTTTAGATTTAAACAAATCTGAGCCAGATTGGCAACCTGGAGGGGGGAAGTTTAATTCAAAATCTTTAGATAATTCTGTTGGAAATGAGAATAGGAAGGGTGGAATGGGGGATAATGAAGCTAAACATGAAGGTTGTGCTGCACCAACAAACGTAAGCTCTGTGATTAACACAGAAGGTGCAAGGCCTACTCCTGAGAAACCCCTTATGTCTAGTTTCTTTGCTCAGAGTAAGAGAGAACCTGCACTCCGGAGGAATGCCGTTCGCATTAGATATAAGGGGGGTTTAAAGGAAAGACCTAACAGATATTTTGTAGGTAAATCATTAATAAAGGAGTCCTTAAAATTTTCCCCTCGAGATGTTTTTGCCTTCATTAACATATCAGGGGAGGATAATTTTGATATTAGTTTTCGTTCCCCTGCTTTGTTGGAGCTTTTTTGGGAAAGGTATAATCAGGTTAAGTTTTCTCCATTATGGACCCCTTTTTGGTCATCCCTCTATCTAAACCCCTAATTAAATACGTGACGGTAATGTTCAGAAATGAAGGGGTACATGTAGAAGATATTGTGTTTTGGTTGTCACAGAAGTGTGAGGTCCAAAGTGACCCAGAATCAATATTAGATTTGGAGCAGTTTTGGACAGGAGGGTGGAAATTTAAAGTAAAATTACATCAAACAGCAATGGGAGAAGAGCATATTCCTAACTCTTTTTTGTTGGGAAGGGATAGGGGAGTTGTGTTTTATAGTGGGCAGCCTAGGGCATGTTATAAGTGTGGAGCAAGAACGCATTTATCCAGTTCATGTGATCAACCTAAGTGTGATAACTGTGGGGAAGTGGGGCATGTTACCATGTTCTGTACAAATGCAATTAAATGTGACCTGTGCGATGAACAGAACCATGCTTTTCGGGATTGTCCATGGGCTGCACAGAACAAGAGTGATTGTGGAAATTTGGATTTGATTATTCAGAAAACACAAGAAGCCAGAGGATCTCAGGAGAAAGTGGAAATTATGGCAAAGTCCCTTTCCGTACCACAGAGCACTGTAGATCCCCTGGTTCTAGTAGGGACTAAGGGAGAGGCAAGTGAGCTAACTAATTTACAGGGAAAGGAATTGGAAAAGGAAGTACCTGAGCTGATGCAGCCAGTATGTTTTTCGGTACCAAATGATGAGTCAGTAGTTAGTTTGGATCCACCTTTGCAACCTCCAGTGGCCCCTAGAAGGTCAAGTAGGACTATTAAAACACAGTTACCCCCGAAACCAGAAACTATTGAATCAAAAAATTCCTATGCTGCCTTATTTTGGGGAGACTCGGAAGTGGATATGGGGGATACGGATTCTCAAGTTTCATTACAAGAGGTTCTAGCGCCCCCTAGGGAGGAATATAAGGGGGAAAAAAAAAGAAGGAAAAAATAATGAACAAATTTTCTAGGTGGGTTGATTACTGAAATGGCTTTGGTATGGGCTACATTGAACACTCATAGCCTCTTAAAGGCTCAGAAGAGACATGCAGTGTTTCAATTAATTCATGACTTAAAAATTTCGGTGTGTTTTCTACAAGAAACATGGATGTTTTCCAAAAACCAGTGTACTACCTTTACTAAGGATTGGCCATGGGGGCCTTCCTTTTGGTCATTCGGTGAAGAGAGAGCGGATGGTGTTGGAATTCTTTTCAATACATATAATTTTGTTTTGCATAAACTAATAGATTTGTGTCCAGGTAGAATACTGATTGTAGAGGGGAATTGGTACTCTCAAACCCTGCATTTAATTAACATTTCTAACCCCCAAACTAAGGCAGGGAGGGTGACATGTATGAAAGAAATCCAACCTTTTTTGGTTACAATAATCCCCACCCTTTGGGGGGGGATTTCAACTGTTGTATAGGAGAAGCAGGGAAAGGGTCAGAGAAGGGTAAAAAAATTTACTGTGATACATCATGTTTAAAAGAGATTATAAAAACAGCAGACTTAATATCCTGTAATGATAAGAGGACTACTGGGCCAAAGGGTACATTTTTTAAAAGGGGGAGAGGCTATACAATAGATTACCTTTTTATATCCAAAAATATTATGACCGATAGTCCTCAGATAATCCCGGTTGAATTTTCAGATCATGCTGTATTAATGGTTAAAATAGGTATTTCAGATGGTGGCGGGAGACAGAGGACTAGGTGGAAATTAAACACATTTATTTTACAGGAAAAATTGGTCCAGAATTCTATTAGACTGATTTTACAAGCCAGAATGTCAGTTAGTTTTCTGTATCAGGATTGAGGGAAATGGTGGCAAGAAACAAAAGAGGACTGTATTTTTTGGTTTAAAAAACATGGGAAGATACGTCAGAAAAATAGGTTTTTTGATTATTTAAAATTAAGAAACCAGTTACAATTTTTACTCACAAGGGCTAGTACCTCTGGGGATGATTTTTCGTCTCAAATAGCAGAAATTAAAGCAAAAATGAAGGTATTACAATATGACAGGTCAAAAACTTTACAAGCTTTAATGTCTAATCATACGACAAAATCAGTGTTTGGGGAACCCTTTGAGTTGTGTAAATCTTTAAAAGATCATGTGTCTTTGGATTTTTTAAATCAGGGAAATGGGAAAGTTTTTTCAGTACAGGCTATAGGGGAGATTATTACCAATCATTTTAGGAATTTAGAAGCTCGTGATGCTCCTTCCTTAAGTCAGATTAAGAAGTTTTTAGGCCCTCCTATAGATAATGATCTTGAGCCAGAGACTCTTAAAAGTATTAAGCAACCCTTCACTCATGAGAATTAAAGGGTCCTTAATTCTCTTAAACCTAATGTTGCCCCAGGTTTAGATGGTCTTTCTAATCTATTTTACAAACGTTTCAGTTAAAGTAGTGAATTGTTTGGCATTGGTTTTAATTACTTTTGGAGAAAGGGTGAGCCTAAAGTCCTTTACTGAAGGGTTACAAATTTATATATTTAAGTCATGGGATAAGGGAGAGTTCCAGAATTGGAGGCCAATCACATTGCTAAATTCCGATTACAAAATTCTTACGACTCTGATAAACAACAGACTGAAAGTTTTAGCAGAGAACAGTTTTACGCAGGTGCAGCACTGCGGTATTCCTAACAGGAATATTCAGTCAGTCCTGTGTCTGATTAGAGACATAATTGAGAAGGTTAATGATTTAGGGGAGAAAGGATATATATTAACGTTGGATTTAGAAAAGGCCTTCGATAGAGTTAGCCATTTATTTTTGTTTGCTACCTTAGAGTTTTTTAAGGTCCCGATGGGTTTATTAAATCTAATAAAAGGTTTATATGGTTCGCTCAGGTGTTCCCATATATTAAAGGGGAATTGGGAGGGTTTTAATTTAAATTGTGAGGTACGACAGGATGCCTTTAAGCCCTCTTCTGGACAATTTCTTTTGGAACCTTTACTGAGAATAGTAAGTTTGGCCCCTCTGTGGCAAGGGGTGAGTATTCCTGGGACAAAGTCTTCTATCACTATTCAAGCTTATGCAGATGATGTATGTATGTTTTTTTCAAACGTTTCTCAAATAAAGGTGTTCTTTGCCACGTTCAAGAAATATGCTTGTTTAGCTAATGCAAAGATCAATTTTAATAAAACTAAAGGTTTATTACTGGGTATGTCCCATCAAGACCCGGTTTCCTTGAATTCAATTGTAATATCTTCAGAGCCTTTAACAATTCTAGGGGTAATTTTTGGTCCCCAGAATCATCCAGAGGAGAATTGGAAAATAGCTTTGGATAAAATTGATGCTAAAGTTAACAGATGGAAAAGGTTTAAATTTGTTAAAATTAAAAGAATTCAGGTTTTAAAACAATTTATCTTGCCAAGCTTACAGTATGTTGCTGCAATTTACCCCTTACCAGTGCAATTTGAAACTAGACTTTATAGTATCTGTTTTCAGTTACTTTGGGGTAATAGATTGAACCTGGTTAAAAGAGGTTTTCCTTATTTAGAGAGGAAACGGGGAGGTCTGGGAATGGTAGATCCGGTGATTTTTTGCTTTTCGATATTTTTTTCTTTCTCTCTAAAAAATGACTTAAGTGGGGCAAGAGGTCAGGAGTCCCCTTTTTTTTAAAAACTTAATGAAGCGTTATCATACATCCTGGTTGCATTGTGCTCCAAATTTATCTTTGCCGTATTATTTTAAGCCGGCAGCACAGAAATTATATAAATGGAAGGTAACCAAAAAACAAATTATAAGGGGTTCCTCGAGGACTTTATATAAGGAATTGATGTCTTTGAATTATTCGACGGTACCATGTTTTAAAAACTGTCCTATAGACCGAAACGATGATGTTTTGGAACAGCTAAACAATCCTAGGTTACCAGATTACATGTGGAAACTCAATGGCTTATGATGTATGGGAAATTAAATGTCAGGAGCAGCAAAATATAAAGCAAAGAAGAGGCTATGTCCATTTTAGAATGCATTAACCAGGAGGAAACAATGGAACACTTCTTTCTACAGTGCTCAGTTTCGACTAAATTATGGAATATTTGGCTAAAGTATGGGATTTTCCTTGGCTGGCCAATCTAAATTATGATATTTTGGTAATTGGGACCTTTCCCCATCTTTACAAAGTGCGAGAAAGGTACTTTGCGAGTTTTTGCAAGTTTAAGTGTGCTATGGCAAACAAGATGCCAATGGTATTATATCAAAGAGACCCACTGTACAGGGTTTAGAGGGTATATGACTAATGTCTTGAATAAAGTTTTCATATCAGATTCACAATTGTATAATGGGAATAAAGTTAGGTTTTGGTGGAAGGGTTTTTTGCATATTATTAAATATAAATAGTAGAACTGTTTTTTTTTTCTTTTCTTCCCTCTAAAAGCTGACCTTGTGTTTTCCTAGTAGAATTATTAAGGGTGTTTAATGGTGGTGGGGATTTGTTTTGTATTATTGTAGGAAGGAGAGATTTGGAGAGGGTATTTTCATTTTTGAATAATTGGAAATCGCTGTTAGAATGTTTTTACTTAAACTTTTGTCTTTCAAGTAAGATAACAAGTTTCATTACGTAGTTATTGTTAAAGTTTTTATTATGAGGGTAGAATGGTGTGGTGGTGGGCTTATGGGTATTTTTTCTCTTCTGTTTTAAATAGATTGTTATGCTTTGTTTTGTCCTATATCTTGTAGCGTTTATTTGATGATATTGTTTTTTTATGTGTTTATTTCAATAAAATTGCCCCTACTCTTTTCGATAAGTGCCATGGGATCTTTTAACATCCTCCTGAACTACCACCAATCCAGGCAGATGGGACCTCGGTTTAACGTCTCATCCGAAAGACGGCACCTCAGAAGTGCAGCACCCCTCTCATGCTGCACTGCAGTGTCAGTACAGGGATATTAACCCAAGTGCCAGATGTTGGAACTGAACCCACAGCCCTCTGATCTCCCGGCCTCAGAGGCGAGTGTGCTACTTACTGAGCCACTGACACTGCTATACTGGGTTGGGGTGGTGGGTGCTGAAAGGGAGGGTCAGTTGAGGGAATATCAATATATATCTTAAAAAAGAAATAACCCGCATGGCAGTGAGTGGAAAAACAATGCAGGAGGATTCCTCGTTGGCACACTGGGATTGGACACCCCCGTGTCACTCTTATGTTTCTGGGGGCAGTTCCTGAGAGGAGGTCAGGTGGGGAATAACAAGATATATATATATTTAAAGAAGAAATAACTGCGCATGCGTGGTATGGGGGGGCTCGCTGTAAAAAAACATCAAGAATTCCTTATGGGGACACTAAGGGATTGGGCACCCCTAGTATCACTTATATGTTTCAGGGGGGTGGGTGCTGAGAGGGAGAGTCAGGTGAGGTAGTGGATATCTGTAATTTAAAAAAAAGTGGTGTTTTCTTTTAAGTAAAAAATAATGCAGTGCAGAGTACTCCATGGACATGGAGGAGACTGTGGTGCAAGTCTAACAGGTTGTTCAGTCACAAGGAATGTGGAGTCCTTTTTTTGAAAGCAAAAGGTCTGTAGGGCTCCACCCACTGCAGCCCTAAAAATGGAGGAGCCATTTTAAACAGCAGAAATGTGCCACCTTTTTTACTAAACAATGCTGCCAAGGTATTATTTGTCAGAGTCTCACCAAACTTGGCAGGGTTATACAGTTAAATGTGCTCTACATGGAAAAATTATATTTTGTAAATAAAAAGTCAGAAAAGGAGAGTCACTGACCTGGGAAGATGGAGTGACTGGAAATCAGGTTTCATGCTGTATGAAGGCAGAGTGGAGGAAGAGCCAGAGAAAGGTGTAAGATCTCAGTCAAGAGGTGTTATGGCAGTCTGTGGGATAGCCCCAGGGAGGAGTCTGACAAAACAAAATGAATAAGTAAACAGACCAAGCTATAGACTAGAGCAGGAGCTGGTTTTAAAGGATAAATGTGTCATTTTCAAAGAAATTCAGTTCTAGAATGTGGGGGAAAGTCACTGCAAAATGTGTGCTTTTTCATAGTTAAGTGAACTTCAAGCTTTAGCATCTCTGGGTTCCCTGGGTTCCCATGGGTGAATCTCTGAAAGAAAAATTCTGGAAATAGCTGAGAAAGTGAGCTTTCTAACCAAGTAAGTGTAGAAATGCTTAAACATTGTGAAGAAATGAGTTATTTAAGCAATAACCCACGACAGGGTGTGGGTGATGCTGGGTTTACCCACACCTGGCATGGTTCAGTCATGAGGCCACAGGCGTGGGTAAATCCCAGCATCACTCACACCCTGGAGTGGTTTATTGTGATTATACAATGTCCCCCTTCTGTTTTCTGACTAAAATATAGATAATGTGTTTTTTTCTTAAATTGTAAGCATTTTTTGTTGAATGAGCTGTTGTGCAGCAAAAAGTAGTCCTGGGTAGCTAGGTCTATGGTTGTAGGTTGGTAGGGCTCACATTTACTGTTCATGTGCAGGAGTGTTTTCTATTCTGAAAAAGCCGGAAATAGGTAAACCCGTGTCTCTCTTCCACTAAGAACACTGATACTCTTTTCCCATAGGGGAGTCTACAGTGCCACTATCCTTGTTCCATTTCTTACCTCATTCCCTTTTTTGCCTTTTTAAGTTTTTGTTACTTGGCTTTTTTTTTGTGTATTGCAAGGAGAGCAGGACTGCAGCTATGGGAGACACCAGGAGTGGAGCGGAATGGAGACTGAGCATGAGGTGGGTGCGGTCTGAAATGTTGAAGTGGGAAAATTGTTTATTAATGAAAACAATGGCTAAAACATATACAAATCAAGGCAGAAAAGCAGTGCCGTGATACTGGGAATGTGCTATTGCATAGGCATATGTCCGGTTTCATGGCTCTGGCTTTCGGCCTTGATTTATCACAACTTTTAGCCCTTGTTTTTTATTAAGTAACAGTTTCTGTACTTCAGGGTTCCTAAAACTTCATCTTTAGATGAATGGGCATGGTGGGTTGCATGCACGAACTGGTGCCACGCTTGTGACCGGAGGCAGTGGGTTAGCGGGGGGGGGGAGAAGATGGTGACTTCAAGGTTTTCATTTTTGGGGTCCGATTCATTCTCTTTGGATATGTGGCTGATTTGTACCTTTTCTCATTGATAATGCCAGGATGTACCACAGGTAAAAGGTGCCAGTCAGCCAATGAAGTTTCAGGCTTTTTCATACCAGGCAGTATAGCGCAGTGGTCTAAGTCTCTGAGCTGCAAATCTGGTGACATCCAGCAGCCCAGACCTGGGTTTGAATCCCACAGCTTCCACTTGCATACTGTGTGACCCTGAGCAAGTCACTTAGCCTCCTTGTGCTCCCAGGCCGCTCCTGTAAAAAAGCTTTCAGCTTAGTGTGCGATACCTGGTTAAACAACTAAATTAAAATTGTATAATGATGTACAAAGAATGTTATGCAAAATGTGCAGTCCAGGCTGACAGGACAAGGCAGCCATGGAATGTTCAGAGAGCAGTTAGAAGGATTCAAAAGTTGGGATTCCATTGTGGCTTGTGGTGCTAAAGGATTCCAAACAGGAGAAGCTTGTGATTGGTGCTGAGGGTTGGAACAGGGTTGTGTCCACTCAGAGACCAGGATTTGAGACAATTGGAATGCTCAGAAAGTATAAAAGGAGCTGTACAGCTCAGTTGAAGAGAATTTAAGCAGGGAGAGTTACCTGAAGTGCCCAGAAGAGACCAGAGGAAGTGCAGCCTATGGAGGACTACCAGTGTAATAGTGCCTATGGGACCAGCCCTTAAGTTAATGTAATAAATACAGGGGATCACCTGTATCCCAGTGCTAGGGGTAGCAGGGCAGTCTGTGAGAGCAGGGCCAGTGTATAGAAAGCCTGTTGCTTTTAGTACCTGACTTTTTTCCCTCAACTTTCCATTTTTCAGTAAAAGAAGATTTGCATTGCCAAGCGCCTCCTCGAGTACAACAGTAATCATCTGCCAAGCTCCATGGGTCCAGAAAACATCATTTTCATGAAAGCCAAAGAGACGTGGTACAGTGCAATTGAATTTGCAGCTGGAGACTAGTTCAAGAGGGACACTCATCTGTGTTTTGTGTGTGATATCCTTCTTGACTACAAGGACTTGCATTCAGAATTGAAAGACTATTATTTCTGAGACACTATAGGGGGAAATGTATTATGTAACAGGAAATGCTGATGCTATGCAATACCAGTACAGTAAAGGTGAATGTTTAGAGTATAAGAATGTAGAGTGGTAAGTATTGTAAAGTATAAGGTACAGTAATAGATACCAGGGAAGGGTATCTGGGTTTTTAACAGGTGAGTGGACTAACTGAGTTGGGTATGTCCTAGTAGCCACTGCATGCCCTTAAGGCCAGTGAAGATTTATGTGCAGTGACTGAGGTCCGGAGTGTGGCCTAGTGCTGGGTGTCTTGTGGAATGTTGGAGACCTGGTGGCTAGTGTGTAGCCTACAGTCTCCAGGAGTTAGCAGGTATAGACCTGTGGGTATTGTGATACAGTAAGAGAAGTGTTATTGTTTGATGCAGTTGTTTTAAAGTCATTTTGTGACTTCCATAAGACACGAAAACTCGCACTGGGCTGGGGTGCTCATGACAAATAGGCAACTGAAACCTGGAAGATGGCCAGGCACTCTCCACCTCATTTAACTCATTACCTCCTTTAAATGCCTGTAGGTGATGGCCAAATCATCCCCTTTGTCTCCCACAATGACTTCAGTCAGCAGACAAAGACTTCCTGTGTGCCCTGGACAATTCTCAGGTTGTCAGCACCATTCCTCTGTGTTACTTGTGAACCAGTTTGATTAGGATTGACTGCATAGCAGCATTAGAAAAATAATTTTGTGCTGAACAACTTTGCCACTGATACTTTGTGCGCATCACGTATACTTTAGGAGTTATTCACATTTATTTATGGGATGGTGTGTGTGGCTGACATTTGTCCCTCAAGCCTCACCTAAGCATCTTGAATAAAATGGGAAAAAATACATGTTTTATATAGAAAAATAGCTTGTTTAGTACAAAATTGCTTTTGTACCTACATTTAGTGTATGGATGCTTAATTTGGTGCTCATATGTTACATATTTTCCTACCAAAAGTGCTTTATGTTGACTTTTTTATTGCAAAAAAAAAAACTTTTTTTGCTATTTCGACCAATATAGAAAAAAAAGGAAAGTTCTTATAATTAATTGCATAACACCACTGGAAAGGTAATTTTGTGCTGAACAACTTTGCTGCTCATACTTTGTGTGTAGCATTTATGGTTCATGAGGTATTCACATGTGTGTGTGGCATGCTGGTTATGGCTTGGTTTTGCTTAGAAAGACCCAAGATGCAGTGTTAAGAGAATACAAGACACAAGTGGTGAAACTCTCAAAGAGCTTATATAGAGTGAATGAGTTAAAAAGAAGGCAACACCAAACTGCTATTTTAAAACATTTTTAAAAACATTTATTAATGCCACAAGGCCAAACAGGCCTTGATTATGGCTTGGTTTTGCTTAGAAAGACCCAGGATGCAGTGTTAAGAGAATACAAGACACAAGTGGTGAAACTCTCAAAGAGCTCCTGTAGAGTGAATGAGTTAAAAAGAAGGCAACACCAAACTGCTATTTTAAAACATTTTTAAAAACATTTATTAATGCCACAAGGCCAAACCGGTTATACCTGACACATTTAGGATGCGAGGTCCTTTATCAAAGGTATAATCCAGAAGAATAAAACCTTTGCACTTAAATCATAGAATCATGATGGCAGAAAAGGACCCAACAGCCCATCTAGTCTGCCCCGTCCCCTCACTTATTTCTCTCTCCACTGTCCCTCTTCATCCCCCCTCTACCTAACCCCATATGTCTGCACATGCTCTCTTGAACCACCTCATTGTTTCAGCCCTGACCACATCCTCCAGCAGTCTGTTCCACGCCCCTAGCACCCTCTCCATGCAGAATCTTTCCCTCACATTTCCTTTGTGTCTTCCTCCCTCCAATTTTAGGCTATGCCGTCTAGTTATAGCACCCTCCTTCCCTGTGTTAAACCCTTTTATGTATTTAAAGGTTTCAATCATGTCTCCCCTCTCCCTTCTGGTCTCTAATGTATACAAGTCCAGTTCCCTACACCTCTATTCATATGTCTTCCCTTTCATACCATGCACCATTTTGGTTGCCTTTCTTTGAACTTTCTGTATGACAGCTATGTCCTTGCATAGGTGTGGTCTCCAGAGCTGTGCCCCATACTCTAAGTGTGGCCTCACCATGACTTTGTAGAGGGGCATCAGTACCTCCCTCCATCTGCTAGTAAAGCCCATCCCAATGCATGCCAACTTTCTGTTTGCCTTCCCCACTGCCTTGCTACATTGGTTACCTACCTTAAGGTTGCTAGAAGTGATGATCCCCAGATCCCTCTCCTGCTCTGTTTCCATGATCCCCCCCCCAGTGTATACTGCTCTCTGATTCTTTCATCCCAAGTGCATCACAGTACATTTTTTGGTGTTGAACTTTAGCTGCCAAGTCTCCAACCACTCTTCCAGCTTCCTCAGGTCTTGTCTCATGACCTCTACGCCCCCCAGGGTATCCACTGTATTGCTGATTTTCACATCATCAGCAAATAGGCACACTCTCACTTCCAGCTCTACCACTATATCACTGATGTAAATATTGAAAAAGGGGGGCTTGAGCACGGACACCTGGGGCACCCCACTCATCACCCTCCTCACTCTGGAGTGCTCCCTGTTTACCACCGCACTCTGGCTTCTATCCACCAACCAGTTTTCCAGCCACATCATTATTTTCCTACGTACCCCTAAGCTATCCAGCTTATTCACTAGCCTCCTATGAGTGACGGTGTCAAAGGCCTTACTGAAGTCCAGATAGGCCACATCCACCACCCCTCCCTGGTCGACCACTTGCATCACCCAATTGAAGAACTCAGTCAGGTTGGTCTGACATGACCTACCATTCATGAATCCATGATGGCTATCATCTGGCAGGCCACTTTCCTCCAAGTCATCTGCAACCCTTTCCATTATTAGTGCCTCCATCACCTTCCCTGCCATTGAGGTAAGACTGACTGGGTGATAACTTTCCACCACCTCTTTACTGCTCTCCTTGTGCAGTGGCACTATGTTCACCCTCTTCTAGTCCCCTGGTACCCATCCCATATCTAGTGATAAGTTAAAAAGTCTTGTCAGTCTGACATCACACAATTACATCACAATAGGACAGGACCACATGTAACCAGATTTCACTAATAACAATGAAGGAATGCCAATGCAATTCAGTATTTCTTCACATTTAAAGACCCATACTAAAAAAGAAGACTCCCCATAATATACGTGTCATATAACAATATAGCATCATGCACTTGAAACATACTAAATAGATATACTGTAGATGAAAAATCATCATTTTATGATTATTCAGTGCCTTTTTAAAAAGGGTTTTAGATCAAAAGGTGCATTAAGTCCATAAAGCTTGGCAGAAGACACCAGGAGAAAGGACTGCTGTGTGACTGAACTTGTCTACTGGGACTATATTGCCCTTCTTCCCTCCCCACCGAAAGCTAGTTCTATTTTTATAGGCACAGGATTTGACTGAAAACAGGAACTTCCTGTTTAGGGGCAGGAAGTGAGTGATCACAGAACCACCAGGACCCACCATCCTAGAAGGGCAAGAGTAGCTCTCCGGCCCCCTCTAGCTGCTGGAGGTCTGCCTCTGAACAAGTAAGTGGTCTACTGAGAAATATAGGATATTCTTGTCTCAGAACAGGACAATCAGGAGCTTAAAGGGCAAACAGGCAGAAAGTAAGGAGAGAAAAAAACAGACAAAGAGTAAGGATTGCAAACAGTTTAGGGGCCAGAAATAAGACATGATTGGAGTGGTGCAGTGCAGTGGCTGTGGAGCAGCAGTCTTCGAGAGATGTTCTGGAGGATGCAGTGTTGTCCCATCTGCAGGCACCTCTCTGGGCTGAGGGAGGAGGTTGCTCATCTCCAGGCTGAGTTGGCCAGGATTTGTGGGACCTCCTCTTCCATCCAGAGACCACCAGTGCCACTGCCGTTGCCTCAGAGGTTGCCAAGAAAGAGGAGCGGTTGGACCACAGTGGGCTCAGGGAGGGTGAGGGTGGTGGAACAGAGGCACATCCCTCCAGTTGTACCTCTCCACAATTCCTATGCCATTCTGGCAAAGTGTGGTTCCTCTATGGGCACCTACAGTCGAGACCAAGGAGGATGCTGGGAACCTCCACAAGGAGACCCACAGGAGGGTGGCAGGGAACCCTACAGGAAGGAAACAACTCTTGGTGGGGACTCCATTGTTAGGAAGGTAGAACTGGGCAAGGAAGGGATAGGAGGTGGCAGCCTGCCTGGCATCATGGCTTGAGGGACAGAGCGAATCCGGGATTGCCGGAGAAGCCGCACTGGGAGGGAGTTGATGTCATTGTCCACCTAGGGACAAATGACCTGGCTAAGAAGGGATTAGAGAAGTGCAGGAAGGTTGTGGAATTGGGAGGCCTTAGTCAAGTATGCATGCGGTAACCTTCTCGGAGGTGCTACCCATCTATGGCATAGGAGGCTAGGGTGTTCCATACCATGGGATTCAATCAGTGGTTGAAAAACTGGTGTGGAGCTCAGGGATTGCTTCATTGGGGACTGGGGGTCCACCTGGAGTGATACAAGCCTATACTGGCATGATGGGCTGCATCTGTCCGGGAGGAACCAGGATCCTAGGTGATAGGTTTAAATGCTTCATTGGCAAGCTTTTAAACTAGCCAAGGGAGAGCACTGGAAAGGAGCAGGAAAATCCTAGGCCCCCAAACAATCACAGTAGTAAGTGTGGCAAACACCAACATGGAGGTGTCGATAGGGAAGGGCAGGGGTAAATGGAGAAAGTGACAAAGGCAGAAGGACAGGGATGGGGCAAAAGGGGTGAGCCTTCAGGAAATGGAGGGTAATGAGTACCAATACCCATAGTCTGGGCAACAAGCTCCCTGAGCTGGTGGCCTTAATGGAAGAGGATGCCTGGATATCGTAGATCACAGAAACATAATACACAGAGAACCATGACTGGGATGTTAACATACCAGGGTACACAACCTACAGGAGAGACAGGGAGGGAGAGGGGAGGGTAGGTCTCTATGTAAGGAAGAGATAAAAGCAACTGAACAAAAGAGTAAACAGGGAGGAGAGAGGCACTGTGGGTCACCTTGGAGACTGGAAAGGGCACCACAATCCGCATTGGGGTTGGTACAGACCCCCATGTCAGGGGAAGGAATGGACAAGGATATGATGGAAGGCATTCTTAGAATGGCAGAGAAAGGGAGATACTGTTGATGGGAGACCTGAATATGCAGATGTTAACTGGAGCACATTTGCTGCACCACATCCAAACAGGGCCATTCTTGATGCCCTACAGGTGGCAGGCATTAGACAGCTAGTTTCAGAACCCACTCATGAGGGAGCAATCTTAGACCTCATACTCTCAAATGGGGGCAGTGAGAGGATCTCAGCTCTAGAAGTGGGTTGCCATCTGGGGACAAGTGACCATCAAACAGTGTGGTTCATGTTAAACTCAGCTACAGAGTCAAGCCATACAAAAGTGAGGGTACTGGACTTTAGGAGGCTGACTTTGCAAGATAGGAGAGGGCCTCAGAAAAGCACTAGCAAACAGGCTAGAAGGAGGTGTGGAGCAACAATGGGAATTATCAAACTGCCATCACAGAGGCAACAAGCCTTTGTGTGAAGCAAATAAACAAATCAAAATGAAAGAAAAAGCCACTATGGTTCTCAAGAGGGTGGCTGTGAAAGTCAGGAAAAAAAATAGCATTCTGGAAGTATAAGGAAACACAGAAGGAGCAGGACAGAGGCTGTACCAGTTAAAGGCAGAAAGAAGCAGGAGGGAAGTCAGAATAGAAAGGCCCAAACTGAGGAAAAGATAGCCAACTCAGTTAAGAAGGGGATAAAACCTTTTATAGGTACATCAGCAGGCGTGAAAAGACAAAGGGAGGATAGTGAGGCTGAATAGAATGAGCGGTGGGTGGGCAGAGCGGGACAGTGAAAAAGCAGGAATACTGAGCGAATATTTCTGCTCAGTACTCACAAAGAGGAGGGAAGTGCCTAATCCAATTAACAGAAACACGCTTGATAGAGAGTCGATCCCAGTCCTTTCACTGAAGAGGGTTCTGCAAGAACTCCTAAAACTGAAGGTGGGCAAAGCAATGGGTCCTGATGGAATTCACCCCAGAATTCTAAAAGAATTAAGGAAGGAACTAGTGAAACCACTGGCTACTCTTTTAATAAATCATGGGAGGATGGTGTGGTACCGAGGACTGGAGGAAGGCGGATGTGATTCCCTTCACAAAAGTGGGACCAAGACAGAGGCAGAAACTACAGACCTGTCAGTCTGACCTCTGTGGTAGGGGAAAGTGATGGAGTCACTTCTGAAGGAAAGAATAGTTGAGTACCTAGAGGTCAGTGGAGCACAGGATCCAAGGCAGCATGTGTTCACAGCGGGGAAGGTCATGTCAGATGAATCTAATAGATTTCTTTGACTGGGTGACCAAAGTAGTAGACCAGGAAGGGCTGTGGACATGCCTATCTAGACTTAGCAAGGCATTTGACACAGTCCCACACAAAGATTAATAGTCAAATTAACAGCCTGGGAGTGGGTCCCAGGGTGGTAGCCTGGTAAAATATTGGCTGGACAACAGGACACAGAAGGTAATTGTAAATGGAGTCCACTCTGAAGAAGGGTGGTTACTAGTGGGGTACGCAGGGTTCAGTATTGGGTCCAGTTCTTTTAATGTCTTCATCAGTGATGACATTGCAGAGGACTGGAAGGAAAAGTATGCCTTTTGCAGATGACACAAAGATCTGCAACAGGGTTGATACACAAGGAGGCATGGGAAGGATGAAAAGGGACTTGGCAAGGTTGGAGGAATGGTCAGATGTATGGCAGCTAGGATTCAATGCAAAAAAGTGCAAAATAATGCACCTGGGAAACAAGAACCCAGGGGAAGAATACACAATGGGTGGGGAGGTAGTAACAACAACAAAACAGGAAAGGAACCTGAGGGTAATCATATCAGATGACTTTAAGGTTAGCAAGCAATGTGAGAAGGCAGTAGGGAGGGCTGGGGGTATACTGGGATGTATAGGGAGAGGCATCAGCAGCAGAAAACAGGAAGTTGTTATCCCTCTGTACAGACAGTTGGTGAGACCCCATCTGGAATACTGTGTCCAGTTCTGGAGACCCCATCTCCACAAGGACATAGACAGGATAGAGGCAGTCAGAGGAGGCAACTAAAATGGTGCAGGATCTGCAAGAGAAGCCGTATGAGGAGAGACTAAAGGAGCTTAATATGTATACCCTTGAGGAAAGAAGGAGAGGGGACATGATAGAAACTTTCAAGTACCTCAAGGAATCAACAAAGTCCAAGAGGTAGCATCTTTCAGAAAAAGACTTGCAAGAACAAGGGACACAATTTAAAAGATAGAAGGAGGCGGTTCAGGGGCAATGTGAGAAGTATTATTTCACAGAAAGGGTAGTGGATGCATGGAACAGCCTTCCTGAGGAAGTTGTGGGGTCTAAAACTGTGGGAGAATTCAAGAATGCATGGGACAGACATAAGGCAATTCTTGTGGGGGGCAGGAAGATATAGGCTGTTGGTTAACTAGGATCTGCGGCCTATCTTGTAAGTAGGGAAATGGGCAGACTAGATGGGCCTAGCGGTCCTTATCTGCCGTCAAAGTCTATGTTTCTATAATTCCAAAAGGCTTCCTTGCATAATACTAGAGAATTGTAATCTCCACCTCTGAGTTTGCAGTTAACCTTCTCCAAAATACTAAAGGAAAAGGCATGTTCCCTGGGGTTTCCAGACTAGCAAACATGCAGTGCAGTTGCATATTTAATGTTCTGTGTTTGTACTACACATTGATGTTCATTTACTCCTAGCTTAAATTGTCTGTTAGTTTTCCCTATGTAAAATGCATCGTATTTACATGTTGCCAAGTAGATTACTCATTCTGTATTACATGTCACAAATTGTCTAACCTCAAATCCCTTCCCTCTAGGTCCCAAAAAACTGGAACCTTCAGTAATAAAGGGACAGACACTGCAATTTTTACATTTAAAGCAACCTTAGACCCCCTGTCCAATCATGTTTTCTTATTGCTTCCCTGATCAATAAAGTAACTATGTACCAAGTGGTCTTTAATTGTTTAGGCCTTCCTGTAGGACATTCTAGGGGGAATTTTTTATAATGTCTCGTAGTCCCACATCATTTTCCAAAATGATGCAGTTTGTCAATAATATTTTCTAAATATTTTGCATTTGCTGAATATCTTGTAACAAGATTAAAATGGTCAAATTCATTATTTCTAATTTTATTTTCATATGCCAGCGTTTTCCTATCAAGTTCCTTGGCAAATTCCACAACATCGTGTACAACCTGGCTACTGTAACCCCTGGCTAAAAATCTTTCTTCCATATTTCTGGTCTCAGTTTCAAAAATCTCATCTGTGTTGCAGTTTCTTTGTAATTTTAAAAACTGGTCCTTAGCTATACAGTATTTTGAATAACATGGCAAGGATAGCAGCTAGATGCCTCTAATAATGTATTTCTGTCTGTCTGTTTCCTGAAAATGTAGTTGTTATACCATCCTGATCAGTCTTCCTAATCGCTAAGTCCAAAAAACAGATTTTTCGCTTTACTAGCCAGGTAACTGAATCTTATGTCTTCATTTGTAGAATGCAAGTACTGTATATGAATTTCTCTCATTCCTCCACGTTACCAGTCCAGATCATTAACACATCATCCAGGTACCGTCTCCATAAATTTACATAATGTATAAATGTATTTTATCTGAGTGATATAGTACATTTGACTCCCAATGTCCAACATAAAGATTTGCTGTGCCTTTGGTCTGGCAGTACCATTTGTTTTTAAATGAAAAGACATTGCATTTCAAAATACATTCTGCCAACTTAATCACCATTTCTATATGAGGGCCATAACTTTCACCTCTCTGGTCCAGGAAGTATGTGACAGTATCCAGAGCATCATTCTGGGGAATGTTTGTGTACTTGGACTCAGTATCCATAGTAACTAGGTATGAATCCCTGACCACCTGAACATCCCCCAGGATGTGCAGCACCTCCTTAGTGTCTTTTAAAGATGATCTGATTTGTGACATGTAAGGTCGAAGACAAAAATCAACAAAATTTGACAATGGTTCCACTAAGGATCCCATACCGCTAATAATAGGCCTGCTGGGGGGGGGTCATTGATTTATGAATGTTAGTTAATAAGTAAATAGTTGCTCTAATTGGGTGTTCAGTCTTTAAAAAGTCTCTGACATTGGCATCAATAATACCCCATTCAAAGGCTTCTAAATCATACTAATCATTACAGCTTTTATATTCATTTGTGGGGTCATCTGTCAATTTTTCATAAAAATACACACAGCAGAGTTGTCTTAAAATCTCTATTTTATAGTCCTTTATATTCATGAGGACAGTTGCTCTGCCTTTTTTTGGCTGGTTTGATAATTAAATCTTCATTTTTACTGAGTTCTTCCAGTGTCTTTTCATCAATATTTGATAAAGTTATAATAATTTATCTTAGGCAGGTCAGAAAACAGTTTCTCCAAGTCTCTTTCACAACTGTCCTTAAAGGTTTGAATAGCAGCATGGGTGGGGGGTAAAAAGTAGATATTTTTTAAAGTTCCATAATTATGGTTCTCATTTGCCATGTTTTCTTCAGTTCCCAAATCATTAGTTGCTGTCCCTGTATCACTTGTACTGTCAATTCCATTACTTTCTCTGCATGAATGTTTTTTATTAAAGAATGATTTCATACTGAGGTTTCTACATGCAATCTGTAAGTCTATATACATTTCAAATGTGTTTAATGGGGCGGTGGGAGCGAAGGACAGTCCCTTATTTAGAACTTTCTGTTGTGCTTCTGTGATTTCAAAATCAAAAATATTACCTTGTCTTTTTTCAATTAAAGTTTCTCTGTCTCTCCCTGACCCAGGTTTCTCTGAGATAACTGCTGCTGTTGCCACTGTTGCTGTGGGTATTCCCAGTTGCTTTGCATTCCTCATTCTCCACCTCCTACCCCATCTTATGTGCTTCTTCTTCAGTGCAGCAGCTGATACACATTCCCTTGAAATTTGTTGATCTGTGGGTTTCTTCCTTGTTGTTGGGCCAGCGGTGGTGGCTTCTCCATCCTGTATCCTTCCAACAAAAAAGGCTGGTTATTACTACGTGATTCATTCTCAGATTCACTGACATCAGCACTACAACTGAATGAAACACATCTGACCCCTTTTAAAATGCCTCTTGGATGTCCGGTTACCTTCCAAGAGTAGACTCTATCCAAGTCATAATCACCTTTGTCTCTGGTAAACTTAATATGTTTTGCAGCTTGGATATCCTGGTCTAAATTTTCCAAGTTTTCTTTAGTTGTTCATTCAATTTATCAAAGTCAGTATGCTGAACAAACTTTAAAATCTCCTGCTCCTTTTGTTTAATCTCCTCTTTCAGTTTTATCTTGATCTCTGCCATAGTAAATAATGAGCTGCAAAAGTTTTGTACTTGACACAGAGAGAATGTTCCTCCAGTGTTTCATGAAATCTTTATCCTTGAGACCAAATGTGGGATTCTTTAGCAGTCTCGACTCTCTCGTGATTCTAGAGACCTGGATGTACACCTGGAAGTTAACTCTATTCCAGCAGATTCTCCTTGCTTTCATAGTCATTCTTTCCAGGTCTCTGAAGGTCTCGCTTAGTGAAAATGCATCATCATTATTAGTTATGGCTCCTTGTGGAATATCACCACTTATCAAAAAAGGATTAGCAGCACTTGTAGCTGTGAGTAGGTGATTAATGTAGTTGAGTGGGTCATTTTGTTGCCCGGAGCCAGAAAAGCGCAAATTTGGTATTGCATCTAAGGACGTTCTTGTAGTTCAAAATCTAGGTTTCTACACAACACAATATTTAAACCACTGTAACCCGTGCATTTAGTTAGAGCAAGCAAAGTTCTGTAACACAAGAAAATCTTGTTACCTTCTTTTTAGGGAGGCAGTATAGCGCAGTGGTCTAAGGCTCTGAGCTGAAAATCTGGTGACATCCAGCAGACCAGACCTGGGTTTGAATCCTACAGCTTCCACTTGCATATTGTGTGACCCTGAGTAGTCACTTAACTTCCCTGTGCTCCCAGGTTGCACCTGGAAACTAGCTCCGGCTTAGTGTGCCTTTCCTAATTAAACAATTTCTCCTAAATGAGGTGGAGAGTGCCTGGATATCCTTCAGTTTTTAATTGCCTTTTTGCTGTGAGTCAGGCACTCTCCACTTCATTTAAAAAGAAGGTAACACCAAAGTGCTATTTTAAAACATTTTTAAAAACATTTATTAATGACACAAGGCCAAACAGGTTATAACGGACATGTTTCAGATGTGAGATCCTTTATCAAAGGTATGAACCTGAAGAATAAAAACTTTCTGAAACTGAGACCAGAAATATGGAAGAAAAATTTTTATCCAGGAGTTATAGTAGCCAGGTTGTGCAGGATGCTGTGGAATTTGTCTGGGAACACGATAGGGCAATGCTGGTACATGAAAATATAATTAGGAATAATGAATTTGACCATTTCAATTTTGTTACAAGATACTCAGCACATGCAAAATATGTAGAAAATATTATTAAGACAAACTGCAGCATTTTGGAAAATGATGAGGGACTGTGAGGTATTGTAAAAAATACCCCCAGAATGTCCTCCAGGAAGGCTGAAACAATTAAAGACCACTTAGTACATAGTTACTTTATTGATTAGGGAAGCAATAAGAAAACATGGTTGGACAGGGGGCTAGGGTTGCTTTAAATATAAAAATTGTAGTGTCTGTCCCTTTATTACTGAAGGTTCCAATTTTTGGGGACCTAGAGGGAAGGAATTTGAGAACAGACAATTTGTGACATGCAATACAGAAGGCGTAATCTACTTGGTAATATATGAATGCTGTGCATTTTAGAAAAGGAAAACTGGCAAACAATTTAAGCGAAGAGTAAATGAACATCAATCTGCAATACAAACACAAAACATTAAATATGCAACTGCACTGCACGTTTGCCAGTCTGGAAACCCCAGGGAACATGTCTTTTCCTTTCGTATTTTGGATAAGGTTAATTGCAAATTCAAAGGTGGAGATTACAATTCTCAAGTGTATGCAGGGAAGCCTTTTGGATTTATAGCTTTAGAGCATTGGAATACCCTGGACTTAATGCACCTTTTGATCTAATCCCCTTTTTAAAAAGGCACTGAATAATCATAAAATTATGTTTATCTATTTATTGTGTTTCAAGTGCATGATGCTGTATTGTTATATGATTCTTATTTAATGGGGGGGGTCTTCTTTTTTAGCATGGTTCTTTTAAAGTTAAAAAACTCTGAATTGCATTGGCATTCCTTCATTGTTATTAGTGAACTCTGGTTACATGTGGTCCTGTCCTCCTGTTATGTAATTGTGTGATGTCAGACTGTCCATTTAACTACAAAGTTTTTATTCTTATGGTTCATACCTTTGATAAAGGACCTCACATCCAAAACACATCAGATATAACCTGTTTGGCCTTGTGGCATTAATAAATGTTTTTAAAAATGTTGTAAAATAGCACCTTGCTGTTGCCTTCTTTTTAAATGAGGTGGAAAGTGCCTGGCTATCTTTCAGTTTTTCATTTTGTGATTTGTTTCAATGTTAAAAAGGTTTTTAAAAGTACTACTGCCTCTGTACATACGTTGCAGAGCAGTCAGTAAAGATTTACCTTCTTTTCACTTTGAAACTGTGTCAGAGTCGTGCTTCAGGTTGTCCAAGTTTCATGTTTTTCAAGTGGTCTCCTACAAGTCAGTCCAGTGCAGCCCCTCTCTCTCCATACAGGTTTTGCAGCTGTTCAACTGTGGAGGTAATTGTAAGGCTCCTGTGTGTACCCAATCAGTGATTGTAGGTGGTAAGAGAGACAAAGAACCTGCTGGTGGTATAACCCTGTTAACCCATGTGAAAGTGTTGCATCTACCTATCCAATAACTGCAGGCACATCTACCACACAGCATCTAGGTGACCCTGTGAGTGTGGCAGAGTCTGTGTAACCCACCACATAGCCGTCTGTATTGGTTATAGTGTCAGCAGCTACACAAGTTAGGAGGAAAATACTCCTTATATATGGATGATTTGAAAATACATTGGGGTAACATTCACACTTCTATATTGCCCCTGAAGTGTGGTTGTTTTGGATGCTAAGAGACATATTTTACAGCTCTGATCAGTTGAAATATTTCTTACCTTTAAAAAAAAGTAAAAAGGATGAGCACAGCACAAGAAGACTCTAACAAGAGGAGACATGAAGAAATGCCAGACAAGATGCCTGATATAGAAATATAGAACTTTGAACTGAAATTAACTCTATTATAAATATATTTCCCTTTCTGGTGTTATTTGATAAAAAGTTTTCTCAGTATCTACTAGCACCCCTATTATTTGGGACATTTATCTAAACAGGCTTGTTAAAAATATGGAAACTTTCTGCCTCTCATTTTTGTTTTGCAAGATTTATTATACAGATACTCATTATTAATTAAATAATTGGATCCCTTTCCCAGCTATATGACTTGACTAAATATGTGCAAGCACTTGAAGATTTTTTTCTGGTTTAGTTTTAGGATGAATGGAATGGGATATATTTTCTCTCTGAAGTATTGCAGTATTACAGATTAATGAATGAACAGATCACTAGAGACCTTAGTGTATATCAATGCCTGTTTGCCAGTTACATTTCCTGTTCTTTCTATATTTCCATTCATCCATATTTTCTTTTTGTTGCTATGGATGCTGATATTTTATATGTATAAACAGAAACATTTTATGCAAATAAAAAGTAAAAAAAAAGAAAGATATGACACTTTTGATTTATTTTGTTTCTAGTTAGCCTCTTTCAAGTATATGCTCTCTCTTATTTCAGCTAACCTAATCTATCCAAAGACTTGCCAGGATCAGTTTCATTCTCAAACAAAATGATACCACCTCTTTTCAAAAGTGCAAATAACAGTTGCCAAGCATTTATTTTTCAAAGAACAAAATAGTTTCTAAAAATAAATTCAAGTTGTAGTTGAATTCCTAAAATCTACAGTTGATCAACAGACCAATTTAATTACTGTAATGAATTATTTTGGTTCTTTTTTTTTTCTTTTAGTTGTTTAACCAGGAGTAGCACACTAAGCTGAAAGCTTTTTTACAGGAGTGACCTGGGAGCACAGGGAAGTTAAATGACTTGCTCAGGGTCACACAGTATGCAAGTGGAAGCTGTGAGATTCAAACCCAGGTCTGGTCTGCTGGATGTCACCAGATTTGCAGCTCAGAGCCTTAAACCACTGCACTATACTGCCTTTATTTGTCTACTGTTCTTGGTCAAAGCTTTTTTAATTCATTGAACTTTATTGATTTTGTAAAAATAACATAACACACACATCACAAACAATTACATGCAAATAACATACCCATTCCCCAAGCACACTTATCAGAAATTCATTCCAAAAGGAAAAAAAAGGAAAAAATCCATTTTGAATTATACATCAGCAGTGATACCATGGAATTAAATGAAAAACAAGAAAGGCTGGTCAATCAGACTCATGTATAACTGTTTCCCCCATCTTCTACTCTACCATAGGCAACTTGCAGCCCCTACCTATGTGTTATCACTACTCATCTATTAGTTAGGAGTGTATGCCTTCTATCTCCTGTGTGGATGTCTCAGCCAAGGTCACCAGAACATATAGCTTCTTCCATGTGTTATCATATGCATTCAGTCTATTATGCATACTGCCTATAGATTTTTCAGCTTTTATTGCAAACAATAGTTCTGCATGCCATTCCCTATAGGTGGGCACTTCCTGACCCAGCCAGTGGTAAAGGATGAACTTTTGGCACATGCAGTTACTAGGGCTATGTGATATTTTTGGCTACATATTCATTTGTTTTTATAGTCCCCTATTATACACACCGAGGATGTAAATGCAGTGGTGAAGCCTAAGAGCATGTCAAGCCTGCACTTTATTATTTGCCACAGAGGCTGTGCTTTGGGGCATTCCTGCAGTATGTGCAGTAGGGTGCCCTGATCTTTGTGACATCTAGTGCACAGGTCTGTCTGCAGTTTGGACATCTTGTGGAGCTTAACGAGTGTATACTACATGTCCTGCAGGATTTTGAATTGCATGAGCCAATATGTATCATATTTTATGTGTGTCTTTCCAAATGTGTGGCCAATCATATTCTCCCTGCTCTCATGGGAGGACAATTTGCCAGTATGTGGATGCACCATCTATTCTGTCAGGCGTGAGGCCATATGACATGCTGTATATGTTAGAGATAGGGTGTGGCTATGACACCATGTTCACCAATGGGAACATAGCTTTACTATGTGCAGTGTTCCAAGACCTTCACCTAAAGTTTTTGGATATAATGTGCACTATTTGAAGAAAAGGAAATATTTCCTTATTAGTGACCCACTGACCTGGTGTGTTTGTTTAAACATGTAGAAGGAAATCAGGTCACTGTCTGTGGTTAATTCTTCCACCCTTCTGATGTTGAAGGTGGTCTGTGGAGGGCCATCAATGGGTTTCCCACTTTCAAGGAAGTTCAGGTTTCAAAGTAGGGGCCATTTGATGTCTACTGTGGGTAGCAGCTTTAACAGGTTGCACAGTGTATTGTGGGCATGCAGTTAGGACATGAATGAGGTTTTTCTGAACTTTCCAGGAAGTTGTTTACTTTATTGTGTATCAGGGATTTAATATCTATATTGTGCTTTCTGCATAAATCTGTCTGTAGCCTGCTATCAAATTCTTTAGTCATGATCTCTATGTAGTATGACCTTTCCCAATAGGTCTTCTGAATGTACTGGACTCACCATGGTCAACCATGGTTTACCATGGTTCATCCTTTTTAGGCTATGGTTTGTCCATGGTCATACGTGCAATGAATAGCAACCAAATTTGCATTACTGATTTTCATATCAGAATGCAACAGGTGATGCTGCAATATAAATAATTACAATAATGCAATTTTTTGCAGTTTGTGAATGCAAATAAAGTTTATGCAAAATAATTCATTACATGACCATAAATAAACTAAAGCAGCAGGGCAATGAAACTGGGCAAAACAATTTGACCCTACTTTTTTAATATAAAATATTCCAGGCATCTTACAGTTTTATTTAGTGGTACACGTTTCTAATTCCACCATTGAGTATTAAATAATTTCTTTTTTTTCTCAAGAAAAAAGATGGCTACCACATTTTGCATAGAAATAGCATTGTAGACCTGGAAAGGGTCAGGATCAAATGAAAAAAAAGAGACTCATGGTGCACAGTATAGGAGATATGTAGACAAGTACATTTGACAGGTATGCTAATATTTTTCTTAATTATAGCTGAAGCTAGATTTTTTTGGGGGAAAACATTTTTCATTACATTGCTGCTTTAATATCAGAATTCACCACATTAAAACAATGTTTAGTTGTATGTGGTATAAATGGCAAAAGTGCCATTCTCTTAGTTATAAAGGAAGTGAAACTCCTCTGGAAAGAGGAACAGCAGCAGTAATGAGCAATTAAATAAAAGATGTTTCAAAAGTATCTTTGGATAATACATATTCATTACAAAATGTTAAGGTTGTTGAGAAAACAAAATTACCTGAGTTATGTAGAAACAGGATTAATAACACAGGTAACTTAAGAAATTAACAGCCATGGGTGATCACGGACAACCTGAAAAATTATTAAACTGCATTGACCATGGTCATCCATGGTCTGGCCCCAGGCCATTTACCATTGATTGTTATCCATGGATAACCATGGTTAAAACTGTGGACAAACCATGAATGACCATGGTTAATTATCATGTACAACCATAGTTTATCAATGATCCTAAGAGTCTCCATACTCCACAGCAGACTGCTTCAGACAGAGGGCATGCTGGAAGATTCCTCTGTGAAAACTCAGACACACCATTTGGTTAGCTAAGTCCCTCTGTCAGTCTCCTGGGAAAATTTGCCAGCAAGTCACTTAATGTGTGATTGGTTGCCTCACTCCCAGGTGCATAATGAAGTCCTCCAAAGCTTATTGGAGCCCTCTGTGGCTCCTTGACAGGCTTATAACCTGACTGGCTGTATAGATGGCCTTTGACCCAGTTGTGGCGATGAGAGGGGTCAGAGGTGGCTAAGAGGGCTAATGCATTTGTAATCCAATGTGCACCAGTTCCAAAAGTTTGTTTTCAAAGGACCCCTGCACTACAGACATTTCTGTGCCCCCAGATTGTGTTAGCGCAATGGCACTTAAAGCTGACTTATGGTAAGGACTCTGATCAGGACTTCCCCAGTCACCATGAGTGCCAATGCACTCTTCATTGGCAGATGGCAGTACCTTTAATGTACAGTGCAGAGCTGTTACACCAATGGTGCAGGGGGTGCTGAAGAAATCTTGAGTCTCCTCTTTGGTCTGCTCAAGCTCCCACTGCCAATCCAAGTCCTCAAGGGCCTTAGAGGCAAGAACAATTCTGTAGGGTGGCTGTGACTCTGAGGAGCAAAAGGTAAGCCCCCACTTTGAGGGGTTACAGAGAGGCAAAGGCAAACACAGACTTGCATATATAGGTGGGGGGTTAACAATAACAACAAAACTTTCTTCAGAAAAAAAGGAAGACAAAGGATAGCCTAGAGAGGATAAAGAATGACAGAGGGAGTGTGGAGGATGATATGGCAAGCACACATTCCTAATTTAGTTCAGTGTTTATTATTGATGTGACAGGCCCAATAAGGTATTGGATTATGTTCATGGGTCCAAAGGAAATAAGCTGGAAGTAGATACTATAGTATATCCAGGGACATGGTACAGAAGTGACTGCAAAGTCTTATAGCAAACAAGTCCTCAAGACTGAATATGTGGGACCAGAGTGCTAAGGGAGAGCACTAACAGCACCTCAGGTGGAAATGATGAGTGAGTTTCTAAAACCAGACAGGGTGCCTATGAACTGGGGAGCTGCAAATGTGGGTGATATGGGCAAGCCAGAGAATTACAGCCTGATGAATATTTAAGTATTCATCAGTGACTTCCTAAGATCAGTTGTTACCAGTAGCATTGGTATGTTTGCTGACAACACCATAATTTATTGTTCTGGGCCTGCCTCAGCCCTCATCCAATGGAACCTTCAGCATGACTACACAAATATTGCACACTGGTTCCACTCTAATCAGCTAGTGGTGATTCAAAAGAGAACATCTGCCTGCTATACTATTCAAACAGTGGCTTTCCAAATCCTCCTACTCTCTGAACATCTGCTTCTGGTCAGGTGCCTACCTTGATAATGCATCTTCCTACAAATATCTGGATGGGATGTTCAGTCAGTCCATGGACTACACAGCTCACTTCAGCAGCATGGTTTCCAAACACTTTTCAAAACTTACAGAGCTTTATAGAGTGAAACGTTATCTTCACCTTTGCACTAAAAAATGCACTGTGGAAAGGATCACTTTTCCTACCCCCAGACTATGAGAATGTGATCTTCTCCACTGTTTCTAGCTCTGCCAGCTCAAACCTTGCCAACCTTTTCAAGCTGTCTGCAGGTTTGCTCTAGATTTCCCTCCTCATGCTCACCAGTGTACAATATATAATCAGCTAAGCTGGGCTCCCTTTGAGGTATGACATTCACTACATATTGGTGCCAAATCCTGGGATGGAAACTCCAGAGTATTTAAAGAGGATTATCACAACTGCTTCCAACACTCCCTACTCCCTCAGATCTGAAGCAGACACCTCTCTTTCAACAGAACACAGGTCAAGTGTCCTTCAGGTACAGACTTCCACAATTGTGGAATTGCCTAAGCAATACCCTAATGTTGTTGCCCAGCTCAGGAAGAAACATAGAAGTTAATAGCAGATAAGGACCGCAAGGCCCATCCAGTCTGCCCATTTCTTTTTCTACCTTATGAATGTGCCATCAGTCTTTGCTCTGTCAATGGTCTATCTATTCATACTCATCTGTATTGCTCCCTTATGCCTATCCCATGCCTGTTTGAAGCCCTGCACTGTATTCATATCCACCACTTCCTGAGGTAGGCTGTTCCATACATCCACCACCCTTTCTGTGAAAAAGAACTTCCTCACATTACTCCTTAATCAGCCTCCCTCTAATCTCATGCTGTGTCCTCTCATCCACCAGGTCTAAACCTAAGGAGGTCTACAGGGCCCTTTTTTTCCTGTTCTCTCCTTCAGCCAATATCTGGCATCCTATTACTACATTAGTCGTGTTACCAATGTGATTGTGTCCACATTCTTGTTACTTTTGCTGTATGGCCTCATTGATGATTAAGTACACCTATGAATATGTATGCCTGATGTTTACTTTTGTGTTTTGCAGCTTACTGTTATTGTGCTCACCCGTGATTTATTACCTGTTAATTCTCCTATGTGCCCTTCCCCAAGGCTGCAATTGGAAATTGTCTCCTTGTGCTCTGCTTGTTTACCTAGTAAAATATGTTTTAAATAGAAATAAATAAGCTGCTGGAAATAATAGTAAAGGGGCTGATAGTGGAATTCTGAGCAGATAAGGTGCTTATGGATAGAAAACAACACAGGTTCATGAGAGCAGGCATGTCAGACAAACTTGATTGACTTCTTCAGCTCAGTGACACAAAGGGGGGACAAGGGTTTGGCAGTAGATATCTTATGAAAATCCCAGACCTGGAGCAATTAGGTCCTGTAAATAAATAAGAAAACATGAGGAGTTTAAGCCCCCTGACTAATTAAACTAAACATAATTCCACAGTAAAGAACTTCACTCAGTTCACTCAATATGCTGGTTCATTCATTGGAAACATATTTCTAATGCCAACGCATTTTGTTGGAGAAACAAACTTCATCAGGAAACTCTGTAACAAACACATGATGTTTTATTTAATATAATCCTAAACCACATTTAGCGTAATAAGCTGAATTATTCTACATATTAAAACTTAATAAAATTCAGGAGAAATCAAAATAAAGTTACTAGAATTTCAAGGCTTAGATTCCAATATTAAATTGTGCTCTAAATAAAAAATGATACAGAGATGTGATTTCATATATAAATGCCACTCACCATAAAAAAAATAAAACTGTAAATGAAATCACTATCATTAACTCACATTGTGTCATCCTTTGTCACAACACTCAAATTAGAATCAGGAACATCTCCCACAGTAAAAGAATACAAGAAAACTATCCCATGTATTACCTCCATGATATTCCTTGTATTTTATTTTTATAATATTACCCTTTTAACAGTATGCAAATGCTTAATATATTGGTTATATAACCCATACGGCTTCTATTTAGTTCTTGAAAATATTTCAAGTTAATCAATTGTCTGTCTTCTTATTTATTAAATATTATACGAGAGATATCTAATTTTAACCAATCAGAATAAAGAGCTATTGACAGTTATTCTGCCACGAACCACAAAATAATCCCCCCAGAGTTGGTTATTTGCCTAAACCCCAACCATAGTCAGTTAATTAGCCTAAAGCTATTCCCACAGTCAGTTATTCACACCTTGAACTGAAACAGAAAGTGGAAAAAAAACAGTCGCAGAGACTGGCCACCTTGGCTGCTATTGTGCAAATAACTGCCAGCTTTCAATCCCTCACTGAAGAAAAAAAGGCATCTACTGTATCGGAAAAGGATGAGGTACAACAAAAAATGACGTGGGCAGCAAAGATATTTAAAAGTATTTAATCTCTAATTTCCAACACAAATATGAAAAAACATGTAGCGGAGGTGGGCTGGACATCAAACAATGTAGTCAGACAGGTATCAAAACCCAATGCACTTCTGACATAATACATAAACTCATTGCTGACATTACATATGCATTTTATTGATTTTCCAAAATTTTTCTCACAGAAAATATTTGTCTCCATGACTGCTATCTTGCTGAACCTCCACCCCCAACAGCGCTACCATCCAAGGACATTATTTCAGTTTTGACTTCTCCTTCCCTCAGCATGCTGCTGAATTAAAAATAAATTGCTCATCCCTCTAAAACATTTAAATACAAAAATACAGCAGAGCTTCCCAAACACCTTTCAAAATCCATTCCACAACCCCAATACAGCACTTGATTCTCTTTACATTTCTGTTTCAATTCTATTGTTAGCCCTGTCATGCTTTGTCTTTTTTTTCTTTTTTTTTACTGTAGATTACCAGCACTGTTTCTGGAAAGCTGTCACACTATTTGAATAGCTGTTTTATTTTGTAAGACTATAGCAATTAGTATTATCCCCCCCCCCCCAGATCTGTTCACCAAATTCAGGCTCCTCAATCATTTTCGCTTCTCACTGCCAGCTCCAACTTGTATAATGGTAATAACAGTCAATGAGTTGGAGTTTACTTGCAATTACCAGCTTCTGTGGGGATTAAATGCCTTGGCTTCACCTCGGCATTAAATCATCCACAAAAAACAATTATTTCTTTGTATACTCCAACTCACTGAATGTTATCACTTAAATATCACTGTACTCAGTGTCTTTACCTACAGTATTTGATTCAGTAAGGTGTGCTGACTCTCTGTATAGTGTGCAGTATCTTTGGTCATGCTTCAGTGATTCAGCCTACAACAGAAAAAACACCATAAGCTGTGGGTTACTACATTTCTATTGCAAAGGTTGAGAACATATAATTGTTAAAAGTTTTATCAAATCTTATGCATCTAACTCAGTACTGTGACAAAGGACTACACAATGTGAGTTAGCGATAGTGATTTCATTTACATTTTGTTTTTCTTCTTTGTGGTGACTGGCATAAATATATGAAATGCTTACCTCTGTATCATTATTTTTTATTCATAGCAGAATTAAAGAGCAGGGGCCCAATTCCAGGATGAATGTCACAACTCACCAGCATATGCAAGTTGCAACATTTGCCGCTATGCCAGGGACCCTGTGCCATATTCCAAGAGCGGCAGGGTCCAAGCACATATGGCACGTGAGTTGCAATATGTGGAGACTAATGCCATGGGCATGGTGTAATAACCCTGCATGTTGAAAGTCACAGCCCACTACTGACAACCCCCCCAGACCTCCCCACCCTGGAATGCCACGGCAGGACAAGTGACACAGGAATCCAGAGGGGTGCACTGGCAATAGGACCCCTGGGGTCCATGACATTTGGGGGGTGGGTGGCATGGGTGTGCTTGTGGGGGCATGGGGAGCACATCAACACTGGTGCAGTGGTGCTGCAGAGTGGGCATCCAATAGATTGCACCAATGGATGACCCTTAGAGCAGCTTCAAGCTGCACTAACTTTGCTCCACCAGTGCAGCTCCTAGAATCATGGCAGTGGGTTATGGCAGCTGCCTTCCTGGAATAGTGTGCAGTTGCTGCCATAACCCACCCTTGTGCCATGTCATTGTGAGCTGTGGCATAGTGGGTGGCATAATCCACAGTTGATGTAGCCCACAGCCAACATGGCACAAGGCACCTCTTGCAATCAAGGATGGCATACCACTTGGCACAAGTCATGAGATACGCCATGGGGCTTGGCATGTCTCAGCTTACGCCAGTGTACGCTGTCCTGGAATCAGGCCCCAGGTGTTTATTTATTGATCTTCTCTCCCCCCTTAAGTAACTGGTTATCTTACCCCTTAGTTAAGAGATCCTTCCTGGAGCTGTTATTGTTATGTGGGTATATTTTTCAAGAAAACATTTGTAAAATTTGGTTCTGGGACCCACAATCAAAACGGGCATTTTTCCTACGTTGGAGGCATGCCCCATGCTGGCACACTGTGTGATGTCAGTCCTAGAGTAGTGCGGGGATGCACTCCATAGGCTTTAATGGGGCCATTTTTATGTGCTTTTTTTAAGTACTGGTTTTGAGAAAAGAAGCCCATCATTCAACTAACAAGGACCTTGTTAGCTGAGCAGTGGCCTTCTTTTCTCAAAACTGGCACTTAAAAGTACTTAAAAAAGCACATAAAACCAGCCCCATTGAAGCCTATGGAGCGCGCCCCCGCACTATTCTAGGACTGACATCACAAAATGTGCCAGCATGGGGGCATGCCTTCAACTTAGGATATATGGCCATTTTTACTGTGGGTCCCAGGACCAAATTTTATGAGCATTTTCTTAAAAATATACCCACATAAAAATTAAGGCTTCAGGAAGAATCTCTTAACCGAGGGGTAAGCTAACCAGTCACTTAAGGGGGGAGAGAAGATCAATATTTAAACACTGCTGTTTAATATTGGAATCTCTTTTTTCATTATTATTATTTATTTATTTATTTCTGTCTTAGAATTAATACCTTTGAGCCAAAGGCTCTTTTACATAGGTTCCACGTCATATCAAAGAACAGAACACACAGTATAGTGAGAAAATACATAGTGATCCTGGGAGTAAAGGTAATAATAAAATAAGCACATATGAATTTAAGTTACAAAAGCAGGTATTTTGCAAACATACAGTGGTTAGGAGAAAGTTTAACTAGCAAAAAGGGCATTAGGTTGGGATCTGGCTACAGGAGGAAAAAGATGCAGCCAAGTGGCATTGTCAGAGACAAAATGAGGGAAAGACAACAACTAGGGACATGGTCTTACAGGATAGAAAGACGCCAAGGGCTAGGGCCTAACATTGTTCCAGAGTAGGAATACAGCCAAAGGCATTATCTGAGCGAGGGGGGCATTGCCAGGAGGGGAATATCAGCAGACAAATCTGGGCTGTGTCATTCAGTTTAAGAGTGCACTCCAGTGGGACAGTCAGTGCAGGAACTGATGATGCCCTCTATGGAGTAGCAAGCATAGTTTGATGCTGGGATTGGTTAATGGGGACCTCAGGAAGGCAGGTAAGTTATAAGGTAGTAGCAATGGTAGGATGGTAGGTTGGCAGAAGGGTGGGATAGGGTGTGGGCGAAGGAGAGGAAACAGGCCCAAGTTGTTTTATGTGAAGCAGTCACAGGAGGCATTGGTGACTAGTGCTTGGCAAAGTCTCTTTTTGAAGGAGCCCAGTGTTTGGTCTTTAGTAACATCACAGTGGAGTGAATTATACCACAATGGTGCTCTGTATGAAAATGAGCATTGCCCTTGGGTGGTACGGCAGCAAGGCAAAAAATTTAATTTTCTAAAGTGTCCTCAGCAGGGAGGTTGCCAGCAAGAAGGTGGGGATGATTTATTAATTGTTTCCCTACTGGTAGCCTGGGCTGAGGTGAGCCCCACTGGGAGCGGAACTTTTAACAAAACTGGAGCAATGACATTGTAGCTGATCCCTGCTCCTAGTCGGAATTTAAACTGTTATTGAAGCCTCCATAGTTATTTAAAAATAAATAAATAAATATATTCTGTGGCACCCAAAGACACAGAAATTTACATAAAAAGAGAAAAATCACATTCCCTCCTAGCTGGTACCATCATTGCCAGTGACATCGCTTTCAGGTTTATTTAATATAAATGCCCCCTTGGCTGAATTACTTTACAAATAGTAATGCTCTGCTGGCCAGAGACCCACCACAAGCAGGAATTATTTAATTTAGCCTGAGCCCCTCCCTGACTCTGCAGTGCTCAATCCAGTTGCTGGTTACAAAAAAAGAAATTTGAAGCCTCCATATTAATTTAAATATGTGTAAAATAAAAATTATTGTTTTAAAAATAATTTAGCCCAGGAGGGTATTATTATAAAATTATTTAAATTTAATAAATATGTCCCTAGCAGGGATGGTGCCATTTAGGAGGGGACATGACTTTTTTTATGTCATGCTCCCCATATATGGCAGGATACTCAGTCCCAGTACCAACAACGGTCCATGCTGCTTGCCTCTGCTGCCGTGGAAAGGAGCACTCCAGTTGTCCAAGAGTACTCCCTCAATCTATAATGATCTACTAGATTTTCCAGTGGTTGTAGGACTAGAACAAAAAGTAGAGGAGATGGTGCAGTACTATCCTTGCCTCTCAGCCTCAGATACGGTAAGTAAAAAGGTTCCAGACATACTATTTTTGTAGTAATTAGGGCATTTGCTCCATTGCATAAAAATCTTAATCTGATTTATAACCCCCTACCCCATACCAAAATTCATCTCAAAACATGAAATTGATATCCCCATGCCTCTTACAATGTCAGCTCTTTTTCTGTGCAGGTTTTTTACCCTTTTCATTTGTATTGTTTTATTATAAGTATGTAGATGTGTAACTTACTTGTTGATTTGTTTCAGGATATTGTCCAGGAGTCATTCCTAAAATGGACCTTCTTGGGCAATTGTACCTACCTGACAATAAATAAATTTAATGAAATAAAACTTTACAGTGGTAATTACTACAAAAGAAATCAAGCTCAAAAATAACATGAAAGATAAAAATTAACATTAAAAAAGAGCCTTTCAATAAAGCTAAAGATTTTAGAAAATGAATGGCCATATCAGTAAAACATTGAGAAAAAGTGAGCTTTAAGGAGAGTGGCTGGGAAAATGGTCTAAGGACAATCATGTGCTAGAGCTAAGAAGGATTAGAGGGGGAAGGTGGTGAAGAAAAAAAAATGAAAGCAAGCACTAAAAGACCAAAGGCAGTAGGTTGGGGAAGGTGTAGAGGGGTGGCTTGAATGTGAGGATAGATGTTGAATGCAATGTCTTGGTAGCACAGAGAGGTAACGGAGAACCTTAAGGAATGGCATGATGTGGTCATATTTGCAATATGGTGAATGGACATTGTGGTGATGGGTATTTGACAACATTAAATAATTAGGATGGTCCATGAATAGTAAAGTGGGGAGTTTACAAAAATGCAAATACAGAGTGGAGAAGATGTTAGGGCATAATTTAGTTTGAGCAACATAACCACTGTGTGTTTAGGAAAGATGTTCAAACTTGTAGATTTATACAAGGGAAGGAAATTTTGTTTTGGTTCCAGGATGACACCAAGGTTTCAAATGAAGTGCCTGAAAATATAGTTAAAAAACATTACAGTGCGTCAGTGGAAACATAACCTTCTGCTTTTATCGTAGTATACCTTTTCTGAACAGAAGTTTGAGCCTGGACTTGGAAACATTTGAGGATGATAGATCTGAGTTAAGAATCAATGTAAGGCAAGTTGAGCAAGGAGAATGACATGATGAAGGTGCTGAAGAGGAAACAAGAGTTGGGTGGTGGTGGCACACAAGTGGCAAGTTTAAGCAGAGAGATCATATCACTGAGGGAGCACTTAAACATCCAAGAGCAGTGAACCAAGGATGGAACAGGATGCCTCAACAATTTAAAAAACTAACTCTGAAATTAAAAACAAAGTTTTGCATACTGTGGCCCCATATTCAAACATTATA
This sequence comes from Neoceratodus forsteri, assembly GCA_016271365.2. NCBI lineage: Eukaryota > Metazoa > Chordata > Ceratodontiformes > Ceratodontidae > Neoceratodus > Neoceratodus forsteri. Next base: position 357,290,323 of record CM028134.1, read on the forward strand.
CACAGAGCAAGGTGACCTTGTGCTATGCAAACATGGCTTTGCGCACTGGAAATGTAGTTAGTGGACCAGTTGCTATATTCAAAGCTACAGTATGCATAGCACAAAGCAGTTGTGCATAAAAGGTACACTCATATATTGGAAGTTCGTTTGCTGTACTAGCTGGCTGTGAAGCACTATTGTTAACATTCAAGAAAAACATGTTTTAACAGTGCATCTATGGAAACCACTGTACCAGCACCTTGTACAAGCCATTTATGCTACAGTGGTAAACCAAGTGGATGGACGAACACTCCCAATGGTGCTCTCGACAATTTTGTTAATGGAGAGTAGATTACTTTTACCTGAACTCAGCACTGGCAGTAGACCACAATATAATGCCATATTAATGTTGTGGACTTTGAAGGATGTGCTAGTTGCTCTTAACACAGCAATATACGTAGTTCACTGTGGCAACTGGTATGTTGCATCACCAAGTCTCACTCTTCAGACGTGTGGAACTGCAGTGCTTCATTGTACCGTGTAGCACAAAGCCTCGATCCATGGCAAAGAGCATTATGCCTTGCTAATAACATGTACAATGGCAGGTAATGATATGATAAGGACATAGTAAGAAGGCAGTAGAGACTTTCATGTTAAGGTTCTGAGCATTTCATCTACTACTGTTGCAACCCTGCATGTTAGCACCGAAGGCTAAGTGCCTCACAGACTGCCCAGCTTGCGCAGTAAGGTGCCTAATGCCAGTGGTCACCGCTGCCACCATGGTGTGCACTTACAAATTGGTTAGTGCTTTGTGCAGTACTTACAGGAGGTATATTTGGAAACTCATTAGCACTGTACAGAGCTCTGCTTAGCTCCATGTTGCATTATTGGACCATTGGACAAGTCCAAAACTAATGGATGTTAAAACCAGAGAGAACAAAATTCAACAAAAATTTAGCTGTACACTATTTCTGTGCATTTGGGGGGAGGAGAGCAGAAAAACTAAAAACATGAAATGTGAACTTTCACAATGAAATAGTCTGACATTGTATGTGCTATGATGTTTTTGAAAATATCTTCTTGTTTAGAAATTACAAACTAGACTTGTAAAGAAAACACAGTACTTTGTGATAAACATATTCAAAATGTGATGGGAGACAACCTGTACTGTATCACACTTACAATCTCATAGTACACTTTCTGTTCAATTGAAAACCAAGTGACCTGCTTTGTCTTTCAGTACTTCACTGGGGACTGGGAATAAACTGGAATTCAATTTGTGATACAGTGACAAGTTAGAACGTGCATTGGTGATGTACTGTAAGGGGGGAACTATAATGTATGAAAAATGCAAGGAAGGTATCCTATGTTACTATACACTGGCATCCTACTTTCTGTTATGAAACATACCTGGTGAAGAATCATATAGTGCAGGAATTATAGGGGCATGGTAACACCCCTATATTTAGGGTTGGTACACCACTGCAATGTTAAATTCAACATTTTGCACCTTACTAATTTTGACATACTTTGACAAAATAGCCTGAGATTTAGCATGCACAGTCATTCTGCCATTGTCTCAAGACATGAAAAGTTTCTTGCCAGCAGCTTGCATGGTTTTTGAGATATAAAGTGATAAAAAATGGAAAAAAGAAAAACAATTTTCCCATTGGATAACATGTTTTTTTTGCCATCATTTAGAGCCTAGACTGAATATAATTTTTCACTGACATTTTCAGAGACGATGGGGTCTGTGCCAAGGGTGTGCCTTTTGATGGTTTGGTGAAAAATTGTTTTACCATTTTTGAATTATAAGGATGTTTGTGATGGCTGCAAGACAGGCAGATAAATGAAAACAGTTTGATCGGAAAATAACTGTTCAAAGTTCTTTACTGTTCAAACTGTAAAAACTTCAAACAGTAAAGATCTAGGACAGTTCAAACTGTCATAGCCCCACCCTCCATCCCCCATGCTGACACCCAGCTTTCATTAAAACCTTCCCGCTCCCTCCTTCTGTGCGCTGTCAGGCCCTACCCTTCTTCCTTGTCCTGGCATTCAATTAAACCCTCCCGCTCCCTACCTGTGTGTGTTATCCACCCACACCCTCCATTCCTGGTTCTGGCCATAAACGAATCCCTCCCTCTCCCTCCCTCTGGGTGCTGTCCACCCCCACCATCCATTCCCAGTCCCAGCACCCAGCTTTCAATGAAACCCTCCTGCTCCCTCCCTTTGTGTGCTGTCCACCACCACCCTCCATTGCCCACTCGCGGTCATGTAGTTGATGTAGTTGCAAGTCCCTTTTCATGTCCCTGGTAGCTAGTGACACCCTCCTCATGCCATCTGTCCCTGTAAAAAAAATACATCCCTTAATGTTGTTGTTTTTTTTTCATTTGGGAGTCAGAAACAAAAATAAAAGGTAGAAAAACATCAAGGAGTCAGCACTCGGAAGGTAGTGCAGCAAGCCAAAGTCAATAATCAAACACCAAAAAACACAGAGCACATACCAACCTCTGAAAAATAATGCAAGGGCCCAGGTCCTTTAGAGAACTAAAATACTTTTTAATAGACTAAAAACATCACACAGCCTGACACGTTTTGGATTAAATCCTTTATCAAATAAAAGGTCCATTAATGATCAGCACCCCCCCAACCTACCTCCAACTCAGAACCCACCACCCTACACACCCCTGTACACCCTCACACACACTCACCCACCTGAACAGGTCCCAGATTTGAGATCCACTCTCTGATCGAAGACAAGTCTTGCTACTGGAACTGGTGACTAGCAATATGAGAAACTAAGGTAAATGCTGTTCAATGTATTTCAATGGGGGCTTCAACTTTCTTTCATAACTCAGTATTTTTTTGAGATTTTGACCCTGAATTTTCAACATAGCCTTTTGGGGACTCCCGCCTCATGAACAGTATGACTGTCATTGTACAACTCCTGCCTGAAAGGTGATTTTGTGGTCACTTAGCAACTTCACCTTTTAGGTGGATATTTGTAATGACTGTCATATTGTTCATAGGTGAAGATCTCAAAAGCTATTTAAAATTTAGTGATCAAATATGCAAAAATGGCAGCATTATAATGATTCACTGCAATTTCACTATGCACATTCATAACTTCACAAATATTAAATATTCTGACCCAAAATTTTCAACATAGACTTCTTATTACACCACTTCATGTATGCCACAGCTGTCATGTTTCAAACATTGGTAACAATGTATTTTCACACCTGTGGCACAGTATGACATTGCAGTTGTGTGGAATTACATTTTGGTAGGGATTCCAAACTTTTCAGTATTGGTTGCATGAGTTGGGGTAATGATATATTTATGCTGACAGTTTGGTTACTGTTGTCCATTAATGGAAGCGCAGGGCTCTTCCACAGCTACATACATATATGCATTTATGGAGGGGTGGGAGGGTCCCTGCGCTCCCTCAGACAAATAAGTATATGATCGCTCTATCTCAAAAACTATAGATGGGTGGAAGTGCCCAGAGGGCCCTGCAGTCCCAAAGGTACTATAAATGGGTGGGAGTGAAGGGGCCCTGCGGTCCCACAGGCAAATAAGGCTATGATTGCACTATCTGAAATAGCAAGGAAATTCATTGCAAAAAACTCCATTAATGCATTAGTTAGGGTTGATCTCAATGCTACAAAAGCATTGAAATGTCGTGTTAGGGTTTCCAACTCTAACTCCCCCCCCATGCCCCAGAAAGCAAGAAGACAAGACCACACAAGCAACCACAAACAGCCATCATCAGGTAAGACAAACATCATACAGCTGTTTCAAGATGATACAACTGCAGCAGCACTGATGTGCCTCCTTTGTGGATTTGTATATGTGGCATGCAAACTGCAAAATATACACACTCATTTGTTGCTGCAGATAGAAATCCATGATACTGTTGGATGCCTTACCCTTGAACATCCTCCCAGTGTAGGTGGTGGGGGAAAAATGGTAATGTGATTCAAGAATGCATTGGGTAGGCATAAGGAAACCACAGTGATAAGGAAAGGGGAGAGCCAGAGATCAAGTAGAGTCCATGGTGTTACAATAAATAGGATAATGGTAGACTAGATGGGCAAAGCGGTCCTTATCTGCCATCAAATTCTATGTAACCACAACATGAGGAAGCAGAGTCTTAAGTTGGAGGGGGGAGGTTTAGGAGGGAGATCAGGAAGCACTTCTTCACAGAGATGGTGGTGGACACTTGGAATGCACCACCAGAAAAGGTGATCTCATTGAAGATAGTGGGCAACTTTGAGAGAGGCTTGGATAGGCATAGGAGAAAGTAAGGATCATGGGTAGGGAGGATATGAGGAGTGGGGAAGGGGGTTGGGACAGTAGCTCAAGCTGTGGACCATGCAATATGAACAATAAATCAGAGCTACTGCATCTGTGTCATTTGGAAACAGTTGTATGTTCATCATGTTATCTAGTGAGGTACCTGATACCCTGTGCATGAGTTCTTCTGGCCATACAGGCACAGGCCACATGGGATATCTGTCTGCAAAAATGCAGGCCCCATGGGGTCTGTGCTTCTACTGCCACATGTACTCATGCATGCTGTATGGCATACACACTCAGTTGTGACTGCAGATGCAGAGGCCCCTGTGGTGTAGTCTTCATATGTTGCTTGTCTTACCTGATGATGGCTCTCTGTGGCTGCTTGTGTGGTCTTGACCCTTTTGTTGTTTGGGGTGGGGTGGTTAGTTATGGTTGAAAACCCTAATGCCACATTTCCATGCTTTTGTGGCATTATGATTAAACCTAACTAATCCATTAATGTAGTTTTGTGCAATGAATAATATATATATATATATATATATATATATATATATATATAATTGTAGCATGGTAGTGCTACCATAGTTAGGGTTGAGTAGCCCTTTTAAAGTTAAAGGGTCAAACTTTGCACCTTAGTAATGTTACCACCATTCAATGGATTTGCCTGAAATTTGGTATGCTTGATCAAGAATCACATATCTTGGGATCTGCCAACTTTTTTAGAGGTCAGATATATGGCTGCGGAGTTATTAAGTGAGGTCTGCGCACGCATTTATTGTTTTTGGTGAATTCTTTGCTTGCACCTACAGGTTGCATGGTTTGTGCAACTGGTCCAAAAACATCAGGGAATGTGCGACCGGGGTCCCCAATGTGCCTTTTGAAGATTTCGTGAAAAAATATTAAACGGTTCAAAAGTTATTCAAAGAACAAGTTTCCATTATAAGTCAATGGGAAAAGTTAACAAAAAGTTCGACAGTGTAGCAAATGCACTTTTTACTGTCGCAAATGGCTCTAGTAGTGTTGTAAATCTGCCATTTTGTTTTCAGTTGGTGATCAGAAAAATGCTTGGCATTTAAAATTGGGACCATCTAGGGACACAATTCTTTTTGTGTTTACCTAGTCGGACCTCGATGATGCTAGGTATATCTTTATTTTGGGATTAAACACCCTAGAAATATGTTTTTCAAATTTCTGGAAAAAGTAGTATCGCACTCACAACACTTTCGCAAATTTTTGTGAAAGCTTTCGCAAATCACGACACTACTTTTTCAGACTATGACCAAAATAACAGCAGTTATTTGCCACCCTACTGCAAAAGAACGGTTTGGTCTTTTGAGCTGAAATTTGGAGAGAAGACAGCCAACATCTCACAGATGTGCATTTTGTGGTTTGGTGAAAAAATATTGCATGGCTGCAAAGTTATGATACTCCAAAGTAGGTGTTTTTTCCCATAGACTAACATGGTGGCGTCCGCCGCACCTTTCGTGGCTCGTATCTCAGAATCGATGCGAGATATGGAATTTTTGTGGTGACAAACACAGCAAAACACAGCCAGGAAAATCATGAATCATGGGAATTTTTTTTGTCTACGTTGTACAGTTCCTGAGATATAAGCAATTCAGTCTTCCAACAGCTCATTTTCTGCTCTGATGCCCATTATTATGCATACATTCTTTGTACACACTGTGTTTCTCTATGCAGCTGTTGGGCAAAAACAGGGTGTGCACTTACGTTACCACTTGTGTTTCCGTACCCCGTTTGTGTTACTGCTCCCGTGTACGCCACTGAGTGCGTTACGCTTTGCGTTCTCGTTTGCATATGCGCTTCCGTTCGTGTTTCCATTTCTGTTTCCTTTGCCATTATTTCTGCTGTTAACATTACTGTTTGCACTTCCAATTGCTGTACTGTGACCGCGCACATCACGGTTTGCATTTCCATGTGCGCTTGCATTCGCGTTTCCGTTTCTGTTTCCTTTGGCATTATTGTTGCTGTTACCGTGAACATTTCTATTTACAATTGCAGTAATGTGACCATTCGCATTACGGTTTGCGTTTAGGTATACGCTTCCATTTCCATTTCCGTTTCTGTTTCCTTTCGCCATTACTCTTCATCTTAACTTTACCATTTGCGTTTACAATTGCGGTACCATGCCCTTGCATGTTACTGCTTGCATTTCCATAGGCGCTTCTGTTCCCATTTCCATTTCTGTTTCCTTTGGTGTTATTCTTCATGTTAACTTTACCATTTGCATTTATGATTGCAGTACCATGCCCATGCCCGTTACGGTCTGCATTTACGTGAGCGCTTGTGTTCGCGATTCCGTTTCTGTTCCCTTTGGTGTTCTTTTTGCTGTAACACTTAACATTTACATTTAAAATACCACTCCCATCACTGTGCGCATTACCAGTTCCATTTTCGTACATGCTTACGTGTCCGTTTGTGTCTCTGTTTGCTTTGGCATCACTTTGCACTTCCATTTCTATTAATGTTTGCTTTACCATTTACATTTGCGTAACCATGTGCATAACTCGTGGCGCTTGCGTTTGCATTGCTATTCCTGTTACTATGTGACAAGACATCATGTGGTGGGAGCATGAGGCCCAAAGGGTCCCGTGCTCCCATCACCACATTCTATTCACTATTTATCATCCTCATTCTCAAAAAGAAGGGAAATTAGAGGCAAAAAACTCTGTTTAATGCATCAGTTAGGGTTGTTCCACAGCGACAAAAGCGAGGAAATTTGGTGTTAGGGTTGAAAACCCTAACTCCGCATTCACCCTCCACCCCCCAGCACCACACACACACACACACACACACACACACACACACACACACACACACACATGCAAGTAGAGGGGAGGACCAAGGCAACACGACCAATCACAGACAACCAGCAGCAGCAGCTGACAGAAATAAAATACAACTGTCTAAATGTACTACAAGACATCTGCACCACTCCAAACCAGGTACTGCATGCTCACTGGAGATCTACAGCAAAACTGGGGCCATGTACACCAATGGTAGATATCCCTGATTGCAGGTGCACACAAGTTATGACACTTAGGAGTTGCATGGCCTTAGCTAGCAATGGTCATGCCCCAGCACACCACGTACTGCACTCTGACTGGAGAGCCACAGCAACACTAAGGCTATGGACATTTATGGTATATCTTCCTGACTGAAGGTACACACAAGTTAACACAGTTAGGAATTGGAGGACCTCTGCCAGGCAATGCCCCGGCCCCCAGACCAGGTACTGCATACTGAGTGGAGAGCCACAGAAACACTAAGGCCATGGACATCTGTGGTATATCTCCCTGATTGCAGGTACACACAAGCTAACACACTTAGGAATTGGGTGAACTCCATCAGGCAATGCCCCACCCCAGATCAGGTACTGCATACTGACTGGAGAGCCACAGCAAAAATAAGTCCATTGACATCTATGGTATATATCTCCCCCTGATTGCAGGTACACACAAGTTAACACACTTAGGAATTGGAGGACCTCCGCCAGACAATGTCTCACCCCCCAGACCAGGTACTGCATACTGACTGGAGAGCCACAGCAAAAATAAGTCCATGGACATCAACAGTGCAACTCCCTAATTGCAGCTGTACAGAAGTTAGCACACTTAGGATTTGCACAGTCTCAGGCAGGCACTGCACCCCGCAGAGCAGTTACTGCATCCTGAGTGGACAGCCACAGGAAAATAAAGGCCATTGATATCAATGGTACACCTTCCTGATTACAGGTACGCTCCAGTTAGCACAGTTATGAGTTGCATGGCCTCAGCCAGGCAATGCCCCCCCCAAACTCCGAGACCAGGTACTGCATCCTGAGTTGAGACCCACAGCAAAACTGAGGGTATGGACATCAATGGTGCACCTCACTGATTGCAAGGATACTCAAGTTAGCACAGTTAGGATTTGCATGGCCTCAGACAGGCAATGCTCCCCCCGACCAGGTACTGCAATCTGAGTGGACAGTCACAGATGGCCATACATATATCAGAGCATGACTGCACGCCTGCTGCTGGTTGTCTGTGATTGGTTGTGTTGCCTTGGTCCTCGCCCCTACTTGCATGTGTGTGTGTCTGTGTGTGTGGTGCTGGAGGGAGTGGGGGGTGAATGCGAAGTTAGGTTTTCAACCCTAACACTGAATTTCCTCACTTTTGTCACTGTGGAACAACCTAAGTGCTGCATTAAATGGAGTTTTGCCTCTAATATATATATATATATATATATATATATATGTTGTGTGTGTGTATATATATATATATATATATATATATATATTATATATATATACACATATACACTGCACATTGAGAGAGCATGAACATATACAGAGAATATGAATATGATCATTGCAAATAATAACTAATTAGCTATGAATATTCTTAATGATAAGAGCCATTACAAAATATCTGTTTAAAGTACCATTTGAGTATAATTTTGTGAAGTGCATGTCACAATCCCTCATAGTGACATGTCTGTGAACAGTTACAGGGCACTATAGCCCATATCACCTGCTAACATCTGGATGGGTAATTTGCATTTACAAGAGCCCCCTCCCACATTGCTGCAGTTATATATGGTACAATTGGGTAGTGGCACAACAAAATGGGTGCAAATAACCCACTTTGCACTGTCCCAAATTGCAACTGAGAATCAGGTCCTTCATTTCATCTCATTTACATCCTTTAAATATCTGTATTCGAGGCTTATCAAAGAAAAATGTAATTGTTTCCACAAACAGTAGAGTATTCCTAATCTTATCCATCTCCCTCCCCAGATAGCCAACTCACGGAAGGTATCCACCTTTACTAAGAGTCACCACCCCTCACACTCCATGCACCCCCCTTTCCATCTGCCTCCCCTTAATCCCTTGTCATATATCACAGCCCTATACCCTGTTATACAAACCCCCAGTGCTGCCCTCCTGCCCTCTTCATAAGGCCACCTTTATCCGTTCCACAGTATAGGCCCCCACCATCTTCCTCCTCCCCCACCAGCCAGGCACACCACTTCCCACTCCCCTTCCCCTCACCCCTTATTACCACGACACCTGAATTTAATGTATAGTCTGATTAGAATGTGTCCTTAGACTGTGTGTATACTGAATATTCTATGTAGTATCCTAGAGTGTGTGTATATTGAATATTTTTTATGTATCTATGTAAATTGAACCTTGACCTTACCAGGTCTATCTTGCAAATGAGCTATGCTCAACGATGTTCACCTGGATAAATAAAGATTTGATTGATTGATTGATTTCATCATTAGGAAAGGCAGTGTAACAAAGAAACAAATGTTAAAATATTCAAGGTTTAGGTTGACTTGCACTTTTTCCTAAGGATTGCATGACCAGCTCTGCATCTGATTAGCCCCTCCCCCAAGATAGCCTGCCTGGCCTTGACTTCACTCTGGAAATCAGAGTTATTTGTGGTGCCACTCTGATTTCCCCTAGACTTGTGCATCGAGTGGGTTCCATCAATGACCCAGTTCTGATATGATCTGGATAATATAAGTGATTTGGGGGTTTTATTCCTGTTAAAAATGTAAAGTTTGTAGAAGAAATAATCTTAAACTTGACATAAAGAAAATGTTTATTAATGAGGAGTAGCAGCAACCTGGTCTTGTCAATTGATCCAGATTGGTTCTGCCTATGACCCAGTTCTCGTTCGGTCTGGAATTCTGGGTAAATTTGGATAAGCATCAGAGTCAAAATCAGAACTGGAACATAGCTGATTATTTTAAACCTTGTTTCTCACTGAGTTCATTCCAAACATGTCCTATATATTTTATGTCGGATGAGTCAGGCTGTACCAAAACACTGTGTTGCCATTGAAACAAAATAGCTTGCATAACCTTCTAAAAAATGTTCTCAACAATCAGCCTTTTCATCTCATGATTCTTATTGCTCTGTCTTTGATGGGATTTATGGATTAATTGGCTATTTAATTTACCTGAACCCTGGGAAGTTTCTGTTACACTGCGCAATAATGTAGAGATCAGAATTCATTGCATTTTGTAACCACTCCCTGCTGAGCTAACCGTTCTGTGTTATAACAAGTTGCATATTATAATGAAGATGACTTGACAGGATTGCAAGAGAATATCAAACTGGATTTCTTGCTTTTATTTTAATTGGAAATTCCATTATGGAACTGTTGAATGCTCTAGGAGCTTGGCATAAAGGTGGTTCTTTTATGGCTTTGTCCCTACCTTCCCCTTCTTTTCTGTCCTCATCCTTCACCCCTTCTGCTGCAATTTTATCAATGTGGATTGTTGTCATTCAAATGTTTCTGTAGGACTGTCTGTTATAGAACAGTGTGAATGTTTGATTGGCCCAATTCACTGACTTTTCTTATTTCTAGGTTCGGAATTTTCTACTGAAGTAATCTGTTAGCCTCCTGATTGTGTATATCTGTCTAATTTATAAATGTTTTTATATTATTAATTGTATTTGTGTATGTGTTTATTAAGAATGTGTATATTCCTGTGTACCTTTAATTTTTTTAATGCTTTTGGAAGTGGGATGCTATTGAAAATGAGCTTCAGACCAATAAATTTTATCCCAAAATAAAAACTGAATTAAATTAATTGCTGATGGCATTGTATAATAGCAGGTGTTAAGTGAGATTTTTTTCCCTTAGACATATGGAAATTCTAGTGATGAAGTTCCTCCTAATGGTGAGTAGATGCTGAAATGGAGTTCAGTGCATGCACCAAACAAATTGTACTTTTGACTGGCAAAGCAGGTCCAGATAAACTTGACTGCATGTTGGCAGGTTATGCAACCACACAGAGTTCACACAAGGCTGTGGTGTCACCAGATAAAAAGTTAATACATACTGTGAAAAAATGGGCACACACTACCACATTAGATGCTGACACTGCAATAAAGTTTAAAAAAAGCTTTATTAGCTGTACATGATGTTAAAAAATGCCCATCTTATGCATTTCTAGTCGCCACTGGACCCTTTCTCAAAAGCAAGTTGTAGTAAAACAAAGAAAAATGTAGGCACTCTCATCAAGGCATATGAAAATGCAAGAATGCATTTAATTACTTAAGGTGCAGATGTATACCAGATTGTGAAATGAAACACCCATAAGTATCAACTACCTCATCAAGACTTCAATAGATGGCCATTGGTAGTTTGGCACTTTGACTTCATGATGAAGCAATTTTATTATTTTTCTGTGTGTGTGAATTTTGGTGCTTGTAAAACATGCTTCATTGACAGTATTGGAGACTGAAGCCCTCTGTTCATCCACATGAGAGATACAGCATGGACATTATGAAGAGGCCACCACATAGGTGAGAGATTAGTTTAGACTCACTGCCAATTCAATCTTTGGACTCTCATATGAGACTGTCAATAAGGGTGCTAATTGATGCTATTTGTGTTAGCAGTTTCCTGATATGGACATCTGCCTAATTGGAACTGGAGTGAGACTTCCACAACTCATTATACACTGACCACTAAATAACACTCAGGTGATGATGGCTTTCACCCACTACTGACCTGGGCTAGATTTGGGACAGTGACATAGAAGTGAAAGTTACCTTAAACCATTACCAGTCCATTGAGCCATCCATGTTCCCTAATGTAGCAATTTTTTTATCGGGGCCTGACACTGAGCTTGTGCAAATTTTTGATAGCCACATGGCCTGCAGCTGTCAATCAGCAATGCAAGAAATCAAGAATTGTTCAGGCTGTGCATGACTCAGTGCCATTTCCAGTTCTCATCAAAGAAGAAGGACACAGGTCCTTGGAGCTCTTCATTTCTTTGCCAAAAGTGTGAAATGTAATAAAAAAAGATGTAAAGTATCACAGAATCATAAATTATCATTCTAGTTGGCTACATGACAGCGCTGCCTGTAGTTTCAGGCAGGCATGCAAGTAAACCTGGGACCTGTGAGCTGCTAGGGGTCATGAGGGGTGGAGGCACATTCTTTGCTGCCCCACTCCCTTTCATTAGCAATCCCCACCAGACACACTGAGTCCACGGGACAGTCCAGCAGGGATCATATGACTTTAGAAATGATAGAAGGCATCCTTGGGATGGCAGAGAAAGGGGAGATATTGCTGATGGGGGACCTGAATATACCAGATGTTAACTGGAGCATCTTTGCTGCATCCACATCCAAGAGCAGGGCCATTCTTGATGCCCTACAGGGGGGCATGCCTCAGACAACTAGTTATGGAACCCACTCAGGAGGGAGCAATATTAGACCTGGTACTCTCAAATGGGATGGAGAGAGGATCTCTGATCTTAAAGTGGGTAGCCATCTGGCAACAAGTGACCACCAAACAGTGTGATTCTCGATAAACTTAGATGTAGAGTCAAGCCACACAAAAGTGAAGGTACTGGACTTAAAGACAACATTCAGGAAGTATAAGGAAACACAGAAGGAGCAGGACAGAGAATTGTACCAGTTAAAGCAGAAGGAAGCGGGGAAGGCAATCAGAATAGCAAAGGCCCAAACTGAGGAAAAGATAGCCAACTCAGTTAAGAAGGGGGATAAAACCTTTTATAAGTACATTAGGGAACAAAGAAAGACTAAGGCAGGGATACTGAGGCTGAATAAAGAGGAAGGTGATTGGGCAGAGAGTGACAGTGAAAAAGCAGGGATACTGAACGAATATTTCTGCTCAATATTCACAATGGAAAAGCAGGGGGAGATACCTAATCCAGTCAATAGAAGCACTCTAGATGGTTGATATTAGTCCTTTCACAGAAGAAAGGGTTCTGAAAGAACTCTTAAAACTGAAGGTGGATAACGCAATGGGGCCTGATGGGATTCACCCAAGAATTCTAAAAGAACTAAGGGAAGAACTAGTAACACCACTGACTACCCTTTTTGATAAATCATGGGAGGGTGGTGTGGTACCTGAGGACTGGATGAGGGCAGATGTGATTCCCTTTCACAAAAGTGAGAGCAAGACAGAGACAGGAAACTACAGACCTGTCAGTTTGACCTCAGTGGTAGGGAAAATGATGGAATCACTTCTGAGGGAAAGAATTATTGAGTACCTAGAGGCCAGTGGAGCACATGACCCAAGGCAGCATGGATTCACAGTGGGAAGGTCATGTCAGACAAATCTATTTGATTTATTTGACTGGGTGACCAAAGTAGTAGACCAGAGAGGGGCTGTGGACATGGCCTACCTAGACTTTAGCAAGGCATTTGACACAGTCCCGCACAAAAGATTAATAAACAAATTAGCCAGCCTGAGAGTGGGTCCCAGGGTGGTAGCCTAGGTAAAACACTGGCTGGACAACAGGACACAGTGGGTAATAGTAAATGGAGTCCACAGTGAAGAAAGGAGGGTTACTAGTGGAGTACTGCAGGGTTCAGTACTGGGGCCAATCCTTTTTAATGTCTTTGTAAGTGACATTTCAGAGGGACTAGAAGGGAAAGTATGTCTCTTTGCAGATGACACTAAGATCTGCAACAGGGTTGATACGCAAGGTGAGGTGGAAAGGATGAAAAGGGACTTGGCAAGGTTGGAGGAATGGTCAAATGTATGGCAGCTTAGATTCAACACAAAGAAGTGCAAAGCAATGCACATGGGAAACAAAAACCCAGGGGAAGAGTACACAATGGGGGTGAGATACTGACAACAACAAAAATGGAAAGGGACCTGGGGGTAGTAATATCAGATGACCTAAAGGTGGGCCAGCAATGTGAGAAGGCAGTAAGGAGGGCTGGAGGTATACTGGGATGCATAGGGAGAGGCATCACCAGTAGAAAACAGGAAGATGTTGGCCTCTGTACAGACAGTTGATAACACCACATCTGGAGTACTGTGTACAGTTCTGAAGACCCGTCTCCACAAAGACATAGACAGGGTGGAGGCTGTCCAGAGAAGGCAACCAAAATGGTGCAGGATCTGCACCAGAAGACATAAGAAGAAAGACTAAAGGAGCTTAAGATGTATAGCCTGAAGCCGGCCCAGTGGCGCTGAGGGTTGAGGCGCTAGACACCACACCTCGCGCTGCGCCGGCGACCCGGGTTCGGGAATGGACTCGGGTGGCCGGGGGTCAGCGGGCGGGAGGGAGAATCCAAGCGTCCCAATGGATGCTCTCCTCCCTCAGGGGTGGGTTACCAAGAGCGCATTGTGCTCTGCATTCCTTCCATAGCCGGTGGAAGCACCGGCAGAGGGAAGGGGTGGAGGCGGCTTCGCCTGTCGGAGCTGGGGAGGGGGGATGTCTTGGCGCATGAGGGTCTGCGTGCGTAAGCACGCTACCACTGGGACGACGTCCCCAGCGCAAGGCATCCTGGGGAGGGGACGCCAGGGAGAAAATCGAATACCTCCGCAGCCTAGATGAAGTCCGCCTAAGTCCACCCAGACCACCTACAGGACAGACCCCAATGTGCGAGGAGAGGAGGATGGGCACTCTGGGGCAGATCCCTAAGGTAGGTACCGGGGGACATGAGCGGACGGAAGGAGGGGGCACCGGAGGCAGTAAGGAGGGATAAAGATGGAAAAAAAAAAAAAAAAAGATGTATAGCCTAGAGGAAAGGAGGGAGAGGGGGGAGACATGACAGAAACTTTCAAATACCTCAAGGGAATCAACAAAGTCCAAGAGGGTAGCATCTTTCAGGGAAAGAGTTGTGCAAGAACAAGGGGGCACAATTTGAAGATAGAGGGGGGACGGCTCAGAGGTAATGTGAGGAAGTATTTCTTCACAGAGAGGGTTGTGAATGCATGAAACAGCCATCCTGAGGAGGTTGTAGAGTCAAAAACATTGGGGGAATTCAAGAATGCATGGTACAAACATAAGGCAATTCTAGTGGGGGGGGAGGAGGAAGTAGGCTGTTGGTTAACTAGGATCTGCGGCTTATCCGTAAGGTAGGGAAATGGGCAGACTAGGTGGGCCAAGCGGTCCTTATCTGCCATCAGATTCTATGTTTCTATGTTTCTATTTGCCAGTTTGGAGGTAAAGGCAGAAGACGAAGTTGTGTTGGCAAGACAGCATCAAATTAAAAGCTCTCTGCCTTCTAGGATGTGATCAGCCTCCCTGTGCTGCTGTCCTGGAAGCTTTGAGCTGTTAGGGCTTGTGAAGACTGCGAGCACATTCCTCACCCCCCCAACTGACAATCCCTACCAGGAACACTGAATCAGGATTGGGTGATCCACTGGAGTTCAAGTGACCTCTGACCACCAATCTGGCTGTAAAGGCTGAAGAAGGAGACATACTCCAACAGTCAGGGAGAGGAAGTGGACTGCGAGTGGCACAGGGAAGGGAGTGGGTTGGGCAGAGGTGGGAAAGACACTGATCATACCACTGACCAAGAGGTATGGTCCACATAGATCACCACAATGCAGGAACCTGAGCCAGTGGCAACTCAGTCACATTGGGGTGTCTGGAAGTAGACACCCAAGGCAGGCAAGGGCTTCAAGGGAAGGCAGGAAAGCATTAGTAGTAAGTAATAAGTAGTAGTAGTAAATCATTTTTTATTCAACTATGAATAATTGGATACATTCATTGAGCGTAGCTCATTTACAAGAAAGTTCCAAGTACCAAATTGCAGTTAAGAATACTCAACATAAAACAATACTAGTTTTAATATTAGTGGTGTGGGATTCTATAGGCAGAGAGTAGAGGCAATGATTGGAGAAAGTGGGGAAGAGTGCTAGGGTAGTCAGGTGCTTGCAGAGGGTTACTGCTAGAAAAGATGGTTAGAAGATTGTTAGAATCATTAGGGTCATGGTACTGTAGATGGGGGTTAGATGTCATTATCAACATCAGGACAAATGACCTAGCCAATAAGACCATAGGTGAAGTGCAGGGTAGCTGAAGAAGATTGCAGGATAGCCTCAGGTAGGTGGTGTCTTTGATGACTTTCTCAGAAGTGCTACCTGTATGGGGCATGAGAGAGCATAGACTTCTACTCACAACAAACTTCAACAGCTGGCTAAAGCAGTGGTGCAGAGAATAGGGATTTAGCTACATTATGAACTGGGCTGGGCCTGAAGGAGTGATAAAATATACTAATGGAATAGCCTTCACCCATCGTGGGACTGCACCATGGTTCTAAGTGGAAAGTTTAAAAAGCTCACAGACAAGTTTTTAAACTAGCTGATTGGGGAGGTGGTACCGAAGAAGATGGAACTAGCCTAGACAGGGGGAAATAATTGCATTCCCCAAAACTAGTTAATGTAAAGGCAGGTGACATGGGGCACAGAGAGAGGGAGTAAAGGACAAAAAGAAAATTGTGGTGGGCAACACAGAAGCCAGAAGGGGTTAGGAAACAGCAGATCAAACAATCACAGGGAGGACCATAGGTGGAGGGTGAAAACCAGATAGAATGAGGAGGGGGCAGCAGAGGGCTGAAAGGCAATCTGTGCAATTGCCAGGAGCCTGGGCAGGAACATGTGTGACCTGGAGGCTCTAATGGTGGAAACACAACTGGACCTGGCAATAATTAAAGAGACGCTGGCAACAAGGCACAATGACTGGGACATGGCCATCCAAGGATACTCTGTGTTCAGGAGAGATAGACAGCAGTAGAAAGGAGAGGGTGTGACACTATGTTAAAGAAGGAAGAAAAACCATGGCAATCAATGCAGAGGATACAGGGAAGGAAATAAAAATGTTGTGGGTACAGCTAGAGGCAGGGGAAGGAAAAACATAAGAGTAGGGATGGTGTAAAAGCCACATCCCAGGGAGAGGAGATGGACAAGGAATCAAGGTAACAAATAAGGAGATAAGAACACAATAGCAGCACCCAAAAACAAATTCTGGCCAGAGCCAATAGGGCTGTGAAGTGCTACCAAGTGACAAAAGTTACACGTGTGCGTAGAAATTATTCAACGCTCAGGTGTAACTTGGTCATATTTTGGAGGTGTTGCACCACATTTTCAGCATGTCCTTTTTTGGACCCCTCCTCATGAACAGTGCCAGTGTCATTTTGTTCAATTGTCCCGAAAGGTGATTGCGCAGACCAAACCCGCTATTTTGTACCACAGGTGCGAAAACACAGTTTGGGCAGGTTGTGGAAAATGACATCTGTACAGTTGTGAAGGAGGTGTACAAAAATGGCAATGTTAAAAATGTGTAGTGAAAATATTATAAATTAGCGACATTAGGAGTGTGCGTAGAAACTGTGCAACGCACGCTCATAATGCAGTCATTTGTTGGACTTTTTTCACCAAATTTTCAACATGGCCTTTTTTGGCCCCTTCTCGTGAACAGTGCCAGTGTCATTTTGTTTAATTTTCCTGAAAGGTGATTGCGCAGCGCAAACGCGCTATTCTGTGCCACAGGTGTGAAAAAAAATTTGTAGCACATTGTGGAAAATGACAGCTATACTGTTGTGAAGGAGATATGCAAAAATGGCAATGTTAAAAATGTGGAGTGAAAATACCAAACATTAGTGATGTTAGGAGCATGCATAGAAGCTGCTCAATTGTACACTCATAATGCAGTCATTTTTTGGAATTTGTTCACCAAATTTGTAACATGAGCACTTTGGGACCCCCACCTCATGAACAGTGACACTGTCATTTCGTGAATCAGCTCTGAAAGGTAATTCCACACAGTAACCATGAAATCACCTTTCAGGGCCAAGTAACAAAATGACAGTGACAGTCCCAAGAACCCCATTTGAAAATTTGACGTAAAAATTTGAAACAATAGCTGAGATATTAGCATAAGTTGAAAACCCCACAAAATGGCTGTATAGCATGCTTGCCTTTAATTCTTCAGTTCGCAGTTGGGCTTTGAAGAGTGCAGATGTGTTCTGGTCCAGAGTAGATGACAGCGCTGATTTCCAGAGGTAAATATGGGGTAAGGGGTGGTGTGTAGAGGTGGATGCACAGTGGGAGGGTGGAGAGGAGAGAGGGAGGCCACAGCGACGACAAGGGACCATTTTTAGTTTCACAGGGAAACAAAACTGACAATGAAGGACCATTTTCAAATTTTCAGCAAAAGAATTAAAAAAAAACACTTCAGCACACTGGGGTGGGCTCCCAGTGTGCTACAGGAGTGCCGACATGGGGATTGGGCACCCTGATGTCGGGCATGAGGTGGGTAGGGGGCACCACAGGAGAAAAAAAACTCAACAAGGGATCATTTTCTAATTTACAGAAACAAAAGAAATTATGCACACTGGGGTGGGCTCCCAGTCTGCGACATGAGATGGGCATGATTTCAGGAGGGGGCACAAAACAGTGAATGGCATAGTGCCATACCCAACATGGCAGCACTGCACATGCGCATGACTCAGCGCATGCCTGCAACTCATGCGCATGCGCAGTGCACACATAGGAATGCGGAAGAAACATCTGAAATAGTGTAGCTATTATTCCATATGCCAATCGTGGTGGAGGGCTTTCAGCTCTGCTGGGCTTTCAGAAGGATACTACCAAAAGTCCAATGGAAGATGTTGTGAGGCCGGCCGTTTTCAGAGCTAAAAAGCTCTCATAAAATGGATGTAGGCTCCGCCCACAGCCCTAAAAAGGGAGTGAAAAAGTTGTACTTGCAAAAATCAGAAGCACAGCACTAAGCTCTGGTGCTTTGCATCATAAACATGAGGCTTCATCAGGGGGCATAGCTTTCCAACATACTGTTTGTTATTAAATAGCTCTGCCTTAAAGGTACAGTATAGTACAAAGATTGTAAAGCAACTGTGCAATGCAAGGCAGGACAGACACACAAATAAGAAAGATTAATTGCTCCATTATAAAACATTTAAAGTGTTTTTAAACCCTAAGTAATAATAAACCCCAAGTGAAAAGGAGCAAAAATAACTCTACTAACAAATAGGGAGATTGGCTGACCAGGAAGAGTTGTTGCTGCTGAGGATCTTCAATATGCCCAACATGGATTACAGCATACACATAGCGGCATGGCTAGGAGTCAGGCCATGCTGGACCATTTCCATTGGGCCTTCTTGAGTCAGCTAATTAGAGAAACCCCCTAAAGAGGGTGCCAAGCTAGACCTGGTATTAAGAGTGGAAGGATTAGGGAGGTCACTATAAGGGAACCTCTGGGGAACAGTGATCATCAGACAGCATGGGTCCACATCAGGACTAGGGTAGAGAAGGACAGCACAAGATCAAGGGTGAGGACTTATGTGGTGTGGACTTCTAGGACATTGGGGCTGCTCAGGGACAAGCTGGGAAGGGAGAAGCTGAAAGGGGTGGAACAGAAATAGGGTATGATCAAAGAAGGGATATTACAGGTGTCTAGTCTTTGCATCAGGGAGGCTAGAAAGAATAAATGCAGAAGGAAACCTCTGTGGTTTTCAAGGGCGTTGAGGGTTGCAATGAGGGGAAAGGGGGTGGCCTTCGAAAAGAATAAGGCAACTGAGAGAGGTGAAGAAAGGAAGGTTTACTTTCAGACATTGAAGGAGGTGGGCAGGGAAACATAGAAACATAGACTTTGACGGCAGATAATGACCACTTGGCCCATCTAGTCTGCCCATTTCCCTACCTACAGGATAGGCCGCAGATCCTAGTTAACCAACAGCCTATTTCTTCCTATCCCCCACAAGAATTGCCTTATGTCTGTCCCATGCATTCTTGAATTCTCCCACAGTTTTAGACCCCATAACTTCCTCAGAAAGGCTGTTCCATGCATCCACTACACTCTCTGTGAAATAATACTTCCTCACATTGCCCCTGAACTTCCCCCCCTCTATCTTTAAATTGTGTCCCCTTGTTCTTACATGTCTCTTTTTCTGAAAGATGCTACGCTCTTGGACTTTGTTGATTCTACTGAGGTACTTAAAAGTTTCTATCATGTCCCCCCTCTCCCTTCTTTCCTCAAGGGTATACATATTAAGCTCCTTTAGTAAGGAGACCAAAAGCATACACATAGGAAAGGATTGCAGGAGGGGTGAGGGAGGAGGACAAGATGTGCGTAGATATGCTAGTGAAAAAAGGAGGACAAAGTGGGTAGCGAGACTAAGGAGTGGGTCAGAATGGCAGGACAGAGACAGGGAAAAGACAGGAATACTCAACAAATACTTTTGCTCAGTATTCACAGTGGAGAGAAAGGAGGCATTACTAGAGGGAGCATACATGGGTAAGGGGGAGACAGGCAGGGCAATGGGCACTACACCATTGTCAGAAGAGAGGATTTTGAATGGAATGCGTGCAATGGGTTGACAAGGTCATGGGCCTGACAGATTGCACCCAAAGGTGCTAAGAGAACTATGGGAGATCCTGGCAGCCCCGCTGACATAGAAACAAACTTTGTTGGCAGAAAAGGACTGGTAGGTCCATCTAGTCTGCCCCTTTTCCTTGCCTCTTCTGACACCTCTGACCCTATTTGGTCACTGGCATCCCTCTTGCTTCCCAGTCCTCTACCTAATTTACCTTTGTGCCTATCCCATGCATGCTCTGAAGCTCCCCACCATCTCTGCCCCCACTACTTCTTCAGGTAGGCTATTCCGATTGTCCACCACCCTTTCCATGAAGAATATTTCCTCACATCTCTCCTAAACTTCCACCCTTAGCTTTATTGCATGCCCCCCATGTTCTAGTGCCTTCATTCCTCTGAAACAGACATCCCACCTGTACCTTCCTCACCCCTGTGAGGTACCTGTAGGTCTCAGTCTTGTCCTCTCTCACTCTCCTCCAGGGAGTACATGTTGAGATCGGGCACCCTTTCTTCATATGGCTTTTCACACAACCTTTGCACCATTTTGATTGCCCTCCTCTGTACTGTTTCCAGCAGTCTATGTCCTTGCAGAGGTGTGGCCTCCAGAACTGTATACAATATTCCAGATGGGGTCTCACTAGTGGATAATAATGTGGCAGCACCACCTTTCTCCTTCTGCTAAAAATCCTCCTCCCAATGTACCCCAATCCACTAGCCTTTACTACTGCCTTGTCACACTGACCAGCTACCTTGAGGTCATCAGATATGATGACCCCCAGATCTCTGTCTTGCTTGGTGACTGTAAATACCTTTCCATCATCTTATACATGGCTCCTGGGTTTATCCATCCCCTGTGCATGACCTTGCACTTTTTGGGATTGAAACCAAGTGCCATACAGTAGGCCCTCCTCTAGTTTCTCCAGATCCCTTTTCATTCTCTCCACCCTTTCCTGAGTACACCCTGTTGCAGGTTTTTGTATCATCCACAAAGAGATACACTTTCCCCTCCAGTTGTTCAGCAATGTTACTTATGAAAACAATGAAGAAGACCAGTCCCAGCATCAATCCCATGGCACCTCTCTAATCACCCTCATATCCCTTAAGTGTCTGCCATTTACCACCACCCTTTGCCTCCGATCCTTCAACCAGTTTGATACCCAGCTTACTGCTTTCTCCCCAACCCCAGGCTGCTTAGTTTCCTAACTAGCCTCCTGTGCAGCACTGTGTCAAAGGCCTTACTGAAGTCCAGATAGGCCATCCACTGCTTCCCCTTGAGCCACCTCCCTAATAACCCAGATAAAGAAATCTATGAGACTTGTTTGACATGACACCCCCAACCCCCATGAAACCATGCTGCCAGTGGTCCAAGCAGAAGTAATCATATAAAATTTCTGTTTTTCTTCATCTTCCTGTGTACAGTCCCCCACCACCCTCCTGATTTGTTCTATTTATCCCCCTTGTCTTTCTCATGTACCTAAAGAAGGTCTTTCCCCTTTTTTTACCTCCTTAGCTATCCTCTCTTTCCTCTGTTTGTGCAATAGCTGCCCTCACCCTCCTTCCTGACTCCCTTTGTTTTCCCAAATATACCTTCCTGTCTTCTTCCATCTGGGTCTCCTTGTACTTCTTAAATGCATTTTTCTCTTCCTTCACTACGTTTGCCACCTCCTTAGAGAACCATAATGGCCTCTTCCTTCCCCTTCCTTTCTCACTTCCTTCAAACAGCATATCGCTGCCTTGGCTATTCCCTCCTTAATCCTTTTTCATTGGTTCTCCATTTCCCCCAGACCTCCCCCCTTCGAGGTATTTGCTGAGACGGTTTTCCTTTTCTTCCAGATCTGCCTTCCAGAAGTCTAGGACCCCCATCTTACTGTGTTTTTTCTCGTGCCCAAATTGCATGCCAAACCACATAGTACAGTGATGACTTGTACCCAGGGGACTGCCATTGTGATGTCTGCAATGCTGTCACTGTTTGTAAATACCACGTCCAGCTGTTCCCCATCTCTAGTGGGTTCTGTAACCAGCTGCCTGAGAAATGCCCCTTGTAGGAAATCAAGGATGCTCCTGCTTTTTGTTATAACTGCAGCCTGAAAGGCCCAGTCTACATCTGGCAAATTAAAATCCTGATTAAAGTGATGGGCTTGTTCAATAGCTCTCTGGAATCAGGACTGGTCCCAGAGGACTGAAGAAGGGCAAACATTGTCATCCTACATAGGAACATCAGCAGGGAAGAGACAGGCCATTACAGGCCAGTGAGCTTAACCACTGTGGTGGGGAAACTGATGGGGCCCTGTTAATAGAAAGATTAATAGAATTCCTGGAATCTAATGGAGTTCATGACAGTAAGCAACATGGGTTCACCAGGGGAAAGTTGTGCCAGATGAATCTAATAGAGCATTTTGACTGGATGACAAGGGAGGTGGACAGAGGATGAGCTGTTGCTGTGGCCCACTTGGACTCCAGTAAGGACTTTAACAGAGTAATGCATGGGAGGTTACTACAGAATTTACGATGCCTAGGGATGGGGGACAAATTAACCTAATAGGTTGGAAGTTGTTTAAAGGGACAGCAAACATTGCAGGGGTCACTCAAATTGTGAAAGCCCATGAAAAGATCTTTCAAATGATGTATTGGGTTTATCTATAGGGACAGGAGTCTTGAGATATGAATAGCTAAGTAATGTGTAAATCAAATCATAGCAAAAGCCATTTCATGTAGTCTTAGAAACAGGAAGTGATGTCACTGAGGAGCAAGCTGTATGTTGTTAATTGCAGCTTGCCCCTTAGTGACATCACTTTCTGTTTTAAGATTGCATGAAATGGCTGCTGCCTTGTTTTAATTTACAGATTATATAAATATTCATATCGCGTAACTTTTGACACCTAGAAGGAAGCCAAATATTTTGCTCAAAATAACTTTTCATGGGCATTCACAGTTTGAGCAATCCCTGCAATGTTTACAGAACCCAGAGGGTAGTATTAAATGGGGAATTCTGATGAAGAGATTATGGTTATGAGAGGAGTACCCCAGAGGTCTGCACTGGGCCTGTACTCTTCCATATATTCACAGGGGATATAGGGATGGGACTAGAAGGAAATGTCTGTCCATTTACAAATGACACCAAGATCCACAATAGAGTGGACACAGTGGAAAAAGTACAGACAAGGATGAGGGATCTGAAAAGGCTATACGAGTAGTCCAGAATGTGGCAGTTGGGATTCAATGCCAAAAAGTGAAAAGTCATGCACATCAGACACAAAACATTCAGCACCAAGTAGATTATGGAAGCAGAGGTCATGGCATGTATCCTGGAGAAAAGGGACCTTGGGGTTATCATTGGGACAATAGTCAGGGAACCAGACCCAGAGGGTAGAACTAAATGTGAATTCTCAGAGGAGATGAGGGTTATGAGCTGAGTACCCCAGGAATGGGTACTGTGCCCTGTACTCTTCAATATATTCATAGGTGACATAGGGCTGAAGCCAATAGGAAACATCTGTCTTCTTACAGATGACACCAATATCTGCAATATAGTGGGCCCAATGGAGGGAGTAGAGACCAGGAGGAGGGACCTGGAAAGGCTATTAGAGTGGTCCAGAATTTGGCAGCTGGCATTCAATTGCCAAAAACTGAAAAGCCATGTACATCAGAGACAGAAACCCCAGAGGCAAGTACAGGATGTAAGGGAAAGTAATGGCATGTACCTTGGAAGGGTCCAGGGACATAATGTCATGGACACAAACAGTGCAGCAATATACTGAGCTGTCAATACAGTGAGAACATTCCCATCACTTGATAACAAAACCAAGACAATCTATGTTTCAAATTCTATGTTTCTATGTAAGGTGGAATATAAGCACGGAGAAAACATACAGTAAATTATTGATTTTTTGGGGGGGTGTCTGCCACCCACACACCCTGTTACAGGGGGCTGCACTCCCTGTACCCCCCAAATTTAAATAATCACTTCGGGGGGGGAAGCAACTCCAGGATGAGGAGAAACATGGGCGGGGGGGAATTGTGAAAAGCACAACACAGTAAAAAGAAAAAGAAAAAGCTCACAGGTAGTTTGGGACCAGGATTTCAACCCCAGTCCACACAAGCTCCACTTCCCTCCACTGCCTGTAGCTCTGCCTCTCACCCATGGCAGCTGCTTGGTGGATCACCACCCAGAAGAGGTCTTATCCACTGCATCACTGCCTCCCAGCCATCAGCTACAGGGGTACAATACCGCATCTTCACTATTTCATCCTTACGATATTTTGTACCCTGTAGCTCTTTTACCCTATGCTCTTTCTGCCATGTGGTTTTGATTGTGGCATAATTGGAATGACATATATACCTGGTACCCCTTGGGGGAAGTGACCTCAGGATTATCATTACAGAGGACCTGAATGTAGCGGCCCAGTGTTCAAGGGCAGTGAGGAGAGCAAATAGGATGATGGGCTGCATAGGGAGGGGGATGACAAGCAGCAGGAGGGAGATTATACTACCACTATACAAATCAATGGTTTACTCTCCCCCCTTGAGTACTGTGTGCAGTTCAAGAGCCCTCACCTTAGAAAGGACATTGACAGGGTGGAGGCTGTGCAGAGGAGGATAACTAAGATGATACAGGGGCAGCAGGGGAAGTTTTACAAGGAAAGGCTGAAGGACCTCAACATGTACTCCATAAAGAACAGAAAAGCCAGAGGAGAGACAGCCTGGTGGTACTGAGGGCTGAGGCACTGGCTGCCTTATCTCTCGCTGTGCCAGTGACCCATGTTCAGTGTTCAGGGCTGCCAAGAGTCAGCTGGGAGGGAGGGCTGGGAGAGGATAGAGCACCCACCAGGCAGCTCTCCTCTCCTGGATCAGGGAGGTCAGCTCTCCCAGCCTAAGAACACCACCATGTGGAGGCATGATGGTAGGGCAGACATGAGTGGGAGCTGGGCACTAGGCCAGGATGGGCAGAGCAGAGTTGACTGGGCCAAGGCATGCGTGCACCTCCACGTGCATGCCTGACCTTGTCTGGGGCACCAGGGATTAAGGGCAGAAAATGCAGAAAAATGCGGGGGTTGCAGCTGGATGATGCCCCCAGCCTGGATCCGGTGGTTACACCAAGGTGAAGTGGGGTTGCCTCAAATGACTGCGGATGCCCAGTACGGATGGCTGACACAAGCTGCTGGCCCACAAGGGAGAGATAAACACCTATATGAAAAAAAAAAAGAAAAGCCAGAGGAGACATGATTGAGACTAATAAATACCAATGAGGAATAAACATTGCGGAGTATGGGGAGCTTTTTAGATTGAGCACAAATGTGATTAAAAGAGGGAACACAATGAAGTTAGTAAGGGTAAAATTCAAGAGGGAGCTGAGCAAGCATTTTTTACAGAATGGGTGGGGAATAGATGAAACAGCTTGCCAAGGTAGGCAAGTGAATGATAGGATTCAAGAATGTGTCAGATAGACACATGATTATCATTAAAAGGAAGAATCAGAATCACTCAGAGGGTGGGAGAAGCTGATGGTACCTTGATGGTACCTTGCTACCACAGGTAGGTAGGGTTAGGACAAACTGGATGGGCCTTCTGCTGACAAAACATGTTTTATGTTTCTGCAGCTGAAGATTGCCAAATTCAAAGCTCTCTGCCCTCCAGGGTGTGGTCATATATATTGTTTCTTATCATGACCTAATTTGGGTTTCATAAAAAAGAACACATTCTAGAGACTAAATATGTCCCATTTGAAGAAACATAAGACCTTAATTAATAAGAAAAATGAATAAATAAAAGCAATTCTGGAAGAATTAGATGCAAACATCAAAGGAATGCATCACCTACTTTTCTAGGACATCATTAAAGCTGTGCTCCAAGGAAAACTAATTGGGCTGGTGGCTACACAGAAGAGGAAAGGAAGGCTGGGCAGACTGCTTACTGACCACTTACTGAGACTAGAAGGTGAACAGAAACAAAAGTGGTGTCTGAAAAAAGGCAAGGATGTGAGTAAAGTTAAAACAGAACTCAGAGTAGGAATGGGAAGGTCAACTGTGTCAGATCAGGACTCCCCAAAACGGTCCACCTTTGCTTAAGTCTGGAAATCAGAGTTGTTTGTGACAGTACTTTAATTTGACCTAGTCCGGAGTATTGACCGGGTTCTTATCTGACAATGACTCGGTTCTGACCCAGTATGGATAACATAGTCATTTTGGAGCTTTGTTCTTGTTAAAATTGGGAAACTGGTGGGAAAAGACACTGGGTGAGATTTTTTAAACTAATGTGCCCATTTCCTGGATGCGAGTGCATGATTCCAAATGAATAGTTAGACCACAAAAAGTTGATCTAACTTTCGGGACAGAATCCCACAGTTGCATCTGACAAATGGACATGAGCCCTGTAGTTAAAGCAGAAATTGCAGCAAACTACAGGAAATGTCACAAATGTGTCCAGGTGGCTGTGAATAGGATGCAGACATCTGGATGCATCTGCATGGATGCAGCATGCATCCAAAATATGGATGCACATGCTCTATCTGATCCTTTCAAAATCCCACCATTAAAATAACTATTTTAAACATGAAATGACATAAAGAGAAGGCTTATAATGATGGAGTAAGGGCAATTTAATTCTGTCTTATGTACCAGTTTGGATCTGCCTCTGACCAGGTTCTGATTTAGCCTGGAACAATTTGCCTGTTGTGGCCAACCAGAACAAATCAGAGTAAATCAGAACCTTTTGAAAACAGATGAGTCAGACTCAGAACCTGGTCACAGCCAACTCGCCCATCCCTAACTCAAAGAACTGCATACTGTAACTATCAAACAGAAAAAAAACTGTTTTTTATGAGACAGAAATATTACAAAGAGGCAGTAAGACTGTAAAGGTCATTTTGAGGCTGTGCCCAATGCATACATTTAAGCACCAGATGATTTAAGGGCAAATCATCAACCTCACTACTTATTACCTGGGATATTTCTTAAATGGACAACACCTTATCAGTGTAGTTCAGGCTTCAGACTTTTTTTCATTTTTTATTTCTGATTTAATTCTAAACTACAAGGGAAATTATTATGTATTTTCCATATTTAACCTTTGAATATGTTACATTTCTCAACCACCGGTAGAAGATTCAAGGGAAAATGTCCTAGCAAACATTAGAATCAAATAAGTATATTTGTTTTATTAAACAAAAATTATCTAGTCTAAATAAAAACATAGCATATTACTGTAATATAGTGTATGGTGGAATGCTATTCTAACTGGAAATTCTAATTTACTAAAATGCTGTTCAGCCACACACTCATGCATGAATGGAATGCTGTACTAACTGTGCATGTAGAACAACATTCCATTCATTCAGAGTGAAAAGCTTGAACCACATTTGAAAGCCAGCATAAAAAAAACGCTGTGCGTCAATAGCATTGAAATCTGTTTGAAACACCGAAGATGGGTATGGCGGTTGTTTCAAAAACACTCACCAATCAGGAGCAGCTTATTCTCCATGACAAGAACCAGCTTTAAAGAGAAATTTCTGCCTCCAGTTTATTTGTATTCTTACTTAGTGAGACCTCCTGCTGCCATGTTTTTTTTCTTGAAAAACCCACCCACACTAGAGCGACAACCAATGGGAGTGTGAGCAGCTAACATAGGGATGTCCACTCCCTAGCAACCACACAACTCAGCATGAACAAGCTGTAGCTCCCAAAATACGAAATGGGAGACAACCATTTATTTCTCAATGAAACAAAAAAGTTAAAAAAGCTAAAATAGTACTAAAATACCTGAAAGGGGCACCATACACTATACAAAATACAGGATGGACAACCCGATGCAGAACCAGCTTGTTCTGCCACCTTGGGGTTTGATTCCCATGGACCTCTTGAGCTTCACTCTCGAGGTCACAGGGAGTCAAACCTCTCTGTGTCAGAACATGTTTGTTCTGCATGGTTGCCCAACAAGTATTCTCTTTTTTTTTTTTTACTTTCTATTTTTCCTCCCTCTCCCCTCAGCTCCAGTCTTCCTCGGGAGCACCTAGGAGTCATCCCACTGCAGTCCGCTCCTACCTGAGCAGTCCTCCATCACCCATGTAGCCTCAGTTTTACCCCCAGGGTGGGGATGAAGTGGGCCCCAACACCCCGAATTCCTTCAGCAGCGTCGGTCGGGAGAGTGCCAGGAGGATGGCCGCATATCGTGGACAAGCTCCGGTGCTCCTTCTCTGCTGGAGCTAAAGGGCATTTTCCCCTATTCTGGGGAGTGGCTGGCACTCTGACGTCAAGGTGATACTACCAACATCTGCCACTCCCCGCCCCTTCACTACGCTCAACACTTGCTGTGTCTCCGGCTTCCGCCAGAGGTCAGCCGAGCGCCAAACAGGGAACCCTGTCCCTCCCCGGGAGAGGAGAGCTGTCCTCCGGATGCTCGATCCTATCCCTCCCCTGCCGACCCCCAGCAACCCGGGCTCATTCCTGAACCCGAGTCACCAGCGTGACGCTAGGTGTGGCTTCCAGCGCCTAAACCTTCAGCACCACCTGGCCGGCCCACCAACAAGTATTCTCTATATAGCTGAACGTATTGTATCTGTATTTATATTTCCGTGGCCAGCCCCGTCATGGTCAGGCACTTGTACTGTCAGTCTAACTGTGTTAAACGTTATGAATAAATGAAATAATTTAATTCAAAATGCCTGAGAAAAGTACATATACCACCCTAGAGATAATAAATGAGGTAAGCATAGTCCTTAGAGTTCTTTACAACCACATTTGTATGACCCCTCTCCAAAGTCTGAACAGCTTGTCCTTCCAGAGCCCAGAGTCCAGCTTATATCAGGCAGGAATTACTAACGTCATCTCAGTCAGTTATTTAGCTGAGAATACTAAATTGGCTTCATGCTTTCAGTTTCTGGGTAGATCACCTCCTGATTATTAAATAAGACGTGTTATAAAACTCTGTGATAAGACTGTGCTGTCTTTGAAAGCATTGCCCGTGCAGAAGTTCACTCTGACACCATTGTGGCTGGTAACAGTGCACTGCCATAAGGCTTCTTGATGCCGTGGGTCATGCTTTCTGTTAGGCATGACTGTCTCCCATTGGGTCTCTGTCATACCTTTGTTTCAGAAAGTGGTGAAAATGCACAGTTCTTTACTTATTTAACTGGTAAAATGAATACGGTTGGATTGGCTGGTTAGTCTGTGGCCAGACTACATAACCAGAACTGAACTGATGTAAAAGTGAGTCTCTTGCAACAAGCTTCATGGACGGACTGCTCTGCTTCTACTTCCTGGAATGCCCTTAGGCAGCAGATAATGGGTTCTCTGATTCAGTTTGCAACATCCCTTTTTTGCTTTTCTGGGTATCTTTGCTGTCATTCCTTTAAATCTGTTCACTTCCATCTCTAATGCATAGCTTCTAGGTTAGGAGACTGCACCTGTCTGAATATGGTTCCACTTTTTTAGTTTTCTCCATCCCTTTTGCCAACCTTTCTTTCCACGTAGATTCAGGCTGATCAAGTTTCAAACTCCAGACAGAATCTATCCGTTATAACTCCAACTCCTACCTATTTCAGTCTCTCTCTCTATCTATCTATATATATATATATATATATATATATACACACATATATATACATATATATATATATTTATGGGATATGACATGACCTGACTAAAGATATCATATTTATCTTCACAAGAGGCCAATGATATCATGATATCTCACGAGTCGCGAAGCCATGAGTGAGATATCTTGATGTCATTGGACTCGAATGTAGATAAATATGATATCTTCAGTCAGACCATGTCATGTTCTGTTTATACAACATGTTTTGGTCCCCCTTCCCCACCAAAAAAAAAAAACACAAGCCCTGTACATCTCTCCCTCGAGGTAATTTCCCACATAGGGGTTTTCAATTTTCAGATAGAAGTTTTGGAGCTTCTCTCTCCCGGGTGGCTAAAATTATGTTTTAACACCCTCCCCCCAACAGAACTGTGCAGACAACCAAAACAAAATAGGTCATTTTTTATTTTGAAGATGAAATCTGTTTGATCCTGCCATTTGTGTTGTATTTTAAACTAGTACCATTACTTTTTGTTCTGTTTGTAGAAAGGTTTTCAACTGCCAGATAGAGGTTTTAGACTTCTTCCTCCCAGTTATGTTATGCCCCCCTTCCCACCCCAATACAACTCTGCATAGTCCCTCAACGCAAAAAAAATGCATTTTGATTGTACTTATCTGGTGCAATTTGTGCCATGTTTTGAAGTAGGAGTTTCAGTTTTTCTTTTAAGTAGTGTGACCAAGCAGTGTAAATGAGGTGGTGGCAGGGACTGAAATTAAGACACTCCGTACTATGGAGATTTAGAAAATGTGCATGTTTTTATAATCTTGTTTTTTTAAAGATACCACTGACTGTGTAGAGATGACAGTGAGCAAGCTGTGGCTTTAGAGTTGTAGACATGAGCCTGAGCAAGCATTGTTGCTATAGCAATGCTCGATCGGGCTCATGTCTACTACTCTAAAGCCTCAACTTGCTCACTGTCATCTCTACACAGTTGGTGGTATCTTTTACACAAAAGGGAGCAGGATTAATAAAATGCATACCTTTTCTAAGTCCTCTTAGTGCAAAGTGTTTTTGTTTCAATTCCTGGTCCACGTCATTTACATCGCTCGGTCACGCTACATAACAAGAAGAACTAGTCATTTCTCTGCAGTCAGCAGTTTCATTTGGGGAGAAGTGAGTATAACAATGGAAAAAAGACAGTTTTTTATTTTCATACGGATTCGGAATGCTTTAGTTTAAATTACTGCCACAGTGCCGCTCCATAATTAATACCACTTGACCATGCTACATACAGTAACAGGAGCACATTACAAAAAGTGAAAGTGATGGCACAAAATGACAGGATCAACCAGATGATGTATAGGAACATGGGGATAACATTATGACGTATAGGAGTATAAAGATATCATAATGACACATAGGAACATGGAGATAGCAATGATATCTTCACTGAGTGATTCAGATATTAATTTTTATCCTTGGATTTATCCCTAAACACATGTTGTATAAATATATTTATGCCATACCTGTGATGATAAAAAAAGGCAAACATTTTCAATATTCTCAGGGAGTTCAGACCTACAGTGAGAATTAAGCAATAAATCGCTCCAGGGTGTGGTTTATGCTGGGATTTACCCACGCCTGGTGTGGTTTGGTCATGAGGGGCAGTCGAGTGACAAAATCCACACCAGAAGTGGATAAATCCCAGCATAACCCACACCCTGGAGCAGTTTATTGTGATTATACAATGGGGAAAAGTGAAGGATTAGAAAGAAATATTGAAAAGTGTAAGAAATATTTTTTGTTGATTTTAAGCTGTGGTATGCTTCTGCTAGGTTGAATAGTCCTTTGTTGCTGGCCCGAATGTGTGTGGGTGTGAGTGAAAGAAATGTTGGGCAGCTAGTGCTGATGCATCTTCTCCCCTCCCTCCACTACCATTGCGAAACACACTGTAATGTGTTATTTTTTTGTATTGAAAAAACATTCTGCAGTGCCATTTTTTATTGAAGAAAGATCCTACCTGTGGTGAGTTAATTGTTGTTCTTTTACACTAGTGTGGGTAGTGAGAGTTTGTCTGGCTGGAGCAGTCACGGGGTGCCATCGTTCAACATTTGTTTCAGGGGTTTTGTGGTCGTCATGTCAGGAAGTACATTTTTGTACGTAACCCTAGTGCTGGAATGGACATTTGCTTAATTACGAACATTTTTTATGCAGGGCAAAATTGTTTTGTGGTCCGTAGAGGACTAAATTATTTATGATGCTCCAATGGATTGTGGCAATGGACCGGAGGTATGGAGTGGAGCAAACAGTTAAGAAGGCTGTCAAGTGAGCCATGTGGAAGCGGTTGCTGGTATTTGTATATGTTTGGGCTTAGGTGTGGCTTGATGAAGTATTTAAAAAAAATGTGAATGTTTTGAATTTTCTGGACAGTAGAGAGCGGGAACGTCTAGTAGCGTAACCTGTAATGCTACTGAGCATCTCGCTGTCGGGCTCGCCATCTTTGCTAGTCCTCAAGTTCATGTTACTCAGAGTGATTCCTGTTGGGGTCTTGCTGTGGCTGGCTGGCAGCTGGCAACTTTTCCCATGGATATATCGTAGGATTTACCATGGGTAAAAGGTGCCAGTGAGCCAATCAGTATGCATGATTCTAGGACCCCATTGTATAATTAAGCAATAAGGCATGACAGGGTGTGGTATATCATGTGCAGTCAGTAAGGAGACTGGTGACCGGAGGTTTTTTGAAGCTGTGATGATGTAGCCTGATATCATCATGGCTTCAAAAACTTCTCGGCCAATCAGCTTCCCGTATTTACAATCCTCAGTTCATAATATTGCATTTATCCTCACTGTAGGTAAATTTATCCACACAGTAGGTAGAGATTGGTTCATTCAGAACTCATTTGCATATTCAGCCACAGTAGCAGTAGTAACCATATTCAAATGTGAATAACTTTAAAAGGAAAAATTATACCATGGTACTGTGAGCACGAAATTTGTTCAGCACAAAAATATCTACAAAATCAGTGATGTTTCATTTATGGCTAACTTTCATTTTTTTATATAATTAGCTGAAAAACAGCAAGAAATGCATTTGTTTTTACTTTTCTTGACAAACAAAATGTGAATAACTTTAAAACAAAAAATGATAGCATGGTACTGTGAGCACGAATGTTGTTCCACACAAAAATATCTATAAAATGAGTGGTGCTTCATTTATGGCTAACTTTTATTTCTTTATATAATAAGCAAAAAAAGTGCAGAAAATGCATTTGTTTTTCTTTTTCGACAAACAAATGTGAATAACTTTAAAACAAAAAATGATAGCATGGTACTTTGAGCATGAAAGTTGTTCAGCACAAAAATATCTACAAAATGAGTGGTGTTTCATGTATAGATACATTTTAATTGTTTTATAATTAGGAAAAAAATGCAGAAAATTAATTTTTTTTCACTTTTGCAACAAACAAATGCTTATAACTTTAAAATGAAAAATAATAGCATGGTACTTTGAGAAAAAAAGTTGATCGAGATGAAAATACCTACAAAATGAGTGGTGTTTCATTTATAGATTTATTTTAGATTTTTTTATAATTGGCAGAAAAGGCAAGAATTTACTTTTTTTTTTCATTTTTTTGGAGATATGGTATAACTGGAATATGCCCCCCCCCCCCACTGGAAATATTGTCGATATTTTTTGTTCTTGTGCCAGTTGATCTGATGACATCACTCGTGGCTTCACCACTCATGATGTTATCAGGTCAATTGGCACTGCAACAAACAATATCGGCAATATTTTTAGTAAGGGGGTTGCGTATCATATATATATATATATATATATATATATATATATATATATATAGATGTTTACTTAAATAAAATGTCACAACAGACCCACTTCAACAAGCTTTGTGAAACAAGCCCTACTGTGTATATAGGCAGATCTGTGATCCACCTGATAGGAATACAAGAACCATCTCTTAAATGACTGGGTAACAAAGGCATAGAATGATTTAAAATCTTTGTTACCATGCTGCCTAGGTTAAGGATTTTTTTTTTTAACCAGGAGAGACGCACTAAGCTGAAAGCTTATTTACAGGTGCAACCTGGGAGCACAAGGAAGTTAAGTGACTTGCTCAGGGTCATACAGTATGCAAGTGGGGCTGTGGGATTCAAACCCAGGTTTCCAGGTTTGTAGCTCAGAGCTTTAAACCACTGCACTATACTGCCTTCTTCTTTGTTTATTTTTTTTTTCTCTCAAGCTGGGAAGCTGTCCCTTATTAGATGACTAATTTCCAAGCCTGAAGGCTGAAAAAATAAAAAACAAGAGGACAGCTATGATAAATATCCTAACAGTGACAATGTATTCATGTGCACATAAAAAAAACAGCTGTATTTGCAAATTAGTATAGGGACCTTTACAGCCCACATAATGAGAAGCCACAGGAGCAAATTGATACTATTTTCAATGGTCATATCTGCCCATGGTTTCTGAGGCCCACAGCTGAGCCTTGATGAGAGAGATTCAAAGCCTTGAACTGCTGCATACGTGTAGAAAATACTTTCAAAAAAAAAAACCCTGCCTGAAAAAGTGGTATCAAATTGCAAAGCTCATTTAATTTTGCTGTGAGTGAAGAGAGGGAAATGGCCCCCTAATGGAGACCAGATGCAATTTCAGTTATTCCTAAGGATGACAAGAATCTATGTTGTGCAACTCCTAAAAACCAATTTTAATTCTAAATGAGGACTACAAATTACACACATATTATAAACTTGAGTGTAGCCAGGCACTCTCCACCTCATTTAAAGAAGAAAGCAACACCAGAGTGCTATTTTAAAACATATTTAAAAATATGTATTTAATACAGTCTACTCCATTTATATCACCCGCAGTTAAAACGGGCAATCATCTATTTCGGGCAAAAGTGCAAAACCATTTGCCAAGTCTCATAGAGGCCAGTGTTATAGCAAGTGGTCATATCGATCATTATCTGCCTTCTATAGTGGTCTGATTCTGCTTGTTGAAACTTTTCACACCCTATTAGCGCTTTGCTAATTGTTAATTGCTCAGCTCATGCAAAGTAGTTTACTGTTTCCAGTGCAAAAGAGGTGCTATAGCACCTTCAGTGCAATCAGTTTGTGTCTTGACTGCCGAAATAATGGCTGGAAAATGAAAGACGATGCCCCTAAGTCAAAATATTGAGTTCTTTAAAAAGATCGACGAGCTGCCCCAAATGAGCCAGCGCGACTTGGCTCAACACCTTATTCTACCCAAATCTACTGTTGCTGATCTATTGAGGCAAAGAGATCAGCTGTTTACAGAATGGAATGCGAATCAGAACCCCAATCGCAAGAGGAAGCGGGATGGCAAGGATGTGGAGGTGGAAGCAGCCCTATTACGCTGGTTTCAAAATGCTCATGGTTGGGATGCACTGATTAGTGGTCTATTGCTAGCACAAAAAGCCAAGCAGCTAGCAACTGCCCTAGGTCAAGAGGACTTCAATCCCTCAGAAGGCTGGCTCCAGTGTTGGAAAGCCCAGAATAATATCAGGTTCAGAAGGGCACACGGAGAAAAATTGAACTCCTATGTAGCCAGTGCAGAGCAGTGGCTTCTGAATGTTCTCCCTGGGATCCTGGAGGGTTTCGAGCCTAAAAATATTTTTAACTGCGATGAAACTGGTCTCTTCTATTGCTGTGTTGGGTATGGGACATTAGTTTTTAAAAGTGAGCCTTTGCTGGGATCAAAGAAACAAAAAGAGAGAATTTCTGTTCTCCTTTGCTGTAACATGGATGGCTCAGAGATGCTCGAACTATTGGTCATGGGCAAGTCACAAAACCCACGCTGCTTCCATGGAATTCATAACTTACCAGTTCTGTACCAAGCAAACAATTCTTCTTTGATGACTGGTGACATTTTCACAGACTGGGTGCAAACATGGGACAGAAAATTGAGGCGGCGCAAGATCGTCCTTCTACTGGACAACTTTTCTGGTCATCCAAATGTTGCAGGTCTGAGAAATATAAAACTGGTGTTCTTGCCACCAAACACCATTTGCCTTATTCAGCCTCTTGACATGGGCATCATTTATAGCCTAAAACAGCACTATGTTCACACCATGCGCGAAAAGGTTTTGGACACTCTAGATGTCAGCCTAGAAATGTATGCATCTCAACACGTAAGGCAGATCACACTATTGGATGCTGTAAGACTTTTAAAGCACTCATGGGCCATGGTGTCTGATCTTACGATCCAGCGCTGTTACAAGAAAGCTGGATTTGTGTACCCTGAGGCTGCCTCTGCAGAGCAAGCTTCTGTGTCCAGTGAGCCTTACCTATCTGCCCCCAAAGTGCTGGAAATAGAAACAGTAGCTGTTCCGGATGGACTGTCAGAGGAGCAGTTTCAAGAGCTGTGTCACCTAGGTGATAGTGACTCTCCACCTAAAGGAGAACAAGATGACATCCAGGAGGTGATTGGTGCACTCAGAGGTGACGTAGACGAGGACGAGGACCCGGAAGCTAGTCGGGTGGAAGAGGAGGCTATTGTAACTGCCGTTGATGTTCGTGGAGCCCTATTAACATTACGTCATGCCATGGAACAGAGTGTTGGGTACGATCCAAACTGGGATATGATGCAAAAAACCAAGGAGACATGGCGTCCATACAGCCGAAAACAGAATAGCCAGACTCGGATCACAGAGTTTTTCACGGGACGTAGGTAGGCGTAGCATCACAGTTTCTGTTGCACTGTTACTGTGCTGTAGTTTTACTTTTTTTTCACTCAATCAATTAAAGTAAAGAAGATTAGTATATTAAAGTACAAGTGTCTTTACTAAGTGCTTTCGATTACATTACTGTAGTGCTTTTGCTATTGACAGTAGTATCATTTATTGGGTTCAAACCGCTAATATGTGGTAGCATTTGGATACATCATCCATCTCCTATAACGGACAAAAAGGCTTGACGCAAACATGCCCATTATAAATGGTGGGCACTGTACCACAAAGCCAAATGGTTGATACTGTACCTATTAGATTCATACCCTTTCCCCTGTTCCTTAATCCCATGTAGTTATCCCATGCCCTCTTGAATTCCCGTACCATGTTTGCTCCCTCCACCCATTCAGGCAGCCTATTCCAGTGACCCACCACCCTCTTAGTGAAGTACTTTCCCCTCAAATTTCCTTTGAATTTACCCCCCTTGTGACAGGGTAGACTAGGACCCTGTCTCATTTGTTATGGAAATAGAGATTTGTTTTTGGAAGAACAAGAGTAGGATTACAAGAAAGATTTTATTTTTGCCCCAGTACACAGTTTTTCTGAATAGGTTTATTTTATTTTATGTTTCTGCAACTACAAATAAACAGTTGTGTGGAATTTTAAACTGCTCCTGGGTGTTTCCTATGCTTCCTGACCTATGCATCGATGACAGATGGTGTCAGCGGTGGGATTTAAGTCATGCAAACTCTAAGACAGGAGATTTGTGTGGGGTACTTGACCTAGTACCAGGTAAGCACAGAGGAAAGTATGGATTCTGCATCAGAAGTCCAGTCTGAGATTGTACAGCCAGCACAAGATATGGAAAAAGAACTGATAGTGAGAAAACCTGAAACTGGATGGACTTTTTCAAATTGTGGGCTATACAACAAAAAGAGACTGAGATGCAGAAAGAAAGAGAAATTCAGCATTTAGAAGTGCAGAGGAGAGAAGAGATGCAGTGACAGGAGCAGCAGATGACAGAAGAGATGCAGCGATGGGAGCAGCGATGGCTGGATGCCTTACAAGCTATCAAAGGCAGAGGATCCGGCACAGATTCTGATGAGCAACAAAATGCAAGCAACTTAAAGGCCATTAAACTTACAAAGTTGTGTCCCACAAATGATATTGAGGCATACCTAACAACCTTTGAAAGAGTTGCCACAGCCTGCCAGTGGCCAAAGCAGCAATGGACAATCAGACTGATACCCTACCTGACAGGGAAAGCTCAACTTGCCTACAGCAGTATGGACACTACACAGTCAGAAAACTATGACCTGGTAAAAAGCAAAATCCTGAAAAGGTACGACATCTCCAGAGAGAACTACAGGCAGAGATTTCGATCTCTGAGGTGCAACTTGGTCGACAATCCTCGAGAAGCCTTCACCCGACTCACAGAACTCCTGATAAAATGGATCCAACCAGAGAGCAAAACAGTCCCACAGATCATTGACACTTTTGCCATGGAACAATTCACCAACATCTTGCCTACAGATGTGCAGCTGTGGGTAAAGGAACACTGACCAGAGAATGGGGAAAAGCTGTTTCTTTGGTGGAGGACTACCAAATGGCCAGACAGATACATCTGAGGTAGGCCTAGGTGCTGTCCTAAGTCAAAATCTAGCTGGGAAAGAACATCCTATTCTGTAT
This sequence comes from Neoceratodus forsteri, assembly GCA_016271365.2. NCBI lineage: Eukaryota > Metazoa > Chordata > Ceratodontiformes > Ceratodontidae > Neoceratodus > Neoceratodus forsteri. The sequence goes on from CM028134.1 coordinate 357,328,660, forward strand.
CTAAGTAAGAAATTGCATGACAGAGAGAAAAGATACTCCACTATCGAAAAGGAGTGTTTAGCAGCAAAATGGTCCATGGAGTCCCTCAAATTGTATTTGCTAGGAACCGATTTTGTTCTTGGAACTGATCACAATCCTCTCTGGTGGCTTAACCAGATGAAAGATAACAATTCCAGAATCACACGGTGGTACCTGGTACTGCAGCCATTTAAATACTCTGTGATTCACAAATCTGGTAAAGAAAATAGCAATGCTAATTTTCTGTCACAATATGTATCAGGAATTGAGGATTCTGAAGGTTGAAAAAAACCAAAACAAATTATGCATTCAAACCGTACTGTTGTAAAAGAATGATGCAAATGTGCTTAATTTCTGAAAGTAGAAAATGTTAGTAGAGAATAGAAAGTTTTGGAAACCTGTTTAATAAAACAGGTTCCCTCTTAAGGAGGGGGCTATATGTGATAGGGTAGAATAGGACCCTGTCCCATTTGTTATGGAGATAGAGATTTCTTTTTGGAAGAAAAAGAGGATTACAAGAAAGATTTTATTTTTGCCTCTGTACATTGTTTTTCGAACAGGTTTATTTTATTTTATGCTACTGTAACTACAAATAAACAGTTTTGTGGAATTTTACAAATTCTTCTGGGTTTTTCCTATGCTTCCTGACCTGTGCCTCGTCGACACCCCTCCAGTATTAAGCTGTGATGAATGTTGCTGCATTCTCACTCATCTTGAAAATGCTCCCTTACTTCACTTTGTTCACTTCACATAAATAATTATGTTTATATCATATCCCCTCCTTCTGTCCTTGTTTCCAGAGTGTGCAGGTCAAGCTCTTCCAGTCTTTCTTCTCATGATCTCTGTGCAAGCCCTGTACCATTTTGGTTGACCTTCTCTGGACCCTCTTCCCTCTATCTAGGTCTTCCCTTAGGTGAGGATTCCAGAGCTGTACCCCATACTCCAGGTGTGGTCTAACCATGGACCTGTATAGTGGCATAATCATCTTCCTCTTCTACTTGTGATCCCCTCCCTATGCATGCCAGCATCTTGTTTGCTTTACCCACTACCTTGTTGCACTGGTTTGTCACCTTTAGGTTATTCAAAATGACAATCCCCAAATCCCTTTCATGCTCTGTTGCCTCAAGCTCTTCCCTTCCCAGTGTGTGGCTTGCCATTGGATTTTTGTGCACTATGTACATTTTTTTGCATTTCTTTGCATTAAAGCACAATTGCCACTTCCCTGACCACAACTCCAGCTTTCTCAGATCCTCCTTCATTCGCTCCACCCTCCCTGGTGTGTCCACCCTATTGTAGATCTTTGTGTCATCTGCAAACAGACACACTTTCCCATTTAGATTCTCTGCTATATCACCAATGTGGATGTTAAACAGTATCGGACCCAATACTGACCCTGGAGTACCCGACTTGTCACTCCTTCCTCCCTGGAGTGAGCCCCATTCACAACCACCCTTTGAGTTCTGCCTTCTAGCCAGTTCTCCACCCAGTTTGTTAATTCCCCCCCCCCAGGCTGCCCATTTTGTTTACAAGCCTCCTGTGAGGGAATGGTGTCAAAGGCCGTACTGAAGTCCTGATAAGCCACGTCCACCACCCCTCCCTGATTGCATACCTCCATCAGAATCAGTATTACTGTTTGACTCTTGACTCATAGACACATCAATCACTGACTCCATCAAACTGAATCTGTCAATTCACCGAATTCCTATTTACCGCCAATCAAAACACCGAAACAACTTGCAAGTAGCAAGAGAATTAAACAAACTTAACACGCAAGTAACTTGCAAGTAGCAAGTAGCAAGAGAATTAAACAAACTTAACAGTCTACCTCGAAATGACCACAAAGTAACTGGAAACCATACTAGATGGTGCTCATGGTGAACATGACTTTGTTTTGCTAGCTCACAGCTTCATCTTACTAACATGCCAAACAGATAATTGTGCAACTAGCAACTGGCACATCGCAAATCGCAAAATGCAACTCAACTAAAGGCAATTGTGCAAATAGCAACTGGCACATCGCAAATCACATAACGCAACTCAACTAAAGGCAATTGTGCAAGTAGCAACTGGCACATCGCAAATCACAATTAAGTCAGTGTTTTGAGTGTTGTGCAATTAAATGAGGCTGTCATTCAGAATTTGGCAAATCGGGTACAGCAAAATAGTAGGTGGTGAATTTAGAGTCGATGAAACATACCTAATCCCCTCCACCACCTTGTCAAAGAATTCGATCAGGTTTGTCTGGCATTACCTACCTTCTGTAAACCCTGGCTGTCATCCTGGAGCCCTCTTCTGACAGATAGTGTGCTAATCTTTCTTTTAGGAGTGCTTCCATCAGCTTGCCCACAACTGAGGTAAGACTGACTGGCTGATAGTTATGTGACTCCTCCTTCCCTCCGCTCTTGTGCAGTGGCACTACGTCAGCCCTTTTCCAGTCCCCTGGGACTTTCCGCTTGTCTAAAGATATATTAAACAGCTTTGTGAATGGTGCAACAAGCTCCTCCCTCATTTCCATGAGCACCCTGGGACTAATTGCATCAGGACCCATTGCCTTTTCCACCCTTAATTTACCTACTTCCTCCAAAACCATACTCTCTGTAAAAGGACCTGTGTCCACCTCCCTGCTGTCTGTTCCTCTATCCTTCAGTTTTGGTCCCTTTCCCTCTTTTTCAGTCATGAAGACTGGGCTAAAGTATTTGTTTAACTTGTCCATCTATCTTCATCCCTCTGAAACAGAGCTCCCCCCTCTTCTTTTATCTTTATTATACCCTGCTTGTTTTTTCTTCTCTCACTGATATATCTGAAGAATTTGTTGTCCCCCCTCCCCCCACTGGCCTCTGTCGCTATTTTCTCCTTTGTATCTGACTTTGCCCTCCTGACTGCTTGTCCTGCCACCCGGAGCTTTTCCCTATATTCTTCCCTTTCCTCCATTCCCTGAATAGTTTTGTATGCCCTGAATGTTTTCTTTTTCTCCCTTATTGCAAGTGTACTCTCCTGCTTTTTTCCCCACCTTCCTAATGCACTGCTTTATTGCCCCTGCCTTCCCTTAATTTCCTCAAACACTGTTCTTAATGTCCCCAGATGTTCCTTCCTCCATTTCCTTTTGAAGATACCCCTCATTTTCTTAAAATCTACCCTCTGGATGGCCAGTACCTTTGTGGTAGTATGGCTTGCTTCTGCCCCCATCCTAAGATTAAACCTGACTGTTCTGTGGTCACTAGCTCCCAGATTCTCCCCCACTTCGACCACCTCTATGCTCTCTCCATTTGTCATAATTAGGTCCAATATAGCCTCCCCCCATGTTGTTTCTCACACTAGATGCTGTAGAAGTGACTCATGTACTGATTCCAATATCTCCCTGCTACTTTTTGATGTTACTGTTAGAAATCCCCCGTTCACGTTCGGGAAATTAAAGTCTCCCACCAGCAGAAGTTCCTCTTTTCTTGCCATCCTTTGTATTTCCATTTCCTTTACCAATTTCCTATCAATCTCCTCCCCTTGATTTGGCAGTCTATACACCACTCCCATACATACTGCCTCCCTGGTTCTCTTATTTAAAGGAGAACTGCATGTTAAAATCAGGAAAATATATTTTTTACCATCCATTGTGTGTTCTTAGTTCATCCCAGTGTTATTTTTCAGCTCAGTCTGTGTGAGGTGTTTTTTCTAACTTTCTCTTGCTATTGTATGGCCCTTGGGGCTGCCATTTGCCTTTCTTTTATTGCTTCTTGTCCCAGATAGTCTTCCCAGAGTGTCCCCTGCTCTGAGGTCTAATAGCCCATGCATCTGACCAGTGTCTTGTTACAGTGTCTGTATCAGCAGCACTCACCGCTGCATGCAACCTGTATATAAACTGTTACTTTGTTTAGACTCATGCTCTCCCTCCCCCTTTTATTCGACATATACAAGCGGCTCTTTAAATATTTAAAGTTGAAGGCAATGATACGAGCTGGTATTAAGAACAAAACAGGACGAAATCATGCAGGGGGCTTCTGGTGCAGATCATATGAACACAAAAATACTGAAGGCTGCTTAGCCAGTAGATGACAACTGCTTTAAAAGGATTACTTTGGTCTACAAGCATGAATCTTCTACGCAGGACACAAGCAACTGAATCAAAAGTACAGAATATGTTGAATAAAAGGGGGGAGAACATGAGTCTCAAGCAAAGTAACAGTTTATATACAGGTTGCATGCAGCGGTGAGTGCTGCTGATATAAACTCTCTCCTCTGCTATGCCCGGTGGGGAGTAAATTAGCATTGTTGGAGCAGACAGACTTGTTAATTGTGCTCCCTGATGTTTGCAAACCATAGAAACCATTCCAATGCTCCATATATTCTTTCATCTTGTGGCTACTATAAACAATACATAGATACATAGATACATAGACAGTGTCGGCAGATAAGGGCCTATGGCCCACCCAGTCTGCCCATTTGAGCTTGTAAGTTCAGTTTTTGTTTTCCTAGAAGTCTGTTGCCCTTTACCTCTGACCTCCAGAATTCCTTTATGTCTATCCCATGCATTCTTAAATCCTTGATTGTTTCAGCCCCCACCACTTCTCTGGCAGGGTGTTCCACTTGTCCACCACCCGCTCTGTGAAGAAATTCTTCCTCACGTTTCTCTGAATTGTCCTCCTCCAACTTCATCCCATGCCCTCAGTCCTGGAACATCTTTTTCGCTTAAAAATAGTGTATTCCTGCACCCTGTTCCTCCCTGTAAGATACTTGTATGTCTCTATCATATCCCCTCTCTCCCTCCTCTCCTCCAGGGAGTACATGTTCAGTTCCTTCAACCTGTCCTCATAGGACTTTTTATGCAATCCATGCACCATCTTTGTTGCCCTCCTCTGAACCTTCTCTACCCTGTCTATGTTCTTACGTAGGTAAGGTCTCCAGAACTGTACACTGTACTCCAGGTGGGGCCCTCACTAGTGTCTTGTATAGTGGAATTATGACCCTTCCTGCTGGTGATGCCCCTGCCTATGCATCCCAGCATCCTATTTGCTTTACCTGCTGCCTTGTCACACTGTTTCCCTACCTTGAGGTCATCAGAGATGATAACCCCAAGATCTCTTTCCTGCTTGGTGCATGCTATATCCTCACCCCCCCAACTGATATATTGTGCCAGAGTTTTTGTGCCCCATATGCATTATCTCGCACTTCTTTGCATTGAATTTCAACTGCCAAATCCCTGACCATTCTTTAAGTTTCTGCAGGTCCCTTCTCATTCTGTCTACACCCTCTGGTGTGTCTACTCTGTTACAGTTACTCTGTTACAATACAGACACTGTAACAAGACACTGGTCAGATGCATGGGCTATTAGACCTCAGAGCAGAGGGCACTCTGGGAAGACAATCTGGGACAAGAAGCAATAAAAGAAAGGTAAATGGCAGCCCCAAGGGCCATAAAATAGCAAGAGAAAGTTAGAAAAAACACCTCATACAGACTGAGCTGAAAAATAACACTGGGATGAACTAAGAACACACAATGGATGGTAAAAAATATATTTTCCTGCTTTAACATGCAGTTCTCCTTTAATGTGACCCAGAGGACCTCTACTGAACCCTGCCTTTCCTGTACCACCATCGCCTTTATCCCCTCTTTTACATATAATGCCACCCTTCCCCCTCTTTTCCCCTTTCTGTCTTTCCTAAAGAGAATGTACCTTGGTATTACAACCTCCCATTCGTGGTTTTCTGTCAACCATGTCTCAGTTATGGCAACCAGGTCTAGCCCCTCCTCCACCACTGTGACCTCTAAATCCTCCATTTTATTTCCCAGACTCCTAGCATTTGTCAGCGTGCCCTTCCCTCTATTTTCCCCCTGCCCATTTTCTATCCCTCCAATATCTCCTGCCCTCTTCTGCAGGGGAGGGCTTAGCTAGGCAAGACCCTCTAATTTCTACTTCTAGCCCTTCCCTAGTTTCGTACTCCCCTCCCTTAGTTTAAATCTCTACCCAGTATCCCATCAATATACTCTTGTAATTTTCCCCTTAACACTCTATCTCCCCTCTTATTTATATGCAGTCTATCCTTCGCATATAGGTTCACCTCTGCCCATGTCTCCCCCACTCTCTGTGCATGTGAAACCCTCCCTCTTACACCATTTCCTTAGCCAGAGGTTTAAATCCTTTATTCTCAGTTGTCTAACCATACTAGCACAGTGAACCAGCAAGACCTCTGAGAATCCTAGAGAGCTAACCATCTCTCTCTACATCCACTGGCTAACTCCTTAAACCTTTTTTGTACCTCCTCCACCTCTTCCCCGGCCAGATCATGTGTCCTGAGGTGCAGGACCAGGTGTGGTTTACCTTCCAGCAACCTAATATGCTCTTTTAATCTTGGCAATGCCCTCTTGCATCCATCCCATGGTCACAGAAGACTGATCTCCTTTTATAGGCCACCCCTTTTCTCAACCAGTTTATTCCTTTAATGACTGAGTCACCATAGACCATGACAGATTCTGTGCTCTCCATCCCTGGGTGTGCCCCCTACTCCTGTCCTGATTACCCTTCCTAGTACTTCTTGTATTTCCTTCCTGGCCTTCTGCCCCGATCTGACCACCTTCTCTGCTCCATTTTCTTCCAGCAGCACCCCTCCTACTCCCATGCTTCCCCTCCACACCTGCAATTCCCCCATCTCTCCATCCTCCTGTACAACTTTTTTCTTTACGCCCCTCCTGCCCTTCCTGCTCCTCTCTGTGTCTTTCTTGCTTTCCCCTTCTCCAGTGCTTCTCCTATGTTCTTTTCCTTCCCCTCTCAGTACTTCCCCTTCTGCATTTCTCCCCATTCCCACAATGCCAACTGCAGACCTCCCCACCTCTTCTTAACCTCTCTCCTTTCTGCTGAGATTTCCTCGCTCCTCCTCACACCCTTACCTTTTCTGCATGCCCAGCCCTCAATGACTCCCTATTTCTCCTGTATCCCAGATCCTTGTCTTCATAAACTCTTCCCTCCCTCCCCTTGCTTCTTCTTTTCCTGCATTTCAGTTAAAGGTAAGAACCTGTTTGATACCTTTGTATAGCTATCTATGCTTGCATTTGCATTTCTGCACCCCTGTGCAATGCCTCTTACTTTAGTTCTTGTCCGCCCCCCTTCCCCTCCCCATGTACTCTCTCTCTCTCTCTCTTTCTCCTTCCATGAACTTTCTACCCTACTTCCAATTTTACCCCTCTCTCTCCCTCCTTCCACCCCTTCCCTGCTTTTCCCTTCCCTCCACTCCATCTCCCTTCTTAGCCATCTTACTTCTGCCTCCAGTCCCCCTAGTCTCTGACAAATTGGGCACCCTCCAACTTTCCATAGTGTGTCCATAAAAACAGCCACCCCACATCCATTGCAAGTGACTATTCTACTCACTCTTGTTGTTTGTCTTTTGCCTCTTGCTCCATGTACCCCTCTCCCTCTTCCCCTTCCACCATCCCCTACCATGATACTCCTTTCCCTTCTATTGTAACCCTCACCTGTATGTGACATTTTATAGAACCCTCTGTTGTCACAACAATGTTGCCCTAATTTTAATTTTGCTCCTTCTGTGCGAGTACCTTAATCACAATTATAATTAACCTTAATTACCTTTTTCAATGCTTGCCTTAAGAGCCCCTTATCACAGTTTATCTTGTTAATCACAATTGTTAATTGACTGCCTTTTCATCACTCATAATATCTTATCTGTACTTTTATAAGTTAATTGCCCTTTCATCTCTTGTAATTGCTTATCTGTACTTTTCATTTCAACATTCAACTACTTTCCAAAGCATGCCAATAGGTTGTCTGTCTCTTTAAGAATTATTGCCTGATGAAAAATTTTCATTTTGTTGCCCAGTGCTCCTCTTCCTTATTCTGGCCTGTCCAATCCCTGTAGGTACTGCTTGCATTTAATAAGTTGCGGAGGAGGGGTGGGTGGGAATTTTCTTTCCCACAGGGTAGGGGGTCCTGCTGTTGGGATGCAGCCACCTCAGCACCCACTGACTCCCAAATGAATCAGATGGCAACCCTGAGGCCCCTTATGTAGGGACACTGCTGCACTAGTGGTCCTTTGTTTGAAAAAGGCACCAAGCCATTTTCCAGCTCCCAATTGGCATGTTGCTACCTCAGTTCCTTGCCTGACCCAGCAGCTTGGTCCAATGTAGGATCGTGGACTACAGCTGGATTTTTACTGATTGGAAGTCTGCCTTTTTTGCTCTGGTGCAGGGTAGAGGGAGCCCCTTTCTTGGAACGCAGCCACCTCAGCCCCTGAGGACTCCCAAATGAGTTAGTCAGCAACCTGGGCCCCCGTATGTAGGAACACTGCTGCGCTGGTGACCCTTTGTTTGAAAAAGGCACCAAGGCTTTTTCCAGCTCACAACTGGCTGGTCGCTGCCACAGTCTTTTGTTTGTTTATACTGTATAAGAAAGGAAAAGTGCTGATTTGAGATTAATGAGAGCAGGGGTTCACTGATAGAATTAATATCATATAATTTTTTGGTGGTATTAAATGGTACCCTATGGGGTGATAGACAGGACCGCCAACCTTTTTCTCCTCTGTAGGTTCTTTGTTGTTGATTATGACATTTGCACACTATTTGACTGGGTAAAATATGAAAGCTTAGCTATACAAGTCAAATCAGATAGCAACCATTTCCCCGGACAATCTCTCAGAAAATGAGATATAACCCTTCGAGTATATTAATTAACCAAAATACCCACTAATGGACAGGAATTGAAAAGAATAATAAAATGAGAGCTAGATGAGATATAATTACAGAAGGTCTACAAAATATGGTGCTGGATAATATTATGCCACATTTTGAAATTGCAATTGTAGGCAATCTCAGTGCTGAGAATGTATATGCAAATCCCAAAGAGTGCCTTTGAAATGCAATTACGGATTTGGTTTGATAGTAAGTGCCTAAAAGCTAAGAATGATTGTTCATATTTGGTAAAATATTCAAAAAGGTTTTTAACAAGAATATATGTTATTGATCCAAATAGATAAAAGCTTTGTAAGTCTTATCTGCTATTGCGACAACAAAACTACTGAAAAAAGGTGGAGACAAATACAGGATGCTGTTAGAAATAAGGATTCAAAATATATTTTTACAGATAGTGGCAATACAGACAAGGAACCACAAAACAGTGGTAGATATGTACAGTATATAGAAACACTCCATTGAGAATCCTATTTTTCTGGAATTTTTTATGAGGGCAGTAATAATGACTTATTGGAATCAGTTAGTCTTTCCAATGGAAAATCAGCCACTTCTGAGCAAATAAACTCAGAAGAGGTATACTTGGCAGTATCTAAATGCACATCAGATAGCTCACCAGGGTTCAATAGGTTTTGAACACTCAGATGTGGAGCAATTTGCTTGCCATTTTCTTAACAAACATATTTTGAAACAAGTTGCTCCCAAGTCCTGGAAAAGAAACCAGGTCATCCATATACACGAAAAAGAAAGAAAGGAAGAAAGAAAGATTATCCAAAAAAGTGCTGATCAATAAGTTTGATTGACACTAGGGCTATTGTCCTTGCAAAATAGTTCTCTATAGATTACAGATGTGACTAAAACAGAGATGTATTCTTTCAGAGTACCAGACTGGATTTGGAGATGGCTATTCAACCATGAATCACTGTTTTGAATTGACACAACTACTTAAAAAATAGGTCAAAATAAGAAAATAGAAGGCATGTGTGGCCTTCGTAGAGCTAACTTTAGTATTTGAGTCCCTTTCTAGGAGAATTTTATAGAAAAGGCTGCTTGAGATAGGGGTTGACAAAGATTTGGTGATACTAACTGAACATTTATACTCAAAAACTAGGTCACCCACAAGTCAGGTACGGGACTGTTGTAGAATTGACAAATAAGTATGATATGAATTATGGGATTCAACAGGGGTTCATACTGACTCCAACCCTGATCATCCTCTATATTAACAAAGTTTTGGGAAAATGTCCAGTAAGGATTTTTGTGCACTGTTTATTGGTAATAAATAATGTCCAGTCCTGGGATATGCAGATGATTTAACAATTAGATCATTGTCCCTGAAAGGGCTCCAGCAGATCCCCTTGTTAAAGCTTGCATAAATTTAAAACTTTAAATCACCCCAGACAAAGCTAAAGCAGTAATCTTTGGTTCCATTAAGATAAACCACAATTAACCAAAATAAGATGATGACTGTGAAAGAATACATTGATTTACTGATTCATTCTTTTATTTATTGATGTCCAGTGTTTACCAGGAAAGCACACTATGTTGATATCAGCTTATTTACAGATGCAATAAAAAAAAAATCACACACTGCTTATTGCAAAGCATGTAGAACTTTGTTCTAAAATAAACTTTGCAAAGTTTACTGTGATTGAAGTTGAGCCCCCTAGGTACAGGGGAGGAGACAGAACCATTGTTCTGCTTCAAGAAGATGAAGCTGGATCTTTATCCTCAGGGCCCTACATCCAACAGTGTAGTGTAACATTTAGTTGTAGTGTAACACTAAAGGTGTGGTATAACATTTCACAACATTTAACACTAAATATCCTGTAATAATCTTATTAGGAAGGTGGGTAACAAAGAGAATGTCATGCAACACAGTTTATGAATAACATGTTGTCCAGCACCACAGTCTATAAATAGCCTGTTGTGAAGCCACATTTATGAATAACATGTTTTCAAGCTACACAGTCTATAAATAACCTGTTTTGGAGAAAAAAAGTATAGCACAGCTTAAAATAGACATGTTCTTTGTTTTGTAATTGGTTTATATGGGGGTGTTGGCTTTATCAAGATAACAATTTCATATATAACTACTGCATGTAAACTGAATAAGCAGCCCCCACTAAGCAGCACCACTATTGATGAAATGAAATGAACTTGTATGTCAAGATGAATAACCGCAATAAACTTTTAGAAGTAATCTGAAGGCTCGAGTGAAATTATTTTGCAAACACAATGCAAACTTTACATTTGGTGCTGTGACTTGGAAGTTTAAAGACAGTCTATATGGTTGTTGATGACATCAAAAGAACCGAATAGACCAAGCTACGGGGAATGCCTTACTGCACCTGACCTGATCAATCAAGTACAGAAGGAAGTCGAAAAGGGACTCAGGAGGACCAGTGTAAAGTCAGACATGATTTGCCAGTCAAGATAGATGTAAGTATGGATACCATATTATGTAAATATTTATTAAACACATTTAAATGAAGGTCTGTATTGCTCTCCTGAACAACAGGAAGATGTGTATCAATGCTTTACTAAGCAATGTACGGACAGAAATGAGAAAGTTAAATTTGTAGAAACAAAGTTAGCCAACATCTGTCAAATGTATGTACAATATCAGTGTGAAATAACAGCTGGGGTGTGTAACATGAAGAGGCAGATGTTAGAAGAGAAATGTAATGAAGGTTTAGCCCTCCAAGGAAAAGAATTATAACAACTCTAAGTGTAAACACTAATGTCTGTACAGCTGTTCCTTGCTCCTCATTTTAGGAGAAGCACTACGTTTGATTGTAGTACACCATATCTTGTTATGTAGTGCCCAAGGTCACGCTGTTCTCTGTATGTCTATTATTACTTACTTGGAGAATGTTTTGAAAACTACTTGCAAAAACATTACTGTATTCAGTAATGAATGTTATGGTTTCATGATATCAGCTTCATTAACTATAATGATGCCAGAATGAAGTCTGTCTTTTATTAACTTGGCTTTGTTCACTTGAAGACCATTATTGTCTTCTTTAGTTGAAAGACTCTTGGTTTCTTTATTCCAGGTTAATCCTCATTAGTGGCAGTGTTGTAGGAAATGTGCCGTTCTGGATTTTAATGTGTGGATTTTTTATGTTTTATCCAATGTCATGTTCCGGTTTGCAGTGTTGGCACATTGTCTGCAAACTTTCTATCTTTCAGATAGGTGGTTGATTTAACTGATGTGCATACACATATGTGAGTGCAGTTGCAGATGTGGTGGACATGCAGCATTGGATGGGGCATGTGGATGGGATGGCTCACTTGGGCAATTAAAAAGATTAGATCATGCCAATCAGGAGCATGCCCAGAACCGCTCATATAAGAAACAGTCCTTGTATACATTACAAGCAAAGGCACAGCTGCAGTGCCAAATCTCCTTAGAGTTAAGGCAGAATAAATACCTCCTTTTATCTAACTGAATGTTCAACTGAGCAAAAAGCTGTCAAAACAGTAATAAAAATATGGTAATTTTCACCTTGTTGAAATTGGTTACCTTTTGCAACACAACTTGACCTTCCATGTTTAATCTAAGTTGGGCACATTATTTCGTCAGGATTTAACATATATTTAATATATATTTCCAGGTCCTGCTGTATTTTAAGCTGTATAAGTAAACTTTTTCACTCTGACATAAAAAATGTGATTTACTGTCTAAAAATAGAAAAGAAGTAATCGAGATTTATTTAAATCTCACATGTCAAATAGCTTCAAAAGACGTTTTTTTCTATGATTGTTTCTTGTAATATCTTTTATGGCTGTTAAACAAGCACTAATGATAGCTTCTGCCCTCATTATCCCTTCTGAGTCATCAAATTTTGTTATACAGGTACATGCCACTGATCAAGTGATCAAATGCAGTCCTGTTACAAAAGCAATCAGGGATTTTACATCCAGTGGGATATTTTTCCCAGGTGTTAACTCCAGTACAGGAAACCTATGAAGAATGTGTAAAACACTTATTAGCTGTATATTGGGCAATGCAAGCTACTGAACATATTGTGGGGTTTAATCACATTGTTTTGCAAACTTCACATACACCTGTAAAATTTCTCTTAGAAAGGAATGTAAGGGGAGTATCCTCTCAGAAACTGGTGAAATGGGCATTGACCCTACAAGGGAAAAAAAAATCACTGTGGAAAAATGTACCTCCCCCATGTTAGTAAAGCTAATGACATGGGAAGGAGATGTGCATGACTGTGGGGAAGTCATGGGTATTGAAGATAAACCATTTTTTGCTGCTGAACCTAATTTTATGGGTATTAATGTGTATGTGGATGGCTCCCACTTTTGGGATGATGGCCATTTCCATACCAGATATGCTATTTGGACTCCTGGAACAAGTCAGGAAATATTAGTATGATGTCAGTCATTATTTTCTGCCCCACGAGCGGCATTGGAGGCAGTATACAGAACTATTATGGTGTATCCACAGGAAGCCATTAATGACTTCTCAGACTGTGCTTTTGTTGCAAATTTCTTGCTAGATTTTCTTCCTATTTGGACAAAAAGAGGAATGCGAACAGCCACCGGTGAACCCATGGCTTTTGCTCCCATATTACAACATATATGGGATATAGGAGCTCATACACAGCTGAAAACTGATATTTGTAAAGTAAGGGCTCATCAAAAGAATCCAAAAAATATCCATGAACTAAATAATAATTTGGTAGATAAGTTGGCTCAAATAGCCGCAAAACAAACACACTTATGGGTAGACCCTCTAGGAGGTGACTCTACACAATTGTGGGAAGCTGAAGAGTATGATAAAAATCATCCAAAATGAATATCAGCATTATCACAAGTCTCTAGTTTGGGATGAATCCAAGATACTGATACTTCACTTCTTGATTGTCAGAACCAATGGAAAGATACAGGACAGTGTACCACCAAACATGTTACCATGTGGGAAGATATGGTAATATGGGAAGGACAATCAGGGTTTAGGAAGTGGATCCCACCCACTTCATTTAGAAAAGATATTATCATGGATAATCATCAAATTGGAGGTCATTGTGGACTCCATAAAACATGTATAATGTTGTCATAAAAATACTGGTGGCCAAAAATGAGAAAAGATGTCAAACAATGCCTGGAGGCATGTCTCATCTGTGCACAGATAAATCCACCAGTGCCTGGTAAAAGGGTTCCATTAGGGCATATACCCCTGGCAGATGATCCTTGGTCCAGCTTACAAATTGATTATGTGGGGCCCTTGCCTACTACAAAAGGGGGGGTTCTGATATTTACTAGTCATTGTTGACATATTTTCCAAATGGGTAGAAGCATTGCACATACAAAATGATAGTGCTACAGCTACTGCAAAAACGCTATGGGAACAGGTGTTCTCACATTGGGGTTTTCCCAGAATACTTGAAAGTGACAGAGGAACTCACTTTACAGTGAAAATAATGACAGCTTTGTGTGATATCTTAGGCATCACTCAACGTTTGCATTTACCCTACCATCCACAATCTTCGGGAATTATAGGTTAAATCACACTTTGAAAAATGCACTGAAAAAGCAGTGTTGGACACTGGTAAAGGGTGGGTGATGCACTTACCAGGAATCCTAATGGGTATTAGAGGGACTGAAAACAAGAGTACTGGCTATAGCCCATATCAATTGATGACTGGATGGGATATGTGGCTGTATTATCCTCCAGATCCAGATCTATCAACACCTGTGTTAGATCACATCAAAACTGATGTGTTTTTATGACAAATACAGAAGCGGTTAGCTCTGTGTTTGCCCCATGCTGCCAGAAATATGGCACAGACTCATTGGAAAAACAAACAGAGACATGATGAAAAAGTGATACAGCCCATTGAAAGGGGTCATCATGTCATGATGAAAAACTTTGGTCAGAAGGGACCATGGGATGCTAATTGGATGGGGCCCTATACTGTCATTGATGTTTTGGGGGCATGGGTCATTCAGGTCCAGTGAATCCGACAAGGGTCTACAGGGACCAAATGGGTCCATGTGGACCAATGTAAATTGTATCAGACGTTAAATGATGACAACTGATACTGCTTTGTTTTTCCCAATAGGTGAAAGACAATGATGTTTCCTTTTCTTGTACTGAGTAGTACCTTAATGATCCTGGTAACTTCTGAAAGATACAATGGCTACCCAGAACACATATAGAACAGTTTATATAACAAGAACTATGCCAATCGTACAGTATGAGGTATCCCAGTATTGTTGGGAGAATGACATGAACACACTGGATATCTTCTTGTCAAATGGTACTTTATTTGTTATGGACAATGTCAAAATGCGACATGAGGATGCTCGCCAGAAGCCTGGCCTGGCACAGCAATGTGCATGGTGAACACAACAGCCCAGAAAGGGATCTCTATACACTCTTCACTTTGGGGAATACTATGAATTTAATGAAAGAGGAAGAAGATTTATTTTAAATAAAACTAAAGGACATGTTACATTATCCACTTAATATTACATTGTTCAAGACGTAATATGTGGCATTTTTTATATAATACATCTATTGTAGCAAACTATACAGTAGGGCTATAGCAATTTTTCACAGTATTGCCATTAGCAAATAAATATTCTTTGTTAACTTATACTAGCAGTGCACGATGGCCTGGTATGGCATGTAATGTTAATTGAACAGCATGGCACAATTTTGTTGCATGGAGTATAGTTTATCAGAAACAAAGTATATCAGGGCAAAAATTCTAGCCCCCATCAGACTGTATTATTTTGACACAAAATGTATATCCTCTATATTATCCATGTAAATTGGAGTATTATATATCCATGTAAATTGGAGTATTATAATGTTTTGCTACATTTTCCTTTTCCACGATTACCACCTCAATGTAGGGATTAGGCTTCAATAATAGTGTGGCAACAGTATTATAATAATACTTTAAATCAATACCATAATAGACACAGAATGTGGTCATTTCAAATTCCTGGAGAAGCGTCACCAGGCTACTCTTGTCATAAAAGAGACATGTGGGGCTGGTTAGGCTAAGGGTTAGGAATTGCTAATGGTATTGATTCTATGGTTTTAAAAGGTCATATTTGTTCTTCAGAAAGGAGTTTAAAAGATATGGCTACTGGACCATTATCAGCTACTGTGAAATTAGCGGCTGATAATGAAGAAATTAATTGGTTTGCATTTAGAGAAACCTTACAGAATTTTCGAATTATTGCTAAAATAGTAAGGCTTTTAAATAACTCACTTTCTAATATCTTTAAAGACAGCTATATAGAATTGGCTTGCTCACAATTAGCTGCTGAAGCACATGCTTATCTAGCCAATGAATTAAATAGAATTGGAACAAATGGATTACCCTTAGGAATTGGTAAAACCAATGTGACTAGATTATTGGATCACTGTATGTTTACCACCCTTAGCTATGATGAAAGTATGGAACTCACCAAATCAATATGCACAAGTGCTGCGACATGTGATTCCCATACTAGCGATTATACCTGTATGTTTTGAACCACTGAAAATATCATGGCAAATCAATAATTTAGGAGTATTAATACATGACCAGATCATGATACTCCAAATACCAGGTGATACTATTATCACAGTACACAATGAATATGTTGTCTTACCCAAGCAACAGTGTGTACAAGAACATGAAACCTTGATATGTGGGGAGAAGACATCAACCGCCCCATGGTTTCCTGAACAATGTAAATTTACCCTAACATCTGCAAATCAATACCGCCAAGCTATGAGATGGAACCAATTATAGTGTGTAATCACAGGACAACCTTGGAATGTATAGGGTGTAGTGACAAAACTTGGTGGGTTGCAAACTGGACCCTCTGGGAATGTCCTGCCTATAGCCGAATAAATGTTACCCATATTGATGGTTCCAGTATGGCCTTGGATTTACTCACTGATTTGGCAACTCCACCTCATTTCGTATCACCCAAAATTAATAAATTGACACTTGGTGCCTTGTTGTATCATCAACAAACTGAAGGACTTATTTTCTCAAAAAAGACCTCTGCTGTAGAGGTAGAGAAGCAGTCATCTTATATACCTATTATATCCTGGTGGGATTGGGACTTTGCTGTTTTGGGTATTCGTCCAACTCTAAAGGTGGTAATATGCGGTATTGCAGTAATCTGTTTCCTTGTTATGGTACAAGTGTTCTTGTATCGTAAGATAAGACAGATGCTCAAACAAATACAAATGTTACAATGGCAACAACATCTTATGTGATCTACAAGGATAGAGAGTCACAAAGGGGGGCTTGTAGTGTAACATTTAATTGTAGTATAACATTAAAGGTGTAGTATAACATTTCACAACATTTAATACCAAATATCCTGTAATAATCTTTTTAGGAAAGTGGGTAACAAAGAGAATGTTGTGCAGCACAGTTTATGAATAACATGTTGTCCAGCACAACAGTCTATAAATAGCCTGTCGTGAAGCCACATTTGTGAATAACATGTTTTCAAGCTACACAGTCTATAAATAACCTGTTTTGGAGAAACAGGTACATCACAGCTTAACATAGACATGTTCTTTGTTTTATGATTGGTTTATACGGGTGGGGTGGACTTTATCAAGATAACAATTTCATATATAACTACTGCATGTAAACTGAATAAGCAGCACCACTATTGATGAAATGAAATGAACTTGTATGTGAAGATGAATAATCGCAATAAACTTCTAGAAGTAATGTGAAGGCTCGAGTGAAATTCTTTTGCAAACACAATGCAAACCTTACAATCAGGATTCAATAAAGAATTAGACTGTGCACTTAGTCTGTGATCGGTTTAAGTCCTATTTTGTGCTTTAATCATTGATTCTTAAAAAGCACACGGTGCATTTTAATCAATTTGCTAACTTTTATTATGATTCTTTTTCAAACCCCTTCCTGTTTATATGATGTGGTGGGATACAAACCTAAATTTCACAACTCCATACTGTTTCAAGCTAATGAATTCAGAACTTTTCTGTTTTGCTTCTTTTCACCACATCTCTTTCTTTGCACCTGAAAGGTGCACCTGAAAGTTTCACCAGGAACTGAGTCACCTTTCGACTGCCAGACTCTATTGCCTATCATCGTCTCACTCTACTTTTTTTTAGTCCCCATTAAGCATTAAATTCCTATACTCACAGGTATAATTCCTTCTCTGGAATGCACTCCCAACATCCCCACCCACCTTTCCTGACTACCTTCTTTCTAACCCCTACCCCCACCCCCCATTGCACTCCTGCTTCATCCCACCCTGCTCACATCTGTCCTCACCTTTGGTTCAAGTTTTGGATATTAAATTCAATCCTTCTTGGGAACACAATATCTGCTTTTAAATTGTGTATTATATTTTAAATGTATCGTTCTCAAGATCCTCAAAATGTTTTTTTTTCACAAATTGTATGTATGTATATATTGTGACTGTGCTTTTAACTATGATTGGTCAGTTTAAACAGTGATTAATATTTATGTAGATTGCTCTATGACAGATCCATGACAGCTGTCAATCAATGTAATTGAACTAATAGTAACTAACATCTCATTGTATTTAATGCACATCCTAAGCTGACTAGTTTAGGCATGCCCCCTTACAGAGAGGCAGTGTGGCTCAAAGCATTGGGATTAGGCTGGTTAACTGTGGCAATTTTTTGTGCAATTTAGAATACATTTCTATGTGTTTTGCAATAAGTAGTGTGCAATGGTTTGTTTTTCTCCATTCTGATCCTTAGCCTATTCCATGCAACACACTCCAGCTCTGTGTAGTGCATCGCTTCTCCCTCAGTTTTTACTGACAGTTACATCCGGGGGGAGGGGGGATGGGGATCAATACAATGTATTAATCACATCAATACAAGCAAGGCGTGGAAAATAGAGCCAACAGGTAGCACTCAACATGGCAAGGACAAATCAGTACTCGGTTAAATAAACATAAATGGTGATTTATTGTGAGCCCAAAAGTATAGGACACTGAAAACTGTGACCTGAAACTTCGAACACTGGAGTCTTATAAGGAGGGCTTGGTCAGAGGAGATAGCTATTGCCTTTTAAATTACACTTTTAAAGGTGTGTTACATAATTACACCCTCCCCACTTCTCTGAGGTGGGCCTCCTAGTGGTTCCACGGCTCAAATCATCTGGTGATCAGTCATTTAAGGTGGCAGGATCAGCCTGTGGAACTTGCTTCCAAGATTTTTGAGGGAGGCTGACTTGTTGGCAGCCTATAAGAGGAGCCTAAAGTCATACCTATTTAGGGAGGCCTTTGGAGCATACCAAGGCTCCTGGCACATTGATGGGTATTCAGATTTGTAATTATTTATTGACTAATTTAATTTACTGGATTTTATCTGTTTTATTTGGTATCCCATGTACAGGTCACTGTGGCTCAGCACATTCAAAAAGGGTGACTCAATCACAGCACCAGTGCACAGGGCTACCTGGCAGGGGAGTGACTGGACAGGGGGTTCAGCAAATATAACAATAGGATGTCACTATGTATACATGCACGCAGGGGAGTGGGGAAGGACCATGCCATGTGATGGGTGGAAGGGTTTGTGGGGTGTAGTGCAGCAGTGGGCTGCCAAGCTGGCCATGTGGCGTGGTGGGTTGGTAGCAGGCTGGGGTTGGGAGGGTGCCAGATTCGGTTCTGGGCACACGTGTGTGTTTTTGCTCCAGGTCGGGTTTTTTTTTTTTGCACCTCCCTGACATGCACCCCCCTGGAGTTGAGAATGCTTTAGTAGGGGGGTGCTGGGGTGCAGGGGGCTCAAGAAACCTAAATCTCAGGCGCCCTCTTGATGTTTGCCACGAGTCACCAAAATTCATTTTTGGCAATGTCAATTCTCCCAAATGGCGATCACTATTCCATGATCACTGTTATCACACTGAACTTTTTATTTATCAGTTAATGGTTATTTAGGAAGTCTGTAGTTGAAATGTCTCTATGTATGTATTGTCTTTACCTTTGTACAGTGCCCTGAGCCCCAGGGAGTGGGTGTTGATCAAATAAAATGTTACTTACTTACTTAAAACAAGTGTACTAATACCAGCACATGTGTTAAGCATAGTAAAATATATCAATAACACTCTAAGTTCAAGAATAAAATACAGAATCAAACAATTCAGAAAGTACAAAAAGAAAAACAAAAGTTAAACTTAGTTTAGTCTAGCACAGAAGAAGGGATATCATAATACACTGAGAACTACTTCTTAGCCTCATATTAAATTCATATTAAATTCCTTTTAAATGTGATGCATGATGCCCTATTCACTAGTAAATTTCCTAGGTAGGTTACAGCAAGTGTAATACTAACAAAAAATGGCAACATAGTGACCGCCAAATAGTTTTGAACATAATTCATTTTTTCAATACAAAAACTGAATGAAAGAAAACCAATGGGACCCCCAAAGGGACAATGAAAGAGTGTGAGGAATGGGAAAATAAGTGAAGATAGGAAGAAAAAGGACTAGAGAGGAAATATAGAAGGAAAATAGGAAACTGGAAAAATAGGAGCTGGGATGAGGGAGCGAGGAGGTCAAAGGTGAAAAATGTAGTTCCAAAGATGAAATTATGATGGTTGAGAAAACTATATTGTGACACAGGATAATTGATTAAGATTAAACAAACTCCCAAATTGGGGGCTACAAATTCAAGAGCAAAAGGGGAGTGGAGGCGGGGGAGTTAAGTTAGTATTAGTAAAACCTTAGGCTCTTCAGGGGATTAATAACATTTTCAAAAATTAGTGAATTAGTAATGCTAAAGGATAACAGACAATAAAGGCACATTAAAACTGTGTAATGGAAAACATAATTGCCCGTATACTTAATAGAAATGAATAACTTGGCTTGGAATTCTCCCAGAGAGTTGAATAGTAGAATAATTTTAGAGAAAGAGGTGAGGAGGTAGAGGTGAATTCTATGGGAAAAAGAGAAAAAATATATGTTAGTGATTACATCTCATACAACATAAAGTATTATTTATAGGAACTGTTTATTTATTTTATGTATTTATTAATTTAAAAAATGTTGGTTACCGGGAAAGTCACACTGAGCTGATGCTTGTTTCCAGGTGTGACCCGGGGGAAAGGTACAGTAACAGATAGAACAAAACAATGTAAAATAACATCATATTACACATAGAAACATAGACTTTGTCAGCAGATGAGGACCGCTTGGCCCGCCTAGTCTGCCCAGTTCCCCACCTATTGGATAAGCTGTAGATTCTAGTTAACCAACAGCCTACTTCCTCCTACCACCCCATAATTGCCTTATGTCTGTCCCATGCATTCTTGAATTCCCATTGTTTTGATCCAATGACCTTCCTCAGGAAGGTGGTTCCATGTGCCCACAATCTCTCATGAAAAATACCTTCCTCATATTGCCTGAGCCGCCCCCTCAGTCTTCAAATTGTTCCCTGTACTTGCACATCTCTTTTCTGAAAGATGCTACCATCTTGGACTTTTTGATTTCCTGGAGGTACTTGAAACTTTCTATCATGCCCCCCTTCCCCTCCTTTCCTTGAGGGTATACATATTAAGCTCTTTTAGTTTCTCTTCTTATGGCTTCTGTTGCAGACCCTGCACCATTTTAGTTGCCCTCCTCTGGCTGCCTCCATCCTGTCTATGTCCTTGTGGAGATGGGGTCTCTGGAACTGCATGCAGTACTCCAGATGGGTTCTCACCAACTGTCAGTACAGAGGGATAATGTTTTCTACTAGTGCTGCCTCTCCCTAGGCATCGCAGTATCTCCCAGCCTTCCTTATTGCCTTTTCACATTGCTTGCCTACCTTAACGTCATCTGATATGACTACCCCCAGGTCCCTTTCCATTTTTGTTGTTGTTAGCACACACCCCCCATCATTGTGTACTCCTCCCCTGGGTTTTTGTTTCCCAGGTGCATTACCTTGCACTTCTTTGCATTAAATCTAAGCTGCCATACTTTTGACCATTCCTCCAATCTTGCAAAGTCCCTTCTCATCCTTTTCCTTTCCACCCCCCCTGTGTATTAACCCTGTTGCAGATCTTTGTGTCATTTGCAAAGAGGCATACCTTTCCTTCTAGCCCCTCCACAATGTCTCCTATAAAGACTGCAGTACCCCACTAGTAACCACCCTTTCTTCAGCGTGTACTCTGTTTACTGTTACCCTCTGTATCCTGTTGTCTAGCCAATTTGTTACCCTGGCTACCACCCTGGGAGCCACTCCCAGGCTGCCTAACTTGTTTATTAATCTTTTGTGTGGGACTGCATCAAATGCCTTGCTAAAGTCTAGGTAAGCCATATCCGCAGCCCCTCCCTGTAATACTACTTTGGTCACCCAGTCAAAGAAATCTATTAGATTCATCTGACATGACCTTCCCACTGTGAAGCCATGCTGCCTTCAGTCCTGTGCCCTGCTGGCTTCTAGGTACTCAACAATTCTTTCTTTCAGAAGTGATCCCATCATTTTCCCTACCACTGAGGTCAAACTAACAGGTCTGCAGCTTCCTGCCTCTACCTTGCTCCCACTTTTGTGAAGGAGAATCACATCTGCCCTCCTCCAGTCCTCAGGCACCTCACCATCTTCCCATGATTTGTTAAAAAGGGTAATCAGTGGTGTCAATAGATCTCCCCTTAGTTCTTTTAGATGACATGATAAATAAAGGATAACAGAGACAATACAGCCAATGATAAGTCAAATGTAGTACACCTCTATAGTAAGCGATATTACAAGATAGGAGATAAAAACCATTAGTTATAATACATCTAAGCAGAGACACAGTACAGCGAGTGTTGCAAAACACAAATTGAGCAAAACAGGGACTAAGTAATCATGTGATGGCCTGGGGAGGGCTGCAGGTGCAGGAGGGCTGAGCAGAGAGCTTTAAGACGTGCTTTATAGCAAGGAGAAAGGGGGAAGCTGGAGGGAAGGGGGGAGCTGGTTCCAGAGAGAGGGGAGCCTATGTGAGAAGTCTGCTTGCTCAGCACATGAATGCACATGAGGGATGGAGAGGGTAGTCAGATGCAGCAATGTGAGATGAGTGAGGATAGGTAACGAGGTAGTGAGTAGAACCAGAATGTAGTAATGAATTGTGTCTGGTGGTGAAGGCATAATGGAAGTAAAGAAAGTGAGGAGTATAAGCAGCAGTGGTGGGTGAGGAAAGGCAAGTTTGTAGCAAAGCAGCAGAAAGTGTTGCATAGGGTATCCAACTTGGTGAGAAAGAAAGGTGGGGTGGACCCATAGACCACACCGGCATAGTCAAAAATGGGAAGAATCAATATGGAAACTAGTTCCCAGGGTATCAGGAAGGTGAAGCAGTCTTTATTTCAGTACAGAGCACCGAGTTTAGGGCAGAGCTCAGTGTGGAGAGCATCAATGTGCGAGGAGAAGTCCAGAGTACTGTCTAGACAGACATCCAGGTATTTAAAGGGTGGGACCATTTCAAGTTTGGTGCCATCAAAGGTGTGGAAGGTAGGGGGAGATAAGAGCTTTGCTAGTTTCTGGACAGAGCCAATGGTCATGGAAATAGTCTTCCTAGTATTTATAGTGAGTTAGTTTGCATTAAACGAGTGTAATATATTGAGAAAGTCACACTGGAGTGGAGCTTCGACTGTGCTGCATGAGGGGCCAGATGTGTAAAGTATTGTATCACCAATATACACGTGTATGTGTGAGGAGACACAGACTGAGGGAAGGTCATTTACAAAGATGGAGCATAGGACTGGTTCAGATAGAGCCTTGGGGAATGACATGTCTTCATTTAACTCATTTGGGACAACTGTATCTAATGTCACAATCCATCTTGTCGCCATTTGCAGCAGGGGCTTTACGCGGTCTCCTCCTCTTGGGGGAGGGGTGCCATGTACCATAAAGTGCTTAGATCAGAGTTTTGACAAAGATGAAAATAGTAACCAAGTGTATTCTTCTTTTTTGGTTAAAGATGGCTTAACATGTTCTTGAATTCTTTTCTTTAGTGGGCATGTTGTACTACCTCATAGTACTTTTAACAAGTACATCAAGCTACATAAACCATGAAAGATGTGGAGCATCTGATAAACTGTCTCACCTCAACCCTTTTATCTTCCTTCTGAAAAGTATCGCCTTCCTGTCTGAATCTGCAAATATTGCATCTCAAACACCTGTAAAAACCCTTAGGTGGTGGGGGAGATAACCAATTTTGAAATTATCGCTCTGGTTGGAACAAAATGACTGGACATGAGCTGGCTTCAAGAGACTGTGGTACTGCTCTGTATGGTCTGTTTCAGAATGGGATAAGCTTTAAGAATGGGCCAAAGCTTGTGTACTAGGCCCCCTACCTGGTCTGCCGGTGGGTTATAGTCAATGACAAATGTTATAAGCCTCTGACTAGTAAGGCATTCATTATTATATTGCTTTTGCTTTGGAATTAACAAAGTTTTGCAATCCACATTTCTGACTTTTCTCAGTGCCTAGGTGAGGATTTCCAGCTTATAGCCCCTGGATAAAAATATCCCCATCAGTTCCTTAGCCTGGCTTTCAAAGGTCTTATCATCAGAGCAGTTTCTGGGAATTTGCAGTAGCTGCCCATAGGGGATAGAGTTCTTTAGCATTTTAGGATGGCAACTTTCAGCATGCAGTAAAGAATTCCCAGTAATAGGTTTTCCAAAGTCAGCTGAAATTCCTTTCTTACCTGGCGAGGCACTGAAGTTCAAATCCCCCCAATTTTTTTTTTTTTTTGCTGTCATGAATGAATTTTAAAGTCACAGAATTTGAATTGCTATATTCCATAAAACTATTGGTTTGTTCCTCAATGCCTTTTCAAATGCTAAAAATGTCACCAATAAAACAAATCAGAAGATAGTGTTATCTACAAATGGGTTCTGAGTCTGGTTGTGAACAACCCTTACCTCCCACAGGCTCATATAAAGGTTAGCAAATGAGGGAGCAACCACTGTCGCCATAGCCATACCACATTTTTGTATGTAATTGGTGTTGTCAAAAATGAAACAATTCCTGTACAACATAAATTCCCGGGCCTGAAGGAGGAAATGTGTGGGAATGTTTACATCTCCTGAAATGTTAAGCCATCTTTAACCAAAAAAAGAGGAATACACTTGATTACTATTTTCATAAACGATGGCTCACAGCTTCCATAGCAAAGTGATGGCTTATAGCTTCCATAGTTAAGTGATGAGGAATGTAGGTATATAGACTTATAACATCTATGGTAAGCCAACAATAATTATCATCCTACACAAAATCCTTTAATTTGTGTAACACATCCATGCAGCCCTCAGATAACAGTCCAATTTAAACATAAAAGTAATAGTCAACAAATTATGAAAGATTCAGGGTGAATTAACCCCTAATATTATACAGTGAAATGGGGGAACAACAGGACTTTATGTATTTTGGGCAACAATGAGTACAGTGTTGGTGTGACTGGATATTCTGCTCTGAGATATTATCCACCCACGCTGTACAGCCCTCTCAATAATATCAAAGATTCTGTCCCTCCTTCTGTGCTAGACTGAACTAAGTTCCTCAATGTCTTTCCAAAGACTCTGAGCAGGATATTCAAACAGCACCCACAAAGAGCGCAAGTGGCTGCTCTGTGCAACTCAGATGCACCGGAGCACAAAAGTGATATATTCAAATGATATGCACAATAGCGCATCTCGTCTGAATACACCAAGATATGTGTGCGGCACATATGGGAGCCACCAATGATGCACTGATGCATCCACCTGCAAGGACTGAATACCTGGAATGGGAATGTGCTGTGCACCTTGCAGATGCTCCAAGCACACATTCCAGATATTCAGAACAAACTATGCAAATGGATCCATTAGCCATGCAAGGTGCAAATGGGACCATTTACATGTCAGTATGGCTCCAATTGCATGTCTGGGGCAGGGATGCACCTGGCAGCATGCGCTGGGTGCCCTGCAACTTCCGTGTTGCACATCAGCATTCTACAGCATACCCTGGTAGTCTAGTGTTCCCCCTGTCCAACCTCAATCATAGAATATAATAAATCCCCCATCCCTGGTAGTATAGTGGCCCCCTTCCTTCCCTGAACCATGTCCATATGATAATGATGCCCCATAGTGCTCTGGTAGTCTAGTACCCCCCACCCTTCTCTGAACCATGTCTGAATAATAGAGTGTCCCCATAACATCCTGGTAGTCCAGTGGTACCCCCTTTCCCAATTGTAACGTAGAAACCCATCCCCAGATATCCCTGGTGGTCTAGTGAAACCCCCACCCACTGAGGAACCCCCACCCCCTTCCCTGTCCCAGCATGTCCAAAAGGTCGGCAGGCAGCACAACCTACCTGCACACTGCCACAACTGGCCACCGACTGAGCTGTCAGTAAATGACTACATACAGTACCCCTGTAAGGCCGTTGGTAGACACTGTTAACCAATGGGCTTGCAGTGTGTACTGTACACTTTCATTCACAACTTTGTGTCATTCACCCCCTTCTGTCTACCCTACCCCCCATTTTACCCCTCCTCTCCATAAGTTTTGTCTTCTCACCTAGTCTTCCTTTCTTTTCAGTCGGAGGCCCTGATCCAGTGACTCCAGTACCAAAAGCTCCACTCCTTCCTCAGGCATGGCTTCCAAGCTGCCACAGCCATCCTCCCTCAAACCTCATTTCAGCATCTCCAGGTATGGTGAAGAAAAGCTAGTGGGACCATTCAGAA
Organism: Neoceratodus forsteri; assembly: GCA_016271365.2. NCBI lineage: Eukaryota > Metazoa > Chordata > Ceratodontiformes > Ceratodontidae > Neoceratodus > Neoceratodus forsteri. The sequence continues at coordinate 357,355,044 of CM028134.1, forward strand.
CCCCCGGCACCAGCTTTGGAGCTGATTGGGTGAGTACCAGGAGTCTGTGCAGCTGATTGGTTGGCTGCTGCCTAGCTAAGTCTCCCACTGGTCAGCTTGGTCTCCCTGGTCTCTCACTCTGGTGCCTGGTTCTTGACAGCTTCTGAGATGCATCCCTTCTCTCCTCAGCTCTTTTTTCAATACTGGTTCTGCTTTAATACCACTATTTTGCCCCACCTGCCCACCCCAGCCTCGACCTCTATTAAATCTGTTGTAACTCTGCCCTGATTATCCACTCCTGCCCCTGATTGGCTGGGATTTGCTAGCCTGACTCAGCTAGCCAAACTATTAGTCTAACTGTGTCCCCTGAAAGACAGATAACTTTTTCCCTTTCCTCGGTACAGTGATGTTCCTCCTAAAGGTACTATGCCTCCTATCCCCGGGATACCGGCATACTCATGCCATCCCCAAGTGTCCTCCAACACACCCAAGTATAATTATGTACCCCCAGGATTCCCCTAAATCCATCTCTTCCCTAATGTCTGCAACCATTCCCAAAATACCAGTATCATGCAATATGATGGGGGATAAGCGCCATAACATGTACCCCCTCCCTCAGACTGCCACTAATATAATCTTTGTCTGCACCACAGCAAATATCCATCTATCCACCCCTAGAGCCCATGCATACTATATGTCTCACTTAAAATGGCAAGTGCTAAGGCTGGCCTGTCTCCTCTTACCCCTATCAGGCAATGTCCACCCCAACCCAAGACCCTCAAGGCAGTCTACAAGCTCTCTAAACCATCACTGTAGCCTAACTATAGCCTCTATCAATATCTGCAGCTTGCTGGCTAAAATCAACTCCCTTCATGTAAGGGTCACCCAACACCAACCAGATATCATTTCTGTTGTGGAGACCTGGCTCAACCCATGCATCCCAAACTCAGCCATTCAGCTGCCAGGTTATGCAACTTTCAGGATAGACAGACTTGGCAAGTGTTATATACCTAAAAGAGCATCTCCAGGGGCAACTACTGCCACACATCATTACAAACTGCAACACCCAACTGCTACCAATAAAGATACTTCTCAGCTCTAACCATAAAACACTCACTGTGGTATCTGTATACATCCCCCCTAAGGCACAAGACAGTGATTTCAAAGTCACCATTGACTACCTAACAGACCACTGCCAAAACTTCCAAATTATATTGCTGGGGGATTTCAACATGAACTGGACCTCTTCTGAAGCAGGCCCATATAAAGATGCCCTAACCTCAATTAAGACCTCGCAATTAGTGGGTACTCCAACTCAGATAAACTATCGTGCAGGCACAAGCACCCTGATTGATTGACTGGTCACTAGCCATCCAGAAAGAATCAGCAACTTAATAGTACTCCCTGACTCCCTCAGCAACCACTCACCTGCTGTATACTTTTTTCCTGGTCAAATAAGTTACCTAAAGTTCCTGCCAAAATAATCACATCGAGGCTACTAAAAAAAGGGAAGCGTAGTGTGCTAAAAGCGCATCTAAGCAGCCTCGACTGGAGCTTACTAAACACCACAGATGATGTTGACACTGCCCTGGAATACTTTATCCACAAATGTAAACAGTCCTGTAATATTTTTGCCCCCTACACCAAACAGAAGATTAGGGGATCCCTGAACTCGTGGATCACCCCACAGCTCATTGATTTGATGAAACACCAAGATCAGCTTTGGTACAAAGCTAAACATTTGGGCTTTGCTACTGATATCCAGCTGTACAGGGCTGCTCAAAACAAGTGTATGTGTGCAATTAGAATAGCCAAAAGACAACACTTCGAAAAGAAGCTCGAAAACTCCTGGGGAGACAGTAGACATTTCTGGGATAATATCAAGACCCTATCTGGTAAACCTAATAAATCACCTCCATCTCTAATAAATGTCAATGGAATTCCTACCCAGGACCCATTTACCATTGCAGAAACTTTAAACAAAGCTTTCACAGACCTTAGTAGTATACTGCCACCTGACTTCCTTCTTCCGCTGAGTGAAAGCAATAACCCAAACAACACTAAGACCCAAACAGGCTCGCCCTCTCCCTTCTACCTTAAAATTGTTACCCCTGCAGAGGCAAAATAATATATCATGAAGATCTTCAGAAAATCTAGAACTAGCAGTGATATGCTGGATCTTAAGCTCCTTGAACTTACTCTGGATGTCATTCTCACTCCCCTTACAAAAGTCCTAAATGTATCCCTCATAACAGGCAAGTTCTCATGGATTTGGAAAGTAGCTGTAGTCACACAAAGGTGGAGCTAGAACCAATCATACAAATTATTGCCCCATCTCAATACTTCACCCCCCCCCCAGAAAAAGTGCTGGAATGTATTGTTTTAGATTAACTAATCAAATACAAATAGCAACTTCAATGCAGACAACAACATGTTTTCTGGAAACAGCATAGCACTACAACCACACCCCTGGAATTTACTGGGTACATCCACAGCACTCTTGATCAGGGGGTCTTGGTGAGGGCTACTTATATTGACTTCACCAAAGCCTTTGATATGGTTCTATGTGATAACAGTGATCACAGAAAGGCAAACGCTGTTAGGGCAGGTGTACATCAGTGAAACCTATCCAAACTTAACAATACTCTCATGGGACATCGAAGTGTTATCCATTAAACTGGTAGATTCTGATTTTAGACTTTTTCTGACAAAATGGGTCATCTTGTGTCTATAGGAAACATGGTCCAATAACTCTGTTCAAATTTCAGACTATATAGCCTGTTCTATACCTGCAAAGAAAGACAAAAAGTATGGCTATAATAAAGTGGGTTTGGTTATATATGTCAGAACCTCATTAAAGTTTAAAGGATGTTTAATTCCCACTGCATCTGAGTAAATACTTGCGATAAAATTGACAAAGGAATATTTCACAATTATACTTGTTAATATATATTTTCCATCTGTAGATTCACTACTTATAGAAACATGGCCCAAGTTCCAAAACCTCCTATCGGACATAAAAGATAACTCTGGTAACCAAGCTGTGAAAATACTGGGTGATTTCAACGCTAGACTTAATCTGGATATGAATACTTATGAGAATTTTACAGACTTACACCAATGTTTTACCAGTTTAAACCCTAACATTAAAAGTAATTGAAGTTCTCTTGATAAAAAATGTAGCAAAAGAGGGAAAAGCATCTTTCATTTGCTTTCAATAGATCATTTTTGTTTATTAAATGGAAGACTTCCAGGAGACTATCTTGGGAACTTCAGTTATATTAGTAGCAGAGGCTCATCTATGATAGACTTAATCTGGGCTAATTTAGAAGCAATCCCCCTAATACAGAACGTGAACATTTTAGAAAATTCTGATTCTGCTCATTCCCCATTGGTTTAAGAATTGTTAAACAAAATAAAAATACCAGACTTAAATGCTTACAACAATACTAGAGAGACTGGAAACTGGAGATTTTGAATAATAAAAGAATCAGATGGTATGCATATCACAAATGACTACTGGAAAAACTTTTTCTAGACTATGACATCCTTAAATTAAAGCATGAGATCATGAATCCAAAAGATTATAAGCAACTCCAAGGAAATTTGGAACTCTTATGTTTACATATAAAACCTTTAATGACATCCAGAGTTATGAATAAGAAATCACAATACACTTGGTTTAATAACACATGTACAGTGCCTTCAGAAAGTATTCACCCCACTTGGATTTTGTCACATTTTGTGATGTTGCAAACTCAAATTAAAATACATTTATATGGGATTTTTTTGTCACGTATCTACACAAAGTACTCTATAATGTCAAAGTGGAATGAAACTTCTGGAATTTTTTGTACATGTAATTTAAAATAAAAACCTGAAATGTCTTGATTTGATAAGTATTCACCCCTTTGCTATGACACTCCAAATTGAGCTCAGGTGCATCCAATTTCCTTGTCGAGCACTCTAAAACTTGAATGGAGTCCACCTGTGGTCAGTTCAAATGGTTGACGTGATTTCAGAGGAAATACACATGTCTATATAAGGTCCCACTGTTGACAGTGCATGTCACAGCAGAAACTCTACCATGAAGACCAAGGAGCTGTCCATAGAACTCCATGATAGAATTGTGAGGAGGCATAGATCTGGGTAGGGGTATAAAAACATTTCTAGGGTGTTGAAAGTCCCCAGGAGCACAGTCAAGTCCATCATTAGGAAATGAAAAGATTACAGAACCACCCAGACTCTTCCTAGAGCAGGCTGTCCTCCCAAACTGAGCAACCGGGCAAGAAGGATCTCGGTCAGGAAGTGACCAAGAATCCAATGACCACCCTGACAGAACTACAGAGTTCCATGGCTGAGATGGGAGAACCTGTCCAGAGGACAACAATCTCTGCAGCACTTCACAGATGTAGTCTCTATGGGAGAGTGGCTAGATGGAAGCCACCCCTGAGAAAAGACCACATAATAGTGCATGCCCGAAGTTTGCAAGAAGGTACGGGCAGACCTGAGACCATGTGGCAAAAGATTCTCTGGTCTGATGAAACAAAAATTGAACTCTTTGGCCTGAACGCAAAGGGCTATGCCTGGTGCAAACCAAACACAGCTCATCACCCGTGTAACACCATCCCTACCATGAAGCATGGTGGTGGCAGCATCATGTTATGGGGATGCTTTTCAGTGGCAGGGACTGGGGCACTTGTCAGGATAGAGGGAACAATGAATGGAGCCAAATACAGGCACATCCTTGATCAGTCTGCAATAGACCTTGGACTGGGGGTGAAGATTTATGTTCCAACAGGACAATGACCCCAAGCATACAGCCAAAGCAACACTGGAGTGGCTTCAGAACAAGAAGGTGAATGTCCTTGAGTGGCCCAGCCAAAGCCCAGACTTGAATCCCATTGAGAATCTGTGGAAAGACTTAAAGACTGCGGTCCACCGATGCTCCCCATCCAACTTGACAGAGCTTGAGCAAATCTGCAAAGAAGAATGGGTGAAAATCCCCAAATTCAGATGTGCAAAGCTGTCACAGACATACCCAAGAAGATTTAAAGCTGTAATTGCTGCCAAAGGTGCTTCTACAAAGTATTGACTCGGGGGGTGAATACTTAAGTAAACAAGATATTTCTTGTATATATATATATATATATATATATATATATATATTAACAGTTTTTAATGTTTATAAATTTTTGTTTACAAATGAAAATATTTTTGCCCCTTTAAATTGTTGAGTATGCTGTGTGAATCAAGGGGGAAACATCATTTCAATGCATTAAAAATTCTGGTAGCAACACAACAAAATGTGACAAAATCCAAGGGGGGGGTGAATACTTTCTGAAGGCACTGTATGAATGCTAAGAAGCAACTTCATAGGCTAGCGACACTTTGCAAAACATATCCATCCAGAGCAAACTTCAAAAGATTAAATAAATCACAGAAAGAATATAAAAAACTGTTGGAAAAGAATGGACTAAATATTATAGAAATGTGTGGAGCAAGTTAAAAGATGCAGTCTACAAAAAAGACCCCTAAAAATGTTGGTCATTAATTAGTTATGGATATAACACCTATTCACAAGATCTGGCAGCTTTCATTCCTCCAAATATTTGGTAGGAATATTATTAGATAGAAACATATTCGGAAGATAGAGTGACATATCTGGAGAAGCAGAGAGAAGCTGGGAAAGCTGTCAGAGGGCTAAGGCAAGAACAGAGGAAGGAATAACACAGGCTATTAAGAAAGGAGACAAGACCTTCTTCCATTATATTAGTGAAAGGAAGAAGACCAGACCTGTTATTGTTAGGCTAAAGAAGGGACAGGGTGAGTCAGTGGGTGGGTGGAAAACAACCTTGAAAAAGCTGAGATACTGAACAAGTATTTTTGCTCATTATTTACCAAGAAAGAGTCAGGGGCAGGGCCAAGACTCATAAGGAAAGGCTTACAGGGGGGAGAGGTGGCCACCAGCCTATTTATGGTGGATAGAGTCTTGGAGGATCTAGGGAAAGTAAAGACACACAAGGCAATGGAGCCAGACAGGATTCACCCTAGAGTTTTGAAGGAACTCAGGGAAGTCCTTGCAAATCAGATGATAACCCTCTTCAGTAAATCACTAGAGATGGGGAGGTACCTGGGGACTGGAGGAGGGAAGAGTAGTCCCCCTGCACAAGAGTGGAAGTAGGGAGGAGGCAGGCAATTACAGACCTGTAAGCCTGACCTCAGTGGTGGGGAAGCTGATGGAGTCCCTGCTTAAGGGGAAGGTAGTGAAGTTCCTGGAGTCAAACGGTGCAAAAAAATGAAGGCAACATGGATTCACTGAGGGAAGGGCCTGTCAGACTAATCTTATCAATTTCTTTGACTGGGTGACCATGGTGGTGGATCAGGGAGGGGCGGTGGATGTGGCCTACCTGGATTTCAATAAGGCTTTCAACACCATTCCACATAGAAGGTTGCTTAACAAATTGGGGAATATTTGTGGGCTCTAAGTGGTAACATGGGTTAGAAACTGGCTAAAAGGCAGGAACCAGAGGGAGGTAGTAAATGGCATAAAATCCAGAGAGGGGGAGGTGACCAGCAGGGTGCCACAGGGAATGGTGCCGGGTCCAGGCGTATTCAATATCCTCATAAGTAACATTGCAGAAGGACTGGAAGGGAAACTATGCCTGTTCACAGGTGACACCAAGATCTGCAACACAGTCGACACATCAGAGGGGCTAGATAAAATGAGAAATGACCTAAGACTACTTGAGGAATGGTCAAGGGTTTAGCAGTTGGGTTTCAATGCTAAGAAGTGCAAGATAATGCACCTGGGACACAAAAACCCAAGAGAGGAATACAGGATGGGGGGACAGGTTCTAGCCACCACAAGTCAGGAGAGAGACCTGGGGATTATCATATCCGATGACCTGAAGTCATCCAAATAATGTAAAAAAGCAGTGGGGGATGCAAACAGAATGCTGGGGTGCATAGGAAGGGGCATAACCAGTAGGAGGAGTGAAGTGGTGATGTCACTGCATAGATCACTGGTGAGGCCTCATCTGGAATACTGTGTCCAGTTCTGGAGACCACATCTTAGGAAGGATATAGACAGAATGGAAGCAGTCCAGAGAAGAGCAACAAAAATTATATATGCACTGCACCACAAGCCTTATGAAGAAAGACTCAAGGAAATTAACATCTATTCACTGGAACAGAGAAGTGAGAAAGGGGATGTGATAGAGACTTTCATATACCTTAGAGGAATAAACAGGGTGCAGGAGGGGTGCATATTTCAGAGAAGAAAGTGCACAAGGACAAGGGGACATAACATGAGGCTAAAGGGAGGGAGGGAGGGAGGCTTAAAGGGAATGCTAGGAAGTATTTTTTCACAAAGAGGGCAGTGGATCCATGGAACAACCTACCAGTGGAGGTGGTAGAAGTGAAAACAGTACAGGGATTCAAAAGTGCATGGGATAAGCATAAAGGCACCCTGCTGTAAAGCAAAGTGGGGAAAAGGCAGTCCAGATAAGAGCAGGGATTGCCAAACCAGGTAGGGAAATGGGCAAACTAGGTGGGCTGTATAGTCCTTATCTGCTGACAGATTTTGTTTCTATGATATAATCACAATGTCATCAGCATAGGCTAGACAAGAAACGTTTCTGTTAAGTAATGAGGGTGAGTGAAAATCATGGTTTTCCACATTTTGTATGATTGAATTGATATATACATTAAACAGTAATAGTGCTAATAGGCATCCTTGCCTAGCACCCTGATTAACTTTGATCTGCTTGATTAAATCTCCCCTCTTGCTGTATTGCACTGAAACCCAGTTATCATTATGGAGCCTAATAACTATATTTAATAAAGTATGTTCTAACCCTATGTCTGCCAGTGTGTTCCATAGAATCAATCTAGTTATACCATCAAAGGCAGAGTTAAAATCTATAAAACAACAAAATAGTTTGGATTTTTTGATCTTGATATATTTCCAGATCAGGTGAGAAAAAAATGAAACAATGTTGTATTGTAGATCTTTTTGCCATAAATCCATTTTGATAGTCAGAAAGTATCCCTTCTTTCTCCAGCCAGATATGAAGTTTGTGTAAAATTACACTTGTGAAAAGTTTTTGCAAGGAGTAAATTAGGCTAATAGGACAGTGCATCTTTGGGTTCCTTGCATCCCTTTTTTTAAAGAGTGGGAATATCAGACTCCCTCTCCAACTTGTAGGTATGTCCCTACCTTGAATAATAGAATTGAATAACATTTTCAGGGCCTGGATCCATTTTTCTTTCATAAATTTGTAGATATCAGTTATGACCTTATCTGGTCCAGAGGCTTTATTTGCTTTTGATAACTCAATAGCATTGTCTATGTCTGTATCTCTATTTAACATAGGGTGTGGGGTTATCATCTGTTCATTGATAGCTGTGGTGAGGTCCTTAAGCTCAGTTTCATCGATCTTTGAGAAGTAAAGCATCTCATAATATTCTTCCCAAATATTTGGAGGAATGAAAGCTGCCAGATCTTGTGAATAGGTGTTATATCCATAACTAATTAATGACCAAAATTTGGGGGGCTCTTTTTTGTAGACTGCATCTTTCAACTTGTTCCACATGTTACTATAATATTTAGCCCATTCTTTTTCCAATAGTTTTTTTATATTCTTTTGGTGATTTATTTAATCTGTTGAAGTTTGCTCTGGATGGATATGTTTTGCAAAGTTTCGCTGGCCTATGAAGTTGCTTTTTAGCATTCATACATGTGTTATTAAACCAAGTGTATTGTGATTTCTTATTCATAACTCTGGCCATCATTACAGGTTTTATATGTAGAGATGCAGCGAATTTAAAATCCCCCTGCGAAGTGAACGCGAAGTGGCCACTTCGCGTTGGCACTTTGCTATGCGGAGTGCCCCTAGGAAAGGCTCATTTCGCCTTGTTATTATTACTTCACATTGTCATTCTTCTTTAAACACGAAGTAAGGTAGAGTGACAACAATATTGGCAGCACCCCACCCACACAGTCACCAGAATTAATGTGCATCCCCAAAGTGCTACTGTCTTGTGTCCAGAAAACTCCCCAGTGCTGACAAAGTGAAAGGAGAGCATAACAAGAAATGCAAAGTCTCCCAGAATTAATGGCGCACTCAGTCATGCGTGCAGTGGTCACACACAGAGTCACCAGAATTAATGTGCATCCCCAAAATGCTACTGTCTTGTGTCCACAAAATTCCCCAGTGCTGATGAGATGCTACTGTCTTGTGTCCAGAAAATTTCCCAGTGTTGATGAAGTGAAATGAGAGCGTAACAAGAAATGCAGTCTCCCAGAATTAATGCACTGCAAATGCACAGACAGATTAAGATTGTGCTGCGCACTCAAGGGATGCATACAAAAAGGCACAACAACACCTAACTAGTGCACACAAGTCACAAATCCAAATCTGGAAAGGAATACATTTTGCCAGTTGGGGGATTAGTGCACGACAGTAACAATCCACTACCAGTAAAGATACCACAAAGCAGTATAAAAAATTCATGCAGGTGCAGTGGATATCAGGTTCACACTGCTGCAATTACTCTATGGCACAATAAAAGGTGTCTGATTTAATGTAGTAGTAGTAAAAATGTTTATTTTTATACAGGATAGCAAACTTTAGGTCATAGACCTATTTTCAAAGTTGTCCTGTGTCAAAAAAACAAATTACATTCACTATAACATACAAAAACTCAGACTACATAGAACAACTAATAAATAATTCGTAACATTATACAAGACAAAAAAATCTTCGAACAAACCAACTACTAACACATTTATCCACATTTTAAAAACAAGTACATTCATTGTAAAATACAGTGCTCAATCCTAATTTAAACTGAGATAGTTTAGTTGCTTTCCTTAAATCAGGGGGAATATTATTCCAAATATTTGCAGTCTGAGCTTCAAGTGTCATAGTACCATATGTTGTATTAGTTTTTGGAAAAGTGTAACCTCTGTGCTTTACAACCCTTAAAACATAGGGATAACATTTACTAACAGAAGACAATTCCATGTTTCCATCAATCATCCCATTTATTATTTTGTAAATAAATACTGAATATTGCTTTTTAAATCGTACTGATAAACTGTCCCAGTTTAAGTCTCTATACAAAATGCAATGATGGGTATTGTACCTACAGTTCAGGACAAATCTTGCCAATTGATTATATGATATGACTAATTTATTTAAATGTGTTTGACCCGCAAAATTATACACCATATTTCCATATTCTAATACAGTTATTATTAATTGATTTGCAATTGATCTCCGAGTTTGTAGATTTAATATTCTTGATGACCTACATAATGCCCCTATCATATTATTAATTTTCTTTATTGTATTATTAATATGAGCTGAGAAAGATAAAGTGTGATAAATCTCTACACCTAAATATTTATATTGATTTGTGACTATCAATTTTTTCCCATTCCTCATTAATATTTCCCTATCTCTAATCTGTTATTTTTATTAACCTTTGTTTTTTTACTGAAAAACATAACCTGAGTTTTTTTTATCACTTATCACTAATTTAGAGCTGGAAAACCAATCCTGTAAAACATCAAAATCCATCTGTAGTTTAACCATCATTTCGTTTTGGGATTTTGCTGATGCTAAAAGTACTGTATCATCAGCATACAGCCTAATTTGTGTATTATTTATTTTGATAGGTAATTCATTAATATACAGAAAAAACAATAACGGCCCCAAAATTGAACCTTGAAGAACACCTCTTAGTATACTACCCACTTCAGAAAAATGACCATTTATTACTACTTGCTGTTTTCTTTGACTCAAATATGATTTAAACCATAACAGTGACCTAGGGGCTATACTGATCCTCTCCATCCTCTCATACAATAAGTACGTGATGGAGCCAAATCAAAGGCTTTGGACAGGTCAACCAAACACTCGCCAGTGGACTCTCCCTATCTAAGGCCACTGCCACTTTATCAACAAAGTCCACGGCGCGGTGAAAGTTGAATAACCTGCCCTAAAGCCATGTTGGTATTTGGTCAATTTTGAATATTTTTCTAAGTAACTATACAACTGGCCGAACACCATCCATTCCATTAACTTAGAAAGGATGGAGAGGATTGCTATTGGTCTATAATTTGAGGGATCATTAGAATCTCCCCCTTAAATATAGGTACTATTTTGGCTATTTTCCAGATAGAGGTAAAAACATTTTCCATCAAACTTTGATTAAATAAATCAGTCAATATTGGTGATAAGACTTCAAATGCATCCTTAATAAATTTTCCTTCAATATTGTCCATACCATATGATTTATTTTTATTTAGTTTTAAGATCTTCTGCCTAACGTCTGAGATTTTTAATTTTTTTAAATAAAAAAGAGGAGTTTTCATTATTGGTTGCTTTATTTACTAAATCAGTTTGTACTTGTGAACCAACTGGGATGGTAATATCCGGCAATGTTAAAAAATGTTTATTCGACAACTGGGCTGTTTTCTTTGAGTCAAGGAGCTCACCCTTATTATTAGACATTTTTATATAAGGCTTAGCTCTCAAAGGGTTTTCCAATTCTTTTATCATATTCCAGTATTGTTTAGGATCACGTGTAGTCTCAATTTTAATGTTGTAAAATTTTTTTTCTAGATCTAATTAACCTTTACATTCATTCCGCTTAATTTTAAAATTAACCCAGTCTTCCTCTCTTTTTGTTTTATTTGCTCTTTTCCAGATTCTATCTCTAATACGAATTTTCTTTTTCAGCTATTCATTTATCCATGGAAGATGCTGTTTCTTTGTTTTAGTTTTTTTAAATGGTGCATGCCTATTACAAGCCTCCAAATAAGTTTTAGAAAATTCTTCAACCACCAAATTTACGTCTGGAATTAAATTTAATCTTCCCCACTCTACACAATTTAGATCATAAACAAAATTATTGGGGCAATAGTTCATAAAGTTTATTTTTAGGGTAATCTTTTCTTCCTCAATTATTTGATTTAAATCTTTTACAACACAATATACTGGATTATGATCCCCCAAATTTGGAGGTAAAATCAAACATTTTTCAATATGAAAGCCCTTAGAGAGAAAAATCAAGTCCAAAATACTCCCTTGACTTTTAACCCCACTTTTCCTAGTACTTTGATTTATTATTTGATTAACATTTAATATCTCAAAACTTTGTTCCAATTTTAATCCCCTTGGCTTGCCCCAAGCAGCATTGAAATAACCAATCAGTATTAAATCTTTACCATCTGACACTGATGCTAATGTAGATGCCAATAATTCAAACTTAGTAGTATTTACTTTTGGAGGGGAATATACTATACTAATTAAGAGCTGCAGTCTTTCAAACTTAACACAGAGGCATTCAATTCCTTCTAAATTACCCTGAAAAGCAACTTCTCCCAAACCCAGTTTCTCTGTAATATATAAAAGAACCCCACCACCCCTCTTCCCCCTATCTAATCTAAAAAGGTTATAACCATCCATTAATATTTCCTTATCTTGTATGGTTTGAGATAATCATGTTTCAGTTAATCCTGTCATGTCTGGTTCATAACTTTTAGTCCATATTTGAAATTCATGCATCTTGTTTATAACACTTCTTGCATTTTCAAGTGAAATTTTTAAATTTTGTTTATTAACTCCCATGGGGCCAGGATTCATCTCCACTTAACCTGCAAGCAGTATTGCTATGCTACAAACAAATGGTGTAGTTAATTTTAAGTGGGATTTTCTAGGTGAAAAACATTGGATTCTGACCTGATTAAATAATTTCCACTGCGAAGAGAATCCATTTCTTCTAGTTCTATGAATAAGTTCTGGACCCGACGACATAAATACATACCACAGCATATTTTTTTCTTGCTGCCTTGCAGGTGATGGAGTGACCCCCCGATCCCAACAGTCAATCTTCTTCCATTGATTAATAAGTATTACAAGCAAAACACAGTACATTACATATTTCTGCATGGTTAATAATTAAAACAATCAAATTTCAGTATAACACTCACCAAACTTGGACTTTTAAATCTGACTGAGAGTTTAAATATTTAATTACTACAAATGATTCACAGTCTATAAATCCTAATACCAAACTTCAAGCTAACAAACTCAGCCCTTCACTAAACCTGCAAGCAAATTTTTATTTGCCGAGTGGCACTTACGCCACTCATGCTCGTGTTACCATGCTCGCATGGTAGCTGCAAGCACCTTTTTATGCTGACTGCCCCTCCTCCGCTGCAAAGAGCACAAGCTCCGGGTCCACGCCCCTCTCACTGGCTGCCGGTTTAGCTTCTACAGCTGATTTAAGTTCTTATTTGCACGTTCTAATGCCACACATCGCACACACACTCACACTCACTACAAGTAATGCATAGCAAATTGAAAACCTTTAGTAATATAACCAAATGTTTTAAACAGACAAATTATACAGTGCTGTACCACAACAATCAGCAAAAAAAGTCAAGAATTTCTGAAAATATTACTGTGTGTACATTAACACAGTTATACAAGAAAAATATAACCAAAACAGAAAGACTGCCTTTTTCTCCCAGTTAATGTACCTACACCACAAATAGCCCCTCACCAAAGCACAATTCACAGTGCACAGACTGACTGTTCTAAATTAACATTCAAAATCCACACACAACAATAATCACTCGATGATATGAGCACAGAAGGGTTTCATACAATCGATGTAGTAAATTTTGAGCAAAGAAAATGACTCAAAAAGGCATTTTAAACAGCTTTTAGAGGTTTTGAATTGCAGAGCTCTAAGAGCAAACTGTCTCCAGCTACCACTACACACACACTACCCAGGCCAGAACTGAGGCTGTGCAGAACAATCTAGAGCCCATGTGACCTGCATTCCCATGAATGACTGCAGAACTTCATTTGGAGCTCAATTACAAGGCAAAGTGAGGTGAATTACATTGATTTCAATGTACTTCACCTTAAAACTTGTGAAGAAGTGGTTTGGGGAAGGTGGAATAACGTAAAGTTATTGGTTTCAATGTACTTCATGTTCCTCATTATGAAGCAAAGTACTCCACTTCACTTTGTGGAGTACTCTGCGGGTTCCACATTACTCCGTAGTACTGTAACTCACATGCTGTATAGGAAAGAATGAGAATGCCTATGGCTGTACTTCCCCAATGATCTGTAGCACAAAACTCCCCGACTTAAAAATATGCAGTAATGAATACAATGGTGGGGTGGTGAAGCCTGGAGAGATACTAAAAAACAGGCTTACAATACATCCAAGTAGCTAGTAAAAAAATGAATGTTGTGATTCGTGATGTGATCATGAATTGTGATTTGTGACTGCATTTGTGACAATGATAATGAAGAACTTGATTCAGTGTCGATGGTTTGAGTTAACCAGTATGAAACTGTATTGGGAATGCGAATGCCTATGGCTGTACTTCCTCAATGAGCTGTAGCTTAAAACTCCCAGACTTAAAAACATGTATCAATGAGTACAATGGTGGGGTAGTGAAGCCTGGAGAGATACTACAAAACAGGGTTACAATACATCCAAGTAACTAGAAAAAAAATTAATGTGATTCGTAACGTGATCATGAATCATGATTTGTGACTGCATTTGTGACTGTGATGATGAAGAACGTGATTTGTATCATGAGTGACTCGTGATGATGGTCCTGACTTAAAAATGCATATTAATGAGTGCAATGTTCATGCAGAATTATGCACTACACCTATCCAGTACTCTGAAGGGAAGCCAAAGAAACAACTGTGACTTAAGTTACAGATGGAGATTGGGCCCCAAAGAGATGCAAATGCACAGACAGATTAAGATTGTGCTGTGCAGTGAAAAGATGCAGACACAAAGGCATAACACCTAACCAGTGCTCACCATCAGAAATTCAAATCTGGAAAAGAATGCCTTTGCCTGTTGGGGCGGGCCATGGGGGGGCAGTTTACTGCACTGCTGCAGTAACAGTCACTAGTACTAGTACCAGTAAAGAAACCACAAAGAAGTAGAAAAATCACACAGCTGCAGTGGATAGCAGCTTCACATTGCTGAAATTATTATGTGGCACAATAAAAGGTGTCTGATTTGATGACACACATCACACACATACTCACACACACACTAAGTAATGCATAGCAAATTGAAAACTTCAGTAATTTAACCACATATTTTAAACAAACTAAAATTATGCACTGCTGCTCCACAACAATCACAAAAAAAGGCAAGAAATATTGAAAATATTACTGTATGTGCATTAACACAATTATACAAGAAAAATATCACCAAAACAGAAAGCACTGCCTTTTTTCCAAGTTAATCTACCTACACCACAGATATGCCCCTCCCCCAAAGCACACTTCCACTGTCTCTCAGTACACAGACTGAATGTTGTACATTAACATTCAAAATCCATACACAAACAATAAACGCTCAATGAAATGAGCACAGGAGGGTTTCCTATAATAGATGAACTAAAGTTTCAGCAAAAAAATGACTCAAAAAGGCTTTTTTAACAGCTTTTAGAAGGTTTGAATCACAGCAAGCTCTCAGAGCAGATTGTCTCCTACAGCTTCCTATACACACTACCCCAAACTGAGGCTGTGCAGAACAATCTAGAGCCCATTTGACCTGAAATTCCATGAATCACTGCAAAATTCACCTTTGGAGCTTAAAAACAAGGTGAAGTGAGGTGAAGTACATTGTTTTCAATGTACTTTGCCTTAAGAATTGGTGGAGTAGTGGTTTGGGAAGGCAGCGTAATGCGAAGTCATTGTTTTCAATGGACTTCGTGTTACCCATTATAATGCAAAGTACTCCGCTTCACATTGCGGAGCACTCCGCGAGTTCACCTTCACTCCGTGAATCACTTCACGGAGTGAATTGGGGCCACTTCACCCATCACTATTTATATGTAAGCATAAGAGTTCCGAATTTATAATCTTTCAGATTCTCGATCTCATGCTTTAATTTAAGGACTTCATAGTCTAGAAAAAGTTTTTCCAGTAATCATTTGTGATGTGTATACCATCTGATTCTTTTATTATTCAAAATCTCCAGTTTTCCAGTCTCTCTAGTATTGTTGTAAGCATTTAAGCCTGGTATTTTTATTTTGTTTAACAATTCTAAAACCATTGGGGAATGAGCAGAATCAGATATTAGTTTTATATGAAAGGATACATCCATATCCTTTATCAGTTTACAAAGGAAAATGAACAAATTTGTTAAATTATGCAAAAATTATAAGCTTCAGATTAACAGAGAAAAAACAAAAATAGTTATCTTCGGTAATAATAACAAAAACAAAAAACTTTCCCTGGCAAGGAGTCAATTGAAACATCCACATTTTATGAGTACCTTGGGATGCGTTATTCAAAAAATTGCCTCTGGAAACAACATAGCAATATGCTCGTGACTAAAATAAAAACTGCCTTTAGTGCATTTAAGAACTTCAACTCTAAACTCATTAAAGGCTGTATCCCTGGTGCTCTAAAAGTGGTGAATGCCAAGGCCAGGTCAAGTGTGCTATATGGGAATGAAATCTGGGCACAGACAGAAATTGACACACATAGCAAAATGTTAGCGAAACAAATGAACAAATTCTATCATTATTCGCTATCTGCTTATGGTTCCACATTCGGTACCTGCAGGACTACTGAGGTCAGAATTGGACCAACAGTCCTGTTATTCTTAAATTATAGGAAAACAACTAACCTTCCTGCTGTCACTGTTCCTGCTCAACAATACTCGTCTGCGAGACAATATTTGGAGAAACAAAATAATTATTCTTCCCGAAACTTTTCCTTTCCTTATATTTGAATAATCAAAAAATGTATATATCCTTTGAAATTAAGGCACATCTTACATGAAGTTTACTCAAGGCCTTTGAAGGAAATTAATATTAACATAAAAGAATGGATAAGAAATCAAACAGCAAGAGCTGACCTGGAAAGAATTAATAAACTGAAACATTATAAATGATATAAAATCCTGAAAGACAATCACCATCTAGAACCCTATCTTCAGATTATTTCTGACCCCAAGCAGAGGAGACTAATAACTCATTATCAAATGGAATTGTACAATGCTAATTGTATCCAAGGTGATCAAGGAAGACCAGGTTTTGTCTCACATTACTGTACATGTAACAACAATACATTACATGACCTAAAACATATATTACTGATCTGCCCTCTTTACAAAAAAAGGCTAAAAGAATGGTTGAGCCCTATTTTGGAGGATCTTGGCTTTCCTGCCAACTAAGTAACCAAATTGCTTTTTACATCTGAAAACCTGATTATATTGCATAGGCTAAGTGGTTTTTTAGCTACTTTATGTTTCTGACTTTCATATGATGTATATATAGTAATTTTCATAGCAACTCAGGGACCTTTATCAATGTTTTATCACTATTTTTATTTTTATTGTGTAACTAAATTTTATGCTGTGTGTAATGATTGAAACCTTTTTAAATGTGTACTATGTATTTTTGTTCATGTACTTTATATGCACTGTAAAGACTTTATAGTTGATCATTAATAAAATTTTGTACTTGTACTTGGCTATAGAATCCATAAAGCAGTGTAATATATCCAGAGGGTATAAAGTTCTTAGTTACATAAATACACATATTCCACCTGCATCATTTTCTGCCCAATATGCAAATGATGCAAGGTCAACTATTACACTTTGTTTTTTTGAAAGAGAGCAAACTTATTGCAGTTTCATTATCAGCACAGTATGGCTGAAGTGAGCTGAAGGATGAGTGAAAGAGTGAGAGTGTGTTTCAATTATCCTGTCTGAATATTAGAAATCAGATTTTCAAAGCACATCCACTAGGTGGTAAGACCATTCTTTTCCTGTTTGGCCACCTGTTGTTATTTTCACCAAAATGGAAAGGCAGGAGGCATGATTCAAGAAAGGAAGCCGTTTCTTGAACAATGGGCCACAGGGTAGGGAACAGGAGAAAAGGGGTATGCAACAACATTCAGTTCTACCTCTAATATATTACTAGTGCTGTGAGGCCTTATACTAGGCCTCCAATCTCCTGTATGAGGAGAACTGTAAAAAGGAATTAGCTGTAACAGCTACGCTATAAGAGCATCCTATTTCTACTCCCTGTATTAGGGTGACTCTACAATAAAACTAACAAGACTATTAATTGGCTATAACAGCTACACTGTAAGATTGTTCTATTTTGAATCCCTGCTCAGAACCATCTAAGTCAACCCCGAGGTGCACCATAAGCTACTACCTGGAGTATTCCACACTATTAATCACTCTACATACTGTAGCAAAAGTCTATATGTATGGTGGATGGCAGTTCATACACGTTCAGATTTTCTCTATCATCAAGAAGAAAATGTAATCAAAGGGATTGTTGTGACAAGATTCAACTTGACTGGCTGTCCAGTGCAACTCCGAGAACCTTTTTGGAAACTAGGGGAATGCAGACAGGATTTTTAACAGACCATGAGTTTGTTGGCCACACCCCACCTCTCTATGGTTGCCAGAATGCAAGAACAGGTGCAAGATTTCTTCAGCTAAGAACTCACTGAGGGCCACCAGAACTGAAACATGCAAAATCCGGCTGCAGTCCACTAATTTATTTATTTATTTAGTTTTTGTTAACTGGGTAGGTGCGCTAGCAATAGAAATGACTATTTTCAGGCATGACATGGGAGGTTACAGGGTAAAAACAGTACAGAGATACAATAAAATGTAGTTAACAGCAAGGTATAAAACAATGGTGTTACACAGCGGGTTATGCAACACAAATTATATACAAAGGTTTTGAGAGTAGGGTACTGAATAAGTAGAACAGTTATAGCATTTGAATGAGACAATTTGGCAGTGGAGCAAAACAGTGTAGTTTCAAGGTACAGGTAATTATTTAGTTTTTTTTTTGTTTACTGGGTAAGTACTATAGCCATGTAATGACTATTTTCAGGCATGACCCGGGAGATTACAGTGGGTAGGCATGGAGTTACATTTGAAACAGGTAAAGACAAAGGTTTGGAGCAACAAAGGATTAAAAATACAGAGCAAAATAGGATTAGACAATACTCGAGTCAGTCCACAATTTGGCAATTACATAGGTAGGTAACAAGTTTGGGTCAGAGTTTGCACATAGCAACAAAAACAGAGATACCCATCACATGTATCTAAGCACAAAGGGTTAAGAGCAGCTAAAACAAAACACAATGGAGATATAAGTGCCTAATAACCTATCTGGGAATGGGTGGGTTGATTGGAGAGCAGTATGCAGCCGTGGAGACAGAGTGTAAATGTAGATTCAGGGGGATTTGAAGCAGACACAGGAGACCTGGCTAAAGAGGTAGGAGCAGCAGTTAATTTTAAGCTGGGCATGACTAGGGGCTATGCGAACATCAAGAGGCAGAGAGTTCCAGAATTTAGCCACCGAATGAGAGAAAGCAAGGGTTCCTTTGTTAGATTTACATCTAGGTATCTGTAGCAGCAATTTATCAGAGGATCGGAGACCATGAGAAGAGGACAGCGGAGTAAGTAGGGAGGCCAGCGAGACAGGGATCCCTGATCTAATGATATTATCAGTCAGGGAGCCAAGGGCAAGAGTTTGAGTTGATGCAGGGGGTAGCCAATTTAAGTCAGCATAGAGCTGACAATGGTATTTTGACCAGAGAGAGAGGCCGAAGCATACCTACAGATGCTGTTATAAGTTGTGTCCCATTTCCTGAGGAGAGTAGTGGTCAAATTAAGATAAGTGACTACCCCATAGGATAATGACAGGAGCAAGATCCTGCAGGCTATAGCTAATCTAGCTGCCTACGTAAGGACGTAACTGGTTTTGTAGGCTACTGCAATTTTAGCATTAACTGATTTACATGTAGACAATACATGCTCATTAAAGTTTAGGTTTTCATTGAGGAGTACTCCAAGATACTTGAAAGAGCATACTGGTTTAAGGACCAAACCACCTAGACCAGAAACTGTAAATAGATCCCAGTTTTTGTTTAATTTGACTGCATTGTAAGTGTTTTATCAGCACTGAGGATTAGCTTATGTTGCAGCAGCCAGGATTGAATAGACTTAAAAGCATTGGTAAGGGTCTTGTTTATATGGTGAATTTCCTTATCATTGCAGTACAGTACCAGGTCATCTGCATAGAGGATAGTCGAGCAATCAGAACTATTTGACGAGATGCTATTTATAAAAATAGAGAAGAGCAGGGGTCCTAGTATCGATCCCTGGGGAACACTCAGGTTGATGGCCATAGGATTGGACACAGTGGAATTAAATCTAACAGTCTGAGTTCTATTAGATAGATAGCTATTAAACCATGTCACTGAGTTTGGTGAGAAGCCAAGGGCTGGGAGACTATCTAATAGAAGAGGATGATCAACAAGGTCAAACACCTTAGTCAGGTCAATATAAACTGCCCCCGTGAGGTAGCCATTGTCCATAGCAGTTAAGGTATCATTTGTGAGGTGGAGTAAGGCCGTAGAGGTTCTATGACCTTTTTGAAACCCAAATTGAATTGGTGAGAGAAGTTTATATTTGGCCATATATTCAGTAACTTGTATAGATACAAGCTTTTCCATTATTTTACTTAGCACTGGTAGAATGGCTATAGGCCGAAAATTAGCCATATCTCTTTTATCACCCTTCTTTAAAATCGGGGTAATTCTGGCCTTTTCCCAGACTTCAGGGACAATGCCATTACAAAGAGAGAGGGTAAATATCTGTGATAATGGCTGGGCAATGAATGGTGCAGCCAGATTTAAAAGTTTGGGTTCAATACCATCAAAGCCTACACTGGTGTTGTCAGAAATGGTATTCAGCAGGCCCAGAATGTCGGCTTTAGAAATGGCCTTGAAGTAGAATAGAGGGGAGATGCAGTAGGTCTGGGAGGAGTGGTTTGAGGTGAGGGCTGTTCTTGGGGAAGACGGATGTGAAGCTGGACAGATCAGTGAATTGTTTAGTAAATGCTTCTGCAATAGTCCTGGGGTTGTTGCAGTGGACCCCACCAATGATCATTCCTTTTGTCAAAGAAGTAGTTTTAGTGCCTAGGAATGTTTTGACATGTGCCCAGAATTTTCTGGCGTCATCTGATGCTTCCTGCAGAAGCTTTTTGCAATATGTGCTTTTTGCTACTCTAATCCACTTTTTACAATCTTTTCTCTGGGTTCTATAGGTGTGATAGTCTGAAATAAGGCCAGTTTTCCTGAAACGCCTCTAGAATGCAGCACTCTAGACACCTGGTACTCTGCTCCAGGAATAGGTACCTCACACTCATCCAAGCAACCACCAGTACCGTATGGGAACAGATCAGGAAAGTATTGTACTTCTGATGTACTCTCCCAGACACTGACAGGATTCCTTCAACCTATTTCATTTGATACAAGTCAGGGTTGCCACAGACTGGATCCTTGCCATGTAAATGATGAATTATGTACTATTTTCACTCGTAGTCATTGAGACCTTCTCAGTCATTGCTTTCTTGGTGTCTAGTATTCCAAATTCACTGTCAATATTACTCAAGTGGTCAACATTCAAATCCTCATAGAATGGATTCCAACCTTTTAGGTAATGTAGAGCCTTTTTTAACTCTCTCTACATTCATGACATCCAGCCAAATTGTTTTTGTTTTTGTTGGAACACCATTCAGCAAAATGATAATGATTTGTCCTGAGTTATGGCCTCCACATTTTCCTGGAGTGGGATTGGCAGGTGCATGATTGATCCTTTCAATGATTTTATGAGCTCTTTCCTTAGCATGTTTTTGAGCTTTGTGTTCACTCTTAGAATTGTCTGAAATAGTTTCTTTGTTTGGATCAGAATGCTCGTCAGCATGTTCAAGCAAGCAATCACTGTGGGTGTCACATCTGCTTCAATGCTGTTCAAAATAGATCTCGGAGGTAACACATCTGTTTTTATCTTTCTGAAATAGTACAAGCATATGTGCACAATTTCATCTAGTGCAAACCTGCTCTAAAGTAGCATGTATGCCTCCAAATGATTCCCACATCTGATTCCACATGGCAATTTATGACAGATCTGCTTTCACTGCTTGTGTGCTATAAAATAGTCGCTTGCAAGAAAAACATTCAGATTCAAACTTTTCTCTCTTTACCAGCTCAAATGTGGCTATCTCAATTCCAAGTTTGTCAGTTAATTGTGTTCCTGTCAATTTCACACAGCTAGACGTGTACTGAGCATCCTAAATTTAGAGTTCATCAGAAGGTGCACTACTTTGGTAGTTCATGAATGCAGCACTGACCATGTCACCTTCTGTCAATAAAATATCTAGGCATCCAAATTTGCTAACAGCAGTCCTGACCTGACCTGGCACTTTTTAGAAACAAATCTGTACATTCCTGAATTATGCACAGCAATCACTCCCATGTGGTAGAATACACTGCCACAAGCTGCTGTGTGCAAGCAGGCCAACAAGTGATCCATCAAACCTGTGTGAGATCTAATTGGGCATTTGTCTATGCTTTGTATTAATTTGCATTTTGATTAGTCTTTGTGACTTTTCTCTAAGGTTACACATGTCATCTTATGTCCATGCCAGACACTGTGTTTTGTTTTGTTTTGTTCTGCAACAGACTCCTTGTTTTGTTGCAGTTTATGCAAATCATGTTGTTCAACCAAGGGCAAAACACTGTCTGTTTTCCCAGCTTCATCAGTACAGAAAGCTACTTGTTTGCTGTGTGGGTGGTAGGTTTCTTCCCAAACGTATGCCTCTCTGCTGAGTTTGCAGCCAAGCTCCATCAATGATCTGGCAGAAGTTCTCTCTGTTGAGATTTGGGAACTCTTGCAACTTCATCTTAATCTTGAAAATCTTTTTCTTTAATTCATCTATTTGAGCCACCATCTGTGACAGCAAGCATTATTTGAGATTTTGATCATGTACAAATTGTTTAACTCTGAGATGTAATTTCATAAGCTTAGTTTTAATTTTATTAGCTTTACATCTCAAGATTGCTGATATCATCTGCTCTATTTCTGCTTTGGAAGACAACATCTTAAAGTAAGCAGCATGACAACTTCCTGAGGAGGTTGTGGGGTCTAAAACTGGGAGAATTCAAGAATGCATGGGACAGTCATAAGGCAATTCCTGTGGGGGGGTAGGAAGAAATAGGCTGTTGTTTAACTAGGATCTGCAGCTTATCCAGTAGGTAGGGAAATGGGCAGACTAGGTGGGCCAAGCAGTCCTTATGTGTGCCAAAGTCTATGTTTCTATGTTTCTATGATGGATGTTAGCTGCACACAGATTTTTTTTTCCTCTGTTTCCTACTGTATGCTGCATTTATTTTTTTGTGCTTCATTCTATCTTTTTCTTCTTATATTGTGTTTTTTGTGTGACAAACCATTGCCTTTGTAGCCATACTTGCCATGTTTCTTTGTCTTCTTTAATGGTGTTGCCTGTGTCATCCTGTTACCACACCATCACATTTGTAAGGCATGACATGCATATCAAAGTACCTTTCATGCCTTTGAAGAGTTTTCTTTCTTCCTTTTCAATTCATTCTGTTCAAATCATTGAATTACTTGAAAAAAATCAATTCAGTATCTGTAAAAAGGAAACAGAACCAAAAAAAAATAACTACACTGTTGATTCTATTTAGACAGTTGACATAGTAGCTTTAACAACGTAAGCAAAATTGATCCTACATGAATATTTAACTATGAAAAATAAACTAAATACTCACACTCAAATATTATCTATCAGTAATATTACTAAAATAATCATGAAAATAGCTTTTTATTCTATTTTCCAGCATTTACCATTATTTCCATTGAAAGTAAAAAAAATCTTCATTCATGAGTCAATTTCTTCTTTCATGAGCTGATGTTCTTTTTTCCTGAGCAATTCATGAAAGAAGAACCTTTGTCTCATAAAAGAAGATAATTTTCAAACAGGAAATGGAATCCCTAGACCAATCAGGTTGCAGTACTGACATCATCACAAAATAGGAAGTATGCCATCGTGTTTCAGTGCAGAGTTGAAAGCACTTCAGCCTAGTTAGTACAACTCTGACATTTTGTACATTTTAAAGTGTTTAGCCTTATTTCAATCAAGTCTAGTCTGATTTATTTTATTGAGTTCTGATATTACAACCTTTGATCTAAGAGTTCATTTACAGAAGTTCCACATCATTAAACAGACAAGATGAAAACAAGACACACTGTGTGCATACTGTACATACATTGCTCATGGGATACACCAATGGGAAGAAACTTTAATGCAATTTCAGTAAATAGTTTCAGAAATGCAAATACAATACTCCAGTAATACAAGTACAATACAAAATTGTGAAAGCAATGCATACTAGCAATTGATGAGATTCAGGGAGAGGAGAGGAAAGATTAGAAGATTCATTACAGAAAACAGGCTAGGCCAGTTAACTTTGTCCAAAGGGGGGCTGGGTGAGAAGAGGTTGAAGTAGGTAGTAGAAAAGGAGAAGGGTACGGGACAAAGGAGAATTGAGCGGGGAACACGAAGGGATAATTAGAATAGCGTGAGGGGGTGAAGGG
Source organism: Neoceratodus forsteri (assembly GCA_016271365.2). Classification (NCBI taxonomy): domain Eukaryota; kingdom Metazoa; phylum Chordata; order Ceratodontiformes; family Ceratodontidae; genus Neoceratodus; species Neoceratodus forsteri. Next base: position 357,379,533 of record CM028134.1, read on the forward strand.
GAATTAGATAAATAACTAGGCTGGGGAGAAGTGCTATGGTTGTAGGTGCAATCAAGAACACAGAGTCTGGTTATGAGATGCAGGTGCACCCCACTAGGTTTAAGAAATGTATGCAGAGTTTTGTTTTAAAAGGGCCAAGTTTGGTTTTGACATGTTGGTCCATTGGAAGTGAGTTTAGCCATAGTGGAGCCCGCTAAGCAAAAGTTCTCTGGCCTTGTGAGGTACTTCGGAATGGGATCTTATAGTGGTTGAAATTGTTTGGTCTACTTTGTCTTACTGTTGCTGCAGGGCAGAACAAAACCTGAACGACAGAGGGTAGCAGACCAAGGATGGCCTTTTTGGCAAGGAGACATGTCTGGTAGTGAATTTTGCTTTCAAGGTCTAGCCTGCCCAGCTGAGAGTAAAGATCACAGGTGTGAGTTAGATGTGGGGCACCAAGGAGTAATCTACAGGCTTTGTTCACAGTAACAGCAATCCTTTCTAGTGTTGTGTCTGTGGTCGTAATGTATATAACAAGGCCATAGTCTATAATAGAGAAGACCAAGCTAGTTATGGCTAGCTTAAGAGCAGCATCATTAAGGCAGTGCCTGTTTTTGTAAAGTTGGCCTATTTTCCTGTTTGCAGCCCTGGCAACCTGGTCAACATGCAGAGAGTAAGAGAGGGAACTGTCCATGGTGATGCCAAGATATTTAAAGTGCTAGACCATCTCAAGCAGCTTATTTGGTTTATTTCTTATTGTGAGTATGAATGATTTATATTTACTGTATGTTGACGCAAATAACATTTTTCTGTACTTAATTTGATTCTAATATAGTAAGTTGCAGTGATATCAAATATGTAACTTTTATCATTGCAGTCACTATATTTTGTATGCAATTTGATATATTATAAATGCCAAGGCCAGCCGGCCCGGTGGTGCTGAGAGTTGAGGCACTGGATGTCACACATCATGCCACAATGGTGACCTGGGTTTGGGAGTGAGCTTAGGCTACCAGGACTCAGCAGGAGATGGAGAGGACAGAGTGTTCAATGACAGCTCTCCTCTCCCAGTGATGGGTGGGCACATCATCCTGCTCCTTGGCTGCTTCCTGGTGGAGAATAGGGGGTAGTACTAGATTCAGGGAGACTTGAAGCATGGCTTTGTGACATGCACATGTGTTCATGGCAATGAGGGGGAGGGACAGAAAAATGTGAACATTTTGTCTGTAGGCTCCATGAAGCCCCTCCAGGATGCCGGCACCACTCAGGCACAACCCGTCATTTCCCACTCCGAATATGTGTACGGGGTTGGGTAGGACTGCTCCCCTTCCCCACCACGAGGGGGTAATCTATGGAAGAACAATGGGTTCAGGGGTGCCAAGGAGCAGAGGCCAGGTGACTGGAAGTGGGCAGATACATGCCTGCAGGCCAAGGAGGATGAACAATATATGGAAAAAAATGCCAAGGCCATAAAAACATGTATTTTTTCTTCATTTGTGACTCAGCGATCCTCTTTTGTGAATGGTTCATGAAAGAAGAATTGGCTTACAAAAGAAGAATATTGAGTCACGAAAGAAGAATATTTTTAAAAGTGGAAAATGTTGAGAAATATTTACTGGCCTTCAGAAATTACATAAATCATATTGTACACATGTATAAATGGTGAAAAATCTATCAGACAACAGAAATACCAAATTAAGTACAAAGAAATATAAACTTAGTTTAACACATATATCTGTCTATTCTTTGACACACCAACAGCTACACTTATATAATACAGAGCAAATATACTAATTCTGCCACCAATATTCGATATAAATTGCAAAATACTGTGTTAATGCTCTAGTTAGGGTTACAGGCACAAAAGTAGGGAAATTTGGTGTTAGGGTTTCCAAACTTAACAACACCCCCTCGCTGCGCACACCAACAGGAGCTGAGTTGTGCCTTGGGGTTGTCTTCCCTTACACTCACCCCATTCCATAACTAAATAAGCTGCGATAGTTGCAGCATAGGAGAATGAGGTGAGTATTAGAGCAGATGACCCAAGGCACATCCCCGACGCCTGTTGGTGTGCGCGGGGTGGGGGGGTTAGGTTTGGAAACCCTGATGCAACATTCCCCTACTTTTGTGGCTGTATGAACATAGGAACAAATGAAACTTCCAGTAGATACAGGCCATTTGGTCTATCCAGTCTGCTCGAGTCTGCAGTACTTCAGTCCATTAGGCTGCAGCTATCCCCCCTCCCTCATATGCCCTTCCCAGCATCTCCCACCCCCTCCCGGTTTGTACCATCCCCTTGAATCTGTCCCACCCACTCTTGAAGCCCCCAACACTCTGTAGTCATATGACTTCCTCTGGCACAGCGATCCACCATGGCACCACCCTTTCTGTGAAATAGTGCCTCCTCAGTTCCCTCTTGAACCTGCCCCCTTCCAACTTCATAGAGTGTCCCCTGATTTCCCTTCCACCCTTCAGATTGAACATACACCTGATGTCTACTCTGTTCAAACCCTTCAGGTATTTGAAGGTCTCAATCATATCCCCTCTCTCCCTTCTTTCCTTCAGGGTATACATATTGGCCCAGATATTCAAACTGCGCAGGCTGTGGTGCAGCAGGCAGAGCTCAGCAGCTCGCACGCGGGGTGTGGACTGAATGATATTCAATGGAGCTGTGCCATGGCTCAGCAGCATTGAATACATACCCTGGCCACCTGCAGTGTGCATGGCGCAGTGGCACCGCGCCAGCACAAGTGGCCAGAGGAGCATGATGCGGTAGCACAAGTTCCATGCGCCATGCACAGCAACCACGATATTCAAAATTTAACATGCAAATGGGGCCATAATGTATGCAAGGCACACATGGGGTCATTTGCATGTCATTATGGCTCCATTTGCATGCATATGCGCCAATCCCCAACGATTTGCACCTGGCACCCTGCCAGGCAGAAGCTGTTGGGGACCAATGCCCCCTGCAGCCAGCAATGTGCTCCACAGCCCAATCGTGGGCATTTGTATAACTAAAAGAATATGTCCAATATCCTGGTGGTCAGTGGACGCTATCTGCCTGATCACGGGCATTTGTAAAGAAAAAATATGTCAATATCCCTGGTGGTCTGAGTGGTATCCCCTCCCCACCCGCCCAATGAGCCCCACCACCCCCCTCCCCCGGTCAGCCGGTGGGCTGCAGCACCCACCCGCCTGCCACCCACCCGACTGACGACCATTGGTCCACAGCGTGAGCCAATAGACATGCAGCCCATACCATACTACATATCCAGATATGTGAATGATCCCATTCACATATCTGGAATGTGGTAGCGGTATGGCTGCACGCCCATTGGCTCATGTTGTGACCAATGGGCATACAGCCCTACTGGAGCAGTGTCAGTCAGTCAGGCAGCTGGGCAGGCAGGTGGGGTGCTGCCACCGCCGGCTGACCGGGGAGGGGCGGTGGGGCTCAGTGGGCGGGTGGGGAGAGGGGTACCACTAGACCACCAGGATATTGACATATTTTTTCTTTACAAATGCCTGTGATCGGGCAGATAGCGGTCCACTGGACCACCAGGGATATTGGAGAATTCATTTTTTATTACAGATGCCCGCAATCAGGCAAGGGGAGTGCCGCCAGGTGCAGCCGGAACTCAGGTGGCCACCCACAGGTGGCAGCTGCCATGTTGCACCCTGCGATGCGGCAGCTCACCTGTGGGTGGCCATCAGTTGTTCCTTTTTTTTTTGGGATCAGCTTTGTGCTGGTGCAGGTAGGGGTTGCGCATGCATGGCTCTGCACATCCCCGGCTGAATATCGGGCTGTGTAGGGTATGCATGGGCACCCCCCCCACCTGCGCCTGCATACATTACTGATGCACTCCGGCGCATCGGGATTTGTGTCGTGCACTTTTCCCTTTTGAATATCACGCTGGGGCGCATCAGTGGGTTGCGCATGGTGCAACACTGTTGCGCCATGTGCAACCCTTTTGAATATCTTGGCCATTGAGCTCTCTCAGTCTCTCCTCATATGATCTGTCCCCCAACCCCAGGATCATTTTTGTTGCCCTGTGCAGTGTCCCCTCCAGTAGTCTGATGCCCCTTTTCAAGTAGGGTACCAGAATTACACACAGTACTCTAGGTGCAGTCTCACCAGGGACCTGTGCAGGGGAAAGATGACCTCCCCACTCCTAGAAGTAATCCCCCTTGCTATGCACTCTAGCATCCTGTTTGCCTTCACTGTTGCCTTCCTGCACTGAGCAGAGTGGTTCATCTACCCAGTTACCAGCACTCCCAGAGCCTTCTCCTCCTTGGATTTTGTTAATGGGACACCCTCCAGCCAGTAATTGTGTCCTGAGTTCTTGCCTCCTAAATGCATCACTTTGCACTTATTGGCATTGAAACCAAGCTGTTAAGTGTGAGACCATTCCTCCAGTTTTGACAAATCCTCCTGAAATGCTTTTGCTCCCTCCCCATCTACCTCAGCACAAATCTTTGTGTCATCTGTGAAGAAACTGATCATGCTCTTAATCCCTACTGCAATGTCAGCTATGAAAATGTTGAACAGAATCAGTCCCAGTACTGAGCCCTGTGGTACACCACTTGTTATTGCCCTGGGTTCAGATGCCTCCCCCCACTACTACCTTCTACAGTCTACCCTGCAGCCAGTTCTCTACCCATCTGACCAGTTTCCTCCCAGTTCCCAGACTCCTCAACTTGCAAGTCAGCCTGCTGTGTGGTGAGTCAAAGGCCTTGCTGAAATCCAGGTAGAGGACATCCACCTCATGTCCCCTGTACATTGCCCACATAACCTAGTCATAAAAATCAAACAAATTCATCTGGCAGGATCTGCCTGAGACAAACCCATGCTGCCTGCTGTCCTGGAGATTGTGATTCTCAAGAAACTGCACCAGCCTTTCCTTGAAGATTGTCTCCATCAGTTTCCCACAATTACCATAAGGCTCATTGGTCTGTAGTTCCCTGGTTTGTCCTTGGGCCCACTCTTATGGAGCAGTATCACATGTGCTTCCCTCCAGTCCCTGAGCATGCACCCTGAGTTCAGAGAGGTATTGAACAGGTCTACCATTGGCCCTGCCAGGACCTCTGCCAACTCTCTCAGCATCCTGGGGTGGACTCTGTCTGTGCCAGGTGCCTTGTCCACCTTCAGGGACTTAAGGCCCTCCCTCACCCTTTCCACCGTGATTTCCCCATCTGTGGTTGCTTCTTCCCCACCCTCTCCCAGCTCACCCTTCCTCTCAGGAATGGGCCCATCCCTCTCCTTGGTGAAGACTGAACATTCATTCATTATTCATTAAATACTTCTGCCTGCTCAGTCCTCTTTTCTACCCACCCACTTCCCCTCCTGATCCTAACAATTTGATCCTTGCTCTTCCTCTTCTCTCTGATATAACTGAAGAAATCATTTTCTCCTTCCTTGCTCCCCTGCACTAAACTCCATTCCCTAGCCACCATTGCTGCCCTTACTACTCTGCACACTTCTCTGGGTTAAGGCTGTAACCCTAACAAGAGCATTAACACAGTTGTTTGCTATTTATTTTCTTACCTTTTGGAATAGTATAATCATATCCTTATTTGCCTGTTCGAGCGAAGGGCTCTCTGGGCCCTGCCCTCCCATCCCTTCATGAATGCATATATGTATGTAGCTGTGGAAGCACAGGGCCCTCTGGGCCCTGCACTTACATTTATAAGACAACAGTGACCAAATTGTCAGCATAGCCATCTTATTACCCCACCTCATGTACCCAGTACAGAAAATTTTCAAATCCCACCGAAATGTAATTCTCTGCTACTGCAATGCCATTCCACACCACAGGTGTGAAAACACATTTTAACTGGGATTTGAAAAATGACAGCTGTGCCATACATGATGAGGGGTAATAATAAGGCTATGTTGAAAATCTGGGGTCAAAATATTTAAAATTTCCAAAGTTACAAGCATGCGTAGCAAAATTGCAACAAATGGTCATAACTGTCATTTTTACATATTTTGACTGCAGATTGTCAGCACAGACATCTTATTACCCCACCTCATGTACACAATAAAGAACATATTCAAATTCCTGCCAAAACATGATTCTGCACAAGTGCAACACCATTCCATGTGAAAACACATTTTGAACAGGATTTGAAAAATGATAGCTGTGACATACATGAGGAGGGGAAATAAGAAGGCTATGTTGAAAATATGGGGTCAAAATATTGAAAATGTCCAAAGCTACAAGTGTGTGTAGTGAAATTACAATGAATGGTCATAACTTTGGCATTTTTCAATATTTGTACCCCAAATATTCAACACAGTTTACAGGACCTCACCATGAATACAGACTGCAACACCTGCCTGAGAGGTGATTTTGCCAAGTGACTGTGAAATCCCATTTCAGGCGGGAGATGCATAATGACAGTCATATTGCTCATGAGGTGGGGTCCCCAAATGGCTATGTTGAAAATTTGGTGCCAAAATGTCAAAAAAATGGCTGAGTTATTAATTAAATTTGCCCCCCACACACATTGAAATAGAATGAACTGCATTTACCTTAGTTTCTCATATTGAAGTCACTGGTTCCAGCAGCAAGACATGTCTCCAATCTGAGAGTGGATCTTGAACCTGGTGACCTGTTGCAGTGAGTGAGGGTGTGTGGGTTGGTAGGTGCTAAGTGGAAGGTGGGGGTGAGGGGAGCTGATCGGTGGGAGACCGTTTTCTTTTTTTTACAGCTTTTTAAAATATCAACAAAGGACCATTTTCTTAATTTCAACTTTTGGATGCAATGGGAGGATGCCACTAGACACCAGGGAGCAAAACTTTCATAATAGGAACAACAATCACAGGGGAGGGCACTAGACACCAGGGAATAAGAAAAAATAATGGGGACAGTGATCGATGGGTGGGGGGTGCCACTAGACACCAGGGAGTAAAACTTGCATAAGGAGACGGCAATTGGAGGAGGGGGTATGAGACACCAGGGAACAAATAAGATAATGGGGATGGTGATTGGAGTGTGGGGGTGCCACTAGACACAAGGAAGCAAAACTTTCATAATGGGGACAGCGATCAGGGGGGCACTAGATACCAGGGAATAAGAAAAAATAATGGGGACAGTGATTGGTGGGTGGGGGTGCCACTAGACACCAGGGAGCAAAACTTAGATAATGGAATGGTGATCAAAGGGGAACCTCTAGACACCAGGGAACAAACAATAACAATAACAAGGATGGTGATCAGAGGGTGGGGGTGCCATTAGACACCATAAAAAAAGTTTTGAAGTTAAACAATTTTATTGCTTGATTTTAACACAGTACATATGGAAATGCAAATAACCATACAGCAGATTAGAGATATAAAGGCAGGGCTATATAGCCTGTAAGTAGAGCTGTACATGGTAAGGATTTCATTTGGTTATCATTATTCCACTTTGTAGCCTATCTTAAGATTATTTTTCATTAGAGTGATGCTTTTGTCTCCCACTATCACTGCTATTTGATTGTAGGTGCTTATGATACATACAATAATACTACTGTGCAGTGATGAGAGAGTCAGTCTGATAGGCTTAAAGATGAAACGCTAGCTATTTATGGTTGATTCTAGCACATTGGTTGGCCTACAGATTCATCTATGATGTGTGATAAGAGAAAAATTGAAAAGTTTTGCCAAAATAAACATTAGTAGACATAAGTAAATTCTTTTTTTTATTTTGATATCTCCTTATTTGAGTCCATCTGTTCATGCTGGTGACTGATCTGAATTCTGCCTGTAGAATACTTGAACACATCATTACCTCTGTGCTGCTGTGTTGATTCAGCCTCCCTGAGACACACAGCGTGAAATTTGATAGCTCCTTTCTTTTCATAAGATTGCTCCTAATATGTAACTTGTATAGTGCTGTGGTAAGTTCTAGGACTGACTTTGTTACATTTATTTTTTGATTAATGTCATTAAGCAGCTTGTCTATCCACAAGTTTGGCACAGTGATAAAAATAAAGGTCTGACAGGAAATGACAAACCACTGATCTGTCATAGTTCATGACCCTTTATGCTTTCAATCCTGCTACTGTCACAGCATGAGTTGTTTTATATTACTTAAAATATTTCTAACTAATTGGGGGTTTCATATATCTGTTATTGTGTTGAATACACAATCACATGGTGTTCATACAGATTTATTTATTAGTTGTAGATTCCAATCAGCCTCTCAGAATCACACAGCTCAAAGTTGGACAGCTACTATATGTTTTCATCTAATTGGTCTAAATATAATATGTGTACAGAGATGTGACAAATACTAGCATTTAATTTGCCATGTTGTACATACTGACCAGGTCTGTTAGTTTTTAATTTTTGAATAATATCAATGTGGCTAATTTCTCAACAAGTTTGACATAGGCATAAAAAGAAAGATCTGATAGGAAACAGTGAACAGCTGATCCCTCGTAGTAAATGGCTGCTTGATGCTTTCCTGTCACAGCCTGAGTTTTGTTGGAATGTCTGAAATATTTGTAGCTGATTTGGGGGTTTTACATATCAGTATTTGTGTTAAATATTCCACCAATGATGTTTTGGCAGATTTATTTGTCAGTTGTAGGCTCCTGTTATACACTAATTGAAATCCCTGTCATTTTAAAAGCACTGTTATCAAAGTATGTGATATAGATTAGAAATATCAGCAAGACTACATTGAATGTTTCATTTCATCTTTTTACAAAAAAAAGAAGTTATACTGAAATTTATTACTATACATTTATCACATACAGCAGCTAAGGAGGCTATGGGTAGTACAGAGATAAAACAAAGGTCTGACTGGAAAACCGAACATACGACTGTAGAGGGTGCTTTTGATTTGTATATATTTTATACTTTTTTCAAGGGGACAGTAATTGGAAGGGTGGTGGTGCCACTAGGGCAACGATGGTTCACAGCTAATGCTGCAGCCAACAGCATGAGTTCAGCTGTGACTGCAAAAGTGAAGAAATCCCTGCTGTTCTCATACAGAGAACCTGGAGGTAGCCTTCTTCTCACTAAGCTGGGCACCTGGAATTTTGGGTGCCTAGAAAACATATTTGTGGGCACAATATTAAAAAACAAACATTAGAATCTAGCTAAACAGACCCAGTTTAACTAGGTTCAGATGTTTGTTTTTAAAAATTGCAGTAGTTTTATATATTTTCCACATTTGTCAGTTAGTGGAAAAATCAACAAGATGGTGGTTGGCACGGCATCAAAAATGTGTGGTGCCCCACCAATTCAATGGCATGAAAGCTAACAGAAGCAGTAATAGCATAAAATATTTTACTTTCACAGCAGAACATTTTCTGAAAAACCCTACTGCCCATGCACAGGTCTTAAAACACTAAAATGTAAACACTTATAATTAGGGAACCCTTTGACATTCTTTTCACCAGACCTGTCAAAGGCACTACCTTGGGACATGACACTTGTCCCCTTCAAGTTTGGGGAAAACATTCCATTCAATGTAAGGTGTAGGGGAGAGCAAAACAAACATGTTAAGTACATGAAAAACATTTTTTGCAACAAATGACACATGTGGAGCTCAATGACTGCACAAGCTGCCATCACAAAAATGTTCACACATCAAGACTTTGTCTCCTAAGCAACACATACAAAAGTTCAACTCATTTCATCAAAGAGAGCCAAAAATATTAATGTGCAAAATGTGAGGTTTAATATTAAACTAGCTACTCAATTCTAACTATAGGGACACTACTGCACTCCTAGAATTACTACAAAATGATAACATATTCCACTGCGCTATCATAAGAAATGTAAAAATTGAGATGATCAGTTTGACCACTTAGTAGGTCAGGCAAAAGAGAGGGAAAAATGTGAGGTGGCACAATATTTACTGCTTTCAGTGGCCAATCACACAATAACATTCTTTCAACTGAAATATTGTCCAATCGTTTATATTTTCCCTTCAAAAATATCAGAATTCTCTACTATTTAACCAGTAACATCTCACTATAGGTAAACCTTTAGAAATTATAAGCAAATCAAGATACTACATAAGCCTAAGTGTTAATGTTGTAAGCTGATCAGTAAACAGTTTATCAATACTTTTCAATGAAATGCCAAGAAATGGATAAACTTTTTTTTTTGCTTGTTTAGTCTGTTTGGCAACCCAGAACTGTTAAGCTGAAAGTAAACTTGACAGAGACTGCTGTAAGAGACACACATTTAGGATGTCTGGTATTTGTAGTGTCTTTAAACAGATTCAGCATGGCAAAAAGCTTTATTACTACAGTTTGGATTGTGGGCAGTTCACTTGTGTGAAGGGGTGTACAGATTGCCAGGAGGAGACATTTTGAGAATGAGTTGCAAATGGAAAACTGTGATGTTCATTGGTTTTGTAAAGTTAATATGATATGGGAGCAACTCATGCTAACCATACGTAGACTTAAACAATCACCCCAAGTCAGACATACAGCTCATCCATGTTAGATGGTAATGATTTGGGCTACAGAAGGGGTATAGGTTTAATAGAATTGGCTAAATCATATTTGGTTGAGCTACATGGAATGTTGCCTTGCTTAAAGATTCTCTAGAGAGGCCAACAGTATGCACCTGGAATTGAAAGATCATGCAGAAAGGTGGACATTCACATATCTGGCTTTTTAATGCTCTGAGTATGCGCAACATTGCTCACCCCCAAATTAAATATCATAGTGATTCCCAGTTTTTAAAAGATGGTGTGCATTTCTCCGACATTAATTTGAAAATGTTATTTTCTTGGGAGACCTCCAATGTGGGATCCAAAGTGTGTTGTGATGTGTGTTAACAATCACTATATACACATTTGTAGTACCCTGATGCCACCTCACAGTGACTCTTTTTTCAGAGTCACACCTACCTTGATCAAAAAATAGATGCAACAAACATAATTAAAACACATAAATGACCCGTACACAAGCTTTGTAAAGTGGATTTAATTACTTCATAATACTGTATACAGACAGTTCATGAATCTACATTTTTGTTACAATTTTTTCTTTATTTTATTTTTATGAAACATGGCAAAAACTTGGAATAATAAGGAGGTATTTGCCCTGATCAAAGGCTTTCATAAGTATCTGAGGTGGAGATCATCATGAGGGGGGAAAACCTGCCATTGAAAAAAACATGTCAGGACATAAGCAGTTTCCTGCAGAAATCTGGGTTCACGAAAGACCAAGACAGTTATGTGGCATTTTGGTTTGGTCAGCCACTAAAAGGCCCTTGCCTTCTCAGTGGTCTGCCAGCCCCTTTGGTTGCTGCTGGTGAGGAGGACCCCTTGCTGGACTGTTCAAATAAACTGGATGGATGCAGAAATAAATGCATAAATGGTTTATTCTTAGACAGCAGCAGGTACATCTTCACTCCATGAGGTTCAGACTCTTACTGACTGACAGATAGTCTAAGGGGTTTCCTAGCCCCTGCTAACACAATAATTTGCATAACAAATTAGCATAATGAGATAATTGCTACAATTGTTCTAAGAGTACTTAAAGGGACAGCAGCTGGCATTAGCCCCATACATAAATACATAAGTGTACTCCACATCACCCCGGGACAGTTATTGTGAGCACCACTCAAACAAAGCAATAATACACTATAAACAGTTTCTAAGAATGTTAAGGCAAAAAAAAACATTTTTATGCATTTCAAGGCATTACACATTTTTGACACAACAGTACTCACTGCAGGGAGGGAGAGGAATGAATCTGGACTATGCTGGGGACCAGTCAGAGTAGCAGCAGAGGGAGAGGAACACCATAGCACTTGAAGCTTGGTCATGCCATAAGCGCTAAAGTGTGGGGGAAGGGAAAGTGAAGAGAGGGAAGTGTAGCAGCTGGAGAATACCCAGAAAGCAAGATAACAGTGCAATTTACAGTTGCAGCACACTAATAACAGGTGGACTGTCCATTTGAAGAGACATTCCTAAGGGGGAAAGTGTTAGTATTTAGAATCAACACTAGCTGGAGGATACCAAAATGCAAAATAACATTTCAATAACAGTTTCAGGACAATCAAAAACATAGGAACTGTCTAAGGGCATTCCTGGAAGAAAAATGTTAATGCAAGTATGCCATACCATAGCAACAGGTGTAATGAGATAGATACAAGAAGACATTTACTGCAAAGCAGTTAACTCAGTGAATACCATGGCAGTAGAAGAATTAGTCCCCAAACACACTGAGTCTGGAAACACAAAAGTTCAAGACCACCATCAACTTTTCCAGTCAGTGGGAATGGAGGCATGATTGGATTGCATCAGTTCCTGACAGGACGGGGTCACATCATTAAAAGCAACCCATGAGTTCTGGCCAATGTCAAATCTGCACCCCTTGACTCTGTAAGTCTAGGATCTGTTGGTGAACTTCTTCCTTAAGATCTTCTTGATCTGATACACCAGTGTGTGTATGAGAGAGTTCTGAGCAGAAGAAGAAGAAGAAGAAGGTTGAGAAGAAGAAGAAGTCATCCCAGGAAGGTCATCTGGCAAATCAGGCAAAACAGAATCTGGCTGGAGAGTGTCAGGAGTGGGAAGATCTGTAGGAACTGGTTACAAGTCATCTGAAGGGATCTCAGCTTCAGAGAGGATGGCAGGTGCAAGTGTAGCTTCATTGTTTGGTGGACTGGGGTCATCTGGAAGGGTGTTACTCAGGTACCAATGTTTCAGGTGATTGATGTGGACTTTGTAATGTACCAGTTTTCCATAAGACTTGTGGAGTAGATGAACATGCACAGGAGGAAGCTTTTCTACAATGTAGAAGGGACCAGTCCAGGTGTGAAGCAGTTTCCTGGTGGGGCCCAGAACAAGGACAGGTTGGTAGAAGTACACAATGTCCCCAATGGAAAATGAAGGCTTGTGCAACTTGGCTGCTGACATTTTCTGCATTGCAGATTTTCTCTGGCCCAATGTGGTGATTACAACATGTCTGGCAAGTTCAAGCTGTACCAGCATAGGAATAATGAAGGAAGAAGCTGACTTAGGAACTTCTAGCAGTGAGAAATCCCTGTCCAGTGGAGTTCTAGGGTGATATCCATGGACTAGAAAAAATTGGGTGCACTCTGTACTGTCAACACAAGGGCTTGTGTTGTAAGCAAATTGCACAAATGGAACAAAATGATCCCAGGTGTCATGCATCTCATCCTGGTACTTGATGAGTGTGCTAAGAATGGTAGATATCATTCTTTCACTCTGTCCATTGCATTGTGGATGATAACTGGTTGTGTGAGTCTTTTTGATGTTGAGAAGTTTGCAAGTTTCTTGAACAATGGTTAAAAGATAGTGTCTCTGTCTGAATGTAGGTACAAAGGGGTACCGTGATGACAAATGACTGTGTTGAGGAAGGCACTTGCCACTGTGGTGGCTTTAATGTCTTTTAAGGGGATTAGTTCCAAATACTTACTTAGGTAGTCCACAAAAACAAGGACGTATTTGTTGCCAAAGTCACAGCATGTAGGTAAAGTCCCAAGAATGTCAGTGCTGACTCTTTGGAATGGTTAAGTGGTTACAGACATTGGAATAATGTGTGCCTTTGTCAGTTTGGCTGGAGCTTTCTTTGGGAGCAGGGCTGGCAGGATTTGACAAATCGGACAATGTCCTTGTTCATGTGAGGCCAGAAGAAATGAAGCCTTGTCTTTTTGAGAGTTCTGTGTATTCCTATATGACCTCCAAAAAGTGGAGATGCATGAGTGTAGAAAATAACTTGATTGATTAGAGAGGCTGGCACAACTATCTGTACATGAGTTCTATCCATGCAACGACACTTGCCTTCCTTGGTCCAAATGTGGAAAAGCACAACGTCATTGAAGAAGTATTGCGAAGCAAAGAAAAGTGCATCCTGGCATTGCTTCTTTTGTTGTGGTAACGTTCCAGAATCTAAGTATGTGATTATGTCTGTGAATTGAGAATCAGTTTTTTGTTGTGTTTTAACAGTTACCAGGGACAAATCAGAAGTAGAGGAGACGAGGAGCTGTTCAGCTGCTTGCAGTAACTGAGAATTTGTGTGTCTTTCTGTAGAAGCAGTAGCAGCAAAGCAACTTGAGGTGCTGTAGGAGTGTTCACAGAAAGTGCATCCATGGCATGGAAGGGAAGTGCTTGTAAGCAGGATTCTTCATCTGTTGAGGATGATGCAGAGGGATATCATCTCTGGCTTACAAAATTGGTATTGGAGTGGACTTGACCTGGTCTGTACTGAATTTCAAAGTTGTAGTTTTGCAGCATGGCAATCCATCAGGCGAACTTGTCTACTGGTTCCTTCATTTTGAATAACCATCTGAGGGCAGAGTGATCAATGATAGCTGTAAAGGAGGAGTAGTGAAGGTAATAGTCAAATTTCATTACAGAAGATACCATGGCTAGACATTCTTTTTTGTGTTGCCATAGTTCTGCTCAACTGAGGGAAGAGAGTACCCAGCATAGGAGACAACTCGCTCTGTTCCTTCTTGAATTTGACAGAGGACAGTACCCACTGCAAAGGATTTAGCATCTGAGTAGAGTTTGAAGGGTTGGTTGAACCTTGGGTAGGCCAATACTGGAGATGATATTAGATTTTGTTTTAAGGTTTCAAATGCCTCTTTGCAGTTGGAAGTCCATATATAGTCACATCCCTTTTTAGCGAGGGCATACAATGGAGATGCAATATTGGCATAGTTGCAAATGAACTTTCGGTAGTAGCCAGACAAGCACAGGAAAGCTTGAAGGTCTTTGAGATTGTTAGGCTCTGAATAGTCTTTGACTGCTGAGAGCTTGTCAGGATCTGGAGAGATGCCTTGAGAACTAACAACATGTCCCAGGTAACGAATTTGATGCTTTGCAAAATAACACTTCTCTGGGCAAAAATTAAGACTGGCTTTTCTGAGATGTTCAAACACTTCTTTGAGATGTTGGAGGTGCTCTGGCAAAGTTCTGCTAAAGACAATAACATTGTCCAAGTAGACTAGGCAAGATTTCCAAGATAACTAACATAGTACGGCTTACATAACATGTTAGAATGTGGCTGGACTATTCCAAAGTCCCGTAGGCAGACATTTGAATTGAAAAAGTCCCAAGGGGCAGTGCCATGCTATGTATGGATGAAACACTGGATCAATGTAAACTTGGTAGAACCCACTCTGAAGGTCTAGAGTAGTGAAGTAAGCAGGACTGACCACACCAAGACTCTCTAAGGCATCGTTGGTTGTAGGTAAGGGGTGAGCATCCTACACTGTGTAGGCACTGAGTTTTCTGTAGTCTACCATGAATCAATACCCTTTGTCCTTCTTTACCACCAGCAGGCATGGAGCACCTCAAAGACTTGTAGACTGTTCAGCAATGTCTTGTTCCAGCATGTCTTTGATTATGTCCTCTAGGACTTGTTTTTGTTTGTGTCCCACTTTGTAAGCTCACTGATAGATTGATTTCTGGTTGTGCTGCACCTTAATGGTGTGTTGCAGGATATCACAGCATCCAAGCTTGTTATCTAGACCTACAAAGACATCCAGGTAATTCTCCAGGAATTTCAAAAGTTGTTGCTTTTCTGTTGGAGATGCTGGAAGTCTTGAAGAGGATATTCACTGACTGACGGGTAACTCTATTGAAGTTGGAGTGGTCATGATAGTACTGACAGGACTAGAGTTGGTGGAACCAGGCTGAAGTTCTTGCATAAGATGGAGCTTGTCCCCTGTAGACAAGCAGACAAACTTTCCAATGTTGGCACCCTTTGAGATGACTACTGGCTCATCTGTAAAGTTGCAGCATTTTTGGAATACTGTGCCACTATGCACTGCAGACAAGGTGTTTCCTGGGAGAAGACCTGATGAATGTAGAGTGGGGGATCCCGTGACAATGCCAACAACACCTTGTGGAAGTGGTTCACCTAGAATCTTGGCAATCAAAGCCATCTCTGTTTGAGGAGGCACAGTGACTGAGTCTGTAGTTGTGAGTTGCCTACAAGGGACTAGTGACAGTTTATTTGATGCAAAGTATAGGATGACTTTGTGACTTTTGCGAAAGTCCAGGTCAAGACTCACTGCAGGATGCAGATCAGGCACTAGGTAGAACTTGACAGTAGCTTGTTGTGAGCCAAGGTGTAGCTTGAGATGGAGCACACCTGTAATAGGTACTGTGACGGTGATTGCTGTGATGATGTCCTTTAGGTTGGCTGGAGAGACATTTTATATATGATGAATAGTTTGGTTGTTCAGAATACTGTTGTTGATAACTGAGATTTCTGTTCCAGTGTCAACCAAGGCATGCGTGGACCAATCTCTGATAGTTACAGGCACATAGTTTCCTAGGAGAGGTCATCTGATGACAGGTACCTTTGTCTCTGGAAGCAAGAGTGTGCCTGAGCTAGCAGTTAGAGGGTGCAGTTTGTTTGAATTGCGAGAGTCAGAGGGGCAGTCAATTGTTGTGTTCCTCTGATCCTGGGTGTAATTGCAGTTATTTTGCTGATTGTGCTGTGGTAGGGGTCTCTGGCTTCTTTGATTTCTGTTTTGATTCTGTAGCTTTCCGCAGACAGCAGCAGTGTGTCCCCTGAATCCACACCATTGGCAGGTCACTGGTTCTTATGAAAGTGGGGGGTGGCACAGGTCACTGTTGAAGTGGTCGAAGAGCATTGACAGAAGTTGTAGAAGAACCAATTAAGCTAAGGTGTAAACTATTGACAGTCATGGTGAGAGTCCTTATCAGTGATTGCTTCCGCTTGACACATGTTGCGAGTGCCACTAACTGTGATGACTGAGGCACTTGTACACTGGAGGCTTGAAACATTAATATGAACTCTTGTGCAAGTCATATGGCTTGGATTGTGTCCATCTAAGTTGTTGATTTCTGTTGGATTACATAAAGACGGAGCTGAAGAAGCAGTCCCCAGACAAAGGTTGTGATTTTCTCTTTCGCAGGTTCCTGCAGACATTTGCAGTGAGACTCCATATCCACTATGAAGTCTTCTAGAGAGTCAAAGGGTTGCATGATATGTTCCCACAGCTGTTGTTCCAATACCCAGGGTGGATGTTCTTGGAGAAAATGGTGTTTGAAAGTTGCATACAGGGCAGCAGTATCTCCTTTGATGTGTTCTGGAAGTGTGTTGAGCCAGGAAATGGCAGTCCCTCTCAGAAATAAGGGCAAGGCATTGGAAATATACAAAGGATCAGTCCAACCATGTAAGTAAATCCAGGCTTAGAACTGTTTGAGCCAGTTGACAACATCTTAATGAGGCAAGGCTGAGGAGGGTACTGGCTGTAGGCTTGTATGGACTATGGATTATGGTGAAATAGCTTTAATGTAGGCCAGGTCATCTTTAATGGCTTGCATGGTTGGTACTCCTTGAGCTGAGAGGGATGGATGGCTGGATATCATGCAGGATTGTTTCGATTTTGTAGCCCCATGCCCTTGAGGTGTGTGAAGGTAGAACTCAGTGTCATTGTAGGACATTGTGGGTTAGAGATGAGCTGTGTTTCACTGATCAAAGGTCGTATAGGTGAGAAGGATTTGCCGACATGCCGGAGACGGGACGTCATGTAGTAGATGAAGTGCTGAGCAGAAAATATATTTGTAGACAAAGTACAATTATTTATAAGCAAAGTTTATCAAATGACATCTTCATAAACAATTCCCACTCAATTCTGTGTTGTCTGTTATTTAAATAAAGGTTTTGTGGCAAAAAATCAGCTATTTGTTGCAGTGTCCATTCATTTCAGTGGGTGTGCCATTGATTTCAATGAGTGGGGTCATTTTGTGCCCTTCACAACATGGCACTGAACTTTGACATGCAGTTCCTGTGTTTTGACTGCAGCAAGATGGCCACCAGCAGGGGGGTTAAGGGTCACTTCCTTTCTTGCTGTTTGATGAACACAAGATGGAGGATCCTTGCCACTAGGCTGCCTGGCTGCTTCACAATTGGCAAAATGGTGATTCCTGCATTTCTGGCTTCTTCCCCAACTGCAAATGCTGGGATTTATCTGTGGTGGTGAGTGGCACAATTATTGGGGTAATTTCTATATTGAGTTGTCTACTCTCCGCTTTATGTTACACAACTAATTATTTTGCTTTAGTCTCTTAGGCTGTGTACTGCACTTATTCTGCCCCCAGATTTTTTTGTTTCTTTCTTGTTCCCCTTTATTTCTTTGTCATTTAGTTTCCTTTAATTTCATTCTCTTGGCCCCATTTTATTTTCTTTGACTTGCCCCCAATTTCATATACTGTGCCCTGCTTGTGCTTTGGTTTGTTTTATGTCTCTGATAACTGTTTCCATTTCTGTATGCCTTCCAGAGTTGTCCCTTGTATTTTTATATTACCCTAGTTCAGTGATTTGTTCTGAGGGGCTCCTGCAGTGTTTTTTTTTTTCTTTCTGCCCCATTATTTATTCATGGCCCATTTTGAAGCAGGGCTGAGCGGCAGGTTTGTGTGCCACCTTTAGAGTTGGAGAGTGGGAAACAGAGGCTCTGTGGTTTCAGAAGCAGCAGTGTGACTTTCTGCAGTGGCCGGTTTGAGAGGCACTGAGCCACGTTGTCTGGTGCAGCTTTGGGAGGTGGGTGCTTGAGCAGCAGAAAAGCAGAATACAGAGCTGTAGTTTTTCTTGAAAAACCAGAGTTGTGCAGGAGGGCCAAGGAAATTGCAGAGCCACCAGAGGAAGCCAGTGAGTCAAGGGAGCCACAAGTGAAAGGAGTGATCGGGCTGCAGGGCTGAGCTGCGCGGTGGAGCAGGACTGTCTTGCAGTCCTGATGGGCAGCAGTTTGTTGCAGAACTGGCTGTGGCATAGCTGTGGTTTGTAAGGTAGCAGTTGCTGGCCACAAGTCCAAGTTTCTTCATTGTATTTAGTTATTTAGTAGTTTGTTTTTTTTTCCATTGAGCTTCAGTCCTCAGTGGGAGAGGCTTTGGGCTAGAGATCTGAGGCTGGGAAGCATAGAGGGAGATTTGATGGCATAACAGAGCACTTTTAATTTTTTTTGCGATAGGCAAGTAGTTCCATGCAGGCTTGCTGCCATGAGGTGAGAGCTGTTGGGAGGGGCTTGCAGTTTGGAGCTCCGTGGTGCCCAAGGTTTGTTGAATTCATTTTTACTGCTCTGCAGTTAAGACAAGGGTGGACTAGTAGTGTCCCACAGAGGGTATTTATATGACTAAAAGTCCAGTACAGCAGGGGGGCAGCTTCTAAGGCAGGATACAGTCATTCTTCTGCAGGCAAGGCTGTAGTGCAGTAGCATGTAAACTGTTCAGGCATACTGGAGTGATGACTTTGGGGTACCAAGTGACTCAGACAAGCAAGATGGGGGCTTGGCAGAAGAAGGCCCACATCATCCACCATTTGTGGTGTTTTGGTTTGGCCTGCCACTAAGAGACCTTTACATTCTCTGTGGTCTGCTAGACCGTTTGGTTGCTGCTGATGAGGAGGACCCCTTGCTGGACCATTCGAATAAACTGGATGGACGCAGAAATAAATGCACAAATGATTTATTCTTAGATGGCAGCAGGTACATCTTCACTCCATGAGGTTCAGACTCTGACTGACTGACAGATAGTCTGAGGGGTTTTCTATCCCCTACTAACACAATAATTAGCATAACAAACTAGCATAATGAGATAATTGCTACAATCATTCTAAGAGCACTTAAAGGAATGGCAGCTGGCATTAACCCCATACATAAGTGCATAAGTGTACTCCACTGTTACTATTAAAAGTGGAAACTGTTGCACCAGAGTATTTACAAACTGAAGAATGCTGGTAATGTCCCAGGAAATCAGAAGAACTGGTATAAGTGCACCTTAAAATGTGGGAAGAGGCAGGGAAGTCAAAACTTGGACACTGGCACCATGAAAGTAAGTTACATAAGAAATGCAGTTAAAAAAGGCATATAACTGTGTCATCCTCTTCAAACATTGCATTAATGTTAATGCAACCCCCAGTCCACTTCTTTAACTAGTGTGCACACCCCCCATTATTTGTAGTGCTCACTTAAATTAGATATCTGGAAACACTGCTGCCCATACATTTACTTTGCTAAAAGGTGGGTACCACCCTTGACATTAGGATGTATAGCTGGCTCATTTTCTAGAGGAAGAGAGGGGTGGGGGTACAGAAATAAACAACTTGAAGCTTGTGTAATTAACACAACCCAGGTCCTGGGTGGAGACAGCCAGGCATATGCTTGATCTAACATTCTGAGGGGGCCCCAGTAAATCCACTCAACCAGAAGATATAATCAGAATGTCTATAACAGTGACTGGGATTGTGCAGTATGGCTTGATTCTGCAGAATGGAAAGTAAAAGCTGCAGTGGACCCCTGGGTCAGTCCAGGCTGGACAAGTACAAATTCAATAACTCTCTTCGCATGCAATACAGTTCAAGAACAAAAAACAGAAACCTCTCCTTCCCAAATTCGCAAAGATGCATTAGTGGCCACGCACGTGAACATCTTTCTTTTCCCATTAGTGTTATTTAGTGAATCTAAGCCACACACTCAGAATTCTTCTCAGACATAGCTGCAATATGTGAAACTCAGCCACGCACCTTAACCTGCAGTTTGGCCCTCGCTATGGTAAACACATTGGTGCCCTTTACGAACCAGGAAGCCCTGCCTTGTAAGCACTCAGAAGGTGTTCCTCCCACCCTTGGCCCCAACCGACAGTCTCTGCCATTCTTCAGGGTTACACCATTGAAACCCCCATTCCCCACTGAAATACTAGAGGTCGCACACTTTAACTTGTCACAAACTGGAAGTGACCAGAGAAAATAAAGTGCACTCACTGGGGTGCACAGTATAACTTCACTTCTCTCACACTGGTGAGATTAGGGACACAGACAGGTGTGATCCAGCCTTATAGGTTTCATAGGTGTTTCAGAGCAATTATTTAGATCAATGATCCATGTGCTTACTGCATATTTACTCATACCCAGAAATGTTGTTACTAATTAAATACTTATCAAGCCTGATTTTAAATTCCTCCATTGTTCTGCTAGCCATAATCTCAATGGGTAGCATATTCCATATATTTGTGACTCTAACTGTAAGCCAATATTTCCTCTTGACCGTATTTACCTCCTCCTTATTTATCTGAAGTGGATGTGCTCTTGTATTATAAGTCTGATCCCTAAGAACCAGATTTAAGTGATCTCATAATACTGCATCATTCAAAGCCCTATAAATAAAGCACATATCCCCACACAATCTTCTGAACTCAGGGGAATACAATCCCAGGTGCATGAGCAGATCCTTGTACTCCATACCCTGGACCTCCTTAATCCTACGCATGGCACACTTCTGCATTCTCTCCAAGGATTTAATATCACCCTTCCCTCCCGGTGCCCAAAACTGGGCATAGTACTCCACATGGGGGCGTACCAGAAAGGTATACAGGGGGAGCAGGACCTCTATTTTTCTACTTTTAATATGTTTATAGATGCAATACTGGATACTACTAGCCTTTTTAATAAATTGATTGTAATGGGGCCTAAAACTGAAGTCATTGCTAATTTTAATATCCAAGTCACTTTCTTCACTAGCTACTTTGAGTATTCTGTTACCTAAACTATATGGGTAATTATTATTTTTCCTTCCTATATGCATCACTGTACATTTATCTACATTAAAAACAGACCCATGGTCCTGAGCCCAGACCTCCAAATATGCTAAGGCTGACTGCAGAACATCTGCATCGTCCCTGCTTTCCACTGTACAGCCAATCTGAGTATCATCGGCAAATTTAGAAAGCCAAATATCTGATGCTAAACTCATAGAGCTAATGTACTGTATAAGTTAAAAAGGGTTGGGCCCAAGACCGAGCCCTGTGGGACCCCACATCTCACATTTACCCAACTGGAGTAATCCTCCTTTATGCAAACCCTCTGTATCCTATTTACCATCTAGGACTCAATCCAGCAAGTAATATTACCAGGAATACCCATCTCAATCAAGGCCTCTATCAGTTTGTCATGGGGAACTTTGTCAAAGATCTTGGTGAAGTCCAAGAAGATGACATCAACTGGTCTTCCTTTGTCCAAGGCCTTATTCACCCTCCCATAAAACTCCACAAGGTTTGTTCGGCACGACCTGCCCTTTACAAATCCATGCTGTGATTGATCTATATTGCCTATCATAAGTTGGGAATTAATAATATAGTCCTTTAGAAAGGTTTCCAATATTTTCCCCAGTATTGATATAAGACTGATTAGCTGATAATTTCCAATTTCCTGTCTAGATCCCTTTTTAAATATAGGAATGACCTCAGCCTGCCTCCAAACATCTGGGACCTCACCTTCATTTACTGATTTTTGAAAAAGGCAAGTCACCGGGCCTGCCAATTGTTCCTCCAGCTCTTTAAGTACCCTAGGATGCATTTTATCGGGACCCTGAGCTTTATTTTGATCTAACTGTTTTAATTTTTTTTCCACCTCAACTATATCCACAACAAAACTGGGATCATAATCTTTATGCTGGGTAATGGTATTTACATTACTTATGCCAAAAATATAGGCAAAGTAATTGTTATAATATTCTGCCATTTCCACATTATCCGTTATTAATCTCTTGCCTTGATCCAATATAGGTCCAATTGTTTTATTTGACCCCCTTTTGTTATTAATATACATATAAAAGGATTTATAATTATCCTTAACCTTTGTAGCCAATCTAAGCTCATAGTTATTTTTGGCTTGTTCTATCTTCTTTTTCGTAGCCTTCAGACTTTGTTTGTACATATCCCAGCTATAGTCATCTCCACTCAACTTAGCCATTTTAAACATCCTATTCTTATTATTTATAGCTTTCTTCACTGGTCGAGTCAACCATGGGGGGAGAGATTTCTTTATTATATTTTTTTTTTTGTAGACACAAACATTGAACCAGAGTATTTAATTTATTGGCAAGAATTTCCCACATGTTTTGTAAGGATTCACCCCTAAACTCAATTTCCCACTTCCAATTTGATAGGTCTTTTTTCATGCCCTTAAAATTGGCTAAATCAAACTTATACATAAGAGCATTGCTTGTATTTTATTTATGTAGTCCGTATAGTTAAAACTAACCATTTGATGGTCACTTGTTCCCAAGGGGAGCAAAACAGTACAATCTTGAATCAATTGTCCCACATTACTAAGGACTAGATCCAAAATATGGTTATTTCTGGTGTTGTCAAACACATATTGGTCTAGCCCTGCCAGGTTAAACACCTCAAGATTTTCTTTCTCGAAGGAGTTTTTTGCATATAAATTATCCCAGTTTATACCTGGGAGAATTAGATCACCCAGAAGTACCACATTAATCTTTTGGACCAACTGGTTTATAAAATCCAGTAACATGGAGTCCTCCAAGGGTGTTACTGCGGGAGATCTATATACCAAACCAATATTAATCCTATTGGCATGAGTTGGATTTAATGCCACCCATATCACTTCACAGTTCTCCCAATTGGAGGTATCCATATTTTCTGCCATAATACCATCTGCGATATACAGTGCCACTCCTCCATCTCTGGATTGCACCCTATCCTTGTTGTAAAGGGTATATCCTGGAATATTTTTTATCCCATTTGTCATCCTGCTTCTACCAGGTTTCTGTAATAGCACATGTATGTATATCCAGATCATGCAAAACAAGCTGCAGTTCATCCATTTTGTTACACAAACTTCTGGCATTTAGTGACAAAAAATTAATTTTTGACTGTTTGGGCTCTTTACAATATTCTTCCATATTCTTTTTACTGCCCTTCCTTCCCACCATATTTTAGTTTAAATGAAAATCCAGTATACGTTTAAGTTTGAGTGCAAAAATTCGTTTACCCTTTCTATTTAAGTGTAACCCATCCTGAGAAAATAAATGAGGCACTTGGAAATCCTGCCAGTGATCCACATAATTGTACCCCTCCTTATCTATGAGCACACACACACCCCAGACTATGTAAGCCCCTAAGAACTTGTGGAGATCTAGTCTCCTTGACAGTACTCACAGGAGTTGTTCCATCCACAGGGCATGGAACAACGAAAAAGGAAAAAGAAAGGCACTCTTCTGTGTAGCCGGTCCAAACTGTTTATTTCAGATCCTATCCAATGCAGCTGAAAACACCACAGACCATTCAGGTGATTGCTTCTTGAGTCCACAGAGAACAAGCAGATTCTTCCACTTCAAAGGGAGTATAAATCAGGAAATCCTGCTGTAGTCTTGTCTCCACCACTTCAACTGGAAGCTGGAAATGACACTCCACTATGATGAGAAATCCTGGGCCATCTTTCAGAGCCCAATGGCAGTTCTTCTGCCACTCTCACCTCCTCACTCCACAATCCTCTACACAGAACTCTCCACACAGACTGAGCATTCTAAACTCCCCAGAGCAGCTATCCACACAGTGTGGCTTATGCTACTGTGAGAGTTCGAAATGACCTAATCATTCCTCCCTCAGGCTAGCTGAGTTAACAATAATGTAATTATGCAAGGCGCTCCTAATAAACTCCCTACCAGCTGTCTGCTGCCTTCCTAACAATAATACTGATAGGATTCTAGTAACCCCAGGGACTGGGTGGTTACATTAACGTAAATGAAGTTTTGTGCATTATATACAGGATAACAGGATAATGTATGAAAGCTATACATAGCAACCCTGTGTCTACATCAAGAGATATCTATGGCAACCAGGAATCTCAATAGTAACACTTGAACGATTCACTAGTTGTCATAGAAATCTCAAGATGAACACACAAGCTTCTCTGTGTATGGATGCCTATATATTATATTTGATAATGAATGGGCAGCCATGTCCAGTTAAGAAAGTCTGTTTCCTTTCAGTAAACTGGGAATTGGGGGGACACTTGATGGTTGGTGGTGGGCTCAATGTACTGATTTAATCTGTTGCAACTTTTTCTGTAACTTCAACTTTAAAAAAACAGGTTCCATCTTACTTGGACAGAGGAAAGTACCTGTGCAGCAGCATTTAAGTTGTTGTGCTGCAGTGGTCACATCCAGTTGTGCAGTACAATATAATGTTGTTACTACAGCAGCACAACAAGTATATTCTGGACATGCAGTTCCATGCATAACATAGTGGGCAAGATTTTCAAAGCATGGTGCATGACTTGCGATAAGCCCTGTGCCATGTCACAGGTTCTGGTGGTGCGCCAAACCCATTTACCACAACTGCACCTGATTTTACAATGTCAGATGCAATTGCAACAGTGTCCACTATTTACAGCAGCTTGAGCCACATTTCTAGTGCAAGCTCTCTGAGAAAGAGCTTCAGGATTGCCAC
Source organism: Neoceratodus forsteri (assembly GCA_016271365.2). Taxonomy (NCBI): domain Eukaryota; kingdom Metazoa; phylum Chordata; order Ceratodontiformes; family Ceratodontidae; genus Neoceratodus; species Neoceratodus forsteri. The sequence continues at coordinate 357,404,726 of CM028134.1, forward strand.
AAGCTAGACCACAAAAAGTTGGTCTAGCTTGCAATTGCCACATGGGATAGAAAATCCCAGTTGCTGGTGGGTGACTGCTGAAAGCTCCATGTGCCATATATATGGCACACCCTGGACTTGCAGAATTCACAAGTGTTGAAAAATCCTACCCTGTATCTTTTGTAGAGAATTGCTATCAATGTTCATTTCTGACGCTGTGTTCCCTTTCGGTAAAATAGGGATTGGGGGGCACCCGAGACTTGGTGGGTGTCTCAAAGTACTGGTTCAGTGTGTTGCAGTTTTTTCTGTAAGTTTAACTTAAAAAAAACAAGTTCCAGCTTGACTGGCTAGAGGAAGCTACATATGTGAAAGCATTCAAGTTGTTCTGCTGCAGTAGTCACATCACCATTGCAGTGCAATGTACTGTAGCGCTGTCGCTACTGCAGTAGAATAAACACATTCCACACATGGAATTCCATGCATAATATATTATCTTTTACAGACAATGGGCATCCATGGCCATTCCACTGTGTTTCCTTTCAGTGAACTGTGGGTTGATTGGGAGGGATGGTAGACTTTTGAGAGTTGGATGCAGCCTCAAAGCACTTACTTTATGTGTTGCAGTTTTTTTCTATAAGTTCAGCTTTTAAAATTAAAACACCTTCAAGCTTAATTAGATGGAGAAAAGCACATGTTTGGCAACAGTGACAGTGATGGGTGGTCTGGGGTATGGCCAGTTTGGTCTGCATTTTTGAGGTTTTGGCCTTAATGTTATTACACCCTTTACCAGTCCCCGGGATCTGCTAAAAAGGATTTAAAGTACTGGTTGATGCAGGTTTTTCTCAGTGGACTTTTACTGCTGGATGCTGTTCTGGGGATTTAGCTGTCCTGGGTTTTTTGACTATTTATTTGGCCCAAGCTCACATTGGGATATTTGCTCTTCTTCTACTTCTGACCTCTATTCCCCGGGTACCAGCAGTGAGTAATGTACACACTCTGTGGATTATCATGGATTATTCTATGTACTGTGACTCTTTCCATCATTCCTGTGGTTTAATTGGATTAATTATATTTTCCCCCACCACATGAGAGGTGGTTGTTGGAGGAAGCACAATTTATTCGGACTCTGAGCCTCAACAAGTACTTTTATTGTCTGCAATTTATTTGTATTATTTGATTTTGGTCCCCCGCCATGTGAGAGACGGTGTTGGGGTTAAATCATTGACATCTGCTATCCAGACTGGTGGGAGCTCTCTGGTTTTAGTTTTTGATTTTCTTTTGTAATTTTATTGTATTTTCCATTATGCTCGTGTTTGCTTACATATGTCTTTGTAGTTGATTTGTGTGTTGATATTTATTGCTGATTCATATTTAGGGATTGTGTTTTGTTGTAGCTGTCATATTGAAGATGTGCTGGCTGGTAGCACCCCAGGCCTGGTGCTATTCCTCCTTCAAGATCCGGGACCTCCACCCTTTTTGCTGTCCTTCCCTGCTGGCAGCAGTTTATTGGCACTGCCTGGCCTTGGGAATAGTAGGGAGGAGACGGAGGACAGCTGGGGGACCCGAACCTCGGGGGGGGGTTGAGCGAGCTGATTGGATCAGGGTTGTTAGGGCTAGGAGACACCCTGGGGTGAAATGGGTTCAGAATGGGGTCCTCCAGTCCTGTTTCCCATACCCAAGGGCTCCATAGATTTTGGGCCAGTGGCCCGGATGGCTCAGGTACCTCATCCGACTCGAGTGGTGTTGTGCAATGCCAGATCTATTAGGAACAAGATGGCTATTATTGCTGATCTTGTTGGGACAGCTGATCTGGCTTGCATCACTGAGACCTGGCTGGATGATAATCCAAGCCCCATCTTGGAGGCAGCTATTCCGGCCGGTTTCTCAGTGATAAACCACTCGAGATCGGATTGCAGGGGTTGGGGTGTAGCCATATGTTTTATATTGGAAATGGGTCTTGTGGGAGTGCCAATTGAGAGTTCCAGATCATTTGAGTGTACCATTGTTGCATGTATGGGGTGCAGGATCATTCTCTTCTACCATCCACTAGGGGATGTGAAACTGTTCCTGCAGGAATTCACAGACTTCATTCTTGACATGGCATTTGAGTCTCCCAGATTGATGGTATGGTAGGGAAGGTAGGGAAACAGTATGACAAGGCAGCAGATAAAGCAAATAAGATGCTGGTATGCATAGGCAGGGGCATCACCAGTAGGAAAAAGGAGGTCATAATTCCACTATACAAGACACTAGTGAGGCCCCACCTGGAGTACAGTGTACAGTTCTGGAGACCTTACTTACGTAAGGACACAGACAGGGTAGAGAAGATTCAGAGGAGGGCAGCAAAGATGGTACATGGATTGCATCACAAGTCCTATGAGAACAGGCTAAAGGAATTGAATATGTACTCCCTGGAGGAGAGGAGGGAGAGAGAGAGGATATGATAGAGACATACAAGTATCTTACAGGGAGGAACATGGTGCAGGAATACACTATTTTTAAGCAAAAAAGATGTTCCAGGACTAGAGGGCATGGGATGAATTTGGAGGGAGGATGATTCGGAGGAAATGTGAGGAAGAATTTCTTCACAGAATGGGTGGTGGACAAGTGGAAAACCCTGCCAGATGAAGTGGTGGGGGCTGAAACAATCACAGGATTTAAGAATGCATGGGATAGACATAAAGGAATTCTGGAGGTCAGGGTTAAGGAGCAACAGACTTCTAGGAAAACATAAAGTGAACTTACAAGCTCAAATGGGCAGACTGGGTGGGCCGTAGGCCTTTATCTGCCGACACTGTCTATGTATCTATGTACTGGGCAACTTCAATGCCTGGGTCAATGATGAGCTCTCACAGTTTGGCCAGAATTTCCTCCAACTTATATACTCATTGGACCTCACACAGATAGTTACCTCTGCAACTCATGATCATGGTCACTCACTCAATCTGCTTTTTCTCCTGGGCTTGGAGGCCACTGACTTGGTGGTGAAACCGGTCAGTTGGTCAGATCACCACACCATAAGATTCAATTTCCAGGCTCCTTTCTATAGGCCTGCCCTGGTGGAGATGATCAGATACCTCCCTTTAAGGGATTTGTCTCCCAACAGTCTACTAGCAGTGTTGGACCTATTGAGCTACCGGGTGTAAGCAGGAGTCCTAAGGACTTGGTCATGGCCTATAATAAGGCCATGGCAGATGCCCTGGACTCCATCACTTCTGTCTGTGTTCATCCTCTCTCTCTTCACCCTCGGTCTCCTTGGTTTGATGGGACCTTGAGGGAGTTGAGACGAGTTGGACAAAGGCTAGAGCGTTGCTGGCGGAAATCCTCCCTGGATGCTGACCACCTTAGATTGATGGAGCATTACCAGCTCTATCAATCAGCAATCACCTGCAAGAAGGCAGAGATCCTGTCTGGGGAGATTGCTGAAGCCCAGAATTGACCAGCTCAGCTCTTTCAGACCATAGACAGGCTGTGCAACCCAACCTGCCTACAGGTCCGAGGAACATTTTCACAATCTAAGTGTGATGAGTTTGCTCAGTTCTTTGCTGATAAGGTGGCCAGCATGAGGGTGGAGATCCAACCAGCCCACTCTATGGGGGTTGATGGTGGTCGTGCCTGTTCACTGCACCTCAGTTTCCTTGGTCTTCTTTTGACTGGCTGGAGACCATCAATATCATGCGGATTATCCAGAATATGTAGCCGACTTACTGTAGTTTGGATCCTGACCCAACATGCCTCATTTTGGGGTGTGTTGATTCTATCGGCCCTGTCCTGGCAAAGATTGTGTGGTGCTCCTTAGAGATGGGTGAGTTCCCTAGCTCTCTGAAGGAAGTGGTGGTTACACCTCTCCTTAAGAAAGCTTATTTGGACCCGAACTGCTTGGATAACTATAGACCTATCTCTAACCTCCCCTTTTTAGGGAAGGTGATTGAGAAAGTTGTCGTGTTGCAGCTGGAGAACCACATTACCATCCATGATATTTATTATCCTCTCCAGTCCAGTTTTCGCAAGAGGCATAGTACTGAGACAGCTCTGGTTCAGGTGCTCAATGATCTCCTGATGGCTAAAGATCAGAAGCACCATTCTATCTTGGTGCTTCTGGATCTCTTATCAGCTTTTGACACCGTGGACCATGGGATGTTGCTCGAGCACCTGAGGGTCATCTGTGGCCTGGTTAGTCCAGTCATCAGGTGGTTTCAATCTTTCCTCTCTGGCAGGTTTCAGAGGGTGGTGTCCGGGTTGTTTTCCTTGGACCCAGTCTCCCTGTCTTGTGGGGTCCCTCAGAGCTTGATGCTCTCCCCGGTGTTGTTCATGGTGTACATGCTGCCCCTCAGAGACATTGTAAGACAGTTTGGGCTGAGGTTTCACTGCTGTGCTGATGATACCTAGCTCTACCTGTCTTTTGCGTCTGACATAGGATTGTACTCTCTTGATCTTTAACAGCTGCCTTGTAGAAATCCAGGACTGGATGAAATCCAGCTGGTTGAAATTAAATTCTGATAAGACTGCAGTGTTGGCTGTGGATCCAGGCCGCCGGATAGAGGGGTTTGTGGTGAGGCTTCCCTTTGGGCTTCAGCTTGGGAATAGTCAGCAGCCTTCTTCTGAACAGGTGCGTGACCTGGGGTGATCCTTTATGATAGGCTGATGCTGCATTCACAGGTGTCCACAGTTGTCAAGTCCTCATTTTACCATTTTAGGAACAACGCTCGGGTCAAGCACTTTGTTCCACCTGGTGACCTGCCAACATTGATCCACGCCTTTGTGTCCTCACGCCTGGAGTACTGCAACTCCCTCTACCTAGGGCTTCCAGGGGTTGACATCCACCACTTGCAGCTGGTTCAAAACCCTGCGATATGGTTGTTGACTTGGGCTCCTCATTAGCGCCACATCACACCTGTGCTGCGTGAATTGCACTGGCTGCCTGTTCAGTGGTGGATCACCTTCAAGGTCAGTCTATTGACCTTTAAAGCCATACATGGACAGGGCCTGGGCTACCTGCAAAAGCACCTTGTTCCTCAGTGCCCCACCCACTCACTCCGCTCAGCTGATGAGGGGTTGGTAGAGATTCCCAGGGTACGGTTGAAAACTTCTGGATCGCAAGCTTTTATGTTTGCAGTCCCGGCCCTGTGGCATTCTCTGCCTCATCAGATTCAAGAGTGCCAGACCATGGGGAGTTCTAAAACAGCTTTTTATTCTGCCAGGCATTTGGTGACTAGGTTAGTCATATGCTCCTGCTTGTTTTGTATTTTATTACCTGATCTTAATCTGTTTTTGCTATTATGTTTTGTTCTTTTAATTGTTTTTATGAACTGTACAGTGCTTTGATTTTGGAGATTGCACTATATAAATAACATTATTATTGTTATTATTATAATACAGGTGCAGTATTGCCTGTATATTTGAGTTGAGTAAGCACTTTAATGTTAAACCCCAGTTTTTGTGCCTCAATAACTTTTCCCCCGCTTAACCAATTTACATGAAATTTGGAATGCATAGCGATGGTGCCAGGATTTTTGAATCCTGAAAATTTCCTGGTACTCAGCTCAGTGGAGCAAAGTTACAGAGGGTCAAAATCCCTCCAAATCACCAAAATTAAGACATTTTTTGCTCAACATTAACTATACAAAATCTGGCCAGAGTCAGTATGGCTGCAGCCGAGGTCATTGGTGGAACACAGCACTACTCACTGTGTCCAAGATGGCCTCCAAAGTTCCTTGCACATGTGCAATGATTCGCACATGTGCACTGGGCTCTTGCAGCCATCTTGGACATGGCAGATTGTGCCACCATACTGCTGGAGTTCAGTGTGCATGCGCAAGTCATTGCACATGCACAGAGAGCTCCAGTGGCCATCTTGGACATGGCAGCCAGTACCGTGTTCCACTGGTGATCAGCAGACAAAATAGTGTGGTGGATGCACAGTGATTGCCATTCACCTCCACTACTTACAAGTCCGTCCAGTATCCGGTAGGCTCCCTTTTACTCTACTGTGCTCACAAGATGTCTGCAGGGCTACGCCCACTGCAGCCATAAAAGCAAACTCTTGCCAGTGCCAATAGGGCTGCAGCTAAGGAATTTGGGGTTAAAATATTGTAAATTCCCAAAGTTACAAGCCTGAATTTGCAAAATGTAATGTAGGCTCATAAATTTGCTGTTTTGTAATATGTTTACATCAAATTTTCAACATAGCCTTTTTATGACCCTGCCTCATGAAGATGGTCATAGAAAATGTTCAACTCCTGGCTTAAAGGTGATTTTGTACAGGGACTGCAAAATCAGCTTTTGGGATGCAGAACACATTTTGGACAGGAGTCGGAAAATGACAGCTGTCACATTCATAAGGTGCTGTAAAAATATGGCTATGTTGTAAATTTGGGGTAAAAATATTGAAAATTACCAATGTTACAAGGCTGCATTTGCAAAATTCAACATAGATTCATAACATTGTTGTTTTTTAATATTTTTACACTAAATTTCCAACATAGCCTTCTTATGATCCCACCTCATGAACAAGGGCAGATAAAATTTCCAGCACCTGCCTAAAAGGTGATTTCCCACAGGGAACATGAAATCACCATTTTGGATGTAAAAAAAAAAAAAAAACATTTTGGCCAGGATTTAAAAAATGACACCTGCCACATTCATGAGGTGCAGGAAAGATATGGCTATGTTGTAAATTTGGGGTAAAAATATTGAAAATTACCAAAGTTACGAGGCTATGTTCACAAAATTCAACGTGGGCTTATCACTTTGTTTTTTTAATATATTTTGCACCAGATTTTCAATATAGCCTTGTTATGACCCTGCCTCATGAAGGCAGGCAGAGTAAATGTTCAACTCCTGGCTTAAAGGTGATTTTGTGCAGGGACTGCAAAATCAACTTTTGGGATGCAGAAACACATTTTGGGATGGAGTTGAAAAATTACTGCTGTCACATTTATGAGGTGCTGTAAAGAAATGACTATGTTGAAAATTTTGGGTAAAAATATTGAATATTATCAAATTTATGAGCCTGCATTCACAAAATTCAACAAAGGCTCATAACCTTATTGTTTTGTAATACTTTTACACCAAATTTCCAACATAGCCTTTTTATGACCCCACCTCATGCACAAGGACAGAGAAAATGTTTGACTCCTGCCCAAAATGTGATTTCATGCAGGGACTGTGAAATCACCTTTTGGGATGTAAAGAAACATTTTGACCAGGATTTGAAAAATGACAGCTGTCACATTCATGGGGTGCTGGAAAGATATGGCTATGTTGTAAATTTGGGGTAAATATATTGAAAATTACCAAAGTTACGAGGCTGTGTTTGCAAATTTAAATGTAGGCTTAGAACTTTGTTGTTTTTTAATATTTTCACACAATCAAAGAATTTTATTGTTTGGTTACAAACCTTCAAAATTATAGTATCAGATACAACACATACATAAATACACATATATTATAAAAAGGAATAAAATTTCCCAATAGCCATATGACCTGCTACAAAATTCCCTTGTACATTATTTCATGTGTAAACTTCAGCCTATACAATGTATCCAAAATGGCAGCAATTCAAAATTCTCATAAAGTGCTTACTGTAAAAGGGAATATAATTTCCTCATATTCATATGACCTGATACAAATCCTTTATACTTAATTACATGTACAAACTTCAGCCTATATGATGTTTCAAGAATAGTAACAATTCAGTACTCTCAAAAGTGCATAACATAAATGCTCAGCTATATAATTCTAATTGTACTTCTAAATTTCTTGATAATAGAGAAATAGTTTGCTAACCTATCCCCGTCCAAGTATCTTCTGTATGAATCAATTTATCAGTAAGTTCCATTTTATCAACATTATACCTATTATTTAAATAAGGACTCATCCAAAACCTTTGTTGTCTTTCTTACCATTTACAGACCTATAAAACATGGTAGAGATCCTCCTTACCCCCACTTCCACAATCAAATTCCTCTGAAAGTATGCCTATTTTTTTATACCTATAATCCAAAACTTTATTAGAAAACTGCTCAGACTTATAAATTATAAAACTGGAGCGTACTTGGGGATTAGACAGAATATCCAAATATTTTTATATCCACGCTTATAGTTATTTACAGCAAACCATTTTGAGTACCGACATTTCTTAATTTCTTCTAAATCTTTTGAATTCCAAAAATTACCAATTTTCCTGGATATATATTTTTTTGTACTTGAAACTTATATGAATACTCTGATCCACAGACTTTTTCAAATGTACTAAATTATATTTTCCCAGAATAAATAAAATTGTGTTCATCCAAAAGCCAGAATGAAACCCCCATTCATGTCAGTCCTCTTTTTCATGTAGACATTTCTTAGCAATTATATTTTCATTAAATCCGGTAAGCCTAATCCAATAGTTAACCTTTCTAGATTCACAATAACTGCATTAATATGAGTTATACCCAATTCTGTGTGGATATAAGAGGAGGGGCAGGAATGCCCAATCCTAAGAGTGCATCTTAGGGATTTATATAAGGGGATTATCAGTTTATTGATTGTATTAGATTCCCAAATTTCACTGCCATATAATAATTGGGGTTCTACCTTGGTTTTCAGTACTCTTAACATGGATCTTATTGTTAATCCCCCATATTTACAATTGAACCTATAAAGCCCAGCCATGTTTTTTTTTTCAACTTTTCTTTTGCCAATTCCAAATGGAAGGTTCATTTACAATTTTGTTGGATCACTATTCCAAGATATACATAACTAGGTACTACTTCCACCTTATCCGACCCAATATGCCAAGTACCAATAATTTGTTTGTTTTTTCTTTTTCCCCCAAATCATAACCTTTGTTTTGCTCATATTGATTTTTAGTTTTAATTTTTCTGATTCCTTAGCTATAAAATTCAGCTTTTTTTGTAGACCAAATTTTGTTAAGGACAAAAATAAAATATCATCGGCATAGGCCAAAAAGGGGACAGGAAAATTCCTAATTTTAGGAGAATCATTATCTATCACCACACTCTGTTTCAACATATTGTCCAGGTATAATATGAACAATGGGGGAGCAATAATGCAACGCTTCCTCACACCACAATTGCATTCAAAAACATTGGATAATTGGCCCTTAAGACCAAGTCTGATTTTAGCCCAGGTTTTAGCATATAATTGTACAATTATAGTGACCAGATTAGAATCAATACCTCTATCTAATAAAAGCTGCCATAACAAACTTCTAGAAATGCTGTCAAAATCAGTACTGTAAACAATAAAGCATGGATATATCCTTTGACCCCTATGTTTCACATATTTTTTCATCATATGGTTCAAAACAAAGATATTATCCAGTGTAGACATACCATGCCTAAATCCAATTTGATAAGGGGAAATATCCCCTGTAAATTCAACCTCCAATTGTAGCCGACCCAGTATTATTTTGGAAAAAAAATTAAGATTCACATCAGGAAGACTTATTGGACTATACATCTTTGGATAATTTAATGGCCCTTTTTATGAAATGGGATAATATTAGCCCCTTGCCATGAATCGGGAAATCTATTTGACTTTATACATTTATTATAAAATACTGTTAGATATTTGCACCATAATGGGGATTCTGTTAGAAACACTTTGTCTGGAACCCAATCCGGACCAGCAGCCTTCTGCTTTTTTAAAGTGTACAAGGCCAAATACGTTTCTTCCATCATTATTGGTTGCAAATGATTATGGACATGACCTATCATTTGGTAGTCCTCTACTTCAGAGTCAAAATAAATTCTTTTAAAATAGGCATTTCCTCCAAGATAAATGTATCAGTGTTGGCCTTGTACTGATCAAAACCTTTAGCCACCAAAGACCAAAATTCTCTATTATCTCTGCTTTGAATAGCTATAAACATTTTTGCCCATTTGGCTTTGTAAAATTTCTTTTTTTTATCAACAATAAGTGCCTTATAAGCATTATTCTTAAGGTTAGCAATTTGAGGTTAACCTGATTCCTATTTTTATTACATAATTTACAAAGTTTCCTAACATCAGCCTTGGCCTTTCTACAAACCTTGTCAAACCTCATATCTATAATTGTATTTCTACCTATTTTTAATTTGAACTTCCAGTACTGATTTAATTTTAACCAAGAGATCACTTAGCTACTCAGTGAGGTAACTAATATCATATATACAGATATCCTCATAGGAATTAACTAATACTGACCTATAGATGATTATTAATATATCATTATATGAATTCTAGCTCCAAATAACCTTTTGAGCAGCTCTAATTTCCATAAATTGAAATGGTTCTTGAGCAGGTCTGTTCATCCAATCTAACTGGCCTTCCATAACCAAAGGATAATGGTCACTTTCCGCAATGATTAACACCTCACATTTTTTCCAGCAACATATTTGACCAGATCAAAAGGCAAAATCAATCACAGAGGCACCCCTCTTGGAAACATAGGTAAAATTCCCCTCTCTATCTCCTTTTATCCTCCCATTTAGGGGATACATGTTATTTTCTTCAATTATTTCTAATACAGCTTTTCCATTTTGGTTTATCACTTTGTCTCTAGACTGCCTGCAGGGTAATTCTTCTAGCTGATTACAAATAAAAAATGAATGATCTGCAAGGCCATCATACAAGCCTATTCATGCATTTAAGTCACCCAATAAAAGGACCTTAGCCAGAGGAAATATTTGCTGTACTTCCTTTAATTGGTCAGATATTTCATGCCATATACCTGCTGAGAAATAACTAGAGTTCTCGGGGCGGGGGGACATACCAGTTCATCACAATCATCTTCATTAATCCACATTTAAGTGAAATGATCACATACTTTTCTGTATGTTTCCAAAAAAAGACCTTCTTGAAAATACCAATTTTAACCAAAGTAATAATCCCACCTGAATATCTCCCCAATTTCTTACATTTACGACCAGGGGCATGAAAATATTCATATCCATTAAGATCAATAGCTACCTCTTTAGAATGCCACATCTTCTGAATGCAGATTATCTCATATTCCATCAAAAATTGAATACACTCATCATCTGCACATAAGGGTTGCCAACCGACTATGTTCCAAGTAATAATTCTAGTTCTATGATGGCGATCATTTATCCCTAGGGTATTATGAGCCACCATAGGGGATAGTCACTCATTATACCCTGCTAACGTCATAAATTGATTTGCTAATGGGAGGTCAAAACCATCTTCACATGACCCAAATCCTTAAAATCCTTCATAAATAGTAAAAAAGTCTATCAAATGTAAACCTAAATGGTCCAAATTACTAGCTTGAAGCAGAATTAAATCTGCTAACTTCTCATTTTGAACATAGATGTCTATCTGACTCCCCTCATGTCTGCGTTCAGCCTGGATACTACCAAGATTTTCTATTGGGACCATCATAAAATTTTCCAACAGATTCCCGTGCTGCAGTCAACCCACGGTCTGTTTCTTATATCATACGATTCATCCCAAAAAGTGTTTTAACTCTGCCATTTGCATTCCTTATGCTTGGCTTGTTACATTTACCTTTATTAAACTTCTCTCTATTAGGAATGAACAAAACCCCTTCCTTATCAGTCAACAAGTCTCTATTAACCTAGACAAAATTTGCAGTTCTCGGCAAGTCAAAATAAACATCAATAATAGTAACCTCCTTTATTGGTACCCTTTTGATTTCTGCTATGTCAGCTTCTACAAGTTCAAAATCCAGTTCCTTATTCAGAAATTTAAGAATATGTAAATCCAACATAGCATCCTTAAGGACACGCCGTTTGAGCAGCCCATATAATCTAATTAAGGGTATATTCTGTATAGGGCAGGCTGAGGCTAAATTTTCTTTTATGTCATCCTGTAAGTTTATCTCACTTCTATCCTTACTTGAGTTCATAATTCTTATGCACTGTACTCAATTCTGGATCTACTACTAAACCCATCACATTAGAGACCTCCAAGGATTTACTAACCACTGAGGAATCTTCAGATTTCCTCCATATGCTGGTGTTTTTCTCCAAATTCTCAGAGACAAATGAACTATGTGAAAAACTCTTAGCTACATGAATTGAGCTATCACATAAATGATGGCCAGAACTCTCTCCCAGCGTAGCAATAAAAAAAACTACAGCCACTTGACTCCCAACGGTCCAACCTCGAATCTACCCCTAGATCTCCTGTATAATCTAGGGCAATTGAGGCATCAACTGCTTCAGCAAGATGATTCACTTTTGGTACACCTCCTAATAATACAGATGAAGTTGTATTACCAATCGGGGTGGAGGTGTTAGTATTCCCATTCTTTTTTATAAGGTGGTCAGTGATCTTAGTTTGCCTTCCACTTACTTTAACATTCTTTGTTGGCAATTCTTCTAAAGGGGACATTTTGGTAATATTCATTCTCTGCCTTCTAGTAAATACTATTTCACTTAAATTTGGGCACAATTAACTTAAAATAATAAGCCTTAATATATAAAAATGCTTATGTCATGCTTATATCACACTGAAATTGCATAATAGGAACAACACTGTAAAACACTGTAAAAAAAAACAGACATAAAATCATAAAGTTCCCTCCATTCAGTAACACTGAATACCGAACACAAAATTGGTTACAGGCCTTTCAAAATTTCTTCTATCCCTTAGATCTTCTCCAAAGTAGTTCAGAGGAAACCATGCCAAATAAGATTGTAATGCAGGGTGCCCAATGTTGTTACTTATATAGCTGAAGCCATAAAGTTACTTGTTACTTGCGTAGATGCCTCTTCATTATTTAATTATGTCAAATAAGTTCCTTTATGCTCAACAGGAAGCGGGCAGGTCTTAAAAGCCCTCTCGATAACAAGGCCGCAATACAAAAAACAAATTTTCGATGTGCAGCTATCCAAGGTTTCCACACTTTCCACGCTTCCAGGCTGTTTAATGCTTCTTATTAAAAGGAACCAGCCACTTGTCCATAGAATCACAATTAGCAAGAAACTTAATTTAAAAAGAAAGAAAGAAAGAAAGAGAAAACAGATTAGAATCTGTATCTCAGGATCCTTCAGTAATCCTTCAATAATCAAAACTTAATACAAAACATTATACATACTACCTCCATAACCCTAACAAATTGCTTAGATTTAACTTTAGACACCTAAAAAGAAAACTTATGCCATGGTCAATCCTAGTGCACCACAGGTCGAGCAGCAAGGTATATTGAAGGTAGAGCAGGCCAAAATAAAATAGCAACAAATTATCTCGGCCAAGCATACAGACAACAATGCCTACTCCTGCTCACCCGCTCCAGCTACGTCCTCAGTCCAGAGTGATCTGAACAAGCACGATCATGCATGCATATTTATACTGACCTAAGGGGGAGCAAAAGAGTGCAAAAAGCTTAAAAACTCTTTTTTAAAAGAAGAAAAATAAAAACACAATCAACTTCCTACCTATACAATGCAGGCAAAAAAAAGAAAGAGAAAAACACAAAAAAGAACTTCCCTTTGGAAACAACTCAGTTGGCACCAAACTTCTGTCTCTTTTCCTCCGTCCAAGCAACCAGGTTAAGTAACACAGCAGAATCTCTGGGGAAAACTCTCCAACACAGCAGACTACCACCTCAGTCACAATAGACTGCCATTTAGAACTTGGGCTCCTCTGCACACTGAACTCGCTCCGCAGCGCTTTCTTCACTGCCTCTCCCCAGGTGGGCGACACTGTACACTGCACTTCAGCCTGTGGGAGAAACAAAAAGACAGCAGCAGGGGGGCCACAAGAAACTGAGCCACACAAGATGGACTGGAAAGGCCTGTGTAACTAGACACGTATGGAGCAAAACATAGACAGCATACCTTTTCAAGCAAAGTAAAATGCTTTACTCAGGTCCTGCTAGATCAACTTCTCCTCAACTGATCAGCATGCAGCAGCTCACCCGTAAGTCGACTTGCAGAGACCCAGTCAGCCCAACCAATATTTTCACACCACATTTTCAGCATAGCATTCTTATGACACCACCTCATGAATAAGGGCAGAGAAAATTAACTCCTGCCTGAAAGGTGATTTTGCACAGGACTGCAAAATCACCTGTTGGGAAGTAAAAAAACATTTTGGCCAGGATTTGAAAAATGACAGCTGTCACATTCATGAGGTGCTGTAAAGATACAGCTATGTTGTAAATCTGGGATAAAAGTATTGAAAATTACCAAAGTAACAAGGCTGCATTCGCAAAATTCAGTGTAGGCTCATAACTTTGTTGTTTTTCAATATTTTTACACCAAATTTTCAACATAGCCTCCTTATGACCCCAACTCATGGACAATGGCACTGTCATTAGGCAAATCTGTCCCAAAAGGTGATTTTGCACAGGGACCACAAAATTACCTTTTGGAACAGATTTGCCTAACGACAGTGACATTGTTCATGAGGTGGGGTTCCAAAGAAGACATGTTGAAAATTTGGGCCAGAAATATACAAAAATGTCCACGTTATGCCTTGAAGTTCAAAACCCCATTGAAATACATTGAATGGCATACCTGTTTCTTCAGTTTGCAGTCCGGCTTTGAAGAGTGCAGATGTGTCTGCAATCCAGAGAGAATTACGGCATTGGATCTCCGATGGGTAAGTAAGGGCTTGGGGGGTGGGGAGGTGGGTGCTGAGTAGGATGGTCAGGTGGGGGGGTCATAAATGGTAAAAAAGACATTGATGGAAAGTTTTCTTGTTACAGGTTAAGAAAAAAAAACAGGATGGAGGATATTCGATTGAGACACTGGGGGATTGGGCTCCCCCAGTATCACTGTAATGTTTCTCTGTGGGGGTGCTGAGAGGGAGGGTTGCGTGGGGGAAGAAAAATATAAAAAAAAAGGATTGGACAATTGTGACACTGGGGGATTGGACACCCCCAGTGCCATTGCTATGTTTCTGGGATGGGGTAGGAACTAAAAGGGAGGGTTAGGTGGGGGGAATGTTTATAGTAAAATAAATAAAAAAATTTAAATAGGCAGTCCCAGGGGAATGGGGCATACTCTGCCATGACCAAGATGGCCGCTGCATGCTACTGTGCATGCATGACCACTAGCGCATGCACCATAGAATGCAGCGGCCAGCTTGGACACAGCGGAGTATGCCGTGTTCCACCATGACCATCCACACTGTAAAAATAGAGCAGTGCTAAGGCAACATGAGTGGAGGGCTTCACAGACATGGAGGCGACTATGACACAACTCCAACATGTTGTTCATTTGCAAGAAATGCGCTGAGTCCTTTTCTCATAGCAAGAGGTCTGCAGGGCTCTGCCCACTGCATCCCTATCTAGGAGGATCTGAAACTTGCAGGTTTGATAGAGTTTGGCCCAAGGTGTGAGCTTTTGTGGCTTTTGTCACCCAAACTTTAGTAGCTTTTAAAATATTTAAGAATAACTGTTCCGTCAGTGAGAATGTGCAGTTTAAAAAATCAGCATTCTAAAGATAACTGAATTTTTACAACTACATGAAGTCATGTGGACATATTTCACAAATGTGCTTCTTTATCTGCTGGCAGGGCTGGCTCCCTGATTGCATATTCCTTTCTGTTATTTTCATTCAGCAGGGATGGGGCTATGTGTCAGTGTGTAGCCCTACCCCTGCTGAGCATGCTGTGTGTGTGCATGTTTTCTCACCTGTGTGTCTGCCATTAGTCACATAAGCAGCTTTATTTATTTGAACAGGACACTGAGGTGCCCAATCCCCGGTGCTAGTTTAATTACTAATAATGTCTGACACCAGGTTACCCACCCCCAGTGGTGTTCAGTCCCCCCTTCCCTCCCCTCCATAATGTGCCACCCCAACAGCCATAATTTATACTTGCTGACACCAGGGGGCCCAATCCACAGTATTGAAATAGATAACTTCCCACCCCCAAATTAGCAGTCTGGGATACCAGGGTACCCACCTCCAGTGCCTCCAGATGGCATAGCAACACTTGAGGTGCCCAATCCCCAGTATCGGATGTACCTTTCAAAGAGAAAACCATCCTATGACATCTTTTGCTTTTTTTTTGTCCTGCAATAAAGAAAGCAATCCCTTGTTGTCTGCCACCATCCCCTCTGTCCCACCCCAACCCCGTTACCCCATACTTACCCAGCTGAGGTCCAATGCTGTAATCCTGTGTGGACCAGAGACACATCTTCACTTTTTAATGCTGGACCGGGAAATGAGGAAAACAGGTAATTACTGTGTAATGTATTTTAATGCATTTTGAACTTTTCTTCATAATTTGGACATTTTAATATATTTTTTACCTACATTTTCCACATGGCCTTTTGGGAACCCCACCTCATGAACAAGTGCAGTGAAATTATGTAAATCCAGCCTGAAAGGGGATTTCGTGATCACAGCGCAAAATCACCTTTTAGGCTGGATTTACATAATTTTACAAACCTTGTTCATGAGGTGGGGTCCTAAAAAGGCCACGTTGAAAAGTTGAGTAAAAAACATGTAAGAATGAGCAAGTTGTGAGCATCCATTGGAATGTTTCTATACTTGCTAATAACTTTGGTCATTTTTATGTTTGCTTGCGCACATGAGCAAGGAACATTTTGGGAGAGTAGCACACTTTGGAGGTGTGCCTCTCCCATCCAATGCACTGCTCCCTTAAGCAGGCGTGGCGGTCCTGCACTAATGGGTGCAGGAGCTCTGTATGACAGCGGTGTTCCTCTGCTTCAAAGTAAAACACGCTGCCATACGAACTTTCACATCACGTCATCCCCCGCATCATGCGCCCCCCGTGCTTACGCCAATTCCCCCAAAGCTTTGGTGCCATGCTGGGAGCCCACCCAGCGTGGCAAACATTGTTTGCCGATGGGGGTGCCCAATCCCCGTCGGCTCCACGGTCCCCCAAGCCATCCTGCTGCCACGCTGGGAGCCCACCCCAGCGTGGGCAAACGCCCGTTTCTTTTGCCGACGGGAGTGCCCAATCCCCCGTCAGCTCCTCAGCCACCCAGCCATCTTCTGCCATTCTGGGAGCCCACCCCAGCGTGGCAAACGTCCCACGTCGTCATTTTTTTTAAAAAAACCTGTAAAATAAAAACGGTCCCACGGCGTGTCTCCCAGCCCCCCCACAACCCGCACCCACCCACTGCGCACCCAGCCTCCCCACAACCCCCTTCACCCCATACTTACCTCCGGACTCCGGCGACAATCTTGGTGGACTGGGAACACGTCTGCACTCTTCAAACGCGACCGTGAACTGAGGAAATGCCAGTAAGCTGTATAATGGGCTAGATAGGGAGGTTTCAACTTTATTGCATATCTCAGTCATTTTTTGGAATTTTTGCACCAAATTTTCAACATGGGGCTTTTGGGACCCCTTCTTATGAATGATGTCACTGTCATGGCATTAGTCGAGCCCGAAGGGTGATTTCGCAGGCACTGCACAGTCACTGCACGAAATCACCCTTCAGGTTTGAATAACACCATGACAGTGACATCATTCATGAGAAGGGGTCCCAAAAACCCCATGTTGAAAATTTGGTGCAAAAATTCCAAAGAATGACTGTTTTACGAGCGTGCGTTGCGCAGTTCCTACGCAGGCTCGTAAGTTCGTGAATTTTCTATATTTTCACTCCAGATTTTCAACATTGCCATTTTATCACACCTTCTTATGAGTTGTACAGCTGTCATTTTTCACATCTCACCCAAAACGTGTTTCCACCCATGTAGCGCACAATGGCACAGTCGGTGTGCGAAATCAATGTATGGGACACATCAAGAAAATCACAGTGACACTGTTCATGAGCAGAGGTCTTAAAATGGCTATGTTGAAAATTTGGTGAAAAAATTCCTAAAATGACTGTTTCACAATCGCGTTTAGCAGTTCCTATGCACTCGTAAAGCTCTGGCGAATTTTCAATATTTTCACTCCAGATTTTCAACATTGCCATTTTACCACACCTCCTTATGAGCAGTGCAGCTGCCATTTTTCACATCCTGCCCAAAATGTGTTTCTGCCCATGTAGCACACAATGGCGCAGTCGGTGTGCAAACTCAATGTATGGGACACATTAAGAAAATTACAGTGACACTGATCATGAGCAGACATCTTAAAATGGCTGTGCTGAAAATTTGGTGAAAAAATTCCTAAAACTGACTGTTTTACGAGTCTGCGTTGCGCAGTTCCTACGCACGCTCGTAAGTTTGCGAATTTTCAATATTTTCACTCCAGATTTTCAACATTGCCATTTTACCACACCTCCTTATGAGCAGTGCAGCTGTCATTTTTCACATCTTGCCCAAAACGTGTTTCCGCCCATGTGGCGCACAATGGCACAGTCGATTGTGCGAACTCAGTGTATGGGACACAGTAAGAAAATCACAGTGTCACTGTTCATGAGCAGAGATCTTAAAATGGCTATGTTGAAAATTTGGTGAACAAATTCCTAAAATAACTGTTTCTGGCGTGCTAGTACTCTACCTAGACCGTAAGTTTGCGACTTCAATATTTTCACTCCAGATTTTCAACATTGCCATTTTACCACACCTCCTTATGAGCAGTACAGCTGTCATTTTTCACATCCTGCCCAAAACGTGTTTCCGCCCATGTAGTGCACAATGGCGCAGTTGGTGTGCAAAATCAATGTATGGCACACAGTAAGACAATCACAGTGACACTGTTCATGAGCAGAGGTTTTAAAATGCCAATGTTGACAATTTGGTGAAAAAATCCCTAACAATGACTGTTTTACGAGCATGCATTGCACAGTTCCCACGCACGCTCCTAGGTTTGCAAATTTTCAATATTTCCACTCCAGATTTTCAACATTGCCATTTTACCACACTTCCTTATGAGCAGTACAGCTGTCATTTTTCACATCCTGCCCAAAACGTGTTTCCGCCTATGTAGCGCACAATGGGGGTAACAAAAAGGTCATGCTGACAATTTATTGTCCAAATACCAGCAATCGCACAGGGCATTAGGGTAAAGCACCATACATGCCAAACACCACTGCAAATACCTGCAAGCGAACGTTTGGCATTGACAAATGCTTGTCAATATTGTGACTACAGATTTTCAACATAGCCATTTTTTCACACCACCTCGTGAATGTTACAGCTGTCATTTTTCACATCCTGACTGATATCTGTTTTTGCACCTGTGGTGTGAAATAACTTTCAGCAGGGATTTGAACATTTTTACCTACGGGGTTCATGAGGATGGGTCATAAGAAGACTGTTGAAAATCTGGGTCAAAATATTAATAAACAGTGGCCGGCCCCCCAGTGCAGTTGTAGCACTATCACCTGTGGTGCTAACGACCTGCATTCGAGAATGAGCACAGTGTGTCAGAGGGTCAGCTTGGGGAGGAAGGATGAGCATCCCATGGACAGCTTGTCTTCTCTGGAGGTGAGGGCCATGGCTTCACAGCATATCAGTGACACCCAGTGGAAGCTGGGTTTGCAACTGCCAGGGCCAATCTCAAACAGGGAGACGATGGCAGACATCTGTAGGTCAGGTGTGGGAGCATGCCCAACTGGTGCTAACATCATTGCACATCCGCACCTCTGGGGGGACATGCAAGCGAATACCCCTGGGTCAACCTCCACCTGAATGATGCCCCAGGTGCATGCCTCAGCTAGGGCCTCAGGTAGATTTCAGTCCCTCCCCTCAGGGAGCCCCATTGCAGGGGGAAGCTGCAGGCCCCCCAGTCTGTGGCAGCCTGGGGGGGATGCCAGGCATGAGGTCTGGGCGCTGAAGAGGGGGTACATCCCCCACACTGAGCCAAGGTGCATAGAGTTAAAAGACAATTAATAAACAACAAAGTTATGAAGCTATGTTATCATTTTTATGCACATGTTCATAACTTTGGTGATTTTCAATAATTAAACCCCAAATTTTCAACATAGCCATTTCTTTACATGACCTCATGAACATAACAGCTGTTCTTTTTCAAATACTTACCAAAATGTGATTTCACACTTCTGCTGTGAAATTACATTTTGTCCAGTATGATATTAAATGGCAACTGTCAGGTTCAGAAGGAAGGGTCATAAAAAGAATCTGTTGACATTTTGGGGTCAAAATACAAAAAAAAAACTAGCTAGGGGAGGCCAACAGGAGCAGGGAAACTGAAGCAGCCTACCCCCACAAGGTAGAGAAACCAGAACTGAGGTGCAGGAAGATAAGCTGATGACAGGAACACCTGGACTAGGCAGAAAGGCAGAAGCAGGGGAATCGAGGCCACATACAAATAGAAACTGGGGTGGGGGAAGACGAAGGAGAGCAAAAACAGGAGTAGAGGGAGGATAGGTAGCAAAACATGGAAGGCCTTGGTAATAAATGCCCACAGCCTGGGAAACAAAATCCCAGACCTGGAGGCCTTGCTAGTAGAGGAGGACCTGGACATAGCAGCAATAACAGAGACTTGGTACACTGCAAATCATGGATGGGACATAAATATACTGGGTTATGCTCTGTTCAGGAGGGATGGGGGAGTAAAAAAGGTGGAAGGGCCTTGTACATCAGAGAAGGTATAAAGGCAATGGAGGTACAGGATAGTCAGGTGCTGGCTGAGACACTGTGGATCATCCTTGAACCTGGCAATAGCACAGCAATACACACACAGGGGTCATCTACAGGCCTCCAGCACAGGGGAAGGAGGTGGACATGGAGCTCATGGATGAAAAACATGAGATGGCAACAAAAGGAGAAGTTCTGCTACTGGGTAATTTCAATATGCCAAATGTGGATTGGACCACCCCGGCAGCTACCTCAAACAGAAGCCAAGACATCCTAGATTCCCTACAGGCAGCAGGCCTCAGGCAGCTAGTGCTTGATCACACCAGAGACAGGGAAGTTCTCGACCTAGTACTGACCTATGGGGACAAAATCATGGAAGTCCAGGTAGAAGGTCAACTGGGGTCCAGTGACCACCACATAGTGTGGTTTAGCATGGGGATAGGGACACAGTTAAGTCACACAAAAGCAAAGGTCTTAAATTTCAGAAGGGTGAACTTCGCTAAGATGGGGAGATGTATTAAAGAAGCCTTGAAGAGGAGGGAGGGAGGTAAGTGGGGAAGTGCAGGAGGAGAGGGAACACCTAAATGGAGCCATAGAGTGGGTGACGAACCAATGCATCAGGTTGGTAAACAAAGGTAAGAGAAGGAGGAAACTACTATGGTTCTCGAAAGAGGTGGCAGACAAAGTAAGGGCCAAAATGGCTGGTTTCAGAAAATATAAGGAGACTCAAAAGGAGGAAGCTAGGGAGGTGTACCTAAAATGTCTAAGAGAAGTGGGGAAGGCTGTTAGGATCTCAAAGGTGCGGACTGAGGAAAGGTTAGTGCAGACGACATTTCTATAGGTAGATCAGCAAAAGAAGGAAAGCTGGGGGGATTGTAAAGCTCAGAGGGGATGAAGGAGAATGTAAGGAGAGAGACCTGGAAAGGGTGAAAATACTGAATAAATACTTCTGTTTAGTATTCACCGAAGAGGAGGAGGGACAGGGACCACAACTGGGCAACAGATATGGGGGGGTGAACACCAGTTCAATCACAGTGGAGAGTGTCCTGGAGGAGTTCACAAAACTGAAGGTGGAAAAAGCAATGGGTCCAGATGGCATACACCCGAAGATATTAAAGGAGCTACAGAGGGAGCTAACAGCACCTCAGCCAGCCATTTTCACTGAGTCACTCAACAAAGGAGTGGTTCCAGAGGGCTGGAGGAGGGCACATTTAGTCCCTCTATACAATAGTGGTAGCAGGGAGGAGGCAGAGAACTATAGGCTGGTCAGCCTCCCCTCAGTCATGGGTAAGATCATGGACACACTTCTTAAAGAGAGAATAGTGAGACACTTGAAATCGCATGGTGCACAAGATCTGAGGCAACATGGACTCACATCAGGAAGGTCGTGTCAAATGAATCTGATAGATTTTTTTGACTGGGTGACAAAGGAGGTAAATCAAGGGGGAGCAGAGGACGTCACCTACCTTAGTTTCAGCAAGGCCTTTGACACCATCCCACATAAAAGGCTGGTAAACAAGATGAGTTGTCCGGGCATGGGCCACAAGGTGGTAAACTGGGTTAGGAACTGGTTGGCAAACAGGAGGCAGAGGGTAGCAGTAAATAGGATCCAATCCGGGGGGGGGGGTGATCAGTGGAGTACCTCAGGGATCAGTCCTTGGGCCAGTCCTGTTTAATGTCTTCATTAGTGACATAGCAGAAGGGCTGGAGGGAAAGGTCTGCCTGTTTGCAGATGACACCAAGATCTGCAACAGAGCTGATACTCCAGATGGGGTGGAGAAAATGAGGTAAGGCCTTGGCAAGCTTGAGAAATGGTCCGAGGCATGGCAGTTGAGGTTCAATTCAAAGAAGTGCAAAATAATGCACCTGGGATGAGGGAACCCTGAAGAGAGCTGAAGGATGAGGGTAGTTGATGACGATCACCAAGGAAGACAGTGACCTAAGGGGTTATTCCAGATGACCTAAAGGTGTCTAAGCTGAGTACAAGGACTGCAGGGAAGGCCAGTGGCATGCTGGGGTGCATAGGCAGAGGGATCACTAGCAGAAGGAGGGAGGTGGTGATGCCATTGTATAAAACACTGGTGAGGCCTCGCCTAGAGGACTGTGTATAATTCTGGAGGCTGCATCTTCGCAAGGACATTGACAGGGTAGAGGCGGTCCAGAGAAGGGCGACAAAGATGGTACAGGGCTTGCACCAAAAAACATGAGGAGAGATTAAAGGACCTCAATATGTACTCGCTGGAGGAGGGGGGGGGTTGGGGTGATATGATAGAAACATTCAAGTACCATGAAGGTATAAACAAGGTGTGGGAGGGAGTGACATCTTCCAATATAGGAGGAGTACAAGAATGATGGGGCATGATATGAAATTGGAAGGTGGCCGGTTAAGGGGAAATGTGAGGAAGTTTTTCTTCACAGAAAGGGTGGTGGACACATGGAATGGTCTGCCACAGGAGGTGGTGGGGGCGAGCACAATGGAGGGATTTAAACATGCATGGGACAGACATAAGGGAACCCTAGAAGTGGGAGGGAAAGGAGAAAGCCATTGATCAAGTAGGGTTAGAGGGCGATCACGTGATGCAGCCTTCTGTATGGTAGCTTCGGTGGGAGCTCCCGCTAAACTCTCCCTCTCCCTCTTCCCGACCGGAAATACCTATTAAATGAACTTTGGCGAGTATTTTACCTGCTGACTGTTAGTACTAAGAGAAGCTAAATTCTTAATTTTGGGTGAGATCAGCGCAGAATGGAGGCGGAGATGTGTGTTGCCCTTCTGAGGCACACGCAACCTACCACGCCAGAGAAGGCCCCGAAGAAAGTAAGGGCACAGTCGGGCTCCACTGGGAAAAGCTTGGTAGGACCACAGGAGCAGTTACCGCTCACTCTAGACAGATTTCTTGAGGAGTTTCTTCCTTTCAGAGAAGAGATGAGTTCCCTGAAGGAGGACGTTAAACATATTTCCTCTGCATTAGAAGACTTAACTAGGCGCACTGGTGACTGCGAGGCCCGTATTGTGTTGGCAGAGAAAAGACTTGATAAAACAGATCCCCTCATTGTGGAAACCAAAGAGAAAATCAGCAAATTAGAAGTGAAAATAGAAGACTTGGAAGGCCGTAGTAGGAGAAACAATGTAGTGGTGATTAGGCTGCCAGAATTAGAAGGTAAAAATCCAGTTCTCTTTACACAAAAGTTCATGGAGAAGCTGGTAGGCCCCTCTCCCTTTGGAGCGGTTTACATAGTGGAGTGGGCGCATTGTGCCCTGAGACCAATCCCCCCCCCACCAGGCTCAAAACCTAGAATATTTCTCTTCAAATTCTTAAATTACCAAGAGAGACAACACTTCTTGACTAAATTGAAGGAAACTAAAGAGGTGATGTGGGAAGGGAAAATGATCCGTGTAGCCCAAGATTTACCACTTTCTGTCCGCCAGAGACGAGCTGCCTTTCATAAAACGGTTACTAAACTCCTAGCTGCAAATATTTGTTTCCAGATGGTTTACCCTACAATCCTACAAGTTTCTTTACATGGAAAATGGATCGCGTTTGAAGATCCCAAGGTGGCAGAGGACTCACTTAAGAAAGCCTTTCCTGATCTGTTTTGCGATGGCTGAATAGAAAGTAAAGAATAATTTCCTGGCTTTCGGACAAATTAATACGTCTTTGTGAGTACGTACTGAACTAGAGTGACCTAGTATAGGAACCTCTTAAGGGGAAATTATCATTATTTCAGGACTCATATGCACCCCATGGGGTTATTGTGCAAACTTTGTTTGGTTCCTTTAATTGCTGAAAGAATATGTTGTCGGTGTGAGATTTCTTACTGTTTAGCATTTATATTCTACTTGATTTTCAGGGTGAGTGGCTGACCACGAATTTCAGCTTATTTTTAGGGAGGCACAGGCTTTTGGTTTTCACGAGCTCGACAACTTAAATGTGCCCCAGGGATTCACAGGTTAATGCTATACGAGTTAAAGAATAAAGACAACGGCACCGAGTTTAGGCTGGTGTTGAATAAATTACAAGTATATAAGGGGAAACAAGGGGCCCGGCTGGAGCAGAGTGGGGGTGAGGAATGTTTCAATCTGTGTGAAAGCCTGCACTATACTAGTACAAGGGGTTAATAAAGATGGTGTAAATTTAAAAAGAAATTAAATAAAACATCTTATGGCTAGGTAGCCATACTATAAGGTACATCACCACGCACATATTGTGCATTTAACTAATAGAAACACTAGACACTTAAAGCTTTTGGAGGTTATTGAAGTCAGTAATTATTCAGAAGCACATCTATTGGAACTGTGGCTCCATTGCTTACCTAGTTAAGTAACGTTAAAAATTTTTTATGGTGAAGATAGGCATCAGGTTTACACTATAAAATTCACTTTAAATTGCGAATATTGGCCGGGGTATTTTGCGCCTTAGCTCCACTCTGTCTGGGTGTTGATGGCATACCCCTGGTAGTAATAAAAAACAGGTGTTTTAAATTTTGTTTGTAACATGGCGTTAATGAGAGAGGTGAAATAGGCAGCAGCGATTGGCGCAACGGCATCACGGGACCCAAATCGAAGCGGGTATTAATCCACAATATATGCCGTGCACGATGAGGTAGTACTGAAAGCAGCCAGACCTCCAGCTTAGCAGCACTGGGCACAGGTGGGGAGCGAGTGTTAGAGAGGGAAGCGTGGCAGATGAAGAGTGAGACGATCTAGAGGCAGACGGAAGTGGGGGAAGTAGCAGGCGCGTACAGGAGGGATAGATAAGACCGCCCGATACAGAGACAGCATGCAGGCAAGTGGTGTATGGTCGGAGGGATCTGCGAGAGGCAATGGGAAGTGACCAAGCCCGCATGTTAATTTGTGAACGCGCACACACCGCGACGAGGGAGGCGTCCACCGGAGACCTCCAATGGGTGGTATAACAGAAATAGCTGCATACATCGGGACAGCTTTTGGACGAGCATGTGAGGTGCACTGGTTGCTATCATTAGAGGTACAGACTGTTTTCACCACATCAGCATCCTAATGCCGTCTTGTTACACAATTTGTAAGTGCAGTGTAAAAGTTTGCTCAGCACACCGACTCCCCGTCTTATGTAGTTCTACCGACACAAAATAGGCTCCTGGCGACTCTCTCATCATGCGGCCCATGTTACAGTGCATTAAGCCTACTCCGGCGAGTGGCATCTAATACGATTGATGCATGGTTGGGTGGTAACCCTCCCAACCATGCATCAATCCAGCATTAGATGCCACCTTCGTCATGGCTTAATGCTTACTTATTATCTGATTGTATTTTACAGTTTAGACTGGTTTTAATGTTTGTAAGGGGGATGTGTCACCGAAATGCTATGTTTTCAGAAGGGCTTTGCCCTAGTATTTCACGAATAGGTATAGTAGGAGAGTATCGCTCTGAATGGGGGAGGGATAGACCCGATTGGTGTCGGGGAGAAGGGAGAGGGTGCGGGTATGTTGCGGTTATGGTGGGCACATCATGTACATTAAAGTGTTGTTTGGGGGTGGGGGTCTGTGTTAGGTTGCAACTAACTCTGTTAATCTTTAGTATGTCACTGGGTAGTGTGTTTTGTGGGCTGACAGGGTGGGGGAAGGAAAGAGGGGAGGTTGGGGTTTGGCAGAGGGAGGCAGGGATGGGGGGGAAGGTAGAGAACATGGCTTCACATCAAATGAGCTCCATTGACTATTACCTCTGCTGGGATGGTAGCCCACTACCTGGCTGTATTCAATATGAGGTTATAAGGTATGGCGATCCCTAAACGGTTTGTTACTTGGAATGTCCATGGCATTAGAAATAAAACTAAAAGATACCAGGTGTTGAAACACCTTCAGCTCCTTAGATGTGATATTTCCCTGTTGCAGGAGACCCACTTGCTAGAACAGGAAGAGGAGTTACTCTGTCATCAGTGTTTTGGACAAGTCTTCAATGCAGGTGATTCTACCCAAAGCAGGGGAGTTGCCATTTTAATTAACTGCCGAATTCCATTCACTTGTGAGGAGGTGGTTCGAGACAAGAAAGGGAGGTTCATATTGATTAAAGGCTGCCTGGATTGGACCACTATTGTCTTGGGCAGTATATATGGACCGAATGCAGACACTCCTAGCTTCTTCACTGAGCTGTTACAGCATCTAGCTCCATATGCTGGATATCCTATTATACTCAGAGGAGACTGGAATCTTCCATTCTCCACAGACTTAGATAAGTCAGGTGATACACAGAAGGGGTTGTCACTGGCCCAGAGATCCATCAGAGAGCTGGTGGACCATCTCGGGCTGTAGGACCCCTGGAGGGTTTTGCACCCTACGGCCCAGGAATTCACTTTCCACTCAAATGTGCATAAAACCCAGTCTAGGATAGACTATCTCCAAATTAGACTTTCTCAGTTAGTGGGGCTAACTGAAACTAAAATTGACCCAGGGGTGGTTTCTGATCATTCTGTTTCCTGGTGCTCACTGACTCTGTCCACTGACACACCCAAAGAATCACTGTGGCAACTGAATAATCAGTTGCTCAAAGATAAAGACATAATAGAAAGTATTACTCAAGAAATTGAAATCTTTACGGGTTCTAATCTACATTCCATCGCTAGACCCGATTTCGAATGGGGAGAGTTAAAGTGTGTGTTGAGAAGGGTATTTATAAAGTTAGCTTCGTGGAGGAAAAAAGTAGGGAACAGAAAACTCTATCCCTGTTGAAGGATATCCGCATATTGTAGAAGTCTCTGTCCCCAGTTACATCTGAGGTAGTACATACACAGCTGCTTAGCCTCAGGGACCAATACTTAAGACTTCTTAGAGAGAAAGCAGAATATGCTATTTTAAAAACAGACACCAGATACATTGATCAAGGAGAGAAGGCAGGGCGCCTTCTTGCCTTGAGGCTCAAAAAAGTGGAAGCCTCCAGAATAGTGAAAGGGATCAGGTCCCAAGCAGATGGGTCTCTAACCTTCTCTTCTAAGGTAATCACTGGGGAATTCGCAAAATATTACAAGGATCTCTACAGTCCCATGAAGAACTTACCAAGCCCTAGGGCAGTCAAGGATGATCTAGACTCCATTCCCGTCCCATCTTTACTGTATTAACATCAGAAGAGCTTGACTGCTGCCATTTCTAAGGAGGAAATCTCCGCTACTATGTCAACTTTGCCATCAGACAAAGCCCCTGGCCCAGATGGTTTTTTGCCAAACTTTTACAAAACGTTCAATAAAGTGTTATCCCCCTGGTTAAAGAGGTTATATGATTGGCTCACTCAGGCTAACCCTATTGAACCCATTCCCCTTGAAGCAGTAATAATAGTATTACACAAGCCAGACAGGGATCCCGAACAGGTTACCAGTTATAGACCTATCTCTCTATTGAATTATGATATTAAGTTCCTGTAGAAGCTTCTGGCTAACAGGCTTAAACCTGTACTACCTCAGATAATACACCAGGATCAGGTGGGATTTATGTCTGGCAGGTCCCCTTCTGACCACTTTAGGAAACTTTCTCATGTCTTCTCCGCATCCAGGGATTCAGAGGAATCAGCAGGCCTGATATCGCTGGATGCGGAGAAGGCATTTGATAGAGTGGACTGGCAATTTCTCTTTGGTACTCTGTTGAAATTTGGCTTCCCATCTAAGTTTATTGAATGGGTGTCTTCTCTGTATCAAAATCCTCAAGCCCGCATTTACTACAATGGGGTGTTTTCCGAGCGTTTTACCCTTTATTTAGGTACTCGTCAAGGATGCCCCCTGTCCCCTCTCTTATTTAATGTGTATCTCAAACCCCTTCTATCATTACTGAGAGAGAGCACAGGTGATCAGGGCATCATGATTGGAGTGCAGGAATTCAAAATATCTGCCTATGCCAATGATATCCTTTTGCATTTAAGGCACCCCAGAAATTCAGTTCTGGCAGTCTTCTCTAAAATAGAAGGCTTCAGTGCTATGTCTAATTACAAAATTATTCCAAGTAAGACAAAAATATTTCCTCTAAATGGATGGCTATCCAAGGGGAATATAGAAATATTAGGTCTGTAATGGTGCCCTCGTATGATTAAATATTTGGGCCTTTTTTTGGCTAGAGGGGAGGTACAGATGAGACGCTTAAATTTGGATTCCTTGCTAGGTACGATTCAGCAGGATCTTGGTAGATGGCAGACATTGCTTATCTCACTATGGGGTTGTATTAATATAATTAAAATGAATGTACTACCTAGATTGTTTTACCCCTTGAATATGCTGAACTTTTGGATCCCTTTGGCATGGTTCAGTAAAGTCCACTCCATAATTTCTTCATTTATCTGGAAGGGTAAAACTCCCCGCAGGGCCTACATCAAATTGGCCACGCTGGGCTAGCCATTTTGTTCCTAGTACTTGTCTAGTCTTTTGCCGTCTTATTTTTCATTTATTTCTCGCTGCTTTCTGTTTTTATTAATCTTGTTGTGGGTTTTTATGTCTTCCGTTATTGTTGCCACTGTTTACCCGCCTTTGTTTAGTGTTAGCATATCTGGTGTACATTCGTCTCCGTTCTCCGTTTTCGGCTTGGTTTGAATCTGCTATACGGGCTGGGACCCAGTGTGGTGAAAGAGTACTGGGGAGAGCTGTGAAGAGCTGCGGCGTTTTGACGTGGAGACGTGGGGACATCTCAGTGAAGCCTTGCTTACTGACTCTTTGAGTCTTCTTTTCTTGATCTCTGTGTTTGGATCGAGTTTTTGGGTTTGGACCGAGTCTTTTGGAACTTCCACTGCTTTCCACTTGTTAATATTTGCGCAGGGAGTGATATGGTCACTAGTCGAACCTAAGAAAGCCTACGAATTGGAAATTGGTACCTTGCGTGTGGATTAGAACTGTTGGCTGCGTTTTTTGGAGTGCCCCTGGATTATATTTGTATGTGGCCATTGGATTACTGGGAGCGGTGACCTAGTGAAGTCGTCTGGAAGACCCTCTAAGATAAGTGGGACACAAAGTTTTAATGACATTTCTGGCATATTGAATGCTTTTTTACTGAGATTGGTAATTTTGGGCTTTAATAGCTGGGCTCGCAGGGTTCCGGAGGAACCTCGGAGTCAGTGTCACACACAGAAGTGGGGAGTGGGGTAGGCTGGAGGGCCTGTCCTTTATTCCCCTTCCTCTAGACTCCTGGGGTAGCCAGCTGGGGGGGCTGACTCCTCCTGGAGTTGAAGTAGTGGGCCACTGACTTTCTGGGGTAATTTTTCCCCTTGGAAGGCTGATTGAAACCTGCAGCCTGCTAGTGGCCTTTCTGCGATTTGAATCAGAGATGGAATTCGAAGGCTGAGAGTTTGAAGACTGGATTTATACTGTTTGCTGCTTTTACTGATATTAGGGCTGGTATTTTGACTTTTGTATCCTGTGTTTACGCAGTAGCTGTGTTTGAAAATATCCACAGCTAGACGGGACCTCTGCTGACTGCAAAAATTATTTTTTTTTGTTTGTTTAGTGGAAATAATGTGAGCAGTGAGAGTGCCTTATAACATCTTTGATTCCACCTGTTTTCCGGTAATGTGAGAGATTCCCGGAGGGTGGCTTCTAAATTATTTCCTTCGTTTATTATTATTATTATGTAATTTTATTATTTTGCTGTCTATTTATTTTTTGTTTAAATTAGTAGTGAGAGTGTTTAATTTGTTTTTGTAGGTACCAGGTAGTGAGAGGACCTGGGAGTAATTTAAAATTGTTTTTGGTTAATTTTTGTTTGACCCCAGGCTGTGAGAGGACCTGGGTTTAATCAATAAATAAGATTATGTGTTAGGGAGTTGGTTTAGTTTAATTTTAATTTTTAGTTGTTTGTTATAATTTGAAGTAGTATAATTTTGTTGTAGGAAGTTTGAGAGAAGCTTAGGATTGGTGGTGTTTCTGCGATTTTATTATATTTATTGTTTTATAAATTGAGCAGCTAGATGTGCCTGCTTGCCCCTCCTGTCCTGTGCTATTCAGCCTCCGCTCTCTGTGCCCTCCACCCTTCTCTTCCACCCCCGCCTGCTCATGTTTACCATCGTTTGTGGGCGTGGGATATCGAAAGGGGGGTGTTGGGAGTGGGTGGGGAATGCGGACAATGAGTGGCCAGGGCCTTCCCATAGGGGTGGTTAGGCCCAGAAGATACCCTGGGGTGAAATGGTATCTAGAACGTGGTGATTCTGTTCTGGTTCCCATACCCAAGGGCACCTCCAGTTTGGGAGGGCAAGTGGTAGGGACAACTCGCCAACCTTCTCCAACTTGGGCGTTGTTATGCAATGCCAGACCTGTCTGCAACAAGACTGGCCTTATTTCAGACTTTGTTGTGAGGGCAGATCTGGTTTGCATTACCAAGACCTGGTTGGATGGGAATGCGGCCCCTTTTTTAGAGGCCGCTGTTCCCACAGGGTACTCGGTTATACATCGCCCGAGATTGGATCACGGGGGGGGGGTGGCGGTCTGTTTCAAGACCGAATTGGGCCTAACTGGTGTACCAGTTGAGGAGGCCAGGTCATTCGCAGTGCTGTGGTAGCTGGTGTAGGGTGCAGGATTGCCCTCATCTATCATCCACCAGGATGAGAAGCTATTTCTGCAGGAAATAGCAGATTTTGCCGCCGACATGGCCTTGGAGTCGCCCACACTGATGGTTCTGGGTGACTTCAATGCTTGGGTTGACGATGAAGCTTCACTTTTTGGTCAACATTTCCTCCAGGAGATGACATCTCTGGGCTTTACACAGGTTGTTTCCTCAGCTACACACAAGGGAGGTCACTCTCTTGACCTGGTCTTCCTCCTGGGGATCGAAGCCTCCGATTTAGTGGTGGAACCAGTCGGTTGGTCCGATCACTACTCAGTTGGGTTCAATTTTGAGGCCCCCCTTGGGTAGGTCAGCCCCTGTGGAGTTGGTCAGATACTGCCCATTGCAGGACGTGGTCCCTGAAGACCTGATGGTGGTTATTGACCTCTCATTGTTGGATGAGTTCTGCATTGATCCTGAGCAGTTAGTAATGGCCTATAATAGGGCCATATCGGTAGCCCTCGATCAGATTGCGCCTGTCCATGTTCACCTCCTTCCACGTCATTCCGGCGCTTCATGGTTTGATGGAGCTCTGAGAGGGTTGCAGAGGATGGGGCATAGGTTAGAGTGTCGTTGGAGGAAGACGACCACTGATGCTGACCACCTTATTTTGTTAGAGCATTATAAACTCTACCAAACAGAAATTTCCCATAAGAAGGCAGAATTCCTGTCCAGGGAAATTTCTGTTGCACAGAATCGACCGGCCCAGCTCTTCAAGAACTGTTGACAGACTGTGCAACCCAGCCTGTCAGCAGATCTGTTGAGTTTTTACTCAAACTGATTGTGTGGAGATCGCTCGATTCTTTGCGAATAAGGTTGAAGACATCAGGAGAGAGTGCCTCCAACTTCATTCTAAGGGTGTTGCTGTTGATCAGTGCCCTGTCACAGAGCCCGGAGTTTCCTGGTGTGCCTTTGACCTGTCAGATCTCGTAGATACTATGAGGATTGTCCAGGAGATGCATCCCACGTGCTGTAGTTTAGACCCTGGCCCTACTTCCCTGACCTTGGGTTGTAGTGAGATCATCGTCCCAGTCTTAGCTCGGATTATCCGGTGTTCTTTAGATATGGGAGTGTTTCCTAGCTCCCTGAAGGAGGGGGGGTGGTGATCCCCCTTCTGAAGAAAGCTTCTTTAGACCAAGATAACCTAGTAAACTACAGGCCAATCTCTAACCTCCCTTTTGTGGGGAAGGTTATTGAGAAAGTTGTGGCTGCTCAATTGGATAACCATTTGACCATCCATAGTATATACAAACCTCTCCAGTCTGGTTTTCGGAAGAGGCATAGTACTGAGACTGCTCTGGTTCAGGTGCTCAATGATCTCCTGATGGCAAGAGATCAGAGACACTATTCTATCTTGGTTCTCCTTGATCTATCATCAGCTTTTGATACCGTGGATCATGGGGTTCTGCTCAAATGCCTGAGGTCCATTTGTGGCTGTCAGGTACAGTCCTCAGACAGTTTTCATCTTTCCTCCAGGAGAATGCAGAGGATCTTGTGCTTGTTTCATCAAAATTCTCTCTGCCATGTGGGTGCCTCCAGGCTATCCCCCATGGCTATGATATGCTACCCTCAGAGACACAGCAAGCACTGCATGGCGAGCTTTACTGCTCTGTGATGTAACTCTACCTGTCTTCGATTTAATCAGGTTGGTGCTGTCTGTGCTGAACCTACCTCTGATCAGACTGGATGAATCCCGTGGTTTAGGTTGAACCCAGGAAAGACTGAGGTTATAATTTGGACCCAGACCAGGGGGGAGACTGAGGACCAGACTCCTCAGTTTAATCTGAGGAGACCAGCTCTCACCTCTGAGTGCATAAACAGGAGTGGGCTGGACAGTTGACCCCTAAGCATCGGTGTCTGCGTTGAAAAACTGTTTCCATCTTAGGAACATTACAAGTTAGGCACCTTATTCACCCTGACCTGCGGTCTTGTCATGCCTTTGTGACGCACCTTGATTACTGTAACTCCCTATGAGCTTCTGGGGTTGACCTCCACGGCTCATGCAGACAGTGGCAGCACATTTGTTGACTGTTCAGAAGATCCTTGCTCACTCACTGCCAGCCTGATGGTGGATCCTGCAAAGTGGGTCTGACCTCAAGTCCTCATGGTTGTCTTGAAAAACTCCCCATTTCACCCCTCGGCAACAAACGAAACTGAGAGGGGTTGCTGAGACCAGTAATTGGTATCTGGTGCTCATAGCTTGACTTGCTGCACCTACTCTGGAATTCCTGCCAGCTTTGGGAGTGCAGGACAGTGGGGAGTTTTAAGCAGGCACTAAAGACTTTTTTATGGGAAAAGGTGTTTCCTATTTTATTCTGATTTTATATTGAATGTATCTGATTATGTGTTTATATTTGGTTCTATATTGAATGTATCTGAATATGGTTTTGTGTTCATATTTGCTGTGCAGCACCTTGAGATTTTGAAAGGCGCTCAATTAAATAAATTTTATTATTATTATTATTATTAAATACATTTTATTATAATTATTATTATAAATTGGCTGTGTCCAAGAAGTGTGGAGGCCTGAAATTACCATATTTTTGGGATTTACTTTTAGGCCAGTCAATTGAATAAGAGTTTGAGATGGAGTGAGCCCAGAGAACAAGAAATTGTAGGTTCATACACTGCGGCATGGGTTTTAATAAAGAGAGAACAAATTTCACAGGTGGGTTTGCTACCTGAGGCAATGTTATATTTGTCTCCTAGGGTTTTGCTGAAGAGCTTGGCCTCTTCCCCTTTTAATACCTCGGTAAGAATCCATAACCAGATGTGCTTATTCTTGGGGCTCCAAAATACCAAGAGTATATATTAGCCAATTATAGGGAATCCCAACCTGAAAATTGGGGAGAAGGTTATTCCTGTGAATTGGATACCCCAGCTCAGAGGCTTTAAATTAGGGGACCTCCTTAAAGATGGCAAATGTCTGACCACAACTGATATTATGGCAAAGTTTAATATTGGTGAGTTACATGTTTTTAAAGTGTACCAGTTACATAATGTGGTTCTTCAAGCTTTGGGAAGTAAGATGGAAGCAAACAAGTACAAGGAATGGGCACTCTCCTGAGGACGTATAAGTGGTAAACCTCATGCTGTCTCACTTCTGCATGTGAATTTAGTATCCAACTCCCTGGATGTCCACAACTCAGACCCTAAATATTGGTCAAAGATTTTCCCTCATTTCCAAGGAAAGTGGGACTGCATTTGGAATGATTTACGTACCATATCCCCCAAGATAGACTCCGGCTAACACAATACCAGATCATTAATGATATGTATTGGTCCCCGGTGAAACTACATAAACTTGGTCGTACACTGTCATCTCTATGTACCAGTTGTGGGCATCATGAGGGAACTCTATTTCATGCTTTTTGGGAATGTCCTACCATTAGTAAGCTCTGGAATACAATTAAATCAAAGGTTGATTCCCTCCTAGGTCTTGATGAATATTTCACCCAGGACATTTGTGTTCTGGGTGCTTTCTCCTCTATCCCTGTGAAGAAACGTAGATACCATATGGCTTTAATCTCACTAACTTTGAAAAAACTGGTACTACGCCATTGGATTGACGGTCAAGAAGTTTCCTATATTGAATGGCTCCAAGATTTGTTGTTTAATCTCAGGGGAGAACAGTTGCGGGCTAGTCTATGGGGTTCCCTCCCATGATATAAAAAAATGTGGGATGATTTCCATTCTCTTTACACATGCAGAGGGGTACTTCCACAGGTTAAATATTTCTTACCTGTGGGTAAGGAGAGAGTCACCTGGATTTGTATTGCTGAAGATAGGTGCCATGGCACTAGAGGTGTACATAAGATGTGAATGTATGAAGCCATGGGGTGTGGGGGGGTGGGACATGACAGGTAAATGATCTGCTTTTTTTGGTATATATCTGCTTGTAAACCTGCTATGTTGTATTTTGAAAATTTGAATAAAGTTTGAATTAAAAAAAAAAGTAGGGTCAGAGGCCGCAAACAAGGATAGGTCTTACAGGCAGACTGGATGGGCCTAGTGGTCCTTATCTGTGAACAATTTCTATGTTTCTGTGTTATGAAGTAACATTGTTTGCAGAGATGTCCATTGGCCCAGTAGGGACCACATTGCCTCCATGTGCTCGTGGCCTGAGTTGTATGAGAGCTTAGTGAGCCAGCTTAATGGGACAAGGCTGGTGGGGAGGTGCTGCAGTGTGCACCACCAGCCAAGGCCTGGGGAAGGATGGAGCAGTGTTCTGTTCTGCTGCACACAAGACACCTTGTGGTGGGATGGGGAGACTTCCCTCACAAGGTGTTGACATGCATGTCAAGGCCTGTTGGGTCCTGCACTGGGTCAGGACTATCTCCAGTATTCTATTTAATTCATTTTGCACAGTTCCCAAAGGGACCTGCACAAATGAGGATACGATATTCCACTAAAAGAAAAAAAAAGGGAAATTAATTGCAAAAAAACTACATTAATGCAGACATTAGGTTTGAAGAACGTAAAGAGCACAAAATAGTTAAATTAAAAAAACATTAGTGTTTTGGGTCTCTAGAGTATTGACGAATCAGTAATGGGGTCTTCCTTGGGGTTGTCAACCCTAATGCCCACCCCCTCCTCTGAGCAAATAAGATCAGACGTGATCTCTTTTCTTCATGCAGGGTCCACAGGGCTCTGCATGAAGAAAACTACAACAGATTCTGTTGGCAACATGTGGTGAGGCATATTTCTCTACCTTTGAAGGGTATACAACTATGAGGCACTGGCTCGGAGCTGTGCCTTGTGCCTCAGACAAGGAGCTACTGACTGGGGGGAAGGGGTGGGCATTAGGGTTGACAACCTGAAGTAAATGATTGAAGACAGTTTATAAACTTGATGAAGTGGTACCAATACTGCTGTTGTTGTTGGTAATCTGGGCTCTGTGGTGACCTTGTGTTCTCTGAGGCAGTTATGTGTGTGTGGGGGGGGGGGCAAGTGGGAAAATTAATTTTTATTCATCTGGGGATTTGTGTCCATGAAACATTTGTCACACACACCATCTAGTTAATGGTAGCTGGTGATATGAGTAGAGTGGCTAAGGGATTGGTGGAGGTTCTCTATGGAGATGGTCACAATTCTTTGTGAGAAGTGTCATGTTGAGTGCTCTATGTGATGTCCTTTGGTAGGTGGTGGGTGAGTGGGGGTGTGGGGGGGTTAGAGGACAAACAAAAAACACTTGTTTAAATTTTACTGTATGGACTATGTACGAGAAAGAATAATAGATAACAATCAGAATTAATTTAATAGACTGTGATTGTGTAATTGCACTATACTTTGTTCTTCAATAGTTATAACATTGTCCTCCTCAAGAACTGGTCCTTCTTCCACCAGTTTCTTCAGGACTGGTTCTAAGCGCATCCTTCCTGCTGGGGTGGCAGTGAAGCCAGGATAGACTGAAAGAAGAAAGAAGGAAGAAAGAAAGAAGAAATAAAGAAAAATAATAAAAGGCATGTGTTATGTTATGGCACATACTCAGTATTACTCGGTTTTATAAGGGTGAATGAAGGTCTAGGCCCATCGAGACCACTCTCCCCACTGTTGTGGGGTGTATTCAGGTTTCTGACCCCAGAAGGAGTTTATCCATGTTAGGGGAGGGCATTCCATAATCTAGTAGCCCTTATTGTAAAGTAGTAGCCACATTTGTTTGTGACTGCCCTAGGGATATAGATCTGTCTGTTGCACCTGAGATTTTTGGTTTTATAAGCATATTTAATATTATAATCATTCATTAGATTGATATCCTTTAAGATATTAAATAATAATAATAAATCTCCTCGGTTCCTCCTTAGCTGTGAATCATATAACCCAAAAGCTGTTAGCCTCTCCTCATGTGATAGGTCATTTACCCTCGGTATTAATTTTGTGGTCCTTCTTTGCATACGTTCTATAATTTTAATGTCCTTGTTAAGATATGGGACCCAAAAGCAGACAGCATAGTCCGTATGTGGGCTGATAAATGATTTGTATAATTGAAGAATACAATTTTCATTTCTTGTAACAAATTACCTTTTTATGGAAGCTAAAATGCAATTCCCCATCTGTGCTACTTTCCTGCACTGGTTACTTGATGTGAATTGATTATTCACAATGACACCCAGGTCTTTTTCTAATTTTTCTGTTTTAATGATGTTGCCATATGATAAATAATTGGTGCTTGGACTTTTGGACCCCAAGTGTATAACTGTACATTTGTCAACGTTGAAGGTCATTTTGTTGTTAACTGCCCAGACTTCAGTTTTCTTCAGGTCCTGTTTGAACTTTTGAATTTTGTCCTCTGTATCTACATGAGATTACATTTTGGTGTCATCTGCAAATTTACTAATTTGATTACTAATACCCTTCTGTAGATAATGAATAAATATACCAAAAAGTGTTCGTCCCAAAACAGAACCCTGGGGAACACCACTAGTGACATCTATGCAGTTTGAAATGGTGTCTACTATTTTTACACTTTGGGATCTACTGCTTAACCATCTTTCTACCCATTTTACCATATAATTGTTAAGACCTAGATCCATCATTTTTTTGATTGACAAGTTATGGGATACTTTATCAAAAACTTTTTGGAAGTCTGGGTAGATAATAGCTACTGGGCAGTTCTTATCTAAACTGTTACTAATGCCTTCATAAAAAGAGACCAGATTGGTAATGCATGACCTGTTTTTTTTTTTTTGAATCCATGTTGTGAATGGTCTATTAATTCTTTATTTGTCAACTCTGCATCAATTTTCTGTTTTAAAATTGGTTCCGTGATTTTACTGATAATTGAGGTAAGGCTGATGGGGCAATAATTATCTGTTTTGTTTTTATTCCCTTTTTTATGTATTGGCACCACTGTGTCCCTGCGCTAATCTTCAGGAACCACACCTTCTCTATAGGATTTATTGAATATGATTTTTAAGGGGCAAAACAGCTCTTTCACAGTTTGTTTGATGAAGTATGCATTTAAGTTATCTGGGCCTGGTGCCGAATTACTGCAGATTTGATTTCCTCCTATGTTATTTCATTATAGTTATGAGTATGAGAAATATTTATGCTAGTTTTATCTTTTTTTAAGAAAACTGACCCAAACTATTCATTGAAGTTGTTACCTATGTCGTATCTGTCACTGCATAGGTAACAACTTCAATTAATTAAATTTTTTTTTGTTTTTGCGAAGATCAGTGTGATATTTAAGCAATAAGGCATGACAAGGTATGTGTTATCATGTAATAATGTCACTCTGGGGGTGGGTTGAAACACGAGGCGAAGCCGGGTGCTTCCACCACCCCAGGATTGACGTTATTACACGATAACACACACCTTGGAGTGCCTTATTGCAATCATACCATGGCTCAATGTTATACAAAACAAAAATAAAAATAAAAATGTATTTAGTAGATTTTTAGTGAGGCAGTATATCTTTGTTTCTGAAAAAAATATCCATAAAATCCATATAATCATCCATACAATCAACACAGTTATGTTATTGTGTAATATCATCACTGTCTCAAGCACACACTGACCAATCAGAGTCCAGGAAATTTTCTTGCCATTGTATAATAATACTTTGATACTTTTAACAAGTAATGTTAAGCAACTTCAATAATTTACTAGCCACTCTTATATTGTGATATTCTATGTAGTTATGATATGCTGTTCTAATATCTGTTGTAATAATTGCTACAGTCGCAGTGTTTTTCAATCAGTATGAAACATCCATTTCAGATTATACCATATTCAGCATTGTAACAATTTAGCATAGGCTGTAGTCACATATATTACTAGTAACTGCAAACAACTACATTAATGCAGATATTAAGGTTGAGGAACGCAAAGTGCACAAAGTAGAGAAATAAAATAAAATTAGGGTTTTTGATCCCCAGAGTACTGGCAAATCAGTGGGGCATACAAACTGCATTTGATCTTTCCCTATTAGCACTGCCAGGAGGTGGTTCAGACATTTCACTATAATGATGTAAATAGTTTATAGTCAGTATTTAAAACTGAAATAGGTCATTATGACTCCCAGTATTCTATATTGTTCCCAGGTTTTGGAATTACCGAAATTACAGCATATTTCCAGGATGATGGTATATCTCCTCCTTCTAGTGTATGCTTATATAACCTTGTCAGATATGGTAGGACATGTTCTTTACATGCCTTATAGCATTTCAAGATTAAACCATCTGAACCTGTGGATTTTTGTGCCTTAGTTCTCTGTATGGCTGCCATGATCTGATTTCAATTATGGGGGAGGTAGTGTTGG
Organism: Neoceratodus forsteri; assembly: GCA_016271365.2. Lineage (NCBI taxonomy): Eukaryota > Metazoa > Chordata > Ceratodontiformes > Ceratodontidae > Neoceratodus > Neoceratodus forsteri. The sequence continues at coordinate 357,443,959 of CM028134.1, forward strand.
TCCCTTTTCCAGTGAGAATTTTGGGAGTGATATTTTTTTAAGAAAGTTCTAATTTGTTCAGTTTCTACTATTTTTTCTGGAGTATATAGGGTGGAGTAATAGATTCTGAATACCTCTACTACTTCTCCTACCCCACTGCCCTATTCCTTACGTTTGTGTGTGTGACCCTCACTAGGTATCCAGTGATAACAGTGACTACAAATGAGTGACTCTCAAAAGAGCCACTCATTTGTAGCACTGCACATGTGAGCTACCCTGTGATGGAATGGGACAGCGAGGGTAGGTATGAACAAGGGAGGGTTATGACAGCGACTGGAAGGGGAGTGATAGGGAAGAGGGTTTGTGTGGGTTACTGTGGCAGGCTGCTGCCAAGCTAGCCATGTGGTGTGTTGGTGAGAGTGGCTAGCTTTGGGGCAGCAGGTTCTGAGTTCGGGGCTGGGGACCAGAATAGATTTCATTGCTCCAGATGAATTTTTTTTTTTGTGGACTGTCACCCCCTTCCCGACATGCACCCCCCTGGAGTTAGTAATCTAAAATCAGGGGGGTGCAGAGAGAACTAGCCCCCCCGCTAAATCCTTTTTCAGTTGCCAGATGTGGTGTCGTGGAAAAGTGTACATCACTGTTGTGCTCTTCAGTGATGTACTCTTGCTGTAATAGTGATCACTGTTTTACAATCGCTGTTATGACATGGAACCCCCTCAGTATAGTTGATCTGGCTTGCTGCCTGTGTAGGTGCTATGCCAGTGTGTGCGAGGCTCTGGCCCTTACTTTATAGTACTTCTGGAATAAGAATGTAAGTGCCAGTTTTGTTTTGTGTAAATAGTTGCCCAATTCTTTATTACTTTCACAATTTGGGGTACTAGGGATACATCTCCTTTCTTATGTGCAAACTGTAGGAAGTTGTGTGTGTCTTCCAGCTCCTGGCAGTGTCTCTCCCTCTCTTTTGTCATGCGTGCTGTGTATTGTGTAATGTACCCTTTAAGGGTTGTTTTTGATGAGACCCATTGGGTTGGTATGTTTACCTCAGCATTATCATTATTGGTCATTACCTTCCCTAGTGTCTCCTCTATAAATTCTGTTCACTCTGAGGATTGCAAGTATATTGGGTTTAGCCTCCACAGGGTGTTTAATCTCTCCTTGTCGAGTGTTAAATGTGTTAGAGAGGGATTGTAATCTGACACATACCTGGTTCCTATCTTTGCATCCCTGACTCTGTGCCTATGTTCCCTTTGTGTAAAACTTAGGTCTGTTCTTGTATGCACTTTATGTACTGCTGAGTAGCATGTGTAATCTTTGAACCCTTCATGTTGCTCTCTTCACAGATCTAGCAGACCCATTTCTTCCAGCCATTTATTACAATATGTAGGTGCTGATGATTTACAGGGTTGCCATGGGTTTGGGATGTCCTAGCTTGTTGACATCAGCATGTTAAAACCTCTTGCCAGTATCAGCATTCCCTTCATATGTTCCAGAAATGTGTTTAAAATCATTTTTACAAAGGGCATGTCTGATCCTGGGGATAGATAGATGCCAGCAAGTGTCATTTCTGTCCCATCCAGGGTTCCCTGTGCAACTACCAGACATCTCTCTTTATCTGTCACTGCCAAGGTTTCCTGAAATTTGATTTGACTGGGAATGGGGACTGCCACCCCTTGTCTTCACCCTTGTTTTAGTGAAAATAAGTATACAGCAGAATAGACAAACTTTAATAATTTCTTATGTTCTGCCTCACTGAGGTGAGTCTCCTAGATATACACCAGATCTGGTTTTTGCTTTTTTTAACCCTTGATAACACTTTAACCCTTTTAACTAGGTTTGTAAGGCCATTTACATTTAGTGAATATAATGTTACTTCTGGTTCTGTCAATGTGATGTTCTTATTTTATTCTGCCAGGTGGTCCCCTCCCCACCCTTGGCCCACCCCCACTTCTCCCTGCTTTGTCCTTCTCATAGAAACATAGAAACATAGACTTTGATGGCAGATAAGGACTGCTAGGCCCATCTAGTCTGCCCATTTCCCTACCTACAGGGTAGGCCGCAGATCCTAGTTAACCAACAGCCTATATCTTCCTGCCCCCTACAAGAATTGCCTTATGTCTGTCCCATGCATTCTTGAATTCTCCCACAGTTTTAGACCCCACAACTTCCTCAGGAAGCTGTTCCATGCATCCACTACCCTCTCTGTGAAATAATACTTCCTCCACATTGCCCTGAACCGCCCTCCTTCTATCTTTAAATTGTGTCCCCTTGTTCTTGCAAGTCTCTTTTCTGAAAGATGCTACCCTCTCGGACTTTGCTGATTCCTTGAGGTGCTTGAAAGTTTCTATCATGTCCCCCTCTCCCTTCTTTCCTCAGGGTATACATATTAAGGTCCTTTAGTCTCTCCTCATCGGCTTCTCTTGCAGACCCTGCACCATTTTAGTTGCCCTCCTCTGGACTGCCTCTATCCTGTCTATGTCCTTGCGAGATGGGGTCTCCAGAACTGGACACAGTATTCCAGATGGGGTCTCACCAACTGTCTGTACAGAGGGATAACAACTTCCTGTTTTCTGCTGCTGATGCCTCTCCTATACATCCCAGTATACCCTGGCCCTCCCTACTGCCTTCTCACATTGCTTGCTAACCTTAAGGTCATCTGATATGATTACCCGAGGTCCCTTTCCTGTTTTGTTGTTGTTACTACCTCCCACCCATTGTGTATTCTTCCCTGGGTTCTTGTTTCCCAGGTGCATTATTTTGCACTTTGCATTGAATCTAGCTGCCATACATCTGACCATTCCTCCAACCTTGCAAGTCCCTTTTCATCCTTTCCACGCCTCCTTGTGTATCAACCCTGTTGCAGATCTTTGTGTCATCTGCAAAGGCATACTTTTCCTTCAGTCCCTCTGCAATGCCACTGATGAAGACATTAAAAGGACTGGACCCAATACCTGAACCCTGCGGTACCCACTAGTAACCGCCTTTCTTCAGAGTGGACTCCATTTACAATTACCTTCTGTGTCCTGTTGTCCAGCCAATGTTTTACCCAGGCTACCACCCTGGGACCCTCCCCAGGCTGGTTAATTTACTAATAATCTTTTGTGTGGGACTGTGTCAAATGCCTTGCTAAAGTCCTAGGTAGGCCATGTCCACAGCCCCTCCTGGTCTACTACTTTGATCACCCAGTCAAAGAAATCTATTAGATTAGTTTGACATGACCTTCCGCTGTGAACCCATGCTGCCTTGGATCCTGTGCTCCACTGACCTCTAGGTACTCAACTATTCTTTCCTCCAGAGTGACTCCATCACTTTCCCACCGCAGAGGTCAGACTGACAGGTCTGTAGTTTCCTGCCTCTGTCTTGGTCCCACTTTTGTGAAGGGAATCACATCCACCTTCCTCCAGTCCTCGGGTACCACACCATCCTCCCATGATTTATTAAAAAGAGTAGCCAGTGGTTTCACTAGTTCCTTCCTTAATTCTTTTAGAATTCTGGGGTGAATTCCATCAGGACCCATTGCTTTGTCCACCTTCAGTTTTAGGAGTTCTTGCAGAACCCTTTCTTCTGTGAAAGGACTGGGATTGACCCCCCTATCAAGAGTGCTTCTGTTAATTGGATTAGGCACTTCCCCCTCCTCTTTTGTGAATACTGAGCAGAAATATTCATTCAGTATTCCTGCTTTTTCACTGTCCCCCTCTGCCCACCACGTTCATTCTATTCAGCCTCACTATCCCTCCCTTTGTCTTTCTATGCTCGCTGATGTACCTATAAAGGTTTTATCCCCCTTCTTAACTGAGTTGGCTATCTTTCCTCAGTTTGGGCCTTTGCTATTCTGACTTCCTCCTGCTTCTTTCTGCCTTAACTGGTACAGCTCTCTGTCCTGCTCCTTCTGTGTTTCCTTATACTTCTGGAATGCTATCTTTTTCTTCCTGACTTTCACAGCCACCTCTCTTGAGAACCATAGTGGCTTTTCTTTCGTTTGATTTGTTTATTTGCTTCACACAAAGGCTTGTTGCCTCTGTGATGGCAGTTTGATAATTCCCCATTGTTGCTCCACACCTCCTTCTAGCCTGTTTGCTAGTGCTTTTCTGAGGCACTCTCCCATCTTGCCAAAGTCAGCCCTCCTAAAGTCCAGTACCCTCACTTTTGTATGGCTTGACTCTGTAGCTGAGTTTAACGTGAACCACACTGTTTGATGGCAACCCACTTCTAGATCTGAGATCCTCTCACTGCCCCCGTTTGAGAGTATGAGGTCTAAGATTGCTCCCTCACGAGTGGGTTCCGAAACTAGCTGTCTAATGCCTGCCACCTGTAGGGCATCAAGAATGGCCCTGCTCTTGGATGTGGCTGCAGCAAATGTGCTCCAGTTAACATCTGGCATATTCAGGTCTCCCATCAACAGTATCTCCTTTCTCTGCCATTCTAAGAATGCCTTCCATCATATCCTTGTCCATTCCTTCCCCTGACATGGGGTCTGTACTAACCCTGTAGCGGTTGGTGCCCTTTCCAGTCTCCAAGGTGACCCACAGTGCTTCCTCTCCTCCGTGTTTACTCTTTTGTTCAGTTGCTTTTATCCTTCCTTTACATGAGAGCTACTCCTCCCCTCTTCTCCCTGCCTGTCTCTCCTGTAGGTTATGTACCCTGGTATGTTAACATCCAGTCATGGTTCTCTGTGTACCATGTTTCTGTGACTTCTCTGATGTCAGGCATCCCTCTTCCATTAAGGCCACCAGCTCAGGGGCTTGTTGCCCCAGACTCTGAGCATTGGTACTCATTACCCTCCATTTCCTGATGGCCTTACCCCCTTTTGCCCCATCCCTGTCCTTCTTGCCTTTGTCACTTTCTCCATTTACCCTGCCCTTCTCCCTATCGACACCTCCATGTTGGTGTTTGCCACACTTACTACCGTGATTGCTTGGGGGGGCTAGGATTTTCCTGCTCCTTTCCAGTGCCTCCACCCTTGGCTAGTTTAAAAGCTTGCCAATGAAGCATTTAAACCTATCACCTTGGATCCTGGTTCCCCTCCCGGACAGATGCAGCCCATCATGCCAGTATGAGCTTGCATCACTCCAGGTGGACCCCAGTCCCCAGTGAAGCCAAATCCCTGAGCTCCACACCAGTTTTCAACCACTGATTGAATCCCATGGTACAGAACACCCTAGCCTCTCCTATGCCATAGATGGGTAGCACCTCCAAGAAGGTTACCGTGCGTGCTACTTGACTAAGGCCCCTCCCCAATTCCACAAACTCTTCCTGCACTTCTCTAATCCCTTTCTTAGCCAGGTCATTTGTCCCTAAGTGGACAATGACATCCAGCTCCCTCCCCTGTAAATGGTTTGCATGCAATAATGTTCATAACATTCAACTCAACTATACTGGTAAACTTTCACACCATAAATTTTAGTGTGGGTTCCACTAACAATCGTGCTAAACAGTAACTTGGACACCAGCCTGATCCGTCCATTCATCAATTGGGCTTCCAAAGAAAGGGCCCTGTTGAGGGCCCTGTAGTCCAAACCTACATTAGCTGGTCAGTCCTACAGGGTAGCCCTGTACTAGGCAGGGGCCTCTGTCACACCTAGTGCTTTCCGGAGGGATTTAAGGCTGGATGCCATCTCCCTATCACCTCTGATCTTCTTTCAGACTTTTAAATTCCAGGGTCAGGTCTTTCATTACATCAGATTTCTGCCTTTTCGACATCAGCTTTGTATTCAGGGTGACTTACGTTACTGTGTTTTACTGTCAGCTCATCACAGTATATTTTGTCAAAGATAAGCTTAACTATACTTTACATTTAGGTCTCTCATTTCCCTTAACCTTTTCTAAGCTTTCCCTCTCTTCCTACAGCTATTCTTGTTGCAGGCTTGCATTTCTTACCTTCCTTTATCTCGTGACAACTCAAATGCTTATCCGTTATTAGTTCTGCTTTGCAGTTATTTTATCAGTGTCTTATCTCCTCTATTTAAGGGACACCCTTTGTTCAGTGACTGTTCTTATCTCCCCCTCCTTTTCCCTTTATTTCTGTCTCTTCCTTTTTTCTTCAGGGGGTAGTTGTTTGTATTTTTTTGAGGGGGTATGTGTTCATTGCACAGCCAATGTACATTGCTGAGGGATTATAAAGTTGGTTTCCAGTCACGGTTTGTAAGTCATTGTTTTGACTTTACATTCCTTCTTTGCTATCCTTTATAATTCCATTTTATCATTTCTTCTGAATGCTCCAGATTAGTTGCTGCTCAGGTTATGTACCCCACCCCACCCCCCGCAGTCCTTCCACCCCAAGGTTTCTAGCCAACATTCCTACGTTTTTTACCAGAAGTTCCGGCCTTTCCCTGGGTAGGAAAGGGGTCTCCCATTCTTCCTGCAGGTGGGCAGGCAGTTCAGATATTTCCTTTATGGTATATACATTTATTTGAGACCCAGGGCCATAAATGCTTGTGTCTGCATTTGTTATTTCTGGCAGCTACCCTGCATTCTTTCTAATGTCAGTGCTGTTGGTTTTAAAATGTGAGCTTGACAGCCTGCTATTCGCCAGCTCCAAGCTCCAGTCTGTCCTAACTCTGCTGAGTACGTCTTGTGGATTCATGCTCTTCCCACTGAGGTTAAAGAGTTAAAAAGTGCAGGAAGCACACCATGCACCATGGTCTTGGCCACCCCCATGGCAGCCCCCCACCCCGTGTCCTGTTATTTCATTAGCTATATAATATTAGGGTGGGTAAACCGGGGGAGTTCTCTAGTTCTCCCCTATTTCTCTCTGCTCCTTTTGACCTCCTAGCCTCTTAATTTGTTTCTCCAGTAACTACCCCCCAGAGGCGAAAGACCATAACCCCAGGTGTCTGTGTCCCTTTGCTGGCCTTTATATTCTGGGAAAAACCAGAAACTTACTGTGAGGAAAGGAATGTGGAGAAAGGCTTACCAGTTCTTGCTTCTGACATGGTGTCTCTGCTGGGCTGTAATTCTCCTGGCGGTTGTGTTACTCTGGCTAAGTTCTGTTTCTGGGAGCTTCTAAGGTGTTCAATGATGTGGGACATCATTTCCACTGCCTGCTTTTTCTTTGTGTCTTTAGAAAGCTTCTTATACCATGCCAGTTGTGCTAGCTTTCCAGCGATAGTGGGGGGTCGGTTTTTGGATTGTAGTGGAGGTACTTTTATCTCCCTCTGAATCAGTTCTAGCCTGGCTTCTGCCACATTCTGGAAGGTCTGCTACCCATCTGGGAATGTGATAGTCATTTTGGCTGGGTATGGGGTATGGAATTTCCATTCCTGTGCTCTCAGGATTTTCATCTGTAACCCCTAGGTGGCTCTATACCAGGGCTACTACCCCTGCCTTGTCTGCCTAGACCAAGGTTGAGGGGCTTGGGTTCCTAGGATTAACTCTGAACTGGTTCTTACCCAATGATAGTACATTGCGTAGTGCCTCCACCCAGAGTTTAGCTTTAAGTGGGTTAGCTTTAACCTGGTACAATCCTGTAGGATGCTGTACCCGCCCACATTACCGTAAACCACCCCAGACATGACCCAATATTCAAAACCCCACTTTCAATACATTTTACCATTTAATGACTGGATACTAATAATATACTCATGACACAGGTATCTTCAAAACAAACAACAACATGTTTAATTACATGGAGAGGGTTAGGAAGGGTGAAGAGGAGTGGAGATTATGCTATTTACATCATTTACATGTAGTTTAATTGGTTTTGATTTGGGTTGGATCAACATTTAACATTCTGCATGTTAAACCACCTACCAGCCCATTTTTAAATGTGTTGCTTTTTAACAAGTAATGTTGTCCTCTCCTCTGGTGAGGTGCATATACTGCCATCTGCCCAAATCAGCCATCATGAAGCATGGACAGATGGGATTTAACCCTCAGCTTTCCCATGGCTGCAGTGATCCACATCCCCATGGGAGCATCAGTGTTAGGAGCATAGTCCCAGAAGAAGTGTGGGTGTGTTCATGCCATGCCATACACTCTGCAACACCCCCCCCAATGTCTTAACTGCTGCTGCCCCATCACCTGAGCCATATACCTTAAGGCAGCAGCAGTAACACATCAAGACAAGCAGCTCTCCCTTCCCAGAGGAGGAGGAGCGCATCCATTGGGATGCTGAACTCTCCTCCCCTCAGCTGGCTCCCAACAACCCTGGCTTGTTCTCAAACCTGGTCCCCGGCATTGAGAGTGGTAGCACTACCATGGCACTAGTAGGCTGGCATTACATAGAGAATAATGGCTATGCAACTGTGTGTCAGGGATTTCTTTTACACACTCACACACCGAGGGTATGTAAAAAAAATCCTTAACAACACAGCTGCATAGCCATTACTTTTTATAATTACTGGTGCAGCAGGTTCTGTGACACAGACAAACACACATACACACACACACACACACACACACACACAGCCTCTCCTTGTTCACTAAGGATGTTGTTTTGTCTTGTTTTTTCTTTTTCTTTTAAAAAAGTGAAAGTGCTGAACCTCAGCTCACCGATCCAAAGTTAGGCGCACTTCTTCTGGTGATTGTGCTGGGTCAGACTCACGGTTTTCCGAACCCAATGCACAGTAGGATCAACCAGATACATTTTAGTAATTTAAAAGGCAAGATCAATGAGATAAATTCTAAAAGGAATAAATAATTAATAATTTGGAGAGTCTTACAATAACAGAAACTCTCTGTTGCTGTAATGAGTTGTCACTAAGCAGAAATAGAGCCGCATGTTTTTGGAACTATTCAGCCCACCCACTCACAGAATAGGGGCCAATGATAAAGCACGATGATTTTGACTGATGAGAGACTTAAAGCAAACACCATAATAACTGGTTTTATGGTTATTACAGCATTTGAAATAAGCCTGCTAACTGTGTGATAAAGGGGGTCACCAGTAATTACAATATTTTTCAAAGAAAAATACCCAGTCTATCAGGGGAAATTACTTTGCCACATCCCAGCTTCTGACAATGAACATACCTCTCAACTGTCCCTGATTTTCAGGGACGTCTCTGATTTTGCCTCAAAAATTTCCTTTGTCCCTCATAAAATGTCTGTTTTTGGTGGCTGAATAGTGGGGATTGCAAGCACAAAATAATGTTAAACATTAAAGTTACTGACTTGTTCTTCTTCAGAAAATGTGTCTTACACTATTTCCTTTATTCTATCAGCTTTCTAAGTGAATATTACCAATTTTTAAGATGTGTCCCCGATTTTGGGTCTTTGTCCCTGATTTTTTTAAGCCTCGTCCCTGATTTATGAGATAAGAGGTTGAGAGGTATGACAATGAATATAGCTGCATGTATCCCTTCCCCACACAGCTTCAATCTACCAAGGCCAGAACATGGACTTACTTCCTTCTGATTCAATCAAATCATAGTCCAGTGTCTGGCCACACTCTGCCCACCACCCTAGCCATTCAATACATCAGTTGATAGTGATGTGCCAAGTGCCATCCTCTGTGTTAAACTGCAAGTTGAGATCAGATTATTGTCTTACACCCGTCCTTAGGTCTCTTTTGGTGTCCCAGTGTCAATGTATTAGAGCCCTAGCTGCAGAGTTCTGGACTCCAAAACAATATGAAAAGTGCCAGATTTTAGACTGTCTAATTCTCTACGATGCAGAGTGAATAAAAAATTACCTCAAACATTTTGGTACGGTGTGTCACCAAGCAAGCTGACCTCATAGCTCAAGAACTGTTTTTTATTTCTTTAAAAAACAGTCTGGGCTCTCCTCTTCACACAGTATTTAAGTTAAAAAAGTAAAAAGAGAATCCTAAAAACATGATGAATTTTTTTTGTCCATAGAGAAATCAGTGATCCCAACCTAGCCACACCCATGTAGTCTGGATAATAAATGTTTTCTAAACTTTTAGTTCCTTTACTTACACCTTGTCATACTTATTTGTTCTGGTGGTTGCCTGCTTACAGTTGTCTCCAACTCCCAAATCATCATCAGCTGGGTAGGGTCATGAGCACAAGTTTTGACTGTGATGAAGGGTGGTGCGGGTGATAATGTGGCCTGCCTCTGTCTGTGGTTGGTTCAGTGGCTATAGGCTTTAAAATGTTAATTCTTTTCTTTTTTTGTGTGTGTCAGTTCTCAATTTTCAACATCACAGCCTCCAATCCAGCTACAGACTAATGCTGGGCTGCGAGCTGTCTCACTGCAGTGCTTAGTGCACAGATAAGTTGAGAACAAAGGTCAGCATCCACAAAGATGGGCATTTCTCTCAGCTCTCCACTCCCCAAATGGCGAATGGCTCCAGTAGGGTTATCATGGTACATCTGCTCTCTCACTGACTCTTCCTCCAGTCAGTGTCACTGTCAACTCCATCACAGGCAGCCGACCTCAGCCCTACAGTCAATCAAATAATGGTGGTTAGTAGCAGCATAACAACACACTAGCACACTTTAATTTGCCAATTGCCTATTGGTGACATAACAGGTTGACAGCAAAGTGACCCCCCCACTCCCAGCCAGGCCACACTGTACATCAGATTCATCTGGCCATAGATCTGAATCAAACATGGGCAGGCACTGGAAAAAAGTGGGATTTCCTGTTTTGGAGTCAGGCAGCCAGCAGATTCCCTTTCCGCTGTACCCAGCCACAGTCCCCTGCCAAGTTACATGTACATGTGATGTTACATTATAGTAATGCATCACTTATACAAAACTGTAATCAGTAACTTCACAAAATTACATTTTTGTAAAAGTAATCAGTAACTAGTACACGTTACACGACAATGTAATTTAAACTACAGTATTATGCTACTTGTAACATGTTACTACCAAACACTATCAGGGGAGAATGTACAGTTCTGATTATGGTAGACCTCACTGCAGCCTTTGATACTTAAGCAGTAAGGCATGTCAGGGGGTGCAGTATGGTAAGATTACAGCCCACCTCGGGTGGACTGAAGCATGAGGTAAAGCCGAGTGCTTCCACCACCCAAGAAGGGCCATTAGCTCACCATAATGCACTCCCTGGAGTGCTTTATGATGATTACTAAATGGGTCCTTTTTAGTAAATTGGATGTATTTTTTAACATAGTTTTGTTGACCTACTTTCTGCTGGGCCATTGTGCTGGGGTAACAGTTCAGCTGAAAGTATCTCTTGGCCAGTCAGGAGCCAGAATACTTTCTACACATTTCATATATTGATCATCCGATAATGTTGGACTGCCTTTTCTCAGTTGGGTTGGTTGCCTGAATCTGCTGTAATCTGGTTTCCATCCTATCTGTCTTCTTATGTGTTTACGGTACAAATGGGGAATTATAAATCCTTCCCAAAGTGTCCCACAGGGGAACTAGTAGGACTGATTTTGTTTACTATCTATATGCTAACAACTGGTAATATTATTCTTAAGTATAATTTAAACTTCCATACAGTGTTTATGCTGATGACACACAATTGTATTTTTTCAGTTAAAACATGGTCCAAATATGTCATTGTCAGTTTAGAATCTTATCCATGATATAAGTTCACAGCAAGCAGAAACTTTTCTCCTGTTGAATCTTAAAAAATTGAAATGATCTATTTTGTTAAAAAATAGGAGGATAATATTCTCCCATCTGATAAGTTTGAAATATCTGATTTAGGTTGCAGTTTGGGAGCAGTACCAGTTGTAACAAACTCTGGTCAGAGCCACTATGACTGCTAATGCATTAATTTGATAAGGGTGTTTCATGGGCTTAAACATGAAGATGAATTGCTGTAGTCAGCTCCGTGTGTAAATTTCATTTTTGGTAAAGGTAGATCCTTTATCTGGTTGATCCTGTGTTTCCCATGTGTTTAAAATGTGAGTGGACAGTGTGTGTTGTACTATATGGGGAAGGAGAGGGGGCTCCACACCAAGGCCTTCAAGTAATGATAGAAGGAGTGGTGCAGAAAGGAGAGGTATGGCTACACTAGAGACTGGGGACCAACTTGGAAGGAAAAGAACCTATACCGATGAGATGGCTTGCTTTCATCCAGGAGGCAACCACAGTCCTCAGTGGATGATTCATATGTTACTTTGATGGACATTTAAAGTAGCCAAGGGGGTAGTGAGGAAAGAAATAGGGGAGGCAGAAAGTGGGCCGCCACAAGCTGAGATAGAGTGTAGGGAGTTCCCAAGGGGAGAGAGTCCCACCAGGATGCAAGTTATTCAAGGAAACAGGAGGTTAGCAAAGGAAGAAGGGGGAGCAGTCAAAGGAGAAAGGTGTAGAAGGGGGAACATTTGGGAAAATGAGAAAGCGGCAAGAAGAGAAGTGAGGGCTGCCAAAATGGTGCAAGATCTGCATCAGATGCCCTATCAGAAGAGACTAAAAGAGTTTAATATGCACACTCTGAAGGAGACGAGAGACAGTGGGGATATTATGGCAACCTTTAAATACCTCTTGGGGGTTAATAAGGTATAGGAGGGAAATATGTTTCAGAGAAAAAGGTGCTGTAAAACAAGGGGTCATGATATGAAGCTAGAAGGAGGTACATGCAGGAAAGATGTAAGGAAGTACTTCCTCACAGAAAGGGTGGTGGATTCCTGAAACAGCCTTCCATGGAAGGCAGTAGGGGTGAAACCAGTGGTGGGTTTCAAAAATGTCTGGGATGGGCACAAAGGAATCCTAGGAGGAAAGAAGGAGGTGAAGAGACAGTGCTATAGATCAAGTTGGGTCTGTAGCAAAAGTGATCATATTTAAAAATGTGCAGACAAGATGGGCCCAGCAGTCATTACCTGTTGTCAGTTTCTAAGTTTATGCACCACCCCAGGGAGATTACTAGTCTATTCACCCCTGTCTGGGTTTCTGTGGCCTAATTAAGCCCAGTAGGGAAAAGGGTTAATGCTTCTTGGCACTCAGGTGGAACCTCCTGAGGGTCAGGAGGTCACCACAGGTGCGTGAGGGGATAAAGTCCACCAGTTTAGGTGGGAGGGGGAGTTCTGGTCTGAGGAGTGAGCAGCGAGGGAGTGACAGTGAGTCGGGGTTGGGTGGGGGCGATTGCCCGCTCCTGCCCCCAGCCGGTGGCACTTGGGGGGACACAAAGAAAGAAATGGTAGCCAGTAGCCACACACCACAGAGTATTTTGGAGGGTGGCTAAAGCTGAGAGGGGAGTCAGCAGCCACATGTTGCAGAGTACCCTGACAGTCTGGTCCAGTTCATTTAGAGATCCAGTGGGCAAGGATGCAGCAGGAAGTATAGTGTCCAGAGAGTGAGTTGCCTTGAAGCTCCATGGGTCATGTCCCCCTTCTTAATTTGGGGACAGTTGTTGCCAATTCTGGGAAAGGATGCAGGGGTCATGATGAGGGAACTCACAAATCCCCAAGCTGCAAGGATTTCATGTTCTGAGGGGGAACCGCTGAGCCAGTGTGGGGAGAGAGAGAGAGAGAGAGAGAGAGAGAGAGAGAGATGGGATCATTGAGAGTTTGAGTGCCTGTGAAGAATAATAGGCTGTTAGGTACTGTGAACTGTTTTGGGACTTGTGCTGCCTTAAAATTTTTTGACCATAGTGGACCCGAGTTAATGCTTCCCTAAGACTGTGTGACCGCCTTGGTCCAGATAAAAGCTGCTATTATGGCCATACTGGCCACATGAAAGCTGAATGTGTTCCCCACTAATTAACTGATGCTCCCCAAAGCTATGTGTGAATATGTTTAATGAATTTGGGATCCCTGTTGTTTTTCAAGTTCCATGTGGACATGCCATTATTGAAAGGAACTGTTTAATATGCATTAACCTGTTGTTTTCATCCAGCACCAGCGAGGAAAAGGGACCCTGTGTGTGACATCTGAGCCTGGGTAACGTGGCCACTGGAAGTATTTCTGCTGTTGTGCATACCCCCTCGCCATGGATATATTCCATCCATACCCCTAGACATGGGGAGGGAGGAGGCTACATTTCTATGCTTGACAGGTTATGTGATTCAAATGGATAAGGCACACAGTTATTTCTGTTTTGCACTCGTACTGTTGGTTTACAGAGCAAGCATAGATACAGATGTGTGTGGTGGTTGTTGGAGGGAGAGGTAAGGAGATGCAGGCTTGAGGATAAAATGAAACTAAAAACAAAACAAATTAAATACCTGTGCCATACAGTACTATGCACTCCATCAAGCCCAGCAGTGATAAGCATTACATACATATTCTGCAAGTTACATTCAGTGATTTCAGAAATACATACTTTTTTTATACAATCCATCAGCTTCCATTTAGTGCACATAGTAAACTTTATTTGTAAAGCTCTGGGAAAAAATTTAAAAGTTTAAGTTAACAAAAAAGTCAAGTAAGTTATCATGTTTGGTCAGCTTCACTTTTCAGCATTTTCCTGTAAAAGTCTGGTTCCAAAGAGAGAGAGAGGAGGAATGGTGGAGTTCTGTTTATCATTCAGTCTTAGATCAGTCCTGAAAGGGTTAAAAAACCCTACAGACAGCAGTAAATCATTTTGCACTGCCACATACACACACATATAAAACTGGGAGAGGGAGAGAGAGAGAGAGAGAGCGAGAGAGAGAGAGAGACGTGTAATGTGTAAAAAGAGGGTATTGGTGTCCAGAGTGAGAGTGAGAGAGAGAGAGAGAGAAAGAGAGAGGATGAGGAATGATGGAGCTCTGTTTATCATTCAGTTTTAGATTGATCCTCAAAGGGTTAATAAACCCTACAGACAGCAGTAAATCATTGTTCACTGCCACGCACACACTTGGAAGAGAGAGTGAGAGTGAGAGACAAAGAGAGAAATTCAATTTGAATCTCTGTTGGAGCAATGCGGCCTCATTACAAACTCAGTTTTGACCAAGAGGGCATTGTTTAGATAAAAATGTGCAAAAGGTGGGTTTGGGTGTCCTTTAAGACTAAACAAAAAAGACAGCAGAAAGCAGAAGGCAGTGCTGTTTACACTGAGCGTATCCACTGATGTGATTGTAATTTGAGCTGTCGTGAGTATGCTGCATGTAGAAAAGGAACTCCCCCCAACCCCACCCACATCCAGTGGAGTGATTTCAGATAGTGGAAGGATTGTGCTCCAACTCCAAAGCTGTGCTTTGGTGGGAGTCTGAAGTGTCCTTTTTCCCAAGTGATAGCAAGAGAGCTTGCAGATCTCTGCCCTGCAGCCTTAAATAACTTAGATGTTCTCCTTTGACTCTAATTTTATGTTTTGACTCTCATATAAACTTAGTCAGGAGAGAGACATTTTGTTATTTTAGGAGATTTTCAAAAATTGACATATGTAAATGGATTTAATTTGAAAACTTTGGTAAATGCTTTTTTTATCTCTAGAATTGATTATTGCAATGCCTTGTTATCAGGTCTTCCAAACTGTAAACCTGACAAATTGCTGTATGTCTTGAATGTGGCCGTGAGATCAGTCTCTATGCACGACTCCAAGAGAATATTACCCTAGTACACAGAAACCTCCACTTGTTACCAGCAAAATTTTGCACTGATTTTAAAGTACTTCCGCTTACATACAAATGTCTTCACAATCATGACCCTAAATATTTGTCTGATTTACTTGTGGAGTATTGTCCCACAAGATCCCATCGTTCGACAAATCTAAAGCGGCTGGTTGTCCCCAAATTCCATCTTAAAACAGTTGATGGTAGGGCTTTCAAGGTTAGGGTCACATTACTCTGAAATGCTCTTCAGTTTAAGGCAAGCTTATTCATTAGAGTTTGAAACTGACCCTGGAAACTTGGTTGTTCTCCCAAGCCTTTGAAACTGTAGTATCTTAACTGCTTACAGTGGAGCTCGCCAGTATGCAATGCAACACTGCAGCATTCTGCAGCAAAGTTACTGCAGGCAGCAAGACAATTTCAATGGCAAGTATTTCCTTTTCTCATGCAGGAATCTGTGATAGTGCATTGCATCATGGCAGACTCCACTCTGTTTATTTAGTTTTTATTTATTGACCAGGTAAGCATATTAGATAAATACATGCCTCTTTTAAGGAGTGACATGGAAGGTTACAAAGTAGAAAAAGACAAGGCAAGGTCAGAAGACACAATATCACAATAAGTAACACAAAGTAAGTGAGATAAAATAAAGGAGACTAGCAGCCCACTGGCACAGCAGTAGCACTAGCACTACAGCTTGCGGTGCCGATGACCTGAGTTCAGGAACAAGCCTGGGATGTCAGAGGGGGCCAGTCGGGGAGAGGAGTATTGAGCATCTCATAGATCATTCTCCTCCTCTTCTGGCGGGAGGGGGAGAAGTTGCTGGTGTCTGCGCGACCCCTTGTGGCAGCCAGGGGTACAACAGGCAGGACATTGCATCTGGGAGGCATGGCAGACATACAGCTTGCCATTCCCATGTCATTGCAAGCCATGCCTCCTTGGGGGGAAGGGGAAAAGGAGGTCTGACCGCTGCAAAATGACATCCGCACCCCACGCTGCTGACATGGCACTGACTGGGCTCTCGCTCTCATCATACCTTTCAGTCTCCATCATGGGGGAAGAGGGCCCTCCCAGTGGTCCCACCCCGGGGGTAAGCCAGGGGTCTTCAGGAGCAAGGTACATCCCTGGGTGTGTAGCAGGGCACAGCCAGTGTATGTGAGTCGACCAATGGGGGCTGGTCAGACAAGGTGGAAAAAAAGCAGAGTAAATAAAATTAAAAAGCATGTCACAAAATGGAGCTTTTTAAGACAGCACCGTTATCAAACCTACTAGCTTTACAGGGAGATGTCAGCTGAAATAACATGACTAGGTGTTGCCATGCCATAAAATGCTTGTCAGGTACAGCTGCATCTTGAGTAAGACTTCAGATGGTCCCATAAGGAGCTTCTGAAGAAGAAGTGGGGGTCTCCAGAACAACAACTAGAGAGAGTTCCAAAGCCTGGGTGCACATGCCGTAAAGCCTGATCTCCCATAATGGTATGGGTTTTGGAGACAGCCAGTAGTGACAGTTCATTAGACCCAAGGGTATACTCCAGGTTGGGGCATTTGAATTTCTCTACCAGGGCAGAGAGGAGGCAAATATAATGATTTTGTCTGTGAAACAACCCAGAATAAATTTGTCATTATACTCAGGAGACAACCGTCCAAACTTATCATAGAGGTCACAGTGGTGGGTGATGGGGGCTGCAGGTAGAGCAAACCTACATATAAATATTATAGGCAGTATCCCATTTGGTCACAAGTGTTTTTCCAACAGATACAAAATGTATAGGCCCATATGTACAGTAAGGCTGGGGAGAAGTACTCCTCTGGCTAGAGCAAGCCAATCAGTGGAGGTAGCAGGTGTTTCTCAAATGATACTGTGCGAGTACTTACTGTACCTCTGCAATGTCTTATGTATGTTCCTGCAGTGTATTATGTATCTGTCTAGAGTTCATTTATGTACCTTTTGTACTCAATTTTATGTGTGATGATTGTATTCTGTATGATACTCAGAGCTCTTTTGGATGAGTGCTTTATAAATAAAGATGGACCGGACTGGATGTTTTATGTAAAAAATTTAAAAGAGGGCTAGTAGCCAAACTTTAGAAACATATTTTGAACCTAAATAATTAGTGATGACATCTGAGAATTGACAGAAGAAGGTTGTTGACAGACATAGAGTGACATATTCACCCATTTGACAATAGTTTGTGGGAAAATGCATACTCAAATTTTCTGAACTCCACATATTCAGGTTTGTAGATGGAAAAGTGCTTCAGTGAACTGTTAAGACAAAATCTTTTGAAAACAAGGGTAACCACTCTCGCATGTTTTGGCCATGCCCACATTTACAGGCATACCAGCAGGGAAGGAGTGGAGAGATTACAGATATTACAGTCTGCAACATTCTCTTTACCCACATACACTGGTTCCTAGGCCTTGCGCCAGAGGAGTTCAAATGAAAAGAAGACTTATCTCTGGCATATTTTGGTAATTGCAGCCATTAAGCCATTACAAAAAGATGACTCACTGTTGTCAGTCCTCCAACTGTAGGTTGGTAGATTTATTTATTTGTTCATAATAGATATGCAGTGAAGACCCATGTGATACCTTTATTATTATCATTAAAGCAGCCTGACCTCAGGTAACCTCATGAGTTACGTAACCCACTAGTTAGCTGCCAAAGGTCAGACTGCTCGAGTATAGATAAATAAGGTACTACACTGGTCCCCATTTCATATTTATGCAATAAAAACATAGAAATTTTCTGGCAGAAAAGGACCCCTTGACCCATCTAACCTGCCCATTTCCAATTCCCTGTCTGGTTTATCATACTCCCTTTATTCCATTCCATTGTTACTTCTATTTAGCCCCATCATGTAGTTGTCCCAAACCCTCTTAAATTTGCTCACCGAATCAACCCCCACCACCAATTATGGCAGCCTATTCCAAGGACCCATCACTCTCTCTGTGAAGAACTGACTCCTCACATTTTCTTTAAATCTGTACCCCTCCAGCTTGAATGTGTGTCCCCTAGTTGATTTGTTTTCACTCATCCTGAAAATGCTTTCTTCCCTCACCTTGTTTATTCCCTTCAAATATTTGAAGGTTTCTACCATATCCCCCCACTCCCTCCTCATCTCCAGCTTGTACAGGTTTAGTTCCTCCAGACATTCCTCATAGGACCTCCTGTGTAGCCCCTGACTCATCTTGGTTGCCCTTCTCTGGACCTTCTCCACCCTGTCTCTGTCTGGCCTCCAGAACTGCACCCCGTATTCCAGATGTGGTCTGACCATAGTGTTGTATAGTGGCATGATCACTTCCCTCCTCCTACTTGTAATGCCCATCCCTATGTATGCCAACATTTTGCTTGCCCTCCCAACCACTTTGTTGCATTGGTTCCCAACCTTCAGGTTATCCGAAATGATGATCCCCAGGTCCCTTTCCTGCTCTGTTTCCTAAAGTTCCTCCCTGCCAGCCAGTATTTTGCCCTTATGTTCTTATACCCTATGTGCATAATTTTGTATTTTTTTGCATTGAATTGCAATTGCCACTTCCATGACCACTCCTCCATCCTGGACAGGTCCTCCCTCATTCTCTCTCCACCCCCTCGATGTGTCCACCCTGCTACAGATCTTTGTATCATCTGCAAATAGACATACCTTCCCATTCAGGCCTTCTGAAATATCCCCAGTGTATATGTCAAACAGTATGGGACCCAACACAGACCCCTGAGGAACCCCACTCATCACCACCCTCTCCTTGAAGTGCACTCCATTAATCACCACCCTCTGTGTTTTTTCTACCAGCCAGTTTTCCATCCAGTTTGTTAGTTTGCTCCCTACCCCTAAGCCGCTTAACTTGCTTATTAGTCTCCTGTAAGGGACAGTGTTGAAGGCCTTCCTGAAGTCCAGACAGGCCATGTCCACCACCCCTTCCTGATCACATATTTCCATTACTCCATCAAATAATTTATTCAGGTTGATCTGACATAAACTTCCACCTGTGAACCTGTGCGGGCTGTTGTCTATGAGTCCCCCTTCCCTTCTCCTGATATTGTACCAGCCTTTCCTTTATAAGTGCCTCCATCAGCTTACCCGCCACAGAGGTAAGGCTGATCATACGATAGTTGCCCGGCTCTTCCTTCACTCCTGCTTTGTGCAATGGCACCACATCAGCCCTTTTCCAATCCTCTGGGACCCTCCCATTGTCTAGGGACAGCTTAAATAACTTTATGAGTGGTGCTGCTCATTCCTCTCTCAACTTCTTGAGCACCCTGGGGTGGTATGCATCAGGGCCCATTGCCTTGTCTCTCCAAAATTTTCCTAATTCCTCTAATACCCTACCTTCTGAAAAGTGGCTTGTGTCCATCTCCCTTCCCACTCTTTCCCTGCTTCTTAGCTCTGGTCCCTTTCCTTCTTCCTCAACCGTGAAAACTGAGGTAAAGTATTCATTCAGCAGATTTGCCTATTCCTCATCCCCCTCTATCAGAGCTCCCCCCTTCCCTCTGAGTCTCACAATGCCCAGCCTGCTTTTCCTTCTCTCACTTACATAGAAAAATTTCTTGTCCCTCCTTTTGGCCTCCTTTGTTATCTTCTCCTCCTCCATGTCCGCCTTAGCCCTCCTGACTATTTTCCCCCACGCCCTTTAGCTTATCCTTGTAAGCTTCTCTTTCTGCCATCCCCTGTGTAGATTTGTCAGCCCTGAATGCTTTCTTTTTTTCCCTGACCACTCTCCCTACTTCTTTTGTAAACCAAAGTGGTTTCCTCCCTCGTTTGTGCTTGCTCACCCTCCTGATGCATTGTTCTGTTGCCAGCAGAATTCTGCTCTTTATTGCCACCCTATCTCCTCAATGCCCTCTAGGTTCTCTTTCCCTTCTATTTCCTCTTTGAACATTTCTTTCATTTTTCTAAAATCCGCTTTCCAAAAGTCCATTACCCTAGTGGTGGTCCTGTTCTTTTCCGACCCCATCTGAAGACTAAGCCTGACCATTTTGTGGTCGCTATCCCTCAGACTTTCCCTGACCTCAACATCCTCAATGAGGAAGACAGTATGGTGCAGTGGTTTAAGGCTCTGAGCTGCAAATCTGGTGACATCCAGCAGACCAGACCTTGGATTGAATCCCTCAGCTTCCACTTACATACTGTGTGACCCTGAGCAAGTCACTTAACTTCCCTGTGCTCCCAGGATGCACCTGTAAAAAAGCATTCAGCTTAGTGTGCTACTCCTGGTTAAACAACTAAATAAAAAAAAAAAACACTGTCCCCATTTGTCATCACCAGGTCCAGTGTGGCCTCTCCCCTAGTTGGTTCCCTGACCAGCTGTTGAAGAAGTGCCTCCTGCATGGACTCCAACAGCTCCCTACTCCTTTCTGATGTTGCTGTTGTAATCTCTGAGTTCACATCAGGGAGATTAAGATCCTCTACTACCAGAATTTCTCCTTTGCCAGACATCCTTTGTATTTCACTAGCCATCTTCCTATCCACCTCCTACCCCTGACTTGGTGGTCTGTACACCACACCTATTTGTACTGCCTCCCCTCTCCTCTTAGCTATCATGACACAGAGGATGTCTGCTGAGCCCTGTCCCTCCCTACTCACCGTTGTTCTTATCCTATCCCTTATGTATAGGGCTACCCCACCCCCTTTTTTCCCCTCCTGTCCATCCTATAGAGACTATACCCTGCTATTTTCACTTTCCAATTGTGGTTTTCTGTTCACCATGTCTCAATTACCACCATCAGATCTAGATCCTCTGTCCCCACCATAGCCTCCAGGTCCCCCATCTTATTCCCCAGGCTCCTAGCATTTGCAGCAGACCCTTTCATCTATCCCCTCCTCTTCTGTTCTCCTTTCTTCTAGTGTCCCCTGCCCCCTTTTGTGGGGGAGTGTGAGTTAGGCAAGTCCCACTAGCTACCTTTTCTAGTCCTCCTCTAGCTTCATACTCCCACCTCCTTAGTTCAAATCAGTACCCAGTTAGATTAGCACTACAGGAACAGCGTCAGTCAAGACAGCACTAGTCCCTGTAGTGCTAACATGGACAGCAATGGGGGATGTGCAGCACTACGCTGCAAGCGCTCCCCTGATCGCTGTCTGTGGTACCAGCAGGGGAGAAGGATGCAAGGAGTCAGGTCACTGGCTGAGCTGCTCCCATGGTGCGGAGGGCTGGGGCATTAAGCAGCTTGGCAATGAGGCAGTGGAGACCAGGATTCTAATCATGGTCTCCTACATTTTTGCAAAATCAGGACTTAGATATTTTTATATGGGGACATGAAAATAGTATTCCACGGCCCCACGAATTTTAATTTTCCCCGTGATCCACTCCCCCACCCGGATTGAGAATCTTTAAGTCTGGGGTGCAGGGCAGAGACTCCTACAAAATAAAAATGCCGGCATTTTTGCGCGCTATTCTTGCAGACAGCATTGTGGTCGGCTAGGTTTCAACCCAGTGCCACTTAAATCATTCCCCAGGATTTCATCTATATATCCCTGCAGCTCCCACATCATTTATATGCAGCCTGTCCCTTGCATATAGGTGTTCATCTACCCACATGTCCCCCCATTCCCTATGCATGCATCTCCCTTCCTTCTGCAACACTGCCTTAGCCAGTGGTTAAAATCTTTGATTCTTAGCTGCTGGGCCATACTTGCACAGTGTACCAGCAGGACTTCCAAAAATGCCAGAGAACTGACTATCCCTTTACATCCCTTGGCTAACTCCTTGAATCTCCTTTGTACCTCTTCCACCTCCTCCCCGCCAGATCATTCATTCCTAGGTGCAAGACTAGGTGTAGCTTACCTCCAAGTAACCTAATGATTTCTTTGATTCTTGGCAGTGCCCTGCTTGCCTCCATCCCTGGGTCACAGAAAACTGATCTTCCCTCATATATTACCCCCTTCCTCAGCCAGAGGATCCCTTTGATGATTGAGTTCCCATTAACCATTACTGATTCTTCCTTGCATTTCTATACTGGTCCCCCTGTTCTTCTACCCTCACAGTTGCCTTATCTGTTTCTCAATGCCCTCTTCTTTGCTGCCCTGTCCCATCTCCCTTTTCTTCTCTCTGTTCCTCCTTGCTAATACCATTTCCACTTTTCTTCCCACCTGCTTCTCCCTTACATCCACTGTCCCCAATGCTGCTCCTCTTCTCCTGTCTCCCACCTCCCTCTGCATCTTCCTCGTATACCCTGCCCCTTATCCCCTCCTGTCTTTGTCTGTCTCCCCCATCCATTTTTGTCTTCCTCCTCTACTGCTGTGTCACTCTTGTATCTTCTCTCTCATTCCCTTGCTGTGGGAATTTCCTTCACCTTTGGATCTCTATGTTTTCTGTGTTTCAGCTCCATTTTCATCTTCCCCTCTCTCCTCTACTTCCTGCTGTTCCTGTAGTCCAGCTAAAGGCCAGTACCTGTTTGATCTCCCTGTATATCTTTCTGCATTTTTGTTTTTGTCTTTGTTTACCCCTGTGTTCTGCCCTCTCCCCCTATCCCCGCCCCTCCATCCCCCCTATTCTGGTTCTCTCCTTTCCATAGCCTTTCAACCTCCCATCCTGTCTTCCTGCTTTGCCTCATTTTTCCTACCTCACTGCCTTCTCCTACCTTCCTTTCCATCTCCCTTTTTAGCCACACCAGCTCAGCTTCCAGTCTCCCTAGTTTCTGATATCCTGGGCACTCTCCCAACCTCCATAGTGTGCTCATAAATATGGCCGCATTGCATATATTACAACCTACTATCCTTCCAACTCTAGATCATCTGCTTTCCTCCAGCCTCCTGTGTACCTCCACTCTCCCCTGCCATCAGTTCTCACCCTGATGTTCCCTTCCTCCCAGCCGCCACCCCTACCATGTTACTCCCCACTGCGCCATACTAGTCCTTCACTTGTGCCCCACATTTGTGCTACCTTCATCCAGTAAGATACAATGCAATAACTATATAACACTTCTAATACTACTGCAATAAAATAATGCAATAACTAACTAATAATAATGTAATAACTGTATCAATACTGTTAGGACCCTTTGCCAGCTCACTGGCGCAGTGGTAGCACTACCGCTTGCGATGCCAGTAACCCAAGTTCAGTAGCATGCCCGGGCTGCTGGAGGGCCAGCCGGTGGGACAGGGATCGAGCACCCGATGGTCTGCTCTCCCTCTCCAGAGAAGTGTGGGCTCACACCTTGCCACTATACTGTCACCACCTGGGTGACCATGGATGGTGCCAGTGCGGTTGGGGAAGCAGACAGTAGGGGAGGGGCTGGCGTTAGTTGGGGATCTGAGTGGAGGCACATCTCAGCATGCCTCCCATCTCATTGGTCCTCCCTGAGTGCTGATGCCAGAGGGAGCGGGGCAAGAACAAGGAAATTCCCTGCTCGTGGTCCAGGTGATGAATCCTCAGCACCACATCCATGGAGGAGCTGGGGGGGGCAGACTCCACAGTGCGCACTCCCTTGAAGTTCGGGGGAGGTTAGTAGGGAGCCTCCTCCACCCTGCCCAGAGGGTCATCTAGGAGCACTAGAGGTAAGTGGTGCAGTCGCACCTTAGGAGCAGACTCCCTGGTCCTCTCAGAGGCATTCCTGTGAGGTGCATGGAGGGTTCTGAGAGAGGGATCGAGAACAGAGGACATGCAGAGACAAAAAGAAATAGTAAAAAATACTGTTAGGAGCCTTTAATACTTTTAGGTCCCTTCTTTAACTATGCAATGATGTCCCCTCAATATCTATATAACTTTGCAGTGATGTCCCCTCAATATCTATGCAGTTTTTGCAGTGGGGTGTTTTCCATGGCGGACAGAAAAAATATGCTGTAAAAATTTCTTATCTCAGTTTCCAGATTTCAACACTATATTGCTGTCCCCTAATATTGCTCTATTTTCCCAGCCTAAGATTTTGATCTGTTTGCTCTTAATAATTTCCAAATGCAATTAAAAACACATTTAAAAATTTCTTATCTCTGTTTCCTGATCTCAGTTTCCAGATTTCAACATTATAAAACATTAGATATACAAGTCTCTTTTCCAATGCCTTACACCATATCTATGAGAGAAACTCCCCTCCTTCTCCACTGATGGTAGTTACTTCTGGGAGGAGCCCAGACAGGTCTATTTAATTAATGGAGGGAGTGGGGGCAGGAGGGTGGGAATTGTTCTTCTTCCACTGCAGACAATGGAGACCCAGCAGCACTGTAGTGGCTCTGCATCCTGATTTAAAGTTGGTGACCTGTGCCCTGATTGGCTCCCCTAAAGTAGGGAGCCCAGTTCACCTGCGGCAATGGTTGCCGATCCTTTCTTCCACAGCTACGGCCACTGCCCCCATTCCTAGTGGCTACAGCCACCGAAACCCTCAAGCTGCTCTGCCCTGGGGTTGTGCATTTTTAACAGTTTTTTTTAAACACAAATATTTTACAAGTTGTGTGGATTTCTTTTGTGATTACTAGTGTTGAACCACCTTTTTGATCATGGTTGCTATGGCCGTCACTCTGGATGCACCATCAGCATGTTGCATTGGCATCTCAGTGTATTTCCCAATTGGTGTAATGAGTGGCTGTGTAAAAAATTCAAAATAAAATGCCAAAAAGGTGTAGCGAAAGCTTGTGACTGCCCAGGGTAATGAACACTTATTTAAATGTGTCCCCAAGCTGAAACAGTGGATGAATCAAGATATGGATTTTATCACCTGAAAGATCAAGAGAAAAACCGTACACACAACATTATGTCAGAAAAAATAAATGGATGTATTGGTGCATCAGGAACACACAGAAAACATTCCTGATGCACCAATAAGCCAATTTATTTTTTCTGACATAGGGCCCTATTTTCAAAGAGCCCTTAGAGTGATGCAGGTTGGGCTGTGGCAAACGCCAGGTGTGCCAGGGACCCTGTGCCCAATTTTATAAAAAGCAGGATCCTGGTGCCAAACTCCCCAGGTTTTCTGCAAGATGAGTGCAGCACCAAACAGTTGTCACACCTGTAGGAATTTCTGCAGGGATCTAGCCTCCCCAACCGGCACAACACATGAGGGGCCAGGATGGTAGGAGGGCAAAGAAACTGCTTGCCAGGAGGGGGGACAGAGGCATAGGAGGCATGAGAGGTGACAGTGGGGGTGTCAGGGAGAAAGTTGAACATGACTGATACTGTTGATGCACCTGTCGGGGTGCATTTGCATTACAGTGGTATGGTCCCTCAGCCTGACCGATATTGTAAATACAGATAGAACTCCCCCAATCCCTGATGTCTGTCACTGCAGAGCCATACATCTGTCCCTGGTGGTCTAGTGGACCCACATCCCTGATCGCCCCCATTAAGTATTATAAATCATCCCTGGTGGTGTAGGGAACCCCTCTCCCTATCCCTGATCACCCCACATATATGTACATAACCATCTCTGGTGGTCTAGTGGACCCCCACCCCAGCAGGCAGTGCCCCACTACCCCACTTCCCTGTCCCATTACCATGCCTGTGACCAGCACAGTCCTCTGCCCTCCACCACACCTGGCCACCAACTGAGCTGTCAATGAGTGCATGCTGTATACAGTATGTGCTTATTGAATGACAGCTCACTCTGAGCTGTCAATCAATGTAAATTTTTTGTGGATGGCCTCCACATGTTCAGAAAAGTAGAGGTGGCTGTAAAGCCAGACCCCAAAGTACTTAAAGGAGGGCACATCCTCAATAGTGGACCCATCCAAGGTGCGGAAGGAAGGGAGAGCAGTAAGCCTAGAGAGATATTGCCTGGTGCCAAAGGTCATGGAGACAATTTTGTTGGCATTAAGGGCTAGCTTATAAAAGTGGAACAAGAACCGAATGTTGTCAAAGCCCAGCTGGAGTCTGGTCATCAGATCAGTGGGTGAGGGGCCAGAGGTAAATAGTACTGTATCATCAGCACACATGTGAATGGACACTAAGACGTAGGCAGCAGGGATGTTATTTAGGAAGACCGAAAAGAGTATTGGTCTGAGGACGAAACCTCGGGGATGCTGGCAGATTGGGATGGGAGGGGAGGGGAGGGAGGGAATAGGAGTTGCCTATTCTAAATGATTCAATTCTACTCTCAAGGTAGAAGTGGAACCAGTTAGTGGAAGAGATGAAAAGCCCTGCTGCTGCAAGCTTGGTGAGTAAAAGGGGGTGAGCCACAGTGTCGAAAGCCTTGATTAGATCGACAAAGATGGCTCAAGTGATATAGCCCTGGTCCATGCATGAGAGAATGGAGTCAGTAAGCCAGAGAAGGGAGGAAGAGGTGGAGTGGTATTTACAGAACCCAGAATGGAAAGAGGTGAAGAAGGAGGAAGAGTCAAGGAAGGGGGAGAGCTGAGGAAGCACCAAATGGTCTTAAAGTTTTGCAAGGGCGGGGAGTAGGGAGATGGGGTGATAGTTTCCTGGACTGAAGGAGTCGCCACTTTTGGGAAGTGGTATGACTGTGGCATGTTTCCAAGTTCCAGGGACAGAGGCAAGGGCAAATAATAAGTTTAAAAGGGAGGAGATTGGGCAATTGATGGCGGGGCACAGAGATGGAGGAGTTTAGGGTCGAGCCCATCTGGGCTCTTGCTCTTCTGGGGTTTGAGGGCTAGTAGAGCCTTGATGGTATCAGCAGGTGAGACAGGAGAGAAGGAGAAAGGGGGGCTTAGGGAAGGTTCATAGGGTAGGAGGAGAAGAAGGGGACAGGGGGAAGGAAGAGAAAAGGGAGGAAGCACATGAGGTGAAAAAAGTGTTGAACTCAGTGGCCACTGAGATGGGGTCAGAAATGGTGGTATCTCTTGCCTTGAGGACTGGGACGGAGGACTGAGCTGTGGGGGAGAATAAGGCATGGATGATCTTCCAGAACTTTGAGGGGTGGCTACTGTAATGTTGTTCTGAAAGTTAGAGAAAAAGTATTCAGCTTTAGCTAGCCTAGTGGCTCTAGTGCAGGCATTAGGAAGGGCTCGCTATTTGAGTAAGTCTGCAGGGGAGCCTGAGGACTTGTGAGCCTTCCATGTGAGATCCCATGCACACAAGCAGGCCAGTAGTTTGGCTGAGATCCAAAGAAGGTGGGAGCCTCTGACCCTGTTTTTTCTGAGGGGGACATGTTGATCCCAAATGAACAGGAATTTGGACTTGATATAATCTAGGGCAGAATTAATGGTGCTGGAGGTGGAGATGAAATATCAAGTCAGTTGCAGTCAAGTCCTCATAGAGGGAAGACAAGTCCAAAGACCTGAAGGACCAGATCATGAGTTGTTTGGGAGGAGCTCTGGGGTGGTGAATTGTACAAACACAGGAGACCACGTGGTGGTCACTGAGAGAGTCCAGGAAGGTGCCAGCAGTGATAATGTGGTAGGGGTGGGAAGTGAGTGCCCAGTCCAGAAGGGTGTTTGAGGAATTTATGGTTGAGTCGGGTGGAGTCAGAGATCAGTTGTGTGAGATTAAGGGATGTGGAGTCATGGTGAATTTTGATTTGAAAAGTGTGCAATGTCACTTATGAAGACATTGAAGAGGACCCATCCCAGTAATGAACCCTGCAGTACCCTGTAGTCAATCTCTTCCACTCAGATATTCAGAGATGGTATTAATTAAAGGAGAAACTCACATTTTATTTTCTACATGTACTTTATTAAAGAAGTTAAAACCTCAGCAAGTGAGCACTTGCAGCTCAATCAATGGTGTATATTTACAAGTAACATCAGCTTTCTTGAGCACTTTAAAGATTGCATACCTGTACATAGGATCTTAAAAACCTTTGCAGATTAGAAAGCATTTATGAACTTTAACTGGTTGTATGTAGCACATGGTTCTCATGTTGTTACATTCTAAACTGTATTCACTATGAAGTGTGTATACTACAAATAACCAATAATGAAGTATAAAAAAATGAATAATAAAAAACAGCCTTTATTTAAAATGAAGTGTCGTTTTCTACTTTCTTACTCACATGCTTTCTTCATTATGTGATTTACTGCACAGTCTGCACTGGCTGCCAGTTCGGTGGTGTATCAGCTTCAAGATATGCTCAATTACATACAAGACCTACACAATTTTGGTCCTGACTACCTAAAATAACTCCTGCTTCTTCACACCCTTGTGCATTTTCTCCATTCTACTGATGCAGGCTTTCTGACAGTTCCTCACTCCCAATTAAAACTCTCAGGTGATAGAGCTTTTGGGGTAGCATCTCCTGTTCTGCAGAACTCCCTTCTTTCTAGTGTTGGAGTGTTTGATCGGCTCGTACAGAGGATGCCTACAAGGAAGCTTTGAAAACACATTATTTTTGCCTTGTCCATTGTTCTGAATTTTCTTTATTTCTGGTTGTATTTATGATTTATTTATTATTCTATACATTTTATTGTTCTATTCTCCCTGTGATGCACTCCAAGCATGTAGAATGTGTGCCACAGAAATAAAAGTTGCCTTGCTTTGTCTTAAAATGGATAGAATGAAGACAATATGAATACAAAAGTAAAAAAAAGGAAAAACTAAAATGACTGGCAGGCAGTTTTGAGCAGGTTGGTGGGGGGTGAGTACACTGGATCTTGTTTCTGATAAAAGCTGCACACTAGTAGCACCCCTACAAGACAAAGGACTTGATCAGAAATGTGATCAAACTAAGTGAATCAGCCAGGATTCAGCTTGCTTTGCCCTTAATCACCAAATGATCATGAGGGGTGTGACTCTCTCCTATTTAGCATGCTCCCCATTGGCCACATGTAAGCCTGTTATGGGCCCAAACTCTGTATACTGTAAATGTGGATACTAGAAGATAAGAGAGTGGCTTTCACAGACAAACAGAGAGCGCAGTGAGACCACAGCTCAAAGTAGTATGTTAAAATAAAAACCAAAGGTACCTGGCCTATGGTCACCTTGTCATTGATGGTCAGGCTTATTCACATCTCAGCTGACTTTTGAAACCAAGGACACCTTTAAAATCATGGAATAAAGAAGAAATGTAAGAAAAAAAAAGGTTGAATGATTGGCAGGCTGTTTTGGGCAGCTTTTGGGGAGCACTACAAATGGTTGCTTCTGATAATGGCCGTGCAGCAGTAGCAATGCACCCTGCAAAACTAATAAATATAAAAAAAATGTGATTAAAACTAAGTTACTCAGACAGGTTTGAGCTTGCTAATATATGTCCTTAGCTACAAAATAAATTGTAAAAAAAATAAAATTTGTAAATGTTGCTGTACTTTAACCAAGGGACAAACAGCATTGCAAACTGCATACTAGAATCAACCTCTTACTAGTTAAAGCTAGACATTCTCTCTGATGGCTAAAACAATTTTCAATTCTGTCAATCAAGACACACCTGAGGTATTGCTCAATGTACAAACTCAGACACCCAGTCTGTACTCCATGTGCTCTGATACTTTTCATGTGCCTACAGACAAAATCAAATTTGGCAAATGGCTTTCCTTCCCATTCTTACCCTTGACTTTGGAACAGTCTGTCTCTCTCTGGAGCTGAGCAATATGACTAATGGATTGCCCTTTAAGAAGCAACTGAAGGAAGCTTTTGTTAGTACAGAGTATGACTGTACTTGCATGCATTTTTATATACAGTATGTACCGTACATTGATGATGCCGTTCTATAATTGATGCCTGTACCGTTTGCCCTGGGACATAGTTGAAAAACTACACTTGTTTCGCAATCTGCTTTTCTCTCTTGCCAATAGAATCAGTACAAACCTAAAGAAAAGCGACATAACTGCCTGAAGCAGTTAACAGTCTTCTGTATGCAAACCATGTCATGGGTCATGATAAAAAAAAAAGAATTAATTTAAGATACTTTTGTTGTAAGCTAGCGGTACCTGAAGTTTCAGATTTCTGCCAGCCCTTCTACTCCTGTTTATATAAAAAAATTTGTTTGGAAGGTTTGGCCTGTAGTTCAATGGGGGAGGAGACTAGCTCCTCCCCCATCCTCTGCAAAAACCTTCAGCTTATGTTCCCTCTGCTTAGAGTGAGTCGGACTCACTTTGGTGCTGCGTGCTGTGGGGTGCCTGTTCCTCCCCCCCCATGCCTCCTCTGCCACCTTCCAACCTGGTGCCTTTTCCCTGCCTCTGTCTCTGTCCTGCCCCCCCCTTGTTTCTCTCCCCGTCTCTTTGCCTCTTCCTTTTTTCCTGCCCCTGCCCCCAATTTTTCTGTACCTTTCTTTCTTCTGTTTCTCCTTCTTGGGGCTTGCATTCTCTTCTTCACTAGCCTACTTGTCGATGCAGCCAGCTCCCGCACAATGGTGTCACTCCAACGCTTGTACAGTTCCGCCCAGGTTCTCACATCTTGGACTCCTTTCTCCTTACTGCTGCTTCATGACTCCTATTCTGGATCACCTGCGGTGTTCTTCACTTCTCCTCACAGCTCACGAGCCAGCTATTGATTGATCCATTGGTCCGCTAATGTAATGCTCCCTGGACCGGGGAGAAATTTGGGCTCAGTGCCCCTTGACTGTGGCCGGCACGCCACCACCATGCTTTGCATGCCCTGCCCCTTCACCCTGCAGCTCAGCAGGGTGGGGAACTCCTGAATTCTCTTTTCCTTGGTGCCATGCGCCTGCTAGCTGCACGGCTGTGTGCCACTGTGCTTGCTTTCTTCATCCACCAAGTCACCTTTGGGCTGGGGATTCCACATTGACTCATTAATTTAAACTGCTACATTCATTTCCAGCTGTGTTTGATGCCAGGCTATGCTGTCTCCAGATCTGTATTTCACTGTTCAGTGTTTACTCTAAGAGCAGAGAAATTACATGCATCTACATTTGAGAGTGTTCACTCATTTTACTAGTAGTTACAATAGGTTTGACCCCTGTGACTTAAACCTCTGTTCTTCATATGCTAGAGCTCATTTGCTACAATGGACATTGCATTAAGACTGTTCTGTACAAAGGTACTTCATCGTTCAACTTTCATGTCTGTCGACTTGTTCAGACAGTCAGTATAATCTATAATTTCCTTGGCATGATGGTGCGTTCTACCAGGGGTTTCTCTCCAGTAACCATGATCACACTGTGCCCACAACTACTGCACAGCCATGTTTAGTATGGTATGTACTATTTCTGGAGGCCTAGGATGTTTTAATCTACATGATAAAGGCACCTTAACCTTTACGTTCCAGAATATGTACACCCTCTTCTGACATTTACCAATATCTCATTGCATTCTCTTCAGATCTGCTCCTTCTGCCTCTTTCCTCCAAACAGCCTAGATGGAGGCTGCTATATTGCCATCCTTACCCTGCCGGTCCAGCTAGACTATGTGGAGGCTGGCTCGACTCCCTCACTTCTACTCTTCAACAGGTGGATCTATGTGGGGGTCCCACTGGACCAGCTAGCCTACCTGGAGGCCTAGTTTGACCCCCTCTTTTACCCCTCTTCAGGTAAACCTACATGAGGGTTCTGCCAGTCTAGCTAGTCTATGTGGAGGCTTTGCCCAACTCACTCACTCTACTCCTCTGGCAGACCTACGTGAAGGTCCTTCCACTCCAGCTTGCCCACATGGGGTCTAGCTCGTTAATCGATCACCTTACACGCCATCCTATGTTGGACCTAATGGGGTCCCTCTGGTGACCCAACTGGGAACCTTCATATCGCACAGATGAGTGCAGCCTCAACTCTTTTTTTTTTAGTATAGTTTAGTTTATTGTTCTAGAAATTACTACCTTTGAGCCAGAGGCTCTTTTACAAAGGTTCCACGTCAATTAGGTACAGTACAAAAAAGGTTACATAGATAACACAACAATTTGTGCTGTGTCAAGAGCGAGAAAACATATACAAATACATATCAAATCATTTGTGCAAAAGGACATGAGATATCAATAATCACATTATTATTACAAGAAAGAGGTCATGCCAGATTAGGAGAAACAAATAGGGAAAAGTCCAGAACAGAGAGGGTAAGTGAAAGGTGTGGGAGCAGACAATATCAGGAGAAAAGGTTTCCAAACATGTCTTTGTCAAATAATGGAACAGGGTGGGTAGTGAGAAAATAGGAGGTTTAATCAGGGCAGTCACAGGAGCTGGAGGTGGCAAGGTGAGAGAACAGCCTTGATTTGAAAATACCTAGAGAGGTGGAGCAGTAATATGAGTGCTGAGGGCATTTAGCCAGCTGGGGGCACGATAGGCAAATGATCTTTGTCCCTGAGAAGTCCGCATCGGGGACTTGGAGAGGCTGGTGTTCTGATCTTCTGGTAAACGGGTGCTAGCCGGGCAGCACAGGTCTTGGATACAAGGTGGAGTGAGGTCCAGAGTGGATTTTTCACCATCAGGCAGGTAAGGTACTTTATCCGGTTTGAGAGTTGCAACCAACCTGAGTCAGCATAGAGTTCACATGTGTGGTGCAGTTGTGCACCAGTGAGCAGCCGACAGGCCTTATTTAGGGATGTTGTAATGCGACTAAGTGCTGTAGTAGTGGCAGATCCGTATATAACTAAGCCATAGTCAACGACTGAGATGATAGACGATTGGATGGCAATCCTCAGTGCAGAATGGGTAAGGAGCTGTCGGTTTCGATACAGCATCCCAATTCGCTGATTAATAGTTTTTGTTGTACTATCAATGTGAGTTGCAAAGGTTAGGCCTTGATCAAAGTTGATTCCAAGATATTTGAAAATTGGCACTTGTTCAAGGGTATTTCCCAGGTATGTATTAATGGTGAGTGAGACTTGCCGTTTCTTGTTTTGAGGGTTAGAGAAGAGCATGGATTTAGTTTTTTTGTGGTTTAGAACCAGCTTATGTTCAAGGAACCACATCTCAACTTTGGAAAAAGCATGCTGAAGGTTGAGGCGTAAGAGGTTCGGATCTTTATGAGTGGCAAGAATCACGGCATCGTTGGCATAGAGGATTATTTGTTCAGGGCAGGATTTGGGGAGGGAATTTAGGAAAAGGCTGAAAAGGAGGGGGCCCAGGATGGATCCCTGGGGAACTCCTGAGTGAACCGGTTTTGAGTCTGAGAGAACTCCAGCTACTTTCACAGATTGAGAGCACTGAGCAAGGTAATTTTTTACCCAGTCACCAGGACCCTGCAAGAGCCCTAGGGATAGTAGTTGTTTGATAAGTAGGCCATGGTGTACTGTATCAAATGCCTTGGTTAAGTCAATGTAGACTGCTCCAGTTAGGTTTCCTTTGTCCTTGGCATTGTGGATTGCTCCTGAGAATTCAAGTAGGGCAGGTGATGTGCTGTGCCCTTTCCTAAATCCATGCCGCTGAGTGCATAGGATGTTGTGCTTTTCCAGGTAATCTGAAAGTTGGTCCGCCACCAAGCGTTCAAGGGCCTTAGAGAGGTGGTAGTGATATCGGGCGATAGTTACCAGGCAGTGACTTATCACCACTTTTGTGCACGGAGTGACAACTGCAGCCTTCCATTTCTAGGGAATTGGCTGTAGCAGAGGGAGAGATTGAAAATTTTTGTGAGGGGGAGCAGTACTTCCTCCAGAGTGAGGGACAGAAATTTAAGGTCAATAGTGTCGCTGCTTGTTTGGGACTTAGAAATGGCCTTCTTTACATATTTATAGACTTAATGTGCCT
The DNA here is from genome assembly GCA_016271365.2 of Neoceratodus forsteri. NCBI lineage: Eukaryota > Metazoa > Chordata > Ceratodontiformes > Ceratodontidae > Neoceratodus > Neoceratodus forsteri. The sequence continues at coordinate 357,477,737 of CM028134.1, forward strand.
TTACTAGTTTGAAATGGAAGGGTGGTTTGGTTGGAGAGGCAGTAGTAGAAGTAGAAATTGGAGGGTCAGCATCAGTGAAGAAATCAGATGAGAGGACACCACTAAGGTCCGTGAAGGTATCATTTAGGGTGTTTGCAATGATCTCTGGGTCTAATGTAGTGGTTCCATCCACATTCATTATTGTAGGAGAGGATTTGGACTGCTGACCCATGATATTTCTTATGTTGTCCCAGAAGGATTTCCCTTCACCCCAGGAGTTGGAGTGGGCATTCTTGAAGTAGGAGCTCTTCATCAAGCGGATCTGTTTAGTACAGTGGTTGCGAGCCTGTTTATATTTTTGCATGTCCGACAGAGTGCCAGTAGCTCTTGCAGTGGCCCAGAGGTGATCCCTACTTTTGAGCTGTGCCAATAGCTTTGCCATGAGCCAGGGATTTGTGAGTGCTTTGATTTTGCGCTTTTTTACTGGTGCATAGGTGTCACAGGCAGTGTTGAAAGTAGTAATAAAGTAATCAAGGGCTAGGTCAATATCTTGAGTTTTGTAAATCAAGGACCAGTCTATCTGCCTAAGACAGGTCTTGAGATGACTAAGGTTGCCATAAGGTAGGACTCTTCTATAGATGGTTTTTGGAGGCGGTTACGTAAACTTATTTGTCCAGGTACATATTATTGAGAGTGATCACTGAGCTAGTCAGGAGAACACTTACATTGGTTATATGGGTAGGGTGGCTGGTAAGGATCCAGTCAATGAGGGTGCTGGTCCCTGATTTGTAGTTTTTCCTGGTAGGGGAGTTTACCACTTGTGTTAAATTTGCTGCTAGGATAGCATCTTTGTTTGACCCTGCATCAGGAGCAAGCCAATTTATATTAAAGTCCCCAAGGAGGAGTTCGATGTCAGAAGGTTGTGTACTTACGAACTCGAGGACAGCCTGTAGGCCGGAATCAGGATCTTTTGGTGGGATATAGACAGCAGCAATTGTGAGGACTTTGTTTTTGGCACCAAGTAATATCTTGATAGGGAGAAGTTGCACTGAGGTTTCTGTGGTGGGGTAAGAACCAGGGAGACAGGTGAGGTAGTCCTTTATGTAGATTGCACACCCACCACCCCTTTTCAAGGTCCTATCCAGCCTGAATATCTTGTAGCCTTGTATAGAGATGGCATGATCCAGAGTATTAGGTGTCCGCCAAGTTTTGACGATGGCAAGGATATCCGGTTGTGTTGGCTGGCAAGATTTGAAGGAGGCCAGTTTTGGGAGGAGACTGCAGATGTTTAGTAGCATTTTGAGCCCCTCCATTTTGGCAGGCTTTGTTGTACTGTAGGAGACAGGGCCAGGATTTGATTGACACTTCCTGATATCAAGAGGAGGAGGAGTAGGGGTTTAAGAGACAGTTGCCGTACTTCGTAGTCAGTAGAATTACACTTCTGAGGCTTATGCGGCTTGGACCAGTGCAGGCGTCTAGGGTCCCAGAGCAAGGAGGTTGTTAGTAATAGAGGACGATATGCCCATTTATCCTTGTTGTAGCTTGTCAGTTGCACCCAGTCGCTTGCAGATAGGTACCTGGTGGTTAAGTCAAAAGCCAAAAGAATGTTCAACAGCTGAGGTCCAGAGCCACTGAAATGTTAAAATTCCTGAAGGTGATTAACTGTGCCTGCACATATGCAGGATGTGAAATCCCTTTGTCTGTATGCTTCTTTGTCATTCAAACAGGTTGCTGAAAAGCCCACATACAGATCATGGAGCAGGTCAGACGAAAATGTGGATTCCAGCAGGACCCAGAGTCACCGAGTTTGTCAGATGTAGTTGCTTCACTTATGTTTTGCTTGAGATAGCTTCCAAAAAGTTGATTTTAAAATGAAAATAAAGATACCTGATGATGATTTTTTGCAGAAATCCAGTCCAGGAGACTTTCACGGATGTAGTGAGCAAGAATGGTGTAGTTACCACAAGCAGAAAAACATGTAAATCCACAAAAACTAAGCTACAGACACAGACAAACACAAGCAGCCACTACACAGACCCAGGGGGCTAAATCATTGCAACTCTTGCAATCCTGCTGCCGTGCCAGTCAGCTGCATGTTACCATTCCACGCCTTCTCGCTATGCCTCACTTGTATTTCAGCTTCAGCCTGGCTACTGTATATTGATGGCCTTCTATGGTCCATGCACCTCATCCAGTCATCCTGCACAGACTTTCCAGTTTAACTCAGCCTCTGTGGAACCTTGGAAAGCTCACAATTCATCCACACACCTACAGCAACGATGGATCCGCAGGGGGGGTCTCATCATCCCATACATCCATGCCCACAAGCAGGCATTTTCTCATAGCTCATATTCCCATATAACATGTGGACTCACTTGAGGTCTTTCTCCTAGTATTGGACTTTGTGCCACTACTGCAATGGTGGACCATGGGGGGGGTCCCATCATCATTTACTCGGAAAACGCAAAACTATGGCAATGGCGGACCACATGGGGTCCCCCTATCCCAAACATACACATCCCATGAGTGGGCCTTATTTCTTAGTTCTAATGTACTCAGTCACTGCAGGCAGACTTATGTGGGAGTTCGCCCCCTCATTATTTTGGAGCCTATCATATTATAGCAATGGTGAACCCACATGGGGGTCTCGCCATCTCAAATCAATCAAGCCTCAGGACATTCTTCTTGCTTTAACAGCTTCCATCTTCACAAAAGCAGAACCCCGCGGGGGTCTTGTCTTCCTTAAACTACTTGATACCTACTCAATCACTCGAGCATGTGTACGCTGCTTACTCTGGACCTCAAGGGATTCATGCTCCAGCTTGCCCATCCAGGCCTACCTACTTCATCATTCATAGCTTCTTCTACTGCAATCCATTCCATTCTGGTCCAGTTCCACCTAGTATCTTTGCTGCATATCTCCAAAGAGTATTCCTCCATCCTTGGACATCTCAGGACAATTCTCCCTTCTGATAAGTACTCGATTGTAACTTACTAATGCACTGAAATTTCAGCTCTGGCAAATCTACCATTCGCATAGACTCCTACTTCATCACCATTCCCTGCCAGCATCACTGCTGACCATTCCATCCTCTAAGACTTCTCATCCTCAAATATATTCATTTTGGCATCATCTTCAACTATGCTGACTGTCAATGAATGATTTACTGCTGTTTCACTCACAGCTCCCTCAATCACATATTACCCATCTTCCCTCATCCAGTCATCACTCCTAGCTGAATCGCTCCATCTGCCAGAACTTCATCTTCAGTGTTGACTTCCTGATCTTCATCAAATTAGTCAACAGGATATGGAAATCTACCAAGGAAGTCTAGTCTCATCTGCCTTATACATTACTGTGTGTAGACAGTTGTTTTTCTTCTTGCCAGACTGTACCAATCTCTGCTCCCCGTCAAGGAAACATTTGCTGATCCTACCTCTGCTTCCCTCTTGACAGCGTCGAAGGACATCCATCATCAAATTGGTCTCCACCACAATGGCCTACAGCTCTGGCGTATTATATCAGCGTTATCCTGGAATATCTTTCCAATTGCTGCTTCACCCCACTGGGGGGGGGCCTTGCACTTGCTCAACACATTCCCTTTCACCTTGGCCAACCTGCATGGTGTCTCGCCTTCATACTGTAACCTATGCATTGGGGACCATGTGGGTCCCACCATATATCTGGCTTTGCCCGCTTAGGGCTTGGCTGCCTGCTCATCTGCATGCTGTCTCCTCTTGGCTGATCCATGTGGGGATCTCACCATCTCTACATGAACCCAAGCAATGGTGGACCACATGGGGTTCCACCATGTCCCCTGCTTTGCCCTGCAAAGGGCCTTACTACAAGCTCAACGCTCTACTACTACTTCTTCACCCTCAAACGGGGTCTATCTGCTTGCTCTACACACTCCTCCTTCACCCTGCAAAGGGGCCTGGAGGTTTCTATCTGCTCCACCCCATGAAGGGCCTGACTGCCTGCACACCACATCCTGCTTCACCCTGCAAGAGGGTCTGGAGTGGATCCGCCATTCTCTCCTTCTCTGCCCCGCTAAGGAGGGCCTAGCTGTTTGCTCACTGTAATTCATTACATTTTCTAGAATGGAAGTCTTCCTTTATCGCATTCCAGGATTGACCTTCGACCAGTTCTACATTCTTGCCCCTCCAAGATGTGAATCCGTAAACAACCACTAGTCGAGCTGCCTGAATATGCACAACTTCTCACTTTCTCCAGCTATAGATATTATGGACTTGGATTCACTAACCTCTTCAGCTAATGTCTCTCCATGGTGAACTCTCATTCACCACTACCTCATCTTCCAGGATTACCTGCTTGCAATCAAACTCAGAATAAACCTCTTTGACCAACACTCTATCTAATTACAAGACAACTTATCAATACTTGCCTACCTTAGGATTACTCTTCTTTTAGTATGCCCAGAGGATGGGCAGGTCAGTAGCCATGGGTCCTCGGCGTTCCTAAGGTTTTTTTTCCTCCTGTGTAAGCACACACTTCCAGAGTTGGAGGAGGTAATCACATCCGTTATTGCAATTATTTTGGGTCTTCAATCATACACTTCCCTAACATCCCGCCAAAGGTAGGATATTGAGAAAGGCCAAAAGCTTAACCCCTTTAGTGCCCTATGTCATACTGTGTATGACACAGGACACAGCTGCACATGGCCATAAAGATGTATTTTGTACCTCTGGCCATAAATCTTTCCGGTGCACCCGGGATCCGGTGTAATTTACAAGCTTTGTCCCCTGGGGTCACAAGAGCAGATGGTAGTCTCGTGATCCTGGGGGTCTGGAATGCAGGAGACATCACATGTTTGCAGAAGCATGCAAACATGTGGCTTGTCTGGGTTTGCCTGCTTTCACTTTCTCTTGGGCTGCACTCTGACAAGCGGCAGTGTAGCAGAGCACATGGAGGTTGCTACAGTTGCTAATAGAACTGATTGATAACTTGCTTTTAAGTTGCGAAACAAGGACCTGCAGAGTCCTGAAAGAGATTTATTGCATTTCTGAAGCTAGTGTGGGTGTTAGGCACTCGTTCAGTAGAAAAAAAAGTTAAAAGTTCATTGCTCTTTTTGACCAGCCTTTGCCTTGTATTTTGGCAATTTGTTTTTGTTTGTTTTTTTACATTTTGTTTGCAGACAACTATTGTTTTAGAACTTATTAGTTTCTATCTGGTGTTTTGTGGTGTGTTGAAAAGAAGTTTTGTTTTGTAAAGTGCCTTTCATTTGTTTTATTTTGATCTGTACTCCTTTCCAGTGCTCCAGGGTCACCCCTGTAAACAAGCCTTGTGTCCAATGGGTCTTACCCAGTTACTGAGGAATAATAAATAAAAAAATATATGCACATATACAGTTAAAGAATTTGATATTTTGTATACATTACAGTAAAGGTGTGACCCTGAGCAAGTCACTTAACTTCCTTGTGCTCCCAGGTTGCACCTGTAAAGAAGCTTCCAGCTTAGTGTGTATTTCCTAGTTAAAAAAAAAACAACACTGTGTCACTCTGTCTATAGTAAGATACAAGCCTAGGGCTCTAGGATCTCTTCCAGTTACAAACAATAGCACAAATTATTTTTGAGTTAGTGAATAGTGACCCTGTAAGTGTTCATAGTGTGATACAGTTGTATATAGTGTACTGCTTTTGGTGGAGAATGTGAGCGTTCTGTTTTACATAGTTTTTGTTGTTTGGGGCCTTACACACCACTGTCACTCTGAGACAACCCTTCTTTTGCAGTCCTTTCTAGATACAATCCATCCCCCATAAAAATAGCATAAAAGAATCTGAGATATTATAGAGCAACGCTGGAAGTATCTGTAGTGGGATACAAACCTAGGGCTCTATGTTCTCACATACTTAGCAAAGAATAAATAAAAATCAGAAAACAATCCAGATATTATACAGCAATTATACCTAGCCACAATTTAAGTGTCCCAGGTGGGATTCAAACCTTGACCTCTTGGTTCTTACTTGTGTGCTTCAAGCACTAGGCAAAATATTTAGTGCCTTTTAATTGCACTATCCCAAAGTGCTTTACAATCCGGGCGGGGGAGAGACAGTATCTCTGCCACTAAGACATACTGGCTGCTAATCATGCCAAAGAAATACACTGCAGAGGAGATCTTAAAATATATTATCAGCTCTGATTCAGAGTTGGATGATTTTGTTGATCCAGAGTCTGGGAGTGACTACTGTTCAAGTAGTAGTCCTACTGATGATACAATGTCGAGTGATGCCAATGAGGGTGGTCCACACAGCCCTAAGGCCAAGTCTAAGCCCCCACATGGATGCAAATGAACATGTGTGCCCACCAGCGAGCACCAGCCCAAGCCTAAAAAGAAAAAGCAGAATTCACAGCCCAAACAAGCATCCAAACATAAAAAGCAAAAGAAGCATGGGGATCTGCCTAAGCCTGTGCAGGTACCAGAGCCTGATATATTTTACCAGAAAGAAACGACCCCATGTGTGCCTTTGATGGAGCCAGAGGCCACAATGCAGGCAGAGGGAAGTCATATGAAGCATAAGTGTAAGCAGAAGCACCAGCCATTTACTCATCTTATGGTGCCTACTACACAGGATGAAGGTAAATGCAAAAAGCACAAAAAAAAGCACAAACATCTGCCTCAGCCTGAATTAGAGCCACAGCCTAGGCAAGAATCTCAACCAAAAAAGCGTACGCTAAAGTGCAAGCAGTTGTCTGACACTAATTCACTACCCAAGCCGGAAACTCTGCCCAGAATGGATACCCTGCTTGAGCATGACCCCCTGGACAAGTCTTATTCTTTGCCTACATATGACTCCCCACCTGAGCCTGATGCCCTGCCTAAACCTGACACATTGCCTGAGCCTGACATGTTACCTGAGCCTGATACTCTGACCGAGCCTGATGCATTGCCTGAGCCTGACACTCAGTCCAAGCCTGACATGTTGCCGGATCCTGACATGTTACCGGAGCCTGACACATTTCCTGAGCCTGACATACTGCCTGAGCCTGACACACTGCCTGAGCCTGACACTCTGCCCAAGTCCTGCATCTTATCTGCGGGAGATACTCAGCTTGAGCATAATGTACTGTTTGAGCCTGACACCTGCAGTGCCGCTTTCTCAAAAAAAGCTGATCCCTTGGTAGTGCCTGATTCTGAGACTACTGCCCCAGTGCTAGCTACAGGCCATAGCAGGCACAACAGTGGTTATACTCCAGTTTACCAATGGAATCCCCCAAATATGGAAAAAACATGTGTTCCACCATTTACTGGTAATGCAGGTGTCCAGGTTGACACAAAGGAATTTACCCCCTTAGAATAGTTTCACTTATTTTTTAGTGATGAAATACTTTCTCGTATAGTGGCTCAAACAAATTTATATTCAGATCAGTTTTTGGCTCAGTATGGGGACAAGCTAAAACCACATGCAAGGGCTCACCAATGGACTCCCATGAACTTAGAGGAAATGAAAAGGTTCTGGGGTTTGACATTTTTAATGGGGATTGTGAAAAAGCCCACCACCAGCATGTATTGGTCCACCCACCCTGCTCATTCTACTCTTCTATTTCCAGCTATAATGAACATGAATGGCTTTCAGCTTCTGCTGAGATTTATGCACTACAATGACAATGCTAAGGCTTGCCATGGGACAATCCAGAGAATGACAGGCTTTTTAAATTACAGTCTGTTACTGATCGTCTTTTTAAAATGTTTTCTGCAGTGTACACCCCATCCCAAAACATTTCAGTGGATGAGTCTCGTCTGCTGTTCAAAGGGAGAATAATATTTAAACAATACCTTCCTCTGAAACGTGTCTGATATGGAATTGAATTGTACAAACTTTGTGAAAGTTACTCAGTGTACACATACCATTTCTGAATCTACACAGGAAAGGATACCACATAGGATGTTGCAGGCTGCCCCCCACGTCTGAACACAAATGAGAAAATTGTGTGGGACCTAATTCTTCCCTTGCTAGGCTCTGGCTATAACCTGTACATTGATAACTTCTATACTGGGATTCCTCTGTTTAATATTCTGTGTCAGTCTGATACAGTAGCTTGTGGCACCATCAGATCTAACAGGTAACGTTTTCCCAAAAGAGTTGGAAGTCAGAAACCAAAATGTGGTGAGACCAGTGCTCTCCAATGTGATGAACTACTGGCTATAAAATTCACAGATAAAAAAGATGTGTACCTCCTTAGTACAATTCATGATGAATCCACAGTAGCCATTCCAATTTGTGGTCAGGATAAACTGATAAGCAAGCCTCAGTGTGTTCTAGATTATAACAAACATATGGGAGGTGTGGACAAACCTGATCAGATGCTTGAGCCCTATGATGCCACTCGAAAAACAATGGCGTGGTAAGAGAAATTAGCTGTTCACCTGTTTCAACTGGCTATGTATAATGCTTTTATTTTGTACCGGAAAAAGTCATCTGGTCATTTAAAATCCTTCCTAGATTTCCAAATGGATGTCATTTCAAGTCTCCTATTTGATTCAGCAGAAATACCAGAAATAGAAAGAAATGAGGGTGTAGCCAGACTAACTGAAAGACATTTCTGCAGAACATTGCCACGCCACCTACTGAAAGGAAAGCTAGGCTCCAGAGGAGATGTAGAGTCTGCTACAAAAAAGGCTTTAGGAGAGACTAAAGATATTACTGTCCACAGTGTCCCACAGAGCCAGGGCTTTGCCTGGAGAACTTTTTGAGAAATACCACACCAATCTCATTTACTGAAATGACTGATGGGTGCAAAACTTCATCTTGAATAGGATAATGAGGCCAAAGCTGTTATTAGGTTAAAAAACATTTTGGGAGAGGTTATTTTCATATCTCAGCAACCAAGTAAGGCCCATGAGGCACAATGCCTGTTTGTATGGGCAGCCTGGAAACACCAGGGATGTTAAGTGATTTGCTTAGGGTCACACAGTATGCAAGTGGAGGTGGGGAGAATCAAACCCAGTGCCATACCAGACTTGATCATGGCTCATTACGCTAACCACTAGGCTATACTGTTAGTCCTTTATTCAAGGGTCCTTAGGCTTTGGTATATCATTTTATTTTACACTGTATGGGCAAACTCACTTTATTTCTGATTCTGCCAGAGTATTTTGGTAATGCAAATGTGAAACACATGCAATCTTACCATGGCATTCTGTCCACACCTCCCTATTACAATATGCTTTTGTAGAAACCTTTGACATGCAGCCCCTCCCTGCCTGCATTTCCCACCTCCAGAAAACTTCAATGCATTGTGTTACCCCAGGAACAATATATATTGCTTTAAGGATTACAAAATAAAGATTTTAAGGATGACTGAGAAAGTATCCTGCCCACATGTTCATTATCTACTATAATCTTCCAGTGAAATAAGCTCCACAGCTAAAAATGCTAAATAAAATGTCATATTCTGGCCCATTTCTACCTAATTATCTGGCTGTTTCATTTATCAAGTACACATTCCCATGTTGGGCTTCTTTGGGGAGTACTAAATGTCGGTACCACAAACTTACACCTCCACCAAAGGACCATTGGTACAAAATGCTCCAAACCTGCTATCACTATACATTCAAGGGATCTGAAATGCATTTAGCAACCTGTGTTTTGGGCTTACTTCTGCATGTCTTTGGTAAAGAAACATAAATTTAATGCCACTTTAAGCAGTACTCTCTCCAGAATAAAAAAAAAGTTTTCATATACCAGCATCTTACTTAACTTGCTGAAATGAGAGAATTATGCAACATTTCATTATTTTTCATAGTCTTACCAAATGTAGAGGAGAATTATGGATAGCACATACTTTTGTAACAAGTAGTCTTACCAATGATTACAACAAACATTTTATTGCGTTTCAGAAAATATATACTTTTCTTATGGTATCCTGGTGTCCTGAGATCAGTACTGTGGATTTTCCATTGGGGGCTTAAGTTTTCTCCTTTAAAATATACATCGCACCCTATAGGTTTCAAACATATTTTAACCAAACCTTTGTGGTGAAGCTACATAAATGTGATATCATTGTAACCAGAACTCTAAGCAGAATCCAGAAATGTCATGTGTTTGTGTACCTCTATCCTATGTTATATAGATATTTGGTTTGCTAAACTACGAAAACGATCCAAACTTCCAGCATTTTGCATAGTCCTACCAAATGTAAAGGAGGATTATGGGTAGCAAACATTTGGGCAGCAGGCAATGTCATATATTTTTAAAACCAGCATTTTGTGCAGTTTCAGAAAATATATGCTTTTCTTATGATATCATGGTGTCCTGAGATAAGTGCTGTAGATTTTCTATGTTGGATCTACATTTTCTCCTTTACAATATACATAACACCCTATAGGTTTCAAGTCTATTACAACCAAATCTTTGTGGTAAGTGTGACAACCCACCTCTCCCTCTGCGCTGAAACAGCTTTTAGAGAGGTGTGTGTCCCCTCGGGTATTCGCTGCCACCAGCCGGACTTTCCTTCCGGCACCTCTTGCAAGTGTACAAACTTGAATAATCACACGTGCAATTGCACAAGTTAAAGTCTGGTAGTGTGTCTCTTTCAGGTGCGGATGCTACACAGAGTTTACCTTAGCCAGTGGAAAACCAAATCTTACCTTAGAAAAATGACATCAGAGTCACAACTGTTGAGCAAATAAATAGCTTTACTTAACAGAAAGTGCAATGAGCATTTACAGGAAATGTATTTACAACACAAGAGAATAACACTCATACAGGAAAAGTAAACAAACGTTTTTAAACAACAGATGGCAAAAGAAGAAGGCTATTACTGAAATATACTATCACTAACTTACCCTTCCCTGTCCTTACAAGAGACACTGGACACTGTTCTAACTGCCAGCTCCCACGGACATACCAGGTAGGCTCGAAGCTTATGTTTCCCCTCACAGCTTCCAAAGGCAAGAGAGAGTTCTCTGTCTTACAGAAGCTTATATAGTCTATGGAGACTAGGTCATTCCTATTCTCCCTTTAAATGCACCAACCAACTAACATGTATGTATTTAATTGTCCCAATCAGAGTGAACACCTATTGGTGACCAATTATATTCCTTTTCACCTTAAGTTTATATATGAATGATCCAATCCATTCAAACTGCCCTGTGTCCGTGTCTGCAAGGTCTGTGTGTGTCTGGAGATGTCCACTCTAGATTTATGACCCAGCTCTTATCTAGCAGCTAGGAATTCCACAAGCTGGTTGCTGCTGGAGGATTTCAGCCTCAGTGTATTTTTTCTACACTGCTAAAAAAATAAGGCATCTACAGAATCCAAACCATTAACTCTTTCCTTCCCATTTCTGTCACAGTAAGGATACATAAATGTGACATCATTGTAACCAGTACTCTATGCAGAGCCCTCAAATGTAGTATTTGTGTACCTCCATCTTATATTACATAGATATTTGGCTTACTAAACTGTGAAAATGATGCAAATTTCCATAATTTTGCATAGTTCTACCAAATGTAAAGGAGGCTTATGGGTAGCAAACATTCGGACAGCAGGCAATGTCATTCACTTTTAAAACCAGCATTTTGTGCAGTTTCAGAAAAGATGTACTTTTCTTATGATATCATGGTGTCCTGAGATCAATGCTGTAGATGTTCTATGGTGGGTCTACATTTTCTCCTTTAAACTATACATAGCACCCTATAGGTTTCAAGTCTATTTCAACCAAATCTTTGTGGTAAGGATACATAAAAATGACTCATTACAACCAGTACTCTAAGCAGAACCCATAAATGTGGTGTTTGTGTACCTCCATCCTATGTTACATAGATATGTCGTTTGCTAAACTGTGAAAATGATGCAAATTTCTGTAATTTTGCATAGTTCTACCAAATGTAAAGGAGGATTATGGGTAGCAAACATTTGGATAGCAGGCTATGTCATACATTTTTAAAAACAGTATCTTGTGCAGTTTCAGAAAATATATACGTTTTCTATAATACCATGGTATCCTGAATGTCTACAAGCCAGAGAATCAGTGTTGTGTATTTTCCATAGTGGGCCAAAAGTTCCCCCTTTGAAATGTTCTTAGCGCTATATAGGTTTTGAGCCCATTTCCACCAAATCTTTGTAGTAAAGGTATATAAATGTGGCATCATTGTAACTAGTACTTTCAGCAGAATCCACAATTGTGATATTTGTGTACCTCTATCCTATTTTACATAGACATTTGGTTTGCTAAATTGTGAAAATTAGCCACATTTCCATCATTTCCATAGTTCTACCAAATGGAAAGAAGGAGTATGGGTAGCAAATATTTGAATAGTGGGCAATTTCATACATTTTTAAAACAGTATCTTATGCAGTTTCAGAAAATATATACTTTTTGTATGATACCATGGTGTCTTGAATGTCTACAAGCCAGAGAATCAGTGCTATGTACTTTCCATAGTGGGCCAAAATGTTCCCTCTTTGAAATATTCCTATTACTATATAGGTTTTTAGCTTATTTCCACCAAATCTTTGTAGTAAATGTGCACAAATGTGGCATCATTGTAACCAGCATGCTCAGCAGAATCCACAAATGTGATATTTATATACCTCCAACCTATTTTACATAGACATTTGGTTTGTTAAACTGTGAATACATTGTGAATTTCCAACATTTTGAATAGTTCTACCAGATGTAAAGGAGGATTATGGGTAGCAAACATTTGAATAGTGGGTAATTTCATACATTTTTAAAAACAGTATCTACAGCTACCTAGAGAACCCTGCTTCCATTCCAGCCTAGCCAAGGGCTTGAGTAAGCTATCAGTCCTCTTTAAATGCTCTTGGTACTGCCCCTCCCTACCCCCCACACACATCCTACTCAACAAAGCCCTCTGGAGCTGCTCCCATCACAGTCCCTCCCTATTTCACTATCCCCCCCACCTCTCACTCTCTGTGGTAGGTTCAAACCCAGTCCCCCTTGTTTCACCGTCACCCAGCCTCCCACCATCTGGGATAGCGTTAAACCCTATGCAGTTACTCTGCCATAATTTAAAATATAAAGAGCCTCTGTGCACAAACACTGAGGCAATGGTAACCCCAAAGGGCATTTGGCCGGGAAGCCAAGTTTCAAAGAAATACAAAATCACACATGCCCCCACAATGCAAAGCATCATGGGCTGCATATGCAAATCATCACAGAATATTATGCTGGTTCAACTTTAAGCAGAAATGCATGGTGCCGAAAGGTCTCTCACACAGTTTACAAAGGGTGCCAACAGAAGACATAGACACGTGTTTCATCCTGCCAGGACTCATCAGTATGCCTCATCTGTTTGACACCCCAGTGGAATGAACCAGCTACCCTAAGATGGTCTATCTGGGCTATATTGTGGTGAACCAATTAAAACAAAAAACAATTTAAAATATAAAGAAACTCTGTGCGCAAGCACTGAGGCAATGATATAGTCTATCAACAGATTTGGAGGTTTCCAGGGGTGTGCTACCTAGGGCAACCAATTAGAAATAGCTTAGTATTCTATTACAACTGCTCTGTTTTTCTCCTATTTGTTCTAATTCTCATGTAATCGCTCTTTAATGCCTAGTGATCAAGCCTCTGTAACCACTGAATATGTGTATTGTCTTATTGTCCACCCTGACGTGGAACCTTTGTAAAAGAGCTCACGCTCAAAGGTCTTTCTGAAATACTAATTAAATAAAAGAAATAAATAAAAATGTAAACGAGGATTATAGGTAGCAATCATTTGGATAGCAGGCAGTGTCATACATTTATAAAAACAGTATCTTGTGCAGTTTCAGAAAATATATACTTTTTCTATAATACCATGGTGTGTTGAATGTCTACAAGCCAGAGACGCAATGCTATTTGTTTTTCACTATGGGCTTAAATTATCCTCTTTAAAATACACATAGCACCCTGTATGTTTCAAGCCTATTTAAACCAAATCTTTGTGGTAAAGGTACATAAATTTGATATCATTGTAACCAGTACTTTCAGCAGAATCCATGGCCAGGATATTCAAAGGGGTTGCACCTGGCGCAACCCCGCATTGCACCCCATTAGGATATTCAAATGGCTGCCAGGCACAGCGCATGTCCCAATGCACCTGGGTGCAATGTAATACTATGCGGCGCAGATTCAGAGGGCATGCCCATACATATGCAGCACATCCCAATATTCAGTCCAGGATGTGCGGTGCATATGCTGGTGCAACCCTGCACTGCACCACACAGGGGGGCTCAATGTTGAGCCCCAGAAAAGCAGAAGCAAGTCCAAGCCATCCACAAGTGGGCTGCTGTATTGCAAGGAGCAATACAGCAGTCGCCAGCCATGGGTGGCCACCTGCTCACCCAGAACTCCATTGCCAGGTACAATAACCCCTGGTGGTCCAATAGACCCCCACCCACCCAACTCAGATGCCCAATCATGGGCTGTTGTATATAGAGAATTCCTGGTGGTCTAGCGGTAACCCCCATTGGCCCGATCATGAGCTGCTGTGAAAATAGTGTTACTTTGCGGTCCAGCGGTGGCACTTTCTCTCACTCCACCACAGAGTGCCCCAGTCACCAGCACTTCTATCATCGGGCGGTGGCAGCAATCTGCCTGCATACCACCTGGCTGCCACTGAATGACAGCGCACGTATGATCTGTACACCTATTGGTCCACAGTGTGACAAATGCGCTTGCAGATCATACTGGGGACACATACAGGATCAGATATGCGTGAATGAACACGCTCATTCACATATCTGGTCCTATAGTACAGTATGGTCTGAGGGCTCATTGGTCCACACTGTGGACCAATAGGCGTACAGATCATACTGTATGCTGTCATTTGGCAGGTGGCTGGGAGGTATGCGGGCAGGGTGCTGCCACCCACCGATGATGGGGGGGTGCTGGGTGGCCAGGGGTCCTCTGTGTGTGGGTGGGGGGGTACCACTGGACCACCAGGTAGCACTTTATTTTCACAGCAGCCCATGACTGAGCAAACGGGGGGGTACCGCTAGACCACCAGGGAATTCACTATCTTTACATTGGCCCATGATCAGGTGAATGGGGGGGTTACCGCTAGCCCACCAGGGAATCTCTATCTTTACACCAGCCTGCGATCGGGGGAATGGGGGGTTTACCACTAGACCACCAGGGAATCCTCTATTCTTACAACAGCCCACGATTGGATGTATGGGAGCGGGGAGGCTGCAATAGCCCACCAGAGTTCTGAACCCCAATGGGGACAGCCTGGCAGGGTGCCAGGTGCAAGTCATGGGGAGCCAGTGCATCACATGCAAATGGTGCCATATTGACATGCAAATGGCCTCATTTGCACCTTGCATATATTATGGCCTCATTTGCATGCCCCCAGCTGAATATCACGGGTGATGCGCCTAGTGCAACTGCACTTGTGCTGGCACATCCCCGTGCTCCCTTTCAGTGTCTTGCACTAGTGCAGTGCCATTGCACCATGCACAGTGTGTGTGTGTGCTCTCCATGCCATATTCAACGGTACTGAGTCATGGTGCATCACCGTTGAATATTGCCTGGTCCTGGCCATGGCGCAGCCCAGTTGCACTGCGCCCAGGCTTGTGCCACTGCCCAGCATAGTCTGAATATCTGGCCCCATAAATTTGTTTTTTTGTGTACCTCCATCCTATTTTACGTAGTCATTCGATTTATTAAATTGTGAAAACTATGCGAATTTCCATAACTTTACATAGTAAAGATGTAAAGGAAGATTATGGGTAGCAATCATTTGGATAGCAAGCAATGTCATACATTTTTAAAAACAATATCTTATGTTTCAGAAAATATATACTTTTTCTATGGTACCATGGTGTCCTGAATGTCTACAGCCCAGAGAAGCAATGCTATGCATTTTTTCACTGTGGGCCTAAATTTTCCACTTTAAAATAAAAGTAACACCGTATAGGTTTAACCTTATCTAACCCAAATCTTTGTGGTAAAGGTACATAAATGTGGTATCATTGTAACTGGTACTTCCAGCAGAATCCACAAATGTGATATCTGTGTACAACCATCCTATTTTATATAGACATTTGGTTTGCTAAATGGTGAAAATGTTTTGAATTTCCATCATTTTGTATAGTTCTACTAAATGTAAAGGAGGATTATGGGTAGCAAACATTTGGTTAGAAGGCTATGTCATACGTTTTTAAAAACAGCATCTTATGCAGGTTCAGAAAATGTATACTTTTTCTATGATACCATGGCGTCCTGAATGTTTACAGGCCAGAGAATCAATACTATGCATTTTTCACTGTGGGCCAACATTTTCCTCCTTAAAATACACATAGCACCCTATAGATTTCAAGCCTATTTAAACCAAATATTTGTGGTAAAGGTGCATAAATGTGGTATCATTGTAACCGGTACTTTCAGCAGAATTCACAAATTTGTTTTTGTGTACCTCCATACTATTTTACATAGACATTTGGTTTGTTAAATATGAAAACTATGCAAATTTTCATCATTTTGCATAGTTCTACCAAATGCAAAGGAAGATTATGGGTAGCAAATATTTGGACAGCAGGCAATGGCATACATTTTTAAAAACAGTATGTTGTTCAGTTTCAGAAAATATATACTTTTTCTATGATATCATGGTATCCTGAATGTCTACAGGCCAAAGAATCAATGCTGTGCATCTTTCACTGTGGGCATATACTGTATTTTCCCATTTAAAACACACATAGCGCTCTATAGATTTTGAGTCTATTTCAACCAAATCTTTGTGGTGAAGGTGCATAAAGGTGGTATCATTATAACCAGTACTCTTAGCGGAATCCACAAATGTGGTATTTGTGTACCTCCATCCTATTTTACATAGACAATTGGTTTGTTAAAGTGTGAAAACTATGTGAATTTCCATCATTTTGCTAGATCCACCAAATGCAAAGGAGGATTATGGGTAGCAAACATTTGGATAGCGGGCAGTGTCATACATTTTTAAAAACAGTATCTTGTGCAGATTGATAAAATATATACTTTTTCTATGGTACCAAGGTGTCCTGAATGTCTACAGGCCAGAGAAGCAATGCCAGGCATTTACCGTTATGGACGAAAATGTTTCCACTTTAAAATGCACTTATCAACTTGTGCATATAGGACTTATTTCTGCTAGACTTCTTTGGTAAAGGTACATAAATTACTGTAGGTACCGATGTAACCAGTGATCTCCACAGAATCCAAAAATGTGATGTTTATATACCTGCCTCTTATGTTAGATTTGCATTTACATTGTTAGAACATGAAAATTCTGTGAATTTACATTATTTTCGATTGTTGCAAGACATATAAAGAATAATAATGTGTAGTATACAGTGGTGTGAAAAAGTATTTGCCCCCTTCCTGATTTTCTCTATTATTGCATATTTGTCACACTGGATGTTTTCATGTCTTTAGACAAAATGTAATATTAGATAAAGGGAACCTGAGTGAACAAATAACACTTGTTTTTTTTTTTATTTCACTTATTTAATGAAAAAAAGTTAGCCAACACCAATTGGCACTGTGTGAAAAAGTAATTGCCCCCTTACACTTAATACCTGGTTATGCCACATTTAGCTGCAATGACTGCAACCAAACACTTCCTATAATTCAATATCAGTCTTTCACATCACTGTGGAGGAGTTTTAACCCACTCTTCCTCGCAGAACTGCTTTAATTCAGTAACATTTGGTAGGTTTTCAAGCATGAACTGCTCGTTTCAGGTCCTGCCACAGCATCTCTATTGGGTTTAGTCTGGACTTTGACTAGGCCACCCAAAACTTTAATTTTACTTCTTTTCACCATTCTGATGTGGACTTGCTTTTGTGTTTTGGATCATTGTCTTGCTGCATGACCTAACTACGCTTCAGCTTCAGCTGACGGAAGGATGACTGGACATTCTCCTTAAGAATTTTCTGGTACAGAGCAGAATTCATGGTTCCTTTAATTATGGCAAGTCATCCAGGTCCTTAGGCAGCAAAGCATCCCACACCATCACACTCACCACCACCATGTTTGACTGTTGGTATGGTGTTCTTACTGTGGAATGCTGTGTTTGCCTTACGCGAGACATTATGGGATCCATGTTGTCCAAAAAGTTCCACTTTGGACTCATCTGTCCATAGAACATTTTCCCAAAAGGCTTGTGGATCATCCAGGTGCTTCTTGGCAAATGAGATATGAGCATTTATGTTCTTCTTGATTAGCAGTGGTTTCCACCTTGCTACTCTCACATGAAGCCCATTTTTGCCCAGTCTCTTTCTGATTGTGGAGTCATGAACTCTGACCTTAGCTGAGGCAGAGAAGCCTTCAGTTCTTTGGATGTTGTTTAGGATCCTTTGAGACTTCTTGGATGATTTTACACTGTGCCCTTGGAGTAATTTTGGCAGGCCGCCCTCCCTGGGAAGGTTCACTACTGTTCCAAGTGTTCTCCATTTGGATTATGGCTCTCACTGTGGTTCGATGGAGTTCCAGAGCCTTAGAAATAGCTTTGTAACCCTTTCCAGACTGATAGAGGGCAACAAAATGTTTTTCTGATCTTTTCAGGAACTTCCTTTGATCATGGCATAATGTGCTTGTTGAATCTTGTGCTGGCAATGTGACTCTGATGGTAAGGGCCAAAATAAGTGAGGTTTATATTGAGCAGGGCTGGCTGTAATCAAGCCTGGCTGTGTTCAATCAGCTGACTCTAATTATCCCTTTAATTGGGTTGATTTAACTAGGGGCAATTACTTTTTCACACAGTGCCAGTTGGTGTTGGTTAACTTTTTTCATTAAATAAATGAAATAAGTAAAAATAAAAAGTGTTATTTGTCCATTCAGGTTCCCTTTATCTAATATTATATTTTGTCTAAAGACCTGAAAACATCCAGTGTGACAAATATGCAATAATAGAGAAAATCAGGAAGGGGGCAAATACTTTTTCACGCCACTGTATATTCGGGTAGTGGGCTATGCTACCCATGTTTAAAAACAGTATTTTGTGTAGTTTAAAAAAATATATACTTTTCCTAAAGTAACATGAATTTCTTGGTCTCTACAAGCAAAAGAAGCAATGATGTGCATTAAATTAGAATTTAAGCCACTTCAAGTAGAAATTAAATAGAGTACTACTGCTATAATATGTTTCTGCCTTTAAAAAAAATTTTTGGTGAGTATATAGCACAAACATTGAGAAGTTCAGCACCATATGGCTTTCCATAATTCTCAGTTAAATAATACATTTTCCAGGATGTTTCCTGCAACATTTTTGAGTAAAAATAGCATTTTGTTTACATTCCAGGCAGTGTTTCATGGCCACATGATATGATATTGACAAAACCTTACTACCTGTAAAAAGCTCTGAGTCTGACAATAAAAAACATCCATGGTTTCCCTACTTTTCCTTGAAGGGAACATAGTGATATTTTAATTTTATATAATATTGTTCAAAATTAACAAAAATTGCCTGGCACAGGAGTGTAAAATACCCCTGGCAGTGAAAAGGTTAAGTTCTAACATCTATTAAATCTCATCCAGTGCAAATGTATCTAAATATCAACCATATCCAGTTCCTACATACTACAAGCAATGACCTATGTGCCATCCCATTCAAATGTATCTAAGACCCAATCATATCTCATCCAGTTCCTATGTACTGCAAGCACTGACTCATGTACCACTCCAGCTCTAACATATCTAAACACCAATCATATCTTACCCAGCTCTAACATATCTAAGCACCAATCATATCTTATCCAGCTCTAACATATCTAAGCACCAATCATATCTTACCCAGCTCTAACATATCTAAGCACCAATCATATCTTACCCAGCTCTAACATATCTAAGCACCAATCATATCTTACCCAGCTCTAACATATCACAAGCACTGAGCTATGTACCACACATTAAACTGGAAGGCTTGGCCTGTAGTTCAATGGGGGGAAAATAGCTCCTCCCCATCCTCTACAAAAACCTGCAGCTTCCACTCCCTCTGCTTAGAGCGAGTCGGACTTGCCCTCCATCCTTCCCTGCCTCCTCCTCCTTCTCCAGCACTCTTATCTCACCTTGCACTGGGCTTTCAATCCTACACTTACCTAGCATCCCGCCAAAGGTGGGATATAGAGAAAGGCCAAAAGATTAAGCACTAACATCTACTAAATCTCATTCAGCTCAAACATATCTAAACATCAACTATATCCAGTTCCTACATACTACAAGCAATGACTTATGTATCATTCCAGATTGAAGTATCTAAACACCAACCACAGTACTCCGTTCCTACGTACCACAAACACTGTCTTATGTACCATCCAGTTCAAATGTATCTAAGCACCAATCATATCTCATTCAGTTCCTATGTGCTACAAGCACTGACTCATGTAGCAATTCAGCTGGGACATATCTAAGCACCAGCCATATCTTATCCAGCTCTTGCATATCACAAGCACTGAGCTATGTGCCACACATTGAATTATAAAATGGGTAAGAGAAACTAAGACCTGCAACTGGTCAAATGCGATCACACGACCATGCATTATTCCAGCACAACAGCACATGTCAGAAATACTTAACTTTCTAAAGCTCATTACTCAGTTTTTAAAATAAAAATCAGAGCAACTATTTTATAATTGCAATCAGACCCTCCAGGGTGTGCATTATTTTGGGATAACAACACTTCCTGGGTGTTTAAGGCACTCAGCAACTTCCCAACGCATGCTGTTATCGCACAATAATGCACAACCTGCGATGCCTTATTGCTTAATTTTTTCTCCTTCCCCCCCGATATTCATCCCATTCTCCCCTTAGTTCCTGAAGTTAGTCCTCCTTGTGAGAGTTATTTTGATGGGCTCCATCAAGAAGCCAATACCGATTGTCCACCCTATAGAACACTGGTGACACTATGATTTTCCTTTACATGACAGGGCTCTTGAAGGGTTTTATGACTTACAGACTGTAGACTTCCAAGACCAGGCCAATGATCAGACCTCTCCTACCTTTGACACAGCACTATAGTAATGCTAGCACTAAAGCAAACAAAAATCCAAACATCCGGGTGCATTGAAGGAAAGGAGCTTGCAATAGCTACAAAAAACCAACACAAAGCAGGTATCAAAGGAGTAATGTGCAAACAAGCAAAACTGTGAGTGAAGAGATTGAAGTTTATTATGGCAAAACAGTGTAACAACTCACAAGTTCACCCCTGAGAGTGATAGTGTGAGTTCCTTCACTGTTTTGCAACAATAAACTTTGATCACTTCACTTACAGAGTTGCTTTTTGGCATTTTTTGCAAACCACTCATTTGGTTTTAGCAATGAAGTAGCAGATGTACTGCATCAGTCATTGGGGGGACATCCAAGAGATGATGCATGCACCTCTACTTTTTTCCTGGACTACCGGCAGGAAGATGCACTTCACAACCCAGTCACCTTCCCTCCCAGAGACATCACACATTCTCTGGGGGCTACACTGGACCTCTTGCCTGCCAACTGACAGGGACTGTGGGATCAGGAACTGAACTTAAATCCTTCACATGACACGCACCTACACCAGGTATGCATAGTCTCACCTCTTTTTCAGCTTACTGAGTCCATCCTGAAGGAGCTAGACTAGGGGCTATTCACTTCTGCTCATTGACAGCCTCATAAAGGCCTTCAGTGTCAACATCCTGTCTCACTTGGAAAAGAGATGAGCTGGGAGTATCTGATCTTGTAGTCAAGTTTATTCTGCTCCTTTTTGTTTGAAAGACACCAGAAAAAGAAGGTGATACCTTCACCCCTTCCTTCCCTCCTTCTCAAGAGTCCCGCAGATGCAGCACTCAGTTTTGTCTGTGCAGTGCCCAAAGTTGAATGCTGCAAGGTGCAGTGTGTGTGTGTGTGTGTGTGTGTGTGTGTGTGTTGTGTTGTGTTGTGTGCCTGTGACTACGGAAACCCCCCAGGAGGATTTTCCCACAAAACTGAATCTACTGCTACATATGGAGGCAGGCACAATGTCCAAATGCAAAACAAATGGAACTTTATTGGACACAAATCTACAAGGGTAATGACAGCAAAGAATCACACTAGGCAGTGGGTTTTCACAAAGTACAAAACTTCGGACTCTCTACTGTATGTTAAGATACTGTATGCAAGAGGTCTTATGCTGTATGCCATGGACTCTTATACTGTATACAGAGGCTGTTTATACTGTATACAGAGGATTCTTAAACAGTATGCAAAGGATTCTTATACAATAATACCTATTGGATCCAACTAACAAATCTAAAGGGCATCAGTCTATATGTGCCTGTAGAGTACTTCGGATTCTAATTCTTCAATGACACTGTCTTAAGCAAGGGAGTCAAGCTAGAACTTTCAGACAAGATCCCCAGTCACCAGTCTGAAAACTTCACCTGAACTACTGTATTGTATCTGCAGAAGAGCAATGAACGGGGAACTGTATCCTCTGGTGCTAGCCCTGGGTCACATCTAGACCACTGGACAGGATCTAAAGAAAAGAAGTAGAAAAAACTGAAAAGAACTGTATCTTCTGGCATCATCTTTTGGGTCACAGCTGGACCACCAGACAGGATTTAATGGAAGAAGCAAACTGAAAGAACAGTATCCTCATTGGAGTGGGGGGTGGCTAGCAAGCAATATGGCTGCACTGAGATCGAGCTCCTGAAGCTGCTGAATTAAACAAGATTTTACCCTACCAGCCTCTTCTTGCTGTTATTTATTTCATGGTGGCTAGCTGTATGAACATTCACTGTATGTCGCAATAGTTCAGTGATGTTCTCCATAGATTATGGGCTGCCTATCTATGGGGCAGGCACTAAAACTGCCCTAAACAGGGTACGTACACTACTAAATAAGGCCTGTTGACTATCCATAGGGGCTGCCTAGGACACTCACACCTGCAAGCTCTATACCAAAACTGGGTGCCTCCCACTCCATCTTAAAGCACAATCCCAAACCTGCCTACTTCTGAAAAAAAGTGCTTCGTGGGCCCCCCCCCCCCGCACTGGGCTGCCTCTTTATGCTGGCGGTTCCCACCAAATCAACAAGAAGCACGGCTACAGACAGGTTGGTGATTCCCTTCAAAAGGACGATAGTCGCTCAGAACTCCATCCTGTACCATGGACCAAAATGGTACAATGAGTTACCTGCTAACCTCAAAGAATCACCCAAGATTAGTACCTTCAAATCTGGGCTCAGATCCCTTCTTGACACAAAACAGAAATGTGCTTGCCTGCAATAATATGGCAGAATTTCAGCCTCCCAATCCTCTCCCTTTCACCCTCCTCTTTTTATCTCATCAACCCCCCTATCCCTGAATGAGGCCCACTCAGCTGACAAACCACTTCCACCACGATGACGCCATCCCTGGCTGACCCCCTACCCCCCTTAGGCTAGACTGACCAACTAAATAGTGAACTACAAGGCTGAACCCTATTTACCCTATCCTCTTCAACCTTTAGTTGGATATATAAGATTTCTTTGGTATTTGAATGTATGTGTAACTGTTTTCTGTTCTCTGTAAACACGGTTATATTTGTAACGTTTGTACAACAATGACCTGGAACCTTTGAAAACAAGTCCTGGACTCAAAGGTATTAATCCTAAACTGAAATAAATAAAAATAAATAATGTCAAAATGTCAAAAAGGAACTTAAAAAGCTACAGAAGTTGGAACAGGTAAGTAAAATGCTTAATGTGTTTTTTACACAATGGACCAGGGCAAAGGCAGTTCAGAGCCCATAGTGTCTCTGACGAATACTCCACAGAGTCTGGAACCAATACCCAACTCCCTGCGTGTAGCAAATGCACTGCGGGTAAATGCAGACAAATAGAGGAATAATCTTCAGCTGAAACACTGAAAGCCATATACCAGCTACTAAAATATTCAACTACAATGGCAGACAGCTTTAACAAAGCTAAATAAAGTGAACTTAAAGTCTGATGCACTGTTGGACACCTTGGCTAAAATCAGCATGCAAGTAGAACTGAAAACCAATCAATTAAAGCATTGCCATGACTTGGTAACGCAAAATACCAATCAAATTCAATCTCCTACAGCTAACAAAGATGTTACAATCAGAAAAGCTGAAACATTGCATTCGAAAATTGAGAGACTTGAAAATATTTCAAGGGAAAGAAATGTCAGGATAACTGGGCTTCCAGTTTCATTTGGAGCAGACAACTTATTAAGTGCTTTAAATTATCTGCTCAATGAATTACTTGAGGGTAGTCTCTTTTTTTACAAAAACTTTTCATTTGCCACAAAGAAAAAATGAAGCAACATCAAACACTAATCAGTCAGCTTCAGAAAATGTTCTTTTAAGCTCACCAATTGTTATTGCCATGATGGACTCAGTGGAATCAAAATGTCATCTGATTAATAAAGCCAGGATTATTAAAGCGTTTGAAATCACTGACTCCAAAATCAAATTTTTTCATAACTTTTTGAAGGAGACGCAGAGGAGAAGAAAACATTTTTATGTTGGCTCGAGCTTGCACAGCCAACATATTGCGGTAGTAGTAGATTTGAAGGTGCAGTCACTGTTGGATGAATGCAGGGCACGCATCAGAAGGTGTGTTCCTCATTCCTCAATCAGGCAG
Organism: Neoceratodus forsteri; assembly: GCA_016271365.2. Taxonomy (NCBI): domain Eukaryota; kingdom Metazoa; phylum Chordata; order Ceratodontiformes; family Ceratodontidae; genus Neoceratodus; species Neoceratodus forsteri. Next base: position 357,502,272 of record CM028134.1, read on the forward strand.
CAGGAGGCACTGACCTCATGCATGCCTAATGTGGCCATCGCATCAAAGAAATGGTCTGCTACAATGAGAGTGAAGCTCTCATGCAGTGTAACCATTACACACCTCTCTCGGTGCAGGCAACATGACGGCAGTGACTGCCGCCACTGCTGCCTGTCACAATGCCGATGGGGGAGCTCACTCCTCGTCAACATAATGTTCCCCCCCTTTTGTTGATTGCTTAGGGGGGTGCCCAATCCCCCTTGGCATCATGCACTCTCCCCCCACATTTGTTATGTACCGATGGGGGTGCCCAATCCCCCATCGGCTAAAGCACCCCCCACCCACAAACATTGAGGTGGCATGCTGGGAGCCCACCCCAGCATGCCAAATCCCACCTGAAAATGGAAACCGCCCATAACGCTTTTTTGTTTTGCTTTTAAACCCTGTAAATCAAAAACGGTCCTCGGTGGTCTCCCTGCCTCCCCAACCCACACCCACCCACTGCGCACCCTGCCTCCCCACACACCCCCTTCACCCCATTCTTACCTCTGCAGTCTGGCTCAACAATCTTTGGTGGACCGGGAACACGTCTGCACTCTTCAAAGCTGACCGCGAACTGAGGAAATGCCGGTAAGCTGTATAATGGAATGAAAAGGGTTTTTTTCAACTTTGTTGCATGGAACAGGGGATTGCAGAGAGCCATAAGAGGTAAAGCCTCCTTCCCTCCAACCTGCTGGTGGAGAGGTCTTACCCTGTCTGTGCTGTGACTGCCCCACCCACCCAGGGGCAGTGCTCCATTTATTGCTGCCTACAGGTCACATGACACATCACATGACTTACCCTAATTTTCACTAAGTGTCCACTTTCCCATTTGCAGCTTATACACTCCGACCACTAGAAGTTGCTGCACTATCTTCTCTGGTATCACTTCAACCACTCCCCCTCTCCAATCCTTTCTGGACAACCAATATCAACCCCTGTCCACTAGAAGTCACTACAGTTCTCTCCTAATCTTTTCTGTTCTTCACTAATCTCTACTCCCTCCTTTCTATCGGCCCACCATTAGACCCCTTGAAAGTCTCAAACCCTGTATCCCTGACTCCAAAGTCTGTAGCCCGTCCACTAAGCCAACATCCACCTCTATTTTTAAGTTTTTAACCCTTCCTTCTCCCTACTTAGAAACAAAAATACTTATCCTCTGTCCTAGTGCAGGTCTCAAACCCAGTACCCTTGCTGTCAAAGTCTGCAGCTCTACCACTTAACCACCATATCTGCCTAGTTTATCCTTACTTTCTAAGGCTCTCATAGTCTCTAACCCCCATAGTCTGCTAAAAATTTTCTTTTTTTTCTCTTGGTACCACTGCAGGCCTTAAGCTCTGGACTCTTGCAACCAGAGTCAGTGGCTCTACCACTCAGCCATCGTATCAAACTATTGTTAGCTCTACTCTAAGACTCTCAAAGCTTCTAACCCCCATAGTCTGCCAAAATTTTATTTTTGGTGGCACTGCAGCCATCAAAACCTGCACTCTTGCTACCACAATCAGCAGCTCTACCACTCAGCTATCACATTCAGACTAGTGATAGCTATAGGGTTTAAGGTTCTCAAAGCCTCTAACCCCCATAGTCTGCTAAAATAATATTCTTAGTGCTACTGCAGGCTTCAAACCCTGCACCATTGCTACCAAAGTCAGCAGCTCTGCCACTCAACCATCATATCCAGCTATTTTTTCAAGCTACTGTATTGTGACATATCTCAAAGCTCCTACAGCTTTTCTGGCTCCCCCCACAGCCTCTTTGTTCTTCCCACAAAGATATCTAGGCACCATGTCTGCTCAGTTCCACCTTATGTGCCTCATCCTCATAACCACCCTGGGGTTCACCTACCACCAGCCAAACCTCACCCTATGCCCCTTGTGGACTGCACCATTGCATCTCTCCAGATCTGACCATCCCCCCCACCTTGTCATCACCCACTGGACTCCTGCATCCACCTCCCACCGGCAGCCCCAACCCCAGCACCCACCCAGGCCCTCCCTGGCTCCACCCCTCTGCGCCCACCAATCCTTCAAACCCTGCCCATCCCCTGCTCTACTACATCCTCTCCCCCCTCTAAATATACTCCCAAAATTTTAATAACCTGCTGCCCTATGGTTAGAGCCTTAGTCATCCTACTACTCCTCTCTGGTAATATCCACCCTAATCCAGGCCCTGCCCCCACGACTCCACCTACCAGACCCTCTGGACTCCGCATTGCCTTTCTGAATATACGCAGCCTGCCAAAGAAATCTGCAGTGCTTGGGCAATCCTTCACCAACCAGACATCATTGCCCTAGTGGAGACTTGGCTCTCCAAATCTACTCCCGAAGCCTTTGTCTCACTCCTCAGATACACCCTATATCGGGAAGACAGGGTAGGAAAGTGTGGGGGTGGCTGTGCATTCTACATCAATAACAAAATTATTGGTAACATGCTCCCACCTCCCAAACTCACAAACAGAGCACAAGCCCTCACCCTAAAAATCACCCCGACCCCTCCAGGGGCCCACTATACCTCACAGTCACCTACATACCCCCTAAGAACCAAAAGACTGCCGTCACATCCCTCATCGAATACCTCTCTACCCTACCACACAATGCAGAGCAGACACTAGTAGGGGACCTCAATATCAATGGCTTGGTCCCTCAGCTGTGCCAACAAAGGACTCGTTCTCGGCCCTTGACATGGTCCAATTAGTTACCCAACCCACTTGACTTCACACATCTACTGGTACTCACACCCTCCTGGATATCATTATCTCTAACAGCCCCTACAAAATCCAGGATATACAAGTACTTCCCGACTCCCTAAGTGACCACTCACCCATCCTATTCCAATGGACCTCTTCCACACCCAAACCCATAACCCAAACAACCTTCCAAAGGTGTCTCCACCCAGGAGGGTTAATAAAACTTAAGCAGCTGCTCACCCAGATAGATTGGTCCCCCATTAATATAGCCCCCAGTGTTGACATTGCACTCAACCTGTTTACACAGGCCTTCACCAAGGCCTGTGACCTCTATGCTCCACTCACCAAACTCCACACCAAAAGGCAACATGCTCCTTGGATAACCCCCTCCCTACTCCAAATGTTGAGAGACAGGGATAATCTCTGGCACAAAGCCACAGAATCGGGCAGGTTGGCAGACCGACAATCCTATAATGCCGCTCACAGTAGATGCACTCGAGCCATCCTTCAGGCCAAAGCAGACCACTATCAATCCACTCTCACAACCACTTGGGGGTCTGCAAGGACCTTCTGGAATAACATCAAAGAACTCAATGGAAAAATCTCACTCCCCACCTCCCTCCCAGCTCACCATAAATGGCACTGCCTCCACAGACACACTCACCATAGCAAACTGTCTAAACACCACCTTCTCAGATCTCAGCACTGTTCTCCCTAGTTGTTTCTTTGACCCTGTGCCCCAAGCCCCACCCCAACCCTGCAGCATCCTTGTTTCCCCCTGCACAAAATATCCACCCACGAAGCTCGTCCTTACCTACAAAAAGCGCTAAACAGCAATAACCCTATAAATGACCCCCTAGATACCAGACTCCTTTGACTAGTCCTCAACGAGGTCCTAGTCCCCCTAATGGACCTACTCAACAAATCCCTATGCCTAGGGCAATTTCCTAGTGCCTGGAAAACAGCTGTCATTACCCCCATCCATAAAAGTGGTGACAAAGCCTCCCCAAATAACTATCGACCCATCTTCATTCTCCCCCCCAAAGCACTAGAAAAAGTGGTTGCCACCCAACTTACTAAATACCTAGCCAAGTATAACATCCTATGCCCAGATCAACATGGCTTCCATTCGGGCCATAGCACCACCACAGCCCTCCTAGAATTCACCAACTTCCTGCACTCCTCCCTAGACGCTGGTAACATTGCAGGAGCTGTGTTCATAGACCCATCCAAGGCCTTCGACACTGTCTGCCACCCTCTCCTTCTCGACTCACTCCACCAACTTGGTTTCTCCGCAGGCCCCCTGGTCTGGTGCTCCAGTTACCTTTCTGCCCGGTTCCAATGTGTCAAAATTAACGGAACCCTATCCGACACACTACCCGTCTGCTCCGAGGTGCCCCAGGGCTCTATCCTGGGGCCACTTCTTTTCTCCCTCTACCTAAACTCCTTACCAAAGGCCTGCTCCACAAAAATCTTACTATATGCAGATGATGCAGTGCTCTTTACTTCGCATCATAAACCCACACCCCTTCAGGACTCCCTCCAACATGCCTTCTCCCAGGCCGAAACATGGTTTAAGGACCGTAGACGGGTCATAAACTTAAAAAATACGAAGTCAATGATCTTCTCTCACTGACAAAACAAAGCAAAAAATGCACCTCTTCACATCCTCCCCAGCACCCAGCACCCTCTTGAACAGGTATCCAACTGCAAATATCTTGGACTTACCCTCGACTCGGCCCTTACCTTCCATGACCACATAAACACCCTTGCTGCCGCAACAAACACCCGGATTGGACTCCTTTACCCACACAGGGACTGCCCCCCCACACCCTTAGGCTTGCCATCATCTCATCAACACTGTCCCTAGTGGACTATGGGCTCCCTGTATACGGGGCAGCAGATAACTCCGCACTCCAGAAAATCCAGGCCTCCCTAAACAAGGCCTGCAGGCTCCTAACTGGCACACCTAGGCTCACTCACACCTGCTCCCTCTATACCTCTGCCAATCTTCTCCACCTTGATGAAAGACTCCGTTACCAGACCTGCTTACTGTCAAAGAAAATACTGCTCGGACTCCCCCCCCCGCGGTCACCGCCTCTCTTCATCCTGCAACCCCCACTATCTTCACCCGCAACTCAGAGAAAGCACCTCTGGTTGTGCCCAGGGTAAAAACCTCCTTTGCCCAGAGATCTTTCCACCACAGGGCCCCCACATGGTTTAATGCACTCCCAAGCACCATCACTAGCGCACCCTAGATCGCCCACTTCAAAACCACTCTTCGCAACCACCCCTTCAATATCCGCTCTGTAACTGATACTAATATTTCACTCTCTCACCCACTCTGATCCAAATTCTCTGACAAAGTCCATTATGGATTGCAACCTCCATCAATAACACCAAATCCATGAATAGGACTGACTACTATGTCTAGATGCTTTCTCAAGCTTATAATGTCTTCTGCTGTTATGTTGTAAATATCGTCATCCAAATATTATAAATAATGTCTGAAAATATCTACATCCAAATATTGTAAATAATGTCTGTGACAAATGTCTGTAACACATGCTTAATGTAATTGTTGTTATACCATGTTCTGTATTACCATTTGTCTTACATGTGACGAGGTACCTTTGTAAATGAGCCTCTGGCTCAAAGGTTGTAAACTGATATATCAAATAAATAAATAAATAAATATCTCTGGCATTTTTTGGAATTTTGGCACCACGTTTTCGACATTGGGTTTTTGGGACCCCTCCTCATGAATTCTGTCACTGTCATGGCGTCATTCGACCCCGAAAGGTGATTTCGCAGTCAATGCGTGGAATCACCTTTTTGAGACCAGTTAATGAAATGACAGTGCCAGTGTTCATGAGGTGGGCTCTCAAAAAGCCTATGTTGCAAATTTGGTGGAAAAATCCAAAAAATGACTGTTTTACGAGCATGCGTTGCGCAGTTGCTACGCACACTCGTAACTTCGCGAATTTGCATTATTATTATGCCAGATTTTTAACATTGGCATTTTTACACACCTCCTTGTGAACATTATAGCTGTCATTTTCACATCCTGGCTGAAATGTGTTTTCGCACTCCGCCATAAAATAGCACGGTTGCTGTGGGAAATCAGTGTTCAGGACAGATTATGAAAATGACAGTGGCACTGTTCATGAGCAGAGGTCCTAAAATGCCTATGTTGAAAATTTGTGATGATATGTAATAAAATTATTAGAAGCATGAGCGCAGCGCTGTACAGCTCATAATGCACGTCAGAAGTTTGCTAATTTATAATATTTTCACTCCAGATTTTCAAATTATTGTTCTGCACCTCCTTATGAACAGTACTGCTGTCATTTTTCACATCTTGGAGGAAATGTATTTTTGGAGTTCCGGCGCAGAATAGCATGGTCGCTGTGGGAAATCCGTGTTTGAGACACATTATTAAAATGCTAGTAAAACTGTTCATTAGCAGAGGTCCTAAAATACCTATGTTGAAAATTTGGTGATGAAAGTCCATAAAATGAGTGTTTTCCAAGTGTGCATTGCGCAGTTTGCATGTACGCTCGTAAACACCCCAATGCCTGTCGGTCTCTACAGGGTGAGTGGGGTTGGCATCACTTCAACACTTCACTGCCATTCCTATTATGCATCTCTACCTCTGCCACTACCAAAGCCAATGCCAGCGAGACAACATTCGGCATTGACAACTGCTTGTTTTAACTTTAGATCAGCTCTGCTGGAGATCAGGGTTCAGTTCACTTTGCAGGATCCTGCACATTGAAAAGTGACTTTACTGAGCAGAGGCTGGCTTTTCAGCCCTTCAGAGACTAAGTCCCATGCCACAACCACTGTTGTGTGCCAAAATCTCCACACCTGTGGTGATTCCTATTCTCAGCCTGTGCTCCTCATGAGCGGCAGGCACAGCTACAGGAGATGTTACGCCCGGTTCCATCAGGAGTAACATATTGGTGCAACTGCACTGGAAACACTGCCAAATGCTGCTGTAAATTGTGGATCCAGTTGTAAACTGGCTCCACCTTTGAAAATACAATGACTGCAGGAATATTTGTAGCTTCACAAGTGGAGACCTACTTGCACCAGTTTTTTCCCACACCCGCGTGACTTTCAAGGGCTTTGAAAATCTAGCCCCGGGTGTATTTGTTTACAGATGAAACAGCACTGCAGTCCTTTGTGCCTTTGAAAATGATGCTGAAATGAATGACAAACTGCGAGAATTACAAGATGCTAATGTATCTGATCTATCAGCACAGAATGATTACATTCCAGTAACACCTACAAGGCACCCTGAGAAATAAATGAATTTGTTGATTATTCCTAAAGAGTTTTGTAAATGAAGTTTCAAACCTCTTAAGAATAATGTTGAAGGTAAAGGACAGGGTCTGATTAGACTTTAGTTTTATGTTTAAATCCTTCATATCGAATGTGTTTAGCCTTTATCAATATATTTACATTTGTAAGTTTATGTTTGTTAAAGAGTAATGAACTTCTCTTATGAACTACCTCAGTAAACATTAATTTTTCACAAAATTGGAACCTTTAGTACTTGCTAATGAGTTCACCACTTCATGTGATATAATGTTATCCAGACAATTTGTTTGGACATTTTCATCTCCTCTCCTTGTTTAAGGGCTCTACTCTTCTCATGATAACAGTTATAATTAATGGCATATATTATAACCTTTTTTAATTATATATTTTCTCTTCTATCTCTCTTATTTCATGTGCTGCCAGTATTATATGTTATACTATATAACTGTGATATTCAGTAAAACACAAGTTAAAAAAAAAAAACTGTATCCTCTTTGTCTCATTCTGGAGCTGGGGATCCTGTTATGTATAGTCTAGAACTGGAGATCCTCTTCTGTGACGCTTGAGTTGGATATCCTTTTCTGCAACCCTCGTGTTGGAGATCCTCTTCTGTAATGTTCCGGAGTTGGAGATCATCTTCTGCAATGGTGGAGATGGAGATCCTCTTCTATAACACTGGAGTTGGAAATATTCGTCTGTTACATTCTGAAGCTGGAGATCCTTTTCTGTAACATTCTGCATCTGGAGATCTCTTCTGTAATGTTCTGGAACTGGCAATCCTCTTCTGTAATGCTGGAGCTGGAAATTCTCTTATGTAATGTTCTGGAGCTGGGACGACACAGTAACCCCCCCCCCCAAACTGTCAACAACCTACTCTGTGAACCAGGTCAGTTCCCAACAAGACGTACTGTACTTCACTTGTCGGTTCTGCAATGGACAGACAAAAATGAACCTAGTCCTGATTATCTCAATCCTACACTAAACCAATGGGCCTGATTTCTGTTGTGGTGCAGATACAGAGTGAAAATAAATAGCCAGTCTCTCTAATTAGCAAGCTTACAGTAAATGTGCTGTATTTCTTTAAATGGCAGGTGCAAGCACTATAGGCAGTCTATGAAATAGTAGGTCTAGTACAATGTAGGCACTCTCTAGTAAAGCCAAATTGGCACAAATGGTAAGGCAGTCTTAAGTAGGGCTAGGATTTGCTGTGCAGACTATAATTAATTAGGCAGTCTTAAATTGTAAGCTGTGATTAGGTATCCAGACTATACACAAATGGAGACAGTCTCTAACAAAACAGACTAGGTGCAATGCAATGGCAATCTTAGGTAGGGCACCAAATGATTAGGCAGTCAATGCAGGCATTAAATGTTTTGGCAGATACTTAATAGGGTAGCAGAAATGTGTACAATGAAACTGTATGAATGTATTGCTGGATCACCTTGGAAATGAATTCGCTCAATGATATTTTATCCATTTCATGGCATTGTCCTGAATAAAATATATTACTACTTACTACTACTAAATGAATATTTATGGCCCCTAGCCCTGCCCCTGTAATGCTTTTGAAGGGAACACTTTAAAACTCCACCCTATGGTTTTCCTTATCCTCAGGGTCTTCCCACCCCCACTTCCAACTCCCTGGTGCAGTGTTATCTCCCTAACCCTAGGATGGCTTCTATTGCTGGAGCATGCCCACTCCCTTCTTTATCTCCTAGAGGGAGCTCTGGTTCACTCCAGCCTATGGTCAGTCCAGTTTCTCTGGGGCTACCCACCCTCCCATGCTACATTACCACTCTGCTGTGCACCAAATAGCATGGTTTGTTTTTAAAATAATAAAAAACACAGAACTTTCTTAGTGGGTGGCACTGCTCTTTGAGCTGCCGCTGGACTAACCATCACGCAAAAGTTCTGGTACTGAGGAAAGGAGGAAGGCCTGATTGGGAATCACTGCTCCCATCAATCGTACTGCTGCTGCTGCTCTGACTGGAGGGGGAACTGAACCACCAGACTTACAACCACACTGCGGCGAGAGAGGAGGAGGAAGTTGATCAAGGCTGTCAAATTGTGGACTATGCTGCAACTACTGCTGAACCCACTCCCAGAGGAAATTACACTGCACCTGAACACCGGCAGGGAGACTCACCATAGAGGAGGCACATAGCCAGAACCTACAGGCATACATCAAACTTACCAGGTAAGCCTCAGATAGTGTTGCTGGCTGCATCTTCTGCCCTTACCCATCTCCACAAGGACATAGACAGGATAGAGGCAGTCCAGAGGAAGGCAACTAAAATGGTGCAGGGTCTGCAAGAGAAGCCGTATGAGGAGAGATTAAAGGAGCTTAATATGTATACCCTTGAGGAAAGAAGGGAGAGGGGGGACATGATAGAAACTTTTAAGTACCTCAGTGGAATCAACAAAGTCCAAGAGGGTAGCATCTTTCAGAAAAAAGAGACTTGCAAGAACAAGGGGACACAATTTAAAGATAGAAGGAGGGCGGATCAGGGGCAATGTGAGGAAGTATTATTTCACAGAGAGGGTAGTGGATGCATGGAACAGCCTTCCTGAAGAGGTTGTGGGGTTTAAAACTGTGGGAGAATTCAAGAATGCATGGGACAGACATAAGGCAATTCTTGTGGGGGGTAGGAAGAAATAGGCTGTTGGTTAACTAGGATCTGCAGCCTATCCTGTAGGTAGGGAAATGGGCAGACTAGATGGGCCTAGCGGTCTTTATCTGCCGTCAAAGTCTATGTTTCTATGTTTCTATGTTTCTTACCGATCCTAAGTGAACTGCTCCCTGCTACACTCCCAACCACTGTTCTCTTTTAGTTTTTTGCTTTTTGAAGCAGGATCAGGGTTCCAGTTGCACAAAGCCATGCATCAGAAGCCACAAAATGTCTCTCTCTTGAATTTTCTCCATGAGCTGTCTATGGACACAGTGTGTGGCTGTGCCTCATGCTGCCTCCTGGGGCTTAGTGGGATGTTTCTGAGGATCCTAAGATGGGCAGAGTGCCCAATACATACACTACATATATACCCCCGGCCCTATACTGTGCCCTAAGGTCTTTAACCTGCATCCCTGACACGCTTTAATTATTTACTTATTTATTTATTAGAGAGCTCCAGGGGTTTAATGGAGCACTACACCGGGGCTCTATCCTGAGCCCTTTCTTTTTTGTCCATCTTCCTTAGCAACCTCCTCACTGTACAGCATGTGTCTCCTCATATATCCACATGTGTTAAGACAATACCATACTTTTGCTTCCAGAGCCTTGGTCCCTAAGCTGGAACTTATTCTGCAGCATGACTTTGAGAACATTTAGCACAGGTTCCAGTCAAATCAGCTATCACTTAATGCCAGAATGGCAGTATCTATGATCATTGGCAGTAAACAGAATCTTCCCAGGCTCCACACCAATGCTCTCTTCAGGAGTCTTGATGGTATATGGTTATAGGCATAAAGACTGTATATAAAAAAACTGTAGAAGACATCAAGAACTTTCATACCACCATATGCAAGTGACCTATACTACGTCTATGGGGCTATTATGAAAATGAAGGCAGGAAGGAGGTCAACTGACTACCCTAGATCGTGGTGCCACTAGCCCCACCAATCAAGGTAAGAGCTCAAAAAAAGGGGCGACATATAATTAACATAGCAGGGAATGGAGCTGTCGAACTAGGGTGGAGGTCAGAGCTGGAAAAGACACTCCTGCTGAATAGCTGCACCACTTTGACTGTCGGCACTGCAAAGACACATCTGATCTTTAAACATCAGCTGAAAAATATTTTGCTTAGCAATTCATGTTATAAATGTTTTTAACCTGCATTGTAGGGTGCTCTTAATGTATTTCCAGCATATTGCAAGATATAACTCTTGTATTGCATATATTTGTAACTGTAAATAGTGGTACTAACTGTGGCTGCTTTGTACTGTGGCTCCAGGACGCACCTTAATAAGGGCTTTTGGCTCAGTGTGTCACCCTGGTAAACAAATAAAATGAATGAATGAATGATGCTACTATTCATTATTCAGATCCGAATAACAAATAGGGCATTATTTGTGGTATCTGGGCAATACTTAAGCAATAAGGCATGGCAGGGTGTGCATCGTTGTGGGTTTACGGCACACCTAGAGTGGGTCTAAGCATGAGACTGAAGGCCAAGTGCTTCCACCACTCTAGGTGTGCCATTATCCCACCATGACGCACACCCTTGAGTGCCTTATTGCAATTATAAAATGGGCATAACAAATCCTACCAGACTTGAGTAATTAAGAAATACAGAGAAGAAAAAAATCTGAAGTTATAACTTTATTACAATTAATTTAGACATAAAATAGAGATAAAATACTCCCTTCCAGAGCTTTACTGCATCACTCTATATTGCTTATGTATGCACCCTCTTGGAGCTTGCTAGTTAAATTCGGTAGCTAGGTAGTAGGAGCTCTGGTGCCAGTAGGTCTGGGATGTGGGCATGCCTGCTGCCGGCAGGGGGACCCATCCCTAGAGGATAAATAGTGGGTGTTTTTGTGCCAGAGAGGGCTGCTGAAAGGGAGACTGAGAAGGGGAGAGTAAGTCAGTGTTTGGGTCCTCTAGTTCAGCCAGAGGGCCATGGCGGGGCTGGGGTGGGCTGCTTGCTTCCCCGGCCCTCCTTCCTCAAAGACCCGCATTGGAAGTGCAGCGATTCAGACCACGATAAAAGGGAGGCATGGAGCACATATCTGGGTCCTGTCAATGCAGTTTGGGAGCTGAAGCCCAGAGAATCAGAAGTATGGAGGCACACCAAGTGATCTCTGGCACCTTGACAGGGTAAGCACCGATGGGGGGGGCCCTGTTCCTAAGAAATCTCACCCTTTGGCGGGTGCAGCCTGAGAGCCAGCAAGTGTTTTTATGGCCGGGCCTGCTCTGGCAGATGGGACCTGGGGCACGGTCCATAGGTGGCAGCCTGGACTTTTGAGGGCATAGTGGTGGCAGCTTACCCCCTTTTTCCCTGGTCAGTGGCCGATACAGGGTTTGGGCTCTCAGGGGGGTGCAGCCTGTGGAGGCAGGAAGAGTTCCACGTGGGGAGTGGCTGGTTGGGACCCCGGTGAAGTGGCAGGTCATTTGGGCACTCCATGTGGCACTTCAGCCAGTCCCCTGGTTGAAAGTAGTCCTGAAACTGGAATCACTGCAGGAGCGGAAAGTGCCTTTGGTTTCTGGGAAGGCCAGGGATGTGCAGAATTCCCTGGGGAGGCCAGTCCAGGCATATGGCATCAGCAATTGGGTCTCAGGAAGGTCTTCTGTGGTCTGTTCATGCTAAATTAGGAGCGGAATGTCCCTCGGGGACTGATTACCTCCAGGAAGGGAGCCCTAGGACCTTGATTATTTGGTCCACCCACCCACTCCCAAGTCTGGTCCTGTTTAAATACACTTAAACCATGCTCCGGCTTACTAGCTCACTCCTACAGGCTACTGCCAGCCAGCTCCTCAAGCTTAAACTGACAGCAACACTGTTTCTTGCCAATCATGTTTCCTATCTAGTGTAACTAGACTGCATTCCAGCATAGTTGCATTCCGGCTACATAATATAGCTTAGCTCATCAGCTCCCGTGGAGCAGCTTATTATTCCAACTTCTCTCATGACCATTGTACAGCACTCATATTACCACTACAATTTTCCTGCATTACGCATAGCAATACTTAAACTTTGCTGTCTGTCTGGCAGCCCCATATTCCCCACTATATCCAGGACCACACATTGCAGACCTCTTTATTATTACTTTGCATTGTATCTATCTCCCTCCTCACTCCCCTAGAGCCACATACTGACCGTTTAGAGGTGGAGTACATTATATCTCCTTGGGGGGAGGATGCTCACTGCCATCCACTACCTGCTTTCCGCTTTTTATTGGAACCTTCCTTTCAGCTGCCTTGGAATCCTGGAACCTCTGTCTTCCTTTTACCATACTTTAACCTCCCAATCGCACTCCATCTGTCCCTCTTCCACTCAGTTTTTTATGAGGCTAGGGTACTACTCTATGCAGTGTTAGGACCACTTAGTTACCGAGGTGCTTACTCTTCATCTAGTCTCTCTCCCCATTGCAAAAAAGAATGTAACCGTATCTTTAAACTGCTACTAAGTGCCCTGGGTAAAATGTTGTTGATACTATTACTCTGTTCGGACAATGTCGAACTGAACCCTGGACCAATCACTTCAATAACAGCTCCCCCGGATTTTGCTCACCTCAAGGGTGTAAAATTCCTTCATGTTAATGTTTGCAGTCTTCTGAAGAAGTTTGATTCCACTCAGTTCTGGACCCTCCTTACTATGCCTGACATATTGGTAGTAACTGAAACCTGGCTCAGCCCTTCTACTCTGGATTCTGCCATAAGCATTCCATTCTATAACATCTTCCAAACTGACCGACCTACCACAGGGGGTGGAGTAGTTGTATATATACTAGATAAATTGTTGGTGACCACTACCAGCTCAACCTCTTTGCCTAAGGAGTTTGAAAGTTTGACCCTGACGGCTTAGCTCTCTTCCTCCCAGTCTCTTTGCATTATTGGATGTTACCACCCACCCTTGGCAGGCCTAAAGGTGGCAGACCACACACGCAATTAACTGAACATGTCGACCTCCTAAAGTCATCATTTTGGGGGAACTCAGCCTCAACTGGCTCTCAGCAAGCTCTTAACCCCTTGAAGAACTATGTGACACCTTCGGCCTTACGCAACTAATTCCTGAAGTCACACACCCTAATAAGAAAAATCCTGCCAACAGTACCTTAATTGATCTTATTCTAGTTAATAAGCCTCACCTTTTCACCCATTCAGGTGTTTTTTTCACCGACCTTAGAGACCATTGTTCCATTGCTTGTGTAAGGTCTGGTTCCAAACCAGTCTCCTCTTCAAGATATATATACAAAAGAAGCAAACGTAACTTTGCTCCTCTAGCATTCCTTACTGAACTACAAAACTCTAGTTGGCAAGATTTCTATCTAGCCTAGTCAGTGTGCGAAGCTTATGAATCCATTCAAAGGATTGTACTTTCGGCTATAGATAGACATGCTCCGTTGATTAAAGTTCGCTCAAAGAAAAAATCATGTCCATGGTTTACGGCCAACCTGAAGGCTGCTTTACTTAATAGGGATGTTCTTTGGAAAAAAGCATATGAAATCAAACTCCCTGCCAACTGGTTGGCTTTCAGAATGGCTAAGAACACTTGTACTAAACTTGTCAGATCAGAAAAAGCTAAGTATTTTCAGCACGAGCTGGACTCATCATCTAAGGGTGCTTCTAAATTTTGGAAGACCATTAAGGATATAGAAGGGCATGAATCTGCAAATTCTCTCCTGGCCAAAATCCTCTCTGGTGGCTCCACATTCACTGACAAACAGACAATCCTAGATCTGCTTAACAACCACTTTGCCATCGCTGGGCTCGCCTTTGACTCCTCGCCCGACTATAATCTCTGCACACAACTTTGCAGTCAGGATACTGTTAGACCCACTAGCATTACCTCTATCCCTGACATGGCCTTCTCCTTTAGTCCTGTGTCATTGAAACAAGCGGAAGATCTATTGGTAGCCCTGGATACCAGGAAAAGTGCAGCTCCTGACCTTATCGACTCCTATTTTCTGAAGCTCGCCTCCCATGTATTATCAGCACCTATAACTCAATTCTTTAATCTATCTCTTGCCCAAGAATTCCTCCTTCCCATTTGGAAAACTACCCATGTTATTCCCCTACTCAAATCTGGTGACTCAAGTGATCTAAACAATTACAGACCGATATCTCTACTTCCCATCTAAACTGCTCGAGAAAATGGATAACTTGCAGCATAGGAAGTATCTGGACTCCACCAATCTGCTTAACCCTGCACAGTCAGGATTCAGAGCTTGTCACAGTACAATATCCACACTCACAAAGGTAACCAATGACTGGCAAAATTCTTTGGATGTCAGGAAATATGTATGTGCCCTGTTTCTTGATCTTCGCAAGGTATTCGATACAGTGGACTATGGCCTGCTGTTGAACACTCTTTAAAGTATTGGCCTAGACTCTTCTGCCTTGAAATGGTTCAATGGTTACCGCTCTGGGAGATTCCAACAGGTGAAAGCCCAAGAGGATCTCTCTCCCCTAAAATTTCTTCAAAGAGGTGTGCTGCAAGGGTTCCTTTTAGGACCACTGCTCTTTACTCTTTATATTAACAACATTAACTCTGGAATCAAAGCAGGCAACATTTTTCTCTTCGCCGATGACATGGTCATACATATTGCTAGGCCTACCCTGGAGCAGGCCTGTACGGACCAACAGGTGGACTTTAATCAGCTGCAGTTAAACTTATTGAGACAAAAACTACTAAATGCAAAACAAATGAAGGCCATACTTTTCTCACCTTCTGCCATAGGTCAAAAACCTTCCCTACATAGCTTAACTCCGCAGATTCTATCACTTCTGGGAGAACCTATTGAATATGTGACAAAATTTAAATATCTGGGGCTTTGGATAGACCACAAGCTTACATTCTCTGACCATATTGAAGAACTATCAAAGAAGCTAAGGCAAAAACTAGGCCTGTTCTTCTGGATCAAGCATCTCCTATCCCACGATGCCAAAAAAAGACTGGTCCAAACCACCTTTCTATTCTTATTGGACTATGCCGACTTCCTCTATGGCCAAGGCTCTGC
Source organism: Neoceratodus forsteri (assembly GCA_016271365.2). Taxonomy (NCBI): domain Eukaryota; kingdom Metazoa; phylum Chordata; order Ceratodontiformes; family Ceratodontidae; genus Neoceratodus; species Neoceratodus forsteri. The sequence goes on from CM028134.1 coordinate 357,517,979, forward strand.
CTCCGCAGTCTCTAAACTTGACTCATTCTATCACTGAGCTTTGAGATTTATCTCTGGTCTACCATACCTCACTCACCACTGCTCTCTGTATGCCGCAGTAGGCTGGACATCTCTCATGTTCAGAAGACAAAGAAATGCCACCTTTTGGACTTTTAGAGTCATCGCACATAAGCTTCCCTGGTATATCTCTGACTGCTTGCCCTTATGCACTGTAAGCAATTACTCCTTGGGCAGCCTCTCATTTATCTCTTTATACATTCTTAAAGTTAATTCATGTTTTGGTAAAGTGTCTATAAGCTATGTAATCCTTCACCTATGGAACAAATTACAAAAAACTCTGAAGCTGGCTGCCTTGACAACCTTCTCCTCCTTCAAAAAGCTATTCTCTAATTCCTTTATAGATTCCTGTAACTGCTCCCCCAGAGGTCAGTGAAATAAGTGTCGGACATCTGTCCCCAGGCCTTGTAATTCCCTGTTTATCACTCCTTCTCCTGTCTTCTCCCTATCACCAGTCCTACCCCTTTTCCTGAACTGTTCATGTACATACTGTATAATAATGTATATTGACAATATTTTTTTCTTAGCCTCTTGAGTATTTGCCTGTATAACCTTGCCTATTACTGTGCTATGTTTTATGTCCTCTTCTACATTGTGTTCCTTGATTGTACACCCATCATTTTCGTTTGTATATTTTACTTGTATGTGCATTTGTCCAGGTCCACCTTGCAAATTAACTCTCTCAATGGTGCTTCACCTGGTAAAATAAAGATTGATTGACTGATTGGTTGAAATTGAACACTGTTTTAAAAGTTTAAGACCTCTCAGCAAGAACGTAGCTCTCTGGTGTTTTAAAGCAACCCCTTTGTAACAAGGCCAATAAGAAATGGGATTAGGACAGTAGAAACATCTCATGCTGTCTCAGTTGCTACCTCAGTTTAAGTACTGATGAGACTAAGAAAAGAAAATGCAAGCAAGTGCCTGTGATAATGAAGAGTATGAATGGAAGGAATACGAATTGAAAGTCTGCAAGTCTGAAACACCTCTATGTGTGACCTGTTCCGGCCCATCATTTAGTGCTGCTGTCAGGAATGTAGCCTGCTCTGCTCAAGGGAAGGTCTGCAAAGCAATAAAGCAATCTGTTGGAAAAAGGGATTGTTGCAGAAGTGATTCTCGGGTTCATACCTGTAAAGTACCCCCAAAGTACTTATTACCCCCACGCTCCATGGAATGGCTTATCAACTTTCTTGTTATAAAATCAGTTTGTTTTGCAAAATAATCTGGTTGTGGACATTGTATTCATTGGACAAAATGTGTGCTACTGTTGTTGCCTGCTAACCACTTTGTTCCTGCAGTTATCCCTACCAATGTGAAGTATGTACCTGCTCCTCAACCTACGAAGCCATCTCGCAACAGCAGAAGAACCAGGTAATGAGCATATTCTATTTTCTGGGACTGTGTCTTCTTGGTTGCACAGTGCCCCCTCCCATCAAGATACCATCTGGATCCCACTTGACATCGGTAGTGGGGAGCTTATACCTACATTGACTTTTTTATAGCCGCTTTGATTACATTGAGCTTAGCAATATTTTTTATACTCCTGCTTTAGTCTCATTTTTCACTTTACAGAATCATACACATTAATGTTGACACTCTCATTTAGTTTTTTTACAGAGATCAATCGTGATGCAGCAGAGGAATCCATATAGTTATTTTTTGTGTTTCTTTGGTTGTTAGGACAATATTCACTTCTATTAAAAAAAAAAAGAAAAAAAAAAAACAATTACGCAATAAGATATGACAGGGTATGCGTTGTGGTTGGATGCATTGTGGAACTGAATATTTGTTGAACAGGATGCAACTTAATACCTCATCAGAGGAAAGGGACCTAGGAGTGTTAATTCATGAGTCACTTAAGACAACCAATCAGTGTAACTCTGCATGCAGCAAGACCAACAAAATGTTGGGGTGCATCAGCAGAAGCTCTGACAGCAGGAGCAGAAATGTTATACTGCCTCTTTACAGATCTCTGGTGAGACCTCAGCTGGAGTACTGTGTCCAGTTTTGGAGCCCACACCTAAAGAAGGACATCAACAGACTGGAGACGGTCCAGAGAAGGGCAACAAAGATGATAATAGAACTACATGACCTACCATACGAGGAGCACCTGAAAGAGCTGAACTTATTCTCGTTGGAGGCCAGATGGGGGGGGATGTGATCGAGACATTTAAGTACCTGAAAGCCATCATCAAAGTGCCATACTCAGAACTGTTTACTAGGTCACACAACTCTAATACTAGAGGGCACAACTGGAAACTCAAAGGGGGAGGTTCAGATGTGATGCCAGGAAGTTCTTTTTCTCCAAGAGGGTGGTGGTACCTTGGACTATTTTACCGACTGAGGTGGTGGAGGTATAAACAATCACCTCCTTCAAAACATGGTTGGGACAGGACATACATGCAACACAGGGTTGAGGGTGGGGATTCATCTTGAGTAAGAGTTCAATGCTAGCAGGCATGGCCCCAACAGGGTCCATGCAAACAAATGGACAGACTAGATGGGCCTTTGGTCTCCTTCTAAGGTCACCTTTCTATGTTTCTGTGTTTCTATGGATAACGGCACACCCTGGGTGTGTCACGAGGCATGAGACATCACAGAGTGCTTTCAACCACCCAAGAAGTGCCATTAACCCACCGCAACATACACCCTGGAGAGTCTTATTGTGATTATAAAGTGGGTCCAATATTTTTTTGTTTTTTAAAATAGTCACAGCACATCCCAGCACTGACATGCCATCTCAGGCTCAAATATTATGCACAGTAAAATGTAAAGGATAATGCCTGAGTAACAGTGGTTAACCATGATGTAATCACTTCAAGCAGTTGCCAGAACAACCAAGCAAACCTTGAGAGCGCGGCTGACCACCGTTACTCAGGCATTGTATTTTATAGTGTATGGAAAAACTAGTCACTGTGGGAAAAAAAATACAGGTTTTTTTCAATGTACATTTGTTCTCATGTAAAATGGGCAAACTAGATGGGCCTAGCGGTCCTTATCTGCCGTCAAAGTCTATGTTTCTATGTTTCTCCTACTTGGCTATGAATGCCTCCTGGTTTGAATGCTGAGCAACTGAAGTGCAGAAATTAGCCATTGCAATTTATACTGCAGCAGGTCTGTAACTGTCTGAATGGAATGTGTGTTTTTTGAATGAATGTCCAAGCAGCAGATCACCTTTCCTTTCCAAGAATTTTGACAGGTGGTGACATTCCATTCTGTAATCCCATCATTATGACATAGTTAAAGAGCTGCTAATGCCTAAAAGAAAACATTGAAAAACATAATATAGTGTATGGTGGAACGCTGTTCCGCATGGAAATCCATGCCTGGAACAGCGTTGTTGTCCTTCACTCGGTGCGTAATGATCTTGTTGTGCTGCACCCAGTGCGTCACCGGTGCAGCACAACAAGATCGAACACATCCGCGCATGCGCAATAGAGCGGCGCGCACGGCAACACGGAAGGCGGCACTTTGGCGGCAGACACAGAAGTAAGCTCCGAGTGTTCACGAGTGGTATTTATGGTTGCCCATACATATAAAGATTGTGTATGAGCAACATGTACACAAACAAGGCAGTTTTACATCTTGAGGCTCTCGTGGTACCTGACTCCTCTCGAAAGACGCCTTGAGGTCTCAGGTTACCACGGAAACCTCTCGATCGCAACTGCCTTGTTGTGTATGCTTGCGCATACACAATCCTCTATATAGTGTATGGTGGAATAGTTGCTAGACTCAGTAACAGTAAACTGAGACAACTGGAATGTTATTTGAATACTGTACTGAGGTTAACAATCACATTCTGGGTGTGTAGAATACTGAATTACACTGGCATTCCATTTTGTAAACCCACTGCTAGATGAGATAGGTTTATAAAGTTCTGACATCGCAACAGTGGGATTACAAGGCTGTAATCTGCTTGATTTCAATGGGTAATAAAGGCTACCCATACATTGTACATGCATTTTTAATTAGCTCTTAAACTCTCTCTTTTCCCCAACTCACCCCCATTTACCTGTTTTCTCACCTTTCTTTCTTCTTTATATTATTCCCTTCCTTTTCTCTGTCTTGTTTATTTTCTGTCTTGCCAACATTTGAGAGACGGAATGTTCACTACAAATGGAATACAAGAATTCAAACCTCTGCTCAGTTCTGCTGGCAGAATGTTTATCCCACTAGCACACAACAGAAATTACCTGTAACAGCTTGAACAACACAGATTTCCCTAGTAAGCAGGTGAGGACAGGAGGGTGATTTTTCATGATCAGCAAAGAAACAACATAAATTAAAACTCTAAGTACTGTAGTGCTTCATTTTTGTGTGTGTGTGTGTGTGTGTGTGTGTGTGTGAAGAGGATTATGAGGGAAGATAACATTTAATTATAGTGTATGGTAGAACGCTGTTGAGCATGGAAATCCATGCTCCCAACAGCGTTGTTGTGCTTGCCTCAGTGCGTCACTATCTTGTTGTGCTGCACCGAGTACGTCACTGGTGCAGCACAACAAGATCGAATGCATTCGCGCAAGCACAATTGATCAGCCCACAGCGATGCGGAAGTCGACGCACTGCTACACATCCCTAAGTAAGCCTTATTTGACTTATTTGGGGGATCACGGAGCGCTGATTATGCTTGCCCATACACTATAAAATATTGTGTATGAGCAAGCATACACAAACAAGGCAGTTTTATGATCTCGAGGTTTCCGTGGTAACGGACCTCTCGAGCTATGCTCTCGAGGTCTCTGGTTACCACGGAAACCTCTCGATAACAACTGCCTTGTTGTGTATGCTTACTCATACACAATCCTCTATATCATGTTTTTAAATGTAAGGCAGTTTTATTTTTAGAGCCTAGTTGAACGTTTTTAGTGAGTAAAGGTGACAGACACATTTGTGACGGCAGTCAGGGATCTGTGCTACTATTGATTTTATTGTACAGAGACTGCTGGATCTTCTTCCAACACTGTTGTGCTGGGATATCAGCTCTGGGTTCCAAGCTCCTCAGCCAATCAGGTTTCTGGATTTTTTATTCCCATTTTATAATTAAGCAATAACACATGACAGGGCGTGCTTTATCATAGCATATCGGCATGCCTCGGGTGCACTGTGAGACACAAAGCAAAGCCGAGTGCCTTACACACGAGAAGTGCCAATATCCTATGATAAAACATGCCCTGGAGTGTGTTATTCTTTTTTTTTCCATATACATTTTTGCTTTTTCTAGTATTTCTCCCGTTTCCTCCGGGGCCCCAGCACATGGCTGTACGTGCATGTGGAGGCGCACACACACACCGGAAGCCAGCTTAGCCCCTTCCTCCCACCCTACGTGCTGCCCCCCACCACCTGTGTACCCCACTGGACCTCCATCCAGTGGGGACAGGACAACAGGAGGGGCGACAACCCACCACTGCCACTCCAGGAGAGGAGAGCAGCCTGACGGCTTGCCCAATCCCACTCCTCCCACCCCCATGCCAGCACCCCGATGACGCAAGATCATTCACGAACCCGGGTTGTCAGTGCAGCATGAGGTAAGGCATCCAGCACCTCAACACTCAGCACCACCTGGCCGGCTATAAAACCTGGAGTGTGTTATTATGATTATGCGCTGGACTCCCACAGTAAAGTAAAAAAAAGACACAAAGAAAGGAGTAACAATTAAATTTTTTAGTGTTTTTGAGCTGTAGATGTACATTACTGTATGAAATAGTCCAATGGTGAAGTCATTAATCATGTAACTGTAGTGACTGGTGATAACTGACATGTTAGAAGCAATCAGTTTTGTGTAACATCAATGCCAGTTTCCTGCTCGCAAGAAAATTAAAAAATAAAGCTGACTGCTGTAAATGCTCCAGTAGGTTTTTAATGCCTTTTATAAAATGGGTCTAAAAATCAAAGAACTTTAATTGGTTAAAACCAGTCAGGTGACCATTCAATATTAGTGCATAATCTATTGTCATCCTGGTCTTAAACCACATCACACAATGAGCAAATCAATTCTCCTACAACCAGAACTATGTTTCATCAGTCCCCCTACAACCAGAATTGATCTTCCATCACAAACATGACTGCTACCTTTACAGAGTAAAATACCTTCAACTGGGCCCTAAAAATAAAATTACCTTAAATTAAAAAAAAAAAAATGAATTAATTAAATGTTATTTTCCTGATTATCACGCACTACTTACACACATAAACAAATTGGAAACATTAACTATTGTTCATAGTTTTCATTACAACAGTTTCTTTGCTGACAATGAAAAATCCTCCTTCTGTCTTTCATTGTTTATTAGGGAAATCTCTTCTTCTTTCCCTGACAGTGAGATGATTGAGTTTGTGGTTCTAGAAAAGGCCTTTGTTGTCTGTGTGTACGGTATGTTAGGAGAGGAACATTCTGCCAGTGGAACTGAGCAGAATTTTGTATCCCTGTATTCCATGGCTAACATTCCATGGTAAACATTCCATATCATGAATGTGGGGAAAGACAGAGGAAAAGAAAACAGGATGAAAAAAGTAGGCAATAATACTTCATAAACAAAAAGCAAAAGTGGGAAACACAGTTACACAGGCAGAGGCAGATCCAAACTGCTGCAATACATTCCTGAAATTTATGAAAGTACATACATTTGAATCATACCTGGGTATTTTTAGGTGAAATCTATTACCCCCACACCAAAAAAGGCAACCTGGCAGGTTTAAAGTTTTGAACACATTTCCATTAAGAAACAGTACTTTTATTGATTTAAAACGCAAGGTAATTTTTTTTCTTATAAAAATGTGTGCCGCACACAGTTTTCAGTATGTTTTATGTTTTTAACTAACTCCACAGTTACCAGAATAGGGACTATTTTTGGTATTCAGAGTTAACATGGAAGCTTATTTCAATAAAAGGTCCAATTGCGATCTTTTTAAAATACTTTTATTTTCTTATTTCCATTAATTTTAAGTCATATATTTAAATGCCATTTTATAAGAGTAATAAGACACTCCAGGGGTGTGCTGTTATGGTGAAATAATTGCACTTCTCAGGTGCATTTAACGGCATAGGCTGTGCCTCGTGCCTTACAACACACCTGAAGCGTGCGACTATTTCACTATAACGCACACCAGGTAATGTTTTATTGCTTAATTAAACCATTTTCAGTAATTACTTCAGGATGAGTTCTGTCCGAGGAACTCCAGACAAGAAAAGCATGTCTTCATCGCAAAGGCATCTGTGGAATGCCCCCTGCCCAAATATTAAACTGGTGTATGGCTGTTTGTCTGAAGCTGATAAGAATTAAAACAGTATTCCAAAAGTTTATTTTATTCTAAACTGATAGATGTCTGTATCAAGTCAAAACATGCACCTGAAAGTCATTAAAACCTTGTGTGAAAAAACTCAGACGAGATCTCCCACGCATGCACATTACCCGTCCCACTGATGCACATGCTCAGGATCTTGTTGGAGGTTTTTTTTTTTTTCCCACACATGGTTTTAATGACTTTTGGATACACTTTTTGATTTGAGACAGACAGCTACAGGTACAGAATAAAATAGACTTTTGGAATACAGTCCTAATTTTTATCAGCTACAGACAAAGAAAAATGGCGATGTTCGAGTCAGCATTTGGGTCACCGGGCTTACAAAGATACCCTGGAGTGCAGTCAGGGGTTTGCTGAGGCTGGCAATCACTCAAGGTGAGCTGGTGAAAATATACTAAGAACTATTAATTCTATCAGAAGAAGGGGAACAAATGTTATTTAGTCCAGCTTAAAATAATAACAGTATAAAGTAGATAGTTAATGTTACAAAATAATTCTTTAAATCTCTTAGTATTTAATGAAATTGTTTATTTAAGAATTATAGTTCCTTTTTGGATTCAGAATAAATTTCACCTTTTTAAATGGTAAATATATCTAACAGGAAAGCAATTTCATGAAAATAGTCTTTTATTATTATTATTGATGAGATTTCAATGATCCTTTAGCTACAAGGCCCCTTCTTGGATGAACAAGCTGCCTAACTCCTCTCCTCCACTCACATAAATAGACTTGGCCACTTTAAAACCTATCTTAGGGACCATCTCAAATCATCCAACCTCTGCGACTGCCGTTAAACCCTCCCATTCTCACCCCCCCACAACAATGGCCTCCCGCCTGCTTACCCCTCTCCCCTTGTCTGGCCCCCTATGTGCATGCTTGTTTATGCTTCTACTTAGGGATTTTATGCTAACGTAGTCCATGCATTGTTCTCTAGGAAATTACCATTAGCCTTTAATGTATTGTCTCGGTATTCATTTTTATCTATTTTCTGCATTGTATCTTGTCGTTGTTGTAATTTCATGACATGGAGCCTTTGTAAATGAGTCCCTGACTCAAAGATACTTTCCAAATCCTATAAATAAAAAATAAAAACAATAAGTAAAGTTCTGTAGAAATCTGTATTTGGTTGTGTTTTATATTTGTATTGTACAATTTGATGTGTACTCATAGTCCATATGTTTATTGTATCTGACAATGATCTAATAAAAATTTTATTGATTAAAAAAAAAATACATAGTTACGGACATAGTTACTGATACTGGAAATTGGCAATATTTGTTTTAATACTGAAATATGGAAGTTAGTGTCTCTCTGTTGATGTGTTGTTTTCTGTAATGAAGGGTTTAGACCGAGCTTAGGCATATCAGTCTAGGTAATCAGGTTCTGCTAACGGCTCTTCTTTTTAGCCGTTCTTTTATAAGGGAATATAAGTACACCCTTAGAATGCTGCCCTCCAATCACCTTCTCCAGTTTTACCTGTCCATTGCATAATATTCATTACATTCACACAGCTAGTTTCAGCAGTCAGCCACTGGGTTGAGAGAAGCTGTTTAAAAGTGTTTGCTAAAAGATTTTTTGTTCCAATCTGAAAAAACCACCAAACTACCTGTCCTGGGCTTTGTGTGCTGACAGAACTTGTCCTGACAGAGGGTCTAAGTCAACTGAGGCCCTAAGTGATTGCCTACCCCTTGGGTAGGTGAAGGCAATTCAACCTATAGGGTGAATAGGACATCAGAGATCAGAGCAGCCCACATCCCTCACCACCTTGAAGCAGATTGGGTCTGTTGCACCTGCAGCACTGCCTGCATCTGTCAATTCAGAGGGAGACACCTTGACAGAACCTGCAACCGCAGAGTCTGCTAGAGGTCATGAGTACTGGGTCAGCACTCTACAGATTATTTTTGTTAGCTAGGACCAGTTAAAATAACTGCTGAGCATTCCTGCACAACTTTCATCAAAACACATTTTAGAGCTGTGAGAGCCAGGACCAACTAGCATCAGTATAAATATATTTTGTTTGGTATCTTCCACTATCAGTTTTCAATTATTACAGCACCATGGTACAACATCAGTGCCTGCTGTGTTCACATATTAAAAGACAGCTTTATGAGCACCAAAAGAACTTTAGAGAACAGGTGCACCAGTAGGGGGAGACAGTAAATACTGTGTGGGGACTCACTAGAGGGTTGTGGGCTATGTGCGGAGTGAAATGGATAATTGTTTTGATTGCCATTAACCCATTCCTTTCCAACATCCAGAGCCTATTCCTGTCCACCTAATAAATAGCTCGTTTTGAATTGCAGTTTATTGCATTCTGCATATTTTTTTTGCTTCTTTTACATGCATAGAGTATACATTGGTGGGGTTGTATATAAGTATAACAGTTCGCAGTCACTGGGGGTGGAGGTTGCATTCATTTCCTGTGAGGCAGCACCCTGGCAGCAGCCTGTCAAAATGATCCCCATAGGTGGAGGCATCATGCCACTTTACATTTATGCTTCGTCAGCACCAGTTAAAATCGATTGTACCAGTTATAGTCCTATTGTGCAACATATCGGCAAGCAAACAGGATGATACACACACATCACAGTAACAGTCAGGCGTCCCAACGCCATGCCCAGCGCCAATCATAGGAATGACACACAGAACCCAAATATTATTAGTTTCAGTGATAGCATCATTTAGAACATTCAACCACACCAAAATTGAAAGATTACGTACAGATATATTTAACATTGTCATCACATACACATCAACAGTGTTCATCACGTCCTTCACGAGCATTCACTTTATTAATGTAGCATTCAAAGAGAAAAACAAACAAAATGAAAGCAGACAGCTATACAGCTTTGAGTATTCACAACCAAAATATTCACATATGGACAATATATCTGTTTTTAAGGAAAGGCTTAATAATTTTTCATTTAGCTCACGGATTCCTGCCGCGGCAACCAGTACTGCCTTATGGTTATTCTGGCCTATATTGTTTACAACGACCGAACATAACATACCAACATGCTGGCTGCCAGCTTGATCACCGTTTACGTCCCCGACGCCCCGCTTTCTTGCCCACCACGCACGAGACAGCAACGACCAGCCGCACAGGCTGCCTCAATTTCACCCCAGGCTCCCACAAAGCCTTTAGTCTGCGCCAGAACTCACACACTTGCACCGCCACTCCTGTTTTTGTAGCCGACGCCTCGCACGGACCCGAAATCAAAACATCTTTGGGTCTTCCCCATCCCATGAAGATCTTCTGACTGGATTCAACCATTAAACGCCAGTGCCTCATCACAACAGTGATCCATCTGCCATAGCACTGGTCCTCATTCCAGTTTGCATGATCTTGACCTTCATGCCTTTCTGCTTCCGTAACTAGGCATTTCTTTGTCTTCAATCATAACCACTGGCTCATAAACCGTCCCCAGGGACACCAGCCTTGGTATGGTATGGGTGACTAGTATCCCTAAGAGACAGTTTATGAGAATGAAAAGAAACTGCAGTACTGATTCTGGATTTGAAAAAAGAGCAGATGAGTTGGAAATGAGATTAAAAGAAAGGAAATACCCTGTAGATTTAATCACAGAAACCAGAAAAGAGGTCAGCAATATGGAAAGGTCAAAGGTCATGCAAAAAGAAAAAGCAGAAAAACTGGAAATAAGAGACCAGAGAATTAACTTTGTAAGTACTTATAATGCTCAGTCAGATGAGATCACTAACATTGTTAAAAAACACTGGCATTTAGTTAGTTTGGATCCAGGCCTCAAGGATCTCAGTGATGTTAAACCTAGGATGGTGCATAGGAAGGGAAGAAGTTTAAAAGATATTTTAGTTCATTCGATACAGCCTAGAGAGGTGCAAGGAAGAATGTGACTAACAAAAAAGCAAGATGGCTGTTACAAGTGTGGTAACTGTAAGTTTTGTAAATTTCTAGCACAAACTAAAAGCTTTATGAATCCAAAAACACACAAAGATACAAAAGTAAGAGGCTTTATAACCTGTGCAACTGAGAGGGTCATTTATATGGCCTCATGCACATGTGGTAGTATTTACATTGGTAAAACTAAAAGAAAATTGAAGGAAAGAATGGGAGAACATTTGAGGACAATAAATTATGGTGATCAGAAAAATGCTTTAGCAGCCCATATGGCAAGAGTGAAAAACACTAAAGAACATATTTGGTCATTTTTAGGCATAGAAAAGCCAATAAAGAGCCCTAGAGGAGGTGATTACGATAATGTACTCCTTAAAAGAGAACAATACTGGATTTTCGCAACAGGAGGGTCAGAAAAACCAGGCCTAAATGAAAGAATTGATATTAAGTCTTTCCTTAAGAAATGAGGATTGTATTGTCATATGTGCCTTTGAATGATTTTGGTTTGTAAAAAAGTAGATGGATACTCCAAGAAACTGTATAAACATCTGCTCATTTTTTTTCTCTTTTAGATACTACGGCTAATAAAATTCTCAGTGGATTCCTATGTCTCTCAATGGAGAAGGACAATGGTGGACACTGGTGTGCATAGTGGTAAAATTAATATGTAATGATAATGTTAAATATATATCTGTACATGGTCTTTTCAATTTTAAAGTTGTGGATTACAGTTAGTGTTTTTAACTGCTTTAAATAGGTGCACTGCCACTTTAGTAATATTTAAGGGTTCTGGTATTTTGATTATGTCATTCCTATGATTAAGCGCTAGGTGGTGTGAAACGCGTTAGGACACATCTGTTTGTATTACTGGAGGAGGTGGGCAGCTTGTATGGAGTGTGGAAGCTTTGTATTTGTGTGCAAATAAAATCCTGTTTGAAAAGCACACATGATGGTTTTTGGCTTCCCTTCGGTGCATGTTTAGCACATCATTTGGATTTAAAAGCTTTGGTACAGTGCTCTGATGTTTTAACTGGTGCTGGCAAACAACTACTTTCATTTACACCTGTCTGACACTGAGCACAGGACCCTGGTGCGGACCTCAATTCCTGTTTCCACTTTACATTTACCTGCAAACCAACTTAGCCCAGGTGCCATTCATCCGAAGGCCTTATAGACTTTGCTCAGGTAGCATTGGACAGGCTTAGTTTCATACCTTATGGCTGGGCATGGTTTTTATTTATGTATTTCAAAATGTTTGCACCAGGATAGACACTCTTAATTAAGTTTATACCTGGTTTCTAGAGAGTGTGGAAGGGGAAGAAAAGAAGTAGTAAATGCTTCATAATTACACTGGTGAAATAAACACAACTGTAGTTAGTTCTGAAATGTACATACAGTACATACTCACATACATACATACTTACATACATGCAACACACACCACACATATATATTATCATACAATTGATGATATTTTCATTGATGTACCTAATTTTAAACTCAAAAAAATCAACATTTACCATACATTACTATGGCTAATTTGCATGGAAGAAAACTGTATATTTGGTGTTAGAGTGAACGTGCCCAGGTTACATTGGACAGGCTTAGTCTCACACCTTATGAATGGGGTGGCTACACATAATAAAGGCTAGCAATGGGATGCATCGTTTGTTTCATTTCTCCAGTTTTTAAAGTTAATCCAAAAGTGTATTTTTTGACCTGTGCAGGAAGAGCTCCTAAATCTGGGTATTGATCTCCAAAACAGTTTCAATGCAGCTAAGCAGTGCATAAATATAAAATATTTTTATTGCTTGTTTTGAAGTTTTCAAACCACGCTAATGTACAAAATGAAATAGGCTTCCTGGCAAAGATCCACAAGAGGATCAAAGCACATGGGTACTTCGACTGCCCCCTCCACTTACGCATACAATAAATGTGACTATTATTAGTCTAGTTCTTGTTAAGCTTTCTGATTTCAGTGCACAGGATCCTTGTGTGTCCCCAAACAAAGCAGCATTGTTTGGTGAAGAACCTAATTTCCAAGAGGGTTCATTACAGCAACAGAAAAGTTACACTGACTTTCTTTTAAGGGTTAATGATGGAGAGGATAGTAAAATTCAGGTATGATAAACAGTTGTTATGTATTTTACATGTAGGTATCTACAAAGTGTTAGTAGCATCATTGTTACAGTAAGTCAAAGTGTGAACTGTAGGTTCCAAAATGCAGATGAGCCTACAAGGATCACTTTAAAAGTTATGTCTCATCCAGCCTGAACAATCAAGGGGCACATGGACTGTTGGGATATTTCTACAGGGCAGACATCTTACAGTGTGAACGTATGCTCATATGGTATGATTTTAGGAGCTAATGAGGTCAGCTGGTCTCTTAAGTTCTCTGCCCCCAGCACAGTGGGAATACATTGTGACTCCATTTTCTTCAAAGTATACATCAAGACCAAGTTATAGTATTGGCTGATAGCTACACTTGTAGTCCAGTGGATCCCGATATTTTCCTTGAGTCTTCTTCTTTTCTGTGACAATGTGTGCCCCCTTTGTTATCCATTCTTGGATTTCTGAAGAGATGTGTATGATTTTCTGGTGTTATTCCTTTCAGGTATTTAAATACTATAATCATTTCTTCCATGGGTCTTCTCTTGTCCAATGAGAAGAGCAATACTCCAGCCAATTGTCCTCATAGGTCATGTTCTCCAGCCCCTCAACCACCTTGATTGCTCTCCTAGGGATTTTTTCAATCTTGTGAAAACTGAACACAGTACTCAAGATGGGGCTTTACTAAGGACTGGTACAAGGCCATTATAATTAAGCAATAAGGCATGACAGGGGGGTGTTCCGCTGGGATAACAGCATGCCTCAGGTAGGTTGAAGAAAAAGCAGCAGTACAAAAAGGAGGTGTAGGAGGAGGTGGGGAGGAAGAAGAAGAAGAAGAGGAAGAAGAAGAAGAAGAGGAAGAAGAAGAAGAAGAAGAAATGTAGTTCTTTTCCTTTCTTTGCCATGTTCTGTTGGAGTTTGACAATGAGGTACAGTAGAAATTAGTTTACATTGAAATGGCCTTCACTCAGAAGTACTGTAGAATAGTGATCTGTGTCAGGTTTGTATATCCCATCTCCTTTAGCATCAGTTAAAACTCCATCTTGCCCTGCCTGCTCTTGTCATTCACCTCCCTGGATCCCTCCCTGTTGGAGCCCCTATCATCCCTGTTTTTGGGCCCCCTCCTGGGTTCTACTGCAACCTGTATCAGGCTCCATCCTTTTCTGCATCTGCACCAACATTCATTCCACATGTTTTGCTCTCTTTGGAGCCTATGCACAAACTGAGGGCCGCAGTTGCATAGTCCACAACAGTTGTGCGTAATGGTATAAAATGGTACACGCATGCACAATGTGTACAATGTCACCCAGGCGCATGGCCCAGCATGCACAGCAATACACAATGTGGCGGGCAACCACAAACAGCAGACATGTAACATAGACACACACAAAGTGCAATATGGAATGGCTGTTGTTCATGGTCCCACTGGCACAGGACAGGGCAGAACCCATAGTGTGGAGACACCACAGAATGCTGGATGCAGGACACTCTTGCTAGATGCCCAGTGGTGGACAGGACATATACTGGCACCAGGGAATCTGCAGAATACATGGCATTTGCATGAAATTTGGAATGCGTGGTCTAGTATGGTAGATCTCTTAATTTACTAAGTTGTGTTTTGGTCGGACTTATGGTTTTTGCACAGCAAAACGCAAAAAAATGCATTTTTCACCACTTTTGACATGCTTTTTGCCCTTGGCACTGTGACCACACCGTGTGGTCTTTTGGACATTTGGAACGTAGAAAGAGGTTGAGTCAAGGAACAATCCAGCATTGGTTTGGTAAAATAATATTAATCCATTCCAAAGTTATTATATTTTTAATTTTCAGGTTCTGAGCATGCTCCGTTCACTCCAAGATTTATATGGTTATCTTTCAGACAAAGATTGGGCTAACAGTCAAGGATTTTGTAGCTCACAGACTAGGATCCTGATTGGCCAGAAAAGTCCTTGTCTGTGAGCTGCCATCTTGTTTTTCAGTTTTTACCCAAAACAAAATGTTGTAGCTTTCTCCACAGGTGATTTTTTTGCCAAATGAGGCATGGGTTTTGTTCAGTGTGACCCCTTCTACAAAGCCATGCCTTTGGTTTGGCTAATTTTGGTCAAAAAGTAGCTTTTTAAAATTTTAAAATTTTTTGACCATGACTCACTAATGATCCTAGTCTGTGAGCTGTCAAAATCCTAGTCCATGACCTCGCTGTCAAGGATTTTTCTACCTCGTGGCTTAAAACTTTACGTTTGCATTGCTAATGAACGGTTTGATCTTTTTACTTGCAATTTTCAGGGTATTGGGGGGATGCGCTACAGGTGTGAATTATGCTGCTTAAGCATTGGGGAATTAAGCTGTTCCATAGATATGCCATCACGAAGCTGAGATTTTCCCCATAGGATAACACTGTGGCACCCATTGCACTTTTCGGTGCCCATATCTCAGAAACTAAGCAAGATACAGAGATTTCGCTACTGATGGCTTAAGCCATTGGAACAAAATTGGAAATCCTAGATTACACTTGCAGTGGAAATTTGTTTGTCGGTTGCACGGTTAATGAGATATTGTCAAATTAGTGTTACAAGGGTTCAAAGGATGCCTTTCCAGTGATTTTCACTGCCTGCATCTATAAATGATGTGAGATATGAATTATTCGACTTATGTCATGTGGACATCTCACTGTCACGATTACAATGACACTTGAATTTTTTTTCTAGCTGTTACAGTTCCCAAGATATCGGCAAATTAGAGTTACAAGGGTTCCTTGCCCTATAGGGCTGCTTTATGGCTCTGTAGCTATGTGTAAGTGGGAGCACAGGGCCCAGAGGGTCCTCACTCCTGTAGTTGCATATCATTATGCAGAAATGGACAGCTTGGTGGCAGGTCCCACTCTCCCACCAAGACATGCTATTTAGTAATTATATTACACTTTTTCAAAAAGTAAGGAAATTCATTTCAAAAAAACTTAATTTAATGCATCAATTAATTAATCAATCAATCAATTTTATTTATAAAAAGGCGCCTTTCTAAAACCAAGGCACCTGTACAATAAAATACATAAAATAAAATAAATTATTATAAACAACATATAAATTCCAACAAAAACAATATAAAAACCATATAACGAATAACCACATCAATCAATGAAAGCCAGGTTAAAAAGATATGTTTTTAAAGCAATTTTAAAACTCTGAATGGTTAGGCAATCTCGGACGGAGCAACAAAGCTAGCCCTTTGCCTGAAGGTTCGTAAACGTACCCTGGGAACCTCTAGCATTCCCTCATCAGTGGACCGGAGAGGATGGGAGGGACAGTAGGGACAAAGGAGATCTTTCAGGTAACTCGGTCCCTGGTCATGTAGGGCCTTATAGGTTAACAAAGCAACCTTAAAGGTGATCCACCACTTAATCAGCAGCCAGTGCAGACTACGGAGCACAGGCGTTATATGACTGGCTCTTGAAACACCAGTCAATAGCCTGGCAGCCGCATTCTGCACCAGCTGCAAGTGGCGGATATCAACCCCCGACAGCCCTAGGTAAAGGGCATTGCAGTAGTCAAGGCGGGAGGTAACGAAGGCGTGAACCAATGTTGGAAGATAATCGGGAGAAACCAGATGTTTCACCTGGGCGATATTTCTCAGATGGTAAAAAGAAGTTTTAACAACTGCTGACACCTGTAATTTCAAGGTCAGACAGTCATCAAACATAACGCCCAGGTTCCGTACCCGGTCTGAGGTGGCTAGCTGGACACCTCCAAGCCACAAGCCCGAAGGTGAACCTGCCAGCACACCCGCCTCACGACGACCTGGGTTCACAACCAACACCTCAGTTTTATCAGGGTTCAACCTCAGTCAGCTCATATTCATCCAGGCCTGGATTTCAGTCAGACAGCTGTTGAGCACCGAGACAGCATCATCTTGTTCAGGGACAAAAGACATGTATAGCTGAGTATCATCTGCATAGCAGTGAAAACTCAAGCCATACCATCTAATAATCGCTCCTAACGGCAGCATATACACTGCAAACAACATGGGTGCCAAAATGGATCCTTGCAGAACCCCACAGGGCAGGGAGAATGGAGCTGATGTACAAACCCCAGACACCACTCTCTGAGTCCTACCCATGAGGTAAGATTGAAACCATCTGAGGACAGTCTCCGACAGTACACAGATAAGCCGCAGGTGATCCAAAAGCACACCATGGTCCACAGTATCAAATGCTGCAGAGAGATCAAGAAGGACCAAGATGGAACAGGTCCTTCGATCTCTCGCTATCAGGAGGTCATTTAGTACCTGAACAAGAGCCGTCTCTGTACTATGTCTCTTCCTGAAACCGGACTGGAGAGAATCATAGATATTGTGGCTGGTCAAATGGTCCTCCAGCTGTAAAGCCACCACCTTCTCGATAACCTTACCCAAAAAGGGAAAGTTAGAGACCGGCCTGTAGTTTGTAAGACAGTCGGGATCCAAGAAGGGTTTCTTAAGGAGGGGCCAAACCACGGCCTCCTTAAGGGGAGCTGGAAAAATTCCCCTCTCCAAGGATAACCAGACTATTTCTCCTAGGACCGGGCAGATGACATTGACGCAGCCAACAAGAAAGCGCATCGGGCCCGGATCCAAACTACAGTTGGTAGGGCGTATAGTCTGGATAACCATCACAATATCACTGATTGTAGGCTGGCCAAAGTCGCACCACTCAAACCGGGCGTTCAACATCTCCTGCCGACCACTGCTACTCCATAGAGAAAGCAGTTAGGGTTAACAACAACATTTAGGAAATGAGATGTTAGGGTTGAATCCCTAACCCCCCAACACCCTATCTCTCCACAGACTGACAGGTGCGGTTGTGCCATGGGGTCATAAGGCCTAACTCTCACCCCATTCTTTTTTACTGTAGCATGTCAACCTGTTTACACATGGAATGGGGTAAGAGTTTGGCCACATGACCCCATGGGCCACCCCGGCGCCTGTCAGTCTGTGAAGATGTGGGGGTAGGGTGTTGAGGGGCTTAGGGGCTCAACCCTAATGTCTGATTTCCTCACTTTTGTTACTTTAACCCTAACTGATGCATTAAATGAAGTTTTTAAAAATGAGTATATATATATATATATATATATATATATATAGATATGGTATGGGATAGTGACTGACACCAAATATGGACACCACAATATGGCACACCAACCTCAGAACACACCAAGGAGCACCACAGCGGCTGCAGAGGCCATGTGTGTAGTGCAGACAAAGGTGCCTGGACCCATGGGTGAGAGGTAGCATTGGTCTCCCCCCTGGCCATGTGCAGTGTCCCTGTAATGCAGAGAAGGTCAGCAGGACGGCAATCATATAACCCAATGGCAGCTCCCCCCCCCAGGCCACACGTCCGGCACCCATAGGTGTAGTAAGGAAGCATACATCACTGCAACATGGTTATGGCATGTACGTTAGGCTAAACTAGGAAACAGCAAGACTGGAGGACAGCTGGACAACCAACATACAAGATAGGGTGCAGGACATGTAGCATGCGCCATACCTCTGAGCCGTGCCAAATACAACCACAGCAGGGCATGTTGCAACAGCAGCAACCCCCCCGCCTCCCCAGATCATGGACACAGCTGCCAACACAGGGTGTTGGACCATTGATGGACACAGAACAGAGACATAGCAGGCAGCTGACACATATGCCAAGCACCATGAAAGACCATGTTGTTATGCCATGTCCCAAATGGCTGCCCCACTGTATGGAATAGCAATGGGTGACACTGTTATGGGTACAGCAGAGACATATAGGATGGATGCAGGAACAGAGTATGCCCTGTGGCACACCCAGGCATGTCCCCAACAAGCAGTGATAGGTTCATAGGGCTGACAGCAGAGGTGTATAAAACAGTTACCCATGGCCCCCCCATCTCCTGCCCACACAGACCCGAATGGTGGAAAGACACCACCGCCCGGAATTAGGATGACACCACTGTGTAGCAAAAATATCTTTATTAACAGAAAGTACAAAACCTAATGAGCAACCCCTATCACTTGGCAAAACAATGCCCCCACCATCAGACGTCAGGGTCCTCAGAATCCTTGCTCGACCCCTCAGGGGTGGTGTCTGTTCATCCCTGGTGCACTAACAGCATCCTCTGTAGTGGCCCATATTACCCCTGTAAAAGAGAACAAAGAGAAAGCTATGAGTGGTCTGCACATGGCAGGCCAATGCTGTGCACAGCCTGCACACAGATTCAGCAATGACACCTGCAGTACATACCTTAGAGGGCTCCTGAGTGGCCCACAACTCTCCAACCTCATCTTTATACTATGTGTCCTTGGCCAGACATGCCAGGAGAGAAAGAGCAGCAGACAAAGGAGCATGTGCCTCTACCTGGCTACCACCACCCAAGCTGCCCTATCTGGTTGCTGGACATGCTACAGCACAAAGCTTTCCAGATGTCCATGGTAGTCCTGTGGAGACACAAGGGGAAGGAACCACATTACTACACAGCACAAATCAAGTAGACATATAGATAGACTAACAGATTGTGCACTCCAGAGGTCACAGGACTCAAGAGTACTCTGCGAGGAAAGTGACACACTACCAGTAGTATATAGGGACTGCATCATGGTACAGCAGTACACACCCGATTTACTATATATGGAAAGCAATCGTGACTCATGGACAGGACCGTAGCAGACAGGGATAAATTACATATTGCCACTTACCTTGGCCAGCTCCATCATTTTCTACATTTGGCCTCTGTCTTGGGGATCTTGATATGCTGTGGAGGACATCACAGCTTGCAAAGGTACACCCCAGAGCACCCCACCTCAGATGCACTCACAGTTATGGTTCGCACTGCTGCTGCCTGTGCCATATTGGACTCCACAATTGTACAGCTGCCAGTGATGCTTGCTGATGTATGTGACCCCATGAGCATGCCAGGTCACTGCCCATTTACAAGGGGACCCGCAGCTGTGGTCACCACAGCTATACAGAGTACAGAGCTGTGTGTAGAGTGAGGTGGTGTGTTGCATGTGCAAAGTGCTGCCTCCACACAGGGGTCTATAGGATGTGCCCCGGACTACTAATGAATCATCTCCTGATGGAGGGTGAATAGGAGAGGGAAAAACCTATGAGGAGATGACCCAGGCCCCAAATGTTCAGGCCACGGGTGTATGTGGGGGCACCTCCGTGATACACATTGCTTGGAATGGTTCCACCTGGACCATGCAACAATCTCAGGGCTCTTTAAATGCTACAGCTACAGCTGGCACCTTGAACAAGGAGGTCACAGGTCATGTATGTGGAAACAAAGGTGCTCTGTGCCATGTAATACTATGCAACAGGGTCCATTCAGAGGATTGCTGGGGACATCACTGGTGTCAGCCAGTCGTCCATGTCCAGGGCCCTGCACTAGGTCACTGACACACTACTCCAGCATGTGCAGAACCTCATTGCATTCCCCTCATCTGTAGCAGAGATCTGTGCAACAAAGGTCATACTGTTGTACAGGGGGCCCACCTGGTGTGTTGCCATGGGGGCCATCATGGTCACTCACTAGGGGATGGACCAGGGTGAGACACTTATACTCATTAGTCCACATCAGTATGATACACTAGCTGTGGGTTGTCATCACATGCTGAATGACAGGACACATTTACATAGTTCCTCTATGTACACCACTGGTGTCCCAGAGCATAGACATCAGTCATTAAATGCACAGAGAGGTACCAAATGGACAATGCAAGGTACCCTGGCAGGCCAGCCAGGGTCTGTGTGTGCTGTGTCATGACTGTTGCGCCATCCTGTCACTGCCATGGTACATCTCCTATTACCCTTCTGTGTACTGATGACCATATGGCCATTTGTTTTGCTATTGCTGTCACCATGTGTGTGTGTGTGTGTGTGTGTGTGATACTTGGACAGGGGTGCCAGTGGGGGCCATTGGGCGGGTCCAAGTCTGGTGTGGGGCCACTGTGACAGGTGGCATTGGTGCTGAGTGTAGCATCTGTCTGTGGTGAGTGTCCAAGAGGGCTGTTGGCCACTGGTGGAATGGGTGCATCCGTTTGTGATGTGGGGATGGATGGGGCCAGTGTGAGGGACCCGGCTAGCAGGTGGTCGGCCTGCCGCTCCAGGATGTCACCAGTGCAGTCAGTGTCATGCCACACATTCCGCACCTCCTCAGTCAGGTACTTCAGTGCCTCTGTGTTCTCCTGCTTGGCCAGTAGGTGGTCAGATTCCAGCTTGTGCACCTCAGGGAGGTATATGTAGAGTTTGCCCCATGTGGATGCCCTCTGTGTCCTGAGGGGAAGGCATTGTGAGGGACCTTCATCCCCACTGTCACATAGTCCATTTCTGGTGGCATGAGCCCCACTGGTGTGCCCCGGCAGTGGGCATGTGTCAGCAGGGTGTCCCACCTGGCCCGGCATGTGAGGCTGTGTTGCAGGGACCAGCGTGCCCTGTCCACCACCAGTGGGCAGCTGGCTGTGCTGTGCTTGTGGAGGTGCAGCAGGGCAGGGTCTGGCCATGTGTTAGCTCCCTGCAGGTGTTGTGTCAACATCCTGCACATCCTCCACTGTGTCCACCATGATCTCTAAGTTTGTGTCCTCGGGTGAGGCCATCTCTAGCGCTGTGTCCATCATCCCCTGTGTGGTAGCTATGGGTGAGAGTAGTGTCAGTGTTACCTGCAGGTGCATTGCCATGTGTTGTCATGTGTTGTGCTGGGCAAGGTGCGGTACACTTACCTGTGCCATCTGTGTCTGTCTCATTCTGTGTGTCCCCTGGTATCATGTTATTATATTGACTCAAACTGAGTGACTCGATTTTGAGCAATTCAATTTGAGTGCTTGTGATCAGAGCTACTGTGAAAGGGTAGTGAGTGCAGTTAGAGATAGTAGGTAGGGGAAGGAAACAGGGAAGGAATAGGAGAGTGAAGGACAGGAAGAGGAGGGTCCAGGCAGAAAGCAGAGGTATGTGAGCTGTGGTTTGGGGGTGTGCTGCAGAGCTGGTGTTCAGGTGTGGTGGTGATGGTGGCTGCCTGCAGTGAGGGAGGTCCAAGGTTCGGGGCCTGGTAGGGGTAAGAATTTTGCATGTTTTCCATGTGCGGGACTTTTTTTTCTCCCCATGTTCTGGTTCCCCCCCTGACATGCACCCCTCTGGAGTTGAGAATAGTAATTTAGGGAGGTGCGGGGAGGCACAGCCCCCCACACACACACATAGATGTGTGGGTTTTTAGCCTGGTCATTGTTGTTGGCTTCACTGGGGAGTGTACATCGCTGTTTTGCATTTTGGCAATGTATACTCACTATTATGTCATGGAACCGTGTCCACCTCCACAGCGGAAGCCTCCAGCGCCATGCTAAATTGAATACCGTTTTAAAGGTTTAAGACCTCTCAGCAAGAACATAGCTCCTTGGTGTTTTAAAGCAGCCCCTTTGTAACAAGGCAAATAAGAAATGGGATTGGGACAGTAGAAATATCTTGTGCTGTCTCAGTTGTTATTTCAGTTTAAGTACTGATTAGACTAACACAAGAAAAAGTAAGTGCATGCCTTTGATAAGGAAGAGTATGAAGGGAAGGAATACAAACTGAAAGTCTGTAAATTTGAAATATCTCTAAGTGTGGCCTGTTCCGGTCCATCATTTAGTCCTTCTGTCAGGAATGTAGCCTTTTCCACTTGAGGAAAGGTCTGCAAAGCAATAGATCAATCTGTTGGAAAAAGGGATTGTTGCAGAAGTGACTGTCAGGTTCCTACCTGTGAAGTGCCCCCAATATACTTATTACCCCCACGCTCCATGGAGTGGCTTATCAACTTTCTTGTTATTAAATCAGTTTGTTTTGCAAAATAATCTGGTTGTGGACATTGCATTCACTGGACAAAATGTGTGCTACTGTCATTGCCTGCTAACCACCTTGCCTCTGCAGTTATCCCTACCAATGTGAAGTATGTACCTGCTCCTCAACCTGTGAAGCCATCTCGCAACAACAGAAGAACCAGGTAATGAGCATATTCTATTTTCTTGGACTGTGTCTTCTTGGTTGCACAGTGCCCCCTCCCATCAAGATACCATCTGGATCCCACTAGACATTGGGAGTGGGGAGTTTATACTTACATTGACTTTTTTATAGCCGCTTTGATTACATTGAGCTTAGCAATATTTTTTATACTCCCGCTTTAGTCTCATTTTTCACTTTACAGAATCATACACATTAATGTTGACAGTCTTCTTATAGTGTTTTTACACAGATCAATCGTGCTGCAGCAGACAAATCCATATAGTTATTTTTTGTGTTTCCTTGGTTGTTAGGACAATATTCACTCCTGCTAAAAATAAAGGGGGAAAAAAAACAATTACGCGATAAGACATGACAGGGTATACATTGTGGTTGGATGCATTGTGGAACTGAATATTTGTTGAACAGGATGCAACTTAAAACCTCATCAGAGGAAAGGGACCTAGGAGTGTTAATTCATGAGTCACTTAAGACAACCAATCAGTGTAACTCTGCATGTAGCAAGACCAACAAAATGTTGGGGTGCATCAGCAGAAGCTTTGACAACAGGAGCAGAAATGTTATACTGCCTCTTTACAGATCCCTGGTGAGACCTCAGCTGGAGTACTGTGTCCAGTTTTGGAGCCCACACCTAAAGAAGGACATCAACAGACTGGAGACAGTCCAGAGAAGGGCAACAAAGATGATAATAGGACTACATGACCTACCATACAAGGAACGGCTGAAAGAGCTGATCTTATTCTCGTTGGAGGCCAGACGGGGGATGTGATCAAGGCATTTAAGTACCTGAAAGGCATCAACAAAGTGCCATACTCAGAACTGTTTACTAGGTCCCACAACTCTAATACTAGAGGGCACAACTGGAAACTGAAAGGGGGGAGGTTCAGATGCGATGTCAGGAAGATCTTTTACTTCAAGAGGGTGGTAACATCTTGGAATAGTTTACCCACCGATGTGGTGGAAGCCAAAACAATCACCTCCTTCAAATACGGGTGGGACTGGACATACATGCAACACAGGGTTGAGGGTGGGGATTCATCTTGAGTAAGAGTTCAATGGTAGCAGGCATGGCCCCAAAAGGGGTCCATGCAAACAAATGGGCAGACTAGATGGACCTTTGGTCACTTTCTGAGGTCACCTTTCTATGTTTCTGTGTTTCTATGGATAATGGCACACCTTGGGTGTGTCGCGAGGCATGAGACATCACAGAGTGCTTTCAACCACCCAAGAAGTGCCATTACCCCACTACAACATACACCCTGGAGAGTCTTACTGCAGATATAAAATGGGTCCAATATATTTTTTTTTTTAAATAGTCACAGCACATCCCAGCACTGACATGCCATCTCAGGTTCAAATATTATGCACAGTAAAATATAAAGGATAATGCCTGAGTAACAGTGGTTAACCACAATGTAATCACCTCAAGCAGTTGCCAGGACAATCAAGTAAACCTCAAGAGCACAGTTGACCACCATCACTCAGGCATTGTATTTTATAGTGTATGGAAAAACTAGCCCCTGTGGGGGAAAAAAATACAGTTTTTTTTAATGTGCATTTGTTCTCCTGCTTGGCAATGAATGCCTCCTGGTTTGAATGTTGAACAACTGAAGTGCAGAAATTTGCCATTGCAATCTATACTGCAGGGGGTCTGTAACTGTCTGAATGGAATGTGTGTCTTTTGAATGAATGTCCAAGCAGCAGATCACCTTTCCTTTCCAAGAATTTTGACAGGTGGTGACATTCTATCCTGTAATGCCATGTTTATGATATAGTTAAGCAAGTTTTACAGCATACTGATGTCATAACAATGGGATTATCAGGTTATGGTATATGGTTGCCCTTTGTTATGTATAAAAATCAGCCTGCTCAAAATCCTTGTTAAGCACATTCTAAACTGTTATGCGCATTCTAAAGTGTTGTTATGCGCATTCCAAACAGTTGTTGCGCACAGTTCAAAGGCCATACAATTTTAAATTTCTCATTTACTTCTATACCTAGCTACTTACTAACCGTCCAGTGCCCAAAGTCATACCTTTTACCTTTCAAAAGTCTGGAAACTTGATTTTGATATGCAAGTAGAACAAAAAATTGCTGTTTTCATTTCTGTGGGGGTCTGTCACTCTAGTGTAAAAAATCATATACTATAAAAAATAAAATATGGGCAACCATACACAACAAGGCTGTGTTTCCATCAAGGGGTTGAGATAACAGCCTATGAACCTCGAGAGCATTCTCTATTCTCTATATAAACTGATTGAAAACAGGGGTTAATAGACACTGTCCATATAGGGGTTTGCTGAGGCTGTGCTCTCGAGGTTTACTGATGCCCTAGCAACCACTCGAGATGATTACACCATGGTTATCACCTGTACATCAGGCATTGTCATTTATAGTGTATGGGACTCAACATGAGAAGTTACCCCCCCCAACACAAGTAATTTAGCCTTACCTTATTAATGAATCTGCACTACAGCCACTTGATTATGTAGGAAAACAATTTATTAGGATACATGGACTGAATGGCAGCGGGCCAAAATAGCACCAGAGTTACAATCTCTATCAGACATAGTTGCTAGACTCAGTAACAGTAAACTGAGACAACTGGAATGTTATTTGAATACTGTACTGAGGCTAACAATCACATTTTGGGTGTGTAGAATACTGAATTACACTAGCATTCCATTTTGTAAACCCACTGCTATGACATAGATGAGAGAGGCTTATAAAGTTCAGACATCACAACAGTGGGATTACAAGGTTGTAATCTGCTTGATTTCAATGGGTAATAAGGGCTACCCATACATTATACATGCATTTTTAATTAGCTCTTAAACTCGCTCTTTTCCCCAACCCACCCCCATTTACCTGTTTTCTCACCTTTCTTTCTTCTTCTTTATATTATTCCCTCCTTTTTCTCTGTCTTGTTTATTTTATGTCTTGCCAACATTCGAGAGATGGAATGTTCACCACAAATGGAATACAAGAATTCAAACCTCTGCTCAGTTCTGCTGGCAGAATGTTTATCCCACTAGCACACAACAGAAAGCCTCCGATGGAACCAGGGCTTTTGTTTTACCTGTAACAGCTTAAACAACACAGATTTCCCTAGTAAGCAGGTGAAGACAGGAGGGTGATTTTTCATGGTCAGCAAAGAAACAATATAAATTAAAATTGTAAGTACTGTAGTACTTCATTTTTAAGCTGTATATATGTGTTTGTGTGTGTGTATGTGTGTGTGTGTCTGTGTAAGAAGAGGATTATGAGGGGAAAAAAGCATTTCATTATTATGTTTTTAAATGAAAGGCAGTTTTATTTTTAGGGCCTAGTTGAAGGTTTTTAGTGAGTAAAGGTGACAGACACATTTGTGACGGCAGTCAGGGATCTATGCTACTGTTGATTTTATTGTGCAGAGACTGCTGGATCTTCTTCCAGCGCTGTTGTGCTGGGATATCAGCACTGGGTTCCAAGCTCCTCAGCCAATCAGGTTTCTGGATGTTTTTATTCCCATTTTATAATTAAGCAATAACACATGACAGAGCATGATTTATCATAGCATATCGGCATGCCTCGGGTGCATTGTGAGACATAAAGCAAAGCCGAGTGCCTTATGCACCCAAGAAGTGCCAATATCCTATGATAAAACACACCCTGGAGTGTGTTACTTTTTTCCATATACATTTTTGCTTTTTCTGGTATTTCTCTTGTTTCACCCAAGGCCCCAGCATATGGCTGTACATGTGTGTGGGCGCACACACACACACACACCGGAAGCCAGCTTAGCCCCTTCCACCCACCCTACGTGCTTCCCCCCACCACCTGTGTTCCCCACTGGACCTCCATCTGGTGGGGACAGAACTACAGGAGGGGTGACAACCCACCCTACCACTCTGGTAGAGGAGAGCAGCCTGAAGACTTGCTCAATCCCGCCTTTCCCACCCCTCATGCTGGCACCCTGGTGACCCAAGATCATTCCCGAACCTGGATCACCAGTGAAGTGTGAGGTAAGGCATCTAGCACCTCAATGTTAAGCACCACCTGGCCGGCTATAAAATCTGGAGTGTGTTATTACAATTATGCGCTGGACCCCCACAGTAAAGTAAAACAAAAAGACACAAAGAAAGGAGTAACAATTACATTTTTTAGTGTTTTTGAACTGTGGAAGTACATTACTATATAAAATAGTCCAATGGTGGCGTCATTAATCATGTAACTGTAGTGACTGGTGATAACTGACATATTAGAAGCAATCAGTTTTGTGTAACATCAATGCCAGTTTCCTGTTCGCAAGAAAATTAAAAAAAAAAATCTAACTGCTGTAAATGCTCCAGTAGGTTTTTAATGCCTTTTATAAAATGGGTCTAAAAATCAAAGAACTTTAATTGGTTAAAACCAGTCAGGTGACCATTCAATATTAGTGCATAATGCATTGTCATCCTGGTCCTAAACCACATCATACAATGAGCAAATCACTCCTCCTACAACCAGAACTATCTTTCATCAGTCCCTCTACAACCAGAATTGATCTTCCATCACAAACATGGCTGCTACTTTTGCAGAGTAAAAAACCTTCAACTAGGCTCTAAAAATAAAACTACCTTAAATAAAAAATAAAACAAATGAATTAATTAAATGTTGTTTCCCTGATTATCACACACTACTTACACACATAAACAAATTGGAAACGTTAAGTATTGTTCATAGTTTTCATTACAACTCTTTCTTTGCTGACAATGAAAAATCCTTCTTCTGTCTTTCACTGTTCATTAGGGAAATCTCTTCTTCTTTCCCTGACAGGGAGATATTTGAGTCTGTAGCTCTAGAAAAGGCATGTGTTGTCTGTGTGTACAGCATGTTAGGAGAGGAACACTCTGCCAGAGGAACTGAGCAGAATTTTGAATCCCTGTATTCCATGGCAAACATTCCATGGTAAACATTCCATATCATGAATGTGGGGAAAGACAGAGGGAAGAAAACAGGATGAAGAAAGTAGGAAATAATACTTCATAAACAAAAAGCAAAAGTGGGAAACACAGTTACATGGGCAGAGGCAGATCTAAACTGCTGAAATACATTCCTGAAGTTTATGAAAGTACATACATTTGAATCATACCTGGGTATTTTTAGGTGAAATCTATTACCCCCACACCAAAAAAGGCAATCTGGCAAGTTTAAAGTTTTGAACACATTTCCATTAAGAAACAGTACTTGTATTGATTTAAAACGCAAGGTAAATTTTTTTCTTATAAAAATGAGTGCCACACACAGTTTTCAGTATGTTTTATGTTTTTAGCTAACTCCACAGTTACCAGAATAGGGACTATTTTTTGTATTCATAGTTAACATGGAAGCATATTTCAATAAAAGGTCCAATTGCTATCATTTTAAAATACTTTTTTCTTATTTCAATTCATTTTAAGTCATATATTTAAATGCCATTTTATAAGAGCAATAAGATGCTCCAGGAGTGTGCTGTTATGGTGAAATAATTGCACTTCTCAGGTACATTTAATGGCACTAGGCTGTGCCTCGTGCCTAACAACGCACCTAAGGCATGCAATTATTTCACCATAATGCACACCCAGTCATGTTTTATTGCTTAATTAAACTATTTTCAGTAATTACTTCAGGATGAGTTCTGTCCGAGGAACTCCAGACAGAAAAGCACGTCTTCATCACAAAGGCATCTGTGGAATGCCACCTGCCCAAATATTAAACTGGTGTATGGCTGTTTGTCTGAAGCTGATAAGAATTAAAACAGTATTCCAAAAGTTTATTTTATTCTAAACTGGTAGATGTCTGTATCAAGTCAAAACATGCACCCGAAAGTCATTAAAACCTTGTGTGAAAAAACTCAGACGAGATCTCCCACGCATGCACATTACCCGTCCCACTGATGCACATGCTCAGAATCTTGTTGGAGGTTTTTTTTTTTCCCACACATGGTTTTAATGACTTTCTGATACACTTTTTGATTTGAGACAGACAGCTACATGTTCAGAATAAAATAGACTTTTGGAATACAGACCTAATTTTTATCAGCTACAGACAAAGAAAAATGGCGATGTTCGAGTCAGCATTTGGGTCACTGGCCTTACAAAGATACAGTGGAGTGCAGTCAGAGGTTTGCTGAGGCTGGCAATCACTCAAGGTGAGCTGATGAAAATATACTAATAACTACTAATTCTATGTGGAGAAGGGGAACAAATGTTATTTAGTGCAGCTTAAAATAATAACAGTACAAAGTAGATAGTTAATGTTACTAAAAAAGTCTTTAAATCTCTTAGTACTTATTGAAACTGTTAACTTAGGAATTATAGTTCCTTTTTGGATTCAGAATAAATTTCACCTTTTTAAATGGTAAATATATCTAACAGGAAAGCAATTTCATGAAAATAGTATTTTATTATTGTTATTGATGAGATTTCAATGATCCTTTAGATACAAGGCCCCCTTCTTGGATGAATGAGCTGCCTAACTCCTCCGCTCACATAAATCGACCTGGCCACTTTAAAACCTATCTTAGGGATCATCTCAAGTCATCCAACCTCTGCAACTGTCGTTAAACCCTTCCATCCTCACCCCCACGACAATGGTCTCCAGCCTGCTTACCCCTCCCCTCCCTCCTCTGGGCGCCCTATGTGTATGCTTGTTTATGCTTATACTTAGGGGCCCAGATATTCAAAAAGGTTGCATCATGCACAACAGGGATGCGCCAGTGCAAGTCCAAAAATGCACCATTCTGCGATATTCAGCGGGAGGCAGCAATGCACTCCCCAAATCACAATGCCTAAGAGCGCAATGATAATGAATGCATGCGCAACTGAAGAGGGAGGAACCATGCATGAATGGCGCAGTGCGATATTCAACAACATGCGCCATGCGCAATAGGGGAGCAAATGGAAGTTGCGTGATTGCAGAAATGAGCCAAAATAAAAAGGAACATGAGCGAGGTGCAAGAACGCTACAGGGAAGGCACATGTTGCTGACTGCAGGCAGCCACACAGGCACACAAAAACTGGGAGCAGGACAGAGCAGGAGAGAGACAGAGCACCTGGAACCCCCAGGAACAGGGAAGGTGTGGGGAGCCTCTGCCACAGTGCAGGTCAAAAGGGGGAAGTGCCACACAGCACTGAGGCCATTACAGGGAGGTGTTCCCAGTACCAGGGGAGTAGCAGCAAGGACAGCAGGGGGAACACAGAAACAGCTGCCGGGGGGGTAACACAAGCCAGGGACATGGCCAGTGCCACCATCCAGATGGAGGCAGTTAGGAGGGGGGTGAGAAGGCAGGCAGAAGGGGGCGTGGCCGTGGAAGGGTCCATCGGCGGTATGCCCCCAACAGGCAGTACCGAGCCCACACCAGCTTCGAGCTGTACACTGATACTGAGATTGTGGGCTGGTACCACCTGAACCGAGTGATCCTGAGCCGGCTCTGTGAGCTGTGCAGTGATGTGATGCAGGCACCCACACGACGGAGCCATGCTCTGTCAGTGGAGACCAAAGTGACAGCTTGCATGTGCCTGCTCATCACAGGTACTTTCCAGAGACAACAGGGAACACGACAGGCATAACCCAGTCGGCCGCGTCATGCCTCGTCACCCAATTCCTCAGTGCACTGCTGCCACATGCTGCGGAGTACATCCATTTCCTCAGCACACCGGTGGAGCGCACAGCAAACATACATGATTTCCACAGGGTAGCATGTATGCCTGGCATGCTCGGGGCAATAGACTGCACCCATGTTGCCATCCACACACCACCTGGCCCTGAAGAGGCCGCATACATGAATCAGAAGGGGCATGCAAGCATCAACTGCCAGGTGGTGTACGATGCCAGGGGGCGCATAATCAATGTCTGTGCCACGCACCCTGGGGGAGCACATGATGCCTTCATCTGGCACCAGTCCGCACTGTGCCACAGGTTCAAGAGTGGGGACATCCTCACTGGCCACCTTTTGGGTGAGTATGCAAACCACACAGAAAGACATGGAGCTTGGGAGGGGCATAGTCAGAGGGTGATATGGGTATTGGCCTAGATGGCCCAAGGCAGGGTGACGCTGATCACCATACTAACGTCCACCCTGTACACACAGGTGACAATGGATACCCACTCCATCCCTGGCTGCTCACACCATACCGGCGGCCCGCAACCCCATCGCAGCAATGCTACAATGAGGCTTATGCCACCACATGCAATGTCATCGAGTGGGTGTTCGGGATGCTGAAGGCACGTTTCTGTTGTCTGAACATGTCTGGTGGTGTCCTACAGTACAGCCCCTCAAAGGTCTGCAGGCTATTCCTGGCCTGTTGCATCCTGCACAACATGGTCAATGACTGTGGGATAGCCGTACAGGTTGAAGAGGGGGACAGCGATGGGGAAGATGAGGACGCTGATGAAGATGGTGATGGGCAGTCCCCCCTTGGTTGAAGGGACCCCGACTGATCCAGATGGCTCAGCTGCACCGGGACACCATCACAGAGGAGCACTTCAACCAACCCAGGTAAGTCATGGGGCCATGTGCAACCACCAGTGGCAAAGGCACAACCCACAAACACGCCTGGACAAACCCCAGGGGTACATGTCATTAAGGGAATTGGCCAAGCATGGAACCGCACACGCTGTCAGGGATGGGCAAGGTCTAACACAGCACATGGTCACACACATGCACACACACACACACACACACACACACACACACACCTCACAAGACATGCACAAAGTGTAGGAGGCATGCCGACCCCAACCGCCACCCCTAGCCACACACACGTCCACAGACCACCATGCCCAGTGCCTGTCATTGTGCATGTGTCAGACACTGGGCACCATTGCACAGTGGCGGACAGTGCAATGCAGGCATCATCATGCACACGCCACAGCGGACAGCAGCCGGGAGGGTGTGCAGATGGAACGTGTGCATGCGTGCAGGGCTGGGTACCCCCCCGTGCATTGCACGTTGAACAACACAATGCACACAGGGCAGCATCAGACAGTAGCTGTGGTGGGAGACAGGTCAGTCACGTGCCATGGTGCCATGGCTGCCACGGATGCATGGGCAGCCCCGCCGAGACCTGCCAGCAGTGACAGGCTGACCAATGGCCTCATGGAGTGGCACCGATGGTCCCCCAGAGGTTCCACTGCGTGAACGCGACTGTGCTCCTGCAGGAGTCTGCAGCACACCGAACATGCCTGCACCAGGCATGCTCGGGATGCCCACAGCTGAACCCGGTGTCGACAAGGAGGGTGTCGCACGATGTCAGGAACAGGGGGTGGACATTGTACTGCGCGGTGTCTGCGACGCATGGGCAAATAACTGTGTGCCCATTGTGGCCATGACAGCTGTGATTGCCTGTGCCTGCCTGTCAATGGCAGCGGTCACATCCTCCCGCATCTGGTCCATCCCTGCCAGGAGCAGAGCGGTGTCTGTGCTGTGCTGCTCCTCTGCCTAGCACAGAGCCGCACTGAGTGCATCCAGCGCCGTCACAAGCCGCACCTGCTGATCGACTGATTCTTGGAGTATGCGAGTGTGCTCGTCTAAGAGGTCACCTGCCTGATCGGCATGCTGTCCCTCACGGTGTTCGCGGCCCTGATGGGCAGCACTCCTTGAGGGTGGGAGCTGCACACCAGGGCCAGGCCTGAGCATGTCCACAGGCAGTGCACTGATGCCGCCCCCTGAAACTGTACCCCTGTGGTCATTGGCCAACTGCTGACACTGCCCCTCCGGCTACCACTCTCCAGGGCTCAACAGTGCCACCGCAGTGGCCGCAACAACCACACTGTCCTGGACACACACCAGTGCTGCCCCACTGGTGCAGACAGGCACAGGCTGGGACTGTGATGTCATGCAGGCCTCCACGGCAGCACCACCCATGGCCATGCCTGTGATGTCACCTGCTGTGTGGCCATCCTGCGGCCAACACGTGTCACTGTCCATGAAGTGAGCTCCATCATCATCAGTGATGGATCCGGCACTAGCCTGAGTCTCAGCATGCTGGCATCCATGGACGCTGGCACGCTGGGACACAGGCAGGGCCTCCTCTGCACCTGCTCCACCAACATCAGTCCAGACATCCAGGCGGGCCCACTGTCGCCCTGACCCTTGTATGCATGCGGAGGTGGATGGGCCCTCCTCTATGTCCATGGTACCACCCTCAGTGGACAAGCCCACCACCGCTGACCCATGTAGATGCTCAGGAGCTGTAAAGGAACACAGTAGCATTAATGTATCTGCCCTACCCTGTCCCCCCCCCATTGACAGACCAGGACCTACCATGCAGTGACGGGCTACCACCCGTCTGGAATCCACCACCCAGAACACCCTCGATGGCACAACACTGCATGCTACCAGCAACCCATTCTTCTTGTGGAGTGAGGTGTTGCACGTCTGGCTGTCCCCCACCAGTCGCAGACCGTGCTGCCCTGATGGCAGCCATCTTGTCCTTAATCCTCCGCCTGTCCGTGCTCATCTTCTTTTTGCACTCCTGCACGGACTGCTGGTGGCTACCATGCAGGTTGATGGCACACACCACCTCTTCCCATGCAGCAGCATGTGCCTGTGGTGTTCCCCACTATCCGCTGAGCAGTGGCTCCTGGCCAAGGTAGGCCTCAAACAGGGTGTCTGTTTCTGCCTTTGTGAAGTTAGGCCTCCTCTTCCTCCCACATCTCTGTTCCTCTTCCTCCACCTCACGATCACTCATTATTCATCCTGTGAGAATGACAGGTGTTACCTGTGACTGTGCAGTCCCATGCATGTCCCACACACCACAGTCCACACTCCCAAACAGCATGCAACTCACCACAATAGACTGCAATAATCGACTATGGCCAGTGCAGCCCAATGTCTCATTTTTATAGTGCAATGCATGCAAATGAGGTGAGGTGCAATTTTAAGTGGATGCAAATGCAGTATCTGCGCCACTGGATGGCTGATTAGCTGATTTGCATATGCCGGCTGAATATTGAGCTGTTGCGCTTTGCGCAATTGTGTTAAACGTGCTCAGGCAAGGGTGCATTTCTGTGACATGCACAGAACACACTGAACTGCGCATGCCCGGGGTGATGACGCAGATGCCTGCCACGCTGCTGATGTGCTGTGCATGGGAGGCAATGCAGGGCATGGACACCATTGTGCCAGTGGTGCTACTGCGCTGTTCACATATATGGTGCTGTGGCACTGGGATGCCATAGGCGCACTGGGGCCACAGCACGGTAGGCCACTACAGGAGGTGGCATACAGGCACCCAATCGTGCTACACACATTGAGTACCAATCACGCTCTGGCGGTCCATGCGTGAGAGACCCCTGACCCTGTGCCCAACCTTTGCCCCCTAGGCACCATGTGTCCGCATGAGTGCACCACTATCACACATTTCAGTGACAGCATGATAGGGAATGGCAGCGCTGTACCGCGCAGCATCTGCACATGGTGGACCGTGCTACCGAGTGCCATTTTGACTCCAACTAGCTGTAGAGATGGCACGGAGGAAGGCAGCTGTGTGGCGCCAGGTGGAGCTGGCCAATTTGGTGGCCATTGTAGAGCCCCATGCTGGGGCACTTTATGGTGATGCACCCCTGGACAGGGCCAGGAGTGCAGTATGGGAGGAGGTGGTGGAGACAGTGGAGGAGGCCACGGGAATCGGGCACATGGCCTAGCAGTGTTGCCACCGATATGGGGACCTCTGGCGCAGAGACACGGACAGGCTTGCCCACCTGCGGGGATGTGCCAGGAGGGGGCACGGTGTCACGGCCAGGTAGGTGCCCCATCCATACACTGTTAACGTCCATACAGGTATCATGGTTGCATGTGTCCGGCACATGGGGGGCCATCCAGTGTTGGCCGTGGTGGTGGTATCGGGGTAGGGGTGGATGGGTATGGCTGTGTGGGATTGCACACACACAGGGGCAGGGGAACTTTGCTACCAGATTGTACTGATGTTCCTCTCTCCATGTTTGCACCTTAGGCCCAGAGGAGTGCTGGCGGGCAAGGGAGAGGAGGTGCCACCAAGAGGACCAGCAGGCCAGGAGGGATGCAGGACCACAGAGGTGCAGGGACCAGCCTGATGATGGTGAGTGCCTTACATCCATGATTACTATTGCATGTTGTGTAACAGGTCAGGCAGCGGGGCATGGCCACCATCCATTGACACCACTGCCACTGCCAATGCCATGCATGCTACTTGTTACAGTCAGCAATGTCCAGTAGCACTGCATGTCTGAGAGTGCATCAATGGTGGTCCATGCATGCACCGGGTACATGGCTGTGCCACTGCCTTCGCACCGCATAGCCATGTCACTGTACGGCCATGGTGGTGCTGTGTGGGACATGGGCGGAGGGTGTGTGCAGTGGTCTGCATGGCTGTGGGTGCCTGGGTAGGCAGGTCTTGTGGATGCGGTCACTGTGGGTGGTTGCACACCATCACAAGGGTGTGGCACATAGCTGTATGCCATGCACAATGGATGGGCTGCAGGGGGCTGGACAGTCATACGTATTGACTCTGCTCCCTTGTCCTAGGTGGCCAATGCTGGATGGCCCTGGAACAGGGTATACAGGAGCTTCTGCAGCTGGCGTGGGGTGTCCCTGGCATTGCTGGAGTGGATGAAGTGGCACGGGGTCCGGAGGAGAAGCACCCAGAGGCACCACAGGAGTGGAGAGTGGGGAAGAGAATAGGCCCTCCATGACCCCCTGACACACCTAACCCCCCTGGACCCACCCTCACACCCCCTTCTTCCCTCTCCCATTTGTACATCCCTGCCCCATGCCCACACCCACCTTGTTTGTGGCTCTTTCCCCCCACCCTTGTATATATTTGTACATATGTTTGAGTGTTTATATTTTTTAATACATACATTGTGTTATGACAACTGTGGTGGTCTCGGATTTGCAGCGGGCTACAGGTGCTCAGCTGCAGTGGCGTGCATGG
This sequence comes from Neoceratodus forsteri, assembly GCA_016271365.2. Lineage (NCBI taxonomy): Eukaryota > Metazoa > Chordata > Ceratodontiformes > Ceratodontidae > Neoceratodus > Neoceratodus forsteri. The sequence continues at coordinate 357,554,220 of CM028134.1, forward strand.
CGTCAGGGGTGGTGCAAGCATGGGTGTGTGTGTGTGTCCGGAAGGGAACTGCCTATGGTGTGGGTGGGGGGATCAGTCACTATCTGTGGTTTGTGTGTTGTTCTCTGTGCACTGGATGCCTGTGTGCAGTGGTCCACAGTGCATGCACTGTGTGCATGGCACCCCCTGTCAGACCGTCCATGGCCTGTGCAGCTGATACCCTTGCATGTCTGTGATATGCACAGTCTGCTGGCATGTCAGTGGTGGCTGTCCATGCTGGACAACCCGTGTACCTGGCACAATGCCAGGTTGCCTCCCGTCACCAGTATGGTGCATGTCTGCCTCTGGTGGCACTGTGGCTTCCGCTGTTGTTGTTCCCCCTCCATGCTGTCACTTGTGTCTGTTGCAGGGGATGTGCTCCAGTGTCTGTCACTTGTGCTACGGACACATGCTGGTGGCATACAGCTTCATGATGCCTGCGCAGGGTGGCTGGCACACCTGTGCCATGTAGGGGTGCTGGCCATGTGTACACGGCTGCCGTGGCCACACGCCAGTGGCTTGGTTGACCTGCTACTGTGTCCCTGTGTTGGTGTGCCCTTTGGTATGGGTGGCTGTTTGTCCATGCACTGTGTTGCATCCTGTGTGGCGCATGCTTCCATGCAACACTGTGTATGTCTGTGCTGGCTGTTGTGGCCAGTTCTGGGATGGGATGTGTCCTTGGGAGGGTGTGCAGGGTGCTGTACCACTGGTGGTGGGGTCCGGGGCATGCCCTCTCACATGGGGGGTAACTCGAGAGCCAACACATGGTCGGTCTCTCAGCTGTACCTCGGGGGGGACGTACACGGTGGCATTGTGTATGCAGTTGTTGCATCGCTGTTTGCTGCCACCCGCTGCAGGGTGCACATGGTGGGGCTGCCTTGCATGGCTCCATAGTACACAGGGTTGCATTGTCACAGTGGGGGGGGTGGCATGCATGGGGTGCCCTGCACTGTTGGGCGCTACTCCTGGGCAGTGTGTATGGGGATCATGGTGCACGGTGTGCTCTGCATTGGTGGGATGGTGTGGCACAGGATGGTCAGCCCTCCTTGTGTGCCAGTCACAGCTTTCCAGGGGGTGTGCTGGGGCACCATGCCCCAGCTGTGGGTTGGTTGCTGGTATCCATGGGCTGGTGGTTATTCCAGCTCTCCACCGGTTGTGCAGTGCATAGGGTGCGGGGGGTGATGTCTGTTCTGCTGTGTGCTTCTCTGCCCATCTGTGGCATGGGTGATGGGCCCCTTCATCCTGTCCCTGCACATCCCTGGTTGTGCTGTTGCACTGCTGCCCTGCTTCACGGGGCATCCCTGGTTGCGCTATGGGGCATCTGGACTGCTCCACTGAGCATCCCTGGTTGCGCTATGGCACATCTGAACTTTGCAACTGCTCATCCCTGGTTGTGCTATGGTGCAGGTGGCATGATATTCAGTCGTGAGCCACAGGCGCATCTTGACCTGCGCAGTTTTTGAATATCACGCTTCTTGCGCATGGGCGCAGTGGACTTGCGCTTGCTCCTGCTGTTGCGCACTTTTTGGGTGCAGTTTGACTATCCAGGCCCAGAATTTTATGCTAACATAGTCTGTGCTATGTTCTCTAGGAAATTACCATTAGCCTTTAGTGTATTATTTCTGTTTTCATTTTTATCTATTTTCTGCATTGTATCTTCTTCTTCTTGTAATTTCATGATGTGGAGTCTTTGTAAATGAGTCCCTGACTCAAAGGTACTTTGCAAATCCTCTAAATAAAAAAAAAAAAAAAGAAGAAAGTTCTGTAGAAATCTGTATTTGGTTGTATTTTATATTTGTATTGTACAATTTGATGTGTGCTCATTGTTCATACGTTTATCTGACTTTGATGTAATAAAAATGTTATTGATAAAAAATACATAGGGACATTTTTACTGATACTGGAAGTGGATAATATTTGTTTTAATACTGAAATATGGAAGTTAGTGTCTAGTTAATTTTTAGTTCTCCCTTACTATGTGAGAGATGGTATCGGAGCTTATTAATTTGATTTATGTTTTGTAATTTTGTTGGAATAAATACATGCAGGTGCGACGTGCTGTATTTAGGCCACATATAGTTTAAATTAAATATAGTTTATTATAGTTTTTGTTGATTTGTTAATTTTTTCTTCTTTTTTTTTCTAAACAAGCTCTTAAAGACTGTTAATACATCAGTGAGGAGATTGGTTAATAGATGTTTTATTTAGTATTAGGTTTTTTAATCTAATTATTATTTTGGGGAGTGGGTGGTTATTATTAAGAGGGTGGCAGTATTGGGGGTGAAGAAAGTGTTGATTTTGTGGGGTTTTAATTGACGTAGCATTACTTAAAGTCTGAAATATGTGCTGGGGTGGAAAGAACACAGTCAGGTGGTACTCCCCTCAAGACTGAAGGATCTCTGTCCATTTGAATATCCTGCACTGCCTTTGGAATTTATAAAAACTGCCAAGTTCTCGGCATTGTGAGACAAAGGATTGTGAGGAATAGGAGATCCTGGAACTCTTGTGGGGGATGGGAAAGGAGCGGGCGGATAGGGACAGTCAGAACCAGGAGACGCCCTGGGGTGAAATGGATACAGGAGTGAAGTTTATCTTGCCTTGTACCCATACCCAAGGGCAATGACTTGGCCAGGCAGGAGGTGGAGTCATCCTTGAAATCTCATCCCTTTCGGGCGGTGTTAAGCAATGCTAGGTCTATCAGAAACAAGACCGCAGTAGTGGTGGATCTTGTTGCATCTGTGACCTGGCATCACTGAGACCTGGCTAGATGAAAACGTGGGCCCTATTTTGGAGTCTGCAGTTCCTGCCCGGTTCTCGGTGATTCACTACCCAAGAGTGGATCACAGGGGTGGGGAAGTTGCAGTGTGTTTTAGACAGGAACTTGACCTTAGTTGGAGGTACCAATTCCTTTGAGTGTATTGTGGGTGTAGGTGCAGGTTTCAGGATCCTTCTCATTTATCATCCACCAGGTGATGGGAGGGAATTCCTGAAGGAGGCTGCGGACTTCATCGCCAAGAGAGTGTTGGAGTCCCCCCGATGGTTAATTCTGCGGGACTTCAATGCCTGAGTCGATGATGAACTCATGGTTTTTGGACAAAATCTCCTCCAATTGATGGATTCATTGGGTCTGGCACTGGTGGTTACCTCTGCAACTCACAAGGGAGGACACTCATTGGACTTGATATTCCATCTGGGGATGGAAGTCTCCAATGTGGAGGTGGAGCCTATCGGTTGGTCTGACCACCATGCCCTAAGGTTCAGTTTCACAGCCCCCTGAAAGAGGCCTGCCCCTAAGGAGATAGTACAGTTCCGTCCTTTGGGAGGAGTTACCTCAGAAGGCCTAATGACGGAGCTGGACTTCTCAGGATTGTCAATGGATAGCACTGACCCAGGGCCCCTAGTGCTAGCCTATAATAGGGCAGTTGTGGGGGCCCTGAATATCATTGCTCCATCCCGTGTTCATCCCTGTACCCTTCACCCTGGGGCTCCATGGTTTACCAGCGAGATCCGTGAGTTGAAGAGACAGGGTCAAAGATTGGAGAGACGCTGGCAGAAAACTCGCCTGGAGATGGACAGGCTTAGACTTCTGGATCATTATAAGATCTATCAGTTAGCAATTTCCCATAAGAAGGCAGAATTCCTGTCCAGGAAAATTGCTACAGTGAAGAATAGACTGACCCTGCTCTTCCGGACTGTAGACAGACTGTGCAATCCAGCCTGTCTTCAAGCCGGTCGAGCTTTGTCACAGCTACAGTGTGAGGAGTTTGCGATGTTCTTCACTGATAAGGTATCCACCATCAGGGATGAGAGCAGCCAGTGCCTCCCCATTGGGTCTTGCACTGATCAACCGAGTGGCACTAATACCCAGCTAACTTGGTTCACCTTTAATCAGCCGATAGTCATGGATATAGTGAGGATCATCCAGGCTTTGCGTCCAACCTACTGTAGTTTGGATCCGGACCCTACCACCTAACTGGTGGGCTTAGAGGTTATCGCCCAATCCTTACTGGGATAGTGGTGTCATCATTGGAGAAAGGGATCTTTGCCTTAAAGGAGGCAGTGGTGCGTGTTCTTTTGAAAAAGGCCTCCCTTGATCCAGACTGCCCAGAAAACTACAGACCGGTCTCAAACCTCCCTTTTCTGGGGAAGGTTATCAAGAAGGTGGTCGCTTTGCAGCTGGAGGATCATTTAACCAGCCATAGTATCCAGTCTGGCTTCAGAAAATGGCATAGCACTGAGATGGCTCTTGTATGGGTGCTGAATGTTCTCCTGATGGCGAGAGATCAGAGAGCTCATCCTATCTTGGTTCTCCTTGATCTCTCAGCAGCATTTTACACCGTAGATCATGGGGTATTGCTCGAATTCCTGTGGGTTCTCTATGGACTAAGAGGGGTGGTCCACAGTTGGTTTCAATCTTTCCTGCAGGGTAGGACTCAGAGAGTAGTGTCAGGGATTTATTCCTCGGCCTCTCACTGCCGTGCTGTGGGGTATCACAGGGTTCGGTGTTGTCCCCCATGTTATTTGAGGTGTATATGCTCCCATTGGGGGACATTATAAGACAGTATGGGTTGAATTTTCATTGCTATGCTGTTGACTCTCAACTCTACATGTCTTTTTTACCTGAGCAGGAGTCCGATTCAAGTGCAGTGTCTAACTGCCTGCTGGAGATACAGAACTGGATGAGTGCCAACTGGCTGAAGTTGAACCCAGGAAAAACAGAGGTATTGGTAATGGAGCCAGGGGTAAGGATGTTAAGTTCATGGGTGAGAAAACCCTCAGGTTTATTTCTGGGGGGACTGCACTTATGGCATCTGGCCAGGTGCATAACCTTGGTGTTATGTTTGATGAGGGCCTGACCCTGAGGGCGCAGGTATTGGCTGTAGTCAAATCATCCTTTTTCCATGTAAGGAATATAGCACGGGTGAAATACTTGGTTCTATCATAGGATTTTCCTACCCTGGTCCATGCCTTAGTTGCCAGTCGTCTTGATTACTGTAATGCCCTTTATCTAGAGCTGCTGGGAGTGGATATCCACTGCTTGCAGTTGGTGCAAAATGCGGCAGCTAGGTTTTTGACTGGAAAGCCCGAGGTCCAACCACATAACACCTGTGCTGCGGGAGTTTCACTGGCTGCCTGTACAGTGGCAGATCACTTCAAGGTCGCATTGATGACCTATAAGGCCCTACATGGTTTGGCACCCTGCTACCTGAAAGTACTCCTGACTCCTTACTGCCCCTCCTGCTCCCTCCGATCCTCTGGCAAGGGATTGCTAGAGATTCCCTGGGTAACCCTGAAAACATCTGGTGGAAGAACTTTTGCCTTCATGGCACCTACCCTGTGGAATTCTCTACCTTGCCAGATACTCAATAGCCTGATTGTTGAAGGGTTTAAAAAAGCTCTTAAGACCTTTCTTTTTAAACATGCATTTTCAGAAATGTAAATTCTGCCAAGTATAAAGTGTTTTTATTTGTTGTGGATTTTAAATAATGTATGTGAAATTTGTAAAGGCACTCTGAGCTTTGGAAGGGTGCCTAATATAAATAAATTTTTACCTACTGTGATGAAGGGTTTAGACCGGGCTTAGGGATATCAGTCTAGGTAATCAGGTTCTGCTAACGGCTCTTCTTTTTAGCCATTCTTTTATAAGGGAATATAAGTACACCCTTAGACTGCTGCCGTCCAATCACCTTCTCCAATTTTACCTGTCCAGTGCATAATATTCATTACACTCCCACAGTTGATTTCAGCAGTCAGCCACTGGATTGAGAGAAGCTGTTTAAAAGTGTTTGCTAAAAGATTTTTTGTTCCAATTTGAAAAACAGCAAAGCACATGTCCTGGGCTTTGTGTGCTGTCAGAACTTGTCCTGACAGAGGGTCTAAGTCAACTGAGGCCCTAAGTGATTGCCTACCCCTTGGGTAGGTGAAGGCAATTCAACCTGGAGGGTGAACAGGACATCAGAGATCAGCACAGCCCACATCCCTCACCACCTTGAAGCACATTGGGTCTGTTGCACCTGCAGCACTGCCTGCATCTGTCAATTCAGAGAAAACACCTTGACAGAACCTGCAACCACAGAGTGTGCTAAAGGATAACTGCTGGACATTCCTGCACAACTTTAATCAAAACACATTTTAGAGCTGCAAGAGCCAGGATCAACTAGCATCAGTATAAATATGTTTTGTTGGGTATCTTCCACTATCAACTTTCAATTATTACAGCATCATGGTACAACATCAGTGCCTGCTGTGTTCATATATTAAAAGACAGCTTTATGAGCTCCAAAAGAACTTTAGAGGACACGTGCATCAGTAGGGGGAGACAGTAAATACTGTGTGGGGACTCACTAGAGAGTTGTGGGCTATGTGCAGAGTGAAATGGATAATTGTTTTGATTGCCATTAACCCATTCCTTTCCAACATCCAGAGCCTATTCCTGTCCACCTAATAAGTAGCTCGTTTTGAATTGCAGATATTTTCTTGCTTCTTTTACATGCATAGAGTATACATTGGAAGGGTTGTATATACGTATAACAGTTCGCAGTCACTGAGGGCGGAGGTTGCATTCATTTCCTGTGAGGCAGCACCCTGGCAGCAGCCTGTCAAAATGATCCCCATAGTTGGAGGCATCACGCCACTTTATAGTTACCTCCAAACCAAATTAGCCCAGTGCCATTCATCCAAAGTCCTTACAGACTTTGCTCAGGTAGCATCGGACAGGTTTAGTTTCACACCTTATGGCTGGGCATGGCTTTTATTTATATTTTTCAAAATGTTTGCACCAGGATAGACACACTTAATTAAGTTTATACCTGGTTTCTAGAGAGTGTGGAAGGGGAGGAAAAGAAGTAGTAAATGCTTCATAATTACAGGGGTGAAATAAACACAACTGTACAGTTAGTTATGAAATGTGCATGCTGTACACACTCACATACATACATACACACAATACACAACACATATATATTATCATACAATTGATGATATTTTCATTGATGTACCTAATTTTAAACTCAAAAATCAACATTTACCACACATTACTATGGCTAATTTGCATTGAAGAAAACTGTATATTTGGTGATAGAGTGAACGTGCCCAGGTTACATTGGACAGGCTTAGTCTCACACCTCATGAAAGTTGTAGCTACACATAATAAAGGCTAGCAATGGGATGCATCTTTTGATTAATTTTTACAGTTTTTAAAGTTAATTCGAAAGTGCATTTTTTGACCTGTGCAGGAAGAGCTCCTAAATCTGGGTATTGATCTCTAAAACAGTTTCAATGCAGCTAAGCAGTGCATAAATATAAACATTTTCATTGGTTGTTTTGAAGTTTTCAAACCACGCTAATGTACAAAATGAAATAGGCCTCCTGACAAAGATCCACAAGAGGACTAAAGCTCATGGGTTCCTCGACTGCCCCCTCCACTTATGCATACAATAAATGTGACTATTATTAGTCTAGTTTAGCAATAAGGCATGACCAGGGGTTAGATTAACAGTCTGTTAATCACCCTCTAGGGGTGTAATGTGGCACGAGGCACAGCCGAGTGCCATATTGCCCCTAGAGAGTTATTGACTGTTAATCTAACTCCTGAGAGTACCTTATTGGTATTATAAAAAATTGTTCCAAAAGAAGAGAGTTAAAAGAATACTTGTTGAATGTTTTTCTCATTGAGAGGGAGATTTTTAATAAAATACTTCTTCTACCAAGAGTTTAAGAATGCTGGTTCAAAATCAGAATGCATCATTCCAGTCATTCAGCAGTGCTAGAGGATGGAAGGCTGACAGGAAGAATCCATGTGCCATTGTGATCAGGCTGTACATGACAGTATAACATGGATTAATATAAGGCTGTTGGAATCCTAACAGCCAATCAGATTGCAGCATTTCTGAGAACCTTTTTATAATTCTTGTTAAGCTTTCTGATTTCAGTGCACAGGATCCTTGTGTGTGTCCAAACAAAGCAGCACTGTTTGGTGAAGAACCTAATTTCCAAGAAGGTTCATTACAGCAACAGAAAAGTTACACTGACTTTCTTTTAAGGGTTAATGATGGAGAGGATAGTAAAATTCAGGTATGATAAACAGTTGTTATGTATTTTACACGTAGGTATCTACAAAGTGTTAGTAGCATCATTGTTACAGTAAGTCAAAGTGGGAACTGTAGGTTCCAAAATGCAGATGAGCCTACAAGGATCACTTTAAAAGTTATGTCTCATCCAGCTTGAACAATTAATGGACTTTTGGGATATTTCTACAGGGCAGACATCTTACAGTGCGAACATATGCTCATATGGTATGATTTTAGGAGCTAATGAAGTCAGTTGGTCTCTTGTGTTCTCTGCCCCCAGCACAGTGGGAGTACATTGTGACTCCATTTTTTTCAAAGTATACATCAAGACCAAGTTATAGTATTGGCTGATAGCTACTCTTGTAGTCCAGTGAATCCTGATATTTTCCTTGAGTCTTCTTCTTTTCTGTGACAATGTGTGCCCCCTTTGTTCTCCATTCTTGGATTTCTTAAGAGTTGTGCATGATTTTCTGGTGTTATTCCTTTCAGGTATTAAAATACTATAATCATGTCTTCCATGGGTCTTCTCTTGTCCGATGATGAGAGCAATAGTCCAGCCAATTGCCCTAATAGGTCATGTTCTCCAGCCCCTCAACCACCTTGGTTGCTCTACTAGGGATTTTTTCAATCTTGTGAAAACTGAACACTGTACTCCAGATGGGGCTTTAATAAGGACTGGTACAAGGCCATCATAATTAAGCAATAAGGCATGATGGGGGAGGGGTGTTCTGTTGGGATAACAGCATGCCTCAGGTGGGTTGAAGAAAAAGCAGCAGTATGAGGAGGAGCTGTAGGAGGAGACAGGGAGGAAGAAGAAGGAGAAGAAGAAGAAGAAAAAATGCAGTTCTTTTTCTTTCTTTGCCGTGTTCTGTTGGAGTTTGACAATGAGGTACAATAGAAATTAATTTACACTGAAATGGCCTTCACTCAGAAGTACTGTAGAACAGTGATCTGTGTCAGGTTTATATATCCCATCTCCTTTAGCACCAGTTAAAACTCCATCTTGCTCCACCTGCACTTGTCATTCACCTCCCTGGATCCCTCCCTGTTGGAGTCCCTACCATCCCTTTTGATGGGCCCCCTCCTGGGTTCTACCACAACCTATATCAGGCTCCATCCTTTTCTGCATCTGCACCAACATTCATTCCACATGTTTTGCTCTCCTTGGAGCCTATGCACAAACTGAGGGCTGCAGTTGCACAGTCCACAACAGTTGTGCGTAATGGTATAAAATGGTACACACATGCACAATGTGTACAATGTCACCCAGGCGCATGGCTCAACATGCACAGCAATATGCAATGTGGAGGGCAACCACAAACAGCAGACATGTAATACAGATGCACACAAAGTGCAATATGGAATGGCTGTTGCATGGTCCAAGTGGCACAGGACAGGACAGAACCCATAGTGTGGAGACACCACAGAATGCTGGACACAAGACACTCTTGCTAGATGCCCAGTGCTGGACAGGACATATACTGGCACCAGGGAATCTGCAGAATACATGGATATATATATATATAATGGTAGCACGGTAGTACTACCATAGTGAAGTTGAGTACCCCATTTAAGGTTAAATGGTGAAACTTTGCAACTTAATAACTTTGCCACCATTCAATAGATTTGCCTGAAATTTGGCAGGCATGGGGCATAACCAAAGATCTTAGGAACTGCCAAACTGCATACTGGTCAGATATACAGCTGCGGAGTGTTTAAGCAACATTCCGGGGTACATTTATGTGTTTTTGTGCATTCTTTGCCTGTGCCTACAGGTCGCACGGTTTGTGTGACTGGTCCGAAAACTTCAGGGAATGTGCGGCTGGGATCCCCGATGTGCCTTTTGAAGATTTTTTGAAAAATATTGAACGGTTCAAACGTTGTTTAAAAAACAAGTTTCCCATTATAGTCAATGGGAAAAGTTAACAAAAAGTTTGACAGTGTAGCAAATGTAGTTTTTAGTGTCGCAAAAGACCCCTGTAGTGTCGTGAGTCATCCATATTTTTTTTCAGTTACTGATCACAGAAATGCTTGGCATTTAAAATTGGGACAATCTAGAGACATAATTATTTTTGTGTTTACCTAGCTGGACCCTGAGGATGCTAGGCATGTCTTTATTTTGGGGTTAAACACCCTAGAAATATGTTTTTGAAATTTGTGAGAAAAGTAGTGTCACAGAGTAGTGTCGCACCTGCGACACTTTCGTGATTTTTTTTGTGAAAGTGTCGCAAATCACGACACTACTTTGCAACACTATGGCCAAAACGACAGGAATTGTTTGCCACCCTGCTGCAAAAGAACGGTTTGGTCTTTGGGCTGAAATTTGAAGGGAAGAAAGTCAACATCTCACAGATGTGCCTTTTGGTGGTTTGGTGAAAAAATATTGCAGGGATGCAAAGTTACGGTACTCCGAAGTTGACGCTTTTTCCTATAGACTAACTTTGTGGCATCCGTCGCGCCTTTCAGGGCCCGTATCTCAGAAACGGTGCGAGATACTGACTTTTCATCCAAAAAATGCTTAGCCCCCTAAGTGGTAGCTAAGCATAAAACAAGCCAGGAAAGTCATAATTCATATGAAATTTTAATTTGTTTTCTACATTGTACGGTTCCTGAGATATAACCAATTTAGTATTCCAACTTCTCTTTTTCTGCTCCAAGCCCCATTATTCTGCATACATTCTTTGTACTCACTGTGTTTCTTTATGCAGCTGTTGGGGAAAACCAGGGTGTGTACTCCAGTTACTGTTACATGTAGCGTTTCCACTTGTGTTTCCCTACCCGTTTGCATGAGCGTCCCATGTACGCCACCATGTGTGTTATCCTTTGTGTTTCTGTTTGTGCTTGTGTTTGCATCACTCTTACCATTTCTGTCTACAGTACTGTTTTTGTTTGTGTTTCACTTTGCGTCACCGTGCGCATTACCATTTGTGTTTGCAGCCACCCTTCCATTTGTGTTTGCGTTTGTCTTTCGTTTTGTGTCATCGTTAATGTTACCGTTACCATTTGCATTTCCAATTGCATTCCCGTGCCCATGCGCATTACAGTTTGCATTTCCATATGAGCTTGCTTTTGCATTTCTGTTTCCTTTGGCATTATTGTTGCTGTTACCGTTACCATTTGTGTTTCCAATTGCGGTACCATGACCGCACGTGTTACGGTTTGTGTTTCCATACGTGCTTGCGTTTGTGTTTCCATTTCTGTTTTCTTTGGTGTTAATATTGCTGTTACCATTACCATTAGCATTTACAGTTGTGGTACCGTGAACGTGCGTGTTATGGTTTGTGTTTCCGTGTGCGCTTGCGTTTCCATTTCTGTTTCCTTTGGCATTATTATTGCTGTTACCATTGCCATTTGCATTTACAATTGCGGTACCGTGACCATGACCGTGCTCATAATGGGTTGCGTTTTCTGTACATGCTTGCATTTGCATTTCCGGTTCTGTTTCCTTTGGCATTATTTTAGCTGTTACCAGTACCATTTGTATTTCCAATTGCGGTACCATGACCGTGCACATTATGGTTTGCATTTCCATACATGCTTGCATTTGCCTTTCTGTTTCTGTTTCCTTGGGCATTATTTTTGCCGTTACCGTTATCATTTGCATTTGTAATTGCAGTACCATGACTGTGCGTGTTACGCTTTGCATTTCCGTACGTGCCTTCCATTTCTGTTTCCTTTGGCATTATTGTTGCTGTAACAGTTAACATTTGCATTTACAATAGTGGTACCATGTCCATGCTCATTACCAGTTGCATTTCCATACGCGCTTGTGTCTCTGTTTGCGTCACTGTTCGTTTTGGCGTCACTTTGCACTTGTGTTTCTATTAATGTTTGCTTTTCCATTTATGTCTGTATCACCATTTACATAACCATTAGCACTTGCATTTGCATTGCAGTTACCATTACTATGTCACAAGACATCACGTGGTGGGAGCACACCACTGCATTCCATTCATTATTTATAGTCCTCATTCTCAAAAAGAAGGGAAATTCATGGCAAAAAACTCCATTTAATGCATCAGTTAGGGTTGAGCCACAGCAACAAAAGTGAGGAAATTCAGTGTTAGGGTTGAAAGCCCCCCTTGCACCTCCCAGTCCACCCCAACTAGCATCAGGGTGTGTGTTGGGGTGCGTCGTCCAACTTCCCACCCATTCTCCTATACCTCAGCTTGCTTACAGATGGATGGGGTGAGTTAGGTCCGATAACCCCAACGCACACCCTGATGTCTGGCGGGTCGCACCCCTATAGTTAGGGTTGAGTAGGCACTTTAATGTTAAGCCTCAATTTTTGTGCATTAATAACTTTGCAACCGTTCAATGGATTTGCACGAAATTTGGAATGCATGGTCTAGTATGGTAGATCTCTTGATTTACTAAGCTGTGATTTGGTTAGACCTATGGTTTCTGCACAGCAAAATGCTAAAAAATGCATTTTTCACCACTTTTGACACACCGTGTGGTCTTTTGGACATTTGGAACATAGAAAGAGGTTGGGTCAAGGAACAATCCAGCATTGGTTTGGTAAAATAAAATTAATCCATTCCAAATATTTAATTTTTGGGTTCTGAGCATTCTCCATTGACTCCAAGATTTATATGGTTATTTTTCAGACAAATATTGGGTTCGCAGTCAAGGATTTTGTGGCTCACAGACTAGGATCCTGATCCGCCAGAAAATTCCTTGTCTACTAGCCACCATCTTGTTTTTCAGTTTTTCCCCAAAACAAAATGTTGTTACTTTCTCCACAGGTGACTTTTGGGCCAAATGAGAAATGGGTTTTGTTCAGTGTGACCCCCTCTACGAAGCCATGCCTTTGGTTTGGCTCATTTTGGTCAAAAAATAGCTTTTTAAGATTTAAAAATTCTTTGACCTTGACTCACTAACGATCCTAGTCCGCGAGCTGTCAAAATCCTAGTCTGTGACCTCAGGGTCAAGGATTTTGCTACCTCATGGCAAAAACTTTACCTTTACATTGCTAATGAACGATTTGATCTTTTTACTTGCAATTTTCAGTGTATTGAGGGGATGCCCTACAGGTGTGAATTATGCTGCTTAAGTGTTGGGGAATTAAGTGGTTCCATAGATGTGCCTTCATGAAGTTGAGATTTTCCCCATAGGACAACAATGTGGTGCCCATTGCATTTTTCGGTGCTTTTCGGTGCCCATATCTCAGAAATGAAGCGAGATGCAGACGTTTCACTACTGATTGCTTAAGCCATTGGAACAAGATTGGAAACCATAGACTACACCTGCAGTGGAATTTTGTTTGTGGGTTGCACAGTTAATGAGATATTGTCAAATTAGTGTCACAGGGGTTCAAAGGGTGCCTTTCCAGTGCTTTTCAGTGCCTGTATCTCATAAACAATGTGAGATATGGATTGCTCAACTAATGTCATGTAGACATCTCACTGTCATGATTACAACAACTCTTGAATTTCTTTTCTAGCTGTCATGGTTCCTGAGATATCAGAAAATTAGTGTTAAAAGGGTTCCTTGCCCTATAGAGCTGCTGTATGGCCCTAGCTATGTGTAAGTGGGAGCACAGGGCCCAGATGGCCCTCACTCCCACAGACACATATCGTTATGCAGAAATGGGCAGCTTGGTGGCGGGTCCAGCTCTCCCACCAACACATGCCGTTTAGCAATTATATTACACGTTTTCTAAAAGTAAGGAAATTCATTGCAAAAAACTTCATTTAATGCATCAGTTAGGGTTATAGCAACAAAAATGAGGAAATGAGACATTAGGGTTGAGCCCCTAATCCCCCTAACACCCTACCCCCCTCCTGCACAGACTGACAGGTGCCGGGGTGTGCCATGGGGTCATGAGGCCTATTTCTCACCCCATTCTTCTTTATTGTAGCATGTCAACCTGTTTACACATGGAATGGGGTGAGAGTATGGCCACACAACATTATGGCACACCCCTGTCAGTCTGGGGAGGAGGGGGGTAAGGTGTTGGGAGGTTAGGGGCTCAACCCTAATGACTCATTTCCTCACTTTTGTTGCTTCAACCCTAACGTCTCATTTCCTCACTTTTGTTGCTTCAACCCTAATGTCTCATTTCCTCACTTTTGTTGCTTTAACCCTAACTGATGCATTAAATGAAGTTTTTGCAATGAATATATATATATATATATATATATATATATATATATATATATATATTATGTGACAGTGACTGACACCAAATATGGAAACCACAATATGGCACACCAAACTCTGAACACACCAAGGAGCACCACAGAGGCTGCAGAGGCCATGTGTTTGTAGTGCAGACAAAGGTACCTGGACATATGGATGAGGGGTGGCATTGGTCTCCGCCCTAGCCATGTGCAGTGCCCCTGTAATGCAGAGAAGGTCAGCAGGACTGCAATCGTATAACCCTATGGCAGTTCCGCCCGGGCCACATGTCCGGCACCCATAGGTGTAGTGAGGAAGCATACGTCACTGCAACATGTGTATGGCATGCACATAAGGCTAAACTAGGAAACAGCAAGACTGGAGGACAGCCGGACAACCTACATACAAGATAGGGTGCAGGACATGCAGCATGCACCATACCTCTGTACCATGCCAAATACAACCACAGCAGGGCATGTTGCAACAGCATTAGCCCCCCCTGCCCCCAGATCATGGACACTACTGCCAACACAGGGTGTTGGACCATGGATAGACACAGAACAGAGGCATAGCAGGCAGCTGACACATATGCCAAGCACCATGTAAAACCATGTTGTTATGCCATGTCCCAAATGCCTGCCCCACTGTATGGAACAGCAATGGGTGACACTGATGTGGGTACAGCAGAGACATATAGGATGGATGCAGGGACAGAGTATGCCCTGTGGCACACCCGTGCATGTCCCCAACAAGCAGTGATAGCTGCATTTGGCTGAAGCAGAGGTGTATAACACAGTTACCCATGGCTCCCCTCCTCCTGCCCACACAGACCCGAATGGTGGAAAGACACCACTGCTCAGAATTAGGATGACACCACTGTGTAGAAAAAAATCTTCATTAACAGAAAGTACAAAGCCCAATGAGCAACCCCTATCACTTGGCAACACAGTGCCCCCATCATCAGACCTCAGGGTCCTCAGAATCCTCGCTTGACCTCTCAGGGGTGGTGTCTGTTCACCCCTGGTACACTAACAGCATCCTCTGTAGTGGGCCATGATACCCCTGTAAAAGAGAACAAAGGGAAAGCTATGAGTGGTCTGCACATGGCAGGCCAATGCTATGCACAGCCTGTGCACACATTCAGCACTGACACCTGCAGTACATACCTTAGAGGGCTCCTCGGTGGCAAATAACTCCCCAGCCTTATTCTTATACTATGTGTCCTCAGGGAAACATGCCAGGAGAGAAAGAGCAGCAGACAAAGGGGCATGTGCCTCAACCTGGCTACCACCACCAAAGCTGTCCTGTCTGGTTGCTGGACATGCTACAGAACAAAGCTTTCCAGATGTCCATGGTAGTCCTGTGGAGACACAAAGGGAGGGTACCACATTACTACACAGCACAAATCAAGTAGACATATAGACAGACTAACAGATGGTGCACCCCAGAGGTCACAGGACTCAAGGGTACCGTTTGAGGAAAGGGACACACTAACAGTAGTATATAGGGACTGCACCATGGTGCAGCAGTACACACCCCATTTACTATATATGGACAGCAATCGTGACTCATGGACAGGACCGTAGCAGACAGGGATAAATTACATATTGCCACTTACCTTGGCCATCTCCATCATTTTCTATATTTGGCCTCTGTCTTGGGGATCTTGATATGCTGTGGAGGACATCACAGCTTGCAGAGGTACACCCAGAGCACCCCACCTCAGATGCACTCACAGTTATGGTTGTCACTGCTGCTGCCTGTACCATATTGGACTCCACAATTGTACAGCTGCCAGTGATGCTTGCTGATGTGTGTGACCCCATGAGCATGCCAGGCCACTGCCCATTTAGAAGGGGACCCGCAGCTGTGGTCACCACAGCTATACAGAGTACAGAGCTATGTGTAGAGTGAGGTGGTGTGTTGCATATGCAAAGTACTGTCTCCACATAGGGGTCTACAGGATGTATCCCGGACTACTAATGAATCATCTTCTGATGGAGGGTGAACAAGAGAGGGAAAAACCTATGAGGAGATGATGCAGGCCCCAAATATTCAGGCCATGGGTGTATGTGGGGCACCTCCATGATACACATTGCTTGGAATGGTTTCGCCTGGACCATGCAACAATCTCAGGGCTCTTTAACATGCTCCAGCTACACCTGGCACCTTGAACAAGGAGGTCACAAGCCATGTATGTGGAAACAAAGGTGCTCTGTGCCCTGGTATACTATGCAACAGGGTCCATTCAGAGGGTTGCTGGGGACATCACTGGTATCAGCCAGTTGTCCATGTCCAGGGCCCTGCACCAGGTCACTGACACCCTACTCCAACATGTGCAGAACCTTATTGCATTCCACTCTTCTGTAGCAGATGGAGTGCCAGAAGAAGCAGGGCCCACATGATTCGCTGAGGCATCATTCCTGTTCAAGTGTGGAGTAGGGGGCTGATCCCCAGGCAGGTCTCTCGTCGGTGGCTTTCTCTGAGCACTGGGGTAGTCTGGCAGGGCCAGCGTGGCATGGCCCAGGCAGAATGGAGATGAACGCAGATTCAGTCCAATTAGGCTGGATAAAGCTTCCAGCAAGCAGAACACAGTTCATACAGTGGGGAAACAAATCACAACTCACTTTCAATACACAGCACATTTACATGTAAGGAAATTCTACTGTACCCGGCAAACCACTCTCCGGTCATGATCGCAAAGCCTCTGCACAAACCGGGGATTCAAAAGCAGATGGAAATCCTGACAGGCCGATCGCATTCAGCAAATCTTCGTTCTTCTTCTTCAGGATAGAGCGTGGTCACAGTCCAGTGGCTTAAATAGTCCTCACAACTCAGATTCAGTCAGAATAAACTCTGTTTTCCTTCTCAGGGACAGCAGGCAGACAGACAGGCCAAAATTCAGCCCTTTCCACAGTTCTCCCATATAAAACTACACAGAACTGCTGCTCAAAAATCACTTGAGCTGTTACTTCTTCACTTCTCAGCTCAAAACCTGGTTGGGGCTCTGTGATGGAAGAAAACAACATGCATAACACACACTATTTGTAATCCGGAGCCGGAGGGCTCAGTTTGTGAAAAGAAAACAATAAGACAATCAGATGACACACTTTTAGATTAGGCTGTTGTTGCAGGGAGCTACCCTGATGATTACTCACGATACCCAAGACTGGACACAGGCTGGACAAAAATCGATTTGGAGGCTCACCACTGGGATTTTGTGCCTTCTAGTGGCCAAAAATTATGAATTATTGTTAAAGATTAATGGCTACCCCAGTAAAAATGGCATGCACCAGTTAGTGGGGTGGTGTACTGGGCAGGAGATCGACCCCCAAAATGCTCTACTTATGCTGGATATTCCCCTGGGTACCAGTAAAGACACTGTAGAGGGAGCACTCTCTAAAGATGAATGTTTAAAAAACCCTGTGGTGGTGGGTCAATAGGCTGATTTGATCGCCCAAACTTTCATAGCCTTGGTAGAGTGTAGTGACCTCATGGACAGCTCTAAAGTGCCACAGACTGTTGTCCCAGAAGGGATTCCAGCTGCCTGGAGAGTGATAACAAAAGACAGTAAAGACCCTGGGGAGGATGAGCTCCCATCATTATCTGAGACTTTTGAGGAGAAATTTAAGTTGTTGCTGGAGGAAGGGAAAACCATAGAAGACTTTAAGAAACTACCCCTGCCACCTGGGGGTGTTCTTTCCCCAACACCCCCTCCCACTCCAGCACCTGTTACTGTCTCACCTTCTGTGTCCATGCCAATGCTGGGCCCTATATCTGTACCTGCTATTAGTCACGACTCCTACAGAAGGCTGAGAATCTTCTCGGGCACCCCCCTTAGTACTTGAATGACAATGCTCAGAAGCAGAGAAATGAAAGAGGTTGAGTGAGAGCCTCCGAGGTCCTGCCCTGACTATCATCCATGCCAAGCCGCCCAATAACCCCGAAGCAACTGCACAGGACTATCTTGATGCATTGGAAAATGTGTATGGGGGCCCGGATTCAGATGAGGATCTGTGGTGGAGAGTAAGAAATGCTCAGCAGTACTCAGGGGAGCCATTGTCTGGGTATGTACCTCGGCTTAAAAAGCTGCTACGAGTGTGCCTCAGAAAGGGTAGCTTGCCGTCAAATGAAGTTGATCGAACTAGGCTGGGCCGGATCTTTAAGTCTGCTGTTTTCAGAATTGTTACTGCTTCAGTTGCACATTGCCACCTGACTGGAATTGCCCCCCTCCTATGATGAGCTAATGACAGAAATTCGGGGGGGTTGGGCAAAGGTGACCCCATGGGGGAATTGCACCCATATCTGCTGCTGTTGCGTAAGTGACTGAGAGTGATCAGCCAAGTGAGGCTCAGGGGCAAAAGCTGGCACTTAATGAGCATTCTGAGAATGCAAAGGACTTCCCACCCTGGGCCCAGCATTGGGAAGATGAGCTACTAAAGGAATTCTGAGAGCTGAAGAATGGTGCCTCTGCAAGGGTTTCCCCAATGGAACAAGATTCTGGTCCCTTTCAGGATGTGACTGCCATGGGGGTTGGGGTGCACCATCAGGCATCTGCTACCAAGAGTGGCTCCAAGGCTGAGATCACCGGATTAACTGCCACTCTAAAGGAACTGTTAAGGCATGTTGTACCACTCTCATCACTGCACGCAAATACTAGACCCCAATCTCTTACTACTGCTTCAGTTCCTCATACAATGTTCTCTCCCAGGATGACCCAGGAGTCTATCATTTGTAATAACTGTGGAAAGGATGGCCATATGAAAAGAGAATGCTGGTCTCAGAAGGACTTAGAAAGAGTAGTAAACAGACTCCAAGGGGAGCTCCGAAAAGCAAATCAATGGCCAAGGGGTGCCCGAAATGACCGCAGTGAGGGTTTGAGAAACCCTAACTCAAATTTCTTTGTGGCTAAATCGTCTGTCCAGGCTTCTGCTATTGCCTTTACAGACTGGTCCAAAATAGTGGGCCCTTCAGTGGAGACTATGGTGACTGTGAATGGTATTCATACTCGGGCTGTGCTTGACAGTGGGTCGCAAGTGACCATTGTATTCCAGGACTGGTATGACAAACACTTATTTGATGTGCCTTTGCAATCCCTGGAAGGCCTACATGTGTGGGGCCTGAGCAACAAGTCTTATCCCTACCAAGGATATGTCCGCCTTTGGTTGTCTTTTCCTGCAACTGTAACAGGTGTAGAGAAGTGAGTAGAGACATTGGCCCTAGTGTGTCCCCCCAGTGGACTGTATGATGGGGTAGCCCTGTTAATTGGGACAAACGCCCATATGTTTGGGAGACTGGTGCAACTCTATCACAAAAAACAAGGGCAATGGACTGGGAGGTCCCTGAGAATTCTGGCTCTGATCAAGAGGGCCTATAATTTGCAACTGAAACCCGAGGAAGTAGACCAGGATGAACCGGTGGGGATCATTTGGAAGAAGGATCCCGATTCAATGGTACTGGCCCCTAACGCCCAGTGTACCATTCAAGGGGAGGTCCGCCTCTGGAAAGATGTCAAGAACAAAACACTGATGTTGGATGTGCCAGGAGATGGAAAATTGCCAGAAGGATTATTGGTCAAGCCCAGCATCTTGCCTGCTCATGCCCATGCCTATGCACAACAAGTGATGGTCCAGATTCACAATGTGTCAGATCGGGAGATCCGGGTGAACAGAAGGTGCACCCTGGCTACAGTACACTGCACAGACACTGCAGTATTGCTAAGCAACAAGCACCCTGGTGAGAAGGAAAGAGTGACCCCAGACTTGAAGGAAGGGTAGAATTAGCAAGAGACTTGCCCAGAGAGACCAAGTGTTTTCATTGAAGGAATGGGATTTGGGATGTGTCCAGGGTGTGGAGCATCACATACACCTGCATGATGAACAGCCATTTTGACAGAGGTCCCGACACCTAGCCCCAGCAGATATAGATGATGTGAGAAGACACCTGCAGGAAATGCTCACTGCTGGCATGATACAAGAATCCAGGAGCCCATACACCTCTCCCATTGTTGTGGTGCATAAAAAGAATGGGTTTGTGAGGATGTGTGTTGATTATCGAACCCTGAACAGGTGGACCATCCCAGACCAATACACCATGCCTCGTATACAAGATGAACTGGACTTCTTGAATGGGAGCAGATGGTTCTCAGTGTTGGATCTTCGAAGTGGATACCAGATCCCGATAGCCCCGGAAGACCATGAGAAAACAGCCTTCATCTGTGCATTGGGGTTCTGTGAGTTTCTGAGGATGCCACAGGGGATATCGGGCACCCTGGCCACCTTTCAGTGACTGATAGAATGTGCGGTGGGAGATATGAATTTGCTGGAATGTCTGGTGTACTTGGACAATGTCATTGCATTAGGGAGCACCTTAGAGGAGCATGAGAACCGACTGTTTAAAGTCCAAGACCGACTGGAAGACTTCGGCCTCAAGCTGTCCATTGACAAGTGCCAGTTTTTCCAAACCTCCGTGAAGTATGTAGGGCACATAGTATCTACAAAAGGGATAGTGACTGATCCCAGTAAGGTCGAAGCACTGACTACTTGGCCCCAGCCCTATAATCTGAAAGAACTACGTTTCCTGGGGTTCTGTGGCTACTACCGCAGGTTCATAAAAGACTATTCCATGGTGATTCACCCAGTCTTGAACCTTATCCAGGGTTACCCTCCTTCCAATTGTAAATACAAAAAAAGGTCAGTTAAAGAACCAGAAAAAGTATACTTCTGCCCAGGTGAACTCTTCAGGCCCCACTGAACGCCTGACTGTGAAGCAACCTTCCATGAGATCATATACCAGCTCACCCATGCCCCCATCCTCACCTATTTTGACCCAACCAAACCCTATGTGCTGCATACGGATGCTAGTCTGCAGGGTCTAGGAGCGATGCTGTATCAAGACCATGAGGATGACCTGAGACCAGTAGCTTTCGCCAGTAGGAGCTGGACTCTGTCCAAACGAAACTACGCTGTGCATAAGTTGGAGATCCTTGTGCTAAAATAGGCCATCATTGACCAGTTTCATGAATACCTCTATGGGGCAAAGATATTGGGGAAGACTGACAATAACCCATTGACCTATGTACAAACTTCAGCTAAGTTAGACGCCACTGGGCACTGGTGGCTTTCTGCATTATCAACCTATGATTATGCTGTAGAATACAGACCGGGCCTGAACCATATTGATGCTGATGTCCTATCACGAAGGCCCACTTCCAAGAGTGATTGGGTCAGGCTGTCTGAACCTGACATTCGAGCATTGTGCTAAAAGTTTGATAGAGATGAACAGATGTCTGCGGACACAGTGGACTGTTTAGTAGATTGCTTGGGCCCTTCTGACACCTCATACCACCTGCTTACTGCCACTTCTCTGCTCTAGATATTAGTGCACTACCTCAATTTGACAATGACAGCATTCAGTGGGCTCAATCCTAAGATCCTATGATTCAGCCAGCACTTGATGCCCTGCGTGCGGAGAAAGATGTGTCTAAGTTATGTTCCACTGACTTGTGAACTGCTTTATTGTTTACAGAAGACCCAGATTGAAGTTGCTCAGTTAGTTGTTGTCTAGAGAGACAGTAGATCATAGTGGCAAAGTAGACAAGCAACAATTGGTCCTGCCCATGGCCTTTAAAGATTTGGTACTGAGGTCCCTCCACAATCACATGGGGCACCTCAGTATTGACAGAACCCTTGACCTGGTACAATCTCACTTCTACTGGCACAAAATGGTGGCCGATGTTGAGCATCATGTAAAGACTTGTAGTCGCTGCCTGCAAAGAAAAGCCCTGCCTTAGAGGGCTGCCCCCCTTGTTAATATTACTACCAGTGCCCCCATGGAACTAGTCTGTATAGACTTCTTGTGTTTAGAACCTGATCAGTGAAACATTGGCAATGTGTTAGTGGTTACAGATCATTTTTCATGGTATACACAAGCTTTTCCCACCAAAGATCAAAAGGCATCTACCGTGGCCAAGGTGCTAGTGGGAAATTTCTTTGTCCACTATGGTGCCCCCCGCAGTGGATTCATTCTGATCAAGGCAGAGACTTTGAGAGTTGGCTAATCAAAGAAATGCTTTTTCTATGGTGGGTGCAAAAGTCAAGAACCACCCCCATCACCCGTAGGGAGACCCTCAACCAGAACATTTAAATCGCACCCGTCTAGACATGCTGGACATCCTCCAACCAAAAGACAAGCATAAATGGAGCCAGCAGATTAGCACCTTGGTACAAGCATAGAATTACATGAAAAATGATGCTACTGGGTTCTCCCCCTACTGCTTCATGTTCAGGAGAGAGGCCCGGCTGCCAGTTGATGTCTGTTTTGGGATCTCTCCAGATGGGGTCCAAGCTGAGAACTACTTGCAATATGTTCAAAAACTGAAAGCTCAGTTGATCCATGCCTATCAACTGGCCCAGACAACGGCTGCCAAGAGAAATCTAGCCAACAAAGAAAGGCATGAGACCGTGTGTTGTCACACAATTTGGGACTGCATGGTAAACACAAAATTGCTCCTAGGTGGCACCATCTTCCCCATGTAGTAGTTGGAAAGCTAGATGATTTACCTGTGTACAAGGTGCACCCAGAGAACAACTCCAAAGCTGTCAAGACCATGCACTGTAACCACTTGCTACCTATCAGCCAAGTCATGATTGAGGCTGAACCCCCAGAAATTGAGCCCCCTGGGCTGGTGGCTCATGCTGCTGCAAGAAAGAGACAGAGTCAACCTACCACAGTGGTCACAGATTTAAGGTTTCCTCTGTAGCAGGCCCAGAATGATAGTGACTGTCAGTCCATTTCTGATGAAAATAAATACGACCATGCCTATTACCCTCTTATGAACTGAGTCAGCTGTTTCGATGTAACCCCCTGATAACTTGTGGAATGATGCTGGGCCTTCTGGACTGCTTTGCCCCCAGCTTCGTCCTTGGAGCCAGTGCTCCCAGAAAGTGAAGTGCAAAGTATCACATCTGAAGATGTTGAGTCTCTGTGTATTGTGGAACTGTATGATTTGCCTGAAGAAGGGGCTGAGGGTTGAGTCTTGCTGATGACATACCAAAACTTGAAGAACACTATGAGAGTGCTGACCACCCCCCTTCAGTGCCTAAAAGATTGATTGTGCCTGAGCCTTCGTAAAATGAGTCAAGTGTTGTAGAAACAGAGCCTGCAGAGCAAGAATCCGACAGTACCCAAAGTTTGGATGTTCCCACCCAGGCAGAGGCACCCCTCACAAGTGACGAGAGTCCCCAAATCAGTGCTGAGAGTACAGATACTGTAGTTGTCCCCCACAGAATGACTGGCCGAGCTGTCAAGCCAGTAGTACACCTCAGTTATGATTCTCCCAGGAGGCCAGTGGATTTGCCTCTCAATGTGGTGCACAAAGGTGTTTATGTCTCACCAAGCTCACTGCTCAAATTGAGCTTGGCAGCCAATTCCAGGTTACTTGTCTTTCCCTTTCACCATGGTGCCCCTGCCCTTTCTAGCCCCAAGTTAGCTGATAGAGAAGGGCCCCCTCTTGCATTGTTTAAGGTACAAGAAGTTATTACCTGATTCAGTATAGTAATGTTCAATTTACCTGTGTGAAATATGCACAATGTGCTGTCAGAATGGATATAGTACCATGAAGTGTAGTAAATATGTATAGCAAAGTAATACGTTTATGTTAACTGATGCATGATGGTACAGACTTGACATGGATGCCAAGTTTTCTCCAGACAGGGAAGGGTGTAACCCCCCTACAAATTGGGGTTCCCGAAAAGTCTTTCTCGAGCTTGCCTAAATGCTTACTGCCAGACTGGTGTCCTGCATTTTTGCAGTTTAAATGTGATTGCCAGAGAGTGCCTGTATAGCCTCAGTGTACTGTCTCTTTAAGAGCTGCCTGGATTGCAGTCATAAGTAATCTGAGAGGAAGCTTTGTTGAAAGATGTAATTATTTGCTGAAAATCATTTAGAGAGATAATGATTATGTAGTTTGTCTAACTTCTTTGCAGCAAGGGCTGTTTTGTTTATCTCCACTATCTTGGTCCTGGACTGCAAATTGGATCAATCAATACTGGTGGGACCTAAAATGGAGCTGGACTACTGGAGTTGTCTGGAGTCCAAATATGTAGGAATTGTAGTTTTGGGCTTTTTGCACCTTTTTACACCTGAAGGGGGAGCCTTTGTTGTGACTGACAGGAGGATCGGCCAGCCGAACCTTTTGCATCTTGGGAATTTCCCAGGCCGCTGCAGCTAGTTTTCAGTTTTGAGCTAAGAAGTAACAGTTCAAGTGATTTTTGAGCAGCAGTTCTGTGTAGTTTTGCATGAGAAAACTGTGAAAGGGCTGAGTTTTGGCCTGCCTGTCTGCCTGCCTGCTGTCCCTGAGAGGGAGAATAGAGTTTATTCGGACTGAATCCAAGTTATGAGGACTATTTAAGCCATTGGACTGTGACCAGGGCTTTAACCTGAAGAAGACCGAAGATTTTCTGAATGCGATTGGCCTGTCAGGATTTCCAGCTGCTTTTGAATCCCCAGTTCGTGCAGATAATTTGCAATCGTGACCGGAGAGTGGTTTGCCGGGTACAATAGAATTTCCCTACATGTACATGTGCTGTGTATTGAAAGTGGGTTGTGATTTGGTTCCCCACTGTGTGAACTGTGTTCTGCTTGCTGGTGCCGTAGAATCCTTTATATGTAAATGTGCTGTGTATTGAAAGTGGGTCGGGATTTGGTTCCTCACTGTGTGAACTGTGTTCTGCTTGCTGGAAGCTTTATCCAGCCTAATCGGACTGAATCCGCATTAATCTCCATTTGGCCTGGGCCATGCCATGCTGGCCCTGCCAGACTACCCCACTGCATAGAGAAAGCCACCGACGAGAGACCTGCCTGGGGTTCAGCCCCTGCTGCACGCTTGAACAGGAATGACGCCTTTGCAAATCATGTGGGCCCAGCTTTTCCTGGCACTCCAGATTAACCACCTGCTGTCTCGATTTTCATCCAGCATGTGTCCAGTCTTGGGTATTGTGAATAATCATCAGGGTAGCTCCCTGCAACAACAGCCTAATCTAAAAGTGTGTCATCTGATTTGTCTTGTTGTTTTCTTTTCACGAACCAAGCCCTCCGGCTCCGGATTACAAATAGTGTGTGTTGTGCGTGTTGTTTTCTTCCATCACAGGGCCCCAACCAGCTGCAACATTCCTGGCTAGCCCACCATTCTCCATCTGGGTACCCAGAATGTATGACTGTTTATGGACCCGAAGTGCATGCATAATTGTTTAATTGATAGAGCCTTTAAGCAAATTAACCTGATTATGCCCCTCCCTTGTTCAAGCCCCTTAAATAAATCAGCTCTAACTCTTTTTTGCATTTACCCTGACTGTGGTTCCAGTTTGTGCAAGAGTACTGTACTGCTGTTATTTATTGTGTATAACCTTGTTTTACAGGGGGTTCCCAGGGCTGGCCAGAGGAAAGACCTGGTGGTAAGTGCAAACAGTGTGGGTACTTGTGTGCTGTATCAGGGGTATTGTGAAAATGATTATTGTGTATTGTTCTGGCCACTAGTAAGGAAAGAGAGGGTTACAGTGTCCCGGAGGGCTGTGCCCAGGTTAGCTTGACCACTTCCAACCCTGACCTCCAGGTGGAGGCACCCATTTCAGAACTCAGGCCCCTTAACCTGCTACTAGCCAAGCAGGTAGGGGTAGTAGCCCTTGGGATAGTGCCACCTAGGAGTTACACTTTATTTTGTACAAATCATTAATACTGTGTATACTTTTATTACTGTATTTCCTGTCTCTGTCCTCCGAGTCACACCCAGAAATAAGCCTTGGCTCAGTGTGCCTCTCCCGGTTACCAATTTTCAAATGAATAAATAAATATTAATCTTTGTTGTACATGTATATATATATATATATATATATATATATATATATATGTATGTATTGTTTGTTTATTATTTAAATAGTTTACCCAAGATATGCATACTGAGCTGACAACAGCTCATGTCCAGATGAATTGCTCAGGAAGGGAACAGAGAAGAACAAAAACTATAAAATATAATAAAGTATGCAAAACAGCAAGGTACACATGCAAAAGTAGAAAAGTATACAGGCAAAGATCAAGAACTGAGAAAAATATCATTTACAGAAGAAGCAACATAAAACAGTGTAAAAGGCAGAGTCCAACAGTGCAAAAAAAAAACATAAGGGCACTTATCAGTCAGAAGAGAGGGAACAGTAAGCATAGTCCAAAAACTGAAGAGCTGCAGTGACTTACAAGCAATGCAGGAAATGACAAGAGAGACAAAGGATAAGGAGGAATTGGAGATTGTAATGTTTGACCAGAAGGGAGAAGGGGAAAAGGAATGAAATTAGATCTGTTTGGAAATAGGAAGTGTGGGAGGTGGTCAAAAAGAGGAACAGACTTGAGTGGTGTGGTCAAGGAATGAGGTCTTCAGCACAGGAGGGAGGAGAACAGAAATGGCTTGGTAGGGGAAGACTAGACCAAAGCTAGGGTAGCCTACTTTGGAAGGCAACCTGACCAATAGAGGTTTTGACACAGGAGTGAAGAGAAGGAAGATAGGTCAAAGACTTCAGTGGAGGGACTAATCATTAGTGAAGACGATCTAAAGTCCCATGCCTAAAATGCCAGAGGGCTGTGGGGAAAGCAAATATGATGTTGAAGTGCAGAGTTGATTTGCTAGTGCAGAAGAAAGGAGGTGATTCCACACCAGTACACCCCACCACTGTTTTCGCCTCCACCACCTCCTTTGTGAGACCTCACCTGGAGTACTGTGTGCAGTTCTGGAGCCCACAACTGATGGCCAGGAACCTCTTGTAAGCTTTACAGAGAAGGGCCATGATTCCAGGGCAGCAGAGTACAACATACCAAGAGAGGCTGGAGACTCTCAATATGTACACACTACAGGCCAAAAAGGAGAGGGAAGACATGACAGAAATCTTCAAGTACAGTACCTAAGGAATATTAATAAAATGCACAGCAGTGCCCTATTCCAAAGATGTGAGGGCAGGATAATAAGAGGCCATGGATGGAAATGTCAGAGGGAAGCGTCAGAATGGATGTCAGGAAACTTCCTTACAAAAAAGGTGTTGGAGAAGTGGAATGTGTTGCCAAAAGAAGTGGTTTTCGAAGAGTCTGCTGCTGGCTTCAAATGCAGCTGGTATAGGTGTACAGGTGAAGGGTCCAAACCAGAGGGGGAGGAAGGGTGCTTAGTCAAAGGCAGGGGATGAGTGGACTTGGAGAGGGTTGTCGAAATACAGTCAGAACCATTGGTAGACTAATTCAGGTACATAGAAACAGAATTTGCTGGTAGATAAGAACTGATTGGCCCACCTAGTCTGCCCAGTTTTCCCTGCCTACAGTATTATCACAGATCATACTTGATATTCGACCCATTCACCCCTGCCTTCTTCCCTTTCCCTAAGATTCCTTTATGCCTGTCCCATGTATTCTTGAACCCCACCACTGTTTTCGCCTCCACCACTTCCGCTGGAAGACTGTTCAGGAATCCATTACTCTTTCTATCAGTAAGTACATCCTCACATTAATCCTGAATCTACTCCCCTCCAGCTTCTCATATCATGTCCTCTTGTCTTTTTACACCTTTTTTTCCTGCAAAATACTTCCCTCCCATACCTTATTTACCCCACTGAGGTATTTTAAGGTCTCTGTCAAACTTCACCTCTCCCTTCTCCCTTCCAGGGTGTATATATTTAGGTCCTTAAGTCTCTCCTCATAGGGCTTCTATGCACCATTTTAGTTGCCATCCTCTGGACTGCCTCCACTCTGTCTATGTCCTTCCTGAGATGTGGTCTCCAGAGCTGGACACAGTACTCTAGATGGGTCTTATCTGTGATCTATACAGAAGCAATACCACCTCCCTCTTTCTGCTGGTGATACCCTTTCCTATGCACCCCAGCATTCCACTAGCCTTCCCAACTGCCTTATTGCATTGATTGGCCATCTTTAGGTCATCAGATGTGATTGCCCCCGGGTCTCCTTCCTGCTTGGTGGTTATCAGTACTACTCCTTCCATTTTATATTCTGCCTTTGCATTTCTGTGCCCCAAGTAAATTACTTTGCACTTTTCCTTACTGAAACCCAGCTGCCATTCCCTTTATCACTCTTCGGGTTTTCGTACGATTCTGTTCATCCTTACCCCCCACCCCCGGAGTGCCTACCCTATTACAGATTTTTGTGTCATGCACAAAGAGGCAGACCATCCCTTCAAGCTTCTCTGCAATGTCACTTATAAATACATTAAAGAGGACTGGTCCCAGTACTGATCCCTGAGGTACCCCACTTGGTCACACTCCCTACCTCAGCGTGAACTCTGGTTGCCACCACCCGCTTCCACATATCCCCTAACCAATTTCTTACCCAGTTTATTACTTTTGGACCCACTCCTAAACTACCCAGCTTGCTTACTATTCTCCTATGTGGAAAAATGTTGAAATCCTTACTGAAATCTAGGTAGGCCATGTCCACAACTGCACAGTGATCTAATTCCTTGGTCACCCAGTCAAAGAAATCTACCAGATTCATTTGATATGACCTCCACACCCCCATGAACCCATGCTGTTTTGGGTCTTGTAACCCACTGGATTCAAGATATTTGCAATCCTTTCCTTCAGCAGTGATTCCATTAACTTTCCCACTGCCGACGTCAGGCTGACTGCTCTACTTCTTCCTGCTACCACTTTTATGAAGTGGCACTACATCTGTCCTCCTCCAGTCCTCTGGAACCACTCCTGCGTCCAGTGAGCTATTAAACAGGCTGTCAGAGGTGCAGCCAGTATCTTTCTGAGCTCCCTCAATACTTCTGGATGCATCTCATCTGGCCTCATTGTTTTGTCCATTTTCAGATTGTTAAGTCCTTTCAGAACTCTCTCCTCTGAAAACAGACTAATTCACCTCCCTCCCTCAATGCTCCTGCTGCTTTTTGGGGCACATCCCCTTCTTCTTCCTCTGTAAACACTGAACAAAAGTATTTGTTCAGGATGTCTGCCTTTTCCTGCCCCCCTCTGCACAGTCCCCCCTTCCTTTTTTAACCTTATGATCCCAACCCTGGTCTTCCTCCATTCGCTTACATACCTAAAAAGTGTATTTCCCCCCTTTGTCACAACCTGGGCTATTCTCTCTTCAGTTTGTGCCTTTGCACTCCTTACTGCTCTTCCTGCTTCCCTCTACTTCCCCTGATACACCTCCCTATCCTCCTCCCTCTTCATCTCCCCAGTATTAGGTTGTGTGTGGATGCAAGCAGGGTCTGGGAAGACTTGATGGACCCTTGGGCATTTTTCTACCATTAACAACATCTATGAGTTTCTGATGTGATAGGAGGAAGAAAGAAGACAGGAGAAGAGGAGGAGGAGGAGGCTCAGATACAAGGGGAGGGACCCAAATCAGAATTTGGAGACTAGGGAAGTGCAGTGGGAGAGGAGTCTACCAACAAAGGAGGGGTGGAAGAGGGAGGAAGGGAGGGAGGAATAAAAGGAACAGCTGATGAATGCATGAAGGATAGTCAACGAAAAAGCAACAGAAGGAATGAAAGAGGGGGTGGAATCTAGAGAGGGTTGATTTGGAAGCAGCTCTATACATCACATCTCTATAAGCAAAAAACATGAACACTATTTTTACAGCAATTTCCCAGCAGGGAGTGGGATTCTTGCTCTGTTCCTGTATGGTGTGCCAAGTTTAGGATGAAGTTTCTTGTGGAATGGCATCAACACAGAAGGAGAAGTCAAGATAATAATCCCACCAATCATCCAGGTATTTGAAAGAGGTAATTATTTGCCAGTTGTGAACCATCCAGGTTTGTGAAAACTAGAGAAGACTGGCTGGATTTTGACCAGTCACTGCCTGGTGCCAAACATCATGGACATTGTTTTATTGGCATGGAATCTGAGTTGGTTGGCACAGAACCAATGCTGGACATTATTGAATGCACATTGTAACTAAGTAGCCAGTTCAGGGGTAGAGGTGCCACAGGTAAAAAGCTCTGTCATCCACATACACGTAAATGTACAAAGAGACATGCACCTTGGTAAGGTCATTAAAGAAAATTGAGTACAGAATGGGGTATGGACAGAGACTAGAGGCACACTTGAACCATTTGGGTGGGGGACAGGGAGTCACTCTTGAGACTAGAGAAGATCCATAGGTCATTCTTACAAACGAGGATTATTACAGTATTTCTCAATGGGTCACAAATCTACTGTATATACACTGAGAGATGCATCTTTTAAGTACTTTCTTGTCTTGTCACTCTGATGCCAACTACAAAACAACTGTAAACATAGAGCAAGAATAATAGAGACAGTATACCTGCTCATTAACAATGTAACTCTAAAACAAACAGGTATTATATTTGCTTAACTGTAGGGGAATTTTATTACAAACAGGATATGCAAACCTTGTCTAACCCCAATAATACGTAATGGAAGACTTATAACATAAATCGTATCAAGGCAAACCTATCACTTTTTTTCCAGCCATGTCTCTGTTAACTGGATATGACCCACTGGCCCATGGCCAATTAACAGAAGCACTCTGGATAGAGGGATTGATCCTAGTCATTTCACAGAAGAAAAGGTTCTAAAATAACTCCTAAAAATGAAGGTGGACAAAGCAATGGGGCCTGATGGAATTCACCCCAGAATTCTAACAGAATTAAGGGGAGAAGTAGTGACACCACTGACTACCCTTTTTAACAAATCATAGGAGGATGGTGTGGTACCTGAGAACTGGAGGAAGGCAGAAGTGATTCCCTTTAACAAAAGTGGCAGCAAGACAGAGGCAGGAAACTACAGATCTGTCATTTTGACCTCTGTGGTAGGGAAAGTGATGGAATCACTTCTGAAGGAAAGAATTATTGAGTACCTAGAGGCCAGTGGGGCACAGGACCCAAGACAGCATGGGTTGACAGTGGGAGGGTCATGTCAGAAGAATCTAATTGATTTCTCTGACTGGGTGACCAAAGTAGTAGACCAGGGAGGGGCTGTGGACATGGCCTACCTAGACTTTAACAAGGCATTTGACATAGTTCCACACAAAAGATTAATAATCAAATTAACCAGCCTGGGAGTTGGTCCCAGGGTGGTAGCCTGGGTAAAACATTGGCTGGACAACAGGACACAGAAGGTAATTGTAAATGGAGTCCACTCTGAAGAAAGAGGGGTTACTAGTTGGGTACCGCAGGGTTCAGTACTGGGTCCAGTACTTTTTAATGTCTTTATAAGTGATATTGCAGAGGGACTGGAAGAAAAGAATGCCTCTTTGCAGATGACACAAAGATCTGCAACAGGGTTGATACACAAGGAGGTGTAGAAAGGATGAGTAGGGGCTTGGCAAGGTTGGAGGAATGGTCAGAAGTATGGCAGCTTGGATTCAATGCAAAGAAGTGCAAAATAATGCAACTGGGAAACAAAAACCCAGGGGAAGATTACACAATGGGGAGGTAGTAACAACAACAAAAATGGAAAGGGACCTGGGGGTAATCATATCAGATGACCTTAAGGTTAGCAAGCAATGTGAGAAGGCAGTAGGGAGGGCTGGGGGATACTGGGATGTATAGGGAGAGGCATCACCAGCAGAAAACAGGAAGTTGTTATCCCTCTGTGCAGACAGTTGGTGAGACCCCATCTGGAGTACTGCATCCAGTTCTGGAGACCCCATCTCCATAAGGACATAGACAGGATGGAGGCAGTCCAGAAGAGGGCAACTAAAATGGTGCAGGGTCTGCAAGAGAAGCCATACAAGGAGAGACTAAAGGAGCTTAATATGTATACACTTAAGGAAAGGAGGGAGAGGGGGGACATGATAGAAACTTTTAAGTACCTCAGTGGAATCAACAAAGTCCAAGAGAAAGAGCATCTTTCAGAAAAAGAGATGTGCAAGAACAGGGGGACACAATTTGAAGATAGAGGGGGACGGCTCAGGGGCAATGTAAGGATTTTTTTTTCATAGAGATGGTGGTGGATGCATGGAATAGCCTTTCTGAGGAGGTTGTGGGGTCTAAAACTGTGGGAGAATTCAAGAATGCATGGGACAGACATAAGGCAATGTTTGTGGTGGGGGTAGGAAGAAATAGGCTGTTGGTTAACTAGGATCTGCAGCTTATCCTGTAGGTAGGGAAATGGGCAGACTAGGTGGGCCAAGTGGTCCTTATCTGCTGTCAAAATCTATGTTTCTATGGCTGATTACTGTAAGAGGCTCTGGTGGTCAGAGTTAGCCTTAGACACCCACACTACCAGCAGCCGGCGGGGGATCCCAACTTATAGGGACCCCGTCTGACCCAGTACAAGTTATGCTTTTAAGATCTAAAGAATTTTTCAATTATGTACATGCCTTACTCAGCCCTACTGAAACAGCACACAAGGGCCATCACTGGGATTTCATGAGGTTTCCTGCTTTGGTGCAGGGGCCCCGTGACTAACTTTGTTGGGGCCCCAAAAAAACATATCTGTGTTAGCATTTTATCAGAAAGGTTTCATTTTAATTCACTATTGTATATTTAGGTCCCATTATTGCAAAATAAATTTCCATTTATTTAGGTCTCACTATTGCAAAATAAATTTCCATTTATTATGTTTGTTATTTTATCTTTTTTGGCACTGATGTTTTGTCTTTGAAATGCAACATACTTTCTTGTTGATTAAAATCTGAGGCAATTATTTGTACCTGTCAACAGTTTCCTTAAATGTATAGATACAGTAGTGAAAGACTAATATTTGTACTCCTCTTTCACATGGCAGTCATCAGGAAGGGAAATGCCAAGCGTCATTATGAAAGTGTATGCTAACAACTGTAGCTACAGTACCTTCAAAACACAAGCGGTAAAACCAACAGTAACTAAGAACATGTTTCTTTGTTTGTTTGTTTTTTCACTGTATACATCGAAGAAGCCTTCCACACCTACATGACTGAAAATTGCCCAAATAAAACCAGCTACTTACTATACAGACTGGAACCAAAATGTTTAAATGTACAGGGGAGGAATACAACTATAGCATATATAAGTTGCAAAACACTTTGGTAATGCTCCAGTTAAGGTCAAAGCAACAAAGCTTTGGAAATGAGGCGATAGGGTTTCCTAAACTCCCCACCCTCCCAAACCAGGCAAGAGAGCAGGTGTGGGTCATGCCTTGGGCTTCTCAAGCCTAACACTCACCCCACTCCATCTGTGGATAAGGTCAGATGTGTAGGCTTTATGAGAATGGGGTGGGCATTAGGCTTGAGAAGCTCAAGGCACATCCCACATCTGTTCTCCTGCCTGGTTTGGAAAGGTAGGGTGTTAGGGAAACCCTAACTCCTCATTTCCCAACTTCTGTTGCTCTGACCCTAACTGGAGTATTAATGAAGTTTTTTTGCAACTTATTTCCTTACTTTTTGAGATAGTATAATAGTATCCTTATTTTACTGTGGGAGTGCAGGGTCGTTTGAACCCTGCGCTCCCATCCCTCCATAGATACTGTATGTAGCTGTGGAAGTATATGGCCCTCTGGATTATAGGACAACAGTGACCAAATTTTCATCATAGCCATCTTATGACCCCACCTCATGTACCTGGTACAGAAAATTTTTGAATCCCCACCAAAACGTAATTCTGTGCAACTGCAGTGCCATTCCATGCCACAGGTGTGAAAACACATTTTGAGCAGAATTTGAAAAATGACAGCTGTGATATACATGAGGTGGGGTAATAAGAAGGCTATATTGAAAATCTGGGGTCAAAATATTTAGAATTTTGTAAGTTATGAGGATGCGTAGCGAAAATTTCAACAAACGGTCATAACTTAGTCATTTTCTCATAATTTGACCCCAAATTTTCAACATAGCCTTCTTATGACCCCACCTCAGTAACAAGGTCAGGAAAAATTGTCAAAAACCAACTGCAAAATCACCTTTTGGGTAGGGGTTTCGTAATGACAGTTGTATTGTTCATGAAGTGAGGTCCCCAAAAGGCCATGTTGAACATTTGGGATCACAATCTCAAAAAATGGCTTAGTTATGTATAAAAGTTGAACCCCCCCCATTGAAATACATTGAACCGCATTTATCTTAGTTTCTCATATTGCAGTCACTGGTTCCAGCAGCAAGATGTGTCTTCAATCAGAGAGTGGATCTTGAACCTGGGACCTGCTCAGGTGAGTGAGGGTGTGTTCGAGTATACAGGGGTGTAATTGGGTGCTTTAGTGGGAGGGTGGGGATTGAGGACTGAGTCAGTGAGGGATGTGTTTTTACAGGTTAAAAAAACATTGAAGGACCATTTCTTTATTTCAGGTTTTTCCTTAATGGGAGGGTAGGGGTGCCACTAGACAACAGGGAATAAAAAAAAGGGCAACGGAGACAGTGATTGGCAGGTGGACAGTGCTGCTAGACACCAGAGAATTAAATGACAATAATGAGGATGGCGATCATAGGGTGGGGGTGCTACTAGACACCAGGGCATAAGCAAATGGCAATGGGGACAATGATCAGTGGGTGGGGGTGCCACTAGATATCAGGGAATTAAATTACAATAACGGGGATGGTGACCAGAAGGTGGGGGGTGCCACTTAACACCAGGAAATAAAATAAAAACTATAGGGACAGTGACTGGAGGGTTGGGGGTGCCACTAGACCCTAGGGATATAGATTTTTAAAAAATCCTTTTTCTGCAGCTGATTTCCTTTTTCACGATGACGACAAAGGAATCATGAAAAAGGAACTTGGCAAGTGGGGGGAAAGGATTTAAATAGTTGTTAAAAAACATTCAGAGGCCATGGGAGTTATATAAAACAAATACCCACAAGCTCATCGGCTCCCAATGAACAAGATACAGTACATGTTTGGATTATGTAGAAGACATCCCTGGGCAGAGTTATGACAGTTTGTTGTGTGAAGAAAGAGAAAGAGGTGGCGGCTAATGAAAAAGGAATTTTTTCTGTTGAAAAAGGGTTGGCCCCTCACGAAAAAGAATCCTTTTTCATGAGGCCAAATCCTTTGTCAAACTTTCTCCCTTTATCCTGGAGAGTGATCTTCCCAATGAAAATAATGGGAACTTAAAAACTGAATAACTTTGCAACAGATTAATGTTTTTTTTTCACCAAACAAACGCATGGCAGTTCTGTTAGCCAAGCTGATTTTACCATAAACAATTCACA
The DNA here is from genome assembly GCA_016271365.2 of Neoceratodus forsteri. NCBI lineage: Eukaryota > Metazoa > Chordata > Ceratodontiformes > Ceratodontidae > Neoceratodus > Neoceratodus forsteri. The sequence goes on from CM028134.1 coordinate 357,589,564, forward strand.
CCAAAATTCCACACCATCTGGGCGCAAGGCAAGGAGGAAAAAAACTGCAAAAAGTGGTGACTTTTAATGTTGTTGTATTATCCAGATCTCAGAATCTGCACATCCAACCAGAACAAAACTTGCCATGTCAAGAGATCTACCCCACGAGACAGAGCATGCCATATTCTGTGCAAATTCATTGATCGGTTGCAAAGTTATTAAAGTGCAAAACTTGAGGTTTAACATTAAACATGCTACTCAACCCTAACTATAGGGGCATGATTGTGCCCCTATAACAATGGTAGATTCATTTGTAGAATGCTTACACTAAATCCTACAAGTGCAACTGAATGAAAAACAAAATGGGGAGAATAAACAGAAAACTAAGATAAACCCCGGAAAACAGAGAGAACAATGTTGCAAGCAAATCACAGTTCATTAGCACATTTTGACCAGGGGTGATCGGATAACAGACATTGGATTGGATACATCAGATTCCAATCCTAAAGTTCAGATTTAGGATTTTTGCATTTGTGGTTATGCATGAATGGGGTCTGGTTATGTGCAGCTCTTCAGCCCTGCACCCTCAGGCAGGTGCGTTGTGGCCGGTATCCACAATAGCTGGCCACCACTGGGCACCTCAAACAAGGCCCTGCCTCAGCACTTAGGATCACAAGGGTGAATTGGAGGCCACAGGTGGGCACCCAATTGGATGCCTGATCTGGCCCCGTAGCAGTTCCCCTGCTCTGCATGTGGCAGGGTAGTGTGGGATGGCGCGAGTCCCGGATTTGTAAAGTATGGGGCAAGTGCCTGAATGGCTGCACCCCAATTCTCCCATCATGGCCGAAGAGCTGGGGAAGCATAGCAGGGTGGTATTTTGTCCTGCTGCATCTGGTTAGTGTACTCTGTGGGTGCTGCACAATGGATACAGCAAGGTGCCCGCAGCCATATCTTGTGCTCCCCCTTGCCCAGCACTCTATGATTTTGTGAATGGTACAGAGTGCAGACACACCCTCAACACCCCCCTCCCTGGACTGTCTGCATGCATAGCTGTGTGAAAAACTGGGGAATCGAGTACAGAAGGGGCCCATTTCCCTTCCATGTATGCTGCTAGGGGTCTGCGGGACCCCTGATGCCTAGCCATCAGATTTAGGCATGCCTACGTGCTGTGGATCTACAATGCATAGGCATTACACCCCTTCATTCATAGGGGCCATTGTTACTGGAAATCCTACATTGATTTAGTTTTTATTAACCAGGTAAGTACACTAGACAATTAGATTTCTATGTTCAGGCACAACCTAGGAGATTACAACATATACAGACTATAAGAAGACAATATCAAAGTGCATACATTACATTTGGCAAAATTGTCACATGTAAACAAAATAATCAACATTAAATAAAGTTTAAAGGAAATGAATGAAGTACAGACCTAACGCAAGACTAAAATACAAATGACAAAACAAACAATAATGAGTAGAAACAAGATATGTACAATGCAAAAATAATAGCAAAGGACTAGAAACAGAAAATAAACAGTAGTAAAAATGAACAGCTAGGTACAAGAGCAAATTGCTGTTTTGAAGAGGTATATATGGTAGCCATTCATAGAAACATAGAAACTGATGGCAGATAAGGACTGCACGGCCCACCTAGTCTGCCCATTTTCCCTACCTCCAGCAATACCACAGACCCTACTTGATCTCCGGCTTTACCCTCCCTTTCCTACTACTAAGGTTCCCCTATGCCTATCCCATGCATTTTTGAATTCCATTACTGTTTTTGCCTGTACCACCTCTGATGGGAGACTGTTCCATGCATCCACCACTATTTCTTTGAAAAAATACTTCCTCACGTTACCCCTGAGTCTACCCCCCTGCAGCCTCATATCATGATACCTGCTCGTTCTTGAACATTTTTTTCCAAAAAATCCTTCCCTCTTGTACCTTACTTATACCTATGAGGTATTTGAAAGTCTCTATCATGTCCCCCCACTCCTCCAGGTTAAACATACTGAGGTCCTTCGGTCTCTCCTCATAGGGGTTTTGGTGCAGACCCTGCACCATTTTGGTCACCCTCCTCTGGACTGCCTTTACTCTGTCTGTTCTTTCAATGATGTGACCCCAGACACAGTACTGTAGATGAGGTCTCACCAATTATTTGTACAGCAGTATCACCACCTCCTTCTTTCTGCTGGTGATACCCCTCCCTATGCACCCCAGAATCCCAATGGTTCTCTCCACTACCTTGTCACACTGTCACCTTTCCTGTTTGGTGGTCATCAGTACCTCTCCCCCCCATATGATGTATTCCGCCCCTGGGTTTCTGTGCCCCAAATGCATGATTTTGCACTTCTTCACAATGAATCTTAGCTGCTACACTCTTGACCACTCCTCAAGCTTACTTAGAGCCATCCTCATTTTTTCCACACACCCCATGAAGTGTCAACCCTGTTACAGATCTTAATGTCATCTTCAAAAAGGCATACCTTCCATTCTAGCCCCTCTGCAATGTCTCTAATGAAGACATTAAAGAGAACCATCCCTAGTACTGATCCTTGTGGCACCCCACTGGTCACCCTCCCCTCCTTAGAGTGAACTCCATTTAGCACCACTCTGTCTCCTATCACTCAACCAATTTCTAACTCAGTTTACCACCGATCCACTCCCAGGCTGCCCAGCTTGTTTACAAGTCTCCTATGTGGAACAGGGTCGAAGACCTCACTGAAATCTAGGTAGGCCACATCCACTGCTCCCCTGATCTAATTCCCTAGTCACCCAGTCAAAGAAATCTATCAGATTTGTTTGACATAACCTCCCTCTTGTGAATCCATGCTGCCTTGGATCCTGTAATCCGCTAGATTCAAGATATTCCAAATCCTTTAATTTAGCAGTGATTCCTTTAATTTCCCCACCACCGAGGTCAGGCTGACTGGCCTGTAGTTGCCCACCTCCTTCCTGCTCCCACTTCTCTGGAGAGGTAGTACATCTGCCCTCCTCCAGTCCTCCAGTATTACTACCATCTCCAGTGAGTGGTTGAACAGGACTGTTAGTGGTGCTGCCAGCATCTCTCTAAGCTCCTTTAATATCCTGGGATGTATCCCGTCTGACCCCATTGCCTTGTCCCCCTTTCAGTTTTGCGAGTTCCTTCAGGAATCTCTCTTCTGTAAATGGACTGGTGTCCACCTCCCTTCCATTGATGCTCCTGTCACTTATTTGTGGTCCATCACTTTCCACTTTTTATGTGAATACTGAACCAAAATATTTGTTCAGGATTTCGCCTTTATCCTGGTCCCCTTCCACACACTCCCCTCCATTCCTTCTTAGCCTTACAATCCCATCCCTGGTCCTTCTCCCTTCACTAACATACCTGAAAAAACATCTTGTCCCCTTTCTTTACTGCCTGGACTATTTTCTCCTCTGCTTGCGCCTTTGCACTCCTGACTGCTTTTCCTGCCTCCCTCTGCTTTCCAGATACACTTCCCAGTCCTTCTCCCTCTGTGTCTCCTTATATCTCCTGAATGCTAATCTTTTTTCCCTTACCTTCCCAGCCACCTCTTTTGAGAACCATAGTGGTCTCTTTTTCTTCTTTCTTTTATTTACTTGCCTAACACAAAGGTTCGTTGCCTTCAGTATGGCTCCCTTTAGTTTCACCCACCCAAGTCCCCCGCCCGGGATCTCTGAGGCATTCCCCTAAATTTGGAAAGTTGGCCCTCCTGAACTCAAGGACCCTCGCCCTCGTGTGGTTCAATTCTGCCACTGTTCTTATATTGAACCACACTATTCGACGATCACTGGACCCCAGGTAGCCACCCACTGTGATGTCTGCAACATTGTCCCCATTCATGAGTAACACGTGCAAATTCACTCCCTCACAAGTGGGCTCTATTTCTAGTTGCCTGAGGAACACCCCCTGCAGGGAGTCCAAGACGTCCCTGCTCCTAGATGAAGCTGCAGCCGGGGTACTCCAATCAACATCCAGCAGATTAAAGTCTCTCACCAGCAGCACCTCCCCCTTAGTCGCTATCTTCTGGATAGCCTCCTCTAGAACCCTTTCCAACTCTTTCCCTTGTGCTGAATGTCTGTGGATCGTGCCAGTGCGAATAGCAGTTCCATTTCCCATCTCCAGGGTGACCCACAGTGCCACAGCCCCCTCCCTGTGTTCCCTGTATTTCAGTTGCCTTTAAGCTATCCCTCACGTAAAGAGTCACTCCTCCCCTCTTCTTACCCACCCTGTCCATCCTGAACAGAGTATAGCATGGTATGGCTATAGCCCAGTCCTGGTTGTCATTGCACCATATCTCGGTAACAGCAACAATGTCCAGGTCAGCCTCTGCCATTAAGTCCACTAGGTCTAGGATTTTATTTCCCAGACTACGAGCATTTGCACACATGACCTTCCAAATTTTGCTGTCACCCCTCCTGATAGCTCCCCGATTCTCATGCCTACTGTCCTTACCCTCCCCCACCACCCTCCTTCCTTCCTATCCCTCTTTTTGTCTGCCATTCTGCTTTTCCTGTTTTTTGGCACCTTTGAGGATTTCCCTCCCCTAAGGTTCTCCCTACTGACAGCTTCCTCTTGTCGGGGGCAGCTTGATTCTACCTGCTTTCTTCCATCACCCCACTCAGCTAGTTTAAATGCTTGCCATTGAAGCATTTAAACCATTTACTGAGGACTCCGGTTCCTTTCCCGGATGGATGCAGACCATCTCACCTGTATAGGCCTACATCCCTCCAGGTTGTAACCCTAGTCCCCAATGAAGCCAAACACTTCTTCTCTGCACCAGTCCTTTAACCATGCATTAGCTCCTGGGGTGGAGTATCCTGTCCACCCCTGTCATAGAGAGGTAGCACCTCAGAAAAGGCCACTGAGTGTGCTACCTGCCTAAGACCCCTCCCCAACTCCATGAACTCTTCCTGCACTACCATAACCTCATCCCTAGCCAGGTCATTAGTCCCCAGGTGGACAATAATATCAGCTCTCCTTCCATCCTGCTGCCCTAATGATCCTCAGGAGCTTTCCATCCCTCTGAGCTGTTGCACTGGTAGGCACTTAACCTCCTCTCTCCCTCCTTCCTGCCCATATCTACCCTCTAATGATGGAGTCCTCCCACCAGGAGTTGCTTTCTCCTCCTTGGAGGTCCTCTGTCACCCACCTTAGGGTCTCCACCATGGAGGACCCATATCTTCCTTGGTCACCACTGCTGGTGCCTCCATGAGACAGTCCTGCCCCACCAGATTGGCTAGGAGTTGTGTGGTGGAACCACAGAGGATGTGCATCTGACCCACCACCCTCACTGAGCCCACTGATGCCAGCCACATCTCCTCCTTGGCATCCTTTGAGGGAGCAGGGGTAAACTTGGTGGTCTCTGGGTTGGGGAGGAGGCCCTGCCAAATCCTAGCCAACTCAGCCTGGGGACAAGCAACCTCTGCCCTCAGCCCATAGAGGTGCATGCAGATGTGGCAGCACCACAGTCTCCAGAAATTTTCCCTGAAGACTGCCACCCCACAGTCACTGCACTGCACCACTTCCAGCATGTCTATTTCTGGCCTTCCTGTTTTTGCTTTGCTAACTTAAAACCTTTTTTTTACCCTTTTCTAGATAGGGTGCTCACCTTTTCCCAAACTTTTGCTTTTTCTAAACCCTTTTCTACCCTACTTTAGTTAGGGTGTTTCACCTGATCCCAAGCTTTTGCTGTCTTTAAATCCTTTTCTATCCCTACACTAGATAGGGTGTTACACTGAATCCCAAACTTTTAGCTTACTTTTAGCATACATTCTGAAAAGCCTGCATGGTCTTGCAATAACGAGGCTTAGCTGGAATGGAATTCCATAGTTGTGGGGCAGCATAGTAGACCACAATATCAGCCAGTTTTGTTTTTCTTTTAGCTATGGAGAGCAGGCCATAATTGGAAGATTATTTATAGGTGGTTGGTGCAGATAGAAGACTGGAGGAGAGAAAGAAGTGATAAGAGAGACTGTTTTATGAAGGATGTTGAAAATAACACTGTCCAGGCGTGAGATCACAGAGGGATGCAGGAGGAAGCCACTTAAGCTTGGAATACAATGTATAGTGGTGGGCATGGCAAATTGAGGCCAGGATAAAATGGCAGACATTGTTGTACGTCACATCACACTTCTTTAAGATACTTTTGGCAGAGGCCAATGAGATAGCTACCCCATACAGAAGCTTAGACAGTAGGATGCCATGGACAATGACTAAACAAACTTTTGGAGTGGCACTATGGCTGACCTTACATGAAAGTCCCTGCCCTTATTTTACTGATTCACACATGCCCATGATGTACAATACTAATCATTGTAAATACTAATTAATAGGATTTCAGTTGGATTCTGATTACAAAATTTGATTCCAAATCTAAAGTTTAACATTTGCATTGGAATTTGAAGTACTCGGATTGGGATCAGATTTATTTATTTATTTATTTTTGTTAATATCATCTTTATTGCAGTTTTTCAGCTTACAGTCGATTGAGTACAGGAATGATACAGGAGCAGTTAATTAAGAAGGTTACTTACAGAAGTCCAACAGATCTCACTACTTTAGGATTTCAGTCATTAGAAGGTCCCAATAACATGGAGATTAAAGTTCATTGTCGTTGGATGACTATATTCTATCCAGAAAAGATGCACTTTGATTCCAGTGGTTCCTGAGTGCCAGACCAAATCATTAGGAAATCTGAATATCCAAAATAATCATCTGGCTTATTTTTAAATATCCCAGGCATGCCCATTCAAATGTACCTGGCCGAAAGTTGTAATGGGAGGCCCCACAGAATCAGCACTCAGCCATCCCATCAAGGGGGCATCGGGGACAAAATATTCTAAGGTACAAAGGTTTTGTCTTTCACCATATAGTACAGGAGCCATCTATTCCATCTGAAACCAAACCTTTCTTCCCTCCCATTCAAACTGTGTGTTATCTTTTCCATTTGGTAAATTTGTTTTGTAATGGCCCACCAGTCCTGCAATGTCGGGACCTTAGAGGCAAACCATAACTTGGTGATGGCTTTTTACCTGCTGTAAGTAGAATGGCTAGGAGATAACGGATGTCTGGGTCTTTATAGTCCCTAGGAAGCAGTAGTAAAATGAATATCTGCGGAGTTAACTGCAAGGGTCTACCCAATAGTCTTTGGAGTTCAATCTGCAATGAGTGAATAAATGGCTGCAGTCTAGGGCAAGTGAAGATTACATGCGTGAGGTGGGCCTTCTTTTCACCACAGTTACGCCAGCATGAGGCTGAGTGGCTAAGCAAGTAGTGGCTAGTAATCTCAGGCATCCTAAAGAAACAAACTAGGAATTTCAATGCGAATTCCCACCACTGATGTGAACTAGAAGTGCTAGCCACTTGCCGGCATGCCCGTTCCCACAGCTCACCCTCTATGGGGGTGTCCAGTTCATCTTGCCATCTCCGGCAGATGTCCACAGTACGCACAGTAGGGCTTGGCATTAGGGCTTGATAGAGTGCAGACACCAGATGACCCTGATTTGGGGTATCTATTAGGGATAGTAATTTCGCAATCAGTAAAGGGAGCTGTTCCGGGGTTCGCACTTCTTTCGGCAGGGATTCATAATAGTGTCTTAACTGCAGGTATCTGTAATGGTGTGTGTTTGGTAAGCTAAATTTTGTTTGAAGCTCACAAAATGACCATAGTACACCACTCGTGGTGATCTGAGTAAGATAATTTAGTCCATACCTACCCCACTGTTGGAAGATGTGATCTATTTTACAGGGCTGAAAGTCAAGGAGAGTGGCAATTGGGCATAATAGTGGCAGAAAAGGGAAAATTGAAGGCTGCCTCCTAATTTGTTGCCAAATTGTTACTCGACGTTGCAATTCCGAAGTTAGGTTGGGGTGTGTTTCAGAGACCGAGTGCTTGTGGTAGAGTAGAGAGAAATAGTCTGAGATGGAGAAAATCGCCTGCTCTATCTCTGCCCAGTGTGTATCCTTTGTGGATATTTGTTTTGCAACTATATGTGTTAGTTTTGCAACCTGATAGTACCGATGGAGATCCGGGAGGGCAAGCCCTCCCGTACCCCTCGGCATGGTCAGGAGTTTAAGACTAACTCTCGGTCTGCGACCAGACCATATAAAATGGGAAATTGCTTTTTCCCAATCTAGAAAGATAGAACGCGGTAAACTAATAGGTATATTATTAAATAGATATAGGGCCCTCGGCAGTGTTACCATTCGTATGATGTCTATTTTTCTTGTGAGACTCAGAGGGAGAGTATTCCATCTAGCAAGGTCCTCCTTAAGGCAGATGGTGAAAGGGATATAATTCAGTTTATAGGCATCCTCTAGATTCCTGGACAGATTTATCCCCAGGTACTTTATTTTCCCCAGATCCCATCTGCAGGGAAATTGTTCTCGGATGTTCTGAAATGGGGAGTATTGAAAGGTCAGCAACTCGGTTTTTGAAATATTGACTTTGTATCCATAAACCTGCCCAAAAGCTTCCAGGAGCCCCTTGACCCTCGGGAGTGAGTCCATAGGATTTTGAAGGTATAAGAGAACATCATCCACGTATAATGCTATGCGGTGTTCCTCACCGTCAATCACAACTCCTCGGAGGCCCTCCGCCTGCCTGATAAGCTGTGCCAAGGGTTCCATAAATAGGGAAAAAGAAGGGGGGACAAAGGGCACCCCTGTCTAGTACCCATATAAAGAGGAAAACATTGTGAATGATGTCCCAAGACCCACACCCAAGCCCTCGGGGCGGAGTAAATATTCTTGATCACCCAGACCAATGATTGAGGCATCCCTGCCCTCTCCAAAACCAAATACAGGAAAGGCCAGAACACCCTATCAAAAGCCTTTTCCACATCTAGGCTGACCAGGACCACAGGAGCACCACTGGTATGCATTTTACTTATTATTTGGTACGTCCATTTGATGTTATCTGTAGTTGTTCACCCTCCAACAGAATCTGTTTGATCTTTATTTATTACTTGTGAGAGGACCCTCTCAAGTCTTCGGGCCAATATCCCCTTGAAGAGCTTATAGTCAGAATTTAGGACTGATATTGGTCGATATGAATCACAAAATTGGGGGGTTTTGCACTGCTTGGGGATGACCGAGATAGTTGCGTGAGACCAGGTGGGTGGAAGGGGCTCACCCCCAAGGACTGAGTTAAAGGTCCCTCGGAGGGTTGGCCCGATTTCTTCTTTTGTGGCCTTTTAAAATTTGGCTCCATAGCTGTCTGGTCCTGGAGCCTTCATGGTCTTGGTGCGAGCTAGTACATCAAGCAGTTCTGGCATTGTAATCGGTAGGGTAAGCTAATTTCCCTGGTCCTCATTAATCCTGGGGAGATCAAGGGATTGTAAGAAATCCTTTATGCTCTCAGTTGTCACAGGATGCTCTGGGGTATAGATGGCAGAGTAGTATGTGGTGAACGCATCTGTTATATCCGCTGGTTTATTTAAGGGTCAGTCATCAGTGGGGTGACGAATGGTAGTTATAGTGCCCAGCTTTTTTTGCTTCCTGACTTAGTAGGCTAATAACCTTGCAGTTCTAGGTCCCACCTCTTAATAACGCTGATGCAAGAACATCAGGGCAATTTCTGCCTGCTGTTGGCCCAGCCTGTCTAGATCCAGCTTAACTTGTTTAAGTTGTGGGAGTACAGCTCTATCTCCCTGTTTGTGGCCATTTTGCAAAGAGTGAAGTGTTTCTTCAAGCTTGACTTCGTGCTCCCTACGGGTTTTAGCTTCAGCGGATGTATATTTTATGAGATGGCCACGCAGTACCATTTTAACTATGTCCCAAAGTATACTTGGGGAGGTCTCAGGGCGAGAATTATCTGCGCTTATTTCCATAAGCTTTTCTGCCAGGTATTCACTGAACTTTTTCGATTTCAGATGGTAGGGGTTTAATCACCACTGCTTGCATCTTCTCTGCATTGCCACTCTCCATGTTGTGGTAATGGGGGCATGATCTGATATAGAAATATCCCCTATCTGGGAGTTCTCTACCATACTTAGGTGTTCTATTTGGGTGTAACAATGGTCAGCTCTCGAGTACTGCATGTAGTTCCTTGTATATGGGTGTAGGTGTCGTCAGGTGTCTATCCAGCCCCCCTCAGACAAGAACCTATTGAGGAACTTCTGCTGCGAGGTTTTCCTAGGGATCCTAATGCTAGAAGAGTCCCGTTCAGGGTTAGGCAGGATATTAATGTCTCCCACTAACATTAGTGTACCCCTGGTAAACTGTGTTATTTTATCAAGCAGGCTGCGTACATCATTTACTGTGGAGTCTGGGGGGGGAGTACGCATTTGCTAGGGTGACCTCAGTCCCCCCAATCAATCCCCGTAGGAGTACCAATCTACCCGAAGGGTCTGTCCACTTAGCCTGCAGCTGCCAGGGAGTGTGCTGAGGCACTATGATTGCTACACCTCATCTTCTACCATTCCTGTAGGTGGAACTATAAATCTCCCCCTTTGAGAGAGGTTCCAGTTTAGTGTGTTCTGCTTTGTTTAGGTGAGTCTCCTGAAAATGTATCAGATCTGCCCTACTTTTTTTGACATATGTAAACACCCTTGATCATTTAATGGGGGAGGTGAGACCGTTGACATTCAGCGACAGCAACCTCAACGGGGTTTCCTCCATTTCAAAGTCCAAGTGTTAGGTGTGTTCTGGGAATGGTGCTGCAAAACTTCCAGGGAGCCTCCCATAATGGAATCCGCAGGCTTCTGTGTTATAACAGTGTAAACTCAATCGACACTCAAATAGTATTAAGCAGCTGTTGCTATTAATTATCCTTTCCTAACTTAAACCTAAAAAGTCTAAACAAGCAGGCAACAATTACAACAGTTAACATCTCTTTGCCTAAAACTGGCATCTTGAATGTAATGTCAAATATCTAGCTGCAACCACAATATGTTTTGAGAGTAATTAGTACAAAGGCCTGAGCCAGCAGGGCTCTAACTAGTTTCGGCCATATACTAGGAAGGTAAAAACACAAAACAAGAAAAGATAAGAAAAAATTATATATGAACAGGCACTTTCAAATTTGGGAGCTTTCCGAGCTCTTTACAGTGAGGTATCTTCACCTGGGGGGCGCATCTAGTTGGAAGTACCCCTGGGCACAACGTGTGCCAAGAGTGGGCAAAGGGTTAGGGGTTTGGCTAGTCATAATCCCACCTACCGGCCAGTTTGTGGGATTGTGTGTTGTCATGTGGGGAGATTAATAGATGCTTCAAGAGAAAGCAACCTCATAACCGCAGCTCCCGGCAGGATCTTGAGGCAGCATCAAAGGGGTAATAATGTTATATTATATGGGTGCACCAGAACCAATTGAGTTTGAGATGTGTTAGTTTCAGTGGCCGGCGCAAGTCGTAAGTCATCCAGCGCTTCAGGGGGAAGTCCACTAAACTTCGGTTTCCTGGCTTTGGCCTGTGAGGAGGGGAACAAAGCGTCCAACCAGCAGGGTTACCCCCATTGTCAGTGGATCCACCCCCAATTCGGCATCCAGAACTGGGACTATATCCAGCAAGCTCAGCAGGTGACCATAAGTCACAGGGTCCAACTGTCGGCCTCCCCAGCAGCAGATTGACTCATTGTTGAGCCTCAGCAAGTTCATCAGCGCCCCCTTCCCCAGCAGTTAGCGCATAGCTGATAGCATAACCCATGCTGTGATTCACAGCCAGCTACTCACTGATTGCCAGCTATATATTCCACAGGGAAGCTAGCGGAGCTTAGGTGGGTTTTATCGTCCCTGCTCACTGGGCTAGTCGGCCAAAAAGTCTGACAGTAGTGGTTAATGTACAGTGTAGGATGGAGAAGGCTGGATCAAGTTAAAGGTACTTTACCCTCTCCTACACCGCATATCAGTCTGCAAGGCCTGGTTAGTACATTACCTGCAAGGGAGGAAACAGGACAGAAGGACACTGTGTTAGTTCAAGTGAACACAGCAAGTGATTTGTTATATGAACTGAAACGGTAGCAAACAACAGATAGCTAAGATAATTAGTAAGCAGGACTTATCTGAGGATTAGTAGTAGTGAGGTGACACATATAGATTTTCATTATCAGGTCACAGAGAGTTCGAGTTGTGTCGATAGCAGTCCATACACCATCAAGCTGGAAAGGTCCCCATGCATAAGTCCGAATTCCCGCTCTGCCACAACTCGGAAAAATCCATTAGCTCCTAGTCCGCTTCCATCACAGTCAGTCTGGCATTCACGTAGTCGGTCAAATCTGCTCACGGAGTGAGTACACTATCTTTTGTATTGCTTCAGCTCCTTGGTGTCTTCTGACCTCTCGCTGTCCAGATTGCCAGGCCCGCTGCGATAGTTTCGCTGCCAGGGTGCCTCTTGGTGGGTGTACAGAGCTTTTAGGAAACCTCAATGCCATGCTTCCACGGGCCTTCAATCGCTTCCTCAGCCGAGTTGTATGTGAGCTGCCCCTCTGGATGGAGGACTAATAATTTAGCTGGGTAGGGGTCCGGAAATGCAGGCCTTCTTTTCCCAGGGCTTTCAAAATGGGGATATAAGCCTTGCGTCTCGTCATCACTTCTGGGGCAAAATCATTCTCAAAATACAGCCTGTGTTTGTTATAAGTGACTTGTCCTTGCTTCCAAGAAGTATGAAGTACCTGTTCCTTCTCCTGGAACCACAGAAAATGCACGAGAATGGTATGAGGCCTGGCATCCAGGGGCAGTCTGGGGCCCAGTGTCTGGTGCACCCGCTCGAATTCAAGTGATGATTCCTTTGGTAGGTTGAGCTTTTCCTGTATCAGGCATTGTACAAATTTATGTATATCTGGGTCCTCATCACCTTCCAGAACTCCCGATATCCACACATTGTTCCGTCTGTTCCTACTTTTAGCATCTTCTGCCCTTTCTTGGAGTATTTGCAAGTTTTGATGCGGCTGCACTATCGCCCTCTCGGAGCGATCCACTCTACCATCCATCTCCGAGGCATAGCGCTCTAGCAACTCTTGCTGTTTCTCAAGTTTTCCAATATCAGTCCTGAGAGCAGTAGTGGTGGAGCATAATTCTTTACGAAAATCCCAGAGCTCCAACAACATCATGGTCATCTGACATTGTAGTGCCGTTGGGGGCAGCTGCTCGGTTCTGTTGCAACTTTGCCTTGAGGCAGATGAGGCCTGCGAGCCCTCGCTACCGGAGTCAGTAAATCCGCCATCATCAGTCACTGTGAGAGGGTTTTTAGTGCTTTTCTCCTCTCGCTTAGGTATTCTTATACCTCCAGGTATGTGTTCCTTTCTGTTTGAAGTAATACAATAGAGTAATTAGGAGGTAATTACTGGCATAGGCAGGAGCCTCCTGATTCAAGTGGCCATCAGGAGTATGACGTTACCGGAAGTCTCCGGGATCAGATTTCAGATTAGTCTAATCTGAATTACCCAATCACCACTAATTTTGACTTTATTCAGATGAATATAAATAACTGATACAATATTAGGAAGCAGATATCAATGATGACTAATATGTACAGTATTAAAAATGTTTAGTATATAAAATGTTTACTGTAAAATGTTAATCTGCTCATTAGTTTGTGCATTTTTAAACACCACTGTACTGTCCAGTTCTGAATGTACTTTCCTGGGTCATTCCTAGAAATGGGGGGCATGTCTCTCCAGTGCATCCACCCAGTCAACAAAATGATAAACAAATAACCTGTCAGCAGATAAAGACTTGAGGTCATCCAGCCTGCTGAAGATCCCTACTTACTCTTTATTTGGCTATATGCAATATAAGTTAGCTACCTCATGTTCCTCTCCTCCCTTCCCTCTGCCAACTCTCCACCACTACCCCCCACTCCCCCACCACCGTGCACTCATACCCTCTCCTCAGGACTATCATTCTCTTGAATTTATTCTAGCATTCCTTGAAGCTGACAATAGACTATGCCTCATCACTTCACTTGGCAACCCATTGAATTTTTCCACCACCCTGTTTTAGAAGTAATTCTTGATAGCCGGCCCAGTGGTGTGGAGGGCTGAGGCATCTGTGCCTTACCTCCTGCCATGCCAGTGACCCATGTTCGCAGTGTGAGTGGGCTGCCAGGGGTCAGCCAGGGAAGAGAGAATTGAGTGACCAGAGGCAGGGAAGGGTGGGTATGGAGTCAGCTGCTTGCCTGTCCCTTAGCAGTGCCTGGGGTATGGTGCAATGGACCCACAGACAAAGGGAGTGGATGCGGGGCAGATGCCTGGTGTGTCATGTGTGGAAGCATGCGTGGCTCAGCCATTGGCATCACTGCATGCCTCCGCACCCCACTCGGGGTACAGGAAGAAAAAGAGAGAAAATATCCTGACCGGCGAGATGATGCCGGCCACCTGGCTAGCTGGCACCTCATAAGAGCCAGAAGATGAGTTCAGTGTACACTGGGGTGATGGGGCTTTGTGGGCTGGTGGAAGGGGGCCAGTCGGGAGAGGGGAGAAATATAAGTTAAAAAGAAGAAGTAATTCTTGATATTGTTTTAAAAATTGCTTACCATTCTCCACCTATGACCCCTTATCACTGTGCTGTCTCTCCTGTTGAGGAGAACCCTGCTGTCTATTGTTTATTTCCCTTCAGAATTTGTAAGTTTTGATCAAATCCCCCCTTCTCCCTCCTGTCTGCCAACATACAGTATACATGTTCAAATCTGCAAGCCTTTCCTCATAGGATCTGCCCTGCTGCCCTTGAATCATTTTGGTGACCCTGGTTTGCACGGTACTGGGTCAATAGAGTGCAGACAAAATCACGCATGAAATACTGTGCTGTAAGAAGCACAAATGGTTCTACAATGACAGGGGTTGTTTCAGCATGTGGTAAGAACCGCTACCCCTGTCACTGTAGGCTGCCATTAGGGAAGGTGAAGGATGCCACCAGGGTAGTGCTTGGCCAAGCTACTCCCATGGTGGAGTAGCTAGAGCACCTGCCTGTGTCAGGGACCTGGGGCTGTGGTTCAGTTCTCCTGAAGTCCCACTGTGATGAGGATTCTTTTTTTTTTTTTGCAAAAAAAAATATATGTGAGGGTCCGATTTTTATTCCCTGAAGTCCTCAACCCCCCCAGAGTTGATTATAATTAGTCTGGGGCTGTGGGAAGTGAAGCAAAGATATTCCTCTGGTGTGCAGTTTTTTTTTGTGGTGATCGGCATGGTGTTCCAACATTATTTTGCCGCACGCTGATTTGCATGTGGCATTCTTGATGTGCATGGTTTTGACCACAACATTATGACACCATGCCAGTTTGCACCACCCCTAGCTTGCTCCTGTCCCTCCTTTGATGAGGATGCCAGACCTGGGCACAGTAGTCCAGGTGGGTGTGAACCAGGAACCTGTATTGGGGCAATATTGTCTCTCTCTCTCCTCTGGCTGCTGAACCCCATCCCTCTACAGCCTAGCATCCTTGTTACATTGCTGTATGCTTTCTTGCACTGGCTGGAGGTTTTGAGACTGTTACTTATGATAATCCCTAGGTCTCTTTCCTTGATCATCTTGTTAATGTGAACCCCTACAATACAGTAGTCTGTGCCTGTTTTGTTTGTTTGTTTGCTTGTGTGTTTGTTTTTTGCCAGTTTATATCATCTTATACTTCTTGGCATCGAACTTCAACTGCCAGACTTTAGACAACCTTTCTATCATTACCAGTCTCAAAAAGTGTGCACAGGGAAGGTGGTGTTCATGACAGACATCAAATCCATTCACAACAAAATGGCCACTCATCAGCGAAATACAAATGGTCTTGACTAGATAAAGAAAAAACTTTTATTTACACACCATGGTTTTCTATTTTGTGTAAAGAAAAGTTTTTCCTTTATCTGGTCGAGTCCGTTTGTATTTCGCTGGTAAGTGCTCATTTTTTTGTGAATGAACCTTTCTATCATCTCTAGCTCCTTCCTCATTTCTCAGATCCTCTCCATGCTTTGCATCCTGTCACAGAGCTTTCATCTTCAAAGAGGCACATTTTGCTCCAGATTCTCTCCCCAGTGTCACTAATTAACATACTGAACAGGACAGGACCAAGAAACTCTCCGTGGCACTGCACTGGAATCCTCCGTCAACCAGTTTGACCTAGTTAACCAGTACCCTCTGTCTCCTATCCCCTAACAAGCTTCTGATCCACCTGATAAGCCCTCCCTCTACTCCTAGGTCCTCTCACTGTTTTTTGAACCACCTGTATGGTCCTGAATCAAAGGCCTTGATGCAGTTTTTATTTCATTTATTTATGTATTTATTACAAATTGGTAACTGGGAGAGGCACACTGAGCTAAGGCTCATCTCCAGATGCTACCAGGGGAAGGAGAAGGGGAGAAGCACAATTACATAGAGAGTAATGCCTGTACAGGTGTGTTTTATGAGATTATCACACACTGAGGATATGTGAAAACGCCTGTTAACACACACTTGCATCGGCATTATTTTTTATAATAACTGGTGCAAGGTTTCAACAAAAAAACGAGCTGTATTTGTGTGAGTGAGTGCATCTCTGAGCAGCTGCTGTACTTCCACTCAAATACAGTGAAATGAGAGCATGAGGAAGAAAATGCCATAACAACCCGCTATCGAGTTATTATGGAATTCAGCAGGTTATTACTATGTTTTATCAGGAATGTGTATCCAGGCATTATAGGGGGCCACCAGTTATTATAAACAAATTACAGCCAGTCAGGTGATGTGGTTACAATGACAATGACATAAAGGGCATGAGTTGAGTGCAGTACAGTCAAAATGGCAAAATCATATGGAGGACAAATAAATTAGCATCCAAATCATCTGTGCAAATTTGGTAAACTCAAAAAGTGTATAGTGCCAGAGTGAAGGGAGGCTGAGTTGTTGTTGAAAGGAGTCAGAATAGGTTGATAAACTTCAGCAAGGTTGCTGGAACTATAAGGTTAAGGGGCAGGGAGAGGTAAGGATTGGTCAAAAGCCAGGCAAGATTAAGGAAGGGTTCAGGAAGACAGCTGGTGAAGCAGGAAGGAGGAGTTTAAGCTGGCATCTAATGGAGGGAAGGGGGAGAGATGGATGGCATAGGGTAGAGGGTTGCACAGGGGGGTATGAGAAAGCAGATTTCCTGGCTGAGGAGTGTGTGTGGGAATGGGAGAAGATGCATGGATCCCTTTAGTGCAGGGAGTAGGAGGAGGGGATGGGTGAGAGGAGATGGGATAGGTATGAGGGGGGACCGCAACCAGTATTTAGAGATGAGGGAACCACAGTGGGACTGGCAAAGTGAGTGCAGAGGGAGGATGGATAGGGAGGAGTAAAGTGAGCAGTGGTGGGGTACGAGAGGGTGGGTTGGTAGCAAAGTGACAAAAAGCATTGCAGAGAGTGTCCAGTATGCTAGGGAGGGGAGGGGGAGGGGCAGTGACTTAAACCACATCCATGTAGTCAAAAACTTGGAGAACCATTTTGGTGACCAGCTCCCAGCAGACCTGGAGAGAAAGGCAGTCTTTATTGCAGTATAAGGCACTGAGTTTGGGTTGGAGTTTGGCATGGATGGCATCAATGTGGGCAGAGAAGTCAAGCCTACTGTTTAACCACACACTGAGTTACTTGAAAGCTGAGACTAATTCAATCAGTGTGCCATCCAGCATGGAAAAAATGGGGAGTGGCATGAGTCAGGCCAACTTCTGGCTGGTACCAAAGGTCATAAACAGTTTTTTTGTGTTGCAACAAAGTTGGTTGGATGGGAATCAGCTCAGAACACTGTAAAGGTCTTACTGGAGTGAGGCTTCCAGAGATGCAGTCAAGGGACCAGAAGTGTAGAGAACTGTGTCATCTGCATACAGGTGAATATTAGAGTTGGCACAGGCAGAGATGAGGTCATTTAGGAAGCTGGAGAAGGGGGGTGGAAGGAATGAGATAGGGACAGAATGGAATGGTGGAGGAACTCCAGGTTAAGGGAGGGGAAAGGTAGGAGACTAGGATGGATGAGGAAGAAGGGGAGGGAAGAGGAGGTAGGGGAGGATGGGTGAAGGGGGAAGAAGGGGGAAGGGAGAGGGAGTTGAAGGAGAGGGGAGGGAAAGTGAGTAGGAGAGATCAGAGGAGTAGGACAGGGAGCATGGCAAGCCAATAGATTGAGGACTGAAATGAGTAGCTTGTACAGACATTAGCAAAAACAGCAGTATATTGGCAACCCTCGACTATCAAGCAGTGAAAAACAGCAGGTGAATGGTATTTAAACTATTCTGTGCAGATGACAATGAGGCTGAGCCCCAGAGTGGTGTAACAATTACAATTACATGAGTTTAGTAAGGTGTCAGAGTAAACAACAAGCAGAAGCAAACAGGTGTACAAATGATGAAAGCAGCTGAATAAGATGTACACTGCAGAATTATTGAAGCGAGAATCAGAAATGAGGCTGCACCCAGATAGGGTGTAGCTAAGATACTTGAGTTAGCCGGGTAGCAAACAGTCACTTTGTAGATTAGGAAGTCTCTCAGTGCAGTAAGTTAGTGTAGTCCATGAAGTAAACCCTAAAAGGCATTGGAGGAGACAGTACAATTCTAAAGAGTCTCAGCATGAAATGCTTAGATAATATAGGCTGATAACTTGACCATCCAGAACACAAAACGATAAGAAGTTAAACAGTGGCCATGATGGTGGGGGAAGGGGCTCATTTTCAGTACCTGCACCATTCAGGACCCCACTGCAGGAAGTCCAGGATGGAAAGTGCAGTCCAACAGAACCAGTGTATTAAAAAAGCTAAATAGGAATCCTGCCCTGAGAAGAGATAGAGAAGCAGACCAGTACCAGTACCAGGCAGCCCCAAGATGTCTCAGCTGGTGGGTAACTGGGTGTGCAGGTGTACACTGCTACTGCAACTCAGTAAAGAGAAGGGGGAATCACTCTCCCCCACCCACTACAGCACAAGGTAACTCCAATTAAGACCCCTATGTGCAATCTGGGGAGGCAGGTGAGTATTAGAACCAGTGCTGTCAACAGAGGTACCAAGACAAGTTACCCAGGAGTACCAGACAGAAAGAATTTAGAATTATATTAGATGCAGGTCTGTCTTCCAAATAGCCGAAAAGGAAACTGGTTTGTAACTGGTTTGGAGGAGTAGCAGTACATAAATTACTAACCCTTTTGATTGTCAAGGAGGTGCTAATTACTGCCCTGGAACAGTAGAATCTAGATTCTTTGTCTGAAGTTCTTTGAAGTTGCTAGCAGCAGACAACAGACAAGTTTGTATATTCAGTGTTAATGGCTCTTGCGAAAGCTGAAGTTTCTGTAGACCAATGTGTTAAATAATTGATTTCTAAAATATATTCCAAAGCTGATTGCAAATTGATTTTACACAAAAAGCAGATACACAATAACAATTTCGAAGCAGTACTCTACTGAAAGTTTTCCTGTATAATATGTACAAAAATTATGAAGTTGATCCAAGCAGGACAAATGGAAAAGAACAAAACTGTATCTAAAAAGGAGACTCAAACAGCTAACAGACTACTATGGCTGCCATCTTGAATGCAATATTACATCTAGATATAGCAAGCCAACTGCCTATCCCTTATCCTGGATGCCGATAGACTTAGATTGTTAACCCATTATGAGGATTATCAATCAGCTATCTCCCATAAGAAGGCAGAGTTCCTGTCCAGGGAGATAGCTGCGGCACAAAAACGACCATCTCAACTCTTCTGTACTGTAGACAGACTGTGCAGTCCAGTATGTCTGCAGTTGTGGAGAGTATTGTGGCAAGAGAAATGTGACAAATTCGCTCTTTTTTTGCCGATAAGCTTGCCAACATTGGGTCTGAGATTCACTTGGGATGCCCCAGTGGGGTGGACAATGATCAGTGGGAAGTGACAGCCCCTCGGTCTGCCTGGTCTGACTTTGGCCAACCAGCGATCATGGATATTGTGAAGATCATCCAGTTTTTGCAGCCAACCTGCTGTGGTTTGGACCCGGGCCCAAAGTGCCTCTTTGTGGGGTGTGTTGAGACCATTGGCCCAGTCCTTGCAGAGATTGTCTGGTGTTCTTTAGAGTCTGGGGTGTTTCCTGACACTCTGAAGGAGGCTGTAGTGATACCCCTTCTTAAGAAACCATCTCTTGACCAAGAATGTCTTGCAAGCTACAGACCTATCTCTAACCTTTCCTTTTTGGGTAAGGTTATTGAGAAGGTGGTTGCGCTGCAGCTGGAGGATCATTTGACCATCCACAGCATCTACAATCCTCTCCAGTCCAGTTTTCAAAAATGGCATAGTACCAAGACTGCCCTTGTCCGGGTTCTCAATGATCTTCTAATAGCAAGAGATCGAAAGAGCCATTCCATCTTGGTTCTTCTAGATCTCTCGGTGGTATTTGACACTGTGAACCATGGGGTGTTGGTTGAGCGCCTGCGGTCAATCTGTGGACTGTCTGGTACAGTCCTCAGATGGTTTCATTCATTCCTCACTGGCAGGTTTCAGAGAATTGTTTCTGGGGTTTACTCCTCTGACAAGGTCTCCCTGCCATGTGGGGTGCTGCAGGGCTCTGTACTATCCCCCATGTTGTTCGCAGTGTATATGCTGCCATTGGGATGCATTGTAAGGTGGTATGAGCTGAGTTTCCACTGTTATGCAGATGGCACTCATCTCTACCTGTCCTTTGTGCCCGAGCAGGGGGGGTTATCTCATGTTTTAACAACTGCCTTTCAGAAACTGAGGCCTGAATGAGTGCCAGTTGTTTAAGGTTGAACCTGGATAAGACTGAGGTGTTGGTAGTGGACCTAGGATGTCGTGTAGAGGGGCCGTCAAAGGGACGGGCCTTGGGTATTTGACTCGGTGGTCGCCAGTTGACGACCTCTGAACAGGTGCAGAATCTGGATGTGATTCTTGATGATGGATTGACACTTAAACATCAGGTGTCATCTGTTGTCAAGACTACCTTTTTCCATCTAAGGAATGTAGCCTGCATCAAGCACCTTGTTCCGCACGATGACCTACCAGTGGTGGTTCACACCTTTGTGACCTCCCGCCTTGATTACTGTAACGCCCTGTACCTAGGGTTACCTGGGGTTAATATCTGTCACTTGCAGCTGGTGCAGAACGCTGCAGTGAAGCTTTTGACTGGGCAGCCTCATAGCTGCCATGTCATGCCTGTGCTGCATGATCTGCACTGGCTGCCTATTCAGTGGCGGATCACCTTTAAGGTTGGTTTACTGACCTACAAGGCCCTACACGGACAGGGACTGAGTTACCTGCAAGCTCTCCTACATCCCTACTGCCCCTCCTGGCAGCTTCGCTCCACCAACGAAGGATTGCTGGAGATTCCCAGGGTCCATTTAAAGTCATCTGGGACCCATACGTTTGAATCTGTGGCCCCGTCCCTGTGGAATTCTCTACCCTGTCGGATTCAAGAATGCCTGATGGTGGAGAGTTTTAAGTCTGCGCTAAAGACTTATTTGTTCAGTCTTGCCTTTCCTGATGTGATCTGATCAACTGCAGATGTTTTATCTGATAAGTGTAGTTGTTTTATGTGTTGTTATGATTATGTGCTAGCGCTATGGTTTTAGAATAGTGCTATTTATAAATAAAAAATTGATTGATTGATTGATCCACTGCCCTCATCACCCAATTGAAGAAAGCCAACTGTTTTGTTTGGCATGATCTATTAGCCACAAACTCATGTTGCATGGTGTTCTGCAACCCAAATGATTACAGTCATTCCACTGTGTGTTCTTTTACCATCATTGCTAGCAGTAGCGTGCAGAACCTCCTCCTCAAATGAATCTGATAGATTTCTTTGGCTGGGTGACAAAGGAATTAGATCGGTGTGAAGCACTGGATGTGGTCTACCTAGATTTTGGTAAGGCTTTCAACATCGTTCCACATAGGAGACTAGTGAGCAAGCTGGGTAGCTTAGGAGTGGATTCAAAGGTGGTAAACTGGATACAAATTTGTTAGGGGATAGGTGACAGAGGGTGGTGGTAAACAGAGTTCAGTCTAAGGAAGGGATGGTGACCAGTTGGGTGCCTCAGGGATCAGTGCTGGGACTGGTCCTCTTTAATGTATTTATACGTGAGATTGTAGATCAGCTGGGGGGGAAAGTCTGCCTCTTTGTAGATGACACCAAAATCTGAAACAGGGTGGACACTCCAGATCCAACTAATCTGCAAATAATCAAATTTTTTAAAGCATCTCCATGTAAAAAAAATGTTGTCCCTGAATTTGTATATTATCATGTATACAGAAGATTACTTGATGATCCAAGAAGTAATCTGGAAAGACATCACATAATGTGGAAATTAAACAGTTGCCGACACCAATATTTCTTTGGGGCAAGCAGTTCATGGTAAGAAGTTGCCTGCCCTAGGACCTAGTAGTGGCAGTTTAAATTTTTTTTAATCAGGGCATTACTTAGTTAACTTACAAAATCATCACTGATACTTTCAATTTCACGCATGCTGCAGCCCCACCCTTAGAATGTGCATTATGGTGATGCAAAGTAAGGAAGAGGTTACAGTGTTACTAATTGGTGACTAATAGGATTCAGGGAGGTGACAGCCTTTGTACAGGTTTATTTACATTTATAGGCAATTGTACATGTTAAGGGGGTAGTATACTATAGTACAGTGCCCACCTAACATGTACAATTGGCTAAAAATGTAACTAAACCTTTATAAAGGCTGTTACTGCCTAAATCCCATTAGGCACCTATTAGTAACACCACAGCACTTTCCCTACTTTGCATCATCGACATAACATGGATTTTAAGGGCTGGGCTGCAGAGTGCAGTCAGCTGCTCAGTCGAAATCTGAAGTATCACTGATGACTTAGTAAGTTAAATAACTAAGAATGCATTGATAAAAATTTAAAAACTTACACTCTTAGTTGTTTGGATAGGCAGCTTCTTGTTATGACCTGCCTGCCCTGAGAATGTCAGCCACTCTTTAAGGGGCAATTTGTAAACCATAAATCCAATGAGGAAGAACCCAATAAGGGTTAATTCTGGTAGGCTCAGTAATCAATTGACTAAGGTCTAAGCTCAACTGGAACTTAACAAATATATGTGTATCATTTATAGAGAGATGAAGTTACCTAAAACAGTAGAAGCAGTTTAATTGGGTCACCCTGGTGGCGGGATTTTCATCCTGATTAAGCGGCAATCCCGAATAACAGAAGTGCATTTATTAATGGTTATTTATATGGACAAGCAGTCCTTACCTTTCTACAGCACTCTCTGTAGCAGTAACGGTGGCTGTAGAGCATGGCAGGGGACAGGTGTTCTCATTTTCCAATCACAGAAGAAAAAAGAAAATTAAAAAATGCTACATGATGACGATTGCTCAGAGCTGTTAGTGAGTGTTGCAGCATAGCAGTGGAGAAGGCATTTTCAATTTCTGATCACACAAAAAAAAAGAAAAGGAAAAATGCTGTATGCTAACAATTGACCTGATGCTCTGTGCTGTTTTAAAAGCAGTTGATTATTTTAGTTAACAGGTGGAACCAGGAAGTAAGCACGAAGAGTAGACACATAGATATGCCATGAGGGTTACAGTTACCATAGGTAACCTGAGTTAAGAAAACTGGTAAACTGGACTTAGCACAGCCGTGATGACTGAGAGGAAGATCAGGGAAAACTGGGTGCTCTGGACTGGGGAGTGAATAGGAGACGAGTGTGTGGTAGAAGCTATCAGAGCAATTCACAGCACATCCACACATACTCAAAGGTTCATCAGCACCCTATTAACTTGCCAGAAAGCAGGAGCTGATAGCAGTGAGTGTGACTGAATTGTCCCAACAATCTGGCATTTCCATCCATCCCCATCCCTATTAAAAGGATGGGGATGCCATTGAACTGAATGGCCACTTAATTGGTTCCTGGCGAGATATCCCAATAAAGCAGACGTACCAATTATCCATGTCCCAATTAAGTGGCTTGTACTGTACCAACAGCTCAAGTGTATCCTTGTAATCAGATAAACAGTCCTGTAAACCATGAAATACATTCAATTTTACATTTGGTGGGTGGTATATGCCTGTAAACAATACTGGTTTTCTGAATGTTAACTTCAACTCTAACGTTAATACCTCCAATCCTTCCATATAATGTGAGGGTGCTACCAGGCATGGAGCAGGGTCAGTGACATCATCGGGGATGGGCAGAGGCACGACAAAGGAGCAGCCACTCAAGTGGCTGCCCACAGAGTGGCTGCATGCATCAGTGAGTCACGCAGGAGTCATGTGCCTTTTTTGCAAACACTTTGGCACACCTGCCACTGTATTTTTATTTGCACGCCTGCTTATTATCATGATATTTTTTTAACCATAACCAGGACCGATTGGTGTTGCCCTTAAAATCTACATATACTAGTACTGTATCTTGCTGTCATTTT
The DNA here is from genome assembly GCA_016271365.2 of Neoceratodus forsteri. Lineage (NCBI taxonomy): Eukaryota > Metazoa > Chordata > Ceratodontiformes > Ceratodontidae > Neoceratodus > Neoceratodus forsteri. Next base: position 357,613,836 of record CM028134.1, read on the forward strand.
TTAAGCATAACCATGACTGATGTCATTCACAAATTTATGTAACTGTTATTGAAAACCATCTCTTCCTGTTTTTAGTCTGTAACTCTCCCAGGACATGCCTGAAAATAGGCATACACTCAGTATATATGTCTAGTGTATCTTACTTGGTATCAAAAACTAAATAACTAAATGTCTTTAAATCAGTCTCCATTATAAATAAAAAATGTTTTTCCATAAACTAGCACCCCCACTCATCTTATTCCTATCTTTCCACTATGTTTGGTAATTTTGAATATTAATTTGCATTTATGGTCGTTAGGGCGCCACATTCAGAGCACCCATAAATTAGAGCGCCAGATGGCAATTGCGTTGGCCTCTTTGTGCCCCCTCCCCAAGGTCCGCCCCCTCCTGAAGTTGGTATCTTTAGAAAGGGGGTTGGAGTGCATCCTCCCACTAGCAGAAAAGTAAATTTCACCAAAATCTGGTGCTCTAATTGATGGGCACTCTGAACGTGGCACCCTAACATGGTGGAACCATTAATTTGTGAGTCTGCAACCTTGGTACTCAACCAAGATTCAGTTATAATGACCAAATCAGGTTGATAACAAATTATCCATTCCCTGATTGAATCAACTTTGTTAAGCAAACATCTGGCATTGAAATGCACCACACTGAAGTTGTGTTCATGACGAATTTCTGCTGTGACTTCAATGGTGATTATGGGGCCAGGATTTGGATAGACATCACCACACTAAAACAGTAAATTAATGAATACAATTTTAAGTATCTTGTGTAACCATTCAAGGTATTTTCTTTTTAAGGGCCCATTCTTGAGCAAATTCACCATTAATTTCATGAGGGCTGTATAGGTCACAGTCATATTAACATTAATATTTCTAAGTGAAGACCATTTTAAAAGACCATTTCTAGTAATAGCATCAAGCAGTCCAGATAAAATACATTTCAGTTGACCACTTTGATTAGCAGGGAAGGCTCTAGTGGAGTGTTTTATAACTAGCCAATCCTTTGGACTGTTCTTTTGTCCACCAGCTCTGGTCCCCCCCAAACACAAGTACCGCAGGTAATAAATAAGAACTCTACCCAAACCTGGCATTTAAAAAATATTTTTTACTATAAATAAGAAGTCTGATATGGACAAAGGCTTCCAGATTCTAGGGATCAGGTATTTTATATTCAAGCAGTTTAAAAAAAACATGTGTTGCAACAAGTAAACTTACAATGGATAAGGCAAAAAAAACTGTTTACCCTGGTCTGTCTAGAAATATGTCAAACTTCAGCCATATTTGTCATTGACAAATAATTTTTTTAACAATATATAAAAAATAAATAAGTTAGTAGGCATAAAATTCTATTACGCTAAAACATTTTAAAATGACTTTCCCCATGGCCTACCCCAGGTGGACTCTCACAGTGTGACTTATGCCAATCTTGCGTGAGCCACTCACACATGCAGCTGCTCTGCAGGCAACTTATTGAGTGGCTGCTCCTACGTAGTTGCTCTGCCCACCCCAATGATATCACCAGTCCTGCTCCATGCCTGGTAGCCACCCTCACATAACATGGCTTACTGGGACCAGTGGAGGTAGTTACCAGAGTCTGGGCATCGGTTGTGGGATACTGGAGTCAGGACTGCACTCAGCTTACAAGGTAGACAACTTCCAAAGATGGACAATCTTGACAAGGCAGTTCGGGCAAATAGCTAGTCTATGCAAAGCAGCTTGCAGATATTCCAAGCACAGCAGGCAAAGATGTTTCAAGCCGAGTTTTCACTACTTGAGTGGCTGCTCCTTTGTATAGTGCTTCTTCCCACCTCTGATTATGTAAAGGACCCTCCTCCATGCCCAGTAAGTCCCCTTCACTCACTGGAATCAGTTGAAGGTTGTTAACAGGGTCCAGGCATCGGTTGCTGGATATGGGGGTGGGGTGGGACTGCACTCAGTTCACAAGGTAGGCAGCTTCAGAAGATGAACAGTCTGTACAAGGCAGCTCAGCTCCAGAAGATGAACAGTCTGTACAAGGCAGCTAATCTGTGCAAAGCAGCTTGCAGACATTACAAGCACAGCAGGTAAATGTGTTTTAAGGTACATTGCCACTGCTTGAGTGGTTACTCTTTTGTAGTGCTTCTGCCCACTCCTGGATGGCATCACTGAATCTGTTCCATGCCTGGTAGCCCCTCCCCCCCACTTACTAAAACCAGGTGGAGGTAGTTAACAGGATCTGGGCATCAGTTGCTGGATACAGGGGTTGGCACTGCACTCAGCTCACAAGGTAAGCAGCTTCAGATGATGGACAATCTGTACTAGGCAGTTCGGGCAAATAGACAGTTTGTACAAAGCAGTTTGCAGATATTACAGGTACAGCAGGCAGATGTGTTTAAAGCATGTAAAAAAAGGAAAAGAAGAAGAAGAGCAATCCACTATGGACAAATACAGTAATTGTGACTGGGTTTCAGATCAGTAGCATAGATGGAAGTTGTGCCTCCATTATAAATGAAGAAGTAGTGTACAGTTCTGACTTGTTTCATGTTCTCCATTTGCGTGATTCAAAAGCAGTGATATTGAAGACCACATTGTAACATTTCATGGCAGCATCCATTAAGCTAGAAGGGGGAAGTTTAGGAGTGAAGTGAGTAAATACTTATTCACTGAATGAGTGGTGGACACCTGGAACACTATGAACAAAGTACACAGGAACCAAAGACCACTCACCTCTGTTTTAGAGTAAAACATGAGTGTTTTATTATCAAGGTCACTCTGTGTAGGAAAATGAGGAGCCATGAGAGCACTACAAGTGCAACCACTGAGAAGAGATTTGAATTTTGAAACTGCAATAAATTAGAAGCTTAAAAAGGAAAAGTGTTTGTTTAAATATATAGCTGATAGAACCACCCTCTACCCTGAGGAAGGGGTATTGGGTTTTGGTGATCTGCCTTTTGTCATGTTATTGAAAATAAAAAAAAACTCATGTTTTACTCTAAAATGGGGGTGAGTGGTTATTGGTTCCTGTGCACTTTGTTCATAGTGTTTGGCTTTCATGGGAACAGAATACTCCCTGATTTTAGTTTTTTCTATGACTAGGGGAGATCTGGACATTGTCAGACACCTGGAACAGCATGCCACCAGAGGTCGTGTGGCAAAAACAGTGGGGGGGTCTAAACATGCATGGAATAGGCATAGGGGAATACTGGTAAATAAGCAGGGGGGAGGGTTGCCAGAGACAAAACACACCAGCTGGTGCACTGCTGACAGAAAGTAGAGCTGCTGCAAGGTAGCACAAATTACCAAAAACAACATAGAATGCAGAGTTACACACTAGGTTCAAAAAAAGCTGTTTTATTCCACATATAGATGAATTCCCCAGCACTTTGAGGGGACAATCCCTCTTCCTCGGGGTGGGGGTGGAGTTACAAACTTCAGTATCACATTTGTGCTACCTTGCAGCCGCTCTACTTTTTGTCAGTAGTGCACCATAAAGCTTGCCTACAGGAAACCTTGGAGAGGTGGAGATCCTTGGCAAGATCCTCCTTCAAAGGCAAGGAATCCATAGACTGGACTCGTGCTTCCAGCCTGGCCAGGATCACTTTTTGATGGGACACCATGTGGGCCACGTAACTGAGGGACCGGAGGGCGCATGTGGCTGAGGAATATATCTTCTTTCCGAACTGGTCCATCTGCCTCGACTCTTTGTCCAGAGGAGTAGTGCTCATGTGCTTGGTTGCTGAAGAACGATCATGAGCCACAGAGATGACCACAGAGTCAGCCTTGGTATGAACTTTTAAGAAAGGGGCACCTTTCAGCACCCAGTAGAGCCTGTCCACCCACTTGGGGACAGCCGGGATAGAATGAGGCATTTACCAGATGGTAGTGGTGAGGTCTTGGTGAGGGGCCATCCATGGAGGAATGGGGATGGGAGACAGAGACTCTAAGTTTAGGTGTTCCACAAGTCTGTCTCATGGGATCCTGTTGCTCCAACTCCCAGTCGAAATAGTCCTTCATGGCCCTTAAGAGGTCCGAGAAGGCAGGGTCTCCAGGTGGAGACTTTGACGAGACCTTGCTTCTCGGCTCTTCATGGTCCTCCGGGACCTCCTCAGAGGAATCTTCCCTTCCCTCCCCTCTGAAATGTCATCATCATCATCATCATCTGCCTCCTCAACAAGATGGCATCTGGCATCTGGAAGGGAAACATCCTGTCGAGTCTTCCCAGAGATGTGGACAGTGGCTATTGATGAACTGCTCAGGGAAGGGAACCTAGGAGACCGCAGTTGTGGGAGCCTAGTCTCCACGTCCGAGACCAACTCTAACTGAGCCCCCTGCCATCAAGACTGTATTAGGGTCTTGAAATCTAGGATAACCAGAGGAGGAGGAGGGGGAGGTGGAGTAGGCAGAGGCTGGGGGGGGGAGAAGGAAGAGAAGGGACAACTGGTGGTGGATAATAGCCCTGGAATCCCGTATAATGGGAGGAGAGATTAAATTCAGGGTAGAAGGGCCCCAGATGACTCCAGTCTGGAGTGGAACCCCCCGGGTAATGGTCCCCAGGATACCCCAATGGGTAATGTGGGACAGTTTCAGGTCGGGTATAAATCTCCATCTTCAGATCAGGCATCGGGGGAACCCACGTTGAACCCGCCGTTGTGTAAACAGGTTGGGGGTCTGGTGTCAGGACAGCCCACATTAGAGGAACCGATGTCGGAACTGGCAACACCCGATCTGGTGCCGGAAGGGGGGGCCAGCATCAGAACCAGATGAAGGGGCCCTGGCATTGGGGCTGGATCTGGCATCAGGGCCAAAGGCAAAGGCCGGTCAGCCAGTCCCAGCTGAGGGACTGTCATTCTGATAATCGGCATCAGAGTAGGCACTGGAAGCCCACCAGAAGGCGGAGGAGGGACCTCCACAGTCAGGCCTGTAGGCCGAGGAGGCACCTCCTTCTCCTTGACCCCAGAAGGGGATCGAGGAGTAGACCGTGAGTCATCGACAGGGTCGATGGGCTCTCCGCTGCCATCGCCGGATGTACCCGATGGTGAATTGAAGGGCACAGGCGAGGAAGGAGGAGGAGGAGGGAGAGGGGCTTTCTCCTTCTGGTTCCACTGGACATCAAGTGAGGTGCTGTTAGGCGCCGATGGGGGAACAGAACCTGAGCAGTCATCAGGGACTGCTGACTTAGTGGGTAGGATCGGGCGATCGGGGGAGGAGCCCCCGGCTGGCTTATTGACCGGAGCCAGGCGAGTACCCACTGCCTGGGTAGACAACTTATCGGGCCGCCTAGCAGTCCCCAGAGGAGCCGGGGGCCAACTTATCGGCCGAGGCGGTGCGGTCGCCGGAGGAGCTGACATCCGACTGATCCACCAAAGTTTTGTCAGACTTACCATCCGGTTTTATGGGTGGCAACTGGGCCTTGCTCATCAAGGGCCTGGCATTATCTGCAGAGCAGGCCTGCTGCCTAGTTTTCTCCTTATGTTTCTTTGAAGGAGAAGATTTTTTGGACAAATCCCTGAGACGATCCATCTTCTTCTCAAGGGAAGCTAGGCAGGCTTTTAACAGATGGACCTCCAAAGCCTGCTGTCTCCTCTTTTTAGTGGCCTGGTTAAAGGTCTGGCACTCAGGGCAGGAGGAGGAGAAGAGTGGATGGTCTGGGCCTAAACAGAGGATGCACTTGAGGTGACCGTCTTTGTGCGGGGTCTGCATGCCACAAGACGAGCACTTTTTCTTGGGAGAAGACATCAATAATAGAACACAAATTTTGGAGAAAAATCAGCAAGGGAGAACCCGACGCGATAACTTTCACGAGGATCACTATCTGGAAGTCTGCAATGAGACTGACACGAGGCAACGGCAGGAAAGAACTGGAGGGTGGGCATGGGGACCGCCCACTATATACAGTCATGCTGACATCAGTCATGTGACGTCAGGTGGGCAGTCCCCCATCGGGTATTGCTAGAAAAGTCTGCCATGCAGCCCGATGCCAGGTGGCACCAGTCCTATATGTGATGACCTACTGAAGGAACCCTCTCGAAGTAAGATCATGCAATACATGAAAAATGTTTAAATCATAAAACACATACAAAAAAAGAAACTATAGGTTTCATTCAAAATCCCAATTAATGTCACTTGCAAGCGACACATTTACATAAGTAAATATCAAATTAAATAATTATATAAACATCACTATCCTTGGGGGAAAAAAAGGGGCTGATAGTACTAGAAAATGACAAGAATTGGGACCAGGATGGGGAGAAAGAAAAAAGAAAGAAAGAAAAAGAAAAAAGGAAAGGCGGGAGAGGAAAATAAAAAAGAGAAAAGGATCATGAACAATGCCAAACCATAAAACAACAATTATAAGTGTGTATCCAATTAGATATTTATGGATCAGACCAAACGATCCTATTATCACACTAGCTTCTCTGAGGACAAACTATTATTAACATGGAGTGGCAAAATGAGTGTGTTGCTGAGAATTATATTTAAGTAGCTAAAATAGGAGTGCCCTTTAACGTCCAAAACAAACAAGTACCCTAAACTTTTACAAAGAATGTGAATGGGGATGGGAGATAAAAATCAAAAGAGGAAAGCTAAACATAAAGGCCCAGATACTCAAAAGAGTTGAGCCATGCGCAATAGGGTTGCGCCTGCGCAAGTACGAAAATGCGCCATTCTGCGATATTCAGCAGGAGGCAGTTGTGCCCCCCAAATCACACTGAGCAACAGCGCAATGATAATGAAGGCATGCACAACTGAAGGGGGAGGAACCATGCATAAATGGCGCAGTGCGATATTCAACAACTTGCGTCATGTGCAATAGGGGAGCAAGCGGAAGTTGCACCATAGCGGAAGTGAGCCAAAATAAAAGGGAGCAAGGGAGAGGCGCAAGAACGCTACAGGGAAGCCACATATGAAAGCAAAATACAGCAGGACACACTGGGCAGCAGGGACACACAGGGCCAGGCAGGAAAGGGCACCTGGAAGCAATAGCCAAAGGGGAAGGTGTGGAAAGACATTGCAGAAGGGGGAGGTACACCACCCAGCAGTGAGGCAAGCACAGGCAGGTGTTCCCGGTGCAGGGGAAGTAGCAGTGAGGACAGTGGGGGGAATACAGTAACAGCTGCCGGGGGATGAACACAAGCCAGGAACATGGCCAGTGCCACCTTCCAGATGGAGGCCGTTATGAGGGAGGTGAGAAGGCGAGCAGCAGGGGGGCGTGGCTGTGGAAGGGCCCATCGGTGGTATGCCCCCAACAGGCAGTACCGAACCCACACCAGCTTCAAGCTGTACAGTGATACCGAGATTGTGGGCCAGTACCACCTGAATCGGACAATTCTGAGGTGGCTCTGTGAGCTGTGCAATGATGTGATGCAGGCACCCACACGACAGAGCCATGCCCTGTCAGTGGAGACCAAAGTGACAGCTTGCATGTGCTTGCTCACCACGGGTACCTTCCAGAGACCAACTGGGGACACCACAGGCATAACCCAGTTGGCCACATCACGCCATCTTACCCAATTCCTCAGTGCACTACTGCCACATGCTGCGGAGTACATCCATTTCCCCAGCACACCGGCAGAGCACACAGCAAACATACAGGAGTTCCACAGGGTAGCACGTATGCCTGGCGTGCTAGGGGCAATAGACTGCACCCATGTGGCCATCCGCACACCACCTGGCCCCGAGGGGGCCGCCCATCAATCGCAAGGGCTATGCCAGCATCAACTGCCAGGTGGTGTGCATGCCAGGGCATAATCAATGTCTGTGCCACGCACTCTGGGGAGCACACGATGCCTTCATCTGGCACCAGTCAGCACTGTGCCACAGATTTGAGAGTGTAGATATCCCCACTGGCCACCTAGTGGGTGAGTATGCAAACCACATGGACAGTCATAGGGCCTGGGGGGGCATGGTCAGAGGTGACATGGGTAGTTGCCTACATGGCCTGGGGCAGGGCGATGCTGATCACCAAACTAACCTCCACCCTCTACACACAGGTGATAGTGGATACCCACTCCGTCCCTGGCTGCTCACACCCTACTGGTGGCCCACGACCCCATCGCAGCAACGCTACAATGAGGCACACGCCACCACACCTAATGTCATTGAGCGGGTGTTCGGGATGCTGAAGGCACGTTTCCTTTGCCTGGACACCTCTGGCGGTGCCCTACAGTACAGCCCATCAAAGGCCTGCAGGCTATTCCTGGCCTGTTGCATCCTGCACAACATGGCCAATGAATGTGGGATAGCGGTACAGGTCAAAGAGGGGGACAGCGATGGGGATGATGAGGACACCAGTGACGATGGTGATGGGCAACCCCCCTTGGGCGATGGGACCCCCGACTGCTCCGGCTGGCACAGCTGCATTGGGACACCATCACGGAGGAGCACTTCAGCCAATCCAGGTAAGTCATGGGCCATGTGCAGCCAATAGTGGCTAAGGCACAACCCACAAGCACTCATGGACACACACCGGGGTGCATGCCGTCAAGGGAAGTGGCAGGGCATGGAACCACACACACAACCAGGGATGGGTGAGGTCTAACATGCCACATGGACAGACACACACACACGCACACACACACAAAGCACCAAACTTGCACAAAGGGTAGGAGGCACACCGACCCAGAATGCCACCCCTAGCCACACACATGTCCGCAGACCACCACACCCACTGCCTGTCCATGTGTATGTGTCAGATGCTGAGCACCACTGCACATTGGTGTACAATGCAGGCATCATCATGCACATGCAACTGCGGACAGCAGCCAGGAGGGTGAGCAGATGGACTGTGTGTCCGCGTGCAGGGCTGGGTACCCACCTGTGCACTGCCCACTGAAAGACACAATGCACACAGGGCAGCACCAGACAGTAGCCACGTTGGGAGACAGATCAGTCACGTGACACAGTGCCCCGGCTGCCACGGATGCATGGGCAGCCCCACCGAGACCCGTCAGCACTGACAGGCTGACCACTGGCCTCATGGGGTGGCACCGATGGTCCCCCAAGGGTTTCACTGAGTGAACATGACCATGCTCACGCAGGGGTCTGCAGCACACCAAACATGCCTGGGCCAGGTGTGCTTGGGATGCCCACAGCTGAACCTGGAGTCGACAGGGATGGTGTCGCATGATGCTGGGAATGGGGGGTGGACAGTGCACTGCGTGGTGTCCGCAATGCATGGGCACATGACTGTGTGCACATTGTGGCCATGACAGCAGTGAATGCCTGTGCATGCCTGTCAATGGCAGCAGTCACATCCTCCTGCAACCGGTCCATCCCTGCCAGGATCAGAGTGGTGTCTCTGCTGCAACGCTCCTCTGCCCACTCCAGAGCCACACACAGTGCATCCACCAACGTCGCAAGCTGCATCTGCTGCTGGACTGATGCTTGCAGTAGGCGGGTGTGCTCGTCCAAGAGGTCATCTACCTCCTCAGCATCCTGTCCCTCAGTGTGTGCGTGGCCCTGATGCTCAACACCCCTTGAGAGTGGGTGCTGTGCACTAGGACTAAGTTTGGGCATGTCCACAGGTGGTGCACAGATGACGACACTGGACCCTGTACCCCAAGCCCATTGGCTGACTGCTGATGCTGCCCCTCTGGCTGCCACTCCCCAGGGCTCAGTGGTGCCACCGCAGTGGCTGCAACAGTCCCATTGTCCTGAACAAGCACCAGTGCTGCCCCACTGGCACTGACAGGCACAGGCTGGGACTGTGCTGAGATGCAGGCCTCCATGGCAGCACCACCCACAGCCATGGCCGCGATGTTACCTGCTGTGTGGCCATCCTGTGGCACACATGTGTCACTGCCCATGCCATTAGCGACATCATCATCAGTGACGGACTCAGCACTGGCCCGAGTCATTTCTTGCTGGCATCTGTGGATGCTGGCACACTGGAACACAGGCAGGGCTTCCTCCACACCTGTTACAACAACATCAGTGTGGACAGCCAGGAGGGCCCACTGTCGCACTGAGCCACGTATACCTGTGGAGGTGGATGTGCCCTCCTCCATCTCCAGCTGACTGTCCTCAGTGGACAGGCCCACCACCGCTGACCCATGCAGATGCTCAGGATCTGTAAGGGAAAACAAAGTCACATTACTGCATGTGACCTACCCTGCCCCCCCATAGACAGACCTTGACTTACCATGCAGTGATGGGCCACCACCCGTCTGGAAGCCATCACCTGGAACACCCTCAATGGCACAATGCTGCATGCTTCCAGCAATCCTCTCCTCCTGTGGGGTCAGGTGTACCACCTCCGGCTGTCCCCCACCTGTCGCAACTCGTGCTGCCCTGATGGCAGCCACCTTCTCCTTTATCCTCCTCTTGTCTGTGCCCATCTTCTTCTTGCACTCCTGCACGGAGCACTGGTGGCTGCCATGCAGGTTCACAGCACGTCCCACCTCCTCCCATGCAGCAGCATGGGCTTGAGGTGTTCCCTGCCATCCGCTGAGAAGCGGCTCCTGATCCAGGTAGGTCTCAAACAGGGCTTCGGTCTTGTCCTTGGTAAAATTAGGCCTCCTCCTCCTCCCACCACTGTGTTCCTCCTCTCCCACAACTTGCTTAGTCATTTTTTAGCCTGTAAGAATGACAGTTGTTACCTGTGACTGTGCAGTCCTATGCATTTACCTACATCCACAGTCCACACTCCCAAACAGCATGCAACTCACCAATAGACTGCAGTAACCGACTATGGCCACTGCAGCCCAATGTCGCACTTTTATAGCGCAACCCATGCAAATGAGGTGAGGCGCAACTTTAAGAGGATGCAAATTGCAGTGCTGCACCATTGCATGGCTGATTAGCTGTTTTGCATATGATGACTGAATATCGCTGTTGCACTTTGCGCAATTGTGTTGAACGTGCTGAGCCAAGGGCGCAGTTCTGTGACATGCGTAGTACACACCTCACTGCACATGCCCGGGTTGCTGATGCAGGCGTCTGCCACGCTGCTCATGTGCTGTGCACAGGAAGCAATGCAGAGCATGGCCACCATTGTGCCAGTGGCGCTATAGTGATGTTCACCTACATGGTGCTGTAGCACTGGGCCATCATAGGTGCACTGGGACAACAGCGCGGTAGGCCGCTACTGGAGGTAGCACACAGGCAGCCAATCGCGCTACACGCATTGAGTTCCAATGGCACTGTGCGTGTCCGTGTGCCAGAGAACCTTAACCCTGTGCCCGACCTTTGCCCCTAGGCACCGTGCGTCAGGCATGGGTGTACCACTATCGCGCTGTTCGGTGGCAGCGCGATAGGGAATGGCAGCGTTGTACCGCACAGCATCTGCACGTGGGGAGCCATGCTGCAGAGCGCCATATTTGTAGACTGAGCTGTGAGAATGGCACACAGAAGGGCTGCTCAATGGACACAGGTCAAACTGGCCAGCCTAGTGGAGCCACACCATGTACCACTGTTGGGGGAGGCACCGCTGGACAGGTCCAGGAGCCCAGGTGTGGGAGGAGGTGGCCACTGCACTGGAGGAGGCCACTGGATGGGGCGGACAGCTGAGCAGTGCCGCCATAGGTATGGGGACCTGTGGCGGAGGGAGCCGGACCTGCTAGCCTGCCTGCGGGCACGTGCAAGAAGGGGCACAGTGCCACGGCCAGTTAGGTGTTACATCAACACACTTTTATCTTCCATATGGGTATCATGGTTGTATTTGTCCAGCACATGGAGGAGGGACTGTCTGGTGTTGGCTGTGGTGGTATCAGGGTGTGGGGTGGGTGGGTCTGGCTGGGTGGGAGGGCACACACTTGGGAGCAGGGGGGCTTTGCTATGGGATTGTACTGATGTTTCTCTCTCCATGTTTGCACCACAGGGCCAGAGGAGTGGCACCTGGCACGTGAGCTGCGGTGCAATGAAGAGGAGAGGGAGGCCAGGTGGGGCAAGGGTCCACAGCACCCAAGAGACTGGCCCGATGATGGTGAGTGCCATACCTTCATGATTACTATTGCATGCTGTGTAACAGGGTGGGCAGTGGGGCATAGCCACCATCCATTGACACCACTGCCATGCACACAACTTGTTATGGTCAGCACTGTCCAGTGGCAATGCATGTCTGGGAGTGCGTCGATGGTGGTCCATGTGTGCAACGGGTACATGGCTGTGCCACTGCCTTTGCACCACATAGCCATGTCACTAAATGGCCATGGTGGTGCTGTGCGTGACTTGGCCGGTGGGTGTGTGCAGCATTCCACATGGCTGTATGCACCTGGGTGGGCAGGTCATGTGGACATGATCAATGTGGGTGGTCACACACCATCACAGAGGTATGTCCCATGGCCATATGCCATGCACAGTGGGTGGGATGTATGGGGCTGTGCATTCACACCTATTGACTGTGCTCCCTTGTCCTAGGTGTCTGCCAGCTGAACAACATCTGGGAGGCACTGTGGGAGATCCTGTATGTGGTGAGGGTGTCCCTGGAGATCCTTCACTGCATAGATGAAATTGGGGTCCACAGGAGGCACTGGCAGAGGAGAAGCCAGAGCGGGGAGCGGGGCTCCCGTTGAAAGTCCCTCTGCCCCTGATATCCCCTACCCCCCTGGACCCACCCTCACACCCCTCCTTTCCTGTCCCATTTGTCCACCCCTGCCCCTTACCCACCCCCACCTTGTTTGTGGCCCCCCCACCTTGTATATATTATTGTACATAGTTAAAGTTTATATTTTGTTTTAATACAGATATTTTGATATGAATACTGTGGTGGTCTCTGATTTGCAGTGGGCTATAGGTGCTCAGCTGCAGTGGTGTGCATGGTGTCAGGGGTGGTGCAGTCATGGGTATGTGTGTGTGTCCATGGGGAGGTGACTATGGTGTGGGGGTAGCTATCAGTCAGTGTCTGTGGTGTGTGTGCTGTGCCTTGTGCACTGGATGAGTGTGTGCAGTGGTCCATGGTGCATGCTCTGTGTCCATGGCGCCCCTGTCAGCCCATCCATGGCCTGTGCAGCTGACACTCATGCATGTCTGTGACCTGCACGGTCTGCTGGCATGTCAGTGGTGGCTGTCCATGCAGGGCAGCCACTGTACCTGTCACAATTCTGGGTTGCCTCCTGTCACTGGTGTGGTGCATGTCTGCCTCAGGTGACACTGTGGCCTCCACAGTTGTTGACCCACCTCCATGCTGTGGCTTGTGTGTGTTTCAGGGGATGTGCACCACTGTCTGTGATGTGCTCCGGGCAAATGCTGGTGGTGTACAGGTCCACAGTGCCTTCGCAGGGTGGCTGGCACTCCTGTGCCATGGAGGACTGCAGGTTATGTGTACACAGTTTACATGGACCCAAGCTGGGGGCTTGGTTGCCCCGCTCCTGCGTCCCAGTGTTGTTGTGCCCTTGGGTATGGGTGGGTGTCTGTCCATGCACTGTGTGGCATCCAGTGTGGTGCATGCTTCCATGCACCACTGTGGGGGTCTGCGCTGGCTGTTGTGGTCAGTGCTGGGTCGGGGTGTGTCATTGGGAGAGTGTGCAGGGTGCTGTATCACTGGTGGTGGGGTCCAGGGCATGCCCTGTCCCATGTGGGGTACCTCATGTGCCGACGCATGGTTGGCCTCTCAGCAGTACCTCGGGGGGCTGTGTGTGGTGGCACTGTGTATGCCGTTGTTGCATCACTGTGTGCTGCCACCCACTGATGGGTGCTCGTGGTGGGGCTGCTTTGCATGATTCTGTGGTGCACAGGGTTGCATTGTCACAGTGGGGTGGTGGCATGCATGGGGTTTCCTGCAGTGGTGGATGCTGCTCCTGGGCAGGGTGTCTAGGGGTCACGGTGCAGGGTGTGCTCTGTATTGGGGGGATGGTGTGGCATGGGGTGGTCAGCCCTCCTTGTGTGCCAGTCACAGCTTGCCGGGGGGGTGAGATGGGGCACCATGGCCCAGCTGTGGGTTGGTTGCTGGTCTCCATGGGCCAGTGGTTATTCCAGCCCTCCCCCAGTTGTTCAGTGCATTGGGTGTGGGGGGACAATGTCTGTTCTGCTGTGTGTTCCTCTGCCCATCTGTGGCATGGGTGGTGGGTCCCTACCTCCCTGGTTGTGCAGTTGCATTGCCGCCCTGCTGCTGGGGAGTGTCCCTGGTTGCGCTATGGTGCCTCTGGACTGCTCAGCTGCTCATCCCTCGTTGTGCTATGGTGCATCTGATCTGCTTAGCTTCCCCACCCTAGTTGCACTATGGTGCAGGTGGTGCAATATTCAGTCGTTGGCTGTAGGCGCAGTTTGGCCGGCTCAGTTTTTGAATATCACGCCTCTTGCGCATGGGTGCAATGGACTTGCGCTTGCGCCTGCTATTGCTCACTTTTTGGGCACAGTTTGAATATCTGGGTCAAAGAGAGGAAAAACTTACTAAGCAATTATTAGTTATTTAAATTACCATAAATATATCTTCAACAATAAACATACATGTAAAACATATTGCAATTATTATAACATATCCATCATAAGTAAATGCTGAGCTCTAATTCTTTGTTCAGACCTTTTGGATGTAATGAATCCAAGGTAAAAAGCAAGTTGGACTCTTCCTGTAAAAGAGCAAGCACTCTGTCACCTTTCCTAGCTAGGGGCTTAACATGTTCAATCACCATGAACTTGAGAGATGCAGGGTCACTGCCATGCCAAGTTTTCAAAATGCATTCCCAATGCTGAATCTAAATTTTCATTACATATATCCCTTAAATGCTCCAGAAATCTTTTCTTAGCTTGTCTTGTTAGTCTTCCTACATAAATTGCAGGACAAGAGCACTGTGCCACATACAACACAAGCATTGTAGAACAGTTGATAAATTCTCGAATATCAACTGTAGTCTCTTTAGATGGATGCCTAAATTGTTTCCCCTGCATTATATGTTTGCATGCTTGACAATGTCCACATTTGTGACATCCCAGTGGTCTTTCTCGTAACCATGTATGGGGATGTATCCTTTCCAGTATAAAGTGGCTGTGATTTACATAATCACTCAAGTCCTTAGCCCTGCTATAGGTAACTCTAGACTGTTGATTAAACAAGCCTGGCACATTACAGTGTTCTAATAAATGCCAGTTTCTAACTAATATAGATTTAATCTTTGGAGCTATACTGTTGAATTCCAAGATAAAATTCAGTGACCTGTCATTGGTTACATTCTCACTTTTGGTTGTAATAGGGCATCCCTTTCTACATTTCTGGTCCCGTCCAATGCGTTTTCTAACACAGCTTGCTTATAACCACAATGACTAAATTTAGTGCATATCTCCCTTGCCTGTTCTTCGAATTTCTCTTCCAATGAACAGTTACATTTTAACCTTAATAACTGTCCATATAAAATGGAATCAATTAAATGGGGGGATGTGCACTAGTGCCATGAAGGACTGTATTGCCCGCTGTCTCCTTCCTGTATCCCTCTGATTGGATAGTGCCATCCGGCGTCGTTGTAAAAGTTAAATCCCAACAATGAACTGTATTTTTGTCAATCACTGAAGTAAACTTTAGATTCAACACATTATTGTTGCTATCTTCCAAAAAAGCCCTTGCTGCAGTTTTGGAACCTCTCCAAATTATCAACAAATCATCAATATATCTACTCCAGAACACAATGTTTCTGGAATAGATATTCCCAACACAAAAGATGTGTGTCCGCTCCCACCACCTAAGGTATAAGTTTGCATAACTTGGTGCAACCGTGGAGCCCATTGCTGTGCCTGATTGTTATAAATATATCTTATTATTGAACAAAAAGTAATTGTGTCTTAAAATGAACTTCACAGCTGCAACCAAAAAATTGGGGGTGGGGACCAGAACACACATCCTCAATTAAAAAAAACTTTAAAGCCTCAAGTCCCAATACTTGAGGGATACATGTGTAGAGAGAACTAACAATTAACATCCACTTAACTAGAGGTAGTTGGGCCCCCAAACTATGGATTTAAGTTTCTCTAGAGTATGTAGAGAGTCCCTTGTGTATGACTTATGGTGTAACACCAGGGTCTGTAAAAAGAAATCACAGAACCTGGAAAGGTTCTCTGTAAGGGAACAAATACCTGAAATGATGGGCAACCAGGAGAGTTGGTAAATAATAGAAGGTTGGGATAACTGGTGAGTCCACCTTCAAAAACATTTTTTTTTCTTTCTTTGTTATAAAGCCTCTCCTATGCCCCTCATCAGTCAAATCAAACAGCAGTATTTGAAACTCCAGTGTTGGATCTTCTCCCATGATTATGTAAGTATTTCTGTTCGACAGCATCCTTAAAGTTTCAGCTTCATAATCTGATGTGTTCAACACCACAACATTGCCCCCTTTGTCCGCCTGTGTAAAAATTGCATTATACATTTTTTAAGATGTTCAAGTGTAAATTTACAAGGGGGCAAGGTTGAATGTGGAAATTGTACCATTTTTTGCAAACAAGTCATCCACTTTTTTTAATACTTTTTTTTTTTCATTTTTAGTTTATTCACCGGGTAAGAACACTGGAACTAGTCCATTTTCAGGTCCAACCCGACATAAACATTAAAAATAAAATGCACAACACACAAAATACATATAAACAGTCACAAAACAATTAGACATTGCCAAAACAATCACAAGCTTCCATTTCATATAAGTAGCATTTCAACCTTGATTTAAAACTTATTAATGAGGGAGCAGATCTTATATCATCAGGTATCAAGTTCCAAAAATGAGGGGCAGCAATAGAAAAAGAATGAAAACCTGACTTTGATCTATGAGAGATAGTATGCAATAAAGTGCCCTTATAAGATTGCAAATGTTTTGAAGTTTCTCTAATAGTGAGTAATTTACTTAAGGGAAAATGGCTTTTTGAAAACAGAGACCTGTAAATCATACAACAGCAAAAAATACTTAACTCTAGCCAGTGATGCAAGTGGTGAACAAGAAGTACAGGAACTCACACACTGGCACCACCTCGCTCTGAAGGATAACTCTTGGGACTAGAGGGGTCGTTAAACCTTTTCTGCTGTTTACATCCATGTTGCCATATTTCTTTGAATCCAGACACATCTGTATAGATACTGGTGCCCAATCAGAGATGTCAAAGCATTTCTAAAACAAATTCAGTTATTCTGCAAGTCAAATTTCGAGATGGAATCCATTGATCTCAGGTCACAGGCCAAAAAAATTTCATTATGTTACTGTTGTAAGAATTTCATTTCAAATATCAGTAGGAAGAAGTACAGGAACTCTGTTCCTGCTGCAAAAAAGGTACAGGAACTGAGTTCCTGCATGTTCCTGCTCACTTTCATCACTGACTCTAGCAATTGGTGATAACCATCCCACCCCAGAATATAACAAACAACGATGAGTGTGATAAGAAGCATCTAGGACAAACTGACAGATTTTATTATAAACAACTGATAATGCCTTACTGTCTTTCACTGCCAGGTTAAGATGTAAACCAACACAGTAATCAAAGTGGGGAAGCAAAATTCCCATAGCAATTGACCTTCTAGTTTCCAGGGGAAAACACTTTTTTAGCTTGCATAAAACACCTAACTTGCAATTAATTTGTCTGCAAATCTCTCTTACCTGAGGGGAAAAAGTGAGACCATGATCTAGTAGTACACCCAGGTACTTAAATTCAAATACTTGGTCGATAACATTCCCTTTTTCATCGTGAACAATTAAATGTGGATTATCTTTTAGCAAAGGGGGGGGGCAAACATTGCTTTGGTTTTCTAGTATTAAGAATTAGTGAATCGGTTACAAACCAGGAACAAACATCAATAAACTTTTTTCCAGGATAAAAGATATTTGCGAAACTGTCTTTGACCTTGAATAAATAATTAAATCATCCACATATAGTAGACAATCACATGATCTGCACAAAGATGGGAGAGGATTAACGAGTAATGTAAACAACATTGGACCTACAATTGACCCCTTGGGGACCCCAGAGTCAATAGCATGAACCGGGGAAAAAGAGGTACCAACTTTCACAAATTGAGATCTATTAGTTAAGTAATCATTGAACCAGAGAATCATATTATTTGAAAAAACAATATCACTCAATTTGGAACAAAGCAAAGAATGATTAATGAGATTGAAGGCCTTGATCAGGTACATGAACACTGCCCCTAGCATACAACCATCATCAAAACCCCTGAGGGTGGCATTCGTGAACCCAACCAAGGCCATCTCCGTTCCATGTTTTTTATGGAACCCATTTTGCTTAGGACAAAGCACATGATGTGAATCCAGATAAACCATTATCTGGTTTGCCACAATTTTGTTTGAGAATCTTACTTAATGGATTCAAAATAGAAATAGGGTGAAAATCATCAACTGTGTCAGCTCCAGCTTTTTTAGGTACTGGGACAATCCTAGCACACTTCCAAGATTCAGGGAAAGAATTTTAAATTAAAGATATATTAAAAATGGTACACAAGGGGTCCACTATTGAAGGTGCAAGTAACCTTAAAAATTGACCATCCAAACCACCCCCACAATCACTAAACCTATTAGGAATACTAAGAATTAGCTTCATAGCCTCCTTTCTAGTAACCTTTCGAAAATGAAAAATTGGTTTGTCATTAATAATTTGCTCAGACCGAGGAAGTCCTAGAGTTTGATTAGGTATTCCTGATCTATAGCTAGATACTATAAATCAGAAAATTTAGAACATAACAAGTTACTACCCTTTGATATATTTGTATGAATGGATCTGATGCTGGACGACAGAAATATGACTTTGGTTGTAAATTTTTTTTTTCTTTCTACATTTTCGGGACCCAAATCAACATCATCAGTTATAGCAGACATATCAGAAACATATGCATCTCCATGATTATCAAAGTTGACATAGTCCAAATAATGCTGGTGCTCAGTGGTGGGATTCAAACCTGTGACTTCTGTTATTGAGATGTCCAAAATAGTAATTAGTCCTGCCAAATAATCCCTGCTGAAATTAGCAGTCTCATGTTGTTCCAATGTCCAACCACTATTTTCTGTTTTTATCTGCAAGAAAAAAAATGCTTCAAATTGATTTTTATAAAGATTTTGAATCGCTTGACGTGTAGGTTGAAATGATCTACCTTAGGAGAAGGAACAAAACGGAACCCCTATTTAACAATTTCAGTTCATGCTCATTAAATTCTTGATTACTTAATTATTTCTTTGCATTTTTTGACTGTCTGTCACTTTGATTTGCCTTTTTCAGAGTTTCTTCCCTTCCCAGTTACCTTTCCTTGCTTTTCTGTGTCTGCTTGCATTTTTTCTCTGGCTAAAAAACAACTTTTTTTATGTTTGCCTGTATTTGAGATTCCAGGAGGAGGAGTAGCTTTCTATGTAAGGGAAGGGATCAAAGCAACAGAACTAAAGGGTAAACAGGAAGGAGAGGAAGTACTGTGGGTCACCCTGGAGACAGGAAATGGCACCACAATCCGCACATTGGTTTTATACAGACCCCCATCTCAGGGGGAGGAAATGGATGAGGAAACAATAGCAGGCATCCTTAGGATGGCAGAAAAGGAAAGATTGTTGATGAGGGATCTGAATATGCCAGATGTTAACTGAAGCACCTTTGCTGCAGCCACATCCAAGAGCAGGATCATTCTTGATGTCCTAAAGGGGGCATGCTTCAGACAGCTAGTGTTTGAACCTACTCAGGAGGGAGAAAACTTAGACCTGGTACTCTCAAACAGGGATGGAGAGAGGATCTCAGATTTAGAAGTGGGTAACCATCTGGGAACAACTGACCACCAAACAATAAACACAGCCATAGAGTCAAGCCATACAAATGTGAGGGTACTGGACTTTAGGAGGGCAAAATGGGAGAGTACCTCAGAAAAGCACTAGCAAAAGAACAGGAAGGAGGGGTGGAGGAACAATAGGGAAATATCAAAACTGCTATCACACATATTTGCCTTTGTGTAAAGCAAATAAACAAATCAAAATGAAGGAAAAAAACACTATGGTTCACAAAAGAGGTGGCAGAGAACATTAGGGAGAAAAAGATAGCATTCAGGAAGTATAAGGAAACACAGAAGGAGCAGGACAGAGAACTGTACCAGTTAAAGCAGAAGGAAGCAGGGTAGGCAGTCAGAATAGCAAAGGCCCAAACTGAGGAAAAGATAGCCAACTTGGTTAAGAGGGGGGATAAAACCTTTTATAGGTACATTAGGGATGAAGAAAGACCAAGGGGGGGGATAGGAGGCTAAATTAAGGGGAGAGTGAGCGGGCAGAGGGTGACGGTGAAAACACAGGGATACTGAATGAATACTTCTGCTTAGTATTCACAAAGAAGATACATATTCTTCCTCTAAACTGCTCAGATTGTAATATATATATATATATATATATATATATATATATATACTGCTCAGATTGTAATATATATATATATATATATAATATGCAAAACTTTGTTAATGCATCAGTTAGGGTTCTTTACAGTGAAAAAGTGAGGAAATTGATTTTAGGGTTCCCAACCCTGCACCACCCCAGCCCACCCCCACCAGTAGGCATTGGGGTGTGCATTGGGGTCCTTGGTCAAACCACCAAAGGGCACATATGTGGGATGTTGGCTTACTTCCCTCCAAATTTCAGCCCAAAAGATCAAACCATTATTTTGCAGCAGGGCGGCAAAGAATTCCTGTAATGCAGCAGATGCCATAATGTTATCCTATGGGAAAAAGCATAAAATTCGTAGTGCTATAAGTTTGCCACCCTGTAATATTTTTTGACCAATCCACCAAAAGCCATATCTGTAGGATGTTGCCTTTCTTCCCTCCAAATCTCAAGTAAAAAGACCAAACCGTTTCCAACATATTCAATGTCAAAGATTAGTACAATTTCCCTATCTATTCCATTATAAAAAATCTGGCCATCTTGTCCTGCCCTCGCGATCAAAGAATCTTACTATTAAAGAATTTGCAGGCTCGCAATCAAAGAATTTGCAGACTCACGAACAAAGAATTAAAAACCTTATAAATAAAAAAATTGAAGGAATTGAGGTAAACCACCACCATGGTTCAACAAAATGAAGCCCCCTGAGTAACATCCACCCTCATTTGACTTCCTAGGACACCCCTGGGCTTAGAAAATTGATTTTTAAATTGGGCCATCTGGTCCCTTGCTCACGACACACGATCTCGATCAAACAATCTCACGATCAAAGAATTTACATGGTCACGACCAAAGAATAAAAAGTTGTGTAATTTACAAAATTAACACAATTGCAGTAAACCACCACCATGGTTCGTCAGAACGAAGCCCCCCCCCCCGAGTAAAATCCATCCTCATTTGTCTTCCTAGGGCACCCCTGAGTTCAGAAAATTGATTTTTTCATCTGGCTATCTCATCCCTCACTCTCTATGCACGATCACGATCAAAGAATCTGACGGTGGAAGAATTTGCAGCCTCACGATCAAAGACATTCCTTGCTCTCGAACAAAGAGCGAGAGACGAGATGGCCAGATTTAAAAAAAATTTTCTGTAGCCCAGTGGTGCCCTACAAAGTAATATAAGGGTGGGTTTAGCTCAGGGGGCCTGGTTCTGCCCCATCTGAATAAAAAATCATTAGTTCCATTATCCCTGGTAGTCTAGCGGCCCTCTCCTCATCATAATACTGTCCATAGCGATCCCTCTATCCCTGGTAGTCTAGTGGCCCCCCAATGAGTATTTAATGAACATGTCTGTTTTTTATCCGTGGTAGTCTAGTGGCCCCCCCATGTATGTTTATTATTATTTCTTGCACATATTCCTGGTAGTCTAGTGCCCCCCCATCTGTCTTTGATTATTAGTAATATCCCTGGTAGTCTAGTGATCTCTACCCCATCACAATAAAATTAATAAGCAACTTCAGTGTTCTGTGTAGTCTAGTGGCTTTCATTCTATATTGCCGTTAGCTTACCTAGCATTTTCTTTCTTTCTTTAGTGCGATTGGCACAGTTTCACCCTCTTTCTGATGGCTAGCCACCGACTGTGTATATATAAGCCTAATTCAAACAGGTGCTCTGAAATTATTTCTGAGTGCCTGTATGAATAAGCTGCTGAATATACAAGCTCATGCTGGCTGTGGAGGTGAGAGGTGGGCTGTGCCAGTCACCGGCTGGGGAAGGGTGGGGGGTGCTGGAAGGGCTGGCACGGCTGGGTGGGCAGGTGAGGGGCCATTAGAATACCAGGACATTGAAGATGCTTATTTATTTTATTGTGATGGGGTGAGGGGACTGCTAGACTACCAGGGATATTAATAATAATCAAATAGAGATGGGGGGCACTAGACTACCAGGGAAAGACCAAAGGGGAGAAATACATAGCTAGAGTAGTCCAGTGTTGAGTCTGAAAACTGCCAGAGCTAATGTAAAATATGAGCTTAATTGTGTCTAAGTTTTATACTTTTATATGTTTCCCTGCATTTTATTGGTATTTCTTCAGATTTCTTGGCATGTGATTTTGTGATTTTTGTTGTCTATTTGTTTTTCTTTCAGGACACTGAAAGAAATGCCAGCTGTCCCGGTGCTATCTGATGTGCATACAGAAGCATTATCCAGACCCTGCTATTAATAAAACACTGAACCTTTCCTGACTAAATATTATTACACGTAAAGTACTGCAGTGCTGCTTTAAGTCTAGGAAATTGCTATTCCACCCAGAGTAAGTTGCAAAAACAGATTAGTTACACAATACATGCTGTGTTATCGCTATCCATATGAATTAAGTGGGTATGAGTTATGCTTGGTGATGTGTTTGCCTCAAGTGAGGAGGAGAAGGGGAGAGTATGATTTGTAAAATGTTGCTTTCATCTCATTGTTTGCTATTTTTAACCTTAGTGCTACTATTTGTTTGTTTGTCTTTTTGTTTTTTGTCAAGTACATTTCCCAATGTTCTAATTATATCCACATATGCTCCCTGATTTTATCACTGCATTGACCACTCTGCTCTCTGGCATTGTAAGCACTGGGAAACTTCAATGCCTGGGTGAATGACAAGACCTCATGATGTCCTCAGCAATTTCTCCAGCTAATGACACTACTGGGCCTCACACAGGAAGTTTCCACCGTTACCTACAAACTAAGCCACACCTTGAACATTGTTTTCTTTCTGGGTCTGCACATTTTGGATGCCAGGGTGGATCATGTTGGGTGGTTGGATCACCATGATGTTTAGTTTCTGTTTGGAGGCCCTCAGGTTTTATCTCCCTGTAGAGTTGGTCCAGTACTGTTCTAGACATAATCTTGAAGCAGAAAACCTCAAGACAGTGGCAGTACTAGACATTTCAGGCATGGAAACAGCTCGCAAGGGTAGAGCAAAGGCTACTGTTGATGGCTGTAATCTGGTCATCTTAACGCCTGCAGCAGTCCATGTCCACCTGCTGACTTTCCAGTGTAGCTGGACATGGCACGATGATGAGTTGTGGTGGTTGAAGATGATAGGGAGGATGTTGGAGCACTCTTGGAAGATGTCTGGCTCAGTGGATGACAGGCTGGTTCTGAGGACCCACTATGATAAGTGTCAAAGGGCAGTTACTCTGAGAAAGTCAGAGTTCTTGTCACGGAGTACTGCTTCAAGTCAGAATAGACTGACTCAGTCTTCCACACTATAGACAGAGTATTGTATCTGCCCTGTCTACAGTCTGGAGGCATGTTGTCAGCAGTAAAGTGCAGTTACATCTTCTAGGACAGAGTGTCATCCATTAGGGTATGTGTCTCTATAAGTGGCCTATCAAGGGCCAACAAGAAAAGTTGGAGAGGTATGGCAAACATGACATAAACTTCATTTTTTAATGTGTGCTTTCAGTAGGCAGGCACAGGTAAATGAAGACATATGTGTAAACAATACACAGCCAAGGTGAGGGTTTCAGAGTGATTAAAAATTAAAATGATAACACTGTACACTTTGAAGTTCACACACAAAAAAATTGTAACCTAAAAAAAGGCCCTCTCCATGAGTTTGACGTTCATCTGTATTGAGGACAGAGTGACATAGGTTTTATTTTCTAAACCTTATTATTCTAAAAATGCATTGACTGTGGCCTTTTTTTAAGTAACTACATTGTACAGTTGTGGTTCTGTTTCTAATCAGTTCTCTTTGCTTCTCATTGTGTAAGGTTAGGCCTCATCTCAGCCATGGCCTACCTGAACCTAAATCACATGTGTTGCCAACTGTGTGTACTAGATAAATTAACTGAAGGTATAATATACTAATGCAGCAACTGCCTCCCTGCAGTAGGGGGCAGGGTTGTTACTAGCAGCAGTGCCTAGCAGAGGAATGTGGCACCTTGGCATCATGCTCTACTCTTAGTGGTGAGGTTGGAGTTTACACTACAGCTTATAGAGGTGCCTCCATGGCTAAGGGAGTGAGTCCTAGAGGAGTCTGTGATAGTGGTAGCACCGAGATATGGAAGCAGTGGTTGGTGGTATAAGTAGGCATATCCAGTTTGATGCTGCCATCTTGCAGATGGATCCAAGGGTTATCCTACCCCAGATGGTCTTTACTTGGTGCCTGAGAACATGGTTGAGGGACTGGCTCAGTATACCACGCTGAAGTGCAGTTCAGAGAAATCACTGCAGGCATTGCCAGATTAAATGCTGGGTGGCAGTGGCATTGGTGTACTGGAAGGGTGATGACATGAGGGGTCCCACAATGTGGCTGGCTTCAGCATGCCAGAGTAGCATATCTCACCATTGCGGGCATCTAACCTGGGGTAATGGGTATCAAGTCATGTTAAATGTTAGAGGGTGGTGCAAGGGCCAATGTTGTCAGAGATGGAGCCCAGCACATATCAGGTTGGGCTTGAGCATACCAGGCATTTTTCTGCCCTCCCAAAGTGTCTAAAATACCAGGATTATTGTAAAGTTTTGGGTTGGCCATAGGGACACAGTTAATGAGACCCCAGGGAGGGTGTGGGAATGCTGGGGGTCACCCCCACAAAGTATGCTCTCTGATGGCTCTCAGGCCTAATAGGATTTTCTGAAGATGGGGTACTGATTGGGTCTTTGGGGTGTAATCTTGAGGTATAAGTGATGACCATTTCAGTCTATGAGGAATGAAGACAAAGTACC
This sequence comes from Neoceratodus forsteri, assembly GCA_016271365.2. Lineage (NCBI taxonomy): Eukaryota > Metazoa > Chordata > Ceratodontiformes > Ceratodontidae > Neoceratodus > Neoceratodus forsteri. The sequence continues at coordinate 357,638,793 of CM028134.1, forward strand.
AGAATGGATCCAAGGGCACAGGTAAAGAGTGAGATGAGGAAGACAGAGAGTTCCCTGTGACTGGACTGGACCAGACTGATTGCAGCACTTTAACAGGTTTGGAATCATGGGGGGTGGGCTGAAGGGTTTGGTCCCCCCTTCAGAAGCTCTGGCTGATGTGGTGCTATGGGATAAAGTGGTGGCTTTGGAACTTCCAATGTGCAAGTGCATGGTGAGGGATAGCCAGCCAAGTAGGTCCTATAAGCAGAATAGCTACTCTGAGCAGTAGGATACCATGTCGGTGTGGAATTCAGCCTGAATTGGAAACTTTTTATAGATTTATGCCAGATCCATAGCAGTGTAGTACAAGGAGGGAAGTAGGGATTCCCATTCTGACAAAAAAGTGGCAGATCAGTCAGGGACCAGAAGAATCCATATTCATTGTATGGGTCAAGGCCAGGGCCACAATGAGGACAATGAGGCATTCATATGGTGCAGACCTCACATTTCTATAATGAACGATGGAGAAGTTTATGAAATGTGGGGTCTCGGTGGCCTGAAAGTGAAATAGAGCACTTCAATGAATTGTTCATGTCACCCCAGCAAAGATGAGCTAATGAATTGTCGTTCTTGGTGCTGGGATATTGTTTCTCCACCACCTTAGGTCCTGCCTTAATTAGAATCATAGGGGAAAGATGCAGCTTATGCAAAATGTTTGTAAGGGGGCTCCTGGTAATCTTTACTAGTCAACAAATCCCTCAACAAGAGTCACCCTGGACCATGCTCACCCCCATCAGGGCAACAAGACAATTCAGTCAATGAGTGAAAGGGAATCGACAAAAAAATGGACATTGAATGAAGTAATGTTTTGAGCTTTGTGTATGGTGACAACACAACTGTTGTTTGTTGCAAGAATACAATGATTACACTGCACAGGAAGTCTGTGAGCTGCTGAACATAAAACTTGGGATTCCATTTTCTGAATCAGCTGAGAAAATATGCACCTTGTCATGGGCTGGACTTATGAGAGAGCAGTACAGTGTGTTGGAATTTTTTTAACAATGTATGTTTTACAGTAGGCAGTGGTCAACATTTTGGCTGCTTCTTTTGCTATATTTTTCCCATTTTTTCATGTTTTGGCAAATGCCCACTGATTTACAGTATAAAAAAGAAAAAATGATTACAGCAGGCTAAAAAATGGATAACAACAGGTGAGTTATTGGATGATGCCGTTTTTATGGATGAAATGATTATTACATGTGAACACTGCATCAATGGCTTTTAAGAAAAAAGGGACTATTGTCTATAAAACCACACTCAAAACATCCTCTCAGGATGCATGTCTAGGATGCAGTTTCAAAGCAGGACCAGGGCCCAGCTTGTATGTTTGAGGGTGAGTATTCCTGGTGAGGGGTAGAGAGTGTGTGTACTGTACAACATTAAAAATGTGTGCTACATTACTTTACCAATGTACATTGACTTTGACATGCAATGAACATGCATATTTGGTTTCCTTGTTTTGGAACTGTGAATTGTTAATTCTTCAGTGAGCAAATTATGCACAAAGCTGTTGTAAAGTTTGTGAGAATGAATGTTCCTGATGGCCATTATTTTTCCAAGACAATAATCCAAAGACTTGCTTCATGAAAATTCCTTGCTGAGCGTTAGATAAACTTGGTAAAGAAAGCTCCTTAGTCTTCAGACATGAACCCAATGAAGATGGTTTGGCATGCATTGAAAATGCCAGAATAAACTCAGAACAAATCAGGAAATGATTGACAGAATCAAACAGTTTTGGAAAACACTAACATGTGCAAAATGCAGGAAATATATTGGACATTTACAAAATGTATTGCCAGCTGCTATTGACAAGCAGGGCATTCAGCTTAAAATGCAATGCACAATAATATTGTTTATTACCTGCTATGATATTATTGCAGTGAATATTTTACTGTACATGAATATTAACTTATATGGGTGTTCAACATCTTTATGTGATGTTTATTAAAATGTATGCAATGTATGTAATATTAATAAAAAATATCCACAGTACCATGCCTCAGTCCCCACACAGGTTACAGAAGCAGCACACACTGTTCCAGTCAAATACCGAACAGTACACCTAGGAGGAACAGGTGAATCCAGAATCTTAGCTTGCCACAGGTTTCCACCACAGGCATTTTTTCTCTCCTCTGCACCAGGATCTGAAAAAGAAAATACAGATCAATACATGTATTTTACATTCAATAACAGTTTTTGTGTAATACAATGAAATGCCATTTTGGTCAGTAAATGTTCTACCTTGGTAGGACCATCAAATAGTGGCAATACAGGTATGTAAATAATTTCACTATTTATTAAACACTGGCAACACTTATGTGGATATGCTCTATTAATTAACTTTAACCTGTTTCTATAAATTATTTTTACTGTAACATTATCATACAGTCAGTTTATTGTTCTTGCATTTTTAACTGAAATTCCTAATATTACTGTGATGTAAACATTTTTATTTTGTACCCTTCTGGGTTGAACCTGAAAATATGCATTTATTTGTCTAGTGTACTTACCTGGTAAACACAAACTAAATACAGTAAAAAAAAATAGGAAAACAGAAATACATGCAAAGGTCAACAACCTACTGTTTTTCTCCATCATCTTTGAGAACAATTGGTTTCAATTAACCTCTTGTACACCAACAAAATAAACATTGTACTGCATTTGCGTAATGATGCTAAGCCCAATACTGTGGGCAGAAACAATGAGCACCACAGCAAGGGCTGCACAGAAAACAAACATGCAAACATTGTATTGTGCATTCTATAGTCTGATATTACACTTTTAATGATTCCCTCAGTTCTCCTCTGCCAGTCAATCTCTCTGGCTACTTATGCAGGTTCAAGAGGGCTCTCACTCCATCAGTTTCTCCATATATCTTGAGGATCCCAGGCCTCTGCAACTCACCAATGCATACCTCAAGGCAACACACTCTGTAGGCTTTCCCCTGGTGGTGGAGCTCAGCCTGGTGACCTTTGGTCCTACTGGCAGGGACACAATTGCATACACCTCCAGTCTGATCAAGGGAGAAATCTCTCAACGTGCATGCTGAGGCTCAACTTTGGGGTGGCTTACCATTGCAGGTTGAAACCCTCAACTGAAGATGTGTAGTCTCTCCCCTCTTGTACAGTATTGCAAGCAGTAGTCTCCTCCTTCTGGTTGTATATGCACACATCCCTCCACAATATCTGCCCTGCTCCTATCTCAGTCTGGCAGATGAGAAGTCTGTTCTCTACTCCACAGCTGACTAAGAATGCACTAGAAAATTCCTCAGTGAAAACCCTGACAGCACACCTCCTAATTGACAAAGCATTCCTGTCAGTCTTTAGGAAAAGTCTGTCTGGCTGTCTCTCAAAGGCTGATTGGCTGCCTTCTTCCTAGATGAATTATTAAGTCTCCAATGTTCCAAGAACTCTCTTGTAGCTCAGGATCAAGCTTCTGAGCCTAACTGACCATTGAGATGGCATCTGAATCCATTGCCTTGATGAGAGGGGTTCAAAATTTTGGAAGATAATGCATGTACTGTTCTCCCTCCCTGCCAAACCACCTACTGAGCTTCTCAAAATAAATGACTCACTGGTGTCTGACCACCCTACCGTTGCTACTGAATTCAGCTCCAATTTCATCTCCTGTGCCTCTACTCCTCTATCCACCCTCCCTCCTCCCCCCTACATTTAACCACCTACTCCCAGTGAATACCCAATAAATACAGGTTACTCACCTGTAACAGGAGTTCCAGGAGTGGTATATGTTGTTCATCCACACTGTCTGGCAGGTTCCTTGCTGCTTTAAATTTTGACGGAATGTCTAAAAGCTGGCTCCTACCACCCACCCAGGTGGTAAAACCCTCGGCTCCACCCCATGATGTCAGATCTAGCCCACTGGAAGCCAGGTTGTGCGTCGAAGTCGGGGAGGTTGGGTGGATCATGTGGATGAACAACATATACCACTCCTAGAACTCCTGTTACAGGTGAGCAACCTATATTTCTAGGGACGTGGCTATGTTGTTCAATCCACACTGTCTGGCAGACTCCTAGCAGTTCTCCAGGAGGAGGGAAGCAAGGTGCACACCCCCTACTTAGGGAATAAGGATTGGAAAACTGAGGTCCCAAAACAAGCATCCCGGCGTGACTCAAGGTCAATGTGGTAATGGGAAATAAAGGTGTGTGCTGACTTCCAGGTAGCAATCCTGCAGATTTCCTGGATAGGGATGTCCCTAAAAGCAGCCACCGAAGCAGCAGTATGGCAGGTAGAATGAGCTCTTATCCCTCTGGGAGGCTCCATGCCCGCCAACCTATAGCAGAGATCTATGCAGGAGGTGACCCACCTACTTATCATCCACTTGGCTGCAGGTCTACCAGGTGCAAGTTCAGCATAGGTGACAAACAGCTGGTGAATCTCTCCCCGAACATCAGCTATTCCCTCCTTATAATAAGTGAGCGCTCTTCTAGGGTCCACAGTATTGAGCCTATAATCGGCCTCCGAGGTGTGATTGGGTAGAACACCGGCAGAGTCAACACCTGGTTAAGGTAAAACTCTGACACCACCTTCGGAAGGAATTTCGGGTGGGGGCGCAGGACAACCTTGTCCCTGTGGAAGACCAGATAAGAAGACTCGATGGAAAGTGCCTGGAGCTCTTCTATCCTTCTGGCTGATGTGATAGCCACTAAGATGGCGGTCTTCTACGACAGATGAGAGATGTCACACTTGTGCATCAGTTCAAATGGCTTTCCCATGAGCTTAGCCAACACCGGCAGTACTGTAGATCCCACAGAGGTGGTGATTCTCACACCGGAGGGGATATGTGATCAAGACCTTTGAAAAAGTGCCTGAGCACCTTTTCCTGTGCCACTGACTGCTTGCCGGCCCACACCCGGTAAGCAGAGATAGCTGCCCGGTGCACCTTAAGGGTCGTCGACCGAAGCCCTAACTGAGAAAGGGACCACAGGTAGTCCAGAATGCTAGCCAAGGAACAGGAAGAGGGGTCCAACCCCTTGTCCTGACACCAAATGGAGAATCTCTTCCATTTGAAGGCATAGCATTTTCTGGTCGACTCCTTACGGGACGCCTCAATGATGTCGAGGACCTCATCAGAAAGACCCAAGGCCTGGAACTCTAGCTGCTCAGGAACTAGACCATCAGGTGCAGGGATTGAAGGTCCAGATGGAGTACCTTCCCCTTGTTGGCTGAGATCAGGTCCGGGCAGGCTGGAAGCCGCCTCGGGAGCCTGGAGCTGAGGCTGAGGAGATCTGAATACCAGAACTGGTGGGGCCAGTCTGGGGCTACCAGAATCATCTGCACTTTGTCCCTCTTCACCTTGAGAAGCACCTTGTGGATCAAGGGAAATGGAGGGAAGGCATAGAAGAGACCCGGGGTCCACAGCCTCGAGAAGGCATCCCACTGCAGTGAGCCCTGCTGAGGGGGGTGGGTGTGAAACAGCCTCAGCTCACATTATCCCTGGAGCTGAACAGGTCCACCTGAGGGGTGCCCCAATGGGAGAACAGATCTTGTACAACCTCTGGCAGGAGAGACCACTCATGAGATGCAACACCTATCTGGCTGAGGGCATTGGCCAGACTATTTGAGGCTCCTGCCACATGGATGGCTAGGAGATCCACCTCCAGGCTGATCATGAGAGACCAGATGTGGAGAGCCTCCTTGCACAGAGGCAAGGAGTGTGTCCTGCCCTGATGGTTAAGGTAGTACATGATTGTGGTGTTGTCCGTCTGGATCTGGACCACTTGACCCCATACAAATGGAGCGAAGGTGGTGAGGGCTAGTCAGACTGCTTGAAGCTCCAGCAGGTTGATATGGCATCAAGACTCCTGAGGGGACCAGAGGCCATGGGCCCTGAACTCCCCCTGATGGGCACCCCAACCCATCAGAGAGGCGTCGGTCATTAATGTGACCGTTGGCTCGGGGTCAACAAATGGGATACCCTCCTGCAGATGAGCTGGGACAATCCACCACTGCAGGCTGTCTCACATCCCCTGGATCACCATCACTGGCTGGTCCAGAGGACCGGAGCACTGTGACCACTGGCTGGCCAGTCCCCATTGCAGGGGACGCATATGCCAGCGGGCCCAATGGACCACACTGGTGCAGGTTGCCATGAGGCTCAGAAGGTGCAGGAAGTCCTGGGCAGGGCACAATTGCCCAACCAGAAATGATTGGGCAAAGGAGGAAAGGACCTCGGCCCTGTCTGCTGGCAGCCGGGCTCTGGCTTGAAGAGAGTTTAGCTCTGCCCCGATGAACTGAATCACCTGCAAAGGCACGAGTTCTGATTTGGCCTCATTGATGAGGAGGTCAATCTGAGAGCTGACCTGGAGGGACAGATCCCTGGACCACTCCACCTCCAATCTGGAGGGGGCTGCAATAAGCCAATCATCCAGGTTGGGTATACCTGGACCCCTCAGCACCGCAGGAATGCTGTCACCACTGCCATGCATTTGGTGAAGACCCTGAGAGCTGTAGAGAGGCTGAAGAGCATGGCCTGGAACTCATAAAGGGATCCCTCTGCTCTGAAGCAGAGGAATCGCTGGTAAGACAGATGGATTGGGACATGAAAGAACACGTCCTGAAGATCCAGAGTACAGAACCACATGCCTAGTTCCAAGGATGGAATAATCTTGCCAGAGTGACCATCCTGAAGGTGCGCAGCCTTAGGAACTTGTTCAGGTCATGCAGGTCGAGAATGGGGTGCCAGCCCCCTGTCCGTTTTGGGACCAGGAAGTACCTAGACACAAACCCTGGGTCTGGAGGACGGTCCGCCACCTGTTTGATCACCTCCTTCTGGAGGAGCAAGGCAATGTCAGCTCGATGAGCTGACAGAGAGGCTGCAGAACCCATTGCCCCCCATGGGGTGATGGCTCGATAGGGAGGGAACTGCTCGAATTCCAGAGGCAGACCCCTGCCTATCACTTCTAGCACCCAGTGGTCTGCAGTGATAGTGGACCAGGCAGAAAATAAGTGGGAAAGCCATCCCCCCACTGGGGGAACCCGGGGAGGAGTGACAAGGTTGGGGCTACACCCCTCAACCCGTCACTGGGTAGGCTTGGAGGAAGGGCCCACTGAGGGACCCCTAGACCCTTGCCTCCAGGCTTCCTATTGGAGGAAGTGGCAGACTTGACCTTAGGGTGCCAAGTGTGTGCCTCTTGGCCCTGGTGCTGGTGCTGCTGGGCCGGACGTGCCGTGGTGCGGAAGGGCGAAAGGGCTTACGCTGCTGCTGGTGGCCTTTGTCCTTCTGGGCAGACATGACCAAGTCCAAGGTGGCATTGGACTTCTCGATCCTCTGGAGATGGCCTTTCACCCCCGGCCCGAACAAGTCGGTGCCCAGGAAGGGAATGTCTGCCAGCTTGTGCTGGGTGTCTGCCGTGAAGGTGGAGATCCGCAGCCAAGCTCTGCGGTGCATGGCCACTGTGGCTGTTACTGATAAGGCACAAGAATCACCAATTTCCAGCGACGTTTGGAGCTGTTGTTTTGCCACTGCCCTTCCCTGATCCCGCACCTGCTTGACCATCGTCTGAAGGCCAGCCGGGAGATGAGGGATCACCTCATCCAGGGACCCCATAAGGGTGTGTGAGAAATGTGCCATCAAAAATGCCAAGCTGGCCTGATGAAGGCCTAGGGAGGAAGTAGCGTAAACCTTCCGCCCCAGGTAGTTTAACTTTTTGTATTCCTTATCAGACAGTTTGTTCACGTCCCAAGCATTCCTGGAACACCGGAAAACACTATCGGTCACTAACCCCTCCACAGAGGGATGCTCCGAGAAACCAGAGAGTGAACCAGTGGGGATCACATACTTTCGAGCGATCCTGGCCGAAGGTGCGGGACAAGATGCTGGCCGCTCCCACAACTCCAGGGCCAGGCCAACAATGGCTTCCGCCACTGGAAAGGCCTCCGTAGAGGAATCCCCTCGGTCCAGTTTCTCCGAAAAGGGATACTTGGCCCATTTTGAAATGGGTTCGAGCTGCATCCCGGTGGATTCTGAGATGAGTCAAAGCAGACCCAAAAACGAGGATGGGCTCTCGTCCACTGACAGACCCCCCACAGACTCCAGGTCAAGCAGCCTGGAGAACAGGGAGGAATCATCGTCAGACTCTGAGAAGTCTGCAAACAGCTGCCGAGCACCAGAGCCACCCTTCACATGCTGAGGTCGATCGGAAGTGAGGGTGACCAACAACCTATGGGGCAAGCCCTGACCCAACCAAGAATCCTTTGTCGGGGTCCCAGTCTTCGGCTGTGGAGGTGGGGGTTCCACCACAGTAGGTGGAGCAGCCAGTTTGGACCGAACAACCAGCACCGGGGTTGGCTCCTCGATCATCATGAGGGGTTGTTTTGGTCACTCCAGTGACAGCAACTTAATGGCCGGAGAAGGCAACGGAGTCTGCTTGTTACCAGTCAATAAAAGTTGCTGCCACATCAAATCCTCATAGCGCCGATGCAACTTGCACAGCAGCCTATCCTCCAAAGAGGACGGCGAGGATGAGCGGTGACTCTGCTTTCCATGGTGCAGAGACCAAGACCGTCGGCGGGATCGGCTGGACCTGGAAGAGGACCGAGACTGAGGCTGAGACCTTCGGGGATGCCGAGGGTGGGTCAGAGAGGTGATGGGGGAAACCTGCCCCTCCTTCAGTTCAGGGACCTTGACCAGGGACTTCAGCATAGGAGGCACAGGCAAGTCTTCGGTAACCACCGGGGGAACTGATGAAGAAGGGTTGTCGGCTTCTCCTGTCAACAAACCATCCAACGGGTTGAGAAAAAATCTCAACTGCTTCAACAGATGTCTCGGATGGCTGACCTGACTGGGACACCATGAAGCCAGCAGCCGCAGCCGTAGCCACAACCTCAACCAAAGTCGAGAGTCGACGGTCTGGTGAAGGGGATCTCTCCTGCTCCCATGAACATCAACGGTGAGACTTACCTTTAGAGACCTTCTTCTTGGACTGATTGGAATATCGCAAAGGCCCTTCTCTCTTAGTGGAGAGGGACTGACAAAGCTCCTTAAAAGAAGCTGAGTATGAGGAGCCCAAGAAGAGCGGGATAAATGCCTCTGCCGAGGAAGAAGAATATGCGGCCTGGGCCACCTCCTCCTCGAGGGTGATCATCTGCTCCAACGTCTCCACGGAACCTGCCACCATGGACACCGCCCAACGGGCCTCCTTAGACTTGACCGGCGGGTACTGTTTTTCGGGGCGCCCGAGAAGTAGGCTGGCAGCACGGTCTTCCAAGACTGAAGCTGAGAAGGACTTGGACAATTCGCAGGCCTGCAAATCATGGCCAAGCCCTAGGCAGTAGATGCACGTGGAGTGTGGATCGGTCCGGGACATCTTCTGCCCACAAGAGCACTGACGGAAGCCAGGAGTCGATGTCGAAGACCGTAGTCTTGTAAATTTTAAAATTAGTTTTGAAAAATCCAAAGAGTGTGAATCCAGCCTAAAACGCAGAGCGCTAAGGAGGGAACCTGAGCTTCCAAGCGGTAAGGAAGATCTGGTGTCGTGGGGCGGAGCCAAGGGTTTTACCACCCGGGGTGGGTGGGAGGAGCCTGCTTGAAGACCTTCTGGCAAGATTTAAAGCGGCAAGGAACCTGCCAGACAGTGTGGATGAACAACATATCCACATCCCTAGAACTGAGTGCTTTTCTTTCTCCATAGTCTCTCCGGCTGACACAGTGGATGCCCTTCTGGCACTCAATCCATCTAAAGGCAGCTCACCTGATGGTCTGGACCCTAAGTTACTATACCTATCTACTTCTGCCATCTCATTTCTGCTGCCTATGATTCTGAATCTCTCTCTCTACTGTGACGGTCCCAGTGGTCTGAAAACATGCTATCATCCTACTCCTACCCCTACCTCTACCCAAGGGTGGTGATCCTTCCTCACCTGGAAATTACCACCCTACAATAGATCCCTTCTCCTCATCCTTGCTAAGCTCCAAGAACACTTTGTTCTCTCTCAACTCGCCTCCTTTCTCTCAGACATGGCAGACATGGACGTTTCACACCTTTCTAGTCTGGTTTCCGGTTTCACTCTACCACAACTTTCCTACTTAGGCTTACTGATTCTATCTTCTCGGGGCAGACAGTGTCTTAATTACCTCTGCCATTTTTGCCAACCTCGCTAAGGCTTTGACACATTCTCCCACTCCATCCTTCTGGATAGCCTCATTTCAGCAGGGTTGTCTGACACTGCCACTAACTGGTTCAGGGCCTACCTTGTAGGACAGGTGCAATCTGTCAGAATAGCAGATTCCATATCCCCCCCCCCTATTAACACTGGTGTTCCACAGGACTCAGTGTTAGGCCCCTGCTATTCCATTTTCTTAAATGACCTCCCCTCAGTCTGCACATCATCCTCCATCCACATGTATGTGGATGATTCTGTCCTGTTCACCTCGGGACAGCCCCGCCTCTGATATAGCAGCCAGACTCCAGCATGACTTCTGCAAGGTTCAGAAATGGCTTAGCTCTCATCAGCTCTTTCTAAATGCCAAGAAGACTGTCTCCATGACTCATGGCACTAGGCAGAGACTTTCTAGGTTTCCCTCCATGCCCTTTTTTCACACCCTTGATGGGACCATACTTGAAGATATGACATCCTTCAGATACCTTGGGGTTTGGCTTGACCAACACCTCAACTTCTTTGGGCATGTTGACACTATCCTAAAAAAACTGAGCTCCAGGCTAGGCAGCTTATACAGGAATCATAGCTGCCTATCACTAACAGCAAGGTGTGAACTAGTCCAGAAGATGATCATCTCTATTTTTGACTACTGTGACATAATCTATTGTGCTGCTCCCAAGACTTCCCTAACCAGGTTGGACACCCTCTTTAACTCCTTCTGCCATTTTGCACTGGCCCCCCACTCACTCATCACTGCAAACTTTATCACTCTCTTGCTTTCCCTTCACTTACTAACAGACATCTCTCCCACAGTACTAAATTTATCTCCAAGTTCTGGTTTGGGTCCCTCCCTCCCCTCCAATCTCTCCAACTCACTATCTACCCCTTCCTCTCCCTCTCACTCCCTCAGATCAAACAACATTTGCACTTTGGTAGTCCCTCACTGATCCACCTCAGCAGGACAGGCAGCATTCTCGTACCACTTCCTTAAACTTTGGAACTCACTATCACAGCAAATAACACACTCCTCATCCTCTCACTCTATCTCCTCAGCCCTGCACAACTTTTGCACTCCTAATTGTACCTGCTCTTAAATAATTTTTGTTTTTCCCCTCAACATTAATATTCCCCTACTACCTGTCCCCTTTACAAGGCAGAGGGTCATCTATGTGCACCCATATGCTTCTTCCCAAAGGGGTAATTACTCTCGTACCTAGGAGTTTACCTCCTAGTTTTCTCTTTCTTACATCTCTACTTCCCTGATGTTGAAGTTAGCACCTATTATGCTTTGTAAATCATTAACTCTGTAACCATTAATTGCCAAGTAGTCACTGTCTGTCTACAATTCACTAATGTAACTGTATGCTTCTCACTGTATGCACTCCACCTTGTTGTAATGCACTTATATGACTTGCACTTGTGTCTATGTACTATATTTGTATTGCTTTATTGTTGTCATTACCTATTGTATCTTGTCTATGTAACTCCCTTACCCTCTTCCCCAGGACACTCCAGGAGATGAGCAACTCAATTGTTCAACGTGCTTTTCCTGTTGAAACTCTTCAATAAATAAAATAAATAAATACTGGTAAATAAAGGAGGTGAATAAGATGGCTGCCATTTCTGTAATTCAAGGGCACTGGCCACAAAGCTCTCCATATGAAGGGCTCCTACCCCCCAATATTCTCCTGTACCCCCAAGTTGCCTGTGAAGGCTCACTCTGATGCTCCAGTCAGTAGTGGTGAAGATCCAGCTTCATCATGAGTGCATAATAATGACCTCTGTCAGTGGCACGCAAGGGATATATGGTGAGGAACCACTCGGCAAATGTGTAGGAGGTGCCAAAAATTGTGGTGCCTTTCTTCATTCTCCTCTAGCCTATCATAGAAATATAGAAACATAGACTTTGATGGCAGATAAGGACCACTTGGCCCACCCAGTCTGCCCATTTCCCTACCTATTGGATAAGCTGCTGATTCTAGTTAACCAACAGCCTACTTCCTGCAACCCCCCACTATAATTGCCTTATGTCTGTCCCATGCATGTTTGAATTCCCCCACTGTTTTAGACCCACAACCTCTCCAGGAAGGCGGTTCCATGTGCTCACCACTCTCTCCGTGAAAATAATTTCCTCACATTACCCTGAGCCGTCTCTAACTTTAAATCGCGTCCCCTTGTTCTTACATCTTTTTTCTGAAAGATGCTGCCCTCCTGGACTTTGTTGATTTCCTTGAGGTACTTAAAAGTTTCTATCATGTCCCACCTGTCCCTCCTTTCATCAAGGGTATACATATTAAGCTGTCTCAGTCTCTCTTCATATGGTTTCTGATGTAGACCATGCACCATTTTAGTTGCCCTCATCTGGACTGCTTCCATCCTGTCTATGTCCTTGCATAGATGAGGTCTCCAAAACTGCACACAATACCCCAGATGGGGTCTCACCAACTGTCTGTATAGAGGGATAACCACTTCCCTTTTTCTACTTGTGATGCCCCTCCCTATGCATCCCAGTATCCCCCTGGCTCTCCTTACTGACTTCTCACATTGCTTACCCACCTTTAGGTCATCTGATATGACTACACCCAGATCTCTTTCCATTACTGTTGTCATTAGTACCTCCCCTGCTATTGTGTACTCTTCTCCTGGATTTGTATTTCCCAGGTGCATTACTTTGCACTTCTTTGCATTGAATCTAAGTTGCCATATGTCTGACCATTCCTCCAACCTTGCAAGTCCTTTCTCATCCTTTCTACCCCCTTGTGTATCAACTCTGTTACAGATCTTTGTGTCATCCACAAAGAGGCATAACTTTCCTTCCAGACCCTCTGCAATGTCACCTATAAAGACGTTAAAGAGTACTAGTCCCAGTACTGAGCCCTGAGGTACTCCACTAGTAACCCCCCCTTTCTTCAGAATGTATTCCATTCACTATTACCTTCTGTGTCCTGTTATGCAGCCAGTTTGCTACCCAGACTACCACCCTGGGACCCACTTCCAGGCTGGCTAACTTGATTATTAATCTTCTGTGCGGGACTGTGTCAGATGCCTTGCTAAAGTCTAGGTAGGCCATATCCACAGCCCCTCCCTGGTCTATTACTTTGGTCACCCAGTCAAAGAAATCGATTAGATTCATCTGACATGACCTTCCTGCTGTGAATCCATGCTGCTTTGGGTCCTGTGCCCCGCTGGCCTCTAGGTACTCAACAATTCTTTCTTTCAGAAGTGATTCCATCATTTTCCCCACCACTGAGGTTAAACTAACAGGTCTGTAATTTCCTGCTTCTGTCTTGCTCCCACTTTTGTGAAGGAGAATCACATCTGCCCTCCTCCAGTCCTCGGGTACCACCCCATCTTCCCATGATTTGTTAAAAAGTGTGGTTAGTGGTGTCACTAGGTCCTCCCTTAGCTCTTTTAGGATTCTAGGGTGAATCCCGTCAGGCCCCATTGCTTTGTCCACCTTGAGTTTTAGGAGTTCTTTCAGTACTCTTTTTTCTGTAAATGGACTGGTGTCAACCCCACTATCCAGAGTGCTTCTTCTGTTTGGTTTAGGTAACTCCTCCTCTTCTTCTTTTGTGAATACTGAGCAAAAGTATTCATTCAGTATCTCTGCCTTTTCACTGTCTCCCTCTGCCCACCTCCCCTCTCCTTTATTAATCTTCACTATTCCTCCCTTAACCTTTCTATGCTCCCTAATGTATCTATAAAAGGTTTTATCCCCCTTCTTAACTGAGTTGGCTATCTTTTCCTCAGTTTGGGCCTTTGCTTTTCTGACTACCTTCCCCACTTCTTTCTGCTTTAATTGATACAGTTCCTTGTTGTGCTCCGTCTATGATTCCTTATACTTTTTCAATGCAGCCTTTTTCTCCTTAACCTTCCCTGACACCTCTTTTGAGAGCCATAGTGTTTTTATTCCACTTTGTTTTCTTTATTTGTTTCACACAAAGGCTTGTTGCCTCCATGATGGCAGTTTTGATTTTTCTCCATTGTTCTTCCACCCCTCCTTTCTGGCCATTTGCTAATGCATTCCTCAGGTATTCACCCATTATGCCAAAGTCAGCCCTTTTAAAGTCCAGTATCCTTGTCTTTGTATGGCTTGTCTCTATGGTTGTGTTTATTGTGAAGCACACTGTGCAATGGTCGCTTGTTCCCAGATGTCTACTGACTTCTAAGTTTGTGATCCTCTTTCCATTTATGAGTACCAGGTCTAATTTTGCTCCCTCCCGAGTGGGTTCCACCACTAGCTGTCTAAGGCATGCTCCCTGTAGGGCATCGAGAATGACCCTGCTCTTGTATGTGGCTGCAGTCCATGTCACCCAGTTAACATCTGGCATATTCAGGTCCCCCATCAACAGTATCTCCCCTTTTTCAGCCATTTTGAGAATGCCCTCTATCATTTTCTTGTCCATTTCCTCCCCTTGAGATGGGGGTCTGTATACAACCCCTGTGCAGATTGTGATGCCATTCCCTGTCTCCAAGGTGACTCAGAGTTCCTCTTATCCTCCCCCTTACTTTTTAGTTCTGTAGCTTTGATCCCTTCCCTTATGTAGAGAGCTACTCCACCTCCTCCTTTACCCTCCCTGTCCCTTCTGTAGATTGTGTACCCTGGTATGTTGACATCCCAGTTATGGTTCTCCATGTACCATGTTTCTGTGACTGCCACAATATCCAAGTGTTCCTCTTCCATCAGGGCTACTAGCTCTGGAAGCTTGTTTCTCAGACTGTGGGCATTGGTACTCATTGCCCTCCATTTAATGTTGGCTTTATCCTTTTTTACCCCATCCCCTCTCTTATTGCCCTTGTCCATCTTTCCATTTACCCCTGTCCTGCCCTCTGTCAAGCTCTGTACCTCAGTGTTTACCCTACTACCTGCCATGTTTTGTGGGGGGAGGCTTGAACTTTCCTGTTTCCTATCAGCATCTCCCCCCTTGGTTAGTTTAAAAGCTTGCCAAGGAAGCCTTTAAACCTGTCACCTAGGAGCATGTTTCCCTTCCTGGACAGATGCAGACCATCATGCCAGTATAGACCTTCATCTCTCCAGGTGGACCCCCAGTCCCCAATGAAGCCAAAGCCCTGTGCTCTGCACCAGTTTTGCAACCATTCATTAAACTGCATGGTGTGCAGTACCCTAGCCTCACACCTGCCACAGACTGGCAGCACCTCTGAGAAGGTTACCATGCTTGCTACCTGTCTGAGGCCCCTCCCCAACTCCACAAATTCATCCTGCACTGCACTGATCTCATGCCTAGCTAGGTCATTTGCCCCAAGGTGGACAATGATATCTAGTTTCCTCTCATGTGATGCTGTTTCTGCAATCCTGAGGATTTGCTTCCTGTCCCTCCAAGCCATGGCACCAGGCAGGCACCTTACTTCCCTCTCCTCTCCCTTCCCCAGGTCTACACCCCTAACAATTGAGTCCCCTATCAGAAGCTGTTTCTTTCCCCTGTGGTGTCCCTTGCCACTCTTTTGTGAGTCTCTCTTGTGGATGTCCCCAGCATTCTTCTTGGTCTCCAATGAGGGTGTCATCATAGAGGAACCTTGATTTGCCAGACTGACATATGATTTGTGTAGAGGTGCAACTTGGGGGCTACACCTCTGTTCCACCACCCTCACCCTCCCAGAACCTACTGTGGTCCATCTGCTCTTCACGCATGGCAACCTCTGAGGCAGTGGTTGTGGAACTGATGCTCTTTGGGTGGGGGAGGCCTCCTTAGTCCTTGCCAGTTCAGCCTGGAGGTGAGCAACCTCCTCCCTCAGAGCTGATAGTTGCCTGCAAATAGGGCAGCCACACAGGTTCCAGAATGTCTCCCGGAAAATTGCTGCCCCGCAGCCAGTGCATTGCACCAGTCCCCACATATCCCTCTTCCTTATAATATACAATGAGTAATATATAATTTTTTTGTTTGTTTGTGTGTACTTACCCTTTATGCACTGTGCTGGTAATTAAGAATATGACAGTTCTGCTCCAAGACCTGTTGAGGAAGTGATGTCAGAACCTTGGCTATAAAGGAAATGCCATGCCTGGGGTGGGCAGGATGAGGGAAAGGGTGGGTGGGTAGGCCACAATCACTGGTGACTATTAGAAACAATCAAATACACCACTGCTCCACCACCCTGGTGAGTACTGCCCTTTATAGTAAGTCAACCAATGCCACAATGTACTAGACCACTGCTCCTACACAAACCACTCTACTGAGTCCAGTGATAAAAACAAACTCACTGTTCAGCCAGCAGGACACTTCTAAAATATTGCACAAATATCCTTCCAAATCCTATGTGTCTAGCACAGAAATCAAGCAACTTCAGTTGTATTTCAACCCCTCTGGTTATAAAATTATGACACTTTAATGGAATCCTGCAATTCTTAATGCCAATAAGAAAATAATGAAACTTTCTGTAGAAAGTGTAGCTTACCTTCCTAGTCCCCTACAATATTATGTTTTACCAAGTTCCCAGCTCCTCAAATGCATTCTAGTTTGTTCTCTGCAGTATAGCAAGTTTCTCAGCTTTCAACAGGAGCAGGCAAGTCTTTTCTATCAACACAGTTGGAGTCCTCAGAGGCTGGAGGGAGCATAAATATTGTCAGTTGCTGAGCTGGGCCCTGTAGTGCCAAAAGGTAAGCCACCATGCATGCGGGGGCAGGGGCCATATGTTACCAAGAAGTTGATATTCAAAACATACTCTTTATATTGGGGTTCTAAAAACTTGGGTTCTGATTATGAACACTCAACTTCTGTTACTATTTATTCTAAGCCATCAGCCCCTGCTGTTGGAGCTATGAGTCCAGGGCAGCCCAGTTCTAAACCTGATTTACTAGTTTTCATACAGGACAACTACAACTTGATTTAAATTGCTAAGTGTATGAATAATGTGCTGTTCTATTCCCTTGTAATGTTCCAATTCTTATCTATGCTGAGGGGACAAAAGTATTTTGTTTATATGCAAGTTATGTTAGTGTCTACCTTGGTATCTAATCTGCAGTTCATGTTCATTGTTTTGGAACAAACTAATAAACAGCACTAAATTGTGTGTAAGCGAGTGCATCACTAATGTATTACAAGAGTACCCTGTAGTGGTCATATTAAGAATCCAATGTGTGAAAATATTAAAACATTTATTTTATATAATGTATAATTTGCACCTTGTGAAATAATTGAGATGTGTTTTTGTAACTGCGTAACTTCAATGCTCTGTTAATATTATATTCTTATGATGCTCTTGTCATATGTACAGTGAATCCTGTTAGGATCAAGTGCTGTGTCACAGTTTCCCAGCATGACAAAAGGGCTTAACTCCCATTGAAACTGCATTGTTCCCTGCAATAACTCTACTGCAGAATTCTGCACAGTTGAGCTTGATCTTGGCGAGCTTACCTGTATATCATTAATTACCTAATTGAAATTATTATAATGCAAGAAATATTCTCTTACTCTGATTGGCTGTCAGAGTTCTTGCAGGGTTAAATTAACCTGTGTTACCCTGCAATGTACAGCCTGACAATGGCAAATGTTTTTTTTTAGTCATGCTCATAAATGTAGTCCCAGCTATTTTTACAGAACTTGCAATTCTGAAAGTAAAACATGGCTGTCCTGATAACAGATCAGGATCTCCAAGCAGGACACAGCTCAAAACAATAGGTGGGACTAGCAGCTCTGTATGTGAGTTTAAAAAATAAACAAAACAGCTTCTACTCCCATTCCCTGACTAGACAGAGAGCACATATAAATAAACATGCCTGGTGACCGCAGTAAACTGGCGACTGTGTAATGTCCATGGATAACAGGTTAAAAAAGAAGCAGAAGATGGACACATTTGTAAGGCAGTATGAAATGCAAATTGCATCTGAAAGTACATCATCTTTTGAATTAATGCATGTGATTTTCTTTCAAAAATGAGATAAGTGTAATTGTTAGCCATTTTAAAAACCAGGGCACTGATTATGGACATGCACTCCAGAGTCAGTTAAGCATGCAGATCAGAGAGCACCACTACACATGCTCATAGTCAGTGTTCCATTTTTAAAACTGCAAAATTAGACTTGGACTGCTCATTTTGGAGATAAAATTATACACAGCAGCACAGAAGAACATATACTTTCAGATCCAAACTTACATTACATACTGCTGTATAAAATTACAAGTTATCAAAACAATGCAGGGCCATTGTGAACAAATGTGGAAAGACTGTTGAACAGTAAAACATGTGTTTTTGGATGAAATGCCCTTCCCCATAAATTAAACAATTTGACTTTTTTTTATATAAATCCCAATTATAATAATAGCAATAATGTATAGACAGGGGTTAGAGTAACAGTCTGTTAATCAACCATTTGGTGCAAAATGGTACTTGGTTGCATCTCGTGTCACATTATTCACCAAGGGGGTGATTAACAGATTGTTAATCTAACCTCTGTCCATACATTATTGCTTAAGTATTGAAAGCTCTAAGAAACTAGAGCAAAGTTCAACCTCCATTGTGTGGACTGTGGCAAAAGCATCTTTGTCAAATGTTTCTTAGTGGAATGTCAACAAAGTACATGTAGTTGTCCCTCGGTCTGGTGATGTAGGGGTAGAGATGCTGCTCCATGGATGTTTTAGTGCATAAAGATATGAACACTTTCTGAAAAAGTTGGGGCATGTGCGAGCATGTGTGGTATTCCTAAACATCTTTCCGCCATCTCATCGAGTGGTCTTTTGAACATCTAACAATAGCAAGTCTTAACACCAAACCACAGCTGAAAGAAGGAAGAATGAAGATCCAGTCTTCATCTGTCTTCCCACCACCTAAATGCAGGAGCCTGTACAGTGAAGTACCACCAGGAGGGCTCCCAGATCTATAGGGATTCCTGTATTTTACAGGAAAATGGAGCCATAGATTTGCATTGGTGATACAGGAAAACAGAGCAATATGGCATCCATAGTAAGTAATGTAATCTACAACAAAACACAGGGAAAATTGCCCTGGATTTACAGGGAACATACTAAATCCATCTGGGAGCACTACCAGCAGGAGAAGTTCACCTCAAGTTTGCCTGAAGATGCCCGAGTCCAGAACTAAAACCAGGTAACAAAATTGTTTTACAACTGTGAGCCCTTGCCAAAATAAACTCTGTATAACTAATAACCTATGTAATGCCTTGATTTTTGGCAAGTGAAGGGGACTGGAAATAAGTGTTACCTGGGAACAGAAGGCTACAAGTGGCAGAGAGGTGTGCACGTAGCTGTTACTAAGAACTGGTAAACTGTTGCTGTCTGGTCTCTGCCTGTTACCAAGTTTCATCCACTACAGATGCCAGCTTACAACCAATGTATCGCCTCATACCATCTGTGCTATGATTCTCAGGAATAGCTTTATGAACTTATACACTGTTGCAAGCTGCAAAGAGACTAGTTTAGCAGGCCTTTCCCCAGAGACTGTTACTATCAAGGTTTTACGAATGTGCACAGTCAGAGGCCAGTCTACTTGAATAGTTATTTGATAATTACTTTCATGGTAACTTTCTTCTCTTTTTGGTCACTGGACTTCAGAAACACAGTGCTGTACAGGCTGCAGGCTGTAGCGATAAGTCTTTCTAATTTAACATCTGGTACATTACTAGAAATAACTTGGCTTCTCTGTTTTATATTTTTTTATTGTGCCTTGTACAATATAGAAGTGAAAGCTGCAGTTGGAGAGTGTTTCCACTTCTTTTTTTCAGCTTGTGGGCTTGGGCTTGGACCCCCCCCCCCCTGCCCACAGAGGTGCTGTCAGGAGGCCCGAGAGGATTTATGAGTTTGTGGAGCGGTAATCTACTGTGAAGGCTCTGAGAAGAATAGAGTTACTACAGTCTCAAGTGGATTCAACTATGTTTTTGAGCCCTTGAACTTCAGAGAGTCTTACTGTAGCTACAGAAAGTGGCACTCTGCATACTTGTTGAAGAATGGAGGAGGCTTTACACAGTTCAGCTTTTCTTTTTTTCCCAAAGGAAAGTTCACTAATACAAATTAAACCAATCTAATCATAGAAACATAGAAACATAGAATTTGACGGCAGATAAGGACTGCTTGGCCCACCCAGTCTGCCCATTTCCCTACCTACTGGATAAGCTGCAGATCCTAGTTAACCAGCAGCCTACTTCTTCCTACCCCCACCCCCCAGAACTGCCTTATGACTATCCCATGCATGCTTGAATTCCACCACTGATTTTGACTCCACAACCTCCTCCGGAAGGCCGTTCCATGCATCCACAACCCTCTCTGTGAAAAAATACTTCCTTAAATTACCTCTGAGCCGCCCCCCCCAACTTCAAATTGTGCCCTCTTGTTCTTGCACACCTCTTTTTTTAAAAGATGTTACCCTCTTGTACTTTGTTGATTCCCTTGAGGTACTTGAAAGTTTCTATCATGTCCCCCCTCTCCCCCCTTTCCTCGAGGCTATACATATTAAGCTCCTTAAGTCTCTCTTCATATGTCTTCGGTGCAGACCCTGCACCATTTTAGTTGCCCTCCTGGACAGCTTCCATCCTGTCTATGTCTTTATGGAGATTAGGTCTCCAGAACTGCACACAGTACTCAGATGGGGTCTCACCAGCTGTCTGTACAGAGGATAATAACTTCCTGTTTTCTACTGGTGATGCTCTCCCTATACATCCCAGTATCCCCCAGCCCTCCTTGCTGCCCTCTCACATTGCTTGCCCATCTTTAGGTCATCTGATATGACTACCCCCCGGTCCCTTTCCATTTTTGTTGTTGTTAGTATCTCACCCCCCATTATGTACTCTTCCCCTGGGTTTTTGTTTCCCAAGTGCATTACCTTGCACTTCTTAGCATTGAATCTAATCAATTATATTATTCCATACTACATACAGTTTGATGTGAAAAGAGTCTAAATTAAATTTAGTTCATTTCACTTGCATTACACGTAGCTTACTTTACATTGCTTTTTTAAAAAAAAAAGTTTTATTTGGCTAGCTCAGTGGTGCTGAGAGGCGCTGGACACCACACCTCATGCTACACTGGCGACCCGGATTCGGGAATGCACCCGGGCCATCAGGGGTTGGAAGGGGAGGGAACAGATCGAGCATCCAGAGGACTGCTCTCCTTTCCTTGGGGTGGGATGTGGGCTGTCATCACTCTGCAGTGGCCCCCGATGGAGATTGTGGGCTGTGTCAGAAGTGATACACTTAGTGGGGGTGAGGCATGGCAGACATCAGCACATTGTGCCATAGATGTCATTGCACATCCATGCCTCGTGGGGGTCTAATAGGAGGAGAAAATCGCAGTACTGCCCCAGCAGCTTGATGGCTGCAGCTTCCTCACCCAGTGGGATCTGCTGTGCAAGGCCACATGCAGGTATTGGTTCCTGGCCTGTCACGAGGGATTGGGGAGGTCCCCTTTCGAGGGTATGGCAGCATATGCTAGCCGGTGTGTGGGCGTGCCTGCAGACCACTCTGGAAGGAGAAGCGGTGGCTGGATGTACGCAGGGTAAGGCTGCAGAAGTAGAAAATAGAAATACAATAAAAAAAAAAAGTTTTATTTTATAAGATACCCTAACTTTCCTTTAAATTGACGTCTTTTTTTGTTTTGGTATTGACATATGCTTTTATATTTGGATAAACATTAATCTGGCATTATTAATGTTTCACATTGTTTAGTTTTTTTATGCCTTTTTATTTTTATTTGAAGTATTCATATTGTTCATTCAATGTTTATTTTGTTAAACCAAGCCATTCTGCTTTAAGGCAGGAATTCCACACGGGCATGATATGTTTTCCTCTCAGCACTTTACTTGCCTTCATTGTTTTACAATGTACTTTTATTTAAATCACATTCTTCTGGAACATTTCTAATTAATGAGTTAAGTGCTGAAGTGTTTTTGTCTGCATTCCAGCTCGTTTCTTCTAGTAAATTTTGCAAAATAGCCTGATTAAATGTGATTAATTTGTGTGTCTTTAACAGCTACACCTATAGCTTATTATAACTAGATTCCAGTGGTCTCATTCAATCAGATCAATAGGATAAATACCACACACCTTCATGCTCCACCAACACTCTTCATTCCATTTTGGCCTCCGCGGCTGAAGCAGCATTAGCAGTTTAGTCTAACCTGACTTTTTCTATTTAGCTTTTTGCCATTTACCATTTAACATTTAACATAGTAAAGGTTTCTTTGATATATACTGTGTGTGTGTGTGTATATATATAAATATATATGTATATATTCCTTTATTTAACAGATTTGGAAACAACCTTTGAATATGAACTCTTTTACAAAAAAGGTTCCACGTCATGGATACAGAATAACAATACAAACATGCATACACTGAACAATAAATAATGCAACAATCACTATAAATCAGGGTATCATTCCTAAATAAGCTAGGCAAGATGCATATTTATTGACCACAGGATATAGTTACTAGAAAGGATCAAACTTGAGCGGCCTAAGGGGCCTTGTCAGAAAGGTGGGGAGCGGAAGAGGAGGAAGGTGCTAAGTTAAGTGAGATTGTTCGGAGGGGTGCAGAAGGAACCTGGGGCAGAGGGGGGTGACAGAGGACAGTGGGAGGGGGAGAGGAGTAGTGAAAAGGTGGGCAGTAGGGCAGTAAGTGTACGAGCTAGCCGCAGTGGGAAAGGGGTAAGGGTGGGGACAAGTAAGGTAAAAATGGGTGGGTGAGTAGAGGTGACACATACTCGGGAGAGATAGCAGTAGTATGGCGGGGAGGGGAGCAGACTGGGAGGAGAGTACATGAGGGTAAACAGGGAGGAGGAACAATGTGCTGGTGAAGGAGAATCAGTCTCAGAGTTAGCCAGTATCAGTAGTAAGCAGCCCTACAGCTAAGGAAGGGTGAGGTGCACTCAATTGAGAAAGTAAGCTCATTTCTGACACAAGCAAGTGTTCAGACTCAGCAAGTATTGCTTTAAATCAGTTTTGAAGGCCCGAAAGTTATCCATGCTTAGAGTGATTGCTGGAATCTCATTCAGCCAAAGTGGTGCTCAGTAAGCAAAAGAACATTGTCCCAGTGCAGTCCTACAAAATGGAACACTTAGCAGTAACATGACCAAACTTCTGGCATTGTACCTGATGTTGGCAACCTTTACCAGATCAGAGATGCAAGAAGGGTTTTTTCCAACCATAGCCTTACTGCCTAGAAGGTAGGTTTGGTATCTGATTCTGTTTCTGACAGGAAGAAAATTAGCCTGCTCATACAGTGAGCAAGTATGCATTTGTTGGTTCACGTTTAGAAGTAGTCTGCATGCCTTGTTAATGGCAGTTGCTATCCATTTGAGAGCTGTATCAGTGGCAGCTCCATACACAACTAGCCCATAGTTGACTATGGGTAAAATGGAGCTTGAGACTGTAAACCTTAGGGCATATAGGGATAAGTTATTTCTGTGCCTAAACAGGATGAGTTTCACATTCATAGCGTTCACCACCATGTCAATGTGTTGCACAAATGTGAGTGAGTCATCAACCA
The DNA here is from genome assembly GCA_016271365.2 of Neoceratodus forsteri. Classification (NCBI taxonomy): domain Eukaryota; kingdom Metazoa; phylum Chordata; order Ceratodontiformes; family Ceratodontidae; genus Neoceratodus; species Neoceratodus forsteri. Next base: position 357,662,401 of record CM028134.1, read on the forward strand.
AAACACCCAGGTACTTGAAGGCGTGCACCTGTTCTAAAGGGACCAACCTGTTATTTGTAATTGTCAGGATGGGGTACCTTTTTTTTTTAGATTGGGGTCAATAGGAGCATTGTTTTAGTTTTTTATAGTTAAGAAGTAACCTTTACAAACCACTGGAAGGAGCTCTGCAGCTCGGTCTGTAGCTGCTCAAGGTGAGTGTGACTATTGAGTAAGATGGTGTCATCAGCATACAGTATAATTTTGCTGTCGCAGGCATCCAGGAGGTTGTTCAAGAATAGACTGAACGGTAGGGGTCCAAGTATGAATCCTTGGGGTACTCCCGATAGAGACTTCTTTAGAGGTACATACCGATTGGCCTATTTTGACCCTTTGGGACCTAAGGGAGAGATGGTTCTGGAATCACTGGATGGTATTAGAAGCAACACTCAAGGTTCAAAGCTGTTTTAGGAGAAGCAGGTGGCAGACCGTATCAAATGCTTTAGTTAAATCAATAAAGATCAGGTCTACCAGTTTACCCTCATCCAAGGCCTTGTGGGCATAATCAGTGAAGTCCACCAGAGCAGTGACTGTACTATGATTTCACCTGAAGCCATGCTGCTGGGGACATTGCAGCTGGTATTTCTGGATATAGTTGGTGATTTGGTCTGCCACAATCCTCTCCAGGGCTTTTGAGAGAGGGGAAAGTATAGAGATGGGTCTACAATTTGTAGTGAGAGTCCTATCCCCATTCTTGTGAACAGGGGTCACCAGAGGTTGTTTCCAGAGAGAGGGGAATTAGGCAAGAATGAGTGACTTATGAAAGGTTTTGGTGATTGGTATTATTACCTCATCGATGGCCAGGGCAATCACCTTCATGTTGATACAATTGCTGCCAACTCTGGTTTTCCCCAGGACCTTTTTGACATACCCCATAGCTTCTTTTACTGTGACTTTCTTAAAATAGAAGTTAGGGTGTTGGCTAGGCATAGGTAAGTTATCCTGGTCTGCATTTAGAGGTTTGTGGTAGTCTGCCGGGAGGATGGAGCTTAGGTCAGTAAAAGCAGAGTTAAACTCTTTGGCAATGGTGAGGGGATCCATGGAGTTCACTCCATTTATACTGAGCAATAATGGTTGTTGTTTGTCCTCCTTACCTGTGAATTCTTTGATATTGTCACAGAACCACTTCCCATTCCCCCAGTTTCTTTCTAATTAGTCCTTGTAGTATCTAGCCTTAGTATTCCAAATGAGCAGAGTGCATTTGTTTCTTGCCACCTTATAATTCTGAATGTCTGTAAGATCCCCTGTGGCCCTAGATCTACTCCACAGGTTGTCCCTATCGCTCATGAGATCCAGGAGTTCCCCGGTTATCCACCCATTGTGATAGCCTTGTGCTATCCTTTTTGTGACAGGTGCGAATCTGTCACAGACCGAGTTAAACTTGTTGGTAAAGTATTGAAGTGCCTTATCAACATTGTCGAGCACCCCGATGGGAGTCCAGTCGATCTGGAAGAGAGACTCTTTAAATGCTGTGAGATGTCTTCATCTCAGAAATCTGCTCTTCACTACGATAGGTGGAGCTTTTTTAAATTTATTTGACCACTTCCAGGTGATTGGGGAGTAGTCATTAAGGGAGTCAGGGAGCACAGTGACTTCAGATATCCTGTCTGGAGTGCTTGCAAGTAGACAGTCTAAGAGTGAGTGCTTGCTGGATTTATAATTCATTCTTGTAGGCTCACTGATCAACTGGGAGAGATAGGAGCTAGCCACAGAGTCCTTTATTTGTGGCGAATCATCACAGAGCTAATTTAGGTTGAAATGCCCAATCATAATAAGCTCACTGTTCTTGCTGATGCCATCCACAACCCTTAGTACCTTGCTTAAGCCCTCTTTGGCCTTCCTGGGTGGGAGGTAGATGCAAGCAGCAGCTAGGGATTTTTTGTGAGCTCCGAACAGGATCCTAACTATGAGTAACTCATAGTTATTGTTACTGGTTGAGACAGGGAGAACAACCCCTTGCAGTGACTCCCGGATATAAATAAGACATCCTCCTCCACTTTTCCCTATTCTATCATTTCTAAATGCCTTAAATCCAGGTAGTCCTATTTCACAATCTTTAACCCGAGAAGTCAGCCAAGTCTCCATAAGACAAATACCATCTGGGCAGTATAAGGTTGTCCAGGCCTGTAGCAGGGTCATCTTTGGGAGTAGGCTGCAAATGTTCATAGCCATGAGCTTTAGGCCATTACACATGGGTCCTTTATTTCCAGTCTTGCTCAGAGGACCAGGGTTAGGGTGCACATTACCTGATAAGAGGAGGAACAACAGCAGAACCTTCCTAGTCGAGAGGCTATGGAGAATTAAGGATTTGTATTTCCTTATTCTAAGTCTGCCAAGGTATAGTAGAACCTTTTTATGGACACAGTGGAGGAGATGGTAGGTACAATGCATTATATACATATATATATTCTGTGCAAAAAACTTAGTTAATGCATAAGTTAGGGTTCTTCTACAGCATCAAAAGTGAGAAAATTTAACATTAGGGTTCCCACCCCTTGCACCCCACCCCCACCCTGACCCCACCAATAGGCATCCGGGTGTGCATTGGGGTCATTGGCCCTAACTCTCACCCCATCCCATGTGTAAACAAACTGAGGTGGTGCAGTGTAGGAGAATGGGGTGAGAGGACTGATGACCCCAATGCACACCTCGATGCCTGTTGGTGGGGGCAGGGTGGGGGGGCAAGAGGTGGACCCTAATGTTGAATTTCCTCACTTTTGACACTGTAGAAGAACCCTAACTGATGCATTAATGAAGCTTTTTACATAGAATTTCCATACTTTTTAAGAAAGAATAGAAAAGTAGAAAGTTGCACAAGTTGGTGGGAGCGCCAGGCCCTTTGGGCCCCGTGCTCCCACCACGTGATTTTGTGTGACTATAGTAACAGTAAGTGCAATGCAAATGCAAGCACAAAGGGTTACGCACATGGTGGTGCAAATGTAAATGGTAATGCAAACAGTAATAGAAATGCAAGCACAAAGTGATGCCAAAGCAAACAGTGATGTAAACGGAGACACAAACAGAAGTGCGTACAGAACGCAACTGGTAAAGCACATGTTCACAGTACCGCAATTGTAAATGCAAATGGTAATGGTAACAGCACCAATAACGCCAAAGTAAACAGAAACGCAAGCGCATACAAAAACGCAAACTGTAACGCGCACACTCACGGAACCACAATTGTAAATGCAAATGGTTATGGTAACAGCAACAATAAAGCCAACAGAAACAGAAATGCAAGCGCGTACGGAAATGCAAACTGTTACACGCATGGTCATGGTACCGCAATTGTAAATGTAAATGGTAACAGTAACAGCAACAATAACACCAAACAAAACAGAAATGCAAGTGCAAATAAAAACACAAACCAAAACGCACACGGTTGCATAGACGGGAACAGTGATGTGAATGATAATGGAAGCGTAACTGGAAATGCTAACTGGCACAGTAACGAAAGGGCACACCCTTCTTTTCCCCAAAAATTGCACTGAAAAAACACAGTAAAAACAAAGAAAGTATGCATAATAATTGACCTTGAAGCAGAAAATTAGGACTTGGAATACTAAATTGCTTATATCTCAGGAACCATACAACGTAGAAAAAAATTAAAATGTTGTAGTAATTATGACTTTTCTGGCTAGTTTTGTACATAGCTCTCATTTGGGGGGCTAAGTATTTTTGTGCCAAAAAGTCTGTATCTCGCATAATTTCCTAGATACGGGCCCTGAAAGATGCGATGGCGCCATAATGTTATCCTATGGCAAAAAGTGTCAACTTCGGAGTGCTGTCACTTTGCCACCCTGTAATATTTTTTCACCAAACCACCAAAAGGCACATCTGTGGGATGATGGCTTTCTTCCCTCCGAATTTCAGCCCAAACAACCAAACCGTTATTTTGCAGCAGGGTGGCAAAGAATTCCTGTAATGCGACGGATGCCGTAATGTTATCCTATGGGGAAAAGCATCAACTTCATAGTGCCATAACTTTGCTGCCATGTACTGTGTTTTGGCCAAAGCACCAAAAGGCACATCTGTGGGATGTTGCATTTCTTCCCTCCAAATTTCAAGTCAAAAGACCAAACCATTTCCAAGATATTTAATATCAAAGATTACTAAAATTTCCCTATCTATTCCATTATACAAAATCTGGCCATCTTGTCCCTCCCTCACGATCAAAGATGGCGATCAAAGAATCTCACAATCAAAGAATTTGTAGGTTCATGATCAAAGAATTTGCAGGTTCACGAACAAAGATTTAAAAACCTTATAAATCAAAAAGTTGCAGTAAACCACCACCATGGTTCAACAGAATGAAACCCCCTGAGTACAACCCACCCTCATTTGACTTCCTAGGACATCCCTGGGCTGAGAAAATTGATTTTTAAATTGGGCCATCTCGTCCCTAGCTCACGATGCACAATCACTATCAAAGAATCTCACGATCAAAGAATTTGCAGGCTCACGATCAAAGAATTTGAGGGGTCATGACCAAAGAATGAAAAGTTGTGTAATTCACAAAATTCAAATAACTGTGGTAAACCACCACCATGGTTCATCAGAACGAAGCCCCATTGAGTAAAACCCACCCTCATTTGTCTTCCTGGGATACCCTTGAGCTGAGAAAATAGATTTTTTTATCTGGCCATCTCATCCCTAGAGATGGGCGAAGTGGCCCCAATTCACTCTGTAAAGTGGAACGCTATGTGAGCGAATTTGCGGAGTGCTCCGCAACGCGAAGCTGGAGTACTTCACGCTATTAATGGGTAACGCGAAGTCCATTGAAAACAATGACTTTGCGTTACTCCGCCTTCCCAAACCACTATTCCACTAATACTTAAGGTGAAGTACAATGAAAACAATGTACTTCACCTTACTTCGCCTTGTTTTTAAGCTCCAAAGGTGAATTTTGCAGTGATTCATGGGCTTTCAGGTCACATGGGCTCTAGGTTGTTCTGCACAGCCTCAGTTTGGGGTAGTGTGTGTAGGAAGCTGTAGGAGGCAATCTGCTCTGAGAGCTCTCTGTGATTCAAACCTTGTAAAGGCTGTTAAAAAAGCATTTTTGAGTCATTTTTTTTTTTTGCTGAAACTTTAGTTCATCGATTATAGGAACCCTCCTGTGCTCATATCATCGAGCGTTTATTGTTTGTGTGTATTTTGAATGTTAATGTACAACATTCAGTCTGTATACTGAGAGACAGTGGAAGTGTGCTTTGGGGGAGGGGCGTATCTGTGGTGTAGGTAGATTAACTTGGAGAAAAAGACAGTGCTTTCTGTTTTGGTGATATTTTTCTTGCATAACTGTGTTAATTTACACACAGTAATATTTTCAATAATTCTTGCCATTTTTTTGCTGATTGTTGTGGTGCAGCAGTGCATATTTTTAGTTTATTTAAAATATGTGGTTATATTACTGAAGTTTTCAATTTGCTACGCATTACTTAGTGTGTGTGTGAGTATGTGTGTGACTCGTGTCATCAAATCAGACACCTTTTATTGTGCCACATAACTTCAGCAATGTGAACCTGCTATCCACTGCAGCTGTATACTTTTTTGTACTTCTTTGAGGTATCTTTACTGGTACTCATACTAGTGACTCTTACTGCAGCAGTGCAGTACACTGCCCCCCCGCGGCCCACCCCAACCGACAAAGATATTCTTTTCCAGATTTGAATTTCTGATGGTGAGCACTGGTTAAGTGTTGTGCCTTTGCATCTGCATCTCTTCAGTGCGCAGCGCAATCTTAATCTGTCTGTACATTTGCATCTCTTTAGGGCCCAATCTCCATCTCTAACTTAAGTCACAGTTGTTTCTTTGGCTTCCATTCAGAGTACTGGACAGGTGTGGTGCATAATTCAGCATGAACATTGTACTCATTAATATGCGTTTTTAAGTCAGGACCATCATCAAGAGTCACTCATGATACAAATCATGTTCTTCATCATCACAGTCACAAATGCAGTCACAAATTATGATTTACGATCACGTCACGAATCACAACAGTAATTTGTTTTATTAGTTACTTGGATGTATTGTAAGCCTGTTTTGTAGTATCTCTCCATGCTTCACCACCCCACCATTGTACTCATTAATGAGTGTTTTTAAGTCGGGGAGTTTTGTGCCACACCTCATTGGGGCCCGTGGAAGTACAGCCATAGGCATTTGCATTTCTTTATCATCACGGTCACAAATGCAGTCACAAATCACGATTTACGATTACATCATGAATCACAACATTAATATTTTTACTAGTTACTTGGATGTATTGTTAACCTGTTTTGTAGTATCTCTCCAGGCTTCACCACCCCCACCACTGTACTCATTAATAAGTGTTTTTAAGTCAGGGAGTTGGACAGTGTCTGCAGTACATACACAGACTGGAAAGAAAACTGCACCCATGCAGTTTAGCACAGTATACTTCCACTGCTCAGAATACATATGGAAGACAACAAAAAAAAAGGGCATAATTACATACAAGGGCTGGAGATGGTGGAGGAATACATTTTATAACACAGCAAGGAAGGTGTGGGGGGCACATGGTGTGAGGGAAAAAAAACTAATGTGGGATCCCATGGTGATCCAGCAGCAGTTCCAGCATGGACATAATTTGCAACTGATGTCCCTCTATGTAAGAAAAATAAAATTTACAGAAAGAATCAGCAGTCACAAAACACACTCCTCTCTCTCTCCATCTGCACAGGAGAAAGTAAAAGCGTCTGCTTGTATGATTCACTTTCTTCCTGCCTAGCTAAAGGGCATGTGACTTACAGTACTGTAAACTATGTGATGTGTGGAGGCTGCCAAATCTGAAACACCAAGTGGATCACTCAGAATCATAATGAGGAACGCAAAGTCCATTAAAAACAATGACTTCGCCTTACTTCTCATTGCCATTCTGCCTTAACGCGAAGTGGTAATGACAAGGTGGAGTGAGCACTTTGTACTGCCACCCATGAGTGGAGTGGCAACAAGTGCCCACTTTATGCCCACTTCACCGACGGAATTTAAATTCACTGCATCTCTACTCGTCCCTTGCTCACGATGCATGATCACGATCAAAGAATCTCACGATCAAAGAATTTGCAGGCTCATGAACAAAGAATTAAAAATCCTATAAATCAAAAAAATTAAAGGAATTCTGCTAAACCACTGCTGTGGTTCGACAGAAGGAAGCCCCCTGAGCAAACCCCACCCTCACTTGATTTCCTAGGGCACCCTGGGCTGAGAAAATTCATTTTTTAATCCGACCATCTTGTCCCACCCTCACAATGCATGATCACGATCAAAGAATCTCACAATCAAAGAATTTGCACGCTTATGACCAAAGAATAAAAAATGGCGAAACACAATTTTTTTACCATTTGGAACCGAACCAATACCATGCCTCGATAGAATGAAGCCCCCTGATCAAAACCCACCCTCATTTGCATCCCTAGCCCACCCCTGAGCCAAGATATTTGTGAAAATAGGTCATGATGGAAGATCGCGATCAAAGAATCTCACAATCAAAGAAACTGCAGGCTCGCGATCAAAGATCTTTAGCGAGCCACGAATTAAGATTTTAAAAGCTTATAACTCTATTTTTTGACCGATTTGGATGGAACCAAAGACATGGCTCGATAGATTGGAGCCCTCTGAGTAAAACCCATCAAAGTTTTACTTCAGAAGTGACCCCTGAGCCAAGATATTTGTGTTTTTCCAATTGGAAAACTGAAAACAAGATGGCGAACCTCGCGATCAAAGAATTTGAAAAAATCCTCGGGGCCAAAGATTCTTGAACCATGAGGCTGCAAATTCTTTGACCGCCAGGTGGAACGAGATGACCAGAACCCCATTCTTTGATCGAAAAATATACATATAAATTTTCCCATTGACTTATAATGGGAACTTAAAAGTGCCGTAACTTTTGAATGCCTTAATATTGTTTCACCAAACAAAAAGTGGCATGTTTGGCTACCAAAGCTCTTTCAAACAAGCCATCTTGGAGAGTGGTATGCCACATGACAGTCGTGCAGGACCACATTCAGAATGCCAAAAGGTGCCTCCAAAAATGGATAATTTTGCATTTTTCACCACTTTCGTACACAAAGACCGACACTCTTACCGAAACACAATTTGGCAAATCAAGAGATCTACTATGCCCCAATGTGTGTACCAAATTTCAGGCAAATCCATTGAACGGGTCCAAAGTTATTAATGCCCAAACCTTTGTCTTTAGTATGTAAATGACCGCTGAACCCTAACTATAGTGGCGCAACCATGCCACTATAATATATATATATATATATACATAAAATAAATGATGGGTGAATGTAGAATATGGAAAATAGTAACATAAGTGCAGAATGAACTGTGATAATATCACAAGTGGCAAAGCCACGAGTGATGTTATTGCAGTTCACTCTGCATGAGTGCTAATATTTTGCATGTTCTACAGTAGAACATCACATGCGCGATTTATACAATAGGCCCCCGAGTATGTATGGGGACTTATGGTGTGGATTTGTGAAGTTCTGTGCTGGTTTTGCTTTGATTCTCTTTTGATGTGTGCTGGATGATATTAGTTTTGTTTTTATGAATGGGGTTGTTTGTAATGTTGTGATTGGCTGGGGTTTGTGAATGGGTGCATGTGGTGCTGTTCTGATTGGTTGTTTTAGGAGAGTATGGCATCTGATTGGTTGCGTGTGGGGGCTGGACTTAACGGGCATTACTGATAGCGAGGGGGTTTCGGTGTTATCTGTTGCAGTTCCTTGAAAGCAGTGGATTTCTTTTTGGGTATTTCACTCTTATTAAGTTTTATTTTTAATTTCTAGATGTGTGGTTTTGTTATAGTTTGTTGTTATGGTGTTCTTCAGTTAACTTCACCAGAGGTTGGGTGGGCACCGGTTTACTTTATCAGAGGACAGCTGTTTTGTGCAATTAATTTTAAATGTGCTATTCATGTTGGATTCGTAGTTACGGTGACAGTGCTGTATATTTTTACATCTTGGTCAGTGGCAGTTAGTCGGAGTCTGTATCCGACTCGATGATGCGGTGTTCTTTCCAGGTGTTGCTGTTTCTTCAGTGTGCTGCATCTATTTTCTTCTGTGTGCTTGTGCACGAGAGGTACGTGCCTACCTTTTTCTTGGGACTTGGCACAGGTATCATTTATTTCTCAGAGAAGTACAGATTGACTGCTTTCTTGTGGGGATCATAGGTTACACAGGGTACTGGCGTAAGCAGAGTTGGAATATCAGGTAGTGATGTAGTCACTGTTGGTACATCTGTATGAATATATCACAGTGTCTATGTCAGCTCCCTGATATTCAACACCCGTGAAAATAACACTATTTATTTGGATGGTTATTCCTTCACCCCCATTGTATAAATATATATATATATATATATATATATATATATATATATATATATATATATGTACGGTGGTGTCACCCAGGATGAAACATACTTGTAACGCATTCTGCAGTATTCTGCAGCAGACCTACTGAATAAAGCAATGTAATTTCAATGACAATTAGTCCCATTTGTCATGCAGGAAACTGTGGCCTTCACTTCATCCTGGTAGTGTTACATTTTCCTGAATGACAAAGAAGTCTGATTACCATTGAAATTACATTGCTTTATTCAGTAGGTCTTCTGCAGCATTCTGCAGAGTGCTGCAAAATGCTGCTGAATTGCGTTTCATCCTTGGGGATGCCAGTGTGTGTGTGTGTGTGTGTGTTTGCGCTCCCACCACCGCATTCTATTCACTATTTATAGGCCTCCTTCTCAAAAAGAAGGGAAATTCATGGCAAAAACTCCATTTAATGCATCAGTTAGGTTGTTCCACAGTGACAAAGTGAGTGAAATTAAATTATTGGGGATGAAAGCCACCCCAGTTTCCCCTCACTAGCATCGTGTTGTCATCGGCCCCAACTCTCACCCCATCACATGTGTAAACAAGGTGAGGTATAGGAGAATGGGGTAAGAGTTAGGACCAACGACCCCAACACACACCCCGATGCCAGTTGGGGGAGCAGGCTGGGGGTGCAAGGGGGGGGGTTCAACCCTAACACCGAATTTCCTCACTTTTGTCGCTGTGGAACAACCCTAACTGATGCATTAAATGGAGTTTTTTGCCATGAATTTCCCTTCTTTTTGAGAAGGAGGACTATAAATAGTGAATAGAATGCGGTGGTGGGAGCATGGGCCCTTCATGTCCTGCACTCCCACCACATGATGTCTTGTGACATAGTAATGGTAACTGCAATGTAAACGCAAGCACTAATGGTTACGCACATGGTGCTGCAAACATAAATAACGCAAACGTTAATAGAAATGCAAGTGCAAAGTGACACCAAAGAGAACAGTGAAGCAAACGGAGACGCAAGCACGTATGGAAACACAACTGGTAACATGCACAGTCACTGTACCACTATTGTAAATGCAAATGTTAACTGTTACAGCAACAATAATGCCAAAATCAACAGAAATGAAAGGCAAATGCAAGCGCGCACGGAAACACAAAGCGTAATATGCACCGTCATGGTACCGCAATTGCAAATGCAAACGGTAACAGTAACAGCAAAAATAACATCAAAGGAAACAGAAATGGAAAGGCAAATGTAAGCGCATACAGAAATACAAACCATAACGTGCATGGTCATGGTACCGCAATTGGAAACACAAATGGTAACGGTAACAGCTAAAATAATGCCAAAGGAAACAGAAATTGAAATGCGAATGCAAGCGCGTACAGAAAGGCTAACCATTACACGCACAGTCACGGTACTGCAGTTGTAAATGCAAATGATAACAGCAACAATAACACCAAAGGAAACAGAAATGCAAGCGCATATGGAAACACGAACCATAATGTGCACAGTCACGGTACCGCAATTGAAAATGTTAATGGTAATGGTAACAGCAACAATAATGCCAAAGGAAACAGAAACGTAAATGCAATTGCGTACAGAAAAGCAAACTGTAATGCGCACGGTCATGGTACTGCAATTGGAAAAGCAAATGGTAACGGTAACAGAAATGATAACACCAAAGGAAACAGAAATGCAAATGTAAATGCAAGCGCGTATGGAAATGCAAACCGTAACGCGCATGGGCAAGGCAATGCAATTGGAAATGCAAATGGTAATGGTAACAACGATGACGCAAAATAAAAGACAAATGCAAATGGAAGGGCAGCCGCAAACGCAAATGGTAATGCGCACAGTGATGCAAAGTGAAACACGAACAGAAACAATACTGTAGACACAAATGGTAAGAGTAACGCAAACACAAATGCAAGCGCAAACAGAAACACAAAGGATAACGCACACGGTGGCGTACACAGGAACACTAACGCAAACAGGTATGGAAATGCAAGTGGAAATGCTACGTGTAACAGTGACTGGAATGCACACCCTGGTTTTCCCCAACAGCTGAATAGAGAAACACAGTGAGTACAAAGAATGTATGCATAATAATGGGGCTCGGAGCAGAAAATGAGGAGTTGGAATACTAAATTGTTTGTATCTCAGGAACCGTACGACGTAGGAAAAAACTTAAAATTTTGTATGAATTATGACTTTTCTGGCTAGTTTTTTATTTAGCCCCTGTTTGGGGGGCTAAGTATTTTTCCAATGAAAAGTCCATATCTCACACCGTTTCCGAGATAAGGGCCCCGAAAGGTGCAGCACATGCCGCAATGTTAGTCTATGGGAAAAAGCATCAGCTTCAGAGCACTGTAACTTTCCATCTGTGCAATAGTTTGTCACCAAACCACCAAAAGGCACATCTGTGGGATGTTGGCTTTCTTCCCTCCAAATTTCTGCCCAAAAGACCAAACCATTATTTTGCAGCAGGGTGGCAAAGAATTCCTGTTATTTTGGGCATAGTGTTGCAAAATAGTGTTGCAAATTACTACACTTTTGCAAATGAAATCATGAAAGTGCGACACTACTTTGCGACACTACTTTTTCCCAAAATTTCAAAAACATATTTCTGGGTTGTTTAACCCCCCCCAAAAGAAGACATGGCTAGCATCCTCAGGGTCCGACTAGTTGAACACAAAAATAATTGTGTCCCTAGATGGTCCCAAATTTAAATGCCAAGCATTTCTGTGACCACTAACTGAAAAAAAAAGTCTGACTCACAACACTACAGGGGTCATTTGCGACACTAAAAACTGCATTTGAGACACTGTTGAACTTTTTAACTTTTCCCATTGACTTATTATGGGAACTTGTTTTTTCAATAACTTTTGCACCATTCAATATTTTTTCATGAAGTCTTCTAAAAGCACATCAGGGATCCTGGCCACATGTTCTCTGAAGTTTTTGGACTGGTCACACAAACCGTGCGACCTGTAGGCGTGAGCAAAGAATGTGCAAAAAAACATAATTGTGCGCATGGATGGTGCTTAATAACTCCACAGCCTTATATCTGACCAGTACCAAAGTTGCCAGATCCCAAGATCTATGATTACGCCCCATGCCTGCCAAATTTCAGGCAAATCCATTCAATGGTGGCAAAGTTATTAAGGTGCAAAGTTTCACCATTTAACCTTAAAAGGGCTACTCCACCCAACTATGGTAGCACTACCGTGCTACCATAGTGTGTGTGATATATATATATATATATATATATATATATATATTTATACCACGGGATGAGAGCTTTCTCAGTAGGATAACCTGTGTTATTTCCACTGCAGTGAGGATAAATCCTGATGACATCAGCAGAGTGAGGATATCAACATTTATCCATACTCTGTTGATGTCACCAGGTGAGGATAAATGCACTGCAGCTTGCATTCTAAAGGAAACTGCTTCAGAAAATGTTTCTCTTTCTCGCTGAAGCTGCAACTTACTCAATTAGCTTTGCAAAAGACTCTCACCTATGTCCCATTGCGTTTCTAACATTGCTAGCCCATTACTGTGCTGATCACAGCTTCAAAACAACCTGCATTCTAAATGAAAGTCTTTTACAAAGCAGGTTATGTTTCTCAGTGTTACCAGCAGCAGTTTGTCTTTCTCACTGAGCCTCTGACTCACTCAATTAGCTTTGCAAAACACACTCACCTGTGTTTCTGACTCCCAGTCCATTCAGAACACACACACACACACACACTCTGACAGCACACACAGAATGAGCAGGAAACACACAGACTCAGAAAAAAATGGTCCTGCAGCTCTCACCCCTGTGGTATAGATCACACACATGATGGGCAGATCATGGCATATGGAAAATAATCTCACTCCTGCCTCATGAGCTGTGTATTTTCACTCGTGCCTTCGGCACTCATGAGAATACACAGCTCACTCTGCAGGAGTGAGAATATTTTCCATATCCCACTCCTGCCCATCATGTATCCCCTATATATCTATATCTATATCTATATCTATATCTATATATATATATATATATATATATATATATATAGATATAGATATAGATAGATAGATAGATAGATAGATAGATAGATAGATAGATAGATAGATATACTGATTTGTATATTGATGCAGTCATTTTTCTTCTCTTAACCTTTTTTACCATTGGAGTTTTTTTTTAATATTAATCCTGCCACTGCAATCCAAATATTTTCTATTTGAGATGTTTTTATTTAGGTGTTTTTGTCTCAGATTTTAGATTTATGAACCAAGCTACATTGGGCTGCTAAATTCTGCCATTTCTGCCTATTTCTGATGAGCTTTAAAGTGTTCCAAGCAAAACTGTGACTGCTAGGGAAGAACAGAGTTGATCGAGCTGGCCCAAAGGGGATTTTTGAAACCAAGCAAGCTCTTTGTTTCACTCAAGTTACGCTTGTCTTATTTGGTGCTGGAGAGTAAGTAAACAACTACCTTTTTGGTATTTTGGCTGTGGGTTTTGGGTTTTGTTTATCTATTTTGTATCACAAAGTCCTATACACAGAAAGTACTCAGTAATGTATTGCTGTATATAATTTTTTAGCTAAAACTAATGAGGTTTTAAAGATTTTTAAAGCCAATATTAGTACCTGTTTGACCCCCTCTCTCCCATATCTTATTATAACATATTGTGGATTCCCTCACCCCTTTTATTTTTATGTTTGCTTGCACGCATGTGCAAGAAACATAGTGTGACTATCCAAAATGCAGTGCCATACAGTTGAAAGGGAGAGCACCGCTTGAGTGAGCAGCGCTCCCCCTCCCCACACACACACACGTGCGCGCATGCACATTGCGTGCTCATGCATTCCTACCTCCCCCACGCACACACTGTATGGCTGACGGGGGTGCCCAATCCCCCATCAGCTCCACTGCCCCCCAACAGCCTTCCAGCTGCCACGCTGGGAGCCCACCCCAGCATGGCAAACATCCCGCGTAGTCCAAATAAAAAAAACCTGAAAGAAAAAACCTTCCCTCACTGCTGTCTTCACCCCTCTCCCACCGTGCCCACCCCACTGTGCACCTGCCTCCCCACCCCCCACCTCACCCCATACTTACCTCCGGGCTCAGCCTGACGATCTTGATGGACCAGGAACACGTCTGCACTCTTCAAAGCCGACTGCGAACTGAGGAAATGCTGGTAAGCTGTATAATGTAATGAATAGGGTTTTTTCAACTTTGCTTCATATCTCAGGCATTTTTTTGAAATTTTGGCACCCCATTTTCAACATGGGGGTTTTTGGGACCCCTCCTCATGAATTCTGTCACTGTCATAGCGTTAATCATGCCCAAAGGGTGATTTCATGGTCACTGCACAAAATCACCTTTTGGGACTGATTAATGAAATGACAGTGCCAGTGTTCATAAGGTGGGCTCTCAAAAAGCCTATGTTGAAAATCTGGTGGAAAAATTCCTAAAAATGACTGTTTTACGAGCGCAGGTTGTGCTGTTCTACGCCTACTCGTAGGTTCACGGAATTTTCAATATTTTCACTCTGGATTTTCAACATTGCCATTTGACCACACTTCCTTATGAGTAGTACAGCTGTCATTTTCACATCTCACCCAAAATGTGTTTCAGGTATGTAGCGCATAATGGCGCAGTTCGATGTCTGAAATCAATGTTCGGGACACATTAAGAAAATCACAGTGACACTGTTCATGAGCAGAGGTGTTAAAATGGCTATGTTAAAATTGGTGAAAAAATTCCCAAAATGACTATTTTGTAAGGCATGCTTTCTGCGCTGTTCCTCATGAGCTCGTAAGTTCGCGAATTTTCAATATTTTCACTCCAGATTTCAACATTGCTATTTTATGACACCTCCTTATGAGCAGTACAGCTGTCATTTTTCATCTCACCCAAACATGTTTCCACCCATGTAGTGACAATGGCGCAGTCGGTGTGCGTAAATCAATGTATGGGACACATTAAGAAAATCACAGTGACACTGTTCATGAGCAGAGGTCTTAAAATGGCTATTTTGAAAATTTGGTGAAAAAATTCCCCAAAATGACTGTGTTATGAGTGAGCATTGCGCAGTTTCCATGCACCCTCATAAGTTAATGAATTTGTAATATTTTCAGTCCAGATTTTCACCAGTGGCATTTTTCCACACTTCCTTATGAACAGTACAGCTGTCATTTTTCAAAACGTGGCCAAAATGTGTTTTCACACTTTTAGCACAGAAATGCATGGTCGCTGTGGGAAATCATTGTTCGGGACAGATAAAGAAAATCACAGTGACACTGTTCATGACCGGAGGTCCCAAAATGCCTGTGTTGGCAATCTGCTGTAAACAATTCCCAAACTAATTACATTACAGGTGCACATTGCACAGTTTCTACGCATGCTCGTGACTTCACCAGTTTTTTTTATATATTTTCACTGCAGATTTTCAACATTGTCATTTTTTACACCTCCCCATGAACAGTACAGCTGTCATTTTTCACATCCTGTTCAGAATGTGTTTTTGTACCTGTGGTGACAAATGCCGTAGTCACTGTAAAAGCAGCTTTCAGCTAACAAACTGATATTACCACTGTTCATGAGGTGGAGGTCACAAAAAACCCATGTTGAAAATTTGGAGTGAAAATACCAACGAATGCCTGAGGCATTAGGGTTTCCAACCATAACACCCCACCCTGTAGAGAATGACAGGCATCAAGGCTGTGACTTGGGATTGTCACCTGCAATGCTCATACCATTCCACCCCCACCCACACCCTGCAGCCACTGAGAGGCATCGAGGTGTGTCTTGGACTCTTCGGCCCCAAAGTTCACCCCATTCTCCTATACCGCACCCATCTCACAATATTTCCTGATGGAATTGGATGCGCATAAGGGCCAAAGACCCCAAGGCACACCGTGACACTTGTCGGTGTCTGCACGGTAGGGTGTGGTGAAATGGCATGGCCATTATGCCTGATGACCCAAAGGCACACCCCAATGCCTGTCACTATCTGCAGGGTGGTGATGGGGTTGGCTTCACTTCAATACTTCACTGCCATTCCTATTATGCAGCTCTGTAACTCCTACACTACCAATGCCAATGCCAGCAAGCAAACATTCAGCATTGACAAATGCTTGTTTTATTTAGCAGCATGGCTTAGTTTTTATCTCCTTTTTCTAGTGTTGCAATATATAAATAGGGTGCTGACCTGAGCCTCTGTACTTCTGGATTCGATTGAACAAAATAAGAACTGTTCTATAAGCTGTGCTGTGAATGACTTCAACTTTATAGAAGGACCAGAACTTGATTCAAAAAGGATACACCACAATGGATTACTGATTCATCCTCTAGACTTTCAGTGCATCTACAGAGTAAGTGGGGAGAACAGAGTCTCTCTTTTCTAGAGATGTTCTAATTTTATAAATATTTTAAGGTATACTATATTCTTCTTTCAAGTAAATATAAGTTGCTATTCTATTATAATATAATACTATTTCTGCTGTTATACAGTTATTTCTAGCAATGTTCATAAGTACGGTTGGTAGAAGGGGTGGGAAAAATATGTCTCAATCCCCAATACTTTTACCATTATTATTAGACATAAAACTAAAAAACAAGACATCTGGGGAATTTAAGTCTAAAATTATAAATCAGAACAGGGATGTAAGAAGACTGGGGGAGGGAGGGAGATTTGTTTCAGCCTAAGATAACTGAGTTTTTGGACTGTTCAGTCCCAACTCCAGCTGCTCTCTCTACTCCAACAGTGGTTTCTCTTGAATCTATTGATGGACTACAAAAAGGGAGAACATTTAAGTCTAGCAATATATTTATTTTATCACAGTCAGAGAAAATCTCTTTATTGCCATCAGATTTGAGTACTTTCAAGGATATATCCAATTTTAGTGTATTTAGTGATACTCAAGGTACTTATCCATCTTCCTTCTCCCCTCAAGAACTTTCATTGAATAGCTCCTTTTGTAATTAACAAAGGGTGTGGTCTGAAATTCTTCAGACTCCAAAATCTGTGAGATCACCTACACTAAGATCCCCACAAGCTTCTGATAATTTAGCTTCAGTAATTCAGGACCTCATCAATACTATTGTTGGACTTAAAAAATTAGTCACAACTAATTCTGTTTTGACTAATGGAACTTCTAAAGTAATAATTAGAAAAAATGTATCTGTTACTCCTGAATTAAGTATGGTGAACACTCCAGAAACTAATCTTTTAGCTATTACTGAATTTAATAAGGAACATTTTGTGGATGAGGGGAATGTTACCTCTTTCTTCACACTAAACAGATTTTAGAGAGTATTAAAAAGCTTTATTATGATAATAATCATACTGGAAAGCATGTGGGCTAATAAGGAGGAAATAGCTAATCTTACATCCGATGCGTCTTATAATCAGTCTGTTATTACAGCTTATAGATTCAAAGAGTGAAACAGGACAGACAAGTGTTATAAATAATCTCAAAACTAATATGGAGGCATCTGCTAGGATTAAGTCAAATAAAAGTGTTCAAGTTAATCTTCCGCTCCCCTTTTCAAGAGAGAATTCTACAGTAATGATAGTAGATCCTTTGAATCCTCAGGATGGCAGGAAAAATAATAAAACAAAAAAAAAGCAATACAAAGTGAGTAAACAATGCAAAAAAGAGGAAAACTAGCAAAGCCAATGGAATGATAGTTCAAGCAGAGAGTCTTGTAATTGATACAGCTGTGCGAGATGATGACTCTCCCATAAATATCCCTGAGCCAGTTAAGCAAAATACCATGACAGGGTGTGGGTGACGCCAGGATTTACCCATGCATGGTGTGGTTCAGTCACAAGGCCACAGGTCGAGTGAGTAAACCACACCAGAAGTTGACAGCCATTAGCTGATCATGGAAACAGAAAGAACTGCACATACCTCTCAACTGTCCCTGATTTTCAGGGACGTCCCTGATTTTGACTCAAAATTTTACTCTGTCCCTCCTAAAATTGGTGTTTGCGTGGCTAAACATTGGGGATAGTAAGCACAAAATAATGTCAAACATTAAAGTTACAGATTTGTTCTTCTTTAGAAAATGCATTTTGCACTAAGCTCCATATTCTACTACCTTTCTGGGTGTATATCTTTAATTATAAAGATGTGTCCCTGATTTTGGTCCTTTGTCCCTGATTTTTTTATGCCTTGTCCCTGATTCATGCGGCAGAAGGTTGAGAGGTATGGAACTGCATGTGAAAAAAAAGTTTGAGAGGTGAGACTGGTACAAGGATGCAATTAAGTAAAAAAAATATGTTTTGTGCTGTTGGAAGTGGGTTTGGGGGCTGTTTATATACTATTTTATTTTTTTTTAATGAAAATTGCAGTGGGACTTTCACATCACCATTTACTGAGAATCTAACACAGCAGCTGTAATGGCATTTTCTGGGTCGGATTGATTTTGTGACACATACAGCTGGCTGGCACATCTTCCTGTGGGGGTAATAGTACAATTTATACGTTGTAAATTGTACCAGCCAGCCAATCACAAAGCAGTATTTTTTAAGCCATTGTATAATAAGGTATATTCCTTTTTCTTCCTTCTACCCTGATAGTTTTAGGGCTCCAAGGGTAACAAAAAAACAGGATTTTACTCCCTTTTTGGACAAATTAAATCAACAAACTAATGAAAATAATAACCAAACAAATCAGGCAGAGACTAAAAGTATTACAAATAACCATTTCTTAACCATTTTTGGCCCTGATGTCAATAGGGAAAACTTTGAAATATTGGTGGAAATCCATGGAATTAAGAGCTTAGAACTTGAAACTTCAGAAAATTTAAAACAATGGGTATACCATCTTTTGCATATCTATTCTCCCTCAGAGGATATTTTTTTGTATCTCGCCCTCCTAATCCTTTATACTCTGGCCCAGATATTCAAACTGCACCCAAAAAGTGCGCAACAGCAGGAGCAAGTGCAAGTCCACTGCGCCCATGCGCAAGAAGCGCGATATTCAAAACCCGTGCAGGCGAAGATGTGCCTGCAGCACACGACTGAATATCGCACCACCTGCGCCATAGCACAACCATGGATGTGCAGTTGCACATTTCAGATGCACCATAGTGCAACAAGGGATGCTCAGTGGAGCAGTCCAGATGTGCCGTAGCGCAACCAGGGATGCCCCGTGGAGCAGGACAGCAATGCAACAGCACAACCAGGGATGCGAAGGACAGGATGCAGGGGCCCACCACCCATGCCACAGATGGGCAGAGGAGCACACAGCAGAACAAATATCACCTCCCCACACACCCCATGCACTGCACAACTGGAGGAGAGCTGGAATAACCACTGGCCCATGGATACCAGCAACCAACCCACAGCCGGGGCATGGTGCCCCAGCACACCCCCTGGCAAGCTGTCACCGGCACACAAGGAGGGATGACCACCCCATGCCACACCATCCCATCAATTCAGCGCACACCCTGCACCATGATCCCCATACACCCTTCCCAGAAGTAGCACCCAGCAGTGCAGGACACCCCATGCATGCCACCACCCCCACTGTGACAATGCAACCCTGTGCATCACGGAGCCATGCAAGGCAGCCCCACCATGTGCACCCTGCAGTGGGTGGCAGCAGACAGCGATGCAACAACAGCATACACAGTGCCACCCTGCATGTCCCCCCCTGAGGTACAGCTGAGAGACTGACCATGCGTCGGCGCACGAGGTACCCCACATGTGACAGGGCATGCCCCGGACCCCACCACCAGCAGTACAGCACCCTGCACATCCTCCCATGGATACATCCCATCCCAGCACTGGCCACAACAGCCAGCACAGACACACACAGTGTTGCATGGAAGCATGCACCACACAGGATGCAACACAACACATGGACAAACACTCACCCATACCCAAGGGCACACCAACACAGGGACACAGTAGCGGGTCAACCAAGCCATTGGCATGTGGCCACGGCAGCTGTGTACACATGTCCAGCACCCCTACATGGCACAGGTGTGCCAGACACCCTGCGCAGGCACCATGAAGCTGTATGCCACCAGCATATGGCTGGAGCACAAGTGACAGACACTGGAGCACATCCTCTGCAACAGACACAAGCGACAGCATGGAGGGGGGACAACAACAGCGGAGGCCACAGTGCCACCGGAGGCAGACATGCACCTTACTGGTGATGGGAGGCAACCTGGCATTGTGCTGGGTACAGTGGTTGTCCAGCATGGACAGCCACCACTGACATGCCAGCAGACCATGCATATCACAGATATGCAAGGGTGTCAGCTGCACAGGCCATGGACGGTCTGACAGGGGTGCCATGCACACAGTGCATGCACTGTGGACCATTGCACACAGGCATCCAGTGCACAGAGAACAACACACAAACCACAGACAGTGACTTATCCCCCTGCCCACACCATAGGCGGTTCCCTTCCGGACACACACACACACACACACACACACACACACACACACACGCCCATGCGTGCACCACCCCTGACACCATGCACACCACTGCAGCTGAGCACCTGTAGTCTGCTGCAAATCAGAGACCACCACAGTTGTCATAACAAAACAAATGTATTAAAAAGAGGTAAGCAACAAAACTATTTACAAATATTTACAATGGGGAGAAGGGCACATACCAGGTGGGGGCGGTAAGGGCAGGGGTGAACATATAGGAGTGGGAAGAAGGGGTGTGAAGGTGGGTCCAGGGGGGTAAGGTGTTTCCAGGGGCATGGATGGCCTATCATCTGCCCCGTTCATCATCCATGTGGCACAGATGTGTCCTCTGCCTGCTGACCCCGTGCCAGTCCATTCTCTGGAGGATCTCCAGGGATGCCCTCACCAACTGCAAGAACTGCTGCAGTCACTGTCCACCTAGGACAAGGGAGCAGAGTCAATACGTGTGACTGTCCAGCCCCCTGCAGCCCACCCATTGTGCATGGCATACAGCCATGTGCCATGCCCCTGTGATGGTGTGAGATCACCCACAGTGACCGCATCCACAAGACCTGCCTACCCAGGCACCCACAGCCATGCGGACCACTGCACACACCCACCACCCATGTCCCGCACAGCACCACCGTGGCTGTACAGTGACTTGGCTATGCGGTGTGAAGGCAGTGGCACAGCCATGTACCCGGTACATGCATGGACCACCATTGACGCACTCCCAGACATGCAGTGCCACTGGACAGTGCTGGCTGTAACAAGTTGCGTGCATGGCAGTGGTGTCAATGGATGGTGGCCATGCCCCGCTGCCCGCTCTGTTACACAGCATGCAATAGTAATCATGGATGTAAGGCACTCACCATCATCAGGCTGGTCCCTGCACCTCTGCGGACCTTCATCCCTCCCAGCCTGCTGGTCCTCCTAGCGGCGCCTCCTCTCTCTCGCCCACCTGCGCTCCTCTGGGCCTAAGGTGCAAACATGGAGAGAGGAACATCAGTACAATCCGGTAGCAAAGTCCCCCTGCTCCCATGTGTGTGCAATCCCACACAGCCATACCCATCCACCCACCACCCCGATACCACCACCACAGTCAACACTGGATGGCGCCCCCCATGTGCCGGACACATGCAACCATGATACCTGTATGGACATTAACAGTGTATGGATGGTGCACCTACCTGGCCGTGGCACCGTGCCCATCCTGGCATGTCCCCGCAGGTGGGCAAGCATGTCTGGGTCCCTGCGCCGGAGGTCCCCGTACCTGTGGCAACACTGCTCAGCCATGCACCCGATTCCTGTGGCCTCCTCCAGTGCAACCGCCACCTCCTCCCACACTGCACTCCTGTCCCTGTCCAGGGGTGCATCACCATGTAGTGCCCCAGCATGGGGCTCTACAATGGCCACCAAATTGGCCAATTCAACCTGGCTCCACATAGCAGCCCTTCTCTGTGCCATCTCAACAGATAGTTGGAGTCAAAATGGCGCTTGGCAGCATGGTCCACCATGTGCAGATGCTGTGCGGTACAGTGCTGCCATTCCCTATCATGTTGTCACCAAACAGTGCAATAGTGGTGCACCCATGTGGATGCATGGCACCTAGGGGGCAAAGGTCGGGTACAGGGTCAAGGGTCTCTCGCACACGGACAGCCACAGTGTGACTGGAACCCAATGCATGTAGCGTGATTGGGTGCCTGTGTGCCACCTCCTGTAGCGGCCTACAGCACTGTGGCCCCAGTGCGCCCTAGTGCCACAGCACCATATATGTGAACAATGCAGTAGCGCCACTGGCACAATGGTGGCCATGCCCTGCATTGCCTCCCGCACACAGCACGTCAGCAGCACGGTAGGCATCTGCATCATCACCCCGGGCATGCACAGTTTGGTGTGTACTGCACATGTCACAGAACTGCGCCCTTGCCTGAGCACGTTCAACACAATTGCACAAAGCGCAACAGTGTGATATTCAGCCAGCATATGCAAATCAGCTAATCAGCCATTCAATGATGCAGACACTGCATTTGCATCCACTTAAAAATGCGCCTCACCTCATTTGCATGCGTTGTGCTATAAAAATGCAAGATTGGGCTGCACTGGCCATAATCGGTTACTGCAGTCTATTGTGGTGAGTTGCATGCTGTTTGGAGTGTGCACTGTGGTGTGTGGGACATGCATGGGACTGCACAGTCACAGGTAACACCTGTCATTCTCACAGGATGAATAATGACCGATCGTGAGGTGAAGGAAAAGGAACAGAGACGTGGGCAGAAGAGGAGGCCTAACTTCACCGAGGCAGAAACAGATGCCCTGTTTGAGGCCTACCTCGACCAGGAGCCAATGCTCAGCGGACACCAGGAAACACCACAGGCCCATGCTGCTGCATGGGAAGAGGTGGCGCGTGTCGTCAATCTGCATGGCAGCCACCAGCGGTCCATGCAGAAGTGCAAAAAGAAGATGGGCACGGACAGGCGGAGGATTAAGGAGAAGGTGGCTACCATCAGGGCAGCATGGTCTGCGACCGATGGGGGGACAGCCAGAAGTGCGACGCCTGACCCCACAAGAAGAGCAGGTTGCTGGCAGCATGCAGCGTTGTGCCATCGAGGGTGTTCCGGGTGGTGGATTCCAGACAGGTGGTAGCCCGTCACTGCATGGTAGGTCCTGGTCTGTCAATGGGGGGACAGGGTAGGGCAGATACATTACTGCTAACATTTTTCCCTTACAGCTCCTGAGCATCTACATGGGTCAGCGGTGGTGGGCTTGTCCACTGAGGGTGGTAGCATGGAGATAGAGGAGGGCCCATCCACCTCCATGGGCATACGAGGGTCAGGGTGACAGTGGGCCCACCTGGACGTCCAGACTGATGTTGGTGGAGCAGGTGCAGAGGAGGCCCCTGCCTGTGTCCCAGCATGCCAGCGTCCATAGATTCCAGCATGCTGAGACTCGGGCTGGTGCCGGATTCATCACTTATGATGATGGAGCTAACTTCATGGGCAGTGGTACATGTGGGCCACAGGATGGCCACACAGCAGGTGACATCACGGGCATGGCCATGGGTGGTGCCGCCGTGGAGGCCTGCATGACATCACAGTCCCAGCCTGTGCCTGTCTGCACCAGTGGGGCACCACTGGTGTATGTCCAGGACAGTGGGGCTGCTGCAACTACTGTGGCAGCACCGTTGAGCCCTGGAGAGCGGCAGCCAGAGAGGCAGTGTCAGCAGTCGGCCAATGGCCATGGGGGTACAGTGTCAGGGGGCGGCATCAGTGCACTGCCTGTGGACATGCACAGGCCTGGCCCTGGGGTGCAGCGCACACCCTGAAGGGGTGCTAACCATCAGGGCCATGAACACCATGAGGGACAGCATGCCGATCAGGCAGATGACCTCTTAGATGAGCACACCCGCATACTCCGAGCATCAGTCAATCAGCAGGTGTAACTTGTGATGGCGATGGATGCACTCAGTGTGGTTCTGCACCAGGCAGAGGAGCAGTGCAGCAGAGACACTGCTCTGCTCTTGGCCGGGATGGACCAGATGCGGGAGGATGTGACCGCTGCCATTGACAGGCAGACACAGGCAATCACAGCTGCCATGGCCACAATGGGCACACAGTTATTTGCCCATGCGTCGCAGACACCGCGCAGTGCAATGTTCACCCCCTGTTCCCGGCATCATGTGATGCCCTCCTTGTTGACACCGGGTTCAGCTGTGGGCATCCCGAGCACACCTGGCACAGGCATGTTTGGTGTGCTGCAGACCCCTGCGTGAGCATGGTCACGTTCATGCAGTGGAACCCTTGGGGGACTGTCGGTGCCACCCCATGAGGTCATTGGTCAGCCTGTCACTGCTGGTGGGGCTGCCCATGCATCCTTGGTGGCCATGGCACTGTGGCACATGACTGACCTGTCTCCCAGCATGGCTACTGTCTGATGCTGCCCTGTGTGCATTGTGTTGTTCAATGTGCAATGCACGGGTGGGGTACCCGGCCCTGCACGCATGCACATGTTCCATCTGTACACCCTCCCGGCTGCTGTCCGCTGTGGCGTGTGCATGATGATGCCTGCGTTGTGCTGTCCATCACTGTGCAATGGTGCCCAGCGTCTGACCCACACACAATGACAAGCACTGGGCGTGGTGGTCTGCGGACGTGTGTGTGTGGCTAGGGGTGGCGGTCGGGGTCGGGGTCGGTGTGCCTCCTACCCTTTCTGCATGTCTTGTGAGGTGTGTGTGTGACCGCATGCCGTGTTAGACCTTGCCCATCCTTGACGGCTTGTGCGGTTCCATGCTCGGCCAATTCCTTAACGGCATGCACCCCTGGTGTTTGTCCATGCGTGTTTGTGGGTTGTGCCTTTGCCACTGGTGGTTGCACATGGCCCCATGACTTACCTGGGTTAGTTGAAGTGCTCCTCTGTGATGGTGTCCTGGTGCAGCTGTGCCATCTGGATCATTTGGGGGTCCCTTCGAACAAGGGGGGGTTGCCCATCACCATCTTCACCAGCGTCCTCATCGTCCCCATCGCTGTCCCCCTCTTCAACCTGTATGGCTATCCCACAGTCATTGGCCATGTTGTGCAGGATGCAACAGGCCAGGAATTGCCCACAGGCCTTTGAGGGGCTGTACTGTAGGGCACCGCCAGATGTGTCCAGGCAACGGAAACATGCCTTCAGCATCTCGAACACCCGCTTGATGACATTGCGTGTGGTGGCATGTGCCTCATTGTAGCGTTGCTGCGATGGGGTCGCGGGCCGCCGGTATGGTGTGAGCAGCCAGGGACAGAGTGGGTATCCACTGTCATCTGTGTGTAGAGGGTGGACATTAGCTGGGTGATCAGCGTCGCCCTGCCTTGGGCCATCTAGGCCAAGACCCATGTCACCTCTGACTATGCCCCTCCAAAGCTCCATGTCTTTCTGCGTGCCTTGCATACTCACCCACTAGGTGGCCAGTGGGGATGTCCCCACTCTTGAACCCGTGGCACAGTGCTGACTGGTGCCAGATGAAGGCATCATGTGCTCCCCCAGGGTGCGTGGCACAGACATTGATTATGCACCCCCTGGCATCGCACACCACCTGGCAGTTGATGCTTGCATACCCCTTCTGATTCATGTATGCGGCCCCTTCAGGGCCAGGTGGTGTGTGAATGGCCACATGGGTGCAGTCTATTGCCCCGAGCATGCCAGGCATATGTGCTACCCTGTGGAACTCCTGTATGTTTGCTGTGCGCTCCGCCGGTGTGCTGGGGAAACAGATGTACTCCGCAGCATGTAACAGCAGTGCGCTGAGGAATTGGGTGAGGTGGCGTGATGCGGCCGACTGGGTTATGCCTGTCATGTCCCCTGTTGGTCTCTGGAAGGTACCCGTGGTGAGCAGGCACATGCAAGCTCTCAGTTTGGTCTCCACTGACAGAGCATGGCTCCATCGTGTGGGTGCCTGCATCACATCACTGCACAGTTCACAGAGCCGCCTCAGAATTGCCCGGTTCAGGCGGTACCAGCCCACTATCTCAGTATCGGTGTACAGCTCAAAGCTGGTGTGGGCTCGGTACTGCCTGTTGGGGGCATACCACCGACGGGCCTCTTCCACGGCCGCGCCCCACACTGCTCCTTGCCTCTCACCCCTCATGACTGCCTCCATCTGGATGGTGGCACTGGCCATGTCCCTGGCTTGTGTTATCCCCCGGCAGCTGTTTCGTGTGTCTCCGCTGTCCTTGCTGCTACTTCCCCTGCACTGGGAACACCTCCTGTACTGGCCTCAGTGCTGTGTGGCACTTTCCCCCTTTTGGACTGCACTGTGGCAGAGGCTCCCCGCATCTTCCCTGTTCCTGGGGGTTCCAGGTGCTCTGTCTCTGTCCTGCCCTGTCCTGCTCTCAGTGTTTGGTGCCTGTGTGGCTGCCTACTGTTCAGCAACATGTGCCTTCCTTGTAGCGTTCTTGCACCTCTCTCTCTTGTTCCTTTTTATTTTGACTCATTTCCGCTATTGCGCAACTTCCGCTTGCTCCCCTATTGCGCATGGCGCATGTTGTTAAATATCGCACTGCGCCATTTATGCATGGTTCCTCCCCCTTCAGTTGTGCATGCATTCATTATCATTGCGCTCTTGCGCAGTGTGATTTGGGGGGCGCATCTGCCTCCCGCTGAATGTCGCAGAATGGCGCATTTTCGAACTTGCGCTGATGCATCCCTATTGCGCATGGTGCAACCTTTTTAAATATCTGGGCCTCTGTGTCTTACTGTATTTTGATTCCACAGTATTAGCATCTCAGATTTGATCACAAACATCAGTGCTTCAAGGAATTAATATTATTTCTGCTCAAAGGGTTCCAATTTACCCTAATGACCAAGTTATTGAAGATTACAATAGGAAAATAAAATGATGATAGATTAATCAAAAAATGCACAGATGTACATAAACCAAATTGAAAGGATAGAACTCTCTCTCTCTCTCTTTGGTTGGAAGGTTTTGAACAAGGATTTGATTGCTGCAATGAAGGGAGGTATAACATCATTTTTGACTCATTCTCTTAAAATTGATATAGCAAGAAATGGTATTGAGTGGCACACAATACATGATGGCGTTACAGGTAGACCACAAACAGATATTACATTCAGGAGTTCTCAGCTTGCTGTCACTGTTTTGACTGCTCCTCCAGTACTTGATGGTGTTGGTGTCCTTTTTATTGATTTTAAAAGCTTGGTGTGTATACAGGACTTAGTACATCTGGAATATAATAGCTTAGTGCCTATAGAAACTTTTCCAGCATTCTTTGATGATAGATATTCAGAAATTACAACTCAGAATCAATTTACACCATTGCAGGATTCTTCCAATAAATGACTAGAATTCAAACCAACCTCTACATTACAGTTACCATTTAATATTTCAATTGTTGATCAATACTCTGTTGGAATATTGAAGGTTTGGCTTCTAAACTTGCTAATCCTGAGGCTATTGCCTTTTTATCAGCTTATGCCTGTATATTTTTCTTTGTAAGATTTCTCAATCAACTTATGTCAATTCAACTACAACTGACCTTTTGTACCTTGAGCTACTATACTGTTTGTTACCTCCTATTCTCAATGTGTATTGTGTATAATTAACAAACCTACTATATTCTAGCTGATATACCTCTGTATATATTATCTGTACCACTGTATTTATTACTGTATGTAATTAACTCCGTGTCGCCCCTGAAAAAGGGACCTTTGGTCTCAGTGGGCTTACCCAGTAACCAAAATGAAATAAATAAATAAATAAAAATAAATCATATTTTGGGCCTGCTTTTAAAATGGGTTGTGTTCACCACAACTGACTTGCAGTAAGGAGTGCGTGGCAAGTGGTGACTTGCATCAAGCGATGCCGCAAGCCTGATTTTGGAAGGATCACAGCCAAAACTCCCTGGTGCAAGTCCCTTGTGCTGAACACAGGACTTAGACCAGCTCCTCGGTCTACATTTGCACCATGGGGAGAGCTATTTTACAGGACATGCACCAAGCCTTTGGCGCAAGCTGCTGGAAAGTGAGAAAAAATGTCATAACTGCTCCAATCCTACTAAAATTGAACTGCGTTACATCCAAGAGCTTTGGCGCAGCTGCATCAAACTTTGCAGAGGGCTGGCCCACCAGCGCAGTGGTAGGGTTACCACTCACGGTGCCAGCAACCCAGGTTCGGGAACAGACTCAGGCGCTGGAGGGCCGCTAAGGGGAGGAGGATTGAGTGCCCAGTGGCTGCTCTCCTCCTCCGGGTGGGGTGGGATGCAAGTCCTGCTGCTGTACCACCACCTGGGTGACCACAGGTGGAGGTGCAATGAGACTGCACACAGCAGGGTGGGAGGACGTCTACCAGGAGCCGAAGCGCCAGCACGTCATGACATGCTCCGCCCCTAGGCTTCCCTAGCGTGTGGACATCCTGAGGGCAGGGAGACAAGAAAATGGAAAAATCCTGCACCAGGCTCCCATAGACGGGACCCGGTTGACCCGAGAACACCCATAACCAGGCTCCATAGAAGGGGCTGGTGAGTCTTCCGACACAGACTTAAGAACTAAGAGAGGGGAATGGGGGTCCCCCTCTCCGCCCTGCCTGGGGGGGTAAACTGAGGCAGGATGGGGACAGGCTTGCCGGTACCCGGAGGGAGGTACCTGGGGTGGGACTACGGGAGCATACGCAACCTAGGGATCCCAGAAGAGAGGATCCTGGTGCAGCGAGGAGGGTAGCAGAAAAAAAAAAACTTTGCAGAGGATGCAGGGCTTGACACAAGCCCTGTGTCCACCTTCTAAAATTAGATCCCTTGTGTTTACAGGACAAATGGTGGAATAATGATACCCCTCCTATGCTAGCCAGTTATACACCCTATATATGTCCAGCTATAAAGCTGGTTACCATCTGTATCTCCCCCCTCCCCGGGATGAGGCCAAAAAAGGCAGAATTTGTCTAGTCCCCCTTTCCCAGTCAACAAAACCCAAATAAATAAATAAAATAAAACTTAAAAAAACAGGGTAGGAATCAGGCTGGTTTGGCTGTTTATCTGAAAACTCTTTGGATCGTCAGATAACTGAACTGGATTATCCCCTTTTTCTTATAGTATTACAAATTGATAATACTTATGTTAAGATCATTCTGGTAAATGTTGATATACCACCTAAAACCAGTAACATTTATTCTGTTAATTTATGGGACACATTAGCTGAGATTTTGTGACAACTAATATCTAAATATGAAACTTATTTGTTTCTAGTTGTTGGTGATTTCAATGCCAGGGTGCCAAGAGTAAATGGACTGGGTGAAATTAAAAATGAGTTTACTCTTGGACTTAACTTGATCAACCCAGAAGAAAACATAGTAAGGAACTCTAAGGACAATGAAGCTAACCAACAAGGTCAAATATTACAGGGAATAATGTCTTGCTTGGATCTTTGTTTGGTGAATGGCTGGACAATGAGAGATCCTGAAGGAGATGTTCCTTACATGGGACCAATGGGTTCTTCTACTATTGATTTAGTATGAGCCAATCAAGAAGCTCTTGAAAAATTGTTAGATTTGAAAGTTATAGATCACCCAGATTTGGCACATTCCCCGATTCTTGTTACCTTCAGTTCTTTTAAATCCTACTATAGTATCAGATCAGCCCTCTGCAATTGAAAATACATTTGAAATACTTAATTTTAAAAGAATAAGATGACATAGTGAAACAATTGACACTTTTTTTATAATACATAACTCAGAACCTATATATACCCAAAGAACTGAAATAGTCCTGAATTCAGTTAGAATTAATAATTCTGTTCTCAAAGCATGGTTGGAAATTAATAAACTCCTCAAACCATTATTTAGAATTCTTAAATTAGATAGACGTAATAAATCTGCTTGGTTTAATGGGAAATACAGGTCTTTAAAACAGGAATTAAATAGAATAGTAAGGTTTACCAAAAAGAATCAGACAAGTGCAAATTTCAGGGCATTAATTGGAGAAAGGAAGAAATATAAAAAAGTTCTTGAAATAGAGAAAGAAAAATATTGAGTTATAATGTGGTGTAAATTCAAAAAGGCCATTGTAGATCAGAATGCTAAAACATTCTGGACACTGGTCAGTAGCAACTATAGCCAATACTCAGTGACACTTGAGGCATACAGTATACCATGCGTCTAGTTTGGGAGAACTACTACAAGACTTTATATTTTTCCATGTTAGAAGAGAAAAGGCCTCAATTTCTGCTGAACTGAATATCTTTTTATGATTCTATGTAACCTCAAGGCCAATTATAATTATATCTGATGAAACTGTATCAGCACTTCTTGCTATTAAGGCTAACAAAACTCCAGGTCCAGATCAACTCTTAGCTGAGCAGTATAAAACATTTTCAGAATGGTGGCTTCTTATTCTTGTTAACATTTTCAATAGATTCATCCAAGGCAAAGATTTTCCTGATAGTTGGAAAGGTAGCCTCATATACCCCATTTTTAAAAAAGGACAGTAAAATTACCCCAGTATGTATTGACCAATTCGTTTCATTGGTACAGTACAAAAATATTTAGTAAAATAATATTACAATGTTTAGAGATTTGGATCCATGAAAATCATTTATAGGATGAATCACAGAATGGTTTTAGGACCAACTGTTCAACTATTCAGCATTGTTACGTTTTGTCTCATCTTATCAATAAATATATATATATTAAAAAAGCAAAACATTATGGTTGCTTTGTGGACTTTAAGGCAGCTTTTGATAGCATTAGCCACAAATTGCTATGGCAGAAATTGCAGGCCTTAGGTGTGAATCCTTTTCTTTTAGATGTCCTAACTAGACTGCATCTTAATACTTAGTTCAAGTACAATATGATCAGTTTGGCAATTTAACTTCAAAAATACAAATAAACTTGAGAGTAAGGCAGAGGTGTACAGTATATTGGAGCCCACTCTGTTTAACTTGTACATTAATTCCATCATATTATCAATTATATGACTCGGATTTTCACTTCCCAAAAATAATTAATACAAGAGTGAGTTGTTTAGCTTATGCTGATGATATTGTCGGGATGTCAACATCCCTGTTGGGTTTACAAAGGAAACTGAATCATTCTGTCATGTTAAGTAATAATAAAAGTCTGGTTATAAACAGTGAGAAAACCAAGTTGGTGGTTTTTGGGAATAGAACTAGGAGGATGCTGAGATTATTCATGGAGAATCAAAGACTTGAAACCCAAAAATATTATGATTATTTAAGAGTAAGATTCACGGATAATCATTCTTGGTCTGCCCATCTGAAATTGATAGAAACCAGAATGCATACTGCATTTAATGTGTTCAAAAGATTTAATGCGAAATTAGAAAAAGGCATAATCAAAGGCCTTTTGACAGTTATTAACACAAAAATTAAAACAGGTATCTTATATGCAGCTGAAATTTGGGGTTCTTTCAATTTGTCTGTTTTGGAGATTGTCCTAAATAAAATTTATCGGCATATATTGTTGGTTCCAAATTCTGTTCCAGCTGAAATTTTAAGAGCTGAACTGGGACAGTTTTCTATTACTATTTTAGTCAAAGAAAGGCGTATGACTTTTCTTATGAATCTTTTTGTCTATCTGAAGAAAGATTCCCTAGACAGCTCCATGGAATAATAATGAAGTTATAAGGGTGAAACACATTAGGGCGAATCAATGACAGCAAGCACAATAACAGCACAGACCAATATGAGTGATGAACGTAACAGTGACCCCTAATAGAAACATACTAACCACTTGCTGTTCTGTTTCCCCCAGTCTGCATTTCCCCTTCCCATTCCTCTGTCTCACTCCCCCATGTGTCTGCCTCTCTCACCCCCCAATTCCTGCTCTGCCTCCTACCCCCTTTCCTCAGATTACACATACCTTCTCCATTTGTTTCTCCTGCAGCTGGTTCCACATCAGAGGTGCATCTGATAATATGCAGGGGGCTGTGCCCACCCCACACATACACCCTATTTCTAAATATACAACTCCAAGTCGCACCTTGACTCAGGAGAACACTACTTACACAGGGCCGCCCATGTAGCACAGTTACCATTTTTGCCAGGTCATCATCATTGTACTGTTGCCCTTCTTGTAGTCACCATTCTTGATTCACCGTACATCTTTATTGACTCACCGTTATCACATGTTACCTCCTAGACAATGTTTAGAAGAGGAAATAGAATACTCTGTGAGAGGCTTTATATGACCCTCAATTAAGGTTATTAAGGAACTTTTTCTACCTCTTGGTCTGAGTAACCTGTTATATGAAGTACAGTATACTATAGACCTAATTTTGACATTGTCACTCAAATAAGAATAAGAGTCTGGTATAATGCTATTGCTCAGTATTTGTTATGTATTTCCACCTTAAAGTTTTATAACTGGTATAAACAAATTAAATTATGTCATTCACTTGAATATTATTTAATTGTTTTATCAAATCCTCACACACAGAGAGTCATTACAAGATTTAGGATGGAGCTTTACAAAGCAAATTATATTTATCACAGACAAAAATTACCCAGAAATGTAACTGCATTTTGCAGATGTGGTGCAGAAGTGGAAGATGATCTCAAACATATTACTCTAGTCTACCTAATATACCACAAGAAAAGAGGTTAGTTATAATTTGTCTGCAGAACAGATTACTCATGATTTATATAACTCACATGATCTGTCAGTCCCATATAGACTTTCTGCCTTTTTAATGTCTCTGAAATTGTGATTTATATGATGTCTTGTTTGATCATCTTAATTTGGGAGTATGTGAGGATAACTCCATTTTTTTTGCCATAGTTGGCTTCCCTTCCAGAATATTAGTTGGAATTTGAGACTTTAACACTTGATGGGGGTGAAGGCAATCAGACCCGAACCTGGATAAGTTGGATAAGTCCGATGAACCCTCACTGACTACCAATTATTTGAAACATCATATTAATTTATGGCTCATCTGATTTATGTTTATTTAAATGGATAACAGATATTATTATTGTTATGATTACTAGTTCATGACAATGTGCCTTTATCTATTTATTCTGTTTGTAAACTGAATTTTGTACTTTATCAGATCAGAGCCTACATTTAAATTAGGATGGATCAGATCTGGGAAAACTGATCAACCATAATTAGTACTAGCATTAAAAGTTGTCTTATTTTCAGTATGGAAACTACTAAATCATACTGTCTGAAATGTTCACTCAGAGTAACAGATAATGGGAAACTAGAAGGTACCTGTAGTCATGACATGACAAAATTGGAAGCTGCTTTTAAACGCCTTGGAAATAGTTATATATGAACAGTGGTTTTATGCTGTACTTGTTATTACTACTGTGTATGTCTCTTCCAGTTAATGGATGTCTGACACATGTTGTGAGCACTTCTTATGTTTTTATGATTTATGATGTAAACCTAGTGCTTAAACTACCACTAATATGTATTATGTATTGTCGTATCCCTGTACTTGGCTAATGTACCTGTATGATTATACCCCCCCCCACCCTCTCCCCCAGGGCGCACCGGAAGACAAGCAATTTGTTTGTTTAGTGTGCCTTTCCTGGTGAAACTTTTCAATAAATAAATGAAAAAAAGTATGTAATTTATATTTTTGTTAATTATTATTTTTTGTATGAAAAGACTTTGTGTCAATCAATAAATCTAAACTTGAAACTTAAATAAAATGCCAAATGAACAATTGAACATTCTTTTTTAATTGGGATTAAGGTTTGTTCTTTAGCTAGTATAAAATAAATCAGGTTGCCTCCCACACATTTGACTTCCAAGTTTGGGTTGAGGTAACAAAACCAGGTCATTCCACTCACATAATTGTAGCCCAACATTTGGCCATGAAAGGTACAAGATACTGTGCTACAGCATATGTTAAAAGTGAGATAAGGAAAGTTGAAAGTGTATTTTGAAAGTGTTTTTCCTCTGTCCTTCTCAAACAAGAAGACTGCATATTAAAATCATTGCCAGCCCTTATTCTGGGATTGCAGCCAGCTACTGCTTTGAAGCTTGTGCACAAATTCTAGAGCTAATTTTTTTTCCCTCTCCAAAAGTTAGCATAGCCTTTTGTTTTCTCTCTTACCACCCCCCATCATGACTGCACAAATGGGCATCACTAGCCACTTAGAACATGTTACACTTATTCACACTAACTTGGGGAATGACGTAGAAAAAGGCAGAGATCACTGGAGAGCGAAGTAAAAGTTTTATAATATAGCTCAGTTTGAAAGGTTAGTAGTAGATACATGTTTGAAGTATGATCTCCATACTAAGAAAAAGCAGGATGAGATAACATTGATGGCTGGTTATGCAGCTGCCTTCTACCTTGTGGCAGATAAATATCTAGAAAGAATAGTTGAACTGAAGACCAGAAATGATGCATGCGCTCAAAGGGTGTCAGACTTGCTGGGAAATGAAACAAGCTACCACGCACAAACTGAAGTATTGGAAGGTCAGTGGTGCCATGTGAGGGTGAACTACTTAGGCCTTGAAATAGGTTCAGAGTGTACTCGCTCACAAGGAGGACAGGTTCATGCACTCCAGCATCTAAAAACACCTTCTAATCTGACTGAGCTGCACAGCTTGCTGGGCATCTGCAACAATTCACTCCTGTTTATAGAGAATCATGCAGAAGTATCCAAGCCCTTAAACAAACTTCTGAACAAACAGAAACCCTGGATATGGGGCTCAGACCAAGATACTGCCATGAAGGAGTTATAGACAAGGCTGGGGAAAGCACCCAGCCTTGCTTATCCCCAGAGGAGTAAGGAGTTTCACCTTGAGACAGGCCACACTGACCAGTGTGTTAGTGCAGTTCTCTATCAATGGTATGACCCAAATAACAGTTAGTGAATATGCAGCAACACTCTGAGTGAGGTAGAAAAATGTATTTAGAGTGTGAAAAATATCTTATTGCCACCATATAGGCCTTACAACACTATGCTCATATGATAAATGGGGAAAAAGTGATTGTGGAGACTTGCCACCAATATCTAGCTTACCTTAAAAGTGCTAAGGTCAAAGATGGCAAATTGTCTGGTAACCAAATAGTTTCCCAGACATTGACTTTACAGGGACATAACACTGAGGTCTGGTATGCCAAAAACAAGAAAGGTAAACTGTCTCAAGACCTAGCAGACCTGCACCAATGCGTAGAGTACTGTCCCCAGAGCTTATCTGATAAAGAGGAAAGTCCTCCAATATCCCTATGGGTTGGCAGACATTGTTATTTTGAGGAGGGCCTGTATGAGATGTTGCCCCAAATCTATGTTGATGGTTGTTCCTTCCTACAGGTGGAACAACTATGTTCTGGAGCTAGGGTATACTAGGATCAAGGCCAACCAACTGTTCCTCCCCAGAGGTTCAGCTTAGGCTGAAAGTCTAATCAATTTGTTGAGATAGCTAGAATTCTACTAACAATTCAAGTTGTCCTGGATAGCCACATTACTGAGTTGGTGATCTGTACAGATTCTGATTATGTGAGGCAAAGTTTTCTGTCTTACCTTCCTCACGGGAAGGAAGGTGAGTTTAAGACTGCCAAGGGTAAAGACATCACACATAAAGATTTCATCAATTGACATTATGGTCAATACCCATGAAATAACCATTTACTGGAAGAAGGTCAAGGGTCACTCACAGGCCAAGGGTCCTGATAAAACTGGAAATGATGTGACTGACACACTAGCCAGAGAAGGAGCCTTGCGTGGAGAGTCATGGAGCTACCCACTGGACCCCAGTCCAACCTTGCTGTCATCACTCAGCAACAAGCTAAGGAAGAGGAGGCCAGACAGAAGGATCAAGATAAGGATCATACTACCACTAAAGTTCCCTTGAAGGCTACTTATTTGTTAGTAAGGGATGAGCCTGATTCTGACCTGGTGCAAGCCCAGCTGCAGGACAAAACTGTGTCCAAAGTGTACCACTATATAGAAGATCCAGTAAATTGTTCTATCTCAGATGAGGACCTAGCACAGGATAAAGATCTGAAAATGATGCATGATCAAAAGGATAAGCTCCATCTGCATCAGAAGTTGTTGTCTTAGACCCACATGAAAAATGGTCTTCCCAGGTGGGTGGTTACTACCAGATACAGAAGAATGATGTTGTAGCATACCTATGACGAGATGTGCAGAGGACATCCAGGTGACCAATCTACCTTTAATGCCCTGAAAGTAATTGTTTATTGGCTTGGCATGTATAAGGCTGCATCTAATTACACCAAAGGTTGCCTTACCTGCTGTAAATTTCAGCCATCCAAGCCCACGTACAGATTGCCCCTGCAAATCAAAGGGATAGCTTTCCAATAGTCAGATATCTGATTGACTGCATAGGTCTGGTTCCACCGTCCTCCAGTGGAAACAAATATTTGCACACAGTGACTTGTCTTTTCACCAAGTGGGTTGAGTGCATACGTGCACCAAATGATACAGGTACAACAACTGCCACAATTTTGGAAAATGTTGTGTTCAATTGTTGGGATCTACACTTAGGGATAGAATCAGACTGAGGCTCTCATTTTACCTTTGAGGTGATTACCAACTTCTGTGAGACCATAGGAGTTCAGAGAAAATGTTATGTAGCCTACCAGCCTCCATCTTCAGGTCAAGTGGAATGCATGAATCAGATAGTGATCAGCATGCTTAAGTAGTATCTCACCAATTGTCCAAAAGATTGAGATATCAAACTGCCTGTGATTCTCCTTGCAATCTGCTCTACTCCAAATCTCTCAATTGGTCTCATTCCATTTGAGATGATGACTGGTAGACAGATGGAACTGCCTTTACACCTGTTGTACTAAACTTCCACTAAGAATATGTCTGCCCATGCTGATTGACATCAGTATATCACTAACCTGAAAAGACACCTACAGAGTGTCTTCTCGTTTGCCCAACAAAATGAAACAAAAAAAAATGAGTGCCCAAGGTCATAAAGCATACTATGACAGGAAAGCTTCCCCCAAGGTATATCAGGTGGATGACCAGGTATTCTATTTCAACTACAGACATTGTAACAAAGGGGAATGGAAGTTCCTGCAAGTTGGTGCGGCCTTTTCTGAAAATTGGCAAAGCATTTCCTGTGGTCTATGAAATCAAAATTCCAAAAAGTTGTAGAAACTCACTCAGCAAGTGGGTCCATATTCAACAATTATGGCCATATCTTCAGTTTAAACTGCAATTCAGCCCTTCTGGGTAAAAGAACTGAGTTGAATAACTAGTCAGATAAACAGCTATGCTAAACTACATTATGTTAGTCACCACTGAAAGAGGTGACATGTGTAGTTAATTAGGCTAAAGTTTAGTATAGAAAATATATAGTAGAACTAGGCACAATGATTTACATTAGTTTTTTTTCTATTTTGGGGGGGGCCCCTTTTTGGAAGATGGATCTACTCTGTGCTGTGGTTGCTTTGATCATTGATAGCCATGCCACCCAGAAGTCTGCACAAGAAATCTTTGTACCAGACCTTGAATCTGGTGTGGTGCTTCATGATACACTGAGGTTTTTGGTCACTGATACCAGGATTGTAAGCCAGAGAATATTTCTGTCCCTCAGTCCCATGGCCATGGCCCAGAATAAGTTATAAACACCTAGCACAAACCCACAGTTTGTCAAGTGGTTTGCTGAATATACTGAACATGTTTGGTCACAGGTTTCTAGCATTTTGGCACAGTTAGTCAAAATCCTGAATTATTTAAGTCAAGGAGAATCTTCCAACCACTAGAAAAGATTGACTCCACCTATTATCCTGATTAGTCAATAGACTCGTCTCCTTTTTCAGTGCCGGTACTTCTGCTGCCATGTTTACCTCTACATCCACTTTAATGTCCGGTATGGAAACCCTCCAACAGGACATGGTAGCTATTTGAGAACAGGTTATCAGACAAAAAATGGATGCAGCAGAGTATGGAAAAACCTTGCAGGATACTGTAGTGTTAGTCAGCATACAGTCTTAGTTGTTCAATGCCACTGTACACGGGGTGAGGGACCTTAGCCAGTCAAGACACTTGGAAAGAGCAAATATGCAGGCTATGGAGTCTTTATAGCAGAAGCTAGTGAAGAAAGTCAATGCCAGTGCTAGTGATTTAACCAATGGGAAGATTCCTTTGAAATCTGTCCCAAAATATCTAATTAGGGATATGCTGAGTAAAGTAATGTCTATACCAATACAGCCTGTTCAAATACACCTAGCTTACAACCTGTGCTGTGCCATTTCTATGGAAGCAGATATGGAACAATTAGATGTAGCTTACTTGTTAAACTTGCCCTTTATAGAAATAAATAACATTTATAGCCTGCGCTCATTCTTGAATGCTGAAAACTGGCAGGATAATGTATTCACAAGAATAGAAATGCCCCCAGTTATTACTGTACACACCAAGATATCATGATCATTACTGGTATTTTGTTCCTCAATGGGGTATGTGCCAAAATGTAGAAGATAACCACTGGGTATGCCCTGGTAAATCCTTTCTAAAAGATACATTTGAAATTGTATGTTGCCTAACACCAGGGGCATTACATGAGGTTGTTTGTAAGGTTACCTTGGCCAGGCCAAGTGAACCTCTGGAGTCCCAAGCTGTAATTGCAGATGCTCGCTGGTTAGTTAGCACACCACTTAGGGATGTGACGGTATCACATCACCAGCATGATAATGTAGCTAAATCAGCACTCACCAGTAATGTCACTTTAATCCAGGTACCCATGGATACCTCAGTACAAATTGGTGATGTAGCTCTCTATTATTTAGATATGAAGCTGCATATGGTAGGGACCTATATGGTGGATGCTTTCAAGGGTCATGATGTACCTGTTAACGATGATTTACAATACTTGCTAGATTATAAAGACACACATACCATCCATGTGTCTATGGGCTCTGGTCTCCTTGGAGTTGCAGATCATAACTTTGGGGCAAGGGACTGCAAAATGATGGAAGTAGAGTTTCTTACTCCTACTGCCAAGAGGACATCCCTGTTGATCCTTACACTTCTTATCCCATCTTTGATTTACCTTAGGTATAAAGGTACCAAACACGAAGCCTCCTTGTTCAATCTCCAGAAGCAGAAGTGTCTTAGACACAGGAAGAATTTGTTTTTTGTCCAAGAATGGTATTCCATTGGGAGAGAGTTCCATCTAGTTAAATCAGATAGAAATGTTTTGGAGGGAAAAAAATGGTCCTAGCAACGGTTATTGGTTGACTCATGATGCGACACTTTTTCATTCATTTTATTATTTTGCTGTTAGTGGCATTT
The DNA here is from genome assembly GCA_016271365.2 of Neoceratodus forsteri. Lineage (NCBI taxonomy): Eukaryota > Metazoa > Chordata > Ceratodontiformes > Ceratodontidae > Neoceratodus > Neoceratodus forsteri. The sequence continues at coordinate 357,701,962 of CM028134.1, forward strand.
ATGACTATGTATATCATTCTGTCAACTTTGTATTTGTGTATGTTTTGTTATTGGTGGCACTGTGAAAGACAGTTTTAGCATCTCCCCAATTCCAGAAGTGGGTCATGTGAGACCTATGGGCCCAAATTGGCCAAATTATAAACCTGATTTACTAGTTTTCACACATGCCAACTAAGACTTGATTTAAATTGCTATAGTAAGTGTAAATAACATGCTATTTTTTTCTCCACCCTTGTAATGTCCCAATTCTTATCTATGCTGAAGAGGCAAAAGTATTTTTGTGTATCCAAGTTATGTTACTGTCTACAATGGTACCTAATCTGCAGTCCTTTTTCATTGCTTATGAACAAACCAATAAGAAATGCTGAATTATGCATAAGCAAGTGCATCACTAATGTGTTACACAAGTACACTCGAGTGGTCATATTATGAAACCAATGTCTGAAAATGTTAAAACATGTATTTTATACAATGTATAATTTGCACCTTGTGAAATAACTGAGATGTGTTTGCGTGACTTTAAAGCTCTGTTAATTTTTTATTGGTATGGTGCTCTTACTATATCATTAATTGCCTAATGGAAAGTATTAAAGCTCTAAGAAATTAGAGCAAAGCTCATGCTTCACTATGTGGACTTTTTCAAAAGCATCTTTATCAAATATTTCTTGGTGTAATATCAACAAAATAATTGTAGTCACCCCTCAGTATGGTGACGTGTTGGGGGGGGTTCCATGGACAGTTTATTATATAAAGATATGAACACTTTCTGTAAAAGTTGGCTATGTGTGGTAGTTCTGAACATCTTACTGCCATCTCATTAACTGGTATTTTCAACATATAACAATACCATATAGTTCAAATGCCAAACCACAGCTGATGGAAGGAAGAAAAGAACATCCAGTCTTCATCTGTCTTCCCACACACCTAGAAGTAGGAACCACCTACAGTGAAGTACCACCAGGAGGAGTTCACCTCACATTTGCCTGAAGACATCTGATTTCAGAGCTAAAACCATGTAAGTTTCAAGTTTTCAAGTTTTTTTATATAAAACAGAAATAGTTGTATACAGTCAACTGAGCAAAGCTCATTTACAATGGCCTCCTGACAACACAACTGTTTTATGACTGTGAGCTCTTGCCAATCAATGTTCCCTAAAGTTCATAGCCTGTGTAATGCTTGATCGTTGGTAAGTGAAAGGGACTGGATATACTGTAAGTGTTACTTGGGACAGCAGGCTAAGTGTGGCAACAGTTGTGCACATAGCTATTGCTAAGAACTGTTAAACTATTGCAACACAGACTCTGCCTGTTGCCAAGTTTCATCCACTACAGAGGCCAGCCCAGAATACAACCAATATACCACCTCATAGCAACTTTAAATGATGCTGTGATTCTCTGGAATAGCTTTACAAACTCTACACACAGTTGCAAGCTGCAAAGAGACGAATTCAGCAGACCCTCCCCCCATACCTCTCAACTGTCCCTGATTTTGCCTCAAAAATTTCCTCTGTCCCTCATAAAATTTGTGTTTCTGTGGCAGAACAGTAAGGATTAAAATCACAAAAAAATGTCAAACATTAAAGTTACAGACTTCTTCTTCAGAAAATGCATCTTAACACAAATCCCCTTATTCTATCAGCATTATGGGTGAATAGTATCAATTTTTAAGATGTGTCCCTGATTTGGGGTCTTTGTCCTGATTTTTTAAGCCTTGTCCCTGATTCAGGAGGCAAGAGGTTGAGAGGTATGCCTCCCCCAGAGACTGTTATCAAAGTTGTACTAATGTGTACAGATGGGTACCACTCTATTTGCATAGTTATTTGCTGATTACTTATATAGTTATTTTCTTTTCTGTTTTCAAGCCTATGTCGATTAAATAAAATGCCAAATGAATAATTGAATGTTCTTTTCTACTGCGTGACATACCACTGTTAATTGTAAACTTTTCTTTCCAACAGAGCTCACAACATTAGGGGATTCATGTCAGCACCTAAAACTGGGATTTAGGTTTTCTCTTGAGCTAGTATAAAATAAATCAGGTTGCCTCCCACACATTTGACTTCCAAGTTTGGGTTGGGGTATAATAAAAACCATGTAATTTCACTTACAGAGCTGCATCAGATACTCAGCTAGTACAAATGTCAGCTACCAGTTATTTAAAATTGTCCTGTGATGTTTCCGTAACACCATTTTAAATTGTATGCTACATCTCTGGAGTAATGAGCAGAAATTTTTCCTAGCAGCAAACCTGTCAGGACCTGTACTTTTAGTACTGAGTTATCTAATACAAGAAAATATACAATTATGAAGCTCTGGTTATCTGCTTTCTCTGTTACATTTGGAGCTAGGCTCCAGCTACAGTGGTCCAGAGAATACCTAAAAAACAAAAAAAGGTCAAAAAAGAAAGAAAACCCCATTAGAACTGATAGACAAAACGAGCCTGTTCTGCATGTTTGGCACCTCTTCAGGTACAGCAAACACTACTGTAGCACAGGACCAATGTATTGATGCCTTGCCAGATGTGGCTCAGTCGGTTAAGCTAAATCAGGACCTGTTACAATCACTCTAAGAAGCCCTGAAACATGACATGGGGCTCTTTTCTTCTAGACCATGAGTCACCAGAAAATGGGTCTATCCTCATGCAAGACACATTATGAGGCAGACAAAACAGAACCTCTCTGTACCTATGGAAAAATGAGTAATAAGTAGCAACTGTGGGTAGAAAATGTGCCTGCGAGGTTTAACCACTTAGCAAACTAGCTCCCTATAGGAAAAAGAAATTAAATCCCAGAAGTATAAAATGATGGCCTTGAAACATAACTGTTCATAAGAACAAATAATAACACTAAACACTTTTCATTCATACTAAAAGGGAAAGTTTTAGGCACTATTTTAATCTAAGCAGGGCTACAAGTGCATAACAGAGTGGAGAGGAGGGGCCAGCCCATCGGCATAGCTGTGGCTGCTCATGACACCAGCGACCCCAGTTCAGGAGTAGACTTGGGGTCATTGGGGGTCAGCTGTGGGGAGGAGGATTAAGCATCTCAGAGGATGCTCTCCTCTTCCGGGGAGGGAGTGTTCCACACTCCACTGTGATACTGCCACCTGGGTGACCACAGGTGGCAGTGCAACAGAAGATGGATTGGGAAGGGAGGAACATTGCTGACATCAGCAGGTAGGACACATGCATAGCATGCTCGCTCCTGCCTTGACTTCCCAGCATGCAATGTCTTGAGGAAAGGAGGGGAAGAAACCCGGGGAGAAAAGACCGTGACCCTGGCACCTATGTGACCATGATGGCCCTGGTACACTCGGGTCCCATGCGTCTCTAAGTGCACATGCATCACCTGCCAGAGACATAGATGTTCAAAGGTATCCCCTTACCCTAACCCCATATGGGGAGCAGAACCATGGCTTCATGGAGGTAGGTGATCACAGCTGGGAGGCGGAGGGAAATCCAGAGGTCCTGAGAAGTGAAGAGGTTGATATGAGGGGGCATGAACAAATAGTTTTAAAAAAAAAACACGTTGGAGAAGAGGAACCACCAAGGCATGAATACATGGCACTGACAGAGTAAGCATGTAATTGGTCCCAACTTGAGGACTCCTCAACTCATTCACTTCTACAATGCCTTTTCATATCCATCATCACCTTTTTTGTTTTCTAGCTTCTATTCTTTCATGGCCTATATCACCTTTTCTCCTAGATCATCCTCCTATTTTTATTCCTCACATACATATCCCTTATTTCTCCTTACCTCTCCATTAATATTGCTTTTTTCTCTTTTAGATAACTCCTGAAAAAGATCTATGGTTGAAATATTGATTCTTACTCTATTTTGAGCGTACATTTAATATTACCATTTTGTTTTGTTTTCAGACCACATGCTGATGCAGCACTTTTTGTTCTTATATAAATACATAGTAGTGAGACAGTAAGCATCTGACTACATGGCAGTGACAGAGCAAGCATATGAATACATGGTAGTGAGAGAGTAGAAATATGAATACATGGTAATGAGAGTAAGAGTACATGGCAGCGAGAGAGAAGTATATGAATGCATGGTAGTGAGAGAGAGCAAACATGAATTCATAGCAGTAAGAGAGTAAGCATGAGTGCATGACAGCGAACCCCATATGATGTCCAAGTGAGGGGGGTGGCTCTTAGTATAGTAGTTTCCTGATGCAACCATTTCATGATCACAACTCCATACTTGGATCAACCAACATGACACATGATAGAGGGAGTGCTCAAGTACTAGAAAACCATATTGTGAGTCAAAATGTAGTTGGCTAAGTACATGACTCTGTTTCCTCTTTGCTTTCCCTGATGTATTCATCTTCCATAGCCTCTATGTCCTCCCTGACATACAGGGCTATGTCGCCCTTTGCCTTTCCCTCTATCCTGTCTATACATTGTGTAACCTCAGTCATTATTCACTGTGGCCCAAGTTTCTGTGATGGCTATGAGGTTCACCTCACTGTCTGCCACCAATGCTTGGAGCTCACTGATTCTATTACCCAGACTCCTGGCATTAAGGCAGATATTCTTCCAGCTAACTCCGGATCCACTTTTGCTGTTTCGTGATCTTACATTCCTTCCCATTCTCCTTACCTTCTTATTTTTTTCTGTTACTTGCAGACCCTAAGAGTCTTCCCCTTTGCCTTGTCCACTACTCCTTTTTGAACCTCAACCCTATTTTTACCCACCTTACTGCTACCAGTCCCAAGTATAGGCAGAAAACAAGTTAAATTCCCCTCACTCACTCCCTTTACCCTGGTTCCACTAGCCTCAGTGTCCCCCACAGTCAGTTTAACTGTCCAATGTAAATCTAGGTGATACAATCGAAAAGGGGTCCCTAGAAACTATTATTATATGAGACATTAATCTAAATTGGCTTTCCAAGGCTGCTACTCCACTACTATCATTCTGTGACACACATGGCTTAACACAGCTCATCAACGAGCCCACCAGAATTAATAATAAGACCCCAAGTAATAGCATACTTCTGGACATTATTCTGGTGAGCAAGCCTCATCTATTCTCCCATGCTGGAGTATTCTTCAATAATATCAGTGATCACGGTTTCATTGCCAGCATAAGAACAACCAATAAACCCACATCCCCCTCTAAGTTCTCAGCTAGAAGATCAAAACAGAATTTTGACATCCATGCATATTTGGAAGATATGAAGTACTCCACGCGCTGGCAAGAATTCTACCTGGCTAAAACCGTGGATACAGCCTATGATGTTTTTAATGACATAATCATAGGAGCCCTAAACATATATACACCATTATCTAAAGTGCGAATAAGAAATAAAACGTGTCATTGGTTCAATTCAGACCTTAAAACTGCGCTACTAGAGATAATCTATGGAAAAAGGCACGTAAATCAAAGTCACTGTCAGATTGGGGTCAGTTCAAAAAGGCTAGGAAAATATGTACCAGGAAGATCAGAGATGCTAAGGCTGTTTACTATCGTACTGAGCTGGACTCCTCTTTTCAGAACCCCGCTAAATTTTGGAATACTATCAGTGACATATCTGGCCACGCACCAAGTAATTCGCTCCCAGCAAAGATAATTTCCGGGACAACCATTATCAATGACAGGCTGGAAGTTCTAGAGTCATTCAACAATCACTTCGCGACTGCAGGATTAGCATTTGACAACTCTCCTGCAAACTCAATGCGATCCCAGTTAGGCATACAACTTACCGAAACTCTGGTGACAGACTCTATTTTCTCATTACAACCAGCTACTTTGAAACAAGTGGAAGACTTGCTATGCCATCTGGACATAAAGAAAAGTGCAGGTGTGGACTCCCTCGACCCCTACTTCCTAAAGATTGACGTTCATGTACTAGTGGTACCAATGACACACTTATTTAACCTTTCGTTATTACTAGGGACAATCCCTTCAATTTGGAAAACTGCACAGGTCATTCCACTATTTAAATACGGGGACCCTTCTGACCTCAACAACTACAGATCAATCTCCATCCTCCCTGTACTATCTAAACTGCTGGAAAAGATTGTAAGTACACAAATGAGAGCCTACCTAGAATCAGCTAATCTCCTAAACCCTGCACACTCTGGATTCAGAGACAAACATAGCGCCATTACGGCCCTAGCAAAAGTAACCAATGACTGGCAATCAGAACTGAATAATAAAAATTGTATCTCTGCTGTGTTCCTGGCTCTAAGTAAGGCATTCGACACAGTTGACCATGAACTGCTCCTCTCATCCCTGAAATCTATAGGGCTGGATTCACTCTCCTTGTGATGGTTCAACAACTACCTTACTGGATGATTCCAGCAGGCTAAGGCGGAAGGTGAACTGTCCCCCCTTAAACCACTGCAAAGAGGTGTACCCCAGGGATCTATCCTTGGTCCTATTCTATTCGCCATCTATATCAACAACATTGATAATAACATCACCAAGGCCACTGTACACCTATTTGCCGATGATACAGTGCTCTATGTCAGCCACCCTTCTCCAGAGGACGCCTGCAAAGAGTTACAAACAGAGTTCAATCTACTCCAACATCAACTCCTGAGCAAAAAACTCCTGCTCAATGCAAAGAAAACAAAGGCAATGTTTTTCTCTCCCCACATGCATGCAGGATATCCAGTTTCAAATACACTCCCATATATATCCACTATCCTTGGTGAAAACCTTGAATTCGTAGTAAAATTCAAGTACCTGGGAGTCCAGCTCGACAGTAGGCTTTCTTTCATAGAACACATGGAAGAACTACTAAAAAAACTTCGCCAGAGACTTGGTCTTTACTTTAGAATAAAACATTTTCTCACAAGTAATGCTAAGTTAAGGCTGGTCCAAGCCACATTTCTTTCTGTAATCCACTATGCTGATTTCTTATACAGTCGTTGCCCCACCTCCTACCTGGGAAAACTGAACACACTCTATCATAGGGCATTGAGGTTTATCACAGGACTACCATTCAACACCCACCATTGCTCCCTATATGCAGCAGTTGGATGGACTTCGCTTCAGTTCAGAAGGGACAGAAATGCTGCATTATGGATTTTCAGAGCTACAGGTATATCCAAGCAATTACCACAATATGTCTCGGACTGCTTCACACAAATCACTATAAGGAAATATGCCCTAAGAAGCTACTCTTCCATCCTGCTCAAAGTGCCCAAAGTCAATTCTCGCTTTGGAAGGACAGCTATTAGTTTTGTATTGCCCTCCTTATGGAACAAATTGCAGAAAACACTAAAACTGAGTATACCTATATCCATCATATCCTTTAAATCTGTCTACTCAAGGCTTATTAAGGAACAATGCAACTGTTTTTGACAGCAGTAGGGCTAATCTTTTCCCTCTCCTTCATCTCCAAACCTGTCCCTTCCACTAACTCTCTCCACTAACTCTACGTTCTATATTCCTACCTTACCTCCTAGTTTACCCACGATAGCAAATTTTACCTTGTCCATTCTCCCTCCTATATTTCTCTACCTCATCACCGTCCATCTTCACCCTCCCTTCCTGCCTACTTGCATCCCTCCCCTCTCTCTTTGTTACTGAAGCCCCACCTCCCATCATCTTCCAAACCTCTCGTTGTCTATTTTTCATCCCTGCCTATTTGCATCCCTCCCCTCCCTCTTTCTGAAGCCCCACCACCCATCATCGGCCCAGACCACTTGTTGTCTATTTCCTTCCCCTCTGACAAATCCCCCTATACAATTATATGCTAGTCACCACCTACACTGGCTCCATGCCCATATTCATAATCCCCTCTGTTATTTCATATATATGGAAAAATGTAAATATGTGAATTATGCCAATGTGTCATGCCTATTCACAGATATCTATGTGTTGGTATCTGTAATGACTGTATAACCTGTTCTATCATTGTATTTTGTTCCCTGCATTGCATCATATTTTATGTAACTGACCATATTCGCAATCCTCTCTGTTATCTTATATATATGTAAAAAAAAAAGGTAAATATGTGAATTATGCCAATGTGTAATGCTTATTAGCACATATTCATGTGTTGGTACCTTTAATGACTCGCATAACCTGTTCTAACATTGTAATTTGTTCCTTGCATTGTACCATGTTTTATGTAACTGACTTTGATCTAACCAGGTCCATCTTGCAAGTGAGCACTGCTCAACGATGTTCACCTGGATAAATAAAGATTTTGATTGACTGATTGAAATGTCAAACCTCTTTCCCAGTGCACTGGTCCCCTTTCTTGTCAGATGAAGGTCCTCAGATTTGAATAGGCTCCTGTCTCAGGAGTCCCACGCAAATTGGTACCCTGTCTCCTGGCACCATCCCTTTAATCACCTATTTAATTCATCTTTCTCTTTCCTCCTTACACTAAATTTCCTACCCCCCCCCACTTCACACAGGGAGGACCTCAAAAAAAGTCAGGAAGGTCGAGTGTGCCTACAATCTATCTATCTATCAACCTATGCCGGTTCCACTTCACATGCTCCACAGGCTGGTTTACCAGATCATTGGTACCCAAGTGCGCCAGCACCCCCAGCTCCCCCCTTCCTCTCCACTATCCTCCCTATTCTATGTCCTAGATGACTGATGTTCCAGGAATGCACCTGACTATCCTCCACCCCTCCCACCACCCACCATCCTCTTTACTCCCCTGATCATAGAACCCCTGACCACTAAGACTTTCCTAGCTGCCTTCTTCCTACTCTTACCCCTAGGTGCCACTAGGTCATCACTCCCATTTCTCCCAAGTGACCCAGAGGCCCCCCCCCGGTGGAGTCAAGTACCTGAGTTTCTTGCAGGGGTACAAAGCAATTTGTCATCAGGGTGGTGTGGGGTTGGTTGACCTTCTTGTGGCTGCCTCTGCTACCCTTCCCCCTCTCCCTCCCCAACACTCTCCACCCGCTGGACCAGTGGGCCTCTGGGGGAGTGGGGTGTGGGCTCCAGTTGAGCCACTGCCACAGGAGAGATATTGCTTCCCTTGCTGCTACCAACTGAGCATGAAGCTCAGCAAAGATCTTGCAGAAGGGCCAGTGACCCCTCCTCTACAGCGTATCCCTAGAGAAGAGCACCCCACAGTCTCTGCAACTCATGTCCTTCCCCATAAACCTCATGAGGTTTAAGCAGTTTTATTCCTCTGCTCTCCCTAATGCACTACTTCTGAAAGCAGAAAAAAAATGGATCTGGGAAACAAGCTGAGACTGCTTTCCTAGTTCACAGGCCCTTCCCCTTTATCTGCCTCAGGTGCAAAATTGATCAGGAGGGGGAGCTTTAGTTGCCTCTACCACTCTGCTCTCCCTAATGCACTGTTTCTGAAAGCATATACAAAATGGATCTGGGAAAGAAACTGTTTTTTTTCAGTTCACAGGTCCCCTTTTTAGCTGCCTCAGGTGAAAATTGGAAGGGGGAGGTTTTTTTTTAGCTGCCTCTGCCCATCTGCCAGTGAATAAAGTGTACAGAAAAAAATACCAGGTCTCTAAGGGTCATGATTATGTAACCCCCACCCCCCCCCTGCAGTGTGTGTAAATATCATACACCACTGAGGGCTTCAAGTTCCTTAATTAATTAGTCATTTTGGCCTCTGCCTAACAATGGGGACTCTGTGGGTCAGAGGTCACCATAGGTGTGCAGAGGGCATAAATTGGGGGTTTGGCATGAAGAAATAGGGATTCTGCCATTGGGTGAGTGTGGCAGTGGTAGGAAGAGTAGTGAGCAGGGCCATTTGCCTGCTTGCCAAGATGGCTTGTGTTTCTGTGGGCGGCTGAGCCAAAAAGGGAGTGCCACAAGTTGACGTGGCAGTAGCTGCTATTTGAGTCAGAGACTGCGCCGTGGGAAAGTCAGTATAATTTTTATCTGAGACTGGCCAGAAATGGACAAGCAGTGTGAGGGGGGACAGCGGTCTCAAACCGGTGACTGCCCCGACCATTCAAGGAAGACAGTGTTAAGGGGAAAGTGGAATAGAGCCCAGTACTGTGCAGAGAGGGCCTGTACTGGAGCATTGTTGCAGACCTGGTTGTGGCAGCTCCAGGGGCTCTGTGGGAATCAGTCCATGTCCAGAGAGAGGGAGTGCATCCAGAACAAGGGGGACCAACCCAGTTTTAGCTGTGGGGGGGGGGACGTCAGCCCCATGCTTTAGTGGGGACAGTTCCTGCCTGGGCCCTGTTTGAGTGCCACTGAAGGAGGGATGAAGAGAGGAGCTCTGATTTGTAATGGCTATTTCCCATCAAGCCACCTCAATCAGTGAGAGCATTTAGAGTCAGAGAACAGAGGAATGTGAGGATTTCAGCTGCTGCCTGTACTGTGGGTCACCGGCCTGGAATAAATGCTGCCCAGAACCTTTAGCAGCCATCTCAGCCCAGGGGACCAATGCCTATGCTATTAGGTGGGGGCCAGCTCAGACACATGTAGCCACTTCTACCTCATTTAGACCCCTGTGGACTGGAACTAAAAAACTGTATATGGCACCATGGAGTTACCTTGTTAATAATTAAAATTGGATCCCCCATTTTGAAGCTGCAGCTTTTGTGGACCTTCATTTATTTAACTCTTCAGTATGTCTACTGCTTAACTTAAAGATTTTCCTGCAGCCCAGCACTGAAGAAAGACACCCTCCTAGTCATGGACCCTTCAACACCGCCAATCCTGGTAAGAACTATTTAGATAAATTTGAACAGTGTTTCTGCTGCTGTGGGCAACCCTCCCCTATTTTAATATCAGGCATACCCCTAGGCTGTGGGGATGGGGAGGGCTTACAAATATGGGGGCTCATCTGGGATTGGTGTTTTCAGGGTGCCTGGCATGGTGTGAGATTTTGTGCCTTCAGAGGGCTCATGGCACCAGTTGGGCTCAGCTAGGTGCATAGCATTTTCTTGAACATGTGCCATTTATGCAAATGCCTCAGGGCACAGCACAAGAATTGAACTGTGGGTTCTTTTTGGGGGTGGAGGAATTTGCCTGCCACATTCTAAGGCATGTGTGCCAGGGAGATTGCATCCAGCTTTGGAAGTGTGAGCAGCTTCTCATTTAAGAGAAAAAAAGTTTGCAAAATCTTTTCCAGGATTGCTAGAGCATCCCAGGCCTTGGACATTCTGGTCTCATCACCTATGCTGCAGTGGGTATGGGACACTGTGGAAAAAAACAGTGGCTCAAAATGTATGGTGTGCCCATTTGAGGGCTACCAATGCCACCTTTGCTACCTATATGCACCATGTGCCAGAGAAGGGACACTTCAAGTGTGGAGCAGCTGCTATGTCCACCGCCCATTGAATCATTGGCCTCCACTGAATCAGCTTTCGAGGATTGGGAGGACATCAAAAGACAGTTAAGTGCATCAGTGGAGAAGAAGCAGAAAGAAGGTGGTCAGTCACACAGTAGCCCCCTGACGACTCTGCTGCCCTGCAGGAATGACGCTGCGACTCAATCTAAAGACCTAGCCCTGGTACCCCATGTGCAGGGCTAGGGTCGAGCAGACCACATGAAGCTTCTAACTCCAGAGGATTTCAAAGGTGTGTCCAGGCCTGCCTGTAGTGTGCCTGCAGAACCCCCAAGCAAAGCAGCTCCAGCATCGCCTGAGCCTGAAGAATAGCTGTGGGAAACCAGTAGCTCCCCTGCTGCGGCAGCTGTGGCAGCACAGCCAAGTGAAGATCGTGTTGCAGATATAGTAGTGGAATGTGAGGGTGAGCTGAGTGATGTTGATTTGGAATGGGAAATTCCATCTCAATTTGAAACTGTCTACCTTATGCCCTGGAAAGATTGGCCCACCCTTGCTACCAAGTGTAGGAGGAGGCGAGAGACCTATGAAGTTTGTAAAGATGGGAGCCCTGAGGTGAGGCGCTACTGGGAGGGGATCTACACAGCCTGTCTGAGTGGAGCCAAGCCAAATGATTATCCATCAGAAGATTTTCCAAGACTACCCCCAGTACATATACAGTATACCTATCTCCCAGAGCACATCTGGGATATAATTTAAGAAAATCAGCAAGACTGGGTGTTTTGGGGTACCTCCATTAAATTGTACAAGAAACACAAATTAGGTCCCCATAGTCCCTATGATAGTGGGGTGTGGAAGAAGGAAACACCAACAACAGGAGTAAGGAGAAAAACACACCAACGTGTGATTTTATTGCTAATACTTTAAACAAAAAATAATAAATGAACAAACTTAAGCTACACAACTAAGACCTAGAGCATCAGTCCCACTCTCTGTGTATCCTCAACCTGCACTCAGGCTAAACTGATCTCTCTATCTGAACCAAGGGACTGATATTTATACAACGAGCAATCACATGATCTTAAACTCCGCCTCCTAGTCTAATACATGGAATTTCCTAAGCTAAAACGATAATAAGAATAAATAATAAGGCAAAAGAAAACATGGGAATTAATAATCTCTTTGTTTTTTATAAAAATTATTATTCAAAAATGAGAATGGATCTTTTTATCATTAAAGCACTCTGTGTAGTCCTACCCCTCCAGTAATGAATGACAGTATCACACAATAAAAAGGGCAACAGTATGGGGTACCAGTCTCTAAAGGATACACCTGCTTATGGTTGCAAAGGTAAGCTTCTGATACCAATATTGCAGTTCTATTGCACAAGCAAAGTACAGACTGTTAGCATTTTGGCAATGCAGCTTTATTTATACCAGTTCTTGTAGGAAAGTAAATACAGTATAATATTGTTTATAGAGGTTTTCTGTAACAGGAGCTCATTAGGGAGAAAGGCCGAGTGTTCCTCTAAACAGTCTCTACCCTGCAGGCAAGGTCTGCGCATAACTATGCACACAAGAAGAGAAAGAAAAAAACAATTTGAAGGCTTTCTTTTGTTTTATTATTGTCAACTTTAGTGAGGCTGTAAGAAAACGAGTGGTGCAGGAGACTGAAGTTCGAGCGAGAGGAGATCCAAAGAAAGCGGAGCACTCAGGCGCTCATAACCCCAAAGCATACACTCTCCCATTCAAACAAACAGCAGAGAAGGCTTCTTTCTTCCAGCCCCGCACTGCTTCAAAAAGGCGCCATAAGTGTAGTGCTACAGTTGCTGTCCTAAACCATAGGGAGAGCAGGGCAGACACAGAGTGGGGACATTAATTACAGCAATACTTTAATATTTAAATGAAGCTCTGTGGCACCGTCCGCTTCTCCAAGTAACTACTTAGGAAGAAAACAAGATTCAGACATACTGTAAATAAACAAATAAGGCGACTTTTGCCTTCTCATTGACTTTGCTCTAATTTTAACATGTACGAGCGTAGCCGAAAATGCAGTGGCTGCCGTCCAGCTACCCACAAAGCAGCATTGCTTTTCAGGGGATTCAGGGGAAAACTACTTTATTTCTTAAACATTTCCCAGGTACCCAAAAGCATACCTCTCAACCTTTTGTCTCCCAAATGTGGAACATTGCCTCTCAAAATGTGGAACAAATGAGCAAAATGTGGAACACTTAATCAAATCTTTACCTAGGAGGCTCAGAACACTGTTAAAATGTTTGCATTTATGTTTAGAAAGTCTGTTATTAGTTGAGTAATATATTTTTTGCAACATTTACTACAGATTTTTGCTTTAAAATGTTAATACAGCGTGCCCTGACCAGGCTCCGGACCCCTCAATTTCTGGAACCTAAACAGTTTTTCAGAAATCCTCTGTACTGCAAGGGATCCAGCATGCCTTGACCAGGCTCTGGACCCCTCAATTTCTGGAACCTTAACAGTTTTTCAGAAATTGTCTGTACTGCAAGGGATCCAGCGTGCCTTGACCAGGCTCCGGACCCCTCAATTTCTGGAACCTAAACAGTTTTTCAGAAATCCTCTGTACTGCAAGGTACTAGCCCTGACTTTGGATTTGGTACCAGTGGAAGTTGATTTCCAAGTGGCCCCACTATCTTCTGCTGAACACATCTCTAACTACTGTATCTCCCTCTGTGTCTCTAGTTGAATTTATGTGCTAGTGTTTAATAATTTGTTTAATCCTTACAGTCATTTTAAGTTCTGAGGTGATATTAGAAGTGAATTTAGAGCCTTGACTGTGTAAATCTCTCTTTTGCTCTCTGTCCTGCAACCTCTCTCCTCCTCCCCCACACCGTCTGCTTTGCTCTCTGACCCTGCCCACTTATATTTATTCTCTTTGGCTTTTCCATTAGCAGATTATATCCTCTCACCACTAGAGGGCTATATCTCTATCTCTTTATCTAGTACGTAAGCCATGTGGGCTATCTCTGCCTTTCTCTTGCCTCTCCTCCTCCTCCTTGCTCTGGCCCCCCTCTTCTCTCTCCCTGGTCCTAGCCACCCCACCCCACCCCTCCCCCGCCACCCTCTACTCTGGTTTCCACTGCTACTCCAAGGGAACTCTCCACTTCCACTTGAGTGTTGTGCTTGGTGCACCGATTGGATATTCCTGGTTACTTAACCCGACCACTACTCTCAATAAGTGTGGCCACCTCTCTACACTGTACCACCTTGCAGTCCATATGGGACACCGCCTGGAACCTTGCAACCTCTACTCCAGGAAAAACACCAAACTATCTCTCAAAGAGCTGCGACTCTGCTCCTTAAAACTTCTACTCCTCCTCCTTCTCATCTCAGGCAGCATCCATCCTAATCCTGGCCCTAGAAGCTCAGGCCACACACAACTCCAGGTGCCCTTATCCTTGCAACTATTAATATCTGCAGCCTACTACCAAAGCTGGATGCACTCCAAGCCTTCATGTGCCAACACAACCCTGACATCCTTGCAGTGGTGGAAACTTGGCTGACACCTAAAGTTCCTGACTCAGCAGTAACAATACAGGGCTACAAAGTCCACAGGCTGGACGGATATCCAAAAAGGCGGTGGTTAGCAATCTATATCAAAGACTCCTGTCTTGGCACCCTGTAACAACTCCATCACTTTCTGCTCAGCCCAGATTCTGCCAATAAAAATCATCCTAGGTCCCAACCATAAAGCCCTGACTATTGTCTCTGTATACATCCCACCCAGGGACCCTAAACATGGATTCAATGATGTCCTAAACTTTATCAACTCTCATCCTTCCGAAGCTGAACTTATTCTACTAGGGGATTTCAACATAAACTGGTTAGCATCGAGTGCCAGTGCCTATAAAGACTCCATCTCAGCTGCTAACCTCATGCAAATGGTAAACTCCTCTACTAGGATTAACTACAAGACTGGCTCCAGTACCCTCTTGGATTGGGTCCTCACCACTCACCCGACAAGGATTTCTAGTACGACCATTCTCCCAGACTCACTCAGTGACCACTCCCCAGTCATGTGTGCATGGTCTAACAAATTCCTTAAGCCCCCTCCCAAAATTATCACTAGCAGAGTCCTTCCTCATGGAAAACTTCCACATCTCAAACAACACCTGCTTCTACAAGACTGGCTACCAATTTATGAAGCAACAGATGTTAACTTGGCTCTTGATCACTTCATCTCAATTTTCAACAAAGCCTGCGACCTCTTTGCCCCTGCTAAAAGGCACAAAACAAAATCTCTCTCTAACCCATGGGTCACCGAGGCTCTTCTCTCACAGCTGAAACTAAGGGATCACCTCTGGGCAGTTGCCATGGCCACTGGCAAACAACTGGATGTCCAAAATTACAAACAAGCACGAAATGCCTGCACAAAAGCCGTACGGCTAATGAAATCACCTATACAATGCCAGCCACTCACCAATACATGGGAAATGGTCGTGCTTTCTGGGACAATATCAAGGATGTCACAGGAAGCAGCCAAAACCTCTCTGGCTATGTTAATGGTTGATGGATCCTCAACCCTTGACCCCAAGGTGATCGCAAACATCTTTAACACGGCTTTTCAGACCTTAGTGCTGTCCTACCCCATGACTTTTTTCAAAAATAGGCCTACTCCCAAAGACCTCAGCCCTCAGTCTAACCATCCCCTCTTCTACTTCAGGAAGGTAAGGCTGAATGAAGCTCACTGCTATATTACTGCAGCTATCTCTAAATCTAGATCTAGTAGCGACACCCTGGACCTTAAGCTTCTGTTGCTCACCCTCAGTGAGGTAATTCATCCATTAACAAAAATCCTAAACCTCTCTCTCAGCTGTGGAAAATTCCCGGACCTATGGAAAACAGCCACTATGACACCTGTCCATAAAAGTGGGGACAAGACGATTCACTCAAATTATCGCCCTATCTCCATACTGCCCTCACTCTCTAAGGCACTTGAGCGCATCGTAGCTGATCAACTTACCGACCACTTGGATAAATACAATATACCTTGTCCACAACAACACGGCTTCCAGAAAGGTCACAGCACCACCACAGCCCTTCTTGAGTTCACTGGAGCTTTGCACAAATCCCCTTGACAACGGCCTTCTCACAGGGGCCGTTTTCGTCGACCTCTCCAAGGCCTTCGACACAGTACACCATGGACTACTAATACACCAACTACTGAATGCCGGGCTATCACCTGACTCTTCTCTGTGGTTTAAAAGCTACTTAGAAAACCGGTCACAGAGAGTAAAAATTGCGGACGCTCTTTCTAACACCCTGCCTGTTCGCTCAGGTGTCCCACAGGGATCCATACTGGGACCCCTCCTTTTTTAGCCTTTTCTTAAACTCCCTCCCTTACCACTGCTCTGAGAAGATCATACTATATGCCGATGATGCTGTTGTATTCTCCACTCACAAAGATCCTGCAACTCTTCAACACAACCTTCAACTTGGTTTCAGTTCTGTAGAGTCATGGTTTCTTAATCATAAACTGGTCCTCAATGACAAGAAAACCAAATCTATGCTGTTCTGCAGCTCTCATAACCACAAAGCTACACCACTTGGCTATCTCCACCACCCAGACCAACACTCTAGATCAGGTGGTGTCCTTCAAATACTTAGGGATTCAGCTTGACCCTAATCCCTCCTATGGACTTCATGTAGATAATGTAGCTAGAGCTGCTAATACACGGCTTGGTCTCCTCTACAAACACAGACCACACCTCACGCCCAGAAGTTTTGAAGGTTGCAGTCCTGAGCTCTGTGATCTCTGTAATAGACTATGGTCTCATCATTTGTAAACCTTACAACCACAACCCTTAGAGCGCCTCTCAACTGCCTTAAATAAAGCATGTCGGCTCATTACTGGTGCTCACCGTCTCACCCACACATGTGACCTGTACACTCAGACCGGCTGGCTCCAACTATCAAACCACATAAAGTTTCTCACCTGCTCCATGGTCAAAAAATCACCTTGGCCTTGCACCTTCTGGGGTCTCAACTCTGTTACAACACCGAATTAACAAACGGTGCCTTAGGAGATCCACGCTACAGCTACTGAAAGTCCCCCACTGTCACACTTCACAGGGACAACGCTCTTTTGCTTATCGAGCACCACTCTGGTTCAATGGCCTCAGCCCAACCATCTCCTCTGCCCCAACTATTGGTATGTTTAAAACTAGGCTCCGGGACTATCTCACTACCAACAGCTCCTGTGACTGCCCAACTTAACCTTGTTCTCCACTTCCCTTTCTGCTCTAGTTGTCCCCCTCTCCTCCCCTCCTCACTGGATTCTACCCTCACATCTTGGTATACCCAATGCTGCACTTTTCACCCTCTTGACACGTTCCTGCATTCCTTCTCCCCCACCCTCTTCCCTCCCCTATGACTCTGGCACTTCTTATCTGTTGTCTGTTTTCTCTGACAAATGCAGCTGGCTGCCTTTACAATGCTACCCTTGAACTGTATTTAACTGTACTAATCTGTACTCTGTTTGCAATGTCCACTTTGTTGTAATGCCTGTCTTGATGTTCCCCATAATTTATATTTCTCTGACGTGGAACCTTTGTAAAAGAGCCATGGCTCAAAGGTATTTGTAATCCTAGACTTGATAAATAAAATACTGAATGTGGAACAAGTCCTCACAGTGTGGAACAGGTAGCTTTTGTGAAGTAAAATGAGGAACGTTCCTCGTAATGTGGTACAGTTGAGAGGTATGCCCAAAAGCAGAGAATGCCATTACAAAACTGTCAATAATCCTAATAAGTAGGGTGGACAGACACAAGCATTTATAAGGGCACAGCTCATGTAGTCCTAAATATATATAGATTTATATTTTAGATCTGGGTCATTTCTCTTTATTTATCAGGTGCTGCAGCAAAGTACCAGCGCAAAGCTCTATACACTAAAAGGGGCTAATGCAGCTGCACCTACTCCAGTACCTTTAGAAGGATATTTATTTCTTAGAAGTATTTACACTACTGACTCTGCATGTACTCCACTGGCAGGGAGGCTCAAACTTAGGGACTGAAAGGAAATTAGAACAAATAAGAAAAGAGACATGTAGGTGGCCAACCTACAAGAAAGAAAAGGATAGGAAGGAAGAAAAAGGTGCTGTTACAACAGACTTTAAGTTGGGGAAAAAAAGAAGATAGGAAAGGGTCCCTGAGGATCTCCCCCCCATGCCAGGGTGGGGCAGAGTACCACCACAGTCCCACTATGGCCCCTCCAAGAAATCCAGAGGAAAGCTAAAGGGATGTGCATCTGGCATGTGTACGGAGGCCTCACCCTGTTCAAGACTTTTGCACTTGTACAAGACCTGGAGGGAAGAAGAAGCAAGATCTATGCCCAATGAGTGGATTCCTTCAGAGAGGCAACCACAAAGCCCCACCCAAAACATCATTCCTCGCGGCTGTGAAGGGACTGCTGGACTTTGATCAAGTGTGTTTTGCTGCCCCCCTTGTTTGCCAGAGGACTCGCTGCTGGTACTTCCCCACAAACTGTTGTCCTGAAAGTGAAGCGAAGGAGATGCTTGAACTGTGATCTGCAGAGCAAATGGGTAAGATAAACCCTTTTTTCTTTCTTTTGCCTTAAAAGGTTGAGTTATAGCATAGGCAGTGACTGTGAACTTTTGGACTCTGCATATGGACACTGTAATGACTGTCTGCATCTTGGGGAATTTCCAGCAGTGTGGGGGGGGGTAGCACTGTTAGATCTGTACTGTATTAACCTGTTCAGCAATATTTATTCTGTTGTTTTTATGCCTTTTAACGTTTGCATTGTTTATGCTGCAGTGGGAACCAGTGTTTATTGCGTTAAGTATAAGTTTCTAATTTGGGCAAATCTGGGCAGCTGGCAGCTCTAGGCAGGCAACCATCAGTTTTAGACAGTCTAGCAGGATGGTGGGTTGGTGGGCAGTTAGGCTGGGATGGCCCCCTGTTGTCCAGCAACCCATCCGTGGACCAGCATGTGGTTGGGTCACCAGAAAGGCACCACCAGTGGCTGGTGAGATGGTTGGGATGCCATGGTTTAGGTCCCAGGCCCAGGAGTAACAGAGTGGGGTTTTGTGTCCACTGTCTCAGTAGTTCTTCAGTGGGCCATGGTGCCTTTGCTTGGTGGGGGAGTGCACATATCCCGCTGTAGTCAGTCGCCAGTGTAGCTGGAAAAGGAGTACTCACTGGGACGATGAGCATATCATACACTGTTGAGGGCTTCAAGGTCCTTAATTAATTAATCATTCTGGCCTCTGCCCACCGGCACAGACTCTACAGGTCAGAGGTCACCAAAGGTGCGCAAGGAGCATAAATTGGGGTTTGGCACGAAGAAACGGGGAGCCTGTTTTCGGTGAGTGTGGCAGCGGTAGGGACAGTGGTGAACAGGGCTGATTGCCTGCTTGACAAGATGCTTTGTGTTTCCGTGAGTGGCTGGGCCAAAAAGGGAGTGCCATGAGTTGACAAGGCAGCAGATGCTATTTGAGTTGGGGATTGCCCCATAGGAAAGGCAGTGTAATTTTTGTTTTCCCTCCTGGAAGGCTGCATCTGAGACAGCCAGAGATGGACAGATGGTGTGAGTAGGGAGAACAGTCTCGAACTGGTGACTGCCCTGACTGTTAGAGGGGGACAGTGTTGAGAGGGAAGCGGAATGGAGTCCTGTATTGTGCAGAGGACCTGCCTTGGAGCATTATTGCCAACCCAGTTGTGGCAGCTCTGGGAGTTCTGTGGGAATCAGTCCATGCCCAGAGAGAGGGAGAGCATCCAGAACAAGGAGGGCCCACCCGCTTGTGGCCGTGAGGTGGGAATGTCTGCCCCATGCTTTAGTGGGGACAGTTGCCTGCACGGGCCCTGTTTGAGTGCCACTGAAGGAGAGATGGAGAGAGGAGCCCTGATTTGTAACAGCTGTTTCATCTCAAGCCACCTCAACCAATGAGATCATTTAGAGTCAGAGAAGAGAGGAATGTGAGGATTTCAGCTGTTGCCTGTACTGTGGGTCACCCGGCCCAGAATAAATGCTGCCCAGAACCTTTAGCAGCCATCTTGGCCCAGGGGACAAATGGCTACAATATTATGTGGGGGATAGCTTGGCCACATGTAGCCACTGCTACCTCATTTAGACCCCCATAGTCTGGAACTGAAAAACTGTACATGGCGCTATGGAGCTACCTTGTTAATTAAAACTGGATCCCCAATTTGAAGCTGCAGCTGTTGTGGACCATCATTTATTTAACCCTTCAATATGTCTACTGCTTAACCTAAAGGTTTTGTTGCAGCCCGGCACCAAAAGAAAGTCCCCCCCCCCCCACTGCCACCAAGACATGGACCCTTCAATGCAGCCAATCCTGGTAAGAAGTATTTAGATAAATTCAAATGGTGTTTCTCCTGCTGTGGGCAACCCTCCCCTATTTTAACATCAGGCATACCCCTAGACTATAGGGATAGGGGGCTTTCAATTATAAAAAGATGCATAGACAACTACTGTGGAAGTCCTTTTTTTGCATCATAGTGTGGAATTTTCCCTTTCAGTTTTATCCAATTTTTCAATAATAAGTCAAAACACAGGCACTAAACATGAGGATACTGTAGGATACTGAGAGACAAAGGAGGTAAGCATCCAATTGCCCTCTTGAAGTCATGGTAAGAGGAAACAAGCATGGACCACTATGACTCTCCTAGCTGCCTTCTTCCTGGGAGACCCTGTGAGACCCCCCCCCCAATCTCTCAAAGATTGTTTGCTGGGTCTGAGACCCTGCAAGACCCAGCCCACTTTAAGCCCTGCCCTCTGGTCTACCTAATTCACTGCTTCTGAAATCAGAAACAAAATGGATCTGGGAAAGAAACTCTGTGAAAAGCAGTGCCATCTTAATGCAAGAAGTTGCAAGTGACAGTCCTACAGTGCTGGAAAAAAAGAACAGCAGAGTTACCTACATTATGGCTGAGACTGCAACACATAAAGTTAAAGGAGTCCACCTTCCCAGCTAATGGAACCTTCTCTTTAACTCAGTGGTTAAAACTGTTGTCACTGGGACTGGTCACTTCAAAAAGATTCAAATAATTTGATCTAGTGTGTGTTTTGAAGGGTCCAGACAAAACCACAATGCAGGCTCCAGTTCAGTACTGGCTCAATCTTCAGGCCAGGAAAGAGAGCTCATGCCATGTCCCAAGCTATCGCCAGATATGAGAGACCTCAAAACATCAATGTGTAGCTTCGTGAAATTCAGAATTAAGCTACTTGAATCAAACTTGACATATTATCCTTGCACAAGTCAGAGGACCGTCTCTTTTAAGCAAGCTGTTCAGATAAAGACTGATATGGGTTCCTTGCTCCTGTGAACTGCTGCCATTACCGCCAAGTACATTGTGAATTCCTAAATAACTGCTTTCAGCCCAAAGGGCAAAACGCTGAACGTCAAATTATGTGCACAAATAGTAATACTGTATACAGAATGTAACTATGAATTTGAAAGGTTAGAACATGGATGCCCAGGTCCTTTAGGTTCACTCAGTCAAAGTCTTCAAGTCTCATGGATTTCAGGCACCTGTTCAAGAGGTGGAGAGTCAGAATGACTTGAAACCCTTGATCAACTTCAAACATGCCATCAGCACCAGTATAGCCTTATCAAATGCTAAAGATCTGGATTTCAGGAGAGCTGACTTTACCTTGATGAGGGAATTAGTCTGGAGTAGGAGTGTGGAGGAAAGGTGGAGAGAAATGAAAGGGGCCATTCATGAGGCAACAAAGTCAATCTTGAGCAAGGCTGGAGTCACGTGATGCAGCCTACCAAGTAGCAGCTCCAGCTACCCCCGAATAAAACTGCAAATTTCTGAGTACATCTACCATTATTTTGGCACCTATAAGTCTTAGAAGCTCGTTGAAGATCCAGAGATGGTTACTGCAGTTCGAAATTGGAGGTATGGACATAGAAATGAAGGCAGCGCTGCCAAAACACCCCCCACCGCCCATGCCCTAGAAGGCCAGCAAGAAAACTAAGGCTCAGGCCTCTTCCAGCTGGCACTCTGCAACTGCTTCACTGGAGCAAACCCCACTAACTGTGGAGCATTTTTTAGCAGAATTTCAGCCTTTCAGAGAAGAACTGAGATTGCTTACCTCTAAATTTAAATCTATGGCAGTTGCAATTGAGGACTTATCGAAAAGAACCAGAGATAGTGAGGTTTGAATCAGTTCATTTGAAAAGAGACTCGACCATGTGGATCCTGAGCTGGTGGCAACAAGGCAAAAGATGGTCCACCTAGAAGCCAAGGTAGAAGATCTCGAGGGTTGGAGCTGAAAGAGTAATGCAGTCATTATTGGTCTCCCAGAAAAAGAGGAAGGCGCTGACCCCATATTATTCACTCAAAAGATGATACTTAAACTGGCCCTTCTCCATATGGCCCCAACTGCGCCATAGAGAGAGCACACTGAGCCTTACGCCCCATGCCTGCAGACGGTGCAGCACCTCGCCAATTGATCTTTCATTTTCTGAACTTCCTCAAATGAGAGCATTTCCTCAACAAAATCAAGGAGCTGCAAGAGATAAAATGGGATGGAGCTAAATTGCGAGTGGCACAAGACCTACCGGCCTCAGTTCACCAACGGCGTGCCTCATTCCACTCCATCATCACTAAACTAATTGCAGCAGGCATTATGTTCAGGATGGGATATCCAGCCAGATTCCAGATACTACTATCTGATGCCGGATCCAGCTTTGATGACCCGGCAACAGAGGAGACCGAACTGAAGAAAGCCCTGTCTGAACTGTTCAAAGACCACTGAATGGCAGGCAGCAAGGCTTGGCATGGTTCCAAATAGGCATGTGGTTCAGGTAACTGGACATTATTGTGGAAGCGAGTTCCAAATTTGTGGATTTCTCTGTAGAGTATGGATCAACTTCCACACATTATGTCTGGATTTTTGAACATCCCCCAACCCATCCACCCCCGTTCTGAAGAGGTTACTCACCATTCCAACTGCAATCTGCGTGAGAGACTAATCTCCGATCAATCTCTATGAGCAGCGGTTGTGCAAATGATCCACCGACATGATGAGCAAGACAGTGAGTGCTTCTTTCATCTGTGATTGTTTTCCAGGGTGGGTGGGGTTTGTGATCTGCATGGATGGAGGAGAGTTTAATGAGGTGACTTTTTCTGCATTGGTGCAGCTTTTCCTCGGCTCCTGTGGGAATACATTATGTGACTCTGGGCCAGAGCAGCAATCTATTGTGATGCTCCTGTGTATAATCTGGTTTCTCCATTGAGGGGACTTGGGACAGTGGCTAGTAGACCCAAGTTTATTCGGGTGTGGGTTCAGAGTCTAACTTTGGTGACTTTGTTTACTTCAGCACAAATGGAGGACATTGGTATGCTGAATCCAAAGTCAACAGATATGTGACTTGCTTCACAGCCCCACTGTCCCCTACCTACTGACCCAAGGACATGGATTATCTACCGAGGGGCAGCCCTACATTGGTCCAGCAGTACCCAAGAACTGATCATAGACTGGAGTAGGACCACTACATGGTCTAATGTTATTGGAATATATAAATAACAGCCTATTTCAGCTTAAGCAGTATGAAGTATGGCAATGTTTACATAGTGCCAATCAGTTTATCCCATCACCTGTGGTTGCTGCAAGTTCTATGCTGGTTTAACAGGTGGTAGGGGGATTTAAGAAGTTTAATATTATTTCTAAGAATATGGTAGGTGGGGAGGTCCCCCTTCTATTAGGATTATACTTAGGTTCTGATAACCTAACTTAAGGGACAGGGTTCTCCTTTGGATACAGCTCTATTTTTCAAGTTAAGAGGATAGTGGGAGTGCAATGGGCACTGGGTGGTGTGACTAATCATCATGGGCCATAAAATGCATGAGTTGACAGGTGGGGAGGTGTCAGTACACCATGTTGTTATATCTACTAATTGTACCTTCACATATTGGACATGGGCTAGGGTTTTTTGGTGTTTATTACTGTTACAGTTTTCTGCTTTTATTATTGCATGGTTTCTGGGGTTTCAGGTGGGAGGGGTTGTGTTGGGTGATTGGGATGGGATGTGTGGACTGGATTGGGGGGGCTTGGCATCAGAAGGATTATTGACATTATGGATTAAGAACACACATGTGCCAGATATTTGTTATAAACAACTAAGTAGGAGGGATGGCTAGCTATCTGAAAATCATTACTTGGAATGTTCAAGGGGCTCATAATAAATCCAAGAGGTATCAAATTATTAAGCATCTCCAGCACCTCAAAGGAGATATTTCCTATTTACAAGAGAAGTATTTATTAGAAAGTGAAACAAACTTGTTCCGCAGACAATACATTGGTCAGGTCTACACAGCAGGGAACAGCACACAGAGTAAGGGAGTGACCATATTGCTCTCATGGAAAGTCCCCTTTGTCTGTACACAATGCATTTGGGACCCAAATGGACATTATCTATTTCTCAAGAGAACTCTAGACCAGGTGGAGGTTGTATTAGGATGTATTTATGGACCCAATGTGGATACCCCCTCCTTCTTTATGGAGTTAGTCTCCATCTTGTCCCCCTTCCTCTCCCTCCCTATCTTTTTTTTGGGGGGGACTGGAACCTCCCATTTACTCCAGACCTAGATAGATTAGACAGGAGATGGAAAGGACTATCTCTGGCTCAGTAATCCCTACGGGACCTAACAGGCCATTTGGGTCTATGTGATCCCCGGTGAACATTGAACCCCAATTCTAAGGAATATACATTTCGCTCCATGGTGTATGGAACCTCATCCTGCATTGATTATTTTCTGGTAAGCCAAACATCCCTGACTGGTGTGCTGGGTTGTGGGATGGAAACAGGTGTAATTTCAGATCACTCCTCGGTATAGTGTAGGATCTCGTTTTCCCCTAGCCAACAAAAAGAAACCATTTGAAAAATTATCAACCAGATGTTGAAAGAGGAGTGGGTAATCAAGCAGATGTCTACTTGCATCGATCAATTTACATAGGCCAATCTGGATTCAACAGGTAAACCTGATATTGAATGGGGGGGCATTGAAGTGTTACATTAGGGGGGAGCTCATACGTTTAGCATCAACTAGAAAGCGCAAACAAGAGAAGAAGGCTTTAGATCTCCTATCCCAAATACAAGACCTGGAAGCTCATCTCTCATCTAACACCAGGAAGGAAGGCAGTTAGGCAAAAACTCATCAGGCTCTGGGATCAGTACAGTGATCTTCTGCATGAAAAGGCAGAACTTGCTATCCTGAAAACCCGTGCAACTTATATTGATCAGAGTGAAAAAGCCGGTTGGTTATTGGCCATCAGGATTAAAAAGCAAGAGGCATCAAGAATCATAAATGCCATCCGTTCTTCAGTAGATGAGTCCCTGAAAGTTACCTCCAAAGAAAATTGTATCGGAATTTGAACAGATTACTGTGATCTTTATAGTTCGATGACAGCCCTCCCCGCTAAGCAGATGGTAGATGACTACCTCTCTGCTATTCCACTTCCCACCTTGAACGATGACCAAATGGAATCGCTGGTGGCGCCATTCACTGAGGCCGATATTCTGAAGGCAATTTGAGCTTTTCCACTGTACAAGTCCCCAAGTCCGGACAGCTTTTCATCTAATTTTTACAAGCAGTTCACTGATAAATTGATTCCTTGGTTGCACAAACTGTTCCAGTTTGTACTGTCCTCGGAGCCCCTGGATAAACGGTTATTCTAAACTCCAATAGTAGTGCTTCACAAACCTGGAAAGGAGGCTGACAAAGTTATAAGTTATCAACCGATCTCGCTGTTGAATTATGATATCAAACTATTAGCCAAACTTCTAACGGATAGGCTAAGCAGAGCGCTCCCTTCTTTAATAGGTCCAGATCAGGTTGGTTTTATGGTGGGATCGTCTTCCTCAGACCATTTACTTAAATTGGGCCACTTTTTCTCTGCATCCAGGGAGTCTGATTGTTCTGTTGTACTAATATCCCTGGACATGGAGAAAGCCTTTGACCAAGCTGAATGTCAATTTTTGTTCCAGTCTTTACATTGGTTTGAGTTTCCCTCACAATTCATCCAATGGATTTGTGCCCTATACTTGAATCCTAGTACTCGAATATATTGTAACGGTGTCTTCTCCTCCACGGTTCCCTTATATTCGGGCACTAGGCAAGGCTGCCCATTATTACCGCTGTTGTTCAACATTTATCTAGAGACCCTACTTATTAAACTCAATGAGAACCCAGAGATCCAAGGTATAAGGTTAGGATTCCACGAGATGAAACTATCAGCATATGCTGCTGACATATTATTGCAACTTTCTCATTCTCAGACTTCTATCCCAGCTGTGTTAGAGACAATCAGGGAATATAGTCTGCTTTCCAACTATAAAGTCAACCTAGACAAAACTTCAGTTTTCCCCTTAAACTGTAGAACACTTAAAAGTGAGGTACTTGAATCTAGATACATTGGTCTCCTAAAGGTCTCAAATATTTGGACATAAATCTGGCCAGGAGTGAACTCCGATTATGACAACTTAACCTTGACGCATTACTACAGGTAGTGCAAAAAGATGTAGCCCATTGGAAAGCCCTACCCTTGTCCCTATGGGTTCATATCAGTTTAGTGAAAAGGAATATATTCTGGATACTTTTTTAACCGCTTAACTTGCTGAATTTATGGTTGCCCCTTACTTGGTTTAGGAAAGTGCATGCTGTCATTACCAATTTTATTTGGTTGAGCAGATCCTCAAGAAGGGCGTACCACAAAATGGTAGCTCCAAAAATCTAGGGTGGTCTTAGACTGCCACACTTCGGGTTGTATTACTGGGCAAGCCAGGCTAATAAATATCTGCGTTGGCTTACAATGGTGGAGGACTTGAGTACACTCCCATATGTGCCTATCTGGCTCATGATAGAAAGGGAATTAATTGCTTCTACTGGAGTGTCCCCAAAAGCCCTTATGTACATTAAGCCAGAGGACCTATCTCCTGGTCTGCGCAATTCCTTGATTTCAGTTTTGATGAGGATCCAATCCCAGCTGTGCTCCTTTTTAAAATATAAATACAACCAGGACCTCGCTCAACCACTTTTAGGTAACCCTAATTTTAAAATAGGTGGTAGACCCATACCAATCTCTTGGATTCCACTGCTAGCATTGACAACAGTAACTGTTAAAAGACAGGGTATGTCTCACTTCTGGTGACATTATGCAGCAGTATAAGGTGGATAGAGCCCAAATTTTCAAAGTTTTTCAACTCCATCATATGCTGTTGCATAAGCTAGAGACTCCATTTAAGGAGACAGGTGCTGGAGAATTTATGCATTCACTTATTAAATTAGCCTTACTGCCCCATGCTGTGTCTAAAACATATGCTAGCCTCTATGATAAAGCATTCTCTTCCATAGATGGCATCTCAGGATATTGGAGTTCTCAATTCCCATAGTTGGAGTTTGACTGGGGAAAGGTATGGAAGAATTGTCACACCTATATTACTCAAGACCGACTGAGGATTATGCAAATTCAATTCCTTAATAATATGTACCTTACTCCAGTCAAGCTTTATAAAATGGGCAGAGCTCCATCTCCACAATGTGTGAAATGCCAAAAGGCAGAAGGTTCCCTTTTTCATATATTCCTGGAATGTCTCCAAATAGTCTTGTTGTGGTCACTCGTAAGACAAAGGGCTGATTCACTGCTGAGTATAGATGAGCTTTTCACACTGGAGAGTTGCCTGGTGGATGATTATGCAGGTGGCTGTCTGTAGCGCAGATATTATATATAGGATAAAGTATGGGGTGCAGTGTGTTACGAGAATTTAACACACACCCAAGTTGTTGGATGGCACATAAACCCCAAGGGTGAAGCCCGAGGGGTTTATGCTAGCCATCCAACAACGAGGGTGTGTGTTAAATTCGAGTAAAACACACTGCACCCCATATTTTATTTTATATAATTGAAGGGGTTCCATTTTTTCCATTGAGAGGTATGAAAATGAATGAAACACAGTTTTGCTTTGTCTCTTGGATTTTCTTCATTTGGTAAAATGTGGAGTTTGTAAGAGTGTTACAGTGGGAATTTAACTAACTTTAACAGCAAAGAAAGTCCGATTCAATCTCCTGGTTGCTTTTTTTTTTAGGTTGCTATGGGCGTTGCTAGGTGTTGCTTAGCAGTGGAGTCTTGTAACCTGCAGAGGGAAGGGAAATGGTGATAAAAAACAGTTGAGGGAAAGCTTCGTTTCAATTTTTTTTGAGGTAGTAGGGAAAAGAGAAAATATCTTGTCCTTTCACAGCGGCTCAGGAGGTGAGTGTTTGGCTGACTGAATTCAGGAGGGACACCGTTTGTGACAGTCTCGAGCTGCATTGCGTCCCAAGCATTTTCCAATTGAAAAAGGCACGTGAATGCCGTAACACCGTATTTAATACACACTTTTTTCAATAGGAAAAAACGGAACCCATTAATTATATGGCTATGACAGCCTTAGCTAAGAAATTAGTGCTTCACCATTGTCAAGATACAGAGAAGATTTCTTACGTGGAGTGGCTATAAGAAGTACTTCTCAGTCTGCGTACGCAGTGTATGATTGCCAGCCTGCATAATCACCTCCCCAGGTTTGGGAAAAATTGGGGTAAGTTGCACACCCTCTATTCATTGCAAGCCAATCCAAATCATACGGTCTAAACTGGTAATGCACAGTCCTCAAGGACAGTAGCATTCTGATGCCAAAGGGGGGGAAGGGTAAAGATTGGGGATGGGGGGGCTTGTTGTTGTGTATGTTTGTGTTGTGTCATTGTATGTAACTTGTTGTGTGTATTAAATACAATAAAGCTGACTTAATTTAAAAAAAAAGTCATGCTTGAGTATGGTCACCAAAAGAAACAAGCAGGAAAAAAAATCTGATCCTTTAAGAAGTTTAGAGAGGCAGTGCAGGCCAAGAAAAAACCTTCATCAGATACAAAGAGAAGCAGAAGAATGAAAAATAGAGTGAGTACCAGGTGAAATAAAAGGAGGCCAAGAGGGCAATCAGGGATTAGCTTTCCCTGCAATAGCATCATCCCAACTGGTAAAGTTCTGCTGATTTTAATTATGAATCTATTTATTGGAAAGTGATGTTATTTTAAACAATTTTATGATGGGGATGTGTTAAGAGTTCTTTGAGATGTTTTTAGTGTTGCTACAGTATGATATTGTAATGGCTCCTGAAACCCCAGGGAAGGGTGCTACTTAAAAAATAAAGACTTCTGCTATATATAGACTACTAGGGATGCAAAAGCAGGCACAGAGCTGTGTACTGCAGATGGTTCTATGTCATAACGGCATAGCGATAGCGGTTTGGGCGAGTGTACATCGCTGAAAATGAATTATGACGATGTACACTCGCAGCGACTAGAAAACTGGAGACTGGAGACTGGTTTTCTATGTTATGCGGGGGGCTGCACCCCCCCACTAAAGGATTCTCAATTCTGGTAAAAAAAAATTTAAAAAACCCGACCTGATGCAAGAACAATTGTGGCCAGAATTGAACCCGGCACCCTACCAACCATAGCTCGCCACCTACCCACCACACCACATGGCCAGCTTGGCAACCAACTGCCACACTACACCCCACATGTTCTCCCTCCCCTTCCGCCTGTCGCACGATGTGTTGCCCCTCCCTGCACGCATGTATATACAGTGACATCCCATCGCTATACTCGCTATACTAGCCTACAACCCCATCCGGTCACTACCCTGCCAGGTAACCCTGTACACAGCTGCCATGACCGAGTTACCCTTTTTGAAAGCACTCAATCATGGTCACCTTGTTCACGGTATACCCTTGCAGATGGGGATAAGGAGGAGAACAGGTTTTCAACTATATTAGGGAAAAAAGAAAGATGGGAGGAGGCATTGTTAGGCTGATGGTGGGGGAGGATAATAGAGGGGGACATGAAGAAGGCAGCCATTCTTAAAGGACAAATAAACAAGGAATAATAGGGGTGAATCAAATCTAAAATGCTCCTGTACATGTGTTCAGTCAGGGCTGCTGTTTTTCATGACAGTAGTATTTACCAGTTAATGATTTCTCCTGGTTTCGGCAGCAATGAAAGGTTCCCCCAGATGTAAATAAAACTGCTGATTTTGAGCCACAGCTTGGCTCACAAAATGGTGAGGATGTGCATACATGATGACGTCATCAGAGTGACTCCGCTCCGCTTCTTCCATTAAAACATATGGGCACTGTTTTTAAATGTTGTATATTGGCTCTGTATTTGCTCTGTATGTGGCTATCAGCATATGTATCGATATTTAGCTTGTGCACCAGATGGTGCACAAGCTAATTATCAATACATATGCTGATGCTGATATATGTGTGTGTGTGTGTGTATATATATATATATATATATATATATATATATATATATATATATTATAGTAGCTACCATAGTTAGGGTTGAGTAACACTTTTAAGGTTAAAAGGTTAAACTTTGCACCTTAATAACTTTGCCACTGTTCAACGGATTTGCCTGAAATCTGGAACACACAATTGGGCATGGTAGATCTTGGGGTCTGCCAACTTTCGTACTGGTCGGATATACAGCTGCAGAGTTATTAAGCAGCAACCAAATGTGCAATTACAGTTTTTTGTAAATTCTTTGCTCTCGCCTACAGGTCGCATGGTTTGCGCGACTGGTCCGAAAACTTCAGGGAACATGCGGCCGGGGTCCCTGATGTGCCTTTTGAAGATTTCATGAAAAATTATTAAATGGTTCAAAAGTTATTCAAAAAATAAGTTCCCATTATAAGTCAATGGGAAAAGTTAAAAAGTTTGAAAGTGTCACAAATGCACTTTTTAGTGTCGCAAATGGCTCTAGTAGTGTCGTAAATCCGCCATTTTGTTTTCAGTTAGTGAACAGAAAAATGCTTGTCATTTAAAATTGGGACCCTCTAGGGACATAATTCTTTCTGTGTCTTTATTTTGGGGTTAAACACCCCGGAAATATGTTTTTCTCATTTCTGGAAACAGTAGTGTCGCACCTGCGACACTTTCACAAATTTTTGCAAAAAGTGTTGCAAATTGCGACACTACCAGACTATGGCCAAAATGACAGAAGTTCTTTGCCACCCTGCTACAAAAACACTGTTTGGTCTTTTGGGCTGAAATTTGGAGGGAAGGCAGCTAACATCTCACAGATGTGCCTTTTGGTGGTTTGGTGAAAATATATTGCATGGCTGCCAAGTTACGATACTCCAAAGTTGACTTTTTTCCCATAGACTAACATGATGGCGTACGCCGCACCTTTCCGGGCTTGTATCTCAAAAACTGTGCGAGATATGGAATTTTCATCATGACAATGCATAGCCCATCATGAAGCATGTGAATTTTTGTTTTCTACATTGTACGGTTACTGAGATATAAGCAATTTAGTATTCCAACACCTCATTTTTGGCTCCGAGGCCCATTATTATGCATACATTCTTTGTACACACTGTGTTTCTCTATGCAGCTGTTGGGGAAAAACAGGGTATGCGCGTCTGTTAATGTTACAGTTAATGTTTCTACTTGCGTTTACGTACCCATTTGCGTTACCGTTCCCGTGTACGTCACCGTGTGCGTTACCCTTTGTGTTCTCGTTTGCGCTTGCATTTGTGTTACTGTTGCCATTTGCGTTTCCACTACTGTTTGTGTTTGTGTTTTGGTTTGCATCACTGTGTGCATTGCCATTAGCGTTTATGACAGCCCTTTCATTTCCGGTTTTGTTTGTCTTTCGTTTTGTGTCTTCTTTACTGTTACTGTTACCATTTGCGTTTCCTATTGCGTTACTGTGCCCATGCGCATTATGGTTTGCATTTCCATATGTGCGTGCGTTTCCTTTTGCATTTCTGTTTCCTTTGGTGTTATTGTTGCTGTTACTGTTACCATTTGCATTTACAATTGCAGTAACGTGACCATGCGCGTTATAGTTTGCATTTGCATACATGTTTGTGTTTACATTTCTGTTTCCTTTGGCATTATTGTTCATGTTAACTTTACCATTTCTATTTACAATTGCAGTACCGTGCCCATGCGCGTTACGGTTTGCGTTTACATGCATGCTTCCATTTGCGTTTTCGTTTCTGTTACGTTTGGCGTTCTTGTTGCTGTGACACTTAACATTTGTGTTTACGATACCGGTGCCATCACTGTGCGTGTTACCAGTTGCATTTTCATACGTACTTGCATGTTCATTTGTGTCACTGTTTGCTTCGGCGTCACTTTACACTTGCGTTTCTATTAACGTTTGCTTTACCATTTATGTTTGCTTTACCATGTACATAACCAATGCTGCTTGCGTTTGCTTTGTAGTTCCTGTTACTATGTCACAAGACATCACATGGTGGGAGCACGGGGCCTGAAAGGCCCCGTGTTCCCACCACTGCATTCCATTCACTATTTATCGTCCTCATTCTCAAAAAGAAGGGAAATTAGAGGCAAAAAACTCCATTTAATGCATCAGTTAGAGTTGTTCCAAGCAACAAAAGTGAGGAAATTTGGTGTTAGGGCTGAAAGCCCCTTGGACCCCAGCCCACCCCAACCCGGCATCAGGATGCGCGTTGGGGTCATTATCCTAACTCTCACCCCATTCTCCTATACCTCTGCTTCTTTACACATATGATGGGGTGAGAGTTGGGCTGATGACCCCAATGAGCACCCGATGCCGGTTAAGGTCTGAGGTCAAGAGACTTTCAACCCTAACACCAGATCCTGTTATCACTGTGGAACAGCCCTAACTGATCGTCGCTAATTTTTCTCATATATATATATATATATATATATATATATATATATATATATATATATATATATATATATATATATACAGTGCCACTATAGTTAGGGTTGAGGAGCCATTTACATATTAAACCCAAAATTTTGCACCTTAATAACTTTGCAACCGTTTGACAGATTTGCATGAAATTTGGAATACGTTATCAAAACCCATATGCCTTGGGATCTGCCAAGTTACAAACCAGTCGCATATACAGCTTTGGAGTTATTAATATGATCTCAGCACGTTACACTTTTCTGGAATTTTACTGTTACGCATACAGGTCATGCGGTTTGCTAATGGTCCAAAATCTTCAGGAAATGTGTGGCCAGGGTCCCCAATGTGCCTTTTGAAGATTTCATGAAAACATATTAAATGGTTCAAAAGTTATTTAAAAAACAAGTTCCCATTATAAGTCAATGGGAAAAGTTAACAAAATGTTCGACAGAGTCGCAAATGCAGTTTTTACTTTCGCAAATGGCCCTTTTACTGTCGCAAATCCGCCATTTTGTTTTCAGTTAGCGATCAGAAAAATGTTTGGCATTTAAATTTGGGACCCTCTAGCAGCCTAATTCTTTTTGTATTCGCCTAGTCAGACCCTGAGGATGCTAGCCATGTCTTTACTTTGGGCTAAAACACCCCAGAAATATATTTTTCAAATTTCTGGAAGAAGTACTTTTGCAAAGTACTGTCGCACTTGTGACACTGTCGAATGAATTTGCGAAAGCTTTTGCAAACTGTGACAGTACTTTTCTAGGCTGTGGGACGATGACAGAAATTCTTTGGCACCCTGCTGCAAAAGAACAGTTTGGTGTTTTGGCCTGAAATTTGGAGGGAACGCAGCCGACATCTCACAGATGTGCCTTTCAGTGTTTTGTTGAAAAAATATTACATGGTGGCAAGGTTATGGAACTCCAAATTTGACGCTTTTTCCCCATAGGATGACATTACAGCGTCCGACGCATTACAGGAATCCTTTGACGCCCTGCTGCAAAATAATGGTTTGGTCTTTTGGCTGAAATTTGGAGGGAACACAGACAACATCCCACAGATGTGCCTTTCTGTGGTTTGGTGAAAAAATATTACAGGGAGCCAAAGTTATGGCACTCTGAACTTCTCTTTTTTTCCCATAGGATAACATTACGGCGTTCGCTGCACCTTTCAGGGCCCGTATCTGGGAAACGGTGTGAGATACGGACTTTTCATCTGAAAAATGCCTTGCCCTCTAATGGGGGCTGCATGCAAAACTAGCCAGGAAAGTCATAAATCATATGACTTTTACATTTTTTTCCACGTCGTACGGTTCCTGAGATATAAGCAATTTAGTATTCCAAGTCCTCATTTTCTGCTCCGAGAACCATTATTATGCATACATTCTTTGTACTCACTGTCTTTCTTTATGCAGATTTTGGGGAAAACCAGCCTGTGTGCTTACATTACTGTTACCGTTACCGTTTTCGCTTGCATTTCCGTTCCCATTTCACTTACCGTTCACGTCTACGCCACCATGTGCGTTACCCTTTGTGTTTTCATTTGCACTTGCTCTTGCATTGTTTTTAACATTTCTGTCTACACTACTGTTTCTTTTTATGTTTTGCTTTGTGTCACCATGCGCATTACTATTTGCGTTTGCAGGCACAATGTTACTATCCCGCGCTCCCGCCGCCACATTACATTCACTATTTCTCGTTATCATTCTCGAAAAGAAGGGAAATTAGAGGCAAAAAACTCCATTTAATGCATTAGTTAGGGTTGTTCCACACCAACAAAAGTGAGGAAATTCGGTGTTAGGGTTGAAAGCCCCCCTTGGCCCCCCCTGCCCACACCCCAAACCGGCATTGGGGTGCACATTAACGTTGTTGGTCCTAACTCTCACTCCATTCTCCTACACCTCTGCTTCTTTACACATGCTTGATAGGGTGGAAGTTATGGCCAAAAACCGTAATGTACACCCAATACTGGAGTAATGGGCAAGCTGAGGGCACTCAACTAATTCCTCATGGCTCAGTAATGGGCAACTAATAGCTCAAATTTTGCCTCTAATATATATCTATATATACTGATACGAATCACATACACATTCCCATACTTACATACTCATAGACATGAATCATATCACGTACACAAAACATATTACCACAAATAAAAAACTCCTGGGTTAGCTCTTGAGTAGTAAATGAGAGCTTTGCCAGCCTGGGGAGGTGGTGGGAGTAGGGTGAACCTTCACCCCTTCGGGATGCACATCCCGCAAGGGGATTTGACAAGGAACAGGTGAGAAACATTGGGGGGATATTTGGGGGACACAATAAGTGATGCTGGCACATAAGAGGGGAGAGAAATAAAAGGGAGGAACCTCACGATGGTTAACAACTGCATGACGTAGATGGAGTTGTGAAATTGAAGAGGAGAGATGGTGTGGGGGGAGGAGGCAAGCCATAACCTTCAGAAGCGGTATCCAAGGGTATGAACATTGCTCGATGCAAACCCAGCCAGTGCTACATGCTTTCAGCATGCCAAGGAAGGGGCATAAGGGGAATGAAGTTGATAAAATAGGACAGTAGTGAGGGAAAAGAAAGGTAGTGAAGGAGATGTGGGTCAGGAGCAGTTGCAGGATGGAGAAATGCAGTGTCGAAGAAGATAAGACAATGAGCAAATAGATGGGGCAGAGCGGATATTCAATGGGGAGGGAGTTCCAAATGTTTGGAAAGTGATAGAAGAAGGCAGCTCTCCCTGAAGTGGAAGTTCAGGCTGGAAGGGTGAGGGTCCTATAGGAGGAGTTGCAGAGAGAATAGGAAGGAGTGGGAGGGGTGAAGAAGAGGACTTTGAGATAGGGTGGAAGGGAGCAAAGCCAGAACTTCCCAACTAATGAGGCACTGTGGGCAAGACATCTGGCCCCAAGGGGGGGAAGGAGAGAGTAGTGTAGAGGTCACAGTGATGTGTACATGGTGGACATGCAAGAGCAAAGTGACAGAAGGAGTTGAAGAGAGTGTTCAGTCTGGTAAGGGTGGACATAGTGGCAACACTATAGACTATGTCTCCAAAGTCAAATATGATACAGACCTTCAAATTTCTAAACATAATGAACCAGAGAAACTGTGGGGAACTATCCAACAGGAATAGTGAATCTAGCACACAGAGACATGAGTGGTAGCTGGTGGGAAAGAAATTTAGGAAGGACACAGAGAGAGAGTTGAGCCATGGAACAGCCTTCCAGCTGAGGTGGCAGGCACCAAGACCATTAATGACTTCAGACATGGTTAGGACAAAGTTAAGGACTTAATACAGTAGTCACTGGGCAGGGGGGTACCAGCAATGCAGGGAACAGGGGGAGGGTAGCATTGGCATAAACTCCATATAAACACTAGGTCTCAGGGGTAGGATGGGGTATTCTGAGTACACTTCATGGTTTAATGTTTTTTTTCTGCCATCAACTTCTACGTTTCTAACTTAGAACCACAAAATATTGGGAGTATTTTTCTCTAGCCACACTTTGTACACTGGAGACATTACCTCATTAGACAAGATGGCAATCATCCCAAGTAAGGCTAACAAAGGTACTTCAGTGAGCTATCTGAATGATGAGGCCAATTGAGCAACTCCGGAGAGAAAACTTCCTTCACACATAATAGAGTCTAACTGTCTGTGATTCTTCCTGTCTTTTCCTAAACTGCTGTTTCCTGTTCTATGACTGGTTTTGCTATGTTGGCAAAAACTGCAAAATTTGGTCATTTCTCCTGTATGAATTTCCAAAAAGAAAATCATTGCCCTCATTACTAATGTGTGAGGTTTGTACTCCCGCATTGTACACTTACCTCTACATAGTGCTGGGGCATACTGATGTGTGTTGTGTACCCCATCACCCCATCCTTTCAGGGACATCAGCTAGAGGATCTTTGTGCCCCTCTCCACAGTGCAGTCTAAGGGGGCATAGTCCTTATGAAAAACAGCAGCTTTGCCATATCAGTATTGTGCTGGGTGTGTGGCATGATGAGGAGAGGAGTTTGTCTATCTCATGCAGTTCCTCTTTATTGATGCCAGATGTCATTTATGAAGACATATGTTTGCATGTATTGACCTAAACACAATAAACTGCTTGTGTCCAGACAGCCTGCCCTGCATGCATTAATTATCCTTGCATATATTTATTATTGGCTTTGTCAGGACTCATTTAACATTGAACATTCTTCACAGATTAAAGCAATGCTTCACAGGTCGCAGGGAGTCTGTTTAAATTATCACCCCATAAGTGCTCTGCTGGAAAAATCATTTGAATGTATCATTTGCTTTGTTCACAATACCTGATAATGTGTCAACATTATTTTACCTCTAAGGTGAGACAACTCCTGCTAGTCTCTACTACTGCTGCTAAACACATCTAACTTTTTTTCAGATTTGGTGCTATTTATGATGTCAATACTTTTAATGCACTATGCCTCACTATGTATAATTTAGAGCATAAAATCAACAACCGTACTTTTGGTGATACAAAATGAATGACGTGGTATCACTTAAGAACCCCCACCTGACTTCCATGTCTGGACCATTCAACCAGTTGCTGTATGCACTGTCTGAAGTTTTGCTGAGGACCTGCAACCCTACCAGAGGATTTTGTTTATTTGGATGCAGTTGTACATCTTGGACCATGAATCTCACTCCACTACTGGACATACCCTGTACTGCTGGAGGCCACTGAGAGACTGGTGGAGACCCTTGAGTTCGAGGCTGTACAGTTCAGATCAACTGCGATCCTATCCAGATCAGTCTTAATATCTCAGTTCAAACCCTAGCATAATATCTAGCTTATGCCTGCTCCAAAGCACAAGGAGAGGGAGATGGTAACCTACAGTGGTTGGAGGGCTGACAGACTAGCTGCACTGATGTTCTGGGCACTAACACCAGTGCTGACGTACACAGAGTGGGCAGTGCATAAAGTGTGCAGAAAAAACTGCCCGGTATCTAAGGGTCATAATTATAAAAAGATAAATGGACTACTACTGTGGAAGTCTTTTTTTCCCCCCTTCATAGTGTGAAATTTGCCTTTTCATTATTATTCAGTTTTTCAATAATAAGTCAAAACACAGGCACAAAACATAAAAGTATTGTAGGTAACTGAGGGTTAAAAAATCAAGGAAGCTGGCCCAGTGGCACTGAGGGCTGAGGCGCTGGATGCCTTACCTCATGCTATGCTAGCAACCCGTGTTTGGTAATGAGCACAGGCCATTGGGGGTCACAGGGGAGGAGAAGGATTGAGCATCTGACGGACTGCTCTCCTTCTCCAAGGAGGGGGGCCATCAGTAGTCTGTGTTCCACTGGCCCCTAGCAGCTGCTGGGGGGCAGTGCGCTGATGCTGCAACAAAGGGGAGGAGATGGGGCAGATGCTTAGAGAGAATGCGTGCAAAAGCGTGCGCGCTCTCTCCGCAGGCATCATTGCACGCCCCACCTCCACACAAAGGAGAAAATGAGAAAAAGTCCTGGATACAAGAAGCTGTCCCCGCAGTACCACCCCCGAGAAGGTACCTCTCTGGCAAGGATCTGTTTTAGGTGGGTCAAAACGCTCCCCACCACCCTGCCACGAAGGGTAAGTTGTGGGTGCTCAAGGGAGCAAAAGAGGGGGTGACAGCTGACGGCAGTCTGCCGCCAGGGCATGGAGAGAAATAACACGTAAAAAAAAAAAAGAACCAAGGGTCATAATACTGCCCTGCTGAAGTCATGGTAAGGGTAAACAAACATGGACTTTGGGCCTGCTTTGAGACTCTGTGAGACCCCCTCCCCCCAAATCTCTCAAAACAATTTTTGCTAGGTCTGAGACCCTGTGTGACCCAGCCCACTTTAAGCCCTGAGAGTGAGAACATACTATGAATGTAGACAGATTCAGTGGAAAGACTACCATTCTTGTAAACTAGCGTACCAAGGTAATGTGGGTTGTGAGACAGTGCATACAGATTGGTATACCATGGCTAACATTTACTGGGGACTGCATTAATGAGCAGCTACATAATCCACACAAAACAGTTTTTTTTCCCTCCAGTTCTATGTATCCTCCTTCCAGCTGCTAACTGGGATCGTTCTTGGAATGTAGCAGCACACTGCTCCTATCATCCCAAAGCCCTCTGCCTGAAACATTGGCATCCCCAAACCAACCATAACATACCACTTTGTTATTCCCCTGAGGCTTGCCTCCCAAGGCCGGGTTGCCTGCAGCTCCTCAGTGACTCCCCTCACCATTTGGTCAGCCTTGTGGTGGAGGTGAAGAATGGGAGAATCCAGGCCCAGTTATGTGAGGTCTAGCACTGGACGTGGGAGGACAAGGTATGACATCACCCTCCCAGTCAGTGGCATTTTTGCTGTTACTGGTCCCCATGAGGAGCAGACATGCAGTGGCATCACAGACGCTGTCATGCACCCTCCCTCACAGGGCACATCTATATCCCCTGTTCTACTGCTCCCAATTCTGGCAGTCCTGAACAACCCTCAACCCCTGCCACCGCTAGAGGCCAGAGAAATACTGGGCTCAGTGTCCATCCTCCAGCCCCAAGAGGAGGAGAGCTCTCCCAGATGCTTGATCATCCCCTGGTCAGTCTTCTGACACTCCAGGCTTGTTCCAGAACCCAAGTCATGGACATACAAGCGGTAGCACTACTGCTGCATAGGCAGTCCAGCTCACAAACCAGGGTTGATTGTATTTACCTGAACTCAAGAACTTAACCAGTTGTGAACAGGGATGCTTTTTCAGTTATGTACCAGGCTTTTTAACTGAACATTAACTGTATCTGCAATGCCTCTGAAGCTCACTACCGCATAAGCTGTAACAAATTGTTCACTATTCTGATGAGCGATGGTGCACCCTTGCAGCCTTGCAGATCCTCTCTGTGTTTCATCATTGCAAATAGTAGGATGCAGTGTGGTCTGGTGGTTAAAGCACCAGTTTGAGAACCACACAAGGGTCAAAATATGAACTCACAAGATGCATTTAAATTCAGTTTGAAAACACATTGTTTAAATGACTCAGTGTGTAAATGTTTTTCTAATTAATGCTCTTTCATGACTCTTGTACAATGCATGTGCTTGTAACTATTTTTATGTTTGTATTACTGGGTCTCCCTTGAAAATGGGAATATGATGCTCTTGATGCCTACCCGGCAAACAAACACCAAAAATAAAGAAAAAGAAAAGATACCCATTGTGTGACCATGGACAATTCAGTTAACCTCCAAGTGCTCCAGTTCATCCAGCTGAAAAAATGGGTAGAAGCAAGACCCCACTGAATACAAGATGTTGCATTTCAGCTGGGCTATCCTGGTTTAACAGATTATAAATGATAAATTATAAAAAAGAAAGGTAAAATTGGAGTATCTTCTTGATACTGTATATCAATCAAACTTACATGCTGTACACTTTTGCTTTTGTTTTGTTAAGACACTCTGTCCTTGATCGGACTCACTGTAGCCAGGAATCCTAAGCCAAACCGCCTCTGGTTTGGCAGAAGCCTAGCAGCCCACCCCACTGAAAACAGGAAAAGATCCCAGCGCCTGCCCTTGATAGGGCTCACTGCGACCAGGGAATCCTCAGCCAAACCACCTCTGGTTCAGCAGAAGCAGAGCAGCCCACCCCTTCAAAACCAGGAAAAGGTCCCAGTGCCACTCTATCCTCGATAGGGCTCACTGTAGCCAGGAATCCTCATCTAAACCACCTCTAGTTCACTAGAAGTAGAGCAGCCCACTCCTACGAAACCAGAAAAAGGTCCCGGCACCACTCTGCCTTTGATCGGACTAACTGCAGCCAGGAATCCTCAGCCAAACTGCCTGTGGTTCAGCAGGAGCAGAGCAGCCCACCATTCCAAAACCAGGAAAAGGTCCCAGAGCCACTCTGTCCTTGATCGGGCTCACTGCAGCCAGGAATCCTCAGCCAAATCACCTCTTGTTCGGCAGAAGCAGAGCAGCCCACCCCTCTGAAACCAGGAAAAGGTACAGAGTGCACCTCAGACTTTAAACTTGGCACCTTTTCTTCAGTCTCTCGCGACTGGCTGTCATCTCTCATCTTGACTGGTTCCAAATACCCACAGCCTGATCTTTAAACTGCCATTTTATGTGTGCTTTTATTTTATAAAAATGGACTTGTTGTGCACTGTAACCTGAAAAGCTGCTGAATTAGATTTTTTTTTCCTTTCTTGCCTGCCTATCTAACCTCCACCCCGATTATTGAGCCCTCCTGCTTTACTTGTAGAAAAATGGAGCTTGGTAAGCATTTTATTTTGCCGAGCTGCTGTAACTCTATTTTTTTTCTACTTGTATTTTCTAATTCTGTTTCCTGACACTCCAAACCTCACCCCCTGACTATCCAGCTCTCCTCTACTAACACCTAGCTCCTACCCCACCACCCAATTTTAACTTAACAATAGCAGTCCTCTAATTTATTCTCCTTACCGCCCCAGTTCTCGGTGCCACTCTTCCCTTGATCAGGCTCACTGCGGCCAGGAATACTCAGCCAAACCACCTCTGGTTCAGCAGAAGCAGAGCAGCCCACCCCTCTGAAACCAGGAAAAGGTGCAGAGTGTGCCTCAGACTTCAAACTTGGCACCTTTTCTTCAGTCTCTCACAACTGGCTGTCCTCTCTTACCTTGATTGGCTCCAGATACCCACGGCCTGATCTTTAAACTGCCATTTTATGCATGTTTTTATTTTATAAAAATTGACTTTCTAATTCTGTTTCGTGACTCTCCAAACATCCCCAACTATTTAGCCTTCCTCTTCTAATGCCTAGCTCCTACCTCCACCCCCCCAATTTTAACTTAACAATAGCAGTCCTCTAATTTATTCCCCTTACCTGCCTAGGTCCAGGTGCCACTCTGCCCTTGATTGGGACATTTTCGGCCCTCTCACCCACCCACCCCACCCCATGGCCTATTAAATATGCATAAGCTCCTCCTTCTCTTTAACTACCATGCCACTATTGGATGTTTGATCTCCCACCCACAGCTCAGCTACCCTGTTACTATTGGATGTAGGATTCTCTCTCATATTTTCCTTTTGCTGTTGTCTTGTGCCACGTTAATGCACTTCCAAAACTACTGCAGCCCTATATTGGTGCAGCAATCTTGATCTGAATGTAAAGGCCCCTACCTATTAGGCACCTGAATCCACCTCTTGTCTATTCAAACTAAATTAGCCAATTATCAGTACATGAAGTGCATTGAAGGGTGGGCTGGTGGTACCCTTTAAGTGTAACTCAATAGCCCAGAGATCTCTCTCTCCTATAGAGGTCCCATGTGGGTAAATCA
This sequence comes from Neoceratodus forsteri, assembly GCA_016271365.2. NCBI lineage: Eukaryota > Metazoa > Chordata > Ceratodontiformes > Ceratodontidae > Neoceratodus > Neoceratodus forsteri. Next base: position 357,744,201 of record CM028134.1, read on the forward strand.
TCTCCCCCTGATCTTATTGAATGTAGCAAGGTCAGCAATTTCAAAGCTGGTCTCCGAGCATTCCTATCTCTCGCTGGTGTATGTGAATGCCCCAACACAACCTTACCCCTATACTAACAATGTAAGAGTGCCCTGCATTCTCTAATTCAAGCACTTGGAATGTCTCTAAACATCCCCTCCCACCCCCCATTGTAACAACTACTTTTGACTTTGTTTGTTTTTTTTCTCTTTTAGATATTTCCTGAAGAAGACCTAAAGTCGAAACGTAGATTTTTAACTCTATTTTCTATTTTCAACGTGCATTTAATATAACCATTTTGTTTTGCTTTTAGACCACATGCTGACGCAGTGCCTTGTTTTTGGTTTTTACAATTTGTATGCTACATTTGCTGCGACCCACTATGCCTAATCTGAAATCTCTTCTGAATTCTCTACGATGCTCCTTCACTTCATCTATATCTGCATTCCCTTCTCATATTTCTAAGCCTTCTCTTGAATTATTTTCTGCCATTTGCTCTAAGACTAAACTCTGCAGTCACTTACAGATTCTTTCCAAATGCTGCCACCTGGGTATTATTCCTAAAGGTTTCTGTTTGAAATTTCATCCTTGTTCATTTGGATCTGAGACACATGTTTCCTCTACTGATAAACTTTTGAAAACTTTCTCTAGGAAACTTATCACGCACACCATTCTCTCCATCAAAACACAGCTGATCTCTGTGGACAAAAACCATTCAAAGGCAAAGTTTCCTGCAGTGAGCAGCTCCCTTCCTTTTATTAAGCACTGCATCCAAAACCTTAACTCCACTCTCTTTCAGTTTCTCAAGGACACCAAATCTGCAAAACTCCAGTCTCTCACCCAGCAGATCAACAATCAACATGAGCCCTCGAGTCAGATACAACCTAACAATTTGGTATTTTGCATTCCTCCAGACCTTCCCCTAACACAAGATGAGCAATCACTCCTTAGCAAAGGTCTCTCTTTTGTGCCCACACCCAGATATCTTGATGCACCCCAGGTTCAAGTTGATCTGCAGTGCTTCTATCTTAGAGTACGCCCTGCAGCTTATTTTTCTCATATGACTCCTCTTCCCACAGATGATGACAGTATCACCAGAACAATCAATGATATCAATCCCCAGTGAAGTGCATGGACACCCCCTCCAGGACGTTTTGCTGCTGTTGATTATTTTGTTAGCCAATGCATGGAAAACACCACTAACTTTAATCTTCATTGCAGGCACAACCATTCCAACCTGACACCTGGTGAACTTGCAGCCCTCAGATCTCTACAATGTAGGAATGACATTGTTATTAAACCAGCTGATAAGGGAGGTGCTGCTGTGGTCTGGTAAAAGGAGTTATACATCACTGAAGCCACACAGCAACTCTCTGACACCAGGTTTTATTCTTCTCTTCCACAGGACCCCACTGCTGACTATCAGACTGAGGTCACCACCACCATCACCTCTGCTATTGAAAACAATGAGCTCCTGCTTCTGCTAAGAGACTCATAGTTCAGCATCCCCAGACATCCAGGTTTTATCTCCTTCCCAAAATCCACAAAACAGGTAACCGGGTCATCCCATAGTGTCTGCCTGCTCCTGCCCCATCCCACATCTCCGCATTTTGGACGGCCTCATGAGACCCTTGTTGAGTCCCTGCCCTCCTATATTAAAGACACTAACCACTCCAGTTATTTGACAGGTTCAGATTCAGTGACTCATCAACTCATCTTCACCATGGACATCAAATCTCTTTACACAGTGATCCCCCATGATGATGGTCTGACAGCTTTGCAGCATTTCTCGAATAAGCGGGAAGTCCAGCAGCCACCCACACATACACTAACTCGTCTGGCAGAACTGGTTCCTTACATTCAATGCTTTTTCTTTTAATAACATTTTTTTTCAGCAGGTCAGTGGAGTTGCCATGGGTACCAAGATGGGTCCCAGCTTTGCTAATCTGTTTGTGGGTTGAGTGAAGGAACGTTTTCTCTCATTCACGGGACTGTGCCTGAACTCTACAGCTACATTGATGACTGTGTGGGGCCAGCTCCTGCTCAGGAGACCCTTCAAGTCTTCCTTGACAAGTTTACCACGGCCCATCCTTCCCTTCAGTACACTGTTGAAGTATCCTCCTCTACACTGCCTTTTCTGGATATTCAGCTGTCAGTCCAGAACACTGGTCTGAAGACATCAGTCTATTACAAACCCATTGACTCTCACAGTTTCCTCCTCCACAGCTCCTTCCATCCTAAACATGTCAAGAATGGCCTGCCTTATTCACAGCTTCTTAGACTTCGCAGGTTATGCAGTGAAGAGGATGATTTTGCTGAGCAGACCCAAATAATGCATAGTTTTTTTATCAACAGGGGATACCCTAAAAGCACAGTGGACAGAGCACTCTCCCAGATCAGTAACATGCCCGTAACCTTGACCCCCACTGGGAGGATACTGTCACACAAGAACAACGAGAATTCACCCTAGTTCTTCCTTTCCATCAGAGCACACCTTCTCTTCACAGGATCATCACTAGTAACTTTCCCATTTTGCAAACTGACCCTAACATTGGTGTTTCCTTTACAGAACCACCTATTGCCTCCTACCATCAGCCACCTAACCTGCGGAATCTTCTGGTTAAAAGCAGCCTACCTACTCCTAACAGTTCCTCCCTCCCAGCTACCAAACCTTGCAACTGGACTCGCTGCTACACCTACAAATTTATTTCCAGTGTGACTGAGATTCGGGGGCCTACAGGTGTTTTTCACATCACCAAGGAGTTCTCATGCACCTCCACTAATGTGATGTATTGTATTCTTTGCAGGAAGTGTACAGCTATTTACATTGGAGAAACTGGTAGGCGTCTTGCTGACCGTTTCAGGGAACATTACAGAGCAGTCAGGAATGGTGAAACTGCTAAACCCATTGTATCCCACTTTATTTCCAGGGATCACAGTGTCAATGACCTTTCTGTTTGTGTCCTTCAGCAGGGCTTCTGGGATCCTGACCATAGAAAAAACATGGAAACCAAGCTGATCATCCGCCTTGGCTCCCAGCAGCCCTCTGGTTTAAATGATAGACTTATTTTCCACTAACATCTTTCAGCCATCCCTTTTTTCCCTAAAGTCTATTTGTTTTTGTACTCATTTCATTTATTTTTCATTTTCGCCATATGTCTCCATTTCTGTCTCCTTCCCACACATTTGTCACCTTTCAGCCTTCTTACTAGGACCTGTTAATTAGTCTCCACCTGGGAACTTCCCCAGCTCTTTCACTCCCACTATGCTTTATCTTTCCCATCATCACCTTTTTGTTTCACAGATTCTCTGTTAGTCTTACCATTTATCACTTCTTCTCCCTGAGCCTCCCCTTTCTTCTTTCTCCACATATATATATCGCTCTCATTTTACCTCTCCTCTACACTAACTTGTTTTTTTTTTCTCTTTTAGATATTTCCTGAAGAAGACCTAAGGTCGAAACGTAGATTTTTAACTCTATTTTCTATTTTCAGCGTGCATTTAATATAACCATTTTGTTTTGCTTTTAGACCACATGCTGGCCTTAGCGCCTTGTTTTGTTTTTACTTTGACTTATCCCTCCTACCCTCGCCCCCCACCCTCTCCGGTCCCATCCTCTGCTTTATCCTCCACCCCTACCCCCACATATTATTGCCCCACCCTATCCATCCCCCACCTGTACTACTCCATCCCCTTCACTGCCTACCCCCTCGACCACTCTCTTCCTATTTCTCCTCATCCCCTATCCTCACCACTGACTGTCCGCCCCAATGGCAAAGCCCTCTCAGGCTGCCACTCAAGCACAACTTCAACAAAACCTATCTTTCTGGTGGCCTTACTCCACCCAAGCACTAGTTCCCTGAAATCCTTCTGCTGACCTGTGCAGACTTGAACTGACTGTCTATATATGTTGGACTGATGGTGAAATTAGACAATCTGTAACCAAAGCATAACTTGACAGTTAAGCACATTATTTATTTTTTTTAATGTATGCTGTGTAACATTGAAATCATGTTTTCTTTTGTACGCAAATGTATTTCTGTATGTATATATGTATGTGTGTATATATATATATATATATATATATATATTATGGTAGCACTGTAGTGCTACCATAGTTAGGGTTGAGGAGCCATTTCTATGTTAAACCCCAAATCTTTGCACCTTAATAACTTTGCAACTGTTTGACAGATTTGCCTGAAATTTGGAATACTTGATCAAGAACTATAGGCCTTGGGATCTGCCAAGTTTCATACTGGTCAGATATACGGCTATGGAGTTAATAAGTGTGATCTGTATCGCTTATTTATTCGCTTTTTCTGGAATTCTGTTGTCACAGCTTTCAGGTCGCACGTGTTTGCGCGACTGGCCCAAAATCTTCAGGAAAAGTGTGGCCAGGGTCCCCAATGTGTCTTTTGAAGATTTGGTGAAAAAATATTAAACGGTTCAAAAGTTATTCAAAAAACAGTTTCCCATTATAAGTCAATGGGAAAAGTTAACAAAAAGTTCGACAGTGTCGCAAATGCATTTTTACTTTCGCAAATGGGCCTGTTACTTTCGCAGATCGGCCATTTTGTTTTCAGTTGGTGATCAGAAAAATGGTTGGCATTTAAATTTGAGACCCTCTAGCAACCTAATTCTTTTTGTATTCACCTAGTCGGGCCCTGAGGATGCTTGCCATGCCTTTATTTTTGGTAAAACACCCCAGAAATATGTTTTCAAATTTCTGGAAAAATACTTTCATAAATTACTTTCATGCTCACAGTGTCGAACTTTCGATGCAGCTTCGCCAAATTAGGCAGTAGTTTCCATCTGTGGGAAGTGACAGCGATTCTTTGGCACTGGGCTGCAAAAGAACCGTTGGGAGTTTTGGGCTGAAATTTGGAGGAAACGAGCCGACATCTCACAGATGTGCCTTTCAGTGTTGTATTGAAAAAATATTACACAACAGCAAAGTTACAGCACTCCAAAGTTGACAGTTTTTCCCATAGGATAACATTACGGCGCCCGACGCATTACAGAAATCCTTTGGCACCCTGCTGCAAAATAACGGTTTGGTCTTTTTTCCTGAAATTTGGAGGGAAGACAGTCAACAGCCCACAGATGTGCCTTTCAGTGGTTTGGTGAAAAAATATTACACGGCGGCAAAGTTACAGCACTCCAAAGTTGACAGTTTTTCCCATAGGATAACATTACGGTGCCCAACGCATTACAGAAATCCTTTGGATCCCTGCTGCAAAATAACGGTTTGGTCTTTTTTCCTGAAATTTGGAGGGAAGACAGCCAACAGTCCACAGATGTGCCTTTTAGTGGTTTGGTGAAAAAACATTACAGGGAGGCAAAGTTATAGTGCTCCGAACTTTTCTTTTTTTCCCATAGGATAACATTACGGCGTTCGCCGCGCCTTTCTGGGCCCGTGTCTCGGAAACGGTGCGAGATACGGACTTTTCGTCAGAAAAATCCTTAGCCCCCTAATCAGGGCTAAGTACCAAATTAGCCAGGACACTTGTAAATAATATGACTTTTAAATTTTTTTTCTACATTGTACGGTTCCTGAGATATAATGTATTTAGTATTCCAAGTTCTCATTTTCTGCCCCGATACTCATTATTATGCATACATTATTTGTACTCACTGTCTTTCTCTATGCAGGTTTTGGGGAAAACCAGCCTGTGCGCTTACATTACTGTTACTGTTGCCCTTTCCGCTTGCAGTTCCGTACCCGTTTCACTTACCGTTGACGTCTGCGCCACCATGTGCGTTATCCTTTGCATTTTCATTTGCACTTGCATTTCTGTTATTTTTTGCCATTTTTGTCTACACTACTGTTTATCTTTCTGTTTCACTTTACGTCACCATGCCCATTGACATTTCTGTTTGCAGGCACCATGTTACTATGTGACAACACATCACGTAGCAGACCATTCCCATCTACGCCACCATGTGCGTTACCCTTTCTGTTCTCATTCGCACTTGTGTTACCATGTGCGCCACTGTAACATTTCTGTTTGCGTTGCTGTCCTGTTAGTATGCCACAAGACATCATGTGGCGGGGTGTGAAGCCCGGAGGCCCCAGCGCTCCGCCCGCTACGTCCCATTCACTATTTCTCGTTATCATTCTCAAAAGAAAGTAAATTAGAGGCAAAAACTCTGTTTAATGCATTAGTTAGGGTTGTTCCACAGCGACAAAAGTGAAATTACGCTGTTAGGGTTGAAAACCCATGGACCTCCGCCCACCCCCCAACGACATTGGGGTGTGCATTGGGATAGTGGGTCCTAACTCTCACCCCATTCTCCTATACTTCTGCTGCTTTACATGTCATGGGTGAGAGTTGGGCTGATGATCTCAATCGCCCCAATGCGGGACAAGGGGTGGGCGGGGGTCAAAGGGTTTCACCTAACAGCGAATTTCCTCACTTTTGTCGCTGTGGAACAACCCTAACTAATGCATTAAACAGAGATTTTTGCCTCTAATATATACATATACATACATATATACTGTTGTTGCTGTTTATTCTGTTCTATACTATGATTCACTTGAAGCCTTTGTAAACAGGCCTTTGGCTCAAAGGTGCTAATCCCAAACTGAAATAAATAAATAAATTTACATTTCTTATATTAACAGTACATAACACTCATATCCCTTTGTAAATGCCCTTTTGTTTCTCTAAATAAAGATATCCATGTAATATGTACAGTATAACATAGTATCATAATAATTTAAGGTCAGAAGGAGCAGTAGGTCAATCATGTCTGGTCAACCTGCTTCATAAGCAGAGAAGCAAATAAATATTCTGAATGTATATATATCTATACACAGTATTCATTGCTAAAAACTATGTTAATGCCTGAGTTAGGGTTACAAAACCACTAAAGGAGGGAAACGTGCATTAGGGATTTTTCAACTTTTAACACTCACCCCTTCCTCAGCCATTAGCCTTATGACCCAAAGCTACAGGTCTAGGGTCATGCCCCATGGGTCTGCTGCTTCAAGTTACAGGCCCAGAGCTGGCTTTATGTAGGGCTGCAGCTCCAGTCATATCTGTCTCTGCACAGGGCCCTGTGGGTCCCAGACCAAGGCACGAGATCAGGCACAGCTTTCTTTGCAAAGGGCCATGCAGGTGCTGCACAAAGCAGGGGACCAGTCATAACTTTCTTCATACAGAGCCTGCAGAAGAACCTTTGCACATGGCGCCAGACCAGTAGCTTGAGCAAAATAATGAGAAAGGAGGTAGCACTCAGCTGGGGAGTGCTCAGTATAGGGGCAGCCAGCCCCCTGATGGAGCTCCTTGCCTAGCGACGTTCTGAGGTTTGAGCACGTCCTGTACCCAGTGCAAGCACTTGTTTTGATAAACTATTGTGCAATTTCTGCATTTATGGAATGGGGTGGAGATAAGTGGAGTGTAATAAATCCATTTATCTGAGCAACTGTGTGTATAAATTTCATTAATTCACACAGTTACAATGTCACACTCCGTTTATCTACACAGTTCTTATGTTACAATGCATTTATCTATACAGTTTCTATGTCACCCCTTCCCAGCTGCCAGCACTACTTCAAAGCTTTCAGTTTCTCTCTGACACACACACAGAGCTCTTTCCTCTACCAGCCTGGCTGCCTGCCCATTGCTTTATCTGTCTCCCTCTGCCTCTCCATTCAATTCTTTCACAAAGAAGAAGCTTCATTTTTTTTCCAGTAACTTTCTTTCTCATAAGTTTAATTCACAAAAAACAAAACTGCAGTCACGCTTCCTCACTCTCTTCTATGCCACTTGTACTCACTGTTTGCTCCCAAAAAGTGCACAACCTCTTCAAATGACCAAATGGATAATCAAATCAAAGAATTAAAACAATCAAAGGGATCAAATGGATTGCAAAATTATAAAAATTACCTCTGCCATGAAAGAGTTTAAATCTTGCTCACCCCGTTCCAGTAAAAACTCTCCCACTCCCCGCACACTAAGACTGTCCGCCATGTTGGCTGAGATTTTTCAAATCAGCCACTGCAACCTCCAATGTGTCTATACATTGCAGCATAAGTGCAACATCATCAGGCTGCCTTCATTGTAATGGCCATGGCAACAGCTCTTACAAGAAGCGGAGCAGCTACTTGTTAAAAAATAAACCCCAAAACGTACAAAAAAAAAAAAATGCTGCATAAAAAAAAAAATTAAGTATCACACCTGGTCTTTCCCTATTGCATAAATGAAATATCAGGGGAGCAACTGTGTGATAAAGCATTTATCTTGTGTAATTGCCATTGACCTCTCGTGACCTTCACTCATGGTTCCACCACTCGTCAGATTACTTGAGGTCAATGGCAACTACACAAGATAAATGTTTTATCACACAGTCACCCCCCCAACATATCCCTTATTAATGCACTAGCCTGCCTGCTTTGTGTCACTATATCTATGTTTCCCTCAGTAGCTTGAACAGCAGACCTGTGTGGCCCTGCATCAGACCTGTAGCTTGACCTTGGGTAATGAGACTAGGGTCTGGGGCTGGGAGAGAGGGTGGAACTTAGGGTTACAAAAATCTCAGCACCACATTTACCTCCCCTAACATAAGATGGCTTATTGTGGAAGGATGGGGGAACTGCTGCTGGGGAAACTAAAGTGGGTAAGAGTGACAAAGGGCAACTGTGAAGGCAAACATAAAGACATTAAAAAAAATGAATTGTTTTGGGAGCAGGTAAGAGAACATATAAATGAACTAACTGGTACTGCTGATTGGTTAACCCTACTATGGTACTTTTGTAAATACCTCCCCTGGGATTACCTCTACCATCCCGCTCCATGGTTATTATATACTTACTGGCCACTAAGAAGGCAATAAATGAAAATTACGTACCTACAGTAACTCTTGATCTTCTTGGATGAAGTCTCCACCACTTATTCACACTAATGGGACTACACCGCAGGCACTAGGACTGAGCAAAGGCCAAAAATCTTCAGGAGGGCTGGCACTGAGGTAGGGCGGTGAGAAAATGGCACCGCGCTGTCTCGCACTGTATAGGCTACCTCAGCATCGATCCTCCAACTGCCTCAGTCTCTTTTTAACAAAGGAGGTGCATTGTAATCTAACCTAGTGAAACAAACCTATATAGGACATAAGAAAGTCTGAAGGATCCATATAAGAAGGGTCAACACAACAAAGTCTTCACAGCCCAGCCATCAAGGGAGTGAAGACCAAAAACAAATAAGTGAGCTCGGGGAATGAAGGGTGGGCGTGTGAATGAGTGGTGGAGACTTTGTCCAAGAAGATCAAGAATTACAGTAGTTAAATAATTTTCATATCTTTCTGGACATAAAGTCTCCACCACTCATTCAAACTAATCGGAAGAGTACCGAGCTAAAACAATCCCCCGAGAAGGGCAGCAGGAGAGAGGAGCTCACTTAGGACAGGAGTCCATTAAGGATTGTCCTGCCAAAGGATTGTTGTTGTCTGGCATGGACATCCAAAGTGTAGTGCTTCACAAAAGTGTGCATGGAGCTCCAAGTAGCTGCATTGCAGATGTCTGTAATGGGCATGTTTTGAATTTTTGCCAGAGATGCCGCGACTGCCCTGGTAGAGTAAGTGTATACTCTGCCTTCCAGTTTAACCTGTGCCATGGAGTAGCATTGGTAAAGACATGTCACTAGCCACGCCGAAATACATCTGATAACAACAGGCTGACCCAGCTGGGCCGTGCTGAAAGAGACAAATAGTTGTTTAGATTTGCAGATCTCTTTAGTTCTGTCTATGTAGAACCACAAAACCCTTTTAACATCCAGAGAATATAAAGTACACTCTCCCTCATTCTGGAAGTTCACGAAGTAGGTCGGAAGAACCAAAGACTGGTTCAGATGGAATTCCGAGACTACTTTAGGGAGAAACTTAGGGTGAGTTCTAAGAACCACCTTGTCTTTGTGAAATACAGTATACGGGGGGGGGGGGGACCAAAGCATGTATTTCAGACACTTTGTGAGTGAAGGTAATGGCTACAAGGAAGGCGGTCTTCCATGTCAGGAACTTCAGTTCACAAGTTGCTAGGGGCTTGAAAGGTTTACGGGTGAGCATGTCTAGCACAAGATTAATGTTCCAGACAGCTACAGGTCTTCTGACTGGTGGCCTAGTGTGAAGTATACGTTTAAGGAATCTCTTGACCAAAGGTAACTGAGCCAGAGACATGGATTGTATAGACTTTGGGTATGCTGAGATCACACAGAGGTGAACCTTCACGGTTGAGTATTGCAGTCCTGTATTTGACAGGTCCAGAAGATACTCCAGGACTTTGTTAGGAGAGCAGAAGAAAGGGTCAAAGGAGGACTTTGGACACCAGATGGAGAACTGCTTCCACTTTGCTGTATAAGTTTTCCTAGTAGCCGGCTTCTGTGCCACTAGGAAAATGTCTGAGACCCTATGTGAAACGTCAGACCTACTCACTTCAATCTCTTCAGGAGCCATGTGTGGAGGTGAAGGAATCTCAGGTTGAGATGGACCACTGGGCCCTGGGTCAGTAGGTCTGTTTGAAGTGGAAGCTGTCTCGGTGAAGTTTCTGATAATCTGTTGATTAATGGAAACCAAATCTGGCAAGGCCAGAATGGGGCAATGAGTGTCATTTTGCCCCTTGCACCTCCAGCTTGAGCAGTACCCTCTAAACTAAAGGAAGAGGAGGAAATGCGTACAGAAAGCAACTTATCCACCACAGTCTGAATGTATCCTGACAGAAAGCACCAAGTTCTGGATTTGGGGATGCAAACGGTCCGGGTCCGGAGTTTCCCACTCTTCGAAGAGTGATTGCACAATGCTTGTGTCGAGAGACCACTCATGAGGATCCATTTCCATTCTGCTGAGATGATCCGCCAGATCGTTCTGCACTCCTGGAAGATAAACCACTTGGCTCAGGGCTTTGTGCTGCAGGCACCACTCCCACACTCTCATTGCGTTCCTGCACAGGGGGTTAGAGTGTGCTCCACCCTGTTTGTTGATGTAGTACATCACTGCTTTGTTGTCCATTTGAAAGAGAATGACCTTGTGACAGAGAATGCCCTTCAGAGCTCAGTCTGTGGACAGAACAGCTCTCATTTCTAAGATATTTATGTGGAGTTGAGACTCATCCTGATTCCATCAACCTTGGGTCTGGAGATCTTGACAGTGAGCTCCCCATTTGAGTAGGGATGTATCCGTGGTGGCTGAGATTTGAGATTCCAGAGGAGCAAAGGGAAAGCCTTTTTTTAAAAGGTTGTCCTCTTGAGTCCACCAGATGAGTGATCATTTTAGAGATTCTGTTACCTTGATGTGAAAGGACTGGGGATGTGTGGTCAGGGACCACTGAGTGCTGAGCATCCACTGAGTAGACTGTGAAGACAAGCCAGCGGCACAGTGAACACTGAGGATGCCATGAGACCCTGGATCCGCTGCATCAAGAGGGCTCAAACTGAGTCATTCTCTCTGATGAAGTGGGCCATCTGAAGGATGTCATTCCTCCAGTCCTCTGGAAGAAAGGCTTTTGCGTTTGAGGTATCCAGAAGGGCTCCTATAAAGAGAAGCCATTAGGAGGGTTGTAGTTGTGATTTTCCTAAATTCAACAGCACTCCCATGGATGTGAGGAACTTGGAAGCTGTAGTCACAGTTTCCTGAGTCTCTTGTCTGGAAGGGCTTGCTAGCAGCCAGTCATCCAGATATGGGGACACTTGAATTCCGAGTTTCCTGAGATGCACTGCAAGAACTGCAAAGCACTTTGTAAAGACTTGAGGTGCCAAGGATAGCCCAAAGGGCAGGACCCTGAATTGGTAGTGCTGGCCCAACATCACAAATCAGAAATACTTGCCATGGTTTGGGTGTATGAGAACATGTTGGTAGGCGTCCTGCATGTCCAAAGAGGCCAGCCAATCATTCTGATCAATCAGAGGTAAAAGGGTGCAGAGTGATATCATCCTGAATTTCTCCTTGCAAAGGAATGTGTTTAACTTCTTTAGATCAAGAATAGGGCGCATGCTACCTGTTTTCTTTGGAACTAGGAAGTAATGGGAGTAGAAACATGTGTTCTGTATATCCAACAGAACTACTTCTACTGCCGTGTTGTTCAGAAGGCCTTGAATCTCAGAAGCAAGAAGATCTGACTGAAACACAGACAGCCTGGGCTGTCATTTGTGTGGATGATCCAGTGGGGTTTCTGAAAGATTTAGAAAGTAACCCTTGCGGATTTTTCTGAGCACCCATTTGTCTGATGTGACTGACTTCCACTGGTTGTAAAACTGAGTCAGACGCCCTCCTACTGCCAAGGAAGAGTCCCTCTTGGACAGCTGAGGTGGGACTTGGGCTGGAATCTCAGAGGGTGGCACTAGGCATTTTTGGGCCCTGTGCCTTCTGCTGTGTTTTCTTTTGTGGCTGGGGGGCTTGATTTTTGTTGAAGTCCCCTCTGCCTTTCCACAAAATGACTGACAGCTATGAAACTGTTGCCAGTTTCCGTCCCACTGAGGGACAGTGGAGGGTGGCCTGGCCATTTTGATAGGAAGCAGTATAGTGCAGTGATTTAAGGCTCTGAGCTGCAAATCTGGTGACATCCAGCAGACCAGACCTGGGTTTGAATCTCACAGCTTCCACTTGCATACTGTGTGACCCTGAGCAAGTCACTTAACTTCCCTGTGCTCCCAGGTCACACCTGTAAAAAAGCTTTCAGCTTAGTGTGCTACTACTGGTTAAAAAACAACTAAAAAAAAAGCCATCCTAGTTTTCTGTGTGGCTTCTAGTGCCTGCTCAATTTGAGGGCCAAACAGATAAGTTCCATCAAATGGTAAACTCATAACTCTCTGTTGGCCATCATTTGTGAATCCCGATGTTCATAACCACAAGTGGCGTTGGGTGTAAATACCAGCTGCTGCTGCCCTGGAAGCAGTGTCAAAGGCATCCATAGCAGCTTTTAGTTGCTGATTGTTGGACTTCATGCCTCTAGTAATGGTCTGGAGAAGCTCTGAACTAATGTCAGACTCCAGAAGAGCTTCCACAGTGGCTTTGAGCGAATGCCAGAAGGTATACTCATACTGAGAGAAATAACCCTGGTAGCTAGCAATGTACATACCCAGGGTATAGGCACTGAAAAATCACTTCCTCAAGGTGTCAGTCTTATGAGATTCCTTGTTTACTGGATGTGCTGTAGATTCCTGAGGAATGACAGCTTTGTCATTCTCTGCCAAGACAACTCTGGCATCAGCAAAGTCTTGAGAGGCCAAGATTGGTCGATCCTTAGGGGGACAAACTTCCTGTCTATGGATTTAGCTACTGAAGGAATAAGCACCAGATTATCCCACACCATTTGTGAGAGAGTCTCGAAAGAGTGCTGCACTGGAGGAGTCAATTCTACATGAATATCCAGAACATGCAGATATTGCAGACACAGCAATTTCCCCAGATCAATTTCTGAAGTCTGGAGAGAGAGAGAGAGAGAGAGAGAGAGAGAGAGAGAGAGAGTGGAATTCATGTTCTTTAGCAGAGACGTAAAGGAAAGGTCCTCAACCAGAGGCTCTGCTGAAGGAGAGGGTTCATTTGCCACTCCAAGAGAAGAATCATCGTCAAAGTCATCTCCTAATCGAAGATCAGGATCAGGCTCAATATTGTCCCCTACTAGCCCTGGAGGGATAGGATATATATAGGAAAAGGAGGAAAAAGAGGAGGAGGCGCTCTGTGAAACAGAGTCGAAAACCCCGGCACCCTAGGTGGCGCTGAATGCGCAGACAGTGCCAGCACAGGGTGTGGCACCAAAAGAGAAGATGGCGCTGGCCCAGGGAGTGACGTCGGGCACGGTGCCACCAAGACAGGAGTCAAAGTTGGCACCACCCTAGGCACTGCAGAAACACCACAGGGTCCCAACTCAACTTTCAGAGAAAGCAAAAAAAGGTGCACAATTAAGTCACAAAGGACAAATAAGTATGCTCAGTGCTCAGGGTTTATAGTGAAACAAAATCAGGACAGGACTAGCCCTCAACTCTTGGAATCAGGGAGGAAGATCAGAGAAAATTAGTAGGAGAAAATGGCACCTGTACTGGCCCCTGTGCCACAGCCATATCAGGGGGAGAAGCACCAGAGGGCGGCATCGACGGCACCGGAGAAGGCAGTGCATGACTAGTAAGTCCTAACTGCCCTGCTTGCAGGTTCAAAACTGTTAGGCCCAAAGGCACCAGAGACAGACTCGCAAGCTCAGACAGGCAGGACAACGGCAGAACCCATTGCTCCATAAGAGCGGCCCAATGATGAAACTGATCACCAGAAGACCCCCCCCCAAGGGCAGGGAGAGACTATGGAGTCGAGGATGTCAGTCACCAGGAACTGAGGCCATAGGGGACCCCGGAGGAGTTAGAGTCAGGCCCCTGCCCCTCGCCACCGATGATCAATGCCCAGACATACCAGAGGACGACCTCAAGTGGTACCATTTCTTCTTCAACCAGGAGGGTGAAGAAGAACTCAAGGTCGAGCAGTGCCGAGTCCTCGACAAAGATCGAGAATGCAACGTCTTCTTTTTGTGCTTTCAGGAGGACTTCCCATCCCCCCAAGCACTGGACTGCCTGTAGTCAGATTCCCCCCCTCCATAGAGGGCTGCAGACCAGACCCAGCCCTGCTGAAAACACAGCTTTCATGCGAAGTCTCCCTACCATCAACGGCCCCATTCATGGTCGACTCCGTGGAAGGCGGGCTGAAAAAGACTTCTTCATTGACGAAAAGTGCTTTTTTTTTTAACACCAAATTACTGAAATAAATAAAAACTAATCAATACTGAACGATTATAGCTGCTGTCATATAGACGTGAAGATCTGACTCCCGGCGGGCGAGCGACGTCATAATTGAAGAGCACTCGACAGCGGGAAGAAAAAATGACTCACCTGTAGTAATCTTGTTTCTTCCCAGGCATTCACTAACATTATTACTCTTTGCAGTTCTCTTTGAAGTCAGGACTGCCTCAGAGAGAGAGAATAGAATGATATGCTTATCATGGAATGTTTAGCTAATGCATCTATTTTCAAACAGCCTTGTGCCAACTGTCTACATTCTGCCTCAGATTTCTTCGAAGCCTGCAAAGAGGCCATAACAACATGTGAATTATAATTAAATAACCATAAAATAATTTTAAATGCCCAACAGGGCCATTTCAAATGAGTAGCCAAGGGCTAATTAAAGCAAATGTCCCTTTTTTAAAAGTCAGATATGCTCTACGAAAAGAACCTACAAGCTATAGGTATTACCAGAATGTGCCATCTTAACTGTGACGAGTATTTTTCTAGTTATTGATTCTGAAGGGGAAGATAAGGTAGGGGAGTAATAATATTAGTGGATGCCTGGGAAGAAACAAGATTACTACAGGTGAGTAATTTTTTCTTCTAACCCCAGGAATCCACTAATATTATTACTCTTTGCAGACTATGTAATAGTACCACTAGGAGGTGGGCAGAATCTATTTAGGAAAAGACTCTGCAAAACAGCTTTGCCAAAACTGGCATCGCTACTAGACTGGGTATCCAGACTATAGTGTTTAGTGAAGGTGTGGGCTGACCTCCAGATAGCTGCATTACATATTTCCAATAGAGGTACCTCTCGGGCAGCTGCAATAGTGGTAGCTGTGCCCCTTGTAGAGTGGGCTCACAGACAAGAAGGAGGAACCTTGCCTGCTTTTGAGTAACAAAAGTGAATACATTGGACTATCCATCAAGATAAAGTCCTTTTCGAAGCAGGAGTACCTTTACCTACTTCCCCATATGTGAGGAACAGCTGTTGTCTGTCCTACCTATGGTCTATGGCATGAGTCATATAGTTACTCAGTGCTCTTTTGACAGCCAGGCTGTGCAGTCTATGCTCACCTGAGCTGGAGTGCTCAGTAAAGAAACTGGCAATGTTATTGACTGGTTCAAGTGGAAGGCAGGGACCACCTTGGCGAGGAACTTCCTATTAGTTCCCCACACTACCTTATTCCTACGAAAAGAAACTTAGTCCTTTTCCACACAAAAGACCTGTGGCTCACTAATCCTCCTGGCAGAAGTGATTGCTACCAGAAAAAAAGACTACCTTCCAGGTAACAAATTTAAGCTATGCAGAATTCATAGGCTCAAAGGGCAGAAGTATAAGCTGGGCAATGTAAACATTAAGATCCCATGGTGGCACTAGTTCCCTGTGAAGGGGAAACAAGTGAGAGAGCCACTTAAAAAACCTCTTGAGTATGGGATTCAATGTCACTGAGGTATCCTTTTAGGTGAGAAGTACACTGAAACTGAAACAGGTGCACTTTCAGAATCTAATGCTGCAGCCCCAAGGAGTGCAAATGAGACAAATAATCCAGAAAGGCTGGGATCCCGGCCTGGGCTGGGGCTACACCCTTATCATTGTAACAGATGGAAAAATCTTTTCCATTTTGAAGCATAGATTTCTTTAGTGAATGGTTTCCTGTAACCCCTAAAGACTTCCAAAACTGCTGAAGAGAATTGGTAGTCTGCATATTTTATGTCCTCAAGAGCCATGCCTTGAGCTTGAGAGACCTGAGATTGGGAACGCTACCCTCCTGGAAAGGAAGTCAGTAGACTGTACCTCTGAGGAGGGTGAATCAGCTTACTCACAGGCACTGAAAGCATAGGGAGTACCAAGGCTGTCATACCCAGTCTGGTGCTACCAGGATCATCGAGCTGGTTATGACCTGGGCTTGATGAGAACCATGAAAATCAGTGGAAAGGGAGGAAAGGCATAAAGGTATTTGCCTGTTCAATCGAGAATAAGGGCATCCATTGGAACTGTCCCTTTCACTGAGGCCCTGCAACAATAGGGAGGCAAGTGGTGATGTTGGTGGGAAGCAAAAGGTCTATTTCTGGGATCCCCACCTCCTGAATAGAGCATTCGCTACTTACCTGTTCAATGCCCATTCGTGATGGGCCTGAATTATTTTGTTCAAGGCATCTGTTGGGGTGTTGTCCTTGCCAGGCAGATGAATTGCTTGTAGAGAAGTGTTTAGGGAGTAAATATATCTTCATTACCTCTGTACAAAGAGGAGTGGACCTTGTCCCTCCTTGTTTGTTGATGCAGTACATTGTTGTGGTATTGTCTGATTTGACTTGTACCACCTTTCCCAGAAGACTATGAGAGAAAACCTGAAGGGCCAGGTATACAGCCCTCAGCTCCAGCAGATTTATGTGCAGGAGTGAGTCTGCACTGTCCCAGGAGCCATGAATGGTGTGGTCCCCTAAGTGGGCACCCCATCCTAACAGGGAAGCATCAGTTGTGAGAACCCAAGAAGGTGGCTCCTGCAGAAATGGAACCCCCTTCTCTTACGTTTTCTAGTTCCCTCCACCCTTGGAGGGCCTGTAGCAAGGGTTTTGTTACTGGTACTGGCTTTAAGAGTGGGTATCACCTCTGGCACTGGTGTGCTCAGAGGTGGAACTAGATATCTCTCATCTAAAATCTGCCATCCATGACTGTGCTTGCTGCTGAAGCCATGTGCCCCAATAGTTGAAGGAAATGTTTTGCTGGCTTTGGCCTACCCAGGGCAAATGAGCCTGCCAAGAGCCGAATAGCTTCTGCCCTCTCTTGAGGAAGAAAAACTGTTCCCTACTACTGTATCCAGTTCTGCCCCTATGAACTGCAGAACTTGCACAGGGGTCAGCACTGACTTTCTGGTATTGAGAAGGAAGCAGCATATCCTGGGCTACCTGTAGGTGGCCTGACACCTGTTGGTGGGATTTCCCTATGATTAGCCAGTCATCCAGATAAAGAAAGACTGTAACACCCATTCTTCTAAGGTGTGCCACTATCACTGTTATGCGCTTGGTGAAAAACCGTTGGTGCAGAGGTGAGGCCGAAAGGCAGCGTTGAAAACTGGCAGTGGCCTGAGGGGACTCTGAATCTGAGATACATTCATTGTTAGGAAATATCTGGAATAGAACCCTTGTCCTCTTTAGTTGAGGGAAACAGGCTTGACTGCTTTTGCCCGTAATAAGGCCTGTACCTCCTGCTCTTGCAATTCTCTTTCTGAGAAGAGAGCTGGTGCAAACCATTTCAACCTTGGAGGAGGAAGGGACTTAACACAAAGGGAGAAACCCTGACGCACTATTTCCAGAACCGATTTGTTAAGTTTGATCATTCCTGGAAATAGTGGGCGAGTCTGCCCCCTACAGGATGGGGAGAAGGAGCCTGAATGGAAAAAAAGGCAGGGGTTCTACCTGCTGTGGCTAGCACTGCTGCTGAGTGACAGCCTATATCGGTAAGAAAAGGTCTCCTAAAAGAAGACCTGCCCCTGCCTCCCCTAGAATAAGAAGTAGAAGGAGAGGGTGTTGAGTTACTTTTAAAAGTAGCTTTATATTCATTTTTTTTTTTTTTATGTAAGCTTCAGTCTGGGCAGCAAAAAGCAAGTGGCACTCGACTGTAAAATCCATTGCCTTAACTTGTGTGCCCTGGGTGAGGTTGGCATCCCTCAGCCAGGCAAATCTCAGGCCTATTGCACCAGCCGTCCATCTTGCATCAGCATAATTAGTGTCAGCTGCCATCTGAAATTGGTACTTGGAAGCCTCCAAACCCAGTTTTGCTGTATCCAATAGCTCTGACACAGTTAAAGAGGGGTTAGCCTCATCATTGTTGACAACTGACTGCCAGAGAGCTTTCTGGTAGAGGGCTACATAGGCCTGGCAACAAGTTTGCCGGATTGCCAGGGATACCGAAAGGTACCCCTTTATAGCCATATTGCTGAATTAGGAGCCTTAAGGATTTCTAACGTGTTTTTAATTTATAGATAAGTAAAAAGAGCCTTTTTAAGGGTGTCAGCCCCATAAGCTCCATATGTAACTAGGTTCCGGTTTTAAGGGGTTTTTGATTATGCTGTTATTTAGCGCCCGGTGCCTCCATTTTTATAACCCCAAACTTGGTGAGCCTGGGTTCCGGGAGAAAACCTTCACTTGGCATCAGGGCTAGGTTTGTATTTCTGGACAGGGGCACCCAAGTCACTCCAGACACAGGAAGCAAGAACTGTGAATGTCCAAACCAGGAGTGGGATTCTAAAGTGGGGCTTTTATTCACTTACACACAGAAATACAAAGCAGGATGGACCCCCACAGGGCTACACTCACTGGTGGTACAGAACTATACAGGTCAGAACACATTGTCTTCATCATCACAACAACTTTTCCCTCAGGATCTGAACACACTGGGCTCTCAGCCCAAACTGGTACTCTCTCTATCCTCTATGATGTCATCTCTCCAGCTCAGCTGAGACTGAGGACAGAGTGAGACAGTGTGAAACCCATTTAACTGGCATTTCACAAGCTGCCTTTCCTACCTGCCACTAGATCTAAGTGGGATTCTAGTAACCTCGGGTGACGGGGGAGTTACAAATACATTGTGCCTCCTCTTCATCATGGATCTCTTCAGCTGTTTGTAGATCCAGGATCTCTACCATTTCCTTCACAAAAGAGAAATGGGAAAGAAATCTTATGTGGATTGGGGGGGTGTAACCAAAATCCTGTTCTGGTGACACCTTAGGTTCAATTCCCTTCTCATCCTGGTTACAGTTATCAATAGCATCATCATCATCAACGTATGCCAAAGTAATAATAATAATAACAATAGTCTTTATTTTTATGCACCTTTCCAACCAAGGTACCTAACAAAGTATAAAAACACATCAAATATCTCAGCATCTTAGAAAATATATAAAAGCAGTAGGCACCAGAGGGGCAACAACAGCTGCTTTTTCAGCAGGAGTAATCACAGGCTGCTGAGGAGAAAATAACCCCTGCAGCACCTGGAGTAAAGCTAAGGCCTGTTAGATCAGCAGGAGAGGGAGCTTTAATAGGCATCTGAGGGAACCCTTGAGGTGTTTCAGCCAGAGTGTCAGAGTGCTTTGTTTTCAGCTTTTTTTTTTTTGACAGGCACCGGAGAGTCAGCCAGCTGATTGCCTCTCTTGCCAGAGCCCTCTCCTGTTTCAGGGGTGGAAATAGAGGCTCTGGAAGGACTTTCCACGCTCATGGATGGAGTGGACTGGTCAGAGCCCAGGGACCCCTCCTCAAGACAAAGCCCTCACCCATATCAGGGGTGGAATTAGAGGCTCTGGAAGGACTTGCCACATTCATGGAGGGGGTGGACTGGTTAGAGCCCAGGGACCCCTCCTCTAGTTTACTTTTAAACCTCTCCCTGCATTTTTCCCACTGTTTTACCAGGGAAAGACTTAAGTATATCACAATCCTCATAAAACTGTTGTTGCCAAAGGTAGATCAAGCAAAGATCATGCTTATCTGGCTTAGCAAACACCTCAGCACACTTCAACAATTATTAAAACCAGGAGGTCCTGTAAAAAAAAAAAAAAAATACTGTGTGAGACTCTGCTCTGCACAGTAAACTGCATGTCATTTTTTTTTATTTAGCAAACTCTAGTGTGTTGCAATATTTTACTTGAGCTCTGTTCTATGAATGGGAAGAGGGACACTACAGTCCGATTTATTTTTGAAGTTTTCAGTGCTTCAGTACTTTTAAGGCACTTTGCACCTTTATTGCAGGAATAGCTCTGTGGTGCTTGTAATTAACTCTGCAGTTTAAAAGTGCTTGAATTTCAGCAAGCAGCTGATAACACTTACGGGTGGGGCTGCTATATAAATCCACACTCCAGCGAGCAGGGCGAGCTCAGGCAGGGTGTGCTCATCGCCCGCAAAGACGCACGCAAAGACACGCGCATCCTCGTGCATGTTTTGCATGATTTGCTTATTTAGCATGATAGAGTGAAAGAGCTGGCGTAGTGGAATATATCCTAATTTACAGAAAGTGTCTACCTTGTTCCCCAGTGATATACTGTAGCATCTGTTGACAGGCAATAATCAACCCTGTACCCTTCACTGCAGTGTTAGCTTCTTTAAACAGAGAAGCCTTAGTCTGAACGATTAGCAGTGTTTGCACCTCAGAAATAGGGAGCAACATCTGTTACTGGGGTATAGAATTTCTAATATTTACAGATTTATAACTTATTGGTGTTTATTTTTTTGTTGTTGTTGTTGTTTCTGTCTGTAATAATTACATTATATAACGTCATGGATACATTTATTCAGATAGTGAATGGAGGAAAAGCCATACTCTGTAAGTCATGTAGTATGTATATGATTGCTTCAGAATTACCATTAAGCAACCCATTTACATGTGCCAAATGTATGATAATAAAGATATGTCAGCATTACTGGTCCAGTTTAATAATAGGCTCAGAGAAATTGAACAAAGTCAGATGGATAAGGCTGACCCTTTTCAAGTTCCATTACAAACTAATACAAAAACACCAGATCTTACAAATTGCACTGAAGTCCTTGTCCCTGTGAATAACACCCCAATAAACAAAAAAAGGGTAAGGGAAGAAGATGAAAACACTGACCCAGAGGATGTCTGGTACAAAGTTCAACATCTAAAACATCCCCCCAAAAGATGGGGAAGGAAAGCCAAGCAATTTAATCTCAAAATCACTAATTCGTTTGATCCCTTAAACTTATATATCCCCCAAGAAGAGGCAATGGGTACATCTGTTTCTCTAAATGAAGACATTACCTCAGATACACCTACTCTTATAAATGTTGAATCTCAACCAATGGGCATAGAACAGAATTTGACCCCAGACCAACCCTTAATAACATTTGATACAACTTCTACTGCTTCGCAACAGTTTGACCAAAATATGGAACTCAAGGTTACCCTGCCTAGAGAAACTGAAATACTGTATACGTACTCGGTGATTCTATTATTAAGAGACTAGACAGAGCAATTTGAGACAGGGACAAGGCACATAGAACACATTCATGTTTTAAGGGTGCCAAAATATCTGACATTTCAAAAATGATTGATCATATAGTATGTCAAAACAATACTAGGAAATTAGTGATTATTCATGCAGGACCCAATAATATATTTCATCAAAATGCACACCAAATTAAACAGGAATCTGTCAATTTAACGAATAAACTTGCAGATCTTGACTGCGCTATCTTTTTTTTCAAGATACCCCTAATCCCTAGAGCAACTTACAGACAAAACTGTATATTAAGGGAAGTAAATAATTGGCTAAGACAATGGTGCCTAAAGCAAAACATCAATTGCATAACACATTGGGAAGATTACAGTGATAATCATAAAATGTTTAGTCCAGATGGATTGCACCTCAATAAAATAGAATCACAATTTCTTAGTCAACAGTTTAATAATTCAATAGATGCAGCTTTAAACTAAGAGACGGGGGGAAGGTGATATTATTATAAATAAAGTATCATCAGTTAAAAAACAAAACTATCCAAGTTATGAGTGGAATATGAATTATAATACTAGATCCCATGAAACTTTAAAACTTAAAAAGAGAAAAAGGAAGAGGAATTCAAAATCTGGTTCAAGAAATCAAAAAAGTGCATCTAACCAGAAGAATAATGTATTTAATGAGATTCGGGAATATGAAAAAAGAGATGACAATTAAAATTCTATTGACTAATGCTCGCAGTCTAACAAATAAACTTGATGAATTAAAATACATTCTTGTAAATAAAGAGGTGGACATTTATTGTGTCACTGAAACATGGTTTACTAATAATGACTGGAATACTGACATCTCTGGTTACACAAAATGTTTAAAAAATAGAGAGGGTGCTAAGGGTGGGGGTTTAGCAATCTATATATCTAACAAATTTAACTATCATGAAATAGGAAATGAAGATTCTACAGTTGAGACACTTTGGGCTAAAATCGAACTAGGTTATGAAACCTTAACTGTAGGTCTTTGTTACAGATCACCTAGCCTGAATCTTGATGAAAATGTAGTCTTTTTGAAGCAGTTAGATAATACTGAGGTAAATGGTGATTTAATAATTCTTGGTGATTTTAACTTCCCCTATATAAATTGGGAAACATTCAAAACTAACAGTAATATTGAATGACAGTTTCTTGAAACCACCCTCAAACATGGTTTGGATCAACTAATGACTACTCCTACTAGGAATAATAATATACTTAACCTCATTTTCACAAATAATGCTGACCTTCTTACATCTCCCGTCATTTTGCCACCTTTGGGCAATAGTGATCATAACATGATCACATGTGATATCATAAAACATGTAAATGGCAACAAAGGGATAAGTACGTTCAAAAATTACTACAAAGCAGATTACAATAATGTAAAAAAATTTTTGACTTCATGGAATTGGTCAAATGACCTAAGTAACTTTGAGAATGAGCATGTGAGCGAAAAAATAAAAGTTAAAATAGATCACTGTCTAAACACTTGGGTACCTGATAGAATAAAATATAACAAAAATAACAAACAGAGAATACCCTTGTGGTGGACTAAAGATTTAAAGCATATCATAAAAAAGAAACATCGTGCCTATAACAAATATAGTAAGTCCAAAAAAGCCTCTGATTGGTGTAAGTTTAAAAAAACTTGCTAGGAAAACTAAACAAATAATCAAAAAATCAAAACAAAATTTAGAGGTAAATTTAGCAAAAAAACATTAAAGACAATAAAAAAAAGCTTTTTAATTATATTGGTTCAATAAAACAAACTCATACTGGAATAGGACCCTTAAAATTAGATGATAAGATAATTACTAGTGAAAAAGAAATAGAATTCAATCAATATTTTACAAGTATATTTAAATAATCAGATTTAATACTTCCTGACACACAATATACACCAGAAATCATATCATTCTTTTCAGAACAAGATACAGTAGAAGCTATTAACAAAATCAAATGTAATACTTCTCCCGGTCCTGATTGTATTCATCCCAAATTTGTGAAAGACATATCAAAAGAACTTTCTGGACCACTAACTTATTTATTTAATATGACTATAAATCAAGGAAGGGTTCCTCAATCCTGGAAAGTGGCGAACATCACGCCCATTTTTAAAGGTAGTAATAGACAAATAATAACTAATTATAGGCCTATCAGTTTAACTTCACTTATCAGTAAGATTATTGAAAGATTAATTAATTCTAAAATGTCTGAACATATTAAACGTTCTGGTAGCACAGATATTTCTCGGCATGGTTTCTCCACTGGTAGGTCATGTTTAACAAACCTTCTAAGCTTCTTTGAGCCAGTTAGCGATGCGTTAGATATTGGCCTTCTGGTGGATGTTATATTTTTGGATTTTGAAAAGGCATTTGATACTGTTTCACATAAAATTCTGATTGAACATCTTCACAACATAAACCTGGATACACATTTTATTAATTGGATCTCATCATGGTTACATAATAGATATCAAAGGATGGTTGTTCGTGGTGACGAATCCAACTGGAGTTTAGTAACTGGTGGAGTACCACAAGGCTCTGTCCTTGGACCTCTACTTTTCAATATAATGATAACTAGTGTGCAAACATCTAAAGAAGTCTGGATAAACAAATATGCAGACGATTGTAAAATAGGTTGTATTGTGAACAACACTTTATCAGTAAACACATTACAAGATAATTTAAATAACTTAACAAACTGGGCAGTAAAAAATAATATGAAATTCAATCCTGCAAAATGTAAAGTTATGCACATGGGGAATAATAACAAAAAGTACACATATTCAATACAAAATGAAAACTTAATTACCCCTACAGAAGAAAAGGATTTGGTATGACAATTACAGATAATTTAAAATTAAATTTCCATACCAACAAAACTGTTAAAAGATGTCACATGATTATAGGTAATATTTTGAGACATATCAAAAGTAGGAAACCATCAGTTATTTTACCCTTATACACAAGTTTGGTTCAACCTCACTTAGATTACTGTGCTTCATTTTGTGCCCCATCCTCTATTGACTATCAGCAAATAACAGAAAGAGTACAGCGTAGAGTAACTAAAAGGATTAAAAAAATGTTTGAAGTAGATTATGGTAACAGACTAAAAACATTACAACTATACTCCCTGAAGTATAGAATTTTAAGAGGTGATCTAATTTACACTTATAAAGCATACCAAAATGACTATTTGTTAAACTCTATTGGATTAGAAAAATACTTTGTAAATAATTTTACTAGATCTCATAATTTGAAGTTAAAATCAACCGTATGTAAAACTAACAAAAGGTCGACATTTTTTACACAGAGAATTCCTCCAATTTGGAATACACTACCAGCTGACATTATAAATAGTCAAAATATAGAACAGTTTAAAAAAAGATTTGATGAATATATGGGTGATGAGAAATTTTACTTCCACCGCTGACACAGCAGGTGGGAGTTCAGAAATGGGCATCTCGCCTTTTGAACTTGTACCTATCTATGAATCTATGAAACAGGGTTTTATTTACTCTAAAAATTGATTCATTTTTTTGGTCATAAAAGTGCTAAAACATTGTGAGAAATGCATAGCACTTGCCTCACTTTGTTAACAAACATAACACTTCAAGAAAAAATATATAAATACTTTATAGTGTACCCTGGAATGCTGTTATGCATGAAATTCCATGCCTGGAATATGCTTGTTCTGCTGCAGTGGTGATGTCATTATGTTGTTCTGCTGCAGTAGTGATGTCACTACTGCAGCAGAACCACTTGGAATCGTGGCACATTGTTGCTTTCCTCTATTTAATTCTGTGGTGACCATATTCTAGAACCTCTAGAGACTTTTCAAGTCAGATTCATTATGAAAAAGAGAGAAAAAAAAACACAAAGCACACATTTCACATAGTATTATTATACACTATAAAAATACAGGATGAGCAACTTTATGCACAACCTGTGTGTTCTGTCACCTCAGGGTTCTGATTCCCATGGACCTCTCGAGCTTCGCTCTCGAGGTCAGAGGGAATCAGAACCCCTCTGTGAAAGAACACACTGGTTGTGTATAGTTGCCTATCCAGTATTCTCTATGTTTACAGTTAGTACTGTTAATCAATTATATAAAAACCCTGCTATGAGGAAAAACAATAAATAACAATAGACAGAAGGCAGTAATGAAAAATAAGACAAAAATACTTAAGTTTTTTTGGTCAACAGTAATCAGGATGATCTTGATTGAGAGAGAGATCTCTAGGACATCTGATGTCTTCAGCAGAGAGAAGAAATCTGAGGCAGAATGTAGACAGTTGGCACAAGGCTGTTTGAAAATAGATGCATTAGCTAAACATTCCATGATTAGCATATAATTCTGTTCTCTCTGGGGCAGTCCTGACTTAAAGGAGAAATGCAAAGAGTAATAATATTAGTGGATTCCTGGGATCAGAAAAAAGGAACAGAGACGGTTGGAGGATCGACACCAAGGTAGCCTATATGGTGCGAGTCAGGCTCACGGTGCCACTTCCTCATGGCCCTACCTCAGTGTTGGCCCTCCTGAAGATTTTTGACTCCCACTCAGTCTTAGCACCTCCAGCGTAGTCCCAATAGTGTGAATGAGTGGTGGAGACTTTATGTCCAGGAAGATCACATTTATGGAAACAGCCACAAACCCCTACATTGGCTTTGTGGCACAAGATCTTGGTGGATATGTACCATATGGAGTGCTTAATGGTGTAGTTAAGTGGGTCATTGCCCCAATCTGAACTAAAGTGAAGAAGTTGGGTATTATATATGTCAGAGGAGGATGACACCTTTGTGCCCTGAGGGTAGTGACCTAATTAGATATTCAGTATAGGGGGGTCCATAGGAATGGGTCATAAGTTGCATTGATTAGAGTAGCTTAGATTGAACTTGAGAATTCACCTTCATGTACCTTACTTCATAGCCCCAACAAATCTGAGTTCCACTCCCCCTCCACATGAAATTGGCTCTAACTCCCCCATATCATTCACAGAAGTCTATCAGGCACTCATGTCCCTGAATCCAGCAAAATCTAGCCCTGACGGACTCCATCCTAAACTCCTCTGCATCTCAGCTCCAGACATCTATCTGTTTGCCCACCTCCTAAACCTCTCCCTCTCAAGCCGGCCCGGTGGCACTGAGGGTTGAGGTGCTGGACACCACACCTTGTGCCACACCGATGACCTGGGTTCAGGAGTGAGCTCGGGTGCCAGAGGTCAGCAGGGGAGGGAAAGGATGGAGCACCCACTGGGCTGCTCTCCTGTCCCAGAGGGTGGGAGGGTGGAGGGTAGCTTGGAACTCCAGCGACCCCCGGTGGAGATCGGAGGCGTCTCAGAGCACTGAGCAGCATGTACATCAGCGTGGCCCAACGCTGGCAGGGTTGCCGTGCACCGTAGTCAGGAACATGCACCACGCACAAGAGAGAGGGGACTAAGGGGCTTAAAGGGAAAAACCGTCCCTGGCCAGATAGGTGACAGCTTCCTCCAGTGTTACCACCACACTTCCAACGTCGGTCTCCCATCACTGCCCCCCCGGTCTCTCAGGGGTGTTAGTCCCCCTTGGTCCCGGGGAGGTCACAGCTACCTTGAAGATGATGGGAGGGATGGCAGACGGTAGAGCGGATAGGCCAGTGGAGATAGCCCGAGAGAGTTCCGGATCAGGGAGTGAGAAAGAGAAATTGAAAAAAAAAAAAAACTCTCCCTCTCATCAGGCACGAACCCACAGGCATGGAAACTTGCAAAAGTGATACCTCTCCTCAAAGGCGGGGATCCGACCTCACCAAGCAGTTATAGACCCATCTCACTCATGCCCTCCCTTGCCAAACTGCAAGGATCACTGATATACCCCAGGCTCCTGGACAATCTAACAGCCTGTAGTACTCTCTCCCCCTACCACTCAGGCTCAGGAAACACCACTTCATGATTACCTCTCTGCTTTGAGTCACAGACCATATCCACTCTGCAATGGACCAAGGCCATGTCACCTCTGCCATCTTTGTGGACCTGGCCAAGGCCTTTGATTTCATTTCCCACTTCCTTCTGATCCACAAACTACACTCATCTGGGTTATCTCAACCTGCAGGCAATTGGTTCAGCTCCTATTTAGTCAACAGACAGCAATCAGTTCAATTTGGAAATGGCCTCTCCTCACCCCACTCTCCATCTTAGCCAGCGTACCCAAAGGTTCTGTACTCGGACCCATCCTGTTCTCAGTCTTTATAAATTATCTTCCCTCCATCTGCTCCACCTCCCACATACAGATGTATACAAACGACACTGATCTAATCCTGTGGCTCCCCCACCAACGATGTATTTATCCCCTTATAACAAGACTTTGCCAAAGTCCAACATTAGTTTCAGGAAAACCAGTTGAAACTTAACACAAAAACAATGTTTCTATGGTATTCCGCTCCAGACAGAGGCTGGCTCATCTCCAGTCCCCTACCTTCCCCCCACCACCACCTTCATCATACTAAATGGCTCTTCCCTTGAGGTGGTCAACACCTTCAAATATCTAGGAGTCTGGTTGGGTAGCCATCTAGATTTTTCCTCCCATACAGATGCCATTTGCACCAAACTCCACCCAAAACTTGGCATCCTCTACTGTGACAGAGACTGCCTCTCCTTACCTACTCACCATGACCTGGTTACAAAAATAACTCTGCCCATATTTGATTATGCCGACATTGTCTACACCTCTGCTCCTGCTACCTCCCTCTCAAAAATTGATACACTCCTGAACTCATTCTGTTGCTTTGCTACCTCCTCCCTTCACTCACTCATCACTGTCTCCTCTATTCCTCCCTCTCCATCACCCCTCTTTCCCACTGAGTGCCTGCTTGACCCCAGTTCCCCCTCCCCCTCTGTCCCCATCACCTCCCTTGCCCCAACCCCCGTCTTGCTAGTCACACCCTCGCTGACTGCCTGCCCCTCTTCTGTTCCACTACCTCTCCTGCTCCCACCCCCCAGCTTGCTGACCAAACCTCTCTGACTGCCTGCTCCCCCGCCAGCCTCATCCACCTCCTCTCCTGAGTACAGCATGGTGTATCTATTGCTAAGTGTGATGCCTGCCCCTGGCACATTTTCTCTTACCCCCTCCCTCCTTTGTGCCCCCTGATTGGCCCCCTCCTGTGAGGTGTTTTCCATCCATTGCTTGTATTGTGCCCTACCCCTCCGGAGTTTCCATAGGGCCTATGCCTACCTGCTCCCTGGGGTATGCTGCAGTGGCCGTGCCTCCTTCCATGGGACCATTTCCACTCCTTCCCCCCTCCCCCCTCATGCCTTCCAGCTCTCTTCTGATCCCCTCGACCTCCTCCCTAAGTCCTGTCAGCTGAAAACACACTGGACACCCTCCGAACCTCCATGCCCAATTTAAGATTATTGCTGCCCCACACCCTGTACACCCAGTCACCCTGCTGAAGATGCCTGCTCTAGCCAGCCCCGAATTCACCCTCATTTTGGTGTGAACAGTACCAACCACTTGCAGCACCAATTTAGTTTTTGCCCACCTCACAAGATCAGATAGTAATAAACAATTCAGCAGTTATCACAGTTCACATTTCTCAAATCCCGCAGCTGTATATATATATATCAGGTAGTCAATGGTGCCCAAGCAGGCACAGCATACAGTTCCCCTTTCCTGCAATCTGCCACAATCCAGAACCAGCTCCGTTTTTACCCACCCCACAAAGATCATCAGCAATAAACAATTCAGCCCAGTTATCAATTCACATTTATCATATCCCACAGCTGTATCTAGAAGGTAGTCAATGGTGCCCAAGCAGGCACAGCATACAGTCCCCCTTTCATTCAATCAGCCATAGTCCAAGTCACCCTCTCTCAGCTTGCTCTTTGCAGATGATCAATGTTGCCCACACAGGCACAGCATACAGCTCCCTTTTCCCAGTCAGCAGTAGTCCAGGACCCAGTCAGCAGCAGCAGTCCAGGACACCCACTCACAGCCTTCCCCCGTCCAAGGCTCCACCCCCACCAACTATTTAATAGAGGTCGAGGACGGGGCCAGGGTGGGTGGTGTGGGACAAAGAACACAGCAGCTCTTGCGACTGGGCTAATGGCCTTTATAGCCCAGTCGCACAGTCAAAGTTTGCATGCTCAGTGCTGATTGGCCCCACCGCTCCTTGTTCCTGAGTGGCGGCGGCCCTCTGATTGCTCCCTTCTCCGCTGATACGGCTCCTAACAGCCCCCCAGTCCTCCTCCAATGCCTGATGTGGTCCCTTTCTTTCCCGCCACTGAAGCAGCCCCAGGATCGCCTACCCCGTCTCCCCACAGCAGCTCCAGCAACGCAGCAGCTCTTGCAACTGGGCTAATGGTCTTTATAGCCCAGTCGCACTGTCAAAGTTTGCGTGCTCAGCGCTGATTGGCCCCACCGCTCATGATCTTGCACTTCTTTGCATTGAACCTTAGCTGCCACACCCTTGACTACTCCTCAAGCTTTCTTAGGTCCCTTCTCATTTTCTCTACCCCTCCTGGAGTGTCAACCCTGTTGCAGATCTTTGTGTTGTCTGCAAAGAGACACACTTTCCCTTCCAGACCCACTGCAATGTCACTTATGAAAACATTAAAGAGGACTTGTCCAAGCACTGATCCCTGCGGGATCCAGCTCAAAACTGCCCTCTCTTCGGATTGAACTCCATTCATCACCGCCCTCTGTGTCCTATTGCTCAGCCAATTTTTGACCCAGTTTACCACCCTGGGACTCACTCCCAGGCTGCCTAGCTTGTTTACTAGCCTCCTATGTAGGACGGTGTCGAAGGCCTTGCAAAATCCAGGTAGACCACATTCACCGCCTCTCCCTGATATACCTCTCTAGTTACCCAGTCAAAGAAATCTATCAGATTTGTTTGACAAGATCTTCCTGCAGTGAAACCATGCTACCTTAGATCCTGTGCCCCACTGGATTTGAGATATGTCACAAACCTTTGTTTTAGTAGTAATTCCATTAGTTTCCCCACCACACAGGTCAGTCTGACTGGCCTGTAATTGCCAGCCTCCTCCCTGCTCCCACATTTGTGGAGAGGAACTACATTCACCCTTCTCTAGTCCTTTTGTATTACACCTGTTTTGAGTGAACTGTTGAACAGGGCTGTCAGTGGTGCTGCCAGCACCTCCCTGAGTTCTCTTAATACTCTGGGATGTATCCCATCCGGCCCCATTACCTCATCCACTTTCAGATCAGTGAGTTCCTTTAAGAATCTTTCCTCCTTAAATGGACTGGTGTCCACCTTCCTCCCAGTGGTGCTTCCGTCACCTAACTTTGGTCCCTCCCCTTCCTCTTCTTCTGTGAATGCTGAACAAAAATACTTGTTCAGGATTTCTGCTTTTTCTTGAACCTGAAGTGTCTAAAATGTCCCTCTCTGAAATGTCTAAAAAGAACAAGAGAAATTCTGAAAAGAAACTTTATTATGATGAATGAGTTAAAACAGCTATAGAATTACTTGGAAAAAAGTATGATCTGAAAACAGTATCCACAGGCCCAGATATTCAAAAGGGTTGCGCCACGCGTAATAGAGATACGCTAGCGCAAGTCCGAAAATGTGCCATTCTGCGATATTCAGCAGGAGGCAGCTGCGCCGACCAAATTGCAATGCGCAAGAGTGCAATGGTAATGAATGCATGTGCAACCGGAGGGGGAGGAACCATGAATAAATGGCGCAGTGCGATATTCAACAACATGCACCATGCACAATAGGGGAGGTAGCGGAAGTTGCGCCATAGCAGAAGTGAGCCAAAATAAAAAGGAGCAAGAGAGAGGTGCAAGAACACTACAGGAAGGCCTGCAGTGGGGGTGAGCTGGCAGCCAAACCAGGGAGAGCAACAGAGAGATGGACAGTGGTGGAGCAGGACAGGGCACACTTGTGCTACACAGGACAGTTCTGGGGAGCCAGACAAACAGGGCAGGGACAACAGGGCAGTGCAGCAAAGTGGGCAGGGCAGTGGCAGGAGGCAGGACAGCAGAAGGCCAGAGGCGTACCCGGTGTAGGGGGAGCAGCATAGAGGGCAGCAGGGGGACCAAGACAACATCTGCCAGGGGGGTGAACAACAGCCAGGGACATGGCCAGTGCCACTGTACAGATGGAGGTAGTAATGAGGAGCATGAGAAGGCAGGCAGCAGGGGGGCATGGCCATGGAAGGGCCCATCAGTGGTACATCCCCAACAGGCGGAACCGAGCCCGCATCACCTTCGAGCAGTATAGTGATACAGAGATCGTGGGCCAGTACCGCCTGAATGGGGAAATCCTGAGGCGGCTCTGTGAGCTGTGCAGTGATGAGATGCAGGCACCCACACGACAGAGCTATGCTCTGTCAGTGGAGACCAAGGTGACAGCTGTCATGTGCCTGCTCACCACGGGCACCTTCCAAAGACCAACAGGGGACATGACAGGCATAACCCAGTCAGCTGCGTCACTCCTACTCACACAATTCCTCAGCGCACTGCTGCCACATGCTGCGGAGTACATCCATTTCCCCAGCACACAGGCAGAGCGCACAGCACACATACAACAGTTCCACAAGGTAGCACGTATGCCTGGCATGCTCGGGGCCATTGACTGCACCCATGTGGCCATCTGCACACCACCTGGCCTGGAAGGCATGGCGTACCACAACCACAAGGGATACTCCAGCATCAACTGCCAGGTGGTGTGTGATGCCAGGGGGCAAATAACCAATGTCTGTGCCACGCACCCTGGGGGAGCACATGATGCCTTCATCTGGCACCAGTCAACACTGTGCCACAGGTTTGAGAGTGGGGATATCCCCACTGGCCACCTAGTGGGTGAGTATGCACAACACGCAGGATGACACGGGCAGCCATGGGGGGGCATAGCCAGAGGTGCCATGGGTACCGGCCTTGACGGCCCATGGCAGAGTGATGCAGACCACCATACTAATGTACACTCTCTATACACAGGTGACAGTGGATACCCACTCCGTCCCTGACTGCTCACACCGTACCGGCACCCCACCACCCCATCGCAACAACAATACAATGAGGCACATGCCACCACATGCAACATCATCGAGCATGAGTTCGGGATGCTGAAGTCACGGTTCCGGTGCCTGGACACATCTGGTGGTGCCCTACAATACAGCCCCTCAAAGACCTGTGGGGTATTCCTGGCCTGTTGTATCCTGCACAACATAGCCAACAATTGTGGGATAGCTGTGGAGGTCGAAGAGGGGGACAGCGATGGGGATGATGAGGATGCCGGTCCAGACGGTGATGAGCAGCCACCCCCTGGGCAAAGAGACCCCCGCCTGTACAGGATGGTGCAGCTGCACCGGGACACCATCACAGAGGAGCATTTTGGCCAACACGGGTAGGTCACGGGGCCATGTGCAACCACCACTGGCAAGGGCACAACCCACACACATGCATGGATGAACACCAGGGGTGGATGGTGGCAAGGGAATGAGCATGGATCTGCACACGCCATCAGGGATGGGCATGGCCACACACAACACGTGCACACATGTACACGCACCCCCCACACGCACACCCCCCACCCCCTTCCCCACACCACAAGACATGCACAAGGGGTAGAAGACATGCCGACCACGACTGCAACACCTAGCCACACACAGTCCCACACACAGCAATGCCTAGTGGCTGCCACTGGGCTTGTGTCAGATGCTGGACACCATTGCACACTGGCGGAAAGCGCAACACAGGCATCATTATGCACACACCACAGTGGCCAGCAGCCAGGAGGGTGTGCACATGGATTGTGTGTGTGCAGTACTGGGTACCCCAACCGTGCATCTCACAGTGCACAACACACTGTACACAGGGCAGCGGCAGACAATGGCCATGGTGGGAAACAGGTCAGTCACGTGGCACAGTGCCATGGCCACCACAGATGCATGTGTGGCCCTGTCGAGACCTGCCAGCCATGCCAGGCTGACCATTGGCCTCATGGGGTGGCACAGATGTACCCCCAGGGGTGACGCTGCAGGAACATGACCGTGTTCGCGCAGGGGTCTGCAGCTCACCGAACATGCCTGCACCAGGTGTGCTCAATATGCCTACAGCCGAACCCGGTGTCAACATGGGAGGTGTTGCATGACGCCGGGAATGGGGGGTGGACATGGCACTGCGCAGTGTCTGCAGTGCATGGGCAAATAACTGGGTGCCCATTGTGGCCGTGACAGCTGTAAATGCCTGTGTCTGCCTGTCAGTGGCAGTGGTCACATCCTCCCGCAGCCGGTCCATCTCTGCCGGGAACAGACCGGTGTCCCTGCTGCACCACTCCTCTGCCTGGCGCAAGACCGCACTGAGTGAATCCACCACCATCACAAGCCACAACTGCTGATCCACTGAATCATGGAGTATGCGGGTGTGCTCATCTAAGAGGTCATCCGTCTGATCGGCATGCTGTCCCTCATGGTGTTCACGGCCGTGCTGGGCAGCACCCCTTGAGGTTGGGCACTGCACACCAGGGCCATGCCTGGGCATGTCCACAGGTGGTGCACTGACGCCACCCCCCAACACTGTTCCCCCGTCTCCATCATCCAACTGCTGGCACTGCCCCTCTGGCCGCTGATCGCAAGGGCCCACCAGTGCCGACGCATCGTCCACAACAGCCCCACCGGCCTGGATGCACACCAGTGCTGCCCCACTGGGGCATACAAGCACAGGATGGGACTGTGATGTCATGCAGGCCTCCACGGCGGCACCACCCAAGGCTACGCCTGATCCGTTCCCTGCTGTTGAACCATCCTGCGTCCCACATGTATCACTGTCTGGGATGTGTGATCCATCATCATCATCATGGGTGCCTGATCCGGCACCAGTCCGTGTCCCAGCATGCTGAATTCCGTGGCCGCTGTCACGCTGAGACACAGGCAGGACCTCATCCACACCATCACCACCATCTTCAGTCCGAACAGACAGGCAGGTATGTGGTGATACTTACCCATAGACACCTGTGGAGGTGGATGGGCGCTCCTCCGTGTCCAGGGCCTCACCCACGGTGGACACACCCACCACCGCTGATCCATGTAGACACTCAGGAGCTGCAAGGGAACACAGTAGCATTAAAGTCACCGCTGTAGCCTGTGGCACTCCCCCCACCACCCACACAGTGACAGCACAGGACCTACCATGCAGTGACAGGCTGCCACCAGTCTGGAAGCCACCACCTGGAACACCCTCAATGGCACAACGCCGCATGCTGCCGCCATCCGCTCCTCCTGTGGCATCAGGCGAGACACATCCAGCTGCCCACCACCGGTTGCAGCACGTGAAGCCCTGATGGCAGCCACCTTGTCTTTAATCTTCCTCCTGTCTGTGCCGACCTTCTTCTTACATTCCTTCACGGAAAGCTGGTGGCTGCCATGCTGGTTCACGGCATATGCAACCTCACCCCATGCTGCAGCATGGGCCTGTGGTGTTCCCTGCTGTCCACTGAGCAGCAGTTCCCTGTCAAGGTATGCCTCGAACAGGGCATCTGTTTCTGCCCGTGTGAAGTTGGGCCTCGTCTTCCTCCAACTTTCCTGTTCCACCTCTTCCTCACATTCGTTCATTGTAGAGCCTGTGGGAATGATAGGTGTTACCTTTCACTGTGCAGTCCCATGCATCTCCCACACACCACAGTCCACACTGGCAAACAGCATGCAACCCAGCACAATAGACTGCAATACCAGACTATGGTCTCTGCAGCCCCATGTCACATTTACATAGCGCAATGCATGCAAATGAGGCGAAACTCAATTTTAAGTGGATGCTAATGCAGTAGCTGCTCCATTGAATTGCTGATGAGCTGATTTGCATATGCCGGCTGAATATCACACTGTTGCGTCTTGTGCAATTGAGTTGAACGTGCTTAGGCAGGGGCGTGGCTCTGTGACGTGCACAGTAGACACTGCACTGCTCATAACCGGGGTGCTGACGTCTGCCACGCTGCTGACGTGCTGAGTGCGGGAGGCAGTGCAGGGCACATCCACCACTGTGCCAGTGGTGCTAGTGCGCTGTTCACATGTATAGCACTCTTGCCCTGGGCTGCCATAGGCGCCGTGGTGCCACAGCGTGGTAGGCCACTACAGGAAGTCCCACACAGGCACCCTACCATGCTACATGTGGTGGTACCAATCGCGCTCTGTCGGCCCGTGCACGAGAGACCCTTGACCCTGTGCCCGACCTTTGCCCTCTAGGCAACATGCATCTGCATGGGTGCACCCCTATCATGCTATTCGGTGACAGCATGATGGGGAATGGCAGCGCAGTACCGCACAGCAGCCACACGTGGTGGATGTGCGCTAGGAAGCAGCATTTTGAATCAGACATGGTGAAAGGATGGCATGGCGATGAGTACCGATCTGGAGTCAGGTGCAACTGGCAAACCTAGTTGCACTAGTTGAGCCCCATGCTGGTGCTCCGTTTGGTGAGGCACCCTGGACAGGGCCAGGAATGCCATATGGGAGGAGGTGGCGGTGGCCCTGGAGGAGGCAACAGGGATCCAGAGAACAGCTGAGCAGTGCAGACACTGATATGGAGACCTTCAGCGGAGGGACCGACAGGCTTGCCCGCCTGCGGGCACACGCCAGGAGATGCGCTGTTCCACGGCCAGGTAGGTGCCCCATCCGTACACTGGTTGCATCCATACGGGTTTCGCAATGGGCATGTGTCCACCACATGGGGGGGTGGTTCATCCAGTGTGGGCAGTGGTGGTGGTATGGGGTGGGGGGCTGAATGGTTTGGCTGTGTGGGATCGCACACACCCAGGGTGGGGGGTCTTTGCTACTGGATTGTACTGATGTTCCTCTCTTCATGTTTGCACCCTAGGCCCTGAGGAGCATCACCGTGCGAGGGAGGAGAGGCAGAGGCGTGAGCCACGTCCCAATGCTGGAGGTCCCATACAGGCTCAGCGCCAGGACCAGCCCGATGATGGTGAGTGCCTTACATCCAGGATTTTCTGTGCATGCTGTGTAGCAGGGCGGGCGGCGGGGCATGGACACCATCCATTGACACCACTGCCGTGCACGCCACATGGTACAGTCAGCACTGTCCAGTGGCACTGCATGTCTGGGAGTGCATCACTGGTGGTCCATGCGTGCACCAGGTACATGGCTGTGCCACTGCCTTCGCACCGCAAAGCCGTGTCACTGTACAGCCACGGTGGTGCTGTGCGGGACTTGGGCAGTGGGTGTGTGCAGTGGTCCTCATGGCTCTGTGCGCCTGGGTGGGTAGGCCTTGTGGACACAATCACTGTGGGTGGTCACATACTATCACAGGGGTGTGTCCCATGGCTGTATGCCATGCACAATGGGTGGGCTGCAGGGGGCTGTGCATTCATGCCTATTGACTCTGCTCCCTTGTCCTAGGTGGACAGCGGATGGTCTGGATTGAGAGGGCACTGCAGGAACTGCTCCAGGTGGCCAGGACCTCCCTGGCAATATTAGAGAGTGTGGAGCAGCATGGCGTGAGACAGAGGCATGACAGGAGGCGCCACAGGAGCGGTAAGTGGGGCTCCCACTGAAGAACGTCCACCCATGTACTACACAAACCCCGCTGGACCCACCCTCACACCCCTCCTTCCCTCTCCCATTTGTTCACCCATGCCCCTTAAACCACCCCCACCTGATTTGTGGCCCTCACCCCTTTTGTTCTGTATATTTGTACATAGTTTTGTTAATACTTACAATACATTTGTTTAGTTATGCCTACTGTGGTGGTCTCCTATTTGCAGTGGGCTAATGGAGCTCAGCTGCAGTGGTGTGCATGGTGTCGGGGTGGTGCTATCATGGGTGTGTGGGTGGGTGTGTGTGTGTGTCCCCATAGGAGAGGCAAGTTTGGTGTGGGAGTAGCTCTCAGTCACTGTCTGTGGTTTGTGTGTTGTTCCCTGTGCACTGGATGACTGTATGCAGTGGTACATGGTGCATGCGTTGTGTCCATGGTGCACCTGTCAGACCGTCCATGGCCTGTGCAGCTGCCACCCTTGCATGTCTGTGACCTGCACAGTCCGCTGGCATGTCAGTGGTGGCTGCCCATGCTGGGCAGCCACTGTACCCAGCACGATGCCGGGTTGCCTCCTGTCACTGGTGTGGAGCACTTCTGCCTCAGGTGGCACTATTGCCTCCACTGTTGTTGTCCCACCTCAATGCTGTCACTTGTGTCTGTTGCAGGGGATGTGCTCCACTGTCTGTCACTTGTGCTCCAGCCGCATGCTGGTGGCGTACGGTGGCATGGTGCCTGCACAGGGTTGCTGGTACACCTGTGCCATGGAGGGGTTCTGGTCGTGTGTACACGGCTGCCGTGGCCACATGCCGGGGGCTTGGTTGACCCGCTACTGTGTCCCAGTGTTGGTGTGCCCTTGGGTATGGGTGATTGTCTGTGCACTGTGTTGCATCCTGTGTAGCGCATGCTTCCATGTAACACTGTGGGTGTCTGCGCTGGCTGTTGTGGCCAGTGCTGGGATGGGGTGTGTCCTTGGGAGGGTGTGCAGGGTGCTGTAACACTGGTGGTGGGGTCCAGGGCATGCCCTGTCATGTGTGTGGTACCTCGTGTGCCGACGCATGGTCAGTCTCACAGCTGTACCTGGGGGGGGACATGTGTGGCGGCACTGTGTATGCAGATGTTGCTTCGCTGTCTGCTGCTGGCCGCTGAAGGGTGCTTTTGGTGGGGCTGTCTTGCATGGTTCTGTGGTGCACAGGGTTGTATTGTCACAGTGGGGGGTGATGGCATGCTTGGGGTTTCCTGCACTGTTGGGTGTTACTCCTGGGCAGGATATATGGGGATCGTGGTGCAGGGTGTGCTCTGCATTGGTGGGATGATGTGGCACGGGGTGGACGGGCATCCATGTGTGATGGTCACAGCTTGCAAGGGGGTGTGCTGGGGCACCATGCCACAGCAGTGGGTTTGTTGCTGGTGTCCCTGGGCCGGTGGTTCTTCCTGCTGTCCTCCGGTTGTGCAGTGCATGGGGTGTGGGGGGGTGATGTCTGTTCTGCTGTGTGCTCCTCTGCCCATCCCTACCATGGGTGGTGGGCCCCTGCATCCTGTCCCTGTGCATCTCTGGTTGTGCTATTGCGCTGTTGCCCTGCTCCGTTAGGCACCCCTGGTTTTGCTATCGTGCATCTGACCTGCGCCACTGCACTTCCCTGGTTGCGCTATGGCGCAGTTGGCATGATATTCAGTCGTGTGCCGCAGGCGCATCTTGACCTGCGCAGTGTTTGAATATCGCACGTGTTGCGCATGGGCGCAGTGGACTTGCACTTGCTCCTGCTATTGCGCACCTGTGTGGCGCAGTTTGAATATCTGGGCCACAGTATTGATCAACATATATGGTATTGTACACCATTTGAAAGAATGTACAAATTAAGCCAGTTTTAAAACTGCTGTCGACTCATCTAAAAGTAACCAGGCATCACGGAGATCCTCACCTCTATCCCCAGAGTTGTATAAAGCATCAGTTAACGGGAAATCTTTTTCTGCTGATGCTCCGTCTCCCCACCTTTCCTATATCTACCATAACAGCAAACCACCAACTTGACCCTCAACCTTATACAAGTCTTCTTTACATCAGGGCAATCCTAAGAGAGGCAGGCGTCCAAGTGGGGAAAGTTCCAAGGCTTCAGATCCTTCTTCTCCAAAACAGAGCTCATGAATAAGGAAGAAACAGAGAATGCTGATCACATGATTACTTCATGGGTAATCCCGATAGGTTAATCCTTTCAGCTGATAGGAAATTGCTTCCACTTCCGGTTCCTGTTTTCCTCATGTGATAGGGTGGGTGACCCTACCCCAGTTGGAAAACTGTAGTGATGGTTAAAGCAGCCCAGCTTCAACAAAGGTTACCCCACGATGCCAAATTAGGGATATGTATAGCATGCAGTAGTCCCTGGAAGTAAAATGAAGTTGTAGTTACCTTTTTCTTCCTCTATGCAAGTCTGTTGTACTTTATATTTTGTTGTTTATCTTTGAGCCTTGCTAGCTGGCCACTATCAGGGTAGTCTTCAATCTAGTTTGTGTTCTGCAATTCCCCCCCCCCCCAAAAAAAAAGAACTTGGCATGCTGGTATATAGAGATCACCATAAGAAGCATTACATGAGGGCTTTGCTTTTAAATATGAGTAAAAGAAACTGCCCAAGGGGTGTAATCTGCCAGCTAACAAATGAATAAAGCTCTCCTTGTTGTAGAAACTCTGAGCGTGGCAGTTTGGTTATTTAATGGGAGGATGCAACCCCCCCAGAACAAGTGTAACAAAGTGCTGAGCAGTAAATCCAGGCAAATATACCTGTGCTAAATAGTTTGCTGTTTGCAGGATGCTGCTGATTTTAGGAAACAGTTGAGACTATATTTCTGTGAAGCAAAACATGATATAATGAAGCATTT
Source organism: Neoceratodus forsteri (assembly GCA_016271365.2). Classification (NCBI taxonomy): domain Eukaryota; kingdom Metazoa; phylum Chordata; order Ceratodontiformes; family Ceratodontidae; genus Neoceratodus; species Neoceratodus forsteri. The sequence goes on from CM028134.1 coordinate 357,784,332, forward strand.
GATAGCTTTAGAAAAAGAGATGTGTATAAACTATAAAAGTACATGCAGGATAACAGTTAAAGGTTGAGTTCATCTCTAGAAGAATGTATGTTTTTTAAAGGTAGTTTGTACCTGGAAGCTGGGAGTTCAGAAGCTCCTGGGTCTGTGTTTCTACTGCTGCTGTCTCAGCAGCTGCAGCCATTGTAGAAAGATGTTCCCTTAGGGAAGGGCTGGCCCACAATTGCATTAGTATATAGGGAAGGCTTGGGTCTTGTCCTGCCAGGAAGTGATAAGTTTAGAGGGATGAACTTTCTGAAAAGGATATTTGTTTGTGTGTTCTTGTGTTTATGCTTTTGTAAGGGGTTTAGCATTGTGTAGCAATTGCCCCTATATATGTATCCTGTATATTTCTTTGAAAATAATGCAGTTGTGTGAATTATAAATCTGGTATTCCTCTAATTGTTTCATAGAACATGACTGATAAATCATGTGACACCTGAGCTGTATATAAGGGATGCTCAGGTAACCTACAATTAGTTTTACTTTGGCCTGAGGAGCAGAGAGGAACCTCAGGGAGAAGCAGTGTGGAGCCAGAGAAGCAGCCAAACGTGAGAGAGACATGCAGTGCTGAATTACTGAGATCCTGGTTACCCAAAGGTGAAGGTGAGGCAAGCTTAAGGTGGAGCTCCGGTTGAAAGTCCTGTAAAGCCTAAAAGCAAGGAGGAATCACTGTGGCCTGGGATTGGCCCTGGACCTCCAAAGGTCAGGTTTGGGCTACCTGGATGCTAGAAGCTGCTCACCTGGAATTTACCAAAGGGAGAGGACTCAGACTGGTGAGAAGCTGCAGAGGCCTGAGTGTGCAGATACTCAGACTTCAGAGGAACTTGCAGAAACCCTGGGGGTATTGGCAGGGTGACCATACCATGCAATGGGTTCAGTTCTTGGTCTCTAGAGGGTATTGTAAGGTCCAACTGCAGTGTTCTAGTGAGAGGTCTCCTAGCTAAACTCCCAGCCCATACTCTATTATTTTTCTTATAGTAACCTGACAAAAGTTTACATCTGAAAATGCCATCTGTACAAACCTAGCAATAAAACAGCACCTCAGGGTGTTTTACATGATATGTTATGATTACTGCTGTCTTCCTGAATTGACCCCCACGACACCGCAATACTCTGTTTATCCCATGTGAACTGTCACCTCTACTTATTTTGGGAACTTCACACAGTTTTTTTTTTTTTTTACTGTTCTTTATTTTCAACCCCCCCACCTATGTTTTTAAATTAACCAATGCTGAGATATACATCCCAATCTGTATATGAACTATGAGATGGTAAGATGAGTCCTTTATAAAATTTTGAAATGAACTATTGAATGTATCTCAATTTCAAGGGGATCCAGGGGAGCAGATTTTCCAATTGGCACTTTATACTGTTAAGGTTATGATCTTGTTAGTTTTGCTGTCTTTCTACAGCATAATGTTAACGAACCTACTTTCTTTCTGTAGCATTACAATTATTGAGGGTTCTTTGCTCTCTATTCATCTAAATCTGTTCACCTGATCAATTACTTTAGTAGCTGCCTAATTTATATTGTCCTGTATTTCCCCCTTTTCCCTCACAAATAGACAGAGACCATTGTATGTTGTGCTCAGATTTAGCAATTTATTTGTATATCATCATTCCATTTTCCATCTCATCATCTTTATTATTATATCTTTCACAATTGCAGTTTATTGCATCCGTATATCACTCTCTGGTCATCCCTCTTTCTTCCTCTTCTTGCTCCCCCAGGTGAAAACCTGGGTGCCTTCTTCTTCTCTTTTCCTGTTAGGTAACTGTGAGAACAGAGACGCTTTTCCTCCTTCAGCTTCTTCTTTTCATCCTATTCCTTTTTTCTTCCCCTTTTTCCCTTCTCTGCCATCCACCTTTGGCAGTCCAAACCATCCTACCAGACAATTTCTGTCATCCACCTCTGACAGACCTACCATACAGTCCCTTTTGACTGTCTTCCCCTCAAGCTTTGTAATTGAAGGGTGGGTGGGAGGATCAAAATTCCAACAAAAGTGGCTGAGCCACTCCTGTGCTGCTCCTTATGTACCTCCTTTAACCCCTCCCCTTCCTGTTGCCTGTCTATTGTTCTGTCTCCCTGCCCCTCCCTTCCCCCCCTCTGAGCACACCATCCTCAGGTAAAAGGAAGGGGTGCACCAGGACAACTTGGTCTGCCTCTTGAGGGCAAACTCCATTGTCCTGGATTCCCCCCTTTTCCCTCACAAAAAGACAGAGACCATTGTATGTTGTTGTGCTCAGATTTGGCAATTCATTTATTTATATATCATCATTCCATTTTCCATCTCATCATCTTTATTATTACATCTTTCACAATTGCATTTCATTGCATCCATATAACACTCTCTGATCATCCCTCTTTCTTCCTCTTCTCACTCCCCCAGGTGAAAAGCTGGGTGCCTTCTTCTTCTCTTTTCCTGTTAGGTAACGGTGAGAACTGAGACCGCTTTTCCTCTTTCAGCTTATTCTTCTTTTCATCTTATTTCTTTTTTCTTCCCCCCCCTTTTTCCCATTAGCCAGTCTCTAGCTTGCATTGGATGACTGGTTTTCCCCTCAATGTAGGGTTTTGTTCCCCCTCCACCTAGGGGACCTCCTTCCCTTCCTTCTCTCTCTTTTTTTTTTTTTTTTATCTTCCATTTCTGCATGTCTCTTCCATGCTTCTATAAAACCCATCGTTTCTGTATTAAACATATCTATGGCTAGATCTGACAGATGCACGCCATCTGGCCTGCAGAAATCCTCTACCCACTCTTCCACACTCCGCAGTATTACATGTCCTCCCATTTTTCTTATCAGTGCTCCTACCCTCCTATTCATCTTTCTCCTGGCCCTATCTACCGCTCTATGATTGTGTTTGTGTTCCCAAACCCTTCTTGGGATCATATCTGACCAGGAAAGGCATACCCCTGGCCACTACTGCTGTACTTTTTTTAAATCCCTTTTCATCTGCATGTATGTGTCCACCCATGGCTTACCCCCAATGTTGTTACCCCCTAAATGTACAATAATTAGGTCTGGAACAGGTCGCCACTCCTTCAGTTCTTGCAAGGTAGTAAGCAGTTGTGCCTATCTCATCCCACGGATGCCATGCCAAACCAACCTACATTTTCTCACATCCTGGTACAGCTGTTGTCCCCCAGCCTTTTTCTCAGATCTCTTTTCTGCCCAATAAATGTAGTAGTGGCCGCAGATCCATACTTCCGTGATCCTCCCTCTTCCTATAGGATTTAAGCAAATAAATATCTAATATATATTCTTAGCTCCCTTTTCCATATCACACCTCTGTGTCCCCCCCCCATGTGGCTCTGTATCTGTAAAGACAAAACACAGGTAAATACGTTAGTCTCCATAATGCAATGCTCAAACGTATCTCTTGTAGATGGCAGACCGCCAGTGCCCCTTCTCCAATATATGAGTCAACTGCTCACCTGCTGCTGCCCACTGTGAAGCAGCCCCTATCCATAGGGAGTGGGATGAGTAATTGTCCGGATCCTCCCCCAGGAATTGCATGCCTTTTTTGAGCATGGTCATGACTTGATAACTTGTGACCTTCTTTCCACCTCCATGTAGAAATAATCTCCCTGTCCTATTCCCATGCTCTGCGGTGTAAGCCCACAAAGCTTTTACTGGGCACACTGCATTGTCTGCGTGAGCCTTCAGGGTTAACGTGCTACCCTGCCCCACTTTGATCTGTCTTTGACCTCTTAATCATGACTCATACCTCTTGCATCCCCCAGCTTATATCTTCCCATTCTAATCCCTCTTTGTCATCCTTACTGCCATGTCCTACAGCCTCACTCACTCACATGGCCCCTGCAAACATTAGCACATAGATCGTGTGGAATAGTTGGGCCTCGGCTTTCGATCTGCAGATTGCTGGTAGAACCCCTTTTAGTTTTGCAAGCCACTGCTCCCCAATTGGTCTTCTACTATCTGTAGCTCTCTGTTGTAACCTACCCCACCCTTGCATCATTCGTCTAATGAACATTGACTTCATCAGATCCCTCCAACCCTTCAGGCTGCAAACTACACTAATCCCTGCCAAATAGACCCCCATCGTGGTGTGGGCTGTTCCTCTCTGCCATTGTTCTACTGTGAACTTCCCTAGCTGTTCTTCAGTGAGTGGCCTACTTACCTCCATGTGGTGCATCGCCCTGAATGTTTGAAACACCCTCCAGGCCCCCTCGTGGGCCCTCAGAGTCCATGGTGCCCATGAGCTGTGAAACAACAGTTCTGCTCCCTCTTGCAAATGTCCTAGATGTTCATTGGGATGGCTTTTTTTGCTCCTCCGCTGTCAGTGCCAGCCTCCGGAAACGATCCAGCTGCAGACGGAAAAGGCTGTCAGCAAGGGTATCATGTACCCCTTCTATGTGTTTGGCTCTGAATGGCATGTTATGTCTTTTACTTTCCCGTCCTTCATCCAGTCTGCGGGCCACAGTTCTGAGAATCATCTGCCCCTCAAATAACCCCCCATACCGAGGCCCCAGCTGCATCTGTGTAGAGATCCAGGTCCATGTTATAAACCCATTCCTCCTGCCAGAATGAGCAGCCATTATAGGTGCTGAGGAATTCTTCCCAAACCTTAAAATCTTCCTTGACTCCTTTTGTCATATCTACCCAGTGGTGTGGTCTAGTTACCCCAGCTGTAGCCCTGGCTAACCTTTTAGTGAAAGCCCTCCCTGGTCCAATAGCCCTGCACGCAAAGTTCAGATGTCCCAATACTTGTTGTACCTGTTTTAGTTGTACTCTTCTACTTGTATGTATTTGGATCAACTCCTTCAGCTTCAAAACTTTTTTGTCCGGCAGCGTAAAGACTTCACCCAGGGTGTCTATCTTGATACCCAGGAATTCTAACACCTTCCAGGGCCCTTCTGTTTTGTCTGGTGCCAATGGAACCCCTAATTCTCTGCACAGCTCTTGAAAACTGGCCAACATTTTTTTCTGTCTCTCTCCTGCCACTGCCTATTAAAAGGAAATCATCCAAACAGTGAGTGACTGTTTTGTAAACAGTTCTTTCTTGAAATATCCACTGTAGACAGGTGCTAAAGGCCTCGAATGTTGCACGTGCTATGGTACATCTCATGGGCATGGCTTTGTCGAAATAGTACTGTCCCCTGATTTTAAACCCCAACAAGTCCCAGTTTTCTCTTCTCACCGGAAGCAACCTGAAAGCAGACTCTGTGTCTGTTTTTGCCATCCACGCATCCGCAGTTGATCGGATGATCTGGACTGCTTCTTCTAATGTGGCATATGTCACTTTACTATGTTCCTCACTAATAAAATCATTCACTGAATCCCCCCTCCGGGAAGGATAGGTGGTGAATCACCCTGCACTCTCCCTGCTGTTTCTTGGGGAACAAACCCAATGGAGAAATCCTCATATTCTGTAATGGAGGGGTATCAAATGGCCCTTTTACTCTACCCGCTGCCTTTTCCTTTTCAATTTTGTGTCTTAAAATCTCTTCTTTCCCTTTTACCAAACCCAGATTGTTTGCCTCGGGCCCTCACACTGCAATGAAAAACCTGTCCGAAAACCTTTTCCAATCATCTCTGCCATTTGTCTATTAGGGTATCTTTCCAACCAATCTACCCATGCTTCTATCCTGATGGGAGTTCTTGCTTCTTTAAATTGCTCCCTTGCCATCCTCCCTTCTCCTCTGCCAACGTCCCCCACAGTGCTCGCAGTCTGGCCTTGCCGGTGAGTGATTCTGACTCCCTCTACCTGTATGCACCCTGCCTCTCCCCCCTCTACTCCATGTCTGCCCCCCTGTAACCCTGCCCCTCTCAAAAAAGCTGTTGACCTGTTCCTTGCACCCCTGACCCTTGGGCTCCCTGTACCCATGTCGTTCTGCATCTGCTCGCTGGGTGTGTCCCCCACATTTTGAGCATGCATGCCGAAAGCGGCATTGTGGCCAGGAACAAAAGGCCCTATTGTAACCCCAGCAACACCTCTGGGGCATCGTCCCTTTTTCCCCCCATCTCCCCTTCTGACGTGGACTGATTGGTTACATAGTCTGTCCACAAATCTAATTGCTTCGTGTCCCATCTTACATCCCCATATGTTGCCATTCTTTGCCAAAAGAATTTGTCATAGTATATTCATCCCACCCCCCCTTTTGCTTTCGACTGCCTTATTATCAGGGAATGCATGATGAGTAGTATGCCCAGCTCTGGCTTCTTCTCCAGCGCTATGACTGAGAATGTGGCAAAACCTACAAACCATCCGTCCCAAGTCTTCCCTTTTGTGACTTTGTCCTCCTCCTTCTTTCCTAACAAGACTACTGCTGTTGCCATTTCACTCTTTCCTATATTCTCTGCTTCTTCATATTTTGCTGCCGCTTCCCGGCTTACTAACACAAAAATATCCACATACTCTCCCTTCCAGATTTTCTCTTTCATGGCCAGCGGGACGTGTTCTCCTACTCTCATCCCAGGAGCTCCTATCTCCCTTGTACCTTCTCCTTCTTTCTCCACTCCTCTTTCACTTTCCTTTGTCCCCCCTTTGTCTGACCTAATCTCTGCCAGTGCTGACTCCATCTGCCCCAAACCTGCTGTCCCAAGCACCGAAATAATTTGGCTGATATACTCTTTGATGCTTTCACTCACAGAACCGGGTGCATTACCTGTGGCCTTGTCCGCTCCTTGTTGCCTGCTGTCCTCCTGATGCCCCAGCATGTTCCCCTGTGGTTGCAGGACTGGTTGCACTAATAGTGGCTGTGGAAGAACTACTGTGCACAGGGGATCTGGTCCGGGCTTCACTGGGGGAACCACGACTTGGTACTGGGGAGGTACAGGTGGTACCGGGTCAACAGGTTTTAGAGGTACTGGACTAGCCGGCCTGGGAGGTACCACTATCAGTGGCTATACCCTAGTTGGACTGTGTGGCCTCTCAGCCGGCCGCTTCCCTCTGCCCCCCTTTCCCTTCCCCGCTTTCCTTTCCTCCCCGGCTCTCCCTGGTTCATCCCCTTCCACCATCTCCCACATTCTATTGTTTTTTTCCGTCAACTCCACTATTACCCTGTAGGTGTCCTCTTTCGAAGGCCCATTCTTCTTTGGTGCCATGTTCTTAGCTTCTTGCAAACTGTGAAGACAACTGACAAAAAATCCATTATTAACCTCTGTTGTCAGTAGCCCCCTCGTATGGCTAAGCCCTCCATTTTCTCCTGTTTTTTTTTTTTTTTTGCATTTGAAACATTCCCCTGAGTACCCCCCAGGTGTCTTCTGAAAACAACAATTTTTTTTTTTTTGTTATACATCCCCCCCGCCCACTGCTTAGGCCTCCTGTTTGCCCTTTGGGCCTCTGGTGTTCCCTGGCGGCCCTCCTGGGCCTATTTTGGCCCCATGCTCAATCCCTTTTCCAGCTGATCCCCTTATGGGACCTCTTATTGTGCTTTTACCCCTACCATACGCCCGTTCCCGCTCCCTGCCCTTCCCTTCCCTGTGCTCTCTCTCTCTCTCGCCACTTTAAACAGCCTGGCGAGTGACGTCATGCCACGTGGCAAAGTCCTTCTTCCCAATCTGCAGGCCTGCTGCTCATCCTCACCTTGGGAAAAGCAGGGCCTCTCCTTTCCCCCGTAATGGAAAAGCTCTTCCTTTAGCTCAAAGCAGAGCTAATAACAGGGAAAACTCCCCCACCCCCCCTTTACTGCCTTCGCTCTTCCCTCCGCCAGGCCGCCTGTCTCTTACTGCGTCACCATATGGGGAGGTGAGACTACATTGTAATATCCTTGGAGGGGATAGCCAGGAGCCATGTGGTGAAGGGAAGATGTAGGCTCCCTGTAGACTTGATGCACATGGAATTAATGGGGGGGAAGGGTTCCTTCACAAACCCCATGCGGTGAGGCGGGCCTGTGAATGCGCCATAGCGAGCGTTGTTTCACCACTTGCTCCTCCTCGCCCTAATCCTCCCCACAGCATCATGCCCCCTCTCATGATCCTCTTAAGACCGTCGGAACCCTAGCCCTCGCATAAGGAGTGAGAGACACTTCGTTGTAGCCGTTTCTGATAACAAAACTCGCTGCAATCAATGAAAACCACCACAACGATCTAGAGACAGAGTATCCCAAGCCAGTCCCCCTTCAAACTTGTTCTCAGTCCTTAACTGCAATTTCCATCACCACCATGTTGAGGCCAGAGGAGGCCTAGTTGCTGAAGCATGTACTAGTCCATGCTTCCCCAAAAACAATAATGCGTACCTAATTGCCCTGTCCCCATGCTCCCAGCAACAAACAGCTTGCGGCAAGGACTCCTGCCTCTCTTTTTCCATCTACAAAACCTTTAAATCCTCTGTGCGCCAGCCCTATCGGCCAACACGCCAAACAAACCATTCATTGGACCTCATGAAAAAGCGAGTGACGCTACGTTGCACCCGTAGGCCCCGGTGGGGGTCCTATTCTGGTCGAAATCCACAATGCAAACAAATTAATTTTGCCACAATGATTTAAAAGAGAGTATATCAACAGCCAGTAAAGCTTCAACTTGTTCTCAGTCCCTTAAATACCATGTTTTTTTCGCCCACCATCTTAAAACTGGAGTAGGCCTGGTCGCCGAAACCTGTACTAGGCCACGCTGCCCCAAACAACAAAGTTGCATGCATAATTGCTCTGCCCCCACGCTCCCAGCAATAAAACAGCTTGTGATGAGAATACCTGCCTCCCCTTTTTCGGCTACAAGGCCCTCCAACCATCTGTGTGCTAGCCCTGCTGGTCAAACAAACAAAAGACCACGTGGCGCTCTCAACTTTGAACAGCCACTCTTCCAGCCTAAGACCATCCTACTTTATTACCTACAGCATCGTCGAATATCTGCAAACTCTCTTTTCTCTCTCTTTTTTTTTTTTGGTTTCTACTACATTCTGGTTCCTTTAAACAAATTCAATAAAAACCAATGTTTTTTTTTTATCTTGCCCTTCCCCATAGTTGCTATGCTGCTTACCTGATTATTTTCCAAACCTCTGCTCCAGTCGATGCCAATCTGATGTGCTGCAGTCTAGTAAGATCAAAACTCCAGCAAAAGTGGCTGAGTCACTCCTGTGCTGTCCCTTATGTACCTCCTTTAACCCCTCCCCTTCCTGTTGCCTGCCTATTGTTCTGTCTCCCTGCCCCTCTCCTTCCCTTCCCCCCTCCCCCTCTGAGCACACCATCCTCAGGTAAAGGGAAGGGGTGCACCAGGACAACTTGGTCTGCCCCTTGGAGGGCAAACTCCATTATCAGCTTTTAGCACTGACAGTGCCAGTGTTACTGCTTTATGTGGCGCTGACAGATCACCGCAGATACCACTATAGTCACTTGATTGAGGGACAAATTCTTCCTCAACTTTTTTATTGCCTCAATTAATCTGCTAATTTAGCTGATCCACTGCCAAAAGATGCAAAGCTATGCTATTCCAAATACTGAATAGTGTTGCTTCATTATAACAACCTGAATTAGGGCAAATCTGTTTGGGCAATGATTCAGAAGCTATGCCTCAGAACGGAATGCAGTATGCTGCATGGCCCTTCTGAACCATTCTCTGATCTGCCCTACAGCTTGTGTGTAATGTGCTTATGCTACATGTGGATCTAATAAAGCCTCAGCTTTAACAGATTATTGAGTTATCTGAACTACCCTCACTTTTTGGAACTTCTTAGAGTGGTATTTTTTTTTTAATGTTACAGTGGTGTCATGTCAGGGTTACTTTAAGCAACATATATGCCATCCCACTAGTTGAGAAATTGGCATGTTAAGAGTATAGTTAATGGTTATCTGGCATCATTTTTTTTTCTCAACCACTTTCTGAAATGCTTATGGGTTCCGACTGTACCCCTCATTTAGTAACTTCTACGTAAACTAAAGTAGTGAGGAGAGTCAGCTCAGCTGGTACGTTGGAAATGCTCTTCTGGTACACACAGCACACCAATCCATAGGATTGTTTGTTCTTATTTAATTAAGTCTTGCTTTACTGTTTTTTAAGTTTTGCTAATTTTCTTTTAGAAAATATTTAATTCTGTGTTGCATATTATTGCTTCTTTATTAACAATTCAGAACTTTGATATTATTGTGCTGTTTCATAATAGCATTATCCTTTCAACTGAAGCTCGACATTTAAGCCTCAGATTGGGTTACATTTTAGCAAGTACAATACTAAGACAACCCTAGTATGTCTAAAGCATGTAAATTAGTATCTTGGAATGTTCAGGGATTGGGATCCCCAATTAAAATGAAAAAAGTGTTGTCCTACTTTTATAAAAAGAAAGTGCACATCACCTTTCTGCAAGAAACTCGTGCCTGTAGAAGCAGAAAAACTGAAAAAGGAGTGGGTAGGCCAGGTGGAACATAGTTGTTTCAACCCAAAGAAACAGGGCACTGCCATTTTGATTAAAAAAAAATAGTCTCTTTGTCAAACATAAGCACATTGCAGATGCAGATGTCAGGTTTGAGATCCTAATGGGGTTTCTTGAAGGTACCCCAACAGTGTTTTATAACATTTATGCCCCTAATAAAGACCAAAAGCAGTTCTTCAGTCTTACTGCATCACATTTTAAGGATCTAGGGGAGTAAAAACTCCTGTGTTGCTATGCCTGGAGTATACGTTATACCTATACCCTCTGTACTTCATACTCAAAAAACTGTATTATAATTGTACAAATCATATGCTATGTTCTTTATTTCAATCACTGTACTTGTAATTGCTCTAATATATGCCATGTACTGGGCCTAGGCCCCCAGGTCGCATCTGGAATCGAGCATGTTGCTTAGTATGCCTTCCTGGTAAATCTCGTAAATAAATAAATAAATAAAATAAATAAATGAGATTGTCCTAGGGGAGATATTAACAAAGTTTTAGATCCTGTGCTAGGCAAGAGCACTTCCACATCAACAGTCTCCTTATCGCCTACTACTGCTAGAAAAACATTGGTTAAAGTACTGTATTAGAGGGGTTTGGATTGACTGACATCTGGAAAATTACCCACCCCAAGGGCAGAAACTTGAGGTCATCTTTATGTGACAGACACATCATTTTGTATTTGTATTGGTTTTGATATATAATTAAAAAAATTATTTTATGTGGCATTTAACAGAATATATGTTAAATTGTATAATCATTACTTTCAGGTGATTTTCATTGTATATGGCTATTTAAAATGTGCTGTAACTCCTGTATCCACACCCCATGATGAAAGCTATTACCGGAGCGTTGGGGTTTGGGTCGAGAGCCCTGGTCGATTTAAATGCATTTTTGCTGATACATCTCTTGTGGAAAGTATTCATTTTGCCTAGAGTGCTGTGTGTGTGGATTCTTGTTTAGTGTGGGTTAGCAACCCTTCATGCAGCACCAGCCCATTCATTTGACTCGCAGCAGCTGTCCTGTGGAACTGATTCAAATTCAATGGCAATGGAGCAGCTGCAGACTTGCTTTTGTGGGAGACTTTCAAAGCGTATTTTAGAGGGAAAGCAATTAGTTATTCTATTGCAAAAAAAAATGTGAAATACAAACTGAACTGTGTCTAAATATTATATTTTGTTAAAGTTGTCTTGAAGGTGTCAGCTGCCCTTTAAGGTTTGCCAAGCATTTTAATAAATAGGCACCATTACCATTGCAATGCTTGCATTCAACTTTTGTGACGTGGAGTTGTTTCTCCAAGTCCATTAACCTACTTTGCACCTTTCTTTTTTATTTCTGTATTCCTCCACCCCATTATTTATTACTGAGGTCATTTTTATTAAAACAGAATCTTTGTTCCTGAAGAGTTCATCTGTCTCTGTTGCCTTCTCCCTACCTGAGGTCATAAAGCACTGCTTGTGACATCACAGTTACTTTCATGGCAACAGATTATGATGTCACAGCAGAGGATTATGGCCTGAAGTAGGGAGTAAGCTATAGAGGCAGATGAAATCTAAGGGGTAAAGATCATCTATTCATGCAAGTTTACTCAGTAACAAATAATGGGGAAGAGAAATATATAGAATATATATGGAATGCAAGCTGAATTGTACCTAATTATTATGTTTTTCAAAGTTTTCCTTGAGGCATCAGTAACTCTTTAAATATAAGATTAATCAAATTCTCACACACAGAGCAAAATATGCCCTTTCTCAAACCAAGCAGTCTTTTTCGGTGACTGTGGAGAAAGCCAGCAAACTCCTGGCTCTGAGGCTTAAAAGTGACAAACAAAGCCGGCCCAGTGGCATTGAGGGCTGAAGCACTGGATGCCTTATCTCGTGCTATGCCAGCACCAGGGTTCAGGAATGACCTTGGGTTGTTGTGGAGCTGGCATGGGGAAGGGACAGAGCAGGATCGAGCAGCCACAAGGCAGCTCTCCCCTCCCAGGGGTTGTTGCCTGCACCCCCCCGAAGTTCCCACCCCACTGGATGGAGGTCCAGTGGGAAGCATAGGCAGGTGGAGCAGCAGCGAGTAGCAAGGGTGGGCAGAAGGCCAAGTCAGTGCCCGGCGTACTTATGTGTCTGCCAGGGTCCCGGGTCCAGGAGAAAAACAGGATAAAAAATATCATATATATATATATATATATATATGTATATATACGTGATTGTGAAAGACAACCCTGTAGGCTCCAGGAAGATATAAAATTTGTGCGGTAGGTATTCGTTGGAAGTCAGAAGGAGCAACACATTTATTTAGTGTGATCTTTCTACTCTGATGTGGTTAATTTTAATACAATTTTAATACTATTTTAATACTATAGTTTAAACCCTTTCTGAATGTGCCTTTGGTGGTGTCTGATATTGAGAACCTAAGTGTCATTTGTGGGTATCCTGTCTGTTTTGGTAGGTACTTTATTCTCTCTGTTAAACAGCTGAGTATACCTATTGCCTAATACTTCATAGTACATTGTATCTTTTTGCTCAGTCTCTAATTTTTCTCTTCTTTCTCCATTGTTTTAGAACTGTTTAGTTATTGTGGCAGAGGTGTGGTACTGTGTTCTTTCTTGTAGTTCAGGGTGCTTTTGGAACTGCTGATTTCTATTGGTTTAAACAATTACATTTTTCTTTTCTATTTTAAAAAAAGCTACATCAACTTGATATGTTGTCACCTGTTTGATGTTGCTAAGTAGCAGATGTTTTTGCATTGTGCTCTGATTCTGTGATAGAATCTGTATTAGTAGAAGGTAGATTATTATAGTGTATGGTGGAACGTTATTGTCAATGGAAATCCATGATAAAAAAAACCTTGTTTTTCTGCACCGAATATGTCATAATCTTGTTGTGCTGCACTCAGTGCGTCAGTAGTGCAACACAACAAAATAGAATGGTTTCTCGCGCTGTAATCATCGGGCGTCACTGTTTAAATAAAAATCAGCACGGAAATTCAACGTCGCACACAACGGCAATCGATACTGTACAATTGTGACAGTCACAGAATCCCGAATAAAAAAAAAAAAAAATGGCATTGTCGCGTCCACATGAACCACTGTCGGATAGAGCAAAATTCATAGCAGAACAGGAAAACAGCCGCACAATTAAAAAAACGGAGAATGACATGCGAATTTTAAAAAGTTACCTGGCCAACACTGGAGAAACCCGAGCCATTCATGACATACCAGTAAACGAGTTGGATGAGCTTGTAGCTGACTTCATATATAAATTGGAGAGATTAGATGGACAACAATACGAGCCGAACACTGTCCGTGGGATCCTAGGCAGCATAGACAGATATCTGATTAAGCAAAAGTACGGCCACTCGATATTCCATGGAAATACTGAGGTATTTAAGGAAACTCTGGCCACCTTACAAGCAAAACAAAAATTCCTAAAAAAAATGGGAAAGGGAAATAAACCAATGCAATCAGAGGCCCTGTCACCGATGGAGATAGAAAAACTGTAATGAAATCAGGAGCACTGGGCTTGCAAAACCCCACAAGCCTCCTAAACATGTTGTTCTTCAACAACGGCTTATATTATGCATCACGTGCATCGCAGAGCAGTATGCCCTGCGATGGGGAGACCTCCAGCTTATCACAGATTCTATGGGAAAAAAATACATACAGTATAATGAGAGACAAACTAAAACCCGAACAGGAGAAAACCCAAGAGACATCCGAGCAATTAAGCCTAGAATGTACCAAAACTCGGCAAACCCTGACCGTGACCCAGTGACAGCTTATGAGAAGTACTCCTCTGAAAGGCCACCAACAATGCTTGGCCCAGACTCCCCATTTTACCTAGCTCCAAACATAAACTACAAACCTGGTGCTTCATTGTGGTATAGGGCAATGGCAGTGGGTGAAAACAAGATTCGATGTATGCTTCAACGTATAAAGTCCCATGCTGGTCTGTCCACCCAAAAGCAAATAACCAATCATTCCACAAGGAAAACAGCAGTCCAGCGACTTGTTGACCAAGGTGTACCCCCAAACGAAGTCCAGCAAGTATCTGGACACCGCTCATTACAGTCTATAAACAATTACAGCACACTCTCGGATGACAAGCAGGAAAGAAACTCAAAGTTACTAGGCCATTCATCAAATTCATTGTGTTCAGCCACAGCAATAACATCCAGCCCAGAGATACAGCAAGCCACCCCAAAGTGCAAAGTACCTTTCAGTGATGGTTCCCACATAAATATTTTCGGTCAAAATTGTATCTTCCAGTACCCATTCACTGTGAACATCATCCATAACTACGGCCAGCGGAAGAGGAAGAACCATGTGACCATGAATACTGACAGCAGCAGCTCAGATGACGAATAAGGTAAGTACCCGCCTCCCGGCTTCCTGTAACTGTACAAAAGACCGATCAAATAACTAGAGCAACCATACCATTCAAAACGGTATTTTTTTTCTCTCTTTCTTTCTACTTAGAATGTGCCGTAGAATGAAGCTCAACCGGGGGAAAAAAGCAACATGATTCCGCATGTGGACCCAAGATTTTTTCGTTATCAGATAAGATATTTGGGCAGTTTGTTCGTGTTCGTGTAAATGTTACACTCATTTGAATCGCTGTAATTGTATTTGTTTTCCTGTTTGCTATTATCGCTCGTTTCTAGTAAAAAATTCCAGACAAGACATCGCGTCCATTTGTTTTCATTGCGACTACCCATACACTATAACAGATTGTCTATGGGGAGGCATGCACAACAAAAGAGTATTCTTGATCTTGAGGTATCCATGCAACGTGTAACCTCTCGAGCTACGCTCTCGAGGTTACACGTTGCCATGGATACCTCTCGATCAAGAATACTGTTGTTGTGCATGCCTCCCCATGGACAATCCTCTATGTGATTGTAGTTACCTTTTGATTGTAAGGATAAAGAGCTTAGATAGAAGTGTATGTATTTTCAAATATTATAGGGGAACAGTGGCAGGATTTTTAGGACAGTAAAGTAATAAAAAGGGAACTAGGAGAGCTTCAGTAGCAGACAAGTAGTGGAATTGCAGTATAATGTGGGGAATGGTGCAATGCAGTGGCTGTGGGGCAGCCATATTCAGGCAGACCTTCTGGACACTGAGGTGCTGCCCTATCTGCATGCATCTATCTGGACTGTGGGATGAGGTAGCCAGACTCAGAGTGGAAATAAACTGGATCAGGAGTACCATCACCCCTATCCAGGGACCACCCAGTCCAATGCAACTGCCTCAAAGGATGCCGAGAACGAGGAGCACTTGGATGACAGTGGGCTCAGGGAGGGTTAGAGCAGTCAGGCAGAGGCACATCCCAGATCCTATTCCACTCAAGAACTCATATGCCACACTGGCAAACGAGGACAACCAAATGCAGGTACCCAGAGAAGTGGAAGGAAAGGATGTGGAGGTTAGCCAAGGAGGTGACCTCAGCGGGGAAAGCAGTGGACCCCAGAGGAGGAGGAAGCGAATCCTGGTGGGGGACTCCATCATAAGAGGGATCCAGCTAGGAACACAGGAGGGGGAGAACAGGGAGGTGAGGTGCCTACCAGGTGCCACGGCATGGAGGGATGGAAGGAAGATCCTGGGGATCACTGGAAGGCAAGATGGGAGGGTGAGCTGGATGCCATTATCCACCTAGGTACTAATGACCTGGCAAATGGGGAGCCAAAGGAAGTTCAGGAAGAGTTTAGGAAACTGGGGAGGGTCTCAAGCAAGTAGCTACTTCTGTCACTTTCTCAGAAGTACTACCTGTGAGAGGCAAGGGAGAGCATAGGAGTGCATGCACCAGGAACTTTAACTCATGGTTGAAGAACTGGTGCTGTGAGGAAGGGTTTGGATTCATTGGTGACTGGGGACCCACCTGGAGGGATGGAGATTTGTTCAAGCCTGACGGCCTGCATCCATCCTGGAGGAGAATCAAGCACTCAATGATAAGTTTAAATGCTACATTGACGACATTTAAACTAGCAAAGGGGGGCAGGCCAGCAAGGAGGGTACCTACTTGCTCACCCCCACAGCTAGCAGTGGAACCAGTGAACCAGAGGAGTGGCTATCTCTGCAAAGCAGTGTGCAAAAGATGGAGATTAGTGCCCAAGAGGTGGATAAGCAGAAAGGGCAAAATTCAGCAGACGGGCAGACAGCAAGGAGAACCAGGGATAAATGACAACCAGAAGGGGCTGGAGTAGAACAGTGAGACAGTCTAGGAGGTCAAATCATGGAAAGCCATGTGTGCAAATGCCAGGAGCCTTAGCAACAAGATGGAAGATCTGGAGGCTGTCATGGTGCAGTCAGACCTGGACATTGTGGCCATCACTGAAACCTGGTGTAATGATAACCACGACTGGAGATGGCCATACCTGGCTACAACATATTCAGAAGAGACAGAGCAGGCAGGAAGGGAGGAGGGTGGCACTCTATGTGAAAATGACATAAGGGCCACAGAGATCCAGGAGGAACAAAATGGGGGAGAGATACTGTGGGTTAAGCTGGAAAGGAAAATGGGGACAGCCATCTGCACAGGTGTGGTCTATAGACCACCAGCCCAGGAGGAAGAAACAGATAGGGAGCTGATGCTAGCCATCCAAAGGAAGGCAGACAAGGGTGAGGATAGTACTGGTTGGAGACTTCAATATTCCAGATGTGGACTGGAGCATTCCAGCAGCAGCATCAACTAGGAGCAGATTTATCCTGGACTTCCTTCAGAGTGCCTTCCTCAAGCAACTGGTCATGGAACCAACTCAGCAGAAGGCAATACTGGACCTTGTGCTCACAAACAGGGACAGTGTGATGGAGGTAACAGTGGGGGAGCACCTGGGAAACAGTGACCACCAGTCATTGTGGTTTGAAATCACAGAAAGAGCAGAACCAAACCACACAAAAACATGTATCCTGGATTTTAGGGGGGCAGACTTTGGGAAAATGGGGAGATACTTGAAAAAGGCATTAAGGGGAATGGGACAGGAACCAGGGGTTGAGGAACAGTGGGCAGTATTTAAAATGGGGATTACAAGAACAAAATTATGTATTAAGCAGGTTAGCAAGAGGAAAAGGAAGAGGAGACCATTATGGTTTTCCAAAGAGGTAGCAAAGAAAGTGAAAGCCAAAAAGATTGCATTCAGGCAATACAAAAAGACACAGGCAGAAGGGGATAGGGAGAAGTACCAGGAGAAGCAAAGGGAGGCAG
This sequence comes from Neoceratodus forsteri, assembly GCA_016271365.2. NCBI lineage: Eukaryota > Metazoa > Chordata > Ceratodontiformes > Ceratodontidae > Neoceratodus > Neoceratodus forsteri. Next base: position 357,801,899 of record CM028134.1, read on the forward strand.
GGAGGTCAGTAAGGGAAGCCAAAGCTCAGACAGAACAACGCATTGCAAAATCAGTGGGTAGAGGGGACAAAACCTTTTACAGGTACATAAGTGAAAAAGAAAGACAAAGGGAGGATAAGTGAGACTGAAGGGGAGGATGGGGGCGCGTGGAGGATGACAACAGTAAAGCTGACATACTGAACAGGTATTTCTGCTCAGTCTTTACTGAGGAAGAGGAGGGTAATGGGTCTGAAGGAGTACAAGGTGAGAATGGTGCAGAATGGACACAAGTCCCTTTACATGAGAAAGGGTCCTGAAGGAACTGGAAGTAATAAGAGTTGATAAAGCAATGGGGCCAGATGGGTGCACCCCAGGGTCTTAAAGAATTAAGAGAGGTGGTGGCTGAACCTCTGGCTATCCTGTTTAGCTGATCACTGGAAACAGGAGAGGTACCCAAAGACTGGAGGACAGCAGATGTAGTCCCTTATACAAAAGTGGGAACAAAGAGGAAGCAGGGAACTACAGACCAGTCAGCCTCACCTCGGTAGTGGGAAAGATCATGGAAGCACTACTGAAGAGAGATTGGTGGAACATCTGGTTGTCAATGGACCACAGGACCCAAGGCAGCATGGTTTCACCAGGGGAGTCATGTCAGACCAACCTCATTGAATTTTTTGACTGGGTGACTAGGGAGGTGGATCAGGGGAGGGCAGTGGACATGGCCTATCTGGACTTCAGCAAGGCCTTTGACACTGTGCCACATAGAAGACTATTACACAAACTGGGGAATATGGGTGTGGGCAGGACAGTAGTGTGGTGGGTAGGTAACTGGCTGGGTGGCAGGACACAGAGGGTGGTGGTAAATGGCTGTCACTCCACAGAGGGAAGAGTGACCAGTGAAGTACCACAGGGATCAGTGCTGGGACGGTCCTATTCAACATCTCTCATCAGTGACATTGCTGCAGGACCTAGAAGGCAGAATTTCACTGTTCGTTGATGACACAAAGCTCTGTAACAGAGTAGACACACCAGAGGGTGTAGACAGAATGAGAAGCGACCTGCAGAAACTTGAAGAATGGTCAGGGTTTGGCAGTTGAAATTCAATGCAAAGAAGTGCAAGATAATGCATATGGGGCACAAAACCCTGGCACAATATATCAGTTGGGGGTGAGGATATAGCATGCACCAAGCAGGAAAGGGATCTTGGGGTTATCATCTCTGATGACCTCAAGGTAGGAAACAGTGTGACAAGGCAGCAGGTAAAGCAAATAGGATGCTGGGATGTATAGGCAGGCATTACCAGCAGGAAAAGGGAGGTCATAATTCGCATACAAGACACTAGTGAGGCCCCACCTGGAGTACAGCGACAGTTCTGGAGACCATACCTACGTAAGGACATAGACAGGGTAGAGAAGGTTCAGAGGAGGGCAACAAAGATGGTGCATGGATTGCATCACAAGTCCTATGAAGACAGGTTGAAGGAACTGAACATGTACTCCCTGGAGGAGAGGAGGGAGAGGAGATATGATAGAGACATACAAGTATCTTACAGGAGGAACAGGGTGCAGGAAAACACTATTTTAAGCGAAAAGATGTTCCAGGACTAGAGGGCATGGGATGAAGTTGGAGGGAGGACGATTCAGAGGAAACGTGAGAAGAATTTCTTCACAGAACGGGTGGTGGACAAGTGGAACACCCTGCCAGAGGAAGTGGTGGGGGCTGAAACAATCACGGGATTTAAGAATGCATGGGATAGACATAAAGGAATTCTGGAGGTCAGGGGTAAGGTGCAACAGACTTCTAGGAAAACAAACTGAATTTACAAGCTCAAATGGGCAGACTGGGTGGGCCATAGGCCCTTATCTGCCGACACTGTCTATGTATCTATGTATCTATGTATGTGTGTGTATATATATATATATGTATATGTATGTATGTATGTGACAAACAAGTACTGTAGCCTAAGCCTAGGAATTAAGAATTACGAAGGCAAAAATAGTATGGATGAGCAAGGGCATTAAGAATCTTTTTTCTCACATTTTCAAGAATATCTGCCAAAGTAAAATTACCTGTTCTGTGCAAGAAATTGATGAGTTTCTAACTAACATTCACCTGCCACATCTATCTGACCTAGAGAGTGAAAATATTACTAAACCAATTACGCTTAATGAAATAACGTCTGTTATCCAGACACTTCAAAATGGTAAAACACCTGGGCTGGATGGAATTCCTGGGAAAAATTTATAAATGACTATCCACTCAAATAGCACCTGTCCTTCACAGACCTATTCAAGAGTCATGGAGGAATAGCATTACCGCCAGCTATGACACAGGCCTACATTTCCCTGATTCCAAAAAAAGGTAAAGATCCCTTAGATCATGCAAACTATAGATCCATTTCATTATTAAACAGGACTACAAAATCTTAGCCAAAATTCTATCAAATAGACTACAATTAGTTCTTAATAAACAGGCCATGAACAGGTTGTTTTTTTACAGGGAAAATCAGGAGCAGATAATGTGAGAAGATAAATTCATACTGGGCATCACAAAAACATAAAATACCTGGAATCACATTGGTACTGGATATGGCCAAAGAATGGGAACTTTTGAATGCTGCCTTTAAGAAACTTGGCTAGGGTAATTCTTTTGAAGTTTGGCCTAATATTCTCTTTAAACAAACCTCAGCAGCAATTATTACCAATGGCTTGATTTCACCATATTTTAAACTTAAGTTAGGGACAAGACAGGGTTGCCCCCTCTCCCCCTACCTACTCATCCTCCCTTTAGAACCCCTAACTCAACTTATTGCCAATTCTCCCCAGATTCATGGTCTCAAGGTTGGGAAATCTGTTCAAACTGTTTTTGCTTATGCAGATGATCTGTTGTTATTTCGTAGCAGACCTCTGGACTATTTCATTGCCCTTCTAACTATTTTGCAACAGTTTAGTCTAGTATCTGGATTAACAGTTTTTTTTTTTTTTTAAACCAATTATTTTACCAGGTGAGACACACTAAGCTGAAAGCTTGTTTGCAGGTGCAACCTGGGAGCACAAGGAAGTTAAGTGACTTGCTCAGGGTCACACAGTATGCACCTAGGGAGCTGTGGGATTCAAACCCAGGTCTCCAGATTTGCAGCTCAGAGCCTTAACCCACTGCGCCATACTGCCTCCTTGGGTTAACTGGGATAAAACCCAAGTCCTTCCACTCTTCTATCCAAACCTTTTGAAGAGCTGTCTCAAGAGACACTTTAATGATACATTGCTGGTAAACACACTTAATTACTTGGGTCTAACTATTTGTAGGGCTCTGAAGCAGATCCCCGATCTCAACTTTATGCCATTTTTGAAAGGAATTGCTAAAAGAAAGGTGCACGTTCCTCCACGGACTCAGACTAGATTACAGATATTTTACTGTAGCCACATGGACACACAACACCCCTACGTAGAGCCCTGATGAAGTCTTTAGAGGCGCTATGTAGGGGTGTGGCTCATCCACTTGTCAACAATAAAATATTTATCTAGTCTGAGTCCATAGTGATATGTGCACCTTTTTTTGCAATTCCTTTGATTTAATTATAAGGGTAGCATTTTTGTACGGTTGGAGTGTGCTTTTAGCCTTTTTCTTTTTGCCATTTTTTAAAGATTTGCAGACAGCTAGTGGATTATGGCAGAAACTTAATCATTCCCTTGTGGGAAAAATCAATACCATTAAAATGGCAGCAGCTCCTAAATTATTTTAGATTCTACAAAACTTAACTATAGCCACAGAGAAGAAATACTTTAGGAAATTGGAAATAATTATAAGAAAATGTGGGACCACAACCCCCCCCCCATATTTCTATCTTTAAACTTAGAGCCCCTCCAGAGGTTGGGGGGGGTTTTCCCTACCCTGGTGGGAGAATTGGACATTCACTGCTTAGCAAGCACTATAATCAGGGCCCCTGGTGCTCTGCGGCAGAATTTTCGGATTTCTGCGGCAAGGCTCCTTGCCTTCTGCAGCAGAATTTTCTGATTTCTACGGCATGATTTATTCACTTCTCTGGCAGAACGCAGTCCTGTCATTGGCTAAATAAGATGTGATATCATTGATTACATCATATGCTGAGCATAGAGGAGGGGCTTCAGGATAAACGAGATGGGAGAGAAAGCCTGACACTATTGAAAAATAGTATATTTATATGAAAATTTGTCAATTAATTCTGCTGCACTATACATATTCTGTGCCATGATGCAAATTCTGCGGCAAATTCCAGAACCGCAGAATTCCAGTGGCCTTGACTATAATACATTCAGTGTAACGCTACCTACTTGTCCCCATTATGGCTAGCCCTAGAAAATCAGTTACCAGCCCGCCATCATCTCTTGGACTTTATATTACCCTCTCAAACTCGCCCAGTTATAACCCGGTGTTAGTGGGAACTGTTAAAATTCTTAGAAAGGTCTTTCTGCAGTGGAATCCTAACCTTACTCCAATCAATGAGCTTCCTTTCTGGAATAATAATTTTGTTATTTACAATGGTACTCCTCTGAGGGACAGTGGTTGGAGTAAACTTGGGATCTGTAGATTGTTGTACTTCTTGGTACAGATTTCAGTGTCCTGTTAAGCTTTGAGATCTCCAAGAGAAGTTTAAAATCTCTAGGTTTCACTTTTGTTTTTATCTACAGCTAAGGGAAGCATTAATCATGCTTCTTGGCCCTTTCCATACTCTTCTAGATCTTCCTGAATGGTCACAGCTAGTTAGGCTCTCTAAGCTTAGAAAAGGTGCAGGCATTTTGTGTAAACTGCTGCCTCAGTCTGATGAACATTTAACAGATTCTGCAAAGGAAAATAGAAATGAGAACTTAATATTTCCACTACTGAATGGAATTCAGCCTGTAATAATGCTAAATTAGCTAGTAAAGAGGTACAGGGAAGACTAATTCAGTACAAAATTCTTCATTATTTTTGTTACACTTTGATAGGCTAGGAAATATGGGTTTGGGTCTGGGGGGGGCCTGACTGGAAATGTGGCACTTCTCATGCAGACCTTCTCCATATACTGTACTCTGGAACTGACCCAAGCTCATCCTGTTCTAGACCTTAATTGTGACTACATGCTCTGTTATTGTCAATATATCCCCCCACCCCCACCCAAACTGTTGATTCTGGGTATCTTCCCGGATAAGCTCATGCTGAATAAAAATCAGAGACTTTGTATCATGGCCGCCTCCCTTGGTGCCAAAAGATTAATCTTAACTAAATGGAAAACAAAGTTAGTTCCCTCATTAGAAGATTGGTTTCGCTGCATGGGTACAATAATGAAGTACATAATTGGCAGCCAATAATGAAGGGATTAGTTGTATGCTTCTTAACAAAATGGTGATGTTCCATGAGGAACGGCACCCCTTCTTGAACTTCTGGAATAAATAAACTGTGGGCTCTACATTTCATGAGTTACGTGGAGTATCTAATTGTATGAGCGTATCAGTTTTTATATATGCTGTACTTATTTATTAATCCTTCATAGGTAATTGCATGATGTTTGTTTTTATTGTTAACTTTCTTATGTCAACTTTACACTTCTTGTAATTATCTGTTGCTTATGTCTTTGTGATTTGACTTTAAGTATGATGCTGTTTATTGTTGTGATTTATCAATAAACTTTTTACTAAAAAAAAAAGAGAATTGTTGCAGCACCCTAAGGTAATAATACAAAGGGATTAAGGAGAATGGAGAAAATCAAAAAAATCCCTATGTAGGGTCAGGGCAGAGAGGGAATAAGCAAGCAGAATTCTACTTAAAAGCTCAAGGGGAAGCAGATTGGTACCTACCTAGGGTATAGCAGCAGGGGTAATCAGGACAAAAAAATTGAAATCAGGAAACACCCTATCTAGGGAAAGGGTATGAATTATTTTTAAGGGACTGGGGGGTTAGATTCGGGAATGATGGGAGTGGTGCAGTTCAGTGCAGTGGCTGTGGAGTGGCAACCTTCAGGGAGAGTTTCTGGAGACTGAGATGCTGCTCCATTTCCATGCACTTTTCTGGGCTCAGGAGGAGGTCTCTAGACTCTGGGCTGAATTGGCTAGGGTCCAGGAGGCCTCCTCCCCCACCCAGGGGCCATGAAGTTCAAATGCTGTTGCCTCAAAGGGTGCCTAGAAGGAGAGCTGATTGGACTATGGTGGGTTCCAGGAGTGTGGGGGTGGGTGTAAGGCCAGGATTATGGGGGTGGGGATAAGGGAACACTGAGATCGGACAGCCAAGATGAAGCACCCATGGTAATGGCAAGGGAGGATGTTAGGGTCCTTCTGAGTGGAGGCCCCAAAGTGGGAGGATGAGGACCTCAGCAGAAGAGGAAGAAACTTTTGATGGAGGACTCAATCATCAGGAGAATGGTTTAAGAACACCATAGGAGGGAAGGAGGAGGAGGAGGAGGGAGGTAAGGTGCCTACCTGACACCTCAGCACAGAGGAATGGGGAACGGATCATTAGGATTGCCAGGGTAGCAGGGCAGGAGAGGGAGCTGATTGTCATTGCCCATCTGGGGACAAATGACCTTGCACAGGAGGCAGCCAGAGTAGTGCAGGACAGGCTTACAGAGCTGGGAAGAGGCCTGAAGCAGGTAAGCAGGCAGCATGCATGGTGGCCTTGACTGAGATCCTACCTGTGCAAGGCTGGGGGGAAGGGAGGACAGGGCATACCACACTGCACACTTCAACAACTAGTTGAAGGCATGGTGCAGGAAGGAGGGCTTTGGCTACACCAGGGACTGTGGTTCTACCTAGAGGGATGCATGCCTGTACAAAGGGGATGGCCTTCGTCCATCCAGGAGGAGAACAGGTGTCTTGAGTTGGAATTTTAAATGCCACTTCAATGGGCATTTAAACTAGCCAAGGGGGATGGCAGAAGAAATGTGGGAAGCAGTGAATGCCCCCCCCCCCGATGTTAGAGCAGCAGTGATGGACAGCCCAGGGGAAGTTAATTCCCCAGGGTAGTGGAGAGAAGGGCAAGAGTGAGGAAGGAAGGTGCAACTAGGGCATAGAAAGGATAAAAAGGGGAAGGACCGTATCAATGACAAAAGAAGAGTAAAGGATGGGCTTGGGATGGGAGGGTAAAGCAGGGTCAGGGAGAGAAATACAGAGTGGAAAGCCATGAGTGCTAAACACAAGGAGCCTAGGAAACAAAATCCCTGACCTTGAGGCTATAATTGCGGAGACAGATCTGGGTCAAGTGGCCACAACAGTCATGGTGTGCCAATAACCACAGTTAGGAAGTGTCCATACCGGGGTACAACATGTTTAGAAAGGATAGGGCAGGGAGAAAAGGGGTGAGGGAGTTATATGTAAAGGAAGGTATTACAGCCACAGAAATACAAGGTCACCGTGGGAAGAAGGAGGTGCTGGAAATTCTTTGGGTTAGCTTGGAGATAAGATCAGGATCCTTTTTATGTGTATGCATGACATACAGCCCATCTGCACAGGGGAAAAGATATGGACATTGTTTTGGGGGAGGACATAGGCAAACAAAGGGGAAGTAATAATCATGGGTGCCTTTTTTTTTTTTTATTCTTTGGTAACCAGGTAATGCCCACTAGGTACAAGTGCCTATTTTCAGGGGTCGACCTGGGAGCACTGCGGAGATTAAGTGACTTGCTCAGAGTCACACAGCATGCAAGTGGAGGTTGTGGGAATCAAATCTAGGTCTGCTGGATGCACCAAGGTCATTCACAGCTCATTACTCTAACCTCTAGGCTATATTGTCATGTTCCGGATGTGGACTGGAACATCCAGGCCACAGCTACAACTAGGAGCAGGGTCATCCTATATTCCTTGAAAGGGGCCTTTCTCAGGCAGTTGGTTACAGATCCCACTAGGATAGGGTGGTGTTGGATCTGGTACTTATTTTTTTTATTGCAGATGTCACAATGGGTAGCCCGCTGGGTTCAAATGGTCATGATACAGTGTTGTTTGACATAGGGATTGGGCAGGAGAAAAAACACAGTAAGATGAGGGTCCTGGACTTCAGGAGAGCAGATTTTAAAGAAATGGGAGACTGCCTCAGGAAATACCATTTGGGGGTGGAGGCACAATGGAATAGAATAAAGGAGGAAATAACTAGGGAAATAGCAAGCTGTTTAAAGGTAATAAGTAAGGGTAAGAAGAGAAAAAGGCTACTGTGGTTCTTGAAGAAGGTAGCTAAGGTAATAAAGGAGGAAACAAAATAGCTTTCAGGAAATACAAGGAGACCCAAACAGAAGTGGACAGGGAGGTATATCTTATGAAACAAAGGTAAGCAGGAAAGAGGGTAAGGGCAGCAAAGGCTCAAACTGAGGAAAGGATCGCCCAGGAGGTTAAAAATGTGGATAAGACTTTCTTCAGGTACTGAGTGAAAAGAGCAAGGCAAGGGGTGGTGTAGTGAAGATCAGGAGACTGGGGAGGGCAGGAACATGCAGAGAAAGACCAAGAAAAGCCTAAAATTTTAAATGAATACTTCTGCTCAGTCTTCACAGTGGAAGGGGGCTCAGTCTTCACAGTGCAAGAGAGGGGATGAGTCATCGTGCATTAACCGACACCAGGGGAGGGGGCAGTGGACAAAAGTCCATTTACGAAAGAGAGAGTCCACCGGGGTTTGGAAGCCCTTAAGGAAAACAAGGTGATGGGGCCAGATGGGATTCACCCAAGGGTACTTAAGGAACTGAGCACGGTGCCAGCCACCACTCTGGCAATGCTATTTAGCACATCATTAGAGACAAGGGTGGTTCCAGAGAAATGGAGGTGGGCCTGTGTGGTTCCTTTAAACAAGAGTGGCAGCAGGGAGGAGGCCAGTAATTACAGACCAGTTAGCCTCACATCAGTGGTGAGGAAGTTAATGGAGTCCCTGCTGAAGGAGAGACTGATGGAGTACATGGAGGCACATGGGCTGCAGGACCACCAGCAGCATGGCTTCACAGGGGGAAGGTCATGTCAAACAAATCTCCTGCATTTCTTTGACTGGGTAACAAGGGAGGTGGATCGGGGAGGGCAGTGGATGTGGCCTATCTGGACTTCAGTAAGGCCTCTGACTCTATTCTACACAAGAGGCTGATAAAGAAACTTAGTAGCCTGGAGGTGGAGGAAAAGGTGGTTTACTGGGTATCAAACTGGTTGAAAGATAGCAGGAAGAGGTTGGTGGTAAACAGTAGTCACTCGGAGGATGGGAGAGTAACTAGTGGAGTACCAGGGGGATTAGTACTGGGTCCTGTCCTGTTCAATGTCTGCATAAGTGATACTGCAGAGGAACTAGAGAAGAAGGTGTGTCTCTTTGCAGATGACACAAAAATCTGTAACATGGTGGACACCCAGGAGGAGATGAACAGAATGCAAAGAGAGCTGGGGCAACTAGAACAGTGGTCTAGGGAGTGGCATCTGGGTTTCAATGCCAAAAAATGCAAAGTCATGCACCTACAGCAGGAAAACACAGGAGATGTTTATAAGATTGGAGGGGAATTATTTACAGTTACCAAGCAAGAAAGAGACCTTGGGGGGATCATATCTGATGATCTTTAAGGTGGCAGGGCAGTGCGACAGCACAGCAGGCAAGGCAAGCAGGGTGCTGGTGTGCATAGTGGGGGGAATCTCTAGCAGGAGAAGGGATGTGGTGTTACCCCTGTATAACACACTTGTGAGACCCCAACTGCAGTGCTGTGTCCAGTTCTGGATGCCGCACCTTTGCAAGGGTATCAACAGGGTGAAAGCGGTCTAGAGGAGGGCTACTAAAATGGAGCAGAGGTTGTATGAGAAACCATATGAGGAGAGGCTGTGGGCGTTCAACATGTATTCCCTAGAAGAGAGGAGAGTGACATGAGACATGATTGCGATCTATAAGTACTTCATTGGGTGAATAAGGTGCAGGAGGGGTCTCTTAAATAGGAGGAAGAGTACCACAGCAAGGGGGCATGCCATAAAGCTTGAGGGGGTGAAGTTTAAGAAGGATGTGAAGAAATACTTCACAGAAAGAGTTGTGGATGCCTTGAACTACCTGCCAGAGGAGGTGGTGAAGATGACGTCAGTGGGGAGCTTCAAGCATGCGTGGGATAGGCACATGGCTATAATTAATAGAGGTAAGGGAGGAGGGAGGGACATCTGTGACCAAATAGATTCTGGGGTGTAGTGTTAGGCAGGGAAAATAGGGCAGACTAAATGGTCCGACTGTTTCTTTTTTGCCAACGCATTCTATGTTTAAATTTTTCAACTGTGTCCAGTTCTGGAAGTTGCACCTCCGCCAAGACATCAGCATGGTTGAAGCTGTCCAGAAGAGGGCTACTAAAATGGTGCAGGGGTTGCACAAGAAACCATATGAGGAGAAGCTGTGAGAACTCAACATGTATTCCCTAGAGGAGAGTGAGAAGGGACTTGACTGAGACCTGTAGGTACCTCATCGGGGTGAACAAAGTGCAGGAAGGGAGTCTCTTAAATAGGAGAAGGAGCACCAGAACACAAGGGCATGCCATTAAGCTTGGGAGGAGGTTTAAGAGGGATGTGAGGAAATACTTCTTCACCGTTCTGTGGTGGTGGTGGATGCCTGGAACAGCCTGCCTGAGGAGGTGGTGGGGTGAAGATAGTGGGGAGCTTCAAGCATTCATGGGATAGGCACATGGATATAATAAATAGAGGTAAAGGAGGAGAAGGGACACCTGTGACCAAATAGAGACTGGGGTGTAGTGTTAGGCAGGGAAAATAGGGCAGACTAGATGGGCCTACCAGTTCTTTTCTGTCACCACATTCTATGTTTCTGTTTCTAATCTAATTTTCTATTTGGAAGAAACAATGGGTACATAATTGGATAATGTAAACTCTACTCCTGAATTGAAGATATGTGAATTGAATTGCATGAACCATTTTTTGCCTCATATAAAATGACTATAATGTTAGATCAAGGAGTTAGCAGAAGCATTCCCATGAGGGTGGTGTTTTATATTTTTATTCTCTAAACAAGCTTAGAGATTCTGGGCAAGAGGCCTTCAGGGGCCTTGCATTGCAATTCTGATGCAAGTTAGATTACCTAAAATGTTATCATTGGTGCTGGTACCCTCCCTGATATACTCAGTGACCACCACATGGTTTACTGTGTGCACAAAATTCACCGCCCCAGAGCCCTCCTCCCCCAAAAATGATCCAAATCTGGTCCTTCAGGTCACTTGACCTATCCTCGTTACATGCTAATCTTCTTTCCACTGACTGGTCCCCTATCTCCATGGCTAGTAATATCAACCAAGTCCTCCAATATTTCCACACTAAATTCCTATTAATCTGGGATCAGCCTGCCCCCCTCCAAAAAACTAGGGTCAGAGGTTCTCACCTCCTCTGGATCTCAGTTGAACTTCTGGCCTGCCTCCATGCATGTGACCTAGCTTGGTAGTCCTACAAGACCTCTGGCAAATCTTAACAAGTACCGTGCCTTGAGGAACTACTAGGGCCACTAGGCTACCTAAGGCTGAGTTCTTTTCCTCCTCATTCCAGAACAATCTAAATCACCTCTAAGTTCTGGAAAATCATCCATGCCCTCTTCTCCCCCTCTACCCAGTCCCCCTCTCTGGTCCTCAAGGTGGGTGACTCCACTATTTCAGAACCCCCCTTCTGTCACCTCTGCTTTCAACTCCTACTTCGCCACCTGCGCTTCCTCACTCCTGTCTACCTTCCCCGCTATCTGCCACTCCCTACATCCCCCATGACCCCCCACTACTTCCCTTCTCTTTCTTGCCAGTTACCCCATCTTTCTCTCTAAATGCCCTCCTGGCTGTCAACCCTCTGAAAGGTGGGAGCCCTGATGGGCTTGACCCCAAGCTCCTGCACCTCTCTGCACCTGCCATTCTTATATCCTCCCTTCTCAACCTATCATTCTCTCTTGCTTCAGTCCCAGACTCCTGAAAGCATGCAACAGTAATCCCTCTCCCTAAAGGTTGTGACTCCTCATCTCCTGGCAACCTTCGCCCAATTTCTCTCCTTCCAAACTTATCTAAACTACTAGTAGACATAGTTCTGCCTCAACTCTTCCCTTTCCTCAACTCTTCCTCTTTCTTCACTCCTTTCCAGTCAAGCTTTCTCAAACATCACTCCACCATCTCCTCTCTCCTCAGCCTCACTGACTCCATCCATACTCGCATGGACCAAGGCCACCTCACTGCTGCCATCTTTGTTGATCTAGTGAAAGCTTTCAGCACTGTCTCCCACCCTCTTCTCCTTGGCAAACTCAAGTCAGCGGGTCTCACAGATTCAGCAACTAACTGGTTCGGCTCCTACCTGGAAGGAAGATCTCAATCTGTAAGATTTTCTCCCCTTCCCCATCCATACTGGTGTACCCCAAGGCTCCACCCTTGGCCCGTTGCTCTTCTCAATATTCCTCAATGACCTCCCCTCAGCCTGCTCTTCTGCTTCCATCTACATGTATGCAGATGACATGATCCTTTTTGAATCTGGGTCTTCTAACATCCAGGCTTCAACTTGATTTTGACTCTGTCCAGAAATGGTTCAGGTCAAATCAATTATCCCTAAATGCTAAGAAAACAGTTGTGTTTCAGCACCAGACAAAGGCTTTCTGGGCTCCCCTCCAACCCCACCTTTCACACCCTAGATGGGGGTACAATTGACAATGTACCCTCATTTAAATACCTTGGTGTCTGGCATGACTGGCACCTTGGCTTCTCCCAGCACGTAGACACCATTCACAAAAAAATCCAAACCATGCTAAGTGACCTTTATAGGAACAAAAGCTGCATCCCTATACCTGCTTGCTGAGATATCATCTCTAAGATGATCCTCCCCATCTTTGAATATGGTGACATTGTCTATGGTGCTGCACCTAAGTCCACCTTGGCCAGACTGGATCCCCTCTTCCAATCCTTTTGCCATTTTGCCTTGGCCTGCCCTCCCCGTACTCTCCACAGTTCTCTATACTCTGCTTTCTCCCTCCCCCCCTTGGTAGATCATCACCTAACCCACTGCGCCTCCTTCATTTCTAACTTCTGACTGGCTTCACTCCCCCCTTATCTCAGTGCACTTCTCTCCCCTTTGCCTCCCTCTTCTTACTCTCTCCGTAACTCAAACTATCACTTCCTACTGCTCCCCTCTCGTAAATCCCTTGCTGGACAGAGTGCCTTTTCTTTCCAATTTCCTAATATCTGAAGCTCTTTTTCCCCTTGCAATTCATTCTACCTCCTCCAAATGCTCTCTTTCCTCGCTACTCCAAGCTCACACTGTTCCCGCCTGCAAATGCCCATAGCCTAATGTCCTGCCTCCCCCTTTCTCTTTCCCTATCCACTACCTGTTCCCAAGCTCCTACATCTCTCTGTACCTCCCATTTTTCCACTACTAAAGTATTCCAACCTCTACACTCATCTCTGCTCCCCCTCCTACCACTACCATCCCTCCTTCCCTCCAACCCTCTCCTTCTCTATCTCCTCCTCCTTCTCACTCCCCTCCACTACTATCTTAACACTATTCCCACTCTTCTGGCATCCACTTCCTCCTTCCCCACTACCTTCTCCACTCTCCTCCTCCTCCTCCTCCTTATCCTATCCTCATCACTTAGTCCCCCTGCACATTTGTTATTCCCAACCCTAATCCAACTCCCTCTTCTCTTCTATCCCTCCACCTGTCTTCCTCTCCTTTCTTCCCTTTCCCCTTTCCTATCTCTCTACCCTCCCTCCTCTCTTTCCTCTCTCATATTTTTCTCCAGTTGCTCCTCCCTGTTGCCCCCTTCTGATTTAATGACCATTTCCTACCATGTCCTGTTACTGACATTACAGCCTGCGAGTTCCTGGTTACCCCTACACTCCTAATGTAATCAATTCATAGTGTTATTAATTATGCCAATACACTACTGTGTATTACTGTACATTGCTGTGCCTTAGTGCTTTATCATATTACTGCACTGTTTACTTGTTATTATGTTCTTATCCCCCCCCCCGGACACATCTGGAAACAAACTTTATGGCTCAGTATATCTTTCCTGGTAAATCACTTTTAAATAAATAAATCTTACTTATGTCTGGAATCGATACAAACTGCGCCCTAAAAATTATGCATGCATCAGTTTTTTTTGTCAAAACCATGGAAACTGTCACATAACATTTATAGGTTTGTATGCATTTGCCATGCTGCAGCCTGCGTCGGAAATCAGATGTTGCGCCTCCATTATGCCTTCTGAAAATTCTGCTCTCTGTGTGGTATTATTGAGGCATCGTCTTTGTAGGCAGCATATTTGCAGAAGACTTTTTCACATGAAACAACTAACCAGAATGTAAGTTGTTGAACTTCTGTTGGCTGGTACTCCAGGCACCACATGGCTAGAAAACATATGAGATAAGCGAGATAAAAATAAAATTTTAGTGTAGGACGCAGACAGTGGGCTTTGCTACAGAGTCTGTTGGCTGGCCTCAGCATTTCAACTGAAGAGTAACAAAGAAACCTTATTTGAATGTCAAGAACTGAGAGCACCGTTAAGATAGATAATACATTTGAAAGAATTGCAGGCGTTTTGAGCAGCAAGGTGGGTGGGGCGGCACTGGATTCCATTTAATTTGCTCAAATTGACCACACAAAAGAAGCATCCCTTGAAAATGAAATAATGTATAAGAAATATAATTACAGCTTTGTTATTATGCAAGGCAGAACTTGCTACTTCTTGCATTTACTTAATTATTGGGGAACAGTGGCCCTTCCTTTCTAACAAGTTCCCCATTGGCTACCAGTGAGCCTCTAGGTGGGCACACTATAAAGACTAAAACTGGAAGCTTCAGTGTCATCATGCATATAAAAAAAACTAAGGCAGTGAGATCTGAACGCAGATAAGTGAGTTAAAGATGAAATGCTAGTGTAGGACCCAGCCAAGGGTTTCACCATGGAGTTTGGTGTTTGGGCTAAGTTACATTTCAGCTGAAAAGTATAACAAAGAAACCCTATTTGAATGTTAAGATTTGAGAAAACAGTAATACAGATAACACATTTTAAAAACTGCAGGCATTTTGAGCAGCAAGGAGAGGACTTGGAAGGCAGCACTGGATTCTGCTTCATTTGTAGAAAACACATAAGGCAGAATGATAAAGAAAGCACCATCACACAGTATGGTCTATATACAAGTGAAAAAAAACATTTGCACTCTGGAATGTTTTGCCTTCCTTTTTCCTGTCCGAATTGCTATCATTCTGCCAGTGTTAATGGGTTGCCTTTTTGGGGGAAAAGGGCATGTTCAGATTTAATTTTGTTATAATTATGTGTTGTGATAGGGCATCCCAGAGCGTCGTTTTATTATGAATTGCTGTAACCAATTTAAGCTGTAAAGAAACTTAGATGTGGTTTCCTGGTCTCATTACCTGTTTAATGAGTCATGTAAAGGGAAAGCAATGAATGCTATAGAGAGCTGAACTTTGCTAAGCATTATTAAAAGCAAATTGGGTGTACTCTTTGAAACATAAATGACGTAAGAGCATGGTGAACTTTAATGATTTATTTCTTAATTATACATAAAATAAGTCCCCCCAAATGTATATTTTATGTATCTCTTTGTGGCGCATGTTTTTAACACTGCTCTCAAAAAATGCGAGGCATTTTCTCACACTTGGTACCAGCATCACATATTCTCTATGTTGCCAGATTCCTATCAAAATTAATCTTCTTTACCATATTGTTAAAAAAAAGGTAAACAGAAAAAGAGTCAAAATACAGTGCTATACAGTCCGTTGTAAAAATCTATCAATTCAGCAATGAGGTAAGTTCAGAAAACATTACCTATGACATTCTGCTCTGGCAAATGCATCACAAGGAGGTCCCACTAAAGGAGGATGACGGCACAGATTCCAGTATGAAGCAGTAAATTTCAAAGAGTGAAACATCATTGCCATAAGTGTCCAGTCATATTACAACCCTCACCTTGGATGGGCATCATACACACCTATGATAGGGCAGACTCGATGGAACTTTAGTCTCCTTCTGCCATCTAATTCTATGTTTATAAGTCATCTCTTACCTGTCCCCAGTACCTGTTAAAAAGTCTAGTTTTTCCCTACAGTTAATCTATTGTTTTTCATTTTTCATTTGCTCATCCATAGTAAAGTATCTGATCACGATGGGCAAGGCGATGTTCCAAAGGATTTGAGGAGCTCTTGAAACCTCAGCCCAGCAGAAGAGAAAGAGTTCTCAGGATGCATAACACAACATCTGTGCAGACAACTCATGCATCGAGAGCAGGTAAGGAGAATAAAGGGCCAGCAGTAAGACGACAACTTGTGTCGCCAGAACTGAATCTTCGCAAAGCTCCTAGAGCACCCAAACCAAAGGTAAATGGTTTTTGTTTGGTATACTGTAATTTAACAATTGGTAGGGGGTAAACTTGAAAGGGAACCTAAAATATTCTGTAGGTACATTATGCAAAACGAAGCCCACAAATCTAATGCCAAATAATAGCAGCTAGAATGTTCTTTAGGTGTGTATTATTTGCACATTACAGTAGTACAGTGTGGAGAAGAGAATGGATCTGGCACCAAAATTCAATAATCCCAAATGAGGGTGGTTTAGCTGGAGGCAGAAACATATAGTGTAATACATACTTTTTCTTGGGGGCGTGGGTTAAGTTTGAAAGGCTACAGAACTGCTTAAAGTATAATGACAGACAGAATATTCTGTAGCTGTGCATTATTCCTACATTACTGTAGAACACTAATCTTTCTTTTTCTATCCTTTGTGTATGCCTCCTGATGACCAGGTGGCCCCCGTCTGACTGACTCATCCAGCTCCATCACTCACTATCTCCAGGTACTTACCCCAGCTTCCTTTGTTCCTCCACAGTTCCCCCCCCCCCCCCATGGTGGGGTCTCAAGGGAGTGCAACTTCCCTGATCAGGTCAGGATTTGGTCTGGGAGGCAGGTGTTTTTTCAGTGGTGTGGAGTCTATGGTGGGTCGGTCATCAGTCATTTATCTAGTGTTTTTTTTCACTTTTTTCTCCCTGGGGCTTGCTGACATACAATGATTTGATGTGCTAGCATTCAGTGACGCACGTATCAGCATACAGCACAGTCCCACACCCATGTCAGCCTCAACTTATTCTACCATCCAGCCACCACCAGGTAGAAGCCAACTCTGGAGGACAGCATCCAATCCCCAAAGGAGGAGGTGTGTCAGTGGGATGCTCATTACTCTTTCCCAAATGGCACCCTGCAACCTGAGTCCATTTCTGAACTTGCGTCAGTGAAGTGGCAAACAGAAGCCCTACCACTGCACTACCTGGCTGGTGGTCACAAGTCATCTCGCTGGCTGCATGCCCCTGTGTATGTCAGGCAGCCGGCAGCCATGGAGGTGTGTGGAGGGCTGTGCCACTGGCTGTCTCTGACTACAGCACCGGCAGGATGGTATGAGGTATCAGGTAGGGGTTGCCAGTGCCACGGGTGGGTGAGGAACCACTGGTGATCGGGGTCGGGGTTCGGTTTGGGGTCAGGGTACAATGGGCACGTGTGAGTGTGAGAGTGTGTGTGTGTGTGTGTGTGTGTGTGTGTGTGTGTCTGTCATGTGCTACCTGGGACAGGAGCCCACATGGGGAGCTGTGCAGACCAGGGACAGGTGCTGACATGAGTGGGGTGGGGGGGTATGTTGTGCCTCTCCGGGATACATGCTGGCATTGTGTGATCAGTGGGCTGCATGGGCACAGTGGTGCAGCATGGGATTGGGGGGGTTGCTGCATCAGGAGGACGGAGGGATCACTATGTGTGTGGGAGGGTGTCTGCATCGGGGGTACAGGGTCAGGGATGGCCTGCACTGTGTGTGGAGGATGCCTGCCTGCCAGGGGGCTGTGCCACTGTCCAGTGTGCACAGGGGTAAGGTGCATAGTGCACTTATGGCAGGGATCCCCCTGGCATAATGAGTGCCCTCCTGCTCTTGATGCGCAGCACTACTTGCCTTGGTGCATGGTGCTTAGTGCTGGCAGGCCACCAGCATGCCCACCTCAGCTCGTTGCTGTCCACGTGGCCGAGGGATGGGGTGCATAAGGGCTGCATGCCCCATTTAGTGCATCCCATGCTGGGGGTGCAATGGGTGTGGAGTGGCTATGTGCCACAGATACGTGGCACGTAGGCTCTCCACACATTTGTGCATAGGCGCTATTGTCCTAAAACTTTAAAAAAGAGAGCAAAAGGACTCAAAGAGATAACTACCCCTTCTTCTCCCTCTCCTAAGCCCACTGAAAAGGCCTCCTCCTTGCATGCCAAGAAGGATAAATCCAAGGAGTCAGTAGATCCTAAACCCACTGAAAAGGCTGATGCCTTGAAGTCAAAGAGACCAGTGGAAATGGCTACTGAACTGGTTCCTGCAAAAAGAAAACATAAAGCGAAACATGTTGCTGCACCTCCTGTTGAAAAGGCAAAGGAACTCTCAGTGGACAGACCGATTATGCCCTCAGCTGAGGACTTTGCCAAGGCTCTGCAGATTTTGCAGACTCTTCAGGCTGTCAGTCCCCTGGTTCCATCTATATTTCCCATGGTGCCACCATCGTCCCCCCAAGTCAGGAACTGGTGTTTTTGTACGATGAACCGGAGGAAGAAGAGGAGGATGAGGGGGAGCTCATTGAACCTGAAGTCTCCCGAAACAGGACTTCGGTTCCCCACCCCAGGGACCAGAGCATTACTCCTTTCACAATTCATTTGTGAGACAGATGGTGGATACCCTCAACCTATCAATTCAGAAAACAGTAGAGGACGAGGAAGAAGCAGACTTTCTAGATATGACGGGTCTTAGCCCCACAAAGAGTCTTTTGCTTCCAGTACACAAGACCCTTAAGAAAGCTGCATTGAAGACCCTGCAAACCTCTTCTACTGTACCAGGAATGGACAGATAAATTGATAAGAAATATCAGCTGGACCGGGCTAGTGCTGAATTTCTGTTTGTACATCCAGACCATGAGGGGATAGTACAGGTGGCTGCCTGTGATAAGGCCAAGGAGCCCTTATCTTCCCATCCACCTGACAAGGACTCCAGGAAACTGGATAGCATGGGGAATAAGGGGTATTTAGCAGCCTCCCTTATTCTCAGACAAGCCAACTACATGGTCTATACAGCACAGTACCAGAAGGCCCTCTGGTCCACTGTCTTGGTCATATCTGATAAGATCTCTGGGGACGTGGCAGTGGATCTAGCTGAGGCAGCCAGAACAGCCTTGGAAGCCACTAAGTATCCGTTTCATATGGCAGTGGATGCCAATGATACTGCCACCTGGCTTATGGCCCTCACTGTGTATATAAGATGGTTTGCCTTGTTCAGAGCTATTAATCTGTCCCAGGACACCCCGACTAAAGCCATGGACTTTACCTGTGAGAATAATTCTCTCTTTGGGGACAAGACAGAGGCCTATATGAAAAAAGTATAGGAATAGAAGACTACTTACAGAAGTAATTCAGCTCGGGATAAGCCATCCACATCTTACAAGTCCGAGGGGAGGCAGGGGTAGGGGCTCCTACACTAGGCCTTTCTTCCAAGCCCAAGCATTGCCAGACTACCAGCAACCCAGATGGTACTTCAGAGGCAGGGGCAGAAGGACTATAAGACAGTCTGAGCCAGCACCTCAGACCAAGTCACAGCCAAAGAAAAACCCATGATGTGTCTGCCCCGGTTGCCTCCCCCTTCCAAGTAGGAGGCAGGCTGGCTCACTTCCTCCAAGCATGGCAAGCCATCACCACAGACAAGTGGGTCTTGGAGGAAGTGAGCCAGGGTCTGTCCCTAAGTTTCAAAATGCTTCCCAGCCTGAGAAGCAGACTTTTCAGTCCAGCAACCCCAGCAGAAGGGATTCTGTTGGAGTCAGAAGTTGCCAGCTTCGTGCTTATCAAAGCAGTGGAACCTGGTCCCCTGTCTCAGAGGGGAAAAGGCTTCTACTCCAGATACTTCCTCACCCAAAATAAATGGGGACTGGTGGCTCATTCTGGATCTCAGACTTTTGAACAAACACTTAACAAGGCCAAAGTTCAAGATGGTTACTTTGGCCAGGATCATTCCAACTCTCCAGCAGGGGGACTGGCTGGCATCGCTGGATCTCAAAGATGCCTACTTCCACATCCCAATCAGACCCAGCCACAGGAAGTGCCTGAGGTTCAGACTACCTTCAAGCCACTACTAGCTCGCAGCCATGCCCTTCAGCCTACCCTCTGCTCCCTGGGCATTCACTAAGTGCTTAGCTGTGGTAGTAGCACATTTCAGGTGGTAAGGGGTCACAATGTTCCCTTACCTAGATGACTGACTAGTCATAGGACAGTCCCCCCAGCACACCAGAGACTCTCTGGCTCTCACTAAGAGCACCTTGGAGTCTCTGGGATTCCTGGTAAATGCCTAGAAATTCCAGGTGGAGCCTGTTCAGGCCCTAGAGTTCATAGGAGCAGAACTGGACACCCTGCAGGGGAGGGCCTTCCTCCCTCAGGACAGGGTAAACAACATCCTGGAGCTGGCAAGTTCCTTCAAATGAAACAGATCCAGGCCAGCAAGGCACTTCCTACAGCTCCTGGGCCACATGGCAGCAGCCACAGCTGTGGTACCAGGTTCCAGAATTCTATTGAGGGATATTAAGTTCCTTTTAAGGTCACATTGGTCCCAGAGGAGAGATCCTCTCCCCAAGCCAGTGCTTGTCACAAAACCCCTCATACAGGCCCTACAGTGGTGGTAAGACAGGGGAAACCACAGGGAGGGAATCCCTTTTCAGCAAGAAGCTCCAACTGCCATACTTACTACAGATGCCTTCCACATGGGTTGGGGGGCACACATGGATGACCTAACAGTGAACGGTACATGGTGCCCCCAGGAGTCACTTCTGCATATCAGCCTCCTAGAGTTCAGGGCAGTCCTCCTGGCTCTGTAGTCATTCACCCCTCAGGTCAAGGGCAAGGTGGTGCAAGTCAGGACAGACAACACTACCACTATGTATTACATCAACAAACAAGGAGGCACCAGGTCGACCTTGCTGTACACAGAGGGCATGAAGGTCTGGAACCTGGCTTACTCCATGCAGGAGTCTGTCTGCAATCCATCTGCCAGGGAAGGACAATGTTCTTGCAGACTCTCAGCAGAACCACTCAGAACCACCATGAATGGTCCCTAAACAAACAAGTGCTGGCTTCTGTATTCAGAAGGTGGTGCCTCCACAAACAACCATCAGCGGACACAGCTTTGCTGCAGGCCTCCGGCTCAAGGAACAGTACCAGTGGATACCCTGGCACTGGATTGGTTAGGGAGGTTTCTTTATACCTTTCCTCTATTGCTCAGTCCTCATAAAGCTCAGAGCACAACCAGCAATGATGATTCTGGTGGCACCAGACTGGGCAAGGCAGCCATGGTACTCCCTCCTGCTAACCCTAACAGTATCACAGCCAATTCAACTCCCTCAGAGGAACAATCTCCTGCATCCTCACAGAGCAGAATCCTGTATTCCAGTCTCTGGTTTCTCTGCCTAAAGGCCTGGCTCTTGAAGTCTTAGAGTTTGCCAATCTGCAACTCTCTGAAGAGTTCATGAATGTACTCAGGGTTTATCAGACACCCTCAACCAGGAAAACTTATGCTTCCAAATGGAAAATGTTTTCAATCTGATGTGAGCACAGGAGTGTTACTTCCTCTCAGGCTGGGCTTCCTGTCCTTCTAGACTACTTGACCCCCTCACATTCACTAAGCCTTGTACCTTCTACTTTAAAGGTACACCTTGCTGCTATTTTGGCTTATGTTTCAGCTGGCAAGGACATATCTATGGCCTCCCACCCTGTTTTCAGGAAGTTCTTTAATGGACTTCTTCAATTCCACCCTCGCCTTAGGGAGCCAGTCCCATCTTAGGACTTGAATATTTGCATAGCCAGGCTCGTGGAATTCACATTTGAACCTATGGCAACTATAGATCTGAAGTATGGTACCAGGAAGACTGTCTTCCCGGTAGCAATCACCTCGGCTAGGTAAGTAAGTGAGTTACAGGCCCTGTGCACAGATGTGAATTACATCTCCTTCCACAGGGATAAGGTGGTGCTTAGTACTAACAGGAAATTCCTACCTAAGATATGAACATACAAACATACAAAATTTGCCAGCAGAAAAAGGCCATACAGTCTATCGAGTCTGCTTGATTTTGCAGCTAGCAGCCCTATTCTGCAGCTGCCCCTCTTCCCCACACTCCCCTTCCCCTTATCCCACCCCTGGTGAGCTTGGATTTTCACCCGAACCAGTCCATAACACTGCTGGTCTTTTTCACTTCCAACTCCAGCTCAGGGGAGCAGAAGTTGCATAGCCTGGATGTCAAGATGGAACTCAGCCATTACTTTGACCGTGCCAAGGCTTCTAGGCTGGAGTGCACTCAGTTGTTCCTAACCTATGGAGATGTGGGTAAATGTAAATCAGCTTCCAAGAGAACTATTTTATGTTGAATAGTGGCTTATATATAGTTTTCTTACAGCAAAGCTGGCAAATAGCCTCCTCTGGGTCTCAGAGCATATTCTACCCATGGCACAGCTGCATCAGTGGCTGCAGCAAGGTACATCCCCTTGCTGGAGATTTGTAAAGCAGCCACATGGAAAACTGTTCACACTTTCACTAAACACTATTGCTTGGACATACAGTCCATAAATGATGCCAGGTTTGGCACTACAGTCCTGGAGAACCTTTTCCCTAAGTAGGTTCTGTACCCAACCTCCAAAAGTACTTCTTGGTAGTCTGCAATAGTTTAAGCATACTGAGGGATTTCTGGGGTTTGAAAAAAAAATTACTTACCATCTTGTTTCTTCCAGGGGATCCCTCAGTATGCTTAAAGCTCCTACCCTGCCTCCTCTTCCAGAACCAGATGAGGGTTTTCTGCATCCCTGTTGGTCACTACCTGTCCTGTCTGTTTACTTGTTACTTGCTAGAGTTTGAACCAGTCTGTGCTATTTTTGTTCCTTCTGATAGGAACTGATGTTTACTTTTGTTCAAGGATAGTTTTTATTAGGGTAGGCTAGTTAGAGGGTCTTTGCCCTGTTAGGTTTTGCAATGAATCTGAGCATTTCTTAGAACAAGACAGTTACTAGGGGCAGCAGTTTGAATAGTGGCACAAGCCAATGAGGGTTTCATCACTTATATACATTCCATATTCTCTGGGGCAGTTCAACAAAGGAGGCTAACTGCAGTAGTTTGAGCATACTGAGGGATCCCCTGGAAGGAACAAGATTACTATGGTTACTATGGTAAGTAATTTTTTCCTTCCTCCCTTACATTCGCCCACCCCCCAACACCATAGTTTATACTGTATGACACTGGGGTGCCAAATCTCTGGTGTTGAACTGGACAACCTACCTCCCTCAACCCAGGTGTGTGGGACATGGGGGTGCATACCCCCAGTGCCCACAAGTGTCATGCCATCAGTGGGGTGCCCAATCCCCAGTGTTGGACTCTGTAAAAAAGAAAACAATTCTACATCTTTTTTTTCCTGAAACAAGGAAAATGGTCCATTGTCTGTCCCTGTGGTGAGCATTAAGGTTGACAACCCCAAGAAAGATCCCACCACTGATTTGCCAGTACTCCAAAGACCCAAAACTCTAATTTTTTTTCATTTTCCTACATGTGCACTTTGCATTCTTCAACATAATGTCTGCAGTAATATAGTTTTTTGCAATTAATTTATGCTATGTAGGTGGTGATGATGCAGGGTGATGTGGGTGGCCTGAGCTAGCAAAAACTTCTGGGTGATCCTGATGCCAATGGCTCATAGATCCATGATGTGACTCAATGGAGGGATATATTTTTAATGAAGATTGTTTAATTCAAGGTAACACCATGCTGTATCTTTGGGCAGACAGAATTAGACATGTTAGGCTAAAGTACATAAGCCATCAGATTGTATTGAAAATAACTTGACCCCCACCACTAATCCAAGAACATGCCTGTGAAGAAGAGTATTATTAAGTAAATACTTGAATATGTCAGCTGCCATAAAACATCTTTATTAGCAGTTAGGATGAAAGGCTAGAGGTCTTTTGTTGCTAAAGTTCTTGTCCACATGTTTAGTCTTCCATGGAGGATTATCTGTTAGCTAGCATCAGCAATTAGTCCAAATTCTTTCAGGTTTGTAGCAAAAGATCAAAATCCTGGGGCTACAGGTTTCTGCTGGCGCACTGTTGCAAAGCTGTTTCCAAAAGTCCTTTGTTTTCTTTTGTGTAGCATCATTCTGTTCAGCCCCTGTTTTAAGAAGTCCATACTTTGAGAAACAATTTCTGTTACAGACAGATGCATCAGAGGCAGGCTGAGGTGCAGCTCTGAGCCAGAATATAGATGGGAAAGAACAGCCCATTCTGCATATCAGTAGGAACTTGCACAACAGAGAGAAAAAGTACTCCACTATTGAAAAAGAATGCCTTGCTTCAAAATGGGCAATGAAGCACCTTAAGTTTTATCTGTTAGCTGACTTTGCACTTATAACAGACCACAATCTTTTCTGTTGGTTTAATCAAATGAAGGATAAAAATCCCAGAATCACAAGGTGGTACCTGGCATTTCAGCCATTTAAATTCAAAGTGATGCACAAATCATGAAAAGAGAATATCAGTGCCAACCTTCTGTCAAGAGATGGTTATGTAACTGAGAATTCAGAAGGTTGAAAACAATGTATGTGATTACCTGAACTGTTTGCTATAAAAGGTGTTACAGAAAAAGGGGATAATGAATATGCAAAGAACTGTAAATGTTATATGGTAATGTTAAAAGTGAAATAAAAGGTTTTGGTAACCTTTCTTTTAAGGAAAAACAGGTTCCCTCTTAAAGAGGGTATGATAGGGCTGGGTAAAACCCTGTGCCATGTGCTATGCAGAGAGAGTTAAAAGCAAGGATCTAGTTTGTCCTCTTCTATTCTGCCACTTGCCTGCTTCTTTCCTGTTTGATTGCAGAATCAGATTTTCATGTGGCACCTACGAACTGGTCACTGCAATGGTCCCACCATTTCTCTCTGTTATCTTCCTTACTACATTTACTGTTTCTATTTCTTTCTTTCTCCCCTTGCTTCTCTGTTGTTAAAACATATATTTGAATCTTTATGTGAAATTGGAATCCTTGGTTTACAAAACTACACAATTATGTTGATAAAATGATTACAGATGGGTACTTGGGTTTGTTAGAGACAGTTTGGATCACTGGGGGTTGACCTTAGGAAACCCTCACACCTTTCCCAAGCTTATTAATAGAATCATCAGCAGGCAATCAGCCCTGGGACAGGATGTCTTAATTGGTTGCACCTGTTAAGAAGATTAATGTACTCTTCAGGCTGGTCACAGGAAGGTCAATCAAAAAAGTCTTGTTAAATTTTGTAAAAAAAAACAGGAGATGAAACTTAAAAGAACAGGATGCAGAGGCTAAACTGCCAGGCAAAGACATCTCATATAAAGAGAGCAATGTTTTGTTGAGATTGAGATGTAAATTGAAAAGAGACTCTCAGATGAAGAATTTTGTTTCTTTATACTGCCTTTGTGAAGAGCTATCCTGTGCATCTTTATTTTTTATTTTATGGTTATTGATAATAATGAGACACTACTTGCAAATTTTAGAACTTTCCCTGGCTGCCTGTGTTTTTGATCTATGCCTCTACAACAACGAGAAGTGACTGAGTCCAGCTTTTTGTCCATTATTGCAACAGACGAGCACAGTTGAGCCACAATCTTTTCAAGAGTCTCCAGGGCATCCCTCATCCAGTCTTGTCTGCTGCAGTGCAAGTCTTTGCACTCCCTGCCTGGCTGCTTGCACAGTTGGAAGACATCTAAACGTTCTGTAGTTTGCAGCATTAATTCTGTAAAACGTTGTTCCCCTGCAGGAGCATGGTTGGACGATGTCTAAAAGTTCGTCAGTTTGGAGAATTTAATTCTGTAAAATGTTGTTCCACTGCAGAGTTACTGCTACTCAGCTGGATGGCAAGATCTGTCTCCTCTCTGCCTGTTTTCTAATACACCCCATGTCTATCCCCTGCATGCTTGAAGCCCCCCCCCCAGTTTTTGCCTCCACTACTGCTGTTGGCACTCTGTTCCAGGCATCTACCACACTTTCAGTGAAGAAAAATTTCCTCACATCTCTCTTAAATTTCCCCCTCCAGCTTCATCGCATGCCCCCAATCCTGGTGATTTTTTCTTATTAGGAAGGGATTCCCCTCCTGCACCCTGTTCACCCCTGTGAGGTACTTGTAGATATCTGTCTTGCCACCTCTCACTCTTGTCTCTTCCATGGTATACATATTAAGATCCCACAGTCTTTCTTCATAGGGCTTCTCATGTAACCCTTGCACCGTTCTAGTTTCCCTCCTATGAACTGCCTCCACCCCATGTCCATTATGAGATGTGACCTCCAAAACTGGACATAGTACTGCAGGTGGGATCTCACCAGTAAACAATACAGTGGCAACATCACCTCCTGCTGGAGATACCCCTTCCTATGCACCCCAGCATCCCACTAGCCCTACCCACTGCTTTGTCACACTTCCCTGCCAGTTTGAAGTCATCAGATATGATAATCTCAAGGATCCTTTCCTGTTTGGTAACTGTCAGTACCTTCCTCATCCTACACTCAGCACCTGGGTTCCTATGCCCTAGGTGCATGATGTTACAATTTTTGGCACTGAAGTTCACTTGCCATGCTCTTGACCACTCCTCAGGTTTCCCAAGATCCCTGCACATTTTCTCCACCCTCTCCAAAGTGTCCACCCTATTTCAGATTTTGGTATCATCTGCATGTAACCCCCCCAACACAACAATTTGGGGTTTACCTTAATGTCTTCCTGGACTCTATCCATGCCCACTGCCAGGCTGATGTCCTTCATAGATGGTAAATCCAAGGTTGTTTGTTTGATCCTGTTGATTTATGTGAGAGTACCATGATGTGCCTCTGCACTTGTCCCTTTAAGTCATTATCCAGTGTGTGTATACTAATTGGTCTGGGCTGGGTCTGAGAGCTTTAAGGCTTGCAACCAGCCAGACATCACTTTAATTTGCTCCACTCTGCTGTCGACAGTAAAGCAGAGGGAGCTCTAACTAGTGCTGCAAATATTTACTTCTAGCTCGCTGTTATATTTAAAATAGAGTGCTTTGTTTAACCTGCCTTCTTGCAGCTTTGCCTATCTGAATGAAAGCCACCATGTTTGGTCCAGGACTTCCAGCATTTGGACTAATAGGACTCAGGGGACCTTGAAGAGTCCTTAATTCAAGTGCCTCATGGGAAGGAAAACTGTAGTTTTTAGGTTGGCGCCTAAACTGAACTGATGGGAGCATCCAAACTGTGACTGACAGCTCCCCCCAGCTAACCAGAGTGCAGGAAATCCTGGGAAATCC
This sequence comes from Neoceratodus forsteri, assembly GCA_016271365.2. Classification (NCBI taxonomy): domain Eukaryota; kingdom Metazoa; phylum Chordata; order Ceratodontiformes; family Ceratodontidae; genus Neoceratodus; species Neoceratodus forsteri. Next base: position 357,829,170 of record CM028134.1, read on the forward strand.
CAGAACTGTTAAAGGACAGTGAGACAGTTGGTGTTAGAGCTTGAAGGGTGAGCAGCCTGAGCAATTGAGAGGCTGCTCCAAGAAAGGAGCCTAGGAGAATCAGTGGAGAAAGGCCTGACTTGCCTTCCTGCTGTGGCACTTCTATTTCGGACTACCTAATTGCAGTAATCAGAACAATCTGAAAAGGAACTTTTACTTGCGGCAGAAATCTCCAAGATATTTGAAAGTGCAGCTTGAGATTTTGGAACGATGAGAAGCTCCTGTGAAGCAATCGGCCCAAGAAAGAGAGAGACTGTCGTCGGCGAGAGACCGGCTTTGGGGATCCAGCCCCTGTGCAGAGACAACTCACCGGTTGTGGCCACCTGGAGGGAAAGGCCATGAAGTGGAGGTGTGTGATGACGGCCCTACTTCCCCATGTTCTTTGGTGATCTACATGAGGTCCTCATATCGCCAGACTCTTCACAGCCTACTGGTAGCATGAGAAAATCCAGGGTAGCTCCCTGCAACAAATCATTTAATTATCTGCAGTACCATCTAATTGCTTCAGTGATTTTCTGGGTTACAAGAGACTGGGCCAACTGGCCAGGATTACAAAAATTAAAGCTCTGTTTGTGCATGCTAACTGCCATTTCTTTCCATCAAGGGCTCCAACAACAGCTTCAATGCCGGCCACCCCCGGGCAACGCATCTAGCTAGCCAGTATAACATCCTGGGTACCCAGTGTTGTAAGACTAATCATTTGGGACTAAAAGTGCATGCAAAATAAATGATTATTATACTGATTAGATTCAGGTTATCTAAATTCACGCCCCATCCTTGTTCACAACCCCCCTTAATAGCAGTGTCAGTGGCTCAGTAGGTAGCACACTCACCTCTGAGGCTGGGAGATCAGAGGGCTGTTGGTTCAGTTACCACATCTGGCACTTGGGTTAATATCCCAGTACTGACACTGTAGTACAGCATGAGGGGGTGCTGCACTTCTGAGGTGCCGTCTTTCAGATGAGACATTAAATCGAGGTCTCATCTGCCTAGATTGGTGGTAGTTCAGGTGGATGTTAAAGATCCTATGGCACTTATTGAAAAAGAGTAGGGGAAATTTTTATTCATAACTTAAAAGAACAGAAAAAAAACAACAGTATTTGCATCATACAAATCATAAGAAAGGACATATGAAACAAACAATATCTCATTGCAGTATTACGTCATACATGCTACCCTATGCATAAATAGAATTTTAGTAACCTGATCCCGCCCCCCCCCATTAAAAATTAGGGGAATCTTTTTTCCTTTATAAGTTCAAAAATAAATAAATACACAACAGTGTTAACTCAAGCAAAACTTATACAAATTATAAGACAATTCAAATAAGTATTTCAATCATACCTTTTCTAGATTGCTATCAAATAAATATTTAAGTCCCAGATTCAATCATAACACTGACCCCCCAACTAAAAAAGTATGATCATTTTTTATTTTAACTTCAAAAACAATCGCTTACAGCCAGTGTTAGAGTCACATAGATAGTAACAAGTATTTAACATATGTGACAACCTGGTGATGCAAGCAAAACACGGTATTTAAGGAAAATAAAATATATACCAAGAAAGGGGAAAAACAAAATTTTTAAATTATGTATTAAATCATACAGTTTTTAAACATTATGTTTTACTGTACGTCCTAGCCTCATTTTGAAGATCTAACTGTATTTTATACCAAAACCGAAGACCTTTCTTATACTGCATCTATCCATTCCATGTGTCTCCACCAGGATTGATACTGTCTTTGGGAATTAAATTTTTTCTCCTTGTGTTTGGTTTCTAGCAACGTTTTTTGAATAAGCCAAAAGACTTGTACTGCCGTAGTTTCTCTTTCATACAGGGAAAATTGACAGCGGACATGCCAAATATGGTATTTTAAAAGGAGCAAGATAAGATGAACTGTACCCCTATCATGTTTTAACCATGCATGAGGTAGAAGACCCAGAAATTCTGTGAGCATTTTGAAAGGTGACGCAGCCCATTTTGTATATAAAAGTGACCAAAAAGGAAGAAATAAAAGGAGAATTTCCCCGGTGTCCTGGCCAAATTTCCCCCATTCACTAAAAGAAAAATAACACCAACAGCTTAATCTGGTTCAGTTTCAGTTGGTTACCATCTGTATCCCCCTCCCCCCTGAAAATGGGACTTCTAGGCCCAGTGGGCCTACTGGGTCACCAAAATTCAATAAATAAATATCAATTAATTAATTAATTAATCTGATTGCTGTTTCATGTTTAACCTGGCTCATGAGCATATTATTAGTTGGGTTACAGTACTGAAAGTGTGTACTTGCTCTGCTAACCTTGTCTTTACAGGGGGGGGGGTCCAGGGAATTTGCTGAAGGCCAGGCCCTGGTGGTAAGTGTAAAGGGTGTGTGTATATTATTAATGTTAGATGCTGTTAAAGGTTCAAGGTCACTAGGTGGATTTGTGGGTGGTTATAGATTCCCAGAGTGCTGTAACAGGCTAGATAGATACTCCCACTATTGTTATTCTGGGCGGAGGCACCTTACTATCGAACCCAGGACCCTCAACCTGTGGTTAGAAATACAGGCAGGGGTAGTAACTCTAGGGATAGCGCTGCCTAGGGGCTACATGCAAAAAGGCATACCTTCCCTTCCCATCCAGATCCTCAGTAATGTCACATATGAAAACACTGAAGAGGACCAGTCCCAGTACTGATCCCTGTGGCACCCTACTGATCACGTTACCATAATTAAAGTGAGTGCCATTTACCACCGTCCTCTGTCTCCTATCCATTAACCAGTTTCTAATCCAATTCACCACTTTGGATCCCACTCCTAGTCTGGTCAGTTTCTTCACTGGCCTCATATGCAGCACAGTGCTGAAGACACTGCTGAAGTCCAGATAGGTCATGTCTAGTGACCACTTCTGATCTATTTCCCTGGTCACCCATTCAAAGAGTTCTGTCAGATTCACTTGTCTCGTCCCCCGTCCCCTCCCCCCCATGAATCCATACTGCTTGTAGTCTTGCAGTCTACTGGATTCAAGATACATCACCAGTCTTTCCTTTAACAAGGTTTCCATTAATTTCCCCACCACTAAAATAAGACTAGTCAACCTATAATTGCTTGGCTCCTCCCTGCTGACACACTTATGTAGCGGGACCATGACAGCTCTTCTCCAGTCTTCCTGAACCATGTCTGTTTCCAGTGAGTTATTGAATAAGGCTGTCACAGTGGTAGCCAGCACCTCCCTGAGTTCTTTTAGTACCCTTGAGTGTATTCCTTCCAGACCCATAGCTTTGACCTCCTCAAACCTGCAAGTCCCTTCCGGGGCTCTTTCCTCTGAAAATTGATTTGTGTCCCCCTTCCCCCTCCCCCATTCCTCCTACTCCCTGATGATTCATCCACACTTCTCTCCACTATAAAGTCTTTTTTTTGGTCGTGCACTATCCCCCTCTGCCCTTTAGATCCTTACTTTCCTGCTCATGCTTTCCTCTTCTCACTTATGTATCTGAAGAAAGTATTATCCTCCCAGTGGCTCCTTTGACGATTGTTTTCTCTGTCTGCTCCTTTGCCCCCTCACTGCTTTCCTCTGCTTTACTAGGTATACCTCCCTGTCCTCCTCCCTCTACATCTCCTTATAGAAAATGGACAGTGATAGCAGAAAAAAAAACATTGGTCCATCTAGTCTGCCTATAAATCTAACAAACCTAAGACCTATTGTTCATACAGATTTCTAACCTACAGTATCCACTCCCATACTCCTCATCCAAGCACTACCACCCTGAGCAACCATTATGCCTTTCACTCTGTACCAGCCATTTGTGAAACCATTGATAGTTTTGATGTCCACCATATCAGCTGCCAGATTCTTCCATGGCTCTGCCACCCTTTCTGCAAAATTAAACTTTCTCACTTCCCTCTTGAGCCACACCCCCCAACCCGCAAGTTTCAACTCATACGCTGTGTTCTTGATCTGCTACTTATACTAAATAGTTCCTCACAGTTTACCTTGTTCATTCTTTATTAGGAACTTAAAGGTCTCTATCATATCTCCTTTCTGGCCTCCAGTGAATACATATTCAGTGCCTTGAGTCGATCCTTGTAAGATTTGCCCCACTGGCCCTGAATCATTTTGGTCACCATACATTACACTGTCTCCAGCCTGTCCTTATCTTTCCTTAGGTGAGGGCTACAGAACTGGGCAAAGAACTCCAGTTGGGGGCCTCGCCAGTGATCTAGAGAGGTATCAATACCTCCTTCCTTCAGCTGTCAATACCCCTTCCTATATACCCCAGCATTCTGTTTGCCTTACTGTAGGCCTTGTTACACTGGTTTGATTGTTTAAGCGAATCACAGATCATGAACCCAAGGTCTCTCTTCTCAGAGGTTGTGTCCAGCTTTACCCCCAATTCAGTACTGTGCCTGGGGCTCTTGTTCTCTAAGTGCATCACATTGCATTTTTTGGCGTTGAATTACAACTGCCAGACCTCTGATCACCTCTCTAGCCTTTGCAAATCTCTGCATCTCACTAACCTCCTCTTCATTGTCTACAACAGAGCTTAGTGTCATCTGCGAAGAGACCTATCTTACCCTGGATTAATTCTCCCATGTCACTGATGAACATATTGTAAAGGACTGAACACAGGGCAGATTCTTGTGGCACCCCACTGGTCACACTTCCTCTCTTCTGATTTGACTCCATTAGTCACAACTCTCTGCTGTCTACCTTCCAACCAGTTTTGCACCCATCTGTGTCCATTGCTGCACATACATCTTCTAGCTTCTTCAGCAACCCTCTATGAGGCACCAAATCAAAAACCTTGCTGAAATTAAAGTATAGTAAATCCACAGCATGCCCTTATCCACTACCCTCATTACCCAGTCAAAGAATACTATCAGGTTGCTCTGATAAGATATACCTCTGAATGCCATTCTTTTTTCCTTCACCACCTTTGTCATGTCCTTAGAGAACCATAACGGTCTCTTTTTCTTTCTGTTTTTACTCACTTCGTTTACACAGAGATTGAGTGCTTTAATAATACCATCTCTTATTTTTCCCCACTGAGCCTCCTCCCCACCCTGGCAATCCTCTTCTTTGAGGCAGTCTCCCATTTCTTTAAAATCTACCTTCCTAGCCAGCCCAGTGGCGTGGAGGGCTGAGGCACTGGCATCTTACCTCTTGCCACACTGGTGACCCGGGTTCAGGAATGGACGCAAGTCACTCGGGGGTCAGCCAGGGGAGAGAGGATTGAACTTCTGAAAGGACAGCTCTCCTCCCTCGGTGGAGGTGTGGTCACTGCGACCTGCTGCAACATTGACACTTGGAGATGTCAGGGTGGCAGTGCAGGTCTGGGTGAGTCAGGAAGTAGGCCCATGGCTAGAAGTGTTAGGACATCTCCACGGAGGTGGAGCTAGCCCACTACATGTATTACATGGTCTGGGCCCTAGGGGGAACCTACAAAAAGTAAGGTGGAAAACCCTTGGTCACAGGATGAATTCCGGTCCCTCACAGGCCCCTCACTGGTGACCGGTCACTGCACTACAGTCCAGAAGTTGGTATGTCGGTGGGAGGTAAGTTCTGGAGAAGTTGGGTGATGGGGCTGGGGGACTTGATGGAAGGGGGCATGCCAAAGGTGAATGGGGACATAAAATGCATATAGAAAAAAAATCTGCTTTTCTATATGTCAGGACCCTCGTCTTTCTGTGGTTAGCCTATGTTCCTGCCTTAAGGTTAAACCACACTCTACGGTGATCACTGGTACCCAAACTGTCCAATGTGACGTCTGCAATGCTGTCCCTGTTTGTAAGCACCTGGTCCAGCATTGCCCTGTCCCTACTGGGTTCTGTAACTAGCTGCCTCAGAAAAGTCCCTTGTAGGGAGTCAAAGATGGCCCTACTCCTTGCAGAAGCTGCAGTTGGAAAGCTCCTCTCCACATCTAACAGACTTAAGTCTCCAACTAGTAGCACCTCCCCTTACTTGCTATTCTAATGATGGCTTCCCCAAGTGCCTTACTCAACTCCTCCCCCTGTGATGGAAGCCTGTACACCCACCTAGATACATAGAAATTGTCGGCAAATAAGGACCGCTAGGCCCATCTAGTCTGTCCATAAGCCCTAAACTTGTATGCAGTCACTGACCCCACATGATCAATGGTTTTTCATCACTCCCTCCCCTCTCAATGTTGCCAGCATGGCATGAGGTGTGGCGTCCAGCGCCTCAACCCTCAGCACCACCAGGCCGGCCTTGGCTAACAATTTTAATGTGTTGCTTCCCAGCCTTGAAACTTTAGGACAAGGTGTAATCTTGCTCATAGTGTATTCTTGCTCATACTATAAAAAATCAAATGAGAGTTTATAAACAGCTAAATGTAGAACTTGAGATCATAGGTTATCTTGATTAACTTATTGCCATATCATATTTATGGAACATGCGTAAAATGCCATGTAAGTGTGAAAAACTTTAATGTTTGTATGTTTTGTAAAGGCTTTTGTGCCAAACAAATAAACCTTTTTATACTTGTACTTGCATGGCACTTCTAAAAACTCCATTAAATTCTTTTTAGCAGAATCTTCTTTCTCCACTGCAAATCCCAGCTCAGTATGACTTTTCTGCATTAAAGACTGAAAAGAAGGATCCTCAGGAGGAGACCTTGGTGTATATACTACAGAGTCTTCACTACAAGAAGACAGAGTAGAACTAGAATAGGGATTATATGGCTGTTCCCCATATTCTTCCTCTTCACCATAATCTTCCTCCATCATGAGGTCTGGATTATACTCCACATCATTGTTGGTAGGCCTATCGACGAGAGGGAGAGATGACTGGGCTGGTGGTGGTTGTGAGAAAAGAATAGGCAGTGAACTAGAAGTATCAGTCGATGGGGCTGGGACAGCCAGCAGTCCCATCAACTGTAGCTTGGGCTGCAATGGCAGGCCCAGCAAAAGGTGTCAAATCATCTAAGAGAAAGACGCCAAAACTGCCTGCAAGTTAACAGCTCCCTGGCCAGAGGCTGTGCTTGGAATAGTCGATAACTGTCCGAGACCAGACAATGACATGTACCAGCCATAAAAGGGCCAGCAGCGCCAAAGCCATACCCCAACTTTGGTGTCTGCTTGACAGTTGAGGGGAGCTGTATGAAACACAGAAATTGTCAGCAGATAAGGACCGCTAAGCCCATCCAGTCTGCCTGTAGGCCCTATACACGTATGCTTCCACTCACCCTAAATGGTCAATGGCTTTTCATCACTCCCTTCCTACCTAAGGTTCCTCTGTGCTTGTCCCAGGCATGTTTAAACCTCTCCACTGTGCTGCCCCTACCACCGCTTGTAATAGATTATTCCAAACATTCACCACCCTCTCTGTGTAGAAAAGTTTACTCACGTTACTTATTAATCTCCCCACCTCCAATTTCATATCGTGCCCCCTCATTCTGGTATATTTTCTACATTGGAAAAGATCTCCCACCTTCACCTTGTTTATGCCCTTGAGGTACTTAAAAGTTTCTATCATGTCGCCCCTTTCTCTCCTCTCCTCCAGTGAGTACATATTGAGGTCTCAATCTCTCTTCATACGTTTTGTGGTGCAAACCATGCACCATCTTTGTTGCCCTTCTCTGGGCAGCCTCCACCTTGTTTATGTCCTTACGCATGTGTGGTCTCCAGTATTGCACATAGTACTCCAGGTGAGGCCTTACCAGTGTTTTAAACAATGGATAGCATCACCACTTTCCTCCTCCTACTAGTAATACTTCTGCCTATGCACCTCAGCATGCCACTGGCCCTCCCTGCAGCCTTTGCATACTGCTTTGATACCTTAAGGTCATCAGATATGATAACCCCTAGGTCCCTCTCCTCTTTGGTGATGGTCAGCACCTCCCCACCTATCCTGTAGCTCTCCCCAGGGTATGCACTGTCACTGAAGTGGATGGAGACAAAGAAGGCATACCTGAAGGCCATAGTGGTGACTGGGATCTTGCAGAGAAGCTGTTTTACTTATCCCTGTGTCTGTGTTATGAGTCGATGAATACTTCTGCTTTTCGCAGTCTTTTTGCTTCGCCAACTGTGAGCTCTGGAAGGAGCAGGCAATGCCTGTTTTTCACCCTGGTTAGTTTCTCCATGGTGGCTGCCAATGTTTTCTTCAGTAAAAACATTTATTGATCTTTCCTATGGTATCGTTGAGTGGCTTAGTTAAAGCCCTGGCAAATATCACAGGCCCAGATGTCATGAGAGTGGCCGATGCAGCAGACACACACACATCGAGGGTGTCGTTCCTAAAAATCTTATCCCTGCACTCGCAGTATTGAAAGAGTGTTAATGGCTTGGAAGTCATGCAGAGGCAAAAAGAAGAAACTTTTCTGCATAGAAAAATTTATGTCAATAGTGTTTCCATAACAGGTCTGACCAGACTAATCGACATTGGTAAAAGAACTGAGGAGAGGTACAGTAGGGTTTCCCACAGTTATATATTCGCTAACACGTGACGTCGACATGGGTGGCTCCAGCTTAGCAAACGTTTCTGTTTGGCCCCTAATGCCTGATGGCTGTTGTCCCAAAGGTGTGGTTTAAGGGAATAGATATCCTCAAAGTAAGATTTCCAGCTGCCTGGGACTTCAGTGAAAGTTGCCCTCAGCATACCATGTTGTTCCTGTAAGCAATCACATGTGGTCAATGACAGGCCTATGCAGTGTGTCACAGCACAAATATAAGTGCCATATGAATGACTATGTACAGGTGTCTATTTATCCTTTCAAAAGAAACCCTGCAGTTGTTGGGTGGGTTGCCAGTGTGGAACCACTGCCACTCAGGCCAAGATAGGCTATCGTGAGGCTTTTACTACAGCCATGATCTCTGAACATTAAAACAACGTGATGAGCTAGACGTGTGCAGTCCCAAATGTCATGGGGCTTTCTCCAATGTTAACCTCTCTCCCTTGCGCATTCACAAACTATAAATGGGATTCTAAATGAGGGGTGCTACTGTATATGGCATACATCAACAAAAACAACTCAGAGCACACCCTGATCCCCCCCCAAAAAAGGTGGTAAATGTAACAATAAACATTTTTTCAGCCTGGATTGGCAACTAGCTACCAACGTTGAGGTAGATCACCCATCAGCTGGGTCCCTACTCTAAACTGCATCTGCCTCAATTTGCTTACCTTTATACAGTGCATCAGCCTAAAACCGGCTTACTTAAGATGTGGTCCCCAGCCAATGTGTAGGTAACTGGTGGGGAGCTAGCTAAATGAGAAAGCCATACTGCTCCATTTACAAACTATATCCAATGTTAACTTCTCACCCTTGCTCATTCACAAACTATAAATGGGATTCTAAATGAGGGGTGCAACTGTATATGGCACACATAAACAAAAACAAGTCAGAGCACACCCTGACACCCCCCCCCAAAAAAAAAGGGGCAAATGTAACAATAAACATATTTTTTCAGCCTGGATTGGCAACTTACTAATTTGATTTCAAAAGGAGTGGGGGTTTCTTGGTATTCACCCAGCTACCAATGCTGAGTGAGCAAGGGTGATCAGTTAACACTGGATAAAGTCTGTAAATGGAGAAGTATGGCTTTCTCATTAGCTAGCTCCCCACCAGTTCCCTGCACATTGGCTGGGGACCACACCTTAATTAAGTCAATTTTAGGCTGATGTCAGTGTACTATGTCCCAGCAACCATGTGCATGGGGTCACCTCTTGGAGATAGCACTGTACATTGGTACTATGACAAGACCTACAGTACAGTATTCATGGCTGTGTTTTCATTTCTGATTACCAAAATGCATGAAAAATTACCAGGCCCCACAGCCTTGCATTGATTATACAAGAAAATGGTGCAATTCCATAGTAAATAATATACTGTAATCTAGAGGACTAGACAGGAAAAACAGGGACATTTCCCTGTAGTTACAGGGCAAACGTACTACAAGTGCTGTGCCACCATGAGTTGGTAAGTTGGAAGGCTGGTGATTTCTTCTTATTGCATGGCTCCCAAATGATTCTGGCTTTACTGTATTACAAACACATGCTATGCCAGTGGGGGGGGGGGAGGAGTCACAGGGCAAATGTAACCAGTAACACTCTGTATCACCACTACTAAAAGACCACACTGCCAAGAGCTCATAATCAGCTGTGCAAACACACTGGTAATGCAGCAAAGAGAATGGTGGGAGACACCAGCTGGCAAAGACTTAAAAAGTGAGCTGGTCAGGGCACTGATGATGCATCACCCATATAAGTAAAAGTCACATACAAAAACATTCAAAGTTCCACCATCGGATGGCAAATGGCAAAATCCAACATGCTGCAGGCCCTGACTGTACATTTGCTTCTCCTTCACTATAGAGTCAGACTCTCCTTCCCCTCATTCCACAAACTATTCCCCACTTTGGAGTGATCACCACTGGTTCCAAGTATATTGAACCTCCACCTGATCCAGACTTCCTCCTCTGGGCAAGGTCAGATGACTAAAAAAGAGAAGCAGTCAGAACCATTCAAGCTAAAGGACAGGAGAAGGGGGGCCAGTGGTCGAAGTGCTATAAATGGGTGGAGGACTGTTGCATCTGATTAAACTCTCCTATATTCCCTGTACACCCAATCCCTTTTCCTACTGGGGTGAAGCCTGTAGAGATGGCTCTGCTGGCCAGATGTGGGTCTGAACCAAACCGCCTACAGCACACACCGGTCCTCCCATCAGAAGATGCAGGAATGGATAGCCTCATACCTCCACATCAAATGCCATCCCCCTCGATCATCACTGTGGCAGTCACACATCTCCACAATGATGCCACATTATCCAGCCTATATAACTCTCTCCTCCTGGATCACCAAGGGGCATTCATGAAATCACAGCAGCTACACACCCTGGCCAAGGCAGGGAGCATCCACAATGGATGAATGCTGTGGCCCAGGCTAGGGACATAAACCTGGATTGCCAGCATGGTAAGCCATTGCGGTTACTGTTGAGACACTGGGTAGTCTCTATGTGGTAAATGTTTTAACTGCAATGAGTGTATTGATGGTATGTCCCACTAAACACATTTCAGTCTTGACAACAAGAAAACTCAATACAAGATAAACTTGTTTAATAAACTGTATCTTGTAATGCCTATAGCCCCAAACACTTTACAGACTTGTTCAAAATCAAACTGAAGCTACTGTACACCACAAATTCAAAGGGATGAACAAAGTATACCTGGGATGTTTTAGTAGAGTGAGGCAGAAAAGCAATTTTAAGAAAAATATAAAGAAAAAGTTCCATTCTTTAACTGATGCACAACAAAATGGATACCCCACACGACAGAACCACAACTCATCTTAAGCAATATGCAACAGCTTTTTTCAAAGTCCTGTTTTTAAATGAACTGCATTCACAGTGCATTGAGGGGAGCTGGGGGGCAAAGGCATTTGCAGAACTGAGTAGAGAAGTTATGAAGGAGGGTTTTCAGAGAACAGAAGGGTGGAAGTGGAGTGAATAGCGGGAGGCAGAGAAGACAAGATCTTAATCTGAACAAGAAAGCAGCTTGATCTGCAAAGGTTTTACAAGAGGAAGGGGGAGAGAGAGAGAAGGTCAGAGTTGTGGAGGGGGTACACAGGGGCAGAGGAACAAGACAGGACAGAACTAAAATAAGGGGGAGAGATCCTAAACAGAATTTGGCAATAAAGGAAGCATACCGAGAGAGGCACCTGGCATTGAGGGGGGGAGGAAGAGAGATAAAGGAGTAGAAGGAACAGTGGTGTACACAACAGGAGAGTCTAGGGTGAAACGGTAAGTTAAAAGGAAGGTTACAGTTCACAATGGGCTGAGTGGAGGCCTTGGACACTAGAATGGGAGCATTCAACTGAAGGATAAAGTTTTGGATGGATTTATTTATTTATTTACGAGTTTTACCAGGAAGGCATACTGTGTAGCATATGCTCAATTCCAGATGCATCCTGGGGGCTAGAGCCCAATACAAAACAAAGTACACACACTATCAGATTGTGACATTACAGCAGCAAGAGGTATGGCTAAACTGCCTTACAGACAACGGCAGAATAGCTGTAGGCAGACTGTTAGAAATACTGCAGGGGAAATAGAGAGAAATTACATGAATCAATCCTATAAACATCCTTAACATAGAGCATTAGGTACAATGGAGTTAGATGTATTTTGAAGAGGTACAACTAGAAACATGTGCAGCTGGAGGAGAAATGCATGCGGAGTAGCTGGTTGCGGTGAGTAGGAATTGATGAGTTTCTTATGGGGAGTGGTAGGGCATTCCAGATCTGGGGAATCCGGTAGGAAAAAGCGGCCTGATCTTTAGTAGTGCGCATGAAGGGGACGTGGAGAAGCCTTTGGTCTGTGTGTCTTAGGGCGTAGGCCGGGGGAGGTTGTTGGGCTAGGGAGGATGCCAGGTAAGGTGGGAGGGAGAAGGACCAGAATAGCGAACCTGGCGCAGTGTACATGTCTGCGATCTTGGAGGGATGGCAGGGCTAAGACGCTGTAGAGTGAGCAATGGTGGGTAGATTGAGGGCAGCTGAGGATGAAACGGCAGAAAGAGTGGAATAGGGTGTCGAGGCTGGCCAAAGTAGATGAGGGAGCAATGGAATACACTATGTCACTGTAGTCGAGGATAGGTAGTATCATTTTTTGGACTATGGCATGCCTTGTAGGAGTGGGGAGGCAGCTTTTGTATCAGTATAAAGCGCCAAGTTCGGGGAGGAGCCTTTTGGGCAGGGAGTCGATATGAATGGCAAAATCAAGGTGCTGGTCAAGCCAGACTCCTAGGTATCTAAAGCTGGAGCAGTTGTCCAGAGGAGTCCCTTCTGAGGTTGTGAAAGGGGGGCAGGGGGATTGCCGGGAGAGTCTTTGGTGGGAGCCAAAAGTTAATGACACAGTTTTCTTGGAGTTTAGAAATAGCTGGTTTGACCGGAACCATTCCTGGATGGTGTTGAAGTCCTCCTGCAGGAGGGCAGCCACGTTGCTTGTAGTTGGGCCGGAAGCATACAGGACGGTATCGTCCGCATACATCTGGAAGGAGGAGTGGTGGCAAGCTGATGGGAGGTCGTTTAAAAATATTGAGAAAAGCAAAGGGCCCAGGACTGACCCTTGGGGGATGCCAGTGGATACGGGCAGTGGGTCTGAGATATGTGAGGCGATTTTTACTGATTGGACTCTGCCTATTAGATAATCATGGAACCTGGCATTTGCAGATAGGGAGAGCCCGGCGTCAGTGAGTTTGTCGAGGAGCAGGGAGTGGGAGACGGTGTCAAAAGCCTTGGCTAAGTCAATAAATATTGCAGTGGTGATGAGGCCATTGTCCATGCTGGACAGAATGTCGCCAGTGACTCGTAGAAGGGAGGTGGTGGTAGAATGAAATTTGTGAAAACCAGATTGAAAGGGGGTGAAAAATGAGGCGGTGTCCAGGTGTGGGGTGAGTTGGGAGAGGACGACGCGTTCCTGTAGTTTGGCCAGGATTGGGAGTAGGGAGATGGGGCGGTAGTTGGCTGGGGAGGATGGGTCCCCCCCTTTCAGGAGGGGTATCATGGTGGCCAATTTCCAAGCTGTGGGTAGCTTGCCCAGGGTAAATGAGAGGTTAAAAAGTGCAGTAAGAGGGGCTGCAATGGCTGGGGCAGATATGAAAAGCATTTTGGCATCCAGGGATGTGGGACATTTGCCCTTGTTGGGGTTTAGGGCTCGTAGGGATCGAAAGACTTCAGCTTGGGTTACAGGCCGGAAGGAGAACTGTGTGATTGGAGGGTGAGCGCTGGAGACCTGGGGAGGGGCAGTAGGGGTCGGGCCCGGGAGGGACGATAGGAGCACGTCGGCACAGCTGGCGAAGTGAGTGTTGAAAGCCTCGGCCACCCTGCAGGGGTCAGTGATGAGGGTGTTTTGTACCGATAAAGTGGGGGTAGGGGGTTGGGTGGGGGGGGGGAGAGCAAGGATTTGAGAGATTTCCAGAAGTCTGTGGGGTCATTTGCATTTGCACTGAATGCCGATAAGAAATAACTCTTCTTTGCCTGACGAATGATGTGTGTACATGAATTACGAAGGGCTCGATAGTTAAGGAGGGAGGCCAGGGAGCCCTGCTTCTTATGGGCTTTCCAAGCATGGTCCCGAGAGTGACAGGACCTAATTATGTCGGCTGTGATCCATGGAAGATGCGCCCCTCTGACCCGTTTGCTTCGCAAGGGGGCACGTTTATCCCAGACCCGGAGGAAGTTTGTCTTGAAACTATCAAACGCTGCATCCAAGGTGGAGGCCAGGGGGATGATAGACCAGTTTATGTGATCTAGGTCCGATAAAAGGGATGTTATATCCAGGGAGTTGTATGATCTGGTGCATATTGTCTTGGGGGGAGGGCTGTGGGCCTGTGAACCTTCCTGATCAGGAAGATCATGTGGTGGTCACTTAGGGAGTCAGGGAGCAGGCCTGCGCAGAGGACCCTATGTGGGTGGGTGCTGAGAGCCCACTCCAGCAATGTGTGTTTTTGGGTCTTGTGATTTAGCCTGGTGGGGTCGGCTATGAGTTGAGTGAGATTCAAGGCCTTAATTTTGGTCTTGAGGTGAGCTTTGTCCATTCCTAGCTAATTTGTGTTGAAATCACCGGTGACGTGGAACTCGCCTCCTGTAGCTAGGGACTGAAGGGTGACCAGGTGGTTAAGGATGTCCGTGGGGGGTGTTTTGGGCAGTAAGTGCCGGCCATGAAAATAGGGGTGGAGCATGGGGGAGAGAGAGTTTAATTAGCAGGGAGTCAATGTGGTCAGGGAGTGATGGGATGTTCACTAATGAGAACTGTCACATGTTGGCGATGTACATTGCAATACCACCGCCTCTCTTTTTACCTGGGCGGTCGTGTCTGATGATGGTGTATCCAGGTATGGACACTTCCGCATCTGTATGCTGGGGTTTTAGCCAGGATTCTGAGATTACCAGGATATCAGGGTGTTGTATATGGGCGATGGGCTGTAGGAGAGAAATTTTACTTAGAAGACTGCAGACGTTTAGGTGCAGTATCCTTAATCCTTTAGGAAAGAAGAAAGGGTTAATTGTGGGTGAAGAGGTTGGGCCTGGGTTTGCCTCTATGTCCTCTGACATGAGCAGGAGAAGACAGATGAGCAGTTTTGTTTTGGGCCAGTCTTTATTTTGACAGGTGGAAAGTTTGTGGGCAATTGTCTGCGAGGGGCGGCTGACTGGAAAGTGCAGGACAGAGAGCCCCGGGCGGAAAGAAGGAGGAAGGATAGTGGCACTTATGTATCAGTGGCAGATGAGTTCCTGGTCCTGGGTAGTAAGGGGGTGAGTAGTAACGTGGAGTGGCTCTGTTGTGAGACGAGGTAGCAGGTGGGTGGGTTCGCCACTTGGAAATTCGGCAGGGGGCTGGGATGCCAGCGAGGCCATTGCTAGTAGTAGCAGGAGTGTGAGAGGAAGCATGTCTGCTAGTGCAATGGGGGGAGTGCAGCAACCGGTATATCACCCTCTGGTGGAGGCAGCTGATAAGCTGCTAATGGAAAAGTAGGCTGATAGGTTATTTACAGCCACGTGAGCCTGCCCGCCTATAAAAGGAACAGCTCACCAAGGGCGGTGGTGGCGGTGGTGGGGAGCCGGCACACAGCACCGGCGGGGCAGAACCTCCAGGCAGCAGAGTGCAGGAGCACAGCGAGGCATGCAGCAGGCCAGACGAATTGCAGTTCAAAAGAGAGCCCTGGTAAACAATTCGGTTTTAAATTGTTTTTTCTTTTCTGGGTAGTTGTTGCTTTTTTTGCGAGTTAATACAGGTCCTGGCGTTTTTATTATGTGCCGTTTTTGGGACACCAACAGGGCAAAATTACCTTCAACGTTGAATGCAGACTTTGTGGGGTGGGGAGGGCAGGTGCCGTTGCCCTCGCGACCTCCGTGTGGTCCGGCTAGCTCCGGGAGCCGGTAACTGTAAGGAAAAAAAAAAAGACAAAGTGAGGGATAAAAACTTAAAGGTGCTTAACGCAACAGTGATCCCAAATAGATGAAAGTACAATAATAACAATGTAGAGCAATGTGGATGACAGCTGAGCTAATTGAAGAACTGTGGAGAAAACAGAGGCATACAGGAAGAGTAAGTTTACAAGAAATGAGACAAATCAAATATACAAACTCATGATGAGCAAATGCACACTCAGGGCAAAACAAGTGGCAAAGAAGAAACAAATTACTCACTTTACTAATGTTTCTTCTCAGGAATCCATCAATGAGATTTACAACAAGCATCATCCCGCTAGAGTGTGATGCCCCAGAGATAAAGCTGCTAATTTTGGAACTGAGAATGCAAGCTTGAACTCTGCACTGTGATCATGCTCCCCCTAGTGTTCTAATGTCAGATTTCATTCTATAATGAGGGGAGCTGTGATCACACAACTGGTTAAACGACTACAAAAAATTTTCATCAATTTTAATAACATATTTTAAAATAGTAAACTAATTTAAAGCAGACAGCATAAAACATTTAATCACAGTCTAACAATTGCTGAGGAACTGCAATAAGGAATGCTCAAGTAACCTTAGACAAGAACTGATTCTTGCGTGAACCTATTTTCAGGTTCTGGAAGGGAGAGGCAGGGTCATGCCGCAACAACACCTCAGTTGCAGTAGAGCATGCAAGACAACTAACAGTTCAAATTCCAGCAAAATCAGCACTGCTCATACTGAAGGTAGTACAAGGCTTTATTGAAAATAAAATAGCATACCAAATATCAGCTCAATGAACAGTTCAAATGAAGAGTGAGGGCCCTGATCGGTTTCACACGGCTAGTACGTCATCAGGGGGATGGTCACTCACAGTTTCAAACAGTTTTAAAATTCAACCATTTAAAGAGGCAGTACTCACTACCAATCATCAGCATAAATATGAACATCAAAGTGCATAGTGTTATAAATATAATAAATATGTGATTCTAGTGGTGAAGAGTACCTTAATACCAAAAAATCTAAAATTATTTAAAAGACAAATGTAAACTGCTGAGGAGTTAATCATAATGATGTAACAAAGTTAGTATGACATATAGCATTTGAATGGAATAAAGTCCATAAATAGTGTCTCTCTGAAAATAATTCCATTTTGCATGAGGTAACCGATTCTTGTTCCTCGACATCTGGAAAAAGGAATACACAAAAAAGCAATATTAGCATAATTGCAATAGTTTTTCATATATCAGCTTGTCTAGTAGTCTTGCCTACGCAGAATGAACCACACTCACATGTACCTAGATAGACTATATTTTCAGTGTTATGAGAAAAGCTTCTCAATTCGAATTCTCTATTACTGTTACATATGGTGAATTTGTTAGTTCTTAGCATGGGTGTGCAAAACTTACAGCTGCCACATGGTAATGGCAGCAGCCAATTATTCGGTGCTGCTTGTGACCTGGTTGGTTCCTGATAGCTGTGTAGCAATCTATATTTCAAGTTGGTGCCATGTCTGTACACCATCCTGGGTCTCTCCTTTGTGGCCTCCCTAAATGTGGAGTCTATTTGCAGTATATGCCAATTGTTCTGAATGATTTTTTCAATATCTCTGGTGTGTCTTGTATATTGAGTAATGAAGTTCATTCTGGGGTTCACACTAGTTTTCTCTTTCACTGTAAGTAACTCTGTCCTGGCAACATCAAGTGCTTCACCATATGCTTTGACCACTGTACCTAAATCATAGCCTCTCTCCAGAAATCTGTGACATAAATCAGAGCCATTGATTATGTAGTCTGCATCCTTACTGCTACCCTCAACATCTGGGCTTTGGGTATGTTTTTAATGATATGGTGTGGGTGGTAACCTGAATGAGTTTCTGTCCGTCTCCTTCCTGTATAAATCTGCTGTATGGGTACCATCATCCTTTTACATAATTTTCAAATCCAGGAATCAGATGGGAATGAGGATCACACTGTACTGTAAACTTGAGATTAACATTACTTTTTTTTAGATAGGAGATACATTCCCCTAATTCCTCCTTGTCGCCACAACATAAAAATATTTTCTATAAACCACGCCAAATGTCAATTCTATCATAACAAGTATTTGTCAATGCCGAATGTTTACTTGCTGGCATTGGTAGTGTAGGAGTTAGAAAGCTGCATAATAGGAATGGCAGTGAAGTATTGAACTGAAGCCAACCCCGCCACCACCCTGCAGAGACTGACAGGCATTGGGGTGTGCCTTTGGGTCGTCAGGCATAACGGCCATGCCATTTCACCACACCCTACCCTACAGATACCAAGTGTCACAGTGTGCCTTGGGATCTTTGGCCCTTATGCTCACCCCATTCCATCAGGAAATATGGTGAGATGGGTGCTGTATAGGAGAATGGGGTGAACTTTGGGGACAAAGAGTCCAAGGCACACCTCAATGCCTCTCACTGGCTGCAGAGTGTGGAATGGTATGAGCATTACAGGCGAGAATCCCAACTCACACCTCTGATACCTGTCAATCTCTATAGGGTGGGGCGTTATGGTCAGAAACCCTAACGTCTCACGCGTTCGTTGGCATTTTCACTCCAAAGTTTCAACATGGGTTTTTTGTGACCCCCACCTTATGAACATTGGCAATGTCAGTTTGTTAGCCAAAAGCTGATTTTGCACAGCGACTACACCATTTGGCACCACAGGTGTGAAAACACATTTCGAACAGGATGTGAAAAATGACAGCTGTACTGTTCATGGGGAGGTGGAAAAAATGGCAATGCTGAAAATCTGCAGGGAAAATATTAAAAAAACTGGTGAAGTCACGAACATGTGTAGAAACTGCGCAATGAACACACATAATGCAATTAGTTTGGGGATTTTTTACAGCACATTGCCAACACAGGCATTTTGGAACCTCCGCTCATGAACAGTGTCACTGTGATTTTCTTAATCTGTCCTGAACAGTGATTTCCCACAGTGCTCAGGCATTTCTGCGCTGGCAGTGCGAAAACACATTTCAGCCATGGTGTGAAAAATGACAGCTGTACTGTTCATAAGGAAGTGTGTAAAAATGCCAGGGGTGAAAATCTGGACTGAAAATATTAGAAATCCATGAACTTACGAGGGTGCATGGAAACTGAGCAACGGTCGCTCGTAAGACAGTCATTTTATGGACTTTTTTCACCAAATTTTTAACATAGCCATTATAACACCTCTGCTCATGAACAGTGTAACTGTGATTTTCTTAATCTGTCCCGAACATTGGTTTCACACACCGACTGCGACATTGTGCGCTACATGCGTGAAAAACACATTTTGGGCAAGATGTGAAAAATGACAGCTGTACTGCTCATAAGGAGGTGTGGTAAAATGGCAATGTTGAAAATCTGGAGTGAAAATACTGAAAATTCACAAACTTATGAGAGTGCGTAGGAACAGCGCAACGCATGCTCATAAAACAGTCATTTTGGGGAATTTTTTCACCAAATTTTAAACATAGCCATTTTAACACTTCTGCTCATGAACAATGTCACTGTAATTTTCTCAATCTGTCCCGAACATTGATTTCGGGCACCGACTGCACCATTGTACCCTACATGCACAGAAAATGAAAATTACGTACCTACCGTAATTCTTGATCTTCTTGGACGAGTCTCCACCACTCATTCACACTATTGGGATCTGCACCAGAGTCACTAAGACCCATCGGGAGCAAACTTTTTGCTGGAGGGTCGGCGCTAGAGATGGCGCCGTGAGCCCCAGCTCGCGCAGCAATGACTATCTCGGCGTCGGCCCTCCAACTGCCTCAGTACCTTTTTTACCAAGGAGGTGCAGTGCAACTAACCTAAAGGGTAACCTAACCTTAGGCCCGGACATAAGATAGTCCGGGCGACCCGTGTAAGAAGGGTCAACAAAGAAGTCTTCACGGCCTAAAGATTTGAGGGAGTGAAGACCAACACAGAGGTGAGCTCGGGGGATGGAGGGTGGGCGTGTGAATGAGTGGTGGAGACTCGTCCAAGAAGATCAAGAATTACGGTAAGTACGTAATTTTCATATCTTCCTGGATATAAGTCTCCACCACTCATTCACACTATTGGGAGAGTACCAAGCTAATAATCCCCCAAGAGGGTGGCAGGATAGACCAAGAGCTCACGTTTCTAGGACAGAAGTCCATTAAGGATAGTTCTGCCAAAGGTGGAATGTCGCCTGGCATGAACATCCAGTGCATAATGCTTAACAAAAGTATGCACCGAGCTCCAGGTGGCGGCATTGCAGATGTCTGCAATAGGCACGTTGCAAATTTCTGCTAGGGATGCCGCGACTGCTCTGGTAGAGTGAGCATAAACCCTACCTTCCAATTTAACCTGTGCCATGGAATAGCAGTGTCGAAGACATGCCACTAGCCATGATGAGATACATCTGATAGCGACAGGTTGACCCAGCCGGGTCTCACTGAAGGAAACGAAAAGTTGTTGGGCCTTGCGAAAATTCTTGGTTCTATCGAGATAGAAACGCAAGGCCCTCTTAACATCCAAAGAATGAAGAGAACATTCTCCTTCATTTTGGAAGTCCGCAAAGTAAGAGGGAAGGACCAAAGGTTGGTTTAGATGGAATTCTGACACAACCTTGGGAAGAAATTTAGGATGAGTATGAAGAACTACTTTGTCCTTATGGAACACAGTATACAGAGGGTCTGTGACCAGGGCATGTATCTCAGAGACCCTATGGGCTGAGGTAATGGCCACTAGGAAGGCAGTCTTCCAGGTGAGAAATTTTAGCTCACAGGTAGCCAGAGGTTCGAAAGGTTTACGAGTGAGCATGTCTAGCACAAGGTTAATGTCCCAGGCTGCAACTGGACATCTTATAGAAGGTCTGGTATGCAGAATTCCTTTAAGAAATCTCTTAACCATAGGTAACTGAGCCAGAGACAAAGAAAAAACTGGCTCGTGATACGCTGAAATGGCACTAAGGTGAACTTTGACTGTAGAGTACTGTAGGCCTGAATTTGAGAGGTCCAAAAGGTACTCCAAAACCTTGTCTGGTGGACAGGAAAAGGGATTCAAAGAGGACTTTGCACACCAGAGCAAAAAACGCTTCCACTTAGATGTGTAAGTTTTCCGAGTGGCTGGCTTCCGAGCGGCCAGAAGAATGTCTGAAACTCTTCGAGAGAGGTTGAACCGGTTCACTTCTACCTCTTCAGGAGCCAAGCGTGAAGGTGAAGCGATCTCAGGTTGGGATGGACCACCGGACCCTGAGTCAACAGGTTCATCTGCAGGGGGAGTGGTCTCGGAGGAACTGCCAACATATTGTTGAGTAGTGGAAACCATAGTTGTTGAGGCCAAAAGGGAGCAATGAGAATCATCTTGGTCCCCTAAGACTCGAACTTGAGGAGTGCTCTCTGAATTACAGGAAGGGGCGTAAAGGTGTAAAGAAAGCATTTTGTCCACTGCAGCCTGAACGCATCCTGACAGAAAATGCCAGGCACTGGATTTCTGGAGCAGAAGAGAGGCAGTTTTGCGTTGAGTGGGGATGCAAAAAGGTCCAGGTCTGGGGTTCCCCACTCTTTGAATAGTGACTGAACTACGACTGAGTCGAGAGACCACTCGTGAGGATCTGCCTCTGTTCTGCTGAGACGGTCTGCCAAGTCGTTTTGTACACCTGGCAGGTAAACCGCTTGAATTAGAGCTTTGTGTTCCAAGCACCATTCCCACACCCTCATCGCTTCCCTGCAAAAGGGGTAAGAGTGAGCACCACCCTGCTTGTTGATGTAGTACATCACTGCTTTGTTGTCTGTTTGAAGGAGAATGATCTTGTGACAAAGAATGTCCTTCAACGCTCGGACCGCATAAAGGACGGCTTTCATCTCTAGGACATTTATGTGAAGCTGGGACTCGAGTTGAGTCCACACCCTTTGAGTGTGGAGAGTGCAACAGTAAGCTCCCCACCCCATTAGCGATGCTTCTGTGGTAATGGAGATCTGAAGATCCAGAGGAGCAAAGGGAAATCCTTCCAGGAGGTTGCTCTCTTGAGACCACCAGGTGAGGGACCTCTGTAAGGGTTCTGTCACCTTGATGGGATAAGACTGCGGGTGAGTGGTTGGAGACCACTGAGTACTGAGCATCCATTGAGTGGTTCTCATGTGCAGCCATGCTAGGGGTACAGTGAACACTGAGGATGCCATGAGGACTAACATACGTTGCATCGAGAGAGCTGAAACTGAACTGTTCTCTCCAAAGTAGCGGGCCATCTGAAGGATATCGTTCCTTCTGTCCTCTGGAAGGAAAGCCTTCGCGCAAGAGGTGTCCAGAAGAGTCTCTATGAAAAGGAGTCTCTGGGAGGGCTGCAACTGAGACTTCTTGAGGTTCAGCAGAACTCCCATGGACGTAAGAAGGTGAGAGGCCATCTGTACGGCTTTCAGAGTTCCTTGTCTGGAAGGGCTTGCTAGGAGCCAGTCATCCAGATAGGAAAACACCTGGATACCGAGTTTTCTGAGATGCGCTGCGAGAACTGCACAACACTTTGTAAAGACTCGCGGCGCCGAGGATAGCCCAAAGGGCAGGACTCTGAACTGATAGTGTTGACCCAGAGCCACAAACCTCAGGAATTTGTGACGCCTCGGGAGAATAGGAATGTGCTGGTAAGCATCCTGCATGTCCAGGGAGGCTAGCCAGTCGTGTTGATGAAGCAAGGGTAACAGGGTTCCCAGAGAAATCATTTTGAATTTCTCCCTGGGGAGAAATTTGTTTAGCTCTGAGGTCTAGAATGGGCGCATTCCCCGGACTTCTTTGGAACCAGAAAGTAGTGGGAGTAGAACCCTGAGTTTCACTGATGCAGAGGCACCATTTCTACTGCCCTGTTGTTCAGAGGCCCTGAATCTACGTGAGAAGGTCTGACTGAAGGGTTGACAGCCTGGGCTGTCGTTTGGAGGAGCGATCCGGAGGGTCTCCAGAAAATTGAGAGAATACCCTAAAATTATCAAAAGAACCCATTTGTCTGAGGTTATGGACTTCCGGCTGTAGAAGTGCCTCAGACGACCTCCCACCAGAGAGGAAAAGTCCACCTCAGGCAGTTGAGATGGGACTTGGGCCGGCAACTCATAAGGTAGCGCTGGGCGCTTTGGGCCCTTGCGCTTTCTGTTGCGCCTTCTTTTGAGGTTGGGCAGGTTGGTTTTTATGGAAACTTCCTCTGCCTCTGCAGGACTGACGATTACCGACATGCCCTCGAGAAGGGGCAGGAGGGGGTCGAGCCAGCTTAATGGCCGACCTAGTCTTTTGTGTAGTTTCTAGAGCTTGCTCTACCTGGGGACTGAAAAGATAACAGCCGTCAAAGGGCAACGCCATCACCTGCTGTTGCGCATCATTCGTGAAGCCCGAAGTACGCAGCCAGGAGTGACGGCGAGTACAAATACCAGCAGCTGCTGAACGAGAAGCAGTGTCGAAAGCATCCATGGCTGCTTTGACCTGCTGGTTATTAGATTCAATACCTCTGGTAATGGTTTGAAGAAGCTCTGGCTTTGAGTCAGAGTCCAGAAGAGCTTCAACCATATGCTTGATAGAATGCCACAGGATGTACTCATACTGGGAAAAATAGCCCTGGTAACTGGCAATATGCATACTTAGAGTGGACGCAGCAAAGACTCTCTTACCTAATGTGTCTATCTTACGAGACTCTTTGTTGATAGGTCGAGCTGTAGTAGTTTGAGGAAGAACGACCTTGTCATTCTCTGCCAGGACTACAATAGGATCCGCAAAGGCTTGGGATGCCAAGATGGGACGATCCTTGGGAGCTGAGTATTTCCTATCAATGGATTTAGCCACCGAAGGGGTGAGAGCAGGATTATTCCATACCATTTGAGACAGCGTCTCGAAGGAAGGTTGAATCGGAGGAGTCAAATCCGTAGGGATCTCCGAAGCATGAAGATATTTGAGTCTTAACAGCTTCCCAGGATCGATGTCTGTAGTCTGGAGAGAAAGTGTGGAGCTCAGATTCTTCAACAGAGACTTAAAGGACAGGTCCTCGACCACAGGCTCTGTAGCAATAAAAGATCCTGCTTCGTCCACTTCATCACCCAGCCGAAGGTCTGGGTCAGGCTCAACGTCATCTCCTGACAGTCCAGGAGGGACTGTTTGGACAGGAAAGGAGTGAAAAATAGAAAAGGAAGAAGGAATTAAGTGAAAGGAGGAGTCTCCGAGAGCTCCCGGTGCCGAGGAGGTGCACGGAACCGAGAACAGCACCGAGGAGCACCGCGGCGCCGAGGACAGTGCCGAGACACCGCACGGCACCAAGGTCAGTGCTGAGATGCCACACAGCACCGCGGACAGTGCTGAGAAGGCACACGGAACCAAGAACGGCGCTGAGGAGCACCGTGGCGCCGAGACGCCGCACGGCACCGCGGACGGTGCCGAGAAGCCCCGCGGCACTGCAGATGGCATTGAGAAGCTGCACGGTGCTGCAGGCGGTGCCGAGAAGGCGCATGGCACCGCAGACGGCGCCGAGAGGTCCCACGGTGCCGATGGTGCCGAAAACATCCCAGGACTCTGAAAAACAGGGTTTGAAGGAAAAAGAGCAGGAGATAAAGGCATCGGTGTGGCCCTCTGTGCCGCAGCCATGTGAGGGGGGGGAAACACCTAAGCACGGGGTCGACGGCACCGAAGAAGGTGCCGCACAACTAGAAAATCCAACCGCCCTGGCCTGAGCCGCCTCAAAGAGCCGGAGGCTCCGAGCGACCGAGGCCAGGTAGCCGGACCAACCTCCGAGCCCATTGCTCCATAAGAGCGGCCCACTGATGAAACTGCTCATCTGAAGACCTACCTGCGGGTGGGGTAGGGCTCCGATGTCGAAGCCGTCGGCTACCGGAAGCAGAAGTTAGTGACTCCGAAGGAGGAGACTGGCAACTAGCCCCGATAACTGAGCGTCTATGTGCAGACATATCAGAGAGCGACCTCGAGTGATGCCTTCTCTTTTTAGACCTGTGGGCCGAAGAAGAGCTCGAGGCCGAACGGTGCCGAGAATGCGACTGTTTGTTTTTATGCTTCCGCGGGGACCGCCCATCCCCCCGGGCACTGGACTGACCGTTGTCAGACCCCCCTTCCGGAGAAGGCGGTGGACCGGACCCAGCCCTACTGACTGAACAGCTTTCATACGAAGTCTCCCTACCGTCACCTGACCTGCTCATGGTTGACTCCGTCAAAGTAGGCTGAGACTTCTTTATTGTATTTAGAATAAACTTAAGCGATACTGTATCGAGATAATACTACAAAAAAATAAACTGAAAACTATGCTGCTAGTTTGAAGTTTGACTCCCGACAGGCGAGTGACATCGTTACTGAAGCGCACTTGACGGCGGGAAAAAAGGAACTGAGGCAGTTGGAGGGTCGACACCGAGATAGTCATTGCTGCGCGAGCTGGGGCTCGCGGCGCCGTGCCTTGCGGCACCATCTCTGGCGCAGACCCTCCAGCAAAAAGTTTGCTCCCAATGGGTCTTAGTGCCTCCGGCGCAGATCCCAATAGTGTGAATGAGTGGTGGAGACTTATGTCCAGAAAGATTACATTTTGGACAAAATGTGAAAAATGACAGCTGTACTGCTCATAAAGAGGTGTGGTAAAATGGCAATGTTGAAAATCTGGAGTGAAAATATTAAAATTCAAAACTTCGAGAGTGCATAGGAACAGTAAAGCATGCTCGTAAAACAGTTATTTTGGGAATTTTCACAGATTTTCAGCATAGGGTTTTTGAGGGCATACCTCATGAACTGTGACACTGTCATTTCATAAATAGGTCCCGAAAGGTGATTCCATGCAGTGACCACAAAATCACCTTTCGGGGACAATTAACAAAATGACAGTGACAGAATTTATGAGGTGGGGTCCCAAAAACCCCATGTTGAAAATTTGGTGAAAAAATGCCACAAAATGCCTGAGATATGCATCAAAGTTGAAGAAACCTTGTTTATTACATTATACAGCTTACCGGCATTTCCTCAGTTCACGGTCGGCTTTGAAGAGTGCAGACGTGTTCCCGGTCCACCGAAGATTGTCGCGCTGGACTCCAGAGGTAAGTATGGGGTGAGGGGGGTGTGGGGAGACAGGGCATGCAGAGGGTGGGCACGGGTGTGGGGAGCGGGGTCAGGACAGTCAACGAGGGAAGGTTTTCTCTTTCAGCTTTCTTTTTTTTTTTCTTGGATGACGCAGGACTTGTGCCATGCTAGGGTGGGCTCCCAGCATGGCAGCTGGAAGACTGTTTGGGGCAGGGGGCAGTGGAGCCGATGGGGGATTGGGCACCTGTTGGCCATATGTACTGTATGCGCTGGGGTGGGCTCCCAGCATGGCACCTGGTTGTCTGTTGGGGGCACTGGGCCGAAGAGTTGGGCACCCCATCTAGCCATACAGTGTGTGAGAGGGCATTAGTAGTCAACATGCATGCAGCGTGTGTGTGTGTGTGGGAGAGCGCTTGCACAGACAGTAGCTTCTCGCTGCTCACCGAAGCAGAGTTCTGCCTTTCAACTGTACAGCACTGCATTTTCAACTACTGTCATAGACAGCTGCAGCATTTATTGGTGAACTGTGGACGCACCTGCAAACACATTGACTGCATTGGAAGACGGGTGCCACACCTACGAAAACTCGGATGATGGCACTATGTTTCTTGCACATGCATGCAAACAAACATAAAAAGGGCTGATCTGGCTGTCACCAGCATAAATATGAACATCAAAGTGCTTATCTTTTTTATCTGTCTCCTCTGACAAAGACTGCTGCTGTTTATGAAGAGGCAACTTCTCTGATGTGTGCTTTCCACCATCATTAGGAACTCCTGCAGAACCGTATATTGTGTTTTGGTGACATAGATGCAGACTGAGAAGCTGTAAATTCATCTCTTTTTTTCCTTGTCCTTTTCTTTTGTGTTTTATGGCAAAACATTTTACACAGAGTTCACAACTGATAAAACTGTGATCTGAACCCAGGCACATTAAAAGAGTCTGTGGCAGTCTGCCTTTGCTAGGAGCTGAAAAAGTACAGTTATGTAAGAACTTACCACAACAGTAAATCTTCAAGGAGATCTCTTGCAGCAGGCCATCACAAGTAGGACTCTGCCATCAGGCATACAGAAACTTTCTAGTTAGCAGTCTACCATAGGGGGCTGCCCACCTCTGATGTCACTCTCTGATGTCAGCTACCCTATATAGGTGGGTGGCACCCATATCCTCCCCAGTTCTCCCACCAGAGACCCTAGAAGACGTGGCTGAGGGAACCGAGGAGGAACCTGACGTTCAAGGAAAAAAGCAGGAAAAGGAAGGCTGAAGTTCTCATCTTGGAGTGGAAGTAGAACAGGACAACAGGACAAGGGGGAAGAAGGGAGGGAAGAACAAGGCCTGCTGCGAGAGATTCCCTCAAAGATCTACTGTTACAGTAAGTTCTAACGTAACTGTACTATCTTACTTAATGGGAATCTCTTGCAGTAGGCCATCACAGATAGGATGAGTACCAAGCAGTTCCAAACCTGACAGAACTGGCAGACTGGGTGGAGGTGAAATCACCTATGAAAGAAGGCCTTGTAACACAGCCAGGACAAAAACTGCCTCTGCGCCAAGAGGCGATGTCCAAACTGTAGTGCTTGGTGAAAGTGTGGACTGAACTCCAAGTGGCTGCTGCGCAGATCTCTGCAGCTGAAACATTACGGAAGCACACTACCGAGGCAGCCATACCCCTGGTGGGATGGCCATGAACAACTCCTGGAAGGTCCTTGCCATACTTCCAGTAACAAAAAATAATGCAGTCCGCCAACCATTTGAACAAACACTGCTTAGAAGCAGGTGCGCTCTCTTTCCCCTGGGGCAAATGACACAAACAGCTGAGAGGACTTCCTAACCTCTTTAGTCCCGTGCGTATAATAATGCAAAATTCTATCTACATCCAAAGTGTGGAGCAATGCTTACCCTGGACTAGCATGTTCTGGATAATATACAGAGAGATGGATGGATTGGTTCAGAGTAAACTCAGATACCACTTTAGGGAGAAACTGAGGATTAGTATGTAAAGACACCCTGTCTTTGTGAAAAACTAAATAAGACATAAAACATTTATCCCCAGCTATTACCTAGTCTTCCAGCTTGCACTGCAGTATTTGTGGGAGAGACCCCACCCCCTCTTGGAATTATCCTCTTCTAGCACCCCTGCTCAAACCAGAAAAGGAACCCACCCTCCCTACATCCTACTGTCCAATTTCCATCTTAAATGTGGATTATAAAATATTTATGGCCAAAAGATTGGAACCCATATTACTTCAATTAATACATAAGGATCAGGCGGGCTTTGTGAAATCGAGAAGTACTTCAGACAATCTTTGCCAATTATTTTTAACTATGGAGCACCTTCAAACCAGAAAAATTCCCTCCATCATAACAAGTTTAGACGTGGATAAGGCATTTGACAAGGTGGGATTTTTTATGGGCCACTCTATCTAAATTTGCATTCCCGGATTCCTTTTTAACCTGCCCTAAAAATGTTTACTCACCCCCCACAGCGTATATTCGAATCAATGGATCTTTATTTCAGTCAATACCCATATGAAGGGGAATGAGACAGGGTTGTCCCTTGTCCCCTCTATTATTTTCACTCTATATCAAACCTCTAGCAGAAGCAATTCAGAGGAATGCTGGAGTGGAGGAGATTCCCTTGAGTCAGAGGGAGTATAAGGTGGCTTTATTTGCTGATGATATTCTGATACCAGCTCTATCACCAGAGACTTCCCTCTTGGCCCTGTGGGATTCCTTGACACTTTTTTTTGGATATCTCTGGGTTTGTATTAAACATAACCAAAACAAATTTGCTTACTTTGAATTTTAACCCATCCCAATCCTTAAAAAACAAATATCCAATAAAATGGCATAGAACACAATTTAAATATTTGGGTATAGTTATCCCAAATAATTTAGATAATGTGGAATTACTGAATTATGAACCGCTGTCAGTACAAATTCAATCAGACTTAACAACCTGGTCCACTTTACCTTTAAGTTTTTTCCAGAGGATAGAGTCTATTCGAATGATCGTACCAAAATTATTATACCTATTTGAAAATATTCCAGCCTTTCTCCTGCAACTTTTATTTTAAATCCTGGGAGAAAATCATCTCTAATTTTATTTGGCATGGACAGAGACCCCGGATAAGGATGTCTCTGCTATAGCTCCCACTTGCTGAGGGAGATGCTAATCTACCCAGTTTAAAGTTATATGCTTTAGCAGTCTTTTTTAAGATTTTATTTTTGAGGCTTTCTCCGTCTTTTGAAGCACCTTTGAAGGATTTGGAATTTGCTATAGATGACCTATATGATATATTAAAAATAACTCTGGCTTCAGTAGCAAAAGCTCCACATTTAAGAAATTTTACACCCTTTACTCCACAAGTTTTAACACAATGGTATCGTCTAAAGAAACATAAGAGTTTCAGAGAATGTTTTTTTTTTATTCACTTTAATCTCAGAATATGGATCCTTCTTTCCTGTGATGCTAGACCATACCTTCATCAGATGGAGGAGGGTGGGACTTCAATTTTTTAGACAATTTATATCTAGTAAAGGCATTGTCCAGTTTGAAATACTCCAGAAGGACCATGGCCTTCCTGAAGGGGATATATGCAGATATACTCAGGTCAAGAACTATCTCCTAAGACAAAGAGGAGTGACATCAACACAACCTAATCCTATTCCAATGTCATGGAGCTTTCTTGAAGATGCTATAGCTGGGCACTTGTGGGGACACCAGGTAGGGTATGTGTATCGGATCCTCCAACGAGAAGGAATGGGGGACTCATCACTTTCTATTTTAAGGGGCTGGTGTAAGGATCTTGAGATGGATATATCTGAACAGGATTGGTTCTGGGCATCCCCTATAGCTTGTAAGATAACCCATTCCAACATATGGAGGGAATTTACATGGAAGTGCAGAGTTCATTTTTTCCGCTCTCCGGCTGTTCTTCTTAAATATCTTCTCTCCTCTTATGGCAAACGCTGGAGGTCTTGTGGGTGCCAGAAAGCCGACCTGGCCCACATTTTTTGGACATGTCCCCTTCTAATGCCATACTGGTGTATCCTACAGCAGGCACTGTCAGAATGTCTGGGAGAAGAGGTTGAATTGACCACAGAGATGATTTTACTGGCTATATTTCCTCCCCATAGACCAGCCTGGCATAACACTTTGTTACCCATATATATTGTGGTTGCTAAAAAAGCTATAACAAGATGGTGGCTGTCACTGGATATGCCGACCATTGGAGACTGGAGGAGGGTGGTTTCTAACATTTATTATTTGGAGTCTCTTACTGCCAAATTGCATAATAAAACTTCACAGGCTGAGATATTATGGAGGCCATGGGTATTTTAAATGTCTAGTAATGACCCAGATTTTGTACCTTAGGGTGGGAAACAATGATGATATTTGGTTACCAGGGGAATGTTAAATTTCATAAAAAAAAGAAAAATTTAATAAAAAGATATATGGAGACTCTCCTCATAAGGGCATCAAGAATGGGGATAATAAAGTTATACTTGTTTTAGAAAGGGCAAGAATGATGGTGAAATAATACCCTCAGTCATTTTGTATAAATGTAACTTTGTTTATTATATAATGGTATTGTCTATATATAACACTTAAACATATGAGTTCTGTAAGATTATTGTAATTGACAAACCAACAGTGTAATAGACTGTACTGGAATGTGATCACATCCATCTTTAATTTAAAGAAATTAAAAAAAAAAAACTAAATAAGACTCCTTACACATGAGGGCCTGAATTTAGAAATCCTCCGAGCAAAAATAACAGCAACTAAATATAATGCTTTCCTTTATAGACAGCATAGCTCACAACTCATGGCCGGTTCAAAAGGAGGCAGGGTGAGCTTTTCCAACACAATTGAGGTCAAAAGCCAGGGCGGGATTACAGATTGGGGGTTTCAAATGCAGAATACCTCTTAAGAAGATATGGGCCACATCTAGCTGAGCCACTGACTGCCCATCAACAGGTACATGACATGCAGAGATGGCAGACAGCTGTACCTTGATGGAAGAGTACTTCAGGCCTGAATCTGAAAGGAACAACAGGTATTCCAGGATCTGATTAACTGGACAAGTAAAGGGATCCAGGTGGTGTGAAGCTGCCCAAATGGCAAAGCACTTTCACGTCATGGATGGATGGAAAGCGCATCCAGGGGATCGCTGGGGCAGCAGGATGGGAGGGAGAGCTAGTCGTCATTGTCCACCTGGGGACAAATGATCTAAGTGGTGATGAGGTTAGGGTAGTGCAGGAGGACTTCAAGGAGCTGGGGAAGGGTCTTAGAAAAGTGGCATGCACTGTAACCTTTTCAGAGGTGCTACCGGTCAGTAACAAGGGAGAGGACAGGGCACTCCACACCGTGATATTCAATGCATGGTTGAAGGACTGGTGCAGAGCAGAGGGCTTCGGCTTCATTGGGGACGGGGTCCCACCTGGAGGGATGCAGGCCTATACAAGTGGAATGGGCTGCATCTATCTGGAGGGGAACTAGGATCCTCAGTGAGAAGTTTAAATGCTTCATTGGCAAGCATTTGAATTAGCCAAGGGGGAGGCGATAGTAGGCAGGAAGAAGGTAACTGCTTCCTCCCCCCAACAGGATAAGGCAGTCAGTAGGGAGGGCCCTAGGGTTGGGAAAGCAACACTTAAACCTAAAACTGAGATAGAGTGGTAGAGATAAGGAAGAATGGGATTAAAAACAGGAGGGGGAGGGAGGAAAGGCAAGCGGATAGGAGGGGAGCTACTAGAAGGGGAGGTTGCAAAACTTGGAAGGTCATGTGCACGAATGCCCGCAGCTTGGGGAATAAAATTCCAGACCTAGTGGCCTTGACGGCTGAGGCAGACCTGGACATTGTTGCTGTTACAGAGACATGGTAGACGGGGAACTATGAATGGGATATAGCCATATCAGGTTACAATCTATTTAGAAAAGACAGGGTGGAAAAAAAGAGTGGAGGGGTAGCTGTCTATGTCAGGGAGGGAATTAAAGCAACTGAAGTTCAGGGAATTCAAGAGGGAGCAGAAGCACTGTGGGTCACCCTGGAGACATTAAGTGCACTGTCATTCACACTGGCATGATCTACAGGCCTCCAGCACCGGAGGAGGAGATGGATGGGGTGCTAGTGGAAGCCATGCACAAAATGACAGCCAAAGGTGAAGTACTGCTGGTGGGAGACTTCAATTTGCCTGATGTGGATTGGAGTACCCAGGCTGCAGCCACAGCCAGAAGCAGAGGCATCCTGGATGCCCTACAGGGTGTGTGTCTCATGTCGCTTGTGGCGGAACCCACCAGAGAAGGAGCAATACTGGACCTGGTACTCACCAAAAGGGGACAGAGTCACCAATGTAATGGTGGGTAGCCACCCGGGGTCCAGTGATCACTGTACGGTGTGGTTCAATGTGAGAACAGTGGAGGAGTCAAACCACAAGAAAGCAAGGATCATGGATGTCAGACAGGTCGACTTTGCGAAAATGTGGGACTGTATCAGAAAAGCCCTGGCAGGGAGGGAAGAAGAAGGGGAGAATGTAGAGAAACAATGGACTAACCTTAAGGGAGCCATAGCAAAGGCAACAAGCTTTTGTGTTAGGCAACTAAGCAAAACGAAGAAAAAAAAAACACTAAGGTTCTCAAAGGATATGGCCAGGAAGGTAAGAGAGAAAAGGCTAGCTTTCAAGAGGTACAAGGGAACAAAGAGGAGGGAAGACAGGGAACTGTATCTGGAAAAGTAGAGGGAGGCGGGGAAAGCAGTCAGGAGTGCAAAGGCACAAACAGAGGGAAAAACAGCCCAGGCAACTAAGAAAGGGGACAAGACCTTTTTCAAGTACATTAGTGAAAGAAAGAAGACCAGGGGTGGGACTGTGAGGTTAAAAAGGGAGGGAGGGGCGTGTGTGGAGGGGGACCTAGAAAAAGCAACAATCCTGAACAAATATATTTGTTTAGTATTCACAGAAGAAGGGGAAGGAGAAGGACCACTACTGGGCAATAGGAGCACCAGTGGGAGAGAGGTGGACACCAGTCCATTTATGGAGGAAAGAGTCCTAAAGGAACTCAAGAATCTGAAAGGAGACAAGGCAATGGGGTCGGATGGGATACATCCCAGAATATTAAAAGAATTTAGAGAGGTGCTGGCAGCACCACTAACAGCCCTATTCAACAAATCAATAGAGACGGGGTGGTTCCAGGGGACTGGAAGAGGGTGAATGTAATCCCTCTCCACAAAAGTGGGAACAGGGAGGACGCGGAGAACTACAGGCCAGTCAACTTGACCTCGGTGACGAGGAAATTAATGGAGTCACTGCTAAAGGAAAGGATTGTAATCAGTCTTTACTGAGGAATAAGAGGGTAATGGGTCTGAAGGGAGTACAAGGGGTGAGAATGGTGCAGAAATGGACACAAGTCCCTTTACACGAGAAAGGGTCCTGAAGGAACTGGAAGTAATAAGAGTTGATAAAGCAATGGGGCCAGATGGGGTGCACCCTAGGGTCCTTAAAGAACTAAGAGAGGTGGTGGCTGAACCTCTGGCTATCCTGTTTAGCCGATCACTGGAAACAGGGGAGGTACCCAAAGACTGGAGGACAGCAGATGTAGTCCCCTTATACAAAAGTGGGAACAAAGAGGAAGCAGGGAACTACA
The DNA here is from genome assembly GCA_016271365.2 of Neoceratodus forsteri. Taxonomy (NCBI): domain Eukaryota; kingdom Metazoa; phylum Chordata; order Ceratodontiformes; family Ceratodontidae; genus Neoceratodus; species Neoceratodus forsteri. Next base: position 357,862,767 of record CM028134.1, read on the forward strand.
GACCAGTCAGCCTCACCTCGGTAGTGGGGAAGATCATGGAAGCACTACTGAAGGAGAGATTGGTGGAACATCTGGTTGTCAATGGACTACAGGACCCAAGGCAGCATGGTTTCACCAGGGGGAGGTCATGTCAGACCAACCTCGTTGAATTTTTTGACTGGGTGACTAGGGAGGTAGATCAGGGGAGGGCAATGGACATGGCCTATCTGGACTTCAGCAAGGCCTTTGACACTGTGCCACATAGAAGACTATTACACAAACTGGGGAATATGGGTGTGGGCAGGACAGTAGTGTGGTGTGTAGGTAACTGGCTGGGTGGCAGGACACAGAGGGTGGTGGTAAATGGCTGTCACTCCACAGAGGGAAGAGTGACCAGTGGGTACCACAGGGATCAGTGCTGGGACCGGTCCTATTCAACATCTTCATCAGTGACATTGCGCAGGACCTAGAAGGCAGAATTTCACTGTTCGCTGATGACACAAAGCTCTGTAACAGAGTAGACACACCAGAGGGTGTAGACAGAATGAGAAGTGACCTGCAGAAACTTGAAGAATGGTCAGGGGTTTGCAGTTGAAATTCAATGCAAAGAGTGCAAGATAAAGCATATGGGGCACAAAAACCCTGGCACAATATATCAGTTGGGGGTGAGGATATAGCATGCACCAAGCAGGAAAGGGATCTTGAGGGTTGTCATCTCCTGATGACCTCAAGGTAGGGAAACAGTGTGACAAGGCAGCAGGTAAAGCAAATAGGATGCTGGGATGTATAGGCAGGGCATCACCAGCAGAAAAAGGAGGTCATAATTCCGCTATACAAGACACTAGTGAGGCCCACTTGGAGTACAGTGTACAGTTCTGGAGACCATACCTACATAAGGACATAGACAGGGTAGAGAAGGTTCAGAGGAGGGCAACAAAGATGGTGCATGGATTGCATCACAAGTCCTATGAAGACAGGTTGAAGGAACTGAACATGTACTCCCTGGAGGAGAGGAGGAGAGAGGGGATATGATAGAGACATACAAGTATCTTACAGGAGGAACAGGGTGCAGGAAAACACTATCTTTAAGCGAAAAGATGTTCCAGGACTAGAGGGCATGGGATGAAGTTGGAGTAGGGCGATTCAGAGAAACATGAGAAAGAATTTCTTCACAGAACGAGTGGTGGACAAGTGGAACACCCTGCCAGAGAAAGTGGTGGGGGCTGAAACAATCACGGGATTTAAGAATGCATGGGATAGACATAAAGGAATTCTGGAGGCCTGGGGTAAGGGGCTACAGACTTCTAGGAAAACGAACTGAACTTACAAGCTCAAATGGGCAGACTGGGTGGGCCATAGGCCCTTATCTGCCAACACTGTCTATGTATCTATGTAATATTTCTTGAATCCAGTGGAACACAGGATCCAAGGCAGCATGGATTCACAGAGGGAAGGTCTTGTCAAACAAATCTAATAGACTTCTTTGACTGGATGACCAGGGAGGTAGATCAGGTAGGGGCAGTGGATGTGGCCTACCTAGATTTCAGCAAGGCCTTTGACAGCGTCCCACATAGAAGGTTGATAAATAGGTTGGGCAGCTTGGGAGTGGGCCCCAAGGTGGTAAACTGGGTCAGAAACTGGTTGAGTGAAAGGACACACAGGGTGGTGGTAAATGGCGTTCAATCTGAGGAGAGGGAGATGACCAGTGTGGTGCCACAGATATCTGTGCTGGGGCCAGTCCTTTTTAATGTCTTCATAAGTGACATTGCAGAGGGGCTGGAGGGGAAGGTATGCCTCTTTGCAGGTGACACTAAGATCTGCAACAGAGTCAACACTGGGGCGAGGAAAAATGAGAAAGAACCTAAACATGCTTGAGGAGTGGCAGAGATTGTGGCAGCTAAGATTCAATGCAAAGAAGTGCAAAATCATGTATTTGAGGCACAGAAATCCAATGGAAGAGTACAAGATGGGGAGAGAGTTACCGAAGGCCACCAATCAAGAAAGAGACCTGGGGGTAATCATGTCAGATGACCTGAAGGTAGCCAGACAATGTGCGAAGGCTGTGGGGAAAGCCAGTGCGATGCTAGGGTGCAGAGGGAGAGGTATCACCAGCAGAAAAAAGTAGGTGATTATGCCACTATACAGGTCACTAGTGCGACCTCATCTGGAGTACTGTGTCCAGTTTTGGAGGCTGCATCTCCAGAAGGACATAGACAAAACAGAGGCAGTCCAGAGAAGGGCAACACAAATGGTGCAAGGACTGCACCAAAAGTCATATGAGGAAAGACTAGAGGACCTCAATATGTGTTCCCTGGAGGACAGGAGAGAGAGAGGGGGATATGATCGAAACATTCAAGTACATCAGTGGTATAAACAAGGTACAGGAGGGTAGCATCTTTCAAAAAAGAATGTGTACAAGAACAAGGGGGCATGATATGAGGCTAGAGTAGGGTAGGCTCAGGGGCAATGGGAGGAAGTACTTTTTCACACAGAGAGTAGTGGATGCTTGGAACAGCCTCCCTGAAGAAGTGGTGGGGGCAAAAACAGTAGGGAAATTTACAAATGCATGGGAAAGACAAGAGTACTCCAGCAATAAGGAAGAGATGGTAAGCTGCAGATCAACTAGGGTCTGTGGTAATGCATTAGGTAGGGAAAAGGGGAAGACTAAGTGGGTCCCATGGTCCTTATCTGCCGTCACCTTCTATATATCATGGAGTAAGTGGCTCTAGTGGAAGGTTTGCAAGCCATCACCAGGACCTCTGCCATCTTGGGAGAAAACCTGACGTGAGAAATAACTATGTCCTCAGGAGCCATGCATGGAGATGTAGCGACTTGAGGTCCAGATGGAACAAGGTGCCCTGATCCTGGGAGAGCAAACCTGTGCACAGCAGCAGGGACACTGGGGGTTCCACTGCCAGTTGCTGAAGCAGTGGGAACCAGATCTGGTGAGGCCAAAATGCAGTAAGGAGGATCATTGTTGCCCCCCTCTATTTGCAGCTTGATGAGAACTTGCTGAAGAAGAGGGAAGGGAGGAAAGGCATATAGAAACCTACGCGTCTTGCCAAAAAACTCCAGGCCCAGGAGTGAGCAAAAAAGCAGAAGTTTTACATTGAGTGGGGATGCAAAAAGGTCCAACTCTGGGCGACCCCAGTAGTTGAACAGGTCTGCCACCACATAGGGCAGGAACTCCCACTATTGAGCCGGAGACTTGGAGTTGCTTAAGCTGTCTGCTAAGATATTTTGCGCGCTGGGGAAGTGCACAGCTGAAAGATGAAGGCCGTGATCCAGTGCCCAATCCCAAACTTGCATCACCTCTTGACACAGAGGGTAAGAGTGGGTCCCACTCTGCTTGTTGATGTAATGGACCATGCTGGTGTTGCCCATCTGTGTCAGCAGTGGGCCTGGACAGAGAAGGGTCTGGAAGGCCAGAACGGCATGCAGGACTGCCCACATCTCCAGAACATTTATGTGAAGATGCCCCTGGGCTGTGCCTGCACTCCCTGGGTCTGGTGAGCCCCCAATTCTCAGCTGGATGCATCCGTGGTCAGTATTTGATGAGGGGGGGATAAGGAAGGGCACCCACTGGAGGAGGTTGCTGGGCTCCAGCCACCATAACAGGACTCTCTTTGCAGAGTCCAAGATCAAGACCATTTGGTTGAGATCATCTGTACACTGCTCCACTGTATCCTGAGTATCCAGTGAGGGATTCACATGTGCAGCCTGGCTAGAGGGACAGTGACTATGGCGGTCACCATATGACCTAGGAGGTGTAGGAACAAACAAGCTGGGACATGATGACAGAAGTTCAGCTGTCTGGCCAGCTCCATCAAGCGGTTTTCCTGTCCTATGGAAGGAAGGCCATGCCCTGAGCTGTGTCCAGGGCAGCCCCAATATACTGAAGGCGTTGGGAGGGCGAGAGGAATGACTTGGCCAGATTGATGGTCACCCCGAGGACCTGAAATAGGCAGTGGCTGTGCTCCAGAGTTAGCATGAGATGCTCCCTGGACAGGGCCACTAAGAGCCAATCGTCCAGGTAGGAAAAAATACATAGTATCCCTGGCACCAGAGGGCAGCTGCTACCACTGCCAGACACTCAGTAAAAACCCCAGGGTCTAAGGACAAGCCAAAAGGGGGAGCCCAGAATTGGAAATGAGCTCCCTGGAAATGAAAGCGTAGAAAGCGCCTGTGAGATGCATATATGTTGATGTGAAGGTATGTATCCTGCATGTCTAGGGAACTGATCCAGTCCACTACCGAAATAACAGGGGGAGAAGGCCCTGTAGCACGACCATTCTGAATTTCTTGTACTGAATGGATAGGTTTTGTTTGCTGAGGTCCAGGATTGGCCTGAGGTCTCTTGTATGCTTGGGGACCAGGAAGAAATGAGTCGTACCCCTGTCCCTGCTGGGAAATGGGGACTGGCTCTATAGCCCACTTTTGAAAAAGGGCGTGGATTTCCTCCCAGATCGGGGGACATGATGGGGCAGGTAATGGGACTGAGACGGGGGTTGTCTGGAGGCCATTCCAGGAACTCCAGAGAGTGATCCTGTTCAATTAATTGAATTACCCAGCTGTGTGATGTGATCTCCCTCCACTTGGAAGCAGAAATGACCCCCTACCACTACCTCCCACCCTGCCTGAGGGAGTGGGTCAGGCAAGGAGTCAGGAGGGGGGAGCAGACGCGGTGGGGGGCCGCTGGTCCCTCTCTGGGGATTTTGCTGGCAGAGGTGGCTGGGGGAGGCAAGGCAGGTGCTGTAGTCTTGCATTTCTCCGGGGTTCTAGCCAGTCGTCGGGCTTTGCAGGGAGGCTGATGATAAAAGGGGTGCTTTTGGGTATGTCTGGGCTGGGTATGATAAGGGGAGTGGACCAATCTAATGGCCCTCCCTGATGCCCGAAGCTTAGTGAGGATATCTTCCACATCGCTGCCAAACAGCAGGGAGCCCCTAAAAGAAGCATTCAGGATGGACTGCTGCACATCCTGTGCAAACCCTGAGACCCACAGCCAAGAATACCGGTGAAGGCAGATGCTGGTGGCTGCAGCCCTAGCTGACTCATTCACAGCATCGTAGGTGGTTCTGAGAAAGTGGTAACCGATGTCAAAGACTGCTTTGAGGTTGTCCTGCAATTCTTTCTTGGGAGCCCCCTGGGGTGGGGGATGGATGACCTCGTGGACCTTGTCCTACAGGGAATTCTGATATTGTAGCATGTGGCCAAGGTAGTTGAGGGTCTGGATGGTGAGAGTGGAGGAAGCAAATGTCTATTTGACAAAAAGATCCAAATGGCAAGACTCCAGGTCTGGGGGCAGGGAGCTCAGGTGTTTCGGCCATTTGGAGAGGTCATGGGTGGCATTGATGACCACCGAGTCTGCCTGAGCTTGTTCCCCTGAAAAAGGCCTGCCTTCTGGGATGTGATAAAGTCTATCTGCCTTGTGAGACAATGGCTGGGAGGCGATGGGGCTGACACCAGGCCGCCATCATCACATCCTCATAAGCATCACTAAGCTGGTGAACCACCAACAGTGGGGCGTCAGGCTTACATAGGTAAATGGCCAACCATCTACAGTCAGGGTCCTGTTCCTCAGAGCTGAAACCCATCACCACCTGGATACGGCGCATGACTGCAGAAAAGGAGGGGTCATCTGGGGGGGGGACTGTGGAATATCCTTAGGCATGGAGACCCCTTCGGAAGACCCAGAGGAGGGAGAAGGGGACCCTGAAGCATTGTTCCCTTCATCCCAAGCACCCTCATCCCCAGAATCAGGGAGGACCAGGTCTGGGTGATATCCGTCCCCTTAGTTGGTCAGGTGAACAGGGGAAAAGGTCAGCTGGGGCATCTGGAGGGGACGCTGGGGGTGGGAGACAAGTGGGTCCTGTGGGGGAGGTGGTGGGGCCGGGTCGGTATCCAGGAATGCAAGATCCCCTAGAGGGAGGACACCAGTTTCTGAATATCCACCATGACTGGCATAGGGCCTGAAGGAGGTGGATAAGGGTAACCCGAGGGAACCCCTGCGTAGGGAGAGGGAAGCCAGGATAAGGCCCCATGGAAGCCAGATGAGGGTAATATGAACCCTTGGGCGTAGGCTGGTGAGGGTATTGTGGCACAGCAGGTGATGTAGGGGCCAGTGAAGGGTAAGCCCTGTGTGGGTTAGAGTGAGGGCTGGGATCTGGCGAGAAGCCTATCTCCAGAGGGGCATGGACCAATGTGAAGTGTCCGAAGCCGAGGAAGCAGGCATTGGGAGGGGTGACGAAGGTGCCCCTGCATCCATATAACCCACATCAGTGTGGGGACTGCTGGCTGGGCCACTCTGCTGTACACCCAAGGAGGTGATGGGCCTAAGCAGCAGGGGTCTGGTGGGCTGGGAGGGCCCCTGGCCTGAAGCTCTTCCGCCAGTAACTGAAATACTGGCGGGTGGAGGAACCACCATTTGCCCTGAGGTGGGGGGGGGGCCTTGGTGGGATGCAGGACCGACCCCCTGGAGGAGGTGGACCTTGACACAGCTGTGCAAGAGTGTGGCGACCGCAAGTGGGAAGATAAAGACTGGGACCGGTGCTTCCCTTTGTCCTGGTGCTTGTGCTTTCTGCTAGGTTAGTCCTGGGGCTTGGCCGGAGCCGAACCTGAGGACTGGGTCTGGGAGGCCAAAGTTTGGGCTTGAGTGGCCAGAGGTTGGGCCTGGGAGGCCAGAGAAGATAATGCCTGCAGTTCCTGCTCCATTGAGGTGACCTTCATCTTGAGTAAGTGCCCCTCAAGAGTTCACTGACGGAGGTGCCAAGTGAGCGTTGAACCTCTGGCAGAACTCACAAGATGAGATGTCCTGGTTTGGGCTTAGGCAGAAAAAGACAAGCTGAAGTGCCGTCCTTCTTGGAAATTTGCTGGCCATAAGCACACTTGTTCCAATGCTCCGATGTCGACGAGGATGGAGAAGAAGACATAAAAGGCAGTAAACAACACTGAAATATGGGGAAAGAAAGTACAGTTACGTAAGAACTTACCATAACAGTAGATCTTCGAGAGAGGCTCTTGCAGTAGGTAATTACATATAGGACTGAAGCCGGCAGGCGTCAGGACCGCACGGAAAAATTTCTAGCTAGCAGTCTTTGGCGGGGGACTGCCCCAACGTCAGGTGACTGACGTCATATGACGTCAGTATAAAGGGGCGGTCCCCCATGCCCGCCTTCCAGTTCTTTCCCGCCAAAGGCCCAAAAGGGTGACATGAGAGAGAAGCGGATATTTTCCAACCTGGAAAAGGAGCTAAAAAAGCTTAGGGGGATGGAGGGCGGGAAGGTATTACCTACTGCAAGAGCCTCTCCTGAAGATCTACTGTTATGGTAAGTTCTTATGTAACTGTACTATCTATCTTCGAGAGGGCTCTTGCAGTAGGTAATTACATATAGGACTGAGTCCCGAGCAGTCTGGAACAAGAAGAAGCAAATGGGAGGAGGAAAGCTACTCAAAGTATATCCTCTAGCTGTGAAGGCCTTAGGGAAGGAGGCCTTGCAGAACAGCAAGCCCGAAGCCTACTCTACGGCCAGAGGCAATATCCAGACTATAATGTTTTGTAAAGGTATGGACGGAAGTCCAAGTGGCAGCAGCACAGATGTCTGCCGCTGACACATTCTTGAAACAAGCCACTGAGGCAGCAACTCCTCTGGTGGAGTGGCCTCTCACTTGACCCAGAAGGGTCTTGTTGTACTTGTCATAACAGAAAGTGATGCAATGATCCAACCATTTGGACAGGCATTGCTTAGAAACAGCATTGCCTTCTCTTTTGTGGGCAAAAGAGACAAACAGTTGATCAGTCTTTCTGAGATCTTTGTTCTGTTAGTGCAGTATCTCAGAATTCGGTGAACGTCCAGAGTGTGTAAGAGATACTCCCCTTGATTGGAGTGTTCCATAAAGAAAGCAGGTAACCCTATGGACTGGTTCAATGTAGATTCTGCTACCACCTTGGGGAGAAACTTAGGGTTGGTGTGCAGAGCCACACGTTCCTTGTGAAAAATCAAATATGGGATTTTACACATCAGGGCCTGGAGCTCGGAAATCCTCCAAGCAGAAGTAATGGCCACTAGGAAGAGAGTCTTCCATGAGAGGAACTTCATGTCTGCTGAGGCTGCCAGTTCGAAAGGAGGCAGAGTAAGCTTCTTGAGGATGAAATTCTAATCCCAAGGAGGGGCAGGAACCCAGCTAGGGTGTCTCAAGTGGAGAACCCCTCTAAGGAAAGTCTTAGAGACCTCCAGCTGAGCAAACGTCCTGTCTGCAAAAGGGACACGGTAGGCCGAAATGGCTCCCATGCGTACCTTCAAAGATGAGTGACTGAGACCCAGATCAAAGAGGTGGCACAGGTAATCCAGCAGCGGCCCAACAGAGCATGAGAAAGGCTCGAAATCTTTTGAAGTGGCCCAGATTGAGAACCGTTTCCATTTCATGGCATAGGTAGACCTAGGGGAGGGTTTTCTAGCCTCTACCAGAATCTCAGCCACTTGGGGTGAAACCCCAAATCGGGCTTGAGCTACATCTGCAGGAGCCATGAGTGCAGTTGAAGGGACTTGAGACCTGGATGGACCAAGGTCCCCTGATCCTCGGTCAGTAAAAGTCGCGACAGAGGAAGAGGAGGTTCCTCTGAGTATTGTTGCAGAAGAGAGAACCAAACTTGCCTAGGCCAGAAAGGAGCGATCAGTATCATTCGAGCTCCTTCTGAACCGAGTTTCTGTAAGACTCTCGGAATCAAAGGGATCGGGGGAAAGCATAGACGAATCTGTCCTTCCAATCTAGAGACAGAGTGTCTCTCCAAAAAATGCCACGCTCTGGAGCAAGCGAGCAGAAGTCGGGAAGCTTTGCGTTTAGAGGTGAGGTGAACAGGTCCACCTGTGGTGTTCCCCAACGTAGGATGATATCGTCTAAGACCCCCTGATCCAGTTCCCACTCGTGAGCTTGAGCAGATGAGCGAATGAGTTTGTCTGCCAAGGTGTTCTCAACCCCAGGACGTGAATTGCCGTAAGGTGGAGGGTGTGCTGAACTGCCCAATCCCAAACTCGCATTGCTTCCCTGCAAAGAGGGTAGGAACAAGTCCCTCCCTGTTTGTTGATGTACCATACCACACACATATTGTCAGTCTGTACAGCTAAGTGGCCGGGAAGGAGGTGCAGATGCAGAGCTTGAAGAGCATAAAACACTGCCCAAGGCTCAAGCACATTGAAGTGAAGCATTTTCTCGAGCTTGGACCAGGAGCCCTGGGTCCTGTGAGGTCCAAGATGGGCTCCCCAACCTTTGCCCGAAGCATCTGTGGTCAGAGTCTGGGAGGGGGCAGAAAGACAGAAGGGAACTCCCCAACAAAGGTTCTCTTGAACCATCCACCACTGCAAGTCCCGAACCATGGGAGAGGAGACTAGGACAAGCTGGTCCAGGTCGTCCACCAACTGATCCCACTGAGACCAAAGTGTCCACTGAGAGATCCTCATGTGGAGCTGAGCGCGAGGGACTGTTGGGATTGCAGCCTCCATAAGCCCGAGGAGGCGAAGGACCGATCTGTCACTGACCCGCCTGCGGCCGGACAACAGGCTGACCTGAGCCTGGAGTGTGGCCACCCTGTCCGGTGGCAGGAAGACCCTACCAGAGGTCATGTCCAGGATTGCCCCGATAAACTAGAGCCTCTGGGATGGGATCAAGTGGGACTTGGAGTGGTTGATGGTGATGCCCAGGGAGAAAAACACCCCCTGGGTAAGGGAAAGGAAGCGCAGGAGATCCTCCCTGGACGGGTATGCAGGTAGGTCGCTACCACCTAAAGGCATTTGGTGAACACCCGGGGTGCCAAGGAAAGACCAAACAGGAGGGCCATGAACTGGTAGTGGTCCCCCTGGAAAGCAAAATTGAGGTATTTGCGGTGAGAAGGACAGATAGGGGTGTGCAGGTAAGCATCCTGCATACCCAGAGCGCACAGCCACTGTCCCGGCCGAAGGAGGGGCAGGAGACCCTGTAGGGAGAGCATCCTGAACCTCTTGTACTCCACGAACAAGTTCAGGAAACTGAGGTCGAGAATCGGCCTTACATCTCCTGTCTTCCTCGGGACCAGGAAGAAGTGGGAATAGTAACCCGTTCCCTGAAGAGGAAGGGGGATGGGCTCTATCGCCTCCTTCAGCAAAAGTGCTGAAATCTCTTCCTGGACCAGAAGAAGGTGTTCCGAGTACGACAACCTTGGGGGAGGGTGACGAGGTGGTTTCTGGAGAAACTCTATTGAGTGTCCTTCTGCGATCAGCTGGAGCACCCAGGAATCTGAAGTTATCTTCTCCCAACCCGGGAGGTGGAGGGAAAACCTCCCTCTTACCGGTTCCTCCGGAAGGCCCAGAGGCTGTGGGAGAGGAAAGGAGTCAGGTGGTGTGGGGCAGCGTCGCGGCTGAAGCACCCTCTGCTTTTTTGGGCGGACGGGGCTTGGCAGCTGGAAGGGCCCGGCGTTTAGCGGCCCGCTTTCCCTTGGGTTTCGCCTTTTGCTGATTCCGCCTGTGAAAGAGACGGTGCTGCGTTTGATGGGGATGGTACATGGAGTCCACAGACTTCAGTGCAGTCCCTTTCTCCTGCAGATCGGGGATAATGTCCTTGACATCACCACCGAACAGCACCAAACCCCGGAAGGGCGCTTCCTGAATAGCGGACTGCATTCCGGGACCAGCCCTGACACACGGAACCAGGCATGGCGTCGTAAGTCTATGGCGAAAGCGGAGCTCCTACCAGCAGTGTCCACTGCATCATAAGTAGCATGAAGCATGTGCCAACTGGCCAAATGTGCAGAGCTGACAAGGTCAGCCACTTCTTGTTTGACTTGAGAGTCCAGAAGGGAGTCCAATTTGGATTCCACCTCACTAAGAATCGCCTTCTGGTAATCCCCCATGTGACCGACATAATTTAGTGCCCTGATACCCAGAGTGGAAGAAGCATAGATTTTCTTCCCCTACTGGTCCAGAAGACAGGATTCTTTGTCAGGTGGAGATGAGCTCAGATGTTTCGGGTTAGCTGTTTGGCCATGAGCGGCACTAATCACGACCGAATCAGCTCGAGGGTGAGAATCTAAAAAGTTAACACCCTCGGGAGCCTGATATAGCCTGTTCAACTTCCGAGGAAGTGGGGCTAAAGCCGACGGTTGCTTCCAAAGAGTGGAAACAAGATCGGCGTGAGGCTCAATCTAGGATGGCACCAAGGTGGGAGTTGTCACGGGCAGATCCAGATGCTCAGCGAGTTTCTTACACTAGGGATCCGGCTCCAAGGAATGCCACTTATGAACCTCCTGGATTTTGCGTAGCAACTCCGTAAAAGAAGGATCCTCCGGAGGGGACTTCAGAGGAGTCCTTGGCCTGGGCTTAGATGGAGAGCGTGGCTCGTCGTCCAGCTCGGAACAACCATCGGAGTCATCCGAGGAGGAAGAAGATGATGAGGAAGACTCCCTCTCCCAGCGTGGGGGAGGAATGGACCCTTGGGGAAGCATGTCCTGCCCCGCCATGGAACCAGAGGGCTCGGCCCTGGTGTCCGGAAGTGGGGAAGGAGTCTGTCATCGCGGTCGTATGGGAACCGGAACGGCACCATCGTTGGGAGACGACTCTCCACCTCTCCGGTGAGCTGAGCCTTGGCCTCAGCCCACCAGGAGGCCAGAGTCTCCTTCAAGTCCACCGGCGGCTGAGGGGGTGGTGGAGGAGGAGGAGGAGGAGGAGGGGGATACGGGTATAGATTATACCCATAAGGCACGTATCCATAACCCGATGGCGGGAAGCCCAGCATCGGGTATTGAGGCCCCGGGTACTGTGGCGTCAGATAGGCCAGCATTGGGTACTGGGGCGTCGGATACTGCGGAGCCGGGTAAGACGGCGTCAGATGCGACGGGGTCGGATACCCGGGAACCGAGGGGTCTGCCGGAGCAGACGGCCCAGTCAGAGGGCCCACGGGCGGGTCTGGAGCAGAAAGCCCAATGGGCAGAGGGCCCGACGTTGGAGCGGCATCTGGAAGCAGGATATCGCCCGGGGTCGGCAAGACTGGCGTCAGGGCCGGCGTCTGGGGAGCCAGTGTCGGGGCCGGCGTCTGGGGAACCGACTTCAGGTCGGTCGGCCCAGAGGGCGGACGGTCTGACGGGGGTGCAGCAGGAACCCCGGCATCGCCCGGGGATGGAGGGAAAAAATCCCCGGGGTCAGGCTGAGGAGACCCAGGGTCCCCAGAGGGCAGCGAAGGCTGCGGGGAGCCAGAAACTGCGGATGTTGGAAGGTCCAGCGTCGGCTCAGCCGCTGTGCAGACATCGGGCAAGCCGACGTCCGACTTATCAGTGGGGTCTGGGCGGATGCCAGAGGGGCCGACGTCCGACATAGCAGACCCGTCACCCGAGGCAGGTTGCGAAGGAGGGGCGGCCTCGTTGGGTGGAAGAGGGGCCATGTGCTACCCCCGAGGAGTCATGCAGCTTATCGACCTTCTCCATGCGGGCGTCGGAGGAGCCGACATCCGGCTTACTGGAGCCGCTCTAACCAGTAGGCCGCACAGTGACTGCTTTACCGGAAGTGGAGGCCTCCAATAGCCCAGAGGTGCCCGAGCGGCCCGAGCGTGAGCCAGACAGCGGGCCGACGCCGCTTTGAAACCTCCAAGGAGGCCGTCATGAATCGGCTCCCTGGGGATGTTATCTGAGCACGGCGACCCGAGAAGGCAGCGGTGGATGAGGCCCTTATCCCAGTGCTTCTCCTTGTCTTTTTTCTTGCGATGGCCTCGGGAAATGGACGCTGCCGGAGCTTTTAACTCCTTTTCCATGGAGAACATTTTCTTCTTTAAAATATAGGCCTCCAGGGACTGCTGCCGCTGTCTGCGGGTGGCCGTGTTGAATTTAAGGCAGTGCTGACACTTCTCCACCTGATGATCTGGGCCTAGGCAGAAGAGGCACTGGGAATAGCCGTCCTTGTGTGGGAGTTGGGCGCCGCATGAGTCGCACTTGTTCTTGTGCTCGGAGGGTGTAAGGGACGACATACACCGACGAATACCTGACAAAATTGAAAAATCGAAATAACTCGGTAAAACTACCAATGACTAAGGGCTAACGAAATGCTGAACTTTCTCACGAGCGCCTGACATGAGCCAATGGTGGGAAAGAACTGGAAGGCAGGCATGGGGACTGCCCTTTACACTGACGTCGTATGACGTCGGTCACTTGACGTGGGGGCGGTCTCCTGCCTGAGACTGCTAGCTAGAAATTTTTCCGTGGGGTCCTGACACCTGCCGCCGTCAGTCCTATATGTAATTACCTACTGCAAGAGCCCTCTCGAAGTAAGATCTTGGGTGAGAAAAATAAAGAAGGTGTGAAAATGGCGACTGAAGCAGCAGCGATTTCCTTACAGATCCAATGTGACTTGGTCGATGGCAGGAAAGAACTGGGGAGGATATGGGGGTCGCCTACCTACATAGGTAAGCTTATGTCAGAGAGTGACGTCGGAGGTGGGTGGCCCCCTCTGGTAGGCTGCTAGCTAGAAAGTTTCAGTGTGGTCCTAGTGTCTGACGGCAGAGTCCTACGTGTGATGGCCTGCTGCAAGAGATTCCTCCTAAGTAAGATCAATTTTACAGTTTTTGAAGCCTGTTGGTCCTGTATAATTTTTTTTGGTCTTTCAGTCATGCCAGTCACTGAAAGACCTTGAAAAAAATAGTGTTGTTCAGTTCCCAGTAACAAATAAAATATTTTTCCTCCCAGATAGTGAGAAAACACTATGCTTTGCAGCACTATTTTAAATCAAGAAAATGGTCCAGTTTTCAAAAATGGGAACTGGGTGCCAGTTTGACAAAAAAGAAAAACAAAAGCTTAAATATACTTAAAATCAGTGTCTTTTGTTTAACAAAACACAATTGGGTCCCTTTAAGGGGAACACACAGCAGCCTTCTCCGGTTCCTGGAACCGATTGGGAACTGGAGAAATGGCAAAATATACAAAGAAATAATTTCAAACACCTAACTAACACAGAGTTATCAAGAACTAACTTGGAAAAGTTAAAATAATAAAAATGTTTTTAAAATTAAACAAACTGAAGACCAGAAGGCTGGAAATGAAAATTATGTAACTATCGTAATTCTTGATCTTCTTGTATATCTTTACCATTCATCACTGGTGAGCTATACGCCAGAGGCGCTATGACCTTTGCAGGAGCTTTCATCTTACAAATTTTTTCCTGGGGGAGAAGCTGGCATCATAGACAGTGCTACCCATGAGGACAACGCACAGCTTGCTGCTCGAGTGTCAGTAACAGACACCGACTCCTCCCTCACCTCAGTTCTGTCCGCCAGAAAGAGTAAAAATTAGATATAGAGAAAAGAGGAGGGTGGGGCAAGGGAGCACGAGAGATAGTAAAAGGAAAGGATATAAACAGAAAGGAGAAAAAGCCAACACAGGAGGAGAGGGCGGCTACCTGAGGGTGTGGCATAGGGAGGGGGCCCCAACCACTGGCAGTCCTAAGGGATAGAGAAGTAGGAAGGGTTAAGGACGTTTCAAGAGAAGAAAAGAAGAAGCAGGGATAGTAAAGGATGATGAGAGACCCCATGGCACCCCATTCCCCCCTGGGAGACAGGATGAAGATGTCAAGGGTGGCATCCACCTCTACATTCACCAGGCACTTCTCATGAAGGAGAGACTGGCCTGTCTCCCATCTGAGAAGAGACCGGGCTGTTTGAACTACGATAGCCCGGCAAAACAACACCAAAGCTGAAACCAGAGGGGACGCCTGTTGAAATCCTGGGGAGTAAGATGCCGGGGTCTCTGCAGGTTGCTCTAGGGTGCGGGGGTGGGGACAGGACCCACCCCGGGACAAAGGACCCCTCAACAGTCATTCCAGATACATTCTGTAACTGATCCCGAGCCAAAGGCAAGAGAGAAAAAGTCATGGAAGGAGGGGAACTGCCCCAGGTCAACCAGATTGGTTCACGAGGAAAAAGAGACAAGGGGATGGGTCCTTGGGTCCCCCAGAGCCCACTGGGATTCGAAGAGTCCCAAGGGAGGACTGAATTTTGGTCCTGCTCAGAAGGCAAGATGGAGATCAGGAGGGACCTGAGGAGCCCTTATTATCAAAAAGGGCCCCGCTTGTCATCCCATCTTCAAGGAGAAGAACTAATCCCCTGGAGGAATATAAGAGCAGAAAAGCCAAAGGTTTACCCCATAAGAGTATCTACGGAGGGGAGAGCAAGCAGGGAGGAGGCACTGCTTAGAGGTTGAGGCACCAGAGGGGATGGTGTGCGGGAAGCAGTGATGAACGGTGAAGATATACAAGACAATCAAGAATTATGGTAGGTACGTAATTTTCATATCTTCATGTATGTAACTTCACCATTCATCACTGGTGGATAGGTACCAAGCCTCCCGAAGGGGACCTGGCATTTCCCTGAGGGCAGGAGTTCCCTCAGCCCCTTGTGGGGGAGAACCCCTATATGGGTCTGGAGAGGTCAGAGACTGATTAGGGTGAGACGGGGGCTCCCGTGACCTGGGAAAGGAAGGTGCCCCACTAATTCCCACATCACCCTGTGGGAGAAAAAATGGACTCCTTGGAAGGGGGAGGCAATCACCTTACACCGGGCCAAGGGCAATAACCTGGAAAGGCAAAGCCATGCTGCCTGTCTTATACAGACTGCAGATTCTGCCAACCTAGAAACTACCGCATTAGCATCATATAATGCCCTTGAGAGATGCCTCGCTAGCTCCAGGCCAGAAGCAGAAAGACAGATGGCCTGCCTGGTTGCCTCCGAGTCAGGCAAAGTGGCTAGGAGCTGTCCTAGCACCATCCATAAGTGTCTAGCATAGACAGCCATATGGGCCTGATGGGCTGAAATACATAGAAGGAGATGCGGCGAGGAAAAAATCCTTCTTCCCCCCAGCAGTTAAACTTGGCAGAGTCAAACTCTGAGGCAGTTATCAATCTCGGTGGCCCGTGCCAGAGGGGGTATCCAGTAGCTCTATCCCCAAAGTGGAGTGAGGCATGGAACCTGGAGACCCCGGGGGGGCATGATACCTGCACTGGCAGTCCCTCAGGGGCAGGGGGGTAGAGGGAGTCTGTCAGACACGATGGGACGCTTCTTGAAAAGGAACAGGACACGGAGGAATGACCACATTCTCCTAGGAGAACATGCATCACTTGGGCAGGATCATTGACTTGCAAAATGGGAAATGTGGAGCTCCTTCAGCAACCTCGACAAGAACAGCTGATAACTGGTGATATCAGCATCCGAGGACAGGTGGACTTACGGTTCTTCTTCCTCAAGGGAGGAAGATGAGGAGGCAGAGGAGCTTGATTCAAATCGGGGTGCTGCGGGGTGTTCTGGTCTAAAAATTACCTGGTCCAGAACTCTAAGTTAGCGTGGGAAAGCTGCAGCCGAGCCTCTGACTTGGTCCCAAGACAGGGGCCCCTTAGGACCAGAAATGCCCAGAACAGCAGAAGAGCGACACAAGAGGATCCAAAGAAGGAGGAGGAGAAGACTGGCGAGCCAGAGGAGGATACCTGCAAGGGCTTTGGGAACGTTCACACGATCCCTCCAGAAGGGTGGGGCTACGCAAAGAATCCACAGAAGGTTGCACAACTGCGCAGGTATGGCCTAAGTGGTGCCCTAAAGAAGAAGCCCCACAGTGTAGAGACTGGGGCCAGTTTGGTCATTGTGGGCGGCCCCTTACCCCACCTGATGCAGAGGCTCCCCCACTGAGGACAGCGAAAACATGAGGGGTCGGCACTGCGACTCCTCCCAGAGCCACCAGCAGCTCTGAGAGAAGACCTCTGTGCCACCCTAGGCACTCTCAAGCCCTCCACCTCTAGAGAGAGACCTGCCCCTCGTCTGTCCCTGAGGCATCGAGGGGGTCAACACTGGAGGAGGCACAGGCATTTGCAAGCCTGCTACGGCAACCCCCGAGTTAGCCCCTAATACAGGAATAGAAGCCGTGCTGCTCCCAGCTTCAACACTGGATTCGGACCCCACAGAAGTATCGACCTCTGACTTGACATTGGGTGTGGTGCTGCCCCTAGACCCAGCACTGCTCCATTATTGGCACCGCCCTTCTCCACTGTACCAGGCTCAGCGTTGCCCTTTTCCACGGAGCCGGAGACGGCGCCATGAGAGTCCCCGGCACTGCTAACAGTGCCAGAAGACTCGGAGATGGCGACCCCAGAGCTAGTCTGGGGGGGGATGAAGACACCTCCAGAAATTTGCTGCTAGACCTCATAGGGCAGTGAGACTCTTCTGAGCTGGAGAGTTCCTCAGAGGGGGGCAACCACTCTGGGTCAGACCAGTCCTCCTCCGAGGAAGAGAGCAGGGCAACCGGGAGAGAGGTTACAAAAAACAATAAAACAAGAATACAGTAAAAAAAAAGGGAACCCATTTGGTGGTTTCAAACAATGATGAACTACGCAGTTTGGCTCTTCAGCTTCCATGAGGTGCACTCTCGATGGCAGGAAGAACAGAACTGAGGTGAGGGAGGAGTCGGTGTCGGTTACTGGCTGACGTTCGAGCAGCATGCTGTGTGTCGTCCTCATGGGCGGCGCCATCCACAACATCAGCTCCTCCCCCAGGAAAACATTTTGTAAGCTGAAAACTCCAGTGGGGTCATAGTGCCTCTGGCATATAACCCACCAATGATAAATGGTGAAGATACATACAGGAAGATCTGTACTTCTGGATGACTGCTCTCTTCAGGCGGAGAAAAAAATCTGAAGTTAGAACACTAGGGGTAACGTGACCACAGTACACAGCTTGAACTTGTATTCTAAGTTAGCATATTTATTTATTTAGCTTATTTTTGTTTACTGGGTAGGGTACATTAGCCAAGTAAATGCCTATTTTCAGGCACGACCTGAGAAGATACAACAGTGTGAAGAATAATCATAAGGAGATATACCGCACAGGAAAATAGCCTGGGGTCAGGCAAACAACAGGAGCAATAAACAGTTCAAGAAGTTTACCTGCATGGGTTTGAGAGTATAAATATACATAGTTCTATCTCTGGGGCTCACACTCTGGCGGGATGATGCTTGTTGTAAAGCATCAATGATGAATTCCTGATTGAAACAGATAACACACAAGTCCACATCCAATAATAAAAAACTCTTCAGCTGTGTAAATGATTATCAGAGCATGCTCCAATACATTTAGATGGCAGCCGACTGAACTGGCGAATCTTCAGCAGCACCTACTGCACAACAGACCACTCAGAGAGATCACATTTAAGGTTTACTTGCATGTGATCTCTATGGGAATATTTTTGGGCAGGCAGGCGGTGTTAGTAGAACACTGAGTGCCGGCAAGAAGTCTGTTGGCTTATGACAAGCAGTGTTAAAAAGAAAAGAGATACTCTATCAGATCCAGAACCCTCTGTAGTAACCTAGGCCTTGCCTGTTCAGAGTCAGGCTCAGCTCTGATAAACTCCAGACAATGGCTTCAACTTTGGCAAGTTCAAGATGGAGCCCCCCCCCCCAAAGAAGGTCTTCATGGTGACATAGGGAGCCTCATGCATCTCCATAACTGACTGGCCTTGAACTTGGCAATGATCCAGATAGGGGTAGACACTGATCCTTCACCAAAACAAGTAGGCTGCGACAAGCAAGAGGCACTTGATGAAGACTCAGCATACAGAGAAAAGGTTGAAAGGCACTGTTTGGACCTGAAAAAGGTTCCTGTCCACCCTTAGTTGCAGGAAGCACTTATGGGATGACTAGATCAGGATGTGGAAGTGTGCATGCTTGAGATCTAAGGTGCAAAACTGACTTAAAGAAACATTTACTCCTGATGTTTTGTGTTCTTATAATATATGTTAGAACGTAGTTCTAAACAGAAATCTGTGAAGCTCAAAATGTGGTTCTGCTGCAGTAGTGACATCACACTGTTTTGTCCAGGAGTGCTACGGTAACCTGGCACAACATACAGTACTCCCCAACCTCTTCATCGCCAAATTCAAACAGAAGTGCAGTAATGGTCTGCAAACTCATTTATCACAACAATCTGCATAACAGTTTGAAATAGTGCTTACTCTGGAGTCAGTAAAAATCTATTTTCAGTAGAGGTATTACTGTTCAAGTTGTAAGCCCAGCCGCAGTC
The DNA here is from genome assembly GCA_016271365.2 of Neoceratodus forsteri. Taxonomy (NCBI): domain Eukaryota; kingdom Metazoa; phylum Chordata; order Ceratodontiformes; family Ceratodontidae; genus Neoceratodus; species Neoceratodus forsteri. The sequence goes on from CM028134.1 coordinate 357,881,808, forward strand.
CAAAACGGAAGAGAATCACCGTGATTGAGGATTAATTTTCCAATTCTGAACGAGGTTAGTGTCATCGGTTGTTTGGATACCCATCAAAATGCTGGCAGCCAATATCTGTTAGACTCCAAAAGTAGACCTGGAGGTGAGGGGTGAAGAGGTGTTGGGGTGAGGGTTGATGTCACACGAGCCGTTGCACCTACTGTAAGAAACAATTACTCACCAAAGTAATATTACTTCTTCCAGGGTATTCTTTAGCATTATTGACAGATGCAGTATGCCAGCCAGGTTCAGCTGCCTCGGAGAGGAGAAGTCAATGCAAATGAGGAAGGCACTGGCCAATCAGGATACAGTTAGAGTAGAGTGCTGCCTGCAGTCAGCCTGAGGGACCTCAGAACACATTTCGGGGCTGAAAAAGAGCAAAAACTGTGCCCACTAGGGGCAAAAAAACTGTTAGCAATAACCCACCATATATTCTAACCCACTAAAAAGAAAAAAATATGTATTTATTTATTTTTTAATCACAGGAAAGAATGACAGTCATCAAATTTGGCTAAATCCAGTAACAGAACCTTTAGACAAGGTTTCCAGGGGAGGAAGGGTGGGAGTGTCAATAATGCTAAAGAATACCCTGGAAGAAGTAATAGGACTTCGGTGAGTAATTGTTTCTTCTCACCCCAGGAATTCTTTAGCATCTATTGGCAGATGCAGACTTCAAAGCAGTGTAGTTGGGAGGAGGGCACAGAAACCTATTTTAAGAAGAGGCTCTGAAGTACCGTCCTGCCAAACATGACATCCTATCAGGCTACACATCCAAGAAAAGATCTTATTGAATGTGAGAAGCAAATTTCAAATAAGTGATCTGCACACTTCTAGTAAGGATATAGCCTTGAACACTGCAGAGGAGGCAGCTGTTCTCCAGGAAGTAGGCCCTAAGCACGAGAAGGGCTGAATGTCAGCCTTGCTGTACCAGACCCAAAATATGGGAAAACAGTCCCATGGGAAAATATTGTTGGTCACTGGTTTCTCCTTTTCTGTGAAATGCAAGAAAGGAAGGGATAATAATGACAGTACCTGAACTGCTAGGACTGCTGATACAGACCAGCAGGACTAATTCATGCCCCATCTGAGCAGCTTGAGATGCCTAGACAGGACTTGCCTGAGAGCAGTACTGGCAGGGAAAAAGGGCTGATAAAGGTGGAAATGGTAGACACTCGGGAAAAGGATTTCCTATCCATCCAGAAGACTAAATTGTTCTTAAAGGCACTGAGAGGATAAGGCCTAAAAGAAAAAACCTGAAACTCTGAAAATCCATCTGACATAGAAAAGACAAGCAGAAAGGTTGTCTTCAATGTTACTCGCTTCAAGACAGAATTGTCACAGGTTCAAAGGGACACCCCATGAACTTGAGTATACAGAGGTTTGTGTTCCATGGGAAAAAAAACTCCAGTCCCTAGAAGGGTCTGGATGTGAAATGGCTCCTTGTGGAATTCTTTGAAATGGTCTGAGAAATGACAGATGTCTCTTGCCTGACAGAAAAAGAATCCGAGTAACCGCTAGGTGTACTCCCAAAAAAGAGGCCTACTGGCCTACTGTAGATAAGAAAATAAAACCTTTTTATTTTTACAGGCAACAAGGTACAAAGACCAAACTAGTTCCGTGTACAAGATAGTAATGCCTGGATATGAACTAAATAATCCAGTCATGAGAGGAAAGAGGGTTGTCCTTGTACCGGAGGATACATTTCCACTAGGAAACTGAGGGTTTTGGTACTAAAACTTTTTCTTTTTAGACGTTCCAGGCCTTATTTGGCTACAGGGACTCTAGGATAGCTAGCCTCTCAAGAACCAGGCCTTGAGGAGAAAAGACTGGGAGCTGAGAAAACACTACTCCTGTGCAAGAAAGAAAGTAGCTTGTGGAAACGAAAGCAGCCAGAAGGCTGTTTAACTGAAACATTTTTTATCAGGAAGTACCAAGGTTGTCCAGAGCCACTGGGATTGTGGTGACTGATTCCTTAACTAGAAAGGTACTAAGGAAACAAGGGATATATGGAAGAGAGAGAGAACACTTCTCCGACCAGTCTTGAGATAAGAAAGTCCGTTGGAAGGAACCCCGAGCTGGGGCCTGCAACAGGAAAAAGGAAAAAACTGGTGGTTCAGTCTGGAGGTGAAAATTCAGATCTGGGCCTGACATTACCCCCGAACGATGTGGCTAGGACTTGTGTGCCGAGGGCTCACTTGTGGTGGCCCTGACTAATGCAGCTTAGAGGATCTGCCAAGGGGTCCACTTGCGGTGGCCCTGACTATGCCAAAGTGTTGTCCTTGCCCGATAGATGGATAAGTGACTAAGACACTGCCAAAGAAGCCAGCTAGAGATCAAAACTCGTAGCTACTGAGGAGAGATTGGAAGCCTTGTGTCCCAAATGCTCACTGGTGTGATACAGGGCAGGAATATCATCCGGTCCTCTCTGAACTAAATGACCTCTGGACTGAAATAAAGCAGGCCTGATGGAGATGCTCTGATATTTCTGGGACTGATGAAAGAAGGACTCTCTCAGAAACCAAGACCCAATGATGGAACCTCCCCGAAGGGAAGCGCCCACTGGAAAGAAGCCTCTGTACCGAAGATTTGAAGGGGAGAGGTGTGAAGTTCACCATTTCCTTACACCAGTCCGGCTTCTAACAGGGTTCAGGCTTCACGAAAATTCTGTTACTTGGAATCTGACCTAGTGGTCTAGCCCCTGGGACTCTAGTGACACAATTATGCACCATATACAGGGAACAAACTTCCCCTGATAAGAGATGAGCATTGCCCCTTAAGAGTTGCCGAAATTTAGATGGTTAGGGAACTTTTTTTTTTTTTTTAGTAGGTTTAAAAAAAACCAAGACTATAGGAAATAACATGTCAGACTTAGGACTTGAAAAGCAAAGTCAAGGAGAATTGGCTAAGGATGGTCAAACCTCTGAGAAGGGAAACCAGGAATTCCCTGTCTTCAGGTGAGAACCACCAACCTACCCAGATACCTGGAGAACAGCCTGAATTTTTACTCCATATCTGAGAACACTCTGGAGGCATGGAAGAAAACTGGTAGCTGTCTGAGAAAAAAAACCAGGCTAAGGAATTGAGAACATAGAATGTATCGAGGGAAACACCTGCGTTTGCGAAAGAAAGACCTGAGTCAAGGAAGTATCCTGACCCCAGGATGAGGAAACTGATGACAATTTGCTGTTCCCTAATTTCCTTTAAAATTCAGGTAATAGCACAGAAAAAACGTCCAACTCCCAAGGAGATGGGAACCCTTTCACGACTTTGAACCTCACGAGGTTCTGGTGCTCTAGTTCCCACTGCTGACATGCTACTGGAGAAAAACAGAGAATGCAGCACTTGGAGGTAAACTTTAGTTATTTATTTACTTATCATGTACATATATATATATAATACATATATATATATATATATATATATATATATACACACACATACACACACACACATATATATATATAGGTAGATATTTATATGTCAATATCTGCATACATATATCTCCTTTTATTTATTTATTTTTACACCAACTAAAGAAGGGGTAAAAACTTGAACCACGAAGAAATGTAACTGAAGAAAAAGGGATTACCAGGAATGAAAAGAGCATTCCTGCCTAAACCCCTGGAAAACTTCACATTTGGAAATTTCCTACTGTGGTGGTATAGGGAAAAAGTGTTAACGGGAGAATAATTCCTACCCGAAGTCCCCCATATCCTGAGACTTCTGGGGAAGGAACGCTCATCTTTAACTGAGTACTAGGAGAGTTAAACTCATCCATACATGCCAGTTGGCTTTAGTTTGCCATACAGACAAACCAAAATTTGCACCAAAGCAGAACTCAAAAGGCCAGAACTTTTCAGACAGGCAAGTCTGAGGGAAATTACCTACGCCAAGACTCCAGAAGCTGTAACATTATGACTTAAGGCTATGAGAGCACAGCGCTATCATATGCCACTTGGGTATTTCAGCAAACCTCCCTTATGAATAGTGCTCCAGAGCTGTCGCACTATGCAAGGATAGGAAACATCAAAAAACTCAATATATAATAGCGTATGCTACAAAAGTAGGAGGCATTACGTAAAATTTCTTACACATGGTATATGATTATCTAGAGTCTATCTCTGGAGGGAAAGCAGACAGTGGCACAAGACTGAGAAGCAGGCCGCTGTTTGCACTAACTCTTTTTAATCCGAAAGTATACAGATAAAAACAGCAGAACACTTACCAAGCTGGTATTTCCTCTGATTGCTTCTGTCAACCCCGAAAAAGAAGGAGGGGTTTCCAGAACCTACATGTAGGAGTCTTCAGAGAGTTGTCAACTTCTTTGGAGGAGAGCAACCACCAGATGTACAAAGTCATCCTCCACCTCTTTATCAGTGTCATCCTGGAGGGAAAAGTCCAGGGAGTCCAGCAGTTGAATATAAATGCCTCATTATACTATAACCTGAATCTACCTCAGGGTGACTGACTGGGATTAGTGGACCCCGAGAGGAGTTCATGAAGGAAAATCCTCTCCTAAATTACTAATAGTAATAATAACAATAATATCCTTGGGTGTAAGGATTAACATGGAGAGGAATACTCGGACCCGAAGGAGCCCAGAACATGCCCAGAAATATAAAGTCTGGAATAATTGCCAAGCTCACAAAAATTCAGTTGCATAGGGCATCATTTTGTCAACCCCTGATAACTCCCTAAGTCCTTCAGGAAGGAGGATCAGAGGAGATTAATTTCTATCTTTTTGCAGGGAAGAGGGCACCCTATCTATTTTCAAATTAAAGGCTTGGACAGAGGAACAACTACTACAGAACCAGACTTGTAATAATAGAAGTCCCAAGGGGACTTGTCATTTCTTTTGTGTTAACTTGAGGTACCCTCCTCAGCACTTTTAGAGGAGGGGGAGGTAGACTGAAGGCCCAGATAATAATAGTTAGGCCAAAGCTTACACAAATCAAAATCAACTTTAAGAGATTTTATTTTATTGTATTTTTTTTCGCAAAGAGAAAAAAACAGAACCACCTCCACACCTCGTCAACAAAGCTAACTGCACAGAAACAAGAGAGTCTCACTTCAAAAAAGAGGGGATTACCCTTCAAATATCAATAATTTTGAATTTAACTAGAGAAAAAAGGTTCCAATAATTCGCGCTGATGAGCAATGGAAAAATTGTGCACGTGCGCGAAAAAACAAGTCAATGATTTTAGCGCAAAAGCATTAAAAACCACCAATAAACACTAAAAACTAACAAATTAAATAAAAAAGATGCAATTTTCTCACATAGCGGAGTGAATTTTACTTCAGAAAAAATGCCGAAGTGGGAAAAACACAGAAAAATCCCGCAACTGCGCAGAACCCAGCGCGGATGTGGTAAACATAGATAAAATGAAGAAAATATACAAAATGCCTTAAAAGCAGCACTCAAAAAGAAAGAAAATGGCACAGGAAGATCTCTGAAGAGGAGAGCTCAGAGGCAGTTTTGCCAGTTCAGCGGAGAAAAAGTTCTGAGGTCCCTCAGGCTGACTGCAGGCAGCACTCTACTCTTACTGTATCCTGATTGGCCAATGCCTTCCTCATTTGCATTGACTCCTCCTCTCCAGGGCAGCTGAACCCAGCTGGCATACTGCATCTGTCAATAGATGCTAAAGAATTCCTGGGGTGAGAATGAGTGACTTTTTTCCGTTGAGGCGCTGTGTTGCTCACTGTGAACTGTTATACAGAATCATCAATTCTTTAAGTATTTTGTGATGTGTAGATACCACTGGGAATGTCCATACACTATAAAGAAAATTATACAATGGCAAGATAATTTCCTGGACTCTGACTGGTCAGTTGGCCACCACAGCAGGGATGTTATCCTGGCATAACATCCCAGCTATAGTGCCAGTTGTATCATTACACATCAAAACACAGATCACTACACAGCAGCTGTCAAAGACCAGCCTGTCAGAAATAAGCAAAAAGATAAAGTAGACTCATGTCAGCATTTCCTAAGCTAAATTTCAATTTCTACAAAATGGCAACAATAGACAAATGGTTCTCAGAGGAGAAAGAAAATGCTGAACCCAGAAAGAAAAAAGAAAAATGAAGGCATGTTGAAATCCACGACAACCAGCTCAATCAAACTGAATGTGACAGGAATGAACTGTCCACAAAGCGGCAAACTGTGTGGGCCATTAACGTCTTAAATGACTGGATCAAAGAAACAGGTACTGAACTTGACTTAGCAACAGTAAGTGCAAGTGGCTCAAATCAAATCTTACGCAAGTTTTATGCCTCAGTAAGAACCAGTAATGGAGCCCACTACGGCATAAGTAGTTTCACTGGGTTGAGATCGGGGCTCAATCATTACCTAAATGAGCCCCTCCTGTCAAGAAACATTAACATAATCAGTAACACAGAATTTCAGAGCTCGAATAAAGTATTTACAGCTCAAATCAAAAGCCTGAGACGTGATGGAAAAGACAAGGCCCAACACCAGGCTCCCTTCACAGAGACAGACCTGTCATTTCTCAGACAATCTGAGGTGCTCAACACAGAAACCCCTGAAGGACTTCTACGCCGCATCTGGCTAGAGGTTCAGTTGCATTTTGCCAGTCGTGGGTGCGAGGGGCAAAGACAACTGCAGTCCTCCAGTTTTGATTTCAAAAAAACAGAAACAGGACTTGAGTATGCCACCCTGAAGTTCAATGAAAAAACTAAAAATCACTGCGACCCATTAGAAAAAGACTGGGATCACTACGGGGGCACAATGTTTGCCATACAAGGCCATCCTCAATGCCCGGTTGCTCTCCTAAAAAAGTACATTTCCAAACTGCCCAACAACAGCCCATGCCTGTTCCTGCATCCTCAATGAAAGCCTGCGAGTCCCTGGATCACAGAAAAAGTGTAGTATACCTTAGAGCCGCTTGGCAAAAATTACCTGTCTTCCATGCTGCCGAAACTGTGCCACGCTGCAGGACTGCCACAAACATACACAAATCATTCCTTGTGGGCAATGGCCATCAAATTGTTGAGTAATGCGGGACTAGAGAGCCGTCAAATAATCTCCGTAACTGGCCACAAGCAGGAATCTTCTTTAAAAAGCTACTGGAGCCCGATGCTGCAACAAAGATTGCAATGGAGCGCTATAATCTCGGGAATAGCAGGAGGCACCAGATCCATGCCTCGAACCTGCAACGCTACAGCAATGGTCATGGTGCCGGAACCACAACCACCAACAGCTACCTCGGATCACACCATGGCAACAGTAAATGTCCCACCACCAAGAAACACCCAAGAAGACTGCATCGAACAAGCAAACAGCACCAGAGAAAATGTACCTTCAGCAATACCGCCTTGCAAAGTACGAGCAACAGCAACCAATTCTACATCCATGGCAACAGCATATGTGTATTTAATATTTACAAGACTTAAATGAACTATCAGTTTGTCCTTCATGTTGCTTCTAAATGAATTTAAAACTGCTGACCTGTTAGCAAATATCCAAAGCGTTTCTAAATCGATATTAAACTACTAACCTGTTGCAAAATCAGTTTCTACAGGACTTTCAAGTATTCAGTGTTTCTCCACAATTATAAAGTATTCAAAATGTTTATTAAGTTTCAGAAATGTTCTACAAACCATACATGTTAAAAATAGTTTATTTATTCCTATATGTGTATCCTATTTAAAAGTTGAAAAACAGAACTATTTTATCCAGTGGAAGGATATTTCACATTTTAATTAATAAAAAAATACTTTAAATCCACTTTTTCTTATCTGTCTCTTCATTTAACACATTCAAGCCATTGTATAATAGCAATAATGCCCTCCAGGGTGGGTGTTATGCTGGGATAACATCCCACCTCAGGTGTTGAGACGCCCTCGGCTGTTGGCCTTGGGCCCAACCACCTGAGGTGGGATGTTATCCCAGCATAACACCCACCCTGTCAGGCATTATTCCTTTAGTGTATGGCTTTCCTGTTCACAACAAGGCTAATCTTTACACTCGTGGTTACAGTGACGACTGCAAGACCTCTCGAGCTTCACTCTTGATGTCAGCAATCATCATAGTAACCACTCATGTAAAGAATAGCCTTGTTTTGAATGGTAAGCCATATACTATACAGTGAACTGTAACCTTCTTATGCTGCTTAGAGAATGCTTGTTATCTCTAATGCTGAATTCCAGCTGCATATCATACTTCTAACAATATATATCTAACTATATATTTTAATCTGGAACTTACTGTGTTGTATAATATTTACCTATTTGTAAAAAATGTTTGTGATGACTGAATTGTGTTCATACCCTTGCTGTATTCTGTGATGTCATTATCTCATTGTAAACTTACAGGTACCTGATAATAGACAATTTCTTTGTCTAGTGTACTTCACTGGTCAACAAAAACTAAATAAACTAAAATAAAACAAATTCTCTTTTTCCTGAGCGTTGAGAAGATTTGGACCATGTGATCATCTGGAATATATACTGCCTGATATAGTGGTTCAAGCCATGCAGTACCATCCACCTGTTTTTTTTTTTTGGTCACCAAGTAGTACCTGAAGATGTCCTCCCAACTAGTCTATTCTGGAGAAACCTGCCTGGCAGCTGAAGTACAAATTACTGTTCATGAGGATCCACCTTGAAGAGGACCAGTACTGTTGGGGTTGATGTGACAACCTCCAAGTAGTGACCATCTCTAGTATCTTCAGCACCCAATAGTTGGACATGATAAATGATTACTGGAGGAGAAAGAGATAGCCCCAATAAGGAGGTTGAGGCGAGACTCGGTAGGGCAGCTTATGGTGTCCCACCTTAATCCCCATGGGGACAACAGTTAAGAGGGGAAACGGGTCCAGTACAGAATTTCCTAGTCAGGTACACTCTGAGTTTCCCAAAGTATGTCCAGATGGCAGTGTCCACAGGCCCATGCATGGCCAACATTGTAGGCCATCTACCACTACAGCTGTCCTGGGTAAGTGAAGGATAAAAAGAGCAGGTTCAAGTAATTCTGTAGGAAACAAGAGTGCTGTATCAACAATGCATGCTATATACTTCCCAATAAAGGTTGTATACCTCTCAATGAGCCTGTTTCAGCCTGTAAAATCTTCCCTTGGGCCAATCAACCTGGTTTCAGCATCCTGCATTATTCAGATAGGTGCAAACCCTGCAGTGCATTATTTCACTTTCAGAACAGCTTTTTAGTCATATTTAGGTTAATTAACTATTTAAAAACTCCACAGTATATTAAATATATTAACACACAGTCAAGAGACTGGGATCCTTCACTCTCATGACTGGATTTCTCGTAACCATTTTATAAAGTGCTATTAGCATCCTAGCTGAACACTATGACACTGAACATTGCTGTTATGTAAAGTAAACTCCTTTTCACATGTACACTGTAAGAGTCAGTCAGGCCTAATCTTAATTCAGGTTATTAACCCAAGACCATGGCAGCATAGGCCATATTTGTGTGTCTTTAAAAAAGTTCAGCAAAGATGTCCCATCCATTGCAGTGTGACAGAAACACTTAAAAACAAAGGAATCTCAGGAAAAACACTGATTTATCAGAATAGATATTTAATTTTTTTGTTCATTTTCAGAAAGAAAAGCAAATGCCGAGACACTTGTGTACAATGAATATTATTTTGCAGTCTTATTATAGGTATCAAAACAGATCTGGTTAGATGCCTGTAAACATACAGTACAGTACAGCATTGAGTTTACATGATTTTGCAACAAAGATGCAAGTTTACATTGAGACAACTCTGAGAACTACACAGTTCACTTTATGTTTTATAATTAACATCCTCCTCTTGAAAACCAACTAGAAATGACCTCAGTATTTTATCAGAAACAAAAATAAAATTCCATCAGAGACTTAATCCAGTGAATCATCTTAAATCATACATCATGTTTTACAGCATATGTACATAGTTTTCTAACAAAATATAAATACTTTGTAAAAAAAAAAATCTGTGAGCTTCTTGTTTTATAGAATTTTTTTTTTAAATTTACATTTTACATACAATATTTTAAATACAAACCCCAAAGGCACATTTTTTTATTGATATCTTTAAGCCATAATGAAAATCAGAAACAGTAATACTTAAATTTTTTAAAATAAAAACACTCAATAGCTGTCAAGACAGCATTAATACATTTTATATATAAAATACAAATACACAAACGATATTGAGTATAAATGCAGCAAAATACAAATAAACAAACTGCACTGAGTATAAAAATATGAAGACAAGTATAAAAGCACGTACCAAAATATATAAATTTTTGCACTTGCAACACTTTATAAAATATGGATGTTAAATGATTTTCATTTTCTAGGTAAGTAAGTAATAATTATAGCATGGTTCTAATCTTGCTAGTTTTGGCATAGTGAAGAAAGCCTTAACTGAGTGGTTCTCGCATGCCAAATTTGTAACTGAGAAGTCTGCACTGCTGCCATGCCTAAAATTTCCACAGTCCGCTATTTACGTTTTCTCTTTTTTTTAACCCACTTTTTTCACTGCCCCCTGGTCTGCATCTCCACCTGTTAGCACCCCCAGCTCATAGAAACATAGAAGTTGACGACAGAATGAAACCACTAGGTCCGTCTAGTTTGCTCTATCACCTACCTTCTCAAGGACTTACATCTTAGTCACCACTTGGCCTGGACAACATGTGGTGGCCTACAGAGGTGCTGGTGTGCTCACTGGTGGACCAGGGCTTTTCTCCTCCATTTTTCTGAGGGTTGCCAGTACGCAAAGATGCACAAGCATGCATTCGGTTGTGTGCATGCATGCTATTGGTATCTGGCAGCTGCCCCTCCCCCACTGATTTCTGCCACCTGTACTGCCACCCAGACTTCGCTAGGTGATAGACAAGCAGTGGGATGTAGGAAGGAGAGAAGTCTATGGGATGATTCAGCCTGCTTCCCATTGATCGTTCCCCGAGCCAACCAAGTCCATTCCCAAACTTGGATCATCAGCATAGTGGGCAGTAGAAATAATGCTGTACTACAGGGCCAAACAGTTCCCAGTTTATAAGTACAAAACTCTGAACTCTGCAGTTTTCATCTGGCTGTTTTCCTGGTACAAAGTTATCTGGCAATGACCACCTTGCCATGTTAGTACTTTAATTTAGTGCCTCAATTCTAAACTCAAAATTTCCTTAGAAAAATGCCACTTGTAAAAAAGGCCTAAAGAGTTAATGCTAAAGATGCAACTGAGAGTATGACTCTAACAAATTTAATCCATGTGAGACACTGTATTCTACAGCCACAATCAGTTCACTATTGGTGAATGAAACTACTGTAGCTCTCTGCAAGAAAACTTTCAACAGTGGAAGAAGAAGGACCCTACTGTAGAAAATGGTGTCTTAAATGGGTGCAGAATTTGGATGGCAGGTCACATGTACTTAATAGACAACCTTAGAATGTTAAATTTTAGAACTGAAAACAAAACATAGGATTCTCAGAAAAAGAAATAGGAACTAGATGTGGAAAAGAACAGGGCACTCTCCCTCATATACTATACTATTGATCTGTTGTAAGGTTAAGTCACTGTGGGACAACCTGAATGTGAAACTTATTATAAACATGTTTCAAGCTATTGTTTTAACTCAGCTAGTTGTATATTGGGTGTTGAGCATCCAAACCTAATCAATTTTCAGAAACGTTTTATGTTTCGAATCTCCATCTATTCAAAGTACATAAATCAGTTTTTTAAATTATACTGTTACTCTGACTGTTATATTTTACAACTGTTTTGCGATATTTTAAACTTTCTTGTATAATGATTTTTGATGATAAATATCTATTGCATTGGCTGACTATATCTTATAATATATTTTTTAAATTATGATCACAATGTGTCCGAGTTATAAAATATCCTCAAAATGTTAGGAAAATCTGTTGTCCAGCTGCTCTGAAAAATAATTATATGGTGGAGCCAGTGACAAAAATTACACTGTTTCCTGCAACTGCAGCATTCTGTAGCACTACTGCAATGTACTGTGTAGCAGCTTGGCTGGTGCCACTGTACATAATAAGGACGTGTCAATCCTTTCTGCGCCTCACTCGAACCAAAAAAGCTTTAAAAAGGTTGTTTTTAAACTAGGTAATTGCATTCATCTGCATATCAATCATATGCACAAGACAGTTGTATTTCAAATGCCTCAAACTGTTTAAATGGGGGGGTGGGTGGGGCCTGTTGGATTTAGGGTTTCTTTTACCACACATGTATTTTCCACTGCCCCATCCCAACTCAGCTGTCTGGGGTTAACACAGCCTCACCCTTCTTCTGGCCAGAAAGGTGAGCAAGGGAATGCCTTCGCAGCTGATGATAGTGCCAATCTGTGGTCAGTTAGTAGAGGGTGCTGGACTACTGGGAGGTCTCCACCCAGAGAGAGAGATGAGCTCATCACCTCTGTGACATGCTCAGATGACATTAGCGTAAGATTTTGGGGATCATACGCAAACCCGGATCTTCCAAGTTGTAGTATGTGGTGATGCCTGCACACCACTGGGCTGACCTGGGTGGTTCTTTTTTTTGTTTGTTTGTTTAGAAAGAACCTTCAGCTCTCCTGTAGAAATGCTGTGGAACCAAAAGGTTCTGATTAAACAAAATGCATTATAATGTAATTACTTTGGCACACTAACTTAAATGAAGATAAGTGTTTTAACTGGTTGATCCTGCGAACCCTCCAGTCTGCCATGTCCATGAACTAACATTCCCAGTGTCCCCGCGGCCAGTCCTCTGTTGATATGAGCAATGGGCTAAGTCGCATGGGAGCCAGTCACTCATGTCATCACATGTCTGGCTGCAGGTGATACTGGGAAACATTAGTTTGTGGACATGATGAGTGGGTGGGGGTGGGGTCACAGGATCAACCAGATAAAACAGTAAACTATGTTTGAGTAAGTGTGCCAACAAATTATATTTCGATGCATTTTGATTCATCGTAACCTCATGGTCCTGCAGCTTGTCCACAGGGGAGCTGTTCCCCTTTAAATAACTGGTTCTGCCCATCCCAAGTAAAAACTGCCTGTTAAGAGGACCTCCATGAAAAAAAATGGTTATTGTCTGTAAGAATACGTAACTGGACATGGGAAGGAAAATGAGGGGGCAGTAAATTATGTAAAAAGCATTTCCCAACTATTTTAAGATATGGGTGTGATTTACTCAAAGATTTTATACAAATATCTAAATCCCATGAGAAAACGATGTACACCAGGCATATATGACTCAAAGGCTTCAGTAAGAGTAGCAAGAAACATGATGGCAAAACAGGGCTTCACCCATAGTAGCAGAATTTTGTCATCCTATACTCTGAATTGCGTTGATTACAACTAAAAGCAAGAATTTACTAGATTAGATACTATTATAATGTATCTGAACAAGCGGGACTAATTTTGCCATATGAAACCATTTCCATTTGAATTCAGGAACAACCTGATTTTGTTCTAATTTTTTAAAAAAGTATCATGGCTAATCATGCCAACATGCTACCCATAATTCACTAACCTGCTAGTACAACAAGGTTAGGCAGTAAACTCTCTACCAATCCCCATAAAATTCTGAGACTAGAGCAGGTAGAGTATCCCTACAAACAAAGGTAAACAGCCAGGAAACATGCAGATAACAGCAGATCTGTACTTTGATACTGAGGTTTTTGTCTGAATCACTAGTTCTATGAACCACAACAGACAATGAAGGGCTCAGTTTTTGCAGCAGGGCAACAGGCTGGAAATCCCATGTGTAGATCACAGTTGAAAATTTATGCTTTGTGATGAACTGGGTAAATCAAATTGTAGAGTCAAGTATGGCACTGTTTTTCAGCACACTTTTTCTTTTAACAATTTTAGGAGTTGAAAAGTAAACAGTTCACCATTTTGCAATGTAACAGGGCAATACTCCCAACAAAACTAGACTGAATTAAAATGCAAACATAACATTAAAATAATCTTTGATGTTTAGAATAGTCGAGAGTCTATTGTATTCCACCCCATGGGGCAAGTCTTTTTAAGTGCCTCTATTTAGGTTCCCAGAATCTGCTTTTGAAAAGGATAATGCCAGACCCGCAGGGTACAATCCAGTATTATTACTGCTGATTTGTGAGGATAACCGCTACTGGTACATAAGAAGCACTACAGCCTTATGAGGAAATCAAAGAAATGTTACAGAAAGAAATTTCAGAGCAGTTCAGATCTCTCTGTTAAGGTTAAATGTGAGCAATTGCCACATTTAGAAATGCACATCTGTCTAAAACCATATCTGTATAACCAGAAAGCCTCCTAAAGTAATACAAAGCAATTATTTTCTGGCTTGCTTATGCTTAGGAAGCAATAACATATGACAGGGTGTGTGGTAGTGTGAAACACATGCATGGTTATGTGACCAATTTTAACCAAATTGTTTAGATCAGTATATCCAAGTAATTTTGTAACTTACAGGATACCTAAGACACTGTGCTATGCATAAATGTGGTAAGGAATACTAAATATACAGTAGGTGTATATTAGTTTTCTCAACTAGGATGTAGGCAATGAATCTTCACAGCAAGGACAGGAACTGTGTTAAGATTTTTACTGAAGTTGTAAATGTATGGACTGGAGTTTTGCACCAATGTTGTGCGTAATCAATGGGGGCATTATAGTCTGGGCTATAGTTTGCTCTGATTACTGGGGGATATGACTGTCACAACTGAAAAACACAGGCATCTGGAGCTTCCATCAACACATATATATTGGAGCTTCCGTCAACACATACATACTGTTTATAAAAAAATAAAATCTGCTAAATTTAAGGCCCCAATAGATATGTACAGCAATGTAAACAGACAAAATGTAAACAGAGTAAAAAACAAGAGCTTTCTTTCCAAGTAGACTTCTTGTTAATTGTAAAGGTGCATCTTCTTAGAACTCCCCTCCCTAAACTGGATTTTTTTTTCAAATTAACGCACTGATATTAGGAGGATAATTATTGATGATGACAATTTAACCACTGGAGAGAGAACCATATCTGGTAAATATTGTTGTGTTTGCAGTTTAAATCTCTATCTAGTACTGACATTTGTGAGCTCACCAAGCCTATATAATTATGTAGTAGTTAATCACCATGGCTGAACTTGATATAAAATATTGTTTTTTGAACACTGATTCAAAGTGAAACCTGAAATTTGAAAGTGCATAGACATTGAACAGCTATTGACTGAGCTAGTGCTTCTCGTTCTTTGAGCTGGAGTTCCCTTCATTCATTGCTATGTTGAAAGTTCCTTCTTTGCTGACATCCAAATCAGGAGAAAAAAGCCTTTTGTGAGATGCTATAAGGATACAAAACACACCGAAATATTAAAATATGGACAGCATAAAAGGCATGTCTATCTGCACATCTGCAAAGCTAGAAAAAATTGTCATGTACTGCAATATCAAGGGAGGGCATGTCACAGTTAGGGTTACCATAGCACAGTTCATGTTGACATGTGAAATAAAAGTTCAACTAATGGTACACTTTGAACCCTAACTTTAAATGTCCGTACTCTTTAGGGTTTTAATTTCTGCTCAGATCCTAACATTACCTTTACATACTTTTTTTTAATGAACTGTTCATTGAGTGCTGCCAATGTCTATATGAGAGGAATGCACTGAAAGAACAGTTACGTAAGAACTTACCAGAACAGTAGATCTTCGAGGGGATCTCAGTCATCAGGTCACCCCGCAGGAAATTCACCTTTGGTGAAGAGGAATCCACATGGAAGATTTTCAGCAGTACAACTGGGGACGCTCAGGCTGTTGACATCACCAACCCTACAAAGGCATGAGCAGCCCTGCTCCTGCCTCAGTTCTTTCCCCTGGAGACAAAGGGAGCACAGCCCTAGCCATGGGGGACCGAGGAAAGAGAGAGAAAGACAGAAGTGCCCAGACTTATATGAAAGGCTGGATGCACCAGACAGCCAGTTCTTAGACATGAGCCCCAATAAGGGGGATGGTGGGAGGGAATGAAGACCTGATGACTGAGATCCCCTTGAAGATCTGCTGTTATAGTAAGTTCTTATGTAACTATTCTACCTTCATTTAGGTTATCTCAGTAATCAGGTATCAGGTACACTGTAGGAATGAGTCCCAAGCAGTTACACGTGCAAACACAGTCTTGGGGGGTGGGGGGCTCTCCATAAACTTAAGACAGGAAGCCCTGCAGCACAGCCCTGCCAAGACCTGCACAGGCTCTAGAGGCAATGTCCAGACTGTAGTGCTTAGTAAAAGCATGGATGGTACTCCAGCTGGCAGCTGCACAGATAACCGTGGCTGAGACCCCTTGGAAACAAGCCACCAAGGTAGCCATGCCTCTGGTGGAATGAGCTTTGACAGTACCAGGCAATTCTTTGCCATACTTGTTGTAGCAGAACATAATGCAATTTGCCAAGTATTTGGATAAACACTGCTTAGAAACTGAAATGCTCTCTCTATCTGGGGTGAAAGAAACAAAGTAGCACTTCAAAGCTCTGTGCACATCTAACGTATGAAGCGGTGCTTCCCCTGGATTGGCATGCCCAGGAAAATAAACAGAAAGGTGGACAGACTGGTTGAGTGTAAACTCTGAGACCACCTTAGAGAGAAACTTAGGATTTGTGCGTAAATACACCCGGTCTTTGTGAAAAATCAAATAAGGCTCCTTTCACCAGAGGGCCTGAAGCTCTGAAATTCTTTGAGCAGAAGTAATGGCAACTAAAAATAATGCTTTCCAAGACAGAAAGTGCAGATTTTAAGTTGCAATTGGCTCAAAAGGAGACAGAGTCAACTTCTCCAAATGAAATTCAAATCCCAAGCTGGGACACGAGAATGGATTGGAGGTTTTAGATGCAGGATGCCCCTAAGAAAAGTACGGGAGACATCCAGCTGAGCAATTGCACGGTCACCCATGGGCTCATGAAAGGCAGGAATAGCCAAAAGGTGCTCCTTGAGGGAGGAATACTTGAGACTTGAGTCAGACAAGAGAGATCAGGTAGTCCAGGATGTGGTTCACCAGGCAGGTGAAAGGGTTCAAACTATGTTTGGCAGCCCAGATGGCAAACTGCTTCCACTTTATGGCATATGTGGCTGGAGCTGAAGGCTTCCAGGCGGTCACAAGGACATCCACCACTCTGTTCGAGACCCCAAACCTGGCGATGGCTATATCCTCAGAAGTCAAGCATGCAGATGGAGGGACCTGAGGTTGGGTGGACCAGAGTCCCCTGAGCCTGGGTCAGCAGGTTCCTGCAAAGGGGGCAAGGGACCAGCACTTCTCTGCCAGTTGCTGAAGCAGGGGGAACCATATCTGCAGAATCATGCTGCCCCCCCCTTCATCTGTAGTTTGATGAGCACCCTCTGAATCAGAGGAAATGGAGGGAAGGCATAAAGGAACCTCCCGCTCCAGGAGGAGGATAACGTGTCTTGCCAGAAAACACCAGGCCCTGGATCTAGTGAGCAGAAACTGGGCAGTTTTGCGTGGAGTGGGGACATAAAACGTTCCAAGCTGAATGACTATCTGTCGAACAAGTCTTCTGTGATGGATGAGCTGAGCTCCCAGTCTTGCATGCTAGAATGAGGCTGTCTGCCAGTGTGTTTAGCACGCCAGGCATGTGGACCACTGAGAGTGTTAGGCCATGATCCAGTGACCAGTACCACACTCTGAACTGCCTGCATAGGGGATATGAATGAGTCTCACCCTGCTTGTTGATGTAGTATACTACACTCAAATTGTCTGACTGCACCAGCAGCTGACCTGGAGCAAGGTGTTCCTGAAATGCCTGCATGGCGTACAGCACCACCCTCATCTCCAGAAAACTGATATGCAGGGAGGTTTGCAACTGGGACCAAGAGCCCTTGGTCTGAAAGGGACCCAGGTGTGCTCCCCAGCACCAGACCAGAGGCATACGTGGTGAGGATCTGCTGCACGGAGGAGATCTGGAATGGGATGCCTCAAAGCAGATTCGAGGGGTCCATCCACCACTGCAGTACTTTGCTGGCTGGGAAAGAGACCAGAACTGGATGGTCCAACTCATCCACATGCTGGTCCCACTGCACTCGAGTGTCCACTGCAGAATGCGCACATGAAGTCTGGCCAGTGAAACAGGAGGTATGGCAGCTGCCATCAGGCCCAACAGTCTCAGGTACACCTTGGCAGGAATGTGGCAGCTCTGAGTGACTTCCTGAGCTTGGGCAATAAGGCACTATGCCCTGTTTTGGGGCAGGAAGGCCTTCCCTTGGCCGAATCCAGAACCACCCCTATACACTGCAGCCTTTGGGATGGTATCAGGACTGACTTGTGCAGATTGACGGTGATGCCCAGGAAGTAGAAAAGTTAGAGAGTTCATGCCAGAGTCACCAAAAGCTGTTCCCTGGACGGGGCCTTTAGGAGCCAATTGTCCAGATAAGAGAAGACATACAGTCTCTCCCTTCTGAGAGCTACTGCTAAGCATTTGATAAAGACTTGCAGCGCAGAGGACAAGCCAAAGGGCGGCACTTTGAAACGATGATGCTTGCCCTGAAATGCAAAACGGAGAAACTTCTTGTGAGGAGAAAAGACTGAAATGTGCAGGTAAGCGTCATGCAAGTCCAGTGACCACAGCCAATCCCATGTTTTGAGGAGGGGCATTAGGCCTGGCAAAATTACCATTTGGAACCTTTTGTACTGGACGTACAGACTGAAGTTCTTTAGGTCCACAATAGGCCTCAAATCGACGGTCTTTTTGGGTAGTAGGAAAAACCTTGAAAAAAACTCCTTGTTTCTCTGGCGCCTGGGAATTGGCTCGATGCTGTGGCCTTGCCCTTTTGCCAATTGGCATTTTGGTATTTTACCAAGTGAGACAGGTAGTTTGCAATCCTCAAAGACGCTTAGGCATCTTAGATCTATAATTAGCTGGCTTGATGACCACTGAATCTGTCTTGGGCTGGACAGCATAACAGAGGAAACCTTGGGGGGCAGGATAGAGTCCGTCTGCCTGTGAGGCATAGCTGGCACCATGTCTGGTCTGTGCCAGTCTGCTGTGGCTGCATTTCTCAGAGCAGGAAGGATTGAAGGAATGATTTCTGGGGGAGATTCAAAGATCTCCAGGAAGTCCACCAGCTCCTTTCTGGTGGCATCCTCTTCCTCAGTGTGGAAGCCCATGGCTAAGGACAGCTGCTTCATCACACTGAAAAATGTGGAGTCCTTAGAAGGAGACTTGGGAGTATGCTTCACTGAGTCCTCACTGACAGAGGAGGCGGTAGAGCTATCAGAGAGCAGAATCTCTTCCTCTTCTTCCTCCTTCTCATCAGGAAGAATGAGGTCTGGGTGGTACTCCTCCTCAACGTCGACCTCTTCTAAATCTAGGTCTGGTGTCAGATGTGCTGATGATGGCCCATGGGGAGCTTCCTGTGGCCAACGAGTAGGTGTCAACGATGAAGCTGCTGTCAACGGCATCAGTAAGGGGGACCTAAGGGCACCCAGCTGCTGTACAATCACGTTAGTGAATTTGAGCAGGACTTCATTCAGGTAGACAGTGTTTGTCGATGGAGGTGGGTTCGATGGCACATACGCCTGCTGGATCCTCAGAACCCAAACAGCCTGTAGCCGTGGAGGGAAAAGGGTCAGGCCTCGACAGGAGAGTCATTGATGTTGAGCCTGTTGTCGATGAAGGAGTGTTAGGTGTTAGTGTGGACAACTCCAAGGCACACGCCACGCCTGATTTGCAAAGATGCAGGAGAGGTCAAACTTTAATGTTTTTTCCTGCTGCTGCCTGAAGGGCGGGGGTGGGTTGTTAGGGTTGGCAACCCTAACACCAAATTTCCCTACTTTTGTCGGTTTAACCCTAAGTAATACATTAACAAAGTTTTTTGTAATTAAATTACTTACTTTTTAAGATAGTATAGTCGTATCCTCACGTGCCTGTGGCAGCAAAGAACCTCTCAGCCCTGAGCTTCCATCCTTCCATAGATGCATACATCTATGTTGCTGTGGAAGCACTTAGCCCAGGGGGCCCTGTGCTTTAATTTCTGCCAAAGCAGCACTGTATGGCTCATTAAAGTTCCAATGTTCTCCTATGGGAATGTGCATTTTTTACTTTGTATGCCTTTTTATAATGGCCCTAAATGTTTGGGGGGAGATATGCGTTATTCTTGTATTACTCATTAAGACCTATGTTTTGCTATACAGATTGCCCCTTAAGTTCAAATACTGAGGGAGTTATGGCCTGTTGAAGTTCCAATGTTAGCCTATGGGAATTTTATTTTTTTTAATATTACCCCTAAATGTTTAGGAGGGGATATGTATTATTTATGTAGTTCTCATTAAAGACCTTTGTTTTGATATACAGATTGTCCATTAAGCCCTAATATTGAGGGAGTTATGGCTTGTTGAAGCTCCAATATTATCCTATGGGATGTTTCATTTTTTTATTTTTTTAATATTGCCCCTAAATGTTTAGGGGGAAATATGTGTTATCCCTATAGTACTCATGAAGACCTTTGTTTTGATATATAGATTGTCCCTAATATTGAGGGAGTATGGCTTGCTAAAGTGCCAATGTTATCCTATGAGAACTGTAATTTTGTAATTTTTATGTGTTTTTTAAAAAATAATTTGGTGGGGGATTGTGTGTTATTCTTGCAGTACTCATTCAGACATTTGTTATGATATATACATTGACCCTTAAGTCCAAATATTGAGGGAGTTATGACTTGTTGAAGTTCAAATGTGGGAAAAAAACGAAGTCCAAAATGTTTTCTTTTCGTATGAAAGCATCCTTTTACATGTTAAATGAAAACCCATGTGAAAAGGATGCCTTTATATGAAAAAGAATTAGGGCAGGGAACTAAGTCCAAATTCTTTTATGTTTCCTTGCACATGCTAAGAATCATTTTGCTTTGCTTCAGAGAGCGGCATTTCAGAGGTATGTCATGGACTAGCCCAATGCAGAGCAATCTACTTTGGGCTCCTCTCTGACAGACCAGTGACCATGGCAACTGGCTATGACAGTGTTCACAGTTTATGGGCGTAAACTTTGTGTTCTTGAAAGGATTGAAGCGCTCCAATGAGACAGCGCTTCATCCTTTCATTTGCATAAAGCCAGCCAGCAATAATCTGCAGCCCTGGGTCTCCAGGCACTTCTTTCCACCAGCTGTTAACCTCACTTCTGTGTTTTGTAAATGATGTTGGCCATGCAGGAAGAAGGAGTACTCCATCGGGAGAGCATAAAATTTCTTCCTTGGTGTAATTCTGCAGATCAGTTCTCACTGCCTTCACCATGCATGTCTCCCTACCTACATGAGCCCATCCTAGCCCACCGTCTTTTCCTCACAGGTCTGGCACTGAGACCCCAGAACCCTGCAGCAACCTGGTAATGCCACCCCATGAAGACTGAGAGCCTCACCTGAAACCTACTCACAACATGCTCCCCCAGGATGATCATGCTCGGTTCCCACACATGCATGCACATGCACACACACACACACACACACACACACTACAGTCCAGTGTGATGAACCCAGGCCTTGTGAAGGACTCCAAACAGTGTGTGTGGTTGGAATTAGGCAGCGAGTGATCTCTGCTATTCACCAAAGTATACTCGCCCATTCACAACAAAACAGAATCCCACCAGTTTTGCACGGGTTAATTTGCGATAGCCCTGGCAGAGTAGCACTTTGGTTTAGGACGGTGTTGACAGCTCTGCAGAAGGTTTGCTTTCCACCCTTTTTGGCCTGCTGGATGCCATTGTTGCAGCTGTCTACTAAGTGGTCTGCTGACACTGGTGGACCAGGAATGGCATCTAAAGCTGTCCGGAGAATTAACTAGTCCAAATCCAGATGAAACACTGCTGGCTGGTCCCAGAGACAGGAGACGGAGTTAGCCCACCACCATCTGGATCCGGTACTGCAGCGGGTCTGCGAGGTGTCCCCTGCCTTCACCGGCTCTGCGGGTTATTTTTTTAATATCTTTTTGTTTAATGCAACTTTTTTGTACATGTGCTGTTATCTCAATCGGGGAACTACAAAATCCACACATAAAAGGTGTCACAGAATCTGTAACATTTTTAATTTTTCATTACAAAGTTCTCAGATGTTTCTAAGTGCAGAACTTCCATTTAGATGCAGACTGGCTAGTACAAATAGGCATTAGAAAGACAAAAGCAAACCTAATTCATTTTAAATGAATGCTGTGTCTCCTATATATGCTAGTCTAGTTTTTAGTTGTCACTGTATTTCATCTAGTAACACAGTTTTTAAAATGACTTAGGTATTTATTTATTTATTTATGCTGCTTTCACTTAGTTTCGGAAAATGCATTTGTTTTATATTTATTCAGCTACTTGGACTGCACCACAGGTTACCGGGTGTGAGAGAGAGAGACAGAGACCACACTTTTCTATAGTGTATCCAAGCAGCTCTCTCCTTACTACATCCTGGTAGTAAAAGTATTTCTTTCCTTAAAGCTGTATAAAAGGCTGCATTTTAGAACTGAAATATTTTGGGGCATTTTTTCATACAAAGGTATAAGTACTGGGAGAGAAGGGAAGGAGAGAGACCATGCCTTTCTGTACTGAGTTTCAGCGGCTCTCTCCCTGCTACACTGAGGAGATGAACAGTAAGTTTAGAAGTAGGGCTTAGCGGTATTACATAAAAAATAGCACCAACGCTGCTGTCACTTTTCCTGCAGGTTAGAAGTGCAAAAATGAGTTGTGGGTCTCACGGAGCAGCAGCTCTGATATATTGAATTTTGGGAGAAAGGCTGCAGTGTGGACTCTGAGAGACAGTCCAAAGCATAATTAATTACAACAAAAAGTAAAGAGACGGGAACGTTTTAATGTATTTTTTAAATGCCTGGGACATTTTTCCTTTTTAAAAATAATTGTTCCCAACAGCAGTGTATTTTTCTGTCGGGCTCCTAATAAAAGATATATATATATATATATATATAAACAGAGAGAAAAAAAACAACTCACACAGCAGTCTACCAGATTACTAACAGCCCGCAGTGGTGACATGCAGGAGAGAGGAGACAAGAGCTAGCTCCCTAAAAATTTTGTGTGTATAAACATTTGGACTTAATATCAAGTTATCATAAGGTGAAGTTAAAAATGCAGAGTAACTTTCCTAAATTGTTCGTACCCTTGTGGTACAAAACATAGAGCAAAAGCATGTTTCTCTCTCAATTCAGTCTAAATAACTCAAGGATAACTTAACAACATGCAGCTCTTGGGCTCTCTAGAAACAGAATAATTTTGAGGGGCTTAAATGCAATGTGGTTAATATTTTTATCAAGGTTTCTCCCTATAATGATGCATCTTATTGCTGGCATACACATTTTTATTTACTGGCACGTATTAAGAGGAGTGGCGTCCTCAACTATTATAAAAGATTATCCTCATGTATGACATCTAGAAAAGTAAAATTGTACGTTTATTGAAAGTCAATAAACATAAAAAAAAATATGAAGTTATCTTTTTTCCTTTATTTGATATGTGCATTCACTTGGAAACAAGCATCTTTTATTCTATCAGTATCTATGTACAGCTGTACTGTTTCTACATGCATAATTTCACGGTTTTGCTGACAATAATAAATTCTAAAAAAGCATATTTAGGCAACATAAGGGGGTTCTTTACTATTCCGCACCCCTATTACAACAATAGTAGCCCAAATAATGAATTACATGGACTCAATGCATGCTCAGCACTTTAAATATACTTTGCACTTTATCAACATGACTTGTTTTAATTTATTATGTTAGCTAGCATCACTTTACTGGTGTACCTTAAACACCTTGGTAAGAGTGGAAACAGAAGGGAAAAAATAAAGCGGACGATAGAAAGAGAAGCAGAATTGGGGGTGGGGTCCCACAGGTAGCTGGCTTGGCAGAATTAAGGTGAAACAACAGGATAGACAAGGATAGAAGGCTTAGAGGTGCTGTTGCAACAGTCTTACAAAATTAGGCGACAGTACAGAATCCTCCCATTTTTATACGGAGGGACTGACCCCATCACAGTGATGCTTTTATGAGTGTTAAGAAAAACTTTCTCAGTAGTCAAGTGCCACAATGCAGTGGTATAAAGCTTCTATTCCAAAGAGTCTATGCAAGCAATAATGCCAGACAGGGTGGGCAGTATTGGGCAATACCAGACCACCCAGGGGCGTAATGAGGCCTGATGTTGCAGGTGGAGGGCCTTATAGCCCTTAGAAGGTCTGGTATTGCCCAATACCACCCATCCTGGAGGGTGTTATTGCATTTAGAAAATGGGCCAGTGTACTTCATATGTTTTTAAAAAATGTTTATATAAAATTTTGAAATACTGAGTTTTGATTTTTTTTTTGTTGGTAATAAAATAGTTCCTGCACCTGCATCTGGATACTGTGTTTTTTTGTTTTTTTTACCTAGAGACATCTGTTCTACTGGAGCCTCCATAGTTTAATTGTTTTTTTACGATTACTTGTCGCAAAACACACTTACAGGGCTTAACTGTTAAAGGTATGACCCCCACAAAGGTTTTAATTTTGTGTTTCTTTTTTCCTTCTTTTGCTGTTCATGCTGCTGTCTGTGAAGCGCGATGCATCCCCGCCACCACCACTCTCGCAATTCCAGCCGTTCAAATAGATATTTAAAACTTTTGTTTGTGACTGTGTTTTGCTGCTTTGCTGGATTTAAACTGAGGATTTACAAAGGATGGCATATGTGTATATAAGTGAAGCTTGCAGTGGGGAGTTCGAAGAGAGCGGGAGAAAGTGCCATGAGGCCAGTTGCATTGACGGCTTTTAAGGTTTCGAATAGGGAGTCTGTGGAGAGCAGCAGGCACTAGTAGGGACTAGGGAGTGATAAAGTCAGAAGCCGATCTGACAGCTTTCAGTGGCAGTTACATTTTGCTGACGTTAGACACATAGTGAGTGCCTGGGGAGAGATGGTTTCAGTTATTAATTTTATTTACTTGTGGGAGGTATGGCAAACAGCATATGTGAATTTCGCTGTTACAGAGGCATGCACTGATGTTTTGAAACCCATGCTGCTGACTGCCACTGACACGAAACCAATGGGATTAACCACTTCCTTTTTCTTTTCCGTCATTCTTTTTTTCTTTTTGCTACTCATTATATAATTCATTTATTTAAATTTAAAGGGGGGGGCTTGGTCAGCTGCCAACTTGCTGGCTAACTCTCTTGCTAAGCAAGAGAAAAAAAATGGCAGCTAGCATCTTGGAAAACTCAGGGTGACCAAAACATACCCCCAGTAATGGGACACCATGAATTGGGTCTTGTTTTTTACCGGGAACTATCATAAGTTAATGTACCCCCTGTTATAGCTCTCAGCCAATCAGAATTGTCATGATATTCTCACTGTAGGTCCTTGACAAGTAAAAGTATCATGGTTATTTGCTGCAGTTTTTTCGTGGGTAGAATGGCATTATACATACTATTTTCTTTGGTTTTCCTCCAAATTATTCAGTGCTTTTATACTTTTGTTTTTTTGTGTAACCCAATATTGTTTTGTCTCTGTGGCATTTCTCAAATGCTATAACTGTAAATAATAAAAAGAAGCACTCCTTTTATTTTATTATTTTTTTTTGTAGTCTTTGGTAACTAGGTAAGGCCCACTAGGCACAAGTGCCTGTTTTCAGGGGAGACCTGGGAGCACTGGGCGGTTAAATGACTTGCTCAGAGTCACACAATATGCAA